>OX336394.1:183605424-186240692 GCA_946902985.2 Meconema thalassinum
GAGAAATGACGTTCCTATCCACAGAGATTCTCCGTTCACCATGGCCCAGTAATTACATTACCTGTCAAGATTATTATAATCAAGTACCGGTGCACGTTGTGGTAATGTTCCTCATCATAGTCTGCATTTCTATACCCTCTGATTTCCTAAATCTTTCCCATTTCATATTATTTTCATGATCTTTCCCACAGACATTTTATACTGTACTTGCCTATTTATTGGCTTATTCTGTTTGTAAAGGATCGCAATTTGCAAGTTGCACGAAAACGGAGGTTACTTTCCAGGGCGAATTATTTCTACATTTTCCCTATAGAATGAAGATTATGTCGAATAATAATAATAATGTTATAGGTTTTACGTCCCTTTTAACTACTCCGGCTTTGGAGACACCGGAGTGCCGGAATTTTTCCCCGAAGGGAATCTTTAACGCGCCAGTAAATCTACTGACACAGCTCCCTCGCATTTGCTTACCCTCAATTGTCAACTGTCTGCGACTGGATACAAAATGATTATGTCGAATGCACAAATAAATAAGGGCAGTATAAATGAAAGAATTTTTAGCAAAGAGCAACCACAAATTAATTTTTGTCTATAATGCAACTGTAATTAAGAATCTACAAACGCAAGAGACTATCTGAAATACTAATGCTCCTCTATAATCGATCACCAAAACCAGTTGAGCAACTCCAGCATACGTAATGCCAACAAACGTGTAAAAGAGTAGTTAATCAATTTTATTTAATTAATATCTTGTATATAAAGGCAAACAAGCTTATAACAGATAAATACAAGGAATATAATAATGGTCATCATCTGGCCAGCAAAATGGATTAGTCAGTCAATTCAAATACACACATCAAAAAAAGTTTTGCATCACCTCGGTTCCCAGATCTCCGGCATATAGACGTTGACTGTGTATATTGTATCCAAGATACAGTCCCTTTGACTGTTCATAGATGTCACTAAAACTGCTCAAAGATGTAAACAACCATGCATGAGCAGGGCCTATTAGACGGAGGGGGTACGACAGCCGATCAGTTCCAGTCATTCCACCAGGACGAAGGTACGCTGCTCATGTTGTCTGTAGTTCTACCATGCCTAGAAGGTCAATACCGCAGTTCGATCGCGTCCGCATTGTTACTTTGTGTCAAGAAGGGCTCTCAACAAGGGAAGTTTCCAGGCGTCTCAGAGTGAACCAAAGCGATGTTGTTCGGACATGGAGGAGGTACAGAGATACAGGAACTGTCGATGACAGGCCTCGCTCAGGCCGCCCAAGGGCTACTACTGTAGTGGATGACCGCTACTTACGGATTGCCGCTCGGAGGAACCCTGACAGCAATGCCACCATGTTGAATAATGCGTTTCGTTCAGCCACAGGACGTCGTGTTTCAACTCAAACTGTGCGCAATAGGCTGCATGATGCGCAACTTCACTCCCGACGTCCATGGCGAGGTCCAGCTTTGCAACCCCGACACCATGCAGCGCGGTACAGATGGGCCCAACAACATGCTGAATGGACCCCACGGAATTGGCATCACGTTCTCTTCACCGATGAGTGTCGCATATGCCTTCAACCAGACAATCGTCGGAGACGTGTTTGGAGGCACCCTGGTCAGGCTGAACGTCTTAGACACACTGTCCAGCGAGTGCAGCAAGGTGGTGGTTCCCTGATGTTTTGGGGTGGCATTATGTGGGGCCGACGTACGCCACTGGTGGTCATGGAAGGCTCCGAAACGGCTTTACGATACCTGAATGACATCCTCCGACCCATAGTGCAACCATATCGGCAGAATATTGGAGAGGCATTTGTCTTCATGGACGACAATTCTCGACCTCATCGTGCACATCTTGTGAATGCGTTCCTTCAAGATAACGACATCGCTCGACTACAGTGGCCAGCATGTTCGCCAGACATGAACCCTATCGAACATGCCTGGGATATGTTGAAAAGGGCTGTTTATGGACGTCTTGACCCACCAACCACTCTGAGAGATTTACGCCGAATTGTCGTTGAGGAGTGGGACAATTTGGACCAACAGTGTCTTGATGAACTTGTGGATAGTATGCCACGGCGACTACAGGCATGCATCAATGCAAGAGGACGTGCTACTGGGTATTAGAGGTAGTGGTGTGTACTGCAATCTGGACCACAAATGCTGAATGTCTAGCTGTATGATGGTACAACATGCAATGTGTGGGTCTCATGAGCAATAAAACGAGCTGAAATGTTGTTTGTGTTGATCTCTATTCCCTTTGTATTTAACGGTTCCGGAACTCTTGGAACCGAGGTGATGCAAAACTTTTTTTGATGTGTGTATCTTGGTATGACATTCCAGATGAGTGGGGAATATTTTGCGGTCCACAAGCGAAAAAGATCCACAGCAGCAATAATAGCGATGGATGACATACCTCACCTCGGTCGTTTATCTTTAGTGACGGCAATGAAGCTCTTCAGGCTCAAGATTGTTCCAATTCTATCGTATGGTCTATACCTCACATTGAAATATCTCAATAAGAGTGACATGCAGAAACTAGAGCAGGTGAAATATCTGTACCTAAAAAGGGTCATATGTATCTCCAAATATTCCCCAGGAATCCTTCCTTGTTGAGGAATTGAGATACCAACTGTCGTTGCCATATACCCGGCAGAGACGCATTGCTGAGGAAGCTAATTGGAAAGAAGAAACACGTTCCGATGGATTTTACGCAACGGGGGAATGCCATCCAACTAATGGAAAGATGCCCACAACGACTTGAGACACACGGTCACACGTTCTGCCATCCACGGTTTCCACCATAAAGTGTGCATAAATAAGAAGTTTCATGACTCGACAATCGGTATGGGAATCCGTATGACAGACACCTCTCCCTAGCGTGCCCTAGGTGAAGTATTTCCATACAGCAACTATGCAGTGGATAACTGCACTGAATAGTAGTATTTTAATATGTTTCATGCACGTTGATCTGGATTATAGCTTGTAAATTGGATTAACTATTATAATATGAAGCTATAGTACACACTGAGCTATGAATATGAATAAGTCATTTCTCATTATTCACACCATTTGTGCGGGGTTTAAAATCATACGCATATTTGACTCCAGAATTATGACTTTATATTCCAATCATTGAATAATTTAAGAAGAAGGTAGATGCAACATTTAAAAAATGAAAGAGAACTATGTGAACAAGACGTCAAAATTACACCCATCACAACAAAAATGAAGACTATCAGGAAAGTACTGTCATTGTGACACTAGGTCCTTGAGAAATTGGGCATATACAGCCCTTTTTGTAATTGTTGAATTCTCTACTACGTTATTGTACTCCACAGTACTTTTCGACTAGGTTTACAGTGAGTTAATATTGCACTTGATTAACATCAGAGCCCAGGAGAACTATGTTTTAAACTCACTTAGGGGCAAAGTGAATATACTCTGCGAAATATATCGTCATGTATCTTTCTATAACATGTAAGTACACCTCCCGGACAACGCCGGGTAAAATAGCTATTATATATTATAATCTGGCCATATACTGTAAGATGATATTGTTCTGATCAACTGAAAGTTTCAATATCAATATACAAGCGCGCTGCTACGAGATAGTTTGTGCCATATGGTAGGGATCGTAATGTTTTGACTTATGAACAGATCATGGTCGTGTACACGGAGTAAATCTCTCAATTACCGTCCGGCTTAGCTTTCACAATGCATAACATGACGAGGGCAGTAAACAGTGAGTGTTAATTTCAATATCTATTGTGTATAGCACATAGCTGAAGAGATTCATGACGTGTTTAGCATTCTAACTGGCGGGATCAACGTCTACACAGCACGCAGATAAAATTTAACTACTCCACTCTGTTATTAATAAAGGGCCGGATCTGGGCATCCCAGTTACACTAACTGGCTTCATACGGATTTATTCCATCGTAATTTGAAAAGCTAACAAACAAAAAAATGACGGCAGTACTCAATAGGTTTGAGTTGTTCAATCGCTTGAGAATGTGAAGCACGCTCGCTCTGACTGCATCAGGCTTCAAATGTTAGCTGTTCTATAATTGTATTGGCAAATTCTGGACGAGTTGAGTGGTGTAGCGGCTAGCGAACTTGGCTGTCACCCCGGAGGTCCGGATTCGATTCCCGGCTCTACCATGATATTTTAATTCTGGTGTAAGGGCTGGAATGCGGTAAATCAGCCTTGTGAGGCAAAATAAAGAATATGATTTTTTGATTCACACCTCAACCATCCTGGAAGTAGTTTTCCGTGCTTTCTTACATTTATACCAGGCAAATGCTGGAATGGATCCTAACAGAAGCCCACGGATGCCTCCTTGCCAATCCCAACCCCAAATTACAAATTCACACACTAGCACCGTCATCAAACAAAGGTTATCACACAAATTCCACACACACACACAAATAAATAGGGCTATGAAATCAGGATATCAAAACCCAAAAAATATGCAAGAACAACAAAAATCTAATTGGTGAAACGCAAAGAATGAATGAATTAATGAAGTGTGTAAGAAGAAGAAGGGAGTCAAATGTATCATATAATGCATGTTACGAGAAAGACGTTGTCAAGATTGATTTTTGATTTAGCTGTAAAATTAGAGAGAAACAACATTGGTGGCCATAATTCTGGACATAGATAAATACCGACTAGGCGACTTTGGAGAAGAGGCTCTTCCTACCCATTGCCGGCTTGAGTCTAAATGCAGATGCCGTAGTAATTCAGCTGGATGGTGTACCATGCAATATTGCCAAACGTGTTATGCAGTGGGTTTACGGTGACAACTTTAAAGTATATTTTGAATAGCCCTGATCTTAATCCAATTGAAAATCCCAGGTCAGAAATTGATCATTATAGTGTCAAAAAGAAATCCAAGGAACCAAATTTAGTTGGTTGAAGCCATCATCAATTGTTTTCCGTTATTAACAAGATATTTAACGTCTAGCAGACTCTATGCCACGCACAATTGATGTGCTTGAAAGTAAAGGTTGTAAAAACTTACTGAATATTACATGTATTTTCACTAAGTTTACATATACAGTTTTTAAGAATAACTAATATTACTATAATAATACTTAACTGTATGTTCAACAGCGTGATTTATGCCCAATTGGAAATGAGTTGCTATAAATCGTGATTGACAAACTAAAACTACGATATTTATTTCAAAGCGTCTTGAATATGGCCACCAGTGTATACAGAATATATCCCAATACAATGGCTTGCTTCTCAAATGCAACAAGGCTGGGTTACATGTTTCGTCAGCTTTTACGTAGTTGTAGTAAATGATTGGCGAGAAATAATATTCATAATTGAAGTCAGTGTATTGAAGATGCTGGTGTTCATCAAATCTTACTCCAGGTTATTTAATATATATTGTGGGGGGGGGGGGGAGAGTTTCGTCAGTATGTATCACAGGGATGCAGTATAACAAAGAGAGAAAACATATTGTTATAACAAAAGACAAACCGTTGCATATTCTCCACATTGTTGCCGCCATGATACATTTGTCGTATCGTAAAATCAATTTCAAGAAACCCTCTTAGTAAAATTTGGTGCCCAGCAATTTCAGGAAGTTCTTCACTACCAGTTGTCACCCTTCGTTGCTTCCGCATGGACCATTTCTCAATGGCGCTAAAAACTCTAGAATTCCACAGGTAAAGAACTCCACGGTAAAGAACTCCACGGAAAGTGAAACAAAGATCAAAAGGGTGAATAAAGGATCTGAAATTTGATGGTCACAAACGTACCAATCTGGTATCTTAAAAGCACCCGCGGTTAAACCGTGCGCGTTAAATCACTCGCCACGACCGCGATGGGAAGGTACAGCAAGTCAAGTCATCGGAGGTTCAATTCCCAGCGCTGACAGTGGTTATCCTAACCACATTCTGACGAGGGTTGTCTAAAGCATCTAATACACAAAGTGACATTAGGTTTAAATCCACAATGTGCTAACTCTGATAATATGATTCATTACGAATACTACAGCAACGCTTTTCCTAATACCAGGATAGTACCTTATTTCAAGTCCCAGAGCATCCAACCCATCTCTGTCCCTTAACACATCTATACACACGACATAGTAATTTCAAATATGCGACTTCCAAAAATTTGATGAACACTTAAACAACATAGTTACCACGCGAATTTAAACTATTACAATTTTCATTTTTGACGATCAAATCATCCGAGAAAAATGAAACTTGTCAAGACGAGACTTCATAAATAGCCATATGTATTGTCGTTAAACGTTCTTTGTTTTCAGAAATCAGGACGGTCACTCTGAGTAATTTTAAATACAAATTTTTAACCTCCATTTCTCATTTTGCAAAAATGAGGAAAAAGTAGACTTATGAGCGCGATCAAGGAAAATGTGTGTCTGTCTGTGTGTGTGTGGGTGTCCCCTGCCCCCCCCCCCCCAAATCAAATCTTTACGGCTGCAGCTATCAAAACCAATTTTGGTAAGAGTTAAGATCTATACCTGAATATCTCACGTCCATATTTGAAATTGACCTCAGTGCTACCAACTGCTGAAAAATCGCAATTGAAATTTGAGCTCTATGTTGAATATCTCAGCAGTTATGCATGCGAACTTTTCCAAAATTGACACACATATAGATAACTAGCAGTAGTGCCCGGAATCTCCCGGTGGATTTGTTTTATGGATGATAATGAATACTACTACAGAACTGGCACATGATACTTAAACTAACAGAAAAAAAAATATAACTTTTTGTGGTGGTGGTGGTGGGAGAGGTGGTGGTGGTGGTGGTTGTAGTGGGGGTGATAAGTAGTACAGTATAATGGACGTAACATTCAGTTCATTTTCCCGTAATGATAATAATGAATAGGGAAACGGCTATTTTGTAACTACAGCACTGACACATGTAATTTTCAACAAATTTTTAAAAAATATATTAGAAAGAGGAGTAAGAGAAATAAAAGACACTGCCTAGGGCCTATATCTCATTGGCTGTTAGAAATGTAGAGACCAATAGTGTCGTCTTTAGTCGCATAGCGCCGTAAGAAAATAATCAGAACACTTTGGAAAACTTCGGCTGTCCCAAGCTACTGAGGTATAAATGAAGGTACATTTGAAAGCACCAATGCTTATTGCAGCAGGTAAACTCAGTGTACTGCACCAACACCACTGCACCTACACGGAGGCACACTATTTTCATGATGATAACTGTTTTATGGGGCCTAAAAGATCCTTTTGCACCAATTACTCCCCGTGACTGCAATTTATAAACAGCGCAAGATGAAACTAATTTCGCAATTCTGCACCAGAACACTGGTAGGGGTGACGTGATGCAGCCCGAACTGCCCGTCAACAATTGACTTATTAAAATTATCTTACAGTTACAGCATGACGAATCGAATAGAAGGACCTAGTGTGAGGACTCCGCCATTATAGCATGGTAGTTTGTGGTCCCGCCGCTACAAGCACTGCAAGCGATAATGTCCAACAACGTGTCCTGTTGTTGGGTCGAGCCGGTTCTTAGAAAAGTGTGGGAGAAGTTACTGTGTGAGATATTTGTGTGAATTAAATTGAATTTTCCTTGCTTTCAGTTCTTAAATTCAGTTCATTGAGTCTTGTGTACATCAGCGTTTTGTGTTTTGTGAACTTCAAACATATTTATTATGCGGCTTTGTTAATTTAATAGTTCAACATGCCGTACTATTTAGTGCCTGGCTGTAAGTCAGGGTATGGTAGAGTAGTTGTCGATATACGATTTTTTTCACCACCGAAGGATACAAATCAATTTGAAAAATGGGCCAGAGCTATTCCACGAAAGAATACGGAGTTAACGCGAAATAGTAGAATTTGTCAAATTCATTTCTCTGATGATTTGATAGTATAATCAGATAATTGTATAGTGAATGGTGAAGAAGTGGAAATCTCTTGTGTGAGGTGGAAGTTACTTCCTGGAGCAGTGCCTCATTTCCCCCCTAATTTACCGAAGTACCTGACATGTGAGATTAAGTCCCGTAAAGCTCCCAACAGGAAAAAGAATCTCAACACCACCAGAAAAAGAAGAAAGAAGATTGAAGATGGGAGTGGAGCAACGAATGAGGCAATAAAAGGTCATTCTAATGTTCATAAGAATTTGGGTCATTCTAGTGTACTTACTGATGCTGAAAAGACTATAATATTGCTCAAAAGGCGCCTAAAGAATGCTAACCGTAATTTAATTCGCGTTAGATCCTGCCTCAACTCAGCAAAATCGAGAATTAATTTCCTGGATAAGCAGGTTCGAAATTCACAAGCATTTAATTACAAAGATAACGAACACCTTAGCAAGAAGGAAAAGATGATAGACACTATGCTCAAGAAATGTCAGGTAAAATCTCCCATTGGAATGAGGTACAGCAACGAATTCATTTTAGAGAGTTTATTGTTGAGAATAAAATCACCGAAAGGATTCCGTCATTGTCGGCGACATAATCTCTTGCCTCTGCCCTCAGAAAGTCACTTGAGAAAACTTTGTAAAGGACATAAGTGCCCTTATGGAGTTAATACGCATAGTATAAATGCTATTTCAGACTATTTTAAGGAAGAAAAGAATGATAATTCACGTTACGGTGTTGTAATTTTCGCTGAAGTGAAGCTAAGAGAAGAAATCCAGTTTAATAGTTTTTCTCATCAAGTAGATGGATTAGTAGATTTAGGTGAACACACACCTGACCTCCAGAAGAACGTACTAGCAAATCACGCTCTAGTGTTCATGTTCGTACCATTCATGCATAATTGGGTGCAGCCAGTTACTGTGTATGCAAGCAGAAATGCTACTCCACGGGACATTCTCGCAAAAATTCTAATACAGGTGATTTTGCAGTTAGAAGAGGCTGGGGAGAGGGTGGTTGGGTTTACTTGTGATGGTGGTCAATCAAATAAAAAGGCCTTGAATTCGTTAGGAGTAGGTGGCAAGACAACCTCTCTACAACCTCACATCCTTAATCCTGCAGATGTTACGAGAAAGATCTGGGCTTTCTCCGACTTCGTTCATGTATTGAAATGCTTAAGAAACCACTTTCATGATAAAGTAGAACTTCACTATAATGAAAAAATTATTGATTTCAATTTTTATAGGGAACTGTTCAAATAAGATCTCTCAGGGTATGCTGGGCTTAGAGCCTGCCCTAAACTGACAGTTGCTCATTTTGACCCATAATCTTTCCAGAGAATGAATGCTAGGTTTGCATTCCATCTTTTCAGTGACAGTGTTGCCAAAGGTATTACATTTTATCGAGAAATGGGACTGGCGGGATTTCAAGGTAGTGAGGACACTTGAGACATTTACCAGTAATATATAAATGTTGTTGCTGATGCACTAAATGCATTCATTCCGTCTCAGGCTTTTCGAAAAGGTTCACCTTCTCATACAGCTGTTGTTAGTTTTCTTCAGACCGTGAGATCTACCAATAACACCTTTGCCTCCAACAGAACCTTGGAATCACTAGTAGTAACCCTACAGAGTACTTTGGAGATGTGTGAATGGCTTTGGGAGAAAGGTTATAAGTATTTGTTGACAGGAAAGCTCACCCAGGATCCCTAGGAACGGCACTTCGGAATTATGCGATCTTTCAGTTCAGATGATCATCCATCAACAATAGATTTCCTTCATTTCAATGTATATACGTCCCTATAAAACAGGCTTTAAATGTTGGTGGAAATAGTGAACCTAAACGGGAGCAGATCTTGACCTCGTATGCTAATCAGATGCGTATATTAGCCCGGAATATGGAGGTGCATAACAAGACAGTGAAGGAATCAGTGGAAACTTCCATTAAGAAAAAATATGTGGTTCAAGATGCAGTAAATATCGAAGACTGGGGAATCTCGGTACCTGAATTTGACAGCGCAGTTCGAAACTCTTCGATTGATAAGGGTCTAGTGTACTATTTAGCTGGCTATGTTGTTAAGCACTCTTCTAAATTTATTAAGTGTTCGCCCGGTGCTCATTCTCTACGTGAGAATAATCTAAGTAAATGTTCAGTTCTTGCCGAAATAAAGGACTACGGTTCAATGAACAATGAAGTGTTTCTAACACGTCCTTCGAGAAGTGTATGTGACATTCTTTTCCAGGCCGAGAAAGTAATTACCGGAAAATTAACCTCAAAATCGATGTGGAGCGAAATATTTTTTGATTGTATCGATTCCACAGAAACAATTTCAGTTGATCCTTCAGGAGCCAGCTGCTGTCTTCAACATGTCATGGATATTATCCCCAGACTTGTTTATAATTATATGAAGTGCCGATTTTTCTTCTGAACGAAGGAAATCCGCCAAGATTTGCAATATAACAAAGGAGATTTGCAATCTCGAACATCCGCCAAGTCTTCACGCAAGCTTTCGAAAGTCCAGTAGCCAACAAAATTAATTGGTAAGTAGAGTGTTACTTTAAATAGTTTATATGTGCTTGTTTAATATGCTGGGGATTATGTTTTTTTTTTTATCTGTGTCTGTATACTCCAGGAATCGGAGCGATCCGTAACATGTAATGAAGACCGTAGTTATAATTTCCGTGAATTATATTTTCCATTGTGCCCTGCCATGCTATTTTAATTGTAACCGCTAATTGCTTTTTAAAAGAGTATTACTCGTAGTTACAAAGTAATTCGTTTCCCTTAGCACCATCCCTAAGACCAACTGACCACGGCAGTGTGGAACTTCCCCACTCTAGCGCTGCCTGGCGGGGCGCGCTTGAACTTCAGGAGTCTCCTCACTTTCTCCTTCTATTCGTCATGGTTACAGTACACTACTACGGACATGAATGATTTTAGGGCCTTAATACGTGATTTTCAAGTTTATTTTGCCTGTTATTCTAAATGTAGAGAATGGAGAGCGTTGTACTAAATATCAAGTGGACACTGTTACCAGCAGGGTGCAATTAGGAGAAACGGTGTAGATTTGTGATAAAGGGCCTAAATGTAGGGAATGGATTGGTCTGTCCAAAATTAAAATGGATTGTGTCACCCGCAGGGTTCCAAAGGGTAAGCATACAAAATGTGGTTCAGATCGGTGAAACGGTAGAGATTTGTGCCAAAGGACTTAAATGAAGGGAATGGAGTGGTCAGTCCAAAATTTCAAGCAGACAGTGTTACTCGTCGGGTTCAAAAGGGTAAGTATGTAAAATTTGGTTCAGATAGGTGAAACGGTGTATATTTGTGCTAAAGGGCCTAAATACAGGGAATGGAGTCGTCTGTCCAAAATTTCATGCAGACAGTGTTACTCGCAGGGTTCTAAAAGGTAAGTATACAAATTTTGGTTCAGATCGGTGAAACGGTGTAGATTTGTGCCAAAAAGCCTAAATGCAGGGAATGGAGTGGTCTGTCATAATTTTCATGTAGGCAGTGTTACTCGCAGGGTTCCATAGGGCAAGTATACACATTTTGGTTCAGATCGGTAAAACGGTGTAGATTTGTGCCAAAGGGCCTAAATGCAGGGAATTGAGTGGTCTATCCGAAATAGCGTGCAGACTGTGTTACTCGCAGGACTCCAAAAGGTAAGTATACAAATTTTGGTTCAGAGTGGTGAAACGGTATAGGTTTGTGCCAAAGGGCCTTAATGCAGGGAATGGAGTGGTCTGTCCGAAATTATATGTAAACAGTGTTACTCGCAGGGTTCCAAAAGGTAAGTATACAAATTTTGGTTCAAATCGATGAAAAGGTGTAGATTTGTGCCAAAGGGCTAAATGCACGGAATGGACTGGTCTGTCATAAATTTCACGTAGACAGTGTTACTCGCAGGTTTCCAAAGGGTAAGTTTACAAATTTTGGTTCAGATCGGTGAAACGGTGTACGTATCACTAACCATAACGTCAGAGCATGCGGATAGAGCAGTTCGGGAGTGCTTGTTCTACCGACTTACTGAACAAAAATCAATCTTTAAGGTTACCTGAGAGGTGTAACCTAATATTACATAGCCTAAACTATTCCTCTTGAATCTGGCTATCATATAAGAAAAGAATTTTTCGAATCGGGCTGGTAGTTCCGGAGATAGCGCGTTTAAAGACACAAACACACAGACAAACTCTTCAGCTTTATTATATTTGTGTAGGTAACAATCAAGATTGATTTTCAGAAGTCCATAAATGCCAGTGTTGCCAACATGATTCTAAGCTTGCCAATAGGTCAAATTTCTAAATTTATGTAACTTCTATACTATCCATTGGATTTTAACCACATTTCGTATGTACTATGCGTATTACAACATATATGACTGTGCGTATTCTAAAGAGCCACCAGGGCTGCCAACTGTTAATAAATGCTCTCTCTTTGTTTTAACTCTAATATCAAGTTATCAAAAATTATGCAAGCCAACAGCTCGAAACTTTGCATACGTGTAAACCTAGTACCTGACATTCTACCTTAATTTGGTGTTACTTATATACATCAGTGCTGCCAACACGATTCTAAGCGTGCTGATAAGTCCAGATTTTAAATGCATATAACTTCTATACTGAACCCATCTGCGTCGAATCCACATTTTATTTGCAAAAGAAGAGAGGAAATAGTTCAGTCTTTAGAATGACTTGAAAAGATTTTAGGAAGTGGGCTGTTAAAATGTGGTGCAAGAACGGGTGACCACGAGTCATGCGGACGTGAGATCACGCTTGACGCATCGATAAGGAGCTGGCGCATGATTATTAATAGAACGAGAAAAACTTTCCACGACGAGTGAGGGAGAATGAGTTTCGGAAATAGACCTTACTCAGCTATAAAAAGACAACCTTGCAATGACGCAAGAAGAGAAATAATTAAAATTAAGCCATTTGGAAGCATTTAATTATTGAAATGAACACATCATTGTTGATCATTCTGGAATAGAGATTTTTGTGTGGGGAAAAAGTTTATAATATTTGCACAGGAAAGAACTGCAGACGTGGCATGACGTAGTTAGTTATTTCTCGAGCCCAGACTTGGAAGACAGGGAAAAATAAACCTCACCACCCATATATCTGAGGAGCCAAATTATTTAATATCTTGGAATTGTGTGATCGATTTTCATGATCAAAGAAACCAGTTTACGTTTAAAACAAGAGCTTTCCAGAGATATATTTTCAAAATTTTACGACAATTACTTCAGAAGTTAGTGCTGGAGAAGAAGCGGATTTGAGCTTTTTGCCGCAAATTTGGATAAAAACCCTGGAGGTGCCAGGAGGAGCATGCAGTTTACAACAGGCCTCGTACGGAGGTGCTGCATCACAGCACATGCAGTTATTGTCAGCCCACGGGCGTGACACTGTGTCACTATCATCGTTAATTCAGTCTTACGAACCCTAGGAGGGGTCGTACTGTTTCACAAGTATCATTCAGTCTGAGCGGTCCTCGGGGAGAGGCCGTGCTGGATCATCCAACAATTATTCAGTTTACCAGAGACGCCAGAGAGCTCGGTACTGTTTCGCAAAGTATCAGTCAGCAAAGAGGAGCGTGACGTTGGAGCATCAACTACAAGACAAGCTACAAGTAAACTCCTAGTGCAGGAGTGCTGCATCAAAGTACATTCAGTTTATAAAAGACGCCGGAGAGCGTGATACTGTGTCGCAAAGTACAACAAATCATTTTAGTGAGCGTTTAGACGCTGCACGCAGGAACAATTATCGTTAAGGTTCACTATTACAGTCAAAGTATAGGCTGTGGACTTAAGAAATAACCGGCGATAAGTACTCGAATATAATAGTTCAGTTAAAGAACCGACGCATCATAAGGTTTAGAAGTACCCAAGGACAGTGAAATATACAGTTCTATCTACGTTAAGTAACCAGATCAGGGTAGAACGAAATAGTAACGCCTAGTGTTCCTGAATTGAGGGGGCTAGAGCGAGGGACGATAAAAATTATGAATTGTAGTTCCAGGCTTTGTCTAGGTAGACAAATGAACAGTCAAACATTGGGAAGTACTCCAATAAGCCACGAATCAAAGTAACAGAAAGTAATACAAGGAAATTACTAGGTCACCGGTATACAAGTTCGAGCGATCATAATAGTAATACATCAAGGACAGACTTTTATTAGACGAACAAGTTAGCGTCTAGCAAGATACGACATCGTGCAGTAAAATTAAAGAAGCCGATAGTCAAACCCAGAATTAGAAGATCAGCCGTTCCAGTGAGATAGGTTCGATCGAGACTTTCATTCATCTCTTCAGAGTAGGAAGCCGACGTGCATATAGTGCAACCCTTGGAAGCGGGAAAAGAAAAGAAATCACGTGTGTAAGGCGAATAATTAACGCCAGAGTGATAAAATTTTTATGTAATGTAAATATAGTGAAATTTTTGAGTGTAATAGTTTTAGTGAAATTGTATTGTGTTAAGTGAAAACGAATACAAAATGGTATTCATTATTTTCAACGTGATTAGGGTATATATTTTATGTGCTGTTATGAAAGTGTCATTGAGTGTAAATATAACCATGAAAATGGCTTAAGAAGAAGTTGGTCGGTGAAAATGTTCCATCATTGGAGAATTCGGTCGATGACCGTACAGTCATGTGAGTAACAATTTCATTATTATGTGTTTTGGGAAGATTTGCGTATAATCCTCATGAGTGCGAGTAGGGATGTTGATAACAGGTGAAAGAAAGATTGCGCGATCTGAACGATTAATTTGATGGAAATAAAATAAATATGTGAAATTTAAATGAATCCCTTGTGGAAAAGATTCAGTAAAATATCAGTATAATGGTAAATGATATAAATATGGTAAAGCAAGCGTAATAATAATAATAAGAATAATTATATGAATGAATATTGTGATGAATTTTATATTGAAAAGTGGTAGCTTCAGAGCTCCTTTAGATGAATTAATAAATGTAGTGAATAGATGGTAAAAATTATTATTGTTAATGGAGGAAGAGTAATATATATTTTGAGACGTAGATCAAACGTTGATTTGAATTTATTTAGTTCTTTGAAGGCAACTTGGCTAATTAATGTATGAGCGCCATGTCGCGCATTGAAGTAATTTGTCACGCTAGAAATGCGTTGAAATGCTCGGTAAAAGTAATTATGAGGGACAGTTAGTCGTGGTAAATGAACGGTTATTAGTCCTCAAAGTTGTGATAGTGATCACGAGGCATTGTGTGTTGTATGTTAAAAAGGGTGCCATTTATGTTGTATTATGAGCGCTGGTAATGGGCGAGGCCTGCCTTAAGTCGCTAATGTTATAAGTCCTCAAAGTTGGGATACTGCTCCCGAGGCATTTGAAAGGATCGAACTCAGAGTCGTCCGTGCTGAAGCCCCTTAATATTGGTTGTATTATTGAATTTTCTTACCCGCTAAAGAGGACACTTCATAATTATACTATACCGAAGCTAAGAGAATAAGGTCTGTAGAACCTAAATATGTTGTTTTGTGGTTATTTTGTATCGTAAGCCTTGTCATTCAGAGAAATGCATTTGAAACAGCTGTGTGTAAAAGCTGAATAAACCAGTCCCTTGTGAAAGCGAGACTGTGGGCTCTTCTCCATGCAAAAAATCAAGCCAAGTAGTTAAGACAGACCCTTACCCTCTTGTATTGCGGTAGGTTGGGGAACGGGATGTCTGAGTCACAGTACACGGAAGTGTTTATGATTGTGTTAACGACCCGGAATTCGAACCGAGGTCCCTTGATATCCATTATTATCGCTTGCAGAGTTCAGATCGTTGCTTTCTTAAGATATAATTGTCTTTGAAGACAAGATGATAAATCCCTAACTTTATTATTTAATGATTCAGTGATTCACGAGTTTTTATGGAGACATTAAGGTGCTGGGAGTAATCTTAAGTTTGACTTGCTCAGTAGTTTCTATAGCACGGGAATGCGCAAATTTTTCCAATCACGGTAGTGAGTTGGTAGCTTGAGAGAGAGGAATGGTAACAGATGAACATTTTGAGAGCCCAAAATAAATTAATGATTAGCCATACTTTGATATTATGATTAAAACCAGATATACTCTTGTAAATATTAATAGACTTGTATGTAATGGTTAACACAGTGTATGTAAACTTTACCGAGCCATTTGGAGCTCGTTATTTTAAAGAATTTGAATTGACACCATATGGGAGTGAAACTTTGTTAAAGTTATGTTGGTTTTTGGAAAACCAGTCATTATTATTTTATAATTGTTTAATTTGAATTCCTTGTTCAACTTTGGACAAGTGTGAAGTGTAGTGTCAGTGTTTTCATTTGTTTAATTTTTGTAGCGCCATATTTTGGATAATTAAATGTTTCGATAGTAGGATTTGATTTTGTTTATTTTTGGAAGTGTATCCTGTGCTTAATCCAAAATGTGTAAGTCACAGAGTGGGAGAACAAACCATGAACCCCGATACTCCCGATTGAGCATTGCTGGCAAACTGTGATCTGCCTATTTCATTGTTGAAATGGGCACAATACTAACAAATGGATTTCAACCAAATTTCTTATGTGCTTTGTGTACCATAACGGTTATGACTATGCGTATTCGTAAGAACCAGGAGGGCTGCCAACGGGTGATAAATACTCTCTCTTTGTTTAATCCTAATATCAATATATCAGAATGTACCCAAGCCATCAGATCTAAACATTGCACACGTATAGTACCTGACATTCTAGATTAATTTGGAGTAACTAATATACCTCAGTGCTGCCAACATGATTCTAAGCTTTCTGATAGTTTAAATTTTTAGCCTACTTTTCACATTTTGCAAAAATTAGGAAAAAGTAGGCTTATGAGATCGATCCGGGCAAAAGTGTGGTTGTCTGTCTGTCCTTCTGTCTGTCTGTCTGGCTGGCTGTGTGTGTGCCCCCCCCCCCCTATCAACTCCTAAACAGCTGCAGCAATCAAAACAAAATTTGGTAGGAGTAAAGATATATACCTGAATATTTCAATGCCGTATTTGAAAATGATGTCAGTGCTACCAACTGCTGGAAAATCGCAATTGAAATTTGAGCTCCATGTTGTATATCTTGGAAGGTATGAAAGTGAGCTATTTCAAAATTGGCACACGTATAGATAATAATATTTCAGTTTGATTTCCAGGAGGCCATACATGGCAGTGTTGCCAAAATGATTATAAGCCTGCTGATAGGTCCAATTTTTATATGCATATAACTTCTACACCATCAATTGGAATACAACCAAATTTTGTATGTGCTATGTGTAAATAAACAGATATGACTGAGCGTATTCTTAAGAGCCACCAGGGCTGCCAACTGTTAATAAATGCTCTCAATTTATTTTATCCAAATACCAATATATCAGAAAGTATGCAAGCCAATAGCTTTAAACTATGCACACGAATAGTACCTGACATTTATATTAATTTGGAGTAACTTATATACGTCAGTGCTACCAACATGATTCTAAGCCTGCTGAGAGGTCCAACTTTAAATACATGTAACTTCTCTACTATTATTTGGATTTCAGCCAAATTTCGTATGTGCTATGTGTACCATAGCAGATATGACTATGCGTATTCTTAAGAACAACCATGGCTGCCAACTGTTAATAAATGCTGTCTCATTTTTGTTACCTAATATCAATATATCAGAAAGTATGTAAGCCAATAGCTCTAAACTTTGCACACGTATAGTACCTCGCATTCCAGATTAATTTGGAGTAACTAATATATGTCAGTGCTGCCAACATGATTCTAAGCCTGCTGATATGTCCAATTTTTAAATGCATGTAACTTCTATACTAACTAACGGATTTCATTCAAAATTGGCACAGCAAAAGTTCGTACTATTTCAGATTATTTCTGACCAATACATCCATGACATTGTTGCCAACATAATTTTACGCGCGCTGTTATATCCAATGTTGAACTGCATGTAACGTCCATGCTATCATTTGGACTTCGACCAAATGTTGTATTCTGTACCTTAATAGATGGAACTCAAGCCTCCGTGGCTTAGGCGGCAGCACGCCGGCCTCTCACCGCTGGGTCCGTGGTTCAAATCCCGGTCACTCCATGTGAGATCTGTGCTGGACAGAACGGAGGCAGACAGGTTTTTCTCCGGGTACTCCGGTTTTCCCTGTCCACTATCATTTCATTTCATCTGTCATTCATTTAATCATTGCCCCAGAGGAGTGCGTCAGGCCTCGGCAGCCGGCACAGTTCATATCCTAGCCGCTAGATGGGGGCTTCATTCATTCCATTCCTGACCCGGTCGGAGACTGGAAGCAGGCTGTGGATTTTTCAATAGATGGAACTAAGAATATATTCAGTGACCAGGGCTGCCAACTGTAGTGCTCTATTAGGCTACATTAGGCTGCATTATGCCAGGAGTAAAGCATTTCGAGCTAATTTTAAATTTCTATATTACCAACTTAATTTCGTCATTTTTCTACATAGATCCGTATAGATTAATCATTGGCATGCATCTTAAATTTTAAGAAAAGTAGGCTCTTTAGTTCGTCACGGAACTTCTTGTTAATTACATGCAACTTCTGCCTAGGTATACTAACAAATGGTTTTTATGGAAAATTGGCACTATAACAGATCGTAACATTTCAGATTAATTCTGAGCATCACATACATGACATTGTTCCCAACAAGATTTTAC
The DNA here is from genome assembly GCA_946902985.2 of Meconema thalassinum. NCBI lineage: Eukaryota > Metazoa > Arthropoda > Insecta > Orthoptera > Tettigoniidae > Meconema > Meconema thalassinum. The sequence continues at coordinate 183,623,977 of OX336394.1, forward strand.
GCGCACTGATAAATCCAATATCAAACAGCATGTAACGTCCATAGTAACCATTAGACTTCAACCAAATTTTGTATGTGTATTCTATAACTTAAGAGATAGAACGAAGAATATATTCAGAGTCACCAGGGCTGCCAACTGTAGTAAATTACTCTATTAGGTGACACTATTTGTATTTCAAACTGCAGTACTTAGATATGTTAGTATTACCAACTTGATTTCGTCATTATTCTAGATTGGCATGAATTTTAAGTTTTAAGAAAAGTAGGCTCTTTAGTTCGTCACGGAACTACTTGTTATTTATCGCATCTTGCTTAAGCGATTGAACTGAAACTTTACATAATGAACCAGTACTATAATTATCTAATGATGCAATGTTCTATGGCTTATATTTTTATAATTTATAGATGGTTGAATTCACCTTGTTCGTCATTGAATCATCCAATCCTTCTGAAACTTTGAATAGTGGTCCGCTACTACAGTCTAAACCTACAGTATATGTCGGAAAGTTATATCGTATTCACATAAATAATAGATATCGCAAATACCAATTAGTCAAACATGAATTAGTTCAACTCGTTAGAGAGTGACCTGACATCTGTGAATATATGGCCCTTCTATTACTTCAGACGTGGCCAAATTATAAAAATTAAGTTAAATTCCCTAGTCCATTCACTAATTGTGACAGTAATTAAGAATGTAACCTGTGTTTTCGTACATTAGATTTTCTACTTAGTTACTGATCGAAGCAAAATTCTATGGGTTGAGCTATTATATATTTTATGCAATTATTTTGAGTGAAAGGGATTCTTGTTTTAGGAAACATTATCGCACCTCTTCCTCTATAATAGAAACATATTCATATATTCAGATTAAGTGATACATGTCACTGTCCAGAAATACTCAATATTGAATTCGATATTTCAATAACCAAGCAAATTAAAATACACTCACTACAGTATATATACATATTTATAATACAATTAAATGCTAATTTCTGCGGAGCAGTGGAGGATTCAAAGTGAAAGAATGAAGAAGTTCTGGGAAGAAAAGAAGAGATTGACCAGAAAGCCTTAGGTTCTATGCGGTCCATGGTTGTCCAAATTCGGAAAAAAAGGTAACATTAATGTTTGTGAGCGATTATGTGGCTGATCCACCTCACTTCGTGATTTAGTTGCATTAATTTACTACCAAAAATTCTGATTAAATATACCTGAAATGCACGAAACAAATTAAATGAAATACTTTGTTTAAGAAATACTCGTATAAAAATAAAACGCCAACAAACTATTTCAGAATTTCTTTTTCTTTTTGGAAAACTAATGTAGCTCATTATTCTAATAATATAGGCCTGTTTACCATCTCTTGATGAATTCAGTACATTTCACATTTCACATTTGTTTATTGGCACAGTCCAGAGTAAAATGTGGCTTTCCACCAATATCACGGTCTCAATCATGGCTGTGATTATAAGGAAGCTAATGAGGTATGAGTGGTGCTGAGTAATGGCCTAGTGTATACTGTGAAAGGTCTACTCTTAGGGTCAGTGCTATTGTTCTGACTCAGTGAGGAAAGGAATGTCAAGCTACCTCACTCCTCATCTTGCCTAGTATGCGCCATTATAGTCCTGCTTTGAGGTTTTGTGGGTATCTACCAACCTAACCTATGGTGGTACTTTTTGAGGATACAGCCAGCCTCTTAGCTGACTACCTAACTGACAGTCTAATAATATGACCACGCCTGTACAGTCAGCAAAGATACACAGGTCATCAGACAAATTAAACACACACCCAAGTTCAGGGGTCTGATGCCCAAGATGTCCCAAGCCCTTAAAATGAATTAACAAAAGATGCCCCAATTACACATTATTTCGAAATGTATTCAACTCTTGGAGATTAGAAAATATGGCTTAGAAAGGTGAAACGATGTCACTCATGCTCAGTGATGTGCTACAATATCACTCATGATATTGAAAATACCACTCCAGGGTCCACGAAGATAATACCTGAAAGGTGGAGTTATTTCAAGAAGTGACTCATTGGCTCAGTAGAGTAACATGAGTGGCAGCTGTTGGCAGTGGACGTTGACCACGACAAATGGAGGATGATCTAACAAATAGCACATGTCTTTTTAAATTCTGAAAAGAGGTCACTCTATACCTGACAGTCAGACCATCAAACTTGGGAATTCTAGTTCACCTCGGTACACAGTGGACTATTTCTCACTTTCACCGACACTCTGATTAGCAGACCAAATCAGGCTAAGTACACGATAGATACACCGGGTGTAGACTCCACTCTACTTGGATAGGAAACCTTGTACTACGTCCCATATGGTGCAACAAACACGGCATAGCTACGATGGGTGATCAGAAACTACGGTTAAAAAAGCTTGCAGTGAAACGTATACATTATATTTAATACAACCTATACATCAGTGGCTTCGGTAGTGTAGTTGGTAGCATGCTGAACTTCTATGCCTAAGATGGTAGTTTCAAACCCAGCGGGTCATCGGATTTTTAAGAGCGTTAAAAATCCCTCAGTATACCTTCCTTCGGAGGGGAAGTAAAGCCGGCAGTCCCATGTCATATAATAGATCTATGGCATGTAAAAGAACCTTCCACTAATTACACTTGTGTGAAGATAAATTATAGGTTAGATTTGACTTGCGGTCTTAGTCACCAGGAGCCGACTGCGGTAGCATCTAGTAACTAAGATCAGATCTAGTTGTGGTTGACGGTGGCGTTAGGTAGCAAAAGTAGGAACTACTTGAAAATTGAATGTCTGCAGTCCTTACTTGAATTAAAAACAGATAACCCACACTAGTACAGCCATCAGAATTGACACCGGTTATCAGACAGATTCTACACACACCCAAAGTCCACGGGGCTACATGACCACGTTGTCACAGCCCCTAAACTGAGGAACCAACCAACCAATAGATCCAACTGATAGTACATACTGTGCACTAAGTTATATTTGGACATAGTCTGTATAACAGTTTAGGCACTTATCGCTTCATGGGATGAGTTTGACAATTCTCTCCTGCTAAAACTCCTGTCCTTGGATGTAGAGTTGTCGCGAAGTGTTCAACCTCCTCGTCTGAAGGGGATCGGGGAACTCCTAGGTGTTTCTTCATGTGAAGAAACAAGTGAAAATCGCTTAGAGCAAGGTTCGGACTGTAGGGAGGGTAGTCGATGATGTTCCAGCGAAACCGCATCAACAGTGTGGTGGTCTTTTGGGCTGTATGATGTCGCTTGTTGTCATGAAGGACGAAGAGAAGTCGGTGAGAAGTTCTGGCCAGGACTTCTCACTGAACGCGTCATCTTCCTCCATGAAAACACGTGACCTCATACAGCCCAGAAGACCACCACCATGCTGTAGCGGTTTTGCTGGGACATCATCGACTACCCTCCCTACAGCCCGAACCTCGTTCCAAGCGACTTTTACTTGCTTTCCGACTTGAACGAGAACTAAGGAAGTCAATGATCCCCTTCGTACGAGGAGGTTGAACACTTCGCGACATCGCAACACGCAAGGACAGGAGTTTGACCATGAGGGAATACTCTAACTCATCCCACGAAGAGACAAATGCATAAACCGATACGGAGACTATGTGTTATCAGTTGGCTGTATTGGTTGTATGAAATAAAATATCACGGTTCTCTGCAGGCTTTGTAACCTTAGTTTCTGATCACCCTTCGTAATAGAATTGGAATACTTGGAACAACACCCATTACAGTTTGGGTACAATCGTGTTGCCCGAATGAGAAACGTTTGAAGTTCATGATATAGATGTATTAATATTGTTAATTTTTATTTCTTTTTAGCGTATGGCTTTTAGTGCCGGGAGTGTCCGAGGACATGTTCAGCTCGCGAGTTTTGTAGCTGCTTGAGACGGACACCCAATGGGTGAGCTACAAGTACCGTTGGGGAGGAACGTTGGAATGGAAGTCGAGGAGATGGAAGGTAGCGGCTGTGGCTTATAGTTAGGGACCAACCCCGGCATTTGCCTGGAAGGAAGATGGGAAACCACAGAAGACCATCTTGAAGGTTGCCGGCGGGGGGATTCGAACCTCCTCGCCTCCCGGATGCGAGTGACTGCCAGCAGTCATGCCGTAACGACCACGGCTAACTCACCCGGTATATTGTTAATTAATTTCTAGGGACTTCAGTAACCTTACCTATCAGTCCAGTAAAGCCTACTTGGATGTGTGTTGAATTTGTCTGGTAACATGTGTGTGTGTAACTCAGTGTATATACAGCTATAGTCAGAAAAATATATATTATACCCAGTTATATTAATTTTGCCCAAAACTTGGCCACTTCGAATTTCTTTTTCTGTTCCTTAATGAAGATCGTCTTATGTACAGGAGGCTGGATATAGTCGAAATTGAAGCATAATGGTGAACAGTCTGGTCTTCTCCACAGTCATATTGAATATTCTCCTGATCAGTGTAATCCCATCTTGCCAAATTAACCTTTGATCTGCTAACTCCCGATCTCAGTCTAATCAGGGACTCCGAGTTGTCCATTCCTCGTCAAAGCCAGGAGGTAAGGATTCAGAGACTCGTTTCCAACCACGGGGAAGGAAGGTCGTAGTCCTCCATAGTTGCAACCTAGCTTTTTCAGCTGTGGCTCTCAAGTTCCTTTGCTGTTCTAAGGAAACTCTTCCTTGACTTCAGTCGTAGCCGGTGCGGTTCATGCCCATACTGAGGATGGGTTCTTTCCTGCTCCATTGTCTTTCTTTCCTTGTTCGCAGCTATTTCTCTTCGAATAAGAAGTGGTGCTATTCCTGCGAGGCAATAACAACAACAACAACCAAGGCTATAAAAAGGAAATAATCCACACCATTGTGCAAGGGCTAGCAATATTGGCTGTCACTCCGGAGGTCGGGTTTCGATTCCTGGCTCCACCAATAAATTTCATTCTTGTCTGAGTGCTGGAACGGGATCCACTGAGACTTGTGAGGCAAAAGTGAGAAGAGGTGGGTGCCATCCCACGAGTGGTTATCCGTAGTTTCCCATTACTTTTATTCCATGCAAACACCGGGATGGTTCCTAATTTAAGGCCATGGTCGCCTCCTTTCTTAACCCCACCTTGAGTTACAAATATACACACTAAAACAGCCATCGCAATAATACAGGTTATCATAGATAATCGTACAGTCAGACAAGTACATGTGGCTGATTGACCACGATGTCCAAGCCCCTCACATGAAACAACTACACAAATAAAATAATATTTCCCAACGTGGACAGGTTCGACTTTCAGTCATTTCATGTAGGACATTTGAGTTAGCCTATAATGTTTCGTTTAGTCGCTCAGATCCACATACACGAATGTCCCGTGGTGTATGATCGAAGGTTGGTTGTTGTGAGAGTTTTCAGTCTTTTGTCTGGGGTGCTGCAGCGCTCCATGCCTCCTAGTCCTGAGCTAATAGTTTCATCTCTACATAGCATACCCTGCATCCGAAGCAATCTGTTTAACATATTCTAACCTTAGTCTACCACTGCAGATTTGCCCTCGACCCTTCCTTCCATAACTAGCATTGCTATTCCTGGGTGTCTTAGTATGTGTCCTACAAACCTATCTCTTCTCTTCATTAGCAGTCCTCAGAAACGACTCTCCTCTCCCACTCGTATTAAATCCCCTTCATTTGCTGGGTTAGGAACCACGTATAATTTCATACTTTTATTTCCGAAACCAGACCAGTGTTAACATATTCTTGACAGAAGATTCTTCAACCAGTTTGCGGGCCGAACAGTTTTATTTCTCCAGAGAGGCTGCGAGACCGCACGCCACAAGCTGTGGCTTAATTAAAAAAGAGCTTTCACATGTTACAACAAAGACTACTCTTAGCTTGGCTGTCAACACTAATAGAAGCTGTGAAATGTATCACGGAATGCAAGAGAAGAGAGTTGAAGCCACCACTGGCAAAACGTTTTGCACGAATTCTTTGTAAACAAAACACAAAGAGAGGGTGGATACAAATATCCACCAAAAATATATCTTCAATCATTGAACAAAGTCGCAGGTGGTTTCATTTTAACCTCCGTTGGTGCATAAAAAGAATAACTTTAAATAACAAAATGAATTCAGAATCAAATCTTATCTACAAACAAGGTTGTCTGGGCTAGTTGACACAAATGAATCGGCCGGAGCTGAAGAGCATTAAGCCAAATGGTCATTTAAAAAAAAATAGTATTCAGAAGTATTGACCCAAGGGCCTTGGAACGGCATAGGAAAGAATTAAGTCAGTCTTCTGTTTAAGCCATGAACCACTGCTACATGCACTGTAGAGCGATCACAGGAGAAAAGCTTTAAGTCAATGACTAGCTGTCTTTCAGCACCGTATTCCGTACTTAATGTTGGCCACACTGCAAGATTCCCGCGTGTTACAGTGCTATTGTAGATTACATTCGTGCAGGATTTAAAATAAAATAACAAATGAAATATTCATTCTGGATAGCTTCATGCAGCACTAAACTGACCACGGAGCTGAGAGGCATTAAGTGACTAAAATTGATTTTAACAATATGTTTATTAAATTAAAATTGATATTCCCCTAACATAAGCCTCCGTGGCTTAGGCGGCAGCACGCCGGCCTCTCACCGCTGGGTCCGTGGTTCAAATCCCGATCACTCCATGTGAGATCTGTGCTGGACATAACGGAGGCAGACAGGTTTTTCTCCGGGTACTCCGGTTTTCCCTGTCAAAATTTCATTCCAGCAACACTCTCCACTATCATTTCATTTCATCTGTCATTCATTTAATCATTTCCCCAGAGGAGTGCGTCAGGCCTCGGCAGCCGGCACAGTTCATATCCTCGCCGCTATATGAGGGCTTCATTCATTCAATTCCTGACCCGGTCGGAGACTGGAAGCAGGCTGTGGATTTTTAATTCCCCTAACCTAAACATAACCTGAATAGTTGCTTCACAACATAGATGACTAATATAGTGTGTTTGTTAAGTTCTGTGCTGTCAATGACGTTTTATCCGTCTCCTGAAAAGTAATGAAAACTGATTTAATGCTTTTCAGATCAGGCCGATTCAATTATTGCAAAGATTGGGATATGTGTCATATCTGTAGCTGAGCGTTTCTATTCGCCCTCGACAATGTAACGTGAAGCAATACATTCATGTGTGGAATGAATACCAGGCAAAGATTCTCTTTACGGATAAAAAGAGTGTGGTGTATTCTTTGAATACACGGTACCTGAGATATAATGTCTACTGCTCATTGCATGTTCATTTCTTCCTTCCTCTTTGCCAAACACCAACAGTGATCTTCTGTTTTCTCCTTTTTGGGCAAATCTCTTATGTCTTCATAAGTATGTTTCAGATATATAACTTCTGTGACCCACCTAGCGTCATCTAGTAGCGAACCTCTGAAGCTACTCAATTCCTCATCGTGCAAGAGGACTTACATATCCATCTGGCCACCGGATCTTGTTATTATCTCCAGCTATTTTCTCCTTGAGCAAGAGGACTACGTCTACTTCTTTACTCACCATGCTGCGCTAGTATCATCTGTTATCAACTCTTAGAAGATCAGCTCAGCAAGAGATTAATTTTTTGTATCAAAGTTGGCAATGTTTATATGTTCTCCTTTTGTCTCCTCCCCCCCACTCTTTTCCCTTTCCTTGGACCCTCCGTGCTCCGTTGAGCAGCTCTCACTTCTCAGTTTGCAGTTGACTCGGTCAGTCAAAGCTCCGCTCGAGCTTGCCTCCTCAAACCAAGAGGCACACCCTCTTCTACGCCATGTTGGCAAAGTAATTATCGTCATACAGAACTTCGACTTCAACATGAAATCAAGATAAGTACCATTTTTAAGGTTTTAACCTCATCTTCATCATTTTACCTACATGCTTTTAATTATAATTTATAGACAGTGTGAAATTATTTACTTTGGGGCAAAAATCATTCTTCGTGGGATTTGCCATGTTGAGCTTTTGGTTGTATAAGCCAACCTTATTAAAAAAGAGCTTTTCTTAAGCTATTCAAACGAGTAATCCTCTCGCTACGTGGGATATTATATAATACCCGCTGTCTATAATTATAAAGCTAGTTCCTCCGTTGGATTTTCTCAACCCCATTTTCTGCTAAGGTCGTTCTGGAACCTTCGAGATCTTGTACTCTATCTGCGAGTCTTGCCGTCAAGTATTGTTCACGCACTTATGAAAATGCTAGTTAAAATGAGGAATCTTCCTTAAATTACTGCAATAGCAAACTTTCTTCCCCCGTTGGAACTTTCTATGGCGCATTTAATTGTAAATCACAACTTTTTCAAGAAATAGACTCTCACCTATATAGTGAAATCAGTTATTCCCATAATTGCAATAACTTTCTTTTTCATAAACTTCAGTGTTTCTACAGTGAACTTTGCATCAATCTTTACTGACTATAGTGATAATCAGTGCTTGCTCCACGTTTCTACCGCGTCGCGATCGTCCGGTTATATTAAATACGGCCATGAACATTGATCCTATATCCCAATGATCTTTCCTCAACCTTCTACTAACCACCATTATTAATAAAATTGAAACTTTTCTATAAGGTGTCACTCACGAAGTGCCCTTCCAACTTTGCTAGTTTAACATTAATTAAATTCTGCATAATTGCTTGTGTGATACGAGTTTTAAATAACATTGTTCCTTTCCTATAATCAGGGAGAACAATTCTTTAAACTCTTGAGCGAGTCATGTTCAGGTTTCACGAAATGGAAACTGTCCCATTTGGCGAGTGATTCCTGCTCATACTTGGGAAGTCTAGAACTTTCCTTTTCACTTTCTTCAGGTTTCACAGTAAGTGACCTGCCCTCTTTGTATAATTCTCATATATTAATTCTGTATAAATATAAGAAGTTGTAGGAACTTCTATCTTATTTTTCATGTTGTTATTATTGTTATTTTCAAAGTTGTTACTTTCTCTAGATCATTCTCTCAAGAATTTCTTAAGGTGCACTTTTTGTACTCCAATGCACGTTCAAGCTTTAATTATTTCATTGCTCATTTGTTTAAATCTTATAAAGATTTTAGAAACATAAGGTTTGAAACCTTGTAAATTGTCAATTGCCTGGAGCAACCGTTTAATGTTGAGAGGTCTGCGACCCTATTTGTTAAAAAGTTCAAATGAACTATGTTTGTCAAAATTATATTGCATAATTGTTAATTTTCTCAAACTTCTTCTAATTGTAAAATAAATGAATCGTTTCCCTTCGCTTTTTCATTTGCGAATACAAAGTTTAAGCAAAATCCTGTCTTCCTTGACTCTCCTCACTCAATGACATTAAAATCATTAATAGGGCTTTCACCATTTGTTGCATTTGAGCAAGAACTCTTAATTTGCACCTCACTAAAGTTCTTTTTAGCGTTAATAGCTAATTCTAATTGGCCAGTAAGGCAAGTAAAGCTCGCTAGGCCAGCTACCTGCTTGTGGAGACCCTCTCCGAAAACTTATGGTCAGTTTTCTAAAAGATAAGTGTTTCTTTTTGTCTAAACTTTTAGCCGGCTCCTCGCTGAGTAAAAGCTTAGCCATTTTCCAATGCAACCATTGGTTCATTTACCAAGATTACCCAATAAGGCATAATCTTTTATCATTTTCCTTTTTAGAAACACTTGGTCGCCCTTACAGGAATTCCATAATTTTGGAAATTGAAAATACCAAATCTGAGTTAAATCATTGGCATTCTTCTAATTACTTTGTAAAACCTAATTTCTTTGAGAAGACATACAGTAAATTTGTTCCTCTCAGTCTTGACAGACCAGCACTCTTCCCTATAGTAGTTTTATATATGCTTGAGAGGGATTATACGAAAGCCACTCTCTTGCAAACAGCCCAAGTTCTATCTGTGTTTCTCGTCAGCTTAGACCAAGTCCTTACTCATTTTAGGTATCCGAGCACGGACTTTCGGTGGCAACCACCTTTAAGTGTGTTTAAAACTAAACTTATTAATTTTGTGGGACTCTCCTCCTATTTTTCAATCCTTCTTTTCCAATCCAAAATCTACTTCCTTCTCTTAATCATCTTCCCTTGGTGGGTGGGTTATTCCTTAGCCAATAAACTACCCAAAAAGATTGGTGCCGAAACCCGGGAGAGCCCATTTTTTCTTTTTTCTTTTAAAAAAAGTGTCATTTGACAATACTTTGCATATTTCTAATATCTGTGTTGAATTTTTCAGCTATAATTACATCGTGCAAAGCCTGTGAAAGGGAACGAGACCACTCCTGTCTTCTTTGGTGGGTCCCGTGCTTTCTACCCATTCGCTGCTGCCAGCTTGACAGCATTTCCAAGGTTCCACAGTATCGTGAGTTACATTTCAATTTATTCTCTTTATCATGGCTCCTACTGAAAAAGATGAAACTCTCATTGCTAGACGTTCTTCCTATAAAGGGCAACTCACTAGATTCAGAAATTTCATCAGCAAATTAAATCCCGCCGAGTGTGATTTAGACATCTTGACAAATCGCCTTAAGTTGTACGAACGGTCTTATGATCATTATGACCAAATTTAAACCGAGATTGAATCCGCTTGCCCAGATCTTCAATCGGATCGGGACGAGGTCGAACCCTTGTACTTTGAAGGGATTGCAAAGGCCCACCAATTGATTCGCAATATCTCAGAACCGGACACTAGGGTCATCAATCCGGCCCAGTTCGCACCCACTTCATTTCACGAAAACAAACCGAAACCGTTACTTCCTAAGATAAGCCTGCCACACTTCTCAGGCAAGGAAGGTGAATGGTATTCTTTTTACGAACTTTACTGCTCCCTAATTCATGAAAATATCGAGATCCCAGACATACATAAATTTTATTTCCTCCGCACGTCTTTGGAAAGCGAGGCCTTAGCCTTGGTGGAGTCACTGCCTTTAAGCGCAGACAATTTAATCTCCTTAAAGAGAGATATGGCAATTTACGTTTGAGTGTAGCTCGCCACATACGTTGTCTTTTCAACTTGCCAGCCGTCAAACCTAATGACGTCACCTCTTTAAGAGACCTCTTAGATTCTATACAGTTGAATGTCAGAGCATTATACCAACTCAATCAGCCTGTCCAAACATGGGACACCATACTCATTCATCTGGCTACATCAAGATTCGATTTTTCAACTTTAAAGGCTTGGGAAATTGAACTCGCTCGCAAGGAAGAATTTTCCTTCGAACACTTAATCTCGTTTCTTAACAACCGATGCCAAGTCCTTACAGCACTCGCATTTCAGTGCGAAAAGGTCGAAACGAATCATCAGTCTCACATTTTTGAGAAAAACCTTGCTTCTTCAAAGGGACATCAGCCCCCATCAGTCGAGAACAAGCAAACCCGTTCTCCTTTCAATCATGCCAGAGAACATATCAGGCCGCTTAACAAATTGTTAAAATGCACGCTCTGTAAAAAGCTTCACACATTGTATTCGTGTAAATCCTTTAAAGAATTGTCTGTCGAAGATCGAAGGAAGTTTGTCTTAAATAGCAAACATTGTTTCAATTGCTTGTCACCTAAGCATTCTTCTTCGAACTGTACGTCATCAAATCTCTGTTTCCATTGTAAAAAACCGCATCATTCTTTATTGCACTTTCACGATAAATCGAAGTCATCAGTACCTGCCTCTTCAAGCTCCATGCAGAGCAGCTCCGAACAAACTAATGCTTCTTCCTGCATTTCTAATGCCGAAACTTTTCATAGTGCGCAAACCCTTTTGACCACTGTACAATTCGAAATTCAAGATAAATTTGGAAATTGGTTTAGAACCCGTGGTCTTCTCGATTCCGCTTCAACTCATAACTTTGTTTCGCAATCGTTGATTAAAAAACTAGGTCTTTCGTCATCGCCTACTTCTATCAGTGTGACCGGCATTGACAATTTGAAAACTCAAGTTTTGCAGTCTTCAAAATTGAAAATCAGAGACGTTTGCCAAAGAAACACCAATCTTAATTTAAACTGTCTCATTCTTACCAGTATTGGCAAGGACACTCCAAGTCACTCTATTAATACCTGCGGATTAAAGATTCCTTCGCACTTAAGGTTAGCTGATCCTCAGTTTAATGCTCAAGGTCCCATTGATGTACTTTTCAGTGCCAATGTTTTTTGGAAGTGCCTTCGCAAACAAACACGTAAGTTATCTTCAACCGTGGTCGCCAGAGACACCGATTTTGGTTGGGTTATTACTGGTGAAATTCAACATACCAGTGTTCAAACCAAAGCGCAATGTCATTTCGTTACAGCTGACATAAATCCCATTTCTGAAAAAGAGAACGCTCATGTTTCAGATCTCAATAATTTTGAAAAACACTTGCCGAAACGATGTCTTATCGTGAACAACTACGCTACCTCTGTAAGTTGTTTAAATGGTTTTTCCTTCTTCCCGCACAAAATGGCAATTCAAGTTCGCCTTGCTTTGTGTTATTTCGTTTACCTTCTCATGTCATTTTTTATAGCAGGTAATTGCTTAAACTCTTTCTCGAAAACTATCTTCCCCTTGTGTAAAACCATGGCTATCAGTCACCATCACTTTGCTGTAAGCCATGTTTCACTTCTTTCGTTATTTAGAAGTATGGCCACGGTCGGCTCCTCCCTCCTTCCTCACAATTGGAAGTCGCTCATGAAACCGTTTGAAAATCTGAATTCTATAGCATCTAGAATAACTATTCTTATGCATAACCTTCTTCTCAATGTCCCAGCTTGTCTTCTTTGCTCGGAAGAATTAAGCTTCTTTTTGTTGAAAATTGTCGGATTCCGTGATCCTCTCAATTATGCGAAATTGATTTCCTACTCTATTTCATATATCTTTAAATTGCTTTTTCACGTCCAAGTTACGATTGACTGCATTCCGTTCAACCTGAATATCTGCTTTAAGTTACAGCTGATTCAACCAGTGTTGTTTGTTTATTCTGAACTGCTTGTTTTTCAAACTTGTTTGTATACAAGCCTGAGGAAGGCCAAGTTGTTGTTTATTTCCTGTACGCTTGACAAAGGTCAAAACAAGTTTCTCTTATCTCAACTCTGGCTGATTGCCAACCATTGTCTGGCGAGTCTCTACTGCAAGTACAGAAGCCGCTCACCTACTTCCCAAAATAAACTTGTTCCGTTTAAGGACTCTCAGCTATTTATATGTCTTATCTCGTTGTACTATGTGTGTCAAGGTCGTGCTTGTTTACGTCTCTCACTTACTCACGCTCGTATCTTACAATTGTTTCGATTCTTGCTTCAAAACTTCGTTGCGTATTTCTCACGCGCTCATGTATTGCAATTTGCTTACATATTTTGAAATCTTAATGTTCATTGATGAACAAACTTACTTTTTCTCGTCGTCACATTCGATGTGTTTTTGCATTCGTACTTGTTATGTCACGTTTCTCGCTGACTTAAGTATTTTTCTGAGTAACCCCTTTGATACTTATTATGACTTAAGGTCATTGTTTATGGCTACTAGGTTGTTACCTATGGCGTTCTTGCTTTCTACTTGCATAGTTCCTTTGTTTACTTGGTATATTCTTGTCCTGAATAGATGTACTTGTTTCTATACGCTTTGTTTAAACTCGTTAATTCTCCTTTTGCATTGTATCGCAATCTTTACTAGTGCTTTATTTCTCTCAGCATCCAGCTATTTTGTGATTGAAAGTGTTGATAATTCTCGTTATTTAACTCCGCTTTCTAATGACCCTGATGACCTCCTTCCACTCACACCTGGTCACTGTCTTACACGTACTTCTCTCTCTGCCCATCCTCCCCTTCCTAATTCTTACAGGGATTCTAATCTACCTATCGCATGGCGGAAACTTGAAGCCCTCCGTAATTCTTTTTGGAAAAGGTGGAACTTGGAATATTTAACTTCCTTACAACGGAGACAGAAGTGGTTTCTTTCCAGTCCCGACATTAAGGTGGGGGACTTGGTCTTAGTTAGGGATGTTTCACCCCCCCTAGTCTGGCCTTTTGGAAAAGTGACCGAGTGTTACCCTGGAGGGGATAGGAGAATCAGGGTAGTCAGAGTCTTAACTATTAATGGTCCGATCACAAGACATCTGTCTTTGATCTCTCCATTACCTTTAAATGTGTACATGTTTTTTTTGTTCGCTGTTGGTGTCTGCCCTCCCAGTATGGTGTATTCTTTGAATACACGGTACCTGAGATATAATGTCTACTGCTCATTGCATGTTCATTTCTTCCTTCCTCTTTGCCAAACACCAACATTGATCTTCTGTTTTCTCCTTGTTGGGCAAATCTCTTATGTCTTCATAAGTATGTTTCAGATATATAACTTCTGTGACCCACCTAGCGTCATCTAGTAGCGAACCTCTGAAGCTACTCAATTCCTCATCGTGCAAGAGGACTTACATATCCATCTGGCCACCGGATCTTGTTATTATCTCCAGCTATTTTCTCCTTGAGCAAGAGGACTACGTCTACTTCTTTACTCACCATGCTGCGCTAGTATCATCTGTTATCAACTCTTAGAAGATCAGCTCAGCAAGAGATTAATTTTTTGTATCAAAGTTGGCAATGTTTATATGTTCTCCTTTTGTCTCCTCCCCCCCACTCTTTTCCCTTTCCTTGGACCCTCCGTGCTCCGTTGAGCAGCTCTCACTTCTCAGTCTGCAGTTGACTCGGTCAGTCAAAGCTCCGCTCGAGCTTGCCTCCTCAAACCAAGAGGCACACCCTCTTCTACGCCATGTTGGCAAAGTAATTATCGTCATACAGAACTTCGACTTCAACATGAAATCAAGATAAGTACCATTTTTAGCCTATTTTCAATTTTGAAAAAATAGGCTTATGAGATCACCTTTTGTCCGTGTGTGTGTGCGTGTGTGTGTGTGTGTGTGTGTGTGTGTGTGATTCGTGTGTGTGTCCCCCCCTAATAAAATCTAAACGGCAGGAGCGATTTCAATGAAACTCGGAAAGTTCATAGCACTATTCCCGGCGACCTCGACCGTGCCCTTCAAATTTTGTTACGACTCACCAATCCAACATGGCGGCTGTGCGAAATATTTCACCAGCATTCAATATCTCCGAAACTATTACCGATATTACCCTGACATTTTCTATGGTGATAGAGGGAACTACTATAAGTTCACTTATGTGGCTTTTGAAAACCTGGTAACTACAAAACCAACATGGCGGCCAAGCGAATTTGCGACTTTTAAATAGGCGTTTCTCGCTATTTGACCAACCAAACGCAATGAAACTTGGTACAGTATATGTTTATATACATTGTAATGCACCGACATTTAACTTCGTTCAATTGTTTACATAATCACAAGATGGCGGATGTGCGAAATATTTCACCGGCATTCTATATCTCTGAAACTATTAGCGGTATCTCCCTAAAATTTTGTACGGAGATAAAGGGCACTACTGGAATTCCATCTATAAGATTTTCATAAACCGGTTAACTACAAAACGAACATGGCGGCCAAGCGAATTTGAACATTTTAAATAGACCTTTCTCGCGATTTAATGTTCCAAGCGCACTGAAACCTGGTACAGAAAATATTTATACACATTGTAATCCACTGGTATCTAATTTAGTTCAATTGTTTACATAACCTCAAGATGGCGGCAGTGCGAATTTTAAAATTAAGTTTATATTTCTTGTGATGTAGTCATGCGATCGAAGTGAAAGTTTGAATAATGAACCTACGCAATAATTTTCCTATAATGGTACATGACTCTATGGCCTATAAATTTAACAATCCAACATGGCGACCATCCGAAATATTTAGACGAAACTGAATATCTACGAATCTATTTTAGGAATCAAACTGCATTTTTTATGTTCATAGGGGCTATGAACTTAAGATCACCCATAGGACTTTAAATAACCTGGTGATCACAAATCCAACATGGCGGTGACGCGAATTATAAATATTCACATGGACGTTTCTCGCAATTTAACCATCCGCGTGCAGTGAAACTTGGTACAGTAAATCTTTATCCGAATGTTAATCCACTGGCATCTAATTTATTTCAATTGTTTCCATAACCTCAAGATGGTAGCTGTGAATTTTTTTTAAATCTCCTTGTTTTTTCTTGTGTCTTAATTATGCGATTGAAGTTTGAATACTACACGTTCACAATACTCTGCATGTAACAGTACATAACTCTAGGACCTACATATATAAAATCCAACATGGCGACCATCCGAAATATTTAGTCGGTTCTCAATATCTACGAATCTATTACAGCAATCAAACTGAAATTGTGTATGTTAAATAGTGGCAATTAACATAAGTAGGATATATGAAAATAGGCTGTATAGTTCTTCACGGAACTACTTGTTAAGGTTTTAACCTCATCTTCATCATTTTACCTACATACTTTTAATTATAATTTATAGACAGTGTGAAATTATTTACTTTGGGGCAAAAATCATTCTTCGTGGGATTTGCCATGTTCAGCTTTTGCTTGTATAAGCCAACCTTATTAAAAAGAGCTTTTCTTAAGCTATTCAAACGAGTAATCCTCTCGCTACGTGGGATATTATATAATACCCGCTGTCTATAATTATAAAGCTAGTTCCTCCGTTGGATTTTCTCAACCCCATTTTCTGCTAAGGTCGTTCTGGAACCTTCGAGATCTTGTACTCTATCTGCGAGTCTTGCCGTCAAGTATTGTTCACGCACTTGTGAAAATGCTAGTTAAAATGAGGAATCTTCCTTAAATTACTGCAATAGCAAACTTTCTTCCCCCGTTGGAACTTTCTATGGCGCATTTCATTGTAAATCACAACTTTTTCAAGAAATAGACTCTCACCTATATAGTGAAATCAGTTATTCCCATAATTGCAATAACTTTCTTTTTCATAAACTTCAGTGTTTCTACAGTGAATTTTGCATCAATCTTTACTGACTATAGTGATAATCAGTGCTTGCTCCACGTTTCTACCGCGTCGCGATCGTCCGGTTATATTAAATACGGCCATGAACATTGATCCTATATCCCAATGATCTTTCCTCAACCTTCTACTAACCACCATTATTAATAAAATTGAAACTTTTCTATAAGGTGTCACTCACGAAGTGCCCTTCCAACTTTGCTAGTTTAACATTAATTAAATTCTGCATAATTGCTTGTGTGATACGAGTTTTAAATAACATTGTTCCTTTCCTATAATCAGGGAGAACAATTCTTTAAACTCTTGAGCGAGTCATGTTCAGGTTTCACGAAATGGAAACTGTCCCATTTGGCGAGTGATTCCTGCTCATACTTGGGAAGTCTAGAACTTTCCTTTTCACTTTCTTCAGGTTTCACAGTAAGTGACCTGCCCTCTTTGTATAATTCTCATATATTAATTCTGTATAAATATAAGAAGTTGTAGGAACTTCTATCTTATTTTTCATGTTGTTATTATTGTTATTTTCAAAGTTGTTACTTTCTCTAGATCATTCTCTCAAGAATTTCTTAAGGTGCACTTTTTGTACTCCAATGCACGTTCAAGCTTTAATTATTTCATTGCTCATTTGTTTAAATCTTATAAAGATTTTAGAAACATAAGGTTTGAAACCTTGTAAATTGTCAATTGCCTGGAGCAACCGTTTAATGTTGAGAGGTCTGCGACCCTATTTGTTAAAAAGTTCAAATGAACTATGTTTGTCAAAATTATATTGCATAATTGTTAATTTTCTCAAACTTCTTCTAATTGTAAAATAAATGAATCGTTTCCCTTCGCTTTTTCATTTGCGAATACAAAGTTTAAGCAAAATCCTGTCTTCCTTGACTCTCCTCACTCAATGACATTAAAATCATTAATAGGGCTTTCACCATTTGTTGCATTTGAGCAAGAACTCTTAATTTGCACCTCACTAAAGTTCTTTTTAGCGTTAATAGCTAATTCTAATTGGCCAGTAAGGCAAGTAAAGCTCGCTAGGCCAGCTACCTGCTTGTGGAGACCCTCTCCGAAAACTTATGGTCAGTTTTCTAAAAGATAAGTGTTTCTTTTTGTCTAAACTTTTAGCCGGCTCCTCGCTGAGTAAAAGCTTAGCCATTTTCCAATGCAACCATTGGTTCATTTACCAAGATTACCCAATAAGGCATAATCTTTTATCATTTTCCTTTTTAGAAACACTTGGTCGCCCTTACAGGAATTCCATAATTTTGGAAATTGAAAATACCAAATCTGAGTTAAATCATTGGCATTCTTCTAATTACTTTGTAAAACCTAATTTCTTTGAGAAGACATACAGTAAATTTGTTCCTCTCAGTCTTGACAGACCAGCACTCTTCCCTATAGTAGTTTTATATATGCTTGAGAGGGATTATACGAAAGCCACTCTCTTGCAAACAGCCCAAGTTCTATCTGTGTTTCTCGTCAGCTTAGACCAAGTCCTTACTCATTTTAGGTATCCGAGCACGGACTTTCGGTGGCAACCACCTTTAAGTGTGTTTAAAACTAAACTTATTAATTTTGTGGGACTCTCCTCCTATTTTTCAATCCTTCTTTTCCAATCCAAAATCTACTTCCTTCTCTTAATCATCTTCCCTTGGTGGGTGGGTTATTCCTTAGCCAATAAACTACCCAGAGTGCAGAACTGTAGCCTAGGCCTATGCTAATTTCTGGTTATTAATGGCGTTGCGCTTTCTAACCCAGCTTGATAGCACTATAGATATGCAGCGAAGTCCTTCTCTAAATTATGGACACTCGCAAGGGCTGGGTGGCAGGTGGGCTACTGTGTGTGGCGGCCTCTTGTACAAAGGCACTGTCGCTGGAGGCAGCGTAGTGCCCAACTAGTTTAGTCTAATACATTTAAACTATTCAACATTACTTACATCAGCGGCTTCGGAGGCGTAGTGGTAGCATGCTGAACTGCTGTGCCCAAGATTGGGGTTCAAACTCGGCCGAAGTCGTCGGATTTTTTAAGAGCGTTAAAAATCCCTCAATATGCCTTCCTTCGGAGGGGAAGTAAAGCCGGCGGTCCCATGTCATAGATTTATGGCACGTTAAAGAACCTTCCACTAATTACACTTGTGTGAAGCTAAATTAGGTTAGGTTAAGCATTTGACAAACGCTCTTAGGTTCCGACGTTCGTCGCCGGGAGCCGACTGCAGTGGCCTCTGGTAACCAGGTTCTGAACTAGTAGTCGCTGACGGTGGCGTTTGGCGGCAAAAGTAGGAACTACGTGAAAAAATTAAATGACTGCAGTCCTTACTCGAATTGAAATCAGATACACACACCAATAGAGTGATCACAATTAACACCGGTTATCAGACAGATTCTACACATACCCAAAGTACACGGGGCTACATGACCGCGTTGTCGCAGCCCCTAAACTGAAGAACCAACCAACCATCCTTCAGTATGCCTTCCTTCGGAGGGGAAGTAAAGCCCGCGGTCCCATGTCATAGATTTAAGGCATGTAAAAGATCCTTTCACTAACTAAACTTGTGTGAAGCTAAACTTCTAGCTTAGATATCGTTGTAACGCTCTATCAAAGTTCCAACGTTCACCACTAGGTGTCAGTAACATCTGGTAGCGAAAGTTGGAACCACTTGAAATTCAACTGAACTTGTAGCTTACCCTATGGGTGTCCGCTTGAAGCAGCTACAGCCTCTGGCGAGCCGAACATGTCTTTGGACACTCCCGGCACTAAAAGCCATACGATAAATAAATAAATAAATAAATAAATAATTTAATAAATAACTTACATTTAATTTCAGAGTTAGTACTGGAAATGCTGTCCTACTCTTTCTAGACACACGTAACACGGACAAAGAGAGTTTTAGTACACTCGCGGTAATTCACCCACACTGGTATTTGGTAGAGTACAGTTATTCAATTCACGAGAACCACTCGAGTACGCGGATTGTTTCTGTATACCTATTGTTAGAGATTCCCACAAATGAAACAAGTGGTTCCGTTAAGAACTATACAGCCTATTTTCATATATCCTACTTATGTTAACTGCCACTATCAACATACAAAACTTCAGTTTGATTGCTGTAATAGATTCGTAGATATTGAGAACTGACTAAATATTTCGGATGGTCGCCATGTCGGATTTTATATATGTAGGTCCTAGAGTTATGTACTGTTACATGAAGATTATTGTGTACGTGCAGCATTCAAACTACAATCGCATGATTAGGACACAAGAAGTAAAAACGAGATTTTAAAATTTCACACAGCTGCCATCTTGTGGTTATGGGAACAATTGAAATAAATTAGGTGCCAGTGGATTAACATTCGTATAAGGATTTACCGTACCAAGTTTCACTGCACTCGGATGGTTAAATGCGAGAAACGTCCATGTGAATATGTATTCTTCGCGTCGCCGCCATGTTGGATTTGTGATCACCAGGTTATTTAAAATCCTATAGGTGAACTTTAGTGCATAGCCCATATGAACATAAAAAGTTCAGTTTGATTGCTATAATAGATTCGTAGATATTCAGAGCCGTCTAAATATTTCGGATGGTCGCCATATTGGATTGTTAAATGTATAGACCATAGAGTCATGTACCATTAAAGGAAAATTATTGCGTAGGTTCATTATTCAAACTTTCACTTCGATCGCATGATTACGACACAAGAAATAAAAACTTAATTTTAAAATTCGCACAGCCGCCATCTTGAGATTATGTACACAATTGAACTAAATTAGATACCAGTGCATAACAATGTGTATACTGTAAACATTTCCTGTACCAGATTTCATTGCGTTTGGAACATTAAATCGCGAGAAAGGTCTATTTAAATTTTTCAAATTCGCTTGGACGCCATGTTCCTTTTGTAGTTAACCGGTCTTTGAAAGTCTTATAGATGAACTTCCAGTAGTGCCCTTTATCTCCGTACAAAATTTCAGGGTGATACCGCTAATAGTTTCAGAGATATAGAATGCCGGTGAAATATTTCGCACATCCACCATCTAGTGGTTATGTAAACAATTCAACGAAGTTAGATGTCGGTGAATTACAATGTGTATAAACATATACTGTACCAAGTTTTATTGCGTTTGGTTGGTTAAATCGCGAGAAACGTCTATTTAAATGTCGCAAATTCGCGTGGCCGCCATGTTGGTTTTATAGTTACCAGTTTCTTAAAAGTCACATAGGTGAACTTCTAGTAGTTCCCTTTATCACGGTAAAAGTTCCAGGGTGATATCGGGAATAGTTTCGGAGATATTGAATGCTGGTGAAATAATTCGCACAGCCACCATGTTGGAATGGTGATACGTAACAAAATTTGAAGGGCACGGCCGGGGTCGCCCGGAATAGTGCTATGAACTTACCGAGTTTCATTGAAATAGCTCTAGCCGTTTAGAAGTTATTAGGGGGGACACTCACTTTCTTTTTTGTTAGGTAACTTGTTTATTGTCTTGATATATTTAAGGTACACAGGTGATTGTGAGGTGGTAGATGAATAACAATCGTGGATATGGATGAGTTTATCACAGTTATACTAGTCTACTTAATGTTCAATGTTCAATCACTTTCACAAAACACAAACACTCACATGATGCGGGTGAGCTGCTGGGCATAGTCCCCCAGCCGGCGAGTTCTTGTAGTACAGCGAAGGCTCGTGAGGACACACTCACTTACCTCGGACAGCATTTCGAGTTCTGTATATGGCCCCGTAGTTTTCAGCACACAGTGCACATAGCAACCGAGGAGTAACACTACCGCTCTGTTCAGTTGGGGCGGTTGAAGGCTAAATGTTGGGCGGATCACCCATTCAGGAGTGATGTAGGTAGTAGAACAGTTCAAGAAGCTATTCAGGACCCGGGTGAAGCGGTTCCAGGTCGATCAAATCGGATCACACTGCGTAAATCGGTGCAGGATTGTATCCTGATTGGAACATGAAGTGCATAAGGCGGTCTCCACCATGTGAATGCGATGGAGTCTGTTGTTTGTTGGTATAAGGTCATGGATTACTTTATACCAACTTTCCTTCGCTGCGCTGGGAAGAATGCGATTGGAGACATTACTCCAGACTCGATTCCAGTTGACGATCAATGCGGATTGCATTATTCTGGGGGCAACATACTGTTGTGCCATGATAGAACGATACAGCTTTTTCGTTGAGTTAGACCTGATGACGTCTTGTGGCACGTAGCTTAATTCAACTCTCAGATACCGGACATGAGGTGCATGATGATTGATATCATAATAAGCTGGTGGGTTCGAGCAGTCATGGGGACTACACCACCTCCGGAGGAAGTTATGTGACTCATCGGTCCCGAAGCCTGTAAGCAGTTGAAGGTGTCGTTTTAGGAATAAAGTTCTAGCTTTCTTTTCAACGTCGATGAGTCCCAGACCTCCCTGGGATTTATGCAATGTTAATGTGCTGCGGGAAAGACGTAATAGAGCTCCTTGCCAAATAAACCATCCGACGGCGGAAATAATACGTGTACCCACCATTCTTGGCATAGGAAGAATTTGACTGAGATACCATATTTTACTTAAGCTGAACATATTCACGTACATTGTTCGTTGGTGTAAGAGGAAGGAGCGGTACCGCACTTGTTGCAAGGCACCACGCACAGAATGTAGGGCAACGTCCCAGTTCTTTTTAATCATTTGGTGTACACTGTTCAAGAAAGATATGCCCAATATTTTGAGTTCTGAGGTTATCGTTACCCACGCCGGGAGAACCCCTTGGACTCGGTCCAATTTCCCAATCCACATCGCCTTTGTTTTTCGTCGGCTCAGCCGCGCACCAGAATATCTCCTGTACTCATCAAGGTCCGTGAACAATTGCTGCATGTCCACGGTTCGATCCACCACAAGAGTGACATCATCCGCATATGCAAAAATACTGATCTCCGTGCCATTGAAAGATGTATGGAGATTACAAAGAAGGGGTTCCAGGGATAGAACAAAAAGAAGCATGGACATCGGACACCCTTGCCTGACTCCACGATGGATGAGGAGAGGTCGTGTGAAATACCCATTTACATTCACTTTTGAAGATCCACCATGAATAACTTTGCTCACGAGGGCAATAAACCGCATATCGAAGCCAATAGCTTGAAGGGTCGCAAGGATGTATTTAAGGTTTACCCTATCAAAGGCATGGTCAAAATCCAGTGATAATAACAGTTTCTTCTTATTGCCGACCAGCGACTCACTAATGACATCGCGAATAGCACATGTAGTGTTGACAATGCACCTGCCTGGTACCCCCACCCGATTGGTGGCGAGATGTGGCTTCCTCCATAAAGGCCTGAAGTCTCGTTTTCATACATTTCATGAAGATCTTGTAGTCAAAGTTTAAAATCGTCAGTGGGCGAAAGTCCCTGAGCTGTGTTGGTTGTGTAATTTTTGGGACTAATACCACCAGGCCATCTTTCAGGGTGTCGATATTTCGTCCAGGACGACAAGCACCATTCACTACGGCTGTAAGTTCATCGCGAATGGTGGTCCAAAACGTCATGTAGAAAGCTCTCCCCAGGCCATCAGGACCAGGCGCACTGTGGAGTATGGAGGTATATATTTCTTCGGCGGTGATGTCCTGGGTCAAGCACTCTTGTCCTCTGTGCAAAAGTCTTCCTCGTACACCATCGAAGAACGGATGCTGGCAGTGAAGTGGGACTGGGGCGTCGTCTGTGTACAAGGACTGAAATAAGTTCTCTACCGTTTCTGTGATTAAGGTATGACTAGTCACCATTTGTCCCTCAGGTGTCGCAATGCGGTTGATGTACTTCTGACGGCCTTTGCGGCACGCCCGTATAAAATGATAAACGGAGGGTGCCTCTGATGCCAGATGTTGATGATCTTGGGCTTGATGTTTGAGTCCTTCCAATGCTTTTCGCTGCAGCGTGAGGAGCTGCCCTCGGATTTTCTTTATTCTGCGATATGTATTAAGGTTGTTAGGGTCTTCATTGTATAACTGTCGTAAACATTTATAGTAGAAATCTGTCGTCTGATGGATGTGGCGTCTTCTCTCGGCCCTGTAGGCCTTCAATAACCTAACAGCTCTGGGTTTCGCATACTTCATCCACCACTCAAGAGTATCTTGAAACCGGGGAATGTGGCGTTTCCAGTTATGCCATTCAGTGGCAAAGCTATCTTTCATGCCCAAGTGTGTCAGAATAGAATCATTTAACCTCCATGATCCTCTCCCACGGCGAGGTCCCAATTCTGGTTGGCGAATCTTGCACAGATACGCACAATGGTTTGAAAACTCTACCGGGCATACATCTGTTTCCCTCACGTGTTCTTTCAATTCCCCACTGACATATATTCTATCCAGTCGAGAGGCACCATTATGGTAGTAGTACGTGTAACCGGATGACCCCGACGGCTTCAGTTCCCATGTGTATTTTAAGCGTAGCCCTTGTATTAACGCAGATAGCGCAGGGCAGCCCTGAAATTGGCCACTTTGGTCTTTGGGTGATAGCACTGCGTTAAAATCCCCACCGAGGATTATATTGCCGGTATGATTATGGAGAAAGGGGAGAATATCTGTGGTATAAAAGAGCCGGCGTTGTATCCTGGCCTGCGAACCAGAGGGAGCATATACATTGGCAATCAGAAGATCTCGAATACGGATACTGAGTCCGCGTGAGTTGACTAACTGGACTGGATCCGCATATGGTATATGGTCCTTAATGTAGATGGCTGTACCACGTTTGTTCTCATTGACATTAACTATTTTATCGTAGCCAGAGATGGTAAGGAGGTCTTCAGTAGCCACTTCTTGCAACAGAACAATATCCACATCTTGGTCTCGAATGAGGTTGCATAAGAGCGACTGTTTACTAGCAGTTTGAATGCAATTTACATTGAGTGTCATTAGAGTGAATGTCAACAACATCGTCAGATAGATAGACATGTTTTTTACCAAAATAAACAAATTGGAGATGGGGTGGTCTTTAACGCTTGTCGCTCGACTTCCCGGCTTGTAGTCTGAGGTCCCTGACACCCGCATAAGGCTTGTGCGTTCCCTCTTTTGACGCCCGGATTGTTTTAGCTTAGGAGGTGGTTTTCAAAGGTGCCTGTTCTTTAGGAGTTAGTTCCTTGTTGTCCATGATCCCCTGGTCCCGTGACCCCGTCTCTTCTGTATCCATGTGGCTGGAGTGGTCGTCTTCTATTTCATCCGACCATTTTATACCAGCGGTCGGTGGTTCACAACTAAATAGGGACAGGTTTGAGGCTTCCAGACTGGTAGCACTTTCTCCTGAGGTCACGCCTTCTGTGACCGCTTCAGGGCTGGCAGTGCTGGTGTCAGGTTTCTGGTCAGTTTTAGGAACTAGAGAAGTGGCCGTCCTACCTAGACTGCCATTGGTGTATTGGCTAGTATCAGACAAAGGTGGCAACGCTGGCTGCCCGTGGAGTTCCTGTTGTAATGTGGGAGTATGTTGTTGTTTACTAATGGCGGGCAATGGCCCAGCTGGTTGCGGCGATAAGGCGGTGGAGTGAGGAGTCAACACGTCCATCGTGTCTTGTGCTACAGCTGACGTATCAAGTGGGGCAGGTTGTTCTGGAGAAATACTAACGTTAGATGAACAAGGTGCCGATAAAGCAGACGAGACAATGTCACTGTCCTTGTTGGCTACAATTTCACTGAGAAGCTTAGGGCCGGTTGTGTTTTCAGTTTCACCGCGCCTCACTGGGCATTCCTGTCTAAAGTGATCAGTGGCATTACAATAAAAGCATGATCGAGGTTGTCCATCATACACCACCTGTGCTTTGTAGCCTTCGATAGAAATAATGGGAGGAATTGCAGTTTTTAGTTCAATCCGCATAGCCCGAATACCACTCAAAATATTGAATAGGTAGGTTGCTAACCATCGTTCGTTTCTAATTTCACGAACCTTCCCGTACTTACAAAAGTACGACATTATCCGGTCATTCGGTAGTTCAATGGGAAGGTTCATAATTCGGATTAGTTGCTGTCCACATCCGCACAAGTTATATTTACCTCAGATATAGAGCCATTAAATTTCCGTACCTGAGATTTGCCGTTGGTACTGTTGAGGACCTTCTCCATCAGTAGTTTGCTGGTGAACTTGATGAAAACAGCAGTTTCCAGATTGTCGAGTTGAATGGCTTCTAATTGGTCCACGTTGAGTTTTAGGGTGTACTGAATCCACTCATGTATTTCTGCAGGGCCTGGTTTATTGGCCTTGTCGGGGAAAGCACATTTTATCGTGTTTTTCCTAATGCTGTTGGTTGCCATTTTAACTGTACTTGAAAAGACTTGAACGTTAGACACTCGAATACGTCACTCTCAACGAAGCAAAGCGCAGCGAACCGGTCGCTGCCAAGGTTCAGAACGGACTGTAAACCTCACACACACACATACGCACACACAGGCACACGGACAAAAGATGATCTCATAAGCCTATTTTTTTTTCAAAATTGAAAATAGGCTAAAAATCACACGGGACTGAAATTTACGAACACATATACTGCTAGACTTTTCTTGAGAAGATAAATTTCCACTAAGAAAATTCGTTTTGTTTTAGATCTAACCATGTTTACGGGATACGGGATCGGCTACAGTACTTCACTACAAGTCTTAACTCGGTCAAATAAGGTATCTTGCCAGCTGCGATTGTAATCAATGGTATGATAGCATCCAGTGCTACCCGACTCGTGGTTTTTTTAATGGCTAAAGGCTAGTTATCTGGACGTGACTCATTGAGATCCACTCGCCGCGTGGCCCCTTCATGGTTCCGTCATTTAGAGAAGCACCTCACTGTGTTTTACAATACTGCAAGCTTACCGAAATGCATAGCTTCTTGTTCAACTCTAGATCATAAACGTTTGTTGTAGACATACTATTTGTAAATATTGCTATTTTATTGTAAATATGTAGAATGTTCAGTTTATAAGTTTGAATTACTGGCTTCATTTCGGTTACTCACAACAGTTGGTTTATAGTACATTATGCAACGAGCCTATACCGGGTGAGTTAGCCGAGGTCGTTACGGCATGACTGCTGACAGTCGCTCACATCCGGGAGGCGAGGAGGTTCGAATCCCCCCGCCGGCAACCTTGAAGATAGTCTTCTGTGGTTTCCCATCTTCCTTCCAGGAAAATGCCGGGGGTTGGTCCCTCACTATAGGCCACAGCCGCTACCTTCCAATTCCTCGTCCTTCCATTCCCACTTTCCTCCCCAACGGTACTTGTAGCTCACCCATTGGGTGTCCGTCTCGAAGCAGCTACAAAACTGGCGAGCCGAACATGTCCTAGGACAAACCCGGCACTAAAAGCCATACGCTAAAAAAAAGCCTATAATGGCAATAATTAAACACGAGTATGTTTATAATTTCCATACGAGAGTCTGCATACGACAGTTTATGTTCGATGATAATTATTATAACTATTTTATGTTCGAACATAAATATTCATAAATATCTGTCGTGATTTTGCCAGTTTTATGCACTGAACAGAGCGCACGAGACGCAGAGAATGCCTTGTATTTGACCATGGCCTCCTCGATTACCCTACTATGACACTAGGCCAGGCAGTGAAATTTAAATTAGAGGGCCGTGGAACTCAGCGCATCTAATTATCTAATTGGTCAAACAACTGTTCCTTGAGCTCTGATTGGTGGGAGAAACTGTTTCATAATGAAAAATAGTGTTATAATGAGACTTATTATAGTACAGTTTTCTGACATAAAATAGTCAGAGTAGAACATAAAAAATATATTATGTTTTATTACATAATCTGTAATTGGGTAGATTGACCTGTTGATGATAAATTAATCTTTCAATCAACTTTAACGCTAGTGTGTTGTCATGGACCTTAATATGTTTTGAAGCCTTTTCATTGTCTGGCAACTCTTCCCTCGTTTGCAAATTCATTTTTATCAACTACTGTTAGCAGAAGAAGGTTGTAATGTAACCGAAACCGGTTCACTGCACTCAAGAATTACAATTTAATGATTTGCAGAATTATTTTCGTACTTTATTAAACTTTGTCAATAAGGATTTTGGGTAGACATGGTCTTTCTCATGTATTTTCTGACTAATT
This sequence comes from Meconema thalassinum, assembly GCA_946902985.2. Lineage (NCBI taxonomy): Eukaryota > Metazoa > Arthropoda > Insecta > Orthoptera > Tettigoniidae > Meconema > Meconema thalassinum. The sequence continues at coordinate 183,651,892 of OX336394.1, forward strand.
TAGTTCACTTTGTAAGATACACAGTACAGTACTTTTAAACCAAAGAAGTAGTAGTAGTTGTTGTTGTTATTGATATCACTAGGAACAGAGATGTTTGTCACATAATTCAACTGCAGATGCAAATATTATTTTTTGCTGTCATTTAGCCCCGTGTACTTGGGTGTGTGTAGAATTTGTCTGATAACCTGTGTCGATGACATGACTGAACTAGTGTGTGCACTTGGTCTTAAGTTAAGTAAGTACTATTCTGGCATTTTCCTGGAGTACTGTAGAAGTGGAAAACCACTTCCGGTATGGCTGGAGTAGGAATAGAACTCTCCTTATCTCAGTTCTGTCTCAGGAGGCTGAGTGTGCCCCGTTCCAACACTTATGTTGTTGTTTGAGTCTTCAGTCTTTTGACTGGCTTGATGCAGTGCTCCATACCTCCCTGTCCTGAGCTAATAGTTTCATCTCTTCATAGCTACCTCAACCAACATCCGAGGTAATCTGTTTAATATATTCTAACTTTGGTCTACCCCTAAAGTTCATGTCCTCGACCCTTCCTTCCATAACTAAGCTTGTTATTCCTGGATATCTTATATGTGTCCTAGCAACTCTTCTCTTCATTAGCAGTCGTCAGAAACATCTCTCTTCTCCCAAAAGTCTTAATACCTCTTCGTTTGTAACCCTTTCTACCCATCTGACCTTCATAATTCTTCTGTAACACCACATTTCAAACGCTTCAATTCTCCTCTTTTCTGCTGCACCAATAGTTCAAGTTTCACTTACGTTGAGCGCCACCTTCCAGACAATGGCCTTCAAAAATGACTTCCTAACACCTAAATCTATATTCGATGTCAACAGATTCCTTTTCTGTATAAATGCGTTCCTTGCCTGGGCTAACCTACTTTTTATATCCTCTTTGCTTCATCCATCACTGGTTAAGTTGCTTCCTAAGTAACAGAAGTCTCCTACTTCCTTCAGTTTTTCACCTGCCAATTTGATGTCCATAGAGGTTTCTGATTTGTTTCGGCTGTATTCCAATATTTTTGTTTTACATTTATTAATTTTCATCATGCATTCTTTCCTCAAGACGGAGTCCATGCCAATCAAAAACACATTAAAATCCTCAGGCGTTCGGCCAAGATGACTATGTCATCGGCAAATCTCAGAGTTGAAATTATTTCTCCTTGAATCTTCACACCCACTTTAAATATTTCTCCAATTTCCTTCATTGCTTGTTCAATGTAAAGATTGAAAATTATGGGTATTAAGTTGCAGCCTTGCCTTACACCTTTCTGAATACCAGCTTCTCTCACATGTCCTTCAGCTCGAATGACTGCTGTCTGGTTTCTGTATAGAATGTAGATCACCCTCCTATCCCTGTACTTTATTCCAATCGTTTTCAAAATGTCAAACAATTTAGTCCAATCAACGTTGTCAAAAGCCTTTTCTAAGTCTACAAATGCCATGAACGTTCTCTTATCTTTCCTTATTCTACCTTCCAAAATCAGTCTGAGACTTAGTGCAGCTTCCCTTGTTCCTTCAATTTCTCCTGAAAACTGGTCTTCACCCAACTCTGTTTCTATCTAGATTTCCATAGACTTGTAAATTTTCTCTTCCAACCATTCTTCTTTCGCTTCCTTGTTAACCTCATTTCTCAGACGTCTGTATTCTGCTTTCCCCTTTTCATCTCTTACATTCTTGTGTTTCCGCCTTTCATCCATCAACTCTAGTATATCCCGAGTGATCCACGGTTTTCTACCTATTCTTTCTTTCCTGCCAATGTTTACTTCTGCCCTTACGTCTGAAATTGAAGTTTGTTTAGGGTTTTTCATTAGTCCTTCCTTTATACTCTTCTTGAATCTTTCGTTTACATCCTTCTATCTCAATCTGTATATTGCTCACCTTTTTGGCTTTTGACTTTTCCTCAGTTTCTTCAACTTTAATCTGCATTTCATAACAAGCAGATTGAGGTCAGAGTTAATGTCAGCACCGGGATATGTTTTACAATCGAAAATCTGGTTTCGAAACCTCCAACCCTTACACCAGAATTAAATTTCAAACCCGGGTCTCCGCGGTGACAGCCAAGAATGCTAGCCGCTACGGAACCAAGCGATTTTTTTTAGTAACAGCGTGACTGTTTGAAATCCTTTCTTATTCGTCTAATAATTGGCACACCATTAAATTTGAATTACCTCCGTAAGCAAATATTGACCGCTGGTGAGGGAGTAGGTGTTATTTTGCCTGCTCGTAAAGAGCATTTCTTGGAAGTAATAAGCTTTAATATTTTACTGGCCAGGAAATGTCTTTGGCTCAACCCACAAAGCAAAAGCGTGATTCCTGCTAATGATCCCCTACTAAGAACAGAGATGCATGTCACATAATTCAACTGCAAAGGCAAATAAAGTTTGACCATGTGGATTCCAGATTATTCTAACATATTCCCTACACAAATATGTCCCAAGTTCCTTCCCTTAGGCTATTATCTTCTCGTTCCATGTCAAACCTGCCGTTTAATTACCTTCATCATTCTTAACTTTCCGAGTTTTTATCTGTCGATTTCCAACCTAGAGAATTATGTACAAAATACGCACGGCACTGGCTGTCATCAGGTCCAATAATAATAATAATAATATAATAATAGTAATAATAATAATAATAATTGCGATAATCTGGAATCAAAAGTGTTATATGGACCTTAAATACGAGATTCCTGTCTCGGGGCGTATCGGGTAAGAATAAGAAAAGTGGGTTGAGCCCCAGTAATACATGTTACTCTAAACAAGAGAAATGTAAATGAGAAGTCCAGAATAAGATCTAACTATAATAATAATATCGTATGGCCTCGGGTACCGCGTGCAAGCTTTGCTATTTGACACCCAAAGTGTAGCTTGCATGTCGAATTTCGTTGTTCCTTGAACCACTATGAAAGTCAAGGAGGTTAGATATCTAAGGTCCTTGAACACTATAACGCTTTCTAGTAGAGAAATGAGGAACTTTGTGTTGGCGGAAAATCCCGAGATTAATTTTGCCATTATGAACACGGCCTATTGAATTCAAATCGTTTTTTTGACATGCCAACATCGTATGACATGGTGTCGTAATTTTTGCCGCCATTCAAAAATCACTTACCACGGCCAGGAGCGAACCTGCAAGCTTGGGGTTAGTAGACCGACACGTTGATCACTCACCCACCGTAGCAATCAGCTGAAAACTGAACAAGTAGTTCTGTGAAGAACTATGTAGCCTATTTTCATATATCCTACTTTTTCTTCCATCAAACCTTCTCCTGCCTGTTAAAAGGATGTTCCATGTGCTGTACAAGCTAGCTTTTGATAAACGACCTATGTCACCACTAACACCATTAGATTGATATGTGCTATAACTTTTGGAATCGTTGATTATAACTCCTCCCGCAAGATGGCAACTTTCTTTAAGGGGTTACGGGAGTTTGTTTTAAGAAAAGTCAATGCATGGCTTCTACGTTTTACAGAAAGCTACAAGATTTAGTACTATTAAATAATGATTTATTATAAGAGTCTATCATACAAATCCTCGGTACAATCCCTGAATTTGGATAAGAGATATAAACATAAGGTTTAAAAATTTCGAACTGATACCATCTTCAAATTTAAATCACAATTAAACATTGGATGTTTATTTTGTAAGTATTTCGAATCTAAACTACATTTTGTGCGTATTTTTCAATCTAAATTGCTTTCGAGAGTATTTTTCATCTAAATTACATTTTGTTAGTATTTCCACTCTACATTTCGTGCGTCTTTTCAATCTAAGATCCACTTTTGTAAGTATTTTTAATCTACCTTGGTTTCGTTATGGTTTCAATTTCATTGCCATTTTCGCTATCACGCAGACCATTAGGGGCCGATAAGCTAAATGTTAGGCCCCTTAAAACAAATAATCGCTCTACTAAGTTTCATTGTTGTCGGGTGATTATATCGCCAAAAAAGTATCTTGATTTATTTGAAAATCACTTTGCCTCATTGCATTTACTGTATTTTGTCACTCATGATGTGTATGTACTAACTTAATCGTCCTCTAGCACCTTACAAAATTTCAGTTTGATTCCTTACATGGTTTCGGGGATATTGTGAACCGATGAAATATATCGCATGGAGCCAAGTTGAATTGTTTTATATATAGGCTGTAGAAATATAAGCCAGCAGATAAATATCATAATAGTGATTCATTATACCAACCTACATTTCAGTCACTTGTTTAGGTCTCGTTTGAAGATATGCCGAGCCATGTTTCACAGCGTACGGATGTGTAAGACGAAAGAAAAATCTATTTAATTATTTGAATTTGGTTAAATTTGGTTTCGTCATGTTTGAATTGATAGCGGGATGGGGAACAGACATACGCACATACATACAGACACACTCATACACACACTCACACAAACTGACATACGATGGTTTGAACCCGTATAGATCTCATAAGTCTACTTTTAGTTTTGCAAAAATTAAAGTAGCCAAACAAATATGTTATCTATATACAGGAGAGCGGTTTATATGGCATGATGTGCATTGTTCAAGGACTACAAAGTCTAAGTGTGTTTTGTGCTATTATAGACATGCCATCACCTGCACGCGAAATTACCTACGAGTATATTGTTGATCATACCTATGATGCCACTGTAAAATTTCCGAAAAATGTATGATTGGCTTTACGTCCCTTTTAACTACTGTGACGTTTAGAGAAGAATGTATCATGCAGGCTGCTAGAGCAGAATTTGAACTGAGCAATTCGTCTGAGGTCTTTTGATGGAACTTTGCTGCTTAGAGGACAGAATTCACAGTATGGTGTAGTTGTTGTCGTTGGAGTGAAAACTGATGATGGTGATGATGATTATTGTTGTTTTAAGGGGCCTAACATTTAGGTTATCGGCTCCTAACGGTCTGGGTGATAGCGAAAATGACAATGAAATTGAAACCATAACGATAACCAAGGTAGATTGAAAATACTTACAAAAGTGGATCTTAGATTGAAAAGACTCACGGAATGTAGAGTGGAAATACTAACGAAAGGAATTCAAAATATTGTACATAAAAAATGCAATTTATATTGAAAATACTTACAAAATGGAGTTTAGATCGAAAATACTTACAAAATGGAGTTTAGATCGAAAATACTTACAAAATGCAGTGTAGATTGAAAATACTCACAAAATGGAATTTGGATGGATAATACTTACAACATGTAATTTAGATAATTTAGAGCCAATTCACAAAACAGTGCGGGAATCTTAAGGAGAAAACGAAATATAACGAAAAGAAATAGAAGGCTTATCCCTCGAAGAATGAGGGATCAGGAAAGATGAAAAGGGAAAATTAAGGCGGGAAAGGAAGTGAACAAGAGTTGACCAAGAGAGGTCGACAGGAAAGAAGTCGGATAGGAGCCCGGCACAAGTAAGTGGACGCAATGCCGGACTCAGCTGGCGTCCCATGGTCACCAACACACGTCCGACAAGTTGTGAGCCCCTGTGAGGGGCGGGGATGGAGAGCTGAAACTGATAAGGTCGTTGTTTTAAGAGGTGGAACAGTGAGGTGATCTGCTCCAGATATAATATAGTAAAAAATATAGTATAAAAATTCAATAAGAGACTTAATTTGCATTGTATGTTAGTGAATTAAGCACATTTTACAGCCGGAGATTTAACACACATGTTAAATAATGGCAAAAAGAAATAGTTATATAGGCTAAACGTGGGACATACAAGGAAAACTGTGATACGTGGTTAAAAACAAGCAGGACATTTTATAAAATCTCTTAGAATTTAGATATTATAAAAGTTGTATCTGGTTGCTAAGATGTATGCCATTACTAATATATGTTTAGCAATTGTCAACAATGTCTGTAGCATGTTCAATAATCATATAAATATTGACATTTTATTCTTCTGTATTGCTGGGTCTCCCCAATAATGATAATATAGCATCGAACGTTTAAGGTAGTAACTTCCATACTCCTTTCGCCGGATCGAGACAGTGGAGGGAAACACGCCTAGTTCCCGTGATCGGCTCTGTCGGATAGGGCTAGCCAAGATGATCCGAGATGTCTGTCCTGTCGCGGCTCTAGAAAAGACAAGTGCTGCAGTGCGGCCCAGGTCAACTATTTACAGTTACTTTCTTTCTACTACATAGTAACCAATATTGTCAATACAAATAATAAACTAAATGCGCACCAATCCTTACGATCTACCACTGACACAATAATGCTTTTGGTTTTACGTCCCTTTTAACTACTGCAGCTTTTAGAGACGCCGGGGTGCTGGAATTTTGCCACTGCTCGCATTTGCGCACTCTCAAATGCCGACTGACTGCACCAGAATTCGACCCTGCAACCTTGAGCACAGCAGGCTAGAACGTTACCGCTGAACCACGCAGCCCCTCCTACCGTTCAACTGACATGACGCATAGATACTGTATATAGGTAATCTGTGACTGAGGTTTAAGTCTTCCAGTATGTTACTCTCTAAATTAGATAATACAGGAAGGGGCCGTTAGTTAACTGGGGGGCGTGGTGGCGCAGTGGTCAAGCTGTTGACCTCTCACCAAGGTGGACCAGGTTCGATTCCCGGTCAATGCATGTGAGATTTTCGAAATTAAATGCCATGTCCTGTGGTCCGGATTCCACATAAAAAGGGAGGTCCCGTGGCTCATGATCGCATGATTAACGGTCACGTAAAACTTAAGGGGGCTCATACACCGTCGGTTGTCAAAATTTAACTTTTTTACGTTTAAATGAAAGATAATACCTTTCTCAATATATCTGTTAAGTTTTATAAGTAAATTCAGCGTTTTGGCAGAGATATAGCGTATTAAGTGAGACCATGCGCCTATCTGTCAATGGAGTGTTTAATATTCAAAGCTGTTTACCCGAAAGGTTGCTTTTTTGGTAGGAAAAACAGAATATCTCGTGAACTATGTGATGAAACTGGATGAAATTCGGCAGATATATTCCAACGTATGATCCCTAGAGGACGAACCTCATTTATGAAATTATCTTAAAAAATAATTGATAAATACTTGGAAAAATAACCAAAAACTGTTCATTTTTTGAAAGACAAATTTAATATTTAAAAAATATATATATACTATTTACAATATAACATTCATGGTGGTTCATCCTCGCTATTTATGGGTTTACTTTACATTTAAAAAATCATTCCATTCAGACTGGTATTTCTTGTTAAATCGTGTTTTTTGTGATTCACGGAGTTTAAAAAATCAAGAATATGGTCCTTTCAATATATCACGAAATACTTTATATACTGCTCCTCTCTCTAAATTAGATGAAAGCTCTATGTATTTACTATACATATGACAGTTTTCATAACTCTATGTTACATATTAGTGAAGCTATGATATGATTCGTAACTGTATGCGAAAATTCTCACTGACGGTGTATGAGCCCCCTTAAAGCTTCCTTTTTCCGTTAGTTAACTGATTTTATAAGACTTTCGTTGTTATGGAGATGTCTTTCAGAAGTTCAACTTGCTCACCTGGTATTAAAATTATGACCCTATACTCTCAAAATAGCGCTGCCTTGGGTTTTTGTGGGTATCTACTCACATAACGTAACGGCGGTACTTTTGAGGATCCAACCAGCCTTCGGGCTGACTACCTAACAGACAGACAGACTCATGAAGTGGATATCCTTCCAATTATACACAGATAAAGTGATAGAACAGGCTTCAGATTCATTTGTTGTCTTGTTTCATTTCAGGGGCTTAGGACATCTTGGTGATGAATTGACTGATAACTTGTATTTATCTTGTAACTGTTGGTTGGTTGGTTCCTCAGTTTAGGGGCTGCGACAACGCAGCCATGTAGCCCCGTGTACTTTGGGTGTGTGTAGAATCTGTCTGATAACAGGTGTTAATTTCGATGGCTGTATTTAAGTGTCCTATCTGTTTTCAATTCAATTCTTTGCTGCAGACATTGAATTTCTTCAAGTAGTTCCTACTTTTGTCACCAAACGCCACCATCAACGACTACTAGTTCAGAACTTGCTTACCAAATGCCACCGCCGTCGGCTCCTGGCGACGAGCGTTGGAACTTAAGAGCGTTTGTCAAATGTTTAACTTATAATTTAGCTTTACACAGGTTTAATTAGTGGAAGGTTCTTTATAGTAGTGTGTGTGTAGCAGTAGCAGAGACAGGGATGACGTAGGAGCCAAGGGATTTGTAATAAGGTAGGCTACTATCCCACAATTTGCCTGGAGGGAGTGTGGATACACAAGAGGAAACCCCCACTGAGGACAGCCGCTGTCAGTACCGAGATTCGAACCTACGATCTCTGGACTTGCTTCAACTGCCCACTCGGTCGTGGTGCACAATTTAACGAGCATAGTTACGCCGAGAGACTAGTTGAAGTTCTAAATCCCCTCCAACTATAATTACTCTCGTTCTTAAATACCAACTTAAGAATCAAAATGTGGTTTTTAAACACAATCTCACTTACGTTCACTATATGTTAACAACTGGTGAAAATCCAACTCTTTTAAATCACCATTAACTGCATTTTCTCTTTTGATTTTCTAACAATAACATTACCCCCAGAGTGCAATTTGTTTCCTCCCAAAATCATTTCGCTAATTTTAATAATAATAATTTTATTAATGCAGCCAATGGCCATGTACTTTTCTTTTCAGGACGGGTCAGGGAAAGGATATTGGCAGGAAATCGGCCGTGGACCAATTGAAAGGAACCGTCCCGGCATTTGCCTGGTGGTGAAAATGGGAAACCACGAAAACCATTTTCTGGACGGCCGAGGTGGGATTCGAACCCACGCTCTCCCGATGCCAGCGATGCACGAGGTAGCGCTTTAACGCTCTCGGCCACCGCGGCCGGTTAAGCGTGTAATTCCCATCAGTTGGCGCTTGGTTCTGTCAACACACGTTTTGAGTTAGAAAGGATTATTTACCCAGGTAATGTAGCGCTGCGCTATCGACATTAAGTATTGATCCGTGTCAGCTTCACCAGTGAAGTTCTATGCCTTCTAAAATGTGTGCACAAATGGAGAGGAAAAAAAACGCACAAAATTGATTATGTGGAAATAATTGCATCATACAGACATACAACTCCATTCAAGTCCACACCACCGCTCAATGTAAAAGTATGTGTGAACGTTTTACTCTTTTCCTTGGTATCCTATTCACACCTTACATTACGGTTTGGTCTGACGGTTCACATCTTACCTATGAAATGCTGTCCCTAATCACCACCCTGTAGGTCAGCAATCCATATCGAAGCTAAATAAAAAGAAATTTTGGTTTAAAACAATTGTCTCTTATATCAAACTATCAGAAGTACCTGTCCTTCGAACGATCTGCCTTTCATTGGGCAGAATATCATTTAAGATATTTCATTTGCCCTTATATTTGATATCTATTTATTTTTAATTTGTTATGAATTATTTTAGCCTATTTCTAATTATTATTATTATTATTATTATTGTAATTTTGGATTATTTACCATTTAATGTTCATATTTATTATAGTATTTTTTATTTCAAAAAATATTTTTACAATCTCAAAATTAAGATCATCAATGTATTGAAATTTTAATTTCTATGAGCTTATTTATTTTTAACATATTTTCATTTATGATAAAATAGGCTTATGACATCACCTTTTGTCCGTGTGTGTGTGTATGGATGTGTGTGTATGCGTATGTGTGTGCATAATAAAATCTAAACCTCTGGAGAGATTTCAATGAAACTCGGTAAGGACATAGTGCTACTTTGTCCGAACCCAACCTTGTTCTTCAAATTTGATTACGTCTCACCAATCCAGCATGGTGGCTGAGCGAATTATTTCACCGATAACACCCCAAAATTTTGTACGGTGATAATGGGCACTACTAGAAGTTCACGAATGTGACTTTGAAAAGTTAAGTACAAAACGAAGATGGTGGTCAGGCGAATTTGAACAATTTTAATAGACTTTTCACGCGATTTAACCACCCGAACGCAGTGAAACATCGTACCGGTACAGCAAATATTTATATGCATTGCAATGCAATCACATCTGATTTAGTTGAATTGTTTACATAACCTAATTGTTTTCATGGTGGCTGTGTGAAATTTTAAAATTATTTTTTTATTTTCTGTGTCCTAATCATGCGATCGATGTCAACGTTTGAATAATGAACCTACGCAATAATCGTCATCTAATGGTGCATAACTGTATGACTTATAGATTACATATTAAAATCTAACAATGGCGATCACCCAAAATATTTAGACGGTTCTCAATATCTACTAATCTATGGCAGCAATCAAATTGATGTTATGCACATTGATGAAAGCTATGAGACTATCAATAACCTGGCGAGCACAAATCCAACATGGCGGCGACGCAAAATTTAAATATTTAAATGGTAATTTCTCGCGATTCAACCATCCGAGCGCAGTGAAATTTGGTACGGTAAATGCCTACACAGATTTTAATCCACTGGCATCTAATGTATTTCAATTGTTTACATAACCACGGCTGCGCGAAATTTTAAAATATCGTTGTTATTATTTCTTGTGTCCTAATCATGCGATTGGTGTTTGAATAATACACCTACGCACTAATTTTCATGTAATAGTGCATAACTCCATGGCCTACCTATATGAATTCAACATGGCCACCATCCGAAATATTTAGACGGTTCTCAATATCTACGAATCTCTTACACCAAACAAACTGAAATTTTGTATGTTGATAGAGGCAATTAATATAAGTACGATATATGAATGTAGGCTGTTTAGTTCTTCACGGAACTGCTTGTTATTTTTTACAAGCATATTTATTTTCAATTCTATTTTTAATTACTATGTTATATTTTTGCACTCTTTAATTTTAATTATTATTTAAAAATAATTTAATCTAGTACGTTAGCTCTAATATTTGGTTTTAAGAAATATTAACACTCAAAGCAACAACCATCACCATCTTTGACAATATAAATTGTCCTTATAGTATGTGGTAAATATACAGACCACTTACCTATAAAGGGTTAATGGCCAAGATTCATCGATTATTGTGCTACTGTTGCCATGGTTACGGGCTTGCCATTCATTCCCAGTTTATCAGAGGGATTTTAGTTTTTGGGAAATATCTCAGAAACAGTTGGTTGAACGGGCTTAAAGTGTTTTTTTTTTCTTTTTTCGGAGACTCTTTATTGACTCCAGAGATTCGTTTCTCACATTGAGGGCTTAAAATGCGCTTTGTCTCGTATTTCAACACCTGCTCCCCTAATGCCCCCCCCCCCCTGTATGACAGGTACGGTGAAGAGTTACATAAATGATTGGTGTCCTGCCTTGGATATCCGTACATTTAACGTTGATCCACCTAGCCGTTGTTTGAGTTATAAGCGTACAATGTGATGTCAGACAGACAGGCAGAAAGACAAAAAAATACTTTTGTGAGCATCCAGCATAAAACAGTCTAAGACGCGTTAATATCGCAAAACTCTGTGGCAATTGAGAATGAACAGATAAACCTACTTTTTTTGTATGAATAGGGATTACCAGTACTGAAATTTAATGGAGGAAAATGTTCCACTTATATTGTCTATTTAAATAGGTACTGGCGGAAATCTATTATTTTACTACTTTTTATTTAGTTAGGATTATTGTTAGAGGTAATAATAATACAAATAATCGCCTCAGCTACCCTTATGTTGATCTTTTGAGATGGAATCATCTGAGCAATCTACTTCCCAATTTTGAAGTTCCGTTTGTATTGCTATCTAACTGAGAAATTGTAAATTGTGGGATCACCCTCTGACAGCTCGGGATTATACTCACGTGTTTTGGAAGAAGGAGACTATCGAGCAGATACAGTATGTGTACAGTATGTATTGATCATTTGCACTGTATGTAAAATAACTCTTTGTGAGTTAAATGTAGGCAACACAATAATGGTATGATGATGATAATAGTTGATTTAAGGGACCTAACGTCTAGGTTATCGGCCCCTAATCGTTCGGGTGATAATTAAAAATTAAAAATGAAGTGGAATCTATAACAAACTAACTTACAGACTTACAACTAATGCTAACTACAGGTTACATAGAAGAACAAAATCAAAACAAAGAAAGGAATACAGGATATAAAAGACAGGAGGGAAAGAAATGTTCTTTACCCTCGAAGAATGAGGATTGCGGGACTTATAAGGAAGGGGAGCCATTAACGACTGATAGGAAATGGAAACAGGAAAGGGTCTGATCCCAGAGGCACTGGAATAAGGGTAAACACCGAACCCAGCCCAGGAATTCCTTGGGATTGCCAACTCCCAAACTCACCAGCCGTGAGCCCTCGAGGGTTTAGCACTATTCAGGGTGCACCATATGGGGTGGGGCTACACACACCCTGCCGCCCTCCCGTGACCTTCAACTGCTTGTTTCATGGGTAGTCCTCGCCTTCCCTGCCCACTCCATAACATGTGAGTTTCCAGCCATTATGTACGTCTATTATTGCAGTTCATCACCGAGGGAAATACAGAACACTTATTGAACCATCAACCCAGAAACTTCATGCTCTAATAGGTTAAACGGCATGAAAGGTAATTATGTTGTTGTAGAAATTATACTGTGGGAGATATGAAACCAAATGAAAAGCTGGTGATTTTTTATCCGTATACGTTTTCGCATTACAACGAGTGGTAACTGTAGTACATTCAAGTTAGATTACTGTAGGAAAGTGAGGGAAGGCACCATGAGTGTCTCTGTTTGTGACAAAGTAATTACTGTCATTGTGCACATTTTTACAGCATCGTATTCCGTTTAAACGACCTTTACAGTTTACTTTATGATGTGTAAAACAGAGTTATTTATATGTGCTAGTAGGGACTTTATATTCATTTATAACTTCCCGTGTTCACAATTGAATGTGAAACTGTTGAATAGGCAGGTGTTTTATTCTACCAGTACCCGAGTACACAGCGCTGAGTACACGAGCAATCACACTCTAAGACTGCAATGGAAAGCTGACTGTCAATACATCTGAGGTTTGAAACCCAGCGCTGTGTGGTCACCCTGAAGGTAGATCCTTTCTGTTTTTATTTCATATTCCCTTCTAGAAGGCACTTCATTTTAAGTCCTAGATCACTTATCCTAATCTTCGAATAGAGTAGCTATAGACACGCAGGTTCTGAAACTCATCTACGTATAGGCTAAGGTTGTTTGTTAGCCTTAATTCGTTTAATTCAACGTGGTTATCAGGCCCGTGCACATGAGTATGTATATAGGTACATATATAATATAGGCCAAATAGTCTCCCTATGGAGAAATAGTTTAATGACATATATGATATATGCTTCTAGCCTTGATAACTGCCCTGATCTACGTAATAACGGAAGGAGCTCAATAAATTCTGCAGTTTCTGCACTGCCTTGCTGATGCCTCTCACTGATGAATAAATCCCGTAAAGTCATCAAATTGTAGGGACGTTGATTTCCGTGTTTCAGCCCCTGGCTTATATATTCCCATACGCTTTATACAGGATTAACATCCGATGATTCAGTGAGCCAGTCGAGGTGCTATAGAGTATCTGTCTCTCGTATACAATTAGCTATGTGAACATGTCAGTTGTATTCACAGCAAACTCATCATGAAGATGCTCAACAAAAGAAAAAGAGTGTTGACTATATACTTCCTGGTCCATATTAACGATGGTCTGAACAAGTGCGTTCAAGTGATGGTATGAAAATCATGACCAAAACATCACAGATCCACCTCCAGCGTACACACACTGTGGGTTAAACGCCCCATAGGAACATCGGTGGACTTGATAACTTGCATTATTTGAAAACAGACATAATTGTGATTCGTTGAACAACACCAAACTACTCCAGTCAGGTAAGATCCACTGTCGTTGTTGAAGAACTTCCTCGTGGTGTAGGGGTTAACACTCTTGGATGTCATCCTGGAGATCGGAGTTTGATTTCAGGCTCCGCCAAGAAATGTAATTCTGGTCTGAGGACTGGAACGGATCCACTCAGCCTCGTGAGGCAAAAGTGGGTTCGATTCCCAAGTCAGGTGTCCTAGAAGTGGTTTCCCGTAGATTCCCACTTCCGCTCCAATCAAATGTCGGGATGGTTCTTAAATTAATATCATGGCGGCCTCCTTCCCAATCCTCATCTGAATTACAAATACACACCCTACTAGACACACCACAATAGCACAAGTATCACACACATTTACTCACACGAAATTCAAGGGGCCAAATGACCACGATTTTCAAGTCCCTGAAATGAAGTAACTACTAAAACAACTTAAGAAAAACATCAACAAACGAACGTGGTTGAAGCCGTTCAGCTTGTAAACGGGCACATACACTTACATGTGGCGTGTTTGCCATCTCTTGATGAATGCAGTACACTTGCATTTGTCTGATGGCACAGGCTAGAGTAAACTGTGGGTTTTCACCGATGTCTCAGTCTCATTCATGGCTGTGATTATATGAAAGCTACTGAGGTATGAGTGGTGCTTAGTAATGACAATCAGAGCACTGACAGTGCCTGTGGATGCTGTGAAAGGTTCTACTCATAGCGTTAGTACTGCTGTTCTAACTCAGTGAGGAAAACAATGGCAAACTACCTCATTCCTCACCTTGCCTAGTCCGCCTCAATATAGCGCTGCCTTGTTTTTTTTAGGGTATCTACCCACATAACCTAACGGCGGGACTTTTTGAGGATCCAACAATCCTTCGGGCTGACTACCTAGCAGACAGACACTTACATGACGTTTTACTTCCATGATCATATGTCAGTGGTCAAGGGCATGCCGGCTTCTGCCCGAGCTAGCATCATCAGTTTAGTTGGCAGCATGGTGTCCTTGACAGGGTGAATCCCACACGCGTGGGCTGTAGGCTGTCGAAATCGTCAGTGTGTATTGCAATAAGTGAGCGTGTGTGTCATCAGCACTTCCAGCATCTGATATGAATGGCTGTGGTGAGTACAAAGTTTACTGTTTGTTTTTATACAAGCGATAGTCGTGTTGCCAACATAACTACTGTTGATAGGGTGGCAGTCGCATGTAGGCACTGCGGAGAACATTTCCTGGCGCCCCGCATAACTGCCTGATACCAGTGCAACAACGCCTACAGCGCTCCAAAGGGACTTGTTGATCTTCCAAAGGGGGTAACTAATTCTTTCTTTTAAGCTTCCTTGTGTGTGCTTATTTAAACAGACCATTGTTTAGAGCAAGCATTGAGCTGATGAAAACGAACCAGCCACGAGTAAGTCATCGCTCTGTATTTATGATGTAGTGTTATTCTCGCTGATCAACAGTAAATTAGCCATAAGCCGTAAATTACACCTGCAGTTGGAGTTTAATGGCAGTGTATAGCATCGGTAATTAACTTCCATCCACTGCAACTGGTACTGTGGACACCAGAACGAATCATCTTCTGCAGTCTCTGTAAGTGTGTATGCTTTAGATCCGTGAAAGATAAAAGTCAGGTTTCTTGAGAGAATACAGCTTCGAATTCAAATGCTGAAATGGCCTTTTTGAGCTCCCGTTTCTTTTACACTGCAGAAAAATAATGGCATGATATCAGTCCTGTAGCACCAATGCATTTCACTGAAGGCTGAAATAATAAACTTTAAAGCTGCCCACACTGCATTGGATTGCCCAACCGATCACTAATCGTAGTAATAAATATGTCAACCATTGAAATATATAAAATGACAAAAGATATTAAAGTTATCATTTTAAAATATTACAGTATTAAAAATATTTTTCAAATTGAAAAAAACTAAAATATTAAAATTCAGTGTATTAATTAAAAATATTAAATATTGAATAAAATTTAAAAAAGAAAAAAGAAAAACAAGTCTAGGTTACAGATCTTTAAAAGGATATATTAAACATTTTAAGAGATAGTTCAATTTAGAATTAAATATTTAAAAATATAAAAAATAAGAATTTAAAAAAAATTTGAAGTTAAGAGTTAAAAATATACAAAATATTTAAAATTAAGAAACTTAAATTTTCAAAATTTAAAAATTTCTAAAATTTGGAAAATAGAAAATTTTGAAAATTTTGGAAATTTGTAAAATTTGGGCAATAAAAATTTGAAAAAATAAAATAAATTGATAAATAATGAAATATAAAAATAAAATAATATACCATAATAATAATAATAATAATAATAATAATAATAATAATAATAATAATAATAATAATGAAGGTGATAATAATGATTCTGTCTGTTAGGTAGTCAGCTCCAAGGCTGGTTGGATCCTAAAAAAGAACCGCCGTTAAGTTTATAAATGACTTACCAAATGGGATTCGTAGTGACTGTCGATTGTTTGCGGATGATTGTGAAGTATATATCGAACGATACATGACTCACAAGACAATGCAGTACTTCAAGATGACCTGAACCTGGTCTATAAGTGGGTGATTGAAAATAAAATGAAAATAAACACAAGAAAATATAGTCTAATAAAAATAGGGAAAGTGCGAAGGCAAGATTTTCAATATAACATTGGCTCGGAAATACTTGTAGAAGAAGATTCTTGCAAATATTTGGGCGTTCACGTAAGAAATGACATGAAATGGAGTAGTCATATAGGATGTGTAGTTTTAAAAGCTTACAAATCCCTGCACTTTGTAATGAGGGTATTAAAAGGAAGTACTGTAGTACCTCTGCTAAAGAATTAGGATATTTGTCACTTGTAAGACCTATTCTGGAATACGCCTCGGCGGTTTGGGATCCATATCAAGTAGGGCTCATAATTGAGTTGGAAATTGTACAAAGAAAGGCCGCTAGATTTGTGCTCAGTGACTTTAATCCCAGGAGCAGTGTGAGCCGTATGTTAAAGAAACTTGGGTGGGAATCACTTGAGGTTAGGAGGATGAAATCTAGACTCTGCGCTATGTACAACACGTATACAAATCAACCAGCATGGGGTGAGCTTAGCATACGTATGGAAAAGCCTACTTACATGGGTAGGAGCGATCACCCTTTCAAAGTTAAGGGCCGACCACAGCGAACAAATTATGGTAAATATTCTTTCGTAAACCGTGCCATTGATAATTGGAACTCTCTACCTGCCGCAGTCTTAGAGCCTTTTCCCAGATATATAGGTGTATTTAAGAAAAGACTGACTATTTGTGTAAATACTCCAGTTTAATTGTTAGTGAATTGTTATGTACAATTATTTATTTGTTATGTAAATCTAATTTGCCACCGGGGGACACACCCCCAATTGCAAATAAACGAATGAATGAATGTGGGTAGATACCCACAAAAACCTAAGACAACGCAACATTGAGGCGTACTAGGCAAGATGAGGAGTGAGGTAATTTGCAATTGCTTTCCTCACTGATTAGAAATATTATTCATTTCCTCACTGAGTCAGAACAGCAGTCCTAACCCTATGAGTAGAACCTTTCACAGCATCCACAGGCACTGACTGTGCTCTGAATGTCATTATTAAGCACCACCCATACCTCAGTAGCTTCCATATAATCACAACCATGAGTGAGACTGAGATATCGGTGAAAAGCCACGTTCTACTCTAGCCTGTGCCAACAGAAAAATGCAAATGATTATAATGATATAATTAAAATAATAATAATAATAAGAAGAAGAAGAGAGAGAAAGAGGAAAAATAGTGTGTATATGAGAGGTTTTTGGGAAAAAAGAAGAAAGGTCCAGAATGAAACATGAAAATTGATTGTGTTGTAACGCTCTCCTTATGGGGAATTAACGAATAAATAAATAAATAAATAAATAATAATAATAATAATAATAATGGGGTTAAAGTTCCTTTCTAAGTACTGCAGTTTTAGATACGTTGGGGTAGCAAAATGTTATCCTGAAGAGGTCGTTTAGCTAGCCAGTAAATCTACTGATATGGATCTCTCACATTTACGCACTGTCAACTGACTGCGTTGGGAATCAATCAGGTTATCTTGAGCCCAGGGGACGAGAACCTAACCTTTCTATCGTTCCTGTTTTTTACAGCGTCAGTTATAAAAATATTTAAAGCAACCTTTCAGTTCTGAGGAAAGACCATAGAGTAATTCGTCTAATCCCTGACTGGCACTTTACTTCCGTAATCGGTTTATGTCTCTCAAAAGGAACACCCACCAACTCGATCTTTCCCACTTGGTGAGCGTCTTGGCTGCTAGTCTCCACTGGCTCTTACTCTTGCTTCTCATCACAATGCTACACACATTACTCCCTGAGGGTGGTATGAATTCTTGCTTACTAACACGGTGGTAAAGTATCCCCGTGGACTTTGGTTTCTGTGTAATAGGACAACCTGTATCATTCATTGTATTTGGGTCTAGGATTTGGGTACGAGGCGCTAGTGGCGTTAATGTGGTTACCATCCTAGTATTCTTCTGGATTAGAAGTGTAAAAGCACGGAAAACCGTTTCTAGGATGCCTAAGTGGGATTCGTACGAACCGCTTTTTATTTCTTCGTCATGAGGATGAGTGAGCTCCGTTCGAACCCTCAACCAGAACTGGTTAGTTATAGTTATTGTTGTTTAAATGGGTGGAACTACGAGGTCATCTGCCCCTACCAGAACGGGGAATTGAACCCACACCTTAGAGGTGATACCCAAGAACGCACAAAACGATCTACACTAGTCTAACTGTAGCCATTCGATGATTATTAATATCCAATTATCTCCCCTACAAGTACCGGTATTCGCAAAGGTTAGAACTCACATCAAAAGATTGTAAACACGTTTAAAGGAAATGAATTAAACTTCATCCTTCACCCTTTTCCGCCTATTTCACAAAAGAGAACGTTTCTCATGCTGTGAAATAACACAGGGAATTTTAAATTACTGGAGAACATTTTGAATGCCACACACGTTCACATGTCTAATGCGCATGTCAATTTTGCTAAATGGTGTATTTCAAATCAATGGGCTGAACGTAATTCCAGCGAAACCCTTTATCCGATAAAACAAAATAATGCTTAACACTGGCAGTGGATTCTTCTATTAGCAAACATAAAACAATACCACTGATACACACGAATGGGATGGGTTTAAGGAGAAGGGAGGAGTTCGGTAGGGTGTCAGTAATACGAGGCACGTCCAGAAAGTAAGCTCCGTTTGGTAATTAAATTAAATTGTGTACAGATACAGAAAAAATATTTATTGCACAACATTCTACACCTCTTAAACTACCTTTTCACATAACTGCCGAACTTTTGCAGGCATTTGTCATAGCGTGGCACAAGTTTTTGGATACCTCTTCATAGAAGTTTGCCGCCGACCCGTAAACGAGAGTGAAGACTCCCCTTAAGATATCCTACTGTCTGGCCATCACTGTTAGGCAAATTGCGTATGTGGTCAGGAGAACTCCTAAACATACGCAGTTCTCCTGGTAAGCACGCAATTTGCCTAACAGTAGTGACCAAACAGTAGGATATCTTAAGGGGAGTCTTCACTCTCGTTTACGGGTCGGCGGCAAACTTCTATGAAGAGGTATCCAAAAACTTGTGCCACGCTATGACAAATGCCTGCAAAAGTTCGGCAGTTATGTGAAAAGGTAGTTTAAGAGGTGTAGAATGTTGTGCAATAAATATTTTTTCTGTATCTGTACACAATTTAATTTAATTACCAAACGGAGCTTACTTTCTGGACGTGCCTCGTATAAAGAAGCGTTGGCCCCTTGAGGTGACGAGAACTACACAGCATTGTTGCCTGGCGGGTTGCCTCATTACACGGCGTGGCAGTTACTTTCATCTAAATCAGAGCTTCCCAGTAAGTGCACATTGCAATACACTTTTCAGGTCAAAAAGAACTGTCCCTCTCCTACACCGACGTGCCTCCTACATTACCTCGAGGTGTAGTGGGTACCTTTCTTGGCTGCTACCCCTGAGGTATGGCTTCCATTTCCGGCTCCACCTTGCAACTTTATTTCCGTTTATGGTATGAACAAGATGCACCCAGCCTTCTGAAGCAGAACTGAGAAGAGATCGATTCGATTCCCTCAGTCATCGTTTTTCGTAGTATTCTACTTCAACGCCAAGCAAATGCTGAGATGATTCCTAACTTAATGCCACGGTCGCCTCCTTCTCAATACTAGTCTCAGTTACATATACTCCCAAACCACCGCTCTAAAGAACCACAATATCTAAGCCCCTCAAATGTAACAACTACAACAAACATTCTCTGAAGAATGGATTGGAAGAGCGGCTTCGGTCTCGTAGTCGGTAGCATGCTGAGCTTCTATGCCCAAGATAGCGGGTTCAAACCCAGCCGAAGCCGTCGGATTTTTGAGAGCGTTAAAAATCCCTCAGTATGCCTTCCTTCGTAGGGGAAGTAAAGCTGGCGGTCCCATGTCATATATTTATGGCATGTTAAAGAACCTTCCACTAATTACACCTGTGTGAAGCTAAATTGGATAGGTTAAGAATGTAAACAACGCTCTTAGGTTTCTACGTTCGTTACCAAGAGCCGACTGCGGTGGCGTCTAGTAGCGAAGTTCTGAAGTTGGCCTAGTAGTCGTTGACAGTGGCGCTTGGCGGCAAAAGTAGGAACTATTTGAAAAATTCTAAGTAGCAGTTTTTAAATTAAAAAACAGATAACACACACTAATACAGTCATCACAATTAACACCGGTTATCAGACAGATTCTACACACACCCAAAGTACACGGGGCTACATGACCGCGTTGTCGCAGCCCCTAAACCTAAGAACCAAGCAACCAATGTTTCAAAGTAACTTAATGTTGATATTTGCACTAGACCTTTTATAATAATACATTTATTGCAGCCAAATGGCCATAAAAACAAAAGGAAAATTTAATTACAATACACATTATTAAAGTAATTTCAATTTTGCATTCTGGTGCCTTGGTTTGCATATTCTGTAATTGATGGGGTTCTCTTTTTGCACAATTCTATGTGGTAGCGTCCACATGTTTGTCCGCATAATTTGCACTCACACGTCTCAGCTGGCTCATGGTATGATGTGTTCACACAGATGAGATGATGAAATCCGTGTACCACCATTCTGGTAAACACGTGCCTCATCTAAAAGCTGGATGTGGTCCTTTTATAGATAATCGAAGATTGAAATAAATCGCCCTCGTATTTTCATGGACTTAACGGATTGTCCATTGTCATTACTTCCTGCCAAAAAAAAGCGAGCAGCTATTGAAATGTGAAGCTGATAACAATCTGGCTTCCTTGCAAGCTATCTGGTAAGTTATAATTTAAGCTGGATACAGTCACCCACCACATTATTCATGCTGACCCGATGTTTCTCTACGGGCCGACCAGATAGAGGAGATTTACACCACCAGAAAACATTATCACGTGGCGGAGGAGGGCAAAATTATTACTGGAAGGGTTATTGGGTTAATCTGTAGACATTCTTCCGTGGCTCCACGTACCAGCACACAAACACAAAGGGAACAGATATTATGCTAATATCATCGAGTAACTTGCCACGGTGGCTGAGTGGTTACCGGGTTGGACTACCAACCCCCAAGCTTACAGATTCGCTCCTGGCCATGGTAAGTGATTTTTGAAAGGCGACAAAAATCTCAACACGCATGTTATAAGTTGTTGGCTTGTTAAAGAACCCATTTGAATTCAGTAGGCCGCGTTCATAATGCAAAATTAATCTTGAGATTTTCCGCCAACACAAAAGGGCCTCCAATCTCTTCTAAAAAGCTCTATAGTGTCAAGGAGCTTAGATATTTAACCTCCTTGACTTTCATAACGTTCTGAGGAACAACAAAATTCGATATGCAAGCTGCCCTCTGGGCTGCAAATAACAAAGCTTGCCTCCGACACCCGAGGCCATACGATATTATTATTATTATTATTATTATTATTATTATTATATCGAGTAACTGTCTTGTCAGCAAAGAGCGGAGTTAGGGGCAGATTACCTCATAGTTCTGCCCCTTAAAATAACTATAACTAAATAACTAACTAACTAAAGAGGGGAATTATCCGTAGGTATGAGTTTATCTCTCATTCAAGCATCGTGGTAGAGTTGCATAGCCTTGTGTGGTGAATCTAATCCACGAAGCCTCGGCTGCTACTGATGAGAAATACCCAAAGCAGCAAGCCCCCAGAACAGAATTATAAGCAATGAATTAGTAAATATTGTTCTGTCCGGGAGCTGGGGGGATGGACGAACAAAGGGTGTAATTGTTGAATTTAGAGGGTGCTGTTCGAATGGGGCGAGTTTCCCCTGAGGTTCGGAAACTCGGAGTGTGAGAGAGTGTTGGGGGAATTGGGGGTGAGCTCTATTTGTGTGACATCGTAATCTAGGGGGTGCGTTGTATAAATGGAGCTATTAGTCTCTAAAGCGAGCGCTGTAAGAGAGCAGTTAACTACCTGCTGACCGTGCAAAGGTACGCGTGTCGGTCGAGCACTTTCAAGGCTAGCAGCTGGAGAGGCCTTGCAACAGCAATTCTATAATTGTAGACACTGGTAATTCAGGATGTCAGGTGGGGGAATGGGAAGTAAAGTGATGTGTGCGAATAAATGTCTGCAACGGGTTGTGATCAAAGTGGCTACTGGTTTATTGCTACCAGTAATAATGAGCAAGTGTTCCCTTAACTGGGAACGTGTAAGTAATGTTATAAAAATACAATTAATGATTGGGTGTAGAGTGGAGAGGAATACAAAATACAAGTGTTAGGAATCAGGCACACACTTACCCTTGGCAGGACGATCACAGGTTCGATGGTCAAGGCCTTCGGCGAACAACAGATGATCAGTCCAAAGGGGGCCTCTCTTTTATGTGTTTCGGAACTGCTGCGTAGGTGTTTCTTCACTTGTTGCTGTTCCAGATACCCCCAAGTTTAAATGTGTGTGCGTGATGCAAGCCTTTGAGCAATATCTGAGCCTCCAACTCTGTCTGGCTGCGTGTAATAGAAAATGTACTGGGTTTGCTGTATTCCTAGCTTAAGGGTGGCTTTGGGGTAGAAATTGGTGTGATGGCTTGGGCTAGAAGCGTAGTGTTGAGGGATTGGTTATTGGAGTAACTGTAGCCTCCTGTAGATGTGTAGATGTGTGGGTTCAGTGGCGTAGGCCACCTCTCCCTTTCGGGGTGCGTAGGGTCCTAAGGTCCTTAGGGTGTAGGGACCCTAGGGCCTGAACAATATCTAAATAATTTACAAAACATACTGTACACCAACGCTTGTTTTCTGACCAGCCTGTAGACATTCCATCACTTCAAAACAGTAGATCTTTGAACACGTTAGTAGTAGACGTGCAATATTTAATGTTGTAGCTATAGCTTATAATCATCTCATCACAAAAGAGTAGTTTTAGTTCATTTCCGCATATTAGTTTACAATTCTACTGTAGTTTTAGAGCTTATTGCTTAAGTGTGTTACAGCAATAGTAGCTACACCTTCTTAGATTAGCTCGGGGGAGGAAGACTGGTTTTGTTGACGGGATCGTCATTGCTACGTTTTGCAACATTAAAATAAATAGTTCTTCCTTCAGTGCTTAATCTTAATATTTATAACAATTATTATAATTTACACTTCAACTTTCTGAACACACCTTAATTTATTTTCCTGTCGCCATTAGCAACGTTTATTGGTGACATCTTGTAATTTATTTATGTACTGTACGTCCTTTTGTCTTTCAAAATCTCAATTTAATCTAAAAAGAGTAGCGTATTAACTTTTATTTCATGCATGTATTATCTATAATATCTTCTTCCTTTTTGTATTGTTTTCTTGTTTTCTTAATTGATATGCATCCGTTTGCAGTTACTCTTTCTAGTAACCTATCTTCTGTAGCCTTTTGGTTTTAAGATGTGTTGTTTCAAACTGAGGCAATCTCCATCAATCAATCTTGATCGACTCGGACGGTATTTCCTAACCTATCAATTTTAGACTCTCTTTCCCCTACAGTTCAAGTCCCGATTATAGTTCCATATGAGCTCTGAATAACATATAAATCTTAGGATTTATTTATTTATTTATTTTATTTAATGATTTTATGTTTTGTGAGTTTTAGTAAGAATTCCTAGAGCAGCATAAAGGCTATTCTCCCTCGTAAATTCTTCTTTGGAGCAGGAACAATGCACGAATAGTTGTCTGCATATCACTTGTTCTTTCTAGAAGATGAAAGTTGAACCTTGAACTAGACTAGTCGCATTTCGCTGAACTCTAATGAGTTTTTTACGATAGGAGAGTTCTTTAATTCAATTACTTTTGCCTTCTGTATTATATCTTATTTAATTAATTTATTAATTGATCCTTTCACATGTTCATTGTGATGTCGATTCATTAGAATACATTTGTCTGCCCTTCGAAGTAAATAAAACACCACGGTGCGTGCCCAGAGTTAAGAGTAATGAACACTAACATGACTCAAACAACACAACTGGGACCACGCAACTGTCCCTGCATGACTGAGCGCCACTACAACGACTCTGCTCTTATTCTCTGCCAGACTTTTGTATTTATTATTCCTTGCAATGTATCAGTATTCCACGCCAGGCGTGTCAACTATAATTATCTAGTGGTCTGCGCCTCCTTTAAATAAGAGTTACGATCTCAGAAAGTATTCACTGTGTGCCTCATATTTATCAGACATTTTATTCTTATCTTAATGCATACGTTTACACTTTTTAACACTTTGTAGTTCAGTTATTTTTATTTTTGTTGTTTGAGTCATCAGTCTTCTTGCTGGTTTTATGCAGCCCCTTCATACCTCGCTGTCCTGAGCTAATCGTTTCATCTCTACATAGCTACCACACCTTATATCCGAGACAATCATTTTAACATATTCTAACCTTAATCTACAGTTCGTGTCCTCAACCCTTTTTTCTTCCATAACTAAATGTGCTATTCCTAGGTGTCTTAGTATGTGACCTACCAACCTACAGATCTGTTCAAATTATCAGACTCAAGCTCTTGCTTTTATTAAATCTTCCTTCATCCAGCAGAGCATTAAAATCTGCAACTTTACGCGAATAAATGTCTTTGTTTTTCCCCATTATCCAAACACAATCCAATTTTACTTTGCATGGCGCTAAATGATGGAAGAACTCAATTTATCAACATGGAATCAATTATATTGTACTTGGGGCGTTCAAAAATGATTGGCACTACAATTTATTTTCGTTCACAGGAACCATTTATTGAACAAACTCATTCAGATCACATTACAGGTATTCTCCGCCAATGTCTATGCACTTTGTCCATCATTCTGTCAGCTTCCGTATTTGTGTAGCAAACCATTCTTTGGGAGTATCCCGGTGCCACTGTTGGACAACTACATGGAGTTCGTCATTGGTAGTGAACTTCTTACCCCGCATATCATCTTTCATTGCGTCGAATAGGGCATAGTCACTGGGAGCCAGATCCGGCGAGTATGGAGGATATGTGACAGCACAGTAAACCCTAGTTCACGAATGGTGGCAATGGTCTGGCGACTTGGTGCTGCCTCCCCAAATAAGGCTGCTAACCTCGTGTGGATATCTGAAGCAGTCACGCCTTCCCTCCAGAGAAACCGCACTGCCATCCTTTGCCCGTGCCTGTCGGCTTCCACATTGTTTCATCGATGCCCATAAGCATACTCGCTCGACGGAACATTTGCCGGTCCAGTACACTACCTATGGGAAGCAGCAACAGCATCTGGTGGCATTTGACAGTACTATAGTCGATCATCACGCATACATCGACACACATTTCAAACTGCTATTTTGCAGGAGTTATAGGGAGAGTGCCAATCATTATTGAACGACCTAAATATAATAACAACCTTTCGAAATTAACGGTGAGAAATAGCTACACTTAGGGAGATGACCTAGCTGTTCCGCTCCTTAAAACAACAACAATAACTACCTAGTCACACTTCCTATCAACTCCTTATAACAATATATTGCACCAACAATGACCATAACCTCAAACTTTCAATGTTGTCTTAAGCTGTTACTTTCAGTCATAGAGCAGGAGTAACTCTCCCTTAAAAACAAAACAGCTGAAGGTAAAAGCAGAATTGTCAACATCTTAGAGATGAATCCATAAATCGAATAGAAATGGTTATTGCACATTATACCAACAATATGACAAGAAAATTCCCTTTCTTGAACAGCCATCTTGGAATATATTTAAAAATGGTGGAAATTTGTGTGTTGAGTCGAATAATTTGAACACATCTGTAATTATGTTCTCTTTATTACCAGTAACCAGAAAAATCTCTCCCCTCTCCTCGTCTTAGTACACCTTCGGTTGTTACTTTATCTACCAATGCATTTCTAATACCCAAATCTATATTTGATGTCAACAAATTACTTTTCTTTAGAAATTTTCTCCTTGCTTGAGTCAACCAGCTTTTTATATATTTTTTGCTTCGACCATCACTCGTTATTTTCATTCCTAATTAGCAGATGTCTCCTACTACCTTTAGCTCCTTACCTGCCAATTTGACGTCAGTAGGGGTTTCTGATTATTTTATTTTGACTGCATTCCGTTATTTTTGTTCATATTTATTGATATTCATCATTAGGGCCCGGATGTTGATGACATATCATCTTTTTACTGAGCTGTCTAAAACAATACTGAAGTACAAAGAAACTCCGTACGGCCACCCCGTCTTCAAATATGTAATTTTTATTTTGTATCTTTTTGCATGTTTTGCTATTTTCCATTTTAAGAGCATTTTCTTAAGTTTGGTAGATTTTGTTGGTTTTATTTTAGAGAAATCGGCCTTTTAAGGTCATCTTTTTTCCAATTTATTCATGTCACAGCTTTATATGAGGGAGTTACGTCTCTCAGAGTAACTGATACAAGATAATTTAAAATATTGAAATATTGATTCCATTTCCTTAATCAAGCGGGTGGAAACTAGTCTTAGCAACAATCGTGCCGAAATTGCTGCGGGTATTGCATCAAAACTGAAAAAAGTGCTGGACAAAAACACCGGGTATAAAACATTATGCAAAATATCAGACACTATTTCTGGTGAAAACTACAGCTTGGATGGGATTGAGGAGGATTTAGCAACAAACGACCTTCCTCACTTCAAGTAAGCTCCGATCACATCAATTGATGTTGAATGCAGCTTTTCGAGATAAAAGAAAATGTTGGCTGATAACCGCAGATCATTTACATTTGACAACATCAGAACGACTTTCATAGTGCAGTGCAACTCAGACTAAAGTTAACATAAACCTTTTGTTAAGTGCTACAAATCTATTTTGATTGACTTTTCAGTTTGAGCTTAAGACGTCATTTTTGAAATATTGGTGAGTTTATCATTAAAATATTATTTTCTCCATTTTATAGTGCATTTTTCGAATTTTTGAAATATTGATGAGTTTATTATTAAAAGATCATGTTCTCCATTTTATTGTGCATTTTTCGAATTTTTGAAATATTGGTGAGTTTATTATTATAAGATCATTTTTTACATTGTATAGTGCATTTTGCGAATTTTTAGAACATTTATTACAGTCATTTTTGAAAATCTTAAGTGCATTTTTAAACTTTTTTACGGCATCAACCTCCGGGCCCTATATCATCATGAATTCTTTTCCCATGACTGAGTCCATGTCATCTAAAACCTAGTTCAAATCCTGTGGTGAAACAGCTAAGATGACAATGCCATCTGAAAATCTCAGTTTTGAAATCTTTTTTCCTTGAATCAGTTGGTTTGAACACGACATAACCTAAAAATAACATGACGAGTAATAACTGCACCGAGAGACCAGTTAAAAAAGACTAACACCCATTATAAAGGCATAACGTGGAAAGGGGAAAGTAAAGTTATTACGACGAGGGTTAATCTGTAGATGTTCTTCTATGACTCCGTTTATAGCACACAAACAGAAGCGGGAACAGAAATTATGCTAATTCCATATTGACGAGCTGTCAGTCAAGAGAACATCTCAGTCGTTTCGCTCTTTACGCAGGCTAACAACAAGATTCATGAATATTATTTTATTCACAAGATGGATGGATGGAAAGGCGCAAAGTAATCACGTTATGCGTGCTAGAACTTCAACAAAAGCCTCGGTATATTCCTCATTCAGCATCGCCTTTGTGCAGCCTTACAATACATGTATGGAAATAGCTGAGATGTTAAAGCTGTTGTCTAAACGAGAAACCAGTGTTGAGTTTCAGGCCCATGCATCGAATCCCAGCGGTCTCAATTTATCAACCGTACTCAATGCGGATTCAAGCCAGATTTTCTCTCATTTCAAGAATTTCACGAGAATATAGTTTATCTATCTATCCGTCCGTCCGTCCGTCTATCTGTCTGTCTGTCCGTCCGTCCATCCGTCTGTCCGTCCATCTGTTCATCTGTCTGTCTATTTATTTATTTATTTATGTATTTATTTATTTATTCATTTATTCATTCATTCATTCATTCCTTCATTCATTTATTTATTTTTGTACTACTTCGACACGGCTTTAGTGCATCATCATTATCATAAATATTTCAGTCCTTCAACTGGCTTGCTCTTATAATCAGTTTTCTCCATTCAGTTCGTTCCTGTAGAGCTCGTTTGGCGTCTTGATATCTCCGCAGCCCCACATTCAAGAAAGGCCTTAACAAATATTCTATCTTATTCGGTCTTCAACGTGGTCATTTCTCAAGTGTCTATCACGTCCATTATTATACGTACTACCATACCAAAGCCCATTTTCTACCCTTGCAAATTGCCTCTTCCTTATCTGACGAAGCATCTGTGTCCTTTTTTGAATAATTTCTAACGCCTTAATGTTGGTCTTTCCGTCCACTCAGCTGACTTTTTGACCTAACTTGAGGCCACGGCCGATTCCTACCCAAATCCTAGCTAGATTAAGAGTGCACACACTGCACGCGCCACTATCATCTCGGCTAACGCAGCGTTGAGCGGTGGTCGCGCCAAGACCATTGACAGCGAAAGAGTGGCAGACCGCATTGTAAAACATGGCGCTCTTGCCTACTTTACAGGGGTGGAGAGCCTGAAACAAACCTGTTTTCTGGGGTTAGGAGGCCGTGACGACCCCAGGTTCCCTATCTCAAATTGATCCTATACCATACCCTACACGACCCTTAAGAATACTCAAGTACATAAATGACACCTGTATAGTACATTTGTACTCACAAAATATGAAGACAAAATGTATGGTTTAGCTATGTACAGTAAAAGTAACGACTGCCTCATTGTTGAAATTCCATAGGGCTAATCTTTTTCTGAACACAATGAAATATAAGTTATTATTAAACAGTGTCATAATTGATTTAATATGCTCCTGTCTAATACAGTATTTTTCTTCATAAATCCATTACCTATATGGAGTATTTATCGATTTCCAGTTGGGAGAAAAAAGATAGGCTATATCTGAAGTGTACAGAGCGCTTGCGGAATATAAATTGTCTACGTCACATCCAGACACGTAACATTGCAAAATAGAGCGTTCAGACAGACAGCTATGTGATGGAACTGCCATGCAAAAAGAGCGACAGCTGTGAAATATATGGCCTAGATCCTTGTTGATCGACAAGTGGTTGGTCTACCTTGCACAGCCTCCACGTTACAAATACCTCATGTAGGTGTTTCCCTATCCCACTGCCGTGATCAGGACATCTCATATCTTAAAAGTGCCGGATATGAGAGCAACTTTAAATATGACTTTTTTAGAAGATTCTTAAAAATATTTTCTTGAACATACGATACAAACATTGGATTATGAATATTCGTAGCCTACTTACGAGGGAAGTACCCCAGCTCGAACCGCTAAAACCGACCGGCAGTGTGCTTAACATACGAAATATGTCCGTTCTACTACCCACCACGGGCATTTATCTGTAAAACCCCGCACTAGTGTACAAGCAATGGCCGGAAGTTACGGCGTCCAAAGATTTCAGAAACACAATTCGCAGCAGAAACTACCGTGCAACAGGCAATTCAGACCATTATATTAACAAGAAACATACAGTATGTGGTGTAGTATCATCTGGCAAAATGTTGAACACTTGCTTGCAACAAGAAATCTTAACACATGCAGTGCCGTGTTGACATCTTTCCCACAATAAAATATACTGTGTTGTCCTTCATTCGACGTCGAAGAGTATTTGTGGAGTTTCAATGAAGTGATTAAAACCCAGCGGAATGGAACAGTAGGCACACATAACAAGGGCAACATGTAGACCTACTCCATTATTTACAATGTTCCCGCATTGCAATAGTCCAAACTCAAATGCCACAGTGATCACGTTATCACATACTCAGATGGTGCTGGCGACCGAACACGTACTTTTACAGATAAATGGCATTAATAGCTATTGACATAGGTACAACTGTATACTTGAAAACCCACTTTCAGTCAGTTTTCGCCGTTCGAGCTGCGGTACTTCCCTTGTTAGTAGCGTTACCTATAATTTCAGAGAAATGTGTAAAACATATTTTACAGTAAAAAGAAAATCCCTCTCGGCACGCCGGAAGGTAGAGGTTGATTTCACCGGGCAAAGAAAAATTTGTTTCGAATTCACTACATTTGCCCCTTGTTGTATTCCTACAAAAGACCCATCTTCTTATATTCCGAGTATATTTTGGGCAGGTCATGTGGCAACAATGGAGGAGCCTGAGGTGACTTAGAAGATTATCCTTGCAGGACAAAGAGGGCGAGGTTGACCAAAAATAAGATGGTTGGACGGAGTGGAAGAAGATCTACGGAAGTTGGGATGCAGAAACTGGAGGAGGGCAACATGTGACCGTGATGGATGGCGGAAGCTCGTTGGGAAGGCCAAGGTTCACCCTGGACTGTAGCGTCACAGAAGAAGAAGAATATTTTGCTCAACCCTTACCATAAGGGTGGGTCGTATCAAAATTTCTTTCAGATAAAAGTTTTAGGCAATGTGTATAGGAATATTGAACTTTTTAAACGGTTTTGATATTGTGCCTATGAAGACAGGTATGATATCATCCCTAAAAGCTCCATTTTTCCCACCCCTTTGCTAAATGGTTGGTGATATAAAAGAACTTTGCAGATAAAAGGTTTTGGCTCTTATCCGAAGAATAGTACGAACTTTGAATGTATTCGATTTTTCACATATTACGAATGTTATCGAAAAATCGCCGCCCCCTCTTTTTCCATCCCCTTAATCCTATTTTGCGCATTATGAAACGTGATCAGGATTTTGAATGGTTATATGTTATGCATAAATGGATGAAAATTATGGTAGTGATCGTGTCCACAAGAAGATTAGTACGACAACGTAGAATTTCTTGATAACAATGTTAGTTGGGCTGCATACAACAATATTATTGGGGGCAGCTAATTCACCCGGTACGTATATATTTCTCACGGATTGCAGAATAGTTAATATGACTTATTTATGGTAGCATTGTCGGTTTGGTGGTATTGTGTGGAGTTATTTGGTCTCGTATATTTGGATCTGATGGTGCTCGCGTGACGAGAGGAACATGACATCCTATCTCTTTTTTAATCCATAACAAATATAGGCTATATATGCAGGGTGGTTGGAGTCAGATTCATTATCCAATAACAACGATTCCTCAGGCCAGGAAGCACTGAAAAACGTACAGTAAAAGAGGCGTGGTTTAGGAGAATACAGAATCAAAAGTACGTCACTCTTCGCAACACTTCTTGCTACTGTGTACAAAACCGGATCGAGGAAGTGCCACTGAACTGACAGAACAGCCGGTATTCACCGGGGTAGGTCTCGCAGCTGATGAGTGAAGGCCAGTTCCACGGAGGGGAGGTAACTTGCCCAACCAGTTCCCACAGACTAGGAACAACAGAGTTCCGAATATTCTTCCCTTCCCCTCTAAGATATTTATTATCGTGTGGCCTCCTGAGAGGCTGAGTGCAGGTCTTTCTAATTGACGGCCGGGGGTGACCTGCGCGTCGTAATGAGAATGAAGTCGGCACATACACCCAGTCCCCGATTCACGTGAATTAACCCCAGGAGATTAAAATCCCTGATGGCCCGGCAGGGAATCGAACCCGGGACACGGCGGGCCAAATCCTTGCACGAAAACCATCTAGCCATGGAGCCAGACCCCCTCTAAGATAAGACATGTACACGCGACACCTAATGTGATGTTGCCAGCCTGGACATAGCAAATAGCCTTCCCCAAAATGATTGTCGTAGCGTGGAATTTTTCGAGAACCACTCGCCGTATGTAGATCCATCCCAGATATTATTTCTTTGGGTTTTTATGTTGCACAGCATGGTGCAATCCCAAATTAATAGGACCAACGATTAGCCAGCTAGACATGTATAAAAAATTCACTAAATCATTTATTTCCTGCTAAACAATCCACCTTTAATTACATGCGTCCTTCACGTCTTTCGGCGCATCCTGGCCTAGGGAATAAAATCGTCGGTTCAATACCAGAATTAGTTAACTGAAAATTTACACTTTTAAGATAATGAAGGTTTTATGTTTCTACACTCTTAGCATGTCGTCTCTTTATGTGGCTGTGCTTAATAGAGCACTTTTTTAGCCTATTTTCAATTTTGAAAAAATAGGCTTATGACATCACCTTTTGTCCGTGTGTGTGTGCGTGTGTGTGTGTGCGTGTGTGTGTGTGTGAGGTGTGTGTGTGTGTCCCCCTAATAAATTCTAAATGGCTGGAGCAATTTCAATGAAACTCGGTAAGTTCATAGCACTATTCCGGGCGACCCCGACCGTGCCCTTCAAATTTTGTTACGTCTCACCAATCCAACATGGCGGCTGTGCGAAATATTTCACCAACATTCAATATCTCCGAAACTATTCCCGATAGTACTGTCCCCGTTTACCTGGATAGTAGGCTGTCAGATATCCGCCCCCTCAATCGGATTGCCAATAGTCAATTGCACCGGCTCAGCTACATCAATGAAAATGGCACTGACAGATACTATCGAGATAAGAGCACAGAAGTTCACAGGAAATCATTGTGGAACACACCAAAATAGACGGGGGTTCATACTTACCGTTACTTACCTCTTAATTATCTCGGGGTTTGAGTTGACAACAGGATCACTAAAAGTCTGTTCACACAATAACCTCCACCATGACATTTAAAAATGAACCAAAGCGAAGACGAGAACTTTGAACTGTACAAAAGCTTTATTTCTAATAAAGGGTATGATTTTACTAACACAACAAAATTAACGTGGCTATCAGTAGCCCAAGTCAATCTGACTACGTCCTCAGTAGGACTTGCAAAAATTATCATACAACATGATATAAAACAATTTAGCTCCCAAGAGCTCCAAATAACGTAATATTCATAACACTATTGGATTGGAAAAGGACGTCAGGGTGTGACATATATAGAGCATTTGGTTTCCTTTTAATAAACATGAGAATGGTATTTATAGTCGCAAGGCCGGAGTGTGTACGACCTCACTCTGATAACCAGATGTTGGCCCAGCTGCGAGCTACCCTCCAACCTGTTGCATACTGGTCAAATGCACACCCTTCTCACATGCTATGTTACGTAACATACAGCTTGCGCTCTCAAGCTTTTAAAGGTCTACAAGACAACTCACATTATATTTACGCAAATCTTTCAAGTACTTTGCTCACATCCTATTGGATCATTATGTTAATTCCTTAAACTTGTTAACTTCTCATCCAAATGTTTAATTAGCTCTTAAATGTTTATAACAAAATCACATAAATTATTTATAACAATTAGAAATGATTTATAATATTTGTCAAAGACAATAAAAATATTATAAGCACGCCTTTAACATCACTCTCGTTCCATATTATTTTCAAAAATATTTACAGCAATTATTTACAATATTAACATTTAAATTGTTTGAATTATTAATTTAATAAATACATTGACCACATGTTCATTCGGTTGATAATTTTCATAATCGTGTTTAATATAATCGACCAATAAAGGTTAGTTATACATGTTAATGTCACAATCTGGTTTAATAAAGGTTTTAATAATGATTTGTGACGGCAACCTTCATTCAAAATCTTATCTCAAATTCTTTCAAAACTCGTGTTAATTCTAACAGTAAATCACTTGATTTATTTTCAACGAACTATGACAATCTTACTCCAGCGGAAAATCCTTCGCTAACAAGTTAATGCACAAACTGCATTAAAAATATGCCCAAAATCATCATATATTAATCTATATGGTATTAAACTTCCACCTAACTTACAAAACTTCCACAAATAATTCTTTAACATTTATTCCTGTGGGAACTTCCTTCATATTCAAGGGCATTATATCTCAGCGACTTTCAACACGCGCTGCACTAGCGATTATACATTCATAGTTCCACTTAAAAATTTTTATAATCATTAATTGTTTCAAAACTGTTATTTTTATTTAACCTTCGTGGATTTCATTCATGAACCGAAATGAAGTCAAAACTTGCCAATCACAAACAAATTTAATAGTGAATACGCTTATATACGCCTGTCTGGTCTATCCAAATTTTAAGATTAACATCTTAAAAGAAAAATGTGTAGTATAAAAATACTATCTTCAAATAAAGTGCGACTAAAAAGCAAAGTAGTCGAATAGAATCCAATTAGACTGGGGAATGCAAACATCGTTATATAAATCTCTAATTGAGAAAAAACTCCTAACAAAAGTTCAAGACTTTAATGCATTCAATAATTCATTATTAAAGTTACTCTTTCACAAAAGTGTCTATAATGCAATGTTCATTCATAACTGACGATTAATGTCTGTGTTGCAATCAATACAAATAACGACTAGTATTTCCAAGATCGTCGACAACGTAAGAGATTTTAACGCTCTAAAATCATTTAAATGTTCTTCCTTCTTGATGATGACAGAAAATTGGTCAAAGTAATTAAACTGGGGTAGAATTACTTTAATAAAATGACACGCTGTCTGAATTTAAATCTGCCATTAAAAATCATTAACTTACAGTCAAATCGTGACTACAAAAAAAATATTAATTACTGAAAATCTAAATATCAGTCTCGACTGATTCAAAATCATTAACTATGCCCATGACATAACAATGTCTTAATAAATCGTCGAAAATTGCAAAACTCAACAAGGTGTACTGAGAATATGAATCTCAACAAGAAAATAGGGCAAAAAAAATATGAGGATAAAAATATGGGAAAAATGGTTGCTCAAACATCATTAGTAAACTCAAATACAATAAACGTTCACGACTACCTTATCTGCCGATTGACGTTCCAGAGGAAAATTCCCCAAAGAAGACTGCTGATGGATCCATTTCACCACGTTAAAGCTGAGCTCCATCCTCGAAATAGGAAATAGCACTCTCAGAGAATCGAACTGCTTCCTTCTCCGTGAATCGCTCTGCTCCTCGAAGACGAATAGACATCCTTCCGGCAATAATCTTCTTTGTGAGTCGGGATATCCCTGACCTCTCTTGAAAAATTCCCTGAAGTTCCAGCAGACAATCGCCATGAAGTTTTGTAGAAATTTCCGAAGAAATTATTCATATTCAGAGTATGAAATTGTTTCTATGGCTGTTCGATGGTATTCAGCCTTTAATTACGAAACATGGGTGTAGATGGTATTCACCGCATGTTCGCTTGTGTGGAATAGCAATTAGCGAAGTTCCATGTCGCTATCTTACTCCGTTGAAGTATGTCCCAATTGCAATAAGCCCTTAGCCTTCCATCTGGTTGGTTGGTTCCTTAGTTTAGGGGCTGCGACAACGCGGTCATGTAGCCCCGTGTACTTTGGGTGTGTGTAGAATCTGTCTGATAACCGGTGTTGCTCTTCGGTTGTAGTGTTAGAAGAACAAACTGCCGTATTCAATTGCTCCATTATACTGTATCGTTGTGTAACCAAGCAATCTGAAGTCTTTCTATTCCACTCGCAGCGTCAGCCGTTGCGTTGCTTCTGGCTATACAAAAGTGCTTCTCTTGTGGCGAGATAATCACTTTTCTCAGTCGTATAAAACTGCTAATATCTTTCGAACTAATCGGTCGAAATTGTTCAGCTTTTCTCTATAACTGCATGTAGCACTGCACAATACAATTAGCTTATCGGTGACCGCTAACCGTTCGAAGCTAAACTTGTAGAAGCTTTCTAAGGTCCGTTTCAACTTCACCTAGTTTGACTTGGATCTCGTTAATATAGTGGCCTCGCCACGCGTTATAAAGACGATTCTTTTCACTGCTGTTCACTTCGACGTTTCACTATATTGAATGTATAAGAAAAGAACTTTCACAAATATACTTCGATGCTCTGAGAATGAGATCTCAGAATGATCAGAGAACGAAAGGGACTCCTCTCTTCTGCGCAAGCCCTTTTATTAACTTCACGAGGGGCGTTACCATCCCTTCCAAAGCGTGGTACTGCGTCATCGCTAGAACTTCCAACTTCGTTAATACATGACGGATTTTCAAAATTCAAAAACTGAAAATAAATTTCACCAAAATTCCAAATCAATGCTTTTACTGCAAATGGATTTCCACAATTCTGCATTCCAAAAATAATAAAAAAATACCATAGTTTCAGCAATCTCCGTCTTCCTTTAAACTATCGTTGATTGGTTCATGCCTCTCCTCCAATAGCATAGTTTCTTCCTCAGCAGAATTCCTCGTTTCCTGCGACTGCGTCGTACATCTTGGAACATTCTCAACTAAATGCTGACGTCACTGAGAATCTCAGCTCAAGTAGCTTGCTGGCATAACATTTACGTCATCCGTGCTTACGTCATGACTACCCACGTCATAACTATGACAACCATAACTTTCCTTATAATTTCAAATATAGCCTCCATGGTCTCTACATAATTCAATTACGGGGGCATTCTCCTCCCACCACGTTTTAAAAACAGTTGCAAATTGTTTTTAAACTCAATGTTACAAGTATCTCAACTCTCTTGAACACGAAATTGAATTATAACTGGCTTACTCTAGGATAGTATCTTTTTAAATTTCCGGCATTGAACTTGCCGTAAACGACATTATTCTCATCATCGTAGAGTTCGTAACAGTTGTTTCCATAGGCGTTCGTAATCCTAAACGGCCCCAGGAACACTAATCCAAATTTGGGGTAGATTTTCTTGGTCATATCAGCCTTGACAGGTCTGCGTAATAATACAAGATTTCCAACTTGAAAGGGTGTACCAAAACGTTTTCCAGCTACTCTCTTCAATCGTTTCTCTGCTGCTTTCTGGAGTTGTTCCTTTGCCTTGTCAATCCTCTGCTGTCTTCCTATGTCGGGATCTCTTGGTATGTGGTTGAAAAGATTATCCCACGGCCTTTCTGGGTTTCTTCCTAGATGAAGTCGCATTGGCACTTCTCCTGTGCTCTCCTGCACTGTAGAGTTCAGACATTCCTCAATAAGGGGTACAAATCTCACCCAACCAGAGTGATCATTTGGACAGAAAATTCGACAGAATTTCGAAAATTCAGCCATATATCTTTCTGAGGAATTTGATTCAGGGTAACGCACGCTTGAAAATAAGTGCTTAATGCCAAGCCTTTCCATATCCGCTGCAAATTCCACGGACGTAAACTGCGTTCCATGATCTGACAGTAGATATTCCGGTATACCAGCTTTCGGAAATACAGCATTTTCCAGTCTGCTTACTACGTTCCTCGTGTTAGCTTTCTACATGGGACTCATTGTAACAAATTTTGAGAAAACATCCACGGTCACCAACAAGTACTGGTTACCCTGGTATCCCTTCGGACAGGGGCCAAATATATCCGTCGCCATGAGTTCGTTTGGCTTAGAAGGAATCATTGCCTTCGGTTTTCCCTTTAGTAAAGCAGAAGCATACTTTGCTCTTTGACATTTGTCACAGGATCTAATGACCTTGGCAATGCTGGAACGCATGTTAGTCCAGATAAATCTCTCTTTAAGTGTATTAAGAGTTTTATCTAAACCGGCATGTCCAGTTGCGTGATGAGCTACCCACACTAAATTGACAATAAGTTTAGGTGGCACGACTATTCGGAGTTTTGTATGCGCAGCGTCAGCATACTTGCATACGATGTCTCCACTCAAGACAAAGTGTCGTGAATTTCTCCGTGTAGCCTCATAGTCAACATCCGTATTGTCCATGTAACCCTTGAGGAACCTGTACATTTTCCTTATTGGAGCGTGTCTCTTCTGTGACACACCGATTCGGGCTAACCTCCTAACGGTTTCTTCATCTTCTTGCTCCAATTGTACATGGTGTATCTGCACATTTTTAATAGGGTTACGTGATAGAGCATCAGCCAGTAAGTTATCTTTCCCAGGCTGGTGGACGATAGTAGCGTTAAACTGTTGGGTGAACAAAGCCCAACGTGTCAGTCTATCACTTGACATGTCAGTTTGCAACATAAACTGTAGTGCTTTATGGTCAGTAATAATGATGACCTTATGTCCCAGCAGGATTTTCTTCCAGGCTTGTAAAGCTGTCACAAAAGCTAACGCTTCAAGCTCTGTCGTGAAGTAGTTTTCCTCGTGCTTTTTCAACTTCCGACTAGTGAACGCAATGTAGTGCTTGTTGCCTGCCTCGTCTTTCTGGTATAAGACTGCACTAATGCCTATTCTTGATGCATCCGACTCAATATAGAACACCTTTTCAAAGTCTGGGTACTCCAGTTTCACATTATTTCTGAGCATCTCTTTTGCTTTCTCAAAAGCCTCGTCTGCAGCGGTACTCCATTTCCATCTGTTGTTCTTCTTGAGTAAGTCATACAGAGGAGCCATAATTTCCGAGTATCTTGGACAGTGGCTGCTAATAAATTGGCATGCACCTACAAATTCTCTAACTTGTTTTACCTTAGTTGGCTTTGGAAATCTTGTGATCGCATCTACTTTTTTCATGTTTGGATGATATCCATCTTTATCAATAGTATGCCCCAAGTAATTTATCTCCTTCTTCAAGAATTGACATTTTCCAAAGTTCACCTTAATATTGGCCTCCCTTAAATTCTCGAACAACTTTCTCAAGTGCACTAAATGTTCTGCAGCGCTGGGTGAAGATACGATTAAATCGTCAATGTAGCAGATTACATTTTCTTTCACTTCGTCAGTGAGCTTACTATCAAGTGCTCGAATAAGTGCTGGTCCACTGTTAACCATTCCAAAAGGCATTCTGGCAAAGACCCATGACGTCTGGTCAAATAGGAATCCAGTGTACTGCATACTATCCTCTTCTAATTGAACTTGATAAAATGAAGACGTCAAGTCAAGAACGCTGAAACAAGCTCTCCCTTTGAATTTCCGAAGCAGATCTCTAATCTTGGGTGGTCTGTCATTTTCTGGAAGAATCTTCAAGTTGATGGTCCTGGCATCGAGACAAAGACGTATTTGACCATTACTTTTCTTTACTACTGTGATGGGGTTTATATAAGACGACGCCTGTTTTCTAATAATCCCGTCTACCTCCATTTTTCTGATTAACCCTCGTACTTCTTGATAGTATTTCTCAGGAATGGGGTATATTCTTTTCTGGTAAGGGGTTTCATCTGTCAGCCTTATCTTGTACTTATAATCCTTAATCAATCCAGGCTTTTCATCGAAAATATCTTGGAATTCCTTTATCAGATCCTCAAATTCCCCCTGAATTTCTTCAAATCCTTCAGTTTTTCTACTGGGTATTTCTTCTAAATTTTCCACTTCATTAATTATTGTATTCAAAATTTCTTCCCTAAGGTCTATTTCCAGACTGTTTTTCACGTCCTGTTCTTCTATCTCTTCTGTGATTATGTACCCATCATTAAAGCTAATACTTCTGTTCTTCATGTCAATAATAGCTCCGACCTTCGATATAAAATCGATTACAAGCACCATATCAAAATTGATCTTGCTCACCACAATGAAGATCTGTTCATAATTCCTTCCATTGATCTCAAAGTTCAATAACACTTGAATCTTGCATTTCACTGCCTTATCTTGGAATATCCCTCTCACTTTGACGGTAGAAACAGGTAGAACTGTCATGTTCTCTCCTCTTAGCAGACTTTGATAACATTCCTCTGAAATCATGGAAATAATAGCACCAGTATCCATCAGGGCTTTGTACTGCTGTCCATCTATCCGTACAGCAATAATAGGTAAGGCACATGGTCTTTCCTCTTTAACAATACCCCTCTCTTCTAGTAAATCTTCATCGGTAACTTCGTATATCTCATTAATCGTAATCAGGTGTGGTGTGGCAATGTATTTACAGGTTCTCACTGACGTTGAGAAATCGGCGTTTTTTTTTTTTTTTGTGTTACCGACCTCAAAATTCTGTTGGCTCGTAGAAGGCCCAGGATCGAGTACAACATCCTGCCTTTTCTTTTGATTGTCAGCTTCTTTATCCCTTAATTCTTTTAAGTATTGCTGGCTTTCCTTTTCTCTTTGCTGATATTGATCGGGTGTCATAACCTGACTTTGAGTATTCTGGTTTCTATTTTGGTTTTGGTTATTCCTATTATAGTTACGGTTATACCCATTATTGTTGTAATATCTGCCTCTTCCATTGTAGTTTCCTCGGTTGTAGTTCCAACCTCTTCTCTGTTGATACGGTCGGTAACCTTGTGATCTGTAATTTCTAAACTGATTATTTCTGTGAGGACCTACATTGTCATTTTTCTCCTCCTCTGGCTTGTCAGTTTGTTGGACTTGGTCCATGTATACCGTATTGATTTCCTTAAATTCCTGCCTTTGACCTTTCTGGACTGCGTTAGGCATTGGACTTGTGTAGTCTAACCTTCTCAGTAATTCATCCATGCTGGATAAATCCCTGATGTTGGACGAAATTATAAGTCTCCTCACCTCAACTGGCAGCATACGAGAAATCGCATCTATTAGTTGCTCCGTGGACAATGGGGGTTGCAAAAATCTCAAGCGGGACAACTGACTCGTAAAGAAATCAGCGTACCTCGTTGGAAGAGTACCTGAGTATTTTCTTGAATACACTTCCGCTCTTAACGAATTCTGCGCTTCTATAGACCAAAATCGCTTGATTAATGCCTCTGCAAACTCGTCAAAGTTACTGAATGTGTATCTAAATGCGAAAAACCATTCAAGGGGTCCTCCAATCAGATATCTCTCTACTATCTTCATCTCTCTCTCTCTCTGGGAATGTGAGCTTCGATGAAATAATCTTTGAGATTCCTTACATACTCTATAGGTGTCAAACTATCAGTGTTACTGAATTTTTGTGGTTTGTCTTCGAAATTCCTAATGACCGTCACGTTCCTCGGATACGAATCCGGATAGTTTTTCCCACTATCTCGATAATTCCACTCAGGTTCCATATTCCTCTCGTCATCCTCCTCTCTGAATCTGGATACACGTTCTTCAGGAGTCACGTCTCTCTCTTCTGGCTCTAGGTTATGTCTTCTAGCATAATTCCTATTCAATTCGCAAGCTAAGCCTTCTGTATCCTTGTCGGTGATTTCTGTTAAGACTTTCTTGATAATCTCTTCTTTGTAGTCCTGCATTAAACTAGCCTCTCCTAACTTCAAATTTTTCAGTTTACTCGTCGTTTCATTTACATCCGAGACAACTTTATGCATCTGTTCCTCTAATGTAGATTTTAAAGTTTGCATATCCTGATCTAGTTGTGTTCTATCGTCAACTTGTTTTTCGGATAACGAATTTATCCTGACGCTTAAATCTTTCCTAATCTGTACTACTTCATTGTTAATTTCTATCTGCGTACTGGCAAGTTTTCTCTCAATCCTTTCCTGAATTTGGGTTACATGTTCCCCACTTGACTTATTCCACTCGTCTTTCCATACCGCTACGTTTGCTGTTAACATTTCGGCTATGTCTACTTCGATATC
Source organism: Meconema thalassinum (assembly GCA_946902985.2). Classification (NCBI taxonomy): domain Eukaryota; kingdom Metazoa; phylum Arthropoda; class Insecta; order Orthoptera; family Tettigoniidae; genus Meconema; species Meconema thalassinum. The sequence goes on from OX336394.1 coordinate 183,693,579, forward strand.
CTCTTTTAATACTCTATTGTGGTCTAATACCTGGGTTCTCATGACCTCTACATCATACTACAACTCTGCTAAAGACGTTGTTGTTCTAACCGATTCATCGACTAACCTAGTCGCTAATGCAGTTATATTACGCGTACAAAGAGTTTTTGAGTTTTCGATTTCTTCCCTGACTTTATTTACATCAGTTTGGACTTTAGTAATATCTACGAAAACTGTGTTGACCTCTACCTGAATCTTAGTTATGTCACTTTGCACCTCAGTTATATCCGCATGAATATTATTAATGTCTACCTGAACATTAGATACATCAGTTCTAGCTTTTTGAATTTCTTTTTGGACTTCCTCGACCTTGTCTTGGACAGTCGCTACATCGTTTTTGACAACTACAACTTCGGCTCTAGCACAAGAAATATCCCCTCGGACATTAGCTACATCTAGATTTAACATTGTAAGGTCTCTCTGTACCTTAGACACATCATTTTTAACATCAGACACATTTGTGCGGATGTCACTTACAGTATTCTCAATTCCTTGGGTATTAATCTGTAAACGCGACATATTATCCTCCAAATTAGCAGCACTAGTTTGGATACCCTTCAAATTAGCAGACATATTACTAGCATTCTCCTCCATTCGACTAGTATTCCTAGCTTCCATCTCCTTCATACTACTATTCAAATTAGCAGACATATTACTAGCATTCTCCTCCATTCTTGCATTCAAATTACTAGCATTCTCCTCCATCATCTGCTTCATGTTAGCAGACATCTCCTCTAACATTTTCTTCAAACTTTCATCTGCCATTACAATATTATTCAAAATGGATTGCTGTAGGGACATACATCAAAAGAGCAAAATAACAACATTTGAGCAACACTTTTCACCATATATATAATTTTGATCAATTTTCTGTCTTAAATCTAACTTATAACTACCTTATAATTAATTTTCGAAGATACTTCATGTTGAAACAAACTCAAGCACATGTTCAAATTTCCCTGGCTCATTTTAAAATATCCTAACACAAATAATTTACATTTACAATCCAAATAATTTAATTTTATCTTTAATATGACTAAAATGTCATAAGCCGGTCAAATAAAATAAGATTCCAGATCATAGGCGATTTTTCTAAGTTTCCAGCCTATTTAACCTTTCTCAAGTTGTATAAGATCTGATCTTTTCTGAGTGTAATTTTCCTAACACAATACAACATTTAATTCCTATATAATCACACTCTTAAATACTACAATTGGCCTAGACATCTAACAAAGAATCAACCTCTTTATTTGAGTCTAATCGAACCCTACGTTTTAGGTTTGCCACTCTTTCTGGCGTTCAACCTGGTAATCCAGTTTTGTTGAATCGAGCCCCAACGTTTTAGGTGCGCCAATCTTTCTGTTGACTCAGCCCCACGCTCTTGGGTCGCCAATCTTTCTGTCCCCGTTTACCTGGATAGTAGGCTGTCAGATATCCGCCCCCTCAATCGGATTGCCAATAGTCAATTGCACCGGCTCAGCTACATCAATGAAAATGGCACTGACAGATACTATCGAGATAAGAGCACAGAAGTTCACAGGAAATCATTGTGGAACACACCAAAATAGACGGGGGTTCATACTTACCGTTACTTACCTCTTAATTATCTCGGGGTTTGAGTTGACAACAGAATCACTAAAAGTCTGTTCACACAATAACCTCCACCATGACATTTAAAAATGAACCAAAGCGAAGACGAGAACTTTGAACTGTACAAAAGCTTTATTTCTAATAAAGGGTATGATTTTACTAACACAACAAAATTAACGTGGCTATCAGTAGCCCAAGTCAATCTGACTACGTCCTCAGTAGGACTTGCAAAAATTATCATACAACATGATATAAAACAATTTAGCTCCCAAGAGCTCCAAATAACGTAATATTCATAACACTATTGGATTGGAAAAGGACGTCAGGGTGTGACATATATAGAGCATTTGGTTTCCTTTTAATAAACATGAGAATGGTATTTATAGTCGCAAGGCCGGAGTGTGTACGACCTCACTCTGATAACCAGATGTTGGCCCAGCTGCGAGCTACCCTCCAACCTGTTGCATACTGGTCAAATGCACACCCTTCTCACATGCTATGTTACGTAACATACAGCTTGCGCTCTCAAGCTTTTAAAGGTCTACAAGACAACTCACATTATATTTACGCAAATCTTTCAAGTACTTTGCTCACATCCTATTGGATCATTATGTTAATTCCTTAAACTTGTTAACTTCTCATCCAAATGTTTAATTAGCTCTTAAATGTTTATAACAAAATCACATAAATTATTTATAACAATTAGAAATGATTTATAATATTTGTCAAAGACAATAAAAATATTATAAGCACGCCTTTAACATCACTCTCGTTCCATATTATTTTCAAAAATATTTACAGCAATTATTTACAATATTAACATTTAAATTGTTTGAATTATTAATTTAATAAATACATTGACCACATGTTCATTCGGTTGATAATTTTCATAATCGTGTTTAATATAATCGACCAATAAAGGTTAGTTATACATGTTAATGTCACAATCTGGTTTAATAAAGGTTTTAATAATGATTTGTGACGGCAACCTTCATTCAAAATCTTATCTCAAATTCTTTCAAAACTCGTGTTAATTCTAACAGTAAATCACTTGATTTATTTTCAACGAACTATGACAATCTTACTCCAGCGGAAAATCCTTCGCTAACAAGTTAATGCACAAACTGCATTAAAAATATGCCCAAAATCATCATATATTAATCTATATGGTATTAAACTTCCACCTAACTTACAAAACTTCCACAAATAATTCTTTAACATTTATTCCTGTGGGAACTTCCTTCATATTCAAGGGCATTATATCTCAGCGACTTTCAACACGCGCTGCACTAGCGATTATACATTCATAGTTCCACTTAAAAATTTTTATAATCATTAATTGTTTCAAAACTGTTATTTTTATTTAACCTTCGTGGATTTCATTCATGAACCGAAATGAAGTCAAAACTTGCCAATCACAAACAAATTTAATAGTGAATACGCTTATATACGCCTGTCTGGTCTATCCAAATTTTAAGATTAACATCTTAAAAGAAAAATGTGTAGTATAAAAATACTATCTTCAAATAAAGTGCGACTAAAAAGCAAAGTAGTCGAATAGAATCCAATTAGACTGGGGAATGCAAACATCGTTATATAAATCTCTAATTGAGAAAAAACTCCTAACAAAAGTTCAAGACTTTAATGCATTCAATAATTCATTATTAAAGTTACTCTTTCACAAAAGTGTCTATAATGCAATGTTCATTCATAACTGACGATTAATGTCTGTGTTGCAATCAATACAAATAACGACTAGTATTTCCAAGATCGTCGACAACGTAAGAGATTTTAACGCTCTAAAATCATTTAAATGTTCTTCCTTCTTGATGATGACAGAAAATTGGTCAAAGTAATTAAACTGGGGTAGAATTACTTTAATAAAATGACACGCTGTCTGAATTTAAATCTGCCATTAAAAATCATTAACTTACAGTCAAATCGTGACTACAAAAAAAATATTAATTACTGAAAATCTAAATATCAGTCTCGACTGATTCAAAATCATTAACTATGACCATGACATAACAATGTCTTAATAAATCGTCGAAAATTGCAAAACTCAACAAGGTGTACTGAGAATATGAATCTCAACAAGAAAATAGGGCAAAAAAATATGAGGATAAAAATATGGGAAAAATGGTTGCTCAAACATCATTAGTAAACTCAAATACAATAAACGTTCACGACTACCTTATCTGCCGATTGACGTTCCAGAGGAAAATTCCCCAAAGAAGACTGCTGATGGATCCATTTCACCACGTTAAAGCTGAGCTCCATCCTCGAAATAGGAAATAGCACCCTCAGAGGATCGAACTGCTTCCTTCTCCGTGAATCGCTCTGCTCCTCGAAGACGAATAGACGTCCTTCCGGCAATAATCTTCTTTGTGAGTCGGGATATCCCTGACCTCTCTTGAAAAATTCCCTGAAGTTCCAGCAGACAATCGCCATGAAGTTTTGTAGAAATTTCCGAAGAAATTATTCATATTCAGAGTATGAAATTGTTTCTATGGCTGTTCGATGGTATTCAGCCTTTAATTACGAAACATGGGTGTAGATGGTATTCACCGCATGTTCGCTTGTGTGGAATAGCAATTAGCGAAGTTCCATGTCGCTATCTTACTCCGTTGAAGTATGTCCCAATTGCAATAAGCCCTTAGCCTTCCATCTGCTCTTCGGTTGTAGTGTTAGAAGAACAAACTGCCGTATTCAATTGCTCCATTATACTGTATCGTTGTGTAACCAAGCAATCTGAAGTCTTTCTATTCCACTCGCAGCGTCAGCCGTTGCGTTGCTTCTGGCTATACAAAAGTGCTTCTCTTGTGGCGAGATAATCACTTTTCTCAGTCGTATAAAACTGCTAATATCTTTCGAACTAATCGGTCGAAATTGTTCAGCTTTTCTCTATAACTGCATGTAGCACTGCACAATACAATTAGCTTATCGGTGACCGCTAACCGTTCGAAGCTAAACTTGTAGAAGCTTTCTAAGGTCCGTTTCAACTTCACCTAGTTTGACTTGGATCTCGTTAATATAGTGGCCTCGCCACGCGTTATAAAGACGATTCTTTTCACTGCTGTTCACTTCGACGTTTCACTATATTGAATGTATAAGAAAAGAACTTTCACAAATATACTTCGATGCTCTGAGAATGAGATCTCAGAATGATCAGAGAACGAAAGGGACTCCTCTCTTCTGCGCAAGCCCTTTTATTAACTTCACGAGGGGCGTTACCATCCCTTCCAAAGCGTGGTACTGCGTCATCGCTAGAACTTCCAACTTCGTTAATACATGACGGATTTTCAAAATTCAAAAACTGAAAATAAATTTCACCAAAATTCCAAATCAATGCTTTTACTGCAAATGGATTTCCACAATTCTGCATTCCAAAAATAATAAAAAATACCATAGTTTCAGCAATCTCCGTCTTCCTTTAAACTATCGTTGATTGGTTCATGCCTCTCCTCCAATAGCATAGTTTCTTCCTCAGCAGAATTCCTCGTTTCCTGCGACTGCGTCGTACATCTTGGAACATTCTCGACTAAATGCTGACGACACTGAGAATCTCAGCTCAAGTAGCTTGCTGGCATAACATTTACGTCATCCGTGCTTACGTCATGACTACCCACGTCATAACTATGACAACCATAACTTTCCTTATAATTTCAAATATAGCCTCCATGGTCTCTACATAATTCAATTACGGGGGCAGTACCCTGTAATTTTTTACGGAGATAAAGGGAACTACTAGAAGTTCACCTATGTGACTTTTGAAAAACTGGTTACTACAAATCCAACATGGCGGCCACGCGAATTTGCGACATTTAAATAGACGTTTCTCGCGATTTAACCAACCAAACGCAATAAAACTTGGTACAGTATAAGTTTATACACATTGTAATGCACCGACATCTAACTTCGTTCAATTGTTTACGTAACCACAAGATGGCGGCTGTGCGAAATATTTCACCGGCATTCTATATCTCTGAAACTATTAGCGGTATCACCCTGAAATTGTGTACGGAGATAAAGGGCACTACTGGAAGTTCATCTATAAGACTTTCAAAAACCGGTTAACTATAAAACGAACATGGCGCCCAAGCGAATTTGAAAATTTTAATAGACCTTTCTCGCAATTTAATGTTCCAAACGCAATGAAATATGGTACAGGAAATGTTTATACACATTGTAATGCACTGGTATCTAATTTAGTTCAATTGTTTACATAACCTCAAGATGGCGGCTGTGCGAATTTTAAAATTAAGTTTTTATTTCTTGTGTCGTAAGCATGCGATCGAAGTGAAAGTTTGAATAATGAACCTACGCAATAATGTTTCCCTTAATGGTACATGGCTCTATGACCTATACATTTAACAATCCAAAATGGCGACCATCCGAAATATTTAGACGGCTCTGAATATCTATGAATCTATTATAGCAATCAAACTGAATTTTTTTACGTTCATAGGGGCTATGAACATAAGTTCACCTATAGGACTTTAAATATCCTGGTGATCGCTAATCCAACATGGCGGCGACGCGAAGTATAAGTATTCACATGGACGTTTCTCGCAATTTAACCATCCGAGTGCAGTGAAACGTGGTACAGTAAATCCTTATACGAATGTTAATCCACTGGCATCTAATTTATTTCAATTGTTTCCATAACCACAAGATGGCAGCTGTGCGAAATTTTAAAATCTCCTTGTTACTTCTTGTGTCCTAATCATGCGATTAAAGTTTGAATGCTACACGTACACAATAATCTTCATGTAACGGCACATAACTCTAGGACCTACATATATAAAATCCAACATGGCGACCATCCGAATTATTTAGTCAGTTCTCAATGTCAACAAATCCATTACAGCAATCAAACTGAAATGTTGTATGTTGATGGTGGCAATTAACATAAGTAGGTTATATGAAAATAGGCTGTATGGTTCTTCACGGAACTACTTGTTTTACATTAAGTGCAGTTACGTAGATCGTAATGCATCCCCCAGGACAGTTCTTATTTAAAAATCTGTGTTCAATTAATTATAATTATTTAATATCTAAGATACCTAGTTTTAGCAATAACTCAAACTGGCATTAATACAATTATCTATGACGTGAGGACTGAGGAAAAAGTCAGAGCGTTCATATTTTAGGATGTTATTTATCCACATTTTATACAAACTCCACAAACGATGAATACACAATTTAGTACTATATAACCTGGATCTTATTTGCGTTTACTAATCATCTGCACTGCTCGACGATAAGGTAGACTAGCATTAAAGCGGTAATAATATTTGTTGATGGCTGTTGGGTTTCTGTTGGAAAGGGACATCAAGTCAATAACTGGATATCTACAGTTACCTATTTATTGAACTGATTGTACCCTTCATTTGCCACCAGTCTACTTTTGAAAACGGCGGGTAAATCACTCAAGGTGCATAGTTTTGGTATCCACTTATAGCATTTGAAAGCTTACGACTTTGGTAACCCATAGATGTAGGTAACTCAAAACCGATACAATTTGAGTTACCTAGTTATAGTATTGAACTCACGATATGTTCCCGGTCCGGCTGTCCAGTTTAACTCCAAACACCCTGTATTTTAATCCTTGTAATTTTTATCACGTTATATTTTCGCATATCTCAAAGATTGGTGTTATATTGTGTTGACCGACTGGACAGTTGCAATATCAATTGTCAGTAGTTGAATTAAAGAAAATATTTTGTCAAAAACAAAATAAATTAAAAAAAACGTCGATGCAATAAATATTTCCACCATTGCAATATGCAGTAGTGGATGTTCATCTGAAACTCAGACTCATGTAGTGATATTGTATTCCAATATCACGGAGATGGAATTTAAGGCAATATTTACAGAAACGACACTACTGCCGGAGTGACGGTATGGTGGGGGATGTATAATGGAAGGCAAACACAGAGCAATTGTGATGCCAATCTGTTCAAGTGGAAGTTACATACGAACGCACAGCAGACAGCGATTAAATTTAACCTTTCATGGTAACAAATTTTGTAAAACTATTTTTGTTAACTTTTAAACAAATGGTTAGGATGGTTCCAATGAGGATGGAAATATGTACATTAACTGAATAAATGTGTTTTGTTATAATAAACTATTTTTTTTACCTAAAGACAATATTTAGTACATTGAAACCGTACCGATTTCGATCACATTGTATGACCTTCTTCAGCGTGGTATAGGGTGAGTAACTGTGTAGTAACATACCAAAAGTTCACCGAGTAAAATTTCAAAGAATCAGATCTGTTAATAATAAATTATGCAACTCATATACAACTCGTATGGAAATTATAAGACTCGCTACGCTCGTTTTATAAACATACTCGTGTGTTAATTATTGCCATTATAGGCGAGTTGCATACGACTGTTTATGTTCGACGATAATTATAACTAATTTATGTTCGAACATAAATATTTATCAATATATGTCGAGATTTCGCCAGTTTTATGTACTTAACAGAGCGCATGGGACGCAGAGAATACCTTGTATTTGACCATGGCCTCCTGGAATACCCCCACTATGACACTAGGCACGCAGTGAAATTTAAAATAGGATAGCCGTAGATGTCACTTCAGGTGCGATTCTATCCTTACCTAATTGGTCACACAACTGTTTTTTTTAGCTCTGATTGTTGGGAGAAACAGTACCATTTCGCCAGGGTCGAACATAAACTAATTTTGTTAATAAAGCATAAAAAATGTCTTGAAAAAGAGCGTAGAAATGAAGAGATAAGTATATATGTTGAATAAGTTAGGTTATAAAAATGACGCTTGATGTGAATTTGCTAGGTACGGTTTCAATGTAGGCCTACTAAATATGTGTTATGTAAGGGAGCGTGATGGCGCAGTGGCTTAGCTGCTCGTTTTCACTCTGACGGCCGGGGTTCGAATCCCGGTGACAGCGGGGTGGAATTTTCACCTAAAAAAATCACGTGGCGACAGGAAGGGCATCCGGCCTTAATTCCCCCGCCAAAACCAAAATGAGCCTGGTTGGATCCGGCGACCCCGATTAATTGCGAAAAGCCGAAGAAAGTACTAGTGTTATTAGTAGTATGTGTTGTTAATTAGTATTGACAGGAGGTTTTCCTTAGTAACATTGAACAAATGTTGTGCCATCCTCCGCGGCCTTGGTTCGAATCGTGACTCCAGTCCAAAAATACTTTGTTATATGATGATGATGATAATTCTAGCTATAAGGGGCCTAACATCTAGATTATCGGCCCCTAATTGTTAGGGTGATAGTGAAAATGAAAAATGATCAAATGAAACCAACTAGACAACTACTGACTTACAAACTCGAAGAGGAAATGGTAAACAAAAAGGAGAAGAATGAAAATAAAGGACAAGAGGAAATAAAATGCCCTCAACCCTCGAATAATGAGAATTGAGGGACTTGGAAGGAAAGAGAGCCATGAAAGGCAGAGAATAATAATAATGTTATTGGTTTTACGTCCCTTTTAACTGCATTGGCTTTTAGAGACACCGGGGTGCCGGAATTTTGTCCCGAAGGGGATCTTTAACGTGCCAGTAAATCTACGGACACGGCTCCCTCGCATTTGCGCACCCTCAAATGCCAGCTGACTGCGCCAGGATAGGGAAAGAGAAGAGGGCAAAGACAATGGAATAAGGGGGAAAACTGGTCCCAACTCAGGAATCCCTTGGGGTCGCAAAATCCTAAGCTCACCAGCCGTGAGCCCTTGAGGGTTTAGCGCTATTCAGGATGCACCAAAAGTGGTGTGGCTACATACACCTTGCCTCCTTTAGGGCCTTCAGCAGAAGGAAGGAGATATCATGAAAAGAGAAAAGAGAGGTCTGACCCCTCAAAGAATGAGGGATCAGGAGAGATGAGAGAAGGGCCAATTAAGGCGGGAAAGTGAAAGACTCCCTAGGACTCGGATACCCTAATACCGTCGGGGTGAAAAAAGAACAAGAGTTGACCAAGGGAGGCCGAAAGAAAAGTTGACAGTGAGGAGCCCGGCACAACTAAGTGTAAAGAATGCTGGACTAGGCTGGGTTCCCGTGGTCGCCAACCCACGTCTCACTATTCGTGTGCCCCGACTATGCCAATGAATCTGATCTTGTTGATTCTTTAGGGACTTGGCGATATCGTGGTCATGTATCGCCGATTACTTGGTGACTGTAGAAGTTGTCTGATATTCCTTGTCACTGTGATGTCTGTACTAGTGTGTGTACTTGTAAACGAGGTAGGATTTGGGTAGGAAGCGGCCGTGGCATTACGTTAGTTACCATCCCATCATTTGCCTGAGTAGAAGTGGAAAACCACAGTATACAACTTCCAACGTGGTTGACGTAGGAACTGAACCCACCTCTACGAAGCTGAGTGTACCCAGTTTCAGCCCTCAGACCATAATTACATATCTTGAACCCGGGCCTCCTCAGTGACAGCCAATAATGCTAGCCTCTACGCAACGACGCAGACAGCTAACGAAGGAAAAGCAGCAAAGAGATATGCAAGATTTCTACTTCAGCCACCCTAGAAGTGAATTTAAGTGGTTTTCTACTTCCTACTGATGTGGACTGTAAAGCTAATAGGCTATATTTATTTCCATACTCTCTCTGACTATGCAACTGCCGGAATAGTCCCTTATTGTAAGTTCTGGAGCTCCTACCCCAAACCCAGCCTTGAAAGAGATGTACACTCATTCCCGTTTGGGTCGGCTTCGGTAGCGTAGTTGGTAGCATGCTGAGCTTTTACGCCCAAGGTCGCGGGTTCAAAGCCGGCCGAAGTTGTGGGATTTTTAAGAGCGTTAAAATCCCCCAGTATGCCTTCCTTTGGAGGGGAAGAAAGCTGGCGGGCCCATGTCATAGATGTATGGCATATAAAAGAACCTTCCACTAGCTAAACTTGTGTGAAGCAAAATTGTAGGTTAGGTTTGATTAATGCTCTTAAGTTCCAACGTTCGTCACCAGGTGCTGATTGCAATGGCATCTAGTAGTAGCCAAGTTCACAGCAAGGTGTCGTGTATGGTAGCATTTGGTAGCGAAAGTAAAACCTACTTGAAATTATCGTCTGCAGTCCTTACTTGAATTAAAAACAGATAACATACCCTAATAGAGTCATAACAATTAACACTGGTTAACAGACAGATTCTTCACACACCCAAAGTACACGGGGCTACGTGACCACGTTGTCGCAGCCCCTAAACTAAAGAACCAACCAATTCCCGTCTGGGATATGAGTAACCTTCAGAGAGATGTAATACTATTTTGAGATTTGAGTTCTGGTGGCCAAGTTGGGAACTATTATTTATCTCAGCCTGCACTGTTGACAGGTAGAGTTGCGCGGGTAGGATATGACTCAGCAGTAGTAGCTTTAGTCATCGGTGTCCTCTCCTGTTACGCTTTGCATTGCTACAATGTACTCCAACGCCGCTTTGTCGTCACCGCGTCACGTAAGGCTCAATCCGCTATCTTCATCAAAACCCTAGTGCAGCCTACACCACTGCCACGAGTTTCTTAAAAACACGTATTACTCCTTGAGATACGAGTGCGGGTGATCAAGTTGGGAACTATTATTTGTTTGCATGTCAGCTTGCACTGCTCACAGGTACTGTCGCAGGGGTAGGATATGACATCAACTCCAGTAGTATCAGTCATCTTTGTACGCTCCGTGGTGGATTGTGTTCCTGTTAGGCTTAGCAGTGCTGAACTTATGTGGACATTGCAAACCCGTCACCTCTTTGTCCCCCTGCTTGTCCCGCTACGCTCCGGTTGCAACAATCAACAAAACGTTAGCCCAGCGAAGGTCAGTGGCACTCGTTTGTCAAACACGTAATACATGACTTCAAACGCTACGAGACCCATAAAAACTTGCTTAGAATATAAATATTTCATTGAATAGCCCCAGTGCTGAGAATATTTGGCAAATACGAGGGCTGTTTTTTAAGTAATACCCGTTGTGATATTACGCTGTTACAGCGCTGTGGTCGGCATTCCGTGCAGGTGCGCTGTGTACTGTCCCCGGTAATCCGGATAGTAGGCTGTCAGATATCCGCCCCCTCAATCGGATTGCCAATAATCAATCGCACCGACACAGCTACATCAATGAAAATGGCACTGACAGATACTACCGAGATTAGAGCACAGCAGTTAACAAGAAATTATTGTGGAACACACCAAAATAGACGGGGTTCATACTTACCTTTACTTACCTCTTTAAATTAATCTCGGGTCTGGGTTGTCAACTGGATCACGAAAAGTATGCCCTCACAATAACCTCCACCAAGATATTCAAAATGAACCAAGACGAAACAAGAAACTTTAAACTGTACAATAATTTATTTCACATAAAGGGAATGATTCTAACAAGAATTCAACAAAATACACGTGGCAATCAGAAGCCATTGTCAATGTAATCATGTCCTCCTTTAGGACTTGTAAACTTTACATACAAAATCTTAGCTTTCACCAGCTCAAAAGAACGTAATAGTCATAATACACTTGGAATGGATAAGGGAGTTGGGACGAGACATATAGCAATTGTTTTTCTTTTTCATAAACATCACACTTTTATTTATAACCGCAAGGCTGCTATGTAGGCGACCTTGGCCTCTAACAACCAGTTGTGTGGCCAGCTGCGATCCACCCTACATCACGTTGCATGCCTACATCGTCAAATGGAGTCATCTGTCCAGCCAACGTTAGCATCTGCTAGTTACATCAGAGCCTAGCTCCTTCTCAAAACACTTTAAATGTCCTCAACTCAACTCAAATATTATCATGCAAATTTTTTAAATGCTCCATCCAAATATCACTGGATTACTCTAACAATCCCAAAACTTGTTTAATTATATAACCCAAATGTTTAATTAGCGTTGTTTAGAGTATAATAACAAAACTCTTAATGTTTATAACAAATGCTCATTAATTATTTATAACAATTAGAAATTGTTTATAATATTGTCAAACGACAATTGAAAAATTTATACACGCCTCTATTAATCCCATTCGTTCCACATTATTATTAAAGATTTTTACATAATTATTTACAACATTTATAATTTATTTTAGAAATACATTAAACCACACGTCTATCCGGTTGATAATTACACAAATCGGGTTAATATAATCGACGAATGAAGGTTAGTTATATTTAAATGTTATATTTAGGTTTAATAAGGTTTTAATAATTATTATTATTATTTGTGACGGTAACCTCCATTCAAAATCGTTATCTCAAATTATTTAAACACTCTTGTTAATTATAACAGTAACTTCACATGATTAATTTTCAAAGGACCTGGACAATACACTCAGCGGAAAAATACTTCGCTCAAACGCACAAAATTGCATAAAATAGGCCCAGAATTCATCATATATCTCAATATATATGGCATCAAAATCTTCCACAATACATTCAAAAACCTCCACTTACAAATTCTTCAACATCATTAATTACTGTGGGAACCTCCTTCACTTATTCAAGGGCATTATTCATCAGCGACTTTTACACGTCCACTGAACTAACGATTATACATCCATAGTTCCACTTTAAAATTCTTATATTCATTAATTGTTTCAAAACTGTTACTATATTTAACCTTCGTGGGTTTCATTCATGAATCGATATGAAGTAAAAATTTGCCAATCACAAATAAATTTAATAGCAAATACGATTATACACGCCTCCCTGGTCTATCAAAATTGAGATTAATATCTTCAAAGTAACGCAGTATAAAAATACTATCTTTAATCAAAGTTCATCTAAACTGCATAATAGTCGAATAGAATCCAATTAGACTGTGGAATGCAAACATTATTGTTTCAATCTAGAATTTAGAAAAATTCCTATCAAATGTTCATTACAATAGTGTATTCAATAAATTGTAATCAAAGTTCATATTTCATAAAATTGTCTGTAATGCAATGGTATTTCATAACTGACGATAAATGTCTATGTTGCAATCATGTTCATAAAACGACTAGTATTTCCAAGATCGTCGATACAGTAATAGATTTTAACGCTCTAAAATCTTTTCATTATTTTTCTTTCTTGAGGATGACAGAAAATTGGTCAAAGTAATTAACTGAATAGAATTACTTTAATAAAGTGACACGCTGTCTGAATTCAAATCTGCCATAGAAAATCGTTAACTTGACAGTCAAATCGTGACTACAAAAATATGCAAATTACTGAAAGAATCTATAATATCAGTCTCAACTGATCCAAAATTATTTAATTATGCCAATGACATAACAATGTCTTAATAAATCGTCGAAAACGGCATAAATCAACGAAGTGTACTGAGAAAAGAAATATCAAGCAAGAATATGGGGCAAATATATGTAGGACAGAAAATATGAGAAAAATGGTTGCTCAGATATCGCTAAAAGGCTCAAATAAAACAAGAAACGTTCACGACTACCTATCTGTTGATTGAAGTTCCAGAGGAAAATTTCCAAAGAAGACTGCTGATGGTTCCATTTCACCAACGTAAAGATGTGCTCCGACCTCGAACCTGGAACCAGCGCCCTCGGAGAATAGAACTGCTTCCTCCTCCGGAAATTGCACTGCTCCGTGTAGACGATAGACATCCTTCTGGCAAAACTCTTCTTTGTGAGCCGGGTCCACCCTGGCCTCTCTTGAAAGTTCCCTGAAGTTCTGGCAAAACTCTTCTTTGTGAGCCGGGTCCACCCTGGCCTCTCTTGATAGTTCCCTGAAGTTCTGGTAGAAATTCGTCATGAAGTATATTGCAGTTATCTCCGCAGAAATATTCATATTTGTGAAGTATGAAAATATTTCCACTGCCATTTGATATAATTCAGCGTTGGACCACGATGCATGAGTGTAGTTGGATGTTCACTACATGCTCGTTTTTGTAGAAAGACGATTAGCGAAGTTCCATGCTGCTATTTCACTCCATTGATATATGTCCCAATTGCATTAAAGTCTTAGCCTTCCATCTTCTCTTTTGTTATAATCATAGTTGAAAGAACTGCCAGATTATACTGTTCCATATTAGAATGTAGCGTTGTATCACCAAATGCAATATGTAGTATCACGGTTGTAATACACGTGTCAGCCGTAGCGTAGAATGTGATATTATAAATGTGCTTCTCAGGTGGCGAGAAAATCACTTTTGTCTGCCGTCTTAAAATGCCAATATCTTCCAAATTATAATCGTGAAAATGTTCAACTTTTCTATACACCTTAATACTGTACTGCACAATAGAATTAGCATACAGGCATTAGTCAACTCTTGATATATATGCTTGTAGACTCGTTAATGTGTGCGTTTCAACTTCGCCTAGTTTCAATCACCGTAAAATGGAACTGCTGCACTGCTCCGTGCTCGTTCGATGCGGTGGGCTTTACCACGCGCTAATAACGACTTGCTTTACTGAATCACTCGAAAACGACTATAAGACACCAGAAATATGATCAATATGAGATATGAGAGCTTCTCTCTGCTGTGCAAGGCCTTTTATCAACTTCCTAAGGGGCGTATCCATCCCTTCCATTGCTTGTTCCTCCGTCATAGCTAGAAGTTCTAACTTTGGCAATACTTGACGGATTTTCAAATTTCAAAAACTCAAAATTAATTTCTTCAAAATTCCAAATCAATGCCATAACTGAAAATAGATTTCCACAATTCTGCATTCCAAAAGTAATTAAATATTGTAGTTTCAGTAATCTCCGTCTCCCTCCAAACTATCGTTCATTGGTTCGAGTCTCTCCTCCAATAGCGTAACTTCTTCCTCAGCACAATTCCATGTTTTCCTGCGACTGCGTCGTAAATCTCAGATCTTTCTCGAACAAAATCATGACGTCACCAAGAATCTCAGCTCAATCAGCCTACTTGCAAGAAGTCTGCGTCATCCGTGCTTACGTCATGAATATCCACGTCACAACTATGACAGCCATAACTTTCTTCATATTTGCCAATACAGCCACCGTGGTCTCAATATAATTCAATTTACGGGGGCAGTACCTGCATCGATTGGTAAGGCTGAGACGCCATTACGGCAACAGTCGCCCATGTGTGGGTGTGTTGACAAGCTTTTGAAAAGGAATAGCTGATCGCGAGTCCCGCCGACACGTAAACGAGAGAGAAAACTCCCCTGTAAGATATACTGCCATTTGGCCACCACTATTATTAGGCAAATTGCGTATGTGGTCAGGAGAACTCCTAAACATACGCAGTTCTCCTGGTAAGCACGCAATTTGCATGACAGTGGGGATTCCACAAAAATATGATAAGTCCAATGTTTCTTCAAGATAATTAATTACCTGGAATGTTTGACATTCAATAATAATTGGTATGGTACTTTGTTAGGATTTACATAATAAATAATCGTATTTGAGGATTAAAATATTTTCATGTTCAACTAAGATTTTGGTAAAAACCAGACTAGTCAAGGGGTTCTATATAAGCTCTCTCACCTATCCACACAAAATTTATATTTTCTTTATGCGCAATGTAAATCTGTTAGTGAGGCAATAATAAGTCTAAGATGAATTTTTATTTCATTTAGCTCAAATGAAGCTATGCCGGTTTTTTTTTTTAGTTTCTGAACAATTTAATTTTTGGACTAGTCTGGTTCTTGTAATGAACCCTTCAATTGCTCAAGCATGTACTCGCCCTAGATGCGGGATGCTTTAGTCCAAGTAAGAGATCTCTCCGAGTGTTTAGTTAAAGTTACTGGTTTAGAGTATAAACGGAGTACAGTATAATTACATAGTGAGAGAATTAATCCCACAAATTTTGTAAAAATATTGGAGGCAATTTTGGGACATTGCAAATATGGATACGTAAGGGAAGTCGAAGATCTGGAGGTTTTAATTTAATTTATTATATCTTTAGGCCAATAATGAATACACAACTATCTATATACAGTACAACATTAAAGTTACTATGCAGACACGACTTTGGACTGCAAATATAAGCCAAAAATACTGAAAAATGATTAAATTAATATACTCTGCCGCACAATAAAAGAAAGAGGTACAGTCTTTCTACTGGAGTACACTTTCAAGGAACCAGGGAAGCTGTACGAAGTCTTAGGATGATCTTGGAAAGCAGAATAAGGAAAAATAACAACGTTTATTGCATTTGTATGTAGACATAGAAAAATCCTTTATTAACGTTGATTCAAGTAAGTTATTTGGCATATTGAAAACGATTGGAAAAAGTACAGGGATACGAGGGTGATCTTCAATGTATACAGTCGATGATTTGCTGTGATATGTCTTTTATTGAGGTATTCGTACCCTACACTCTACTAGCAACAAAATATGAAACTGTTTTAGGAAAGGGTAAGACAACAAACCGTCATGCTTATTTTAACAATGGACTCATCTTTTAATGTCTATTGTCTAATAGAAAACAAAATACGTATAAGTGGTTTAACCTACAAGGATCAAGATAGGAGTCTCGGAGGCCCACAGTCAGAATAAATTGCTTTTTGCAAAGGGATACAGTATATTGTGTTAAATTGTTGAGAATAAATGGCATTGTTATTTGAGTCATAAGTTAACTATCATAATCAACGAAATTATTTTAAAACTCTTTTCTTAACTTAGAAATGTGATCTAAACCGCTATGGGCCTTTGAGGCCCTCCCTTGGTCAAGATATGATCAATTTGTCTACTTAGAAGTACTATGGATGTTCCGGTAAACGTGAAGCGTGATAAATTAGGGAAGTCCAAGGATGTTTGTGTAAAGTGTTTCAAACCTGTATGTGGCAAACATAGCAAGAAAACTGTAATATGTTTACAATGTGAGCCTGGAAGTGACACTGACACTGACGAGAAAGATGTTTGTGTTTGATTTGTGTTCGTAATTAATAATTAGATGAATTAAATTTCAATTTATTATTTTATACTGACGTTTTCCTTAAAATTATTCATGAAATGGTTATTCATAATTTATTTCAGTATAATGCGCAATTATAACATTTTTCTTTAGAATGGGCCTCGTAATTCCCCCTTCCAATTGGTTCTCTGTGTAACAACCAATCCTTGGTCCTTGTAGGGTTAATGTTAAATTAGTAAAAAGTGCGTAAATACATACGATGTTGGTTCCTAATGGATCCGTTTGTGGTGAATATTTAACAATATACAACAAAGAAAGGTTATGCAACGGAGACTCAGCTCAAGGATAATTCCCCATTGTAGGCCTAATGAATTGTGTCTTAATTTGTAATAAAGAACTTGGTTATATACAGCTTTGCCATAATAATTTGGCCACTTCTATACTTAGAGATATTTAATGATTGTTCATAATAATGAGCTAAAAATGCAATATACATTACTTATTTTGTTATTTAAGTACTAGATTAAAAATAAAAGAGTAAATCTTATGAGGGCCATATTACCCATACAACACTGGTTAAGTTATATGTACGTCTAAGTAAAGGGTTAAAATGAATAAAATTTTGATTTCTCATTTTAGTCGTATATCCGAGATTAATTTCACGCCGTACCAATCCTCTTCAATTAATTTAATTTTTCCATGAGAGATCCGGGATTTGCACTGCAGCCATCGGAACGGGGAGTTACTACACTTGCCACTAGTTCACACACGGTTGCGTTTTAACGTATGCCAAGTTATTAAAACACATGTATGTCATCCAACGACTGTACAGTACTTCAGCTCGGGGCGATGAGTGTGTGCGTGGGCTTGTTTCATTTGCAAATGTGAAATGCAATGCAATCCTTTCCAAGTGGCTAATAAGTATCATATGTACAATTTATTCATATGTGTTTAAATAAAAGATATTATAAGGTTTAAACAAGGACATATACGAAAGGGTGGAACACCTGGAAACAACGACAGGAAAATACGACTGATTTTCTATGGACGGATGGTCAGAATGGATCCAGCAAAGATGAATAAACACATTTTTGATAAAATATACAATCTGAAGAGCCAGGATGACCACACCGAGCAGATGAAGGAAGAACTCAGGAGGCTAGGAAACACAGATGAAGACTGTCAAGACAGAAAACAATTCAGGGAAAGACTTTCTAACATAAAGGTTCTTGTGAAAGAAAAGAGAGGGCGTAGGGGAGAAGGATGGACAGAAGAGAGAAAGGCGCAACACATTGAAAGAATGAAGAAAATGTGGAGTAAGAGTAAGGAAGAAGGAACGATGAGAAGGAAATGAAGTGATAGTTCCGTGGTCCTTAGTTTTGGCCGGTTTACAAGGGGGAAAAGGATATAGAAAAAAATAGCTTGATTCACAACACTGACGAATATCTGAGGACTACATTTACCGTTCTTCATCTCTTTGTATTAGAAGCCATTTTTCAGTGATGCTTAGTTCTATTATAGAAAGCTTTTCAGTCGGTCAACACATTGTGCCCAACTATGTAATGCGGGAAAACAAGTATTTATACACCCTGACCTAAAGGAAATATTACATAGAATATTTTTCACAAAATAAAACGTTTTTATGTACAAAAATGTGGGAGGGGGCACTTATTTGGATGACATGTTTCGATCGTCAAGCGATCATCATCAGTTCCTGCTTACTTAGGGTTTGATAATGCACGATGTTTATGTATTACACTAATTCACAAATATACCAGGTGAATCATCTGCCCGTATCAATATTGTTTTATGCAGCCCAATTAACACCTGTTGTCATGAAGGTCGATATTATTTCTCTGCTTGCATCCGGTATGGTACTAATGCACTGCAAACATATCCCGCAAACGATACTGTTCACTATTAATTTTCCCTGGTATTAGTCTGTAGCCACATCGAGAAAAAAGTAATAAGGTTCAATATCGTTCACTATAGAAGATATGAGGTTACAAATGCACCTACCGTATACTAAGGCATATGAGAAAACCTGTACAATTTTGCTTGAGAACTGGAAGGACATCTGGAATGAGTTATATGCAACAAACGCAATACTAACTCAAGATTGGAAACAGACCAATTATGAACTGAGACACGCTATCACGTGATTTCCTGTGCATGGCTTCCACTACAAGTTCTTCATCACCAAAATATTTAATTACGCAAATGAGTAATGTATATGCGAACTGTGCAAGGAACATTGTTCCAGATATCATGCCAATATGTGTAAAGTGAGAAAAACATCAATAATAACAAGTAGTTCCGCGAAGAACTATACAGCCTATTTTCATAAAATCCTACTTATGTTAATTGCCTCTATCTACATACAAAATTTCAGTTTGATTGCTGTAATAGATTCGTAGATATTGAGAACCGACTAAATATTTCGGATGGTCGCCATGTTGGATTTTATATATGTAGGTCCTAGAGTTATGTACTGTTACATGAAGATTATTGTGTACGTGAAGCATTCAAACTTCAATCGCATGATTAGGACACAAGAAGTAACAAGGAAATTTTTAATTTCGCACAGCTGCCATCTTGTGGTTATGGAAACAATTGAAATAAATTAGATGCCAGTGGAATAACATTCGTATAAGGATTTAGTGTACCAAGTTTCACTGCACTCGGATGGTTAAATTGCGAGAAACGTCCATGTGAATATTTATACTTCGCGTCGCCGCCATGTTCGATTTGTGATCATCAGGTTATTTAAAGTCCTATAGGTGAACATAGGTTCATAGCCCCTATGAACATTAAAAAATTCAGTTTGATTGCTATAATAGATTCGTAGATATTCAGAGCCGTCTAAATATTTCGGATGGTCGCCATGTAGGATTGTTAAATGTATAGGCATAGAGTCATGTACCATTAAAAGAAAATTATTGCGTAGGTTCATTATTCAAACTTTCACATCGATCGCATGATTACGACACAAGAAGTAAAAACTTAATCTTAAAATTCGCAAAGCCACCATCTTTGAGGTTATGTAAACAATTGAACTAAATTAGATACCAGTGTATTACAATGTTTATAAACATTTCCTGTACCAGATTTCATTGCGGTTGTATCATTAAATCGCGAGAAAGGTCTATTTGAAATTTTCAAATTCGCTTGGCCGCCATGTTCGATTTGTAGTTAACCGGTTTTTGAAAGTACTATAGATAAACTTTTAGTAGTGCCCTTTATCTCCGTACAAAATTTCAGGGTGATACCGCTAATAGTTTCAGATATATAGAATACCGGTGAAATATTTCGCACATCCGCCATCTTGTGGTTATGTAAACAATTGAATCTAGTTAGATGTTGGTGCATTACAATGTGTATAAACATATACTGTACCAAGTTTTATTGCGTTTGGTTGGTAAAATCGCGAGAAACGTCTATTTAAAAGTCACAAATTCGCGTGGCCGCCATGTTAGTTTTGTAGTTACCAGTTTTTCAAAGGTCACATAGGTGAACTTCTAGTAGTTTCCTTTATCACCGTACAAAATTCCAGGGTGATGTCGGGAATAGTTTCGGAGATATTGAATGCTGGTGAAATATTTCGCACAGCCGCCATGTTGGATTGGTGAGGAGTAACAAAATTTGAAGGGCACGGTCGGGGTCGTCCGGAATAGTGCTATAAACTTACCGAGTTTCATTGAAATCGCTCCAGCCGTTTGGAAATTATTAGGGGGGGACCCACACACACACACTCCTCACACACACACGAACGCACACACACAGACAAAAGGTGATCTCATAAGCCTATTTTTTCAAAATTGAAAATAGGCTAAAAATGTGCAGTGAATAACTTTAATGTGTTTGTGTAGATTAAGGCTTTCACGGCCCGGAATACCATTAAAATTATTCATACTTATGGGACATTACCGTGTGAAAAAATATCTAGACGTTTCGAGAGGAACATTGTCTCCTTTTTCATTAGAATTAAAAGATTGTGGCCAAAGAATGTGTGTCAATGAGCTTACAAAAATCTAGAGAAATTCCTCTGTTCGTCTACAGATAGTAGCCAGAAACTGCTGTATAAACCTTGGTAGAAAAACGCGCTTTATTAATTTTCTTCTCCTCCCTTACTACTCTTTCCACCAATCTAATTAACTTAATATGGCGCGTTTTTCTACCATGGTCCATACAGTAGCTTCTGGCTGCTATCTGGTGACGAACTGAGGAATTTCTCTAGTTTTTGCAAGCTCATTGACACACCTTCTTTGAGCACATTGTTTTCATTCTATTGGAAAAGGAAGCAAGGTTTCTCTCGAAACGTCTAGAATTTAAATTTCATTTTGCAATATCCCAAAAGTATGAATAATTTTATTGTATTTCCTGCTCATATTGTATTTCCTTGCCTATTAGCAGCAATAAATATTTCATTCTTATCGTTTGC
This sequence comes from Meconema thalassinum, assembly GCA_946902985.2. NCBI lineage: Eukaryota > Metazoa > Arthropoda > Insecta > Orthoptera > Tettigoniidae > Meconema > Meconema thalassinum. Next base: position 183,715,464 of record OX336394.1, read on the forward strand.
AGGTTATGCTTGCAGTGCGTTGGTACCATACACGATGCCAGCAGAGAAATATCGACCTTCCATGATAACAACGCTAGTTTGGCTGCATAAAACAATATGAATAGGGGCAGCTGATTCACCTGGTGTATGCAGTATTTTAGATTGCAAAAGTTTGTAAATACGTGTGTAACGTGTTAATCTTATTTACAGATATTATTGTACAATCGGTTTGTAGCACGTCTATAGTTGTTGTGTTATTATTAATGTTGAAAGGTGGTTTGAACTGAATAGCTGAAGAAAACACTTCAATTTCTTAATACTCTCCCATCGAAGGCACCACTGAATAAATTGTTATGAATCTTTATCCACATAGTACATAGGACTCCCTCAATATGATAAAAGAGTTAGGTTACTGAAAAAACAATATCCTTAAATGTTACCAACATTACAGAAATCTTAACAACAAAATATTAAGCAAAAGGTACTGTCCCCGTTTTACCCGGATAGTAGGCTGTCAGATATCCGCCCCCTCAATCGGATTGCCAATAATCCACCGCGCCGGCTCGGCTACACCAATGAAAATGGCACTGACAGATACTACCGAGATTTGAGCACAGAAGTTAACAAGGAAATATTGTGGAACACACCAAAATAGACGAGGGTCCATATTTACCTCTACTTACCTCTTATAAATATCTCGGGGATTGGGTTGACAACAGGATCTCTAAAGTATGCTCCCACAATAATCTTCACCATGACATTTAAAAATGAACCAGAACGAAGGCAAGAACTTTGAACTGTACAAAAGCTTTATTTCAAATAAAGGGTATGACTTTAACACACTCAACAAAATAAATGTGGCTATCAGTAGCCCATGTCAATCTGACTATGTCCTCCTGTAGGACTTGCAAAGTTATTATACAACATGTTAGCTCCCACGAGCTCAAAATAACGTAATATTTAGAACACATTTGGACTGGATAAGGGAGTCAGGATGAGACACATTTATAGAGCATTTGTTTTCTTTTAATAAACATGACACTTGTATTTATAGGCGCAAGGCCACACTGTAGACGACCTCGTCCGCTGATAACCAGTTGTCTGGCCAGCTGCCATCTACCCTTCAACCTGACGTACACCTGTCAAATGGGCTCCCTTGTCAAGCCACGTTGCGTAAGAATCCAGCACTCTCTCAAAAGTTTTAAATGTCCGCAAGACATCACAAAATATTGTTACGCAAATCTTTCAAATGCTTTACTCACATACCACTGGATTATTCTGACAATCCCTAGACTTGTTTAATTATCATCCAAATGTTTAATAAGCATTGTTTAGAGTATAAAACAAACTCTTAAATGTTTATAACAAAACTCATAAATGTTTATAACAATTAGAAATTGTTTATAATATAGTTAAAGACAAAAAGAATTTTAAACACGCCTCTAACATGACTTTCGTTCCACATTATTGTCAAAGATATTTACATTATTTATTTACAATATTAACATTTAAATTATTCAAATTAATAATTTGAGAAATACATTAACCACATGTTCATCCGGTTGGTAATTTCAAATTCGCGTCAATATAATCGACCAATGAAGGTTAGTTATACATGTTAATGTCACAATCTGGTTTAATAAAGGTTTAATAATTATTATAATTATTTGTGACGGTAATCTTCATTCAAAATCTTATCTCAAATTCTTTCAATACTCTTGTTAATTATAACAGTAAATTCACTTGATTAATTTTCAAAGGACAAATACAATACACTCCTGCGGTAAATACGTCGCTTACAAAAAAAAGCACAAAACTGCATTTTAAATAGGCCCAAAATTCATCATATATTAATATATACGGCATCAAAATCTTCCACAGAATTTACTAAAACCTCCACGAACAAATTCTTCAATATCATTAATTACTGTGGGAACCTCCTTCATTTACTCCAAGGGCATTATACATCAGCGACTTTCAACATGTCCGCTGCACTGGCGATTATACATTCATAGTTCCACTTCAAAAATTCTTATAATCATTAATTGTTTCAAAACTGTTGTCATTTAACCTTCGTGGATTTCATTCATGAATCGAAATGAAGTAAAAATTTGCCAATCACAAACAAATTTAATAGTGAATACGCTTATATACGCCTCTCTGGTCTATCAAAATTTAAGATTATCATCTTCAAAGTACTGTAGTATAAAAATACTATCATCAAACAAAGTGCGACTAAACTGCAAAATAGTCGAATAGAATCCAATTAGACTGTGGAATGCAAACATTATTATATTAAATCTCTAATTGAGAAAAAACTTCTAACAAAAGTTCACGACTTTAGTGCATTCAATAATTCATAATTAAAGTTCATCTTTCACAAAATTGTCTATGATGCAATGGTCGTTCATAACTGACGATAAATGTCTGTGTTGCAATCAATTTCAAATAACGACTAGTATTTCCAAGAACGTCGACAACGCAAGAGATTTTAACGCTCTAAAATCATTTAAATGTTCTTCCTTCTTGATGATGACAGAAAATTGGTCAAAGTAATTAAACTGGGGTAGAATTTACTTTAATAAAGAGACACGCTGTCTGAAATTAAATCTGCCATGAAAATCATTAACTTATAGTCAAATCGGGACTACAAAAATAAGCAAATTACTGAAAAATCTAAATATCAGTCTCAACTGATCCAAAATCATTTAACTATGCCCATGGAATAACCATGTCTTAATAAATCGTCGAAAAAGGCATAACTCATCAAGATGTACTGAGAATAGGAATCTCAAACAAGAATATAGGGCAAAATACATGAGGACAAAAATATGGGAAAATGGTTGCTCAGATATTGCTAGAGAACTCAAATACAATAAACGTTCACGACTACCTTATCTGCCGATTGAAGTTCCAGAGGAAAATTCCCCAAAGAAGACTGCTGATGGATCCATTTCACCAGGTTAAAGCTGAGCTCCATCCTCGAAACAGGAAACAGCACCCTCGGAGAATCGAACTGCTTCCTTCTCCGGAAATTGCACTGCTCCATGAAGACGAAAGACATCCTTCCGGCAAAATTCTTCTTTGTGAGTCGGGACAACCCTGACCTCTCTTGAAAAATCCCTGAAGATCTTGTAGAAAATCGCCATGAAGTTTTTGTAGTATTTCCATTGAAATATTCATATTCAGTGAGTATGAAATCGTTTTCATTGCTGTTTGATAGTATTCAGCGTTGAGCCACGAAACATGGGTGTAAATGGTTGTTCACCACATGTTCGCTTGTATGGAATAGCAATTAGCGAAGTTCCATGTTGCTATCTTACTCCAACGATGTATGTCCCAATTGCATTAAAGTCCTTTAGCCTTCCATCTTCTCTTCGGTTATGGTAATAGAAGAACAAACTGCCTTATTAAATTGCTCCATAATACTGTAGCGTTGTGTCACAAAAGCAATCAGAAGTCTCCCTGTTATACTAGCAGTGTCAGCCGTAGCGTAGGATCTGGCGATACAAAGTGCTTCTCAGGTGTCGAGAAAATCACTTTTGTCAGACGTCTAAAATTGCTAATATCTTCTAAAATAACTCCTTGAAATTGTTCAAATTTACTACACTGCTTAATGTAGCACTGCACAATATAATTAGCTTATAGGCAACCGCTAACTGTTCATAGCCACTCTTGTAGACGCGTTATAATGTGCGTTTTAACTTCGCCTAGTTTTTACTCACAGTAAACTTGCACTGCTTGTCTGCTCGAATCTCGTTTTATGCGGTGGCTTCACCACGCGTTATAAAGACGACTCTTTCTACCAATATCACTCGACGTCTCACCAAAACGACTATATAAGCACTGAAGATCTGACGATTTGAGATATGCGATATGAGACGATTGAGACTCCTCTCTTCTGCGCCAGGCCTTTTATAAACTTCATAAGGGGCGTATCCATCCCTTCCATAGCGTGTTACTGCGTCATCGCTCGAAGTTCCAACTTCGTCAATACGTGACGGATTTTCAAAATTCAAAAACTGGAAATAAATTTCACCAAACTTCCAAATCAATGCCTCTACTGCAAATGGGTTTCCACAATCCTTCATTCCAAAAAGTATTAAAAATACCATAGTTTCAGCAATCTCCGTCTTCCTTCAAACAATCGTTGATTGGTTCAAGCCTCCCCTCCAATAGCATAATTTCTTCCTCAGCACAATTCCACGTTTCCTGCGACTGCGTCGTAAATCTCGGATCTTTCTCGAATAAATGCTGACGTCACTGAGAATCTCAGCTCAAGTAGCCTGCTGGTATAACGTTCGCATCATCCGTGCTTACGTCATGACCATCCACGTCATAACTATGACAGCCATAACTTTCTTCATAATTTTCAATATAGCCACCGTGGTCTCACCATAATTCAATTACGGGGGCAGTACATAAATGACGTAACTATTTCAGTTGGAGATTTGAAACTTAAGACACGTATAGAAGACTCTATGGCTTACAATCTTAACTAGAATCATCGTTCTAGTTCTTGAAATACTTTTTTTTGTAAGGAAACGTTTCTTTCTTTCAGCAATGTATTTTTTACTCAAGTTGCATAAATACTACGGATATAATTCTACTTCGGATTAATGTGCATGTCCATATATAGATACTGTGAAATGTTCAGGTAAATCGGCTTAGTACTTTCTGAGAAAATGTACCTTATGTGCATAACAATAAAATTTAAGTTGTGGAAAATCACTGTCCAAAAAAATCAGGTGACCCCACACGGTACATCTTCAAAACTGACCCATAGCCATAGCCTTCAGCATTCCTTTCTCATTCTCCTTGTCTATCTTCTTCTTGTTTGTGTTCTCCCTCGTTTTCTTTTCCACGTGGCCACCACTGAGCACTTGACTTCAGAATTGAAATTAAGCAGTGATAGAGCAATGAGAATGTATTGCAATGAATTGTCAAACTATCTCAAAGCCACATCCACTCCACAACATTAAACTTCAAAATTGCATATCTCGAGAATAAATTAGCATTTTCTCTTCAAACAAACTTCCTATGACATTTCAATATGCTGAGAAACCAAAACATAAAATAATGAAAATTGATATTTTGTTACTGAAACCTAAGTTAACCTGCGATCTATTGCATTATTATTGTGACATAAATTACGAATGATGTTGTCAAAACTATTTTGTTATTAATGCTCTAATTCAACCGTTCCTATTAAAACTAGTGACCTATTGCAATGTGGTTATCTTTTCAATATGGCAAACACACAAATGATAAAATTCACTGTATGTCTATCCCTTATTATTCCCGTTTCCAACGGATGATGATGATGATGATAATTGTTGTTTTAAGTCGCTTAACATCGAGGTTATCGGCCCCTAATGGTCTGGGTGATAGCAAAAATATCAATGAAGTGGAAACCAGAACGAAAATTAAGTGAGAAGGAAAATACTTACAAAAGGGAACTCATATTGAAACTACTCACAAAATGGAGAGCGATAATACTTACAAAAATGCATTTAGAACGAAAATACACACAAAAGGAACAGATTTAAAAATACGCACACAAAGTAGGTTAAGTTCAAAGTACGTACAAAATGCAATGTACAGTAGAAATACTCACAAAAAGCAAGTGAAATCAAACTACTTACAAAATGCAAATGAGATTAAAAATACGTACAAAATGCAATTGAGGTCCAAAATACTTTCAAAATGCAATTGAAATTGAAAATACACAATGCAATTTAGATTGAAAAATGACCATTTCAGATTCCAAATAATCACAATGTGCAATTGATATTCAAAATACTTACAAAATGCAATTGAAATTGGAAATGCTTACAAAATGTATGGTAGATTCAAACTACTCAATTGGGTGGACAATACCTACAAACTGCAATTTAGATTGAAAATACTTACAAAATGTAATTTAGATTCCAAGTACCCACAAAAACAATTGAGAATCAAAATACTTGCAAAATGCGCACCTTAAAAAATGCAATTTAGGTTGATAGTACTTGCAAAAAGCGCTTTAGGTTGAAAATACAAAATGCAATTGAAATTCAAAATACTTACCCTATATTGAAAGACTTACTAAGAAGCAATTTAGATCGTCAATCCTTAAAAAATGCAATTGAGGTTGAAAACACTCACAAAATGCAATCTAGATCGAAAAGACTTACAAAATGTAACGGAGATTGTAAACACCTACAAAATGGAGGGTAGATGCAAAGAAAAAGTACTTGGAATTTAGATACAAATTAACAAAAACAGTGCGGGAATCTTAAAGAGAAAAGGAAATATAATGAGAAGAGAACAAGAGGTCTGACCCCTCGAAGAAGAAGGGATCAGGAAACATGAGACAAGGGCCAATCAAGGCAGGAAAGTGAAAGACTCCCTAGGCCTTGAATACCCTAATACCGTCGGGATCGGAAAAGAACAAGAGTTGAACAAGGGAGATCGACAGGAAAGAAGACGTAGAGGAGCCCAGCACAAGTAAGTGGAAGCAATACCGGACTCAGCTGGGGTCCCGTAGTCACCCACCCACCCAGTTTCCACAAGAAGTGAGCCCCTGGGGGACATTTCATACGGGGTGAAGGGTGAGATGCGATGCAATTCCATTTGGTGGATGGTTTTTAATGCCGGATGCCCTTCCTGATGCCAATATCATGAGAGGAGTTAAGGAGAGACGAAATAAATGAAGATGAATGAAACTGGGTAAGGGTGTGGAAGAAAGTGGCCGTGGTCTCTCAGAAGGTACCGTCCCAACATTTGCCTGGTGTCGAAAATGGGGGAAACGATGGAAAACCTTTTCAAGGGCGGTCGACGATAGGGCTTGAACCCACGTCTACTGAAACCGCAGAGAGCTTGGCCCCATTACCTAGCGCTGCGCTTTAGTGAGCGTAGCTACCGCTGTCGGTATATGATGAAATTCACTTAAGTGCAATAAACTTGGCCGGTATATGAATTCTGTTTCCTATACGGCAGTTGAGCAGTGAGCGTGGACGGACGAACATCTTAAATATGTAAGCGTATACGTCATAAGGTTGAGGCATATTTTAGGCTCGGACCCAGCGACGGGGCGAGACATTCAGCAGCTTTACAAAGGAATACATATTTAAAATCTAACCAGACACACGCTACTGCATGAATCTCAACAATTCATTTTATTTGAATTAGAGTCGAGCTTGTAATATTTATGTCACTTCACGCCTCCCCATGCGAACACTGGACACTGGCCCCGTCCAAACTAACGATGACAAGTATCGTTATTCCCGTGATTAGGCTGCCCGCGTCACGTGCGTGTGCCCAGGGCGCACATTTCCCCTGACTATCTCTACCGCCAAATCAACACTGCTCTGTCGGCGTCTCGTTATTCCATATTATTATTAGTAGAATTATTATTATTAACATTAGGCTATTATATATGCATATTGCAGTTGGACACTAAGTCTCGGTGGCAACGAGAAAAACACATTAAATAATATGAATGAAAAGGAAGGAAGGAAGCTTGTAGTTTAACGTGACCGTTAATCTCGAGATCATGAGCCACGGGACCACCTTTTTACGTGGAATCCGAACCACAGGACATGGCATTTCACTTCGAAAATCTCACATGCAATCACCGGGAATCGAACCCGGACCGCCTCGGTGAGAGGCATACAGCTAGACCGCTGAGCCACCACGCCCCCTTAATCTGAATGAAAGTAAGATTAATTTACCGTAAGTTAATTATATTTTCAACAGTCCAAGGCTGCTAAATATTATACGTTGTATAATTTTGGTACACGGGGCTACATGACCGCGTTGTCGCAGCCCCTAAACTTAAGAAACAACCAACCAACCTAATTATGGTATAATTTTTCATTAAACCACTCTTTTTTCTCTTCATATACGGAAAATATATTTACATTTTTCTGCAAAACCTGCGTTATTTGCTCCCAACCTCTCACACCGAGCAGCAACGTAATTCTGTTAAAATATCAGCCCCTGAAGTGCAGGCAGGGCTTGTAGGTTCGAATATATCCCCAAAATAGGATTGCGAACGTTCATTTCATTTCTTCATTGTGAATCCTTTCTGTGCTCAGGAGACATTTATCTCTTCGCTGTGAAAGACCGAGGTCACTAAAGAAATATGTGGTATTTTGTATTTTCAATCCATGTATAATGCGTGATCAAAGAGTTTCCGTTCGATGGCCGTACAGTCCAGCATTGGTATATCAATCAGGATACATTTCCGTAAGAGATGAGATATTCATTCCACCTACGCACATCCTCATCCCACAGGAATCGCCGACCCTTCAAGACCTTTTTTAAGGGACTGAAGGCGTGATTATCGCATGGGGAGGGATGAGGGATATAATGCAGCTACTCGAGGGTTTCCCACTTCAGATGGCATACTTTCTACGTTACGACCATTGTGGCATGGGGACGTGCATTATCATGAAGCAGCACAACCTGTCGCATTTTTCTAGGACGTTAATTACACGCCGAAATTTCTCCAGTGTTACGCAGTATCGTTCCCCAGTGATGGAGACACCAGGGTCCTTGAAATCAATAAGCAATGGGCCCCGGTAATCAAAACATAGGGTGAGCATCACTTTTCCAGAGGATGGTTGACACTTGAACTTCTTTTGACGAGGGGACGATGGATGAAACCAATGTACTGCAACGTCGACGCTTTCAATTCCGGTTCCCAGTGGTGGCACCAACTTTCGTCGCCTGCTAAAATGCGCTCCAGGAACGTGTAGCATTCAACATTGAAGCGCATCAAGTGATGCAGGCAAACGGCCATCCGATGTGCTCTTTGTTCGACATTCAACGTCCGGGGTATCGCTCCAGCAACGCCTTCAAACGGAAACCTTTTGATCACGCTTTATATTTGCTACCTGTTATCTTGGAAAATATAGAATAAGTTTTTAATTACATTCCCAAATATTTTAAAATTATTTTGTAAAAAATGTGTAATTTTAATTTCAAATTTAAATTTTATTTATTTTTACTTTTTGATTTGTTTTATTTCTGCTTTATTTTATTTCATTTATATGAATGTACCGGTTTTTAATTCTAATTTATTTGATTTATTTAATTAATTAAATTTTTAGTTTTTACATTTTAAATGTTAATTTTTATGTTTATTTGAATTTTGAATTTATTGTTTTTTCATAAAGTTTTAATATTTTTTTATTCTTTATTTTTATTTATTATTTATTTTTTATTTTTTGATATTTAATTTTTAATTTTTAAAATACAAGAATTCATAATTTGTAATTAAGGTGGTTAATAATTTTTAATTTTTAGGCCCTAATTAGTAATAAAAACTTTTCAACGTGTATTGGACATACGCCTCAGTTACTAAAAATCAGTGTGGTTTGGAAAAGGCTGTGGAATAGTGGGCGTTATCCATACTCATCGAACATCATGAACACCTCTTGGCCTGCCCGAACTTGTCTGAAGCCTGCACGCTGGATGACCTGGTTTCAGCAAATGCTCGTGCAATCAAGGCTGCCGAGTTCTGGGCCTCAAAATCGATTTGATGTGTCCACAATTTGTGTGTGTATTGTGAATATGTTCTGAATTGTAAATAGCTGTATTGTACTGTCCTGGATACGAATATATATATATATATATATATATGAAATTAGAAGATCGTTACATCTGGCATTCTTTGGACCTAGAAAGAGCCTTTGACAGAGTGTCCCATGAAGTTATATGGTAATTCGTAAGAGCCCGTGGAATGCCGGAAGTATAATTATGTTAAATGTGTACAATCTCTTTAACAAAACGTCACCAGCAGGGTAAAGGGTGGTGCAGGGGCTTCAACCTACTTTCCACAACAACGTTGGTGTTCCTCAACGCCAAGCGCTGTCGCCACGTCTATTCACTTTGTATAGGGGCATGGCATTTGCAAATATCCAGACCCAACATGCCTGGAATCTTCTGCACGCCAATAATGTCTTATTGGCAAGCACAACACGTCAAGGCCAAGAGGAGCAAACACAGACTTGGAAGGATCACATTGATGCATATGGAATGAGGCTGAACATTTCCAAAATTTAATACATGGAGTGTCAACACTAATTTGCCCAATGACTGTGTGGGATACAATGTATAATATATACATAGTAAATAAATTACACTAATGGAACGAATTACATATATTAGTTATGATCACTCTTATAATGGGGCAATTTTACGAGTACGCGTTATGACCTTCAAGCGCTCATCATCAGATCCTGATCACTGTGTTGGAATTAAAATTTATATACACATATTATCTAACCACAAAACATATTTTGTAGTGACTTTAATTGGTATTTATGTTATGATTTGCAGTTTCAATCTCGTTATATAATACAACGATCAAAAATCGCACTACAAACATATTTTGTAGTTAGATCTCGCATGTTTAAACCCCCAACACAGTGATCAGGATATTATGATGACGTCAGGAAAGTCGAAACGCGTCATCCTAAATTTGTGCATTATAATAGTGATCATATAGTACATTATGCAACGAGCCTATAATGGCTATAATTAAGACACGAGTATTTTTACAAAACGAGCGTATGCGAGTTTTATAATTTCCATACGAGTGTCTTAATTACCATTATAGGCGAGTTGCATACGATTGTTTATGTTCGACGATAATTATAACTTTATTATATGTTTTAACATAAATATTCATAAATATCTGTTGAGAGTCAGCCACAAGAATTTCGTTATCGGAGAGCGAGTGCGAGACATCTCTCTGTCTTTCAAGATCTCTGAACGACCGACGCATGCGCTCTGTGTGCTTGCAATGCCATATTATGCAGGCCGTATGTTTACATCTGCCATCCCTCAGTAATATTGTCACCGGAGTCGTTTGAAGGCTGTGTAGAAATTAGGGTTGATGATATTAAGGTACAGTGCTATTTCTTGTCTCATATTCGCCAGTTTATTTACGCGAACATATCGACGGTGCGTATTCCATGTCGGTAATTTATTATAGTTCGATGTTGTGTTTATATCCGACATGTTGGATTTTGAGCGCATGCGCGAAGGTATCGTTACCTAATTGGTCAATGAACGAGCTCTGATTGGCTGGAGAAACTGTATCGTAATGAAAAACAGTGTTATAATGATCATCATTATGATACAGTTTTCTGACACATAATAGTGAGGGTCGAACATAAACTAATATATGTAATTTTATGTTTGACGATATCGAAATGTTAATATTATATGCCGAAAACTGTATCATAATGAGGGTCATAATAGTACAATTTTGAATTATGAAACAGTTTCACCAACCAATCAGAGCTCATTCATTGACCAACTAGGTAAGGATAGCGTCACACATGTGCTCAAAATCCAGCATGTCGGAAATGAATTACATGATTTGAAAGTTCAATGTGGATATCGGATCAACCATTGCAGTTTCCCAAACACAAAGACAAAATCAGCACGAACCTTTACGGTAACAAGAACATACTATGACATATGCAAGAAATTTATGAATCTACGTCCAGAAGATTGCAACACAAGATCCTTCTATGTAAATTACTGACATGGAAAGTGCACCGTCCCGTATGTTCGCGGAAATAAACTGGCGAATATGAGACAAGAAATAGCAATGTACCTTAATATCACCAACTCCAATTTCTACACAGGGCATTGCTTTCAAACGACTTCGGTGACAGTATGAGTGAATACTGCTGCTGATCGACAGGCTGTAAACATATGACATTACCAAGCAGACAGAGCGCATGCGTGGGTCAGAGAACTTGTAAAGCACAGATAGCAAACCCAGCACTTGCACTAAATCTCGACAGATATTTATGAATATTTTCGTTCGAACATAAAATTAAATAAAGTTATAATTATCGTCGAACATAAATAGTCGTATGCAACTCGCCTATAATGGTAATTAAGACACTCGTATGGAAATTATACAACTCGCTTCACTCGTTTTATAAACATACTCGTGTCTTATTTATTGCCATTATAGGCTAATTGCATAATGTATTATTTTTCTATGAGTGTGATTTACTTATTATTCACATATTATGTACATTGTACCCCGCTCAGTCATGGGCAAATCCGTGTTGACCGACTGAAGAGTTACAACTGACAGTTTGTACAGGCAACACTGAAAGAATGGCTTCAATACTTTACATACATGGAGTGTGGCGAGTTTTCAATGGAAAACAACTCAACAAGGTCACTGGATTCAGATATTTGGGCTCATACATAACATCAGATGGAGACACATTGAAAGAAGTGCGAATGCGACCAAATACCACCTGGGCTAAATAGCGATAGGTGACAAGAGTCTTATGTGATCTCAAAATTCCTATAAGTTTGAAATCCAATGTATAACGAACTGTGGTCTGATCTGTAGCATTGTATGGCGCTGATTGTTGGCCAGCAACCACCATATATGAGCAAGTGCTGCAGTGGAAATCAGAGAGATCAAGGTGACAAGTGTTCCTAAGCAACATTATATTTCAGCAAGCTCTCGGAGTATGAAAACAAGGCGTGAGATCCGGAGAACATGCAGGCCATGTCACATACTCTCCTATTCCAAAGTGTTTCCGTGCATAATAATCTGATAATTGGGCGCATTTAGCCACATTCAAACGGGACAGAGCTCAAAACGAAGTTTCCAGGTTGATAAATGGTACTAAGATATAATTGCTGGGTTCCATATATTTCATACATCAACAAACATTTATAAAGCATCAGCTACATCCGAATTATCTTCTCCAAATAATATCAACATGGTGTGGTCAGCTTCGTGGGATTGAGTAAAGGGTATATGGCTTTTGCTGTTCAGTCTCTTATAATAATATTCGCCAACATTACCATCAGATATATACCGTGTATCTACAGTATTCAAAATCACAGCACATTCAAACACCTCTTACAATGCAGCGATGTTTCTTCAATTCTCCAAGGACATTGCCGTTGCAATTTCAAAGAATACACGAAGATAATGCAAATCTACATACGGTACCCATATTAGAGTTTAAATTAGGCTCCTCCTGTACTGAATTCCTCTAGTGGCGAGATTTCAAATGTATTTGTAATTATTATTATTATTAATTTAGAAAATTTACAAACAATGGTTGTATTTCCATAATAATATTTAGGATTTAATTCCGACTGGTTTCGCTTTTAGGCACCAACGTTGGAAATGAGTAGCTATTATAAATATGGGAATTTAATATAATATTATTAAGTTGAAGTACAAGCTGTATTTGTTAATTTATAAATATGAATTTCCATCAAGTACCGCCAGTCGTACCTAAATATAATTAATGCGTACATCACTTAAAATGAACGAAATTCTAAACATTACATTGGGGAAATCGACATGTCAACCAATTATTGATATACAGGACGTTAAATTAAGGTTCGTTTCTCTTCTAGGTAGGCCTACTTACTAATATAGAAATCTATGATACATTTAGCTCCTGACGACATTATTGAACATATTAGTGCTGGTAATAAGGAATGTTCGGGTAATCGATTAATAATAGATTAATAATCGATAAATCGATTAATTTTAATTAATCGAAACGATGAATTCTCATTTATACTTCTGTCCTTATCGCGTGTCTACTAATCAGTTAGTCGATGAATCGAATGAATAGTCAGTCGATTAATCGATATTTTGTTTTCGATTAATTGCAAGTTATTCGATTTATCGATCAATAATCGATTAACCGAACATCGCTTATCACCAGCTCTAGTTATCACACAAGTTCAGCTCACACCTAACTACATGGGGCTGATGACCAACTTGGGCCAAGCCTATAACATTAATCAACAACAACAACAATTTGGCCTAGAAACTTGAAATACTTGGCTCAACGTCAGGTTCAACAAGTGTAATGTGTCCTACTGCGAACTTTTATCTTACAAGTCATAACACAGCTTCTCGTCAGCAAGCAGTAATAAAACTGTTGTTAAACTAAATTAAGAAGCAATGTTAGAAGAAATTATGGTGACAAGTGAGTGTCCTGTGAACAAGGATTTTATTTTCTAGAGCAGTGATTAAGAAGGCTTTCCTTTAACAAAAGTTTGGTGCTTTTCAGTCGGTCAACACGAATGTACCCAAAAGAACTGGGTTATGCCCTAATCCTAAAAACAATTACATAAGATTAATAAAAACCCACAATGCTTTTCTTTAAATAATAATAATAATAATAATAATAATAATAATAATAATAATAATAATAGTCTAATAATTATAATAATAATAGTAATAATTCTTATTACTGCTGCCAATGACCATTCATTTTCTTTACAGGACGGATCGGGGACGAGATTCTAGAAGGTAATCGGCCGTGGACCGGTTGAAGGGAACCGTTGTGGCATTTTCCTGACAGTAAAAATGGGTAACCACGCTCTCCCGATGTCAGTGATGCATGAGGTACCGGTTTTGCCTACCGTGGCCGGTAAAATAATAATAATAATGACAAGAAGGAGAAGAAGAAGAAGAAGAATGTTTGGAACCCAATCTATCAAAAGGGACAGCACTAAGAACGTGGATTAACAAGCTAGAACTGGCATATCAACTGACCAAGATTGTTTATAACAAGAAGTGTCTCTCTTGCAACAGCAAATTGAAACACTGTTCACAGTTATTCGCCCAGAAACCCTGTATGATACAGACTGCTTGGTACAGAACAGGAATGGTTTGATGGACAAACTGGAGATCCAGGAGAGAAACCTCCTGAGAAGGATACTAGGACCAGTCAAAATAGATGACGAGTACAGAATAAGACCAAATCAGGAGCTGTACAGACATACAGAGAAAAACACATAATTATGTGGCCAGAGGTCTGGCGTTCTCAGTAAATGTATCAACGATGAACCCAACAAGACTAACTAACCAGCTTCTCAACTACTGGGAGAATAGAAAGATCGTGACACCGTGGCTAAGAGAAGTTAACAAGAACATCCAAGAACTGAAGATAATGGAAAGTGATATTAGAAACCAATCACATCTCAGAAATGTACTTAAACTGAAGAGGTTTCAGGATAGACCGCCCTGTAAGAAAACCGTCACCATTTGGACAAAAAAAAAGGAAACATAGCCAGATAATGCGCGAATATTGGGCAAACATCAAGTCCATCGCCAAGCAGAAAAGTTGAACGTCGTGGTCCTTAGCTGGCTCATCCGAAAGCATCAGAGGAAAATGTTGAAGGGTTTCCAGTCCAGTCGCAGAAAGAACTGACAAGACAAGAAGATTCTGGAAACAAGAACAACGGAAGCAGACCAGGGAATGCATCAAGGAATATTGGACTCAGAGAAAACACCACACGAGGAAAAGGTAATAAAGTTGTAGCGTGATCCTATGTGGTCAATTGACTTGTAAAAGGAAACAATAATATTAATATCCATTTTGTTCATATACTTTTCAATTTCGGCATTCCATTTAGTACTGACATCTGGTGCTAGGAGACCTATTGCTGAGGTTTATTTACTTTTGCCTTGTTATCACCGAATGTGATTAAACAAGAAGTTCCGTGAAGAACTATACAGCCTACTTTTCATGCCAATGGTTAATCTACAATATATGAACCTATCTAGAATAATGACGAAATTAAGTTGGTAATAACGAAATATCTAATTAGTTCAAAAAATATACCTGGTATAATGTAGCCTAATAGAGCACAACAGTTGGCAGCCCTGGTGACTGAATATATTCATAGTTCCATCTCTTAAGGTACAGAATACAAAACTTGGTTGAAGTCCAATGGACGTTACATGCAGTTAGACACTGGATCTATCAGCACGCGTAAAAGCATGTTGCCAACAATATCATGCGTGTGCTGGTCAT
The DNA here is from genome assembly GCA_946902985.2 of Meconema thalassinum. Classification (NCBI taxonomy): domain Eukaryota; kingdom Metazoa; phylum Arthropoda; class Insecta; order Orthoptera; family Tettigoniidae; genus Meconema; species Meconema thalassinum. The sequence goes on from OX336394.1 coordinate 183,731,273, forward strand.
AAATAATCTGAAATATTATGATATCTTGTTGTGCCAATTTTGGATGAAATCCATTTGTTAGTATAGAAGTTACATGTATTTTAAAATTGGACATATCAGCAGGCATAGAATCATGTTGGCAGCACTGCCTTGTATTAATTACTCCAAATTAATCTAGAATGTCAGGTGCTATAAGTGCAAAGTATAGAGCTGTTGGCTTGCATACTTTCTGATATATTGGTATTTGGATTTTAAAAAATATAGAGAGCAATTATTAACAGTTGGTAGCCCTGGTGGCTCTTAAGAATACGCTCAGTCATATCTGTTTATGTACAGATATTACATACAAAAATTGGTTGAAATCCAATTGATAGTGTAGATGTTATAGGCATTTGAACATTGGACCTATCAGAAGGCTTAAAATTATTTTGGCAACACTGTCATGGTTGGTCTCCTGGAAATTAAACTGAAACAGTATAATCTACATGTGTGCCAATTTTGGAATAGCTCCAATGCATACCTTGCAAGATATCCAACATGGAGCTCAAATTTCTAGTGCGTTTTTTCAGCAGTTGGTAGCACTGACATCATTTTCAAATATGGACGTGAGATATTCCGGTGCACATCTTTACTCATACTAAATTTGGTTTTGATTGCTGCAGCCGTTTAGGAGTTGATAGGGGGACACACACACACACAGCCAGCCAGACAGACAGACAGACAGAAGGACAGACAGACAGACAGACAGACACACATTTTCCCGGATCGATCTCATAAGTCCACTTTTTCCTCATTTTTGCAAAATGTGATAAGTAGGCTAAAAATGTTGATGATCGCTTGACAATCGAAACTGGTCTTCCAAGTATATTTATCAACCTCATGTAAAAACAAGATGTTCAGTAAAGAACATATAGCCTACTTTCTCCTAAATGCATGGGTATTGTCATAACTCTTTGATAATTGAATGTTGGTTGTAGTAGCTTGTTGAAATACAACGTGCTATAGGGATATTAAACATGAATATGAGGTGCCCTTTGCTAGTGCTACCTCTGTAAAAAAAATTCATTCAATTCGGTTTCACCGTGTTTGAATTGACCTGGGGAATGGATTTGCACACATACATGGCCGCTATTTGCAAACTATTGGGCTGATGACCTTGTAGTCAGTCATCAGATGCTTTCCACAAAAAGGCATGTTGTTGCAAAATCCGGTAGAGATCAAATTATTAGGATGGTCGAAATTTGATTTAAGCTTTTAACATTTGGGTGGCCGTCATTCCGTTTCCGTCAAGATGGCGGCGATATAAAACATGACACTGAGGTGCCTTTTGCTAGTGCTACCTCTGTACCAAATTTCGTTCAATTCGGTTTCACCGTGTTCGAATTGATAGGGGGAATCGATTTGCACACATACTTGGCCGCCATCTGCAAACTATTGGGCTGATGATCTAGCAGTTTGGTCAGAATATGCTTCCCACATAAAGATTTGTTGTTGCAAAATTTGGTAGAGACTAGATTATTAGGTTGGTCGTAATTACATTTTAGCCTTTAACATTTGTATGGCCGCCATTACGTTTCCGTCAAGACGGCGGTGATATAAAATATGACACTGAGGTGCCTTTTAATAGTGCTACCTCTGTACCAAATTTCATTCCATTCGGTTTTACCGTGTTCGAATTAATAGGGGTAATCGATTTCGACACAAAGATGGCCGCCATCCGCAAACTATTAGGCTAATGACCTATTAGATTTGTCAAAGGATGCATCCTCCATAAAGGTATGTTGTTGCAAAATTTGGTATAGATCGGATGATTAGGTTAGTCGTAATTTGATTTAAGCTTTGAACATTTGTGTGGCCGCCATTACGTTTCCGTCAAGATGGCGGTGATATAAAACATGACACTGAGGTGCCCTTTGCTAGTGCTACCTCTGTACCAAATTTCATTCCATTCGGTTTTACCGTGTTCGAATTAATAGGGGTAATCGATTTTGACACAAAGATGGCCGCCATCCGCAAACTATTACGCTGATGACCTATTAGATTTGTCAAAGAATGCTCCCTCCATAAAGGTATGTTGTTGCAAAATTTGGTAGAGATCGGATGATTAGGTTAGTCGTAATTTGATTTAAGCTTTGAACATTTGTGTGGCCGCCATTACGTTTCCGTGAAGATGGCGGCGATATAAAACATGACATTGAGGAGTCCTTTGCTAGTGGTACTTTTGTAACAAATTTCGTTCAATTTGCGCTCACCGTGTTCGAATTGATAGGGGGGGGGACAACATTCAGAGTACACACACTCACTCACACACACACACACACACACACACACACACACACACACAGACTCACACACATACACACACACAGACAGACACTTTTTTTTCGCCCTGTAGTGATCTCATAAGTCTACTTTCATTTTTTGCAAAAAAATTAGGGCAAAAATATCTTTGATGCCATTTTCAGTGTTGCCTTGTTAACAATTAATATTATAGCTTTCAGTCGGTGAACACAAGAATCATTCTAATAAATGGAATATGTGAAAAATAACCTAAAATAAATTACATGTGAATAAGATTTGTATATATTGTTACGGACTAGTCAGGGTCACGGGATCCGACCCTGCCGAAGTCGTCGGATTATTTTAAGGGCGTTAAAAATTCCTCAGTTTGCCATCTCTTGGTGGGGAAATAAAGCCAGCGGTCCCATATCATAGATTTATGGCATGAAAAAGAACCTTCCACTAACTACGAGGCACGTCCAGAAAGTAAGTTCCGTTTGGTAATAAAATTAAATTGTGTACACATAGAGAAAAATTATTTATTGCACAACATTCTACACCTCTTATACTACTTCTCCACATAACTGCCGAACTTTTGCAGGCATTTGTCATAGCGTGGCACAAGTTTGTGGATACCTTCTTCATAGAAGTTTGCCACCTGTGTCTTCAACCAGTTGGAAACATCTTCTTTCAGCTCGTCGTCATTGTTGAAGGAAAGACTTGAGATGTGTGAGCGAGGTCAGGGTTGTACGGAGGGTGGTCAAACACGTCCCAGCCAAATCCCTGTAGGAGGTTTTTCGTCACATTTACAGTGTGTGGTCGTGCTTTGTCGTGAAGAAAAACAACACCTTTTGACAGCAACCCTCGGCGCTTATTCTGTATTGCGCGGCGCAATTTCCTAAGTGTCTCGCAGTAAGCATCTGCGTTGATTGTTTGACCACGCGGTAAGAAATCAATGAATAAGATGCCTTTCCAGTCCCAGAACACTGTGCACATCATTTTCCGAGGTGTCAAGATTTGTTTCAGCTTAACCTTTGCTGGGGATGAAGTGTGCCTCCGTTCCATTGATTGCCGCTTACTTTCAGGGGTGTCGTAAGAAACCCAAGTTTCATCTCCTGTGACTATCTGTGTCAGAAATTCTTCGCCGCCTTCATTGTAACGGGTCAAAAACTGAAGTGCACTACCCATCCGTTTTGTTTTGTGTTGCTCCGTAAGAATCGTTGGTACCCTACGTCGGCAAAGTTTACGAAAGTTCAGTTTTTCGGTAACAATTTCATGAACTAGTGATCGTGAGATTTGGGGAAATTCCATAGCGAGAGCACTAATCGTAAACCTGTGGTTTTCCCGGATCTTGTCATCAATCGCGTGAACCAGTTCTTCTGTAACCATAGACGGACGCCCACTTCGTTCTTCATCGTGCACTTCACTACGTCCTTCATTGAACTGTCTGACCCATCTTCTCACCATTGAATCACTCATCGCATTTTGTCCATACACTTCGCAAATTTGCCGATACATTTCAATTGGTTTCACTTTCCTAGCATTCAGAAAACGAATCACAGATCTGATTTCACAAGCGGCGGGATTTTCAATCAACACCGACATTGTACGAGTAAATATGCACAACAACTCGAACGTGGCTGACAGCGCTCTCCAAATGGCGCACGTTTCTTCTCCTTGATACAGAGCGTCTACCGCGCATATGCGGAACTGCGCTGCAGCGGAACGTACAACTAGTTGAAGACACAGGCGGCACACGTCTATGAATAAGGTATACAAAAACGCTTCGACAAATGCCTGCAACATTTCGGCAGTTACGTGGAAAAGTAGTTTAAGTGTTGTAGAATTTTGTGCAATAAATAATCTTTCTGTATCTGTACACAATTTAATGTTATTACCAAACGGAACTTACTTTCTGGACGTACTTCGTATATAAGGTGCGTTCAAAAAGTAACGAGCCGGAGGCTGGAATGCGCAAACCGGTGACTACATCGGCTAATCGTGGTGTGTGTAAAGATGTGTGGTTCCGACCAGAGCGTTGAAGGTCACAACCCGTCGCTAGAGGGCACGCATGCACGTCACGTGACGATACAAAGCGAGCAGCAGCATTTATCAATCGTCCAACGCTGCCAGTCGCATTGCAAACAGTGACATGGAGGCGTCAACCGAAGAGCAAAAAGGTGTTGTCCGGTTTCTGACAGCGGAAGCAGTAGGTGGAACGGTCATTCATCGCCGAATGGCACAAGTGTACGGCGAACACTGCATATCCCTTGCAAGGGTCAAGGCGTGGCACAAGCGCTTCAGGGAAGGACGGGTGTCGTTAGCCGATGATGCCCGGTCTGGGGCACCCCCCTGCTTTACCGATGACAACGTCCAGCTGGTTGATGCACTCATTACCCAGGACCGCCGAGTGACAGTGAACGCCATAGCCGTCGTGGTCGCTCCACGAAAATGCATGGCCTCATACGGCCAACACAGTCGCGGCACTCCTGCAGAAATTCAAATGGGAGGTTCTCGGCCACCCTCAATACAGTCCAGACCTCTCTCCCTGTGATTACGCCATGTTTGGACCCCTGAAAAGGGCTCTGCGGGGCCAACGATTCACCTCGGACTCCGACGTCCAGCTGTACGTGCGGAACTGGTTCACATCGCAGCCCAGGGAATTTTATGAGACAGCCATTCACCGCCTCGTTTCACAGTGGGACAAGTGCCTCAACAGCCAGGGCCAATACTTCTAACATACAGGTACTGGTTTCTGTAATTATGCCTCCGGCTCGTTACTTTTTGAACGCACCTTATAATTAAGCCACCATTACTTACGACTTGACGTTTCAGTGCTAGGCTAGAGTTTCGTTCGCTAAATCGCGACATCGCGAATGAAACTCGATTCGTGCTGATACATCGATTCGAATGGCTGCCTGTGAGTGGCTAGTTAAAGTGATTTTCCTTCTCACCGCTAGATAACTCCGGGGTAACTCTGAAACGTCAAGTCGGAAGTAATCATGGCCGTACTATACACTTGTGTGAAGCCAAAATTTGTAGGTTAGGTTTGATTTGCTCTTAAGTTCCAACGTTCGTCACCGGGCGTTTGTTGCGATGGCATCTAGTAGTAGCGAAGTTCACAGATAAGTGTCGTGGACCGTAGCATTTGGTAGCAAAATTATGAACCACTTGACATTATTGCCTGCTTCCTTACTTGAATTAGAAACAGATAACACACACTAATACATTCATCACAATTAACACCGGTTATCAGATAAATTCTACACACACCCAATGTACACGGGGTACATGATCGCGTTGTCGCAGCCCCTAAACTAAGGAATCAACCAACCAACGGATTAGTCATCCATTAGTTTTCTTCTTCTTCACTAGTCCGTAACAATATACAGTGCCTTTGTTTCAAGTGGTGATTCAAGTAAACTCACTGTTCGGCATTACGAGGGCAGATCAAAAAATAAGTTGCACTTCCCAGTTATGGCCATTTATTACACCACCTATACAACAGCAACACGCTTATTACGACATACAATGTAACGTCACTTTTCCACGTAGTTTCCAAGAGACTCCAAACATTTCTGCGAACGCACAACCAACTTGTCGATGCCGGATGCATAGAAAGTTCCTCCTGCGTTCTGCAACCACACGGAGGGGAGACAGCGGCCCTCACCTCCTCCGTGTGAAAGAACACTGTCGCCATAACCTTACCGGCTGAAGGTTGAACCTTGGCCTTCTTTCGTTGAGGTGATGAGGGCTGCGCCCATTCCATTGATGTTCTCTTCGTTTGGGGGTGAAGTGGTTGACCGACGTTTCATGGCCTGTGACGATTCGCCGCAGAAACCCGTTGCCGTCTGCGGCATAGCGTTGCATAGCGTTTCCAGACCGATGAGGAGGTGAAGGCTGCTGTCTCCGTGTGGTTGCAGAACGCTGGAGGAACTTTCTATGCATCCGGCATCGACAAGTTGGTTGTGCGTTCGCAATAATGTTTGGAGTCTCTTGGAAACTATGTGGAAAAGTGACGTTACATTGTATGTCGTTGTAGGCGTGTTGCTGTTGTGTAGGTGGTGTAATAAATGGCCATAACTGGGAAGTGCAACTTATTTTTTGATCCACCTTCGTATAACGACCATATAACACGAAGACGAACACAAGCACGTTGTCTAACAATGTGTCAAGTACCTTCAACTGTCTAATAAGCACATGGAGTGTGCGGACAGAATCGGTTAGAAGCACTGTTGCTGTGAGAAGCTTGCTGGCCAGCCACCTCTTGAAACAAAGGCACTGTATATAAATCTTAATCACTTGGAATTAATTTCAATATATTTTTCACATATTCCAGTAATTGGAAGGATTTTTGTATTAGGGCTGGTCGACCGTCCTTCGTACGGGTAAGAATGCACGTGTGTGTCTATCTTATACTCTGAATAATATTATTGTTCTACAGTATGATAATGTTGTAATAATGTTAAAGTTTGTACGTTCCTTTCACCACGTACTCTTACACGATGAAGAAGTATATTTTTGTGGCATCACTTTACTAAGTATTTTCTGGGTTTGTGCTAAAGGTACAGCTATGATTCTTGTCACATATAAGAAGCGGCATATTCTGAGCTGTTTTTGACCATGTAGTGCTACTTTGCTTTTATAGGATGTGTGAAGTGAATACAAATTTGGACAGATACATTTTCAAAAAAATGTTGTATAAGTTTCTTCAGGTACACAATTCTCCGTTGTTTTTCAATCAAATATTCTCAAATTTTGTTCACATATTTGGAATGGATCATGGCAGATGAGTAACCACTTTGTTTCATTATTATTTGGACAGAATGCAAGAAAAAATCCGAACTCTTTCTTTTTAACTTTATTCAAAAATATGTATCAATTTTTCTCTTCCCAATCCATGCATACTATGTTTTGGAAGTGAAAATAGGTTAACATCCAAGTACTCCATTAGGCAAGTTAATGTAAACAAGATGTTCAGTAAAGAACATATAGCCTACTTTCTCCTAAATGTATGAGTATAGTTATAACTCGTTGTTATTATCAAAGAGTATAATAGAACTATTCTTTGTTGAAGACCTTAGAAACGATTTACCTCTACCAAACGCCACAACCTAGATAAAAACTGCTACCATCATTGAAGAAAGAAAGATAAGAAGTATATCAAGAATGTTATGGATCTGGAGACATAATCGACCGGACTGGCGGCGTGGCTCAGCGGTAACGTTCTCGCTTGCTGGGCCCTAGGTTGCAGGTTCGTATCCTGGCGCAGTCAGCTGGCATTAGAGGGTGCACAAATGCGAGGGAGCCGTGTCAGTACATTTACTGGCACGTTAAAGATCCCCTTCGGGCCAAAATTCCGGCACCCCGGTGTCTCTAAAATCAGCAGTAGTTAAAAGGGATGTAAAACCAATAACATTATTATTATTATTATTATTACGACCTGCCGTGGGCAACATCCAACTTTGAGTTGAGGCATGTCTTTACACGTCTGGTTGTGCATGGCTTTCACAACCCTAATTGAATTAACAAATCTTTCCATGACCCTACAGAGACGTGTGTATACAAACTATGTGGATATTTTCGATAATATAATCCTAACAGAGCGAGTGCATTCTAGCGGCCAGAAGAAGAAACTTAAAATCTGGAAGTTACCTTTGTGGCAGCTAGATGTCTCGAGTAAATCTGCTGGCGAATTATGTTTTAATTAAATATATATTTTACACCATAATGTGCACAATATAACGCTTAATAACATTTTCAAGTAACGCAAAATAGGCTGTTACAAACCCTTTAAAATAAAAAGTTAAAATGTATCGTAGTATCATCTTGTCATTCTTCAAATTCGATGCGCATAGAATGATAATGGTATAGTAATCAATGGATCCCCACGTAGACTAGTCGTGACATCTATTGGTGAAATATCGAACAATATAATCCTAACAGAGCGAGTGCATTCTAGCGGCCAGAAGAAGAAACTTTTCAATAAAATCTGGAAGTTACCTTTTTGGCAGCTAGATGTCCCGAGTAAATCTGCTGGCGAATTATGTTTTAATTAAATATATATTTTACACCATAATGTGCACAATATAACGCTTAATTTTAAAACATCTGAGTCATTACAAAACAATAAACATATAACATTTCAAGCAAAAAACCTAGCTCTGATCGGGTTTGAACCATAGGCATTTGAGCAATAGGCTAACGTTCTACCACTGAGCTAATTGTGTCAACGAATATCGTTCTATTTAAAATGACTTACATAGAACTTGTTAGCAAATAATGATTTATTCTAAACGATTTCATCACTGGAGTATATTATTTATATATAAAGCATTTCATACAAAGTTTATTTATTTTTTATCAGTACGCTATATTGCATGCAATACTCAAATTAGTGAAATATAAATATATATCCGCTGCCATCTTGTCTTATTACTGAATCAGTTCAGCTTTTTAAAATCACGTCTGCACTATAGTATTACAAAATAAACTTTTAATTTCGAACGTGCCTCTTCCTTTAGAACAGTTAAAACGATTCTCGGCTCGATAATCGGAACTGGTGGGTCCCATGATATGGATTATAAAGTTTGCATAATTCGCACGGCCGCCATCCTGAAATGGTATGGCGGACGACCTTGTAATTTGGTCACAAGACGCATCCTATACGAAGGTATGTTGTTACCAAATTTGGTAGAGATCGGATGATTTGGTTAGACGTTATTTGATTTTACGTTTTGAACGTTTGAGTGGCCGTCATTCAGTTTTAGTAAAGATGGCGGCGATATAAACATGACACTGAGGTGTCCTTTGCTAATGCTACCTTTGTACCAAATTTCGTTCAATTTGCATTCACCGTGTTCGAATTGATAGGGGGGGACAGACATTCAGAGTACACACACTCACACAAAACACAGACACACACACACAGACTCACACACACACATACACACACACACACAGACTCACACACACACATACACACACACACAGACAGACACACTTTTTTCGCCCTGTGTTGATCTCATAAGTCTACTTTCATTTTTTGCAAAAATCGAAAGTAGGCTAAAAAAATAGCCCTCTATCTTAAATGGTTTCCTAGTTATTGGTACCTAAACATGAAAAATGAGTATTAACGGAAAACAGCTGGGAAAGTTAAAAGTGTATTATTTAGAGCATGGGACGCTAATTTAAAAAAAACGATTTCAATATAGTTGTAGACATCAAAACCCCAACAAACTATAAATATTTGGATTCAGAAAAGAATGAATGGCGCGAAAATATAAAAAAATCGATTTTTTTCATCATGCAAGAGTACGTGGTGTCTTTAAACTACTCTTAGAGACAATGGGGTGCCGGAAATTTGCTCCGAAGTGGATCTTTAACATGTCAATAAATTAACTGGCATGGCTCTCTCGTATTTGCGCACCCACGTAAGCCAACTGACTGCGCCAGAATACAGCAGGCGAAAACGTCACTTATGCCACACACAGCAGCCCTTTATTGTTCTAACCTGAGTAAATTAACCAAGTTGTTCTTTTTGATTATTTAGGGGCTTCGGTACATCATGGCCATGGAGCCTCGAGTACTTGGGTGAGTGTAAAATTTGTCTGATAACATGTGTCACTGTGATGTGTGTACTGTACTAGTGTGTGTACTTGTAATTGGGATAGGATAAAGCGACTGTAGCCTTAAGGTAGGTACCATCCCGGCTTATTCGTGGAGTAGAAGTGGGTAGCCACGGAAAACCACTTCGAGAATGGCTGAGGTAGAAATTGAACCAGTCTCTTCTCAGTTCTTGCGTACGAGGCTGAGTATATCTTATTCCAGCTCCCAATCAGAATGAAGGGACCTGATACACCTGGGAATATAAACATTTTGATTTTCTTTGTTTTTAGCCTCAAGTGCATGAATGCAAATTTATTTACCGATATCTGAAGTTTTGTTGCAAAAGTGTTGAATATGGCCGAGATTTTCAAGTTAATTTCGGGTGTGTACTGAATTGTCAGATGTGTGGGGGTGGCATTGGCAGTGTTCTTGGCAGAGCCAGGAATCAAACCCGGGCCTCCAGGGTGACAGTCAATTATACTAACCACTACGCAAAGAGGTGGACAAAAATGAACTAAAATCAAAAGCGTAGGCAAGGTTGAGTGTACTCAATCTGCCATAGTATATACCTAAAAATGAATGTTAGTCTGTTTGTTCTGAATTTCCACGGAAATTTGAGTTATTAACGCGTTTCAGACTGTCTTAAGACGGGTGCGCACAAAAACAATTGTTTTACCTCTCTGTCTGTCTGTGTAGGCCTACAAATTTTTACGTGCATCACTCGAGAACGGCTGGATGGATTAACGTAAAATTTGGTACAGCTGTCCATCAGAGGCATACCACCAATCATTGAAGTAACTATTCTCCGTCCCTGTCATGAAATGGGGTCTACTCCGTTAAAATACATGCTGAAATACGCGTAGAAGGACACGACAATGCTCATTTTCAGCCCCTCAATGTGAGCAAAATAACACGGGTGTATATTCTCAATTATTTTATCCCGAATTCTTAGGCCTCTTAAAAGAAGAAGAGTCAGAGTTAGTCCATCACAGCAGGCTTGTAGTATTTTGAAATCTATAATCTTTGTTAATTACCTCACCCGGCAGGGCATTGGCATGCCATAACAAGGTGCTTAATGATCTTAATTGCCTTTGGGCTTCGTGATGGATCGTATCGTGGTGTTATAGAGCAGTCACTGCGCTACCTGCCTCTTAAAGACGACCTATCCATTCCGTCCTAAAGAGAGCTTCGATATTGACGTCACCAGGTCATGTGACTTGATGACTGACCAATGGACCGTACATTTAGTACGTACCATAACACATCCTAGCCAACCATGAACTAAACATATATTTTGAAGGTAAACGTCTGTTCCATAACATATACCCAAAGTATCTTGGAGTTACACTTGACAGAACGCTGTCATTTAAACAGCGTCTAACAAACACTTCAGCCAAACTGAGATCAAGAAATAACATGCTACAAAAACTGTGTGGTACAACCTGGGGTTCCACTGATTTTACCCTTCATTCAACTGCCCTAGGTCTTGTATACTCAGCAGCAGAATATTGCAGCCTTGTTTGGTTAAACAGTAGTCACACGAAGCTAGTAGATATACAGCTAAACCAAACTATGCGGATTATTACTAGTACAATCAGGTCCACACCAGTTTTCTGGCTACCTCTTTTGATCCGTATTCCTCCTCCTACGCTAAAAAGATAGAATATCCTCCTGAGAGAATATAACAAAATCAGCAACAACTAACAATTGCAAATCTATGAGGACATACCTGCTATCCAAATCAACAGACTCCGCTCCAGACATCCTGCAATCAAAACAGCTATCAACCCGGCAAACCAAAACTTCAATCTTCATGAAGCCTGGGCACAAGAATGGTATAATAACACTCCACCAGAGCTACATAGTTTTCTCCAAAGCAACAACAAACCATGGGAACTTGATTTTCCCCGTAGGACATGGTGCATTCTGAATAGGATACGTACCAACCATGGGAGATGTGGTGACCTTTTTCACAAATGGGGAAAGATCGCCTCTCCTGAGTGCTCCTGTGGATACCCGTGTCAGACAATCAGACATATAGTCGAAGAGAGCCCTCAGAACTTTTTTGTGGTAACCGATTAGACTTTTTGCATGCTACAGAAAATGCGATTGACTATGTTAATAATTTATCTGTAAATTTGTAAATCATGTATATATTTTTCTTGTCTTCCAAAATTGATGTCTATATGCCATACGATTAATAATAATAATAATAGTAGGACAACACAGTGAAAGATACCAGTAGTGATACTAGGGGCATTGAGTCCGCATTTCTCACCCCAAACAAACAATACAATAAAATACCAAATATTTTCTGTAATCATAGTAGATTTGTAGTTGATTCTTTAAAGTCCTGTGCGGATGTGGATATCCGAAAAATATTCCACCGTGTAGATAGCGGATAAGCTGTGGATGTTTGGTGTAAATTTTCGGATAGTTTTTAGAATACAATCCGAACTTGTTGAATATCATTATTACTAGGACTCGGATGTTTATGACATATTTCTTCCGTTATATTTTTTGAATGACAAATGTAGGATGATGATTTAAGTTAATTTTTATTATAATTATTCAACATAATTAACGCTTCGAATTGAAAAGGGCTGCACATCAGGCTGTATAACATGCATGACATACACAGCGTAGAGGAACGTCTTTCTCCTCAAACGCCTTTATTACTTTATGCTTTATCTAATTAAGTAAAAATATTATTGCAATATCAGCGGATTCGGATAACAAACATGCGGATGCGGGGTGAATGCGGATAACAGTCGTGCGGATGCGGGGTGAATGCAGATAACAGTCGTGCGAATGCGGGGTGAATGCGGATAACAGTCGTGCGAATGCGGGGTGAATGCGGATAACAGTCGTGCGGATGCGGGGTGAATGCGGATAACAGTCGTGCAGATGCGGGGTGAATGCGGATAACAGTCGTGCGGATGCGGGGTGAATGCGGATAACAGTCGTGCGGATGCGGGGTGAATGTGGATAACAGTCGTGCGGATGCGGGGTGAATGCGGATAACAGTCGTGCAGATGCGGGGTGAATGCGGATAACAGTCGTGCAGATGCGGGGTGAATGCGGATAACAGTCGTGCGGATGAGGGGTGAATGCAGATAACAGTCGTGCGAATGCGGGGTGAATGCGGATAACAGTCGTGCGAATGCGGGGTGAATGCGGATAACAGTCGTGCGGATGCGGGGTGAATGCGGATAACAGTCGTGCAGATGCGGGGTGAATGCGGATAACAGTCGTGCGGATGCGGGGTGAATGCGGATAACAGTCGTGCGGATGCGGGGTGAATGTGGATAACAGTCGTGCGGATGCGGGGTGAATGCGGATAACAGTCGTGCAGATGCGGGGTGAATGCGGATAACAGTCGTGCAGATGCGGGGTGAATGCGGATAACAGTCGTGCGGATGAGGGGTGAATGCGGATAACAGTCGTGCGGATGCGGGGTGAATGCGGATAACAGTCGTGCAGATGCGGGGTGAATGCGGATAACAGTCGTGCAGATGCGGGGTGAATGCGGATAACAGTCGTGCGGATGAGGGGTGAATGCGGATAACAGTCGTGCGAATGCGGGGTGAATGCAGATAACAGTCGTGCGGATGAGGGGTGAATGCGGATAACAGTCGTGCGAATGCGGGGTGAATGCGGATAACAGTCGTGCGGATGCGGGGTGAATGCGGATAACAGTCGTGCGAATGCGGGGTGAATGCAGATAACAGTCGTGCGGATGAGGGGTGAATGCGGATAACAGTCGTGCAGATGCGGGGTGAATGCGGATAACAGTCGTGCGAATGCGGGGTGAATGCGGATAACAGTCGTGCGAATGCGGGGTGAATGCAGATAACAGTCGTGCGGATGAGGGGTGAATGCGGATAACAGTCGTGCGAATGCGGGGTGAATGCGGATAACAGTCGTGCGGATGCGGGGTGAATGCGGATAACAGTCGTGCGAATGCGGGGTGAATGCAGATAACAGTCGTGCGGATGTGGGGTGAATGCGGATAACAGTCGTGAGGATGCGGGGTGAATGCGGATAACAGTCGTGCGGATGCGGGGTGAATGCAGATAACAGTCGTGCGAATGCGGGGTGAATGCGGATAACAGTCGTGCGAATGCGGGGTGAATGCGGATAACAGTCGTGCGGATGCGGGGTGAATGCGGATAACAGTCGTGCAGATGCGGGGTGAATGCGGATAACAGTCGTGCGGATGCGGGGTGAATGCGGATAACAGTCGTGCGGATGCGGGGTGAATGTGGATAACAGTCGTGCGGATGCGGGGTGAATGCGGATAACAGTCGTGCAGATGCGGGGTGAATGCGGATAACAGTCGTGCAGATGCGGGGTGAATGCGGATAACAGTCGTGCGGATGAGGGGTGAATGCGGATAACAGTCGTGCGGATGCGGGGTGAATGCGGATAACAGTCGTGCAGATGCGGGGTGAATGCGGATAACAGTCGTGCAGATGCGGGGTGAATGCGGATAACAGTCGTGCGGATGAGGGGTGAATGCGGATAACAGTCGTGCGAATGCGGGGTGAATGCAGATAACAGTCGTGCGGATGAGGGGTGAATGCGGATAACAGTCGTGCGAATGCGGGGTGAATGCGGATAACAGTCGTGCGGATGCGGGGTGAATGCGGATAACAGTCGTGCGAATGCGGGGTGAATGCAGATAACAGTCGTGCGGATGAGGGGTGAATGCGGATAACAGTCGTGCAGATGCGGGGTGAATGCGGATAACAGTCGTGCGAATGCGGGGTGAATGCGGATAACAGTCGTGCGAATGCGGGGTGAATGCAGATAACAGTCGTGCGGATGAGGGGTGAATGCGGATAACAGTCGTGCGAATGCGGGGTGAATGCGGATAACAGTCGTGCGGATGCGGGGTGAATGCGGATAACAGTCGTGCGAATGCGGGGTGAATGCAGATAACAGTCGTGCGGATGAGGGGTGAATGCGGATAACAGTCGTGCAGATGCGGGGTGAATGCGGATAACAGTCGTGCGAATGCGGGGTGAATGCGGATAACAGTCGTGCGAATGCGGGGTGAATGCAGATAACAGTCGTGCGGATGAGGGGTGAATGCGGATAACAGTCGTGCAGATGCGGGGTGAATGCGGATAACAGTCGTGCGGATGCGGGGTGAATGCGGATAACAGTCGTGCAGATGCGGGGTGAATGCGGATAACATGCGGGGTGGATGCGGATAACAGTCGTGCGAATGCGGGGTGAATGCGGATAACAGTCGTGCGGATGCGGGGTGAATGCAGATAACAGTCGTGCGGATGCGGGGTGAATGCGGATAACAGTCGTGCGGATGCGGGGTGAATGCGGATAACAGTCGTGCGGATGCGGGGTGGATGCGGATAACAGTCGTGCGGATGCGGGGTGAATGCGGATAACAGTCGTGCAGATGCGGGGTGAATGCGGATAACAGTCGTGCGAATGCGGGGTGAATGCGGATAACAGTCGTGCGGATGCGGGGTGAATGCGGATAACAGTCGTGCGGATGCGGGGTGAATGCGGATAACAGTCGTGCAGATGCGGGGTGAATGCGGATAACAGTCGTGCAGATGCGGGGTGAATGCGGATAACAGTCGTGCGGATGAGGGGTGAATGCGGATAACAGTCGTGCGGATGCGGGGTGAATGCGGATAACAGTCGTGCGGATGAGGGGTGAATGCGGATAACAGTCGTGCAGATGCGGGGTGAATGCGGATAACAGTCGTGCGGATGCGGGGTGAATGCGGATAACAGTCGTGCAGATGCGGGGTGAATGCGGATAACATGCGGGGTGGATGCGGATAACAGTCGTGCGAATGCGGGGTGAATGCGGATAACAGTCGTGCGGATGCGGGGTGAATGCGGATAACAGTCGTGCGGATGCGGGGTGAATGCGGATAACAGTCGTGCGGATGCGGGGTGAATGCGGATAACAGTCGTGCGGATGCGGGGTGAATGCGGATAACAGTCGTGCGGATGAGGGGTGAATGCGGATAACAGTCGTGCGGATGCGGGGTGAATGCGGATAACAGTCGTGCAGATGCGGGGTGAATGCGGATAACAGTCGTGCGAATGCGGGGTGAATGCGGATAACAGTCGTGCAGATGCGGGGTGAATGCGGATAACAGTCGTGCAGATGCGGGGTGAATGCGGATAACAGTCGTGCAGATGCGGGGTGAATGCGGATAACATGCGGGGTGGATGCGGATAACAGTCGTGCGAATGCGGGGTGAATGCGGATAACAGTCGTGCGGATGCGGGGTGGATGCGGATAACAGTCGTGCAGATGCGGGGTGAATGCAGATAACAGTCGTGCGAATGCGGGGTGAATGCGGATAACAGTCGTGCAGATGCGGGGTGAATGCGGATAACAGTCGTGCGGATGAGGGGTGAATGCGGATAACAGTCGTGCGGATGCGGGGTGAATGCGGATAACAGTCGTGCAGATGCGGGGTGAATGCGGATAACATGCGGGGTGGATGCGGATAACAGTCGTGCGGATGCGGGGTGAATGCGGATAACAGTCGTGCGGATGAGGGGTGAATGCGGATAACAGTCGTGCGGATGAGGGGTGAATGCGGATAACAGTCGTGCGGATGCGGGGTGAATGCGGATAACAGTCGTGCGGATGAGGGGTGAATGCGGATAACAGTCGTGCGGATGCGGGGTGAATGCGGATAACAGTCGTGCGGATGAGGGGTGAATGCGGATAACAGTCGTGCGAATGCGGGGTGAATGCAGATAACAGTCGTGCGGATGCGGGGTGAATGCGGATAACAGTCGTGCGGATGAGGGGTGAATGCAGATAACAGTCGTGCGAATGCGGGGTGAATGCGGATAACAGTCGTGCGGATGCGGGGTGAATGCAGATAACAGTCGTGCGGATGCGGGGTGAATGCAGATAACAGTCGGGCAGATGCGGGGTGAATGCGGATAACAGTCGTGCGAATGCGGGGTGAATGCGGATAACAGTCGTGCGGATGCGGGGTGAATGCGGATAACAGTCGTGCGGATGCGGGGTGAATGCGGATAACAGTCGTGCGGATGCGGGGTGAATGCAGATAACAGTCGTGCAGATGCGGGGTGAATGCAGATAACAGTCGTGCGAATGCGGGGTGAATGCGGATAACAGTCGTGCAAATGCGGGGTGAATGCGGATAACAGTCGTGCGGATGCGGGGTGAATGCGGATAACAGTCGTGCGGATGCGGGGTGAATGCGGATAACAGTCGTGCGGATGCGGGGTGAATGCGGATAACAGTCGTGCGGATGCGGGGTGAATGCGGATAACAGTCGTGCGAATGCGGGGTGAATGCGGATAACAGTCGTGCGAATGCGGGGTGAATGCAGATAACAGTCGTGCGAATGCGGGGTGAATGCGGATAACAGTCGTGCGAATGCGGGGTGAATGCGGATAACAGTCGTGCAGATGCGGGGTGAATGCAGATAACAGTCGTGCGGATGCGGGGTGAATGCGGATAACAGTCGTGCGAATGCGGGGTGAATGCGGATAACAGTCGTGCGAATGCGGGGTGAATGCAGATAACAGTCGTGCGAATGCGGGGTGAATGCGGATAACAGTCGTGCGAATGCGGGGTGAATGCGGATAACAGTCGTGCGGATGCGGGGTGAATGCGGATAACAGTCGTGCGGATGCGGGGTGAATGCGGATAACAGTCGTGCGGATGCGGGGTGAATGCGGATAACAGTCGTGCGGATGCGGGGTGAATGCGGATAACAGTCGTGCGGATGCGGGGTGAATGCGGATAACAGTCGTGCGGATGAGGGGTGAATGCGGATAACAGTCGTGCAGATGAGGGGTGAATGCGGATAACAGTCGTGCGGATGCGGGGTGAATGCAGATAACAGTCGTGCGGATGCGGGGTGAATGCGGATAACAGTCGTGCGGATGCGGGGTGAATGCGGATAACAGTCGTGCGGATGCGGGGTGAATGCGGATAACAGTCGTGCGGATGAGGGGTGAATGCGGATAACAGTCGTGCAGATGCGGGGCGGATGCGGATAACAGTCGTGCGGATGTGGGGTGAATGCGGATAACAGTCGTGCAGATGCGGGACGGATGCGGATAACAGTCGTGCGGATGCGGGGTGAATGCGGATAACAGTCGTGCAGATGCGGGGTGAATGCGGATAACAGTCGTGCAGATGCGGGGCGGATGCGGATAACAGTCGTGCGGATGCGGGGTGAATGCGGATAACAGTCGTGCGGATGCGGGTGTGAATGCGGATAACAGTCGTGCGGATGCGGGGCGGATGCGGATAACAGTCGTGCGGATGCGGGGCGGATGCGGATAACAGTCGTGCGGATGCGGGGTGAATGCGGATAACAGTCGTGCGGATGCGGGGCGGATGCGGATAACAGTCGTGCGGATGAGGGGTGAATGCGGATAACGTTTTGTTTATCCGCACAGAAACTTTGCAACATCGTGCTAATGTAGCCCCGTGTACTTGGGTGTATTCAACCAACACCACCTAGATAACAGGCCTTTGCATTCAAACAAGATGGCGGGCACTGTAGGCAGAGCTGCTGGAGCTCGCCGCAGGCCATGGCCCATATGACGGGTTCCTTCCAACTGATACATAGTAGTCGGCAGCATTTTTAGGCTATTATGATGACTTCATCCTTCTTACCTTTACTTACGTAACAAACAAATATACTAGGCCTACTGAATAAGCTTCTTCTCATCCTTCACCTGAAAATGAAACCTCACGGGAAACTAGGTACCGTACCGTAGGAAAAAATGAAACATACACTATTTTACTGTTTCTGGATCAATTTTATGTCAACAGTTCACTGGCCACAAAACATAGCGCTAAATTAACAGCAGTAAAATATACGCATTTGATACAGTTATGTTCAATATTTGCATAAGATCAGGTTTTTAGCTAGATATCTAGACTTGACATGTAACTGTGTCTTCTTCACGAAAACTACCGGGTACACATTTCATCATTTAAATTATAGATTTACTATTATGATAATGCCATCAGCCACAGTCAGGGGCGTATATACAATTTTATTTCGGGGGGGGGGGGGGGCTGGCTATCCTGGAAAATTGTGAGTATTTTCAGGGGATTGTCACCGCAAAATCCCAGAAATATCAACCAATAACTTAGAGCATATAACGTTGTGTAATTATTTTAGATAAGATTCAAAGTTCATATAGCCTACAATTACTGGCAATACAAAAAAAGTAAAATACAACACAACACACAAATAAAATTTTATACTTAATGAATTTTCCATTATGATCTATGGAGTATGAATAGCAAATATCTAAATATTTGTCAATTTACTAAGCAGAAAGGTAAGCAGGTTTTTTTTTTTTTTTTTTTTTTTTTTTTTACAAGTTGATAATTTATTTCTCAAATGTACCGTACTGTGGAATTCACAGTTTTGCCTCACAAGTCTGAGTGTACCCCGTTCCAGCCCTCAGACTAGAATTAAAATTTCTTTGGGGAGCCGGGAATCGAATTTGGACATCCGGGGCGGCAGCCAAGAATGCTAGCCACTACACCACGAGTTAATCTAATTTCAATCTTAATATTGTTTATAACTTAGCCAATAAGTTAAGATTAGGGTACAACCGAATTTACAATTATTTTATGCTCTTACCAAAGCAACAGTTTCTTAATTTGATTGGCTTTTTTCTAGTAATTTATTGCACATCATACCTGTCACCTACAAATATGAGGTGTATATTTTATTATTATCATTTATATCCAGAGCATCCTAAATATTTACATACACTGTGAGTGGATGCAAAGTTGAGCATAAAATACCCTTAACACAGCAATGTCTCTGCTAGTTTAAAATATATAGTAGGCTATTCACATAAACACACAATGTCACATCAGATCCTTTTCACTCAGGCTATTAATCCATGTCAAAACTAGTCATCTAAGTGCATTTATTACTCCCATGTAAATTTTTTTCAAGAGTAGAGAAACACCCATTACAATTGGATACAATCATGTTGACCGACTGAAAAGCATTAAATTTTGATCCAATAGCTGTTGAAGCACAATGACTACATTACTAAACCAAATATTTTTATATGTGAGGTATGACTTTCTAAACCATAACAAAAGGCACTCATTTGAGCTTGAAGATATTTGAAATGTCATTGGACACATGGGGGGAGAGGCCGACAATCCAGTATAAGTTATAGAGACAATGAAACTTTAACACAGTGGATGGCTTTCTAATATATTGAGGCTGTAAGGCTACAAAGGGCGGAGAAATGCGACAGACAGGGTGAGAGGAGGAGAGACTGTTCATAATAGGCTATTTCAAGACTTTCAGGATAACATTCTAATATTTGGTGCCACAAAAATGGTGTCCATACAACTTGAACTTTTCGAAGTCATTTTTCAATGTTGCATTCATAATCTAATGAATTAATTGCATTTTAGTTGCTCCACATGTTAATTGGCCCAATTAAATTGGTCGGGGAGTAAAACGTAGGACTATCGACTCACAACTTTCTGTCAATGTGGAAAAATTATTTGGATTAATTATACACTTAAGTGCTTAATTAATCCAAGTATTTTTAGAGGTCCTGTACGCAAGTGTGAATTGAAAAGTTTTACTCCTCGCCCAATTTAATTGGGTACAGAGGGACACTGGGACTGAGTTATTGTCAGAAATTGCAAAAATATTGATTTTTTTATTCTTTGATATAATTATGCCCCTGACTCCAGTGGACAATTTAGTGATAGTCTTTTCCAAATTCCGCCATATTTAAAGGCCCAGCGAATTCTTGAAATGTCTAGTGCGTGGTATTTGAACGCCTCCTATTCATGGACTTTCATTGAGGCGAGTATTTCTGTACTTATTTTCCTAATAAGGAGCTCAGAAAAGCAAGAAAGAGGGTGTTAACATATGGTGCTGGGCAGTTTTAGCTGACAAGGCAAGCTGATAACTAAAAAAATATGCATGGGTTTATAAAAGTGCATTTATCTGAGCTTCCCATTTTTGGAACAAAATTCACCCCTTATGCATCAGACTTGTGGCTACAATGTAGCAAATTTTTATACATATTCTATATTAATGCATCCATAAGCACAGTGATTAGTTTTACTGTAGTATTCATAGTTTTGCCATTAAAAATATTTTAATTTTCAATTAATGGGATAAATAAATTGTGAAATACTGTATGTTAATTTATATCTCAACAAATATTCATATGAACTTAAAACCAATCACTAGGATTGCTTCCATACTAAATATCTATATGGGAAAGTCATGATAAATGACCTACCTCTATCCGTTTAACGCAAGGATCATTTTCAAAATTTGCATATTTTCATATTAAAATAATCGTATCTCCTAAACGGTTAGAGATAGAAAAGTGTAAATCAGAAGTCTAGTGTATATTACTATTAGAGTGCTGTGTGTAACATTATAACAATATTCATTGATAATTACCTAAAATTGAAAGCTGATAACCAAAAAATATGCATGTTTTTATAAAAGTCCATTTATCGCGGCTTCCCATTTTTTGATACAACATCTGGTCCTTGCGCATTAGATTTGCTGCTATAATATTGCAAATTTGTATTCATATTCTATATTAATGCATCCATAAGTTCAGTGATTAGTTTTACTGTAGTATTCTTAGGTTTGCCATTAAAAATATTCTAATTTTAAATAATAGGCAATTAATGGAATAAAAAAAATTGTGAAATGAGTTAATTTATATCTCAACACATATTCATATGAACTCAAAACCAATCACAAGGATTGCTTTCATACTAAATATCTATATGGGAAAGTCATGATAAATGAGCTACCTCTATCTGTTTAACGCAAGGACCATTTTCAAAATTTGCATAATTTCTATATAAAAATAATCATATCTCCTAAACGGTTAGAGATCGAAAAGTGTAAATCAGTAGTATAGTGTATATTAGTATTTGAGTGATGTGTGTAAAATTAGAACAATATCCATTGATAATTACAGAAATATGAAAACTCAGTCCCAGTGTCCCTTAACATGAAGACCGACTGAAAATAAATTCACTTATTAGACTAAAAAACAATAAAATTGATTTCAAATTTCATAAGCTGTCAAGATTGTCTGTTGACATACTTGCTGAATGGATATATTTATGGTGTGAATAGAGGAGTAGCTGAATCTAATAAGAGTACATAATTAAACAGTTGCATCTTCTCATCGGAAATAAGTATGACAACCTGAAATTTGACAAACATGATCCAAATATTTACTTGTGCCATCTCTTGATGATTGTAGTGTTTTTGTGTCTGTCGCACAGGCTGGAGCAAAATGTGGCTTTTCACTAATGTCTCATCTCATTCATGATTGCGATTATGTGGAAGCTACCAAGGTATGGCTGGTGCCATGTACTGAGTCAGTACATCAGTACTGACACTAACTGTACTCAAGTTGTACAGAGGAACCTTGCCTAGTATGTCTCATCGTAGTGCTGCTTTGTGGGTTTCTATTAGCATAACTTACAGTGGTGCTTGTTGAGGATTCAACCAGCCTTTGGGCTGACTATTAACAGAGAGATCAAAATGTACATCTGCCATAAAATCAGATTTGACACATAAATGGCTGGTATTCAAAAGCCATTTTCAAGTTGGGTTTTGTATTACTACCAGAAACAATGTGGCATATAGAAATATTCTAAAAGCCTAGCGGGTGGATCACAGTTATGTAGCTGGAGTGTCTATCTATTTTTGGTACGGTGATTTTGGAAAAACAGGCGCTCCAGTTTTATTGGGCGATTGTTAATTTCAGGCACAGTAACAAAAAGTGAAAAACAAAGTACCTTTGAAGACAGATACGGTAGCTGGGGAACCACAATGTGCTATATTGGATTCATTTAAAGGCCAACTGCAATGATCGCATTTAAAATACTGGAGTAGAGGAATATTGAAAATGATTTTGAACACAACAGAGGGACTGAAGTGGGGTACTGATTCTTGTTGACAATGCATATTATAAAATTAGGCTAACTTTTGTAAAAATGTGATTTGTAATTATAACAGTGACAGGATGCACCTTTTGTCATTAAATATAATATAACATATTTTATAATTAGGCTACTAGGCAGGCATGAATTCTTCACTCCTCAGTTCAAACATGACAACTGAAAAAATCTGGATGAAATAGGTATTATACTAGAAAATATTTACAAATATCACAGGAGAAGATTGAATTTTAGGTACGGTAGTTATTGTTGTTTTAAGGGGCAGAATTACGAGGTCGTTGCATTTTATTTGAATGTCTTTTCGATCTTACATCCAATAGATGGCTGATGACATCACATTGTTGACAGCAACATCTCGATCAGCTGACTGCAGGGAACTGCGGTGGTTTGGAACACTGAAATACTACACGTGATGATAGAATTGGGCTATTTAAAGTGAGTTCTATTCATTACTAACAAGGGGAGGATACGATGCATGGGTCATTGATTCGAACCATTTTAGTACACGTGTAGGGCATGACCAGGTGTTGCTCTCACGTCACAGTACAGGCGCAGTGTGGCAATGTGCACTCTATTGTATTTATCCTCGAAGGAATGTCTCAACGCTTATAGAAAATTGTAGATTTCTTTGAGAATGTCGACTTTGGTAAAGAATTTCTTTTCTTACAATAATTGTTCAGTAGGATGTTGGTGGATACCCATACCACTTTCTTACAAACATTTTCTACAGTGTGTCCTTTCATGCAAATATCAGGCTCCCACAAAAGTTCCATGGAACGAACAAATTGCATTGTAATGTTACTCACAAGCTCCCTGTGGTTCTCAACTTTAAGAAAATCAGATTCTAGGTCACCACACAACTTTAAAACTATTAAGTAATTGTGAACAACAACATTTACAACATACATTTCTGGGACTAAGAGCCTACCTCTGTCCTTATCCCTGATCAAATGGTATGCCTCATCATCAAGGTCAATAAATTCACTGGTACAAAGAATTTCCTTGCAATGACTACATTGTAATCGTTTAGTCACACTATAACAACAATACCCTGCCAAGTACACTAGAATAGGGATATCATCCTTACAACCATCAAAATCTCTGTCATCTATATATATATACGGTCAATGAATTTTTGCTCATCAGTGGGAAACTCAGGAGCCTCTGAGGTAGGTTCACACAATTCATTTATTTTAATTTCACCAAATAAGTTGGATTTGATCTTTAGGGACATGGATGATTGAATCCTTAGCTTGTGTTCTACTTCATACACCTGCCTTATTGAAATATTGTACTGGCCACCTGCCAACTGCCTGTATTTGCCAAACCTTCCCTCTAATACATCAGTCTGAAACTTCCCAAACAGAACATAAGAGAAATTTAGAGTTGACAAGCAATAATCTTTCAACTTTAACAAGCCTTCTGTTGTCAGTATCATGGCAGCCATTGTCTCAGAGGACAATGACCCTTTTACATTTAGTTTTTTCCACTTATTTAGCCACTGCAAGAATTTATGTAAATAATTAACAATTTCAATAGAATCTGATGACACTGGGCACATGAGGATATTGTTGAGTCTTGCTCCTTTACCGGGAGTTCTTACATTTACTATATTCCACCAATTTAACATTAGTTCAATATACCAGGCAGTTTGTTTATAATGCAATAAGTCACACTTTTCCCCCATAACTTTCAACCCTTCAATGACATTTTCATTAAAAACCTGAAGAACAAGTTTTACATTTTGCCGTTCAAGTGAAGTAGGGCATAAGGCCTTTACAGAGAGACCGTAGCCATACTTCACCAACTTATCATGCTCTATATTTTGCAATTTCTTCACAGAGCAAAATGAGGCTTTGTGTACATCATTGTTAACTGGGTCAAAATCAGGATAGTTCATGCACATATCTTCATCTTTTTGGTTCAACCAGTTGTTTCTGACACACTTAAGCAAGTGGACAGAGTCAAACACAAAGAAAAGAGGCCTTGTTTCATCGACAGGATGAGGGTAAACACACTTCAGTTCTTTCTGCGGTGAAAACTGCTGCATACATTTCCTATTTACAGAGCTGTTGTCACTTACTACACAAACCACATGAAATCCTATTTCTTCCAAGCCAATAATAATTTTCTTCAGTATACAGTGCAACTGTTCCCCAGACATGGATTTCACTGGCAGTACATGTACCATTTCCTTAACATCTGACAATAGACTAGATATCATGAAGCAATAGGCACTTGTTGCCAGTTTCTCGCTGTTGAAAGCTTTTCCAACAATATTACCACCTTTGTAATCCATCATTGGTTTCACATACACTTCATCCATCATGAGTACAACAAATTTATCACATTCATTGCCAGAAAATTTGTTCTTTATATAGTTCAAAAAATTCTCCTCATGCTGCTCGACTCGAGGATCTAACCTGAATGTAGAACATAGCCTCCTGATCGTGCATGGATGGGGCAACACTATTACATTTAAATGTCTCAAGTACGCATAGCTGTGGGGCGAGATTGATTGTAGCATTGAACACAAAATCAGAAAGGAAGGGCTATAAACTCTCTTTTGCCCAGACCAAAGTCTAATTTGCTCTGTAACAAACTCAATATGTTCTACTAAGTCTGGGTTTGATAAGCTTACAGATTCCAAAATGTTCGAAGCTAACGCCAAGATTTCAGAGGAACTATTTTTTTTTCTCGTCCCCATTAAAATTGAGTGTATCCAAACGTTCAAGGATGTTTCTAATGTCAGAAATGTTCATTACAATATTTGGGAACAGGAAATCACCTATCCTGTCTAACTTAACTTCCTTGTAGTACACTTCTATCTGTAATGATGCTGCAATCACTACACTACAAATAACCTTAGGCATAGGACAGAAGGTGATGAAAAGAATTAAAATGTTGTTGTCCTTAGAAATTACACTCCATGACTCTGGTGTATTAAGAAGTCCTATTTTATCATTCAGTTCCTCGAAGCTGGAAAATGACAATGCCTCATTTTGCAGATTAAACTCTGCCTCACTTTCTTCAATTGCAGTCTGCAGGTTCCTATTTTCTCTCCTAGCTCTCTTCTCCTGAGGGCTGTCTCTGTAGGACTTTGGGGTACTTAAATACTCTGGGCAATTTGGTAGACGAGATGGAACAGCACCAGGTTTAAGTCTTGGCACATTTAATGGGAGTGTAATCTCTTGGCCATCTTCACAATTGAATACAGTATTCTGTCGAATGTCTTGAGCATTAAAATGCAGTTCACAAACCTGCAATTTGCAAAAGAATCATACTGAGTAACATTCATTGAAGTAAAGTGTATAGGCCTACCGATAATTAATCTTACATTCTGAGCTACATCGCCACAGTGGGCTCTTTGGGTCCTAGTGAGATAACTGCTGCACTTTCCAAGTGATCTAGGAATGTATTTATTATTACTCAATGTATTGAGAAATATCTTAGTGATATGGTTCGTGATAACTGACCAAATTTCTTAAAATTCAGCAGATAATTCCATAAAAAGTTGTATATTGGACAAGAAATTGTTATGAATATGCAAAGAATACAGCTTATCATCGAAGTAGCCTACACACCTGGGTATATTTAGGGAAATAGTAGTGATTTCTGGCATGTATAGAGTAACTTAGCCTATATTTAAAAATATCAATTGCCAACCAAGGTATAAATACGGTACCGGTACTGTAAATCATTGAGTACCATAGGCTAGCATTTTTTCTAGGCCTACTCTTTCGTCTCGAGTACTATATGGTACCGGTATCAGAAGATTAGTTTTAGAACAAACTATTGAGCTACAGGTCTACTTATATTTTATATCTTGCTTTTAAACAGTTACCTTCACTGGGGAATTTCCTATTAAAACATCTCCCCTGGGAGCAATAAAGGGGTTAGGTACCTACTTACTCAGGAATCTGAGCAATTTGTGGTGCATATTAAATGACTTTCCAGTGAGGCCAGACTCAATTATATAAATCATTAGCTTTGAACACCGATTCTCAATATGCATGCATTAAAAATAAATCTATAATTATCACACTAAAACATTCTCAGTACGGTATTTGATCACAACATGTTTAATTCTTCCATGCACAACAAACTTGCCTCGCATGTTGGGAGATTCGTTTATTAATTATTTAATGAGGAAACACCGTTCATTATTATTATTTGAAACTTAGCCTAAATGCAAAGTATTGCTCCAACTCTAACCTTAAAATGACTAGGCTTGGTCACCTACGTGTTGCTTGCAAGGCAATGAAATAGTTCTTAGAATTATTTATAGCAGCCTAGGTGATTCTTTACATTATTAAGATTACCGGTATATCGGCTATTTATGTGGTACGGTAGGCTAACACTGCTTAGATAATTAAAAAACGTGTACCGTATTGGTAGTCTACTTACCACAGAATGTTTCGTTGGTACGAAGTTTTCTCGTTTAATAGCTGATATCCAAAGTTTCTTCAAATTCTCTTCTTCGGGGAACTTAAACACTCGAACTTTATTCTCATGATCATAATTCCCCCTGCACTTCGGCACACAACACTTGTAAACCATATTTTACAGCAAAAAACTGAATAAATCGCACAAAAACAACAACAAAGGTATGATTACAAACTTCTGCCTTCGGTATCCGCCATCTTGCTTATTTTCAATTCTGTGCAAATGCCTTGCATATAGGTGGTGTTGATTCAACAGACGGGAAAGGAAGGTACTGAGAAAAATGTATGGACCTACCCAAGTTAATGGGGAATGACAAGTGCGCACAAATAAAGATATTTATAATCTATTTGAAGACAAAAATCACAGCAGAAATTAAAAGAGCAAGGATTCGTTGGCGTATGCCGAAAAGTTGGGCCGCACGCCAGGTCTTCCAAAGTAGACCAAAAGGACGAAGGTTAGTTGGACAACCAAGAAAACGCTGGCTGGATGATGTCGAGGAAGACCTCCACTTCCTTGGAGTCATAAACTGGAGGAAAGAAGCAGAAATTCGTGAAGGCTGGAGACTTGAGGTGGAGTAGGCCAAGGCTCTTCGTGAGCTGTAGCACCACCGGGTAGGTATACTTGGGTGTGTGGAGAATTTGTCTGATAACCTGTGTCACTCTAATGTCTGTACTAGTGTGTGTATTTGTAATTGAGGTAGAATTTTGTTACGAAGCGGCCATGGTCCTAAGGAACTTAGGACCATCCTGACATAGCCTGAAGTAGAAGTGGGAAACCATGGAAAAGCACTTCCAGGAAGGAATCGAAACCGCATCTTCTCAGTTTACCCTCAAGAGGCAGTTTGTACTCCGTTCCAGTCCTCAGACCTGAGTTAGTTTTTTTTTTGGCAGAGCTGGGAATGGAACCCGGACCTCTGGGAATTTTTTCTGGGTATCGAGAAGACAGTACGTTTCCGGACACAAGTTGTCATGCTAAACATAACCGTCCTGGTCCTCACTTCATGCCCTCAAAGTTTCTAATGGGAATTGAGAAACACCCTGTATACAGTATCAACCCTTAAGGCGAATGTTTCACAAAAATCAAGCAATTAAACCAGAGGGAGTAAGAAGAGGCGGTTTGTACCAAATCTTCGAAATCGTTCCAGTGGTACAAACCAAATCTTGCATTTCGTGAAATGTCAACGGAAATATACAGTATTTAATTGTTTATAAAGTGCGTTAGTACAAAAAAAACATAGCCCCTGTCAGAACTATGTCGCGTCCAGCCTGCATAACAGTAAAGCCGGGCGGGTGGTCTATACAAACATGGGTGCTCACAAGTGTATGTATGTCTACCCCTTATTATTCCCGTTTTCCAACGGGGTCGGGGATGAGGTGCAATGGAAGTCTTTGTGGCGATGATTTTTATGGCCGGATGCCCTTCCTGACGCCAACCTCATGAGAGGAGTTAATGAGAGATAAAATGAATGATGGTGAATGAAACTGGGCAAGGATGTGGATGGAAGCGGCCGTGGCCTGTCAGAAGGTACCGTCCCAGCATTTGCCTGGTGTTGAAAATGGGAAACCACGGAAAACCATTTCAAGGACGGCCGACGGTGGGGCTCGAACCCACGCGTCTACCGAGTCAGCAGAGAGCTTGGCCCCATGACCTAAAGCTGAGTTTTAGCCAGCGTAGCCACTACTGTCGGTATGGGTGCTCACAAGTAACCTACATTAATGTTATAGATTTTACGTCCATTTTAACTGCTGAGGTTTTTAGAGACTACGAAGTGTGGGAATTTTGACCCGAAGGAGATCTATAACCTGACAGTAAAATGTATTTCATTTAATATATTTAATGTACTGACATGACTTTCTCGCATTTGCGCAAATGCCAATTGACTGCGTCAGTATTCGATCCGAAGACCTTGGCCACAGCAGGCGGGACAGTTACAACTCACCACACAGCCAGTATTACAAGTAACCAATCGTAACAAAAGAGCATTCAAAATAAAGCAGTGGCGAATTGCGCTCTGATTTTATAAATATCGTCAATTTGTTTAAAAATGTGATCAAAGAAATATACAAGACGATAGTCCCTGCTAGAACTAAGTCGCGTTGAGCCCACATTCCAATAAAGCCAGGCGGGTGGTTTATACACATGTGAGCGTTGTCGCACGGGTCCGCTAGTCTCTACATAGTATAAAACGAAGTCCCCGATTCTTGGATGTAACGTGTAATCTCGAGAATTACTAAATGGATTTTGATACAGTTTTCACCATTCTGTAAAGGATTTCCTGAGGAAGATGTCTGTAGAAAAACATTCATATATGACCAAAGTAATCCGAGAAATAATGATTTCAGTGATTCGAGTCAAAGAAAAACCTGCCAACCGTGCGTCTTTTAAGCTTACGCTGCAAAAACTGTTAAACATATCTATATAATATGAGCGTAAGAATTGTTCAGAATGAAAAGTTCTACAAAAAAGTCCACGACAGCATATCTGTATCATTAATACATCGCCCACTATAAGTATTTTTACGTTTTCATTTCTTCCAACAATCTCCCCTCAGTGGTAATTTAAATGACTAGCTTCGGAGCGAGTTTACTAGCTAGAGAACGAGCCTATCACCCCAGCTTCGGCCAGCATCATACTGTTGAGTCGTGTCGAGATAAGACTTCAGTGAATAGCATATGTGTTTGGAGTTTTGCTGTTCACCTCGGCTTTTCTGAATTGCGTCTGAGACCTGCCGTTTGACCGTGCGCCTTTTAAGCTTACACTGGGTTAACCGTTAATGATACCGGGCGAAGCTGGGGCGGGCTTCTAGTAGGCTACTTAATAAAATACTTCTCACATAAATGGGGGGTTTAATTTGATGACTAGTTTCATTCGTCAAGCGTACATCATCAGATCTTGTTCACTTAAGCTTAATTTCAGATCGGTGGATATGTATAAGTTGCGTTCAAAAAGTAATGAGCCGGAGGCTGTAATGCGCAAAACCAGTGATGACATAGGCTAATCGTGGCGTGTGTAACGGGGTGTGGTTCCGACCAGAGCGTGGAAGTTCACAGTCCGTCAATAGAGGGTACGCATGCACGTCACGTGACGATACAAAGCGAGCAGCAGCATGCATCAATCGTCCAACGCTGCCAGTCGCATTGCAAACAGTGACATGGCGGCGTCAAACGAAGAGCAAAGAAGTGTTGTTCGGTCTCTGACAGCGGAAGGAGTAGGGGGAACGGACATTCATCGCCGAATGTCACAAGTTTACGGCGAACACTGCATGTCCCTTGCAAGGGTCAACGCGTGGCATAAGCGCTTCAGGTAAGGATGGGTGTCGTTAGCCGATGATGCCCGGTCCAGGGCACCCCCCTGCATTACCGATGCCAACCTCCAGCTGGTTAATGCACTCATTACCCAGGACCGCCGTGGTCGGATTGAGCGTCGGAAGTGTGCACACCATCATAAAGGAACGACTTCACTTGCGGAAAGTGTGTGCACAATGGGTGCCCCACAGTCTTCAACCACACCAGGAAGCATGTCGAATGGCCTACTGTCTTGGTCTTGGTTGGACGATTGATGCAGGCTGCTGCTCACTTTGTATCGTCACGTGACGTGCACGCGTGCCCTCTAGCGATGGGCTGTGACCTTCCACGCTCTGGTCGGAACCACACCTCGGTACACGCGCCACGATTAGCCGATGCCGTCGCCGGTTTGCGCATTACAGCCTCCGGCTCGTTACGTTTTGAACGCACCTTATATATGGCAGTTATGTGTAAAAGTATTTACAATTATTACGTTACAGAAGTTTTTGCTTAAACTTACAACAAGTCAGATTTTTAGCATACCTGCCTAAACCACAAGGTAGATTTCTATTAAGTTATGTGACAGGATATACATGGTTGGTTGGTTGGTTGGTTCCTTAGTTTATGGGCTGCGACAACGCGGTCATGTAGCTCCGTGTACTTTGGGTGTGTGTGTAGAATTTGTCTGATAACCGGTGTTAATTGTGATGGCTGTATTAGTGTGTATTATCTGTGATTTACGTAGAAGGACTGCAGGTGATTAATTATTTGAAGTAGTTCCTACTTTTGCCAATAAATGCTACCAACCACGACACCTAGGTGTGGACGTGGCTACTAAATGCCATTGCAGTCAGAACCTGGTGCCGAACGTTGGAACTAATAGAGCGTTATCAAACTAACCCACACATTTTAGCTTCCACAAGTGTAATTAATGGAAGGTTCTTTTTCATGCCATAAATCTATGACATGGGACCGCCGGCTTTACTTCTTCTCCGAAGGAAGGCATACTGAGGGATTTTTAACGCTCTTAAAATATCCGACGACTTCGGCCGGGTTTGAACCCGCGATCTTGGGCATAGAAGCTCAGCTTGCTACCAACTACGCCACCGAAGCCGCTCAGGTTATACAATAATAAACAGAACACTGCGACCCAGTCCCAGATAACCACACACATACGCACTCTGCATATATGATTGAATCAAAGCGCTTCATGTTAATGAAGTCTCTTATAATTACACACCATCAATCAAATTTGCACGACGATTTTCCTATCGGTGTTTGCTATATTGAGTAATGAACAATAACTCTTTGTAATACCGTACATAAGTATCTTTATGCAGTACAATTATGTCACTATCGTTTTCTGCATACCGCATTATGCCACCTGCAGTACAGTCTGTTTAGATTCCGCATTGGTATGATGAATAGCGAACAACACACTACGCATTAGGTCCTACAGAACAGCTTATTGAAGGGTTACATCTAGTGACGAGAAATATACCTTTAATTTTTAATTAGAATTTACGTAGTTGTTTTTGTTGTTTTGAGTCTTCAGTCTTTCGACTAGTTTGATGCAGAAATCCAGGTGCCCAGACATAACGTACCACTTGATTTTCGAGGACATAACGTACCCCCTAGGTTGTTATGTACCTAAGAACGGTTTTCCCGTAATTCCCAAATATTTACACTAGGACATAACGTACCAATTGATGTCAGACGGGCATTCCAGTTACAGGTTCATTACCACATAAACATCAGTGGCGATCACACTGTGCGCCTTTAAACATTTTGGTAATGTAACATGGAGTTGTGTACAACGAATAAGGGCGGTTTATGTGCGCACTTCGACGGATGAAGTACGTTGAAAGTTCAAAGAGAAAGAAGAATTATGTCAAGTATGATGAACGGCTTGACAGAATAATGAAGCGGTATGAAGAGAATGGAAACTTGAAATCTTGCTTGAGAGCTCTCTCATATTCGCAGAACTTGGAATGAAACTTCACATGGGGAACTTGCTATTCACTTAGAATTAAACATCCCATGGCGAACTTGATATTCGCTCGGATATAAAACCCACAAAACACAATTTGAAAATATATAAAAAATAAAAAAGTAAAGAAAACGAAAAATGACCAAAGCTTAACCACAGCTGATTTTAAACACGCCAAAATGTCTATAAACATTTTTCCAGTCCAAAGCCTGGATAAAGTGTGATGGGAATCCAAAAACTTATCATATTTTATATTAGTTTATGTTATGTCATTGCTCACATATTTATTACCAGGATTAATTGAGCAATACCGAGCAACTGGCCGTGCGGTTAGGGTTTCATGCACCCTAAATACTTCCCACTCTTTCAAGTGGTACGTTATGTCCTCTCCTAAATATTTTAAGGTCATTAGCTGACTCTTCCCAGGTAATCAGCCGGCCATGTGGTACGTTATGCCCGTGGTACGTTATGTCCTATATCCAGAAATCCATGCTCCTCTGTAATGAGCTAATCGTTTCATTTATAGATAGCTACCACTTCCCTATTTAGCATATTGATATTGTGGTCTAACCCTAGAGTTCTTATCCATGACCCTTCCTTCCATAAGTAACTGCTATTCCTGGGTGGCTTAGTACATGTCCTACTAACCTATCCCTTCTCTTGATTGGAAGTTGCCAGAAACATCTCCCCTTGACCGCTTGTCTTAATAACTCTTCATTTGTTATTATCTATACCCATCTGATCTTCATTATTCTCCTGTAACACCACATTTCAAATGTTTCCATTCTCCTTATTTCTGCTGCGCCAACAGACCAAGCTTCAGTTCCATAGAGCGCCACGCTCCAGACAAAGGCTTTCAAAAATTACTTTCAAATATTTAAATATATATTTGATGTCAACATATTTATTTTCTGTAGAAATGCTTTCCTAGCCTGACTCAACCTACATTGTATATACATTTTGCTTCGTCTATCACTGGTTATTTTGCTTCCTAAGTATCAAAACTCTCCAGTTCCTAAATATGTCCTAATAATATGACCATGGCAGCGCAAAAGTTATATCTTTTTTTTTTCAATCACACGTTGCACTACTGTATAATCAAAGTATTAAAATTATTTAATTGCATTATAATTGAGATATTATTGATTTACTGTAAATCTGTTACTAGCAATGTCTGCCTCCGTGGCTTAGGCGGCAGCACACTGGCCTCTCACCGGTGGGTCCGTGGTTCAAATCCCGGTCACCCCATGTGATATTTGTGCTGGACAAAGCGGAGGCAGACAGGTTTTTCTCCGGGCACTCCGGATATCCCTGTCACAATTTCATTCCAGCAACACTCTCCACTATCATTTCATTTCATCTGTCATTCATTTGCTCATTGTCCCAGGCAAGTGCGACAGGCTTTGGCAGCCGGCACAGTTCATATCCTCGCCGCTAGATGGGGGCTTCATTCATTCCATTCCCTGACCTGGTCGGTCGACTGGAAACAGGCTGTGGATTTTCTGTTACTAGCAATGTGTGTCACGACTCGTCTGTTCCAGTAGAGTTTGTGCGTGGCATTGTCAGTGGTATGTACTCGTAGTTCAGTAAGAAAGGGATGTTTGAAGGACTTAATACATCATGTCCAACTTCTGGTCAGTAATTTTTGCAGCAGAAAAGTGACTGAATTGAAGAGCCGCGGTATTTTGACCATACAAAGGTGTGCATGGGTGTGGTTTATGTTATCCATGCAATTGTAAGCTAATAATAATAATAATGTCGTATGGCCGCGGGTGACGGGTGCAAGCTTTGTAATTAGACACCCAGAGGGTATCTTGCATGTCGAATTTCGTTGTTCCTTGAATCACTATGAAAGTCAAGGAGGTTAGATATTTAAGCTCCTTGAACACTATAGCGCTTTCTAGTAGAGAAATTAGGAACTTTGTGTTGGCGGAAACTCCCGAGATTAATTTTGCCATTATGAACACGGCCTACTGAATTCAAATGGGTTCTTTGACATGCCAACACCGTATGACATGCGTGTCGTATTTTTGCCGCCCTTCAAAAATCACTTACCACGGCCAGGAGTGAACCTGCAATCTTGGGGTTGGTAGACCGACACGATAACCACTCACCCACCGTGGCAAGCTAATGGTAAGTTGATAATCCAGTACTGTACTAGGGCATTCCATAAGTAATGGCAACACTGTTGTCAATCAACGATCCTAATTGTGACCGTTGTAATTTTGTAGTAGCCTCTATTGTAATATTGAAAGTCTCGTAATTTGATATTTAAGAATACATTACCTGTTTCTCACATTCAGTAAGTAATACCGCCCTAAAAAGATGTTCAGTAGCTATTTTATTTATATCGTATGGCAAAACAAGAATACATTATAAATACATAGGCTATATCTTACTAGTACATTATGCAACGAGCCTATAATGGCAATTATTAAAACACAAGCATGTTTATAAAACGAGCGAAGCGAGCTTTATAATTTCCATACGAGTGCCTTAATTACCATTATAGGCGAGTTGCATACAACTGTTTATGTTCGACGATAATTACAACTTTATTATATGTTTTAACATAAATATTCACAAATATCTGCCGAGATTTCGCCAGTTTGATGTACTGAACAGAGCGCAGGGGACTAATAGAATACCTTGTATTTGACCATGGCCTTCTCTAATACCCCACTATGACACTAGACACGCAGTGAAAATTAAAATAGATGTCGTGGAAGTCAGTGCAGATGCGATGAATCCTTACCTAAATGGTCACACAACTGTTTCTTGAGCTCTGATTGGTGGGAGAAACTGTTTCATAATGGAAAATACGGTTAAAATGGCCCTCATTATGATACAGTTTTCTGGCATATAATATTTACATTGCGTCATCGTCGAACATATTTACAGGTCAACATTCAAAACTTAATGTCCGAACTTTCATTTTATGAAATACAGTATATATATATATATACAGAATTAAATAAAGAAACTGGAAAAACAATGAATAAGAACGATGAAAATATAAAATTCCATTTCCATTATTTATCGAAAGTCCTAGTATGTGCTGGATGGTTTCACTAAATCTATTGCATCGAGGACACATCCTTCTCAACGTATGGATGCTTAATCACGAATCTTACTCGACTTTGATTTGAAATACAACCCTGTGATTTTCTCAACAGCCTTATTTAACTAGCTTCTTAAGGTTTAATTCAAAATTGCTGAAGAAGATCCCATTGTTGGACCAAAACATGTACTAATTTGAATATAATTTGTGTTGATTGGCGGAGCATTTTAATTAATTATTTGTGAATTGGCAAATATTCGAATGATATGTACAGTACAGTTATAATAATTATGTGACGAGAAAGAGAACACTTAATCCTTCCAATCTTATAGACTACATAGCGTTTGGCCCAAAAATCGAAATATTGTTTTTTTTTCCTCCTCTCGAGTCAAAAAAAAGTCTAGCAAAATAATTAGACCCACGAAAATATTTTTAACATCGAAAGGTCTTCACGAGTATGTAGGACTTTTATAGAAATTCATTGTTCCACTTGGTACTGTTAGCTCACAGTATACCCGCACGTGGTTGCTTGCTCCTTCTCTGTCTCTCTCACTTCTCTCCCAGTTCTGAGTCAGCTTAACGCTTCTATATGCGGTTGGTGTGGGAGTCTGTCGCCAAACTTTGCGATCGATTATGCCCGCTAGAATTCTCTTACTTCGTCACGTTATGTCGTCCAGACGCAAATCACTTCCAAGTCGCAATGCTGTGTTCGTGAATTTTGGGTATAATGTATTTTCTCTCTTTTTGATCGCCACATTTAAAAAACCTTGCTGTTTTCTATTCTTTCTTAAGGTGTTGCATTTGAAATTCGGTGAAAAAAAATCAGCTCATCACTATTCTCTCTTATTTTTTTTTCGTATATTTAAGCATTTGGCTCGTCTTATCTAGAGGAAAATAAACATAGCTTAAGCCAACTAGCGTTGTACAAAGAGTTGTCGCATTTCAGTTCTGGCGTAGTTGGTAGCATGCTGAACTGCTGTACGCAAGATCGCCAGCTCAAATCTGGCCGAAGTCGTCGAATTCTTTAAGAGCGTTAAAATACTTCAGTATGTCTTCCTTCGGAGGGGAAGTAAAGTCAACGGTCACATGTCATAGATTTGTGGCATGTAAAAGATCCTTCCACAGACTAAACTTGTGTGGTGCTAAATTTCTAGGTTATATATCTTTGGAACGCTCTATCAAAACTCCAACGTTCACCACTAGGCATCAGTGACATCTGGTAGAGAAAGTTGGAACTACTTGATGTTGAACGGAACTTGTAGCTCACCCTATGGGTGTCCGCTTGAAGCAGCTACAGACTCAGGCGATCCGAACATGTCCTCGGACACCCCCGGCTCTAAAATCCATACAATAAATAAAACGCTTAAATAATATCGGACTGATCCGGGATCATATCAGCTTACTTGTGTTTTGAAGGCTAGTTATTAGGAGCAGAGAAGACATTTTGAAGTAATTTGATTGATTATATAGAAACATTCTTTAGGATTAGATATTTTAAAACAATTTCTTATTCAGTCTTTCTATTTTATAAGGCGTGATCAAAAAGTTTCCGTTTGACGGCCGTCCAGTAATGGTTTGTTAAACTCGCATTGAGGCACTCATCCCACCGACGCACCAGATTGAAATCCAAACCAAACCAAACCAAACCCCGTGGTAGCATGCTGAACTGCTAAGCCCATGATCGCGGTTTCAAATCCGGTCCAAGTCGTCCGACTTTTAGGAGCGTTAAATTCCTTCAGTAGGTCTATGGCTCATTTGGAAGCTAAGTAAAGCTGGCGGGCCCATGTAAAAGATTTATGGCATGTAAAAATCCTACCAATACAATTGGTAGTGTGTAGCTAAATTTGTAGGTTATTTGGTTATAAACACTCTTTCACGTTCCAACGTTCACCGCTAGGTGTCAGTGGCAGTGTCATCTCTGATAGGCAAATTTGGAACTACTTGAAATTGAACTACGGGATATGGCATCGCTATGGTCATTGGCTGCAATTCAAATATAATACAGTCCATGAAAGACCTAGGCCTTCCAAGCGACCGGTGGCCAGTCATTTGGTCTGGAGTTTATGGGGCTACGTTCACTACGTTCATCCCATTCCAGCCCTCACGTGAGCTACTAGAATCTCTGACGCAGCCGGGAATCGAAACCAGGGCCTGTGGGTGGGAGGCAGGCGCGCTACCCCATCACGACGGGGCCGGCTAGGTTGAAGAAACCCATGTGGTAAAACACCTTTTTCTGCTGCGTGAAGAATTCCATAACCGCCAGCAGCACATCTTTCTCCGACAGGATTTGTCGACACTTCAAGGCTTTTTTTAAGGGACCGAAGGCGTGATAATCCCATTGGGCAGAGATCAGGACTATAGAGACTGTAGTGTCTCCTTCTTGATTGGCGTACCTTCTGCGTTACGACCTTTGCGGTATGGAGATGTACGTTATCATGAAGCAGCAGCACCCCTAATAGCAATTTTCCCGGACGTTTCATCTTAATTGCACGTCGTAATTTCTCCAGTGTTGCACAGTAATGGATGGGGCTGGCCTCCTAGATCGACCAGCAAAACGCGACCAGCACAGAACTTGGCAGATCATTCCACAACGGTGATTTTCGACAGGCATGCTGCACCATAAAAATTCGTTATTCTCTGATGGATGTCCACAATGTGATTGTCCTTTGACAGCCAAGAAATGAATAACAGGACGATGGTCCAGTTAGGACGAATTTGGAAATAATATCACCGTAGTTCCCGTAACGGTATTTAACGCACGCACCTCGGGAATACACGACTGCCACACTAATCCCTTGCCTTCGTGCCCCTGCCTATATACGCGCATCGGAGTGGCGCTACGTTGGATATACGCTGAAGCAAAGGCCACAAGACCACCTCGTGGCGCAGTGGCTAGCAATGTTGGCTGTCACACCCGAGGTACCGAGTTCGATCCCCGGCTCTGCCAAGAATTTAAAAGTCTTGGTATGGTCTGGTAAGGGGTCTCCCAGCCTCGTGATGCAAAATGGGAACCTGCCGGATGCTATGGCAGGAGGAGGGGGAGTGGAAAGGAACTGGCCACCCTACCGCACGCAAAATCCGGCTCGGGATGTCTTGACAAAGTCAAGGGCTCTCATTCAGGTCGCCTACGTCCCTGGAAGGGATATGGCACTCTAATTTAAATTAAAAGGCCACAAACAGAAACTTTTGTATCGCGCCATATACAGAGGTGTGCAAATTATTAGACTCGATGCTAGTTTACCAACATTTCATTTCTTCTTTTTATGACTTTTTATGCAGCAGAAATGTTTGCGTTGAATGTTTTCAAATGATTATCCAATCCCTCCCTATATTATTCTGCTAAGGTCCAATTCCAGTCGAATATAATGTCCCATTAACACCAACCTACACATATGGGGTACCTAGAGGTTCTGCATAACCCAATGCGTAAGCGAAAAGCACTCACTTACTCTTTAAATGCCTCACAATTAAATAAATACCTTAAAACATGACTGTATATTTACAATGAAATAATGAAAGAATGCAACACGGTAACCATGGTAACAGAATCTCACAGGTCCATCTATTTCTGTATGACTTAATGCAATTCCAATTATTACATTAGTTAGTTATTGTTGTTTTAATGGGCGGAAATACGAGGTCATCTGTCTCTAATATTACATTATTACATTACTGTGAAAGTTTCCAGACGTTTATAAGGTTATCACTGAACCAAATTAAGCTGTAAAATTCATCAATACGTATAGTATAATGCGT
The DNA here is from genome assembly GCA_946902985.2 of Meconema thalassinum. NCBI lineage: Eukaryota > Metazoa > Arthropoda > Insecta > Orthoptera > Tettigoniidae > Meconema > Meconema thalassinum. The sequence goes on from OX336394.1 coordinate 183,770,671, forward strand.
TTAAGGGGGTCAAGGGGCACTCTAGAAATTTTTTTCACGCAATTTTCACGTGTGGGTGTGGTACGAAAGGTCTTTTTCACCCGACTATAAATGGTCTCCGAAAACCACATTTAAAGGCCCTTAAATTAACAGTGTCTGTGATATTCCCAGAAAACTAACTTCGCTCTGATATACTTATGACGGAATGACAAACCACTAACCACTGCACCAGTAGCTGAATTGATAAAGTCTGATTATTCATACCAAGGATAAATCAGTCAAAGCATTCATGATTGAGATTTTGCTAAGTGTACTCTTTACAACTAGAATATTCGCGGGCGAAGCCGCGACGGGTAATGCCAGTATTCTTTATTACATTTTCTCTTAGGAAACTGATAGTAAAATTATTTATTTAGAATTTCCACTGATTGAGGAGCCTTACTGGCGCAGAATATCACACGTTCTGTTTGCTTTTCATTAAGTTATTCTAGTTTTCTTACAAATTTATCACACAAAGATTCGAAGTATTTTATTACTGATGGTCAGGTCTTAATCTTATCATAGATTCGTGGACCCTGGATTGAAATCACCTGATTTAGACAGTACATTCAAAAGTCAATGTAAAAAGAGAAAACTGGCCCAGCTCAGGTATTCCTCAGAATTTTGAAAATATTTCCACGCAATTCCTAATGGAAAAAAGATACAGTCAGTCTGAGAGACTAGACTTTATATCATTTCAAATGACGCATGCTACAAATGCTACAAATGTTAGAAAAGCTCAGGAGGGCTTCTCGCTTAGCTCGAAGCCCCAGGTCTCTTTCAACAGACTCCATTACCCATTAACTTAGGCTTCCCGCGCGGGCAAAGTAGAGCGGGAGGTGCACTCTGCTGCATGACGTCACGCACTCGCCGTCTCCGTATCGCATAACCCCAGACCCCAGGAGAAAACTCAGACTCAACAGACTCCATTTCCCTTTAACTTAGGCTTCCCGCGCGGGGAACGGAGAGTGGGACGTGCACTCTGCTGCATGAAGTCACGCACTCGCCGTCTCCGTATCGCATAACGCCAGACCCCAGGAGTAAACTCAGACTTGGTGCATATGCACTGAACAAAATGATGACGTCATACACGCCGTAACCGTAACGCATAACGGTAGACCAAAGCATAACGATGAAGTCGACAAGACCATTTGAAATGATAAAATTGTGTGTTCTTAGGGGAGAACATAACACCAACTAGTGAAGTATCAGGTAAGACAGGTTGAAACTTATCTCGAAACTTTGTGGACTCAATCATTGTACTATAAGAAGAGAAAGTGCGGAATATTTGCCGCCAGATTGAACTGCAAGGCTCCGAAAACATGTGGTGAATCTCCCATATAAATCAATGGGAAGTAGCGAGTACCTTAAATGTTGGAAGGGGCAGCGCTGACGGCCCAGGCACTCAAGGCCAGTGGGAAGCAGCCGCACGCTCCAGTCAGCATATACGCCTCGCCATGCGATTACTCCGAATACCGTAGGGATGTCCAGCTCTACCAGCCGTCATGCCTGCGTACCAGGATGTCAGTTACGATTTCGGAGCCTTGCAGTTCAATATTGAGGCTGATTTTCCGCACGTTGTCCTCTTATAGCACAACGATTGCGTCCACAAATTTTCAAGATGGGTTTTGACCTGTCTTACCTGATATTTCCCTAGTAAGTACAGTAGGATAATGAACATAAAATTAAAGATTTTGAATGGAAAATTGTGAATGATTTCAGTCTATTAATTCAGTCTAATAATTTGCACCCCTTTGTACATAGACCAAATTATGCCGTAAAATTCCCGGCGACAACCAGAGGGATTGAAACGTTTCAGGAGTCCCATGTCCACAGATACTCGATCATGACGCAGAGTTGTGACCGCCCACTGTCAATGCTAGCGCCATAAATCCTACTCCTTGTCCAAACAGCTCATCAATTAATCTCAACAATAATGGCAGCATCTATTTAGAATCAAATAGCATAATTTAAAACGTTCGGCGTGGTGCGGCGGCGACTTGAAAGAGCGATCCCGTGTTTATGATGACGGACAGGGACACAGTGAACACTCAATGATTTGTCTGGGGAATTCACATTCATCACTTCTTGCCCGCATAATGGGCACGAGAACCCATTCAACCCCATATGCATTATTTTTCTCCACGTGGAAATATTAACCAAGTGTTCTATGAGGAATTTTCAAGAATTTACCCTGGAACAGTACATTATTTGAGTTCTCTAGTTCCAACACCGGCCATCTGCATGTTGAAACATTTTTCAGTAGAGCCAAAAAACTATTTCTGATTATGTTATGCAAGACAAGAATACAATTCACCCATTAATAAAAATAGTACATCAAATAATGCTCTTCATAGACATTGTGATTAATAATCATACATAATTCTCTTTTGGGTTATTTGCATTTTAAATTGACACATGACCGATTTTGGAACTAACCATGGGAAAGTTTCCCGATTTTGAAACTAAAACAAGGAAGGTTACAGGTAGTTTCTCCCAAATGAATAAGAAATAATTGCGTAAGTGTACAGAATACTTTTATATGATTTATTATGACAGTTATAAGACATACACAGTTTTCACTACAGTAACTTGAAACAAAAAGATTAAATTCCTACACAGTGTTTTGTGTTTTCCAACATAATTGCACAACATTATTCATTGGCACTACCTTCAGCATCTTCATTGTCACCCAGTTGCAGAACATTTTTATAGAATGCAAGGAATTGAATGCTTTTCCAGTCAGCCCCTAAATGTTTCTCTAACAGCCACGCAACATCCCTAAATTTGAGTGGATTAAGAGTAATATCACTGTTGCAGCTTGAGGACGGGGTGGCAGCAAAATTGGAATCGGACGCATCAGTCTCGACTGTGAAAGGGACATTGTTGTCGATGCTACCTAGTGCGGCATTCTGTATAGCAGATTTGATCGATCGATTGTTTATTGTATACCACGGAAACAACAATAATACTCCATAAGAACATCTAGCGACGTGCCATTGACTGGCAACACTGGTAATAATAATGTGCTCCGCGTGGCAGGTTTGGGAACTAACACATGGCAGCTTTTGGAACTAACAACATCGAGCAAATGGCCAGTTTTAGAAATAACCGATAATTATACTACGCGATTTCTTTTGAATCGGGCCAGATTTGACACCCAGTGATTAAATCATAGAAAGACAATATCAGGGACTAGTTCTTTTTACAATAAAACGAATTTTCAATTTCATTGCATATGGCCAGGTTTGGAACTGGATGACTCATTTATTTATTTATTTATTTATTTATTTATTTATTTATTTATTTATTTATTTAATGTATGGCTATTAGTGCCGGGAGTGTCCGAGGACATGTTCGGCTCGCCAGAGTTTGTAGCTGCTTCTATGCGGACACCCATGGGGTGAGCTACAAGTACCGTCGCGTGAGGATGAGATGAAATGTAGAGGCATGAGAAAGTTCAATTTGAAGTAGTTCCAACTGTGGCTAACAGATGCCACTAACACCTAGCGACGAACGTTGGAAGTTGATAGAGCATTTCTAATGATATATAACCTACAAATTTGGCTACACACTACCAATTGTACTGGTAGGTTCTATTTCATGCCATAAATCTATGACATGGGCCCACCATCTTTACTTCCTCTCCGAAGGAAGGCATAGGCTACTGAAGGATTATAACGCTATTAAAAAATCCGGGACGGGTTTGAACCCTCGATCTTGGGCATAGCAGTTCAGCATGTTACCGACTACCCCACCGAAGTACAGTGGGGCTCTCAATGCCACGGAGAATTTTCATTCCCCTCAATGTGACAACAGCCTAAAACGAGGTGGAAATAAAAGTGTTCAGGATCATTTGCTTGATGTGCTTACATTGCATTAGCACCATACCGGATGCAAGCAGAGAAATATCGACCTTCCTGATAACACACGTTAGTTGGGCTGCATAAAACAATAGCATTAGGGGCAGCTGATTAACCAGGTATACGATGATGATGATTATTATTGTAATGCCTGTTGTGTCTACAGAGTTCGTTGAGTTTTATTATATGTGAACGGAAACGTAGACCAGATTCGCGCACATCTACTTGTCGACTTTACACTGATTACACGTGGCCATCAGGATAATCCCACTACAAGAAATCCAATTCAGCCACTGTGAAACTAGTGGCAGTACAGTGAGAATACTAAGTTCAGCTACAAATTCGGCATGATGGTATTGGAAGCATATGTAATTTTGGTGCTCGTAGGCCTACATGAGCGAAAGCAATGAGCAAAAATGTGTTTATGTACGACTGATTCTGAGCCACGATCGGTACGGCTGAAAGATGAGCAGAACTCCATACCTCATCCAAGAAGTACTACACATGCTGTCAAAAGACCGGCACCGACAGCAACGTTAGGTCATGGGGCCTAGCTCTCTGCTGACTCAGTAGACGCGTGGGTTCGAGCCTCACCGTCGCCCGTCCTTGAAATGGTTTTCCGTGGTTTTCACATATTCAACACCAGGTAAATGCTAGGACGGTACCTTCTGACAGGCCAAGGCCGCTTCCTTCCACATCCTTGCCCAGGTTCATTCATCTTCATCAATTCCATAATTCATCCCGACGCGCAGGTCACCCACGGGCGTCGACTAGAAAGACCTGCACTCGGCCTCTCAGGAGGCCACACGGCAAAAAAAAAAAAAAAAGATCGGTGACTGACTCTAAGATTGCTGTTGTTTGGCGTGGAAGATTAACAATTACATACAAGTGACTTCCAAAATAACGTTTCTTAGAGTAGTTCATATTTTCTCAAAAGTGAGAGCTGAAACTCAGACCACCATTGAGACTCAAAATTGTATCCAATGGCTCGAAGTCAGGTATCCGGGAGTGTAGACTACTATAGTTAAAATGTAATGTGCACTCGTTCCAAATTAAGACATAGGAGTTTGAATCTTGAGAAGGTCAATCTTAACCACTCGTTTAAAAATCAAAATTCTTCTTCTTCTTCTTCGTCGTCGTTTGGGCCTACTGAGGACCACGGGGCTCGTATCTCCTCGTCGCGTTGTCTTTTCTCTTCTTCCAGTACTCTTTCATCATCTGACTATGAGCCAGCTTTCTTTCCTCCGTCCATGGTGGTCTGCTGATACCAGTGTTCTTCCTAGCTGTCAGTGATACAGGAAAAACTCCCTGTCGGATGGCTTGCCGGAATTGTTGGCGGTCCTGTATGGAATTAAGTGGGAACCCTAGGTGGTCTAAATCCGTCCTGATCGTAGAGATCCACTTGGTCCTAGAGGCCTTCCCTCTTCCTGCCACTGTAAAGATCTTACTGGTGAGCCGGCAAGGAATCATGCGGGTCAAGTGTCAATAGAAGGCCAAGCGCCTCTTTCTTTTACAAGTCACAATGTCTTCTTGATCGCTGTAAAGCTCATCATTGTGCCGAATTCTATCATAATATTTTACAGACAATCAATAATATTCTACGAACAGTGAATTCAGACTTAACGAACATAAATGTTTCCAAGTAAAATAAAGACAAGTAAAAATATCAAATCACTTTCTGATATAATTTCAATTTTCAGTGTTCACTATAATGACTATGCTCTATACCTTACCAACCGAACACCCGTTCAGGAATGGTTCGTCGCCTGCGCTTACCTGAAACAAATGAGACGATTATTAGAAAAGTAACTTTGTATGTATTCGTATGAATCATTAATTATACAACACACAATGTTGGTCAATTCAAGCAAAAATAAAACAAATACGCTCACTGCATTCAAATCACGTTCCTGGGGTTACAAAGTCACATAAACTACCAACGGAATGCTTAAGGCAACAGGATGATAAATGTCATTGTGAAAATATTCAGAAAAATAAAACCTTAAGTCAACAATAAGTTGAACTATTAATTATTGTACCAGTTTCAGCCACATTGTGACCTTCTTGAGCGGCAAATTATAATTATATAGATATGCAAGACTTGTATTCAAAAATTTTCCATATCAAAGGTTGTTATCAAAATTATTTCAACGAAACTCTAGCCTAATCGTTGCACTTGAAGTTATATACTTTAATTCAAATGAGGACCGTATTCTAAACAATATGGTGGAAAACTTTCTTGAAAATTTTCTAAAATAAATTTAAATTATTGTTACGAGAGCGGGGTTGCTTCATTCCCTCTCGTGTGACTCACAGCCGCCTGAGGTTACATCTGGTCTCTGTCGGCCGGCTACATGCGCAGCGGGAACAAATACATGGTCTGGAGTGTTCCCGGCCTACCAGGTGATGGAACTCTCGGGAGGAGCCGTGAACTCTCCTACTCTGGAAACATCCATTGAGTCACCATCCTCCCTATATAAAGCGACCTGGCCAGCGAGGAAACCGAGTTTTTGGGGACAGTGTTTTTGAGCGAGTGCGACAGTAGTGTACCAGGGATCCCAGGACCATCTATACGAGGAACAATCACGCCAACTTCGGGACCTGCTACGCGAATTCCAGGATGTCTTCTCCGTGGGGAGCAAAGACTTCGGCAGGACAAGCTTGGTCCAGCACAGAATTGACGTTGGGGACAGCGCACTGATTAGGGCCCCATTCCGACGTGCCCCGCTCACCAAACAAAACGAAGTCGACCGGATGGTAGAAGAGATGAAGGAGCAGGGGGTGATCGAGCCATCACATAGTCCTTGGAGTTCTCCGGTCGTGCTAGTGAAGAAGAAGGACGGCTCCACCAGGTTCTGCGTGGAATACAGGCGGGTGAATCACGTCACGAAGAAGGACAGCTACCCTCTACCCCGGATCGACGACACCCTGGACACTATATCAGGGTCAAGATGGTTCTACACCTTGGATTTGAAGAGTGGCTACTGGAAGGTGGAGGTCAACCCTAAGGACCGCGAGAAAACGGCGTTCTCTGTGAGAAGCGGACTTGGGCAGTTCACCGTCATGCTATTCGGTTTGTGCAATGCCCCTGCGACTTTCGAAAGGCTAATGGAGTCCATCTTGAGGGGACTATACTGGAAGACTTGCCTGGTCTACCTAGACGACGTCATCGTTCTGGGGAGAAGCTTCGAGGAGCACTACAGCAACCTGAAGGAGATCTTGGTGAAGCTACGAGCTGCCCAGCTGAAGTTGAGCCCCAAGAAGTGTCAGCTCTACCAGAAGTCGGTCCAGTACCTTGGGCATATCGTCTCCGAGGAAGGGGTGCGCAACGTCGCAGAGAAGACCGCAGCTGTGAGGGAGTGGCCAGTTCCGAAGGACAAGTCCCAACTACGAAGCTTCCTGGGACTCTGCAGCTATTACCGTCACTTCATGACAGGATTTGCCGACATCACCAAACCGCTGCATCGACTGACTGAGAAGGACCAAGTCTTCACGTGGACAGCGGAATAACACAACGCCTTCGAACAACTCAAGCAGGCTCTGTGCACCGCACCTATTCTGACTACCCCAAACCGGAAACATGGTTCGTCGTCGATTCCGATGCCAGCGACTTTGGTATAGGGGGAGTCCTGTCGCAAGTAGAGGTCGGCGAGGAGAGAGTGGTGGCATATTTCAGCAAGGCCTTGTCAAAGCCAGAGAGGAACTACTGTGTCACCAGGAAGGAACTGCTCGCCATCGTGAAGACCATCGAACACTTCCACAAGTACCTGTACGGGCAAGAATTTCTCATCAGGACCGACCATGCACCCCTGCGGTGGCTCCTGTACTTCAAGCAGCCCGAGGGTCAACTCGCGCGGTGGTTAGAGAGGCTTCAACAGTACAGCTTTGAGATCCAGCACAGAAAAGGCCAACTGCATTCTAACGCCGACGCCCTGTCACGAAAACCCTGTCCCGAAGACTGCACCTTCTGAGCCAGAAGGGAGGAGAACACCGGGATAGAGTGCCGAAGGACTATCGTGGAACTTCAAGGGTGCTGGAGCCGCGAATCTTTCACGCGGGCACAAGCGGAAGATGATGACCTGGGACTGATAGCCGAATGGAAGAGGGCCTGTGTTCCCAGACCCGGGTGGAACATTGTGAGCGACTGCAGTCCAAAGTTCAAGTCCTACTGGGCGCAGTGGGACTCGCTGATTGTAAGGGATGGCCTCATCTGCCGTACCTGGGAGAGCACCGACAGGAAGACATCTCGGGAACAAGTCATCGTTCCAAAGGCTAAGATGGTGGAAGTCCTGAAGGAAATCCATGGAGCATCATCTGGTGGACACCTAGGGATAATGAAGACCCTGGAGAAGCTGAGAGAGCGGTTCTACTACATGGGATGCCGAGCAGACGTGGAGAACCACTGCGCGAGGTGCCACGATTGTGCAGCCTGCAAGGGCCCAGGACGAAAACGACGGGGCCCACTGAAGACCTACAACGTGGGCGGCCCCATGGAGAGAGTGGCCATCGATGTTGCTGGGCCATTCCCGTTGAGCAAGGCAGGGAACCGTTACATATTGGTCGTCAGCGACTACTTCACCATATGGCCAGAGGCGTATGCACTCACTAACCAAGAAGCCGCGACGATCGCAAAGACCCTGGTGAAGGAATTCGTCAGCCGGTACGGAGTAACCTTGGAGCTGCAATCCGACCAAGGGAGGAACTTCGAGTCTCAGGTGTTCCAGAACCTATGCCAGCTGCTGGAAATCCGGAAGACAAGGACGACTCCGCTACACCCCCAGTCCGTCGGAATGGTAGAGCGATTCAATCGCACCATCGAGAACCATCTCCGGTTAGTCGTCAGCGAGCACCAGAATGATTGGGACAGGCACCTTCCACTATTTCTCCTGGCCTACCGCGCTGCCGTGCATGAGGCCACCGGGTGAACACCAGCACGGGCCATGTTCGGGAGGGAACTCCGTCGACCTGTCGACCTTGCCTTCGGCTGACCTGGGGACGATCCGGTCCCGGTAAGCCAGTATTGTCAAGAACTGGTTAACCGACTGGAAGACGTGCACGCGTTCGCGAGGGGGAGACTGCGGATCGGGACCGACCGAATGAAGACCCGATACGACCAGCAGACGGATGCCGGCGGATTCCACGAGGACGACCTGGTCTGGCTCTTCAACCCATTACGGAAAAAAGGCTTGTCACCCAAACTGCAGAAGTCCTGGGAGGGCCCGTACCGAGTCGTGAAACGGATCAACGATGTCGTCTACAGGGTCCAGCGGAGCCCGAGGGCGAAGATGAAGATCGTGCATCGAGATTGCCTGGCAGCCTATGGAGGGACACAGACGGACCAATGACTGATCGGGACGATCAGCCTTTTTAGGAAGGGGGTGGTGTTACGAGAGCGGGGTTGCTTCCTTCCCTCTCGCATGACTCTCAGCCGCCTGAGGCTACCTCTGGTCTCTGTCGGCCGGCTACTTGCGCAGCGGGAACAAAGACATGGTCTGGAATGTTCCCGGCCTACCAGGTGATGGAACTCTCGGGAGGAGCCGTGAACTCTCCTACTCTGGAAACATCCATTGAGTCACCACCCTCCCTATATAAAGCGACCTGGCCAGCGAGGAAACCGAGTTTTTGGGGACAGTGTTTTTGAGGGAGTGCGACAGTTGTGGTTGACGTGACGTGTGAAATTACGAAACACAAGTGAGGTTATTGCAGTGCGTTGAAGTGCTGTGTGGATTGCGAAACGCAGTGGAATGTTTTCCTATCCTTCGGACGGCGAGACAGTGCACTATCAGAACAAGTGAGTGTGGCTTGTTTACATAAGAAAGAGTGCCATTACTTCTAGCCAGGTCTCTGGTCCGCCTCATCAGCGAGAAGATTAACTGCAAGACCGAGTGGAAGGGTGAGTCGAGCTCCACAAAGGAGGTAGCTTCTGTAAGACAGCTAATTGTTTCTATCTGCTTATTGTACGGTGTATATTTCTGTCCTTCAATAAACCTAACATTTCTTTAAAGGAACAATTGTGTTGTGCTTCTACCCACCGTAATCCAGTTAACGAACTTGCCACTAGGTCTAACACGTAATATTATTAAAATCTTAGACTATATATTTATATTCCGTAGAGTGTAGCATAGGCTACAGTGCGTCCGTTCTGGAGTTATGACGTCTGAGAAGTTGAACGGAGTTATGAAACGAAACCTCAAATCCTTATGAAAATATTACTCTCATGTGGATGATGATGATTCTAGCCTTTAAGGACGGAACAGCGGAACCATCTGCTCCTTTATGTAGAGGAATAAAAGATGTTGCATGTACCAGTGGTGTACTCAGGATTCCCTCCTCGGAGGGGGGGGGGGTCATAAATATAATAGGGTAAGTGTGTACATTATTAAAGGGGCAGATAAACTTGATGTTCCGCCCCTTAAAACGACAGTCATCATAATAATTAAAATGATATTTCGATTAATATTCATAAAAAAACAATAATTAAATAACCGTTCTCTTTGCATGTAAACTATTTTAGGCCTCATTTTTTTCGACACAAGAAGGAAATGAAAATAATAAAAATTAAATATATGGAAAACAATAACTAAATACAGTATTAAAACAAATGATGCAGTGGTATCATCATGCCCATAGTTACGTGGTTGCTTATAATATTGATGTTATGTGAGAGAAACATGATGATTTGCTCTCCGTGTTCCTACTGCCATGCCATTACTATTGTCTCTCAAAATCTGCCTATCTTGATGTCTTTATCGGTATCATTAATTGGATTAAATAGGACAAACTCCTCATGTACTGAATTATCTTTAACGAAACGGACACACACAATTAAAGCGACATGAAAAAGGGTCCCGATCGCACACTTCAACAGCAAAACTGATCCATTGCTAGCTCCAACGCTGAAGGAGAAGTCTCGCTGCGAGTAGATTGCAGGAGATTTACCAAGTGAGGAACGTGGCCACTTTTAAAATATATACAGTAGTTAAGACGCCTCACTAGAGCGTGAAACAGGTCATAGATGGGACAATATAAAGATTGAAGTACAGAAATATCTCCGAGGGTGGGGGTGGGGGTTAAACCCTGCCCCCCACTCTCCCCCCTTCCCCTCCGTCGGTACGCAACTGGTATGTACATGAAGCCAGGAAGCTTTGTTTCCTCCTTATAGCTCACTGTCACCAATTGAGCAAGTATAAGTGTTCAAACATTCTGGGAGGTGGGGGCTGGAAGGTTGACTGGGAACCAAATCGAGAACTAAACACTTTATTATGGGGCCATGCAACTATCTCATTTGAAATTCCAACATCTAATTGAGGACGCGTTCCTGATTCTCAACAGTGGATACACTTACTGGACTGCCAAACCTTCTGTTCTGTTGACACAATACATAACAATTGCAATTATTAGCCTACTTTTCTCATTTTGCAAAAATGAGGAAAAAGTAGACTTATGATATCGATACGGGAAAATGTGTGTCTGTCTGTCCTTCTGTCTGTCTGGCTGTGTGTGTGCCCCCCCCCCCCCCCCCCCCCCCCGCTATGAACTCCTAAACGGCTGCAGCTGTCGAAACAAAATTTGGCAACAGAAAAGATCTATACCTGAATATCTCACGGCCATAATTTAAATGGACGTCTGTGCTACCAACTGCTGAAAAATCGCAATAGTAATTTGAGCTCTATATTGGATATCTCAGAAGTTATGTATGCGAACTATTACAAAATTGGCACACATATAGACAATATCTTTCGAGATTAATTTTCGGAAGACCATACATGCCAGTATTGCCAACATGATTCTATGCCTGCCGATAGGTCCAATTTCTAAATGCATGTAACTTCTATACTATCGATTGGATTTCAACCAGATTTCGTATGTACTATGTGTACTATAACAGATATGACTGTGCGTATTCTAATGAGCCACCAGGGCTACCAACTGTTTATAAATGCTCTCTCTGTATTTTAACCCTAATATCAATATATCAAGAAGTGTACAAACCAACAGCTCTAAACTTTGCTCACGTATACTACCTGACATTCCACCTTTGTTTGGAGTAACTTACAGTATATACATCAGTGTTGCCAACACGATTCAAAGCCTGCTGATAGGTCCAGATTTTTAAATGCATATAACTTCTATACTATATAACTAATGGATATCAACCAAATTTCGTATGTGCTTTTTATACCATAATAGTTATGACTATGCGTATTTGTAAGAACAAGCAGGGCTGCCAACTGTTAATGAATGCTCTCTCTCTATTCGTTTAATCTTAATATCATTATATCAGAAAATATGCAAGTCATCATCTCTAAACTTTGCACACATATTGTACCTGTCATTCTAGATTAATTTGGAGTAACTAATATATCTCAGTGCTGCCAACATGATTCTAAGCTTTTTGATAGTTTCAATTTTTAATTACATGTAACTTCTATACTAACAAATGGATTTTATCCAAATTTGGCGCTATAATAGATCGTAATATTTCAGATTAATTCTGAGCATCACATACATGACATTGTTCCCAACATGATTTTACGCGCATTTATAAATCCAGTATCAAACAACATGTAATGTCCATAGTATCCATTGGACTTGAGCCAAATTTTGTATGTGCATTCTATAACTTAAGAGGTGGAACTAAGTATATATATTCAGAGTCACCTGGGCTGTCACCTGTAGTAAGTTACTCTATTACTTGATTTCGTCATTATTCCAGATAGGTCTATATAGATTGGCATCAATGAGAATTTTTAAGAAAAGTAGGCTCTTTAGTTCGTCACGGAACTACTTGTTTTACAATTGAATTGAGTCTCTATGCACTGCATATTTTAACAATCAATTTCACATGTGTCCAGATCGTATTCTTCTACCAGCCTTGACATCCTCCCAGTATTTCTTGAGTCCATCGATCAGTGCCTTCTTTCGTGCTTCTGGTAGAGTCCCTCTCCGTCTCCTGGGCTCACTTTCCACTTTAAAATTTTGATAGTTTTTAATAATTTGTCGAATTTCAAATCCGTCGTGGATTTTCACGTTTGGATTACCAATTTCCGAAGCCACCGTGACTTAGACGGCAGCACGCCGGCCTCTCACCGCTGGGTCCGTGGTTCAAATCCCGGTCACACCATGTGAGATCTGTGCTGGACAAAACGGAGGAAGACAGGTTTTTCTCCGGGTACTCCAGTTTTCCCTGTCAACATTTCATTCCAGCAACACTCTCCACTATCATTTCATTTCATCTGTCATTCATTTAATCATTGCCCCAGAGGAGTGCGTCAGGCGTCGGCAGCCGGCACAGTTCATATCGTCGCCGCTAGATGGGGGATTCATTCATTCCATTCCTGACCCGGTCGGAAACTGGAAGCAGGCTGTGGATTTTCATTACCAATTTCCATCAGGTCTTTCTCACATACTTGGAACCCTCTCCATTTCATTGCTTTTGGCTTTGTGAAATTCCAGATTTACTTACTCGGTCATCAGTCATACGGAAGATATGCCCATAGATCAGCAATCATTTCTTTCTGAAGGTCGACATTATTGGTTCTATTTTGGAGTATAGCTCTTCATTGGATCTCAATCGTATGTGGCCATTAAACCATATGTTACCTAAAATCACACGTAATAACCTTCTCGTTTTAATAATAAGTCAACATGCCCTTGTCTACACAAAGTCAAAGTCTCCAAAGCATACAACCCTTCCAGTTTTAGTACCGAGCTATATTTTTATTATTATTAATAGTGATACAAACAGCAGAACAGCACGCAATCTCCACGTGTCAATGACTCTTCATCCGGAATGCCCTCACTAGCCCTGAGACGCCGACAGATAGGTGTACAAAGTTCACATCACACTCACTTCGGAATGGCAAAGACGTGTAATAATTTCTTCCAGGGAGGCCTGGTTTAGATCGTTCAAGTTGACCTCCATGGCAACCTGCTCATCGTGGTCAGAATATAATCAATGTTGAAGACGTCACATAAACCCAGTTTGATATCCATTTCTGTACGATCGAAATTAATTCTCCAATATGAAAAATTTTTCCACCATCGTGTGACCTATTTTCTGCTCCAACCTCACAGCACAATGTTCTTTGCATTATTTGGAACACATAATGCTGATGTGGTGCCTCCGTGGCTTAGACGGCAGCACGCCGGCCTCTCACCGCTAGGTCCGTGGTTCAAATCCCGGCCACTCGATGTGAGATCTGTGCTGGACAAAACGGAGGCAGACAGGTTTTTCTCCGGATGCTCCGGTTTCCCCTGTCAAAAATTTCATTCCAGCAACACTCTCCACTATCATTTAATTTCATCTGTCATTCATTTCATCATTGCCCCAGAGGAGGGCGTCAGGTCTCGGCAGCCGGCACAGTTCATATCCACGCCGCTAGATGGGGGCTTCATTCATTCATTCCATTCCTGACCCGGTCGGTCAACTGGAAGCAGGCTGTGGATTTTCATTTCAATGCTGATGTATCGATACGCCGACGAATGGACATGCACATGAGAGCTGCGCGATATCCAGTACTGATTATTTTGGGGCATATCGGTATTTTCCAACAGTCAAAACGTTATCCACTAGTTGGTATACCTGGCATTGCCCTCTTTCCACCTCGTAGCAGTATGTCTAGCATTCTTGGCTGTCACTGCGAAGGTCAGGGTTCAATCCCCGATTCAGTTAAGAAACTAAATTCTGCTCTGAGGGCTGAAACAGGGTACACTTATCCCCGTGAGGCACATCTGAGAAGAGGTGGATTCGGTTCAGTGCGCAGCCATCCTAGAAGTGGTTTTCGGTAGGTTCTTACTTCTACTCCAGGAAAATGCTGGGATGTTGTCTAAATTAAGAACACGACTGCCTTAAGTACAAATGGTAGCGTTAATTACAAATACGTACATGTGTACAACCAGGATGAAGGTTAACAAATACAGTATATTCGAAACACACCCAAGTACATGGAGCTACACGAACATGATAACGGAAAGCCCCTAAACCAATCAACAACAAAGGCCGAGTTGTCTTGATGAAGCTCTATGAATGTGCAGACTCAGTAGGCTACAATATTGGTGAACTCGAAAGCTAATGGTCTCCTTGTTCGTTGTCTGTCTGATATTTGAACCCATCTGTCCCGTATGTCCATAATAATAGTCATAATTTTAAAGTATTGAGTTGAAAAGCCAGAAATAATTTCTGTTTTTGTTCTTCTTCCTGGGCTGTCATCAGGGCGATTTCTAGCTTACTTCAGCGACTTGAAATAGTGCAGGAGTGTGGATTCCTATTATGCGCGTAGGTTCATTTGCCAAAATATACTTCCTCCTTTTTCGGCCTCTGCTACTTTCAATTTATCCTTCAATTACGATCTGAAGGAGTTTATATTTACCATTGTAAATATGTCCAACGTATTCAAGGTTTATCATGTTGATGCTATGCAAGACGTCCAGTTCCTTGTGAAGGCGTTCGAGCACTACTACTCTATTGAACTAGCGAGTTTAAAATACATCTCAATTTTCTCGTTTATCTGACCTCAGGGAATATGGAGCCAGCACACCAACAAAACCCAATCCCCTTCAATTCAAACTTCTCCAAGTTGTCGTAAACTTCACGTACATTTCAGATGCAAATCTGTAGGGAATGAAGTAGCAAGATCTGGACTTAGACAGTTGTACAAGAGCCAGGGATTCAAGCGTCACTTTGTTCATAGCTGTGAAATGGAACGACTGCATCGTACATTGTATTGTATTCCACAGCAGTTGAACTTGGGATAATAACAATGAAGTCTGGAGACTAAACTGAGGAACCTTAGTCTTTAGGATTGAAATGTTTTATTACCTTGAAACAGTACTGGAATACTGTGCTACCAGGCTTTTAAAAGTCTGCCTATTGCGGGAAATAAAACAAGTAAAACATATAATGAGAAATTTGTGTGTCTCCGCATTAAGCTCAGAATACTGCAGCATTATATTTTATTTTGTTGTGATCAGAACAGTAAAAGATAATACTGCATATCTTTCCGTATATTGTATGCTCATCATCCTGATTTTATGTTGAATAAGAGGGGGTGGGAGGATATAAAATTTTATTAATTTTAACTCAAAACGATCGGCTAATTAAGTTGAGAGACCACCTCGTGATGTAGTGGCTAGTATTTTTTGGCTGTAACCCTTGGGGTTCGGGTTAGATTCCTGGCTTTGCCAAGAAATTTAATTCTGATCTGAAGGCTGGAACGAGATACAATCAGCCTCATGAGGAAAAACTGACTAGGTTAACTTTCCTCGTCAGCCATCCGATTAGCGGCTTTCCTTGATTTCTCACTTGTATGCCAGGAAAATGACCGGGTGGTTCTTAACTTAAGGCCATGACCGCCTCCTTCTCAAACCTCACCTGAGTTACAAATACACGAGGCTCAGACGACCACTGTGTCCAAGCCACTAAATGAAACAACAACAACAACAACAACTGATTAGGTTGAGAGAAACGCGGACTCCACCAACAGAAAACTTAACCTAAGGACCAGGCTGTCGACCATGACAAACGGCAGGCATAGTCTCAAATTTGGAAATTCCTGACAATGAACTTGACTAATTTTTGGGCATAATGTGATGGGAGGAATGTAACGCATAATATAAGTCACTCAGGATTGCCACTGTTAGGGCCACAATTCAAACTTTCGATTTCCGAAGTTCAAGCTCACCCTTGCAGCGGCCACCCCTCTTGATCACGATTTTCAAAACCCAAAGCTCCTGACCAAGAGCTACGGTACCTTCTACCTCCTTGTATCCTGTTGGTGCCCGTCAATGGTCAATGTCAGGCAGAGATTCAAACTTGCAGATTCCTGATCAAGAGCTTTGGTATCTTCTACAACCTTGGTTGGTTGGTTCCTCAGTTTAGGGGCTGCGACAACGTGGTCATGTAGCCCCGTGTACTTTGGGTGTGTGTAGAATCTGTCTGATAACCGGTATTAATTGTGATGGCTGTATTACTGTGTGTTAACTGTTTTTAATTCAAGTGGGGACTGCAGACATTGAATTTTCAAGTTGTTCCTACTTTTGCCGCCAAACGCCACCATTAACGAAAACTAGTTCAGAACTTGGTTACTAGGCGCCACCGCAGTCGCCTCCTGGCGACGAACGTTGAAACCTAAGAGCGTTATTGAAATTTAGCTTCACACAGGTTTAATTAGTGGAAGGTTCTTTTACATGCCATAAATCTAAGACATGGGACCGCCGGCTTTACTTCCCCTCCGAAAGAAGGTATACTGAGGGATTTTAACGCTCTTAAAACATCCGACGACTTCGACCGGGATTATTCTACAACCTTGAATTTCCTTGTTAACTCAAGCATGGAGATCCCTGATCAAGACCTATTGTATCTTCTACCTCCTTGTAAGCTTCTTGTGTCTTTCCATGGCCAACGCCAGGCAGTAACTCTAATTTGGAGATACTGACAAAGAGCTATTATATCTTTTACTTCCCTGAGTCCTCTTGGTACCCCTCTATAGCAAGTGGTAGACAGAGACTCAAGTTTGGTGGTCCCTGATCAACAGCTATAAAATCTTCTACTTCCATGTATCCACTTGATAGCCCCTCTAAAGCTGAAGCCAGGCAGAAAGTAATGTTGGGAGATCCCTGACCAAGAGCTTTGGTATCATTTACCTCCTTACAACCTCTTGACACCCCTGAATGGCAGACAGAGACCATGTTTAGAGATCTCTGATCAATAGCTATGGTAACTTCTACCAACCTTGCTATTTTCGTTGTGCTCCTCCGTGGTCAGTGATGGCCAGAGATACAGGTTTGGAAACCCTGATCAAGAGCTATGATATTTTGTATATCATATCCTCCATGGACAATGACTGGCAGAGGTTCAAGTTTGGAACCCTTCATCAAGAAAAATGGTACTTCCTGCGTCCCTGCCTTCTCTATGTACCAGTCCATGACAAATGGCAGACAGAGATTTCAGTTTGGCGACCCTTGATCAAGAGCTATGATAACATATATTTTCTACCTCCTTGCCATCCTCTTTGACCACGTCCATGACCAATGGCAGAGGACGTTAACCAGACGGAGATATAGAACAACACACTGATGCCAAGACACGTGACCACTGGAAGTACTGTAGGTGTAACATTATGGAGCGGTGCCAGCGGACACATCTGACAATCCTTTCTGGACGGTGAAAGAATGCATGTCTGTCTTAAAGGAATACTTTTTTTGTGTGATATGCTTCTTTATTTGAGTGATCCCTCTCATAAGTCAGCAGTCTGATATAATCCTTTCACAGTTATTTTTTTTTTCTAGAAACACTCACGAGTTCAAATTAAATAGCAGGCGGCATTTCTTCTTTGGTTGTTTCTTAATATTATTTAATTATATATGAAATTAATTCCAGTACAGCCTACATAGATATCATTCGTTAGTTTTGAGTACTTCAACTTTAACCATTTTAGTTTTAATTATTTCAGTTTTAACGATTTTAGTTTTAAGTATTACAGTTTTAACTATTTTATTTTTAGTACATCAGTTTTAAGAATTTTAGTTTCAAGTATTTTAGTTTTAAATATTTTAGTTTCAAGTACGTATTTCAGTTTTAACTATATTAGTCTTGAGTATTTCAGTTTTAACTATTTAAGTTTTAAGTATTTCAGTTTAAGTTGTTTTAGTTAAAGCATTACAGTTTTAACTATTTTAGTTTTCAGTATTCCCGTTTCTATTTTAATTTTATATATTTCAGTTTTAAGAATTTTATTTTTAGTTAAAGTATTTCAATTTTAAGGATTCCAGTTTTAACTATTTTAGTTTTAAGTATTTCAGTATTAACTATTTTAGTTTTAAGTATCTCAGTTTTAAGTATTTAGTTTTAGTTAAAGTAGTTTTTAGTTAAAGTATTTCATTTTTTGTTAAAGTAGTTTTTAGCTAAAGTACTTCAGTTTCAAGTACTTCAATATTAGTTTAAGTATTTCAGTTTTAAGTATTTCAATATTAGTTCAAGTATTTCAGTTTTAAGTATTTCAGTTTTAAATATTTCAGTTTTAAGTATTTCAGTTCTATGGTTTCAGTTTTAGGTATTTTAGTTTGAAGTATTTAAGTTTAAGTTTTCAGTCTTAAGAATTTCAGATTAAAGTATTTTAATTTAAATAATTTAGTTTAAGTACGATATCTCAAATTTAGTATGTCAATTTGAGTACTTTAGTTTAAGTATTTCAGTTTACGTTCTTCAGTTTTATGTATTTTAGTTTTAAGTATTTCAGTTCAACGTTCTTGGTTTAAGTAATATAGTTTAAGTATTTCAGTTCTAAGTATTTCAGTTCAAATACTTTAGTTTTAAGTATATCAGCTTTAAGTCTTCATTTAAGTATTTCATTGTTAAGTATATCAGTTTACGTTTTTCAGTTTTAAGAACGGTATTTTAGTTTTAAGTGTTTTAGATTTTAGTATGTCAGTTTTAAGTATTATAGTGTTACAGTTTGTAACAGTAACACCGTATCTTTACCATCAAGCTGACGATGACCCCCAATAAAGGGTTGAGAACATGTTCCAAAACAATAAATAATGAATTATTGGCAGGCGTCTCTTCTTCTAAAATTGAATATCACAAGACCTACACTAAAAAATGAAATGGCTAAATAATATATGAATTTCCACCAATGGCCATAGCAGGTTATTTTAAATTAACGCCCATAGGCTCCCGAAAAGTTAAATTCCCAAATTTGGCTACCAGATGCCAGTGACACTGACACTAGTGGCAAATGTTGGAACTTGATAGAGTGTTTCTAACAAAATAACTTACAAATTTAGCTACACGATACCAATTTTAACGGTAGGTTCTTTTACGTGCCATAAATCTATGACATGGGCCCGCCGGCTTTACTTCCCCTCCGAAGGATTTTAACGCACTTAAAACTCAGACGACTTCAGCCGGGTTTGAACCCACAATATTAGGCATAGCAGTTAATCACGTTACGAACTACGCCACCGAAGCCATGAAATAGCTAAATGAAATAGCGTTATCACAACTAACAGTGTCAATATGGAAATATCATCAAAGTAGAAAATACAGTAGATTCTTTTTTTAATCGCCTAACGTCCTAGCTCGGCTTCACCCACGAACTCTGCGAAGGATCATTCCTCTACCATCACAAGGACGGTGTCTTGTAGCTGAATACACTTTGTCAGCAGATACAACAGGGGTTGGTGACCGGCCGATCACCCAGGCGACCCCTACCTTGGATTTAGGGTCTAATTAAGGTTCAGGGAAAGGATTTTGGAGGGGAGTTGGCTGAACCTGTTTAAAAGAACCGTCCAGGAATTTTATTTGGAAGAAAGTGGGAAACCACGAAAATCACATTCAGGACGGCTGAGATGGGATAAGAATCTACGCTCTCCCGATGCCAGCGAGGAACGCGCTACCTGTTAGCGTTCTGCGCCACCGTGGGCAGTGCAAATAAATAACAAATTTGAAGAATAAATGTAAACATATGTAATGACTAAGAAAGGTTCGGTGCTGAAATTTGTTGAACATTTCTTTAAGTAGGATTATTATTTCACTAACTAGGGAAGAGAAATTTCCTCACCTGGTACCATCACTTCATTACATGTGATGCAATAAATCCTAACTTCGGCCACGTAAGTAATTAGTGGTCAGCTTAATAGTCGAATAGCGTAGTGGCTAGCATTGTAGGCTGTCACCGCGGAGGCCCGGTTTCTATTTCTGGCTCTGGCAAGAAATTAAATGCGGATCTGAAGTCTGAAACGGGGAATAATCCGCCCTTTAAGGCAAAACTAAATCGAGACGGGTTCGATTCCTACCTCAGCCTTCCTGGAGTGATTTTCTGCGGTTTCCTACTTCTACTCAAGAAAAAATGAAGCGTTGGTACCTAACTTGAGGCCACACTGGAATTTCTACCCACATCTTACCACGATTACAAGTATACACACCAGTAGAAATATCACAGTGACACAGATTGTCAGACAAATTTTACACACACCCATGTACACGACGCTACATGACTACGGAGTCGCAAAGCCCCTATAAATCATCAACAACAAACAACAAAAGTGGAATAGAACTGTGATTTATAAGTTATATGTACATATAATAGAGCCTCCGTGGCTTAGGCGGCAGCACGCCGGCCTCTCACCGCTGGGTCCGTGGTTCAAATCCCGGTCACTCCATGTGAGATCTGTGCTGGACAAAACGGAGGCAGACAGGTATTTCTCCAGGTACTCATGTTTTCCCTGTCAAAATTTCATTCCAGCAACACTCTCCACTATAATTTAATTTCATCTGTCATTCATTTAATCATAGCCCCAGAGGAGTGCGTCAGGCCTCGGCAGCCGGCACAGTTCATATCCTCGCCGCTAGATGGGGGCTTCATTCATTCCATTCCTGACCCGGTCGGAGACTGGAAGCAGGCTGTGGATTTTCATTTTCATGTACATATAATATGAATTCAGACAAATTAAAGTTTGTTGAAAATCAAAGGAATGAGAATGAATTTTCAGGGATAAGCTGTATCCCTACTTAGCGTTAGTGGAACGAAACTTAAATGTTGTTATTCCGGCGTTATAAATGAATTCAATAACTACAATAATCAATCTTTAAAGATACAAGTAGTTCCCTGAAGAACTAAATAGCCTAATTTCATAAGACCTACTTATGTTAATTGCCTCTATCAACACACAAAATTTCAGTTTGATTGCTGTAATAGATTCGTAGATATTGAGAACCGTCTACATGTTTTGGATGGTCGCCATGTTGGATTTTTATACATCTAGGCTAGGCATAGAGGTATGTATTATTATATGAAGATCATTGCGTAGGTTTATTTTTCAAACTTCAATCCCATGATTAGGACACAAGAAATTAAAACGAGATTGGAAAATTTAGCACAGTGGTTATGAAAATAAACAAGAAGTTCCGTGAAGAACTATACAGTCTACTTTTCATGCCAATGATTATTCTACAGAATATGAACCTATCTAGAATAATGACGAAATTAAGTTTGTAATATCGAAATATCTAATTAGTTCAAAATATACCTGGTATAATGTAGCCTAATAGAGCACTACAGTTGGCAGCCCTGGTGACTGAATATATTCTTAGTTCCATCTCTTAAGGTACAGAATACAAAATATGGTTGAAGTCCAATGGACGTTACATGCAGTTAGACATTGGATCTATCAGCACGCGTAAAAGCATGTTGGCAACAATGTCATGCGTGTGCTGGTCAGAAATAATCTGAAATATTATGATATATTTTTGTGCCAATTTTGGATGAAATACATTTGTTATTATAGAAGTTACATATATTTTAAAATTGGACATATCAGCAGGCATAGAATCATGTTGGCAGCACTGTCTTGTATTAATTACTCCAAATTAATCTAGAATGTCAGGTGCTATACGTGTGCAAAGTATAGAGCTGTTGGCTTGCATACTTTCTGATATATTGATATTAGGGTAAAAAAATATAGACAGCATTTATTAACAGTTGGCAGCCCTGATTGCTCTTAACAATACTAATAGTAATATCTGTTCTGGTACACATAGCACATACGAAATTTGGTTGAAATCCAACTGATAGTATAGAAGTTACATGTATTTAAAAATTGGTACTATCAGCAGGTTTATAATCATGTTGGTAGAACTGACGTATATAAGTTACTCCAAATTAATCTAAAATGTCAGAATATACGTGTGCATAGTTTAAAGCTGTTGGCTTGCATACTTTCTGATATATAGGTATTTGGATGAAAAAAATAGAGAGAGCAATTATTAACAGTTGGCAGCCCTGGTGGCCTTAAGAATACGCTCAGTCATATCTGTTTATGTACAGATATTACATACAAAATTTGGTTGAAATCCAATTGATAGTGTAGAAGTTATATGCATTTAAACATTGAACCTATCAGAAGGCTTAACATTATTTTGGCAACACTGTCATACTTGGCCTCCTGGGAATTAAACTGAAATAGTTTTATCTACATGTGTGCCAATTTTGGATTAGTTCCCATGCATACCTTGCAAGATATCCAACATGGAGCTCAAATTTCTAGTGCGTATTTTCAGCAGTTGGTAGTACTGACATCATTTTCAAATATGGACGTGAGATATTCCGGTGCACATCTTTACTCATACTAAATTTGGTTTTGATTGCTGCAGCCGTTTAGGAGTTGATAGGGGGGGACACACACACAGCCAGACAGACAGACAGAAGGACAGACAGACAGACAGACAGACAGACAGACAGACACACATTTTCCCGGATCGATCTCATAAGTCTACTTTTTCCTCATTTTTGCAAAATGTGAAAAGTAGGCTAAAAATGAAATACATTAGATGTCAGTGGATTAAAATTTATATAAGCATTTACCGCACCACGTTTCACTGCGCTCGGGTGGTTAATGCGTGAGAAACATCCATTTCAATATTTAACTTTCGAGTAACCCCCTTGTTGGATTTGTGCCCACCAGGTTATTGAAAGTCCCATAGATGAACTTATGTTCATAGCCTTTATCAACATACAAAGTATCAGTTGGATTGCTGTCATAGGTTAGTAGATATTGTGAATTGTCTAAATATTTCTTATGGTCGCCATGTTGGATTTTTATATGTAAGCCAAAGAGTTATGTAGCCTACTACTAGATGACGATTATTGCGTAGGTTAATTATTCAAACGTTGATTGCAATCGTATGAATAGGACACAGGAAATAAAAACTCAATTTAAAAATTTCGCACAGCTTCCATCTTGAGATTATGTAAACAATTGAACTAAATTAGATGTCAGTGTATTACCATGTGTATACATATTTGCTGTTCCAAGATTCACTGCATTCGGATGGTTAAATCGCGAGAATGGTATATTTAAATGTTTCAACTTCGCTTGGCCACCATATTCGTTTTGTACTTAATAGGTTTTCAAAAATTGCACAGGTGAACTTCTAGTACTGGTATTTATCACCGTACAAAATGTCAGGTTGATATCAGTAATGGTTTCGGATATATAGAATGCCGTTGAAATATTTCGCACAGCCGCCATGTTGGATTGGGGAGACGAAATAAAATTTGAAGGGCACGGTCGGTGTCGGACAGAATAGTAGTAATACCTTACCTTGTTTCATTGCAATCGCTCCAGTCGTTTAGATTAGATACTACTCTTTTCTATTTTTTCATCAATGAAAAGAGGCTTAAATTCTTTGGGAAAGATATGGTGTCACCGAGCCAAAATTATATGCAATCAGGTCTATGATTTCATTCGTGTGTTCATATTTTAAATCCCGTCATCGACTTGTTTATGCTGTTCACGTACGCTTCATCAAGTGGGAGCTAAGTGCGATGGATGCAAGGTGTCGGAAATTTCTCCACGCTTATTCCAGAAAAACCCCCATCACAAGAACACATCCAACGATACGATACATTGGTTGCTGTGATTTTTGCAACATCTCATTAAGTATTTATAATTTCTCAAACAGACACTTCCTCACCTGGCACCATCAGGAGGGCAGGAGCTAGGTTATTTACGAGGTGAGGATGACAAACCGACAATGTGATGTCGGAGTATTTCCATGGGAGATGATTTATCAAGCATGTGAAATAAATTTAGACCATATCCCTTTAATGAACACGAGGTACGCCCTGTTGGACTGTCAACATCCTATCATCTGTCACCAGGGTGGATACTGTCCTCTGCCCTCATGTATCACCCTGGTCATGTGAACCGCACGCAGTGCTTGTAAACTGTTGTTGTTGATTCTTTTAGGGGCTTTGCGACATCGTGGTCATTTAGACCAGTGTACTTGGATGTGTGTAGAATTTATCTGATAACCTGTGCCACTGTGATTTGTGCCACTGTGATTTGTGTACTACGTAGTATGTGTATTATAATTAAGGTGGGCACCATCCTGGCATTTGTCTGGAGTAGAAGTAGAAAACCACGGAGAACCACCTCCAGTATGGCTAATATGGCAATCGGAACCATTTCTTCTTAATTTTAATAATATTAATAATAGACTAATAATAATAATTATTATTATAATAATGTTATTGGTATTATGTCCCATTTAACAACTGCGGCTTTTAGAGACGATGGAGTGCCGGAATTTCACCACGAAGGGGATCTTAAACGTGCCAGTAAAGATACTCACAGGGTTCTTTCATATTTGTGCACCCTCAAATACCAACTGGCTGCAACAGGATTCAATCCTGCAACCTTAGGAACAGCAGGCGAGATTGTTACCTTTGAGCCACGCATGCAATCTCTTCGCAGTTCATCTCCCGAGTTTGAGTGTATCCCATTCCAGCCATCAGACCAGAATTGAAGTTCTTGGAAGAGCCGGGAATCGAACACGAACATCCGGGGCGACATTCAAGAATGTTCATAGAACACTATAGATGCTTTCAATTACCAGTAATTTATAATTTCCTTATTAATTGAGAATTTGAGGATATTGTTGTTGCATTCTTCACAAATTTTACCAAAGAATCCCACCTCGACCTTAAAATGATACTGTAAATTTGTGAATTAATACTACTAGATACATCGAACAACATAGAATACATTTGCTATTCCCCTTTGTTCATGTCTGTAATTTTGTTCGAGTACAACATCGTAAGTCATGCGTAACCATCACACGCACACACACGTACACGCACAAACACAAATTGAAAGATAATAATAAAATTATTGGTTTTACGTCCCTTTTAACTACCCTGGCTTTTAGAGACGCCGGGGTGCCGGAATTTTGCCCCGAAGGGGATCTTTAACATGCCAGTAAATGTACTGACACGGCTCCCTCGCATTTGCGCACCCTCAAATGCCAGCTGACTGCGCCAGGTTTCGAACCAGCAACCTTGGGCTCAGCAAGCGAGAACGTTACCCCTGAGCCGCGCAGCCAGACACAAATTGAAAGACATATACCAACTGAATAGCACACCAATGTTCATCTTTCTTGATTTATATTATTATTTATGAATTAATTTATGGGCTTTGCGACTTCATGGTTATTTAGCCCCGTGTACCTTCGATAACCTGTGTTATTGTGGTGTTTGAAGGAGTGTTTGTATGTTTAATACAGGTGAGGATTGTGAAGGAGGCAGCCATGGTCTTAAGTTAGGAACCATCCTCGCATTTGCCTGAAGTAGAAGTTTGGAAAATACAGAAAACCACTTCCAGGATGGCTGAGATGGGAATGGAACGCACCTCTTCTCAGTTTTAGCCCTTGAGGTTGAGTGGATCCCGTTCCAATTCTTAGACTACAGTAGAATGAAATTTCTTGGTAGAGCCGGGAATCTAATCCAGACCACTGGAATAGCAGTCAAGAATGCTAGCCACTACACCAGGAATTAATTGCAGAGCAAGGCTCTCATTGTAACTTTGTAAGACTGGTTGCGTGGCGCAGCGGTAACGTTCTTGCCTGCTGATTCCCAAGGTTGCAGGATTTAATCCTGGCGCAAATGTAAGGGAGCCGCGTCAGTAGATTTACTGGGACATTAAAGATCCCCTTCGGGGGAAAATTATGGCTGTCTGGCGTCTCTAAAAGCCTCCGAAGTTAACAGTGACATAAACCAAATAAGTTACCATTATTAAGTTAATATATTAAATTTGTAAGGTAAAATGTTTCTTGCAACCCCAAAGTTGACGCCTCTGTAACACACACAAGGTGTAGCAGAGCATGTTCGAGCTACGAGGCGAGCTAAATTAGCAATCCATACCTCATCCCTCCCACTAATTAGCGATCACAAAACCAAATGAACATGTTGTAATTATTAGCCTCGCTAAATAGCAATCATATTATACATTCAGCCTGCAATCTGATCTGTTCATTCCAGGTTATAAATTCATAGTTGTATAATGCTGATGGTGATATGTGAGAGGGAGAGTATAAGCAGACCAATCTGAATCTTCGGTTGGCTGCGAGGCGTAGCGGAACGTTCTCGTCTGCTGTGCCCGAGGTTGCGCAGTCAGTAGGAATTGGAGTGAGGATTTTTTTAAACGGGGCATAAGACAGTTATCTAGAAACGAACATTGGACAATATACAATAGTAAAACAGGAAATGCGAGCTGGATATAATCATCATATTCTAAAGGCCTTGTCGATGCAACCACACTCTTCTGTCGTTGGCGGTTCGTTTCAGTTCCATGTGATGGTCACACCCCATTCTGTTCTTGATGTCTTCCAAATACTTTGTCCTAGACTGTCCTTCAAGAATGTTAACGATGAAAGTGTTGTGTTTGATGACATGTCCAATAAATTTTATTTTTCTTTATCCCATTTCCTTCGTTAATCTCCTCTCTCCTTTGACTTCCCTTAAGACTTCCAGGTTGGTTTTTATTTCCATCCAGCTCATTCTTGTCATTTTCCGCCATATCCACATTTCAGCAGCTTCAAGTCGATTCGTTTCCTAATTTACCCAGAGTACAACATTCACTTCCATACAGCAGTGTACTCCATACAAATGATTTTGCAAAGCAATACACACATCGAAACAAGTTTTGCATATTCCCATGGAGCACAGTGAGGACATACTTATTTATTAAGCAGTGCCCACGCCTGCTCTACGCAATTGAGATCAGGAGCATAGGCAGGCCATTCCATTCTGTAAATACCATTGTTCTGAAGAAAGGCATTGACTTTGTGCGGGCGAGCGTTATCGTCCACGAAAGTGAAACTTGGGCCACAATTGTCAGCATAGCCTTTCACTACAGGTGCCAAGATAGTTGCCCTGTCATTATTTTAGGGGCAGATGACCTCGTAGTTCCGCCCCTTACAACAACAATAACTAACTAACTAACCTGTCATTATTATTATTATTATTGAAACAGCGCACAAAGTGCGAAATACAAAAGTGAGTAACGTACAGTACATTATTCCAATCCCAATATTGGGTTATTCATATATGTCTTTGTCGGCAATTTTGTGCATGATATCGAGAACACTGCATAGATCGCACACACATTCTTCAGTTGGTTCGTGGAATCGCTTGTTTTGGCAGATCTTGTAGTGTAAGCCATGTGTGGCGTATCGAGTCATTATGGTCGGAGTTCATAGTTCGTCTGTTTCCGTTGGTCAGTCATTATGGTGTCAGTTGAGTAGAAATCATCCCAGATAGCGTTTTGCTTTTCTTTGAGGATTTGAAGAGCACTCTCATAGGCCTCGGTGCGCGGCAGTAGCATCTGCAGTCTAATGTCTTCTATGAAGAACATTTCTTTTGTGAAGACGTAAGTCAGTCTGGACAACGCTGTCTTCCCGATACCCTAGACTCTTTTCATATAGCGGGCTTTGACTTTCTCTATTGTTAATAGGTCGTTTTCTTTAAGTTTGTCCCAAATTATGTCGATTCCGTAAGTCGCTATTGGTGCTATGGCCGTTTTAAATAATGTCATAGCCGTTTTTATCGAGAGTTTTTGGGGCTGCTGAATGTGGGAAATTGCTTTTATCGCTGCTGTTGCTCTCTCTTTCACATGCATGCTGAATGATATCAGTGTTGTTTGGAGAGTAACTCCAAGATATTTGAATTTTGAAACTACCTCTAGGTGATTATCTTGAAGGGTCAGTGTGTCCTTTGGGGAGAATTTTCCACCGCTTCTGAAAATCATTTGTTTAGTTTTGTCGTGGTTTATTTGTAAGTCATTTTCCAAAGCCCGTGCGGAGAGGCTGTTTAGCACCCTTTGTAGCTCTTCCTTATCTTCTGAGCCTATTACCATATCATCTGCATAAAGTATGAGAGTTACTGAGCTGTCAGTAATGATCTTTGTAATATCTGCTGTCATGATATTGAATAGGATCGGGCTTATCTGATCTCCTTATAGTAATCCGGTAGTTTGCGTTAAAGTTTTGGACAGGGTTATTTCATCAGATATTTGAATGTGGTTGTACCTGAGGATATCTGAGAGTATTCTTTTTAGTTCATGTGTGTCACCAATTAACAGACTGAGTTTTCGGAGGAGTGTTTGCCTGTTGATAGTGTCGAAAGCCTTGCTGTAGTCTATAAATACTACAAAATATATTTCCCTCGATGACTGAGTGTATCTTGAACCTGCTCTAGTAAGCAGTTCAGAGCTTGAAGGGTACATCTTCCCTTTCTGAAACCAAATTGGTTGTCTGGTATATGGGCATCTACTTGTGCGGAAAGCCTAGAGCTTAGTATTTCCATGAAAATTTTGAAAGATGTGTTTTCGAGGGCTATCCCTCGGTATGAGTCCGGATTGCAGGTTTCTCCTTTCCCTTTGAAAAGGACTTTAATCGTCGATTTTCTCCATTGTTCAGGTACTTTTCCTGTGCTCAAGCTTTCGTTGAATAGTTCCGTCCAGTAGTCTTCCAACATGTGATAGGATTCTTTGAGGTGTTCTGAATAAACACCATCAGGCCCTGAAGCCTTTTTTTTCTTTGCCTTTGCAATCGCATTGCGAATTTCCTGGCTTGTTATAGGGGTGTGCCTTTCTATTGGTTCAGCTGTACAAAGTTCATATGCTGTGTCTTTATGTTGGGGGTTGAGGATGGTGTCAAAATGGTTTTCCCAAGTATCCATGGTAATTCCTTTTACTGGTGGTGGTATTGGTTTTCTAAGCGCTATGAACGGGTCACTTTGAGCGAGCTCCGCTCGTCGTCTAGCGTCTTCTTCTATGCGATCCGCCTTCTTTTCTTTCTGAGAGTTTTATACAGGCTTCTTTGCCCTGGGATGTACACAAGAGGGATTCGGCGGCCATACATGATCCCACCCCAATACATTGCACCACCTCCTCCCTGCTGGTATCGGTCTCGGATGTATTGGTCGTGCATTCCGTCACCGGGTCGTCTCCATACTCACACAGATCTATCCTCGGGTGATACCGAGCTCCGCTAATGAGTTCTCTCCACGGGGTTCAATTAGGAAAATCCTGTCAGGGGAAGTTGCCTGAGGCGTGTTTCAGTGCCCCCCACTCCAAAGTGGGTGAGTGGTCAACGTGTCGGTCTACTAACCCCAAGCTTGCAGGTTCCCTCCTGGCCGTAGTAAGTGATTTTTGAAAGGCGGCAAAAATTACGACACCATGACATACGATGTTGGCATGTCAAAGAACCCATTTGAATTCAGTAGGCCGTGTTTATAATTGCAAAATTAATCTCGGGAGTTTCCGCCAACACAAAGTTCCTAATTTTTCTACTAGAAAGCGCTAAGGTGTTCAAGGAGCTTAGGTATCTAACCTCCTTGACTCTCATAGTGTTTCAAAGAACAACGAAATTCGACATGCAAGCTACCCTTTGTGTGTCAAATAACAAAGCTTGCACCCGGCTTCGGAGGCCATACGATATTATTATTAGTATAGCCTAATATCCAAAGTGGACGTGGTAGTAAAAATTGTCGTAATGTGTCAACCTGCGCTGATCTTCACTGCCTACTCGTTATCTCAAACACGTATTTCATACCACTCATTATAACAGAAATTTTAGGCGTTATTCCAGATTTTCCTTTAAAGCTCAAGTGCAATCATTTTATTTGTGTTTCAGAGTTGCAACAGTATGCACATTAATCGTGGTACATGGTTCGTGATTGTGAGACCACATAACAAAGTTACCACCATTTGTAAATAAATGGGCAGAACATTCCTTGTTTAAACACCTCCACTTTTGGCCCCGTTTTGACAACTCACACTTATGAAATGTATAGTTTCCTACAACTCGCAACCCTCCACTTCTTTGACTGTACATGGATAACATGTTAGCTATGTCTCCGGAAACTCCAGGGGATTCAGGTGTACGTAGCTGTCAGTCAACTCATAGCTTAACCAACATTTCAGGGGAGGTTGCCTACCCCCACTCTCTTCCCAAACCCATTAGCGTAAGCTGACAGGACTATTTGGGTTTAACCTAATTAGCGGAGTTCGACCATCCCGCTATCCTCATTGGTACCGGCGAGTGTACACATCCGATATACACACACACGCAAGAACGACTAATGGCTTTGAGACCAGTACGACTCTGGGCCAGCAACACGCAGAACTTTTTTGGATGTGTGTATTAACAACCAAAAAGGACGCCTTTGAAGCACGTGGATAAAACCTAAACTACACTTTTAACTGTCATCTCGGCCATGGAGACACGGCTACAAACGAGGACATCTTCTGTGTTTTTTGTTTGTTTACGATTTTACATTTTTACTTTTTTCTGAGTATTCTATTTTTCAGTTTAAATATTACATCGAGCCTTCACAAACGCCCAGTCCCTGGACCAGGAGAATTGACCACAGGAGATTAAATTCCCCATGGTCTGGCCGGGAATCAAACCCGGGACCATTGGGGCCAAACCCTAGCACGCTAACAGATAAATATCGAAAGTTAAATGAGATCGAGGGACATATGACCTCACTATCCCGTCCCTTAAAACAACAATAACTAAGCCTTGAGCTGACGATGCCATGGTTACACACAATCGTTGTCTCACATAGTCGGTGTACTATGATGCAAATATCTCGTAAACGGTTGACATATTTTTCTGGATTCCCTTGGGGACCTCCATACTTCCGTTTCTCAAATCGAGGGGCTCCAAATGAGCCTTTTTCCCTAATTCTACTACAACTTTGCTATTTTACCTATTTTGGCATGTGTTTTAAGGGGGTATGCCCAATAGGCATCTATATTACTATTATTATTATTATTATTATTATTATTATTATATTTGAATTAAAACCAATGGCCATAGCGAGGTAATTTTAATTGAACGCCCAAAGGCTCACCATTAATTTCAATTTCAAGTAGTTCCAACTTTGGCTACCAAGATACCACTGCCACTGACACCTGGTGGTGAGCGTTGGCACTTGATTGAGCGTTTCTAACCAACCAAATGTAACCTACAAAATTGGCTACACACTACCAATTATAGTGTTAGGTTCTTTTTCATGCCATAAATCTATGACAAGAGCCCGCCGGTTTTCTTCTTAAAAAACCGACGATTTCATCCGGGTTTGAACCCGCGATCTTGTGCATAGCATTTCAGCATGCTACCGACTACGCCATTGACGCCGTTTTACAGTCATCTATATGAGGTATGGTAAAGAAAACTACATAAAAGTATCAAACAAATAGCCAGACAAACAGATACGACACAAGACATATTTTTCAACGCATTTGTCATGAAACGTCTTAAACACGTGTGTATCGAAACATTCCATGGAAAGTCATAAAAAAACAGGCAAATGTTCATGTTTATTTATAGAGACATAATACATCGGTACTTTATTATGATTATTTTTATTATTATTATTATTGTTGATTCAAATTTGCGATATCATGGTCATGTATCCCTGTGTACGTGGTTCTGTGTAGAATTTGTCTGACAACCTGTGTTATTGTGATGGTCATATTAGTCTGTGTATTTGTATTTCAGATGAGGATTGGGAAGGAGACAGCCGTGGCCTTACGTTAGGAACCATCCCACTATTCGCATGGAGTAGAAGTAAGGAAATCACAGAAAACCACTTCCAGGATGGCTAAGATGGGATCCGAACCCGTCACTTCTCAGTTTTGGCTCACTCCGTTCCAGCCCTCAGACTAAGAATTAAACTTCTTGGCAGAGCCGAGAATGGAACCCTGGCCTCTACGCAAAGATGCACTCTATCATTCCTCCTTGGGGCTGTTTCTGATTAAATTTTGAGGGCGTGGTAGTGTTTTAGCCAAGCTGCTTGTCTCACACCAAGGCTGACCCGATTCGATTCCCAGTCAATGCATGTGAGATTTTCGAAGTGAAATATCACGTCCTTTGGATTAGATTCCACATAAAATTGGAGGTCCCGTGGCTTATAATAGCGATATTACTGATCACGCAAAAATAAAAGATTCCTTCTGATTAACTATTTCATATATCAGAGGGGCCACCTCGTCGCTTATACACCTATATGGTGATGCAAGATATGAAATATAGTATTATTACCACAATTTGAATTAAATTTCCATATTAGTACTTCAATGAGAAGAGGAAACAGCATGAAATATCTAGTGCTGTCCTAACACCTACGCGGAGTGGATTTTAAAATATAATCACCTCGATTAGCGTTGAACAGAGAGAGATTATGCAAACAGTCTGGCTTGTTTTATTGGATATTACATGTAAAATATTAAGAGTTTATTTCAATTTCTCTTTGATTTAGAAGGCTGTTAATGAGAATGTTTTAATCCACTCCTGTGATATATTACGTATAACATAAATTAGCACTTTATGTGAATAAATAAATTTAGCTTGTGTTTGGGTAGGAAATTAATATTTGGTAATTAATTCCAAAAATTGACTTTTCCTTATGGTTCCTCATTTATTTAATTCCCATTACAGGACTGAATTATATTTCATATTTTGTTCAGCCAATCTATGATAGCATCTTTCTAATATACAGCGATATCTCAATCTAATTTGACAGTTGTTTTCAGCGCATGGCTTTCAGTACCGGAAGTGTCCGAGGACATGTTCGGCTCGCCAGAGTTTGTAGCTGCTTCTATGTGGACACCCGTGGGGTGAGCTACAAATACTGTCGCGTATGGACTGTTGTCTGCGGAGGAAAGTGTGAATATAAGGACGAGAAGAATACGTGAACACTGGGCCAATGTGAAAGAACGTGGGAGAAGGCAATTGAATTAACTTGGTCCTTAGAAGACCAAAACGATTATAAGAAAATTATACCAATAATACTAATAGCATGACGAATAGAAGGAGAAAGTGAGAAGACTCCTGCAGTTCAAGCGCGCCCCGCAAGGCAGCGCTAGAGTGGGCAAGTTCCACACTGCCGGGGTCAGCTGGTCTTAGGGATTGTGCTAAGGGAAACGAAATACTTTGTAACTAATACTCTTTTAAAAAGTAATTAGCGGTTACAATTAAAATAGCATGGCAGGGCACAATCGAAAATATAATTAACGGATATAAGAACTACGGTCTTCATTACATGTTACGGAACGCACAGATTCCTGGAGTATACAGTCGGAGAAAGCCCAGATCTTTCTCGTAACATCTGCAGAATTAAGGATGTGAGGTTGTCGAGAGCTTGTCTTGCCACTGACTCCTAACGATTTCCTGGCCTTTTTATTTGATTGACTACCATCACAAGTAAAGCCAGCCACCCTCGCCCCAGCCTCTTCTAACTGCAAAATCACCTATATTAGAATTTTTGCGAGAATGTCCCCTAGAGTAGCATTTCTGCTTGCATAAACAGCAACTGGTTGCACCCAATATATGCATGAAAGGTACGAACAAGAACACTAGAGCGAGATTTGCAAGTACGTTCTTCTGGAGGTCAGGTGTGTGTTCACCTAAATCAACTAATCCATCTACTTTATCAGAAAAGCTATTTAACTCGATTTCTTCTCTTAGCTTCTCTTCTTCGAAAATTACAACACCGTAACGTGAATTATCATTCTTTTCTTCCTTAAAATTGTCTGAAATAGCATTTATACGAGGCGTATTAACTCCATAAGGGCACTTAAGTCCTTTACAAAGTTTCCTCAAGCGACTTTCTGAAGGCAGAGGCAAGAGATTATGTCGCCGACAATGACAATCCTTTCGGTGATTTTATTCTCAACAATAAACACTCTAAAATGAATTAATTGCTGTACTTCATTCCATTGGGAGATTTTTCCTGGCATTTCTTGAGCATAGTGTCTATTATCTTTTCCTTCTTGCTAAGGTGTTCGTTATCTTTGTAATTAAATGCCTGTGAATTTCGAACCTGCTTCTCCAGCAAATTAATTCTCGATTTTGCCGAGTTGAGGCAGGATCTAACGCGAATTAAATTACGGTTAGCATTCTTTAGGCGCCTTTTGAGCAATATTATAGTCTTTTCAGCATCAGTAAGTACACTAGAATTACCCAAATTCTTATCAACATTGGACTGACCTTTTAATGCCTCATTCGTTGCTCCACTCCCATCTTCAATCTTCTTTTTCTGGTGGTGTCGAGATTCTTATCCCTGTTGGGAGCTTTACGGGACTTATTCTCACTACTTCGGTAAATTAGGGATAAAATGAGGCACTGCTCCAGGACGTAACTTTCACCACACGCGAGAGATTTCCACTTCTTCACCATTCACTATAAAATTACCTGATTTTACTATCAAATCATCAGAGAAATGAATTTGACCAATTCTAATTGTATGTCTACCCCTTATTATTCCCGTTTTTCCAACGGGGTTGGGGATGAGATGCGATGGAAGTCTTTGTGGCGATAGTTTTACGGCCGGATGCCCTTCCTGACGCCAACCTCATGAGAGGAGTTAATGAGAGATTAAATGAATGATGGTGAATGAAACTGGGCAAGGATGTGGAAGGAAACGGCCGTGGCCTGTCAGAAGGTACCGTCCCAGCATTTGCCAGGTGTTGAAAATGGGAAACCACGGAAAACCATTTCAAGGACGGCCGACGGTGGGGCTCGAACCCACGCGTCTACCGAGTCAGCAGAGAGCTTGGCCCCATGACCTAATGCTGCGCGTTAGCCAGCGTAGCCACTACTGTCGGTAATTTGACAAATTCTAATACTTCGCGTTAACTCCGTATCCTTTCGTGGAATAGCTCTGGCCCATTTTTCAAATTGATTTTTATTCTTCGGTGGTGAAAAAATTCGTATATCGTCAACTACTCTACCATACACTGACTTACAGCCAGGCAAAAAACAGTACGGCATGTTGAACTATTAAATTAACAAAGCCGCATAAGAAATATGTTTGAAGTTCACAACACAAAACGCTGATGTACACAAGCCACAATGAACTGAATTTAAGAACTGAAAGCAAAGAAAATTCAATTTAATTCACACAAATATCTCACACAGTAACTTCTCGCTCACTTTTCTAAGACCCGGCTCGACCCAACAACAGGACACGTTGGACATTATCGCTTGCAGTGCTTGTAGCGGCGGGACCACAAACTACCGTGCTATAATGGAGGAGTCCTCACACTAGGTCCTTCTATTCGTCATGCTAATAGGCTACTTATATTAATATTATTATTATTATTATTACTATTATTATTATTATTATTATTGTTATTTCTTCTTGTTTCGTTTCGGCCAACTACGGACAACGTCATTTCAACTGCTTCCTTTTAGCGTTAAAATTAGCTCTGTATTCCTTGATTCGTAGCCTATGTTTTTCTTTTCTCTCGGTTGTTCACGCCTTTCCAGTTT
This sequence comes from Meconema thalassinum, assembly GCA_946902985.2. Lineage (NCBI taxonomy): Eukaryota > Metazoa > Arthropoda > Insecta > Orthoptera > Tettigoniidae > Meconema > Meconema thalassinum. The sequence goes on from OX336394.1 coordinate 183,806,677, forward strand.
TCAGCGTCGGCTTAGGTTGGAATCCCTTGATTTTGGAAGAATTTTCCCTTAAGCTGGCCAAGCTCCTGTATATCTTCGCATGAGAACCCAATCTCATGCAGATCTTTTTGTATCTCACTAATCCAGACTCCCCGTGTCTTTTTCTATTGGAGAAAAGTGAAAATGTTGTAGGTAAATCGTGTTGACGTCATTCAGACCACGTGCCCATAAAACGCAACCAGTCTTTTCCACATCGCGTCAGTAATTTTCTCCACATGTGTATAATTATAAACCCTGGATATGCCGTCTACTAAACTCAACATTCTCTTTAACCGGATCTAAGATTTTCCTCAAAATCTTTCTTTCTTTGGTTTATTTTATTATTATTATTATTATTATATTATTACTTACATTATTATCATTGTTATTGCTATTATTACATCAACTAATATTATTATTATTATTATTATTATTATTATTATTATTACTGAAAATGAAAATCCACAGCCTGCTTCCAGTCTTCGACCGGGTCAGGAATGGAATGAATGAAGCCCCCATCTAGCGGCGAGGATATGAACTGAGCCGGCTTAGAGGCCTGACGCACTCCTCTGGGGCAATGATTAAATGAATGACAGATGAAATGAAATGATAGTGGAGAGTGTTGCTGGAATGAAATTTTGACAGGGAAAACCGGAGTACCCGGAGAAAAACCTGTCTGCCTCCGTTTTGTCCAACACAGATCTCACATGGAGTGACCGGGATTTGAACCACGGACCCAGCGGTGAGAGGCCGGCGTGCTGCCGCCTAAGCCACGGAGGCTTTTATTATTATTATTACTATTAATCTTTATTATTAGTCCATGAACACACCTCTGTTAAGCACAGCAATCTATTACATCAACACATTAGTGCCCATATCCTGGCGCTCAACATTAAATGGTGCGGTCTATTTGATGTATTAGCGATTTTATTAAAAGGCTGCAATATTTCACTTTGATACTAGCTGGTTGCAGCCAATATTTTTAATTAACTACACAAATCAATTGTAACAAGTGTAAATGTTGTGACACGCTGAATATATTTAGCCTGTTATGTGCCATGAGTTTAACACTCAGGGATAATGTAATACAGGGAAATCAACGTGTAACGAATATATATTAAAAGTCGATCATTAGTCTCTAGCTCTCCAGAAATACAAATGTGCTTCATGGCGCATTACCATTAATTGCACAGAACTCAAACCAAATTGAAATTTTAGACAAATACTATGTGTGTTCAAAGAATGCACTACGGTAATAGAAAAACGGATTAAGGGGATACATTAAACTCATAAAATTTAAGTACCTCCTTCTGACCTGTTAACTAATGTGGAAGGTTAGGCTGCTGCACAAATAATCGTTTAATACTTTCAATTTGGGGCGGGGGATAGGACTCTCCAACAATTAGAAATCAATAATAAAGTATTTAATCACATATCCTCCCAGCTCGGCTTCACTTATGGACTCTGCGAGGGACCATTCCCCCACCGTCGCTAGGTCAGTGTCTGGGAACTGAACACACTTTATCTGCAGATACAACTAGGGATGGTGACAGGCCGATCGCCTAGGCAACCGCTAACTTGGATGTTATTAAGGGAGGGTCAGGGAGTAGATTTTGGAAAGAAGTCGGCGTGGACCTGTTGAAAGGAACCGTTCCGATATTTGTCTGGTGGTGAAAATGGGACACCACGAAAATTATTTTCAGAACGGCCGAGTTGAGATTCGAACCCACGCTCTCCCGATGCCAGCGAGGCACAACCTAGGGCATTAACTTCTTCCTCTTTTCGCGTTGGTTCCTCTTCCTCTCTTCCAACTAGAAGTTCTTGGCTTTTCTACTTTGTTTCTCCTGGAACCCCTTGAATTTATCAATCCTAGCTCGAAACACCTCTCTATTCCAGATATCTTTTAGAATGACCCCAACTTTCTCCGTGTCCTTTCTTGTTTCATCCACCCACTTTGTAGTCGCTTTTGTCTTGGTGATGTATTTGAAGATATAATTCTTTCAATTGTATTATTATTATTATTATTATTATTATTGTTATTGTTATCAACACGCGTCTCTCAAACACCCTCAAGTATCAATCGACTGTGTCAAGATTCCATGCCGTATCTGTAGGTACAAGAAACTAGAGGGCAATGATCCTCACCTCACGGCTCGCAAGTTGCCATTGAATGAGCCAGGGATAATGTTTGATTTTAGCGTTGTTTTATTGATTTTAGAAACACAAACAAGAGCAATAGCAAGAATAATTCTGCTCTTGTATTCAACTGGATGTAATGCTGGATATAGGATCATTTATCATAATAACTGTGATACGCATTATGCACTTTGACAAACAATGATATAAACTTATTTAGAAAATCCCACACAGGTTCATACCTGCGTGTTCATAAAATGTCGTGTCATTGCAGTAGCTATACATTCACGCTATTTGCATATTAAATTCCCAAATAACACATCCTTTTGATTGGAATGCATGTGCATGTAAAACCATTAATGTGCTTGATACCTGTAATTCACTAACACACAAAATAATATAATTTTAGAATTATCATGCACAATTGAGGCGTGCGCTAACTGGTAACAAATTCACATCTGTTTTGCTTGGGAACATCGCCAGAGTGAATCTCCCGATTTTAATATTGGTCACGCTGAAACTCATCAGAAATTACTAAGATAAATTTACAGACAAACAGACATATACATATATAGATAGGTAAATATTATTGTTCATTATAGTTAATTGGTATAAAAATCATTGCACGAACAAAAATAAATATTCACATTTGATGCTGTGCTACATGTAACATCCATGAAGCCCTGGTGTGCACGACTGCAAATGAAACCAAATAAAACATAAAAATGGATTATTATTTTTTAATCGAGTTTACCCTCAATGTTGGTGGAACCCACGGACTCAGCGCGGGAACTCACCACTACCGCCTCTACGGGCAGTGTCCTAGAGCTGGGAATATCTGGTCGGAGTGGATACACCTGAGGAGGTGTGATCAGCACCTCGCCCAGGTGGCCTCATCTACAAAGCGAACAGGGGCCTCATGAGGGATGGGAAGATTGGGATGGATAGGCAAGGAAGCGGGAAGGAGGCGGCCATGGCCGTGGCCGTACAGTAGGCACCATCCCGGCATTTGCCCGAAGACGAAGTGGGAAACCACGGAAAAGCACTTCGAGGATGGCTGAGGTGGGAATCGAACCCCCTCTACTTATTTGGGCCACCCGAGGCTGAGGAGACCCCGTTCCAGTTCTCATACCACTTTTCAAATTTCGTGGCATAGCCGGGAATTGAACCCAGGACCTCCGGGGCGGCAGCTAACCACGCTGACCGCTACGCTACGGAGGCGACATAAATGGATATATACAGAGATAAATTACAATTGTCAAATTTTAAAATAAAATACAAATTTAAATGAATTTTACAGACATAAGATACAATATATTAACTAGGCCTACTGAGTTATATAACAATAAGGTTTAACAAGATGTTCAGGAAAGAACATACAGCCTTCTTTATCCTAAATGAATGGGTATAGTTATAACTCTTGGTCCTTATCAGCTCCTATTTTAATCTTATTCAAAGTGCAAATTGGCATACTGGATTTGAGCAGCGACGTTCAAACCATAGATAATAATTTACCCCAGCATTTTACAATTTCATCAGCAAACACTGCAAACAACGTACGAATTCAGTATATTAACACCGACTACTTACAATAATTGAAACTTCGTTGGTCTAAACGTATCACTGGGAGAAACACATTTAATATACCCACTGCACAACTAATTATTTATCGTGCCTATCCTTGGGCGCTCTATCGACAAAAAGAGGATAATTTTTTATTAAACCGTAGGCATGGGTTCACTAACAGGCCGGTAAAGAGAGCAGATCGCATCTAGTAGGCCGTGGATGGCTCCCGCATAGTTCAACTAGTTGCTAGTAGATGTCACTTGTGCAGATCCAGTGGAGAACTTTGTTTTAATTAAATATATATTTTCCATTGCAATATGCACAATATAACGCTCAATTTTATAACGCCTCAATACTCAAAAACAATAAATATAAAAGATATGAAGCAAAAGAAAAATAACATTGATCGGTTTTGAACCCCAGCCTATCGGGAGAAAGACCAAAGCTCTAACCACAGAGCCTAATTTTTCCTCTCAAGTTAAACGTTATCAATTGAATTACATACAACCGCTTATCATATACTGACTTGAGTAAACAATTTCTTCACTGGAGTATATATATCCGTTATAACGCATTTCATACAAAGTTCGTATTACTTCTATCCTCAGTAATGATCCCACTAGAGCTTCATCTGGTCTGCTTAGAGTCATCCCCGATCAAATAGCTGATCAATTGCTGCTGAACGGAAAGACTAACAGAAGATCCGAAAACAAGAAACTCCAAAGACATCCTGATGAGCAAGACCATCTTAGGACTCCATGCACTTTGGAAGAACTGGAAGTTGTGTTGCAGTCCATGAAGAACAACAAAGCTGCAGGTTTAGATGATTCGCGAACAGAGCAAATTAAAATGTTTTGGCCAGCTACAAAGCAGTGGGTTTTGAACTTATTGAAGACCCCCATCTCAAAATTGCAGATCCCGAAGATCTGACGCAAAGCCAATATTGTGGCACTGCTGAAGCCTGGAAAAGAACCAACAGAGCCAAAAAAAACGTTCGTCCAGTCTCACTCCCCTGCCACTTATACAAAGTATTGGAGAGACTAATTCTCAACCGTATTTCACGAAGTTCCGTCCAGAAAAATCATGTTGTGGGCAAATCCTTAATCTGACACAGTGTATAGAGGACGGATTTGAAGGAGGGCAGGTTATAGGTGTGGCATTCATTGATCTCTCAGCCACATGTGATACGATCAACCATAAGAAATTGATTAGGAAGGTATATTCCACTACAAAAGATTACTGCTTAACACAATTCGTCCAGTGTTTGCTGAAAAAAAAAGATATTTTATCTGTAGATTAAGGCTTTCACGGCCCGGATTACAATTGCCTGTATGACGTTAGGTATCGTACAGATACTCTTCCCTTTTGTTTCTGTTTCCTTATATCCATCCCCCTTTCTCCTTATTTGGACATCCTCATTCTTCGAGGAGTCTCTATTTCCCCCCGCCCCCTTTACCTTCTCCTTACTTACTACTCTGTGCGCCGTTCTTATGAATATGGCGCATTTATCTACCATGGTCCATACAGTAATTTCTGCCAGCTGCTCTCTGGTGACGAATAGAGGAATTTATCTAGTTTTTTTTGTAATCTCATTGATATACTTTCCTTATCCACTTTGTTTAATTCCATTGGAAAAGGAGGCATGGTTCCTTCGAAACGTCTGGTGGTATTTAATTTTATTTTCACACGGCTTTAGCCCAAAAATCATGAATTATTTGAAGATATTTATGTTACTCTAAACAACAAGAAGAGTCGCTGGAGGACTCAAAAGAACGGCCTTCCTCAAGGTAGTGTATTAGCTCCACTGTTGTACAATATACTGTATACACAAATGATCAACCATTTATTCCTGGAACCAGATCATTCATTTATGCAGACGATACAGCGATTGCTGCTCAAGACAGAACTTTTGAGGGGGTGGGGATGAAGTTGACAACTGCTCTTGAAGATCTAGCCAAGTATTATTATGACAGTCACTTGATGCCCAATCCTGGAAAGACGCAGGTTTGTGCATTCCAGCTGAAAAATAGGGAAGCCAGAAGGAAGTTAAATATTAACTGGAAGGGACAACAACTACTTCACTGTGATACTCCGAAATATCTGGGAGTAAAGCTTGATCGTTCTCTGACATTCAAAGCCCATTGCGAAGATATGAAGCTTTAAGTATCTGCCCGGAATAACATCATTCGCAAACTTACTGGTACCACCTGGAGTGCACAGCCAAATGTGCTCCATACATCTGTACTGGCACTATGTTTTTCCGCAGCAGAGTATGCAGCACCAGTGTGGAGAAATTCTGCACATACAAGACAAGTTGATGTAGGCTTGAATGAGACTGGTCGTATCGTGACAGGTTGCCTGAGGCCAACTCCTGTTAACAAAATGTACCAAATCATGGGTATAGCACCACCAAATATTCGCAGAAGAACAGCTGCAGAAATAGAGAAGAAGAAGCAGGAAACTGATCCTAGACACCCATTATTTGGACATATACATCACCCCACAAGGCTTAGGTCAAGAAAGAGCTTCCTGCAGTCATCTGTAGCGATCCCATCATCACCTGAAACTCGACGATTACAGTTAGGGAGAGATTCACTACCGGAAGCTCATTGGAAGAATATAAAGGAAGAACCAGCTACGGGGTGCTTTCAGCCGTATGTCATCTGGAAGGCAAACAACACACTGAGAATCGGAGTATCTCGATGCAAAGCTAGTCTCAAGACATGGGGCTACACTGAAGACGGACTTTGTGAATGTAGGGAACTGCAGGACCCACATAATCTTCTCGTATGCAGAAACCTACCTGAGACTTGCACCACCGGCGATCTTTAGAGAGCAAATGAGAGGGCCATCAAGACTGCCAAATTATGGTCTTTGCATTCTATTTTATTTAATTTCATTTGTTATTATAGCCTGTAAGTTTGTTAGTATTGTTCCCTTTATTTTGTAATTTAATTTGGACACGTAAAATACATAAATTATTATTTCTATCAGTAGGCTATATTGCATGCAACATACTCAAATTAGTGAAATATAGGTCAGATCGAGAGAGCAGCTGCCATCTTGTCTTGTAATCGAGATGGCTCAGCTTTTCCAATGCACTTCTGCACTATACCATTACAATATAAACTTTTAATTTCGAACGGGCCACGTCTTTTAGAACAGTTTAAACGATTCTCGGTTCGATAATCGGAAATGGTGGGTCCCATGTTATGGATTATAAAGTTTGCCTAATTCACATGGCCGCCATCCTTAAATTGTACTGCTGATGGCCTTGTAATTAGGACACAAGACGCGTCCCATATGAAGGTATGCTTCACACACCAACCAACCAAATGAATCCGATGCTCAAGGAAAGACATCTCCACTCCAACTACTTACTACTTCAAGAGAAAGTTCAAAATTGAAAATTTCTCTCTCACTAGGTTGATGATGGAGCCCAAGGAACTATACCCTAAATAGTTTTACAATTCTGCAGAGAGTTTGGGTTAGGAAGGGATATCACTCACCAAATAATGTAAACCACTGTAACGGGATCTCTATCCGTCTTAATTAACAACAATCACAAAATTACTGTTATAATGCATCGACGTGTTTTGATTAGTCTGTAAGGCACCTCTGATTCAGGAAAGTTTAGTTAATAATCTAATTATAAATGAATACTTCAAATATTTAGGAGAAGCCATCCAACCCACAGGATTGAACACAGTTTCTAACGCAGAGAGAACAGTCAAACGGCAGAAGGCGTGCAAGGTGACATGGAATCATTATAACAAAAGAGCAGTATCTCGTAATGCAAAACTGCGCCATTACAACTCAGTTGTTTTGCCTGAAGCCATGTACGCGTCAGAAACCACAGTCATTAGAGGAATGACGAGAATTCATGATATTGAGGAACGAAACATTCTTAGGAAAATCCGTGGCACTGTTTTCCGTAATGGAATTTGGGTCAGGAGACCAACAAAAGAACTTTATGAAAATACAGACACCATTATAGGTAAATTTAGGAAGAGACGCCTGCAGTTCTATGGACACATATAGCCTACAGGAAGGATGAGATCAGACTCACTAAGAAGATTTTCAATATCGTGAATGTAAGTAAATGAAAGACCAGTTGGATTAAAGAAGTACATGAAGACATGGAATTACTTAAAATATCTGAAGACGACATTAAGGACAGAGAACAATTTAGAAATAAAATCAAAAACACAAAAATTGTACAAGTTTCAAGGAAGGACACATTAGGAAACAAATAGTTCCGTGAAGAACTATACAGCCTATTTTCATATATCCTACTTATGTTAACTGCCACTATCAACATACAAAATTTCAATTTGATTGCTGTAATAGATTCGTAGATATTGATAACCGACTAAATATATCGGATGGTCGCCATGTTGGATTTTATATATGTAGGTCCTAGAGTTATGTACTGTTACATGAAGATTATTGTGTACGTGTAGCATTCAAACTTCAATCGCATGATTAGGACACAAGAAGTTGCAAGGAGATTTTAAAATTCGCACAGCCGCCATCTTGAGGTTATGTTAGGAATTGAACCAAATTAGATACCAGTGCATTTCAATGTGTATAAACATTTCCTGTACCATATTTCATTGCATTTGGAACATTAAATCGCGAGAAAGGTCTATTTAAAATTTTAAAATTCGCTTGGTCGCCATGTTCGTTTTGTAGTTAAGGGGTTTCTGAAAGTCTTTTAGATGAACTTCCAGTAGTGCTCTTTATCTCCGTACAAAATTTCAGGGTGATAACGCCAATAGTTTCAGAGATATAGAATGCCGGTGAAATATTTCGCACAGCCGCCATCTTGTGGTTATGTAAACAATTGAACGAAGTTAGATGTCGGTGCATTACAATGAATATATACATATACTGTACCAAGTTTTATTGCGTTTGGTTGGTTAAATCGCGTGAAACGTCTATTTAAAAGTCGCAAATTCGCGTGGCCGCCATGTTGGTTTTGTAGTTACCAGTTTTTCAAATGTCACATAGGTGAACTTCTAGTAGTTCCCTTTATCACCGTAATCAATTCCAGGGTGATATCGGGAATAGGTTCGGAGATATTGAATGCTGGTGAAATATTTCGCATAGCCGCCATGTTGGATTGGTGAGACGTAACAAAATTTGAAGGGCACGGTCAGGGTCGCCCAGAATATTGATATGAACCTACCGAGTTTCATTGAAATCGCTCCATCCGTTTAGAAGTTATTAGGAGGACACACCTCCCTCTCTCTCTCTCTCTCTCTCTCTCTCACACACACACACACACACACACGCACACACAGACACACGGACAAGAGGTGATCTCATAAGCCTATTTTTTTCAAAATTGAATATAGGCTAAAAAATCGACAGAGGAAAGGAAGAAAAAGCACAGTGAACTAATGAAGAGGTTTTGGGAAGAAAAGAAGAGAGGTAAAGCTGTGATTGGCTCAAGTTCTCACGCTCTCCTGAAAGAGAATAATCGGAAATATTAAAAATATTTTAGTGAACTCGCACACTCCCGGTAACAACAACCCATAAGGTCTGGAGAGGCTGTACTGAATGTTCTGTATGCATGTCATCAGGCGAGTGAGCTCATCACGGCACGGCATGACGTGGCGTCTCATTCTCTGCCAATTTTACACATCAAAGCTCGTCAGTAATTACTGCATGTTATATCAAGAGTCAAATTAGAGTGAGTTGGTCTTCATTACTGACTCCAAATGACGAGGATTAAAATCATTACTCCATTGTTATAATGGTAAAGGTACAGAGGATAGGTCCGTTGTTGTTTGTTGTTTGAGCCAGTCTTTTGACTGGTTTGATGCAGCTCTCCATTCCTCCCTGTCCTGAGCTAATCGTTTCATCTCTACATAGCTACCACACCGTACGTCCGAGGCAATCTGTTTAACATATTCTGAACTTGGTCTACCCCTACAGTTCTTGTCCTCGACCCTTCCTTCCAAAACTAATCTTGCTATTCCTGGGTGTCTTAGTATGTGTCCTACCAACCTATTTCTTCTCTTCATTAGCAGTCGCCAGAAACATCTCTCCTCTCCCACTAGTCTTAATACCTCTTCGTTAGTAACACCATCTACCGAACTGATCTTCATCTTTCTCCTGTAACACCACATTTCAAACGCTTCAATTCTCCTCGTTTCTGCTGCACCAATAGTCCCAGTTTCACTTCCATAGAGCGCCACGCTCCAGACAAAGGCCTTCAAAAATGACTTCCTAACACCTAAATCTATATTCGACGTCAACATATTCCTTTTCTGTAGAGATGCTTTCCTTACCTGAGCTAACCTACTTTTTATATCCTCTTTGCTTCGTCTATCACTGGTTATTTAGCTTCCTAAGTAACAGAAGTCTCCTACTTCCTTTAGTTTTTCACCTGCCAATTTGATGTCCATAGAGGATACTGATTTATTTCGGCTGCATTCCAATATTTTTGTTTTATATTTATTAATTTTCATCATGAATTCTTTCCGTACAGGCTGGCTAAACTTCTGGTAGCATTCAAAGTCATCTCAGGTCTTCATTCATCATCATTTGCTACAGGCAAAGCCTTGTCACTGCAGCCACATTTGACGGTTTTCTGCTAGCCTCTTCATGCTGCCATAAGAACCACATGCCAGTTCTCCATTGGAGTTCTTGATGTACGACATTCTTGTACGTCCCCTAGGTTTCTTTTCCAATATTATGGCCTAGATAATGGTTTGGAGAAGAGAATCGTGCCTTAATAAATGTCCAAGGAACATTGTTTTCCTGTTCTTTATTGTTTTAATAAACATCGATCCTCCTTCACGTCCTGCAGGAAAAGATCACCCTCAAGGGCTCACGACTGGTGAGTTCGGGATTTGGTGACCCTGAGGGATTACTGAGCTGGGTCAAGTTTTCCTCCTTTTTCCATCGCCTTTGCGGCTGACCCTCTCCTCTTTTCCTTTCCTCACTTTCTTGGTTCTCCTGCCTGCCAAGTCCCTCAACCCCCCAGGGGCTCACATCTAGTGGGACGTGGGTTAGCGAATACGGGACCCCAGCTGAGTCCGACATTGCTTCCACTTACTTGTGCCGGGCTCCTCTCTGTCTTCTTTCCTGTCGACCTCACTTGGTCAACTCTTGTTCTCTTCCGACCTCGACGGTATTAGGGTATTCGAGGCCTAGGGAGTCTCTTCCTTTCCCGCCTTAATTGGCCCTTGTCTCATCTTTTCTGATACCCTTCTTCTGCGAGGGGTCAGCCTTCTTTTGTTTTCATGTTATCTCCTGCCTTCTGCTCAAGGCCCTCAAGGAAGCCGGGTGTATGTAGCCCCACCACTTTTGGTGCACCCTAGATAATGCTACACCCTCAGAGGCTCACGGCTGGTGAGTTTGGGAGTTGGCGACCCCGAGGGATTCCTGAGCTGGATCCGTTTTCCCCTTTTGTCCCTTACCTTTGGGGGGACCCTCTCCTCTTTCACTTTCCTATCTGCCTTTCATGGATTTCCTTCCTTCCAAGTCCCTCAATCCGCATTCTTCGAGGGTTGAGGGCATTTCTTATCCTGCTGTCCTTTATTTGCCTTATTCTCCTTTAGTTTTCCATTTCTTCTTCTAGTATGTAGGTTAGTAGTTAGTTTTAGTTTTAAGTTTGCATTTCATTTTCATCTTCACGATCACCCAAACCATCAGGCACCGATAACCTAGATGTTAGGCCCCTTAAAACAACAATTATCATCACCATCATAAAGACGTAGAAAGTAGAAAATATCGAACATTACTCCAATTCTAATGGAAGGCTACTCAGAAATGATTTCGAGCTAACGCCTTGTTTCAGTAATAAATGTTACAGCAAAGGTTGATTAGCACATTCTGTACTCTCAGATTCACAATCATTTTATAGTTGAGCTTTAGGTCCGGCAGATCTGTTATTAAAAATTTGCTGTGTTTTACTCAAAAGGGAATAATATTAATGGTAAACGTACGTGCATTGTATGATAATGCTACTGATTCACCCCCGGACACATACCTTGTGGTGAAGGTGTCAGAGGGAACGATGTGGTTATGGTGTGGAATTTGGTTGGCGTTGGTCCACAGATGATTATATCTCATGGTCATCTGTGGGTCTAGGCACAGATCCAAGAGAATTGACCGGCTGGCGTCGTGGTGGCGGGTGATGTTGGATGTGTCATCAGAGAAAGAATATTTAACTACACACATCAAAAAAAGTTTTGCATCACCTCGGTTCCCAGATCTCCGGCATATAGACGTTGACTGTGTATATTGTATCCAAGATACAGTCCCTTTGACTGTTCATAGATGTCACTAAAACTGCTCAAAGAGGTAAACACCATGCATGAGCAGGGCCTATTAGACGGAGGGGGTACGACAGCCGATCAGTTCCAGTCATTCCACCAGGACGAAGGTACGCTGCTCATGTTGTCTGTAGTTCTACCATGCCTAGAAGGTCAATACCGCAGTTCGATCGCGTCCGCATTGTTACTTTGTGTCAAGAAGGGCTCTCAACAAGGGAAGTTTCCAGGCGTCTCAGAGTGAACCAAAGCGATGTTGTTCGGACATGGAGGAGGTACAGAGATACAGGAACTGTCGATGACAGGCCTCGCTCAGGCCGCCCAAGGGCTACTACTGTAGTGGATGACCGCTACTTACGGATTGCCGCTCGGAGGAACCCTGACAGCAATGCCACCATGTTGAATAATGCGTTTCGTTCAGCCACAGGACGTCGTGTTTCAACTCAAACTGTGCGCAATAGGCTGCATGATGCGCAACTTCACTCCCGACGTCCATGGCGAGGTCCAGCTTTGCAACCCCGACACCATGCAGCGCGGTACAGATGGGCCCAACAACATGCTGAATGGACCCCACGGAATTGGCATCACGTTCTCTTCACCGATGAGTGCCGCATATGCCTTCAACCAGACAATCGTCGGAGACGTGTTTGGAGGCACCCTGGTCAGGCTGAACGTCTTAGACACACTGTCCAGCGAGTGCAGCAAGGTGGTGGTTCCCTGATGTTTTGGGGTGGCATTATGTGGGGCCGACGTACGCCACTGGTGGTCATGGAAGGCTCCGAAACGGCTTTACGATACCTGAATGACATCCTCCGACCCATAGTGCAACCATATCGGCAGAATATTGGAGAGGCATTTGTCTTCATGGACGACAATTCTCGACCTCATCGTGCACATCTTGTGAATGCGTTCCTTCAAGATAACGACATCGCTCGACTACAGTGGCCAGCATGTTCGCCAGACATGAACCCTATCGAACATGCCTGGGATATGTTGAAAAGGGCTGTTTATGGACGTCTTGACCCACCAACCACTCTGAGAGATTTACGCCGAATTGTCGTTGAGGAGTGGGACAATTTGGACCAACAGTGTCTTGATGAACTTGTGGATAGTATGCCACGGCGACTACAGGCATGCATCAATGCAAGAGGACGTGCTACTGGGTATTAGAGGTAGTGGTGTGTACTGCAATCTGGACCACAAATGCTGAAAGTCTAGCTGTATGATGGTACAACATGCAATGTGTGGGTCTCATGAGCAATAAAACGAGCTGAAATGTTGTTTGTGTTGATCTCTATTCCCTTTGTATTTAACCGTTCCGGAACTCTTGGAACCGAGGTGATGCAAAACTTTTTTTGATGTGTGTATAACAAGCATGCCCAACCTTTCATGAATTACGGTGATACAAACCAGAAACCAGGGACTAAAGAATAGAAGTTGTTTTTGTTGCTGTTCAATAAATGACGGGCTTCGTTAAATGGCGGTCATATAACCCCCTGTACTTGGGTATGGGTAGAAATTGTCTGATACCCTGTGTGATTGTAATGGCCCTATTATTGTGCGTATCAGGTAATTGAGGCTAGCATTGGGAAAGACGCGGCCGAGGCCTTAAGTTAGGAACCATCCCGGTATTTGCCTGGAGTAGAAGTGGTAGACCATGAAAAGCCACTTCTGGGACAGCTGAGGTGGGAATTTGAACCCACCTCTTCGTAGTTTCTGCCTCACCTGGGTGAGTGTACCCCGTTCCAACCCTCAGAGCAGAAATAATTTCTTGGCAGAGTCAGGAATAGAATCCGGACCATACGGGTGACAGCCATTAATACAGGCCGGACGTTTGTTTTAGATGATTTCCCTTGACCTTGAAGCCTGCCGGTGAGCCTACACACACTCACTCTCTCACCCTATCGCTTCACACTTGTCACCACCGATCTGATGTAATGGAATTCCAGACTTGAGCAGACAGTACAGTCCACATCGAAGTATTGTGTGATGCGGAATTACACGTTACGTAGTTACGAACAAAACGTCATTATATTTGACAATGACTGTACTCCTAGCTGTAGTGTGAAAAAGCTTTGTCAATCATCGGATCGCTTGGGGCAGCTGATAACAACACAGGTACTGTAGTAACTCGCCTCCAGGCTTCCATTAAGATTTTTCACTCGTCTAAAACAAACGTCCGGCCTGTACACGTCACTGTGACACTGTTTGGTCGAAACTTACCTGGACTAAAATTATATGGGTTGGCAATCATGGGGCAAATAATCATTAAGCGACCCTTTTAATTGTTGAAGAACTACGAGAATGGGATATGGACCCACCTCTCTTCTAATCTGTCCTTACGAGTTGTCCTTATAACGCCTTATCCTCATACCTTGATTAAAAATGTTACAGTCAGTCTGAAAGACTAGACTTTATATCATTTCTACATATGCTACACATGTTAGAAAGGCAGGAGGGCTCTTTCAACAGACTCCATTACCCATTAACCTAGGCTTCCCGCGCGGGGAACGGAGAGCAGGAAGTGCACTCTTCTGCATGACGTCACGCGCTCTCCGTCTCCGTATCGCATAACGCCATAGTCCAGGAGTAAACTCAGACTCGGTGCATATGCACTGAACAACATAATGACGTCATTCGCTCAAGTGCAACCTTAGTACATTTCCTCTCCGTAACCGTAACCCATAATGGTAGACCAAAGCATAACGATGAAGTCGACAAGATCATTTGAAATGATAATATTATACAGAGTGTTTCAAAAAAAGTGTCCGATATTGCAACAGGGGTTTGGGATTTGTCAAAACGGGAAGAAATGTTCCTATAAACATATGTCCGGAAACAAATACCTGTTGAGATATGAGCCATTTTACTTGTGTAGTGTATTTACACTTAAGATAATGGACGTCTTTCTACCAGCTACTTCTAATGAACACTCGACTGTCACACACATTTAACAGAACACGCGTTGGTAAATCATCCATCAACAGCACCAACCAGGAGCTGTGATGAATTCAGCCGGTCTGTCCGCGGATACCATCTATACTGACCGGCAAAAAAAGTGGAACACTTCAATCTTTTATGTAATTTCTTAATTTATTCCACTAAAATGTATCGGTTTTCCAATATTTGCATTATTCATGTAAATGTTAGATGGTTGGCTACAGAAAATACTGAAACATGTTTTACAACACGCTTTAACTGACAAATTTCGATACATTTCACAAGTCTAACAATTTTCTATTTTTTTTCCTAATGTTCTTTTGGGCTGGTTTTTTTTTTTTTTTTTTTGCCAAACAAAACAGTGTTAATGTTTGTACTGCACTGCACGGGTCAGTGTACACGTTACAAGAGATGCTCCACATGGTTAGCACGATTTCGTACACATGCTTTGGCTCTTCTTCACAAGGAATCCCCAACTCGTCCAATCACGCCTGGCTGGTCGCCGTTGAGCGCACACTATTTCATCACACGTTCTTGTAACATCTACTCATTGACAATGGGTGTTCCATACTCCAATGTCTTTAAATGTCGCCATAGCCAGAAATCCAAAGGATTAAGGTCCAGCGAACGGAGAGGCCATGCTACTAACGTTTGCTAATCCATAGAAAAAAAGCCATGCCTGCCATTTCCCTCGAGGAATACACCATCGCACTCTTTACGTCGTCCACATAGCACGGGACCACCAGTCTGGTGGGGATACTGCACTGCACTGTCAGCAAAACCGCATACTATGACTGAACATCCGACTTATGCAAAGACCTTCAATGGAAGGACGCCTACACCACTGAACAGAACACCTCCTCCATGCGGGTAAAGTGGTGCATATCTCAACAGGTATTTGTTTCCGAACATTTGTTTATAGGAACATTTCTTCTCGTTTTGACAAATCCCAAACCCCTGTTGCAATATCGGACACTTTTTTCGAAACACCCTGTAAAACAGAGACTTGAATCGAATTCAGATGTACGATATTCAGCTGGAATTGGCACTTTTCACCCCATTTCCTCATATCTTTGAAGACAGGGATAGGGTTAGAAGAGCCTAAGTTGTGAATGGCTTATTACGCCCGGATATCCTTCCTAACACCTAATGAATGAAAGCGGATGAAATTGAAGAGATTTATCATGTTTTATTAGAAGGTTTCTTCTCAGAATTATTCACCTCCTGGTGTAGCGGCTTGCATTCTTGGCTGTCGACACGGATATCCGGGTTTGATTCCAGTCTCTGGAGAGAAATTTAAGTCTGGTCTTAGGACTGGAACGGAGTTTGCTCAAACTCGAGTGGCAAAGCTGAGAAGAGGTGGGTTTGATGCTCATCTCAACCAATCTGAAACGATTTTTCCGTGGCTTCCAACTTCCACTTCATGCAAATGTCGGAATGGTTTCTATCTTAAGGCCAAGCCTCAACATAATTTTAAATACGGAGACTACTACAACCATCACAATAACACAGGTTGTCAGACAAATGTTTAGACACACACACAAGTACATGAGGCTAAATTACCACGATTTTATAGCCCCCTCAAATGAAACAACAACAACAACAACAACTTCTCAAAATTTGCTTGGAGATACGAAATCCCGATGGGATTTAAAATAATTCCCTCTCCCCTGTTTGCAGATACCCTCGCCCAGTGCGTTTCTTTTTAAATAATGTAAGTGGTACCAACATAACAACCAACCCCGCCTCCAAAGACTAGTCTGCGTGCTTATAAGAACGGAGAGCCGAGTTGCCGACCAAAAGAAACTGATTTGATAGACTGATTTAAATTGAGGATTACTCGAAATCTCCTCCAGCTGTTGTGAACAGCGCGTTGACACCAGCTGATCGATGAACTTTCAAGTCGGAAGTTATATTTGCCGGACTAGATACACATGTACCAATATTTGTTTCTCAAACAGTTTTCAAAAGTTTGAGGGGTACGCGTACCCCCGCGTTCCCCCTAAAAAGAACACTGTCCTGGCCCCATGGCCCTACATTTTAACACATTGAGCTAACCGGGAGGGTACTGATATCGCGTCAGGAGATGGCAGTCCAACACGCTTAGACGGGGTGCGGGGGGGTCTTGCAGTACGCATGCGCGGCCCTCATATTCCAAACTTAAATATATCGGCTTCCCGCATGCCAATCGCTGTTGTTGCAGCACACGACACGCAGCCAGTGAAAGAAGGAATGTGCTGAGTGAGTGAAACAAGTAGTGACTAACTTGATGTTTTTGGAATGCACGATACGCAGTGAGCGGGAAGACATCAGCAGCTCAAACCCAACTGCCAACTCCTGGCGCGATATCAGTAGCTACTTTCCATTTTGTATGCTTGCTAAATTGTTGTTGTGTTCTCAAAGTTATGAAGATGTATCTTAGATACACGACGTATCCCTGACTCTGCACTCTTACGTAATGCTTCATGTGGTTACTCCCCCGCACTAGAAATGTGCACAGAATGAGAGAGACAGATACGGATAGTGGTCTCGCCGTATTTACTCAGCGCTGAGGAGGCTGTTCGTTCAGCTCCACGGGTTGGTTATCAAACCACAATATTTACATCGGACTTTGATGTGAGCCGAGGTTGTAACATAATCCTCCTCTTGGGATCAAACGCTCAATGTAGCCATAAAAACTTACTGTGTGATAGCATAGACAGTTCAATATAAATGAGAAGCTGCTTCAAAGGATTAATTCATAAAATAAAAAAAACTGTGCCTCTATAGGACAGTGAGGACCATGGCCTACCACGTAACCGCTGCTAATCCATATGTCCTCCATAAGACGCATGGTGAGCGTGGTCAGTCCCATCGCCCGTTAACATTGGATATCTTGACATGATCTCTTCCCCTAGGATAACACAGATACGAAATTGTCCTCACGAGACTGAGTGCACACTGTTGTAGCATTCACATAAAAATTAAATTTCTTGAGAGAGCCGGATTCGAACTGAGAACCTCTTTATTTCATTGTATCAATACATACCCCGGAGGACAAAGAAAGCGGAGATTTATTTTAAATAAACTGAGTTCAAATTAATAGGTATTGAAAATAAAATGTAAATGTAAATGACAGTACTCGCAATAATTCCCATTTTATGAAAAATATGATATTTTCAAATATTCAATAAATGAGTAATTTATTGCGAATTACACCTAAGGTCTATGTTTTCCGGTAACAGCAACCTGGTTTACCAGACATTTGGTTGATGTGTTTTCGATTTATTTATTTTAATAATAATAATAATAATAATAATAATAATAATAATAATAATAATAATAATATTAATAATAATAATAATAATAATAATAATAATAATAATAATAATAATATTGTTCTTGGTTTTACGTCCTTTTAACAAATGCGGCGTTTAGGGACGCCGGGGTACCAGAGTTCTGCACTGAAGGGGATCTTTTACGTGCCAGTAAATCTACTGACACGACTCCCTCGCATTTTTCCAACCACAAATGTCAACTGACTATGCCAGGATTTGCTCCTGCAACCTTGGACCCAGCAAGTCAGAACGCCATTTATTTTATTTAAGACATTCATATACATTTAATTGGATGGAACTCTAAATTTTCTTTGTTGTTTCTAGACGAAATCTTTATTTATTTACTTTAACAAAATGTATGGTTTTTACATGTTTCATGAATTAATATGCACAGAAAATATTTTAAATTTTAAATGGAAAGGAATAACATATTTAATCATAATTCTAAGCTATAAACTTAATTTACTCAGTAAGTAAGAATTATGTTATTTTTACAGCTTCAAACAACAATAAGTTAAGTTCTAGTTCACATATAAACCTTGGTTTATTGGTTGGTTCCTTAGTTTAGGGACTGTGACAACGCGGTCATGTAGCCCCGTGTACTTTGGGTGTGTGTAGAATCTGTCTGATAACCAGTTAGTGTGTGTTTCTGTTTTCAATTCAAGTAAGGACTGCAGACATTGAATTTTTTTCAAGTAGTTCCTACTTTTGCCGCCAAACGCCACCGTCAACGACTACTAGTTCCGAACTTGGTTACCAGACGCCACCGCAGTCGGCTCCTGGCGACGAGCGTAGGAACCTAAGACCGTTTGTCAAATGTTTAACTATAATTTAGCTTCACACAGGTGTAAGTAGTGGAAGGTTCTTTAACATGCCATAAATCTATGACAAGGGGCCGACGGCTTTACTCCGAAGGAACGCATACTGAGGGATTTTTAACTCTCTTAAAAAATCCAACGACTTCGGCCGGGTTTGAACCCGCGATCTTGGGCATAGAAACTCCGCATGCTACCAACTACGCCACCGAAGCCAATCATATGAACCTTAACGAGGTCTCTAATTAAAGGTACGGTAATACAATTAGAAATGTTCTGTACAAAAGCTGAAAATATATGTCCCCATTCAAAAAATTAATGTGAAGAAAGGACACAAAATTCCTTTAATTTTGAATGTTTGAAAGAATGTTTTATTTCTCGGTATATTACGGTAAAACTGATAAATTTAGCAGGGAACATCAAAACCACTGATGTTGATAGTTATTTATAAAAAAGTTCAATAAATTAATTGTGATAGTTGCTAGGTGATCTCAAAAATGCCAATATTTGATTACAACAAATTATTTGGTCACCCCTTAAATTGTACATTAATTATTCTAATAGCGTGAAAACCTTTACTTAGATTACTAAATAAAAAAACAACATGTTTGGTTTTAAAATTTTGGAAGTTTTCGTAAAGCATAGGCACGAATTCCTTAACTGGATGGAAGATAGCCTCTCCCGTGGTTTCTCCCGTACCTCTCTTAGTTAACCTTAATGAAATTAAAGGAGAAAAATAACCAATTAGGGTGTCAAATTTTAAAAGAACACGTTAGCATCGGTCAAGCGAACTCGTTAAATTGAAATGTCAACATAGGCTACCTTTCTGGAGCGCTTTGACGATACAGAGAGGGCTGCAAAAGTCTTGTAATTCGTTTCCCCAAACCAGTCTGACTGCACGTCGAATTAAATCTCTGACATTACTACGATCGCTGCCCTAAAATAATGAGAGTAAAAAATACAAGAGCTTTCAATTAGAGAATCTAATATGACATTTCCCTCCTAATGAAACTGATTTCGAACGGCATTATTAAATAAATTGCTAATAGCACTTCTAATTAAAACCTGTGGGCAGCCAATTAAATTTCATTACAGTTGGAATATTCAAGAGAAGTCCGAATATTTTACTTCCCGTTCACAAATGTGCTGTGATTCTCTAAAACGATGTAGCCAAGAGTGGACCGTGGGAGAAAGTATTTAATGAAAACGAAACTGATCTCTATCCTTGAATTGTGTTGAACTGTTTGTCAACATGGTCAATAGGAGGTCCTCCTGGGTGAGTCAGATGTGGTCGTTACGGCGTGGCTGCAGGCAGTCGCTCACATCTGGGAGTCGAGGTGGTTCGAATCCCCCCGCCGGCAACCTTGAAGATGGTCTTCTGTGGTTTCCCATCTTCTTTCCAGGCAAATGCCGGCGTTGGTCCCTAACTATAGGCCACAGCCGGTACCTTCCAATTCCTGGTCCTTACACTCACACTTTCCTCCCCAGACAACACACCACACGCGACGGTATTTTTTAGCTCACCCCATGGGTGTCCACATAGAAACAGCTACAAAATCTGGTGAGCCAAACATGTTCTTGGACACTCCCGGCATAAAAGCCATACGATAAAAATAGGATGCCCTGAACAGTCATGCCCAACAAATAGATTAAAATAAAACAGGAAAGCTCATAACTCAAAACCAAGGTCATCTGGTCTGAAGACAGAAGGAGGACACTTGGAGACCATATGAAGAAATTCTGGGAGAAGAGAAAGAGGTTGGCAAGTCAGCCGATTAATTACCGTGGTCCACAGTAGACCAGAATCGACAGAATAATAATAATGCCAGGATGGTACCTTTCTTCAATCCCGGAGCTTCTAACCCATCCTTGTTCCTATGTATGTAATCCTTAGATGAGCAATCAATCAATCAATCCCTCACACAGCTACACACACTACTACAGTCATCATTATACAATGTATCAGACAATTTAAAACCACAATCAACTACATGGGACTGATGATCAAGATGTAATAATAATAATAATAATAATAATAATAATAATAATAATAATAATAATAATAATAATAATAATAATAATAATAAATAATAATAATAATAATAATGAAAAGAAAATGAAAATCCACAGCCTGCTTCCAGTCTCCGACCGGGTCAGGAATGGAATGAATGAAGCCCCCATCTAGCGGCGAGGATATGAACTGTGCCGGCTGCCGAGGCCTGACGCACTCCTCTGGGACAATGATTAAATGAATGACAGGTGAAATGAAATGATAGTGGAGAGTGTTGCTGGAATGAAATTTTGACAGGGAAAACCGGAGTACCCGGAGGAAAACCTGTCTGCCTCCGTTTTGTCCAGCACAGATCTCACATGGAGTGACCGGGATTTGAACCACGGACCCAGCAGTGAGAGGCCAGCGTGCTGCCGCCTAAGCCACGGAGGCCAATAATTATAAATAATAATAATAATAACATAATAATATAATAGTAATGTTATTGGTTTTACGTCCCATTTAACTACTCTGACTTTTACAGACGCCGGGGTGCTGGAATTTAGTCCTGGAACTGTGCCTCGAAGATGATCTTTGACGTGCTAGTAAATCTACTAATAGGGCTCTTTTACATTAAAGCACCCTCAAATACCAACTGACTGCACCAGGATTCGATCCTGAAACCTTAGGAACAGCAGGCGAGAACGTTACCGCTGAGCCACGCAGCCAGTCTTGACCAAGATGTCCTAAATAAAAGTAAATAAATAAAGAAATAAAGAAATAAAGATAAATTAACAACAAATAAGGAGCAATTGTAGCAGTAGCAATAGATTTATTTAATTCCAGTTGTATCACTATCACCCTTATCATTAGGGGCCGATAACCTAGATGTTACCATCAACATCAACAAAAACAAATGGCAAGCTGACAAATAGAAAAAAACAGGGTATATTTATACTCCTCATCTGGTTCAAACACAAAGTTTTAGCTGAGAAAGATGAAAACGTTTAGATATAGGTAATACACACATCAAAATAAGATTTGCATATACTTACTACATCTAGTGACAGAGGTACAAAACTTCCTCCAGGAGTCCGCCATTGCACGAATGGAATGGCCTACGATGTTTCCGGACATGAACTGCATCGAATATATCTGAGATTCGTTAAAGCGTGATATTGCTCAGCATCCACGTCCTTCCATAACCCGCCAAGAGATCATGGAGGCCACCATCGAAGAGTGGGAATCGCCTGCATCAAGAAGACCGGGACAACTTGATTTGTGGTATCAACGGCGAGTAAGTGCCCAGCTGGACGCCCGTGGTAGCCATGTTCCTTATTGAAAAGTCACGGGATGGCAAGATTACAACACATATCAGTCCCTGTTTAAATGGCCAAATGTCTTCCTGTTTGTAATTTTATTTTCACACATGAATAAAGTATGCAGGATTTTTCAGAATGCCGTCTCTTTTGTAATCACCTCGCCCACAATCCCACACACGCTGCGCATCATGGCAAACAAGTGTTATGCAAAACATTTTTTGATGTGTATATTTATTGAGATGGTCATTAAGGGAGATAATTGAGGAATATTCAAAGGGGATCCGTGGAGCCTTTTTCTCACCATTCCCTGATTATTGTTCAACCGGACACAGCCAGTACGATTCCTAGTGAGTGTATATATTAGAAGCGATTCTCGAGACTGTTTCATCTCCATCTGAGAGCTACAAACGTCTCATCTTAACACTTAATGACCACGCACTTAAAGAACACCAACCAATGAAAATATTTAGGTTGGCAGCGCCTAATGCCTGCTGTAACATCTTCTTTCATTTCATGGTATGTTGTGAAACTTTCAAGTGATGCTTTGAGGAAAGTACTTGGAATGTCGAGAGCTACTTGTTTAGTCGTGGCACTTCAAGATCCCAAAATAGCTTATGCTCTCTATTACACTTATCCATATGCATAAGCCTTAGTGTTTCTTTATGCAAGTGCATTTTAGGATTCACTTTCCACTCATCCGACCACATGTGTGTTGGTATACTTCATGTTAGGGTCTTGGGAAATCTTGGTCGTTAGTCCCGTGTGCTTGGGTGTGTGTTGAACTTCTCTGATAACCTGTATTTAGACGATGGCTGTTGTAGGGCCTAAGTTAGGTTTTTAGCATAACTTGTGTACTTAGCTGGTATTTTGTTAAGCTAAGTCCTTTCGGATTCTTGACGCGCTGAGTAGTATCGTATTCAATAGAATGAGGAATTCCAACTTGGTGAATGCTTGATATAATTATATAGTTAGAACATATATACAGAGTAGTTACAGAATCCGTAAGGCTTGTCATTAATGTCACTTGTTCATGATACAGCGACAGATTAAAGAATAATGATCCCTGAATTGCCCTGGGTGTGATGACCTCAATACAGCGAAGGAAAATGACCGTAGCTTAACCAATCATATTCTAGTATTCATCTGGAAGAAAAACAACGCTTTGAAGTGAAGCATAGTGGCCATTTAAAGTAACATTGATGTTCCTTGAAAGGTTTACACTTGTCGAACAAGATACTTTACTTCTCGGCTATTCCAAGGACCTTCTAATAAGCTTTCAGAAAATTACAATTGTTCTTGGTTGGTTGGTTCTTAAGTTTAGGGGCTGAGACAACGCGGTCATGTAGCCCCGTGTGCTTTGGGTGTGTGCAGAATCTGTCTGAAAACCGGTGTTAATTTTGATGACTGTGTTAGTGTGTGTTATCTGTTTTTTAATTTAAGTACAGACTGCAACTTAGAATTTTTCAAATAGTTCCTACTTTTGCCTCCAAGCGCCACAGTCAACGACTACTAGGCCAAGTTCCGGACTTAGCTACTAGACTCCACTGCAGTCGGCTCTTGGCAACGAACGTAGAAACCTAAGAGCGCTGTTTACATTCTTAACCTATCCTATTTAGCTTCGCACAGGTGTAATTAGTGGAAGGTTCTTTAACATGCCATAAAACTATGACATGGGATCGCCGGCTTTACTTCCCCTCCGAAGGAAGACATACTGAGGGATTGTTAACGCTTCGGCCGGGTTAGAACCCGCTATCTTGAACACAGAAGCTCAGCATACTACCGACTACGCCACCGAAGCCGCCTTACAATTGTTCTTACTTATGGAAAACGGGATTCTTTCCTGTTGACCAGAAGTGAAGACATTCTCTCAACCTGAATATTTTGGGAAGGGTTTGGCAAGCTCTTGTGGAATTGATGATGATGATAATTGTTGTTTTACGGGACCTAACATCTAGGTTATTACAAGTCGGTCCACTTAAAGACTGATAGCCAGTACATGACTTCTGGAGGGAGTAGACACATTCTTAAAGTCAGCTCGTGGTGAGTTTCCACATTGCGTTCATATTGCTATCTTAACAGTAAGAAAACAAGAAGTTCCGTGACGAACTAAAGAGCCTACTTTTCTTAAAATTTAAGATTCATGCCAATGATTAATCTATATGGATCTATCTAGAATAATGACGAAATTAAGTTGGTAATATAGAAATTTCTAATTAGTTCGAAATACTGTATACCAGGCATAATGTAGCCTAATAGAGAACTACAGTTGGCAGCCCTAATGACTGAATATATTCTTAGTTCCATCTCTTAAGGTACAGAATATAAAATTTGGTTGAAGTCCAATGGATAGCATGGGCGTTACATGCAGTTAAACATTGGATCTAACAGCGCGCGTAAAATCATGTTGGCAAGAATGACATACACATGTATTGGTCAGAAATAATCTGAAATAATATTATCTATTGTTGTGTTAATTTTGAATGAAATCCATTAGTTAGTATAGAAGTTACATGCATCTTAAAATTGGACCTTTCAGCAGACTTAGAATCATGTTAGCAGCGCTGGCGTATGCCTATATTAGTTACTCCAAATTAATCTAGAATGCCAGATACTATACGTGTGCAAAGTTTAGAGCTATTGGCTTGCATACTTTCTAATATATTGATATTAGGGTAACAAAAATAGAGGCAGTATTTATTAACAGTTGGCAGCCCTGGTTACTCTTAAGAATCGGCATAGTCATATCTGTTAGGGTACACATAGCACACACAAAATTTGGTTGAAATAGAAGTTACATGTATTTAAAGTTGGACATTTCAGCAAGCTTAGAATCATGTTGGTAGCACTGACGTACATAAGTTACTCCAAATTAATATAGAATGTCAGGTACTATACGTGTGCATAATTTAAAGCTGTTGGCTTGCATACTTTCTGATATATGGGTATTTGGATTTAAAAAATTGAGAGCATTTATTAACAGTTGCCAGCCCTGGTGGCTCTTAAGAATACGCTCAGTTATATCTGTTTATGTACACATAGCACACACGAAATTTGGTTGAAATCCAATTGATAGTGTAGAAGTTATATGCATTTAAAATTTGGACCTATCAGCTGGCTTATTATCATTCTGGCAACACTGTCATATATGGCCTCCTGGAAATTAAACTGTAATATTATTGTCTATACGTGTGCCAATTTTGAAATAGCTGCCATTCATACCTTCCAAGATATCCAACGTGGAGCTCAAATTTCAATTGCGATTTTTCATCGGTTGGTAGCACTGACATCATTTTCAAATATGGCCGTGAGATATTCAGGTATAGATCTTTACTCCTACCAAATTTTGTTTAGATTGCTGCAGCCGTTTAGGAGTTGATAGGGGGGGGGCATACACTCACAGCCAGACAGACAGACTGAAGGACAGACAGACAGACAGACAGACTGACATTTGCCCGATCTCATAAGTCTACTTTTTCCTCATTTTTGCAAAATGTGAAAAGTAGGCTAAAAATAGTAATAATAGAGACATTCACAGGCTGAATATCTGGGGAATCATGGTCCCTGATTTGATACCGGTCAAGGTATATAATTCATGTAGCTGTATTAGGGACAGGGATGAGGCAGGTACCTTGGAACTTAATGTAAGGTACTGTCCAGGCCTACAGGAAGTGTGGAATTTCAGTGTGTCAGAAGACACGGAATAAGTTGAACATTCATACCTTTGAATATGAGTTGTTTCTTAAAGAAACCCCGCACGAATTACAATGAGCGATTCCAAACATTATTTGGTAGATTTCATGCACGCAACGGCAGGTTTATACAATTAACTTTCTTCTCTATAGTTCACGAGAACCGACAGCACTAACGCGCAGCGCTGGGCCATGGAGCCAAGCAATCTGCAGATTCGGTAGACATGGGTTCCAAACCGGGGATTACCACACTCAGGATAGTCACTGTCAACGCAGGGATTGGAACCTGCGATCACCGGATGATATAACGAGCACGGTTACTCAGTGGGGCTGTGTAGGCCTACTTTCTAACAACATGTGTGACAGGTACAATCTGCTTCATTGTTCGAGAGTAACTAGATCTCTCGTGAACTATATTTATGTCCACCCCTTATTATTCTCGTTTTCAATGGGGTCGGGGCTGGGATGCGATGAAAGTCTATGCGACAGATGGTTTTACGACCGGATGTCCTTCCCGACACCACCTCATGAGATAAGTTAAATGATCGTGTGGCCTCCGGAGAGACCGAGTGCAGGTCTTTCTAGTTGACGCCCGTAGGCGATCTGCGCGTCGTAATGAGGATGAAGTGATGATGAAGACGGCACATACACCCAGTCCCCGAGCCACGTGAATTAACCCCAGAAGATTAAAATCCCTGATGGCTCGGCCGGGAATCGAACCCGGGGCACTTTGGGTCAAAGCCCAGCGCGCTAACCATTTAGCCACAGAGCCGGACATGAGATAAGTTAATGAGAGATGAAACGAATGTCAATGAAACCGGGGAAGGATGTGGAAGGAAGTGACCGTGATAAGGTACTGTCCCAGTATTTGCCTGGACTTGAAAATGGGAAACCACGGAAAACCATTTCAAGGACGGCAGTTTATGGGGTTTGAACCCACGTCTACCGAGTCGGCAGATTGCTTGGCTCCATGGTCCAGCGCTGCACGTTAGCGCTGTCGGTTCTCGTGAACTTTAGTGAAGAAAATTAATTGTATAAACATGTTCATATTGGCCATTGCATGCATGAAATATACCAATTAATGTTTGAAATTGCTCATTGTAATTCGTGCGGGGTTTCATTAAAAATACAACTCATATTGAAAGGTTCTGATATCTCGCCAGGAGATGGCAGTCGGGTTTGAACTGCAGTTGTCCTCCCGCTCAGACGGCTTCAGTGGCGTAGTTGGTAACATGCTGAGCTTCTATGCCCTAGATCGCGGGTTCAAATCCGGCTGAAGTCGTCGGATTTTTTAAGAGCGTTAAAAATCCCTCAGTAAGCCTTCCTTCGGAGGGGAAGTAAAGCCGGCGGTCCCATGTCATAGATTTATAGCATGTTAAAGAACCTTCCACTAATTACACCTGTGTGAAGCTATTGTATAGGTTAACAATGTAAACAACGCTCTTAGGTTCCTACGTTCGTTGCCAAGAGCCGACTGCGGTGGCGTCTGTTAGCTAAGTTCTGAACTAGTAGTCGTTGACGGTGGTGTTTGGCAGCAAAAGTAAGAACTATTTGAAAAAAATCGAAGGTCTGCAATCCTTACTTGAATTAAAAAACAGATAACACACACACAAACACAGCCATCACAATTAACACCGGTTATCAGACAGATTCTACACACACCCAAAGTACACGGGGCTACATGACCGCGTTGTCGCAGCTCCTGAACTTAAGAACCAACCAACCATCCTCCCGCTCAATGCGTATCACACATTCCGAAAACATTAAGTTGGTCACAGTTTCCATTACTGTACCTGATACTGCCACACTGTTAAAAGTAAACACAAAGACTTGTAAGAATATCGACAGTAGGAAGGAAAGTAACAATGCACCCACACGTGACGCCCGATAACAAATTTTCATGCTGGAAGTAGCAGCAACTGACTGCCAGGCTTGGAATTGGCGGGCCGCGCATGTGTACTACAAGACTCCCCTTTCCCCGTCAAGCGTGTTGAACTGCCATCTCCCGGCGTGATGACATTATGAATGTTCAACCTATTCCGCGTCTTTTGACACATTAAGATTCTCCAGATGATGATTTGTTGTTGTTTATTCTTATATTGAGGCTTGGAATATCATTCGACATTCGACATGATGAGCCCCGTTTACTTGGGTCCAATTTTAAGATGCATGTAACTTCTGTACTAACTAATGGATTTCATTCAAAATTAACACAACAATAGATCATATTATTTTAGGATTTGTTGCTGGAGGGGGTAAAGCGGAGTCAAATATGAACTAATTGCGTTTTTGTTTTTGTTTTTGATGCTTTCTACTATTTTGCTTTGTGTTTTATATTTTTGGTTTTATGTTTTATATTTTTGGTTTTGTGTTTTATATTTTTGGTTTTGTGTTTGCTTTTTCTACCATTTTGGTTTATGTTTTATGTTTTTGGTTTGGTGTTTGTGGTTTTCTACTATTTTGCTTTTTGTTTTATGTGTTTGGTTTTGTGTTTGTTGTTTTCTACTACTGTATTTTGCTTTGTATTTTATGTTTATGCTTTTGTGTTCGTTGGTTTCTACTTTCTATTTTTGTGTTTTATGTTTTTGGTTTTGTGTTTCTGTTTTCTACATTTTTGGTTTGTGTTATATGTTTTTGGCTTTGGGTTTGTCGTTTTCTACTATTTTGCTTAGTTTTTTATGTTTTTGGTTTTGTGTTTGATGGTTTCTACAATTTTTTTTGTGTGTGTTTTATGTGTTTGGTTTTGTGTGTTTTTTTTTCTTAATTTTTCTCTTCTTGTTTTTGCTTTTGTGTTTGTTTTCTGATTTGGTTTTGAATTTTGCTTTTTGCTCTGTGGTGTTGGATTTGGTTTTGTGTTTGTTGAAATTTGATTTTTGTTTTTTGTTTTTGTCACGAGTTTGTTTTTGTTTTTTGCTTGATGCGGGGGCAAAATAAGACAATCATTGAAGGAAACCTAGGCTACACGTTTTCAAGTTTGATAACGATAGCATTCGATACGTTTTATTTGCACTCTCAATGTGCAAACCCTCGGAAATGAACAGTTTTGGTAGATCTAATACTAGATATTTTACACAAGTAAAGATAAATGTTCTCAACTTATAAACGTACATAATCCAATCGTTTGTCACCAATCCGAAAATTGGCTAAAAAAAAAACAACATCAAATTTTTTATTTCTTCTTTCTTTTTCTTCTTAGTCGTTTACCCTCCAGGTTGGTGGAACCCACGGACTCAGCGAGGGAACTCACCACTACCGCCTCTACGGGCAGTGTCCTAGAGCTGGGAACATCTAATCGGAGTGGATATAACTGGTGAGATGTGATGGCATCTCGCCCAGGCGGCCTCACATGCAAAGCGAACAGGGGCCTCATGGGGGAAGGTAATGGATGGTCAGGATGGATAGGCAAGGAAGAGGGAAGGAGGCGGCCGTGGCCTTGAAGAAGGTACTGCCCCCGTAAATTGAATTATACTGAGACCACGGTGGCTGTATTGGCATATGTGAATAAATATATGGCCGTCATAGTTGTGACGTGTATATTCATGGCATAGGCGTGGATGACGCAACGCTCGAGCAAGTAGGCTGGCTGAGCTTAGATTCTTGCTGACGTCACGATTTTGTTCGAGAAGGATCTTAGATTTACGACGCAGTCGCAGTGAAGCAAGTAAACGTGCTGAGGAAGAAGTTACGCTATTGGAGGAGAGGCTCGAACCAATGAATGATATCTTGAAGGGAGACGGAGATTACTGAAACTACCATATTTAATAACTTTTGGCATGCAGAATTGTGGAAAACTATTTTCAGTTATGGCATTGATTTGGAATTTTGAAGAAATTAATTATATGTTTTCGAAATCTGAAAATCCGTCAAGAATAGCCAAAGTTGGAACTTCGAGTAATGATGGAAGAAGAAGCTATGGTAGGGATGGATACGCCCCTTCAAAGTTGATAAAAGGCCTTGCACAGCAGAGAGGAGCTTCTCGCTTCGTGGTTTTATTCTGACTTGATAGTCTGACTTCGTGTTCTGATAGAACAAGCATATCGTCATAAGCAAGCGTGGCAGAGCCCACCGCATCGAACAGTATTGGGTATCCAGCAGTGCAATTTTACTGTTACTAAAACTAGGCGAAGTTGGAGCGCACACATAAACGATTCTACAAGTTTATCTATCAAGAATTAGCTACTGCATTTATACTAATTCAATAGTGCATTACAATATTGAGGCGTGTGCGAAAGGTGAACATTTTCATTATAATACTTCAGAAGATATTCGCATTTAAAGACAGCAGAGAAATGTGTTTTTCTCGAATCCTGAGAAGCACTTTTACTACCACATTCTACGCTACGGCAGACACGTGTATTGCAACCGTGATACTGAAGATTACATTTGGTGATACAACGCTACATTCTACAATGTAACTATACAATCTGGCAGTACTTTCGACTAACATTATAATGGAAGTGGAGATGGAAGACTAAAACTTTAATGCAATTGGGACATACATCAGTAGTGTGAAGTAGCAACATGGAGCTTCGATAATCGTCATTCTACAAAGACGAGCATGTAGTGAACATTCAGCTACACTCATGCATCGTAATCCATCGCTGAATTACATCAAATGGCAGTGGAAATAAATTCATACTCCACAATTATGAACATTTCTGCGGAAATATTTGCAATGAACTTCATGGCTGATTTCTACAAGAACTTCAGGGAACTTTCAAGAGGGGCAAGGGTTTTTCCCAGCACACAAGAGTTTTGCCAGAAGGATGTCTATCGTCTACACGGAGCAGTGCGATTTCCGGAGGAGGAAGCTGTTCTATTCTCCGAGGGCGCAGGTTCCAGGTTCGAGGTCGGTGCACATCTATCCTGTGGTGAAATGGAACCAGCAGCAGTCTTCTGTGAAAATTTCTTCTAGAACTTCAATCCAACAGATAAGGTAGCCGTGAACGTTTCTTGATTTATTTGAGCCATTTTAGTGAGATCTGAGCAACTATCTTTCCCATATTTTCTGTCATATATTTGATTGCCCCATATTCTTTTGCTAGATGTTTCTGTACTCTGTACACTTTGCAGCTTTAAGCCATTTTCTTCGATTTATTGAGACATTATTATGTCATTTGCATATTTAAACATTTTGGATCAGTTTATATTGAAGTTAAATATTCTTTCGAGAATTTGAATTTTTCTTGTAGTCACGATTTGACTGTAAAGTTAACGATTTTCTATGGAAAGTTTGAATTCAGACAGCGTGTCGTTTTATTAAAGTAATTCTTTCCAGTAAATTACTTTGACCAATTTTCTGTCATCCTCAAGAAAGAAGAATGATTAAAAGATTTTAGAGCGTTAAAATCTACTACTTTATCGACGATCTTGGAAATACTAGTCGTGTTTATGAACATGATTGAAACACAGACATTTTTAGTCAATTCTGAAATACCATTGCATTATAGACAATTTTATGAAATATGAACTTTGAATACGATTTATTCAGTACACTATAGTAATGAACATTTGATAGGAGATTTTCTCAATTCTAGATTGAGACAATAATGTTTGCATTTTCTAGTCTATTTGCATTCTATTCGACTATTTCTGCAGTTAAATGAATTTTGCTTGAATATAGTATTTTTATACTGCGATAATTATGATGAGATTAATTCATTTTGATAGACCAGGGAGGCGTGTCTAATCGTATTTGCTATTAAATTTATTTGTGACTGGCAATTTTTTACTTCATATCGCTTCATGAATGAAACCCACGAAGGTTAAATATAATAACAGTTTTCGATACAATTGATGAATATAAGAATTTTTAAAGAGGAACTATGGATGTATAATCGTTAGTTCAGTGGACGTGTAAAAGTCGCTGATGAATAATGCCCTTTAATAAGTGAAGGAGGTTCCCACAATAATATTGATGATGTTGATGAATTTATAAGTGGAGGTTTTTTGTGTGTATTGTGGAAGATTTTGATGCCATATATAATGAGATATATGATGAATTATGGGCCAAATTTGTGCGTTTGTGCGAGGTATGTTTCCGCTGAGTTGTATTGTTCAGGTCCATTGAAAATTATTCATGTGAAGTTACTGTTAAAATTAACAAGAGTGATAAATTGATTGAATTATAGATTTTGAATGGAGGTTACCGTCACAAATAATAATTATTAAATCTTATTAAACCTGAATCTAAAATTTAAATATAAGTAACCTTCATCGGTCGATTATATTACCACGATTTAAGAAAATATCAACCGGATAAACGTGTGGTTAATGTATTTCAAATATAAATAAAATATAAATAATGTAAATAACTATGTAAATATCTATAATAATAATTTGAAACAAACGGGATTAATAGAGGCGTGTAAAAAATTTTCAATTGTCGTTTGACTAAGTTATGAACAATCTAAATGTTATAAATAATTATTGAACACTATGATATAACATTATGCGTTTTGCTATTAACATTTAAACAACGCTAGTTCGATAATTGGAATAAACATTTAAATAAGATTTGAGATTAACAGAGTAATCCATTGCAATGTGAACGGAACTTGTATAAATTTTGCGTGATAATATTTGAGTTGAGATGTGAGCATTTAAATTGTTTTGAATGAGAGCTAGACTCTGCGTTGGCCAGCATATGGTGACACTGGTTAGGCAGCTGCGTCCATTTGACGAAGCAAGCATGCAACACTGCTTAGGGTGTATTGCAGGTGGCCAGATAACTGAATGGTGGAGGTCAAGGTCAACTACTTAGCGGCCTTGCGGTTATTAATAAATGAGTGTCAATGAACTAAATTATGAATTTCATGAACAAGGAAACAAATGCTATATGTCTCGTCCCAGCTCCCTTATCCATTCCAATGTGCATTGTTGTTATTATTACGTTCTTTTGAGCTAGAGAAAGCTGAATTTTTGTATGTGAAGTCTACAGTCCTACAGGAGGACATGGTTGCATTGACAATGGCTTCAGACAGCCATAACTATTTTGTTGTTAAATTTTGTTAAAATTTTTTTTTCTTTATGTGAAATAAATTTTTGTGCAGTTTAAATTTTCTGGTCTCCGACTTGGTCCATTTTAAATATCGTGGTGGAGGTTATTGTGAGGGCATATTATTAAGTGATCCAGTTGAAAACCCAGACCCGAGATTAATTTGAATAGGTAAGTAAAATGTAAGTATGAACCCCCGTATATTTTGGTGTGTTCCACAATAATTTCATGTTAACTACTGTGCTCTAATCTCGGTAGTATCTGTCAGTGCCATTTTCATTGATGTAGCTGTGCCGGTGCAATCGATTATTGTCAATCCGATTGAGGGGGCGGATTTCTGACAGCCTACTATCCGGATTATCCGCAATTGAATTATGTAGAGACCATGGTGGCTATATTTGAAATTATAATGAAAGTTATGGTTGTCATAGTTATGACGTGGGTAGTCATGACGTAAGCACGGATGACGTAAATGTTATGCCAGCAGGCTACTTGAGCTGAGATTCTCAGTGACGTCAGCATTTAGTCGAGAATGTTCCCAGATTTACGACGCAGTCGCAGGAAACGAGGAATTCTGCTGAGGAAGAAACTATGCTATTGGAGGAGAGGCATGAACCAATCAACGATAGTTTAAAGGAAGACGGAGATTGCTGAAACTATGGTATTTTTATTACTTTTGGAATGCAGAATTGTGGAAATCCATTTGCAATAAAGGCATTGATTTGGAATTTTGGTGAAATTTATTTTCAGTTTTTGAATTTTGAAAATCCGTCATGTATTAACGAAGTTGGAAGTCTTAGCGATGACGCAGTATCACGCTTTGGAAGGGATGGAAACGCCCCTCGTGAAGTTAATAAAAGGGCTTGCGCAGAAGAGAGGAAGTCTTTCGTTCTCTGATCATTCTGAGATCTCATTCTCAGAGCATCGAAGTATATTTGTGAAAGTTCTTTTCTTATACATTCATTATAGTGAGACGTCGAAGTGAACAGCAGTGAAAAGAATCGTCTTTATAACGCGTGGCGAGGCCACTATATTAACGAGATCCAAGTCAAACTAGGTGAAGTTGAAACGGACCTTAGAAAGCTTCTACAAGTTTAGCTTTGAACAGTTAGCGGTCACCGATAAGCTAATTGTATTGTGCAGTGCTACATGCAGTTATAGAGAAAAGCTGAACAATTTCGACCGATTAGTTCGAAAGATATTAGCAGTTTTATACGACTGAGAAAAGTGATTATCTCGCCACAAGAGAAGCACTTTTGTGAAGCCAGAATCAACGCAACGGCTGACGCTGCGAGTGGAATAGAAAGACTTCAGATTGCTTGGTTACACAACGATACAGTATAATGGAGCAATTGAATACGGCAGTTTGTTCTTCTGACACTACAACCGAAGAGCAGATGGAAGGCTAAGGCGCTTATTGCAATTGGGACATACTTCAACGGAGTAAGATAGCGACATGGAACTTCGCTAATTGCTATTCCACACAAGCGAACATGCGGTGAATACCATCTACACCCATGTTTCGTAATTAAAGGCTAAATACCATCGAACAGCCATAAAAACAATTTCATACTCTGAATATGAATAATTTCTTCGGAAATTTCTACAAAACTTCATGGCGATTGTCTACTGGAACTTCAGGGAATTTTTCAAGAGAGGTCAGGGTGGACCCGACTCACAAAGAAGATTATTGCCGGAAGGATGTCTATTCGTCTTCGAGGAGCAGAGCGATTCACGGAGAAGGAAGCAGTTCGATTCTCTGAGGGTGCTATTTCCTATTTCGAGGATGGAGCTCAACTTTAACGTGGTGAAATGGATCCATCAGCAGTTTTCTTTGGGGAATTTTCCTCTGGAACGTCAATCGGCAGATAAGGTAGTCGTGAACGTTTATTGTATTTGAGTTTACTAATGATGTTTGAGCAACCATTTTTCCCATATTTTTATCCTCATGTATTTTTGCCCTATTTTCTTGTTGAGATTCTTATTCTCAGTACACTTTGATGAGTTTTCATTTTTCGACGATTTATTAAGACATTGTTATGTCATGGGCATAGTTAATGATTTTGAATCAGTTGAGACTGATATTTAGATTTTTCAGTAATTAATATTTTTGTAGTCACGATTTGACTGTAAGTTAATGATTTTTATGGCAGATTTAAATTCAGACGGCGTGTCATTTTATTAAAGTAATTCTACCCCTGTTTAATTACTTTGACCAATTTTCTGTCATCATCAAGAAGGAAGAACATTTAAATGATTTTAGAGCGTTAAAATCTCTTACGTTGTCGACGATCTTGGAAATACTAGTCGTTATTTGTATTGATTGCAACACAGACATTTATCGTCAGTTATGAATGAACATTGCATTATAGACACTTTTGTGAAAGATTAACTTTAATAAGGAATTATTGAATGCATTAAAGTCAAGTACTTTTGTTAGAAGTTTTTCTCAATTAGAGAATTATAGAACGATGTTTGCATTCCCCAGTCTAATTGGATTCTATTCGACTACTTTGTATTTTAGTCGCACTTTATTTGAAGATAGTATTTTTATACTACATTTTTTTAAAGATGTTAATCTTAAATTATGATAGACCAGGCAGGCGTATATAAGCGTATTCACTATTAAATTTGTTTGTGATTGGCAAGTTTTGACTTCATTTCAGTTCATGAATGAAATCCACGAAGGTTAAATAGAAAAACAGTTTTGAAACAATTAATGATTATAAATTTTTTTAAGTGGAACTATGAATGTATAATCGCTACTGCAGCGCGTGTTGAAAGTCGCTGAGATATAATGCCCTTGAATATGAAGGAAGTTCCCACAGGAATAAATGTTAAAGAATTATTTGTGGAAGTTTTGTAAGTTATGTGGAAGTTTAATACCATATAGATTAATATATGATGATTTTGGGCATATTTGTGATGCAGTTTGTGCATTAACTTGTTAGCGAAGGATTTTCCGCTGGAGTAAGATTGTAATAGTTCGTTGAAAATAAATCAAGTGATTTACTGTTATAATTTGAGATAAGATTTTGAATGAAGGTTGCCGTCACAAATCATTATTAAAACCTTTATTAAACCAGATTGTGACATTAATATGTATAACTAACCTTCATTGGTCGATTATATTAATCACGATTATGAAAATTACCAACCGAATGAACATGTGGTCAATGTATTTATTAAATTAATAATTTAAACAATTTAAAATGTTAATATTGTAAATAATTGTTGTAAATATTTTTGAAAATAATATGGAACGAGAGTGATGTTAAAGACGTGCTTATAATATTTTTATTGTCTTTGACAAATAGTATAAACAATTTCTAATTGTTATAA
The DNA here is from genome assembly GCA_946902985.2 of Meconema thalassinum. Taxonomy (NCBI): domain Eukaryota; kingdom Metazoa; phylum Arthropoda; class Insecta; order Orthoptera; family Tettigoniidae; genus Meconema; species Meconema thalassinum. Next base: position 183,843,097 of record OX336394.1, read on the forward strand.
ATAATTTATGTGATTTTGTTATAAACATTTAAGAGCTAATTAAACATTTGGATTGAAGTTAACAAATTTAGGGAATTAATATAATGATCCAATAGGATGTGAGCAAAGTACTTGAAAGATTTGCGTAAATATAATGTGATCTGTCTTGTAGACAGATAAAGGTTTGAGAGAGCAAGCTGTATGTTACGTAACAGCATGTGAGAAGGGAGTGCATTTGACCAGTATGCAACAGGTTCGAGGTTAGCTCGCAGCTGGGCCAACATCTGGTTCACAGAGAGTGAGGTCGTCCACACTCCGGCCTTGCGACTATAAATACCATTCTCATGTTTATTAAAAGGAAACCAAATGCTCTATATATGTCACACCCTGACGTCCTTTCCAATCCAATAGTGTTATGAATATTACGTTATTTGGAGCTCTTGGGAGCTAAAATGTTTTATATCATGTTGTATGATAATTTTTGCAAGTCCTACTGGAGGACGTAGTCAGATTGACTTGGGCTACTGATAGCCACGTTGATTTTGTTGTGTTAGTAAAATCATACCCTTTATTAGAAATAAAGCTTTTATACAGTTCAAAGTTCTCGTCTTCGTTTTGGTTCATTTTTAAATGTCATGGTGGAGGTTATTGTGTGAACAGACTTTTAGTGATCCTGTTGTCAACTCAAACCCCGAGATAATTAAGAGGTAAGTAACGGTAAGTATGAACCCCCGTCTATTTTGGTGTGTTCCACAATGATTTCCTGTGAACTTCTGTGCTCTTATCTCGATAGTATCTGTCAGTGCCATTTTCATTGATGTAGCTATGCCGGTGCAATTGATAATTGGCAATCCGATTGAGGGGGCGGATATCTGACAGCCTACTATCCAGGTAAACGGGGACAGAAAGATTGGCGCACCTAAAACGTTGGGGCTCGATTCAACAAAACTGGATTACCAGGTTGAACGCCAGTAAGAGTGGCAAACCTAAAACGTGAGGTTCGATTAGACTCAAATAAAGAGGTTGATTCTTTGTTAGATGTCTAGGCCAATTGTAGTATTTAAGAGTGTGATTATATAGGAATTAAATGTTGTATTGTGTTAGGAAAATTACACTCGGAAAAGATCAGATCTTATACCACTTGAGAAAGGTTAAATAGGCTGGAAACTTAGAAAAATCGCCTATAATCTGGAATCTTATTTTATTTGACCGGCTTATGACATTCTAGTCATATTAAAGATAAAATTAAATTATTTGGATTGTAAATGTAAATTATTTGTGTTAGGATATTTTAAAATGAGCCAGGGAAATTTGAACATGTGCTTGAGTTTGTTTCAACATGAAGTATCTTCGAAAGTTAATTATAAGGTAGTTATAAGTTAGATTTAAGACAGAAAATTGATCAAAATTATATATGGTGAAAAGTGTTGCTCAAATGTTGTTATTTTGCTCTTTTGATGTATGTCCCTACAGTAATCAATTTTTGAATAATATTGTAATGGCAGATGAAAGCATGAAGAAAATGTTAGAGGAGATGTCTGCTAACATGAAGCAGATGATGGAGGAAAATGCTAGTAATATGTCTGCTAATTTGAAAGCAAGCATGACTAGTAGTATGAAGCAGATGCTGAATGAAAGCATAAAGGAGATGGAAGCTAGGAATACTAGTCGAATGGAGGAGAATGCTAGTAATTTGAAAGCTAGTATGGATGAAAGTTTGAAGGGTATTCAAACTAGTGCTGCTAATTTGGAGGATAATATGTCGCGTTTACAGATTAATACCCTAGGAATTGAGAGTACTGTAACGGACATGCGTACAGACGTGTCTAATGTCCATAAAGATGTGTCTATTGTGCATAAAAGTGTTGATGATGTTAAATTTGATGTGTCTAAGGTACAGAAAGACCTTACAATGTTAAATCTAGATGTAGCTAATGTCCGAGGGGATATTTCTTGTGCTAGAGCCGAAGTAGTTGTTGTCAAAAACGATGTAGCGACTGTCCAAGACAAGGTCGAGGAAGTCCAAAAAGAAATTCAAAAAGCTAGAACTGATGTATCTAATGTTCAGGTAGACATTAATAACATTCATGCGGATATAACTGAGGTGCAAAGTGACATAACTAAGATTCAGGTAGAGGTCAACACAGTTTTCGTAGATATTACTAAAGTCCAAACTGATGTAAATAAAGTCAGGGAAGAAATCGAAAACTCAAAAACTCTTTGTACGCGTAATATAACTGCATTAGCGACTAGATTAGTCGATGAATCAGTTAGAACAACAACGTCTTTAGCAGAGGTGAAGTATGATGTAGAGGTCATGAGAACACAGGTATTAGACCACAATAGAGTATTAAAAGAGGATATCGAAGTAGACATAGCCGAAATGTTAACAGCAAACGTAGCGGTATGGAAAGACGAGTGGAATAAGTCAAGTGGGGAACATGTAACCCAAATTCAGGAAAGGATTGAAAGAAAACTTGCCAGTACGCAGATAGAAATTAACAATGAAGTAGTACAGATTAGGAAAGATTTAAGCGTCAGGATAAATTCGCTATCCGAAAAACAAGTTGACGATAGAACACAACTAGATCAGGATATGCAAACTTTAAAATCTACATTAGAGGATCAAATTCATAAAGTTGTCTCGGATGTAAATGAAACGACGAGTAAACTGAAAAATTTGAAGTTAGGAGAGGCTAGTTTAATGGTGAACTACAAAGAAGAGATTATCAAGAAAGTCTTAACAGAAATCACCGACAAGGATACAGAAGGCTTAGCTTGCGAATTGAATAGGAATTATACTAGAAGACATAACCTAGAGCCAGAAGAAAGAGACGTGACTCCTGAAGAACGTGTATCCAGATTCAGAGAGGAGGATAACGAGAGGAATATGGAACCTGAGTGGAACTACCGAAATAGTGGGAAAAACTATCCGGATTCATATCCGAGGAACGTGACGGTCATTAGGAATTTCGAAGACAAACCACAAAAATTCAGTAACACTGATAGTTTGACACCTATAGAGTATGTAAGGAATCTCAAAGATTATTTCATCGAAGCTCACATTCCCAGAGAGAGAGAGATGAAGATAGTAGAGAGATATCTGATTGGAGGACCCCTTGAATGGTTTCGCGCATTTAGATACACATTCAGTAACTTTGACGAGTTTGCAGAGGCCTTAATCAAGCGATTTTGGTCTATAGAAGCGCAGAATTCGTTAAGAGTGGAGGTGTATTCAAGAAAATACTCAGGTACTCTTCCAACGAGGTACGCTGATTTCTTTACGAGTCAGTTGTCCCGTTTGAGATTTTTGCAACCCCCATTGTCCACGGAGCAACTAATAGATGCGATTTCTCGTATGCTGCCAGTTGAGGTGAGGAGACTTATAATTTCGTCCAACATCAGGGATTTATCCAGCATGGATGAATTACTAAGAAGGTTAGACTACACAAGCCCAATGCCTAACGTAGTCCAGAAAGGTCAAAGGCAGGAGTTTAAGGAAATCAATACGGTATATATGGACCAAGTCCAACAAACTGACAAGCCAGAGCAGGAGAAAACTGACAATGTAGGTCCTCACAGGAATAATCAGTTTAGAAATTACAGATCACCAGGTTACCGACCATATCAACAGAGAAGAGGTTGGAACTACAACCGAGGAAACTACAACGGAAGAGGCAGATATTACAACAATAATGGGTATAACCGTAACTATAATAGGAATAACCAAAACCAAAATAGAAACCAGAATACTCAAAGTCAGGTTATGACACCCGATCAATATCAGCAAAGAGAAAAGGAAAGCCAGCAATACTTAAAAGAATTAAGGGATAAAGAAGCTGACAATCAAAAGAAAAGGCAGGATGTTGTAATCGATCCTGGGCCTTCTACGAGCCAACAGAATTTTGAGGTCGGTAACACAAAAAAAAAACGCCGATTTCTCAACGTCAGTGAGAACCTGTAAATACATTGCCACACCACACCTGATTACGATTAATGAGATATACGAAGTTACCGATGAAGATTTACTAGAAGAGAGGGGTATTGTTAAAGAGGAAAGACCATGTGCATTACCAATTATTGCTGTACGGATAGATGGACAGCAGTACAAAGCCCTGATGGATACTGGTGCTATTATTTCCATCATTTCAGAGGAATGTTATCAAAGTCTGCTAAGAGGAGAGAACATGACAGTTCTACCTGTTTCTACCGTCAAAGTGAGAGGGATATTCCAAGATAAGGCAGTGAAATGCAAGATTCAAGTGTTATTGAACTTTGAGATCAATGGAAGGAATTATGAACAGATCTTCATTGTGGTGAGCAAGATCAATTTTGATATGGTGCTTGGAATCGATTTTATATCGAAGGTCGGAGCTATTATTGACATGAAGAACAGAAGTATTAGCTTTAATGATGGGTACATAATCACAGAAGAGATAGAAGAACAGGACGTGAAAAACAGTCTGGAAATAGACCTTAGGGAAGAAATTTTGAATACAATAATTAATGAAGTGGAAAATTTAGAAGAAATACCCAGTAGAAAAACTGAAGGATTTGAAGAAATTCAAGGGGAATTTGAGGATCTGATAAAGGAATTCCAAGATATTTTCGATGAAAAGCCTGGATTGATTAAGGATTATAAGTACAAGATAAGGCTGACAGATGAAACCCCTTACCAGAAGAGAATATACCCCATTCCTGAGAAATACTATCAAGAAGTACGAGGGTTAATCAGAAAAATGGAGGTAGACGGGATTATTAGAAAACAGGCGTCGTCTTATATAAACCCCATCACAGTAGTAAAGAAAAGTAATGGTCAGATACGTCTTTGTCTCGATGCCAGGACCATCAACTTGAAGATTCTTCCAGAAAATGACAGACCACCCAAGATTAGAGCTCTGCTTCGGAAATTCAAAGGAAGAGCTTGTTTCAGTGTTCTTGACTTGACGTCTTCATTTTATCAAGTTCAATTAGAAGAGGATAGTATGCAGTACACTGGATTCCTATTTGACCAGACGTCATGGGTCTTTGCCAGAATGCCTTTTGGAATGGTTAACAGTGGACCAGCACTTATTCGAGCACTTGATAGTAAGCTCACTGACGAAGTGAAAGAAAATGTAATCTGCTACATTGACGATTTAATCGTATCTTCACCCAGCGCCGCAGAACATTTAGTGCACTTGAGAAAGTTGTTCGAGAATTTAAGAGAGGCCAACATCAAGGTGAACTTTGGAAAATGTCAATTCTTGAAGAAGGAGATAAATTACTTGGGGCATACTATTGATAAAGATGGATATCATCCAAACATGAAAAAAGTAGATGCGATCACGAGATTTCCAAAGCCAACTAAGGTAAAACAAGTCAGAGAATTTGTAGGTGCATGCCAATTTATTAGCAGCCACTGTCCAAGATACTCGGAAATTATGGCTCCTCTGTATGACTTACTCAAGAAGAACAACAGATGGAAATGGAGTACCGCTGCAGACGAGGCTTTTGAGAAAGCAAAAGAGATGCTCAGAAATAATGTGAAACTGGAGTACCCAGACTTTGAGAAGGTGTTCTATATTGAGTCTGATGCATCAAGAATAGGCATTAGTGCAGTCTTATACCAGAAAGACGAGGCAGGCAACAAGCACTACATTGCGTTCACTAGTCGGAAGTTGAAAAAGCACGAGGAAAACTACTTCACGACAGAGCTTGAAGCGTTAGCTTTTGTGACAGCTTTACAAGCCTGGAAGAAAATCCTGCTGGGACATAAGGTCATCATTATTACCGACCATAAAGCACTACAGTTTATGTTGCAAACTGACATGTCAAGTGATAGACTGACACGTTGGGCTTTGTTCACCCAACAGTTTAACGCTACTATTGTCCACCAGCCTGGGAAAGATAACTTACTGGCTGATGCTCTATCACGTAACCCTATTAAAAATGTGCAGATACACCATGTACAATTGGAGCAAGAAGATGAAGAAACCGTTAGGAGGTTAGCCCGAATCGGTGTGTCACAGAAGAGACACGCTCCAATAAGGAAAATGTACAGGTTCCTCAAGGGTTACATGGACAATACGGATGTTGACTATGAAGCTACACGGAGAAATTCACGACACTTTGTCTTGAGTGGAGACATCGTATGCAAGTATGCTGACTCTACGCATACAAAACTCCGAATAGTCGTGCCACCTAAACTTATTGTCAATTTAGTGTGGGTAGCTCATCACGCAACTGGACATGCCGGTTTAGATAAAACTCTTAATACACTTAAAGAGAGATTTATCTGGACTAACATGCGTTCCAGCATTGCCAAGGTCATTAGATCCTGTGACAAGTGTCAAAGAGCAAAGTATGCTTCTGCTTTACTAAAGGGAAAACCGAAGGCGATGATTCCTTCTAAGCCAAACGAACTCATGGCGACGGATATATTTGGCCCCTGTCCGAAGGGATACCAGGGTAACCAGTACTTATTGGTGACCGTGGATGTTTTCTCAAAATTTGTTACAATGAGTCCCATGCAGAAAGCTAACACGAGGAACGTAGTAAGCAGACTGGAAAATGCTGTATTTCCTAAAGCTGGTATACCGGAATATCTACTGTCAGATCATGGAATGCAGTTTACGTCCGTGGAATTTGCAGCGGATATGGAAAGGCTTGGCATTAAGCACTTGTTTTCAAGCGTGCGTTACCCTGAATCGAATTCCTCAGAAAGATATATGGCTGAATTTTCGAAATTCTGTCGAATTTTCTGTCCAAATGATCATTCTGGTTGGGTGAGATTTGTACCCCTTATTGAGGAATGTCTGAACTCTACAGTGCAGGAGAGCACAGGAGAAGTGCCAATGCGACTTCATCTAGGAAGAAACCCAGAAAGGCCGTGGGATAATCTTTTCAACCACATACCGAGAGATCCCGACATAGGAAGACAGCAGAGGATTGACAAGGCAAAGGAACAACTCCAGAAAGCAGCAGAAAAACGATTGAAGAGAGTAGCTGGAAAACGTTTTGGTACACCCTTTCAAGTTGGAAATCTTGTATTATTACGCAGACCTGTCAAGGCTGATATGTCCAAGAAAATCTACCCCAAATTTGGATTAGTGTTCCTGGGGCCATTTAGGATTACGAACGCTTATGGAAACAACTGTTATGAACTCTACGATGATGAAAATAATGTCGTTTACGGCAAGTTCAATGCTGGAAATTTAAAACGATACTATCCTAGAGTAAGCCAGTAATAATTCAATTTCGTGTTCAAGAGAGTTGAGATACTTGTAACACTGAGTTTAAAAACAATTTGCAACTGTTTTTAAAAACGTGGTGGGAGGAGAATGCCCCCGTAATTGAATTATGTAGAGACCATGGTGGCTATATTTGAAATTATAATGAAAGTTATGGTTGTCATAGTTATGACGTGGGTAGTCATGACGTAAGCACGGATGACGTAAATGTTATGCCAGCAGGCTACTTGAGCTGAGATTCTCAGTGATGTCAGCATTTAGTCGAGAATGTTCCCAGATTTACGACGCAGTCGCAGGAAACGAGGAATTCTGCTGAGGAAGAAACTATGCTATTGGAGGAGAGGCATGAACCAATCAACAATAGTTTAAAGGAAGACGGAGATTGCTGAAACTATGGTATTTTTATTACTTTTGGAATGCAGAATTGTGGAAATCCATTTGCAATAAAGGCATTGATTTGGAATTTTGGTGAAATTTATTTTCAGTTTTTGAATTTTGAAAATCCGTCATGTATTAACGAAGTTGGAAGTCTTAGCGATGACGCAGTATCACGCTTTGGAAGGGATGGAAACGCCCCTCGTGAAGTTAATAAAAGGGCTTGCGCAGAAGAGAGGAAGTCTTTCGTTCTCTGATCATTCTGAGATCTCATTCTCAGAGCATCGAAGTATATTTGTGAAAGTTCTTTTCCTATACATTCATTATAGTGAGACGTCGAAGTGAACAGCAGTGAAAAGAATCGTCTTTATAACGCGTGGCGAGGCCACTATATTAACGAGATCCAAGTCAAACTAGGTGAAGTTGAAACGGACCTTAGAAAGCTTCTACAAGTTTAGCTTTGAACAGTTAGCGGTCACCGATAAGCTAATTGTATTGTGCAGTGCTACATGCAGTTATAGAGAAAAGCTGAACAATTTCGACCGATTAGTTCGAAAGATATTAGCAGTTTTATACGACTGAGAAAAGTGATTATCTCGCCACAAGAGAAGCACTTTTGTGAAGCCAGAATCAACGCAACGGCTGACGCTGCGAGTGGAATAGAAAGACTTCAGATTGCTTGGTTACACAACGATACAGTATAATGGAGCAATTGAATACGGCAGTTTGTTCTTCTGACACTACAACCGAAGAGCAGATGGAAGGCTAAGGCGCTTATTGCAATTGGGACATACTTCAACGGAGTAAGATAGCGACATGGAACTTCGCTAATTGCTATTCCACACAAGCGAACATGCGGTGAATACCATCTACACCCATGTTTCGTAATTAAAGGCTAAATACCATCGAACAGCCATAAAATCAATTTCATACTCTGAATATGAATAATTTCTTCGGAAATTTCTACAAAACTTCATGGCGATTGTCTACTGGAACTTCAGGGAATTTTTCAAGAGAGGTCAGGGTGGACCCGACTCACAAAGAAGATTATTGCCGGAAGGATGTCTATTCGTCTTCGAGGAGCAGAGCGATTCACGGAGAAGGAAGCAGTTCGATTCTCTGAGGGTGCTATTTCCTATTTCGAGGATGGAGCTCAACTTTAACGTGGTGAAATGGATCCATCAGCAGTTTTCTTTGGGGAATTTTCCTCTGGAACGTCAATCGGCAGATAAGGTAGTCGTGAACGTTTATTGTATTTGAGTTTACTAATGATGTTTGAGCAACCATTTTTCCCATATTTTTATCCTCATGTATTTTTGCCCTATTTTCTTGTTGAGATTCTTATTCTCAGTACACTTTGATGAGTTTTGCATTTTTCGACGATTTATTAAGACATTGTTATGTCATGGGCATAGTTAATGATTTTGAATCAGTTGAGACTGATATTTAGATTTTTCAGTAATTAATATTTTTGTAGTCACGATTTGACTGTAAGTTAATGATTTTTATGGCAGATTTAAATTCAGACGGCGTGTCATTTTATTAAAGTAATTCTACCCCTGTTTAATTACTTTGACCAATTTTCTGTCATCATCAAGAAGGAAGAACATTTAAATGATTTTAGAGCGTTAAAATCTCTTACGTTGTCGACGATCTTGGAAATACTAGTCGTTATTTGTATTGATTGCAACACAGACATTTATCGTCAGTTATGAATGAACATTGCATTATAGACACTTTTGTGAAAGATTAACTTTAATAAGGAATTATTGAATGCATTAAAGTCAAGTACTTTTGTTAGAAGTTTTTCTCAATTAGAGAATTATAGAACGATGTTTGCATTCCCCAGTCTAATTGGATTCTATTCGACTACTTTGTATTTTAGTCGCACTTTATTTGAAGATAGTATTTTTATACTACATTTTTTTTAAGATGTTAATCTTAAATTATGATAGACCAGACAGGCGTATATAAGCGTATTCACTATTAAATTTGTTTGTGATTGGCAAGTTTTGACTTCATTTCAGTTCATGAATGAAATCCACGAAGGTTAAATAGAAAAACAGTTTTGAAACAATTAATGATTATAAAAATTTTTAAGTGGAACTATGAATGTATAATCGCTAGTGCAGCGCGTGTTGAAAGTCGCTGAGATATAATGCCCTTGAATATGAAGGAAGTTCCCACAGGAATAAATGTTAAAGAATTATTTGTGGAAGTTTTGTAAGTTATGTGGAAGTTTAATACCATATAGATTAATATATGATGATTTTGGGCATATTTGTGATGCAGTTTGTGCATTAACTTGTTAGCGAAGGATTTTCCGCTGGAGTAAGATTGTAATAGTTCGTTGAAAATAAATCAAGTGATTTACTGTTATAATTAACACGAGTTTTGAAAGAATTTGAGATAAGATTTTGAATGAAGGTTGCCGTCACAAATCATTATTAAAACCTTTATTAAACCAGATTGTGACATTAATATGTATAACTAACCTTCATTGGTCGATTATATTAATCACGATTATGAAAATTACCAACCGAATGAACATGTGGTCAATGTATTTATTAAATTAATAATTTAAACAATTTAAAATGTTAATATTGTAAATAATTGTTGTAAATATTTTTGAAAATAATATGGAACGAGAGTGATGTTAAAGACGTGCTTATAATATTTTTATTGTCTTTGACAAATAGTATAAACAATTTCTAATTGTTATAAATAATTTATGTGATTTTGTTATAAACATTTAAGAGCTAATTAAACATTTGGATTGAAGTTAACAAATTTAGGGAATTAATATAATGATCCAATAGGATGTGAGCAAAGTACTTGAAAGATTTGCGTAAATATAATGTGATCTGTCTTGTAGACAGATAAAGGTTTGAGAGAGCAAGCTGTATGTTACGTAACAGCATGTGAGAAGGGAGTGCATTTGACCAGTATGCAACAGGTTCGAGGTTAGCTCGCAGCTGGGCCAACATCTGGTTCACAGAGAGTGAGGTCGTCCACACTCCGGCCTTGCGACTATAAATACCATTCTCATGTTTATTAAAAGGAAACCAAATGCTCTATATATGTCACACCCTGACGTCCTTTTCCAATCCAATAGTGTTATGAATATTACGTTATTTGGAGCTCTTGGGAGCTAAAATGTTTTATATCATGTTGTATGATAATTTTTGCAAGTCCTACTGGAGGACGTAGTCAGATTGACTTGGGCTACTGATAGCCACGTTGATTTTGTTGTGTTAGTAAAATCATACCCTTTATTAGAAATAAAGCTTTTATACAGTTCAAAGTTCTCGTCTTCGTTTTGGTTCATTTTTAAATGTCATGGTGGAGGTTATTGTGTGAACAGACTTTTAGTGATCCTGTTGTCAACTCAAACCCCGAGATAATTAAGAGGTAAGTAACGGTAAGTATGAACCCCCGTCTATTTTGGTGTGTTCCACAATGATTTCCTGTGAACTTCTGTGCTCTTATCTCGATAGTATCTGTCAGTGCCATTTTCATTGATGTAGCTATGCCGGTGCAATTGATAATTGGCAATCCGATTGAGGGGGCGGATATCTGACAGCCTACTATCCAGGTAAACGGGGACAGTACCATCCCGGCATTTGCCCGAAGACGAAGTGCGAAACCACGGAAAAACACTTCGAGGATGGCTGAGGTGAGAATCGAACCCCCTCTACTCATTTGGACCACCCGAGGCTGAGTAGACCCCGTTCCAGTCTTCGTACCACTTTTCAAATTTCGTGGCAGAGCCGGGAATCGAACCCAGGACCTCCAGGGCGGCAGCTAACCATGCTGACCGCTACGCTACGGAGGCGACTTAACATCAAATTACGTTTCTTATAAAAATATTTGGCTTCTGGGGTGAGGGGGGGGGGGCATGGATGCGCCTAATCACCCCCGTAGTTTCGCAACTGCTTGGGTATAAGTTAACACTTTATAGGGCAAAACTATTTTTGCTTTTGTGAGTTTCTACATTTTAATTCATTTTCATTATTATAATTATAAATATCGTTATATTTTGTTTCTATACAGGATATTTATGCAGTATATTTATTTTTAGCCTACTTTTCACATTTTGCAAAAATGAGGAAAAAGTAGACTTATGAGATCGGGAAACGTGTGTCTGTCTGTCTGTCTGTCTGTCAGTCTGTCTGTCCTTCTGTCTGTCTGTCTGGCTGTGTGTGTGTCCCCCCCTATCAACTCCTAAACGGCTGCAGCAATCGAAACAAAATTTGGTAGGAGTAAAGATCTATACCTGAATAGCTCACGCCCATATTTGAAAATGATGTCAGTGCTACCAACTGCTGAAAAATCGCAATTGAAATTTGAGCTCCATGTTGGATATCATGGAAGGTATGAATAGGAGCTATTTCTAAATTAGCACACGTATAGATAATAATATTGCAGTTTAATTTCCAGGAGGCCATACATCGCAGTGTTGACAAAGTGAATATACGCCTGCTGATAGGTCCAAATTTTAAATGCATATAACTTCTACACTATCAATTGGATTTCAACCAAATTTTTTATGTGCTATGTGTACATAAACATACATGACTGAACGTATTCTTAAGATCCACCAGGGCTGCCAACTGTTAATAAATGCTCTCAATTTATTTTATCCAAATACCAAAATATCAGAAAGTATGCAAGCAGACAGCTTTAAACTATGCACACGTATAGTACCTGACATTCTATATTATTTTGGAGTAACTTATATACGTCAGTGCTACCAACATAACTCTAAGCCTGCTGAGAGGTCCAACTTTAAATACATGTAACTTCTATACTATAATTTGGATTTCAACCAAATTTTGTGTGTGTTATGTGTACCATAACAGATATGTATATGCCGATTCTTAGGAGTAACCAGGGCTGCCAACTGTTAATAAATACTGTCTTTATTTTGTTACCCTAATATCAATATATCAGAAAGTATGCACGCAAATAGCTCTAAACTTTGCACACGTATAGCACGTGGCATTCTAGATTAATTTGGAGTAACTAATATACGTCAGTGCTGCCAACATGATTCTAAGCCTGCTGATAGATCCCATTTTAAAATGCATGTAACTTCTATACTAACTAATGGATTTCATTCAAAATTGACACAACAATAGATCATATTATTTCAGATTTTTTCTGACCAATACATGTATGTCATTGTTGCCAACATGATTTTACGCGCGCTGTTAGATCCAATGTTTAACTGCATGTAACGTCCATGCTCTCCATTGGACTTCAACCAAATTTTGTATTCTGTACCTTAAGAGATGGAACTAAGAATATATTCAGTCACCAGGGCTGCCAACTGTAGTTCTCTATTAGGCTACATTATGCCAGGTATACAGTATTTTGAACTAATTAGAAATTTCGATATTACCAACTTAATTTCGGCATAATTCTAGATAGAGGGGTAGATTAATCATTGGCATAGATCTTAAATTTCAAGAAAAGTAGGCTCTTTAGTTCGTTACGGAACTTCTTGTTAATTTTCAATTTATATTTTATAGATTTAATTTTCATATTTTTATTCAGTTAATTAATGATCTAATTTCAAATTGATTTTTACGATTATTTTCATATTTTTTATAGTTATGTTTATTATTTTCATTTTTATATTCCTTTTATTATTGTAATTTTATTTTTAAGATTTTTATTTCTATATTTATATTTTATTTTTACACTTTATTTATTAATGTTTTTAGTTTTATTTTTTTTAAATTTTATCCAGCACATTACGTCAAGTAGATACGTATATAATATTTGATTTTTAGAAATACTAGAACTTTGGCTTGAACATTCTCCAAAATTTGGCTGAAAGATTCAACTATCACCATCTTTAAAAGCATAAACTGTCCTTACGATAGGTGGTTAATATAGGTACCACTATTCCATAAAGGGTTAAATTTGTCTGATAACCTGTGTTTCTGTGCCGACTCTAGTCGTTTGTGTAGATGTAATGGTTAAGGTCGGGATGCGGTAATTACCCCGGGACGTGAAATAAGGTACCATCCCAACATCTGCTTGGAAACAGAGTAGAAAAACCCGGAGAAAACCCCACAATCAGGATAGCCACCGTCAGTGCCAGGATTCAAACTCCTGATCTCCAAACTTACTGCAGCCCCCGATCAGTTCGATGGTTGGTTGGTTCTTAAGTTTAGGGGCTGCGACAACGCGGTCATGTAGCCCCGTGTACTTTGGGTGTGTGTCGAATCTGTTTGATAACCGGTGTTAATTGTAATGACAGTGTGTGTATTACCAGTTTTTTAATTCAAGTAAGGACTGCAGACTTTTGAATTTTTTAAATAGTTCCTACTTTTGCTGCCAAACGCCACCGTCAACGACTACTAGTTCAGAACTAAGCTAACAGACGCCACCGCAGTCGGCTCTTGGCAACGAACGTAGGAACCTGAGAGCGTTGTTTACATTCTTAACCAATACAATTTAGCTTCACACAGTTGTAATTAGTGGAAGGTTCTTTAGCATGCCATAAATCTATGACAAGGGACCGCCGGCTTTACTTCCCCTCCGAAGGAAGGCATACTGAGGGATTTTTAACGCTCTTAAAAAAGACGACGACTTCGGCCGGATTTGAACCCGCGATCTTGGGCATAGAAGCTCAGCATGCTGCCGACTACGCCACCGAACCCGCCCGATCAGTTCGACTCCGTGGCAACTTTGATAGCATGCTAGGCTTCAGGCCGAAGAGTTCCGGGTTCGATTCACGGCTGGGCTGTGGTTAATTCCCCTGGCTGAATGATTGGATATTCATGACTTATTCTTGATAAACAGAGAAAATAGAAGCAGTAAAACGGCAAACAAATGAAGTAAAATATATGAAAATTAAGAAACAACTCATCTGACAGACATATAAATGTTGCACTTATTCCATGTCTTCTGACACACTGCAATTCTACATAATATGTTTTTTCCCTATATAGGGGCTTGGAATATCTTTGGTCATGAGCCTCGTGCACTTGACCTCGTAGTTTCGCCCCTTAAAACAACAATAACTAACTAACTAACACTTGAGTGTATGTTAATCAACTCCTGGGGTATCTACCTTTATTTTGGATCCCATGTAATTAGATAGTTGGTTGGTTGGTTCATAAGTTTAGGGGTTGCGGCAACGCGGTCATGTAGCCCCGTGTACTTTGGGTGTGTGTAGAATCTGTCTGATAACTGGTGTTAATTGTGATGACTGTATTAGTGTGTGTTACCTGTTTTTTAATTTAAGTACAGACTGCAACTTTGAATTTTTCAAATAGTTCCTACTTTTGCCGCCAAGCGCCAACGTCACCGACTACTAGGCCAAGTTCATAACTTAGCTACTAGACGCCACCGCAGTCGGCTCTTGGCAACGAACGTAGAAACCTAAGAGCGTTGTTTACATTCTTATCCTATCCAATTTAGCTTCACACAGGTGTAATTAGGTCGCCTCCGTAGCGTTGCGGTCAGCAAGGTTAGCTGCCGCCCCGGAGGTCCTGGGTTCGATTCCCGGCTCTGCCACGAAATTTGAAAAGTGGTATGAGGACTGGAACGGGGTCTACTCAGCCTCGGGTGGCCCAAATGAGTAGAGGGGGTTCGATTCCCACCTCAGCCATCCTCGAAGTGTTTTTCCGTGGTTTCCCACTTCGTCTTCGGGCAAATGCCGGGATGGTACTGTACCCTTATTACCTACCAATACCTGTTGAATCCCTGGATAACAGCTGGATCGTAGAACCTGAAAATCCCCGGCTAGAAAAACCCCCAAGTTCTACCAACAGACGGGGGCGTGGTGGCTCAGAGGTCTAGCTGTATGCCTCTCACCAAGGCGGTCCGGGTTCGATTCCCGGTCAATGCATGTGAGATTTTCGAAGTGAAATGCCATGTCCTGTGGTTCGGATTCCACGTAAAAAGGAGGTCCCGTGGCTCATGATCTCAAGATTAACGATCACGTTAAACTACAAGCTTCCTTCCTTCCTTTTCTACCAACAGACACAGGGATAATAGGGTCACTCGAATACCTAACAGGATGTATTAAGACTGACCAAGGCTCAGAGAAAGAAAAGACTAGCTCAAAATACAAGAATTCTTCAAAAGGAAGAAAGAATCTCAAAGGTGTGGTAAACCCTAAAATACCTAGCGATGCCCCCCTTAATACACCCTTCCATCACCTCTATAAAGCATCACGCAATAATTAAAACCAAATAATAAAGTAGTTTATTGCAAGAATAAACATGACAAGAAATATAAATTTTGTCGATACCACGACCAATCAAAAATATCATTAATTATACTGGATTGTCTTTCAGCTATGGAATATGGGAAAGGCTTCCAAAATGAATTACCCATTATCTAAACTAACTTTTAGTTCTTTCAAAAATAAGGTATAATAATAATAATTTTCGATCCCATAGGATAAGCACACACACAAAAAAATTATATGAATTGAATAAATTGGATTCATTTCGGTTCATTAACTTAATGAACGTCTTACACAAAAATACCCATATAACCAATAATCTTACACGACATTTCCAATAGCATTATAAGGTCTTGTTATTTAACGATGAAATTAATATGGCAAATTTACAGAATATACAAATTTATACAAGATTCTAGAATAATTTCCATTATTCTCCTCCCACTGACTTAATGTCACGACATTCACTTCTGCTTAAAATTGTTTAATTGTTTCATTTCTAATTTCAGGGTATTTCTGCCGAACAGTTAAGTTAAGCAAAATTTAATCATAGATTCAGCATTAAATAGTTATCGGTGATCCTTGTTAAACATACATGCTATGATAAAGTCGTTATAATTTTACTGGAAATATTGAACTGGATATCCACTTAAGAGTTTTAATAATAATGCTCAAAAAAAACTAATCTTCACACAGGCATTACTTCACGATAATAACAGCGATAAAGTCACCTATGACAAAATCTTAACCATACTAGGTTAAATACAACGCCTCTCTGGGTAATTATGAAAATCAGCTGTTTGTAATAAAAGCCTGAACTCGTGCTCAGAAAAATAATTTGATTCCGTAACAGGCTATTAATAAAGCCTAGTGGATTCCAGAAATACTCCACCTATTTTTAGAAAACTTGCCTTACATTGATGTATTACAATATTCATAGTTCTTAAACGTATGACTTATAGTAAGTCATCCCTGGGATTATCCTCGCAAATTTGGATGTCGTTCAAATACCCTCTTAATAGAGAAAAACTATTGCACCAGAGGCAATGATATCAATTTAATCCAGTGTTAACTTCATAAGAGAAGAAAAGTATAACAGTCACAACCACTCAAAACTGAGGTTGTAAAAACGATAAAAAAATAAAAATATCCAATCTCAAAATAAGATCTTCCCTGAATTTCCCGAACGCGAAAATGTCGGTGGATTAATCCTACAGCATGGATCTAGGTTAACTACAGAGGCTAAGCGACTAATGACCCATTAGTCAATCCACTCCGAAAATCACGCTCAGAAAATACAAGTTAAATCTGTTAATAAACTGAAGAAAAAATAGTCTAAAGACTCGAAGTAACATTCAGAATAACAGGATCCGATAACTTCCTAATATCGTTATAATTATAAGGAAAGAAAAATTCTCCTCAAAGAATAAGATAATCCAAACGAAAGTGCTTAAAGAACAATGCACTCGAATATGTAAAACTCAGTCAGAGTTCTCAACGCCGCTTTAAAAAAATTTGCGTTACTAAAATATTATTACACAAAAATCTGGAGATCTTCCTCCTACAGTGACTTCTCGACAAATAAGAATGAGCATATCAGTTTAAATACTGTAAAATACTATTGAAATTTTAAATTTATCAATCAAAATACCAAAAGGATGCACTCATTTTTATGAGTCAAAATCCTGGCATCATAGAAGGTCAGCTTCGATATAGGCATCGAACCTGCACTTTCTACTCAACCATTTAATCTACAAAAATCAAAATATGGCAATTTCTGATTGCTCAAATGTCCACGCTACACTACAGTAATAAGTTGAAGTGATCTGTACCATTGGCGATTCTGGATGTGGAAGAAAAGGATATCGTTGGCCATACTAGGCTCCAGACCAACACAAAACATGCCGGACTCCAACTGGGTCTCCAGAGAACAAACCTTAGTCCCCCTAGGCTCGAACAACTCCAGACCGGTCGAAATGCCCCAATATATCCTGGGGATATCTTTCCACACGCATTAGAATACCGATGGCTGAACCGCAAACAGTTCATCAACTCGTCACGAAGCGAGAGTGAATTCGAACAGCCGCTAAATAGTTCCAATATAAAGATGCGAATGTGACCAAGTTCACACGAGTCCGCGCAATCCATTGCATTACGAAACTCGCTTGAAGTAAATGAACGTTGCTGCAAACTGTTCCCGCTACCACTCTGCTAATGCAGTATTCCTATTGTACTCTAGCCTATCATCGTAATGGATATAGGCTTCATTGTATTTCTTCCCTCTGACACCTTGCTTAAGAATGTGCTTTTTTTTAAAGAAGTATTGCCACTGTGAAAAGTTTGGATCAACTCTAGGCTGCATTTCCATGAAGGTTTACAAGCAGAGTGTTACGACATAATAAACCCGAGCTGGCGGCCGGGATTATGAATGTATTCTTCCGCATAGTCCGTTAGTGGCGGTGGACACACGGTCGCAAAGATAAACATATTACATGTTTAAAACCATGTCTGATCCCCATTAAGCAAGTCTCTACTCCACGTAGAATGCCGAACGAACTCGCTTACATACATAGGCAGGCTCACACGTTTTGAAAATCCCGTTAACTGGCGATTTTACTTTCACTATTGCCAGGCTTCTTACTGCACGCTGTCAGTTTCACAAGTTACTGCTCTCCACCCGAGGTCGCTTGAGGGAGGCATTCTCTACCCCCACTCCTCTAAACGCCACGAGTCGATATAAATATATCGCAGTCGTAGTATAATCACTAGTGACTTAACAGATCTTCTTCTGTTCTTAGCCTACTTTTCACATTTTGCAAAAATGAGGAAAAAGTAGACTTATGAGATCGATCCGGGAAAATGTGTGTCTGTCTGTCTGTCTGCCTGTCTGTCTGTCCTTCTGTCTGTCTGTCTGGCTGTGTGTGTGTCCCCCCCCCCCTATCAACTCCTAAACGGCTGCAACAATCAAAACCAAATTTAGTATGAGTAAAGATGTGCACCGGAATATCTCACGTCCATATTTGAAAATGATGTCAGTGCTACCAACTGCTGAAAAAACGCACTAGAAATTTGAGCTCCATGTTGGATATCTCGCAAGGTATGCATGGGAGCTATTCCAAAATTGGTACACATGAAGATAATACTATTTCAGTTTAATTTCCAGGAGGCCAACAATGACAGTGTTGCCAAAATAATTTTAAGCCTTCTGATATGTCCAAAGCTTAAATGCATATAACTTCTACACTATCAATTGGATTTCAACCAAATTTTGTATGTAATATCTGTACATAAACAGATATGATTGAGCTTATTCTTAAGAGCCACCAGGGCTGCCAACTGTTCATAATTGCTCTATTTTTTATACAAATAACAATATATCAGAAAGTATGCAAGCCAACAGCTTTAAACTTTGCACACGTATATTCTGACATTTTAGATTAATTTGGAGTAACTTATATACGTCAGTTCTACCAACATGATTATAAGCCTGCCGATAGTACCAAATTTTAAATACATGTAACTTCTATACTATCAGTTCGATATCAACCAAATTTCGTATGTGCTATGTGTACCATAACAGATATGACTGTAAGTATTGTTAAGAGCAATCAGGGCTGCCAACTGTTAATAAATGCTGTCTATATTTTTTTACCCTAATATCAATATATCAGAAAGTATGCAAGCCAACAGCTCTATACTTTGCACACGTATAGCACCTGACATTGTAGATTGATTTGGAGTAATTAATACAAGGCAGTGCTGCCAACATGATTCTATGCCTGCTGATATGTCCAATTTTAAATTACATGTAACTTCTATACTAACAAATGGATTTCATCCAAAATTGGCACAACAAGATATCATAATATTTCAAATTATTTCTGACCAGCAAACGCATGGTATTGTTGACAACATGCTTTTACTGTGCTGATAGATCCAGTGTCTAACTGCATGTAACGTCCATTGGACTTCAACCTAATTTTGTATTCTGTACCTTAAGAGATGGAACTAAGAATATATTCAGTCACCATGGCTGCCAACTGTAGTGCTCTATTAGGCTACATTATACCAGGTATATTTTGAACTAATTTGATATTTCGATATTACCAACTTAATTTTGTCATTATTCTAGATAGGTTCATATACTGTAGAATAATCATTGGCATGAAAAGTAGGCTGTATAGTTCTTCACGGAACTTCTTGTTTTTACTTGCTTTGTAATAGCTTTCTGCCATGGAAATATGCATACAGACATAAATAACTGCTTACATATAGCACTAAATATACTTGAATTTGTATTAATCATTCTCAGGTGAATCGATCGATATAATGTTAGACAATGTCATCATGATTATTATCGATGACCTTCGGGCTTCTCGTCGGAAATACGAGCTATACTGATCCATTCTTGATAGCAGAACTTTTGCTTGCTGTAGACCAGCTGTTATAATAGACTTCAGAGGCTAGCTTGAAAGTTACAGGGCGTTCCAATATACTGTATCCATATCTGTACTTAAGACCTTTAGGAATAATGGTGCAGTACCTACTGTAAGGCCACGGTCGATTCCTTCCCTCTTCCTAGCCTATCCATCCCTTCTCATCCCTCATGAGGCCCCTGTTCACTTTGCAGGTGAGGCCGCCTGGGCGAAGTGCTGATCACACCTCCCCAGTTGTATCCATCCCGACCAGATGTTCCAAGCTCCAGGACACTGCCCAAAGAGGCGGTAGTGGTGAGTTCCCTCGCTGAGTCCGTGGGAACCTCCAACCTATAGGGTAAATTGACTAAATAAAATAAAAAACAGGTGTAATTAGTGGAAGGTTCTTTAACATGCCATAAATCTATGACATGGGACCGCTGGCTTTACTTCCCCTCCGAAGGAAGGCATACTGAGGGATTTTAACGCTTTTAAAAATTCCGACGGCTTCGGCCGGGTTTGAACCCGCTATCTTGGGCATAGAAACTCAGCATGCTACCGACTACGCCACCGAAGCCGCCCTGTAATTAGATAGTAACATGAATACCGTCATTACAATAAGAGGTCATCAGGCAAACATCATGGAACTATTAAGTTCCCAGTCCAGCAATAATAAATTGATTTAACGAAGTTCAAATCACCTAACACATTGAAAAGAATGATTTTAGAAATTATATCCCCTCCGCACCCTTCAGGGGTCTCCAAACGTTTTAGCCAAAGGACCACACTGACACATCCTCTATGTCCCAAGGGCCAAGACCTAGCTAGCTCATCATACAAACATACTGTGAATTACGTGAAAATTTTCGTTTCGGGACTGGCTGGCGAGTGAGATAGCCTATCTACAGCACAGGACGCGGAGTTGGACTCCGCTCCGTTTGCTCGTCGCTTTCTTCTGCTTTCGGCACTGCTAATCTGTGTGAAAAACATTCTCCAAAATGAAACATACAAACATATTTGCAGATCTAAATTAACTTATGAGCATTCGAAGTCACTGCTGATAATTACCACCAGTAAAGTTGATCCACAACTGCAAACAATTGTCAGTGGAAAGTTACAGTTACATACTAATCTCTTTAGTCATAATGATAATGTTCCGCAGAACATACACTTTATACAAGAAGATAGACATCTCGAAACGGCCTAAATTACGGCACTATAATACAGTGATAAAAAAGTGACAGTCAGTCGGAAAGACTAGACTTTGTATCATTTTATGATGATGATGATAATTGTTGTTTTAAGGGGCCTAACATCTAGGCTATCGGCCCTGTATCATTTTAAATGCTACAAATGCTGAAAAATGCTAGAACGGCTGGAGGCTTCTCGCTTCGCTCGAAGCCAAAGACTCTTGACATGTTAGAAAATTATCTGCATAATACTTATCTTGCTTTGTAATACTGTACCTTGTTTCAAATTACTCACGATCGGCAAGTGCAAACCAAGGGCAAAGCAAGGTCAAGCGCGCGGGAACGTGCCCCTTCCATCCAGTCTAAAAACACTTACAGTGGGCGATGTATTGAAGATAGAGATATGTTCTTATGGACTTTTTTTGTAGAATTTTTTATGCTGAACAATTCTTACGCTTATAGTATATTGATATTTTTAACGGTTTGCCCAGCGTAAGCTTAAGAAGCGCACGGACGCCAAGTTTGTTTTCGACTTTTTCACTGAAATCGTTACTGCTTGGCTTCCTTTGATCATACATAAATTATTTTCTACAGAATCTTTCCTCGAGATATCCTTTACAGAATGGTATAAACCGCATCAAAATCCATCCAGTGGTTCTCGAGATTACCCGTGACATCCAAGAATCGGGGATTTTTGTCTTATACTAACGAAGTAGAGATAGTCGGGGAACACATGCACCAAGCGGTACTATGACGTCACACACCTCAGTGCATCTGGGTTCATTTCGTCCCGTCACCGTAACGTAACGCCAGATCCCAGCGTAACGACGAAGTCGACAAGATCATTAAAAATTATAAAACGGATTGCCTATATGCTAGTGAATGCCTCCACATGACAAGTAAGGCGGGATTGAGGGACGCTGAGAAATTCGAAACAAAGATCCTTTACAAGGTAATGGGTCCAAATATTGTGGACGGTCAATATAGGTTGCTACGCTGCAGCAAGAGGGAGAGTCCAGTGAAGTGGTAGCCAATCAAAACGAAATATAATTAATATTTTATTCACGATTGATGGCATATCCTGAAAATGGCAAGACTATTCTTATTTACAACTGTTATTTTATGTGTATTGTTGCTCATTTGACATGAAGGTTGTGTCAGAGAAAATAGTGGATACATCCGCCGTAAACTACTGCCAGTGTAGCCAGTGCAAGGACGGTAAACTACTGCAAGAAAATTGAAGGGTTCAAGGAAAGAAAGATCCAAGTCCATCTTTCAATATTTTTATATTTTTATGTAATAATACAGTCTTTCCTGGTCGTAAGCAATACCTAAGGTGGTTTTGGGTGCAAGTATACCAGGAAAATTAAGATACAGTGCACCAGGAAAGAAGGGCTCTTAAGTTTGTGTTCCTACTCATTTCCCTTTCTCACTCAGATACAGTATAAGTTAAAATGGTTTTAAACTTTTGTTTGTAGTAAGAAAGAAAAACAAAACAAATATGTTTATTATTTTAAAAGATTAATTTGGTAAACAGAGTTAAACTCTTTAAACGTCGTTCACAGAACATTTTAAAGATATGACTTGGCCCATTCTTTCCCTGTGCCCTTCAGATGGAACCCAACCTATTCTCAGCAGTACTACCTTGAACCTTCCGCGACCATTCATACTGTCATACAGCACATGTAGCCGATCTAGGGAAAAGCATGCTTCTCATTTTCAGACGGTACAATATTGCTCATGAAAGCAGCAAATAACTGCCAGCTGAGCCCTGGCCTAAGTATGAAATAGTAATTACACATGTCATCAAGTCTTTTGAAGTAATCCTTACTATCATTTCGATTTTCAACCCACGCGTTAGTTTTAGTGTTAACATCTTTGACTATTTTAACTACGGAATTCCTCTAAATCAGTTTAAAGCATTATCCTATAATTATCAGCTGTTTAATAAACCTACCACTCTCTTTGATGCATTCAACAAGGCAGGCGGAATCTTCAAATATTATTTTTTCGAAGGTTGGTATTTATATTTTTCCATCCAGACTGGCCTATATATTTCATGGCCGCCTGTTCCTAGCAACATCAAAAGAGTTGTGCCACTGTTGAATGTTTATTCGCTGAATGCGCTCTTGTACGCTAACACACACATGTCTGGTCTCTGAATGACCACAGAGATTTAAGTTAGCAGTGATTCCATAGCAACGTTTTTACGACTGTCCTGCACTTTTATTTCCGTTGCAATAATTGAATACAGACTTGCTGATTGTTTTATGTATTAACCCCTTTTATTTCTTGACCTCAGGAAATATATTAAATATTAGTATTACCCGTCGCGGCTTCGCCCGCGAATATTCTGGTTGTAAAGAGTACACTTAGCAAAATATCAATCATGAATGCTATGACTGATTCATCCTTTGTATGAATAATCAGACTTTATCAATTCAGCTACTGGTGCAGTGGTTAGGGGTTTGTCATTCCTTCATAGGTATATCAGAGCGAAGTTAGTTTTCGGGGAATATCACAGACACTGTTAATTTAAGGGCCTTTAAATGTGTTTTTAGGAGACCCTGTATAGTCGGGTGAAAAAGACCTTTCATACCACACTCACGCGTGAAAATTGCGTGAAAAAATTCTAGAGTGCCCCTTGACCCCCTTAAGCGCAGTATACTGTATGTATTGATGAATTTTGCTGCTTAATTTGGTTCAGTGATAACCTTATAACCGTCTGGAAACTTTTACAGTAATGCAATAATTTGAATTGCATTGCTCAGGGGCCGATAACCTAGATGTTAGGCCCCTTAAAACAACAATTATCATCATCATCATCGAATTGCATTGCTTGTTATAGAAATAGATGGACCTGTGAGATTCTGTTACCATGGTTAATGTGTTGCATTCTTTCATTCTTTCATTATTTCATTGTTAATATACATGTTTTAAGGTATTTATTTAATTGTGAGGCATTTAAAGAGTAAGTGAGTGCGATTTGCTTACGCATTGGGTTATGCTGAACCTGTAGGTACCCCATATGTGTAGGTTGGTGTTAATGGGACCTAATTTCCGGTACAAAACTGGAATAGTACCTTAGCAGAATAATATATTAAACATTTGAATTGCAGCTAATGGCCATAGGGGGGTATTTTAATTGAACGCCGGAAGGATCCCCATCAAGTTAAATTCCAATTAGTTCCAACTTTGGCTACCAGAGATGCCACTGTCACTGACACCTATCGGTGAACGTTGGAATTTGATAGAGCGTTCGAAACCAAATAGCCTCTAAATTTAATAACACACCACCAATTGTAGTGGTAGGTTTTTTAAATGCCAAAAATCTATGACATGGTCCCGCCGGCTTTACTTCCCCTCCGACGAAAGACATACTGAATGATTTTAACGCTCTTAAAAATCCGAAGACTTTGGCCGAGTTTTAACCCGCGATATTGGGTATGCTACCGACTACACCACTGAAATACTCTTCTATAGCGTGTGGTCTCTGGAGAAGCCTGATGCAGGTCTAACGCGTTAATGCCCGTACAGCGGCTTACACACCGTTTAAATATTTAACTGCTTCGTTGCGTAGTGGCTAGCATACTTGGTTGTCACCGCGGAGGCCGGGGTTCAATTCCCGTCTCTGCCAAGAAATGCAGTTGGGTCTGAGGACTGGAACGGAGTACACTCAGCCTCATGAAGCAAAACTGAGAATGAGCGGGTTCGATTCCTACCTCACTATCATGGAAGTGGTTTTCCGTGGTTTCCCACTTCTATTCCAGGATGGATGATGTGAGAATCAAACACGCCTCTTCTCAGGTTTTCCCTAATGAGGCTCAGTGTACACCGTTGCAGCCCTCAAACCAGAATTATATATTTGAGCAGAGTTCGGTATCTGAAATAGAAAATAACTTTTTGTAGCATGAAGGCAATTCATGGGGTTCAGAAATAAACATTATAAGACAGTGATTAAACCAGAAGCATTGTACGCAGAAGAAGCCTCGAACATGAGTTTCAAAGGTCAGATGGAAAAACTTGAAATAAAAGAAAGGAAAATTTTGAGAAAAATCATAGGACTAAAATTTCAGGATAATAAGATAATATATACATCAAGAAAGAGACTCTGTACTAGAAAGTTGTAAAACTGTCAGATACTATGCGTAAAAGGATAAACGTTTACGGCCATCTTCTCAGAATGAACTCTTATAGATTTCTTCCGTAACCGCAAAACAAATCCCACATGGTTTACAGAAACTGAAAAAGACGTAGTAGAATTAAACAAGATGTTCGGTAAAGAACATATAGCCTACTTTCTCCTAAATGCATGGGTATTGTTATAAATCTTTGTCATTTTCAAGGAGTATAATTGAATGTTGGTTGTAGTAGCTTGTTGAAATGCAACGTGCTATACGGATACTAAACATGAATATGAGGTGCCCTTTGCTAGTGCTACCTCTGTAAAATTTCATTCTATTCGGTTTCAGCGTGTTTTTGAATTGATATGGGGAATCGATTTGCACACATACATGGCCGCTATCTGCAAACTATTGGGCTGATGAACTTGTAGTTCAATCAAAAGATGCTTCCCACAGAAAGGTAGGTAGTTGCGAAATTTGGTAGAGATCAGACGATTAGGTTGGTCATAATTTGATTTAATCTTTCTATATTTGGGTGGCCACCATTACGTTTTCGACAAGATGGCGGCGATATAAAACATGACAATGAGGGATCCTTTGCTAGTGCTACCTCTGTACCAACTTTCGTTCAATTCAGTTTCACCGTGTTTGAATTGATAGGGAGAATCAATTCGCACATATACATGGCCGCCATCTGCAAACTATTGGGCTGATGATCCTTGTAGATTAGTCAGAACGCGCTCGCCATATAAATATATGTTTTTTGCAAAATTCGGTAGAGATCGGATGATTAGGTTAGTCGTAATTTGTTTTAAGCTTTGAACATTTGGGTGGCCGTAATTACGTTTCCGTCAAAATGGCGGCGATATAAAACATGACCCTGAGGTGTCCTTTGCTAGTTATACCTCTGTACCAAATTTCGTTCAATTTGGTTTCACCGTGTTCGAATTGATAGGGGGGGGGGAACAGGCATTCAGAGTACACACACTCACACACACACACACACAGACTCACACACACACACACAGACAGACACGCAATTTTTGGCCCTGTGTAGATCTCATAAGTCTACTTTCATTTTTTGCAAAAATCGAAAGTAGGCTAAAATTACAGAAAATTCCCTACTCAAACGAAAAGCTAGCATAAAGACTAAAGACAAAAATGTAAGGTTCCAAGGCAAATCCACACTAAAATCCAAACCTATCATCTCGGGAGAAGAGAGGAAAAAAAAAAGAGCGTTACTGTAGTCGCATACAAAGTGTAACATGTAACATGTTATCCTACTATGTGTCTGCCGGGAACGCAAATCCCTTGTTAACAGTGAACTCTCTTGGTCATTAAAATAACTACTTGTAAAACTCCAGTGCCAATAATTTATTGTAGAAATATATTTAATGGGGCCTCCAAACATTGAGGTAAATCGTATGCGATATACATTCCACATAGGGCTGTATATAGGCCGCCAGTCCCTCGAATACTTACATTAAATAAGAATACAGCAAAAGTGTCAAGATTTAATAGATCTTAATTGTTTTCAGCAAATATGATATAACTAGCAGGTACCCGCGGCTTCGCTCACGATCAAGACAATGGGGACGATGCATTATTGCTGAAAATTGGTTTATTCTATTACAGCAATTGCGGCTACAGGTGGTCCATTCTAATTCTGAAAATTCTGATACATACAGTACTGTATATTGATATGAGCAGCAAAGTGGCAATTTTATAGAGTTATGAAAGTCTGCAGGGTACGATATTACATTATGTGAACACATTTTAGAATAACGTTTTTGGTTTTGCCATCTTCTGCTGAGACATAACTGAGAAGCGTTGGGCTGTATTTCCATCTCAGCCATCCTGGAAGTGGTTTTCCGTAGTTTTCCATTTCTACTCCAGGAAAATGCTGCGATAGTTCCTATCTTACGGTCACGGCCACCTCCTTCCCAATCCTTATCAGAATTACAAATGCACACACTAATACAACCATTCAATAACACAGATTATTAATCAAAACTGCCCAAACCCCTCAAATTAAACAACAACAACAACAAAATTGACATTGCCTAACCTCGATCTCTTTTATGAAAGTACGTCTTTACAATTACAGAAAAGACTTTCGACAAGTGTACATGAAGGGGTTGCTACAATGTGACAGTAGCAATTTTATTTCCGGAGTGTATTTTTAATCGCGTATTCTCCCAGCTCAGCTTTACCCACGGATTTTGCGTGGAATCATTCCTCTACCGTCGCAAGGATAGTGTCTGGGTACTGAACACAGTTTGTCAGCTGATACAATTGAGGATGGTGACAGGCCGATCGCCAAGGCGACCCCTAAATTGGCTATAATTGACAAAGGGTCAGGGAAATAATTTTGGAAGAAACTCGGCCATTGACCTGCTGAATGGAACTGTTGTGGCATTTGACTGATGGTGAAAATGGGAAACTAGAAAAGCTATATTGAGAACGGCCAGGATAGGATTTGAACTCGCATTCTCCCGGAGCAGCGAGACATGACCTAGCGTGTGAGCGCTCATGGCCCAGAAATAAATTGCGAGTAAAAATTACATTCTATAAATATTAATTATTTAATGGCAATTTTGCTCCAATAAATATTTTATTATTATAAATATTAATTAATATAACATTATGCAACGAGCCTCGCGAGTTTTATAATTTCCTTACGGGTGTCTTAATTACCCTTATAGGCGAGTTGCATACGACTGTTAATATTCGACGATAATTATAACCATTTTATGTTCGAAAATAAATATTCATAAATATCTGTCGAGATTTCGCCAGTTTTATGTACTGAACAGAGCGCTTGGGATGCAAAGAATACCTTGTATTTGGCCATGGCCTCCTCAAATACCCCACTATGGCATGGGCCACGCAGTGAAATTTAAAATAGGAGGCCGTGGAATTGAGCGCAGGTGCGATGCTATCCTTACCTAATTGGTCACACAACTGTTTCTTGACCTCTGACCGGTGGAGGAACTGTTTCATAATGATAAATAGTGTTATAATGAGCCTCAATATGATATAGTTTTCTGATATATAATATTTACATTACGACATCGTCGAACATAATAGTACATTATGCAACGAGCCCATAATGGCAATAATTAAAACACGAGTATGTTTATAAAACGAGCGTATGCGAGTTTTATAATTTCCATACGAGTGCCTTAATTGCCATTATAGGCGAGTTGCATACGACTGTTTATGTTCGACGATAATTATTATAACTATTTCATGTTCGAACATAAATATTCATAAATATCTGTCGAGATTTCGCTAGTTTTATGTACTGAACAGAACGCATGGGACTCAGCGAATGCCTTGTATTTGTCCATGGCCTCCTCGATTACCCCACTATGACACTAGGCACCGCAGTGAAATTTAAGTTAGAAGGCCTTGAAACTCAGCGCAGGTGCGATGCTATCCTTATCTAATTGGTCAAACAACTGTTTCTTGAGCAGTGATTGGTGGGAGAAACTGTTTCATAATGTAAAATAGTGTTATAATGACCATCATTATGATACAGTTTTCTGACATATAACAGTCAGGGTTGAACATAAAATAACTTTATAAAACACAATGTGTACATTAATTTGAGTTTTTATTATCACCATTCTTTTGTTAGCATGTTTAATGGTAGAGTCCTGTTTTCCCACTTCACTAAATGGTACTTGGGGCATGGTTTGCTGCATAGTTTACAGAGGCAGTCTTCCTTGGGTTCATGGTATGAATTTTTCTGGCATATCTTCCCATGGAGTCCTTGGGCGGCGAAGCTCAACATTCGATCCCTTCCAGGTTTCTTAGAATCTGTTTCCATTATTCCTCTTGGAATCTCGCTGGCATTGTTCTGTCTCTCCTCGATGACGGTTTTATATGCTTGCGTTTCTGGTAGTTCGAAGCAGTATCATATGTCTGCGATAAAAAGAAGGACTCCTGCGCTATTATATGGGCAAAGATATTCCTTGCGAACTTTGAGATTGAAAGACCTCTCTTTAGATATCTTGCTTTAAAGTTTTCTAGTTTCTTAAGATTATTCACCGTCAATTAAGGCCATATTACATTAATGATTACAGATAAATACATCCATAAAGTAATCGTTGCTGGAATTCGATTACTTAACTGAATTAATTTCCATCTGGGAATATTCAACTTTATTATTCAGAGTTCAACGTTTAAATTATACGCCAAATCAATACATAAACAAATATATATCTATTATATAAAACTTTTTATATATTAGTATTTCGACCCACAATGGGGTCATCCTCAGCCTAAAAAGAAAATCAATTAAGAATTAAAAACTAAAATGGCATATGTGACTTAAATCTATATTAAAATGAAAACTTAATGATAATAATTGTAATAAATAAAATATAGTAATAAAAATGGATATCCTTACAAATGTAGTATTAATAAAATAAATATAAGATTGGTCTTTTAACAATAATTTTAAAAAAGTAGTTAGAAAATAAGAACTATTGACGGTGAGGGTAAAAATGTTAAGCTTTAACACATTTATCAAAATATACACAAAATAATTTAGAAAATCAATAAAATAATTCAGTTCGGCGCTTGAGTTAAATAAGTTTAATCCTCTTCAATACGGAGATTATTAACGATTTTGAAAAGGTGCCAACCAGTATTACGATGACATGAAATAACCTCGTTGTATGGGATGGAGAAATTCGGAAATTCGTACATGAATTTGAGTTGAAATGCCCAATATGTATATGTGGCAATTCTAATAGCCTATATGTTCACATATGCCATTTTAGTTTTCAATTCTTAATTGATTTTCTTTTTAGGCTGAGGATGACCCCATTGTGGGTCGAAAAATGTACTAATATATAAAATATATATTTGTTTATGTATTGATTTGGCGTATAATTTAAACGTTTAATTCCAACATCAATACGGATATTTAAAAACATTTGTTTTCAATGGAAAGCGTGCTTGCATTCTATTCCGAGTTGAGTAATGCAGAAAACTGTGAACCACCCAAAAGTACGCATGCTCCTGTGGTGTCGTTCTATTGCCAATCCGTTTCCATCCCATGTGTACAGATCCGTCACGAACCTCGCCTTGCCAATCCAACTTCTGTGTGTTCTTTTGTAATGTCTTCCTCCAGGCGGGAAGAGCGGGGTTCTTCTGTCAAACTCAGCCACCAGATCAAAGAGAGTGGCTGTGAGTTGAATATCACTTGCAGACTTACTGGTTTGTACAATGGGAACTGGTAAGGGATTTACAGAACAATACTATAAAACTTGCACTGCCATTTACATATGATTGAGATCCATCGAAAGGCTAGGAAGTTACAACTACAGTATGTATAACACAACATGCTCAATGTTGCCAATCCTGATATAAATAAATTCCATGACATTTATAATAATTAATTATAAGGTGCGTTCAAATAAAACGAGCCGGAGGCTGTAATGCACAAACCGGTGACGACATCGGCTAATCGTGGCGTGTGTAACGAGGTGTGGTTCCTACCAGAGCGTGGAAGGTCACAGCCCGTCGCTAGAGGGCACGCATGCACGTCACGTGACGATAACAAGCGAGCAGCAGCATGCATCATCGTCCAACCAAGACCAAGACAGTAGGCCATTCGACATGCTTCCTGGTGTGGTTGAAGACTGTGGGGCACCCATTGGGCACACACTTTCCGCAAGTGCAGTCGTTCCTTCATGATGGTGTGCACAATTCCAACGCTCAATCCGACCACGGCGGCTATGGCGTTCACTGTCACTCGGCGGTCCTGGGCAATGAGTGCATCAACCAGCTGGACGTTGCCATCGGTAATGCAGGGGGGTGCCCCAGACCGGCCATCATCGGCTAACGACACCCGTCCTTCCCTGAAGCGCCTGTGCCACGCCTTGACCCTTGCAAGGGACATGCAGTGTTCGCCGTACATTTGTGACATTCGGCGCTGAATGTCCGTTCCCCCTACTCCTTTCGCTGTCAGGAACCGAACAACACCTCTTTGCTCTTCGTTTGACGCCTCCATGTCTCTGTATGCAATGCGACTGGCAGCGATGGAAGATTGATGCATGCTGCTGCTCGCTTTGTATCGTCACGTGACGTGCACGCGTGCCCTCTAGCGACGGGCTGTAACCTTCCACGCTCTGGTCGGAACCACACCTCGTTACACACGCCACGATTAGCCGATATCGTCACCGGTTTGCGCATTATAGCCTCTAGCTCGTTACTTTTTGAACGCACCTTATATATTTACCATTAACGTGTTAGAAGCCATTTTCAGCCTATTTTCATTTATAAAAAGAAATAGGCTCGTGAGATCACCTTTAGTCCATGTGTGTGCGTGCGTGTGTACTGTATGTGTGTGTGTGTATCTGTGTGTGTCCTTAATAAAATCAATGGGACTCGGTGAGAACATAATACTATTTTGTCCGAACATGACGGTGCCCTTTAAATTTTATTTTGTCTCACCCTTTCAACATGGCGGCTTTGTGCAATATTTCACGGGCATTCTATATCTCCGAAACTATAACCGATATCACCCTGAAATTTTGTACGGTTATAAAGGTCACTGGTACAAGTTAATCTTTGTAACTTTCATAAACCTGTAAAGTATAGAACGAACATGGCGGCCAAGTGAATTCGAAACATTTAAATAGATTTTTCTCATATTTTAACCATCCGAGCGCAGTGAAACATTGTACAGCAAATGTTTATACACATTGTAATGCACTCACATATAATTATATTCAATTGTTTACATATCCTCAAAATGGCGGTTGTGCGAAATTTTAAAATTAAGTTTTTATTTCTTGTGTCCTAATCATGCAGTCGAAGTTAACGTTTGAATAATGAACCTACACAATAATCATCATCTAACAGTACATAACTCTCTGGCTTACACATATAAAAGTTCATTTTTTCTCATTATCTAATACAGCAGTCAACCTGACATTTTGTATGTTGATAGAGGCTATTAACATGTGTTACCGACAGCAGTGGCTACGCTAGCTACTGTAAAGAGCAGCGTTAGGTCATGGGGCCAAGCTCTTTGCTGACTCGGCCCCACCGTCGGCCGTCCTTGAAATGGTTTTCCGTGGTTTTCCCATTTTCAACACCAGGAAAATGCTGGGATGGTACCTTCTGATCGGCCACGGCCGCTTCCTTCCACATCCTTGCCCAGTTCCATTCATCTTCATCCATTCCATCTCTCATCCCGACGCGCAGGTCGCCCACGGGCGTCGACTTGAAAGACCTGCAATCGGCCTCTGAGGAGGCCACACGACAAAAAAAAAAACATGTGTTCACCTAAGGAACTTTTAATAATCTGGTGAGCACAAAACCATCATTCCGACGACGTAAAAATTAAATATTTGAATGGTTATTTCTCCCGACTTTTCATCCGAGCGCTGTGAAACTTGGCACGGCATATCTTCATACAAGCCTTAGCATACTGAGGTCTAATTCAATGGAATTTAATGGGAACTTAAACAAGTAGTTCCGTGAAGAACTATACAGCCTATTTTCATATATCCTACTTATGTTAACTGCCACAATCAACATACAAAATTTCAGTTTAATTGCTGTAACAGATTCGCAGATATTGAGAACCGTCTAAATATTTCAAATGTTCGCCAGGTTGGATTTTTATTTTTGTACTATTACATTAAGATTATTGTGTACGTGTGGTATTCAAACTTCAATCGCATGATTAGACAACAAGAAGTAAAAACGAGATTTTGAAATTACGCACAGCAGCCATGTTGTGATAATGCAAACCATTGAAATAAATTAGATGACAGTGGATCAACATTTGTATAAGCATTTAACGTGCAACGTTTCACGGCACTCAGATAGTTAATTCGCGAGAAACGTCCATTTAAATATTTATACTTCGCGTCGCCGCCATGTTGGATTTGTGCTCACCAGGCTCCTGAAAGTCCTATAGGTGAACATATGTTCATAGTCTCTATGAACATAAAAAAATTCAGTTTGGTTGCTGAAAAAGATTCATAGATATTGAGAACCGTCTAAATATATTTTGGGAGCTCACCATTTAGGAGTATTATGTGTATAGGCCATAGAGTTATGTACCATTCAAGGACAATTATTGCCTAGGTTCATTATTCAAACTTTCACTTCGATCGCATGATTACGACACAAAAAATTAAAACTTAATTTTAAAATTTCGCACAGCCGCCATCTTGAGGTTATGTAAGCAATTGAATTAAATTAGATGGCAGTGCATTACAATCTGCAAAATCAATTACTGTACCACATTTCACTGCGCTCAGAGAGTTAAATCACGAGAAAAGTCTATTAAAATATTTCAGATTCGCTTGGTCGCCATGTTCGTTTCGTACTTTACAGGTTTATGAAATATACATAGGTATACCTGTATCAGTACCCTTTATCACCGTACAAAATTGCCCGGTGATATCTGTAATAGTTTCGGAGATATAGAATGTCAGTGAAATATTTCGCACAGCCGCCATTTTGAGGTTATGTAAACAATTGAACTAAATTACACTCCAGTGCATTACAATTTGTATAAACATTTGCTGTACCAAGTTTCATTACATTTAGATAGTCAAATCGCGAGAAAAGTCTATTTAAATGTCTCAACTTCGCTTGGCCGCCATGTTGGTTTTGTAGTCACCAGGTTTTTGAAAGTCTCATAGGTGAACTTCTAGTAGTGCCCTTTATCACCGTACACAATTTCAGGGCGATATCCGTAATAGTTTCGGAGATATTGAATGCTAGTGAAATATTTCGCACAGCCGCCATGTTGGATTGGAGAGACGTAACAAAATTTGAAGGGCACGGTCGAGGTCGCCGGGAATAGTGCTATGAACTTCCCGAGTTTCATTGAAATCGCTCCAGCCATTTCGATTTTATTAGAGGGGGACACACACACGAATCACACACACACGCACACACACACACACACACACACACACACACGCACACACACACGGACAAAAGGTGATCTCATAAGCCTATTTTTTTCAAAATTGAAAATAGGCTAAAAATGGCGTCTGTGCAATTTTTTTAAATCTAGTTTTCATTTCTAGTGTCCAAAGTGAGACCAGTAGGATATATAGAAGTAGGCTATTTAGTTCCTCACGGAACTACTTGTTCAGTGTTGCCTTAGTAATCTAAATTCATACGTTTCAGTCAGTCAACACGATTATACCCACCGAGAGAAAATGACTTATAACTAACAAATCTACTAGTTGCGCAAGTTTATGGTAACTGATGTAACTAAATAAATGAGTCGTCCAGTTGCAAAACACGTTTAATCCACTTGTGAATAAGAATCATTTTCATGAGAAACGTTCCTCTGAACTTTGACTCGCGTATCTTTTGTGTTTGTTGTTTTCTATTTTTTCTTTTTGCTTTGTGTTTTTGGTTGTGTGTTTGCTTTGTGCTTTTGCTTGTGAATTTTACGTTTTTGTTTTTCTTTCTTGGTTTTGGTTTTGTGTTTGTTTTCTGATTTTTTTTGAATTTTGCTTTTTACTTTGTGCTTCTTGTTTTTTGCTTTCTGTTTTTACTTTTGTTTTTGAATTTTTCTTTTTTGCTTCGTGTTTTTTGTTTTCGGTTTTATGTTTGTTTTCTGGAAAATCAAAATAAAACAAAACAAAATTAAATTAAATTAAACAAAACAAAATTAATCAAATTCAAATAAAATAAAATAAAGTAAAATAAAATAAACTAATTAAATACATAATTTTACGACATGATCCTTATTCACAAGTGGATTAAGCGAGTTTTGCAACTGGACGACTCAAATGTACACAATGTAAATGCAATCTCCTACATACTTGCAGACATATATTTAATAGCTTATGTGTAGAGGATCTGATGATGATCACTTACCGATTGAAATTGGCCATCCAAGCGAGTTTATTTATTAATCTCAATTGATATTGTAACTTTCAGTCAATCAACACAAATTAATTCCAATTACTGAAATGTGTGAAAATATAACCTGAAATATATTATTTATTAGAACTAGCAGCAGCAAGACCAGATGATGTGGAGTTAAGAAACTTTGGACGTAAATAATTCCATGTAAGGAAGGTATTAATAAGGGAAAATCTAATCTGATGCATAGTATTTTTTCGATTTATTTGCAGCAATAGCATGGGTAAAGATAACAAAATTCACTTGTCCTGAGCAGTGAATTGCGCCAACTTTGGAGATAGAAGCAGATGTTAAAAAGTTATATAGGCGACATTGTAACCTAACAATTGTAGGTTACAGAGACTCTTTTTGGTATTTTATGTTATTTTTATTTTTATCGGGTTGCCAGCCATGGACACATCTTGGTCGGCCCCCATGGTGAATCTTGTGTGCCCTACCTTGAGATTCTCTGATGGTGGTAGGCCGGTGTTTGGAGCAGGTGGCCTTGGCAGATGAGGTCAAAGGTTCCTTGGCATGAGGACGTTCCCTTGGGGATGGGCTTGTTAGAAGATGATTTGAGGAAAGATGGAGGCCGGTTGGTGTTTTTTTTTCAGGCAATGAATGCAATGCTCACATGTGGATAGATAAGATAATTAATCAATAGTGTGTGAAGATATAGAAGTTGCTGTCCTAGTCTTTGTGTGGTAATATTTAAAGCAAGCATATTGCCCCACTACCTGAGCTGATAAAAATCATCAGTGGTTAATGGTAGCCCAACTAGGGGTAAGTTTTATAACATATTACAACATATACTTACAGATGTACATTGCATATGTAGACCACAGATTGCAACGTGAATATAATGTGCTCTTCACGCGAGTACATTTTATGGTCGACCCTGATAAAGACTGACGTACACACACAGTTTCCTTGTTGGTTTTCATAACTTCTTCTTACTGTAAAATTAAAGGCGCTTGAGTGTGTGGCTATTTCCTCATCTCATCATTCAAAATCTGAATTTCTCCGCGGAGAATAAGCAGTCGATTTCTGATCCACAGAGAAAACTGTGGAATTACTAAGGCAAAACAAATACAGTACTCATATTCAATGATGTTCAGAAGTAACACTTGCTACCATCCCCGAATTTGTTCGATTGCACCATTGTTGTAGAAATAAGGGAGAAAATGCTTGAGAATTTTAAAAACTATTACAGAGCTCGTAAAATTAATACTTCAGATCTTGCCACATGTATTTCTTCTCTCTGCCCACATTCGCTTCATCCTCTCCGATCTCTGCTTCCGGAGCTGTTCAATGTCACGTGGCGTCTTTCTTGTTCCTCCCTGAAGATCACTTTATGAATTTCGTCCCGAAATGAATTCCTATTATATGTATCTCTAATGCCATGTCGGCTTCGTTAAGAACCTTTAATGTATGTGTAAACCACGCTGGTTGAACTTTAAGTTTCAAAATTTTATTGACCATTGTTTTGATATCCTGTCATTATTCATTCTATTTAAATGCCCAAAAAATTGCATTCTTCTTTTGCGCATGGTGTGAATTATGTTCTCCACATGGGTGTATATTTCCTTGTTAGGTCGTGGTCTGTTATAGTCGGTTTCTGTTTTCCTTGGGCCAAGGATGCATGACCATGATTTTGTTTACGTCACCTTTCCACATTAACTATGATATTTCAGCTACACAGAGTGCTTCAGGTCTCACCACAGTAATGTAATGTTTAATTTAATGTCCCATGATAATGCCCTTCAGGACCCAAGCAAGCGAGGCCAGCGAGGCCGGCGGAGCCGGCTTCGCTGCGTGCATTTTTAGCCCGTCAGCTCTCTTATGGAGCCATTAGTGCTGTATCAAGGGGGGGATAGGACAAGGAACTTAATAGATTAATGTATTTGGGTCGGGTACATGGAATCAAACCGACCAGGATATGGCCTGAGGATTTTGGAAATTGGGAAGGAGTAGGATTGTGGGAGGGGGGAGGTTGATGAGATGTATATGCAGTTTGGATCAAGGTGAGCTATAGCTCGTAGCTAGCCAAGAAGAAGAAACAGAAAGGACAGCTATCGCCGCTCTAGTGGCGTGCAGAGGGCCCGCGGACCACTGGGCACCATCCCGGGAGGGGTCGGCCGAGGCCGTCCCCCCGAGCAGGCACTCAGCGGGGCCGCGGGGCAAGTGGGGTAATGGGTATGTACCTGGAGTGTGGGGGAGCTAATTAGCAGGTAATTAGCTGCTGGAGGATATGCAAAATGCTTGTAAGGGCAGTGCTGTTGAATTTACTTGGACTAGGGGAAGTTATGGGCACGGAGAAAAGAGAGGGGATATTACTGGGCGTGTAAGGACGTTGCCGTTGCCAGTGTTGTTGTTTAAGCGCCTCCTTGATGTATTTACATCCTAAATAGGAGGCGGCGTGCTTTCCCCTGCAGTTTACACACGCAGGGGAGTCCCTGGGCACTTGGCATTCACTATGACGGTGCGGCCCGCCGCAGCGGTTACACCTAATGTCATGTTTGCACTCATGTGCAGCGTGATTTAGCCTTTGGCAACGGTAACACTGGATGATGAGTGTGGAGCGTTGTCTGGGAGGCGGGCGTCGCGACGCCTGTGTTTGTGAGGGTGAAGGGTGAGGGGAGGGGAAGAACGCAGGTGTAGCAGTGCTATCTGAAGGAGTAGCAACTGCTGTAGTGACTGAGTGTAGGGGCTTATCCAGTGAGGTTTGGATGCTCTTGTTTTTCCTCCTAGGCTTGCTAGGAGGTCGAACAAGCGCCTTCGAAGTTTGAGTCCAGTGCTCGCAAGTATCCGGGACTGTTTGCGTGGACTCATGCATTAGTTCCTCAGGTTGAATATCCGGCTCAGTCTCAGGATCGCATTCTGCTTGGGAGAGCGAATCTTGAGAATCAGAATCTGTTTCGGGGTAAGGGGAGATTTCCATAGCTGGAGGGATGTCAGGGTTATGCTTAAGGCTATCATTTATCTGATCAATATGTGCATTATCAGTGGGAATGATAGTGACATAATGCTGAGCCGTTTCTTCGATGCAGGCTATGAGTTTGTAGTGGGGAGCAAGTGCTTTAATGATGGCCTGTCTGAAGGATATGAGTGGGAGATCTTGGGCTGGATGGATCATTAGCATCTCATTTAGAGCGGGAACAGTGTCCTTCTTAGAGGCATAAATTTGCTCCTTATAGTTAATGATCTCGATCCAGTTCCAAGGCTTGCCAGAAGATGCAAGTTTCTCCGTTGTGTCGGGAGGTCTATAGATAAATGCCGGGTAGGTTCAGGTCCTTATCTTGTGTCCTGAGTTCGAAGACATGGTGTGAGGTGTGTAAAGAGAATGAGGGGAGGGAGATCAAATACACTTGGTAGATCGTGAAAGAATAGAGAATAACTGTTTTGTCGCTCAGGGTTATCCAGTTTAAGTACAGTTGGGGCTGTGACACTGAGCGAGCAGATAGTTATTATTAAATGACTGCTTGACGGCTTGTGACGAGAGCGGGAAGGGTGTTGTGGGCAGGAGGAGGGGCTGAGGGCTCGATGTTACCTCGACAGCGACGTACAGAAGACTGACCAGAGGAGTGGGATCAGCCCTCTTAAATCTTCATGAGGTCGGACCGCGAAGGGAACGGTCGAGCAGGCGGGCAACGGACGACTCGGCGGCGCTAACGGAGGAGTTAGCGAAGGCTTGGCAGGCAGGGCTTGTGAAGCATCAATTTCATCGGTTGATGCAGGCGATGAGGCTTGGAGCAGTGGCGAACAGCTAGCTTGGATGCTGAACTCGAAGTGTCCTGTGTGTTGTCCTGACTGTGTGTGTGTGTGTGTGTGATAATGCCCTCTTCTTGTAGGTGATATATATTTATTTCTGGTGATCTGAAATGCTACGTCCATTTTCATTGCTCGGACCTCTAAGCTGTTTTTAGCCTACTTTCGATTTTTGCAAAAAAAAAAAAAAGTAGACTTATGAGATCAAC
This sequence comes from Meconema thalassinum, assembly GCA_946902985.2. Taxonomy (NCBI): domain Eukaryota; kingdom Metazoa; phylum Arthropoda; class Insecta; order Orthoptera; family Tettigoniidae; genus Meconema; species Meconema thalassinum. The sequence goes on from OX336394.1 coordinate 183,882,504, forward strand.
ACAGGGCGAAAAAAAAAAAAAGTGTGTCTGTCTGTCTGTGTGTGTGTGTGTGTATGTGTGTGTGTGAGTCTGTGTGTGTGTGTGTGTATGTGTGTGTGTGAGTCTGTGTGTGTGTGTGTCTGTGTGTGTGTGAGTGTGAGTACTCTGAATGTCTGTCCCCCCCTATCAATTCGAACACGGTGAATGCGAATTGAACGATATTTGGTACAAGGGTAGCACTAGCAAAGGACACCTCAGTGTCATGTTTTATATCGCCGCCGTCTTGACGGAAACGTAATGGCGGCCACACGAATGTTCAAAGCTTAAATCAAATTACGACTAACCTAATCATCCGATCTCTACCAGATTTTGCAACAACATACCTTAATGGGGAGAGCATCCTTTGACCAAACCAATAGGTGATCAGCGTAATAGTTTGCGGATGGCGGCCATCTTTGTGTGAAAATCGATTCCCCCTATAAATTCTAACACGGTGCAACCGAATAGAACGAAATTTGGTACAGAGGTAGTACTAACAAAAGGCACCTCAGTGTCATGTTTTATATCGCCGCCATCTTGACGGAAACGTAATGGCGGCCACACAAATGTTCAAAGCTTAAATCAAATTACGACTAACCTAATCATCCGATCTCTACCAAATTTTGCAACAACATACCTTTATGGGGGGAGCACCCTTTGACCAAACTAATAGGTCATCAGCGTAATAGTTTGCGGATGGCGGCCATCTTTGTGTGAAAATCGATTCCCCCTATTAATTCGAACACGGTACAACCGAATGGAACGAAATTTGGTACAGAGGTAGTATTAACAAAAGGCGCCTCAGTGTTATGTTTTATATCGCCGCCATCTTGACGGAAACGTAATGGCGGCCACACAAATGTTCAAATCTTAAATCAAATTACGATTAACCTAATCATCCGATCTCTACCAAATTTTGCAACAACATACCCTTATAGAGGAAGCATCTTTTGACCAAATGAATAGGTCATTAGCCTAATAGTTTGCGGATGGCGGCCATATTTGTGTAAAAATCAATTCCCCTTATTAATTCAAGCACTGTGGAACCGAATGGAACGATATTTGGTACAGAGGTAGCACTAGCAAAGAGCATCTCAGTGTCATGTTTTATATCGCCGCCATCTTGACGGAAACGTAATGGCGGCCACACAAATGTTCAAAGCTTAAATCAAATTACGACTAACCTAATCATCCGATCTCTACCAAATTTTGCAACAACATACCTTTATGGGGGGAGCACCCTTTGACCAAACTAATAGGTCATCAGCGTAATAGTTTGCGGATGGCGGCCATCTTTGTGTGAAAATCGATTCCCCCTATTAATTCGAACACGGTACAACCGAATGGAACGAAATTTGGTACAGAGGTAGTATTAACAAAAGGCGCCTCAGTGTTATGTTTTATATCGCCGCCATCTTGACGGAAACGTAATGGTGGCCACACAAATGTTCAAATCTTAAATCAAATTACGATTAACCTAATCATCCGATCTCTACCAAATTTTGCAACAACATACCCTTATAGAGGAAGCATCTTTTGACCAAATGAATAGGTCATTAGCCTAATAGTTTGCGGATGGCGGCCATATTTGTGTAAAAATCAATTCCCCTTATTAATTCAAGCACTGTGGAACCGAATGGAACGATATTTGGTACAGAGGTAGCACTAGTAAAGAGCATCTCAGTGTCATGTTTTATATCGCCGCCATCTTGACGGAAACGTAATGGCGGCCACACAAATGTTCAAAGCTTAAATCAAATTACGACTAACCTAATCATCCGATCTCTACCAAATTTTGCAACAACATACCTTTATGGGGGGAGCACCCTTTGACCAAACTAATAGGTCATCAGCGTAATAGTTTGCGGATGGCGGCCATCTTTGTGTGAAAATCGATTCCCCCTATTAATTCGAACACGGTACAACCGAATGGAACGAAATTTGGTACAGAGGTAGTATTAACAAAAGGCGCCTCAGTGTTATGTTTTATATCGCCGCCATCTTGACGGAAACGTAATGGCGGCCACACAAATGTTCAAATCTTAAATCAAATTACGATTAACCTAATCATCCGATCTCTACCAAATTTTGCAACAACATACCCTTATAGAGGAAGCATCTTTTGACCAAATGAATAGGTCATTAGCCTAATAGTTTGCGGATGGCGGCCATATTTGTGTAAAAATCAATTCCCCTTATTAATTCAAGCACTGTGGAACCGAATGGAACGATATTTGGTACAGAGGTAGCACTAGCAAAGAGCATCTCAGTGTCATGTTTTATATCGCCGCCATCTTGACGGAAACGTAATGGCGGCCACACAAATGTTCAAAGCTTAAATCAAATTACGACTAACCTAATCATCCGATCTCTACCAAATTTTGCAACAACATACCTTTATGGGGGGAGCACCCTTTGACCAAACTAATAGGTCATCAGCGTAATAGTTTGCGGATGGCGGCCATCTTTGTGTGAAAATCGATTCCCCCTATTAATTCGAACACGGTACAACCGAATGGAACGAAATTTGGTACAGAGGTAGTATTAACAAAAGGCGCCTCAGTGTTATGTTTTATATCGCCGCCATCTTGACGGAAACGTAATGGTGGCCACACAAATGTTCAAATCTTAAATCAAATTACGATTAACCTAATCATCCGATCTCTACCAAATTTTGCAACAACATACCCTTATAGAGGAAGCATCTTTTGACCAAATGAATAGGTCATTAGCCTAATAGTTTGCGGATGGCGGCCATATTTGTGTAAAAATCAATTCCCCTTATTAATTCAAGCACTGTGGAACCGAATGGAACGATATTTGGTACAGAGGTAGCACTAGCAAAGAGCATCTCAGTGTCATGTTTTATATCGCCGCCATCTTGACGGAAACGTAATGGCGGCCACACAAATGTTCAAAGCTTAAATCAAATTACGACTAACCTAATCATCCGATCTCTACCACATTTTGCAACAACATACCTTTATGGGGGGAGCACCCTTTGACCAAACTAATAGGTCATCAGCGTAATAGTTTGCGGATGGCGGCCATCTTTGTGTGAAAATCGATTCCCCCTATTAATTCGAACACGGTACAACCGAATGGAACGAAATTTGGTACAGAGGTAGTATTAACAAAAGGCGCCTCAGTGTTATGTTTTATATCGCCGCCATCTTGACGGAAACGTAATGGCGGCCACACAAATGTTCAAATCTTAAATCAAATTACGATTAACCTAATCATCCGATCTCTACCAAATTTTGCAACAACATACCCTTATAGAGGAAGCATCTTTTGACCAAATGAATAGGTCATTAGCCTAATAGTTTGCGGATGGCGGCCATATTTGTGTAAAAATCAATTCCCCTTATTAATTCAAGCACTGTGGAACCGAATGGAACGAAATTTGGTACAGAGGTAGCTTTAGCAAAGAGCATCTCAGTGTCATGTTTTATATCGCCGCCATATTGACAAAAACGTAATGCCGGCCACACAAATGTTCAAAGCTTATGTTAAATTACGACTAACATAACCATCCGATCTCTACCAAACTTTGCAACAACATACCTTTATGGTGGGAGCATCCTTTGACCAATCTAATAGGTTATTAGCCTAATAGTTTGCGGATGGCGGCCATCTTTATGTCCAAATTGATTCCCCCTATTAATTCGAACACGGTGGAACCGAATGGAACGAAATTTGGTACAGAGGTAGCACTAGCAAAGGGCACCTCAGTGTCATGTTTTATATCGCCGCCATCTTGACTGAAACGTAATGGCGGCCACACGAATGTTCAAAGCTTAAATCAAATAACGATTAACCTAATCATCCGATCTCTACCAAATTTTGCAACTACATACCTTTATGGAGGGAGCATCCTTTGACCAATCTAATAGGTTATTAGCTTAATAGTTTGCGGATGGCGGCCATATTTATGCCAAAATTGATTCCCCCTATTAATTCGAACACGGTGGAACCGAATGAACGAAATTTGGTACAGAGGTAGCACTAGCAAAGGGCACCTCAGTGTCATGTTTTATATCACCGCTATCTTGACGGAAACGTAATGGCGGCCACACAAATGTTAAAAGCTAAAATGTAATTACGACCAACCTAATAATCTAGTCTCTACGAAATTTTGCAACACCATATCTTTATGTGGGAAACATATTCTGACCAAACTGCAAGAACATCAGCCCAATAGTTTGCATATGGTGGCCAAGTATGTGTGCAAATCGATTCCCCCTATCAATTCAAACACGGTGTAACCGAATTGAACGAAATTTGGTACAGAGGTAGCACTAGCAAAGGGCACCTCATATTCATGTTTAATATCCCTATAGCACGTTGTATTTCAACAAGCTACTTCAACCAACATTCAATCATACTCCTTGAAAAGGACAAAGAGTTATAACAATACCCATGCATTTAGGAGAAAGTAGGCTATATGTTCTGTACTGAACATCTTGTTTTCATTGTTGTTGATTCACCTAAATACTCAAATAAGTTAACTTTGTGTATTTTGTTTTGGATTATGATTATTACATCAGGACAATCTTGAACATTCGTTATAAATTCTGCCTTGGGGAAGAAGATTTGTAAACATATTTTTCCTGCTTGTTCCATTAAGTATTATACTTGGATCTTTGAATTTTCTGGAGTGACCATGTTCAGAGCAGTGTCATCTGCGAAAGTCAAGCAATCTAAATGGATATTATCTTTATAACTCCCAAAATGTATACCTTTCGTGTCTGATTTTCTCCATTCTCTAATCACCTTCTCCTGAGCACAATTATAAAGCAAAGGCGATAACCCCTATCCCTGTCTCACACCTGTTTTTAGTTGAAAAGTTCTAGAGAAATTTCCATTGAATCTAACATTAGATGAGGTATTTTTAATGTATCCTGTAATTTCTTTCTGTACGTATAGTATAAAAATGTTTTGCATATCCTTACCACATCGTGCGGCGGTGGTACAAAACTTCCTCCAGAAGTCCATCATTGCATGAATGGAATGGCCTGCAATGTCGCCGGACATGAATTGTATCGATCATGTCTGGTATAAGCTGAAGCGTGCTATTGCTCAGCGTCCACGCCCTCCCATAACCCGCCAAGAGATCATGGAGGCCGCCGTCGGAGAGTGGGATCTCCTGCTTCAAGAGGAACTCGACAACTTGGTATGTGATATGCCACGACGAGTAAGAGCACTGCTGGACGCTCGTGGTAGCCATGTTCATTTTGACACGTCACAGAATGGCAAGATTACAACACATATCAGTCCCTGTTTAAATGGCTAAATGTATTCCTGTTTGTAAATTTATTTTCACACATGAATAAAGTCTGCAGGTTATTTGTCCGAATGCCGTCTCTTTTGTAATAACCTCGCCCCCAATCCCACATACGCTTTGCATAATGGCAAACAAGTGTTATGCAAAGCTTATTCTGATGTGTGTATTAAGAATTGGGTTTTCATGACCTTATAGTCTAAAATGGCTTTCGTCTATAAGTAGAGTATATTACAGTGAACAATTGTACAAAAAGAATGCCTTTCATTTACCGTATCGTTTCCCAACCCAAGGTTCGCAAAATATTTCAAGGGTTTCGAGGTTAGGCGTATTACTGTTTCCTTAACTTCTGCGGCATTGCCATATTGTTATTCTTATTCTTATTATTTTACAATTAAATGAACCCTGTAATGCCCCTTGTTACATATGTGTAACATTGGAATTTATCACATCATGTCCACATTAAATTAATATTTACCGCGACTGCCTGATTTACAGTTATGCAACGACATTAGGATTGTATTTGATTTGGCTACAATGAAATTTAGTCTACCAGTTTCCTTGTGTTCTAACAATACTAACATCACCGCGACCCCACTAAGGAACAGTTACATGTAGCCTACATTGTATAGCCTATTTAAAAGTCAATGGTTCACCCAACTCAGATTGTTGTAGAAGGGGTTCGCGAGGCCAAAAAGTTGGGAACCTCTGATTTTCCGTATATCTGAATGTAGGCCTATGTATCCTATATCCACCCCCTATTATTGAGCAAGGATGTGGAAGGAAGCAGCCGTGGACTGACAGAAGGTACCGTCCCAGCATTTGCCTGTAGTTTGAAATGGGGAAACCACGGAAAACCATTTCAAGGATGGCCAACGGTTGGGCTCGATCCCACGTCTACCGAATCCGGAGAGAGATTGGCCCTATGGCGTATTGCTGCACGTTAGCAACCGTCGGTTTTACTGTATAGCTGAATAACAGCGCTTAAAGCGAACATATTTTACTGTACATTGGCTTCGTTTGTTTGTGGTTATAAAGAAGTAGCTTCATGCGAAAGACAAGCCAGGAGCACCTCCAGTGTCTGTGTTTACAACATGCACACAAACTATAACAGGCTACGATGGTAACAGCTTGCAAACTTTGTAAGTACACAGATTAAGGTGCATGAGCAAACACTTGCATTAAGCCATTGGACTAGAACTTGCAAGGTGCTATATATAAATCAGCTGTTCTATGTGGCCTATATTTCTTGAATGGTCCACGGGAAGAAGGGGGAATGTCATAAAATGTAAAATGAACACAAAACGAGTTTTAAAGTTTCAATACTTATACAGGAAGTCGCAGAATTACGTCGAAAAATTGAAACTAGAGGTTCCGGCTCTTATCTGAAACAACTTATGATTGGACACTTATGGCCGGAAACAAACCGTTAATAGTACATTATGCAACGAGCCTATAATGGCAAAAATTAAGACACGGGTATGTATATAATACGAGAGTATGCGAGTTTAATAATTTCCATACGAGTGTCTTAATTACCATTATAGGCGAGTTGCATACGACTGTTTATGTTCGACGATAATTATTATAACTATTTTATGGTCGAACAAAAATATTCATAAATATCTGTCGATATTTCGCCAGTTTTATGTACTGAACAGAACGCATGAGATGCAGAGAATGTCTTGTATTTGACCATGGCCTCCTCGATTACCCTCCTATGACACTAGGCCAGGCAGTGAAATTTAAATTAGAAGGCCGAGGAACTCAGTGCATCTAATTATCTAATTGGTCAAACTACTGTTTCTTGAGCTCTGATTGGTGGGAGAAACTGTTTCACAATGAAAAACAAGATGTTCAGTAAAGAACATATAGCCTACTTTCTCCTAAATGCATGGGTATTGTTATAACTCTTTGTCCTTTTCAAGGAGTATAATTGAATTTTGGTTGTAGTAGCTTGTTGAAATACAACGTGTTATAAGGATATTAAACATGAATATGAGGTGCCCTTTGCTAGTGCTACCTCTGTAGAAAAATCCATTCAATTCGGTTTCACCGTGTTTGAAATGATCTGGGGAATGAATTTGCACACATACATGGCCGCTATTTGCAAACTATTGGGCTGATGACCTTGTAGTCAGTCATAAGATGCTTTCCACAAAAAGGCATGTTGTTGCAAAATCCGGTAGAGATCAAATTATTAGGATGGTCGAAATTCGATTTAAGCTATTAACATTTGGGTGGCCGTCATTCCGTTTCCGTCAAGATGGTGGTGATATAAAACATGACACTGAGGTGCCTTTTGCTAGTGCTACCTCTGTACCAAATTTCGTTCAATTCGGTTTCACCGTGTTTGAATTGATAGGGGGAATCGATTTGCACACATACTTGGCCACCATCTGCAAACGATTGGGCTGATGATCTAGCAGTTTGGTCAGAATATGCTTCCCACAGAAAGATTTGTTGTTGCAAAATTTGGTAGAGACTAGATTATTAGGTTGGTCGTAATTACATTTTAGCCTTTAACATTTGGGTGGCCGCGATTACGTTTCCATCAAGATGGCGGTGATATAAAACATGACACTGAGGTAGCCTTTTCTAGTGCTACCTCTGTACCAAATTTCATTCCATTCGGTTTCACCGTGTTCGAATTAATAGGGGGAATCGATTTTCACACAAAGATGGCCGCCATCAGCAAAATATTAGGCTAATGACCTATTAAATTGGTCAAAGGATGCTCCCTCCATAATGGTATGTTGATGCATAATTTGGTAGAGATCGGATGATTAGGTTAATCGTAATTTGATTTAAGCTTTGAATATTTGTGTGGCCGCCATTACGTTTCCGTCAAGATGGCGGCGATATAAAACATGACACTGAGATGCCCTTTGCTAGTGCTACCTCTGTACCAAATTTCATTCCATTCGGTTTCACCGTGTGCGAATTAATAGGGGTAATCGATTTTGACACAAAGATGGCCGCCATCCGCAAACTATTAGGCTGATGACCTATTAGTTTGGTTAAAGGATGCTGCCCCCATAAAGGTATGTTGTTGCAAAATTTGGTGGAGATCGGATGATTAGGTTAGTCGTAATTTGATTTAAGCTTTGAACATTTGTGGGGCCGCCATTACGTTTCCGTCAAGATGGCGGCGATATAAAACATCACACTGAGGTGTCCTTTGCTAGTGCTACCTTTGTACCAAATTTCGTTCAATTTGCGCTCACCGTGCTCGAATTGATAGGGGGGGGGGACAGACATTCAGAGTACACACACTCACACACACACACACACACACACAGACACAGACTCACACACACACATACACACACACAGACCCACTTTTTTCGCCCTGTAGTGATCTCATAAGTCTACTTTCATTTTTTGCAAAAATCGAAAGTAGGCTAATCATTTTTTGCAAAAATCGAAAGTAGGCTAATAGTGTTAAAATTAGCCTCATTATAGTAGGCCTACAGTTTTCTGACATATAATAGACAGGGTCGAACATAAAAATCTGTGCGACGTTAAACTTTTAACGAGGCAAATCGGCAACACCGCACCGAAAAAGTGCAACTTTTTCTAATGTTTCCGTTCCATACCAGCCGCGGAGGAATGTCGCCACTTCCCGTCTGGCGAACTATCTCAGTGGTGAGTAAATAGCAGTAAGAAACAAGATGTTCAGTATAGAACATATAGCCTACTTTCTCCTAAATGTATGAGTATAGTTATAACTCGTTGTTATTATCAAAGAGTATAATAGAACTATTCTTTGTTGAAGACCTTAGAAACGATTTACCTCTACCAAACGCCACAACCTAGATAAAAACTGCTACCATCATTGAAGAAAGATAAGAAGTATCTAAAGAATGTTATGGATCTGGAGACATAATCGACCGGACTGGCGGCGTGGCTCAGCGGTAACGTTCTCGCTTGCTGGACCGTATGTTTCAGGTTCGTATCCTTGCGCAGTCAGCTGGCATTTGAGGGTGCACAAATGCGAGGGAGCCGTGTTAGTAGATTTACTGGCACGTTAAAGATCCCCTTCGGGACAAAATTCTGGCACCCCCGGCGTCTCTAAAAGCAACAGTAGTTAAAAGGGACGTAAAACCAATAACATTATTATTATTATTATTATTATTATTATTATTATTATTATTATTATTATTATTATTATTATTATTATTATTATTATTATTATTATTATTATTATTACATAATCGGCCTGACACGGGCAACATCCAACTTTGAGTTGAGGCATGTCTTTACACGTCAGGCTGCGTATGACTTTCACAACCCTAATTGAATTAACAAATCTTTCCATGACCCTACAGAGACGTGTGTATACCAACTATGTGGATATTTTCGATTGCTATTTGGCTGAAATAGAAGTATTAATTAATATCCTGAACTAGCACCAACGGTAGAGTTCAGATACTATGTGAAATCGTTTTGTTCTTTACTTCAATTAACATTTTCAAATAACGCACAATAGGCTGTTACAAACCCTTTAAAATAGAAAGTAAAAATGTATCGTAGTATCATCTTGTCATTCTTCAAATTCGATGCGCATAGAATGCAAATGGTATAGTAATCAATGGAGCCCCACGTAGACTAGTCGTGATATCTAGTGGTGAAATATCTAACAATATAATCCTAACAGAGCGAGTGCATTCTAGCGGCCAGAAGAAGAAACTTTTCAATAAAATCTGGTCGGCGTGCAGTTACCTTTTTGGCAGCTAGATGTCTCGAGTAAATCTGCTGGCGAATTATGTTTTAATTAAATATATATTTTACACCATAATATGCACAATATAACGCTTAATTTTAAAACATATGAGTCATTACAAAACAATAAACATATAAAATTTCAAGCAAAAAAACTAGCTCTGATCGGGTTTGAACCATAGGCATTTGAGCGATAGGCTAACGCTCTACCACTGAGCTAATTGTGTCAACGAATATCGTTCTATATAAAATGACTTACATAGAACTTGTTAGCAAATAGTGATTTATACTAAACGATTTCATCACTGGAGTATATTATTTATATATAAAGCATTTCATACAAAGTTTATTTATTTTATATCAGTACGCTATATTGCATGCAATACTCAAATTAGTGAAATATAAGTCAGGCACAAGATATCCGCTGCCATCTTGTCTTATTACTAAATCAGCTCAGCTTTTTAAAATCACGTCTGCACTAAAGTATTACAAAATAAACTTTTAATTTCGAACGTGCCTCTTCCTTAAGAACAGTTAAAACGATTCTCGGCTCGATAATCGGAACTGGTGGGTCCCATGATATGGATTATAAAGTTTGCATAATTCGCACGGCCGCCATCCTGAAATGGTATGGAGGACGACCTTGTAGTTTGGTCACAAGACGCATCCTATACGAAGGTATGTTGTTACCAAATTTGGTAGAGATCGGATGATTTGGTTAGTCGTTATTTGATTTTACGTTTTGAACGTTTGAGTGGCCGCCATTCAGTTTTAGTAAAGATGGCGGCGATATAAAACATGACACTGAGGTGTCCTTTGCTAGTGCTACCTTTGTACCAAATTTCGTTCAATTCGCATTCACCGTGTTCGAATTGATAGGGGGGGACAGACATTCAGAGTACACACACTCACACACACACACAGACACACAGACACACACACACACAGACTCACACACACACATACACACACACAGACAGACACACTTTTTTTCGCCCTGTGTTGATCTCATAAGTCTACTTTCATTTTTTGCAAAAATCGAAAGTAGGCTAAAAATATGCGCTGGCTGTGATTCAAACCGCTGTTTCAAGGAACACGTCACGCCGTGCGCTATACCAGTGAGCTAGTTCGCCAGAAGGGATGTGGCAGCAATACTCCGTGGCTGATACGGAACTGAAACATTAGGAAAAGTAGCACTTTCTCGGCGCGTTGTTGCTGAGTTGCCTCGTTATACATTTTACGTGTCAGAGATTTTAACGGTTCGTTTCCAGCCATAAGTGTCCTATCTCAAGTTGCTTCAGATAAGGGCCAGAACCTCTGGTTTCAGTTTGTCGACGTAATTTTCGGACACCGTGCATGTACTTATATGTACGCCTCAACTTGAAACGTCATTTTTTCACGACCCTCATTGTCCTTAGCCACACACAATTGTGCCTTCAGTACGTCGCAAAAAGGCCTATCAGATCGCACTGATATCTCGATTTTACATTTATAGTTCCCGTGGTTAGCAGGATGTAGGCCTACTCCAATAACTGAAAATGTTGATTGAAAAACTACGATTGTGTAAAAAGTCATTGTCTTTGATTCATTTAGGCGCGTTGTGACAACATGGTCATGTAGTCCCGTGTATATTAAGAGTTTTTGCCTGATAACCTGTGCCTCTGTGACGACTGTACTAGTGAATTTTCGTTTGTCAACCAACGGGGTCTGGGATGAGATGCGATGAATGTCTATGTGGCGGGTTGTTTTTACGGCCGGATGCCTTTCTTTAAACCAACCTCATGAGAGGAGTTAATGAGAGATGAAATGAATGAAATTGAATGATACTGGGCAAGGATGTGGAAGGAAGCGGCCATGGCCTCTCAGAAGGTCAGCATTTTATCTGGAATTGAAAATGGGGAAACCACGGGGAAAAAATTCAAGGACAACCGACGGTGGGACTCAAAATCACGTCTACCCAGTCCACAGATAGCTTGTCTCCATGGCCTAGCGCTGCGGTTTAGCGAACGTAACTACCACTGTCGATGGTTCTACTAGTGCATGTGTTTAAAATCGGGAGGTTAGGATTTGGGTAGGAGGTGGCTATGACCTTAATGTAAGTACCATTCTTGCATTTTCCTAGGGAAACCAAGCAAAATCTCTTGAAAGATGACTCAAGTGGCAATCGAACCCACCTTTTGTCAGTTCTTCGTCACAAGCTGAGCACGCCCTATTCCAGCAAGCAGACCGCAATTAACTTCCTTCCCAGCTCCAACCTGCGCGGTGATAGCTAGTCACTACGACATGGCACGAGGTGACGCCAATGGTAGTAGTTCTAGCCATCTACACGAAAGGCTTTCCCCCACTCCAATAGAGACAGTTACATCACGAGATCATCTTGTGATATGTTTACTGTAGCCTACTTACATCTTATTCCAGAAAAGAGAGGACTGCCTGTAATTTCTACTTCAGAAAACTGAGGTCACAATTTGATTTCATGATTTACTTTTCTTGAAAATGTTTAATTAATTAAATTATAAATTAAAGTGTTTTATTTCATTACATTTAATTAAATTTGGATTTTATATCATTACTAGCAGAAGTACCCGTTCTTCGAACGGTCTTTGGTATGAATAACCAGACGTTATCAATTCAGCTACTGTTGCAATGGTTAACGGTTTGTCATTCCTTCAAAAGTTTTATCAGAACGAAGTTAGTTTTCTGGGAATATCACACACACTGTTAATTTAAGGGCCTTAAAATGTGGTTTTCGAAGACCCTTTATAGACCCCCGAATTTTGTTTCTCACATTGAGAAGAGTTATATAAATGATTAGTGTATTGACCCTCATGGATACCTACCTAAATTTACGATGCTCCAAGCATCCGAACACGAGTTATAGGCGTTCATAAAGATACACAGAAATACAGACACACAAATCCACGTTTTGCTTGCATCCGTCAAAAAACATACCGAAACGCGTAAAAGAAACAAAATTGAAACTTTAATAAACAAACAATCATATGTTTATAGATAGGTGCATTTATGCAAGAACAAAGGCAGCTAGTGGTCATGAGGCAAACTAACTCTATTGACTACAACGTATCACCCAGATGTCCAAATATGGATATAACAACCACACAGTATCAAACAAATTCAAGGGGAAGATGACCTCGTAGTTCCACCCTTTAAAACAACAATAACTAACTAACTCAAACTAAATCATCCTTACGATGTACCCGTTTGTTTACAAAAAGAATGATTAGTTAAAAAGTGCTCTCAAACTAAATTCACCTAACGTGTACTACCTGACGTGAAAATAAAATTGAATACCTCAAATTCCTAAAAAGCCGCAAAAATACTATTTCAATTCAGGAATTTTTGAAAATAATATTGCTGTTTGGAGATATAATAGACCTTCTGTACAACATATCGCACGTGTAAGTCGGGTGAAAGAATTCTGGAGTGCCCCTTGACCCCCTTAAGCGCATTGACGAATTTTACAGTCTTAGTTGGTTCCGTGATAACCTTATAGCCATTTGCAAACTTTCACAGAAATGTAATTAATGGAGTGGTATTGCTTCTTACAGAAAGAGATGGAAAGTTGGATGTCATCTCTTGAGATACTGTTGTCATGGTTACCGGCTTGCATTCCTTGATTAGTTTATTAAATGAAATTAGTTTTCAGGTATTATCTCAGAAACTGTGGGTTAAAGAGCCTTAAAATTTAGTTTTCGGGGACACTTTAGGGCCTCCGTGTTTTGTTTCCGACACCGAGGGGCTGAAAATGAGCTTTATCTCGTCATTGTGTGCCATTATATAATAATAATAATAATAATAATTGCATAATTATATAGAAATAGGGATAAAATAGACCTTCCGTACTACACCCACACGTGTAAATCACGTGAAAAAAATCTAGAGTACCTCTTGACCCCCTGAAGCGCAGTATACTGTGTGTATTGATGCATTTTACACCGTAATTTGGTTCCGTGATAACCGTATAGCCGTTTACAAACTTTCACAGTAATGTAATAATTGGAATTGTATTGCGTCTAACAATGACCTGTGAGATTCTCTTGCCATAGTTACAGGGTTGCATAATTTCATTATTTTATTAAATCAAATTAGTTTTCTGGGAATAACTCAAAAACTGTTGGTTTTAGGGCCTTAAAATGTGGTTTTCGGGGCCCTCCGAGTTTTGTTTCTGATATTGAGGGGCTGAAAATGAGCTTTGTCTGGCCCTTCTACGCCTATTTCAGCATGCATTTTAAGGGGGTATGCCCCTCATATGAGAGGTACGGAGAAGAGTTACATCAATGATTAGTGTGGTGCCTCTGATGGATACCTGTATCAAATTTTACGTTGATCCACCCAGCCGTTCTCAAGTTATAAGGACTCAAAGTTGTCCACAGACAGACAGACAGACAGACAAACAAACAAACAGACAGACAGACAAAAAATTTATTTTTGCGCGCATCCGTCAAAAAACAGTCTGAAACGCGCAAATAACGCAAATTTCCGTGGAAATTCAGAAAAAACAGAAAAACTTTCATTTTTATATAGGCCTATATAGAGATTTAAAATTTCATTTCATTCCATTTAAATGTTTTTTCCTTCAATTTATAATTTTAATTATTTTTAATTTATTTAACTTGAAATTATTGGACATATCTGTTCCCGAAGGAAACAGGATGTAAAATTGTCCGATTGAGCTATGTACATTAACAAATTCACAAAGAAATTTGATAAAATGATCCGGCTAGCTCAAAACAGTTGCCAGCGTTTCGCCCCAGTGTACATTGGCGCAGCTCCTGGCGACATGTTGTGCCTTGAAGCGCCCTTTTCAGTATGTACTAACCACGCGTCTTGGTGATGTGTACCATAACCAACTGAAGAGCCCATTGGACCACTGGGGCGAAACGCTAGCAACTGTTTTAGCTAGCCGGACCATTTTACCAATTTTCTTTGTGAATTTTTTAATTAACTTGAAATTATCAACTTCAAATTTATCTGAAAACGAAAATCCACAGCCTGCTTCCAGTCATCCGATCGGGTCAGGGAATGGAATGAATGAAGCCCCCATCTATCGGCGAGGATATGAACTGTGCCAGCTGCCGAAGCCTGTTGCACTCCCCTGGGGAAATGATTAAATGAATGACAGATGAAATAAAATGATAGTGGCGAGTGTTGCTGGAATGAAATTGTGACAGGGAAAACCGGAGTACCCGGAGAAAAACCTGTCTGTCTCTGCTTTGTCCAGCACAAATCTCACATGGAGTGACCGGGATTTGAACCACGGACCCAGCGGTGAGAGGCCGGCGTGCTGCCGCCTAAGCCACGGAGGCTTCAACTTTTTTTTTTTCTACACTTCATTATTGTGGGTAATCATTTATTTCCATGTGCGCCTCCTGGAGTAGAGATTGGCATCACCTTGGAGGCGTTTGGTCTATTGTTTTCGGCTCTAGCGAGAAACAAAATTCTTATGAGGTACTTGAATGATATTGTTAAAATACACTGACGAAAATGGAAATTGCAACACCCAGAAGGAGTGGTGCTACATTGCTACAATTGAAAATGCAGGACGAGTGTTCGGTTGTGATTCGATGATTACACTTTCAGGTCCCTCTGACCGCAAGTTTGGACAACAATCAATACAGAATGTGCCCACCACGAGCTGCAATACATTGATGAATTCGGCGAGGCATGGAGTCAATAAGGCCCTGGATCGCTTCCTGAGAAATTGTGGCCCATGCTTGCTGCACTGCACGGGTCAGTTGTTTCAGAGTTGTGGGTGGCTGAGGACGGTTGGCCAGTTGTCGACCCATCATGTCCCACACATGCTCAATAGGACTGAGGTCCGGGGATCTGGCGGGCCATTCTAAGATTGTGATGTGGAGAGCTTCTCTGGCGATGCGTGCAGTGTGAACCCGGGCATTGTCCTGCTGTAACATCCCATTAGCAATGTTCGCCATCATAGGGACAACCACTGGATTGAGTACCCTATCAACGTACTGTCGAGCAGTCATAGTGCCCTCAACAAGCACTAACTGTAATTTCACATTAAAGCCAATAGCTCCCCAGACCATAATGCTTGGTGTTGGCCCTGTGTGCTTCTCGACAATAAGGTCTGGGCGGCCCCTCTCCCCCCGTACGTCGGCGCACACGATTCCGGCGATCACTGCGGGCAAGACAGAAGCGTGATTCATCACTCAAGACGACCCTATGCCATTCGTCGACCCACGTCGATCGTTCTCGACACCAGGCCAGCCTTACTCGTAGCTGTGTGGGGTCAATGGAACACCTTCTGCAGGGACACGGGATCGTAAGCCAGCTGCACGCAGGCGATTACCAACTGTTTGTTGTGTAACGTGGGGTGCCACAGCTGCTCGAATTTGCGCTGCTGTTGCTTTGGGTTCCATCGGGGCCATCCGAATGATGCGGCGATCCTCTCTCACAGTTGTCTGTCGCACTGGGCCTGTGCCAGGTCTACGAGTGTGAGTACCTTCATTTGACCACTGCTGCCTTACACGTTGTACCGTAGATGCCTGTCGGCCAACACGTGCAGCGACAGCCCTTAGCGATAATCCAGTCTCATACAGCCCAATTATCCGAGCCCTCTCAAACGTTGACAGTTGTTGATAGCGTGATCTTCTCTGTCGTCGAGGCATGTTTGACGGGGAACACTTCACTGGACAGACTGCAAGTCAACTACGCTAGACCAGAGTCCGTATACTGGAGTTGATTCCTCCGCGACCAATCACGTGGGGAGACCTGTAGCAACAATCCAATGGGTCTGAAACTTTGATCGTTTACATACCTACATGGCATCGTTCCATATCTTGAAAATCAACACAAACGACCAATGCCTTCATGGTGTTGCAATTTCCATTTTCTTCAGTGTACCATTCACCCAAGTGGTGTTAATTTCAAAGACAAGCTAGTGGACCACACGAGTTAATAATTTAATATTCAAAATGGATTTTTACTGGTCTTGATCAAGAAAACTTCCTGTATTTAAATGTTGTTGTTGGTGTTGTTGTTAATTTATTTGATGGGCTTGGAGCATCTTAGTCATCTGGTCATCAGCCCCGTTAGTACTTGTAACGCGCATGATTTGCAGAGATTGAATAATAAATTAACACTAGGAGCATTCGTAACGTGAGCTTGACATTAAAGTTTTCACGAAGAAAGGCTTACAGTTTGATATGCTACAATTCTATAAATGTACACTATTTGTGAATTAAGAAGGATACATCTATATCAAAAACGTATTGCCATAAACCACAATTCAGTACTTACTTACATTAAAACTACTGGTATTAAGAATTTATTTTACTTGATTGATAATTATTATATTGATAATTAGCAATTATTGATAACTGAGGGAGAGATTTTGACCCATATCTTAAGTATAATCCACGAGGAGTCTTCTAAATCCCACAGCTCTGTACCTTATTCCTACTGTTCTTGGGAGATCAGTTCGAGTCCACTTAAGGCAACTTTCAACTCAAACTAGGTACTATTAACCTCATGAGTAGAACTTGAATCGGGAATTATGCTAATTATTCTAAAAATTAAATAAAACACAAAATAATAAGAAATGCTTTATGATAGTGAGTTAACAGAGTAGTAAATATTATGAAGGAATATTTGAGATTCATTCTTATTTCTGACTTGCACTTCAACAACAGTGGCATTCTGATAATTTTAAAGAGACAAATAAAATCTTGAAATCTCATACATAACTTTAGTGTTGATTACTACAGCAAGTAAAGCAAAGTAAGCACTGCAGTAGAAGAGACTGGACCGTTAAAATGCACCAAGCTGATCGGTACTCACAGCAGCATATTACAGAGCAATTTAACATAATTTCTACAAACTGGAACGGAACATAACAAAAACATGTGTATTAAAACAATATATATTTAATTCAAATCTTCATAAACAATCGAAGAGATGATTAGATTTACTTCTGTAACAAGCTTTTCAGAATAAACTACCTTGAAGCCATCTACGTTTTGAAGCGTCTCCTCCCCTGAAACTTTCTAGGTTTTAAGACGTCTCTTTCCCTGAAAGCTTCTAGTTTTTAAAGCGTCTCCTCCCCTGAAATCTTCTAGGTTTTGAAGCGTCACCTCCCCTGAAACCTTCTAGGTTTTAAGCGTCTCCTCCCCTGAAACCTTCTAGGTTTTGAAGCGTCTCCTCTCCTGAAAGATTCTAGGTCTTTAAGCATATCCTCCCTTAAAACCTTATAGGTTCTGAAGCGTCTCCTAACATACCAATTACCAAGCAATACGTTACAAGTGATCGTTTAAAGGATTATTGAATATACTTATCAAATATGATGAATGCGGGCTGTACGAATGCTAGGCTGTCGTCACATACCTGAAACAAAAGATAAGTAAATGTAAGGATCGAATAATTCCACATGGCACATGAACAGATAAACACCGTTAAGGGTATTCGGAAAATGTATAGCCAAGATAATTGTATCATTGCCACATTCACATGAACACCAATTGTACGTAAAATTAATGCTTCAAAGTACAATACTGTAAAGGCCTAATCTATTGGTGGATATTGAAACGTAACCGAACATGAAATTGGTTTGGTTCATCTTTAAGTTAGGCAACCCTTTTGACGTTACAACACAGAGAGGTAAATCTAAAATAAACATCAAACATCAAATTAGTGTTGGATCATCTCACCTCAATCACCACTCCGCTGATTAAACGGCTGTACTGGCGTAGCACAGAAACATTTCCAACATGTACTATGGTAAACCAATTGATTGAGATCAATAAAGTATAAACCCATTTGAGGTATAATTGCCGACGGCCAAGTTAGGAGCTCAGCGCTGTTTGCATCCGGTGATGTGTCAGCTTGCATTATCATGGTGCTCTGTACTTCACCCACAGCGCGCAAACCATTATGATAAACACTGTACAAGCACAGAACTCAATCCCATATGCTTTTCAATTCATATAATGGCACTAAAGGTTTTACGTCCATTTTAATTTCTTTATTTAGTAACACAAGAGTGCCGTATTGTACCCTACAGAGGATCTTTAACCTTCCAGTAAATCTCTTGACGCAGTTTCTGACATTTATCTTGAGTATCTTTCTAGATAGAAAAGATCTAAGAATGAAATGTTTATGATACAATAACAAGTATACTACTGCATTAGCTCACTATTTTTTCGTTGACACAAAACCACATCATTACCCATCTTGCTGAACTGCTATGCCCAAGATCGCGGGTTCAAACCCGGTCGAAGTCGTCGGATTTTTAAGAGCGTTAAAATATTTCAGTGTACCGTCCTCCGAGGGGAAGTAAAGCCAGTGGGCCCATGTTATAGATTTACGGCATGAAAAAGAACCTTTCACTACAATTGGTAGTGTGTAGGTAAATTTGTAGTATTTTTTGGCGAGAAACGCTCTATCAAATCCCAACGTTCACTGCTAGGTGTCAGTGGCATCTAGTAGCCAAAGTTTGAACTACTTGAAATTGATATTTCCCAGTTTCATTCATCTCAACTGTATGTGACGGTACTTTTAGCTCACCACATAGAAGCAGTTACAAATCTTGGTGAGCCAAACTTGTCCTCGGATACTCTCGGCACTAAAAGCCATAAGCTAAAAAAATAACGTACTTTTCCCTGAGCCCCCTATAGCTATGTCTCTCAGTTATAAGGCTGGGTTTACCTCTCTTAGTTGATATAAACTCCATAATTAACCAAACCGAACCTAAGTTAGACACAGACAGAATGACGAGATATCAAACCAAATGTGTCCTACCATACTGGGAGCTATCATAATTATTATTAGTCAAAATTCCGTTGCTAACGGGAAGCTCAGGATTATGAGAATTTATACATGGGGAAAATATGACATTTTCTGAAAAGTGAGTACTTACCGATTCAAATCACATATAATTTATAATTATTATCCATGGAACTAATTAACTTTGATTTTTAAATGTTTATCTGTATTCAGATTCATTTTGAGACATTACACTTCAGCACTATGTCTACCCCTTATTATTCCCGTTTTCCAACGGGGTCGGGGATGAGATGCAATGGAAGTCTTTGTGGCGATGGTTTTTACGGCCGGATGCCCTTCCTGACGCCAACCTCAGGAGAGGAGTTAATGAGAGGTGAAATGAATGATGGTGAATGAAACTGGGCAAGGATGTGGAAGGAAGCGGCCGTGGCCTGTCAGAAGGTACCGTCCCAGCATTTGCCTGGTGTTGAAAATGGGAAACCCCGGAAAACCATTTCAAGGACGGCCGACGGTGGGGCTCGAACCCACGCGTCTACCGAGTCAGCAGAGAGCTTGGCCCCATGACCTAATGATGTGCGTTAGCCAGCGTAGCCACTACTACTTCAGCACTAAATTACTAATTAAATAACATCGTGGCCTTTTAAAAGAACATAAACATGTAAAAGATAATTTTAACAACTTCCAACTTTATCCTGCTTTCCTGAAAATTATCATAAAATCATAAAATCAATGCTTCTGAAACCATTATAGCAATTTTATAACACTTCCATACATACACTAAAGCTCTAAGTGAGGTAAAAGATTGAAAATTTCCTTTTAAATTATGTACCATGTGAATCAGTTGCCCCTAATAATATAGTTTCATGCAGCCCAACTAACGTGTGTTGTCAAGAAGGTCGAAATTCCTCTACTTGTATCCCGTATGGTACTAATGCACTGCTAGAAAGTCCCGCAAACGATACTGAAATCTATATTTTTTCCTTCGATGTGACTACAGACAAATACGAAGGAAAAATATAGTGTTCAGTATCGTTTGCGGGATATGCTTACAGTGCATTAGTACCACACGGGATGTAGACAGAGAAATATCGACTTTCCTGATACCAACGCTAGTTGGGCTGCATAAAATAATGTTATTAGGGGCAGCTTATTCACCTGATATAGTATACAAGGGTTGAAACTTAAGTAGTGGCAACTATTTATTATCAAGAGGTACAAATGTGGTACATGTTAGCAACCTTCACAGTCGTTCAAAGTAGTCACCAGCGTGGTGTAAAACCCGTTGCCAGTGATGTGGAAGTCATAGTATACCTTTCGCCGAGCCCGTTCTGTCGATGGTGTGCATGGAGCGGTCTACAGCCTGTCGAATCTCTGCAACAGTCCGGAAGCGAGTGCCACGAAGTAGTTCCTTCATCTCGTACACGAGGATCATCATCACCTTCACCGTACTGGGGGTCTGACGGACTTTTGACTTTCGGGGTGACCCATGATGCCACCATTCGTGATGGCGTGATCTCAACGCAATACATTCCTCCACGGCAGACCGTCAATGCACAGTATTACTGTTCGTTTTTGGAGCACTACCTGCGCTCAGCATTGCGAAAGAAGCGGCAACACTTTCAGCGGCAACCACCCATCATGTTGCACGACAATTCTCGGGCGCATACAGCGCGAGCTGTGGCAGATTTGTTCGGTCGATGGGGCTGGGATGTACTGTACCTTCCACCATACTCCCCTGACTTAAGTCCTTGTGACTACGATTTAATCTACTTTGAAGGACAGTAAAGATTGCTAACATGTACCACTTGTGCACCTCTTGATAATAAATAGTTGCCACTACTTAAGTTCCAACCTTCGTATAAACAACTAATAACACGCCTATCAATACAATACATGAAACATGTATTAAATTGAATTGAAGTACTTGTTTTGATCCTTCTATGGAGTGGTCTTCAGCTTATATCGAATGTAAAACCCTTTCTAATTAAAACTTAAGTGTAAAATAAATAAACTCTAAATACATAAATACATAAATACATAAATATCCTTACAAAAGAAATTAAAAAATGAATTGAAACAATATAATTTTGAATTGAGTTAAATATGTCAAAAACTGAGGATTTCTTTTAGGGGCTGCGACAACGCGGTCATGTAGCCCCGTGTACTTTGGGTGTGTGTAGACTCTGTCTGATAACCGGTGTTAATTGTGTTGACTCTATTAGTGTGTGTTGGGGGGCTGCGTGGCGCAGTCGGTAGAGGCGCTGAGCTTCTAACTGAAAGGGAGTGGGTTCGATCCCCATCCAGGTAGTGGATTTTAGAAACAAAACTACCACTTTCGGAAACGCAAATAACCATGGGGTTCACTCAGCCTACACCGAAAATGAGTACCAGGGTAATTCCTGGGAGCAAAGACGGCCGGGCGTGGAGCTGACAACTCCATCCCATCTAGTACCGATGTCACAAAATGTGGAAGCCTTTACCTTCCACTACTTCCATAGCCTGTATCGAGTTGGCTTTGCTTTGCTCTGTATTAGTGTGTGTTACCTGTTTTTAATTCAAGTAAGGACTGCAGACGATAATTTCAAGTAGTTCCGACTTTCGCTACTGTACACGACACCTAGCTGTGAACTTGCCTACTAGATGTCATCGCAACCAGCGCCTGGTGACGAACGTTTGTGGAAGGTTCTTTTTCATGCCATAAATATATGACAAAGGACCGCTGGCTTTACTTCCCCTCCGAAGGAAGGCATAGGCCTACTGAGATATTTTGACGCTCTTAAAACATCCGACAACTTCGGCTGGGTTTAAACCCGTGACCTTGGGCATATAAGCTCAGCTTGCTACCCACTTCGCCACCGAAGCCGTCAAAATAAAGTGTATCCAATTATCTAGATGGAAAACATCTTCCGAGTTATATCTTAAGAAACACTGGATTGTTCAGATTTTTAACTCAATTCAAAAGTGGTCCATTCCTTGCGTTCATTTAGAACTGAAGCCTTGAATTTCTGGGACTGTGAGTGTGGTGGTCTCTTGGTCATTCTACAGTCGTTTGTGCTACTCATTTAGCTGCCAAATTTCATCACTACAGTCTTGCTGGATCAGTGGTTATCTCCTCTTTATCAAAAGCTCGTTTGTTCGATTCCCGGCCGAGGATGAGGGATTAATGAAGGGTCGGAAACTCCAAGGTGTCGGCTCGTAAGAGATTTAGTGGCAACAAGAACAAATTGTTTTTTTCAGGGTTTGAGCATAATGGTCATTTAACCCCGAGTACATAGGTGGGTGTAGAATTCGTCAGATAATTTATGTTATTGTGGTGACTGTAGAAGTATAAATATGTATTTTAAATTTAGGTGAGGATTGGGAAGGATACGGCCGTGGCCTTAATTTAGGATTCATCTCGGTACCTGCCTAGAGTAGAAATGGCGAAAGCAATGAAACCACTTTCAGGATGGATCAGGTGGGAATCGAACCCACCTCTTCTCAGTTTTGCCTCACGAGACTGAGTGTACCCCGTGTCAGCCAAAAGACCAGAATTTAATTCCTTGACAAGGCTGAGAATCGAAACCGGACCTCAGGAGTGACAGCCAAGGAGGGTGGCATGCAGTCGGACGAGACTCTGATCAGGAACCTGGGGATGTACTGCGTCACGCGGCGGACCAATTCATAACTAAAAGAAGCACTTGTTTACGAGTCCAAGGAGAAGCGCAGTACAGGGAAAGAGGTTTCCCTCCACACAGCCTTATTGCCGTTACCATGGTAACCTCCTTACTACTCATGAAGGACCTAGGCCTACCTAGAGTACCGCTGCCCGGCCAATTGGCCTGCAGATGTTGGGTGATACGTGTTCAGCGCATCGGATCCCCTCTGCCTACAATCTGGTTTTTCGTGACCAGGGCACTGCCTCACTGTCAGACAGCTACTCAACTGTCCTCACGAGGCTGAATTCACCCTGTTCCTACCTTCACGTCAGTTTCAAAAATCCCCGGGGCATCCGAGTGAAGGGCAGGTGCGCTACCCCAACACAACGGGGCCGGCAACCTCATTACTACTAGCCAATGCAAAATATCAATCCACTCCGCAGTCACTGTCTGACAATTTTAGCGATCAACTATGACGTTTGTATTTACTTTTTCTGGACACGTCATTGACCTAGGCCGAGCTCTATGCACTCGGAAAGTGTGAGACTCAAATTACGAAGCGTTGCGTTGCTTACGGTCCCATTCCTTAGCCTAAAATCATATAAGCTCACAACAGTACATCCCCCAAGCTACTGAACTGTTTGTACTGGCACCTACATTGTATCAAGCGATTAGTCTTCACTGCCACTACAAGACATTGGTAGCCTTTAGTTCTGCCAATTGGCACGGAGATCCAAACTATTCTACGACGAATTCCACAAGATTCAAGATTCCCCGCGTCTAGAAGGTTAACTTCAGATCTCGCTCTATTTCACACCAAACTATTAATATCCAGAATGTTATTATTATTTTTTACTAGCTGAACCCGGCATGCGTTTCAATGCTAATCGAAGAAAGTGTTGGCGTTGTAATTTTGTTTCTTGAAGTGCTCTTGGATACACAATTCGTTTTTTCAATTTCCGCAAACTGCCTCCAAACTATCGTAAAATGGATTAACTAATTTAGAAAAATTCGCGGGAACGTCCACAACAACTCACAAAAGATTCATTGCAATCGGATTAATGGCATATGAATACATACGGAATTTCATTTATACGATTCGTGTGCTGTCATTCATTTGTTGATCAACTCGTTCGCTACCTAAAGTGAAATGGAAAAGGAAAGGAAGCTTGTAGTTTAACGTGACCGTTAATCTTGAGATCATGAGCCACGGGACCTCCTTTTTACGTGGAATCCGAACCACAGGACATGGCATTTCACTTCGAAAATCTCACATGCATTGACCGGGAATCGAACCCGGACCGCCTTGGTGAGAGGCATACAGCTAGACCGCTGAGCCACCACGCCCCTAAAGTGAAATGGATTCACTAAGTTAGAAACCTACACGTAAGTGCACACAACAACCCATCCAAGTTTCATCACAATCGATGAATGGTAGCCTATATGAAAGCATACAGGATTTTGTTGAAACGCTTCAAGCGTCGTCACTCATTTGTTGCATCTCCTCGTACGCTAAATATTGTAAAATGGATTTACTAAGTCCAAACCCTTCCCTGGCGTGTACACAATAACTCACCAAAGTTTCATCGCAATCGGATTAATGACATATGAATACACACGGAATTACATTTATACGATTCGTGTGCTGTCACTAATTTGTTGAATCTACTCGTACGCTACCTATTGTAAAATGGATTTACTAGGCTTGAAACCTTCCCTGGAGTGTACTCACTGATCCACCAAAGTTTCATCCCGGTTGGATGAATGGTATATGAACGCATACGGGACTTTGCTGAAACGATTCGCGTGCAGTCGCTCACTTTTCGAATCTACTCGTGCGCTACATATTGTAAAGTGCATGTACTAAGCCAGAATCCCTTCCAGGAGTGAACACAACAATTCTTCAAAGTTTCATCGCAATCGGATTAATGTTATATGAACGCACACGGGACTTTGTTGAAACGATTCGCGTGCCGTCACACATTAGATGAATCAACTCGTTCGCTACCTATTGTAAAATGCATATACTAAGCCAGAAACCTCCCCTGGAGTGTACACAACATCTCACCCAAGTTTCATCGCTATCGGACGAATGGTATATGAACGCATACGGGCTTTGTTGAAACGCTTCGCACGTCGTCGCTCATTTGTTGAATCTACTCGTGCTCTACCAATATTGTAAAATGGATTTACTAAGTTGAAGACCTTCCCTGGCGTGTACACAACAGCAAATCAAAGTTTCATCGCAATCGGAAGAATGGCATATACACTCATACGGGATTTTGTTTAAACGATTCGCGTGGCGTCAAATATTCGTTGAATATACTCATGCACTACCTATTGTAAAACAGATTAACGAAGCCTGAAACCTTCCCTGGTGTGTACTCATCGATTCACCAAAGTTTCATCCCAATCGGATGAATGATATACAGTGTGGTCCGCCAGCCCCTTATTTTTTTTGGAGGAAGGCAACCCAACTAACGCGTATATCACAGTCATCCTAAAAACATTAGTACCTGTTCCTTTACGTCCATTGTACAACTTTACCGTTGAGTACATCCTCGCGAATATAGTAGAAATTAATAGTGGCAGTTTTCTTTCAATGGCCTCAAATATAATGCATGATTGAAACGATTAGAGCTCCGAATAACACATGCTTACGTTTTGACAGGAAGTGTCTACGAATAGATTCAATGCGTGCCAGCAATATACCACGGTTCTCGGTAGCTATGGTGGCTAAATCAAGAGTAGCGTCAACGAAGTCGCATTGTAGTAGGTTCGAATCTTGAACTAGTACTTTTTTTTTGCTTAATGTCGTTTAATGTGGATGTATTATGGACGCATATCTATCTGTTCCAACGAGTGAATTTTATTTGGTCCTCAAAAGGACCGTACTTATCCGATGGTACGCAGCCAGATTGGACGACGACATAATGATCTGTAGAACGAAAGCAAGGTATCCTGTATATTCAAGGTAGCAAGTGTTCGAAATTTTTACCACCTTAGTTTAAAGGAAAATTCCGACTCACTCAGACGACCCACATAACAAATAAATAAATACATTAGACCGAAACTATAATTCCTTTCAACGGCGTCTGTGCGAAAAGCGCTTGCTATACACTTACAGTAATAGTTAGTTAGTTAGTGAGGTTTTAAGGGGCGGAACTACGAGGTCATCTGCCCCAAACCTAAAGTAAATACAGATAATTATGACATTATTGGTTTTACGTCCCTTTTAACTGCTCTGGCTTTTAGATACGCCGGGGTGCTGGAATTTTGCTCGGAAGGGGATCTTCAACGTGCCAGTAAATCTACTGACACGGCTCCCTCGCATTTGCGCACCCTCAAATGCCAGCTGACCGCACCAGGATACGAACCTGCAACCTGCAACCTTAGGCACAGCCAGCTGAGCCTCGCAGCAAGCCAGTAATTACAGAACGTGTCATATTATTATAAATATTGAACTATTAAAATTCTAATTATCACGAATAGAGTCGCTTCCGTTGCGTAGTAGTCAGCGTGATTAGCTGCCACCCCGGACGTCCTGGGTTCGATTCCCGGCTATGCCATGAAATTTGAAAAGTGGTATGAGGACTGGGACGGGGTCTACTCAGTCTCGGGTGGTCCAAATAAATAGAGGGGGTTCGATTCCCACCTCAGCCATCCTCAAAGTGGTTTTCCGTGGTTTTCCGCGGTTTCCCACTTCGCCTCGGAAGGGGATCTTCAACGTGCCAGTAAATCTACTGACACGGCTCCCTCGCATTTGCGCACCCTCAAATGCCAGCTGACTGCACCAGGATACGAACCTGCAACCTTAGGCACAGCCAGCTGAGCCTCGCAGAAAGCCAGTAATTACAGAACGTGTCATATTATTATAAATATTGAACTATTAAAATTCTAATTATCACGAATAGAGTCGCCTCCGTTGCGTAGTAGTCAGCGTGATTAGCTGCCACCCCGGTCGTCCTGGGTTCGATTCCCGGCTTTGCCATGAAATTTGAAAAGTGGTATGAGGACTGGGACGGGGTCTACTCAGTCTCGGATGGTCCAAATAAATAGAGGGGGTTCGATTCCCACCTCTGCCATCCTCAAAGTGGTTTTCCGTGGTTTCCCACTTCGCCTTCGGGCAAATGCCGGGATGTTACCTACCGTACGGCCACGGCTGCCTCATTACCTCTTCCTTGCCTATCCCTCCCGATCCTCCCCACCTTTCCCATCCCGCAAGATGTCCCTGTTCGCTTTGCAGGTGAGGCCACCTGGGCGAGGTGCTGATCCCACCTCCCCAGTTGTATCCCAAGTCGAGATGTTTCAAGCTCCAGGTAACTGCCTGTAGAGTCGGTAATGATGGGATCCCTCGCTGAGTCCGTGGGAAAACCTAACCTGGAGGGTAAAATCGACTAAAAAAATATTAATTATAACGAATAGTATCCATCCATGGTTTAGAACAGGTTTTTTTTTTAATTTTATTTAGTCAATTTACCCTCTAGGTTGGTGGTTCCCTCGGACTCAGCGAGGGAACTCACCACTACCGCCTCGATGGGCAGTGTCCTGGAGCTTGGAACATCTGGTCGGGAGGGATACAACTGGGGAGGTGTGATCAGCACTTCGCTCAGGCGGCCTCACCTGCAAAGCGAACAGGGGCCTCATGAGGGATGGGAAGGGATGGAAGATTGGGATGGATAGGCTAGGAAGAGGGAAGGAGGTGGCCGTGGCCTTACAGTAGGTACTGTACCCGATATCCCGGATAGTAGGCTGTCAGATATCCGCCCCCTCAATCGGATTGCCAATAATCAAACGCGCCGGCACAGCTACATCAATGAAAATGGCACTGACAGATACTATCGAGATTAGAGCACAATAGTTAACAAGAAAATTATTGTGGAACACACCAAAATATACGGGGGTTCATACTTACCTTTACTTACCTCTTAAATTTATCTCGGGGACTGGGTTGTCAACTGGATCACTTAAAAGTATGTCCACACAATAACCTCCACCATGATATTTAAAATGAACCAGAACGAAGACGAGAAACTTTAAACTGCACAATAATTTATTTCACGTAAAGAATGATTTTAACAAAAATGAAACAACAAAATCCACGTGGCAATCAGAAGCCATCGACCACATAACCATGTCCTCCTGTAGGACCTGTATTCTCTACATATAATGTTTCAGCTTTCTCAAGCTCATAGCAACGTAAAATAATAATGCACTGGGGATGGAAACGGGATTTGGGATGAGACACATATATCAATTGTTTTGCGTGTTTATATACTTCACATTTTATTTATAGCCACAAGGCTATTATGGAACGTCCTTGGCCTCTGTAACACAGTTGTCCGGGCCAGCTGCAATGCACCTGCACCGTCAAAGTGGACTCCCGTTCGTTCTACCCTAGCATAAGCGTGTTACCTCAGAGCTCGGCTCTCCTTTTTCAAACACGTAAATGTTCACATCTCAACTGAAATATTATCACGCAAATGTCTTACATGCTTCATTCAAACACCAGTGGATTACTCCAACAATCCCAAATCATGTTTAATTGTTTAAACCACTTGTTTAATTAGCGTTGTTTAGAGTATAAAAACAAAACTCTAAATGTTAATAACAAAAGTTCATTAATTATTTAAAACAATAATAAATTGTTTATAACAATGTCAAACGACAATTGAAAAGTTTATACACGCCTCTATTAATCACTATCATTTCAAATTATTTAACAAAGATATTTACAAAATTATTTACAATATTAATTGTTTATATTATTTATACAAGAAATACATTAAACCACACGTTTATCCGGTTGATAATTACTCAAATCGTGATGATATAATCGACCAATGAAGGTTAGTTATATTTAACTGTCAAATTCAGGTTTAATAAGGTTTAATAAATATTATTGATATTTGTAACGGTAACCTCCATTCAAAATCTTTATCTCAAATTATTTAACACTCTTGTTAATTTTAACAGTATCTTCATATGAATAATCTTTCAAAGAACAAGAACAATCAGCGGGAAAATACTTCGCTTATAAAGTACAAAATTGCACAAAAATTGGCCCAAAATTCATCATATATATTCATATATATGGCATAAAAATCCTTCAAACTACACACAAAAACCTCCACTTATTAATTCATCAACTTCATTAATTATTGTGAGAACCTCCTTCATTATTCAAGGGCATTACTCAACAGCGACTTTTACACGTCCACTGAACTAACGATTATACATCCATTGTTCCTCTTTAAAAATTCTTATATTCATCAATTGTAATAATGACTGTTATTATTTAACCTTCGTGGGTTTCATTCATGAATCGATATGAAGTAAAAATTTGCCAATCACAAATAAATTTAATAGCAAATACGATTAGACACTCCTGCCTGGTCTATCAAAATTGAGATTAACATCTTCAAAGTAACGCAGTATAAAAATACTATCTTCAAACAAAGTTCATCTAAACTGCAAAATAGTCGAATAGAATACAATTAGATTGTGGAATGCAAACATTAATGTTCCAATCTAGAATTGAGAAAAACTCCTATCAAATGTTCATTACTATAGTGTATTCAATAAATTGTAATTAACGTTCATATTTCATGAAATTGTCTATGATGCAATGATAAATGTCTATGTTGCAATCATGTTCATAAGACGACTAGTATTTCAAAGATCGTCGATATCGTAATAGATTTTAACGCTCTAAAATCTTTTAATTATTCTTCTTTCTTGAGGATGACAGAAAATTGGTCAAAGTAATTAACTGAATAGAATTACTTTAATAAAATGACACGCTGTCTGAATTCAAATCTGCCATAGCAAATCGTTAACTTTACAGTCAAATCGTGACTACAAAAATATGCAAATTACTGAAAGAATCTAAATCATCAGTCTCAACTGATCCAAAATTATTAAGTATGCCAATGACATAGCAATGTCTCAAAAATCGAAGAAAAAGGCATAAATCATCGAAGTGTACTGAGTACAGAAATATCAATCAAGAAAATGGGGCAAAAGATAGGACAGAAAATATGGGAAGAATGGTTGCTCAGATATCGCTACAAGACTCAAATAATACAAGAAACGTTCACGACTACCTTATCTGTTGATTGAAGTTCCAGAGGAAAGTTTTCAAAGAAAACTGCTGTTGGTTCCATTTCACCAGCGTAAAGATGTGCTCCGTCCTTGAACCTGGAATCAGCGTCCTCGGAGAATCGAACTGCTTCCTCCTCCGAAATTGCACTGCTCCGTGGATACGAAAAACATCCTTCTGGCAAAACTCTTCTTTGTGCGCCGGGACAACCCTGGCCTCTCTTGAAAGTTCCCTGAAGTTCGTGCAGGAATTCGCCATGAAGTTTATTGTAGTTATTTCCGCAGAAATATTCATAGTTGTGGAGTATGAAAATATTTCCACTGTTATCTGGTATAATTCAGCGATGGATTCACGATGCATGAGTGTAGTTGGATGTTCACTACATGCTCGCTTTTGTAGAAAGACGATTAACGAAGTTCCATGCTGTTACTTTACTCCAAGCGATATATGTCCCAATTGCATTAAAGCCTTAGCCTTCCATCTCAACTACTGTTATAATCATTGAAAGCACTGCAAGATTATAATGTTCCATAGTCGAATGTATCGTTGTAATACCCAAACGTATTCTCCAATATCACTGTTGCACTCCACGTGTCAGCCGTAGTGTATAATGTGGAAATTTAAACGTGTTTCTCATGTGGCGAGAAAATCACTTTTGTTGGCAGCCTTAAAGTTCCAATATCTTTCGAAGTATAACTGTGAAATTGTTCAAATCTTGTACACACCTCAATGTTATACTGCCCAATAGAATTATCATACAGGCTGAAGTTAGCGCTTGATATCTTGACTGGTGGAAACGTTAATGTGAGCGTTTCAACTTCACCTAGTTTCGAGCAGCGTAAAATGGAACTGCTCCGAGTTCGTTCGATGCGCCGGGCTTTAACCACGCTAAAGACAACTTACTTCACTGAATCACTTGAAAATAACTATATATCACCAGAAATATATATACGATCTGACATATGAGATCTGAGAGCTCCTCTCTCCTGTGCACGACCTTTTATCAACTTCTTAAGGGGCGTATCCATCCCTTCCATAGCCTGTTGCTGCGTCATTGCTAGAAGTTTTAACTTTGGCTATACTTGACGGATTTTCAAATTTCAAAAACTCAAAATTAATTTCTTCAAAATTCCAAATCAATGCCATAACTGAAAATAGATTTCCACAAATCTGCATGCAAAAAGTAATCAAATATCGTAGTTTCAGCAATCTCCGTCTTCCTTCCAAACTATCGTTCATTGGTTCGAGTCTCTCCTCCAATAGCGTAGCTTCTTCCTTAGCACAATACCTTGTTTCCTGCGACTGCGTCGTAAATCTAAGATCTTTCTCGAACAAAATCATGACGTCACCAAGAATCTCAGCTCAATCAGCCTACTTACATGAAGTATACGTCATCCGTGCCTACGTCATGAATATCCACGTCACAACTATGACATTCATAACTTTACTCATATTTGCCAATACAGCCATCGTGGTCTCAATATAATTCAATTTCCGGGGGCATTCTCCCTTCACCACGTTTTATAAACAGTTGCAAATTGTTTTTAAACTCTGTGTTATAAATATCTCAATTCACTTGAACACGAAATTGAATTATTATTGGCTTACTCTTGGATAATATTTCTTCTATGTTCCTTAATCATAAGTCTCTTCTTCTCTGGTTTGTGTGTGGCTAATGTATTCTCTCCTCTCTACTTTCTCTTCTGTCCTGAATATCTGTTTTCCAAGTTCTGCTGACTTGTAGAAGGACCAGGATCGATCACTACATCCTGTCTTTTCTTTTGATTTTCAGCTTCCTTTTCTCGTAATTCCTTCAGATACTGCTGACTTTCTTTCTCTCTTTCCTGATACTTGTCGGGTGTCATAACCTGACCTTGAGAATTCTGATTCTGATTCTGGTACTGGTTATTTCTGTTGTAATTTCGATTATAACCATTGTTGTAGTATCTACCTCTTCCGTTGTTGTAATTCCCTCTATTATTATTCCAGCCTCGTCTTTGCTGATATGGAGGGTAACCTTGGGATCTGTGGTTGCGGAAATAATTATTCCTGTGAGGACCTACATTTTCAGTTTTTCCTTCCTCAGGCTTATCAGTTTGTTGCACTTGATCCATATAGACCGTATTAACGTCTTTGAATTCGTGCCTCTGACCTTTTTGTACCAAATTTGGCATTGGACTCGTGTAGTCAAGCCTTCTCAACAATTCGTCCATACTTGTCAAATCTCTATTGTTTGACGATATGATCAGTCTTCTTACCTCCACAGGCAGCATACGTGAAATCGCATCTATCAACTGCTCTGTTGACAATGGGGGTTGCAAAAATCTCAAGCGTGATAGTTGGCTCGTGAAGAAATCAGCGTACCGTGTTGGAAGAGTACCTGAATACTTCCTTGAGTATACCTCAGCTCTTAGTGAATTCTGAGCTTCTATTGACCAGAATCGTTTAATCAGTGCCTCTGCAAATTCATCAAAATTGCTGAAAGTGTACCGAAATGCTCTAAACCATTCGAGGGGTCCTCCAGCTAGAAATCTTTCTACGATTCTCATCTCTCTCTCTCTAGGAATGTGGGCTTCTATGAAATAGTCTTTAAGATTCCTGATATATTCGATCGGTGTGAGACTATCAGTGTTGCTAAATTTTTGAGGTTTGTCTTCAAAATTCCGGATGACTGTCACATTTCTCGGATATGAATCCATATAATTCCTCCCACTATCACGATACTTCCATTCGGGTTCAATATTCCGATCCCCTTCTTCTTCCCTGAATCTGGATATACGTTCCTCAGGACTAATATCTCTCTCTTCTGTATTAAGGTTACCTCTTCTCACG
Source organism: Meconema thalassinum (assembly GCA_946902985.2). Classification (NCBI taxonomy): domain Eukaryota; kingdom Metazoa; phylum Arthropoda; class Insecta; order Orthoptera; family Tettigoniidae; genus Meconema; species Meconema thalassinum. The sequence continues at coordinate 183,915,865 of OX336394.1, forward strand.
TAATTTCTCTCCTCTTCACCAGTCAATCCTTCGGTATCCTTGTCTGTGATTTCCGTGATGACTTTCCTAATCAATTCTTCCTTATAGGTTTCCATCATGCTAGCTTCTCCTAGTTTCAAATTCTGCAGCTTGCTCGTAGTTTCATTAACATCAGAGACAACCTTATGAATCTGTTCCTCTAACGCAGTTTTTAATGCTTGCACTTCCTGACCTATTTGAGTTCTATCCTCTACCTGCTTTTCGGATAGCGAATCCATCCTTACATTCAAGTCTTTCCTAATCTGAACTACTTCGTTATTAATGTCTACTTGTGTACTGGCAAGTTTTCTTTCAATTCGTTCCTGAATCTGATCTACATGTTCCCCACTTGACCTGTTCCATTCATCTTTCCACACTGTTACATTTTCAGTTAACATTTCTGCAATATCTACTTCGATGTCTTCCTTAAGTAAACGATTGTGATCTAATACTTGGGTTCTCATGACCTCTACATCGTATTTTAAACCAGCTAAAGAAGCTGTTGTCCTAACAGACTCGTCAACTAATCGAGTTGTTAATGCACTAATGTTACGAGTACAAAGCGTTTTTGAAGTTTCAATTTCCTCCCTAACCTTGTTAACATCAGTCTGAACTTTAGCAATGTCTACAAAAACAGTATTGACTTCTACTTGTATTTTATTGATATCGCTTTGCATATCGTTAACATCTGAATGAATATTATTGATGTCTACTTGAACATTTGACACATCAGTTCGAACATTACTAACCTCTCTTTGAACTTCTTCTACTTTATCCTGTACAGTAGCAACATCATTCCTAACAACAATTACTTCAGCTCTAGCACATGAAATATCACCCCGGACATTAGCAACATCAAGATTCAACATAGTAAGATCTTTTTGTACCTTAGACACATCATTTTTAACATCAGACACATCTTTATGCACATTGGATAAATCTTTATGGACATTGGACACGTCTGTGCGCATGTCAGTTACAGCATTCTCGATTCCCTGGGTACTGATCTGTAAACGCGACATATCATTTTCTAGGTTTGCAGAACTGGTCTGAAGAACTTTCATATTCTCCTCCATTCGACTAGTACTCCTAGCTTCCATTTCCTTTACACTTTCATTCATGCTAGCTTTCAAATTAGCAGACATATTACTAGCATTCTCCTCCATTCGACTAATATTCCTAGCTTCCATTTCCTTTATATTGTTGGACATCTCCTCCAACATTTTCTTAATACTTTCATCTGCCATTTCAATAATATTTCAATAATAAACTGCTTTAGGGACATACATCAAACAGAGGAAAATAACAACATCTGAGCAACATTTTTCACCATATATAAAATTTGAGCAATTTTCTGTCTTAAATCTAACTTATAATTACCTTATAATTAACCTTCGTAGACACTTCATGTTGAAATAAACTCAAGCACATGTTCAAGTTTCTTTGGTTCATTTTAAAGTATCCTAACACAAATAATTTACATTTACAATCCAAATAGTTTAATTTTATCTTTAATATGACTATACATGTCATAAGCCGGTCAAATAAAATAAGATTCCAGATCATAGGCGATTTTTCTAAGTTTCCAGCCTATTTAACCTCTCTCAAGTTGTATAAGATCTGATCTTTTCTGAGTGTAATTTTCCTAATACAATACAACATTTTATTCCTATATAATCACACTCTCAAATTCTACAATTGGCTAAGACATCTAACAAAGAATCAACCTCTTTATTTGAGTCTTCACAATCCCTTTGACATCGATAACTTGGTAATCCAATGTTATTCGAACACTCCACAAAAATTGCGGTGTCAATTCTACTGCAATAACTTGGTAATCCAATGTTTTGCTGATCGTGCCAATCGAGACAATCGTGCCCCACACGTTGATTGCGCCAATCCTACTGTACCCGATATCCCGGATAGTAGGCTGTCAGATATCCGCCCCCTCAATCGGATTGCCAATAATCAAACGCGCCGGCACAGCTACATCAATGAAAATGGCACTGACAGATACTATCGAGATTAGAGCACAATAGTTAACAAGAAAATTATTGTGGAACACACCAAAATATACGGGGGTTCATACTTACCTTTACTTACCTCTTAATTTTATCTCGGAGACTGGGTTGTCAACTGGATCACTTAAAAGTATGCCCACACAATAACCTCCACCATGATATTTAAAATGAACCAGAACGAAGACGAGAAACTTTAAACTGCACAATAATTTATTTCACATAAAGAATGATTTTAACAAGAATGAAACAACAAAATCCACGTGGCAATCAGAAGCCATCGACCACATAACCATGTCCTCCTGTAGGACCTGTATTCTCTACATATAATGTTTCAGCTTTCTCAAGCTCATAGCAACGTAAAATAATAATGCACTGGGGATGGAAACGGGATTTGGGATGAGACACATATATCAATTGTTTTGCGTGTTTATATACTTCACATTTTATTTATAGCCACAAGGCTATTATGGAACGTCCTTGGCCTCTGTAACACAGTTGTCCGGGCCAGCTGCAATGCACCTGCACCGTCAAAGTGGACTCCCGTTCGTTCTACCCTAGCATAAGCGTGTTACCTCAGAGCTCGGCTCTCCTTTTTCAAACACGTAAATGTTCACATCTCAACTGAAATATTATCACGCAAATGTCTTACATGCTTCATTCAAACACCAGTGGATTACTCCAACAATCCCAAATCATGTTTAATTGTTTAAACCACTTGTTTAATTAGCGTTGTTTAGAGTATAAAAACAAAACTCTAAATGTTAATAACAAAAGTTCATTAATTATTTATAACAATAATAAATTGTTTATAACAATGTCAAACGACAATTGAAAAGTTTATACACGCCTCTATTAATCACTATCATTTCAAATTATTTAACAAAGATATTTACAAAATTATTTACAATATTAATTGTTTATATTATTTATACTAGAAATACATTAAACCACACGTTCATCCGCTTGATAATTACTCAAATCGTGATGAAATAATCGACCAATGAAGGTTAGTTATATTTAACTGTCAAATTCAGGTTTAATAAGGTTTAATAATAATTATTGATATCTGTGACGGTAACCTCCATTCAAAATCTTTATCTCAAATTATTTAACACTCTTGTTAATTTTAACAGTATCTTCATATGAATAATCTTTCAAAGAACAAGAACAATCAGCGGGAAAATACTTCGCTTATAACGTACAAAATTGCACAAAAATTGGCCCAAAATTCATCATATATCTTCATATATATGGCATAAAAATCCTTCAAACTACAAACAAAAACCTCCACTTATTAATTCATCAACTTCATTAATTATTGTGGGAACCTCCTTCATTATTCAAGGGCATTACTCAACAGCGACTTTTACACGTCCACTGAACTAACGATTATACATCCATTGTTCCTCTTTAAAAATTCTTATATTCATCAATTGTAATAATGACTGTTATTATTTAACCTTCGTGGGTTTCATTCATGAATCGATATGAAGTAAAAATTTGCCAATCACAAATAAATTTAATAGCAAATACGATTAGACACTCCTGCCTGGTCTATCAAAATTGAGATTAACATCTTCAAAGTAACGCAGTATAAAAATACTATCTTCAAACAAAGTTCATCTAAACTGCAAAATAGTCGAATAGAATACAATTAGATTGTGGAATGCAAACATTAATGTTCCAATCTAGAATTGAGAAAAACTCCTATCAAATGTTCATTACTATAGTGTATTCAATACATTGTAATTAACGTTCATATTTCATGAAATTGTCTATGATGCAATGATAAATGTCTATGTTGCAATCATGTTCATAAGACGACTAGTATTTCAAAGATCGTCGATATCGTAATAGATTTTAACGCTCTAAAATCTTTTAATTATTCTTCTTTCTTGAGGATGACAGAAAATTGGTCAAAGTAATTAACTGAATAGAATTACTTTAATAAAATGACACGCTGTCTGAATTCAAATCTGCCATAGCAAATCGTTAACTTTACAGTCAAATCGTGACTACAAAAATATGCAAATTACTGAAAGAATCTAAATCATCAGTCTCAACTGATCCAAAATTATTAAGTATGCCAATGACATAGCAATGTCTCAAAAATCGAAGAAAAAGGCATAAATCATCGAAGTGTACTGAGAACAGAAATATCAATCAAGAAAATGGGGCAAAAGATAGGACAGAAAATATGGGAAGAATGGTTGCTCAGATATCGCTACAAGACTCAAATAATACAAGAAACGTTCACGACTACCTATCTGTTGATTGAAGTTCCAGAGGAAAGTTTTCAAAGAAAACTGCTGTTGGTTCCATTTCACCAGCGTAAAGATGTGCTCCGTCCTTGAACCTGGAATCAGCGTCCTCGGAGAATCGAACTGCTTCCTCCTCCGAAATTGCACTGCTCCGTGGATACGAAAAACATCCTTCTGGCAAAACTCTTCTTTGTGCGCCGGGACAACCCTGGCCTCTCTTGAAAGTTCCCTGAAGTTCTTGCAGGAATTCGCCATGAAGTTTATTGTAGTTATTTCCGCAGAAATATTCATAGTTGTGGAGTATGAAAATATTTCCACTGTTATCTGGTATAATTCAGCGATGGATTCACGATGCATGAGTGTAGTTGGATGTTCACTACATGCTCGCTTTTGTAGAAAGACGATTAACGAAGTTCCATGCTGTTACTTTACTCCAAGCGATATATGTCCCAATTGCATTAAAGCCTTAGCCTTCCATCTCAACTACTGTTATAATCATTGAAAGCACTGCAAGATTATAATGTTCCATAGTCGAATGTATCGTTGTAATACCCAAACGTATTCTCCAATATCACTGTTGCACTCCACGTGTCAGCCGTAGTGTATAATGTGGAAATTTAAACGTGTTTCTCATGTGGCGAGAAAATCACTTTTGTTGGCAGCCTTAAAGTTCCAATATCTTTCGAAGTATAACTGTGAAATTGTTCAAATCTTGTACACACCTCAATGTTATACTGCCCAATAGAATTATCATACAGGCTGAAGTTAGCGCTTGATATCTTGACTGGTGGAAACGTTAATGTGAGCGTTTCAACTTCACCTAGTTTCGAGCAGCGTAAAATGGAACTGCTCCGAGTTCGTTCGATGCGCCGGGCTTTAACCACGCTAAAGACAACTTACTTCACTGAATCACTTGAAAATAACTATATATCACCAGAAATATATATACGATCTGACATATGAGATCTGAGAGCTCCTCTCTCCTGTGCACGACCTTTTATCAACTTCTTAAGGGGCGTATCCATCCCTTCCATAGCCTGTTGCTGCGTCATTGCTAGAAGTTTTAACTTTGGCTATACTTGACGGATTTTCAAATTTCAAAAACTCAAAATTAATTTCTTCAAAATTCCAAATCAATGCCATAACTGAAAATAGATTTCCACAAATCTGCATGCCAAAAGTAATCAAATATCGTAGTTTCAGCAATCTCCGTCTTCCTTCCAAACTATCGTTCATTGGTTCGAGTCTCTCCTCCAATAGCGTAGCTTCTTCCTTAGCACAATACCTTGTTTCCTGCGACTGCGCCGTAAATCTAAGATCTTTCTCGAACAAAATCATGACGTCACCAAGAATCTCAGCTCAATCAGCCTACTTACATGAAGTATACGTCATCCGTGCCTACGTCATGAATATCCACGTCACAACTATGACATTCATAACTTTACTCATATTTGCCAATACAGCCATCGTGGTCTCAATATAATTCAATTTCCGGGGGCAGTACCATCCCGGCAATTGCCCGAAGACGAAGTGGGAAACCACGTAAAAACACTTCAAGGATTGCTGAGGTAGGAATCGAACCCCCTCTACTCATTTGGGCCACCCGAAGCTGAGTAGACCCCGTTCCAGTCCTCATACCACTTTTCAAATTTCGTGGCAGAGCCGGGAATCGAACCCAGGACCTCCGGGGTGGCAGCTAACCATGCTGACCGCTACGCTACGGAGGCGACATGGTTTAGAACAGTTTTTATTTTATTTAGTCAATTTACCCTCTAGGTTGGTGGTTCCCACGGAATCAGCGAGGGAACTCACCACTACCGCCTCTATGGGCAGTGTCCTGGAGCTTGGAACATCTGGTCGGGAGGGATACAACTGGGGAGGTGTGATTAGCACTTCGCCCAGGCGGCCTCACCTGCAAAGCGAACAGGGGTCTCATGAGGGATTGGAAGGGATGGAAGATTGGTATGGATAGGCTAGGAAGAGGGAAGGAGGCGGCCGTGGCCTTACAGTAGGTACCATCCCGGCATTTGCCCGAAGACGAAGTGGGAAACCACGGAAAACCACTTCGAGGATGGCAGAGATGGGAATCGAACCCCCTCTACTCATTTGGGCCACCCGAGGCTGAGTAGACCCCGTTCCAGTCCTCATACCACTTTTCAAATTTCGTGGCAGAGCCGGGAATCGAACCCAGGACCTCCTGGGCGGCAGCCTACCATGCTGACCGCTACGCTACGGAGGCGACATGGTTTAGAACAGTATTTAGGGAAAATAACCATTTAAATGAGACAAGAAAATAACTTTCCCTATCGTCTTCGTAGATAATGTGAACAAAACCAAGTTGAAATCTTGCTGTACGAGGTAGGGAGGGTATAATAAAATAGTTAAAAAGAATTTAAAAAATCTGCCGTTGGATGGTCTTGAACCCGGGATCTTCGAAAGAGCGAGCGGGCGCAATAACACTTGCACACATTTCCAACACACTCTAGAGGTTTTTGTTGCGCTTCTTATTAACGCGTATGGTAAAATATTCAATTATTACAGTTAGATCTTAAATATTGATTGGAATGCATTCGTTCAGTACCTGGCAGGTTTTCTAATTTACTTAAAGCAATTTTCGCGACCGCTTTGCATTAATACGGCGAAAGAACAGCAACTAATGCCCTCAAACGACAGCCCTTCGGTTTTATTTCATACAACTTAGCGTCCAAAATGCTAGCGTGTGATACACTATGGTCATACAAGCAGGTGTACTGACGAAGAGAACAGAATTATACCGGATTTTGTACCAGCGATCACACCAGCTTCCTTGCCAGCGAGTGTCGTGTGATACGGGCCTAAAGATATGCTAAGACTTTTTGTTAAAATTTAATAACAAAACAAGATGTTCAGTAAAGAACATATAGCCTACTTTCTCCTAAATGCATGGGTATTGTTATAACTCTTTGTCCTTTTCAAGGAGTATGATTGAATGTTGGTTGTAGGAGCTTGTTGAAATACAACGTGCTATAGGGATATTAAACATGAATATGTGGTGCCCTTTGCTAGTGCTACCTCTGTACCAAATTTCGTTCAATTCGGTTTCACCGTGTTTGAATTGATAGGGGGAATCGATTTGCACACATACTTGGCCACCATCTGCAAACTATTGGGCTGATGATCTTGCAGTTTGGTCAGAATATGTTTCCCACATAAAGATATGGTGTTGCAAAATTAGGTAGAGACTAGATTATTAGGTTGGTCGTAATTACATTTTAGCTTTTGACATTTGGGTGGCCGCGATTACGTTTCCATCAAGATAGCGGTGATATAAAACATGACACTGAGGTGCCCTTTGCTAGTGCTACCTCTATACCAAATTTCGTTCCATTTGGTTTCAGCGTGTTTGAATTAATAGGGGGAATCGATTTGCACACATACTTGGCCGCCATCTGCAAACTATTAGGCGAATGACCTATTAGATTGGTCAAAGGATGCTCCCTCCATAAAGGTATGTAGTTGCAAAATTTGGTAGAGATCGGATGATTAGGTTAATCGTAATTTGATTTAAAATTTGAACATTCGTGTGACCGCCATTACGTTTCAGTCAAGATGGCGGCGATATAAAACATGACACTGAGGTGCCCTTTGCTAGTACTACCTCTGTACCAAATTTCGTTCCATTCGGTTCCACCATGTTCGAATTAATAGGGGGAATCAATTTTGACATAAAGATGGCCTCCATCCGCAAACTATTAGGTGAATGACCTATTAGATTGGTCAAAGGATGCTCCCTCCATAAAGGTATGTAGTTGCAAAATTTGGTAGAGATCGGATGATTGGGTTAATCGTAATTTGATTTAAGCTTTGAACATTCGTGTGGCCGCCATTACGTTTCAGTCAAGATGGCGGATATATAAATCATGACACTGAGGTGCCCTTTGCTAGTGCTACCTCTGTACCAAATTTCGTTCCATTCGGTTCCACCGTGTTCGAATTAATAGGGGGAATCAATTTTGACATAAAGATGGCCGCCATCCGCAAACTATCAGGTGAATGACCTATTAGATTGGTCAAAGGATGCTCCCTCCATAAAGGTATGTAGTTGCAAAATTTGGTAGAGATCGGATGATTAGGTTAATCGTAATTTGATTTAAGCTTTGAACATTTGTGTGGCCGCCATTACGTTTCCGTCAAGATGGCGGCGATATAAAACATGACACTGAGGTGCCTTTTGTTAGTACTACCTCTGTACCAAATTTCGTTCCATTCGGTTGCACCGTGTTCGAATTAATAGGGGGAATCGATTTTCACACAAAGATGGCCGCCATCCGCAAACTATTAAGCTGATGACCTATTGGTTTGGTCAAAGGATGCTACCCCCATAAAGGTATGTTGTTGCAAAATTTGGTAGAGATCGGATGATTAGGTTAATCGTAATTTGATTTAAGCATTGAACATTTGTGTGGCCGCCATTACGTTTCCGTCAAGATGGCGGCGATATAAAACATGACACTGAGGTGCCTTTTGTAAGTACTACCTCTGTACCAAATTTCGTTCCATTCGGTTGCACCGTGTTCGAATTAAGAGGGGGAATCGATTTTCACACAAAGATGGCCGCCATCCGCAAACTATTACGCTGATGTCCTATTGGTTTGGGCAAAGGATGCTACCCCCATAAAGGTATGTCGTTGCAAAATTTGGTAGAGATCGGATGATTAGGTTAGTCGTAATTTGATTTAAGCTTTGAACATTTGTGTGGCCGTCATTACGTTTCCGTCAAGATGGCGGCGATATAAAACATGACACTGAGGTGTCCTTTGCTAGTGCTACCTTTGTACCAAATTTCGTTCAATTCGCATTCACCGTGTTCGAATTGATAGGGGGGGGGACAGACATTCAGAGTACACACACTCACACACACACACAGACACACACACACACAGACTCACACACACACATACACACACACACACACACAGACAGACACACTTTTTTCGCCCTGTGTTGATCTCATAAGTCTACTTTCATTTTTTGCAAAAATCGAAAGTAGGCTAACAAGATGTTCGGTAAAGAACGTATAGCCTACTTTCTCCTAAATACATGGGTATGGTTATAACCCTTTGACCTTTTCAAGGAGTATAATTGAATGTTGGTTGTAGTAGCTTCTTGAAATACAACGTGCTTTACGGATATTATACATGAATATGATGTGCCCTTTGCTAGTGCTACCTCTGTAAAAAAAATCATCCAATTCGGTTTCACCGTGTTTGAATTGATAGGGGGAATCGATTTGCACACAAACATGGCTGCTATCTGCACATTATTGGTCTGATGACCTTGTAGAGTGGTCAACAGATTCTCTATGCATAAAGGTATGTCGTTGCAAAATTTGGTAGGGATCAGATTATTAGGTTGGTCATAACTTGATTCAAGCTCTTAACATTAGGATGGCCGCCATTACGGTTTCGTCAATATGGCGGCGATATAAAACATGACACTGGAGTGCCCTTTGCTAGTGCTACCTCTGTTCCAAATTTCGTTCAATTCGGTTACACCGTGTTTAATTGATAGGGGGAATCAATTTGCACACATACATGACCGCCATCTGCAAACTAATGGGCTAATGACCTTGTAGTTCAGTCGAACGATGCTCGCAATACAAGTATACGTTGTTGCAAAATTTGGTAGAGATAGGATGATTAAGTTAGTCGTAATTTGATTTAAGCTTTGAACATTTGGGTGGCCACCATTACGTTTCCGTCAAGATGGTGGCGATATAAAACATGACACTGAGGTGTTCTGCGCTAGTGCTACCTCTGTACCAAATTTCGTTCAATTCGGTTTCACCGTGTTTGAATTGATAGGGGGAATCGATTTGCATACATACTTGGCCGCCATATGCAAACTGTTGGGCTGATGATCTTGTAGTTTGGTCAAAGTATGCTTCCCACATAAAGGTATGTTGTTGCAAGATTTGGTAGAGATCAAATTATTAGGTTGGTCGTAATTTGATTCAAGCTCTTAACAATAGGATGGCCACCATTACGTTTTCGTCAAGATGGCGGCGATATAAAACATTACACTGAGGTGTCCTTTACTACTGCTACCTCTGTACCAAATATCGTTCAATTCGGTATCACCGTGTTTGAATTGATAGGGGGAATCCATTTGCGCACATACATGGCCGCCATCTGCAAACTATTTGTCTGATTACCTTGTAGTGTAGTCAAAAGACTCTCGCCTTATAAATATATGTTGTTGCAAAATTTGGTAGAGATCGTATGATTAGGTTATTCGTAATTTGATTTAAGCTTTGAACATTTGGGTGGCCGCCATTACGTTTCCGTCAAGATGGCTGCGATATAAAACATGACACTGAGGTGCCCTTTGCTAGTTCTACCTCTGTAACAAATTTCGTTCAATTCGGTTTCACCGTGTTCGAATTGATAGGGGGGGGGGGGAGGGAGGGGCAGACATTCAGAGTACACACACTCACACACACACACACACTCACACACACACAACGTCACACACACACAGATAGACACACGATTTTTTGCTAATAATACAATGGGAATTTCTACGGAATACGTTTACTTCGATGCAAGCACTGGCGATCAGAATATCATTCGATATGTTGTTGTTTTGTTTCATTTGAGGGCCTAGAACATTTAGCCATGTTTACTTGGGTGTGTGTGTGTGTAGAATTTGTCTGATAACCTGAGTTATTGCGGGCTTGTAATGATGTGTGTATTTGCAATTAAGGATTGGGAAGGAGGCGGCCGTGGCCTTGAGATAGAATCCATCCCGGAATTTGGAAACCACGGAAAACCATTTCCAGGGTGGCTGAGGTGGGAATCGAACCCACTTCTTCTCATATTTTCTCCACGAGGCTACGTGTGCCCAATTTCAGCCCTCAGACAAGTATTACATTTCTTGGCAGAGCTGGGAATCGAACCCGGACTTCCGGAGCAACACTTCGAGATGTTATGTTAATATTCATGCCAGTTTTTTTAATTTTCTGCCATAACAGGTCACGTGGCATAACGTACCAATTCGATCGTGTTCTCTTTATAAATCATCAAAATTCAACGAACTCTTCACAAAAATTCGTCGTAAGGCAATAAATGTGGCAATGTAGTTACAACCCGACTAAAATGGAATGTGGGCTTTCGTTCAAAAAAAAGTATGCCTACTACTGGATTCGAAGCAGCATTCTACCCGCTCGCGCCCACGAAGTACGGTCAGGCATTAAACCTCGCAGCCACCAAGACATGGTAAATACCGCACGCTAAACGTGCTTTAGTTACTGTAGCCGTCCCACCTCAAACGTTTAAGTCCATCTCAAAGTCTTCAATCACGGTTTGTGGTGTTGATTTAACTTTCTACTATTAGAGATCACGTGGCGTAAACTATTATTTCGATCGTATTACGTGTATGTGTGTTATTTCAAGGAGCAGAAAATCATATGTTAGTAGAATGGGCCGTAGTATTTGGCGGGGAAAAGTTTAAGGTCGGTTTTCCTTTGCTAGACCCATGACCCAATTACATTGCTGTCACACAGTCAGAGCGCAGAGCAATATCGACCATCGGGAGAAATGCTATGTTAGTTGGGTTTCATAAAACTAAATAATAAGGGGCGGTTGGACCACACTGTATGTACGCATGTGGGAATTTTTTGAAACGAATCGCACGCAATTTTGTTGAAGCTATTCGCCCGCTATCTATTGTAAATTGGGTTTACTATGCCTATAACGTTCCCGAGAGCGTGCGCAACACCTCATGAGCATTTGATCGCAATCGAATGAATTGTGTATGAACGCAACGCCACCACAAATTTGTTTAAAATACTCGTGCTCTATCTATTGTAAATCGGATTGACTACGCCTATAAATATCCAGGGAGTGAGCACAACACTCATCAAAGTTTCATCGCAATCGATGAATGGTAGATGAACGCATACAGGATTTTGTTGAAACGCTTTACGCGTCGTCACTCATTTGTTGCATCTACATGTGCACAAAATATTTTAAAAAAATGCAGTTTCTAAGTCGAAAACCTTCCCTGGCGTGTACTCAATAACTCATCAAAGTTTCATCGCAATCTGATGAATGGCATATGAACGCATACCGGACTTTGTTGAAACGATTCGCGTGCCGTCGCTCATAAGACGAATCTACTCATGCGCTACCAACTTTAACATGCCTCTCATAAGCCAGAAACCTTCCCTGGAGTGTACACAACATCTCACCCAAGTTTCATCGCTATCGGACGAATGGTATATGAACGCATACGGGACGTTGTTGAAATGCTTCGCGGGTCGTCACTCATTTGTTGAATCTACTCGTGCGCTACCTAGTGTACATAATATCTCATCCAAGTTTCATCGCTATCGTTCGAATGGTATATGAACGCATATGGGACTTTGTTAAAACGCTTCGCGCGTCGTCGGTCATTTGTAGTATCTACTCGTGCTCTACCCATCGTAAAGTGGATTTACTAAGCCAGAAACCTTCCATGAAGTGTACACAACATCTCACCCAAGTTTCATCGCTGTCGGACGAATGGTATATGAACGCATATGGGACTTTGTTTAAATGCTTCGCACGTCTTCACTCATTTGTTGAATCTACTCGTGCGCTACCTATTGTAAAATGGATTTCCTAATCCAGAAACCTTCCTTGAAGTGTACACAACATTTCACACAAGTTTCATCGCAATGGGATGAATGATATATGAATGCATCGCCAATACTCATTTGTTTAAACTACTCGCGCCCTATCTATTGTGAAATAGATTAACTATGCCTATAACCATCCCGGAAGTGTATACAATAACTCACCAAAATCTGATCGCAATCGGATGAATGGTTTATGAACGCATTATCGACGAACAGACCGACATTCCTTTTTATATATATAAATATAAGATTATACATTAATTTAATAATAATTATTATTACAAGAATAATTAATTTTGTAGAAATTCACATATTTTCATACGAAAAAAATCCATACATATAGAGTACGATTACGAAAAATTATTCAATACAGCAAAGTAAGGTGTTTTATATATCCTATTGAAATGAAAATCCACAGCCTGTTTCCAGTCTCCGACCGGGTCAGGAATGGAATGAATGAAGCCCCCATCTAGCGGCGAGGATATGAACTGTGCCGGCTGCCGAGGCCTGACGCACTCCTCTGGGGCAATGATTAAATGAATGACAGATGAAATGAAATGATAGTGGAGAGTGTTGCTGGAATGAAATTGTGACAGGGAAAACCGCAATACCCGGAGAAAAACCTGTCTGCCTCCGTTTTGTCCAGCACGGATCTCACATGGAGTGACCGGGATTTGAACCACGGACACAGCGGTGAGAGGCCGGCGTGTTGCCGCCTAAGCCACGGAGGCTTACCTATATATCCTATTATATTTGGAAAATCATATATATATACTATGGACATTTAAAATGTCTTTAAATGAATCTTCTTTTTTGAAATGGTCTATGTTTCTACTCTAATTAAAATAATTAAATGGGTGACATGTAGAATTATGTGTGCTAATAGGGTGTCGCCATGAGAAAAAGTTTGGAACGCACTGCTATAGACAATAATACGTCATAATCAACAACTCCAATTAAAATAATAGACTTCATAATATAATGGATTTAATCGGCAATGTAACCTAAACTGTTTACGACCTAAAATACCTGTTGGCACTACAGAAAAATGTCAAGATCAAATAATTTAAAAAAAGCAATTTTAGTACATAGGCCATTTGACAAAATGTTCATATCAATAGCCTTTATTAGAGTTCAAATACACGTTTAAATATTTTCATAAATACTTCTGTAAGAACGCACATTTCTATTACACCTGCATATTCAAAATTGGATTTCTAGAGTTGAGTTTTATTTTTATATTGTTTTTCATAGAAGATGATACTGATGAAAACCCCAATGAAGGGTTGAAAACATGTTTCAATAAGTATTATAGTATTAACAGGAGTCTATCAATAAACTCAATTAATACGATGAGGACGTCCAATTCACCTCAAAGTTCTCCATTCAACTATTTTTTTTAAATGATTCACTGGTTCTGGTACCCGTCGTGGATGGGAAAATTATGAATTCTCTAGCACCATTAGTGTAGCGGGAAGCATTCACGACTGTCGCCCCGAAAGTTCGAGTTTGATTCCCGGCTCTGTCAAAAAGTACACTGAGCCTCGTGAGGAAAAACTGAGAAAAGATGGATTCGATTCCCACTTCAGCCATCCTGGATGTGGTTTTCCTTGGTTTCGCTCTTCTACTCCAAGGACTACGGCCACCTACTTTCCAATCCTCTCAGTTACAAATATGCACACTAATGCAGCCATCACAATAAGACAGGTTATCAGACAAAATTACACACACACACACAAGAATACGGGGCTGATTGAACATGATTTCCAAGCCCTGAAATGAAACAACAAAAACAACAGCAACGTAGCGTGATAGTAACAACATAGCTGTATTTTTTTAGTGGTTAACTCCGGTGAAGAGCAATGACAAGGGTTTCACTCCAAGGGAACTAACTGCCTTGTTGATCACACGATGTAGATGTGTCGGACAACCAACGCATTAGACGAACAGTTTGTTTGCTTACAATTATGTCCGGTGCGCTGGCGATCCCAACTTGACTCGGTCAGACGCGGCCAAGTGCTGTCGCAGCGCTGGCAGTCAGGGCTGGCAGCTCAGCCAAGAGAGTTGTCAGCCAGCCTGCCGGCTAGACACCGCTGCTCTGTGGTCCGTAGTGACCCAGATCCAACATAAATATAAGAAGATTATTGTTGTTATTGTTATATTTATTATTATTATTATTATTATTATGATCACCAAGCAGATAACTGTAGTACCAAATCCCCTAAAATATAATATTAACCACGTATCTTACGGATCCCCCTACATCTTATCTCCAGCTATGCCAATTCTTTTATTCACTCCTGGCACTTGAGCGAAGTTAAGACGGTGTGAGTCTGAGGTTTAACAGCGCCATCGAGGAGGTGAAATATGGATGAAGTACCCTACCTGTTTACTTGTCAGCGTCTTCTCTCCCATATTGCATTAGCCAACCCCAGCTGTCACAAACTTTTAGCAGCCATAAACGTCGTTTATGGTTCCTCTGACACGGCCATAATAATATCAGTGCTGTTCTCCCGCAGCCAAGACATGCCAAGCACGTACTAACTCCTCCAGTGTCATTACCATACCAACTTCAACATCTCCCTTCAAACTACGAATAATCATAGTTGGAATGGGCCTCGGACAGTTTAGAATTCTGATCTTAAAGTGCTCAATATCTCCTTCATTCCTCTTCGCGGTGTAGCCGTACGCTTTAAATCATTCACCAAGACCGCTGGAGCAAGTCCGCGGTTCTGTGGTTCGATTCCCGGTGGAGACGGCGGTTAAATTGAATATTCCCCAGGAGCTCACGTCTAGTCGGGAATGGGTTGGTGACCACGGGACCCCAGCTGAGTCCAGCATTGCTTTCAATTACTTGTGCTAGTCTACTCTGCTTCATCATTCCTATCGACTTCTATTGGTCAACTCTTGTTCTCTTCCGACCTCGATTGTATTAGGGTGTCTGAGGCCTAGGGAATCTTTCATTTTCCCGCCTTAATTGGTCCTTTTCTTATCTCTCCTGATACCCTCATTTTTGAGGAGTCAGACGTCAGTCTTTTCCTTGTATCTCCTGCCTTCTGCACAAGGTCCTAAAGGAGACAGTGTGTGCGTAGCTCCACCACTTACGGTGAACGCTGGTCAGTGCTACACTCTCAAGGGCTCACGGGTGGTGAGTTCAGGATTTGGTGACCCTGAGCTAGGTCCTTTTTCTCCTTTTTCCATTGCCTTATGGGCAGACCCTCTACTTCATCCCTTTCCCATCTGCTTTTCAAGACTCTTCTTCTTTCCCAGTCATTCCATTCTCATTCTTTGAAGGTTAAGAGCATTTCTCTTCCCTGTCGTTTATTTTCCTTATTCCCATTCTTTTGTCTTCTCCTCTTAGTTCGTAAGTATGCTGTATGTTTGCAATTAAGTTTCGTTTGAGGTAATAGTATCACCATTTTCACGTTCGCTGAAATAATTAGGGCCGGTATCCTAGATTACGTACATAAAGCAACAATTATCATTATCATATTAGCTGAGTGTGGTCTTCCCCTCCTTCCCTCAAGTCAAAAGTCGAAAAGACTCTTATTTAAAATCCCGGGGCGCAAGTAACAATCTACCATAAATACAATTTTTAATACAATCACGAACGTCGTGGCTGATATTAAGGAGCACAAAAGATAATAATTATGTTGTAGTCCTCCACTAACCATTCTGGGAGACATCCCTGCAACCCACCGATGTGTGATTCAAACCCACCTTCTCTGGATGCCAGCGAGGCACGAGCAAGCGCGTTACTGCTCTCGACCACCGTGGTCAGTCAAGTCGTTGATTATTTTATTATTCATTCATATCTAGAAGGGACTGTTGTTGTTGTTGATTCATTTAGGGGCCATGCGATTCCACGGTCATGTACTCCGTGTGAGTGGAATCTGATAACTTGTGTGATTTAAATGGCTGTAGTAGTGTGTGGATTTGTAACTGAGGTTCGTATTTGAAAGAAGCAGCCACTGCCTTAAGTCAGGAACCATTCCAGCGTATGTCTGGAGTAGAAGAGGGAAGTTACGGATAACTAAGTTCTAGGCTTGGTGGATGGGAATTCACTAAATCAAGTTACCGAATTCTAACCTATAGACCAGAATTAAATTTCTTGGCAGAGCCGGGAATCAAACCCAGGATCTCTGGATAAGGAGTCAACACTTCTCCCGTTACCACAGGAGACAACTCTTCAGAGACTTGTAAGCCTTGTTCAGTCAGCCCTTGTTGTGGTCTAAATCTTCGGAGACGTTCCAAAGGCACTTTGTAGCTCTTCCAGCATTTCATACCGTAACTAGAACCCTAATCTCGCTCCCTTTCGGATCGTATTGAGAATAGATAAGAAACTGATAAATTGTCCAATTAAGGAAACAAAATAATTTCGTACGAGGTTTCAGACACTCGGCGCAAAAAAGAAAAAAAAAAGGAAGGAGGTTGCACGGGCAGGAAGGAGGATCATACCGATGATGATACGCAGGAGGTAATCAATAGGGAGAAAATGAAGGGAAGTTCAGACTATTTGAAAATTTATGAGGTCCAGACCACTCTCGATTTCGATCAGCACACCAGACCAATATAATTAGCTGATTTACCTACACGCAACTGAATATCGGCTCCGACGCGTATGTAGCCAACTTATGGGAGAATACTGTGAACAAATATAGTCCTCTAATTTCAAAACCCTGTTGTTACAAATTCATTTAGAGGCTTCGTGACATCATTTTGCTGTGTCCTTGAGTGTGCTGACATTGTCTGATAACTTGTGTTACTGTGATGGTGGTACTAGTGCGTGTATTTGAAATGTAGGCCAGTCTTTGGGTAGAAGATGACCATGGCCTTAACGCTCAACGATTGACGTTATGACTTTGGATCATAAAAGGTGTTTGTTGTGGGGTCGGAAAAGAAACTTCAAAAACTGATAACAAATGCATATTATTTCAACATTCCATAGAAAACATACATATATTCTGATAATTAGCAGCTTTTAGAGAGCAAGAACCAAAATCAAAAACCCAAAAAGAATCCTAAGACCAAAAATAAAAGAACAAAGAAACCAAAACCAAAAAAGAAAACAAAAAAGAAACAAAAACAAACAAATAATAATAATGAAAAACGAAACCCTAACACCAAAAAGCAAAAAGAACAAAAACAAAACAAAAAACACTACCTTCATACTGTTTTAAATATGTGTACATAAAATTAGTTAAATCTTAAGAAGAAGCCTTTTATTAACATTATAAAATTGGTCTAACTTATATTGCTTAAGAATAACAAAAAACAAACACCTAAAGCCAACCCCCCCCCCCAAAAAAACAAGAAAAACCACTACCATCATATTGTATTAAATGTGTGTACATATAATTAGTTAAATCTAAAATAAGCTTTCTATTAACATTATAAAATCGGTCTAACTTATATTGCTTAATAAATAACAAAAACAAAACCCCAAAAAATAATAACAAAGAAGGAAAAACCCAAAAATCAAAAATTAAAATTAAATTACCATTAAATTTAATTAAATTAAATTAAAACGACCATCGTAACGCAAATGGTGTTCAAGGGCCGTAAACTGCACCAGATATTATTTGAAGCTAGATACCGAGATAATTGCTGTCTGCGAAGCACAACAACATTACCTACCAGTTGGCTTTGAGCTGAACGAAAGCTACACGGGAAGTTGAGGGCTAGAAATAAATTCGGAGGAAGTGCTAGGGGTGTACAATTTCTCTGATATCTTAAACGACCCCACAACAATGATAGAATGTCAATTTAAGTACCAAACCGGCATTTTACCAGAAGTAGAAGTGGGAAACCACAGAAAACCATTTCCAGGACATCGGAGAGTTGAGAATCAAGTCGACCTCTTCTCAGTTGAGCCTCACAAACTTGATTGTATAATTTTATCTGTGTTAAGAGGGGCAGATGACCTCGCAGTTCTGCCCCTTAAAACAATAACTACTAAATCTGATTGTGCACCATTCCAGTCGGAAATAAATTTCTTCGCCGAGCCGGGAATTGTGCCCCGACTTACAAGGTGACAACTGCGCCAAGGGACGGTAGTTCCAAAACTCGACAAACTTAACTATCATTACCATAGTTTACATTGAAGCATATTTTCCGTATTTCAAAATGCAATGAATAGATTTGATATTTCGGTTACTCCAATTTTGATTCTTTAGACATGTACTATCTATTATAAAGTGAAACCAATAACACGGATTAATAATGAGCTTAAAAATACGGCAAACAAAATCAATCTATATCTTATTGACAAATGCTGACGTCAGGTTACCATATCTGTGGTCACGGAGTAACTTACGTACTGAGACTCCAGATCCAGAGGTCCTGGATTCAATTTGCTTCTATGAAAAGAAATGTCATTCCAGTCTGAGGTTTGTGACGGGTTTAATTGAACTTTGTTAGGCAAAACTGAGAAGAGAGGGTCCAATTCCCCACCACCTTCCCTAAATTGTTCTAGGAGTGTTTTTTATGGTTTCTTCCTCCTACTCCTGCAAATGCCAGGATGGTTCCTAACCTAAGGCCGCGGCTGTCTCTTTCCAAATCCTAATTTCAATTACTTGTACACACACCCAAGCACTCGGAGCTACATGACCACAATGTCTTTAAGCCCCTAAATAAATGATCAACAAACAAGTACGAACATACAAACACACAGATACATTGATTTTTGGTCCGTGTATATCACATAAGTTCATTTCCATATTTTTATAAAGCATGCAAGAGGGCTAAAAATCAGTTAAGTCTTAACCCAGATTATCGAGAACAGATCGACACAAGCAAGCAATGTCTCTTATACGGTAGATGTGGAGATTTCACTTTTAACTCCGTAACATCATTTTGCCTTAGGCCTACGATGTTATTAGGCCTAGTTTCCTCCGGAATTAGCTTTTGGCAATGGTTTAAAAATATATTTCTTCCATCTGCCCTTGTCGAATTGCTGTACCTAATATCCTGAGGGAGATTGCTCTAGTCATGTCTAGAGGAAATTGTGTCGGTGACATTTCAGTGATGGAAATCTTAATTATAAAGTTGATATTAGGCCGTTCCAATTCCTAGTCACTCATTGCCAATTACTGTCCTTGCTCCTGGTTCTTATTAAGTGTGACACGCTGGCTCTGTAATTGGACCGGTAATTTCAAGACATTTTGCTGGCTGCTTCTTCAAGCCGAACTCTCCCATTCACGACTTGCGATTACTTATCGAACATGCTACCCCAATTACGTACTGGAATATAATTTATTTAATATGAAACTTGGAAAAGTTATATAGGCTACTTTTCTCTTTAGAGTTGAAAGTTCCATGCACGACATGATATGAAATACATGTCCATTCATTTATGCCCTTAATTTCCTATCATCCGCTACAAAATTACATCGAACCCATCTCCTCCACACTCTGTATAATTATCAGACCTTCTTAATAGGCGTCCCGCGAACCACATACGTCCCGGCGAGAGATTTCTGTTGGCACGCCATGAAAAGAGAGGAAAGTTAACTTTAAATAATTCAAAGAAAATAATTGGTTCTAAATGTTACTCTAACAATTTAGATCCCTTCTTGTTGTTTAATTTTCCGCTTTTCTAAAGACGGAATAATTTACTATTGACACTTCGGTTAGATGTTTGAACTAAATTCTGCATTCTATATTTTACTCCCCCTGCCCGAGTACCGTAATTAATCGTAAAATTCATCTCGGGAAAAATAATTAAAAAGGCCTGCTCTATGTTACACAAGGGGGAAAAATCCAACATCCCCGTATTTCAAGTGTTTGATATTTGTGTATATGCGTTTTAGTGATCAGGAAGCAATCAAATTGCCACAGTAGATTTGCACGTGTATCCACATGCCTATTGAGGGTCACAAATGAGCTGTGGTCTAGATTTACCCTATTGTACATAACAACTCTTCAAACCACGCTCATGGAGCAAGGGTGCCTTGAGCAGACTCTGGCTCAGTGCTCGACTACGGGAGTTATATACCTTACCCAGTATCAAACCAGTGACCCTACTTCCACGGAGGTCCAGCCTGTGTATCTCGTTATTATTATTATTATTAATAATACTCTTTTCTTACTGTTAAAACAGCAATATGAACGCAATGTGGATACTCATCACGGGCTGACTAATACTCTAAGAATGTGAACACTCCCTTTATGGAGTCATGTTATGGCTGGCCATCCTAAGTGTAATTCTATAAGAGCTTACCAAGCCCTTCTCAGAATAACCAGGTACAGTTGATGTCTTGATTCCTGGTCAGCAGGAAAAGACCCAATGTACTTTAAGTGAAGACGAATGGAATGTTATTAGAAATTTCTCGGAATAACCAAAGAAGAGACTAGCATTGTATACAGGAGTAAACGTTTTACAGAACATCAATCAAATTCCAACTGCTGCTTTACGTGAAAGCATTGTTTTCCTTCCAGAGAATACTGGTATATGATTGGTTAGGGTACGGGCGTCTCCCTCTGTCATATTGAGGTCAATCCGCCCATTAGATAATATTATTTAAGGGCTAGCTTTAGGGAGCTCAAGGCTCATTATTCTATAATCTGTCGCTGTGTTATGATTGAGTGGCATTAACGTCAAGCCTTATAGCTTCTGTAACTAATCTTATACAGTGTGTTCTAACTAAATAAATATCAAGTATTCTACCAAGTTGGACTTCTGCATTTCTATTGAATACGATATTACCCAGCGCGTAGAGAATCCGAAAGGACCTTAGCTTAACAAACATAAGTAGAAAAGTACGCACGTTAAGCTACGAGGGCTTTTATATATAAGGGCCGTTTGTTTTTTAAATTAACCGAACATTTAATTCTAAATCCACATTTATTTTTAGGTTTTAAATACCTTCCTGTATTTTTCTGCCTAGTTACCTTGTTTAATTAGGCACTTGTCATACCTTAAAACTAAGTTCTGAAATCCCTCCGCAAAAAAGTTTGCCGCTTGCTCTGACAACCAAGAATTCACACTTGAGGAAAATCCATTGATAGAGTGGTTATCATGAATCTTCGGCCCTCGTGAATTTTCGTGTCAATTGCAGTCACCAAGTCATCTATGATCACACACCTGAGCGTTCATCGTCATGAACATTATCACGGCCTCTTTTGAACTCGCGTACCCATTTTCGCACTTTACCTTCTGTCATTGCATTATCACCATACACCTCACAAAGCTGACGATGAATGTCTGCAGCCGACATGTTTCTTGCACTCAAAAACGTATCACAGATCGTACCTCACATGCGGCGGGCGAATCAATAATCTTGAACATTATATAGATGCACAGTTCAGAGTACAGGTTAGCTACACAGCTGCAACTGGCGCCTGCTTGTTCGCAAAGGATGTCGGAAGGTAGCGCGCACGCTTGTGCACACTAGCTACGGGCTTAAAAAACAACGGCCCTTACTTATAAAACTGCCCTCGTAGAAACTTAACTCGGGTAGACCCCGCCACCTACCTAACCATTCTCTCTCTAGCACGCTGATGACAGAGATCTGCTGCGTGATACTACAATCGCATTCAAATACAGGTATGAAGGAAACATTGCGATTCGCATACTACGTAGGTATACACGATATTATTTTCATTTCATAGTTCAAAATTTTATTCAAACCGCAAAGACAAATTGTTGGCCTATTTTCAATTTTGAAAAAAAAAAAGGCTTATGAGATCACCTTTTGACCGTGTGTGTGTGCGCGTGTGTGGGTGAGGTGTATGTGTATCCCTCCCTAATAACTTCTGAACGGCTAGAGCGATTTCAATGTAACTCGGTAAGTTCATAGCACTATTCCTGGCGACCCCGACCGTGCCCTTCAAATTGTGTTACATCTCACCAATCCAACATGACGGCTGTGCGAAATAATTCATCAGCATTCAATATCTCCGAAACTGTTCCCGATATCACCCTGGAATTTATTACGGTGATAAAGGGAACTAATAGAAGTTCACCTATGTGACCTTTGAAAAACTAGTAACTACAACACCAATATGGCGGGCACGAGAATTTGCGACTTTTAAATAGACGTTTCTCGCAATTTAACCAACCAAACGCAATAAAAAATGGTACAGTATATGTTTATACACATTGTAATGCACCGACATCTAACTTCGTTGAATTGTTTACATAACCAAACATGGCAGATGTGCGAAATATTTCACCGGCATTCAATATCTCTGAAACTATTAGCGGTATCACCCTGAAATTTTGTACAGAGATAAAGGGCACTACTGGAAGTTCATCTATAAGACTTTCAAAAACCGGTTAACTACAAAACAAACATGGCGGCCAAGCGAATTTGAAAATTTTAAATAGACCTTTCTCGCGATTTAATGTTTCAAACGCAATGAAATCTGGTACAAGAAATGTTTATACACATTGTAATGCACTGGTATCTAATTTGGTACAATTGTTTACATATCCTCAAGATGGCGGCTGTGCGAATTTTAAAATTAAGTTTTTATTTCTTGTGTCGAAATCGTTCGATCGAAGTGAAAATTTGAATAATGAACCTACGCAATAATTTTATTTAATGGTACATGACTCTATGGCCTATACATTTAACAATCCATCATGGCGACCATCCGAAATATTAAGACGGCTCTGAATATCTAAGAATCTATTATAGCAATCAACCTGATTTTTTTTTATGTTTATAGGGGCTATGAACATAAGTTCACCTATAGGACTTTAAATCACCTGGTGATCACAAATCCAACATGGCGGCAACGCGAAGTATAAATATTCACATGGACGTTTCTCGCAATTTAACCGTCCGAGTGCAGTGAAACTTGGTACAGTAAATACTTATACGAATGTTAATCCACTGGCATCTAATTTATTTCAATTGTTTCCATAACCACAAGATGGCAGCTGTGCGACATTTTAAAATCTCCTTGTTACTTCTTTTGTCCTAATCATGCGATTGAACTTTGAATGCTACACGTACACAATAATCTTCATGTAACAGTACATAACTCTAGGACCTACATATATAAAATCCAACATGGCGACCATCCGAAATATTTAGTCGGTACTCAATATCTACGAATCTATTACAGCAATCAAACTGAAATTTTGTATGTTGATAGAAGCAATTAACATAAGTAGGATATATGAGAATAGGCTGTATAGTTCTTCACGGAACTACTTGTTCTTTATGTTGGGAGATCTTTTTTACATTATGCTTAATATTCTATTTTTGCAATATCCTCGTTAATAAATTGAAAATGATTAATTTTCCTCATTGTTTTAGAATTTTGTGCGTCGCTGTTTGATCCAGAAATGGAAGACTTTTATGATTAGTCTAAAATATTAGTCACGTACCGTATCCCTTATTCACTGATTTCTAGGCCCGTTGCCAATTTTTGATGAAGAAAGTAAGTTTTCATTTGTCTGTTGGCACAGGCTAGAGTAAAACATGACTTTTCACTGATGTCTCAGTCTCCTGTAAATATTTTGGAGTTAGATGCTCAGTTTATCTTGAGTCTGTAAAGAGTTAGAAGGCAGTGAATCAATGATGTTCCTTTATTTGTGTTCAATCCCTATCAGAGACAGCGTACATGAGGGGATGGCAAGTTTGGCAGCCATCCGTAGCCATCCGTGCCCAGTTCAAGTACCCTCAAAGTTTCACCACCTAATGTACTTCTTCCTAACCCTTTTGAACTGAAGAAGAGCTAACTGTGTGACGCCAAAATATTTACAGTACATTTGTCACACTTATATCTGCTTATTCATTGATATCTAAGCCTGTTGCAATCTTTGGATGAATATAGTTTTTTTTCTATTTAGACTATGTCTTTCAGCTCTGGCTTGGGTAAAACATGGCTTTTCACGGATATTTCAATTTCATTTATGGCTGTGGTTATATAGAGGCTATTGAGGTACGGATGGTGCTGAGTAATGCCATTCAGGACACAGTTAATATCTGTGGATGCTGTGAAAGGATCAGTTCTGTTACATTGACTCAGTTAGAAAAGCAATGAGAAACTAGCTCACGCCTCCTCATGCCTAGTAAAACTCAATACAGCGCTGTAACCTTCGCAGGTGTTCTTTTCAGGCTAGCATTCTTGGGTGTTTCTTCGGAGGTTGAATTTTGATTATCGGCTCTGCCAAGAAATGTTAATTCTACTCTGAGGGCTAGAAAGGGGTACACTAAGCCTCAAGAGGCGAATCTAAGAAGAGGAGGGTTCGGTTTCTACTTCAGTCATATAGGAAGTGTATTTTTGTGGTTTCCCACGTCTACTCCAGAGAAATACCGGGAAGGTACCTAACTTTGACCAAGGCCGCTTCTTCTTCAATCCTTATCTAAAATTTCATATACACATACTAATACAGCCATAGAATAACACAGGTCGTCAGACAGATCCCACGCACACACCCAAGTACACGGGGTTACATTTCCACGATGTTGCAAAGCCCCTAAATATATCAACAACAAGCTCTTTCTAGGAACAAACGAGCCTCCTGGTTGACTACTTAACTAATGTAATATGAGTGCTATGCCCTCTACACATGCTGAACTACATTCATATTCATAACGGACCAAGCATACATTAATGTGGGTGTGAATTGACTTGTTGGAGCGATAGTTACCAAGTAAAGTTACGTGGCAATCTACTCAAATGCTGGGTTTGTAACAGCTCAATCAACTCCAGAACTTTCCTGGGTCTCTATCTAGCTCACTGCTCCATATTGATTACATAAAGCCACATCATGTATGCAGTCCATACACATCTAGAACTTTTTCTCACAACATTTGAACAGCATGCTCGGTAAAACTAGTGTTCGTCCGAGAAGAAGAGGCTTGGGTTAACATTATTATGCTCTCTGTGATGTTAAGCTAACCTGGTACATGAGTTATATCCCTTGTCTGGAATAGAACCCTCGACCACTAATACTAATGAATTCAGCTTCAAAAAGTTACTTTATTCTTATTATTATTATTCTGCACGAGTTGTCATGCACTTTCAACAGACAGCATGTGTATTGTTAGTCAATTATGGTGAGTCGAGATGTGTATATTTCCAACAACGTATAGTCCAAGTTGATACATATCCTCGTGGCCGGCTCCGTTGACATATGTCCCCCACTCCCGGTGCCACCAGAAGTCACTTCCTACCTTACCAACTTTGCTGTGACGTATGCCTCCCTCTTCCCTGGTAAATATCCAGTATGAATTATAATGTATCCAAATTTAAGTATCTTGGCTCTACGATAACTGCTGAAGTTCGTCTCATCGAGGAGGTCAACGTAAGAATTAATGTTGCGTGGATGAAGAGGCGAGCAACGACAGGTGTCATGTGTGACCGACAGATGAAAGACCACCTAAAATCGAAGATTTACCGCACTGTCATTCGTCCCGTGGCGCTTTATGGTACTGAATGTTGGCCGAGCACCAAGGAAGCAGAACGTCGGCTAAGTGTCATGGAGACCAAGATGCTAAGATAGACAGCTGGCATTACTAGGTTGGATCACATCCCCAATGAAAGAATAAGGGAAATATTTGGTGTCGCAGCAATCAACAACAAAATGCCTGAGGGTCGTCTGAGATGGTTTGGGCATGTGCTACGGACAGGAGTGGAAAACCAATGCAAATCAGAGCTACAACCTAGAGGTCACCAGGGAAAGACCAAAGGGGCGACCGCAACAACGATTGGCCGATATACTGTTCAGGGATGTGGAAAGCCTCAGCCGATATACTGTACAGGGATGTGGAAAGCCTCAGCCGATATACTGTACAGGGATCTGGAAAGCCTCAGCCGATATACTGTTCAGGGATGTGGAAAGCCTCAGCCGATATACTGTACAGGGATGTGGAAAGCCTCAGCCGATATACTGTTCAGGGATCTGGAAAGCCTCACCTTACATCCGGACATGGCCCATGAGCGAGTCAAGTGGGGAGAGCGAATTCACATAGCAGACCCTGCCACGAGGCGGGACATACGCTAAAGCAAAATAAGAAGAAGATTGTAATGTATCCCACCCAGGACTGCCTTAATTCACATAAAACCCTAGAATCCAGAGAGAACAGCTCTCTTGACATCCAGTCTCTTAAGAACTACCAACAGATTTAGTTGTCTGTTAGGGGTCACGTCTCAAAACTTGTACTCGTATATATAATATAAATAACTTCATTTACAGTATATTAATTACTAGTCGGCTAATAAATAACACAATTGGAAATATTCGCCTCCTTTGAAATATTCATCACTCAGACTCATGGTGCACCTGAGAGGAACTGGCTTAACAAAACAACAACCTAGCAAAGAAATAGTTAAGCGACAAACTTAACTCGTGTAGCCTGAAATAATTCCAACTATTCAGTTAATCAAATGAAAATTTTGCCCGTAGGTTTTCACTTCATCATAGATTTTATCTGAAGTATCGTTTAATCTATTACATTCCCTCTGAATTTAGCTATGTGCATTCTATCAACATTGCTAAAACGAAGGATAGTAATAGCGTAAGCCTTCAAGGGAAGGTTTATTGCTGACTAGAAATGCCAATCAAAGAAAGTAAGTGTTAAAAAATATGAAATGAGAGAAAGTAATCATGAACTGTATGTATATCAACTAACCACTTAGAGGCATAGATGGATAATTAACTAAAGGAATTGAGTAAATTAAGTCACACACAAACTGAAATGTCACTGTATATATTTGATCGAATTCAGTTGTCAAGCGTGCGCACTCATACAACGAATACACATAGGCCTAAACTGCCGCCAAATTGTATGAAATACACTCATTTAATGAAACAATTTGCTTGTCAACTCTCATGTGTGAAACGACATGCGTACCATCTATTGTAAACCATATTTACTAGTTCAGAAACCTTAGCGGGTGTGCGCACAATAATTCACCAAAGTTTCATCGTAATTGGAACAACGGTATATGGACGTACATGGTACGAACAGGCAAACAATGAAAATATCACGTAACATTCATTTTTAGCCTACTTTCGATTTTTGCATAAAATGAAAATAGACTTATGAGATCCACACCGGGTGAAAATTGTGTGTCTGACTGTGTGTGTATGTGAGTCTGTGTGTCTGTGTGTCTGTGTGTGCGAGTATATGTACTCTGAATGTCTGTCCCCCCTATCAATTCGAACACGGTGAAACCGAATTGAACGAAATTTGGTGCAGAGGCAGAAATAGCAAAGGGAACCTCAGTATCATGTTTGATATCACCGCCATCTTGACGTAAACGTAATGGCGGCCACCCAAATGTTCACAGCTTAAATCAAATTACGACTAACCTAATCATCCGATCTCTACCAAATTTTGCAACAACATATATTTATATGGCGAGCATCTTTTGACTATACTACAAGGTCATCAGCCCAATAGTTTGCAGATGGCGGCCATGTATGTGTGCAAATCGATTCCCCCTATCTCTTCGAACACGGTGAAACCGAATTGAACGAACCTTGGTGCAGAGGTAGAACTAGCAAAGGACACTGCAGTGTCATGTTTTATATCGCC
Organism: Meconema thalassinum; assembly: GCA_946902985.2. Classification (NCBI taxonomy): domain Eukaryota; kingdom Metazoa; phylum Arthropoda; class Insecta; order Orthoptera; family Tettigoniidae; genus Meconema; species Meconema thalassinum. The sequence goes on from OX336394.1 coordinate 183,944,327, forward strand.
GTCATCTTCACGAAAACGGCGGCCACCCAAATGTTAAAAGTTTGAATCAAATTAAGACCAACCTAATCATCTGATCTCTACCAAATATTGCAAAATTATACCTTTATGTATAAAAAAATCTTTTGACCAAAATACAAGGTCATCAGCCAATAATTAGCGGATGGCGGCCATGTAGGTGTGCAAATGGATTCCCCTTATCTTTTCGAACACGGTTAAACCGAATTGAACGAAATTTGGTACAGAGGTAGCACTAGCAAAGGGCACCTCAGTGTCATGTTTTATATTGCCGCCATCTTGACGGAAACGTAATGGTGGCCATCCAAATATAATAAGCTTAAATCAAATAACGACCAACCTAATCATCTGATCTCTACCAAATTTTGCAACAACATACCTTTTTGTGGGAAGCATATTTTGACTGAACTATAAGGCCATGAGCCCAATAGTTTGCAGACAGCGGCCATGTATGTGTGCAAATTGATTCCTCATATCAATTCAAAGACGGTGAAACCGAATTGAATATATTTTTTACAGAGGTAGCACTAGCAAAGGGCACCTCGTATTCACGTTTAATATCCGTATAGCACGTTGTATTTCAATAAGCTACTACAACCAACATTCAATATTACTCCTTGAAAAGGACAAAGAGTTATAACAATACCCATGCATTTAGGAGAAAGTAGGCTATATGTTCTTTACTGAACATCTTGTTTTATAGAGAGATATGTCCATTTGGAAAAAATACAAATAAACAAGTGTTGGTTGAATATTGTGGTAGCAAACGAACAAACAAGCAAGAGCGAAATCAACATATGAGGAGTACGATCCAGGAGGCTTTCAGCTGTTAATCGGGTGTCAACCACCGAGTTAAAGTCATGTACCTATACATGGAATGTAGAGAATTACCATGTCTGGTGCACGAAGGTCTCTTACCCACGACCTCAAACGTCGGCAGCTGTTGTTCCACTATCCAACTAATGCTGAATCTTTTTTATTTCTCTTGGTAAGGGTACACAGCTGCCGTTGTTGTTGTTGTTGTTGTTGTTGTTATTGTGACATCGTAGTTATGTAGCAACGTGTACTTATGTGTGCATATAATCTGTCTGATAAACTGTGTCATTGTGATGGCTGTACTAGCGTTTTTATTTTTAATCGGGGGTTAAGATATGGGTAGGAAGCCGTCGTGACCCGAGTTTGGAAAAATCGTGGGATAAAACAGTAAACCACTTTTAGGAAGGTTGAGGTAGGAATCGAACCCACCCCTTCACATTTCTGCCTCACGAGAATGAGCGAACCTCGTTCCAGCTCTCAGCCCCCAATTATCAAAGTTTCATATGCAAAAAGTGTTTCTGGTTTGACGACAGAATTTAGTGCCGTAATTTTGATGGCATTCGGATCATATTTACTCGAAAGATAACCGGAACAGATGGAGTGTAATATACGGCTTTCCTCGGCTGTTACCAACTCCGCTCTTTGATTTAATGCGGAAGTATTATTATTATTATTATTATTATTATTATTATTATTAATAATAATAATAATAATATCACCTAATTGGAAGTAATAAAACATCGATGTTATTCCCTTTGATATGAAGGAATAAAAGCAGTTGGAGGATGCACGTGTTGGAAGAGAAACTCAGTTACTCGAACGCCGATATATTTTTTCGAACGCCACCTTCCTCCTTCACAGAAGTGCTCTTCTGAAGAAGTGTTGCAGGAGTGTGGGGGCGTTGCATTGTCTTCAAAAGACTATGAATCATTCTGAGAGAACGTGGGTGTACACTTGATCGCCCCCTTAAGTGTATTGTATTGTGTGTGTAATGGTAGGGTATAGAGAGCTAAGCCATTTCCAGTGTTGTTTTATTGACAATTGATGTAATTTTTTAGTCAGTCAACACAATATACTTCCTATTACTTAAATATGCCGAACGAGTATTTCCGTGAATAACTATAGCATATTTTCATATATCCTACTTATGTTAATTGCCTATATCAACATTTAAAATATCTCGGTCATACAGCCCCGCGTTTATTCTTGTTCTTTTCGAATCACCCACTCTGGGGTACGTCAGTTCTATCACTTCATAGATACTTGTGCCCTCCTTTTCTCTCAATACTTCTTCATTCTATCTTATCTCCTCTTTCTTTTCTCTTGCATCGGTTTTCTGGAGACGGCTCTGGCTTGGAATTTCTTAGTGTTGTCTTTGGTCACGGTTTTGGCTGTACAATTCATCAACATGATTTCAGTAATCTGGAGCTCTCGCAGGTCCTTTTATACTTCCGTAAACCAATTAGGTTTGATCTTCTTTTTGGAAAAGAAGTCAAAGATTTTCTTGGTTATTCGAGCAGGATTCATCCGGTAGATGTGTCCATAGAAATCAATCCTTATTTTCCTGATGGTATCTGAAAGACTCTCCAACTTCACATACAGGGTGTAATTCCTATAGAAAACTTGTTTATTATTTTGGATTGTAGGACCTATGATCTTCCTCAAAATTTTTCTCTCTTTCATTTCCAATTTTTCCATTTGCTGTATGTTCTTTACTGAACATCTTGTTTCCATTTGCCCTTGTCTCCTCAAGACTAGTGTTTCTTCAGCAAAGAGTGCCTCTGGCTTAATTACGGTGTTATAATGCCTTATTTTAGTGTTCCAGGAGAGGGTTTTCTTATTGTATGTATGTTTATTCTCTTTTTCTTTTTGGTCTGTGTGGAATTTGTGAGATAATATGTGTTATTGTGATGACTGTACTAGTGTGCGCATTTATAGATTGGGGATAGTAAAGGGAAGAGCAGGCCTCGACCTTAAGTTAGGTACCATCCCAGCATTTACCTGGAGTAGAAGTGGGGGAAACTACGGAAAACCTCTTCCAGGATGGCTGAGGTGGGAATGGAACCCTGGCGCTGACAGCGGATATCCTGAGTGTTTTATTTCCATGTTTATTTTCCACACTCCCTCCAGGCAAATGCCGATATAGTAGTCTACCTTACTTCAAGTCCCGGGGTGCTTACTCCATCCCTGTCCCTAATACAGTTACACTCACTACTACATACATCACATAAATACAGGTTATCAGACAAATTCAACACACACCCAATTACACGTGGCCAAATCATTAAAAATAAAATATAATTTTCCAGTTCATTAACAATTTGTATCCCAAATTAAGATAGTAACTGGTGTTTACATGCCATTTTATTTTTGTCTATGATGAGAGTTGAATTTCTATAAGAGCTGTGTAATATTTTATGCAAATTCTATTGAGCCGAAGGGATCGTTTCTACCCCATTGTTCTGTGAAAGTGTTTCAACCTTTTATCATTTTAAATGATTTTGTCGACTTCGTCGTTACGCTGAGGTCTGGCGTTACGTTACGGCGACGGGACGAAATGTACCGAGAATGCACAGAGGTGTGTGACGTCATAGTACCGTTTGAGTTCCCCCCTTTCCACGCGCGCTACAGTGAGCGTGACGTCATCCAGACAGCTACCTCCTTTGACCTTGGTTTGCATTTGCTAATGGGCTTTGAGTTCACGCAGTTCGCTGCATGATCATGAGGCTTTCACCCAGCATTTTTCAGCATTTGTAACATTTGTAGCATTTAAAATGATATAAAGTCTCGTCTTTCAGACTGGCTATCATTCTTTTTACCCTTAATCGACACATATTTTATAACATACATATCACACTATCCATAAAGAGACAAAAATATAAGATGTTCGAAAAACTAGCCATTGACTACATAGGCCTACTGTACATATTTATAGTATAATGGAATTACATTAAAGATTGTGAACAATAATGTAACAGCACCCAATTTATTTGTTTTTATTTAATTTCGAACCCGACATATTTAAAGAAAGACTGCTTGAAATTTAATTTCTATGTCCGGAAAAGCAATATCGCACACATTCTAATTATATGGCTACGTCTGTAACTATACGGGGATGATGACCAAAATGTCCCAAGTCTCCCAAATGAATTAACAACAAACTAATTGCGACCCTCTGAGGGGGTAGGACGTCTGTGTGGTGATTAACTCTGTCTAATGCCAATGGTAAATGTTAGATTGAACAAAGTTGTTGGAAGCCAAAGCAGGTTATCCAACACAATTACCGATAATAACACATTTGTACTATAATGGTTTCATTTCAAGGCATAACTAAAACACAATGAAGCTGTAACACAGTCCGGAAACGTTCTAAAGTGTAATCAATTCGCCGAGTGTAACATTTCACTATTATACTCTGTTCCAGTCACAAACAGGAATTAACTACAAAGAGGAATAAAACCTCACCCAGCTTCGATTTGCAATCTACGTCAGCAACACACAGCATGTACATCAACTCTTTAAATCTGTATTTATCCTGCTTTATACAACCCACTTTAATCGCTCACAACTTAAGCGTAGTGGAGCTGCAGCAAGTCCAGAGATCGGAGGTTTGAATCCCAGCACTGACAGCGACTATCCAAAGTGTGGTATTTCGCCAGTTTTTCCACATTCCCTCCAGGTAAATGTGTCGTAATAGCACCCTAATTCCATCCCAGGGCAGCTACCTTATTCGTGTCTCTAATACATACAGGTGTTTTTAAGAAAATGCACGGTTTGTGTAAATACTCCAGTTTAATTATTGGTTGGTTCCTTAGTTTAGGGGCTGTGACAACGCGATCATGTAGCCTTGTGTACTTTGGGTGTGTGTTGAATCTGTCTGATAACCGGTGTTAATTGTGATGGTTGTATTAGTGTGTGTTAACTGTAATTCAGGTGAGGACTGCAGACATTCAATTTTCAAGTAGTTCCTACTTTTGCTACCGTCAACGACAACTAGTTGTGAACTTGGTTACTAGATGCCACCACAGTCGGCTCCAGGCGACGAACGTTGGAACTTAAGAGCGTTAGTCAAATCTAACCTATAATTTAGCTTCACACAATTGTAGTTAGTGGAAAGTTCTTTTACATGCCATAAATTTATGACATGGGCCCGCTGGCTTTCCTTCCCCTCTGCAGGAAGGCATACTGAGTGATTTTAACGCTCTTAAAAATCCGACGACTTCGGCCGGGTTTGAAACCGTAACCTTGAGCATAGAAGGACAGCATGTTACCAACTACGCCACCGAAGCCACCCCAGTTTGACTGTTATTGAATTGTTATCTACACGAGGCTGATGAACAAAGATGCCCCAATCCTCTGATATGAATCAACAACAACAACTTCCCTCTCTACAGAACAGCGCTCCTGGTGTAGTGGCTAGCAGTAATGGCTGTCACCCCAGAGGTCCGAGTTCGATTCCCGGCTCTGCAAATAGATTTATTTCTGGTCTGAGGGCTGAAACGGGGTACACACAGCCTTGTCAGGCAAAACTGAGAAGAGGTGCGTTCGATTGCCACCTCAACCTTCCCGGAAGTGGTTTTCCGTGGTTTCCCATTTCTACTCGACGCAAATCGGGATGGTTCCTAACTTAAGGCCAAGGGCCGCCTTCTTCCCAATCCTCACTTGGATTACAAATGGCTGGAGTGGGAATGGAACCCACCTCTTTACAGTTTTATCTCACGAGGCTGAGTTTATCTCGTTTCAGTCCTCAGACCAGAATTACAGTTTCTTGGCAAAGCCGGGAATCGAACCCGGTCATCTGGAAAGACAGCCAAGGAAGAGAAACAGAAGTTGACAATTTTGACGAGTGGTATTAGAGATTAATGCCTGTTACTAGAATATCCAGTACTAATTCCTAGCCCTAAATGAAAACGATAAGTGTTCAGTAAGCTACAACAAATAAGTTGGAAAACCTGTACAGTGATCGAGTTTTCTGTTAGCTAAACAGCTTACGCATCCTCCCAGAATTTCCCAGGAATAGAAGTGGGAAACCACGGAAAACCACTTCCAGAATGACTGAAATTGGAATCGAACCCTATTTTTCACACCGTGCTCACAATTCATTCTCTAGTTGGGTGCTGTAAATTCAAGAACTAAAGTATTTTTGTGCGAACGGCATTTGTTTTTTGTAACTGGGTGACGTTCCGGACCCAGACACCACCAGCAGATTAGGATCCGGCCTCTTGAAGTTCAGGTATTTCCAACAATAGACTCGGTTCAAAGTGGAGAACTTAGGACCTGGCGGAGAAGAAGCAGGAAGCAGATTAAGGAGCAGGAAATGAAGAACGCGAGAACAGAGAGAGACAGACTGTGGTAATCAGAGGAACAATGGAACGTCGTGGCTGTTGAAGGCGAGAGAACATCGTTATCCTTGGAATAATACAGCAGTTATTGGCAAGACACAACATTCTAGGAAAACTATCTAGTATTGCTCCAAATTCAGCTAACGCAACATCTATGAGGACCTGTAACACAACAATTGTTCCCTTGATCGCTGTAGAAGGCTTTGAAATCATTTCCAGTGTTCCCTATTTAAAAATTTACTGATACCATTTTGTAATAGGCGGGATTTATAAGGTTTCCTGAAATAAATCACAGTACTAGTCCATCAGGGTAGCAACCTAATGTGGAAACCATGACATGAAGATTTTAGGATGACAATAGATATAATAACAATAAACTTTACATTAATTTAGTGAACTACATTCGACAAAGTATGTGGTCTAACGATTGATAATTTGGCTGTGTCCCAATGTTGTTGTTGGAGTCTTCAGTTCTTTGACTGGTTTGATGCAGCGCTCCATGTCTCCCTCCTGAACTAATCGTTACATCTCTACATGGCTACCACACCCTACATCCGAGGCAATTTGTTTATCATATTCAAACCTTGGTCTATCCCTACAGTTCTTGTCCTCGACCCTTCCTTCCATAACTAAGCTTGCTATTCCTGGGTGATTTAATATGTGTCCTACCAACCGACTCCTTCTCTTCATTAGCAGTCGCCAGAAACATCTCTGGGTTACCTCTTCGTTTGTAACCCTATCTACGCATCTGATCTTCATAATTCTTCACCGATATTAACTTACGGCCTGATATTAATCTGGGACCAACTGAAAAAGAAGGACATCAAGGAAATTGAAAAGGTAAAGGCTAGATTTCTAAAAAAAAGCATTAGGAGTCTCTAAATTTACCCTATCGCGATTGGTTTACCTGCTGGTCAGAGAACCATTCTACATTGAAGATCTCAGGTTTGAATTATCATTGCCCACAACAGGAGCATACCAGAGCCTATTACAAGAACTTTGGTACAAAAGGGAAGATATATGTCTAGATTTCTTCTCCACAGACGCGATAATAAACAGGGAATGGATAACGGCTAACAAGAACTGAGGCACACCATGACTCGCTTTGCGGTCCATGGTTTTCACTACAAAATCTGTAAAAGAGATACCAACCATGAACCAAGTGACCTGTGCCAGTGTAAACTCTGTGGTGGCCAATGTGATAGATATCATGTGATAAAATGCAAAAGCAGGAATATCTCGTTGACAAACTTTTGTAATAGTTAAGTGCTTTATGAACTATGGAACTATACATTGAACACTATATCTATATTATTATTGTATGGCCTTTGGCTGCATTAAATATTTAATTAATAATTCTCCTGTAACACCACATTTAAAACGCTTCAATTCTCCACTTTTCTGCTGCTCCAATAGTCCAGGATTGACTTCCATGGAGTGCCACGCTCCAGACAAAGGCTTTCAAATATGACTTCCTAATACCTAAATCTATATTCGATGGCAACAGATTCCTTTTTTGTAGAAATGCTTTCCTTGCCTGAGCCAACCTACTTATTTACATCCTCTTTGCTTCGTCCATCACTGGTTGTTTTGCTTCCTAAGTAACAGATGTCGACTACTTCCTTCAGCTTTTCACCTGCCAATTTGATGTCCTTAGAGGTTTCTGATTTTTTTCGGCTGCATTCCAATACTCAAGTTGATAACTATTGACTAGGTGCTAGCAACTACTCACTATGTGCTATGCATTACGGATATTTGGGACATGTCTGCTTGATTCATGGCCTCCTTCATATAATTGTTTCCAGAAACACACTGGGTTTACATGCCAATACCAATTTCTTTATCTTCCTTGAAGTAGTCGACAATCAAGCAAGGAATTTCGTTCACTAGCTACTACAGACTTGATTGCTATGTGCTAAGCAGCTTTGGAACATGAATTGTGACGTCACATCCGGAATATTAGTCGGCTATCTAGCTCACTACGGCTGAAAATGTAGTATTGGGACACAACCTTTGTAGCTCTTCAGTCAGTAAACACGATTGTGCCCAAATAATTGGCGGGGTACAAGAGCTCTACTTAGTATAAAAAAAGTCCCCGATTCTTGGATGTTACGGGTAAACTCGAGAACCACTGGATGGATTTTGATACGGTTTTCACCATTCTGTAAAGGATACCTCCAGGAAGATCTCTGTAGAAAATAATTCATTTATGATTAAAGGACGCCAATCAGTAACGATTTCAGTGAATAAGTCGAAAGAAAAACCTGGCGTCTGTGCGCTTTTTAAGCTTACGCTGGGCAAACCGTTAAAAATATCAATATACTATGAGTGTAAGAATTGTTCACCATGAAAAGTTCTACAAAAAATGCCACGAGGGCATATCTCTATCTTCAATACAACGCCTACTATAAGTGTTTTTAGATTGGACGGATGGGGGATTAGAGTTTCATGCACCTCGCCATTCTTAAATTACGTCTGACAAGAATTCGTTGCACATGCATCTCCATGATAATATAATTAATAGTCCAGTCAGTGATTTTAACCCATCATGCTGAGGCGTAAAACGGATATAGGTCGTAGTTCATTGACATTGAAAATAAAGGCGCTTATCACGTAATGCATTCATAACTGTTCCCAGGCGAAGCCGGGGTGGGTTGCTAGTACAGTATAAATATGTAACGACACTCCTGAAAAGAATACATGTATTAATTAGATTATCACAGACAACGGGGAAATGTAGGATTACGCGATTCGGCACTCGAGTTATCATCATCAGATACTGATCACTGTGTAGCGGTTAAAATTTACACTACTAAATTAATTAATTAACTAAATTAATTAATTAATTAATTAATTTAAATTAATTTAAATTTCACAGGGTTGACATCACAAGTCGAGTGAGTACAGCGTATTTAGTATTTTGATAGTGTTTGTTTGTTGACTTAATACTATAATATTTTATATTTGTACACACGTGTACACACATAATCATTACATAATTCAAACAAGCTGTTTCGTGAAGAACTAAATAGCCTATTTTCATATATCCGATTTATATCAATTGCCTCTATCAACATACAAATTGTCAGTTTGATTGCTGTAATAGATTCGTAGATATTGAGAACCGTCTAAATATGTCACCATGTTGGATTTTTAGCCTACTTTTCACATTTTGCAAAAATGAGGAAAAAGTAGACTTATGAGATCGATCCGGGCAAATGTGTGTCGGTCTGTCAGGCTGTGAGTGTGCTGATAGGTCCAATTTTAAAATGCATGTAACTTCTATACTAACTAATGGATTTCATTAAAAATTGACACAACAATAGATCATATTATTTCAGATTATTTCTGACCAATACATGTATGTCATTGTTGCCAACATGATTTTACGCGCGCTGTTAGATCCAATGTTTAACTGCATGTAACGTCCATGCTATCCATTGGACTTCAACCAAATTTTGTATTCTGTAACTTAAGAGATGGAACTAAAAATATATTCCGTCACCAGGGCTACCAACGGTAGTGCTCTATTAGTCTACATTAGGTTACATTATGTCAGGTATACAGTATTTCGAACTAATTTGAAATTTCTATATTACCAACTTAATTTCGTAATTATTCTAGATAGATCCATATAGATTAATCATTGGCATGAATTTTAAATGTTATGAAAAGTACGCTCTCTAGTTCGTCACAGAACTTCTTGTTATATTATAGGCCTTAGATGTATGTATATTACATGAAGATTATTGTGTAGGTGTTTTATTCAAACTTAAATCGCATGATTAGGATACAAGATGTAAAAGCGGGATTTTAAAATTTTGCTCAGCTGCCATCTTGTGGTTATGAAAATAATTTTAATGAATTAGATGCCAGTCGATTAAAATTTGTATAAGCATATACCGTACCAAATTTCACTGCGTTCGGATGGTTAAAACGCAAGAAACGTCCATTTGAATATTTAAATTTCGCGTCGCCGCCATGTTGGATTTGTGATCGCCAGGTTATTGAACATCCCATAGGTGAACTTATGCTGATAGCTTCTATACACTTACAAAATTTCAGTTTGATTGCTGTAGTAGATTAATAGATATTGAGAACCGTCTACGCCGTGTTGGATTTTAATATGTAGGCCATAGAGTTATGTACTATTAGATGATGATTATTGTGTACGTTAATTATGCAAATGTTGATTTCGATTGCATGATTAGAACACAAGAAATTTTAAAAAATTCGAAATTAGGACAGCCGCCATCTTGAGGTAAAATACACAATTGAACTAAATTAGATACCAGTGCATTACAATGTGTATAAACATTTGCTGTACCAAGTTTCATTGCGTTTGGATCATTAAATCGCGAGAAAAGTCTATTTAAAACTTTCAACTTCGCTTGGCCGACATGTTCGTTTTGTAGTTAACCGGTTTTTGAAAGTCTCATAGATGAACTTCCAGTAGTGCCCTTTATCTCCGTACAAAATTTCATGGTGATACCGGTAATAGTTTCGGAGATATAGAATGCCGGTGAAATATTTCGCACAGCCGCCATCCTGAGGTTATGTAAACAATTGAACGAGGTTATGTAAACAATTGAACGAAGTTAGATGTCGGTGCATTACAATGTATATAAACATATACTGTACCTAGTTTCATTGCGTTTGGTTGGTTAAATCGCGAGAAACGTCTATTTAAATTTCGCATTTTCGCTTGGCCACGATGTTGATTTTGTAGTTACCAGGTTTTCAAAAGTCACATAGGTTAACTTCCAGTAGTTTTCTTTATCACCGTACAAAATTTCAGGGTGATATCGGTAAAAGTTTCGGAGATATTGAATGCTAGTGAAATATTTCGCACAGCCGCCATGTTGGATTGGTGAGACGTATCAAAATTTGAAGGGCACGGTCGGGGTTGCCCGGAATTGTGCTATGAACTTACTGAGTTTCATTGAAATCGCTCCATCCGTTTAGAAGTTATTCGGGGGACACACAAAAATCCATTATACACACACACACCATCACACACACACGCACACACAGACAGACACACGGACAAAAGGTGATCTCATAAGCCTATTTTTTCATAAATGAAAATAGGCTAAACAAAAGTCAAGACAAAAAGGGAATTCACAACCAAGAAGAACTACTACAATACTGTCCGCCATTATACGAGTGAATTATAGGACAAATACAGCATTGCTAATTCCTCAATAACTTTTACCCAGACCAATGGTTTTTCCTTAGACCATTATAATTATTATTATTAAACACAATGTTTACAAAAAGACAGAAACGTAATTATTGAGTGAATAAGATAATACTGATATCACCAAGCTAAAGGCGACTACAATGTAGGTAGAAGAATCGAGAAAAGACATGGAGGAAGTTTGCGTACATCCAAAAGAGTGCTGGAATAGGGCTGTGTTTCGAGCTAAAATTGATAACTTCAAGGGGTTTAAGGAAAGACCCAGTAGAAAGACCAAAACACCTGGTCAGAGGAACCACAGCGAATGGATGAAGGAATTCTGGGTGAAGAAAAAGGAACTGACCAGCAAATCAATTGTTTCCCGTGGTCCACAGTTGGCCAAATTCGAAGAAAGAAGAATTCATACATTGCTTTGATGGATGCTGCTGTATTTTCATTAATGTGTGTAGTAAAGGCTGTTCCTGTTGTTAGCAGGGTGATTTCCAGGTATTTGTACGAGGTAACGATTTCAAGTTGATCTTCACCACAGGTGAACTTGTCCAATGCGCACTGTTTCCCACCCCTTCTAAAATTCATAACTTTTGTCTTCTCGCTGTTATTGCTCAAGGAGTTATCCTTCGCCCAGTGCCGGAGTCTATCTAGTCAATTCTGCAGGACGACAGGATCCTTGGCTAATAACAACGTATCATCCGACCATTATAATTGCTAGGTAGTAATATACACCCCTTGTTTTTGTCACGCACAGTGGTAGTACTCACGCATCAAGAGCCTTTATCCAGACCAATCGCTTTGCCCTATTAATCCTTTTTCACATAATTACACGGTGTATTTTGTATCCCATGTGTTGGTATCAGTAAATGTGACGTCAGTGTGTACGCATCGGTAACAGTTTAAGAGACCTCAAATGCCTGACAAACATGGCAATTGTCGTTGAATGAGCACGAAATATCATCATCATCATATATATATTATTTCAGTAGTATGCATCACTCCTGCGGCGCTCACAAGAGACCGATCGTGAAAAATGAGCATTCAAATGAAAGAAAATATACATTACCAGTGATTCATTGCATTCTAATTTCATAAATATCTGTAATTTCTTTAAAAAATGACTTTAAAAAAACTGTGCGAAGTGTGCGATTTGCAGTTACTCTTGCTGCAGGAAGATACGCTCCATAATTGGTGTCCACATGACATTTTGGCCGCTGTGTCGCCTTTTTTTTATGTCATTTTAACATTCTGAGGTCTTTCTTTATCATTTGCATCGATTTTAGAAACAGTAAATGAAAGGAATGTGTTCATTTTCAGAATCAGTAGGCTAAATCATTGGATTGGGTACTCAAATCGTATAACCGGCGAGTATTACTGCTAAACTTTCAATCAATGGACTCAGTACAAACATGATTTAAGCTCATCCGTCTAAAGAATGGATTTATTATATTCCAGGTTTGTTAAAATATGCCGCGATACAGGATTCTCTTCTGCATTCTAATTCCATAAATATCGATTTTTGTAAGAATTGTGCTTTTTGCAAATACTGTTCCTCTAACAAGCTGCAATTCTGAGTTGTCGTCTAAAACCTTAAAACATTGAACGCTAATTCTCTAACAGTTTTTCTTCTATCTGATTTTCAGAATCAGTTAATCAATGGATTGTGTACAGGTTTTTCTTCTGCATTCTAATTCTATAAATATCGATTTTTGTAAGAAGTGTGCTTTTTGCAAATACTGTTGCTGTATCATGCTAGAGTTGTCGTCTACAGCCATGAAACTATCATCATCATCATCATCATCATATAGGCCTCATAAATTAGCAGTGAAGAATTGCATTCTAATTTCATAAATATCAATTTTTGTAAGAAGTGTGCGATTTGCAAATACTGATGCTCTAACATGCTGCAATTATGAGTTGTCGTCTAAACCCTTAAAACTATTAAACGTTAATTATTTTACAGGTTTTTCTTCTGCATGCTAATTTCATAAATATCGATCATTTTGCATGGTTTTCAGAAACAGTAAATCAATGGATTGAGTACTCTAAATCGTATAACCGGCGTGTGTTACGGCGTCTAAAATCTTAGAACTATTAAACATTCATTCTTTTACAGGTTTTTCTTCTATCATTTCCCATGGTTTTCAGAATTACTAAATGAATGGATTGGGTACTCAAATCGTATAATTTCATAGATATCGAGTAACCGATGAGTGTTATGATGATCCAAATTTCAGTGATTGCCTTCTTAAGTTACGGAACGTACAACTTGCAATTCTGACTGAAATGTATCGAATAACCGGTGAGTGTTACGGCTAAGCTCTCAATCAATGGACTAGGCACAGAAATGGAATCAACAGTGACAAATTGCATTTTAATTTCATAAATATTAAAGAAAGATACCAGCCACAGCACGCTCTCATGCTGACGCTCCACTCGGGAAAGCGAAAGCTCCCCTGTAGGTAACGTGCAAAGGAGTTTAGCGTTGAGCGCTACACACAGGACAAGGAAAGCACCCCAGTAGGTAACGTGCAAAGGAGTTTAGCGTTGAGCGCTACACACAAAACAAGGAAAACACCCCTGTAGGTAATGTGCAAGGAGTTTAGAGCTGAGCGCCTCACACAGGAACGGGAAAGTTGCCATGCAGGCAGTGTGTAAAGGTGTTTAACGCTGATCGTTGCACTTAGGAACAAGAAAGCCTCACTGTAAGCGGGGCGTGAAGAATTTTTCCAACGAGGGCTGTCCTGATAAGGGAGAAGGACGCTCCTCAGCCAAGAAGTTAAAGCAGGAAATCTTGACCAAGATGCTTTCATAAATATCGAATAACTGGTTTGTGTTATGATGATCCAATTTTCAGTGATTGCCTTTAAGTTAGAGAACGTAGAACTTGAAATGTAAACAGTGTTCTATAATCATTTGGATCAAATTGAAACATAACAGCCTTTCTCCTTAAGACTCTCATTATAAACATATTGGGAAATGTGTGGTTTATGAACAAGCGAGATTTTCTAATTTCATAAATGTCTATAATTCATACGAAACCTTAGAACTATTAAACATTAATTCTTTTACAGGTTTTTCTTCTAGCATTTCCCAAGATTTTCAGAATTACTAAATCAATGGATTGGGTACTCAAATCGTATAATTTCAATTGCAATTCTGACTGAAATATATCGAATAAACGGTGAGTGTTACGGCTGAGCTCTCAATCAATGAACTCAGCACAGAAATGGAATCAACAGTGACGAATTGCATTTTAATTTCATAAATATCAAGGAAAGAAACCAGCTACAGCACGCTCTCATGCTGACGCTCCACTCGGGAAAGCGAAAGCACCCCTGTAGGTAACGTGCAAAGGACTTTAGCATTGAGCGCTACACACAGGACATGGAAAGCACCTCTGTAGGTAACGTGCAAAGGAGTTTAGCTCTGTTCGTTGCACTTAGGAACAAGGAAGCCTCAGTGTAAGCGGGGCAAGAAGAAGTATTCCAACGAGGGCTGTCTTCATAAGGGAGAAGGAGGCTTCCCTGCCAACAAGATAAAGCAGGAAATCTTGACCAAGATGCTTTCATAAATATCGAATAACTGGTGAGTGTAAAGATGATAGAATTTTCAGTAATTGCCTTCATAAGTTAGAGAACGTACAGCTTGGAATTCTAACTGAAATGCAAATGGTGTTCTATAATCATTTGGTTAAAATAATAACATAACAACCTTTCTCCTTAAGTGTCTCATTATAAACCTATTGGGGAAAGTATGACTTATGAACATGCGAGATTTCTCGCACGGGTCCGCTAGTAAAGACATATTTACGTAATTTAACTCATATTTCCATCGCAGTAGTGATGATATACAGTAATTTCAATTGATAATGACTCCCAGATTATAAAATAAGGTATGACCATCATAAAAATGACATATTATCTAAGTGCAAGTATAGAATCCAGGATCACCACTCCTGCTGTACAGTATTCCACGGGTAGTTGGTTATTGTTGTTGTATTATTATTGTTGTTTTAAGGAACAGTGGGGTCATTTGCTCCATTTCGGTTGGTTGGTTCTGACAACGCGATCATGTAGCCCCGTGTACTTTGGGTGTATGTAGAATCTGTCTGATAACCGGTGTTAATTGTGATGACTGTATTAGTGTGTGTTATCTGTTTTTTAATTCAAGTAAGGCCTGCAGACTTTTGAATTTTTCAAATAGTTCTACTTTTACTGCCAAACGCACCGTCAACGACAACTAGTTCAGAACTTTGCTACAAGACCTCACCGCAGTCGGTTCTTGGCCACGAACGTAGAAACCTAATAAGAGCGTTGTTTACATTCTTAACCTATACAATTTAGCTTCACACAGGTGTAATTAGTGAAAGGTTCTTTAACATGCCATAAATCTATTACATGGGACCGCCGCGCCGGTTTTACTTCCCCTCCGAAGGAAGGCATATTGAGGGATTTTTAAAGCTCATAACAAATCCGATGACTTCGGCCGGATCTTGGACATAGAAGCTCAGCATGCTACCAACTATGCCACCGAAGCCGCCTTGCTCCATTTCCATGGGTAAATCTTTCATTACAAATCCGCCCCTAAAAAAACCTGAAAAACATCATTAGGTATAAGACGATAGGCAGGTATGACTATGTGGTCGTATTCATTGATTTTAAGAAAGCGTATGACTCAATTGACCGCGAGTCGCTACTGAATATTCTGGAAGAATTTGGAGTGGATGACACGTCTCGAAATCTGATTAAACAGACTTTGACCGACACAGTGTCAAAAGTAAAATTCAATGGCGAGGTCTCAGATCCCTTTGTAATCAAAACTGGTGTCAGACAAGGTGATGGATTATCTCCAATCCTTTTCAACTGTGTATTAGAAAAGGTCATTCGTGAATGGAGGAAGACACTGAGTCGGGAAGAAGGGAATGAAGATCGATTCAGGCTAGGGCCCAAACTGAAAGGGGTGCACGTTGATTGTTTGGCTTTTGCAGATGACCTAGCTATTTTTGCCAACAATATTAAATCAGCCATTGTAAAGATTAATCGGTTGTCAGAGATGGCTGAGAAAGTAGGTTTACAGATTTCCTTTGAGAAGACATAGTACATGACAACCATCAGTGATGGACCAGAATGGATGAAGACAAACCAAGGAAAGATTAAACGTGTAGAGAAATTTAAATACCTGGGTGAGGTAATCCAGCAAAATGGCCTAGAACAGGAAGCAATTAATCTTAGAATCTGGAAATTAGACCGAGCCTATCACCTGCCGAAAAATCTCTATAATAAGAAGTCGCTGAGCATTGGAGCCAAATTAAGACACTACAGCACGGTTGTCAAACCTGAAGCATTATATGCTTCGGAGACTTTGACTATGAACAGGCGGGGACTAGTCGACCAGTTGGTCAAAAGAAAACGCAGGGTATTGAGAAAAATTTTAGGCAACAGATGGGTTGACTGGCACATACGTTTGAAGTCGAACGAAGAGTTATATAAAAAGATAGAACCAGTCACGTCAACAATAAAAAGGAAAAGGTTGTTGTTCTATGGACACATTTTCAGAATGTCCAACGATCGTCTAACAAAGAAAATTTGGAATTTCGTGAAACCAAAGAAGAAAAAATTGGCATGGTTTGAAGAATGTAACACAGACCTTCTAGAAATTGGTATTCCGGACTGCAAAATTATGAACAGGTGTGAATTCAGACACCTAATCAAAAATTACCAGGGATTTAAGGTAGGGGCAGAACCCAAAAGACGGAGGGGACCTCTTTCAGAAGATCGGAAGAAGGCGCTGAGTGATGGGCTCAAGAGATACTGACAGGACATCAAAGCTGGCAGACGATCTAGAACGAAACATTGATTTTGATTGTTACTCCGTAGTCCATAGTGGCTCAATTCGAATGTAAAAAAAAAAACAAGTAGTTCCGTGAAGAACTATACAGCCTATTTTCATATATCCTACTTATGTTAATTGGCACTATCAACATACACAATTTCTGTTTGATTGCTGTAATAGATTCGTAGATATTGAGAACCGACTAAATATTTCGGATGGTCGCCATGTTGGATTTTATATATGTAGGTCCTAGAGTTATGTACTGTTACATGCAGATTATTGTGAACGTGTAGTATTCAAAATTCAATCGCATAATTTGGACACAAGAAAAAACAAGGAGATTTTAAAATTTTGCAGAGCTGCCATCTTGAGGTTATGGAAACAATTGAAATAAATTAGATGCCAGTGAATTAACATTCGTATAAGGATTTACTGTACCAAGTTTCACTGCACGCGGATGGTTAAATTGCGAGAAACGTCCATGTGAATATTTATAATTCGCGTCACCGCCATGTTGGATTTGTGATCACCAGGTTATTTTAAGTCCTATAGGTGAACTTAAGTTCATAGCCCCGAATGAACTTCGATCGCGATTTAAGCGCACTGAAACCTGGTACAGGAAATATTTATACACATTGTAATCCACTGGTATCTAATTTAGTTCAATTGTTTACATAACCTCAAGATGGCGGCAGTGCGAATATTAAAATTAAGTTTTTATTTCTTGTGATGTAGTCATCGAAGTGAATGTTTGAATAATGAACCTACGCAATAATTTTCCTTTAATGGTTCATACCAGGCTGAAATCGTCGGATTTTCTAAGCACGTTAAAAATCACTCAGTATGCCTTCCTTCGGAGGGGTAGTAAAGCCGGCGGTCCAATGTCATAGATTTATAGCATGAAAAAGAACCTTCCACTAACTACATTTATGTAAAGCCAAAATTTGTTGTGTAGATATCTCTATATTAGAACCAACGTTCGTCGCCAGGTGCTGGCTGACTGGCATCTAGTACTCAAGTCCGCAGCTAGGTGACATGCACGGTAGCATTTGGTAGCAAAAGTAGGAACGTCTTGAGAAATTGATCGTCTGCAGTCCTTACCTGAATCACAGATAACACACACGAATACTGCTATCACAAATAACACCGGTTATCAGACAAATTCTACACACACACAAAGTACACGGGGCTACATAACCGCGTTGTCGCAGCCCCTAAACTAAGGAACCAACCAACCAACCAACCAATGCTTCTTCACAAAGATAGTAGTGTCGAAAACGAAAAAAAAAAAAAAAAAACAAGTAGTTCCGTGAAGAATTATACAGC
Source organism: Meconema thalassinum (assembly GCA_946902985.2). Lineage (NCBI taxonomy): Eukaryota > Metazoa > Arthropoda > Insecta > Orthoptera > Tettigoniidae > Meconema > Meconema thalassinum. Next base: position 183,962,852 of record OX336394.1, read on the forward strand.
CTATTTTCATATATCCTACTTATGTTAATTGTCTCTATCAACATACACATTTTCAGTGTGATTGCTGTAATAGATTCGTGGATATTGAGAACCGACTAAATATTACGGATGGTCGCCATGATGGATTTTTTAATATTTTGGTCTTAGAGTTATGTACTGTTACATGAAGATTATTGTGTAGGTGCAGTATTCAAACTTCAATCGCATGATTAGGACACAAGAAGTAAAAACGAGATTTTATAATTTCGCACAGCTGCCATCTTGTGGTTATGGAGACAATTGAAAAAAATTAGAGCCAGTGGATTAACATTTGTATAAGGATTTACTGTACCAAGTGTCACTGCGGTCGGATGGTTCAATTGCGAGAAACGACCATGTGAGTATTTATACTTCGCATCGCCGCCATGTTAGATTTGTGATCACGAGGTTATTGAAAGTCCTATATGTGAACTTATGTTCATAGCCCCGAATGAACATTAAAACATTCAGTTTGATTGATGTAATAGATTCGTAGATATTGACATCCATCTAAATGTTTCGGATGGTCGCGATGTTGGATTATAATATGTATTGGCCATAGAGTCATGTACCATTAAGTAAAATTATTGAGTAGGTTCATTATTCAAACTTTCACTTCGATCGCATGATTACGACACAAGAAATCAAAACGTAATTTTAAAATTCGCACAGCCGCCATCTTGAGGTTTTGTAAACAATTGAACTAAATTAGATACCAGTGCATTACAATGTGTATAAACATTTCCCTACCAAGTTTCATTGCGTTCGGATCATTAAATCGCGAGAAAGGTCTATTTAAAATTTTCAACTTCGCTTGGCCGCCATATTTATTTAGTAGTTAACCGGTTTTTGAAAGTCTTATAGATGAACTTCCAGTAGTGCCTTTTATCTCCGTACAAAATTTCAGGGTGATATCAGAGATATAGAATGCCGGTGAAATATTTCGCACAGCCGCCATCTTGAGGTTATGTAATCAATTGAACGAAGTTATATATTTTTGCATTACAATGTGTATAAACATAAACGTTACCAAGTTTTATTGCGTTTGGTTGGTTAAATCGCGAGAAACATCTATTTAAAAGTCGCAAATTCGCTTGTTCGCCATGTTGGTTTTGTAGTTACCAGGTTTTCAAAAGTCACATAGGTAAACTTCTAGTAGTTCCCTTTATCACCGTAAACTATTCCAGGGTGATATTGGTAATAGGTTCGGAGATATTAAATGCTGGTGAAATATTTCGCACAGCCGCCATGTTGGATTGCTGAGACATAACAAAATTTGAAGGGCACGGTCAGAGTTGTCCAGGGTCTTGCTATGAACTTGCCGAGTTTCATCGAAATCGCTCCAGCCGTTTAGACGTTATTAGGGGGAGACACACACCATCACACACACCATCACATACGCACACACATACACACGGACAAAAGGTGATCCCATAAGCTTATTTTTCATAAATGAAAATAGGCTAAAAAACCAAAATAGCCACGGGCAATCAGTTCGTTGTCCTCCCCCGCAGCCTACACAATTGATATCTCACTCTCCGCTAGTTCCGAAACGAAAGGAAAGGAAAGGAAGCTTGTAGTTTAACGTGACCGTTAATCTTGAGATCATGAGCCACGGGACCTCCTTTTTACGTGGAATCCGAACCACAGGACATGGCATTTCACTTCGAAAATCTCACATGCATTGACCGGGAATCGAACCCGGACCGCCTTGGTGAGAGGCATACAGCTAGACCACTGAGCCACCACGCCCCCAGTTCCGAAACGAAAAATTGGCTTTTGGGACTTGTAAGTGGAGGAGTCTGTGTGGCCCTTCGGCTAAAATGTTTGGAGACCCCTGGCATAGATTGACCTTACATGACTTGTATCATGTGTTACGTTATAATAAAGTTATACGAGGGTCATTCCTTAAGTCATGGCAAATGTGTTAGCCTATATCATTCGAACATATGGAATCACGGTAAATCCAGTGTAGACATTCGAAACTTCGCGGCAAACAGCACAGGATTCACCCAGCAGAAAGCGACTGTAAGTGCAGATGGCTAGGTGCCAGCGTCATACACGTTCATTCTGAGCTTGGCCGTGCTACAAGATGCATGTAAGCAGATTGGAACAGCGATCATTCATTGCTTTCTTCGGTGACAGAAATGCTACACAGTGTCATGCAGCACTACAGTAAGTGAAGCTGTGGGTGATTACCGAACAGTTGCACGTTGGGTGGAGGCTTTCCGGCATGGACGCGCAGCAACTGCAGACTCGCCGCGAAGTGGGCGCTCCTTGTCTTCCCGAACTGACATGTCCGTGTCTGTTATTTAACAGTGTTCCAATGCACAGTGGGTCAAAATCGAATTCTAGGAGGACAACATTATTTATTTTCTTAATAAAAAATCAAAATGTATTACTTCTACAGCATTCTCTTATAATTGCCGCTCACTATTCTGGTATATAAACGCATCTTAGTGTAAATCTGTCACCACTGTTCGAGCAGCCTGAATTGGAGGGTGAATGTAAGTGGCTGTGGTTTTAGGTTGTCTTTGTGGTTAGTGTGATGCTTTAAGATGGAACATGCAGCTGAAGGCATGATCTTTCTAACGTGTTTCAGTTATTGAAAATGAAAATCCACAGCCTTCTTCCAGTCTCCGATCGGGTCAGGAATGGAATGAATGAAGCCCCCATCTAGCGGCGAGGATATGAACTGTGCCGGCTGCCGAGGCCTGACGCACTCCTCTGGGGCAATGATTAAATGAATGACAGATGAAATGAAATGATAGTGGAGAGTGTTGCTGGAATGAAATTTTGACAGGGAAAACCGGAGTACCCGGAGAAAAACCTGTCTGCCTCCGTTTTGTCCAGCACAGATCTCACATGGAGTGACCGGGATTTGAACCACGGACTCAGCGGTGAGAGGTCGGCGTGCTGCCGCCTAAGCCACGGAGGCTTGTTTCAGTTATTAATGGGCCTAATTGTTACGTAATTTTAGCTATATTTGCATTATATAATATTTAACTATTACTTTTAAAATTATATTTTCACTTAGATTTTTAGTACGTCGCGTCATTCTGCGTCACTTTCTACTTAATGTTCAAATGTAGATAATGTCTTGTAGTTTACGCCTGTTATAAGATTTTTTGCATCTTTTTGCAACTTACTTATTTATTTTACGTTTTAGAAGATGCCGAGCAACCAGTTCTCACTCATTTACAACAGTTTGAAGCACTGGGTTTGACAATTATGTCAAAAGTGAAACTTTGTGAAGTTGTTAAAAGTAAATTAGGCGTAGAAAATTGTTCTGAAGAGATATCTGAATGCTCTATCCAACTCCTAGTCATACACAAGTTTTTGCATGTGTAGACGTTTCTTAAAAAAAGGTCTTAGCTGATGTTTATTATGAAGTAAACAAATTATATACGTTGCTTTCACTCAAAATTCATGATTAAAACGTAAAAATAATTTTGTCCCCCTGGATTTCGATTTTGACCCACTGTGCAATGCTTGGAAACGGTGCCCTGGATGTTAATTGATTGATTTGTGTTCCATTTGTGCTGGTGCAAAACAAATTTAAACACAGTTCCATTGTGTCGTTTTCATTTGTACCTTTGCCGTTAACTCCTGTACTCGAGCCCTGTTCTCTGTTGGCATTGAGATATCACACGGCCTTAACGGTTCAATGCGCATCGTGGATTTTCAATTATCGAGAGATATAACATAGTTGACATGTCTTATGGAATGGCCCTCGTAATAAATAATGGGTCCTGTCTGCCAATTACAATCTAATCTGTAGGTGGAGGCTACCAGAGATCCCTTGTGAGCTGAGGTAACTATATTTGTCTGAGTTATCCTAGAACATGATCCCCACAAAGATGGACACTCTGAGCCGGTGTAACAGTAATTGTCTCCACAGCCCAGTTACACAAACGGGCACACACGCTGAAATTAAGTTTTAATAAGCGTCTCCCGTGGGGATACATACTTGTTAACACAGCCTCCACGAGAGTGGTCCACGGGGACGAGATTAGTGAGATGGGACGAGTAATGCTGTGTCCAGATTAGCATTACCGTGTGGCATTGTGGGCATGTGATAAGGTAGCTGCAGATCGAGCTCAATATTAAGTTGAAGCACAGCAAAAGCTACTAGCATCTTGTAATTGATTTACTCCAGGTGGCATAGATGAAACTGGAATTAATGGCTAGTATTTGTGCCACAGTTATCAGTTCTCCTTCGGTAACCTGCGATGTAGCCATGCGTGGTCTCTATATTAACCACTTGTCATCCGATTGCGATTACATTTTGGTGAGTTGTTGTAAATTCTCCCGGGATGATCATAGGCATAATTAATCCATTTCACAATAGATAACGCGCGAGTAGTTTAAAAAATGCGTAATGGCGATGCGCTCATATATAATTCGTCCGATTGCGATCAAATTTTGGTGAGTTGTTGTGCACAGTCCCGGAAAAGTAATAGGCGTAGTAAATCCAATTTACAATAGATGGCGCGCGAGTAGCTTCAACAAAATTGCGTGCGTTTGTTTCAAGAAAGTCCCACATGTGTTCATATACCATTCATCCCATTGCGTTGAAACTTGGGTGAGAAGTTCTGTACACTTCAGGTAAGGTTTATGGCTTAGTGAAACCACTTAACAAAATGTAGCGCACGAGTAGATTCTACAAATGAGCGTCGACGGGTGAAGCGATTCAACAAAGTCCTGTATGCGTTCACGTACCATTCGTCCGATAGCGATGAAACTAGGGTGAGAGGTTGTGTACACTACAGGCAAGGTTTCTAGCTTAGAAAATCCATGTTATAATAGGTAGCGCACGAGTAGATTACACAAATGAGCGACGACGCGCGAATCGATTCAACAAAGTCCCGTATGCGTTCATATACCATTCGTCTGATAGCGATGAAACTAGGGTGAAATGTTGTGTACACTACAGGGAAGGTTTCTGGCTTAGTAAATCCACTTAACAATAGGTATCGCACAAGTAGATTCAACAAATGAGCGACGACGGGCGAAGCGATTCAACAAAGACCAGTATGCGTTCACATACCATTCGTCCGATAGCAATGAAACTTGGGTGAGAGGTTGTGTACACTACAGGCAAGGTTTCTGGCTTAGTAAATCCATGGTATAATAGGTAGCGCACGAGTAGATTGAACAAATAAGCGACGACGCGCGAAGCGTTTCAACAAAATCCTTTATGCATTCATATACTATTCGTCTGATAGTGATGAAACTTGGCTGAGATGTTGTGTACACTTCAGGGAAGGTTTCTGGGTTAGTAAATCCACTTAACAATAGGTATCGCACAAGTAGATTAAACAAATGTGCGACGACGCGCGAAGTGTTTCAACATAGTCCCGTATGCGTTCATATACCATTCGTTCGAAAGCGACTAAACTTGGGTGAGTTGTTGTGTACACTCCAGGGAAAGTTTTAGGCTTAGTAAATCCATTTTTCAATAGGTAGCGCACAAGTAGATTCAACAAATGAGCGAAGTCGCGCGAAACGTTTCAAGAAAGTCCCGTATACGTTCATATAAGTTATCATTCGTCCGATAGCGATGAAACTTGGGTAAGTTGTTGTGTACTCATCAGGGAAGGTTTCTGGTTTAGTACATCCGCTTTGCAGTAGGTATCGCACAAGTAGATTCAACAAATGAGCGACGGCACGCGAATCGTTTCAACCAAGTCCCGTATGCGTTCATATACCATTCATCCGATTGCTTTGAAACTTTGGTGAGTTGCTGTGAACACTTCCGAAATCATTATAGGCATAGTCAATCCAATTTACAATGGACTGCGCGCGAGTATTTTAAACAAATGAGTGTTGGCGATGCGTTCATATAGCATACAATTCATCCGATTGGGACCAAATTTTGGTGGGTTGTTTGGCACACTTCCGGGTAGCGCACAAGTAGATTCAACAAATGAGCGACGGCACGTGAATCGTTTATTAAAGTCCCGTTTGCGGTCATGTGCCATTCATCCGATTGCGATGAAACTTCAGTGAATTGTTTTGTACACCCGAGGAAAGGTTTCTGACTTAGTAAATCCATTTTACAATAGGTAGCGCACGAGGAGATTCAACAAATGCGTAACAGCACGCGTATCGTTTAAACGAAATTCCGTAGGCGTTCATATACCATTCATGCGATTGCAATGAAATTTGGTGAAATGTTGTTTCCACTCCCGCGAAGGTTTCTGATTTAGTAAATCCATTTTACAATTGGTAGCAAACGGGTAGATTTAACTAATAAGCGACAGCGCGTGACTCGTTTCAATGAAGTCCCGTTTGCGATCATATACCATTCATCCGAGTGTGATAAAACTTTGGAGAGCTGAGTACAGTCCTGCGAAGGTTCATGAATTAGTAAGTCCGTTTTTCAATGGGTGGCGCACAAGAAGATTCAACAAATGAGTGACGGCGCGAATCGTTTAAACAAAATCCCGTATGCGTTCATGTGCCATTCATCCGATTGCGATGAAACTTTGTTGAGTTGTTGGGTACACGCCAGGAAAGGTTTTCGAGTTAGCAAATCCATTTTACAATAGGTAGCGTACGAGTATATTCAACAAATGGGTGACGGTGCTCTAATCGTTTCAGCAGTCCCGTATCAGTTCATATACCATACATTTAATTGCGATGTAACTTTCTTGAGTTGTTGAGCACGCTCCCATGAATGTTTCTGAGATAGTTAATCAATTTTACAACAGTTTAGAGGTGTTTAACGGAAAAAGGAAAAAATATTGGGAATCCAAAAGCACTTCAACAAACAAAGTAACTACGCCAACACTTTCTTTAATTGGCATTGCAACGCATGCCGGGTTCAGCTAGTCCAATATATAAAAGTGAAAATCTGAATGTATGTATGTATGTGGGTTGGTTCCGTATACAAATCTAAACCGTTCCACCAATCTCAACCAAATTTTGCATACACTAGTTTAGGACCCAGAACGAACCGCTGGCTACATGAATTTCCGATAGTCTTTCTCATTCTTCTGATTTCGGTCCTTTTGTACTCGAGCAAAGGCTAATATAAAGTCACAAAATATACTCATGAAGGAATGGCAAGGCAGATAGTTTCCATGGCAACATAGCTCAAGTCGAGACACGGCCGACTGGGTGCGAGATGCGCTCTGCACTACCGGTATAGAAAATGAGGATCTTTACTTGAAATCCCGTTAGTTACCCTACTGCTCACATAGCACTGTCAACCGAGTATAGCATAACAAAGACTTGACACTATCTACTATATATTTCTCAAATACCACTCTCTCACTCACTCACTCATCCATTCATCACGAAATCTCAGAAACCACCGAACGGATTGGAATGAAATTTGGTATGCAGCTTTCTCAAGGGGCGCAAACGCCCACTAAGAAAGGATTTTTGGATATTCAGGTTCTAAAGGGGTATTAAGGGGGTAGACCTGCATTTCATTGAATAGCAATATTTCCCGATTGGTTTCATTGGGGATGTGATACTCGGCATATAAACTCATCATTAAAAATAAGAAAACACGTGTCTGAGGGTTTTTCGATGTGGTGTATATTATGAGGTGAAAGGGGTGAAAAGTGGGGGTTGAAAGATTCCTAACGGAGCGTGTATCTCTTAAACGACATAGGCGAGGAGTTTGAAACTCAGCGAAAAAAAAAACAGCATAAAAATAAGTAAATTGGTGTTTGACCGTTTTTTCATAAATCAAATTTAAGGGGCCCATGGGGAGGGGTGAAATTCTGGGGGGAAAAACAGGAAAGAAAGTGTCCTAACTGATTGACTGACTCACTCACTTATCAAACTCAGGGGGGGGGGAACTGCTTTAAAGTAAGTAAATAGCTGTTCGACATTTTTTTTTTCATAAATCAAATTTAAGGGGTTCATGGGGGTGAAATTCTAGAAAAAAAAAAAGGAATTGAAAGAAAATGTCCTGACTCATTCACTCACACACTCATCATCGCCAAGCCAAAATTATTGAAGTTAGAAACATGACAGTTTGGGGAATTATTCATTGCATGTCAAAACCGTCTACTAAGGGAGGATTTTCGGATATTCAGGTTCTAAAGGGGTCTTACGGGGGTTAAACCTGCATTTCATTGTATAACAATATCTCCCGATTGGTTTCATTGGGGGATGTGATACACGGCATGTAAATTAATCATTAAAAAATAAGAAGACACGTGTCTGAGGGTTTTTCGATGTGGTGTATATTATGAGGTGAAAGGGATGAAAGATGGGGGTTTAAGGATTCCTAACGGAGCATGTATATCTTTAACCAAATAGGCGAGGAGTTTGAAACTCAGCGGAAAAAAATCAGCTTAAAAATAAGTAAATAGTTGTTCGACCGTTTTTTTTTATAAATCCAATTTATGGGGCCCATGGGGAGGGGTGAAATTCTGGGGGGGGGGGACAGGAAAGAAAGTGTCCTAACCGATTGACTCACACACTCTTCAAACTCAGGGGGAAAACTGCTTAAAAATAAGTAAATATGTGATCGACAGGTTTTTTTTTGAAAAATCAAATTTAAGGGGTTCATCGGGAGGGGTGAAAATCTGAAGAAAAAAAATAAAAGAATATGTCCTGACTCACTCACTCATCATAGCCCAGCCAAATATATTGAAGTTGGAAACATGGCATTTTGGGTATATGTTCGTTGTATGTCAAACCCGTACACTAAGGGAGGATTTTTGGATATTCAGGTTCTAAAGGGGTCTTAAGGGGGTTAAACGTGCATTTCATTGAATAACAATATCTCACGAGTGGTTTCATTTGCGGATGTGATACTCGGCATATAAACTAATCATTAGAAATAAGCAGACATGTGTCTACGGGTTTTTCGATGTAGTGTATTATTATGAGGTGAAAGGGGTGAAAAGTGGGGGGTTGAAGGATTCCAAACGGAGCGTGTCGGCCTATCTCTTAAACGACATAGGCGAGAAATTTGAAACTCAGCGAAAAAAATCAGCTAAAAAATTAAGTAAATCGGTGTTCAAACGTTTTTTCATAAATTAATTTAATGGGCCAATGGGGTGTGGTGAAATTCTGGGAGAAAAAAGGAGAGAACGTGTCCTAACTGACTGACAAACTCACTCACTCATCAAACTCAGGGGAAAAAGACAGCTTAAAAATAAATTAATAGGTGTTCAAGCGTTTTTTCATCAATTCAATTTAAGAGGCCCTTGGGGAGGGGTGAAATTCTGGTAAAAATAATTGAAAGAAAATGGCCTGTCTGACTCACTCACTCATCACGACCAGCGAAAACTATTAAAGTAGGAAACATGAATTTTTTGGAATATGTTCGCTGTATGTCGAAAACGTCAACTAAGGAATGATTTTTTTTATTCGGGTTTTAAAGAGGTGTTAAGGGGGAAAACGTGCATTTCATTAAATAACGATATCTCATGAGTTGTTTCTTTGGGGATGTGATATTCGGTATATAAACTAATCATTAAAAATAATCAGACATGTCTAAGGGTTTATCGATTTGGTGTATATTATGAGGTGAAAGGGGTGAAAATTGGGGGTTGAGGGATTCTTAACGGAGCGTGTATCTCTTAAACGACATAGGCGAGAAGTTTGAAATTCGGCAGGAAAAAACAGCTTAAATTATACGTAAATAGGTGTCAACCGATTTTTCATAAATCCAATTTAAGGAGCCCTTGGAGAGGGGTGAAATTCTTGGAGAAAAACAGGAAAGAAAGTGTCTTAACTCACTCACTCATCAAGCTTAGGGGGGAAGAACAGCTCAAAAATAAGTAAATGGGTGTTCGACCGTTTTCTTTTTTCATAAATCCAATTTAAGGGGTTCATGAGAGGGGTGAAATTCTGAAAAATAAATGAAAAAAATGTCCTGACTTACTCACTCATCATCGCCCAGCCAAAATTATTGAAGTTAGAAACATGAAATTTTGGAGCTATGTTCGTTTTATGTCGAAAACGTCCACTAAAGAAGGATTTTTGGATATTCAGATTCTAAAGGGGTATTAAGGGGTTAGACTTGCATTGAATTGAATAACAATATCTCCCGATTGGTTTCCTTGGGGATGGAATACTCGGCATATAAACTCTTCATTAAGAATAATCAGACATATGTCTAAGGGTTTATCGCTATGGTGTATATTATGAGGTGAAAGGGGTGAAAAGTGGGGGTTGAAAGATTCCTAACGGAGCGTGTATCTCTTAAACGACATAGGCGAGGAGTTTGAAACTCGGAGGAAATCAATCAGCTTAAAAATAAATAAATACTGTAAGGTTCCTGTGAGGGATGCCTGTACAAATAACTAATCTAGGGGGTGAAACTAGTCTAAAATAGGGGGCGAGTTTGGCAAATACTGTAAGAGGTAGGGAGTGTTTTATGAATGGAGATCGACAGTGCGATCATTAAGGAGAACTCCCCAATGTATTGTTTGACGGGGTAGTTCTAGGTGAAGGGGTAGTTTACAAGACTTATAAGGTTATTACACAGAGCGCAACAGATGCGCCACGCGGTCTACAGAGTCGTATTGCAAGCGAGTAAACGGGGAATTCGCTATTGTCAGCTCGGAGCAACCGTGCTCAGCTGACTACAAGAAGTAATTAAACAAGTACACAGTAAGGCTAATTCTAAGTCCTACCTAAAGAGGAATCTAATAGGGTAGGATCTTACTAGCTAAATAAATAAAAGAATAAGACCAGTGGCTTCTAGTGTTTCTGAATTTAATGTGTACCTCGATTTGGAGGTACACTGATAGAGCTAGCAGTTCAAATAATAATTAATAAAAATAACAATAGTACAAGCACAGGGGGAGGTGAGTGTGTGGTGTGGTGGTGAGTGTGGTGATCGCTTAAGACACTTACACGTCCAGCCGTCAGCAGAGGTTCGACCCGTCGGTGCACTAACACAGATGGAGTGATCAAGTGATCGAATGATGACTGATTGATCCTGGGTGCCTGACCTCTGGGGTACTTATACCTTTCGTGTGCTCACTCGGTGGAATCCTTACATTCCTACCGAGTCGTGCACCTATCCCGGGTCATTGTCTGGGCTACGAGGCTACTTGAGTTCATGTGTGTGCTGATTATCAGTCATGTAATTTATAAGTTGTAATTTGTAGGTTTCTTTATATTAAAAGTTTGTTATTTTGGTGTTTTGTAGATTTTGCTTAGGGGATGGGGGTAGCGTACCCTAGGGGTACAACAATACATAAAATAAACAGGTGTTCAACCTTTTTTTTTTCATAAATGCAATTTAAGGGGCCTATGGGGAGGGGTGAAATTCTGGAAGAAAAACGTCCACTAAGGAAGGATTTTTGGATGTTCACTCTCATCGACCAACCAAAATTATTAAAGTTAAAAGAATGATATTTTGGGGATATGTTTGTTGTATGTCGAAAACGTCTACTAAAGAGGTATTGTTGGCTATTCAGGTTCTATAGGGGTGTTATCGGGGTTAAACCTGATTTTCATTGAATAACAATATGACACGACTATGACGCGAGCGAAGCGAGACTAAAAATGAGATGGTGTGTGTCTGTGTATTACTCAATCACGCAAGTACCGCTGGTCCGTTTACATGAATTTGGCATTAATGTAGCTGATTTACCCCACATGGTTAACATATAGGCTACTTTTGATTTCAATACTTTGCATTATTTAAAGATTGCGACCATTTTATTGACGTCACTACACCCTTTGGTTTCAAACTTTCATATTTCCATTTCAAATAAAAAGAGAACGCTAAGAAATAGCACAATTTGATGGCATAACGAGGTTTAAAAAATTACATTTTCTATCCGAAAGGTATCTCCAACTGTTAGCGAGTAAAACCTAAATTTGTGCTATAAAACACGGTCAACGCCGAGCGGTGTAGTTGGACAAAATGTTCCATCCTTAATCTCCCTCTGCGCAGCACCTCAGTAGGATATATAGGCCGAAGCTGGCACAGGGGCTAATGGGCAAGATGGCCGCCGCGCGCAACAAGCCCTATGTTATTCTTATGGAGAGGTCATTCAGAGCTGGCACAGGGGCTAATGGGCAATATGGCCGCCACACTCTGAGACCGTGAATAATGTCACAGGGGGAGTTCGACCGTGTAGTCGCTAAATGGAATATTTATTATTATTTATTAATAATAATAATAATAATAATTTTATTAGGTAATTATTGATTGATAGTTTTGCCACGGTGGGTGAGTGGTTATTGTGTCGGACTACTAACCCCAAGCTTGCAGGTTCGCTCTTGGTCGTGGTAAGTGGTTTTTGAAACGCGGCAAAATTAAGACACGCATGTCATACGATGTTGGCATGTAAAAGAACCCAGGAGAGGTCTGCTATGTAGTTGCTAAATGGAATATTAATTATTATTATTATTATTTATTATTATTATTACTATTATTATTAGGTAATTATTGATTGATCATTTACAATCAAGACCAGCCTTATATTACCCCACTTTATGGTGTAGTGGTTAGCATTCTTGGCTGTTACTGTGGAGGCTCGGGTTCGAGTCCTGGCTCTGTCAAGATTTTAAATTCTAGGCTGAAGGTTGGAATGGGGTACACTCAACCTTGTGAGGCAAAACTGACAGGAGCTGGCTTTTGATTCATACCGCTGCCATTATGCCTAACCCAACTTCACCTAACCTAACCTAACCTTACCTAACCTAACCAGATCCCACCTTACCTTACCTAACCTAACCTAACCTAACTTAACTTCAAAGTCAAAAGGTACAATACATTTATTGTTTTTTATACCCTCATAAATTAGATATAGAGAATGTCCACTACGATTTAGATCCTCAAGCACACTTTTCTGACATATCATTAAAACGTGTAGAAAGGAATGTCTGATAATTTTCACTAACACATAATACAAGTTCACCATACATTGTGTCCACTTTTTGAATGTTAATGATACGGAAAAGAGTATGCATTGGTAATTCAGTGAGCTTTTTCCTCTCTAATCAACAGTTCTACCCCCATAGCATTGTGAATATTTATTGTAGTAGCCTATAAAGAAACAAAAAAATCATATCTATTACAGTTTAGCTATAAGTGACCAGAACCACTATAACATTTTATTCTAATTAGGAGATTTCCATAATGATAAGAAAACAAAGCTTACCATAATGATGGATTGTGTGTAAGTAAACGTCTTTTGCTGCATGATGCCACTACTAAACTGATGCTCATACAACAGACAAGTGAGTTAATGTTTCGCTGACGTAATCGTATGTTCCCACGCACTTCCTGTGTGTTGCACGCGCCATAGTGGCTAAATTTGAAACTAGATGAGATGATTTGCTGATGTAATCGTATGTTCCCCCGCACGCAAACGCAGGCCCCTGTGGACGGGTCCTTGCGGACGAGTCCCTGTGGACGGGTCCCTGTGAACGGGTCATTGTTGACGGGTCATTGTTGACGGGTCCTTGTTGACGGGTCCTTGTGGACGAGCCCCTGTGGACGGGTCCTTGTTGACGGGTCCTTTTTGACTAATCCCTTTAGACCGGTTCCTTTTGACTGGTTCATAACCCCTAATGCTATAATGAAATTAAACGTTGTTCCACATGATACGCAAGCAAAGAGCCGATCGCTACTATGAATTAACATGTTTGTATTTGTTTTGTTTTTACGCATGTGCACTTGGAGTTTTTGTAAGAGGGCGGGCTTTTTGAATACAGATTTGTAGATGAGTTTTTTTTTGAATTACCAAAAGATCCAAAACTAATAGGTAATTAGCTTTTTAACATCTCATGAACCAATAAGGCTATGGGACTTGTATTAGAGGTCGTTGGACTTGAGGTGACATTTTGTTTTTGAATGTATTTTTTTTGTGTTAAAAGGGCCTAACTACACTTTTGTTAATATCTCGCTAACTAATAATCAGAGAGGGTCAAGTGAGGTGTCATGGGACTCAGGATGGTCAACCCTTTTCCATGACCAACGAATTTACCCAAAAGATTCAAAACAGCAAAGTCATTGACCTAAGATTTTATAAACTAATAATTGAATATTAACATGTGAGGTGTCATAGGACTTAGAATGGTCAACCCTTTCCCATGGCCAATGCATTTACCAAAAATACCCAATACATTAAGGTCATTGACCTGAGATTTTATAAACTAATAATCGGGTACGAACATGTGAGATGTTTACCATGTGTGATGAAACATAGCTAGGTAGAGAAAGAATTAGTGTAGGCTACATGTATGGTGACTGACAAGTCTTTTACCATTGAAACTTGTTTTCAGATCAAACTGCAGTATAGAGAGAGTATAGGTTGCAGGTATGGGTTAATAAATGAGAAACGGTGTACGCAAACTCTGATTTATCAAGAATTAAGAGTAGACTATCTTTATTTGATTGGTTAAAGAGGATAGCTAAAACACAAAAATGCTCAGTGGTTACCGAGACAAAATGATCGCTACACACAACAAGCTTTAAATACATGAGGCTAATAATCAATACACACACACACACTCGCTTGTTCTAAACTAAACTGTGTTGCTGTCAGTGCTCAGACAGTAGGCTGATGACGAAATGCATTGCTAACAGAAATATAATCATTTCCGGTTGTCTAATGTTACCAGCTATCCAATTATTTATTTATTTTTGTTTTGCAGTGGTAAGCACTTTTAGCTCTTGTATTGGTAGTCTTAACTCGATTTCCAGGTCTGAGGCCTAGAACGAGTCGAACTAAGAAACAAGGGCATGGTGGTGCAGTGGTTAAGCTGTTAGCCTTTCACCAGAGGGTTCGATTTGAGGTTAATATGCATGTCATAAACATATTAAACAAAAACAAAACAAAGATAACGTTTAAAACTGATTACATTTGTGACTTTTCAAATTATTACTTGGATTACAAATACAAAGGTGAACTGGGTTTGATATACAGATAATGCTGTCTATCACACACTCGACTGTAAGAAAGCCAAAAGAGCAAAAGGCTTAGGTAGAGCAGTGGTAAAATTGCTATATGTAGAGAACTACCTGGCAAAGCTATATCGCATAAACAGTGCAGGATACAATCCAGCAATCAAATTTGTATCTTGTGGAACAGAGAAATGCACTTACGTGAGAAAATGCAAGTTCATGTGTAATATGACCTAACACACAAGTGTTAACCTGTGCACGTGCACAATAAGAGCTAACAAGTCACATTCTGTTTAGTTCGTACGTAACGTTAGGTTAGGGCTAATGCACACACCGTAGTACACGAGGCACATGCCATTTGAGAGCAGGTCAACTTGGTGGATGGATGTGTTCTAACGAGTCATTTGTAGTTTAAAAAAATATAATATTTTTCGACTAAGAATGGGATAAACGTAGGTGTTAGAGTTAACATATGACTTTATATGAATTTTTTAGTTTAAACATATAGTCTACTTTCCCCATTCACCTTTTTTTTTGAAAAAAAAAATAATGTTCTTGACTTGACATGGGATAGAGGTAAGAGCACGAGTTGAGAATACCTTAGAGTACTTTAGATTTTTTGAAAGTTTAGTGTGTTGTTGTTGCTTACAAACATGGCATTAAGCATTATGTTGTGATAAAATGGACTGATATACATTCCAAGACCAAGAGAAAAATCCACTAAATGCATTGACAAAATAACTTGTTAAATAAGCCAACACAAAATGCCCTTCATAAGACCCCCACACATAAACTAACACATAAGCTAATTTGTAAAATGTTAAACACTTGCATGGCAGTAGACTCTCGAAAATCCAGACCAATGTGGCGGACGGCCGATCCGGATTCCGAAAAATCCGGATTTCCCGGAGACAGAGTGACGTCGGTCGCGGCAGTGGTTTGCGTGCCGCGATCGCCGCCACTCCGTGCCGATATGTGTACTTTATTGTTACTCGCATAAAACAGTTCTGAACTGCAATTAACTGAACACAGGGGTAGAAAAAATAGATGGTTAATAGTATTGAACAACTTTAATAAGACTTAAGAATTTACATTACAGTACTACAGTATGCAAAATAAATGAAAATAAATCATCAGAAACAGTGTGTAAAAACAAACTTACACATGCTTGAAAAAGTCTTGAATATTTTTCTGCTTCACAGTTTCAGCACGTTTTCTTGCCGCAATGTCTCTTAACTTCATTAAACAAAGTACTGTATGAGTAAACAAAGAGCTGTTGGGGAGGGGGCGAGTCAATGACCTCCCGCCGTGCCGCACAGCCAGTAGAATAGAAAAGGAAGGAAGGAAGCTTGTAGTTTAACTTAAACTATTTCTTAACAATACATGTAATATTTTCTACCACTTTGCTACCACTTTTCTAGTTTGCTACCACTTTTCAACACTTTGCTACCACTTTTCTGCCACTTTTCTACCACTATTCTACCACTTTGCTACCACTTTTCTACCACTTTATTACCACTTTTCTAGTTTGCTACCACTTTTCTACCACTTTGCTACCACTTTTCTGCCACTTTTCTACCACTTTTCTACCACTTTACTACCACTTTTCTACCACTTTGTTACCAATTGTCTACCACTTGTCTACCAATTTGCTACCACATTTTTACCACTTTTCTATCACTTTAAACTGTACATATTAAATATAAAGGCCAACGCTAAATAATTCTATTACCAGAACAGATATAAACTTTGTAGTGTGCAAATCACACTAACAGGTTAGTTGTAAAATGTTAAACACTTGCATGGTATTACATTTTAGGTAATGCATGCGAAACATGAACTCACTTTTCTGTTGTATGAAAAGGACTCGTTAACAATGGACACTGCTTGCACATTTTTAATTACTACCTCCTCTCTCCACTCCTAATGCAAAATGAATATGTAAAACACAAATTGGAAAAATCCATGTTTCCATATTAACAAATAGAAAAAAAACAACAACATTAAACTGAAATTTTAAAAACTGTAAATGGGAATTTGGTAAATTGATAAATGTGTAAACAACAAAATGCAAAATCCATGTTTCCATATTATGAAATTGAAAAACTTAAAACTAATATTTAAAAAAAAACTGAAATTAGGGAATTGGAAAATTGGCATATGTAAAAAAAATCCAGTGGGGTAGTGATCATGTTGTACAGTAACCTATAAGACTAGCATAAGAATAGTTGCATGACATGTAAAAAACACAAATTGTCAAAAATCCATGTTTCCATGTTAACAAAGAACAAAAAACACTAAACTGAAATTTAAAAAAAACTGTAAATGTGAATTTGGTAAATTGACAAATGTTAAAACAACAAATTGGAAAATCCATGTTTCTATATCATGAAATTGAAAACCTTTAAACTGACATTTTAAGAACTAAAAATGGGAAATTGTGAAATTAATAAATGTGTAAACTACAAAATGCAAAAATCCATGTTTCCATATTATGAAATTGAAAAAAAACTAAAAACTGACATTAAAAAAACTGAAAATGGGAAATATGAAAATTGATATATGTGTAAACAACAACATGAAAAAAAAAACGTTTGGGTAGTGATCATGTTGTTCAGTAACCTGTAAGACTAGCATAAGGATAGTTGCATGTACCTTATATGCTTTGGGTATGTGCATTAGCCTTTGGATTAGCTTAAGTTAGGTTTGGTAAAGTTAGGTTTAATGCGGTTAGGTATGTGACCTTGTTGTTTTCTCTTTTAGGAACATGTAAACAAGTAAAATTTAAAAATCAAAAAATCTGAAATTTAAAATGTAAAATCTAAAATCTTTAAATAAGGTTTCTGCTGGTTATGACAACACGTTTATGATTTAGTCAATGATGATGTGTGGTATCCAATTACTGCTGACTTTGCATAATCATCACCCATTGTCTTGATCAACACCTTGGGTTTCAAATTATTGCAGCGTTAGTCGTAGCAATAGAACTGTGCGCTCCCTGCCATATCAGCAACATGACACCGGAAGGAACACCTGTGTAATATCCAATGACTGCTAACTTTGTATAATCATAACTCATTGTCTTAATGAACACGTAGGGTTTCAAATTACTGCGGCGTAGTCATAGCAACAGAACTGTATGCTCTCTGCCATGTCTGTAATATTACACAGGAAATAACAAGACGTCTTACTGTACATACCATCTCCTCAGTTTTAACATCTTAAGAACAAGTATTATTCTCTTTCAACTACAAATGACTCGTTAGAACACATCCATCCACCAAGTTAGATCCCTTGACCAGCTCTCAAATGGCATGTGCCTCGTGTACTAGGGTGTGTGCATTAGCCCTAACCTAACGTTACGTACGAACTAAACAGAATGTGACTTGTTAGCTCTTATTGTGCACGTGCACAGGTGAACACTTGTGTGTTAGGTCATATTACACATGAACTTGCATTTTCTCACGTAAGTGCATTTCTCTGTTCCACAAGATACAAATTTGATTGCTGGATTGTATCCTGCACTGTTTATGCGATATAGCTTTGCCAGGTAGTTCTCTACATATAGCAATTTTACCACTGCTCTACCTAAGCCTTTTGCTCTTTTGGTTTTCTTACAGTCGAGTGTGTGATAGACAGCATTATCTGTATATCAAACCCAGTTCACCTTTGTATTTGTAATCCAAGTAATAATTTGAAAATTCACAAATGTAATCAGTTTTAAACGTTATCTCTGTTTTGTTTTTGTTTAACATGTTTATGACATGCATATTAACCTCAAATCGAACCCTCTGGTGAAAGGCTAACAGCTTAACCACTGCACCACCATGCCCTTGTTTCTTAGTTCGACTCGTTCTAGGCCTCAGACCTGGAAATCGAGTTAAGACTACCAATACAAGAGCTAAAAGTGCTTACCACTGAAAAACAAAAATAAATAAATAAATGGATAGCTGGTAACATTAGACAACCGGAAATGATTATATTTCTGTTAGCAATGCATTTCGTCATCAGCCTACTGTCTGAGCACTGACAGCAACACAGTTTAGTTTAGAACGAGCGAGTGTGTGTGTGTGTATTGATTATTAGCCTCAAGTATTTAAAGCTTGTTGTGTGTAGCGATCATTTTGTCTCGGTAACCACTGAGCATTTTTGTGTTTTAGCTATCCTCTTTAACCAATCAAATAAAGATAGTCTACTCTTAATTCTTGATAAATCAGAGTTTGCGTACACCGTTTCTCATTTATTAACCCATACCTGCAACCTATACTCTCTCTATACTGCAGTTTGATCTGAAAACAAGTTTCAATGGTAAAAGACTTGTCAGTCACCATACATGTAGCCTACACTAATTCTTTCTCTGCCTAGCTATGTTTCATCACACATGGTAAACATCTCACATGTTCGTACCCGATTATTAGTTTATAAAATCTCAGGTCAATGACCTTAATGTATTGGGTATTTTTGGTAAATGCATTGGCCATGGGAAAGGGTTGACCATTCTAAGTCCTATGACACCTCACATGTTAATATTCAATTATTAGTTTATAAAATCTTAGGTCAATGACTTTGCTGTTTTGAATCTTTTGGGTAAATTCGTTGGTCATGGAAAAGGGTTGACCATCCTGAGTCCCATGACACCTCACTTGACCCTCTCTGATTATTAGTTAGCGAGATATTAACAAAAGTGTAGTTAGACCCTTTTAACAACAACAAAAATACATTCAAAAACAAAATGTCACCTCAAGTCCAACGACCTCTAACACAAGTCCCATAGCCTTATTGGTTCATGAGATGTTAAAAAGCTAATTACCTATTAGTTTTGGAT
Organism: Meconema thalassinum; assembly: GCA_946902985.2. Taxonomy (NCBI): domain Eukaryota; kingdom Metazoa; phylum Arthropoda; class Insecta; order Orthoptera; family Tettigoniidae; genus Meconema; species Meconema thalassinum. The sequence continues at coordinate 183,982,543 of OX336394.1, forward strand.
CTTTTGGTAATTTAAAAAAAAACTCATCTGTAAATCTGTATTCAAAAAGCCCGCCCTCTTACAAAAACCCCAAGTGCACATGCGTAAAAACAATACAAAAACAAACATGATAATTCATAGTAGCGATCGGCTCTTTGCTTGCGTATCATGTGGAACAACGTTTAATTTCATTATAGCATTAGGGGTTATGAACCAGTCAAAAGGAACCGGTCTAAAGGGATTAGTCAAAAAGGACCCGTCAACAAGGACCCGTCCACAGGGGCTCGTCCACGGGGGCTCGTCCACAAGGACCCGTGAACAAGGACCCGTCAACATTGACCGGTTCATAGGGACCCGTCCACAGGGACTCGTCCACAAGGACCCGTCCACAGGGGCCTGCGTGTGCGTGCGGGGGAACATACGATTACATCAGCAAATCATCTCATCTAGTTTCAAATTTGGCCACTATGGCGCGTGCAACACACAGGAAGTGCGTGGGAACATACGATTACGTCAGCGAAACATGAACTCACTTGTCTGTTGTATGAGCATCAGTTTAGTAGTGGCATCATGCAGCAAAAGACGTTTACTTACACACAATCCATCATTATGGTAAGCTTTGTTTTCTTATCATTATGGAAATCTCCTAATTAGAATAAAATGTTATAGTGGTTCTGGTCACTTATAGCTAAACTGTAATAGATATGATTTTTTTGTTTCTTTATAGGCTACTACAATAAATATTCACAATGCTATGGGGGTAGAACTGTTGATTAGAGAGGAAAAAGCTCACTGAATTACCAATGCATACTCTTTTCCGTATCATTAACATTCAAAAAGTGGACACAATGTATGGTGAACTTGTATTATGTGTTAGTGAAAATTATCAGACATTCCTTTCTACACGTTTTAATGATATGTCAGAAAAGTGTGCTTGAGGATCTAAATCGTAGTGGACATTCTCTATATCTAATTTATGAGGGTATAAAAAACAATAAATGTATTGTACCTTTTGACTTTGAAGTTAAGTTAGGTTAGGTTAGGTTAGGTAAGGTAAGGTGGGATCTGGTTAGGTTAGGTAAGGTTAGGTAAGGTTAGGTTAGGTTAGGTGAAGTTGGGTTAGGCATAATGGCAGCGGTATGAATCAAAAGCCAGCTCCTGTCAGTTTTGCCTCACAAGGTTGAGTGTACCCCATTCCAACCTTCAGCCTAGAATTTAAAATCTTGACAGAGCCAGGACTCGAACCCGAGCCTCCACAGTAACAGCCAAGAATGGTAACCACTACACCATAAAGTGGGGTAATATAAGGCTGGCCTTGATTGTACATGATCAATCAATAATTACCTAATAATAATAGTAATAATAATAATAATAATAAATAAATAATAATAATAATAATAATAATAATAATAATAATAATAATAATAAATATTCCATTTAGCAACTAAATAGCAGACCTCTCCTGGGTTCTTTTACATGCCAACATCGTATGACATGCGTGTCTTAATTTTGCCGCGTTTCAAAAACCACTTACCACGACCAAGAGCGAACCTGCAAGCTTGCGGTTAGTAGTCCGACACAATAACCACTCACCCACCGTGGCAAAACTATCAATCAATAATTACCTAATAAAATTATTATTATTAATAATAATAATAAATAATAAATATTCCATTTAGCGACTACACGGTCGAACTCCCCCTGTGACATTATTCACGGTCTCAGAGTGTGGCGGCCATATTGCCCATTAGCCCCTGTGCCAGCTCTGAATGACCTCTCCATAAGAATAACATAGGGCTTGTTGCGCGCGGCGGCCATCTTGCCCATTAGCCCCTGTGCCAGCTTCGGCCTATATATTCTACTCACCTCGCCTATCCCCTGTTTTAACTGTCACCTTCACATTTTAAATTATTTATGACGCGTAGCGAAGCACGGGTACTTCAGCTTGTAAAATATAAATATGGAAATAAAAATCTTAAAAATATAAACACAATAAGAAAAGTAAAATATAAACATAACTATAAACGAATTATGAAAATATTAAAAAAAATCCAATTCGAAATTAGTAAATTAATTAATTAATTAATTCAATAAAATTATTAACATTAAATCTATAAGAACATACATTGAAAATTAAAAAACACTGATAGTCTGAAAGACTAGACTTTATATCATTTTAAATGCTACAAATGCTCCGTGATCTCAAAGTCCGTTAGCAAAAAAACAAAACAAAAAAGCAAGTGCAAACCAAGGTCAAAGGAGGTAGCTGACTGTATGATGCCACGCTCACCGGAGCGAGCGGGGAAACGAGGATGCTCAAGCAGTACTATGACGTCACACACCTCAGTGCATTCTCGGTACATTTCGTCCCTTCACCGTCGGAATAAAATATTATGGTAAAGCTAACTACAAATATTTTTTTATTGCTAGTTGGTTCATAGAATCTTCAATAATGGATAGATTTCCTGTATCCTGATGAAGAGTAAGTGTTTTTGTGGCAGCCTAACCAGATAAGTCTTGAACGCCAATCGAGTTAACATGGCTGTAAATTAAATAAATTAATGATATCCAGTCGATGATTTAATTTGAAATAATTCCCTCTTTTTAAGATATTCGTAAATCATACACTACTCATAACGAAAGATCAAACCCGGAGTACGACAGGGTGATGACCTCTCCCCCATTCTGTTTAATCTGGTACTTGATAAAGTCATCAAGACCTGGGAATGCACATTGAGGAATCATGGAATTAAACCAGTTGCCATTGGAGCTGGAACCCGAAGAATCCAGATCATGTGCCTTGCCTTCGCAGATGACATTGCAATCTTAGCCAACAACTCTAAGGATGCTGGCATAGCTGTCCAAGCCCTGCACGAGATAGCGGTGAAGTCTGGATTACAGATATCTTACGATAATACCAAGTACTTTGAGAATCGGCATTCAGGAAACACCCCTTTGACGACCATACATGGAACGATTGGAAGAGTCAATCGCTTTCGTTATCTTGGTGATTGGGACCACCCCATTGGAAGATGGCACCTCCATCTTAGCAAGGCGTACCAAACTCAACGCAGCATACCAACTATCCCACAATTTGTACAACATGAAATGCATTTCGAGGAATGCTAAGATCTGTCACTACAGAACTGCTTCAGACCACAGTTTCTGTATGCCGCAGAGACCCCCTTGATGAACAGAAAAGGCATCATAGATGACCTTGAGAAAGCCGAAAGACGTATCCTCAGGAAAATCCATGGCCCGAGATTGCTTCCAGATGGAACCTACCGTTTGAAATCTAATTCTGACCTGTATCGACAGTTAGAATCAGCCAATACCAGTATGTGACGTAGGAAGCTAAAGTTCTACGGGCACCTACAACCAATGAACAGCAACAGGCTTACCAAGAATATCTTCTCCTTACTTAAAAGCTACAAGACTGGAAGCCTGTGGCTTAATGAAGTACAAAAGGTCTTGAATTCGGCAGGAATTGCTGACCTTGATGTAGAAGATCGTTCTGAATTTTGTGCTATGGTAGAATCTTGGACCCCACCACCTAGAGTCCCTAAATGTCGGAAGCTCCTTTCGCAGGAGAGAAAGGAGAAATTATCAGCAGGGCTCAAGAGATATTGGGAACGCAAAAGAGCATCGAATAACTAGTCATTAGCGCTCCGTAGTGGGCTTAAATCAATAATAATAATAATAACGAAAGAAGAAAGATTTAATTTTGAACTATATTTGAATTGCAGCCAATGGCTAAAGCTGGGTATCTTTGATTGAACGCCCGAGGGCTCCCAACAAGTTCAATTTCAAGTAGTTCCTACTTTGGCTACCAGATGATACTATCACCAACACCCAGTGGTGAACGTTGGAACTTGATTGAGCGTTTCTAACTACTGTTCTACTAACTACTGTTTCTAACTACCTACAAATTTTGCCACACATATTTAATTTTTGGATAGTTCCGACATCTGACCGTTTTGCTTTCTTGAAGATTGATATTTTAACGTATGTTGTTTAATAGAAAATAATATAAAAGTGCTTTAAAGTTATATAATGATAATATTAATAATAATAATAATAATATATCGTATGGCCTCGGGTGCCGGGTGCAAGCTTTGTTATTTGATACCCAGAGGGCAGCTTGCATGTCGATTTCGTTGTTCCTTGAAGCACTATGAAAGTCAAGGAGGTTAGATATCTAAGCTCCTTGACAATATAGTACTTTCTAGTAGAGAAATGAGGAACTTTGTGTGGCGGAAAATCCCGAGAATAATTTTGCCATTATGAACACGGCCTACTGAATTCAAATGGGTTCTTTGACATGCCAACATCGTATGACATGCGTGTCGTAATTTTTGCCGCCTTTCAGAAATCACTTACCACGTCCAGGAGCGAACCTGCAAGCTTGGGGTTGGTAGTCCGACACGATAACCACTCACCCACCGTGGCAAGCCTTTAAAGTTAAAGACGTGAAAAACGCGTAAACGCAAATGATGATGTTTCGTAAAAACTCTCTTGGAGCACATTTAGGGAATATATCACAATATACAAGCAAGACATTTCCTGCAACGGAGGCTCGGACTCAAATCAAAATATTTCATTTCAAAGCATTGTATTTTAATTTGCAATAAAGAATTTGTTTCCATTCACCTTTGCCATAATAATTTGGCCACCTCTGTACATCCTAGTACAGTCGGCTGATGACCAAGGTGTCCCAAATCCATAAAATAAATCAAAACGAATATATAATCATGTTTATAAAATTTGGTGACGAATCTGATGGAAAGTGGTGAGAAACTATCGAATACGAACCCATCTGTCGTGCAGTTTATTGTGGAACTTACTGCCCTTTATGGCGTAGCTACAAATGGTGCGATGATATGTTTCGTAGGCACGCAAGAAACGAACATATAGTTTGAATTAATCCCGTCGTTACAGGTGCTATGAATTGCAATGTTACACACTTTCCAGGAGTTTTTTTTAGCGTATGGCTTTTAGTGCCGGGTGTGTCCGAGGACATGTTCGGCTCGCCAGTTTTTGTAGCTGCTTCGAGGCGCTCAACCGATGGGTGAGCTACAAGTACCGTCGCGTGTGGAGTGTTGTCTGGAGAGGAAAGTCTGAATGTAAGAACAAGGAGTAGGAAGTTAGCGGCTGTGGCCTATAGTTAGCGACCAACCTCGGCATTTGCCTGGAAGGAAGATGGGAAACCACAGAAGACCATCTTCAAGGTTGCCGGCGGGGGGATTCGAACATCCTCGCCTCCAGGATGTGAGCGACTGCCAGCAGTCATGCCGTAATAACGGCCATGGCTAACTCACCCGATCCAGGAGGGATAGTTTTCTTTAACACTGCGTGATTTTATGGGCAGTACATGGGTCAAGTACCAGCAATTTGTTTTCACCAGGTATGGACATAAGGAAGTTTTCATACAGAAACTGTAGTTCTGGTAAGCCCGTTTCTTTACGCTTGCTTGTGGTGACGTAACCATCTCCTACTGCTCTTGCTAGGATCCTAACAAGAGCCAGAATTGTTGGAGGCAGAGAACTTCCAACTTCTCACAGCACAACAAATAACTCTCCAGGGAATTTACCATCAAGACAAACAGTATACTTAATTGCATACGAATGCCATAGTCTCTTTGTATAACTCTCTTAGTACCCGTAACTGCCAGGATGCCATTCGTATACACTTTCACTTTATATCCCGATTGTTCGGTGTTGAAAACGAATTCGTTACCAAACAATAGGACATGGTTGTTTACCACACCTACAAATGCTCGGTCCTATTCTGCAGTCCACTGCGCATCGTAAAGTAGCCGCTTTGTTTGACATCTCGTGATTTTATGTCTTTCAATTCCGTTGCTCCATCTGAAGTTGTGCAGACATCCACTCTAACCGCGCAATTTGATTGCCATGACGTAAAAGGTAACTTGTCTCGAGCAACCATGAATCACGCAGAAAACACTCTACTGCTGCGGACTAATTCAAAATCTGTCAGTAATGTGTTCTTTTTTTAGCCTATTTTCAATTTTGAAAAAATAGGCTTATGAGATCACCTTTTGTCCGTGTGTGTGTGTGTGTGTGTGTGTGTCTAATAAAATCTAAACGGCTGGAGCGATTTCAATGAAACTCGGTAAGTTCATAGCGCTATTCTCGGCGACCTTGACCGTGCCCTTCAAATCTTGTTACGTCTCACCAATCCAACATGGCGGCTGTGCGAATTATTTCACTAGCATTCAATATCTCCGAAACTATTACCGATATCGCCCTGAAATTGTGTACTGTGATAAAGGGCACTACTATAAGTTCACCTATGAGACTTTCAAAAACCTGGTGACTACAAAACCAACATGGCGGCCAAGCGAAGTTGAGACTTTTAAATAGAATTTTCTCGCGATTTAACTATCCAAACGTAATGAAACATGGTACAGCAATTGTTTATACACATTGTAATGCACTGGAGTCTAATTTAGTTCAATTATTTACATAACCTCAAAATGGCGGCTGTGCGAAATATTTCACTGACATTCTATATCTCCGAAACTATTACAGATATATTTTGTACGGTGATAAAGGGTACTGATACAAGTTTACGTATGTATATTTCATAAACCTGTAAAGTAGAAAACGAACATGGCGACCAAGCGAATTTGAAATATTTTAATAGACTTTTCTCGTGATTTAACTCTCTGAGCGCCGTGAAATGTGGTACAGTAAATGATTTTGCAGATTGTAATGCACTGCCATCTAACTTAATTCAACTGTTTACATACCCTCAAGATGGCGGCTGTGCGAAATGTTAAAATTAAGTTTTTATTTCTTGTGTCGTAATCATGCGATCGAAGTGAAAGTTTGAATAATGAACCTAGGCAATAATTGTCCTTGAATGGTACATAACTCTATGGCCTATACATATAACAATCCTAAATGGCGAGCTTCCGAAATATTTAGACGGTTCTCAATATCTATGAATCTTTTACAGCAACCAAACTGATTTTTTTAATGTTCATAGAGACTATGAACATATGTTCACCTATAGGACTTTCAGTAACCTGGTGAGCACAAATCCAAAATGGCGGCGACGTGAAGTATAAATATTTAAATGGACGTTTCTCGCGAATTAACTATCCGAGTGCCGTGAAACGTTGCACGTTAAATGCTTATACAAATGTTGATCCACTGGCATCTAATTTATTTCAATTGTTTGCATAACCACAAGATGGCTGCTGTGCGTAATTTTAAAATCTCGTTTTTACTTCTTGTGTTCTAATCATGCGATTGAAGTTTGAATACCACACGTACACAATAATCTTAATGTAATAGTACAAAAATAAAAATCTAAGCTGGCGACCATCTGAAATATTTAGACGGTTCTCAATATCTACGGATCTGTTACATTAATTTAACTGAAATTTTGTATGTTGATAGAGGCAATTAACATGAGCAGGATATATGAAAATAGGCTGTATAGTTCTTCACGGAACTACTTGTTTACTATGCTGTGGATGGTCGTTCAATTAAGTCTTGTACCCAATCGTTCGACAACGGTTGCTACACTTCACTGGAGACGGGGATGGTGGCTCCAACATGGACGAAGTACTACATGGCTGATCATCTATTTCAATATCACATTTCCTTAATGTTAAGCATGTATCGTCATAAGACACAATAGGCTCCACTGGCTTATCATAAAAAAACGCTAGTATTTAATCTGATATTCCTTTCTCTTTATGCGATATTCCTTGAGATCTTCTCGGAGGTAATGTCAACGTACACAACTGCTGCTGGTTTGATTTGTGTATGATAGCTATTTCACTGGTATTGGCAGTATAGCAGTGTTGTGAAGTAGGTATCAACTATGCCCCGTATCCTCACGCTCTGTTCACCTATGGATACCAACTGATTCACCCACTCTTGCGATTAACAAGCGTTACTGCACTTACATGGTATGTATAGGGACTTCACATTCACTACCATTGACCACTCACGAACTCGCACTCATGATGGTCCCTCATCAGCCTCCCTGTTCTACATGTGTTTATACAGCTGTGTAGATGGCAGGACCAATAGTGTTCCGAGGTCTTCAGTGTAGAAGTACTCCTCATCCATGATTGTATCCCTGCAATGATGTGTTTCAGTCTTAAGTCTCTTGACTGGTTTGATGCAGTTTTCCATGCCTCCCTGTTCTGAGAAAAACGTTTGATATCTACACAGCTACAACACCTTACATAAGAGACAACCTGTTTAACATATTCTAATCTTGGTCTACCCATACAGTACTTGCCCTCGACCCTTCTTTCCATAACTAAGTTAGCTATTCCTGGGTGTCTTAGTGTGTATCCTACCAACCTATCTCTTCTCTTCTCTTCATTAGCAGTCGTCAAAAACATCTCTCCTCTCACATTCGTCTTAATACCTCTTTATTTTTTACTCTCTCTACCCATCTGATCTTAATCATTCTCCTGTAACACATATTTTTAAATACTTCTATTCACCTCTTTTCTGCTGCTTCAAGAGTACAAGTTTCACTGCCGTAGAGTGCCACGCTCCAGACAAAGGCTTTAAAAAATAACCTCCTAATGCCTGAATCTATATTCGATATCAACAGATTCCTTATCTGCAGACATGCTTTCCTTGCCTGAGCCAACCTCCTTTTTATATTTCACCCGATTGCGCATTTTCGATTTGTAGATCGATTGCAGCATGCGATTAATTGCTAAGAAGTCACACTGGAACATTGCTAACCGCACCTGAGTGCGATGCCATCTCTTTGAGCACTTCAATTTGACTTGATTATCCTGCTAATTTATTTTTTGGGCATCCTGTATTTTTTATCACATTTTGGAAATATTTCGAATCGTTTGGAAGCAGTATTTTGCAGTTTTGGAATTATTTAATGTATTTGGAAAAGGTATAACATCGCGGATATGCGAAACAGGCGAAACAGATTTATTGAATGAGTACTTGACTCAAGCTGTCACAGCTTGCTTCCGTCATCTACGACGTGACAAACTTGATTTGTCAATCCTTATGGTAGGGAGACGTGTTTTGTATAATTGAAAGTATAAGAACGTGGAAGTGATAATCTACACGGTTTCTTTGACAAAGTGTACCATTTGTGTGCATCACTGCAAGCACAGTGCAGTGGGATAATTCTTTAATCAGTTATCTGCATTTTGAGGCAATGGTTGCCAAGTTACAATTTAGCACTTGGTGTATGAACTCAAGTAACATCGCGACCACACGGCCACCTGTAGAACACGTTATTGATGAGTATAAATGGAAGTCCGCGCGAAATTATTGTGAATTATTATTATTTGACAAATTTGAGAGAGAAACTATTGAAAATCCGAATTTTACAACGTAAGTACAGTTTTTGTTGTTGGTATCATCCTAATGATATTATTAAAGCCTGTCGACACATTTTATTGTGTAACTTCTGTGAATCCAGTATTATTTAAACACGTGCGATCATGATGAAGGTAGCGTATTCTCGTGTTTTGGAGAAAGTATGTGTTTATGGTACTATTCCAGCTGCATTGTCCGCTTTTGCATTTCGACTGATGATTGGGGACTGACGAGTCTATGTTATTGTTATGGAACACAGGGTGTCCATAAACCTGGAGAACAGTGATTCACAGATGTATTTGAGGTATTTTCTAGATGTTTCTCCCACACTTACAGCTAGACTAGACACGTTTAATGGTTACTAAAATACAATAATACTTTGAGGATTAATTATAAATTAAAAATGAAGATAATAATCATGTGACAGGATCTTTTCCAAGAACAAATAATTATGAAGTCTAACCTGATGAATGCTAAACTTAAATTTCTTTTCTGACCTACTTCTCAGAATGTGTGATCCTCGAAGCTTATTTAAATACACTCATAACTATCCACCATTTTGAGACAACGATCATCTAATGACGGGATAATTTGAAAACTCGGTCGTTATGATGATAAGCGACATAAAACGTGGTGATCCGTCACTGCAGTCGCCAACATAACTTTTTCCTCGTCATACTCCTGACCATTTCTTTGCAAACAGCAAGAAATTGGGTAGGCAGTAGCGCCACTTGCGCTCCACTTAGGAGGGTGCTTCTATGACGTGACATTTGTGTTGTAATAGTTTGTCACTTTTTTAGGATAAGAATGTGCATAACTTTGTGTTTTAATTTTCTTTGGGAAAACGCGTCTCGTTTATCATTAATATTTTAACGTCACATATGGGTAGCTAAGCCTCCGTGGCTTAGGCGGCAGCACGCCGGCCTCTCACCGCTGGGTCCGTGGTTCAAATCCCGGTCACTCCATGTGAGATCTGTGCTGGAAAAAACGGAGGCAAGACAGGTTTTTCTCCGGGTACTCCGGTTTTCCCTGTCAAAATTTCATTCCAGCAACACTCTCCACTATCATTTCATTTCATCTGTCATTCATTTAATCATTGCCCCAGAGGAGTGCGTCAGGCCTCGGCAGCCGGCACAGTTCATATCCTCGCCGCTAGATGGGGGCTTCATTCATTCCATTCCTGACCCGGTCGGAGACTGGAAGCAGGCTGTGGATTTTCATATGGGTAGCTCAGATTTAACGTATTAGCTATTCTTGATGTGCTCTTGACTAACGTAAATCCTACCTTGCACTGTAAACAAGTAAATATCTTTCTGCTAGTAGATTCATGCTTGTCATTATTATTATTATTGATTAAATCTCCGATGTAATTGCTTGCGGAATCGTTACATATTATTCTCCTACTGATTGATTTATTTCTTCGATTTTGTGGATAGGACTTCGAGAGACTTAAGACAGACATTTGATAGGAGATATTTATACTTTCTTTTTCAGGGCAGTTTAGATTCGGACTAGCCGATCTTTACCACTCATAAGTAGGCTAGGGATCTGTAATTTTATCAATAAATTTATTGAGATTTTAACATAAGCCTGACCTCATTATTTCATGGTTAATTTGTGTTTTTCCTGTGAGTGTACTCCGCTAGGCTGGTCGTAAGAATAGATCTCTCCTATTCCCAATAATCCCGAGTGCAGTTTCCCGAGTCCTGTGTGTTGCTCAGAAGAGGGCCTCGGAAGGGCTGTTTAAGACCGGCAGCTCCCCGAAACTCTCGTCTGACGGGCACAATATCCTCTTTGCTTAGTCCACCACTGGTTATTTTGCTTTCTAAGTAACAGAACTAGCCTACTTCCTTGATTTGTTCACCTGCCAATTTGACGTCCATAGGGGTTTCTGATTTATTTCGGCTGCAAGCCTTTATCCTTGTTCTACATTTGTTGATTTTCATCATGGATTCTCTCCAGAAATGGTAAGAACTACTAAATCCGTGTCAAAAATATACCTGTCAATCTGAATGCCCAGAACATTTTTTATTGGCTATCGCTTGCAGCACAAGTCTCTTGCTTCAAAACCGCATTGAATATTAACTTATACGGATACGGGTTTTTATCCCAGTAATTCATATAATCTCAACAAACCCTCTTCTAAATTATATTGCGATCTCGATAACTTAATGAGTTCCCTTGTCAACGATAGGCAACGTTCCGTTCACTGCACATTTTAATACTCATTACCACACTATGTTGTGGCTGAGGGCCCAGAGTGGAACAGCTGATCGAATTAGTGGTGGTCATTACGATATAATTTTCTCATTATTGTTTTAATGGAACTTTGTTAAACCCTTCTCCTTGGTCAACAGGATTGTTACATTACATTATACCTCCAGGATATTGAATAATCAATACTGGGTAATTTTATGGAAACAAGAAAGCAGACAGGCTAGTGGCGGCTCATACTGATTCTGGGAGCGGGTTTCTCACAGTACTGTGCCCGTTTAGACCGGAGTCCGCACGACCACATATGCATTTTACCAATAATCAGTCAGCACGAGAATCAAAATATCCCGGGGCGCCAGATGGGTTAAAGCAAATCGCAAAAACGACATCAAATGAAAACAAGATGTTCAGTAAAGAACATATAGCCTACTTTCTCCTAAATGTATGAGTATAGTTATAACTCGTTGTTATTATCAAAGAGTATAATAGAACTATTCTTTGTTGAAGGCCATAGAAACGATTTTCCTCTACCAAACGCCACAATCTAGATAAAAACTGCTACCATCATTGAAGAAAGAAAGATAAGAAGTATCTCAAGAATTTTATGGATCTGGAGACATAATCGACCGGACTGGCTGCGTGGCTCGGCGGTAACGTTCTCGCTTGCTGGGCCCTAGGTTGCAGGTTCGTATCCTGGAGCAGTCAGCTGGCATTTGAGGGTGCACAAATGCGAGGGAGCCGTGTCAGTACATTTACTGGCACGTTAAAGATCCCCTTCGGGCCAAAATTCCGGCACCCCGGTGTCTCTAAAATCAGCAGTAGTTAAAAGGGATGTAAAACCAATAACATTATTATTACGACCTGCCGTGGGCAACATCCAACTTTGAGTTGAGGCATGTCTTTACACGTCTGGTTGTGCATGGCTTTCACAACCCTAATTGAATTAACAAATCTTTCCATGACCCTACAGAGACGTGTGTATACAAACTATGTGGATATTTTCGATAATATAATCCTAACAGAGCGAGTGCATTCTAGCGGCCAGAAGAAGAAACTTTTCAATAAAATCTGGAAGTTACCTTTTTGGCAGCTAGATGTCTCGAGTAAATCTGCTGGCGAATTATGTTTTAATTAAATATATATTTTACACCATAATGTGCACAATATAACGCTTAATAACATTATCAAGTAACGCAAAATAGGCTGTTACAAACCCTTTAAAATAAAAAGTTAAAATGTATCGTAGTATCATCTTGTCATTCTTCAAATTCGATGCGCATAGAATGATAATGGTATAGTAATCAATGGATCCCCACGTAGACTAGTCGTGACATCTATTGGTGAAATATCGAACAATATAATCCTAACAGAGCGAGTGCATTCTAGCGGCCAGAAGAAGAAACTTTTCAATAAAATCTGGAAGTTACCTTTTTGGCAGCTAGATGTCCCGAGTAAATCTGCTGGCGAATTGTTTTAATTAAATATATATTTTACACCATAATGTGCACAATATAACGCTTAATTTAAAAACATCTGAGTCATTACAAAACAATAAACATATAACATTTCAAGCAAAAAAAACTAGCTCTGATCGGGTTTGAACCATAGGCATTTGAGCGATAGTCTAACGCTCTACCACTGAGCTAATTGTGTCAACGAATATCGTTCTATTTAAAATGACTTACATAGAACTTGTTAGCAAATAATGATTTATACTAAACGATTTCATCACTGGAGTATATTATTTATATATAAAGCATTTCATACAAAGTTTATTTATTTTTTATCAGTACGCTATATTGCATGCAATACTCAAATTAGTGAAATATAAGTCCGGCACAAGATATCCGCTGCCATCTTGTCTTATTACTGAATCAGTTCAGCTTTTTAAAATCACGTCTGCACTAAAGTATTACAAAATAAACTTTTAATTTCGAACGTGCCTCTTCCTTTAGAACAGTTAAAACGATTCTCGGCTCGATAATCGGAACTGGTGGGTCCCATGATATGGATTATAAAGTTTGCATAATTCGCACGGCCGCCATCCTGAAATGGTATGGCGGACGACCTTGTAATTTGGTCACAAGACGCATCATATACGAAGGTATCTTGTTACCAAATTTGGTAGAGATCGAATGATTTGTTTAGTCGTTATTTGATTTTACGTTTTGAACGTTTGAGTGGCCGCCATTCAGTTTTAGTAAAGATGGCGGCGATATAAAACATGACACTGAGGTGTCCTTTGCTAGTGCTACCTTTGTACCAAATTTCGTTCAATTTGCATTCACCGTGTTCGAATTGATAGGGGGGGACAGACATTCAGAGTACACACACTCACACACACACACAGACACACACACACAGACTCACACACACACATACACACACACACACAGACTCACACACACACATACACATACACACACACAGACAGACACACTTTTTTCGCCCTGTGTTGATCTCATAAGTCTACTTTCATTTTTTGCAAAAATCGAAAGTTGGCTAAAAATGCTTTACTGATTTTTGGCTCAATGCAACAATAAGGATAGAAGGAGATTCAATTGGGTATAACACATCTGGTAAAATTATCTCAGTTTATTTTGAAGTTAAAATTGACTGCAAAGATGCTCAAAGCAGCATCATCCACGTGTGGCGATCCACACTCTTATTTACACAATATACAGAAATTTTCCAAACACATTTGACAATCTTTTTTTGGAAACACAAGTCTGATTAATAGTCCTGTAGACTGTGTTCCAAAATTATTTATGATTAATTCCAGTTCAAAGTTAATTGTCTCTACTGGAAATATCGTAGATCACTGTTTGAATATTTACATGATATTAACACTCGTAGAATAAATGTTCATAGAATTTTAAACTTTCACTTATATTTCCAGTTTCAAAAATATATATCGTCGAAAAATATTATTATCATTGAATCAACACACATTATTTACACATATTAATAACATCTGAAAAGTATTTGACCTTGAGCATAGCATCGAAGAACTGTGCGAAGCACAACAACAATTAATTGTTCTTCTGACATTAAACATTCGAGAAGTGACTCGATTATGAACTTCAAGTTTCTAACAAAATACATGATTTCTGAATCATCAACTTGATCAATAAATTGTTGAACCATTCAACTATTAGATTTTCCACTCGGAATCATTATTATAAAAAAAATATTTATATTCATGGCCATTTTTAGCAATTTTCACAACTTGCAATTCTTCGACAGAATGCGGAAATAAGAATTGTAGCTTCATAATAAATTCATTTAGTTCATGGCACTAGGATTGAAAATATCCTTCAAATTATTCGTGGTTAAAGAATTTTTTTTAATTGGCAGTGGCCCATTCTATTATCTGTGTAAGAACACAATATTACAACAACAACGGCAAAGGTCTTCCTCTGTAGAAGAATAAACTACTATCATGACAAATCCGGGTTCTAGCAAAATCAAAGTCTAAATGGAATTCGTAAACAAGGTTGAAATAAGAACTGATGGTTTCAAAAAATAACCTTCGGGCCATTCATACGACGAAATGTGTAGTTCCAATACTCCTACTATAAACCTGAGCCATCGAACCTGCTATTTGATTGATGCTCGAAAAAACCTCTTCATTCCTGCGACTTAACATGCGCCCCTTTGAATGGCATTTCAACTACTCCACACATATAAATTTTCTTCCCAAAATTTATACAATAAATCAAGCCTCTGCGTGTTATCAACACTGGAAGATTAATAAACTTACAAGTTTATTTTATTTTACCATCAGTTCAACCCGTGAATTTACCATACTTATGAAAATCTTTATTTCACTTTCGAGTGTATTTACGTCATGATTTTATATAAATACAAAAATATCCTATTTGATACAAATATCAATTGCTTCCCGTTTCATGCCTCTCCGTGTTATCTGAAAAATATACTTTGCTCATTGCAAATATCAACTGCTCAACCAGAACTGAAATGTTGGTTGAATGCGGGCTTGCGTTAACCACTCTCCTTCGGAAAATCTCCTGTTCCTGACTAGAAATGATTAAACTACTTCATAGGCTCTCTCTCAATACATATGATTATTATAAAATATAATATCCAAGAATTATTTAGAAAAATTATAAAAATTATTATTATTATTATTAGTGGATTATTATTATTATTATTAATTATATCATTTTAAATATGTTTAACTATCATCTCATTATGTGAGAATCCACATGTTCGAACCTTCGAATATGGAAAAAATATCCATTCCTCAACAAAAATAATTATTTACTTTTACTGTTACATCGGCTGATTACCGTGATTTCCCAAAAATATGAAATATTAAAATAAATCTTCGTTATGCTCGGTCATCGATCCTAAACTGTTCTGAGTGTTGAAAATCCTCAGAATAACTCTAACAAGTCTTGCGTAAATCATTGCAAGATGTAAATACGAAGAAAAATAAAATGTGTTGGTCATCTGCAGAAAAATAGTTTGTTCCAATTAGCTAGGCATAATATAATTCAAATGTGGCTTACATTTCTTGATGGTCTTGAAGCGAAGTAAACCTGGTCTGTACCAGATTTATCCATAGACATGCCCTATCGGACAAGCACGTATAATCCTTGTATCGGCCGCCATTATATACCCACAATCCGTCTAGTCAGACATAGTGGTAGTATCTTTTGACGTTTGAATTAACTGGTGTTCCATTTTAATATGGGCTTCTATCAAAGCCATAACAGTTTGTTTAAATAGGGTCAGATCTAAGTGATCTCTTCTTAGATATGTCAGTTGTAACATAACTCACGGTAATCTTATCAGTACAAGAAAAACACTGACAGTCTAAGCAATCAACGGCTGTTCTGAAGATCGTTCCCTGGGCATGGTTTAACACCATCTACCATGCGCTAAGCAACCTGTAGTTTCCCTTGCGTAGACTAATGAACACTACCGTTATAGACTAGTCTTCAGTGTACTGACAGATCGAAGTGGTTAACTAGTTACAAATAATGAAAACTGACTGAAATGGATTTAAATATCCAAGTATTAAGTTATTACTGGACTGTGACAAAGTACTAATTCTAGACAAAGTCTAGCATATGTCCATGTAGAAATATAAATATTTCCACCAATGTCTGTAGAAAAATCAATCACCTCAGTGATTCTCCTCGCCGTAAACTTACTAAGTTCCACCTCGTAGCGCAGCACTTTCGTGACTATCACGACTTTGAAAAGAACTTCTGCGTAGATCCGGCAACCATGTGCCTTGGCTCAGCGTCGCAGCAACTTGCTCGGCAAGTGCTTGTGTTGGAATGAGCTATCGATGCTTCGGCCAGCCGGCTTTTATTCAAAACTGTCAGGGTCACGCATCATCACGCTGAAATCTAGAAATCCTCATATCTCTGGTATCCCTGATCCGATTTACTTGATACTAATTGCGTTCTCTTTCATTTGGCCGTGCCAGTAATCTGATCCCAGTCTCAAGTCTCTACTCCATAGTTAACTATTTAATCAATAAATAGCCTCGACCTCTGCTATTCCTCGCTACGTCACTTGACATGCAAGTATCGGTAAATTCTTTCCAATAGCTTCGAGAAGCAATGGAGCGCGATATTCAAATATCTCAACTTTCAAAAGCGGCTACAGCCTTTCCCTTGATATCTAGGTGTCTGAATCTTGGAATACCCATTCCTAGAGTTGGGCACAGTACTTCACACATGTAAGTTCAAGTTTATAGTAGTTCCAACTTTGGTTACCAGATGTCACTGTCATTGACACCTAGAGGCAACCGTTGGTACTTGATAGAGCGTTTCTAACCAAATATCCTACACATTTGGCTACACACTACTAATTGTAGCAATAGATTCCTTTACATGCCACGAATCTATGACAAGGGCCCGCCGGCTTTACATCCCCTCCGAAGGAAGGCATACTGAAGGATTTTAACGGTCTTAAAATTCCAACCACAGGCAGGGTTTGAACCCACGATCTTGGGCATAGACGTTCAGCAATCTACCGACTACGCCACCGAAGACGCTCTTAAAAGGGGAATATGCATTTGGCTTGCTGCTGCCTTTAATATCATTGGATATCGTTATGGTGACGAACTTGATGGTTTATTATTTTATTTAATCCGGCAAGATTAGGAACTAGCGGCCGTCTCTTTCGCAGTAATTAACTAACATACGGTGATTAAAAATGAGCATAAGCACACTTGCTGGCAGTAAGCTCTGTAGTTTCCTACTCCACTCCTCCACTATACAGTACTACTGCAGCATAAAACATTTGCCACGCTGAGAGTGTCTGTGTCTGATTGTGAGAACCTACTGTCACGCGTGCCAATGTTTTCAGATAGGGAAGTTTTCATCACGTTCCCCGCACCGCTCTACACCCCGCCCTCGCCGCTGAGCTCTAAAGACGCCACTATCGGTACGTTATATGTAAAAGGGGGCACATACAGCTTAAGGAGCCACAACAATCTCACTCAAAACCGTTGTGGCTTTAATTAGTCTTTCTATGAAATGTTAACTTTTTGTTAGTTTGCTCAGAATAAAAATGCAAATAATGACGCTTAATTAATTAATTAATTAATTAAAAAGTGAAAATACGCGAGATTCATATTGTAGAAGAAGGTTTAACACCCACATTAAAAAAGAAAACTCCAAAAAATCCTATAAACACAGGAGATAACAGGGGAACGGTGAAGGTCAGCACAAAACAAGAACCAAATTTTGAAAAAATTAATAAAAATAATTACCATTTGAATTTTGAAAATTTTTAACTTTGCTTCTAATAGCAAGGTGTGTGTGTTTCCTTGGAAATGTATACAATTGTTGTACAAGAATTATGACAGGCATTGTTATAATATTAACACCGTTATTGTTTTGGCCCCTTAAGGTGTATGTGCCCCCTTGAAGCATGTATTCCTAAATTTCTAGCAATGAAAATGGTAATACAGCAATTCAAATAAATATTGCTAAAGCACCTCAGATAAATACTTAAATTCGATTAAATGACATCAAAATATAGATGATAGTAAAATAACTACGGATGCGAGATTTTCGAACTGAAATGCCATGCCTTATGGTTCGGATTCCACGTAAAAAGGAGGTCACGTAAAAGAAATGACTTTGCTTGCTTGCATGGTAAATTAAATATTATAGAGGAAGTACAGTTTTTATTGGTCTCTGGTAAGCATTACAAAAAGTATGTCAATTTCTAAACTTCACGGTTATTCAGCCATTAACTTCCCTTCATCTCTTAGATGTCTGAGAAAAACATCATACTTCACTAAGACGTACAATAAAGCGCCGAAAATATATATATTATCCTTTTTTCTGCTCCATTTAGTCCATATTAAATGATAAGTAAACTGCTCCTCCGAGCACTGAAAATAATCTGCTTATACAGGTCCATCAACTGCACGAGTGATGTGATCCTCTTAGAGGGAATAATATATAGCCTACCTTAGCACGTCAAAACTTGAGTCCTTTCATTCCTCCACTGTCATTACTCAATGTTACACATTTTACAGAGATGGGAAATAACGAAATACAAGAGTATAGTCAATTACAAAACAGGTAAAAAAAACTTTATACGGGGTGAAACATCACCAGTTTCTCCCATAACTGCAAAGGCTAGTGATTTATAATGAGTTTCTAACCGTCGGAATAAAAGATCTGATGTGGTGGTCATATTCACCGTAGAATAACTGGCAGTTATATTATAAAACAAATGTTGGGGACCAATGCAGTTGATCACTCTATCAGAACTATGGTCCAAGCTGTTTACCAAATGCCTAGAAACAGGAAATATTCCCGAAGAATGGAGAAAATCGACCATTAAAACTCTCTATAAAGGGAAAGGTGAAAACAACGACCCCAACTCGTACAGAGGAATTGCACTGGAAAGCAACACCTTCAAGTTACTGACAAGAATTCTAACCAACAGGATAGTATACGAAGTCGACTCCAAGATACCGGAGGAACAATTCGGCTTTAGAAGAGGAAGAGGAACCTTGCACGCAATTAAAAATCTGTTAAATGACATAGAGGAAGCAAAACGACTCCAAAAGGGAAAGTTTTATGCAGTCTTTATAGACTATACAAAGGCCTTCGACCTAATTGACAGAAGAAAGCTCACATCAAAACTTCAAAATATCATCGGAAATCACAACCCATTATCAATCTTAGTAAAACATATTCTGGCATACAACCAGATCACCATAGATGACGCAGTATGCAAAACAAAGAAAATCACCCAAACTAATGGAGTGTTGCAAGGTGACCCCCTCAGTCCCATACTGTTCAATATTGCCACAGCCGATGTAACAACAGCAATCCGAGAGAAATCAAAGGACGCGGTGATCTACATATATGCGGACGACATAGTCATAGGATCACCAAATAAGGAAGAACTCCAACACGCCTTCTCAGCACTTGTAGAATGGGCAGGAAATAACAGTCTGAAAATAAACTGGACAAAAACCCAACAGATGGATTTTCGGAAAGGTGGGCGTGTAGCAGCAAACGACAACTTGCAATATGAAGAGGACAAAGTGGAAATAGTAAATGCAGTTAAATACCTTGGGATCACTTTACAGACTACCGGAACATTCAGACTTCACATCCAAGACAGATCAGTGGCTTGCTTGAAAGCCATGTACGACATTATCAATCTAGAGCAGCTATCCTTAAAAACAGCTATGCATCTGTTTGACGCAAAGATCCTACTAATAATAATATCGTATGGCCTCGGTTACCTGGTGCAAGCTTTGTTAATTGACACCCAGTGGGTAGCTTGCATGTCGAATTTCGTCGTTCCTTTGAACGCTGTGAAAGTCTAGGGGGTTAGATATCTAAACTCCTTGACACTACAGCGCTTTCAAGTAGAGAAATGAGGAACTTTGTGTTGGCAGAAAATCCCGAGATTAATATTGCCATTGAACACGGCCTACTGAATTCAAATGGGTTCTTTAACATGCCAACAACGTATGACATGAGTATCGTGATTTTTGTCGCCTTCAAAAATCACTTACCATGGCCAGGGACGAACCTGCAATCTTGGGGTTGGTAGTCCGACACTATAACCATTCACCCACCGTGGCAAGCAAGATCCTACTAATTCTCACGTACGGGATCCCCTTGATATGGGACCGACTAACGAAGAGAGATCTGGCCACCATCGAAAGACTTAAAGTACAATTCCTGAAAACCTTAATGGGCACCTCAAAATACACGCGCTCCCGCCTAACATATGAATTAGCACGGGAACCCTTCCTCGTCGAAGAAATAAGAACAAAATTACAGCTTCCATCAACAAAGAATGCTGAAGCGCACCTAGCAGAGAGAAGGCATTCCGCTAGAAATTTACAGCACGGATGCCATGATCAACTGGAACTGGACCAGCGCCAATCAGAAACTAAGACATGTGGTGATAAAGTTAGCAGTGCATGGGTACCACCATAAAATATGTAAAAACATGTCCTACCGCGCCCCAAATGAACTCTGCGTGTGCTCGTTATGTGACCAGTTCTGTGGCACATATCACATCACACGATGTAAAAATAACCAGAAATCACTCTGTGATTATGGCAAGGACTAACATTTAAAATGAACAAAGCATCATACAGTGTTGCTCTATTTCACAAATAACATTCAATTCACAATATAATGACTGCTCATGAATGAATGCTTTAATGCACTTATTCCAGATTGATTACTGGAACATGATGTTTATCACATCAATTAACTCTGTTGTAACATGTTTGTTTTAATAGTGTAAATCTATGTTATGCACATTCGTGCACTTTTCTGTTAATAAATAATGTTAAGACGTCATCCATGATGGGCAGCCTTCACATCCTTAAAGATAATCTACTACCGTAGAGAATGGGACGCTTGAACAGAATATTTTCTGAATTACAAATACACACTAATACAGCCATCAAAATAACACAGGTTATAAGACAAATTACACACACACACTCAAGTACACGGGGCTACATGACCACAATATCGCAAAGCCCCTAAATGAATTAACAACAGAATATTTTCTTTGACATTTTTTTTGCTTCATTTCTTATTTTTCGGGCGTTTGGGCCACATATGCTTGTGCTTTAGTTGCTGACTTAATGATATCATTTATTGATTTTTATTAGCCTACTTTCGATTTTCGCAAAAAATGAAAGTAGACTTATGAGATGTACTCAGGGCCAAAAATTGTGTCTGTCTGTGTTTATTCAGTATTCTGTCGGAGACCGAATTGAACGAAATATGGAACAGAGGTAGCACTAGCAAAGGGCACCTCAGGGTCATGTTTTATATTGCAGTCATCTTTACCAAAACTTAATGGTGGCCACTCAAATGGTCAAAATTTAAAATTAAATTACAACCAAACTAATCATAGGATCTTTACCAAATTTAATAAAAAATACCTTCATATTGGACGCGTCTTGCGCCTAAACTACAATGTCATTAGTCGTACCATTTCAGGATGGCGGCCGTGTGAATTATGCAAGCATTATAATCCATAACTTGGGACCCACCAGTTCCAATATCGAACCAAGAATCGTTTAAACTGTTCTAAAGGACGTGGCGAGTTCGAAATTAAAAGTTTATATTGTAATATAATAGTGCAGAAGTGACTAAATAAATCTGAGCTGTCTCGGTTACAAGACAATATGGCAGCTGATCTCCCGATATGACCTATATATCACTAAGTTGAGTATGTTGCATGCAATATAGCCTACTGGTAGAAATAATATGAACTTTGTATGAAATGTGTTATAATGAATACATACTCCAGTGAAGAAATCGTTTAGTCAAAGTCATTATTTGCTAAGACGTTGTATGTAAATCAATTGATAATACTGTATTTGAATGGGAGGACATGTTTGGCTGTTTGGTTAGAGCTTTGGTCTTTCAACCGGCCGGCCGGGGTACAAAATATATCAGATTTGTATTTCTTTGCTTGATTTCTTTTATATTTATTGTTTTTAAGTACTGAGACGTAATAAAATTGAGCGTTATATTGTGCATTTTGCAATGGAAAATATATATTTAACTAGCTGTACCCGGCATGCGTTTCAATGCCAATCAAAGAAAGTGTTGGCGTTGTAACTTTGTTTCTTGAAGTATTTTTGGATACACAATATTTTTTTAGTTATTTTCCCCTAAATGATTGTAAAATTAATTGACTACCTCAGAAACATTTCGTGGGAGTGTGCTCAACAACTCAGCAAAGTTTCATCGCAATCGGATGCATGGTATATGAATGCATACGGGACTTCGTTGAAATGATTCGCGTGCCGTAACTCATTTGTTGAATCTACTCGTGCGCCACCTATTGCAAAATGGATCAACTAATTCACAAACCTTTGAAGGAGTGTACACAACAACTCACCAATGAATGATGAAACGAATCGCGCGCAATTTTGTTGAAGCTGCTCGCGCGCTATCTATTGTAAAATTGGATTTACTATGCCTATAACCATCCAGGGAGTGTGCACAAAAATCACCAACATTTGATTGCAATCGGATGAATGGTATATGAACGAATCGCCAACACTCATTTGTCGAAACTACTCGCGCGCTATCTATTGTAAATTGGATACACTATACATATAACCATCCCGGGAGTGTGCATAGGAACTCATCAAAATTTGATCGCAATCGGATGAATTGTATCTTATATCTACGCATAAGGGACGAACCAACATTCATTTTTATATAATAGTAGATTAATACAAATTAGTGAAATCTACTAACAACCAGATGAACTATGCGTAAGCTAACCACGGCCTACTAGGTGCGAGCTCCGCTCTATACCGGACTTGGCATTCTAGCCCAGTGGAGATAGCTCAACAAAATGGGTTGACTTGCTAAAAGTGGGCTTTTTTTTGATTTTCTGGTATGTTTTATGTATTACCGCCTCTCGTGAAAAATCCATGTGTTCGACCTCCCTCTCCTTGTGCGTCGTCCGCCATCTTGAAAATATCGCCAAGAAAAGGAACTTTTTTCAGTTTTTCCTCCATAACTCACTTCCAGTGCATGTTAGACAAAGTATTGGCATTGCCAATTGTATAGATCGCTTAATTTCCAACACGTTTTGTGTGTAACATGTTTGAAAATTCGGAACAGGCACTGAAATATAGGAACGTGAACATTTGCAAACATGTCAAAATAGTACATACGATTGAAGATGATAATACTTTCAGCAATACAGACTTGAACAGAGGTAGTAGTGTATTTCCAGTAGTTATAATATTTTTTTTTTCAGTTTCCAGTCCACTTACCGGCACACGATTGGTTCTTATGCATTTTGCACTAAACTGCACTAAAGGAAAGTTATTAATGCGAAACCACTGACATATCAAACGTTTTGCAGTTTCTTTTGACACGTTTGCAAATGCTCACGTCCCCATATCTCAGTCCCTGTTCTGAATTTCCCAACGTGTAACGTGCAAAACTTGTAGAAAATTTACCGTTCTTTACAATTGGTAATGACAATACTTTGTCTAAAATGCGCTGGCAGTGAGTTACGGAGAAAATAATGAAAAAAGTGTTTTTAAGGCGGTATTTTCAAGATGGCGAACGACGCCAAGGAGGGGGAGGTCTAAAACTTGTTTTTTACACGAGAGGGACAATACATACAACATACCTGAAAATCAAAACTACCCCACCTTTTGCAGGCCAAAATGCTATCTCTACTGGGCAATTCCCAATTAGTGAACCCATGCATACGGTATAATTGAAAAATTTTCTCTTGATGCTGACAGAGCGCATCCCCCCCCTCCCCCCCCCCCCTCCCCCCCCCCCCCCAAGAATAGTTGCAGTAGGATTACTAAATGTGTCTGCCAGTGATACGTTTAGACCACCGAAGTTTTGATTCAGTTTCAATTATTATAAGTAGTCGGTGTTTTACTGAATTCGTAGGTTGTTTGGCGTGTTTGTTAATGAAATTGAAAAATGCTGGGGTAAATTATAAACTATGGTTTGAACGCTGCTGCTCAAATCCAGTATGTCATACTGTCGTGTGCCATTTTGCACTCGGAATAGGATGAATATAAGGAGGTGAAAATCCACAGACTGCTTCCAGTCGACCGACGGAATCCCTGGTGGCACGGTCGGGAATCGAACCCTGGGCACTTCGGGCCAAAGCCTAGTGCGCTAACTATTTAGCCACAGTGCCGGACAATATACTTTAGGAGGTGATAAGGACAAAGAGTTATAAATATAACCATACATTTCGGAGAAAGTAGGCTATGTTATTTTCTGAACATCTTGTTTATTCCTTTAATCGCTTTATTCTCCAACGGACTTTGCGAGAGATCATTCCTCTACCATCGTATGGACGATGACTGAGAGCTGAACACACTTTGTGAGCAGATGGAACTGGGGATGAGCACAGGCCGATCTCCCAGGTGACCGCTAACTTGTGTCTAATTAAGGAAGGGTCAGGCAAGGGATTTAGGAAGGAAGTCAACCGTGTACCTGTTGAAAGGAGCCATCGTGGCATTTTCCTGGTGGTGAAGATGGTAAACCATGAAAACCGTTCTCATGACGGCCTAGGTGGAATTCGACGATGATTATAATTGTTGTTTTAAGGGGCCTAACATCTAGGTTAACGGCCCCTGATGGTTTGGGTGATCGTGAAGATGAAAATGAAATGCAAACTTAAAACTAAAACTAACTACTAACCTACATACTAGAAGAAGAAATGGAAAACAAAAGGAAAATAAGGCAAATATAGGACAGGAGGAAAAGAAATGCCCTCAACCCTCGAAGAATGCGGATTGAGGGACTTGGAAGGAAGGAGAGCCATGAAAGGCAGATAGGAAAGTGAAAGAGTAGAGGGTCCTCCCCACAGGTAAGGGACAAAAGGGGGAAACCGGACCCAGCTAAGGAATCCTTCGGGGTCGCCAACTCCCGAACTCACCAGCCGTGAGCCCCTGAGGGTGTAGCATTATCTAGGGTGCACCAAAAGTGGTGGGGCTACATTCACCCGGCCTCCTTGAGGGCCTTGAGCAGAAGGCAGGAGATAACATGAAAAGAAGGCTGACCCCTCGCAGAAGGAGGAAATCAGAAAAGATGAGACAAGGGCCAATTAAGGCGGGAAATGAAGAGAGAGACCCCCTAGTCCTCGGATACCCTAATACCGTCGGGGTCGGAAGAGAACAAGGCCTGACCAGGTGAGGTCGAAAGGAAAGAAGACAGAGAGGAGCCTGGCACAAGTAAGTGGAAGCAATGCCGGATTCAGCTGGGGCCCCGTGGTCGCCAACCCACGTCCCACGCCAGTCAAGCACGGGGTAGTAGGCTACGTTAGCGCTCTCGGTCACTGTACCCGGTATCTTTAACATATGCATAGTTTAAAAATTAGAACCACTAATGAAGCAGGAGTTGTTGTTATTTTTGTCATTAATTTGTTTTAGGGGCTTGGAACATCCTAGATCCAAATTATTATTTTTTGTCAGAGCCGGGTATCGAAATCAAACCTCCATGGTGAGAGGCAAGAATGCTAGTCACTATGCCACAAAGTGGTCTAGAACTAGTAGACGTAAAGTCATAAAAAAAGTGCGGAGGTTTTTTTTTCATACAGTAAAGGTGGTTATGTCGATCTACAATGTATTGCTGTAGAATGGTATAATCACGATGAATTCTTCGTAAACACAAATCCCCTCCCAAAGAAGATCATATGTAAAAAGAATGTATCTCAATTTCCAATGTGTGTACCTTCTTCACTTAAGATCGGTGAACTAAAGATACAAAGATATGTAATTGCTTGTAATATGGTGGTGATATGCCCAATAGTTTTAGGGGTGAGATCTCAGAGAACTGAGAAAGATCCAAACTTTTCCGTCGAAATTTGATGTTGTTGCAGTCGGTCAAGACCATTTAACCGAAATGTAATGGGTGGTTCCCTAATCCAGAAAAAAAAATACGCCAAGCGATCATCATCAGATCCTTTACACTTTCAACTATTGAATCAATGTCTACTTGTATGGGTTGTATTTACAATATAGGCCTACCGTGTACACTTATTTCGTTGCAATGGTAATCACACTAGGACAACCACTAGTTAAGATATGTAATGTTTTTTGAGACACTGACAGTGATGATTAACCTTCAAGTTTGCTAGTTTAGTCGGGTTATGTGATTTATATGTATAGTTATTCATTTCCAATCAGTTTGACTGGGGATTGTATAAATACCTTGAATCATCAGCGTGGTTTGTTTTGCATTGCTACGCTTCCACTACGTTGAACTGACATTCATACCATCCGTGTAATACCTCAGAGCATTCTACTGTGCGCTGATTAAAATAATTGCTCAATTGTTTGGAAATGAACAGTCGGAAATCAGACAGTCCTACCAACTAGAATTAATAACGTGATGGCAACCTTTGTACACGTGTTATGTGCATATCTTCAATTATGGCTCACATCCGATACAAATACTCGCAATGTATGGTGATAACTACCACCGCAAATATGCACGCTAAATCGATTATATTCTACCATAATAAAATTAAATATTTCTGTATTTACGAATGTATGTGTTCACGCAACTTTTAAACATATACTGGGTGGGTGGGGTATGACTAGAGAGACGAGAACATGTGATTCTGCAGGTCAGGAAGTTCCTAGACGTGAAAGATTCATTTGACGAAAATATTATTATTGGTAGTAATAGTAGTAGTATTATTATGTTCACCGTGCCTTTGGCCACATTACACTATTTCATTGGCAATTTTTGAAAGATGGAGTGGAGTTCTTTATGCTGGTAGATTGAGGAACAAACGAATTATGGAGCATGTCTCTAAATACTGCTTTCTGCATTATAATTATATTATTATTATTATTATTATTATTATCTTATTATATAATACGCTAAGGTATTATAATACCAGACAACAATGTTACAGCTGGACCAGTACCTTGTATCACTGCAGATGAAGTCAAAGTTGCCATTCGTAGCATGAAAAATGGAAAGGCCCCAGGGCTAGATGACCTTCCTGCAGACATCTGGAAAATTGAGGAACTTAGTGACAACGCGACCACCTGGCTGACAGAGTTCTTCAATTCAATTATTCTCTGTGGTCAAATACCTACAGATTGGTCAACTAGCATCACAGTACCTATCTTTAAGGGTAAGGGTGACCCAGCTGAATGTACCAATTACCGTCCAATTAGACTTCTCTCTCACACTATGAAAATATTCGAACGTATCCTAGACAATAGGCTGAGGAACATCGTACAGCTCTCAGCAAATCAATGTGGGTTTGTCAAGGGATGTGGCACGATAGACGCAATCTTTGCTGTGCGCCAGCTGATGGAGAAATTCCGAGAGAAGAGGAGGCCACTACATCTTGCTTTCCTTGACCTCGAGAAGGCATTTGATCGAGTACCACACCAGATGATTTGGTACGCTCTCCGAGATCATCAAGTTCCAGAAATGTATATAAACTGGATAAAAATGCTGTACAACAACACCAAAAGCCACGTGCGATGCCCTGCAGGACTGACTGACAGCTTCCCTGTGACAGTTGGGGTTCATCAAGGCTCAGCTCTGTCTCCCCTGCTCTTTGTTATCGTCATGAATTCCATAACGCGAGACCTGCAGAAGTGTGTCCCATGGACATTGCTATACGCTGATGATGTGATGAATGCGGCAGACTCCAGGATGGATCTTGAAACCCAAGTGCAGACATGGCATGATCGTCTGCAAGGATTTGGTCTTCGTTTGAACATCCACAAGACTGAATACCTCGAAACGATTCCATCCCCTGGAACTATAGGTATTAATGGAGCTCCTCTTACCAAGGTAAATACATTCCGATACCTAGGCTCACGATTGAATGGCGACAGCTCTGTGAATGAAGATGTGCGAGCACGAATCAATGCGACTTGGATGCGATTCAGAGATGTCACCGGTGTTCTTTGTGATAAGAAGATGCCTATCCGCTTAAAATCAAAGATATACCGCACAATGGTGAGACCAGTTGCATTATATGGTACAGAGTGTTGGCCAGCACCTAGAAGTGCTGAGCACTCACTTCATGTCATGGAAATGCGGATGCTGCGAAGATCATTAGACATATCTCTGCTCGACCATATCCCCAACACAACGATTCGACATACAGCTGGCGTGGCTCCAATCAATGAGAAAATGCAGGAATGGAGACTCCGTTGGTATGGGCACGTTGTCCGTGCACCACAAAGTTCAGTCATCGGCTCGGCCTACCATCTAACGGTCGACGGCCAGAGACAGCGTGGGAGACCGAAATTGCGGTGGCTCGACACCATTAACGCCGATTTACGATCAAGAAACTTGAAATCACGCGAAGCATTAGATCGCAAGAAATGGCGTGCATTGATCCGAAAAGCGGACCCCGTTCCTACGGGATAACGCTAAGAAGAAGAAGAAGAAGATATAATACGCTAAGGTGTATATTTCACAAAGCTCAAGCTTCTAAACCAGAGGGAGTTAGAAGGAGTGGTTTGTACCAAAATCTTCCAAATCGTCTCAATAGTACAGGAAAAATCTTGCATTTCTTGAAAAGTCAACGGATATATATATATATATATATATATATATATATTTGTTTAAAAAGTGCTATTAAACAAACAAACAAGACGATAGCCCCTGGCAGAACTGTGTCGCGTCCAGCCCGTATATCACTAGGACCGGGCGGGTAGTCTGTACACATGGGGCGCACACAGCCCATTATGTGCGAGTTCTCGCATGGGTCCGCTAGCTATTATTATTAGACTTATTATATTGCAGTTGGTCACTGAGTCCCGGTGGTAACAGGAAATACAGTAATACAATTAGTAATCGTAGTGTAAAAGATTTAAAATATCATTTTTCCATAACTTAAATGTACCAAATATTAAATCATTTAGTTATCATTTATTCATTCAATCATTGAATCATTCATTCAGCCACTCATTAATGTATTCTCATTATTCTACTCTTAAATATATTTACACTAGCAGAAGTACCCATTCTTCGAACGGTCTTCGGTATTAATAACCAGATGTTATCAATTGAGCTACTGTTGCAATGTTTAGGGGCTTGGAACCTGTTTGTTGGCAAAGAAAAATTAATGGTTAAAATGTGCTCTCAAACTAAATTTACCTAACGTGTTCTTCCTGGCGTGAAAATAAAATTGAAAACTTCGTAGAAGAATCGCAATACACGTCACATACGAACTGACCCTAACCGTTGTGTCAAGTGCCCAACTACAGGAAGACCCCTTTTATAAATTATAAAGGCTTGTGGTGCATGAAAATTCAATGTTTTTAGCCTCCAATGGCCCAAATTCCTAAAATCAGCAAAAACAGTCAACTATTTCTATTCAGGATTTTTTGAAAATAATGTTGATGTTTGGAGATATAATAGACCTTCTGTACGACATATCGCACGTGTAAGTCGTGTGAAAAAAATCTAGGGTACTCCATTTGCAACCTTTCACAGAAATGTAATAAATGGAGTGGCATTACTTATTCCAGAAATAGATGGAAAGTTGGATGCCACCTCTTGAGATACTGTTGTCATGGTTAGTGGCTTGCATTCCTTCTTTAGTTTATTAAATGAAATTAGTTTTCTGGGAATATCTAAGAAACTGTTGGGTTTAGAGCCTTAAAATATAGTTTTCGGGGACCCTTTACGGCTCTTGAGGGTCCCCGAGTTTTGTTTCTGACCCCAAGGGTTTGAAAATGAGCTTTGTCTCTTCGTTGTACGCCATAATAATGATACTAATTAAAAGAATAATAGTAATAATAATAATAATAAAAATAATAATATAACAAAATAGGGATAGGGATATAATAGACCTTCCGGACCATACCCGCACGTGTAAATCGAGTTAAAAAATTCTAGATTACCCCTTGACCCCTTAAGCGCATTATATATATTGATGAATATTTCAGCTTAATTTGATCCGTTATAACCTTATTGCCGTTTGCAAACCTTCACAGTAATGTAATAAATGGAATTGTATTGCGTCTTACAGAAATAGATGGACCTCTGAGATTCTGTTGCCATTGTTACCGTCATGCATTCCTTCATTAATTTATTAAGTGAAATTAGTTTTTTGGGAATATCTCAAAAACTGTTGGTTTTAGAGCCTTAAAATGTGGTTTTCGGGGTTCTTTTAGGGCCCCCGAGTTTCGTTTCTCACATTGAGGGGCTGAAAATGAGCTTTGTCTCACGCTTATTTCAGCATGTATTTTAAGGGGGTAGACCCCCTGTTATGAGAGGTACGGAGAAGAGTTACATCAATGATTAGTGTCGTGCCTCTGATGGATATCTGTATCAAATTTTACGTTAATCCACCCAGCCGTTCTCGAGTTATAAGGACACAAAAAATTGTCCACAGACAGACAAAAATATATTTTTGCGTGCATCCGTCACAAAACAGTCTGAAACGGGCAAATATGTCAAATTTTCGTAGAAAAGCCGAAAAATCAGACAAACATTCATTTTTATATAATAGAGAAGGGATATAATAGACCTTCCGTAACACATCCGCACGTGTAAATCGCGTGAAAAAAATCTAGAGTACCCCTTGACCCCTTAAGCGCATTGTATGTATTAATGAATATTTCACCTTAATTTGGATCCATTATAACCCTATAGCCGTTTGCAAACCTTCACAGTAATGTAATAAATGGAATTGCATTGCGTCTTACAGAAATAGATTCAGACCTCTGAAATTCAGTTGCCATGTTTACCGCCATGCATTCTTTCATTAATTTATTAAGTGAAATTAGTTTTCTGGGAATATCTCAAAAACTGTTGGTTTTAGGGCCTTAAAATGTGGTTTTCGTTAGGGCCCCCGAGTTTCGTTTCTCACATTGAGGGGCTGAAAATGAGCTTTGTTTCACCCTTCTACGCCTATTTCAGCATGTATTTTAAGGGGGTAGGGCCCCTTTTATGAAAGGTACGGAGAAGAGTTACATCAATGATTAGTGTGGTGCCTCTGATGGATATCTGTATCAAATTTTACGTTGATCCACCCAGCCGTTCTCGAGTTATAAGGACTCGTAGAAGTTGTCCACAGACACACAGACAGACAGACAGACAAAAATTTAATTTTTGCGCGCATCCGTCATAAAACAGCCTGAAACGCGCAAATATCGCAAATTTCCGTGGAAATTCAGAAAAAACAGACAAACTTTCATTTTTATATATATATAGAGATACTCTCAAAGAAAATGCTGGGATAGTAACATATTAGGGGAAGGGTGGGCATAGTGGCCACGGCGGGCATAGTTGCCACGGGCTATTTTTCTACTGTACATTGGTGCTACCTGGCTGCAAGAGCATCAACTACTCCACTAGACCGCCATTAGTGTTTTGTTGAGCCTTGAAGCTGATCAGATTACACTTTTAGAAGTTGTCATCAATTTTGATGTTTTTCAAGTTGCTGATGTAAGGTAAGTGTACTGCATTAACTGTTATAACTAGGTATATGATTCTAATATGTATTGATGACAGTAATACCTGAAACAAATGTGATTTAGGCTTTAAATTCATCTTTGAAAGTAAGTGCTGCTGTAACTGGTTGGGCCTGCGGAGTCACATTTACATAATGGCGTAAAAGAGGGCGAACTGGCCACGGCCATGGTCACTTTGCCCGACACTACATATTCTATTTTTAATTATATGAAGCCTACACCAAACAAAGTTTGAGCTTTTAAATGTGATACATATTGCACGTTTTAAACATCTCCTTGCATGAGCAGGGTGGTAGCGCACTCAGTTAAGCGCCGGCCTTCGGAATTGTGACATGTTGGTGGTTCCAGGATCGAGCACCGCTGGGCTGAGGTGATAAAAAGGTGATACAGAAAGAAGGTATTCAGGAGAAAAGGAAATCAAATGTGGCTAAACGTGCTTTGTTATTAAAGGAGATAGTAACTCCGATAGTGACGAGAGGGATACAAATTGCCTTTACTGCCAGAACTTATATTCAAAGTCCAAAAGCAATAAAGGGTGGATCAGATGCTCTAGTTGCCTGAAATGGGCACACGAGGATTGTGCTGGGTGTGTTGAGGAAGACAATGAATTCATATGTGAAATGTGCAATTAAACAAAAATAGGCTAAACACAATATCCATAAAATGTTTTGAAGCATTTCAACTTTTGTATTTTTTATTGTACTCAATAAAAATTTAGAAACTAGTTTTATAAAATGATAGGAACCTTTAAGAAGGTGTGGAGAATTATAACAATACTTTAATTTGTAAAAAGATATGCTCATAAATTTTTGTTAAATGCATTTGCAGTGTTATTTGTAATATCGGGTATAGTGGCCACCTAGTGGCCATTTTGCCCTTCCCCGTAGGGCAAAGTGGCCATTTGGTAGAGGTTTGAAAAAACATTTCTTGTTCAAAAAGTAACTGAGATATAGTTAAAATGATTTGTTTAAAGATGCATAACTGAATAAGCTAGAGTATGGCCAATTTTCATTTGTTTTTAACAATTTTAACAAATTGAAAACAATGTTTCCCCGTTAGCGTGGCCACTATGCCCACCCTTCCCCTAAGTCCCAGGGCAACTACTCATTCCAGGCTTTAAAATTAGTTAATACACAACCAAGCACACGAGGTTGATGACCAAGATTTTACAAGCCCGGGGCGACAAGGTAACTGCTGTGCGGCGATTCTACTGAGATAAGTAACCAACCATATACAAATTTAATTCTAGTGCATGCTCTAATTTTATGTATTTTTAATTTAATTTAATTTATTATATTGTGCCGTTCAAAACTGTAGTCTATACACGTGCTTTTGTAGACTTAGAAAAGGCTTTTGATAATGTTGATTGGACTAAATTGTTTGACATTTTGAAATCGATTGGAATAAAGTACAGGGATAGGAGGGTGATATACAATCTGTACAGAAACCAGACAGCAGTCATTCGAGTTGAAGGACATGAGAGAGAAGCTGGTATTCAGAAAGGTGTAAGGCAAGGCTGCAACTTATCACCCATACTTTTCAATCTTTACATTGAACAAGCAATGAAGGAAATTAGAGAAAAATTTCAAGTGGGAGTGAAGATTCAAGGAGAAATAATTTCAACTCTGAGATTTGCTGATGACATCGTCATCTTGGCCGACAAGCCTGAGGATTTGAATGAGTTTTTGAATGGTATGGACTCCGTCTTACGGAAAGAATTCATGATGAAAATTAATAAATGTAAAACAAAAGTACTGGAATGCAGCCGAAATAAATCAGAAACCTCTATGGAGATCAAATTGGCAGGTGAAAAGCTGAAGGAAGTAGGAGACTTCTGTTACTTAGGAAGCAGAATAACCAGTGATGGACGAAGCAAAGAGGATATAAAAAGTAGGTTGGCTCAGGCAAAGAAAGCATTTCTACAAAAAAGGAATCTGCTGACATCGAATATAGATTTAGGTATTAGGAAGTCATTTTTGAAAGCCTTTGTCTGGAGCGTGACGCTCTATGGAAGTGAAACTTGGACTATTGGTGCAGCAGAAAAGAGGAGAATTGAAGCATTTGAAATGTGGTGTTACAGGAGAATGATGAAGATCAGATGGGTAGATAAGGTTACAAACAAAGAAGTATTAAGACGAGTGGGAGAGGAGAGATGTTTCTGGCGACTGTTAATGAAGAGAAGAGATAGGTTGGTAGGACACATACTAAGACACCCAGGAATAGCAAGCTTAGTTATGGAAGGAAGGGTCGAGGACAAAAACTGTAGGGGTAGACCAAGGTTAGAATATGTTAAACAGATTGCCTCGAATGTAGGGTGTCGGAGCTATGTAGAGATGAAACGATTAGCTCAGGACAGGGAGGCATGGAGAGTTGCATCAAACCAGTCAAAAGACTGAAGACTCAAACAACAACATACACGTGCTAATACCATTAGGTCTACTCGTATGTAATTCACAAACCCTTAAAACAAAAGAAAAACAACCTTATAACGAGGTTCAAATTAAGAATCGTACATCAATTATAAACACCAAAACCATTTTGTAATTAAATAACAGAGCCTATTAGTGTATAATATACACAGCGATCAGGATCTGACGATGACGGCTTAAAGGTTGAAACGCCTAATCCTAAAATTGCCCCATTATAATGGCTCTTTTTGTCGTGTGGCCTCCTGAGAGACTGAGTGCACCCATGGGCGACCTGCGCGCCGAGATGAGAGATGCGATGAAGATAAATGGAACTGGGCAAGGATGTTGAAGGAAGCGGCCGTGGCCTGTCAGAAGGTACCGTCGTAGCATTTGCTTGATGTTAAAAGTGGGGAAGCCACGGATAATCATTTCAAGGACGGCCGACGGTGGAGCTCATACTCACGCGCCTAGCGAGTCAGCAGAGACCTTGGCCCCATGATCTAACGCTGCTCTTTAGCAATCTGTCGGTATTATAATAGTGATCCTAAACTGAGTCGTCAAGTTACAAAACTAGTTTAATCCACTTGTGAATAAGAATAATTTTATCATTTCAAATGATCTTGTCGACTTCGTCGTTATGCTTGGGTCCAACGTTATGCGTTACGGAAACGGAGACTGAGACGGAAGTGACGTCATGCAGCCGCGCGGGAAGTGACGTCATGCAGCCGCGCGGGAAGCGAGTGCGTGACGTCATGCAGCCACGCGGGAAGCAGAAGCTAATGGTTATTGGAGTCTGTTGAAAGAGTCCTGGGGCGTCGAGCAACCTGGTGCTTTGTGCGAAGCGAACACAATAATACAGGGTGACTTCTAAAGATATATACAAGTTGCCATATAAGAATACGGGTGCCTCCAAAAGAGGTGAGCAGGATGTCAGAGCAAAATACAGTACAAGATGCCAGATAACAATTCAGGTTGCCTCCTAAAGAGGTGTGCAGGATGTCAGAGCAAAATACAGTACAAGATGCCAGATAACAATACAGGGTGACTCCTAAAGAGATATACAAGATGCCTGATAAGAATACAAGGTGACTCTTAAAGGGGTGTACAAAATGGCAGAGAAGAATACAGGGTGACTCCTAAAGAGGTGCACAAGATGTCAGACAAGAATACAGGGTGCCTCCTAAAGAGGTGTGCAGGATGTCAGAGCAAAATACAGTACAAGATGCCAGATAACAATACAGGATGACTCCAAGAGAGATATACAAGATGCCAGATAAGAATACAAGGTGACTCTTAAAGGGGTGTACAAAATGGCAGAGAAGAATACAGGGTGACTCCTAAAGAGGTGCACAAGATGTCAGACAAGAATACAGGGTGCCTCTTAAAGAGGTGTGCAGGATGTCAGAGCAAAATACAGTACAAAATGCCAGATAAGATTACAGGGTGACTCCTAAAGAGGTGTACAAGATGTCACACAAGAATACAGGGTGACTCCTAAAGAGGTGTACAAGATGTCAGACAAGAATACAGGGTGACTCCTAAAGAGGTGTACAAGATGTCACACAAGAATACAGGGTGACTTCTAAAGAGATATACAAGATGCCAGATAAGAATACAGGGTGCCTCCTAAAGATGTGTGCAGGATGTCAGAGCAAATTACAGGGTGACACTTAACAAGGTGTACAGTATGTTAGATTCAATTCAAATCAAGGGTGACCCTTAAGGAGGTTTGCGAGATATCAGATTCAAATAATGGGTGGCTCTTAAAGAGTTGTAAAAGATGTCAGACTCAAATACAGTGTGGCCCTTAAAGAGATGCCCGCGCGGGAAGCCTAAGTTAATGGGTAATGGAGTCTGTTGGAAGAGTCCTGGGGCTTCGAGCGAAGCGAGAGGCCCTCCTGAGCCTTTCTAACATGTGTAGCATTTGAAGCATGCATCATTTGAAATGATATAACGTCTAGTCTTTCAGACTGACTGTAATTTTTTTTTTCATGAGAAACGTTTCTCTGGATTTTGCCTCGCGTATCTTTTGTGTTTGTTGTTTTCTACTTTTTGCTTTGTGTTTTTGGTTTTTGGTTTTGTGTTTGCTTTGTGCTTTTGCTTTTGAATTTGACTTTTTGCTCTTCTTTCTTGGTTTTGTGTTTGCTTTCTGCTTTTGCCTCTTAAATTCGCTTCCTGCTTTATGTTTCTTGTTTTTCGTTTTCTGCTTTTGCTTTTTTTTGAATTTTGTTTTCTCTTCGTCTTTTTTGTTTTGGTTTTCTGTTTCTTTACTGCTTTTGCTGTTTTTAAATTTTGCTTTTTGCTTTGTGTTTCTTTTTTTCTGATTTTGCTTTTGTGTTTGAATTTTGCTTTTTGCTTCGTGTTTTTTGTTTTGTTTTCTGGAAAATCAAAATAAAACAAAATAAACAAAACAAAATCAAAATAAAACAAAATAAACAAAATAAAAACAAAACAAAACAAAACAAAAAACTAAAATAAAACAAAACAATTTAAAACGAAATAAAATAAAATGAAGCAAAAAAATTAAGTAAAATAAAATAAACTAATTAAATAAATAATTTTACGACATGATTCTTATTCACAAGTGGATTAAACGAGTTTTGCAACTGGACGACTCAACTAATTGACTACGGTAATATATTTTTTCCAGGAGTGTTATTTACATATTATATATATTTTACCCCGCCCAGTCATTGGGCAATTTCGTGTTGACTGACTGAAGACTTACAAATAGACTAACAGTTTGTTTAGGCAACAGAAAGCGACCTGCTGAACCTTTGAAAATTATCAATGCTCTCAGATACTTAGGAATGACTCTTTAACCAACATCTAAATCGTTCCGTATACATACTAAGGAGAGAGAGCTGTGGCAGTGACTAAGGTTAATATTTGATATGAGTCGTCGAGTTGCAAAACTCATTTAATCCACTTGTGAATAAGAATCATTTTCATGAGAAACGTTTCTCTGGACTTAGCCTCACGCATCTTTTGTCTTTGTTGTTTTCTACTTTTTGCTTTGTGTTTCTGGTCTTTGGTTTTGTGTTTGCTTTGTGCTTTTGCTTTTGAATTTTACTTTTAGCTTTTCTTTCTTGGTTTTGGTTTAGAGTTTGTTTTCTGCTTTTGCTTTTTATGAATTATACTTTTGCTTTTTGCTTTGAGTGTCTTGTTTTCTGGTTTCTGCTTTTTCTTTTGTTTTTGAATTTTGCTTTTTGCATCTTTTTTGTTTGTTTTGTGTTTGTTTTCTGGAAAATCAAAACAAAGCAAACCAAAACAAAAAATAAACAAAACAAAATCAAAATAAAACAAAATAAAATAAAACAAAATACACAAAGCAAAATAAAAACAAAAATAAAACAAAAACAAAAAACAATACAAAAAATTTAACAAAACAATTTTAAATAAAAACTAAATAAAAAACAAAACGAAATTAAATTAAATTAAACAAGGAAAAACAAAATAAAATAAAATAATTAAATAATAGTACTGTACATTATGCAACGAGCCTATAATGGCAATAATTAAGACACGAGTATGTTTATAAAACGAGCGTATGCGAGTTTTATAATTTCCATACGAGTGTCCTAATTGCCATTATAGGCGAGTTGCATACGACTATTTATGTTCGACGATAATCATTATAACTATTTTATGTTCGAACATAAATATTCATAAATATCGGTCGAGATTTCGCCAGTTTTATGTACTGAACCGAGCGCATGAGACGCAGAGAATGCCTTGTATTTGATCATGGCCTCCTCGCTTACCCTACTATGACACTAGGCCACGCATGTGAAATTTAAATTAGAAGGCCGTGGAACTCAGCGCATCTAATTATCTAATTGGTCAAACAGCTGTTTCTTCAGCTCTGATTGGTGGTAGAAACTGTTTCATAATGAAAAATACTGTTATAAGGAGCCTCATTATAGTACAGTTTTCTAACATATAAGAGTCAGGGTCGAACATAAATAATTTTATGTTCGACCCTCACTATTACGTGTCAGAAAACTGTATCATAACGATGGTCATTATAACACTTGTTTTCCATTATGATACAGTTTCTCCAGCCAATCAGAGCTCGTTCAATGACCAATTAGGTAACGATACCTTCGCGCACGCGCTCAAAATCCAACATGTCGGACATAAACACAACATCGAACTATAATAAATTACCGACATGGAATACGCACCGTCCATATGTTCGCGTAAATAAACTGGCGAATATGAGACAAGCAATAGCACTGTACCTTAAAATCACCAACGCTAATTTCTGCACAGCGCATTGTCTTCAAATGACACCGGTGACAATATTACTGAGGGACGGCTGATGTAAACATATGGCTGCATATGGCATTGCAAGCACACAGAGCGCATGCGTCGGTCGTTCAAAGATCTTGAAAGACAGAGATATAACACCCAACGCTCGCTCTGCGATCACAAAATTCAAGTACCGTAGCTGACTCTCAACAGATATTTATGAATATTTATGTTAAAACATATAATAAAGTTATAATTATCGTCGAACATAAACAGTCGTATGCAACTCGCCTATAATGGTAATTAAGACACTCGTATGGAAATTATAAAACTCGCATACGCTCGTTTTATAAAAATACTCGTGTCTTAATTATAGCCATTATAGGCTCGTTGCATAATGTAATATTACGACATGATTCTTATTCACAAGTGCATTAAGCGAGTTTAGCAACTGGACGACTCATATCAAGTATCTCAAGCAGTTAAGTTTAAGCACCGCTATAAAACTTCTAGAAGTCAAAATTATCCCAATATTGTGTTATGGCTTGAAACTGACTTGGGAAAACCTCAGTTTATCAGATCTCAGGACATTGTATAGAGTGAAATCACGATTTTTGAAAATTACACTTGGAATATCCACTGGATGGAATTCCACGTCACAAGCTCCTTGAAAGACCACACATGGAAGACATACTCTACAATTGAGATACAAAATTTAGCTGTAGTAGTAGTACTCTCTTTCGGTCAGTAATCGCTATAGCGATAGAAAAATGATAGGAGTCTGGTGCCCTATTGGGCTCCTTTCACTCCATTGTTGAATGGCGATAGTTTAATTTAGGTCATTATGTATCATTATGATGATTTAAAAAGTAACTCCCTTAATGCATTACTGGATAATGAATTATAGGGAGAATTTAGTCCTTAGATAATTGGAGTCGAGTGGTTTTATTTTGCTTGCTTTAAATTTTTTCGTTGGATATTTGAGAGTACTAGAACCTGTGCGTGTGCCTGAAGAGCTGCGGGTTCGAACTTGGGTCAGCGGCATGGCTATTAACCGTTCGACTCGCAGCGGCACTAGTTGTTAGTATGCTCTGTTCGCTCAGTCATGGCCTGGCAGCAGTCGCTTCAGCGAGGTTGATAATAATAATAAAGGGTGAAATTTTTATGTGTGACTTTAAATATTTGCTAATGAAGAGTAATAGACCTCTAGATAGGTTTGGTTTTATGGAAGGAGAAATTGATAGACCTCTAGTAGGTTTGGAGTTTAAGAAATAATAATAATAAAGCCTCAGTTGTGTAATATTGTTATTTTTGTTTGTGATTTTATTTGTAGGCGGATAGCGGTCCCATGGCCCGTGGCCCATCACCCCGGGTAGGTTGGCGTTCCACCTTGCCTCCCGGGCAGATTGAGCCACAGGATCCGGGATTATGGTTTAATTGAGAGGGGGAAGACTGACAGGTGTGTTTAAAGTGTTGTGGAAGCTAGGTGTTGGATGAAGTGCAGTATTTGAGTGAGGGCTGAGTTTGATGTAGCTGAAGGTGAGGGGACATTGAGGGACATGAGAGGGGGAATGTTAGTGTGTGAGCGTTGTCTGAGTTCCAACTGCTTTCGCCTAATGGCTGTTTTAATGTAAGCACAACCACCGAATGAGGCCGCGTGCACACCGCCGCAATTGACGCACTTAGGTTTGTCTTTGGCGATCTTGCAAACTGAATGATGATGATTATCACCACATCGGTTGCAGCGGATCCTGTGGGGGCAACACGCGGAATTGTGGTGCAATCTTTGGCAGTTGAAACACTGGTAAACGAGAGTCGTGTGTTGTTTGGAAGGGGGAGGCCGTGGCCTCTTTCTTTTTGAGCTAGGGGAAGAATTTACTGTGTTAGCGGGAGGGGAGATGACTGGAGTGACGTCGTTCTCTGAGGGAGAGGCGACCGTCTGAGTGGTGGAAGAGTTTGGTGTTGTATTTGGGTCTTCATGTGCTTGTATTGTTGGCTGCGTAGGTAACTGTTTGTTTGCGAGGATGTGTCTGCTTGGGCTGGAGAATTGAGTGTTTTTATGTTTGCTTTTTGGTCTTATGTGAGCAAGGTGTGTTTGAGTCCATCTCACGGCTACATCTGGCTCTGTTTGAGTATGCTTGAGAAGGAGTTCAGATGTAGCTGTTTGGACTGACTTTGTGTACTTGAGTGTAGGCGGAAGGGGCGGGGGGATTGGTATTTCTGTGGTGAGAGTCTGTTCAGTTTGGGCGGACTTGGAACGTGTTTCTGTAGGTTTGTAAGGTATGAGGATGAAAGGAAGAATGTAGGGATGGCTTAGTAGGGCATTAGTGATCGTTTTCAGGCGGCTGTTTTTTGTGGGAGTGATGGCTATGTGATCGTTTCTTAGTTCCTCAATACAAGCTATTGGTGTAAGCACGCTGATTATTGCTTCGCGAGTGGCTGGCAATTGATTTTGGCCCGGCGGGCTTATGAAAATCAGCGTGCCTTTGGGTGCATTACGTGTAGGTGAGTCGTACTATAGCGGTTCCCCGAAGTCAAATTCAGGGAAAGTGCCATGGCACGGTGTAGGTGGTGGTGAGAGTTCCCTAAGGTATTCCTGATAAGGTGAGGAGTATGGTGATTCAGACCATGAACCGCTCGTGTCGGAAGCAATAGCCTGAAATTCGGCCATTGCTTGTTCGAAGCTCATGGTCTTGAGTTAGTGTGAATGTGTGTGTAAGCTTGTTTTGAAAGAGTGGGGAGGGGTCAAATACCGTGGTAGACCCAATAGGTGATTAAGCTTCGCCCAAGAAGTTAAGCCAGTCGCACAAGGTTAAACAGTTGATCGGTTGTAGCAGTGACAATGTGCGCCCAGGCGGAATAAATCAAATAATTAATCTGTGATCAATTATTTGGCTGCTGAAGGGCTGAGTTTAGCTTGGCTGTAACTCGGGGGAGATAGGATATTCTTGACGTGGATGGAGTGGAGAGGTGGGCTGACAACAATGGCTTGGTTACGATAATGGGTAACGGATTTGAATGGGAGGGATTGTTGACTTGAAAGTGGGTTAAAGGAAGGCTGTTGACTCGGTGGCAGCGATGATGTAGCGGTGTGGAAGGTGGATCATCAAGTTGGCATCGGTTAGGTCGGAGCTCGGCGCAGAGACGTCTGCTCCGCTCGGGAGCTGATTTCGGTATATGTCTGTGATGTACATAAGAAATAAGAATTTTAATGAACCCAGTCGTGAATGTGTATGGGAGATAATATGCAATGAATACTGTGATCGGTAAATATATAATATCATATGGCCTCGGTTGCCGGATGCAAGCTTTGTTATTTTACACCCAGAAGGCAGCTTGCATGTCGAATTTCGTCGTTCCTTGGAACGCTATGAAAGTCAAGGAAATTAGATATCTAAGCTTCTTGACACACTAGCGCTTTCTAGTAGAGAATGGAGGAACTTTGTGTTGGCGGAAAATCCCGAGAGTAATTTTGCCATTATGATCAGGGATTACTGAATTCAAATGGGTTCTTTCATATGTCAACAACGAATGACATGCATGTCGTGATTTGTGACGCCTTTCAAAAATCACTTACCACGGCCAGGAGCGAACCTGCAAGCTTGGGGTTGGTAGACCGGCACGTTAACCACTCACCCACCGTGGCAAGCTACTGTGATCGATAACACGCCATTAAGTGATCAAAGAGAGGAATTTCCATAAGCCAACTTTGTAGATCTTAGTTACATTTGTATGCACAACTGAGCGCTTTTCTTATTAATAATATAGGCAACACAATGACTTCGAAACTTCACATTACACCCCTAAAACGAACCAAAAACAAACTTTGGAAATTTTCACATATAAAGGGAACGTTATTTTAATCTCTAGTCAGGCATAAAATCGGAGTATGGTAGCTGTTTACGACGTTGAAACAGCAGTAAAGCATGCCGCATGGAAACTGTCCAATAACTACCTATCCTCTATCAATAACGAACGTGAAATATTTCCCTCGTTTCTCTTTCGAACAAAGGATATGTTTGCATATGAACTGGGCTCACAGAGTAATATCGTGGTGTAGCCAAGGAACACGACAGAGCTGCTCGTCTATTCAGATCACGTCTTCCATCTTGGGGCGGACCATAAAGAACAGGACATAACAAGAACTCTGACGTGAGGAGTCATATCATGGGATTTCTTGTGTCTTGGGAGATCTTCATTACGGACAAAAAGATCACCCCAACGCTCAAGTATGTCATTTTAAGGGATTTGGAAAGAACTTAGATAGAGACCTTACCCGCTGAAATGGTCACTAGTTTTCTTATATTATTCCTAATAAAACTAACGGGAATATAGTTGCTCAATTTCAGTTATAAACATCAATTTAGTCACTAGTTTTCTTATATTATTCCTATGAAAACTAATTGGAATATAGTTGCTCAATTTCAGTTATAAATAATATCAATTTAGTCACCAGTTTTCTTATATTATTCCTATTAAAACTAACGGGAATATAGTTGCTCAATTTCAGTTATAAATAATATCAATTTAGTCACTAGTTTTCTTACATTATTCCTATTAAAACTAACGGGAATATTGTTGCTCAATTTCAGTTATAAATATCAATTTAGTCACTAGTTTTCTTATATTATTCCTATTAAAACTAACGGGAATATAGTTGCTCAATTTCAGTTATAAATATCAATTTAGTCACTTGTTTTCTTATATTATTCCTATTAAAACTAACTGGAATATAGTTGCTCAGTTTCAGTTGTAAATATCAATTTAGTGCCATTCCATTATGTTAGAAATTATTTCACGAGTATGTGTGTAATGTCAAATAATTAAGTAATTCCATAATATGTGATTGAATGACATTTACAATACACCTCATCAAGAAAATGTCGAGTATGCCTTCCTTTGGAGGGGAAGTAAAGCCGGCGGGCCCATGCCATAGATATATGGCATGTAAAAGAAACTTCCACTAACTACAATAATTGTATGAAGCTAAATTTGTAGGTTAGATTTGATTAACGCTCTATTAAGTTCCAAAGTTTGCCACCACACACTAATACAGCCATCACAATTAACACCAGTTATCAGACAGATTCTACACACACACACAAAGTACACGGGGCTACATATCCGCGTTGTCGCAGCCCCTAAACGGAGGAACCAATCAACCAACCAAGAAATCGTTTATATAAACGTTGTGGCGGGAGTAAATTGAAACTTCTTATAACATGATACGATACAGGAACACTGGGCAATTACAATGACATAATAAAACATTACTTGAAAATTATACTTGGTTCCGTAGTTTCAGTGAATGTCAACTTCCTTTTCAAGTGAACGTGTTTCCTTGCATCTTCTTTAAATGTTTATTTTGAATACTTGAGTCGTCTAGTATCAAAACCGGCCAAGTCACTGAAGGCATATTTTTCAGTATGGATGAAAAACCTCTAGAGACAAAGCGATGGTGGTCACAAAAGATTTTATTGCATAGTTACATCCGCAATGGTTTAATATTTAAGTTCTGCTATTTTGAGAAATCTGATTCATAATGAACCCATCTTTTTTGCTAATATTAATTTTGACTTGGCCGTTTTTGTTGCAATTTGAGAAAAT
Source organism: Meconema thalassinum (assembly GCA_946902985.2). Classification (NCBI taxonomy): domain Eukaryota; kingdom Metazoa; phylum Arthropoda; class Insecta; order Orthoptera; family Tettigoniidae; genus Meconema; species Meconema thalassinum. The sequence goes on from OX336394.1 coordinate 184,026,816, forward strand.
TTTAGTCTTTTTTTTTTTGTAAAACTTTTCTTTTTAAATTCCAAACTCCAGTGAAGAAAAAGACAATTAAATTAAAATAAATTGACATTGTAATCACCTGTCTTTATTGCAATAAAAACGAAAGCATTATGCTTAAATTGGATAGTAATATATGAAGATGAACATCAGAAAGCTGAGGAGAATACAAAATAGGTATTATATCATTAAAAGTTAGTAGTTCACTTAGATCTTGAACACAGTAAAAGAAAATGAGTCACTTATTGAAATAGGAACAATATACACGTTACACTACACAATAATGACAAAAGACGAGGATATACGATTGCTTTTGCGCCAATGCAGTAAGAAGCCCGTGAATAAGGAAGTCAGTGTTGCAAACTAAAAAATATATAAATTTTTATGACATCGAGGAGTATACAGTATAAGGAACAATGTTGCCTACTGATATTATCACATTCTTGCATAATCTAACAACGCAAGATTCCAAACAATAATGCTGCGACATGAAGAGTGCTACTCGTTCTTTGACATGGCCGGTTATGAAAGCACTGCCTGCATGACATGGCTCATTTTGTTGCACGACCAAGAATTCAGTGCTCTGTAACATGAAGACATGGACGATTTTGAAGCATATTCTTGTTTCGCCTGATAGTGCTATACTTCTACTTCAAATTGATAACCTTAACTCATTTTCGTAAATTTTGTGACTTGGCCGGTTTTGATACTAGACGACTCACTTCTTTCTAAATTATTGTTTGGAGAGGAAGGTTCAAGGTGCTCCTTCATAATAAGAATACATCATTATAGGTATAAAATGTTGTGTGTGACTGATTGACTTCGTTATATGACTGACTTCTCTGAAATTATACATTTGATATAGAGTTTGTTTACTGATTATAATTCGATAATCACATTATTTTACTCCCACACAACTTAACAGCGATAGGTTTATTGCAACATCCATGATCAAAACACTGTCATTAATAGCCTATAAAAGCAGTTTCTCACTGTAAGTAACAAACTGTAAACGCAAATATCACGCATGAAAAGTACAATATTTGTAATATCAATACATAATGTTGCTGACTAGTGGTAGGCTGACATTGACAGTCCGTCGAGAATAATGCTGCGTGTTTTTTAGCCTATTTTCAATTTTGAAAAAATAGGCTTATGAGATCACCTTTTGTCCGTGTGTGTGTGCGTGTGTGTGTGTGTGATTCGTGTGTGTGTGTCCCCCTAATAAAATCTAAACGGCTGGAGCGATTTCAATGAAACTCGGTAAGGTCATAGCACTATTCCCTGCGACCCCGACCATGCCCTTAAAATTTTGTTACGACTCACCAATCCAACATGGCAGCTGTGCGAAATATTTCACCAGCATTCAATATCTCCGAAACTATTACCTATATTACCCTGACATTTTGTATGGTGATAAAGGGAACAACTATAAGTTCACTTATGTGACCTTTAAAAATCTGGTAACTACAAAACGAACATGGTGGCCAAGCGAAGTTGCGACTTTTAAATAGACGTTTCTCGCGATTTAACCAACCAAACGCAATGAATCTTGGTACAGTATATGTTTATAAACATTGTAATGCACCGACATCTAACTTCGTTCAATTGTTTACATAACCACAAGATGGCGGATGTGCGAAATATTTCACCGGCATTCCATATCAGTGAAACTATCAGCGGTATCTCCCTTAAATCTTTTACGGAGATAAAGGGCACTACGGAAGTCCATCTATAAGACTTTCAGAAACCGGTTAACTACAAAACGAACATGGCAGCCAAGCGAAGTTGAAAATTTTAAATAGACCTTTCTCGCGATTTAATGTTCCAAACGCACTGAAATCTGGTACAGGAAATATTTATACACATTGTAATGCACTGGTATCTAATTTAGTTCAATTGTTTACATAACCTCAAGATGGCTGTATAGTTCTTCACGGATGTGCGAATTTTAAAATTAAGTTTTTATTTCTTGTGATGTATTCATGCGATCGAATTGAAAGTTTGAATATTGAACCTACGCAATAATTTTCCTTTAATGGTACATGGCTCTATGGCCTATACATTTAACAATTCAACATGGCGACCATCCAAAATATTTAGTCGGCTCTGAATATCTACGAATCTATTATAGCAATCAAACTGAATTTCTTAATGTTCATAGGGGCTATGAACTTAAGTTCACCTATAGGACTTTAAATGACTTGGTGTTCACAAATCCAACATGGAGGCGACGCGAAATATAAAAATTCACATGGACGTTTCTCGCAATTTAACCATCCGAGTGTAGTGAAACTTGGAACAGTAAATCCTTATACGAATGGTAATCCACTGGCATCTAATTTATTTCAATTGTTTCCATAACCTCAAGATGGCAGCTGTGCGAAATTTTAAAATCTCCTTGTTACTTCTTGTGTCCTAATTATGCGATTGTAGTTTGAATACTACACGTACACAATAATCTGCATGTAACAGTACATAACTCTAGGACCTACATATATAAAATCCAACATGGCGACCATCCGAAATTTTTAGTCGGTTCTCAATATCTACGAATCTATTACAGCAATCAAACTGAAATTGTGTATGTTGCTAGAGGCGATTAACATAAATAGGATATATGAAAATAGGCTGTATAGTTCTTCACGGAACTACTTGTTTTTTTTGTAAGTTATGTCATATACATATTCAAACATTTTCCTGGAATCAATCAATTCATTAAATAATGTTGACTTAAGGATAGGGTAAAATGCCTCGAGGCTTGATATAAGGTACCCTTAGTGCATGTATGAGAGAAATCTACTGATAAAATCATATTTGGGATTGCAGCTAGAAGCAGCAGGATTTGAATTTCAATCTCGGATTTTCAGCTAACCAAGTGTTGTGTATTCATTTTAGTGCTTTGTTAAATCGATGTCATATGGCCCCCGTGTACTTGGGCGTGTATGGAATCTCCCTGTTAACCTGTTCCACTACGCAACGAGGCACACCCTCTATGACAAGTACTTTTCACCGCACACAGCAACCTTTCACAGGTGAATATCCACAGGCTTGCAACCCTCTGCCGCTTAAAAATAGATTACTGCTCGTTGGTCTAGCTTGGACGGGCTCTCAATCATATCTTGGTGTAATTCCACGTGACTATAAACAAAGCACAAGTATACGACCACAACGCATGATCAACTCACTCATCATCACTTGCACATATGGAGGTGGGATGGTGCAGCGGTCGAGGTGCTTGCCTCTCAACAAGGTGGACCGAGATCGATCCCCTGTCAATACATGCGAGATTTTCTAGAAGTGAAATATTCCGTCCTGTGGTTCGGATTGCGCGTAAAATGGAGGTCCCTTGTCTCATGATCGCGAGATTAGCAGCCACGTAAAATTACAGCCTTCTTTCCTCCTTACATATGCGTATTTCCAAACTCAAACATCAACACATCACGTAGCATGTATCTAGTGGATTGCAATAGAACACATCTTATTTACAAAGATAGTGCACTGTAACTGATATTCTAAAAACCCTTAAAGCTGGGTTTTCTTAGGCGGAAGCAGAGAGCGGAACGCGGAGAGCGGAGTCGGTTTTCCGCTCGTGAGTCATCAGCTAGCTGAATTGTGTTTTCCTAGACGCGGACTTTTCCTCTGGCGGAGAGCGGAGCGGTTGCTCATTTGTATACTAGGAGTGATGAGGTTAGGGCGATATGGACGTGGAATCTTGACTATCTATTTTATTGCACTTGGAAGAGGAGGAGGAGGAGGAGTTAGTACTGCATTTATTGAAGGATGGAAAATGTGCAAGTGACATATTTAAAACGCGTGAAAATGAGGGAGTGTTTAAAATTCTTATAAACAACCATTTAATTGATGACTAAATTAGATTCAAACAGTACTTTCGATTGACCAAAAACGAGTTCTATGATCTAGACCAAGAAATACAAGATGTAGAAGAACTGAAATCGCAGGTTTATAACAGAAACCAAACGCCAATTTTAGTGGATATGAAACTGGCAGTAACACTAAGGTATGTGCACAACTTGTACAGACGTCCAGCCACTCCGCCAGCCGACAGCGGACTCGTCTGCTTTCGGAGCAGAGGAACGCTAAGGAGAGAGTTCCACTCGTCCAGTGGCGTTCCGCTCCGTTTCTAGAAAAAAAAAAGTACCATTAAAATGACATATGACCTGTGGAGAGCCGACTCCACTCTCCGCGTTCCGCCCTCTCCGCTTCCGCGCCTAGGAAATCCCAGCTTAAGAAGGAGTTGCGGAATGCTGGTTGGGAAGCATTGATGTAATGCGTATGTCCTTAGCTACTTGGAGTTCATGTATTGGAATTATGCCGCCCTGGTGATCAACGCACCAAATTCAAATTTCTGTACCACTGCAATTTATACTTTTAACTGGAAATCTATTTAGGTGACTTGAGGCTCATATTTCAATATTCTAGTTATCAAATGAGAATCCAGAAATCTTTGTCAAACTAACACCATACACCTCTAAGTGCCCTGAGTTTTTTACCTCATTTCAAAAGACTACTTCATTGGTCGGGAACCAAACCAGCGATCTTGACGTAATGACGATCCAAACACCCTACCACTAAGCCACTTCTTGTTGTATAATAGAGATACCTTGGTGATGACAAAATTAGGTCTATACACGTAGGACGCTAGAAATGTTCTGTGACATCCTTAACCCGAGTATTCGTACACCACTCGTGGCCATCTCCATATGTTTATGATTCAAAATATGGAATTTTGTAAACGAAGACAGAAGACTTTCTAATTGCATCTAACAACCAAAAATATAACTTTTGTTTTGGTAGTATGATGAAAATATTTCTATTATTCATTTTTATGGTAGTAATCTAATAAATAAACATGATAACTCGAACATTTATTGTGAAAATTCCATAAACCTTTGCAAATGCGTTACTTTGTACTGGGTCTAGAGATGTATTACAGTATTCAAAAACAATTATAAAATCAGTAAACTATTGAGATATACACTGTGCACGGTATATATGTGCAGTTTACATAAAGAAGGTGATAGATGATCTTTCTCATGGGATATTTGCTAAGGAAACTACACAGGAAAAGAAGAGATATGCCGAGACTTCTAGGGCACAGGGGCCATGATTGACCGAATTTGGACAAAAGAACATTTCGAAATGAGACATGTCTTCACGAGACTGGCTGTTCATGGCTTCTACCATCTTGCCTGCCAAAATACATCCTTTCACGACCCAAATAAGAAGTGCAAATATAAGTTATGTAAGCAAACCTGTGATCGCTATCACATAGAATTATGTTTCCAGAGAACTCTATATTTAAGTGAATATGCCAAGTTGTGAGCGAGATCAGTAACGTAAATATTGGTGTTGTAATATTGTTACTATATTTGGCTATTTGGCTGCATTAAAAATATTATTATATTTCCAACCTCAAGTATTAACAGATCACCTAGCGTGTATCGAGTGGATTTCAATTGAACACGCTTTATTTACAAAGTTAGTTCACTGTGACTGATGACCCCAGTATTTAACATTCATGTCATCATCATCATGTTTTTCAGTCAAGCGACTGGTCTGCCCCTACAATGAGTCTTTTCCACGTTGTTCGGTCTTGTGCTGTCCTTTTGACCACTTCATAACTTCGTAGGCCAGAGATATCTAGGAAAGATCTCATAAAAGTGTTCCGTGGCCTCCCGCGAGGGCGTTTTCCAGGTATTTTGCCTTCTAATATGCAGAATATGTCGTAACCTGTGGCCAAGCTAGGTGGATCTCCTTCTATTGATCTGCTGGATCATTCGCCGTTTTTCCTTTATTCCATCCAGCACCGTTATGTTGGTCATTTTCTCTACCCAGCTGATATTTTACATTCGGCGCCAACACCACATCTCAAACGCTTCTAGTCGTTTAATGTCACCTCTATTCATTGTCCAGGTCTCACTGCAGTACATTGCAACTGGCCATATGTAGGTCTTAACCAGTTGTTTTCTAAGGATGAGGGATATCGAGCGTTGCCAAATTAGAGAAAGCTTTTCACGGAATGCCTCCTTAGCCATGGCTATATGGCTCCTGATTTCAACTTCACATCGTAGGTCTTTCGTGAAGATCTGACCAAGGTATTTAAATCGACTGACCTGTTGTATTGGTTCTTTATTTATGGTTACATTTAGTTGGTGTTGATGCTTACTTATCACTAGAATCTTGGTCTTCTTAAAATTGATTTTCATTCCGTATTCTGTAGTTGTATCATTTAAACATTGCAACATGTTTGTTAATGTATGCGGATTTACTGCAAGTAATGCCAGATCATCAGCAAATTCAATATTCTGGATACGTCTTCCACCAACTTTCACTCCCATATTACAACCTTTAAAAGACCACTTTGTTATAACTACAGTGAAGGCATTGAAAAGTCCAGGGGACAGCAAACAACCTTGTCGCATACCTTTACGGATCTTAGCGGGTTCTGATACGTCATTTCCAAGCCGAACAACAGCAGTTTGATTTATATACAGATCAAATATTAATCTGATTAATCGATGGGGACATCCTATTTGATTCAGAAGAGGAAACAGTTTATGCCAGCTTACTTTATCAAATGCTTTTTCGTAGTCCACAAAGCACTCGTAAAGGTTTCTGTTTACGCTTAGCATCTTTTCTCCAAGACAACGCAAGGACCCGATAGCATCACATGTTGACATATTCTTTCGAAAACCAAATTGAGAGTTATCTAGATACTGTTCGATGTATATTTTCATCCTTTTCTTCAAAATCTGCAGAAGTATCTTTGATGCATGAGGGATGAGACTAATGGTCCGATAGTCACTACATTCAACTGGTACAGTCTTCTTTGGAATTGGAATGATGACGCTGGTATAAAACTCCTGAGCTCATTTACCTTCTTCGAAGATTCTGACTACTAATTGAATATCCATTCAAGTGTACTATCCCCACTATTCTTGATTAGTTCAGCAGGGACATTGTCAATGCCTGGCGTTTTACCCATGGATATTGATTTTAGAGCTTCATCGAACTCTGATCTAATAATTCTATCTTCTGCAAATGACCTGTCTTCCTCGCCAAGTGATGGCAAAAGGAATGGAATTGGTTCTGCGTATAGATCTTCAACATACATCCTCCAGTGTTCCTTCTGGTAATTCAGGTCTGATATAGGCTTCCCATGTATATCGCGGAACTGTCTAGTACGGAATCCTTTTTGTTTCTTAGTTGTTTCCCTGATCTTTTGGTAGGCTTCCTTGTTTTTGCAGAAATTCGATTTATTCGCATTTTGACTGCCACCACTCCATTTACTTCTCCCGACAGAGTCGATCAATCTGGTTCTTTAGCATTCGGTAGTTATTTCTACCTACTTCTGAAGAGTCATTTTAAAATTTTCTTCTTTCATCCATCTTTAAGAGAATGTCATGTATGATCCAAGGTTTGCGATTCACTCTTTCCACAAACCCACATAGTCTTCAGTAGCCTCTTCGATGGAGAATTTGGCTATTGACCATAAATGATCAACAGTTTGTGAGTAGCTTGTATATGATGATATGTGGTCATTAGTGGCTTCCTGATATTGCTTTTTAGTCCGCTCGCTTTTAAATGCTTCATGATTCCACTTCTTTGTTGGTTTTCCCTCAATCCTGCGTTTAAATTTCAGTGCCGTACTCATTACTAGTAGAGGGGGAGCGTGATGGCGCTGTGGCTTAGCTGCTCGTCTTTCACCCGGACGGCCGGGGTTCGAATCCCGGTGACAGCGGGGTGGAATTTTCACCTGAAAATTCACGTGGCGTCAGGAAGGGCATCCGGCCTTAAATCCCCGGCCGAAACAAAAATGAGCCTGCTTGGCTCCGGTGACCCCAATTAATTGGGAACAGCCGAAGAAATAGATAGACAGACAGACTCATTACTAGTAGAGAATTATCAGAACAGATATTAGCGCCCAGATATGCCATGGATTTCTTCACTTGATTTCTGTATCTTTCCATGACAAGAATATAGTCGATCTGGTAACGTTCATCATCACCTGTTTCTTTTCTTCAAGTATATCCCCGCCTCTTTGGTGAGGTAAACCAAGTGTTACTTATAACGAACCTCTCTTGTTCACAGAATTCGAAAAGACGTTGCCCACGTGAATTTCTTCTACTAAGACCATACCCTCCAACTGCGAATCCTTCTCTTTCCTCACCAATCACTGCATTCCAGTCTCCCATTATAATAATGTTCTCGCTAGCCATTGTCTTACGCAGTAATTCTTACAGCTTCGCATACATTTCTTCATCCTCGTCATCATCACTGCTGGACGTAGGCATATATACCTGCACCACAACTAGATTTACGGGTGTTGCCATAAAACGTGCTATGATAATTCTGTTTCCAATAGCTTCAACATCCAATAGGGCTCTTGAAGAGTTAGCATTTAGTACCAAACCTACACCGCCTTGACCATTCTCACTTCCGGAGTGCAAGGCTTTGAAGTCTCCGCTTATAAACTCTCCTTCTTCTCTCCAACGTGTTTCAGCTAATCCTAAAATATCTAATTTATGTCGATCTATTTCTCTTCTTAAGTTCTCTAGTTTCCCAGCTTGTAACATAGTCCGAACATTCCATGTTCCAATTTTAAAATAGGGATTTCTCCTGATAACGACCTGGGAGGCACCATTTCCTCTCCTGCCGGGCCCGACATCATTCCTTTGAGGTGTGATCCCGCAGTTCCCAACTTCACAAACATTTGTCTTTGGACTCATCATAGGTTTTCTTGGGATACACATAAAGGTCTGTAATGGAGTTGTTTCCCATTGCCTTCTCCATTCTTCTGCTGTTGACCAAATCCTGCTGGTTCATCCACCTTTAGGAGCGATTTCTCACTCCAAGGACAAAAGAGTGCCCTAACCCTATCTGCAATTTGCGGAAGAGGGGAGCCACTTATACCGGTGGCTACTCGGTCCCCTTTTAGTCACCTTTTACGACAGGCAGGGAATACCGTGGGTCTATTCTACATCCCCAACCCACAGGGGGTAATATTCATGTATGAAGGAAAAATTAGAAATTTAAAATATATAGAGATATTATAACAGTCCTACAGCATTTGTACTTGTTCATCCTCGGCAGCATATTGAGTGCTACGCAAGAACTCTAATTCAAATAAACATCAGGGATAGTTTTGCCTAAATTGAGTTTTTGTTGCATATTACCATAAAAATTAGATAATAGTCTCTTCGAAAAGGTTTTCATTATACTACCAAAAAGTTAAACAATTTGGGCATTAGACGCAACTAGAATGTATACTTAATTGGTTGACATAATTTCATGCAGTTACATAGAAAAGCAACCAATGTAGATAGTTGTTTCGAGTCATAGCCATGTGGAGATTGTTATGAGCGGCGTGTGAGTCCCCTTAAGCTCACAGCAGAATAAACCATGTTTCACTGTTGACATCTGCCACTTGGTGGGTGTGGAACTACCCGCCGGCTAACAGAGGAGTCCACTTGACACTGCTCGCCATTGATGGTGGTTTGGTGTCCGGCCATGTTCGCCCCGGGTGAACTCTGCGGTAAGTTTTCAATGAACTGCTCCCTATAGTAAAACTTCCTTAGTCTGGGAATCTGTTCAATGTTCTACACACTGAATGTTCTACACCTGCCATAGTTAACAACTAGCGAGAGTCTTGTTTGAAGGCTTGGATATATCCCACTCATCCCATCGCTATACATTTCCGTGTAAAATACTAACTGTAACCTCTAGTGGTTACTGTCTTATGTTTTGGTGCTTGTCCCAAGTCCGGATAAAGGAGGCTATAATAATGATATTGGTTTTAGGTCCTTTTTAACTACTGCGGCGTTTAGAGACGCTGGGGTGCTGGAATTTTGCCCCGAAGGGAAATTTTCAGTTAACTGCATTTGTAGGCCATTAAAGGCAGTGCTTTGATCATGGCTTTTGCAACAAACCTATCGCTGTAAAGTTGTGTGAGAGTAAAATAATGTGATTATAGAATTAAAATCAGTAAACGAACTCTGTATCAAATGTATAATTTCAGAGAAGTCAGTTTTATAACGAAGTCAGTCACACACAACATTTATACCTATACTCATAAATTGAGGGTGAGATATATTCTTTTCATGAAGGAGCACCTTAAACCTTCCTCTCCAAACAATATTTTAGAAAAAAGTATTCGAAATGAATATTAGAGCCCTTGACTTCGTCAAGGAATCACTAACCAGGCATCCCGAGCCGGAGTTTGCGTGTGGTAGGGCGGCCAGTTCCTTTCCACTCCCCCTCCTCCTGCCATAGCATCCGGCAGGTTCCCATTTTGTATCTGGCTGGGAGACCCCGTACCAGACCATACCAAGACATTTAAATTCTTGGCAGAGCCGGGGTTCGATCCCGGTACCTCAGGGGTGGTAGCCAACAATGCTTGCCACTGCACCACAAGGTGGTCCACACAGGTTATACCCACACCGAAATACACATGTTGCAAAGCCCCTAATTGAATCATGAACAACAACAGTGATTTTGAAGTCCGGCAAACAAGTAAACCTAATTATCATCATGATCGCGGAGTTGTTGTTCACCACCGATACTCTGGATGTGCTCCTCGCACAGCATCAATGACTTGCGCAAGCAGTCATGGCGACAGACGGCATGGCGAGGCCCATGACGGCCGGCCTAGAGGAAATTAAAACGAAGCCAAGGAATGGATGTCACATTCATTTAGCTCGTTGTGTAACGCTGCGGTCAATTTCGACAGGGAAATTACACAATAAATTTTAAAGAGGAAATAAAGGCAATTCATCTAACTAGCTAGAACTGGGGTGTCTGTCCTCGCTCGGTAGGAACTGAGCTCGGAACGGCACGTAACAGTGATATTTACAGGCCAACGAGAATTTCCGTGTCTAGCGGGCACGTTGTTTATTAGCTGTTCGGAAATGCTGTTGCTTAGAAACGAGAATTATAAGCACCTAACTCCTATAATAATTAAAACTCAGCAATTCTTCTAGGTTTGTGCCGTGTCTTGTGTGGGGTTTCGCCTAGGACACCAAGCTGGCTCATCGGCGGGCTCTTGGTGTCCCCACCCGGACCCTCACTGGAGTAACGAACTGCGCGCTACCTCCTTTTATATGCAGTGTAACTGCACAACTTGACTGCGAGAACTAAAAGCTCAAGCAGCCTTAACCTCCCTATGAAGGCTTCCAAAAATATCCTAGGCGAAATCCCACACAAAACACGGCACAAACCTAGAAGAATTGCTGAGTTTTAATTCACTGGCCGTGAAAGCCAATATACCATCCTATAATAATAATTGCAATAATAATAATAATAATAATAATAATAATAATAGTAATAGTAATCAGAAAAAGCCGAGTACAGTTTTATACACACATTTACAGGATGGAAAATTTCAGAACGGCGAAGAAATTGCTCAACGTTATAACACGGAGTAAGGGTGGCACGGAGTGGCTGACAGAGGTTCAGGGGGACCGACAACAGGTCAACATTGAAAACCTTAAGGACCGCACCGAGTGCAGGAATAAAATCAAAAATGTTAAGTTTGATCAGAGACCGTCACGACAGCCTGGAAGAAAATGGACAGCTGAGCGGAAGAAGGAGCATTCTGAGAGGATGAAGAGATTTTGGGAAGAGAAGCGGGAAAACGCCAGGAGATGAAATCATGTATTCAAGTTCAATCGCTCTCCTAAAGGGGAACAATCGATTAAATAAATAATAATAATAGTAATATTGTATGGCCTCAGGTACCGGGTGCAAGCTTTTTTAATTGACGTCCAGAGGGCAGCCTATAGTCCGAATTTTATCGCTCCTTGGAGCGCTATGAAAGTCAAGGAGGTTAGATATCTAAGCTCCTTGACTTTATAGCCCTCTCCAATAGAGAAAGGATAAACTTTTTGTGTTGGCGGAAAACCCCAAGGTTAAGTTTGCCATTATGAACACGGCCTACTGAATTAAAATGGGTTCTTTAACATGCCAACAACGTATGACATGCGTACTGTGACTTTTGTCGCCTTTCATAAATCACTTACCTCGGTCAGGAGCGAACCTGTAAACTTGGAGTTGGTAGTTCAAAACGATAACCACTCACCCACCGTGGCAAGCAATAATAATTGACACCGTGGACGGCCAGGGTGGTTGGGCCAACTTACCTGTTTTAGAGGTCCGCCTCGCTTCAGCAACCAAAATCACCTCCAGATGACATGTCCCAACAGAAGAGCTCCAAAGGGCAGGAAGGAAAGTGGAGAAGGGGACAACGCACAGGCTATTCTACAGTCACCCTCCAATAACTAATGGAACTGCTGCCGACGAAATAATGTCACAACAGTTGCTTAAAAATTTTAAAAGAAAATTTAATGTTAAAATTTAAAAAGAAAACACCTCCACCAGAAAACAGAACATGCATCAGGCAGCCTAAATTTAAATATAAAATAAAATCTCAGCTAGAATTCTCACTGTAGAAATAATAAATATTTAAGGCCGATATAAAAAAAAAATCACTTGAGGTAAGAGCATCAAAAGCTACAAACCAAAAAAAACACAAAATAAGCACCAGACATATTCCCAAACTGGACCATGAGGGCCTTGGAGAATCAGAAAAATAAAACTAGTGCAAAATTATTACCATAAACAAGGTAACGAAAGAATAACGAAGGAGTACCAAGAAAACTCCAAAAAAGGAAAACCAAAGGAAAATTTAAAACAAATAAGTTAACCAACATCACCATGACCCAAGAACGTGCACTTCAAAACACGCCAGACAACAAAACCCACAATGCACTTCTGTCAACAAGTTACCATGGCGACCAAGAACAGTTGAAGGTACAACAGTACGTATTATGTGAAACGCGTAATTTACATTTTTAAATTAAATCTTCTGCAGTGAGAAAACAGCTAGATATAAACAAACTCTAGACATTACGAGATCAAATAGTTTTTTAAAGGCAACGGATCAGACTAAAAACCAACCGACTATTGAACCAATTTAGGCCTAGTGTTAATAGATTCGTCTGGCCAGTACCATAATATTATAAGAAGAAAATGCCTTAGCCGGATGCCAAATAATAAAATAAGAAGAAAAACAGTAGTGTTCCCCGGACAAATATAGTTCAACAAAAAATTTACATTTTCATAGGTGACATATCTATTCCAAGGTCAACCTTTCAGAACCAAAACAAACACTCAGTACACCATGCAAAATCTGGAGCTCCAATAATTTAAAATAATAAAATGCAAAACATACCTTTAGGGGAAACACTAATTTTTTAAACACTACTTAGACATCTTTAAAGGATTTATATCATCAAAAATACACAAAATAGCAGATGGCTGCCAGTCGCTGTCGAAGAGATGCACTCCAAAGATCGCCTTTCCATATTAAGGCCGACGAAACTATTTACACGATTATCACAGATGATCGTTGCTCACTAATACTTCATGTATCATCAAATACTGGGATATATTCCCAAGTTAGCTTGGACGAGGGCAGAGCCCTCACCCTGGCGAGATTCACAATATGCGTCTTTCTTTACCCAGCGATCAGTCACAACTTATTATTCACAAGATGGATGACAAAAGCGAAGAAGGCCACCCAGCATGCACCAGGTTTATTTAAATTGGACCAATTAAATTTAGCCACATATTACGACAATGTGAAAACCAAATAATATTCACACGACACCACTAAAATATTTTGGCGGCATGAAGCATATATAGGCTTTGTTTATGACGTAGAATATAATTGCCTTCAACATGACTGGAATAGGATGAGTTTATTCGGCACCCCAACACACTCTATCGGAGAAGAAGAAACCACGTGAAGAACGCCAAAGTCCGACAGCAGCTACCATCTCGTGTTCACAAACGGAACCAAGCGACGATGCGGTCGTTTCAAAATGTCATGAAGTTACATCCAGGTGTAGATACATGTTTGAAAATTTTGGGACGGGCTCTTGCACGTAACAATAATGATAATAACATTGTAAAATATCCCACTGTAGTAGATGATAAGTGCTGCTACGGCTGTCAACAGTCAGAAACAATACAGCATATTACATCTGGATGTAGGTATTTCCTGGCGGCGGAGCACAAACTGAGGCATGGTGCAGTTGAAAAAATCTTGCATCAGGAGTTGGCTGATGAGTTTCAGTTTCTAAACGGAAAGTAAAGTTCCGTATCACCAATATCAGCCAGAGTGTGTTCTTGAAAACACTGAATACAAGTTGTATTGGGACCGAACTATTCTGACTGATCAATCGGTATCACACAACAGGCCGGATCTGGTGGTTGTCAGCAAGAAAATAAATCCAACTTCCTTGATTGATGTTGCGATTCCTAATAACAAGAACCTCCAGTGAAAACACATAGAAAGGATCAGCAAATCAGCAAATATAGTGAGTTGGTCGGCCCTATCAAAAGGCAATGGCATGTAGAACGGGTGAGGACCATACGTATCATTGTCTGAAGTACGGGCGTCATCGCAAGTACCTTGCTCCAAGTCCTTAAATAACTGGATCTGGATACGCAACAAACTAATGCAGAAGGCAAGTAGTTCATTCAACAACCCGAATCGTTCGGAATTTTATGGGTAGCGACTTTCCAGCTTAGAAGTTGCTGTTCCAGTAACTATACATTGGTATCCTGAAGCCCGTATAGTTACGTTGTGATACAATGTGTTATATTGTGCCCGTTTAGACCGGAGTCCGCACGACCACATATGCATCTTACCAATAATCAGTCAGCACGAGAGTCAAAATATCCCGGAGCGCCAGATGGGTTAAAGCAAATCGCAAAAACGACATCAAATTTAAAAAAATGCTTTACTGATTTTTGGCTCAATGCAACAATAAGGATAGAAGGAGATTTAATTGGGAGTAACACATCTGGTAAAATTATCTCAGTTTATTTTAAAGTTAAAATCTGACTGCAAGGATGCTCAAAGCAGCATCATCCTCGTGTGGCGATCCACACACTTATTTACACACAATATACAGAAATTTTCCAAACACATTTGACAATCTTTTTGGAAACACAAGTCCGATTAATAGTCCTGTGGACTGTGTTCCAAAATTATTAATATTTAATTCCAGTTCAAAGTTAATTGTCTATACTGGAAATAACGTAGATCACTGTTTGACTATTTACATGATATTAACACTCGTAGAATAAATGTTTATAGAATTCTTAAACTTTCACTTGTTTTTCCAGTTTCAAAAATATATCGTCGAAAAATATTATTATCATAGAAGCAATACAAATTATTAACATATATTAATAACATCTGAAAAGTATTTGACCTTGAGCATAGCATCGAAGAACTGTGCGAAGCACAACAACAATTAATTGTTCTTCTGACATTAAACATTCGAGAAGTGACTCGATTATGAACTTCAAGTTCCAAACAAAATATATGATTTCTGAATCATCAGCTTGATCAATAAATGGTTGAACCATTCAACTATTAGATTTTCCACTTGGAATCATTATGAAAAAAATATTTATATTTATGGCCATTTTTAGCAACTTTCACAACTTGCAATTCTTCGACAGAATGTGGAAATAAGAATTGTAGTTTCATAATAAATTCATTTAGTTCATGGCACTAGGACTGAAAATATCCTTCAAATTATTCGTGGTTAAAGAATTATTTTTAATTGGCAGTGGCCCATTCTACTATCTGTGTAAGAACACAATATTACAACAACAACGGCAAAGGTCTTCCTCTATAGAAGAATAAACTACTATCATGACAAATCCGGGTTCTAGCAAAATCAAAGTCTAAATGGAATTCGTAAACAAGGTCGAAATAAGAACTGATGGTTTTAAAGAAATAACCTTCGGGTCATTCATCCGACGAAATGTGTAGTTCCAATACTCCTACTATAAACCTGAGCCATCGAACCTGCTATTTGATTGATGCTCGAAAAAACCTCTTCATTCCTGCGACTTAACATGCGCACCTGGGAATGGCATTTCAACTACTCCACACATAAATTATCTTCCCAAAATTTATACAATAAATCAAGCCTCTGCTTGTTATCAACACTGGAAGATTAATAAACTTACAAGTTTATTTTATTTTACCATTCAGTTCAACCCGTGAATTTACCATACTTATGAAAATCTTCATTTCACTTTCGAGTGTATTTACGTCATGATTTTATATAAATACAAAAATATCCTATTTGATACAAATATCATTTGCTTCCCGTTTCATGCCTCTCCGTGTTATATGAAAAATATACTTTACTCAATGCAAATATCAACTGTTCAACCAGAACTGACATGTTGGTTGAATGCGGGCTTGCGCTAACCACTTTCCTTCGGAAAATCTCCTGTTCCAAACTAGAAATGATTAAACTACTTCATAGGCTCTTTCTCAATACATATGATTATTAGAAAATATAATATCCATGAATTATTTAGAAAAATTATGAAAATTATTATTATTATTATTAGTGGATTATTATTATTATTATTATTTGTTATATCATTTTAAATGTGTTTAATTATCATCTCATTATGTGAGAATCCACATGTTCGAACCTTCGAATATGGAAAAAATATCCATTCCTCAACAAAAATAAATTTAACTTTTACAGTTACATCGGGGGTTTTCCGTGGTTTCCTTAAAATATGAAAAATTCAAATAAATCTTCGAAATGCTCGGTCATCGATCCTAAACTGTTCTGAGTGCTGAAAATGCTCAGAATAACTCTAACAAGTCTTGCGTAAATCATTGCAAGCTTTAAATACGAAGAAAAAAATGTGTTGGTCATCTGCAGAAAAATAGTTTGTTCCAATTAGCTAGGCATAATATAATTCAAATGTGGCTTACATTTCTTGATGGTCTTGAAGTGTAGTAAACCTGGTCTGTACCAGATTTATCCATAGACATGCCCTATCGGACAAGCATGTATAATCCTTGTATCGGCCGCCATTGTAGACCCACAATTCGTCTAGTCAGACATAGTGGTAGTATCTTTCGACGTTTGAATAAACTGTTGTTCCATTTTAATACAGGCTTCTATCAAAGCCATAACAGTTTGTTTAAATAGGGTCAGATCTAAGTGATCTCTTCTTAGATATGTCAGTTGTAACATAACTCACTGTAATCTCATCAGTACAAGAAAAACATTGACAGTCTAAGCAATTAACGGCTGTTCTGAAGATCGTTCCCTGGGCATGGTTTGTATATCACCATCTGCCATGCGCTAGACAACCTGCAGTTTCCCTTGCGTAGACTAATGAACGCCACCGTTATAGACTAGTCTTCAGTGTACTGACAGATCGTAGTGGTTAAACTAGTTACAGATATGAAAACTGACTTGAAATGGATTTAAACATCCAAGTATTAAGTTACTACTGGACTGTGACAAAATACTATTTTCTAGACAAAGTCTAGCATATGTCCTTGCAGAAATATAAATATTTCCACCAATGTCTGTAGAAATCAATCACCTCAGTGATTCTCCTCACCAGAAACTTACTAAGTTCCAACTCGTTTGCGCAGCACTTCTCGTGACTATCACGACTTGAAAAGAACTTCTGCGTAGATACGGCAACCATGTGCCTTGGCTCAGCGTAGACGCAACTTGCTTGCCAAGTGCTTGTGTTGGAATGAGCTAACCATGCCTGCTCCAGCTGGCTTTTATTCAAAACGGTCAGGGTCACGCGTCATCGCCTGATATCTGGAAATCCTCATATCTCTTGAATCCCTGGTCCGATTTACTTGATACTAATTGCATTCTCTTTCATTTGGCCGTGCCAGTAATCTGATCCCAGTCTCAAGTCTCTACTCCATAGTTAACTATTTAATCAATAAATAGCCGCAACCTCTGCTATTACTCGCTACGTCACTTGACATCCAACTATCGGTAATTTTCTTCTAAATGCTTCTCGAAGCAATGTAGCGCGATATTCAAATATCTGAACTTTCAAAAGCGGCTACAGCCTTTCCCTTGATATCTAGGTGTCTGAAACTCGGAATACCCATTCCTAGAGTTGGGCACATCCACCCCAAACCTAGCAAAAAATAAAAATTGAAAAATTTTTATTTTTCCTATCTACACATTAAATCATCTGGTTCTTGAATAATAAATATTCAGATTCGATGCATTATAAGTTCCCACGATGTTACCAGTTCGTGTATTGGCTACTTCATAGCTTCCATTATTGTTTACTTCCACAATATTCAGAATCTTCAATTTCACCAGGCTTAATATCAAAAATATCGTGATACTCTTCCAAAATCTTCCCTAGCTCTGGGGACTCCTTCTCAGTGTAGATTTCTCTTCCTTCAGCTTCATGAAAAATCAGAGACCATTGAGCATCTCCCTCGATGTGTTCTTCTTCTTTTCCCTCGAAGTTAATCTCTTCGGTATTCTTGAATTTGATCGTCTCTGTCTTCATATCTATCACTGCTTGATATTTCTGAATGAAATCTGCTCCCAATATCATGTCAAAAGCCATGTCCTCCATTACAACAAATACATGTCGGAAATCATGTCCTCCAATCGTAATACATAAGTATAATTGTGTTTTACACAGAGATATTTTATTGGGTATTATTCCTTGGATCTTAATTCCTGATACTGGAATCTCCTCTAAATTCTCCTTGAGCTTCCACAGAATATAAAGCTTTTCACTCACCAGACAAAGCATAGCCCCAGTATCGATCAAAGTATCGACAGGCATACCGAATACTTCGCATGATATGATTGGCATTCTAATTCTGGTACCCATTTCTTTTCGTTCGTCATTCTGTTGAATTAAATCATCATCCTCTGCTTGCCATTTAATAATTCTGGAAGTGAAAGTATTCAAAATTCTATCTTCTACTGTGAATTCGAAGTTTTTTTTTCATTACCATTTCCCCGGGATTGTTGTGTTCCCGATGGACCTGGATCATTGGGCCTCTGCTCCAAAAATTGCAAGTTATCTTGGTGTCTTGCTTCCAAATTTTTCCTCGTGTCCTTGTTAAACTCTTCATTGGACTGACGAGTATCCACATTCCCTCTGTTATTGTAGTTGTTTCTACCATAATATCTTCTTTCCTGGTACCTTCCTTGACTATCTCGTGGTCTTCTCCATCGAGTATTGTATCGATTACCACCATCCGGTCTTGCATATGGTTTGTAACTGTATCTGTTACTGTACTGGTTCCATCCTCTCTTATTGGAATCTTCCCTCGGCGATTTCTCTTCTCGCTCCTCTCGAATCTCTCGAGGTGTCTGAGAATAACTATCAGCCATAACAGCGTACACAGCGTTGTTATTTTTTCCTCCCTTCTGATGGAAGAATTGAGCGTTTGTATGATCCAGCTTCTGTAATACTTCATCAAATTGTTCCATATTATAGATATCAGCAGCGATCAAAGTCCTCTGGACGTCTGCTGGAAATTGACGTATCAATGCAGTAATCAACTCGTTATCTGGCATTGGTGGATCTAAATGTTGGAGTTTAGACAGCTGTCCAGAAAAGTACGTAGAGTATCGAGTAGGTTGTGATGTCGAGAATCTCTTCGAATATAACTCTGCTCTGACTTGCTGTTGGGTTTCAGGGGATCAAAACTTCTTCAATAGCCCACGAGAAAACTCCTCAAAAGTGGTTAGAGTGGATCTAAATGCTCTGAACCAAAGAAGTGCAGGACCTTCCAAGAAGTTCCCTATCACTCGGATCTGTCTTTCTTTAGGGATCTTAGAATCTTTCAGGTAATCACCTGCTTCTCTCAAAAATTCCACGGGTGTCACAGAATCTCGCCCTGAAAATTTAGAAGGCTTATCTTCTATATTCTTAAATACAGTTATGGGGTTGGATTGAAATACTGTCCTGACCTCATCCTGTCTATCAGTCTCTCTAGCTGCTCCTAGATATATCTGTATCTGTTCCTTTCCCCTTACATTTGGCATTTTCAACAGATGGTCAGACTGTTTCTCATCCTTGATTTGACTTTTCATAGCCTCAAGTTCCTTCTGGTTTTCTTCTGCCATCTTCTTTATTGCTTCAGTTTCTTTACAATTGTCTTTAACATCAATGGATATCTGGTTCATAACAGTCTCATGACTTTTCAATGACCCTGTCATATCTGATATGTCCTTCTGAGTTGCTTGGATATCTTTGGCAATTACTTCAATATGGGATGACAAAGATTCCCTAATCTCCTTGATTCCCTCTTGATTCTCCAGCATGAGTGTGTCTTTAATTTCATTGACAACTGTGGTCTTAATTTCAGTTTGCAATTCACTAATCACACCTTCTCTTTTTTCTCCCATGACAAGTTCTTTGAATTGTTCCGTTAAACGTTGAACAACTAGAATTCCCATCTCGTTACTCTCCTTCTTCTCTCTGACTTCCAGGTTGACCATGTCTTCACCAACTTTCCTAAGACCATGTTCTATCCTATCAGCTAAGCTTTGGGATCGAAGATCGGCATCGCGAAATTTATCGTCCATTAAACTTGCGTTAGTAGCTATTGAAGTTTCGAGCTCATGTGTTTTATCGCATAATTTATTCATTTTACTTTCAAGTATCATTTTCAAAATTTCGGAATTCTCTTTAAATTTACTTTCCATTGAATTAAATTTACTATTTAAATTTTCCTTTAAATTATCTTTTAACCTGCTCTCTAACAAATCGGAATTTTCTTTGAGTTTATCCTCTAAACTTTCTTTTAAGTTACCTTTTAACCTGCTTTCTAAAGAATCAGAATTTTCTTTAAGTTTATTTTCCAAAGAATCAGAATTTTCTTTAAGTTTATCATTCAAATTTTCTTTAAGTTTATTTTCTAACGAATCAGAATTTTCTCTAAGTTTATTTTCTAAAGAATCAGAATTTTCTTTAAGTTTCCTTTCTAAAGCCTCAGTATTTTCTTTCATAATAGCTGCTACACGCAGTCCAGCTTCTTTTGAACTCTCCTCCAAACTCCTCATCATTCTCATCATTTCTTCCATAATTTCAATTAATATTCAAAACTTAGGGGTATACAACAGTGGCAAACACAAGCTTATAACTAGAACAAGAAATATGAATAGCTAATTGGAACACTATAATAAAATGAGATTTGTCCTAATATCGACGTGATGGAAAAACAAAAGTCTCTACTTTTACGAATTACATTTACCACAATATCACAAGAAAAATATGCAAGTTCTCAAATATCCTCCACCTGGATTCTAATAATGTGTATATCCAGTCATCGAACTTTTACTACTGAATTTACTTGACGCCCTAATGGTTAAGCCATTATCAAAAATAATCAAACCCATTCTAATTATTAACCAAGTTAATTTTTTTTATTTTCCCCACTTATTGGGTTTCCTACTAATTTATTCATCCAAACCAGACATCTCTCAACTCCCAAAATATTTCTATAAAAATGATCACAATTTAAATCGGCATGCGATTGACCATGTCTAAATCGGGCCCCACGTTGGGCGCCATTTCTCTCTCTATCTTATTTTATGTGCCCGTTTAGACCGGAGTCCGCACGACCACATATGCATCTTACCAATAATCAGTCAGCACGAGAGTCAAAATATCCCGGAGCGCCAGATGGGTTAAAGCAAATCGCAAAAACGACATCAAATTAAAAAAAATGCTTTACTGATTTTTGGCTCAATGCAACAATAAGGATAGAAGGAGATTTAATTGGGAGCAACACATCTGGTAAAATTATCTCAGTTTATTTTAAAGTTAAAATCTGACTGCAAGGATGCTCAAAGCAGCATCATCCACGTGTGGCGATCCACACACTTATTTACACACAATATACAGAAATTTTCCAAACACATTTGACAATCTTTTTGGAAACACAAGTCCGATTAATAGTCCTGTGGACTGTGTTCCAAAATTATTAATATTTAATTCCAGTTCAAAGTTAATTGTCTATACTGGAAATAACGTAGATCACTGTTTGACTATTTACATGATATTAACACTCGTAGAATAAATGTTTATAGAATTCTTAAACTTTCACTTGTTTTTCCAGTTTCAAAAATATATCGTCGAAAAATATTATTATCATAGAAGCAATACAAATTATTAACATATATTAATAACATCTGAAAAGTATTTGACCTTGAGCATAGCATCGAAGAACTGTGCGAAGCACAACAACAATTAATTGTTTTTCTGACATTAAACATTCGAGAAGTGACTCGATTATGAACTTCAAGTTCCAAACAAAATATATGATTTCTGAATCATCAGCTTGATCAATAAATGGTTGAACCATTCAACTATTAGATTTTCCACTTGGAATCATTATGAAAAAAAATATTTATATTTATGGCCATTTTTAGCAACTTTCACAACTTGCAATTCTTCGACAGAATGCGGAAATAAGAATTGTAGTTTCATAATATATTCATTTAGTTCAGGACTGAAAATATCCTTCAAATTATTCGTGGTTAAAGAATTATTTTTAATTGGCAGTGGCCCATTCTACTATCTGTGTAAGAACACAATATTACAACAACAACGGCAAAGGTCTTCCTCTGTAGAAGAATAAACTACTATCATGACTAATCCGGGTTCTAGCAAAATCAAAGTCTAAATGGAATTCGTAAACAAGGTTGAAATAAGAACTGATGGTTTTAAAGAAATAACCTTCGGGTCATTCATCCGACGAAATGTGTAGTTCCAATACTCCTACTATAAACCTGAGCCATCGAACCTGCTATTTGATTGATGCTCGAAAAAACCTCTTCATTCCTGCGACTTAACATGCGCACCTGGGAATGGCATTTCAACTACTCCACACATAAATTATCTTCCCAAAATTTATACAATAAATCAAGCCTCTGCTTGTTATCAACACTGGAAGATTAATAAACTTACAAGTTTATTTTATTTTACCATTCAGTTCAACCCGTGAATTTACCATACTTATGAAAATCTTCATTTCACTTTCGAGTGTATTTACGTCATGATTTTATATAAATACAAAAATATCCTATTTGATACAAATATCATTTGCTTCCCGTTTCATGCCTCTCCGTGTTATATGAAAAATATACTTTACTCAATGCAAATATCAACTGTTCAACCAGAACTGACATATTGGTTGAATGCGGGCTTGCGCTAACCACTTTCCTTCGGAAAATCTCCTGTTCCAAACTAGAAATGATTAAACTACTTCATAGGCTCTTTCTCAATACATATGATTATTAGAAAATATAATATCCATGAATTATTTAGAAAAATTATGAAAATTATTATTATTATTATTAGTGGATTATTATTATTATTATTATTATTTGTTATATCATTTTAAATGTGTTTAATTATCATCTCATTATGTGAGAATCCACATGTTCGAACCTTCGAATATGGAAAAAATATCCATTCCTCAACAAAAATAAATTTAACTTTTACAGTTACATCGGGGGTTTTCCGTGGTTTCCTTAAAATATGAAAAATTCAAATAAATCTTCGAAATGCTCGGTCATCGATCCTAAACTGTTCTGAGTGCTGAAAATGCTCAGAATAACTCTAACAAGTCTTGCGTAAATCATTGCAAGCTTTAAATACGAAGAAAGAAATGTGTTGGTCATCTGCAGAAAAATAGTTTGTTCCAATTAGCTAGGCATAATATAATTCAAATGTGGCTTACATTTCTTGATGGTCTTGAAGTGTAGTAAACCTGGTCTGTACCAGATTTATCCATAGACATGCCCTGTCGGACAAGCATGTATAATCCTTGTATCGGCCGCCATTGTAGACCCCACAATTCGTCTAGTCAGACATAGTGGTAGTATCTTTCGACGTTTGAATAAACTGTTGTTCCATTTTAATACAGGCTTCTATCAAAGCCATAACAGTTTGTTTAAATAGGGTCAGATCTAAGTGATCTCTTCTTAGATATGTCAGTTGTAACATAACTCACTGTAATCTCATCAGTACAAGAAAAACATTGACAGTCTAAGCAATTAACGGCTGTTCTGAAGATCGTTCCCTGGGCATGGTTTGTATATCACCATCTGCCATGCGCTAGACAACCTGCAGTTTCCCTTGCGTAGACTAATGAACGCCACCGTTATAGACTAGTCTTCAGTGTACTGACAGATCGAAGTGGTTAAACTAGTTACAGATATGAAATCTGACTTGAAATGGATTTAAACATCCAAGTATTAAGTTACTACTGGACTGTGACAAAATACTATTTTCTAGACAAAGTCTAGCATATGTCCTTGCAGAAATATAAATATTTCCACCAATGTCTGTAGAAATCAATCACCTCAGTGATTCTCCTCACCAGAAACTTACTAGGTTCTTACTAGTTTGCGCAGCACTTCTCGTGACTATCACGACTTGAAAAGAACTTCTGCGTAGATACGGCAACCATGTGCCTTGGCTCAGCGTAGACGCAACTTGCTTGCCAAGTGCTTGTGTTGGAATGAGCTAACCATGCCTGCTCCAGCTGGCTTTTATTCAAAACGGTCAGGGTCACGCGTCATCGCCTGATATCTGGAAATCCTCATATCTCTTGAATCCCTGGTCCGATTTACTTGATACTAATTGCATTCTCTTTCATTTGGCCGTGCCAGTAATCTGATCCCAGTCTCAAGTCTCTACTCCATAGTTAACTATTTAATCAATAAATAGCCTCAACCTCTGCTATTACTCGCTACGTCACTTGACATCCAACTATCGGTTATTTTCTTCTAAATGCTTCTCGAAGCAATGTAGCGCGATATTCAAATATCTGAACTTTCAAAAGCGGCTACAGCCTTTCCCTTGATATCTAGGTGTCTGAAACTCGGAATACCCATTCCTAGAGTTGGGCACAATATGTACTGTATAAAACAATAATAATAATATTAAACAGTATTATTATTATTATTATTATTATTATTATTATTATTATTCTGACATTCATTTCACCACATAAGTAGGACAAGTCATACGCATGACGATATGTAGATATTTCGGGATTGCAAGACAATGATTTAGGGATTTAGGTAGAAGAAATGACTATGGACAGAACCACTACACTTTCCTGTCGCCACATTTGCCGAATTTCCTCTGCCAAGGGCAGATACTTGGTGATCTTCTAACAGCTGATTCGTTGCAGATTATGGGAATTGGGCACTGTGATATCAATGAGAAAGGTTCTCTTCCGCACTTTGCCCACAAGAATGATATACGGTCGGTTTGCTGGTATGGTTTTATCAGTGAGGTGAGGTGAGGGAGGTGGAAGGCTGCTTGAGCTTTTAGCTTTCGAGGCAACGAAGCGCAGGTGCGCTTTATAAAAAGGGAAGTAGTGCACAGTTCGCTACTCCTGTGGAGGTCCAGGCACGGACACTAAGAGCCCACTGATGAGCCTATATTGGTGTTCTTAGGTGAAACCCCGCTTAAGACACGGCATAAACCTAGAAAAATTGCTGAGTTTTAACAATGACATTATTGTGTCACAACGTTTCAACTTCCAGTTTTCAGTTTTGTCTGTCTGTTAGGTAGTCAGCCCGAAGGCTGGTTGGATCCTCAAACAGTACCGCCGTTAGGTTATGTGGGTAGATGTCCACAAAAACCCAAGGCAGCGCTATATTGAGGCGTACTAGGCAAGATGAGGAGTGAGGTAGTTTGCCATTGCTTTCCTCACTGAGTCTGAACAGCAGTAACAACCCTATGAGTAGAGCCTTTCACAGCATCCTCAAGCACTGACTGTGCCTCGAATGGCATTACTAAGCACCACCCATACCTCAGTAGCTTCCATATAATCACAGCCATGAGTGGGACAGAGACATAGGTGAAAAGCCAAATTTTACACTAGATTGTGTCATGTCATATCAGATTTATTATCTAGAAGTTTGACTTTTCGCTCTGTAATTTAATTGATTCATCCTTTTTCTGACTCCGTTATCATTTCCCAATATTTCATTTATCTACCTTCTTCGAGTTTTGTTGATTTACTTTGATTATTTGGGATTTCTTACTTAATTTCATTTTATCTTTATGTTTTTCATGGGTTAAGCCTAACATATTTTTCCATGTCTGAGACAAGAATGGTAGGTAAGCAGCATACGAATACCGTTCACACGACTTGCATGTTGCTCGACCTGTATTTATTCTCAGGCATATACCGTAGTTAAATTAATAAAATTCCAAAGTAGGACTTACAACACTTTGGCTGTGGAACAGCCGCTGTGGTACACCATACAAGCCTGTGCGCCCTGCAACGCACACTTCTTGTTTATGTTACGTAGGCCAGGTAATTAAAGTAAATAGCCGAGCTTACACGGACAGAGTGCTGACTACTCGTCCGAGCTTCAGGCAGTGGATGAAACACTGTTAACGTGCATAGGAGCCGGTCTTCATTGAGTAAAAACACAGAATATTTAAATGATCCAACAGTAGGGGGATACTTGTGCACCTTTAGAATGTGAATTGGAAGCTATTGTCAGCTGAAAGATAGTTGTATTTTAAAATTGGAACGTCATATTGGATAATCCCTGAATTGAACTGGAAGGATAAACGATTAAAATAAATGTATTCATCGATAAAGAAAGAATTAATTGTTTTTGGAGATGTTGCTCATTCTCGGGGCTGCAACATCGTGTATTTGGGTGTATGTGCGTGGGCGGATTTGTGTGATAACCTGTGTTATTGTGATGGCTGTACTAGTGTTTGTATTTGTAAATTGCGCCCTGTAATCTTAATGCTAATGTGAGGGCTGGAACGGGGTACACACAGCCTCAAGAGGCAAAATTGAGAAGAGGAGGGTTCGATTACCATCTCAGCCATTCTGGAGGCAGATTTCCATGGTTTCCCCATTTCTTATCCTAGAAATGCTGTAATTGTTCCTAACTTAAGACCACGACCGCTTCCTTCCCAATTCTCACTTGCATTGCAAGTAACCACACTACTACAGACACCAAAATAACACATGTTATTAGACAAATTCTCCGCTCATCCGAGTACACGGAGGTGAATGGCCACGGTGTCGCAATGTCCCTATGTGAATTAACAAAAGCAACATCGTTTTAAGTCGATATTATCACTCACTGTTTTGTTTCTTTCCTCTTCCAGAGAAATTCATTTGTGAAAGAGTAATGGCGCAATATTTTTGGGAAAGTACATATCGCTAAACCTTAGCCAGACAACGATGTGCCGTATTCTCGTCGGTTGCAGTCAGCATTCATGTCAGTCCCCAACATGACATAATACAGTATACACACGCACATCTCTGCCCAGATTGATCACATAAACACACTTTTTCATTCTTAAATAAAAGAAGACCGCCCACAGTGACCGAGAGCGGTCCGGCTCCGTGGTTAATTGGTTAACGTGCTAGGCTTTGGCCCGGGTTCGGTTCCCAGCCGGGCGATGGGAAAATTAATTCCTCTGGCTCGGGGTCTGGGTGTTTGTGACTTCTTCGTGTACAAAAGAAACCAAACACTAGAAAAAAATTAAAACAAGATGTTCAGTAAAGAACATATAGCCTACTTTCTCCTAAATGTATGAGTATAGTTATAACTCGTTGTTATTATCAAAGAGTATAATAGAACTATTCTTTGTTGAAGACCTTAGAAACGATTTACCTCTACCAAACGCCACGACCTAGATAAAAACTGCTACCATCATTGAAGAAAGAAAGAAAGATAAGAAGTATATCAAGAATGTTATGGATCTGGAGACATAATCGACCGGACTGGCGGCGTGGCTCAGCGGTAACGTTCTCGCTTGCTGGGCCCTAGGTTGCAGGTTCGTATCCTGGCGCAGTCAGCTGGCATTTGAGGGTGCACAAATGCGAGGGAGCCGTGTCAGTACATTTACTGGCACGTTAAAGATCCCCTTCGGGCCAAAATTCCGGCACCCCGGTGTCTCTAAAAGCAGCAGTAGTTAAAAGGGATGTAAAACCAATAACATTATTATTATTATTACGACCTGCCGTGGGCAACATCCAACTTTGAGTTGAGGCATGTCTTTACACGTCTGGTTGTGCATGGCTTTCACAACCCTAATTGAATTAACAAATCTTTCCATGACCCTACAGAGACGTGTGTATACAAACTATGTGGATATTTTCGATAATATAATCCTAACAGAGCGAGTGCATTCTAGCGGCCAGAATAAGAAACTTTTCAATAAAATCTGGAAGTTACCTTTTTGGCAGCTAGATGTCTCGAGTAAATCTGCTGGCGAATTATGTTTTAATTAAATATATATTTTACACCATAATGTGGACAATATAACGCTTAATAACATTTTCAAGTAACGCAAAATAGGCTGTTACAAACCCTTTAAAATCTATATATTTAAAACACTAAGCTGTTTTTTGTACACACGAGATTGTGAAAACGACTTAACCGATTGGCTTCGTAAGACATTCTAACGAAAGCTCTTGGCATGCAGATTTGCAGAGTGTCTCTAAAATAAACAAATATATTACGGTATATTTTTAAATTAATATAGAAAATAGCAGAATTCTAGGCCCTCACGCATGCGCACAATCCGCCTGGGGTCATGACAAAATGGCGGTGAGAAGTCCATTAAAATGTAAGTTATTTAATAAGCTTCCATGTAATTGAAAACATACATTAACCAAGTTCTGACAATAAAATATAATAACAGTATGAACGTATACGAATGTGCAACATTGATTTATTTGGATAATGAAATTGATTATTTCCTTCAAACAGCGGCTTTTGTATATAATGAATGGTTGCGTCTGCTGCTAAACATGAGTGCGTGAGTAGCCATGTGGTTAAGGCGACTGGCTGTCGTTCCCAGAAGCGCCGGTTCGATCCTACGCCTCGCCAGTATTTTTTTTTTTTTTACCATTGTTTAATGGTTTAATCAAGGAGTAATAGTAAGGTTTTATGTCTGTTAAAGATACTTATTTCTACATTCCCTCTAAATACGTTTTATTTTCGTTTTACCATTGCATTGCATTGCAGTATGTGATCAAAAGAGCAAACTGTTGTCCGCAGTACGCCGTTTAAATATCTGCAATCAGTTCCTATAACTGACAACAGATGGCAGTAATTCGCCCATATAGTTCCATTAACTGACAGCAGATGGC
Source organism: Meconema thalassinum (assembly GCA_946902985.2). Classification (NCBI taxonomy): domain Eukaryota; kingdom Metazoa; phylum Arthropoda; class Insecta; order Orthoptera; family Tettigoniidae; genus Meconema; species Meconema thalassinum. Next base: position 184,055,866 of record OX336394.1, read on the forward strand.
AACACCATTGCATCGATATATTTAGAACACAAGACATGGCATGTTTTCACGTGATGGAAAATTATAAAGGAGGGGAATATTAAAGAAGGGAAATGTTGAGGAACATTAACCGACAGTTGAATGTGTAGGCTAGGTTGTTTATGTACCTTAATATTGCAATTTCTTCCCAATGCTTCGGTGGTCAAGTTATTAGCGTCCTAGACTAAAAGTTATAATTATGCATCGTCGATATTAAAGAAAATAAAAGTAGTTTTCCAGGCACTCGCGCGTCTCCACAATTGCTTTCGCCATGAGAGACACTTGGCAAATATAATTCGTTTGAAGGAATCCGACATCTTGGTCACTCAGCCCCGTGTACTTGGGTGTGTATGTGTGAAATTTTCTTCTGATAACCTGTGTTATTGTGATGGCTGCATTACTGTGTGTATTTGTAATTAAGGTGGTAAATGGCAAGGAGACGGCCAAGGCCTTAAGTTAGGAACCATCCCGGTATTTGCCTTAAGTGGAAGTGGGAAACCACGGAAAACCACATCCAAGATTGTCGAGGTGGGAATTAAACCTTCCTCTTCTTAGTTATACCTCAAGAGACTGAATGTACCCCGATTTTGCCCTGAGACCAGAATTAAATTTCTTGGCAGAGCAGGAAATGTAACCCGGGTCTCCGGGGCGATAGACAAGAATAGGTGGGCCTCCATGTGTTAATACGATTTTTGACATGCACGGGACATAGAATTCAAAAACTGCCTCCATTAGGGTGACTATCGAAGTGAGTATTGAGTATAGGCCTATGGTCATTCCAGTAGTTGGTGAAGTCATTCTATGTTCCCCTGCAAAATGTACTGCCATAACCTATAACAGGTGATGGAAATTGCTTATTTAGAGCAGTTTCGTACTGTTTATAACAAAATGAAGAACGTCATTCTGAGCTGCGTTTTCAAGCTATCGCAAAAATTTCGCTGGCAGGAACAATTATAAGGAATTTATTTTAAGCGATCAGTCTCATCGCATTCTCCTCACCAACCAACTTGAGTATGAAAGTCTCTGGACGGTCATGTTGAACTTCATTGTATAAGACAATTGTTTAATGATTATTTGTTTAGAGTACTGAGTCTAACTACGTAGTTGATTTCGGCAATGGAAGTATTATTTGCCATTTAATATTTAGCGGCTCCGTTATTGCAGGACACTATAGTGTTATCGAATAATACGAAGCCACATTTAAAATCCAATATAAATAGGCCATTTCAGAAACAATTCCAGATATTATGCAATACAGTGTACTGTAAGGTCCTTGACGATCAAATGTAAACATTTTTCTACATTGTATTTCTCTTTCGTAAAATCTATGTGTGGTTACTTTGGTCTTTACTGTTGTGAGGGTAAAATTGATCTGCTGGAATATAAAATATTTGCCAAGCTGCAACAATGTAATGATATTAATTTAAAAGTCATTGAACTTATATCCAGCAGTTCAAACACATACATCAGCGTTAACAGATTGGATACTGAAGATGAAAGCCAGCTACTTCATTTCCCTATTATTGAATTTTTCAATTCCTTGGAATTAAGAGATTCGCCTCCACATACTTCGAACGTTTAAGCCGTAGATATGCTTCTTAGAAATCTGACTGTTTCCCAAGGATTCATATATGGTAATATATTAATTGTAAGAAATCGCTTGGATTCGGATATAATAGGTGCAGTAATATTAGGCAGAGAGCTCAAATCCTACGACTTGATTTAACACCTTCCGATAAAACACTTACAGGTAGCCTACAGTACATTTTCTTTTAATAGGCAACAATGTCCTATTCGCTCGGCCTACTTTATCAAAATCAATCAAGCTCAAGGAGAAACTCTTGAACGTATTGGGCTATTTACCTCATCACGTTTTCAGTCATGACCAGCAGGATAGTGAAGGTGCAAAAAAGGTCCTGTTTGGGATGGTAAAGAATAAGAGGCGGAAGGATCCTACGGATTATGTTAGAATGGTGAACAAAAGGGGACAAGAGATAGAAAATAGGGAAGAACTGAAGAAAATGTGGAAATAATATTTTGAAGAACTCCTGAACCCAAATGGAAACCACGGCGAGGGGCAAGAAATCGGGGAAGAGGTACAGTAGATGAACTGCAAACAGAAAAGGACTTAACATGGAAAGAAGTGGAAGATGCAGTGAGGAAGATGAAAGGAGGGAAGGCACCGGGTGTGGATGAGTTGAGTGTGGAGATGGTGAGAGCAGCAGGAGAGGAGGGGATACAATGGTTGTACCGAGTGATGAAGACAGCATGGAAGGAAAGGAAGACCCCAGAGGACTGGAAAAAGGGAATAATTGTCCCGATCTTCAAGAAAGGTAGTGGAACAGAATGCAGAAACTATCGGGGAATAACACTGATGAGTCATTGTGCAAAGTTGTTTGAGAAAGTTTTGGAAAGGAGAATTAGGACAAGGATAGAAGGAGGGATGAGGGAAGAACAACATGGCTTCAGATCAGGAAGGTCCACAGTGGATTTGATTTTTGCTGTAAGGCAGTTACAAGAACAGCACTACGAGTATGGAACAGATCTACTGATGGCCTTCCTGGACATTGAGAAAGCATTTGACAGTGTATGCAGAAACAAAGTATGGAAGTCCCTGGAGGATAGAGGAATATAAAAATGGACTATAAGGAAGATAAAGGAGATGTACAAGGGAAGCGTGAGCTGTGTGAAAGTGGGAGGAGAGAGATCGGACTGGTTGGAACAGAGAAACGGCCTGAAACAAGGAAGTGCACTGTCACCGTTACTTTTCATTATGGTGATGGATGACATAATGACCCGAGTGGCACAAGTAATTGGGGAAGGAAAGATGAAAGCAATGGTGCTTGCAGATGATTTGATGATTTGGGGGAACAAGGAGGAGGAGGTACAGGAACAGTTGGACGTGTGGGAAGGAATAATACAAGGTTATGGGATAAAATTTAGCATAAATAAGAGTGAGATGGTGATCACAACAAGGAAGAAGGAAAGAACCACAACGGGAATAACAATTGGTGGGGAACAGCCGAAGGAATTGGAGAGTTTCAAGTATCTGGGAAGCCTGATACAAGAGAATGGAAGAAACGATAGAGAAATAAATGAGCGGGGGAGACAGGCAGAAGCATTCCGGAGGAGTGTGAGAAGCATGTTATGGAGCAAGAATGTCCCTCAGAACAGCAAAAAGATCATATATCGGACGTACAATGTCCCTATCCTGACGTATGCCTCGGAGACCTGGGTTATGAAAGGAAGGGAGAAGAGCAAAATACAGGCCAGTGAGATGAGGTTCTTGAGAAGCAGTATTGGAGCTACAAAGATGGACAGAATAAGAAATGAGAGGACCGGAGAATTAATGAAGGATGAACCATTACAGACTGGTATAGAGAAATCTAGACTTAGATGGTATGGACATGTAAAACGAATGGAGGAGAAGAGGATACCCAGCAGGATACACGAGACGAAGTGGGAAGGAAAGAGACCAAGAGGGAGACCGAGAGACAGGTGGCTGAAGGGGGAGGAAGAAATCGTGAAGAAGAGAGGAGAAGACTGGACAAGGGTGGAGGCTGAGAGATGGTGGGAAGACAGAAGACGTTGGAGAGACTTGTGTTCCAAACAGACCCGGCCAGTGGCTGGAAACTGTGCAAGATGATGATGACCTAATCACGTTTTCAGTCATGACCAGCAATATATTGCAATGCTGAGAGTGCTATCTTTTGACGCCCTTAAAGTTGCAATAGTGCTAAAAAGTAATCGTACAAAGAATGTAACTTATATAAGAAGCTTCTTCAGTAATTTTGTTTTCCATTGTCCGTCATGTTTTGACGGGTTTCATCTAGTAAAAAGTTAAAATGTATCGTAGTATCAACTTGTCATTCTTCAAATTCGATGCGCATAGAATGATAATGGTATAGTAATCAATGGATCCCCACGTAGACTAGTCAGGACATCTAGTGGTGAAATATCGAACAATATAATCCTAACAGAGCGAGTGCATTCTAGCGGCCAGAAGAAGAAACTTTTCAATAAAATCTGGAAGTTACCTTTTTGGCAGCTAGATGTCTCGAGTAAATCTGCTGGCGAATTATGTTTTAATTAAATATATATTTTACACCATAATTTGCACAATATAACGCTTAATTTTAAAACATCTGAGTCATTACAAAACAATAAACATATAACATTTCAAGCAAAAAAACTAGCTCTGATCGGGTTTGAACCATAGGAATCTGAGCGACAGGCTATCGCTCTACCACTGAGCTAATTGTGTTAACGAATATCGTTCTATTTAAAATGACTTACATAGAACTTGTTAGCAAATAATGATTTATACTAAACGATTTCATCACTGGAGTATATTATTTATATATAAAGCATTTCATACAAAGTTTATTTATTTTTTATCAGTACGCTATATTGCATTCAATACTCAAATTAGTGAAATATAAGTCAGGCACAAGATATCCGCTGCCATCTTGTCTTATTAATGAATCAGCTGAGCTTTTTAAAATCACGTCTGCACTATAGTATTACAAAATAAACTTTTAATTTCGTACGTGCCTCTTCCTTTAGAACAGTTAAAACGATTCTCGGCTCGATAATCGGAACTGGTGGGTCCCATGATATGGATTATAAAGTTTGCATAATTCGCACGGCCGCCATCCTGAAATGGTATGGCGGACGACCTTGTAGTTTGGTCACAATACGCATCCTATACGAAGGTATGTTGTTACCAAATTTGGTAGAGATTGGATGATTTGGTTAGTCGTTATTTGATTTTACGTTTTGAACGTTTGAGTGGCCGCCATTCAGTTTTAGTAAAGATGGCGGCGATATAAAACATGACACTGAGGTGTCCTTTGCTAGTGCTACCTTTGTACCAAATTTCGTTCAATTCGCATTCACCGTGTTCGAATTGATAGGGGGGGACAGACATTCAGAGTACACACACTCACACACACACACACAGACTCACACACACACATACACACACACAGACTCACACACACACATACACACACACAGACAAACACACTTTTTTTTCGCCCTGTGTTGATCTCATAAGTCTACTTTCATTTTTTGCAAAAATCGAAAGTAGGCTAAAAAGAGCGCTAACGCGCTAGCTCGTGCCTCGCTGGCATAGGGAGAGAAAGTGTTCGAATCCCATCTCGGCTATCCTAAGAATGATTTTCCTGGTTTTCCATTTTCACCACAAGGCAATTGCCTGGATGGCTCCTTCGAGCCGGATCTAGATGCTATAGGCTTTCATATAGCCGTGGTAGGATTAAAAATTCTGTCTGTATGTATGTAGGTATGAGCGTGACGTTTTTGCGTTTAGCAAAGTACAGGTCGCAATTTTGTAGATATCGAGCTGAAATTTGGTACGGTGAAAGAGTTAGGGCCTATGAGGAACCCTATTATTGGGCGGTAACATCGGTGCAGGGCCGGACCCTTTTTTGGGGCCCTGAATTTTATCCTATTTTTTGAATCGATATATCTCGGAAACGGTTGGTCGTATCGAAAAACGTTAAATGTACAGGTGTAAGATATCCGCGGTATGCAACTTTTTTACTCTAAAAAGATTTTTTGATATCTCTCACCGTTTTCTTTTTTGGGGCCCTGAATATGTCCATTGTACATGACATGTTTGGCTTTAGCGAAGTACAGGTCGCAATTTTCAAGATATCAAGCTGAAATTTGGAGAGGTGAAAGAGTTAGACCCTGTGAGAAAGCCTATTGTCAGGCGATAAAAAGGGTGCAGGGCCGGATCTTATTGGGAGCCCTGAATTTCAAACATTTTTTTGGAATCGATATATCTCGGAAACGGTTGGTCGCACCGAAATATGTTAAATGTACAGGTGTAAGATCTCCGCGGTATGCAACTTTTTTACTCAAAACTATTTTTAGATATCTCTTACCGTTTTCGTTTTTTGGGGCCCTGAAAATGTCCATTGTGCGTGACCATTTTGGGTTTAGCGAAGTACAGGTCGCAATTATCAAAATATCGAACTGAAATTTGGAGCGGTGAAAGAGTTGGACCCTGTGAGGAAACCTGTTGTCGGGCGTTAAAAACGGTGCAGGGCCGGATTTTTTAGGGGGCCCTGAATTTCAAACTTTAATTTAGAATCGATATATCTCGGAAACGGTTGGTCGTATCGAAAAACGTTAAATGTACAGGTGTGAGATCTCCGCGGTATGCAACTTTTTTACTCAAAATGATTTTTTTTAATCTCTCACCGTTTTCTTTTTTTGGGGCCCTGAAAATGTCCGTTGTGCGTGACATTTTTGGGTTTAGCGAAGTTAGGTTGCAATTTTCATGATACTGAGCTGAAATTTGGAGCGGTGATAAGTTGGTCCCTGTGAGGAAACCTGCCGTCGGGCGTTAGAAACGGTGCAGGGCCGGATCTTTTTTGGGGGCCCTGAATTTCAACCATTTTTTTGGAATCGATATATCTCGGAAACGCTTGGTCGTATCGAAAAACGTTAAATGTACAGGTGTAAGATCTCCGCGGTAGGCAAATTTTTACTCACAACGATTTTTTATATCTCTCACCGTTTTCTTTTTTCGGGGCCCTGAAAATGTCCATTGTGCGTGACATTTTTGCGTTTAGCAAAGTACAGGTTGCAATTTCCAAATTATCAAGCTGAAATTCGGTACGGTGAAAGAGTTAGACCCTGTGAGGAAACCTGTTGTCGGGCGTTAAAATCGGTGCAGGGCCGGACCTTTTTTGGGGCCCTGAATTTCATCCCTTTTTTGGAATCAATATATCTCGGAAACGGCTGGTCGTATCGAAAAACGTTAAATGTACAGGTGTAAGATCTCCGTGGTATGCAACTTTTCTACTCATAACGATTTTTAGATATCTCTCACCGTTTTCTTTTTTTTGGGGCCCTGAAGATGTCCATTGTGCGTGACATATTTGGGTTTAGCGAAGTACAGGTCGCAATTTTCAAGATATCTAACTGAAATTTGGTGCGGTGGAAGAGTTAGACCCTGTGAGGAAACCTATTGTCGGGCGTTAAAAACAGTGCAGGGCCGGATCTTTTTTGGGGGCCCTGAATTTCAAACTTTTTTTTGGAATCGATATATCTCGGAAAAGGTTGGTCGTATCGAATAACGTTAAATTTACAGGTGTAAGATCTCCACGGTATGCAACTTTTTTACTCAAAACGATTTTTTGATATCTCTCACCGATTTATTTTTTGGGGCCCTGAAAATGTCCATTGTGCGTGACATTTTTGGGTTTAGCGAAGTACAGGTCGCAATTTTCAAGATATCGAGCTGAAATTTGGAGCGATGAAAGAGTTAGACACTGTGAGGAAACCTATTGTCGGGCGTTAAGTACGGTGCAGGCCGGAACTTTTTTGGGGACCCTGAATTTAAAACTTCTTTTTGGAATCGATACATCTCGGAAACGGTTGATCGTATCGAAAAACGTTAAATGTACAGGTGTAAGATTTCCGCGGTATGCATCTTTTTAATCGAAACGATTTTTTGATATCTCTCACAGTTTTCTTTTTTTGGGGCCCTGAAAATGTCCATTGTGCGTGACATTTTTGCGTTTAGCAAAGCGCAGGTCGCAATTTTCAAGATATCCAGCTGAAATTTGGTACGGTGAAAGAGTTAGGGCCTGTGAGGAACGCTATTGTTGGGCGTTGAAATCGGTGCAGGGCCGGACCTTTTTTGGGGGCCCTAAATGTCATCCTTTTTTTTGGAATCAATATATCTCGGAAACAGTTGGTCTATCGAAAAATGTTAAATGTACAGGTGTAAGATCTCCGCAGTTTACATCGTTTTTCATGACGATTTTTTGATATCTCTCACCGTTTTCGGTTTTTGGGGTCCTGAAGATGTAGGTATGTGCGTGACGTCTTTGCGTTTAGCAAAGTACAGGAAGCAAGTTTCAAGATATCGAACTGAAACTTGCTACGCTGAAAGGGCTAGGGCCTGTGAGGAACCCCAGTGATGGGCGTTAAAATCGGTGCAGGGTCGGCCCTTTTTTGGGGCCTTGAATTTCATCCTTTTTTGGGAATCGATATATCTCGAAAACGGTTGGTCGTATCGAAAAACGTTAAATGTACAGCTTTAAGATATCCGCGATATGCATCTTTTTACTCACAACGATTTTTTGGATATCTCTCACCGTCTTCTTTTTGTGGGGCCCTGAAGGTGTACGTATGTGCGTGACGTTTTTTGCGTTTAGCAAAGTACAGGTCACAATTTTCAAGGTATCGAGCTGAAAATTGGTACGGTGAAAGATTTGGGGCTTGTTAGGAACCCTATTGTTGGGCGTTAAAATCGTTGCAGGGCCCGACCTTTTTTGGGGCCCTGAATTTCATCCTTTTTTGGAATCAATATATCTCGGAAACGGTTGGTCGTATCGATAAAAGTTAAATACACAGTTGTAAGATCTCCGCGGTATGCTACTTTTTTACCAGTATCAATTTTTTGATATCTATCACCGTTTTCTTTTTTTGGGACCCTGAAAATGTACGTAAGTGCGTGACGTCTTTGCGTTTAGCAAAGTACAGGTCGCAATTTTCGAGATATCGACCTGAAATTTGGTACGGCGAAAGGGATGCGGCCTGTGAGGAACCATACTATTGGGCGTTAAAATCGGTGCAGAGCCGAACCTCTTTCTGGGGCCCGGAATATCTTTTTTTTTGGGAATCGATATATCTCGGAAACGGTTGGTCGTATCGAAAAAGTTAAATACACGTGTATGATTACCGCGGGATGCAATTTCTTTACCCATAACGATTTTTAGATATCTCTCACCGTTTATTTTTGCCCCTGAAGATGTACGTATGTGCGTGACGTTTTTGCGTTTATCAATGTACAGGTCGCAATTTTCAAGATATTGAGCTGAAATTTGGTACGGGGAAAGAGTTAGGGCCTGTGAGGAACCCTATTATCGGGCGTTAAAATCGGTGCAGGGCTGTACATTGTTTGGGGGGCTGATTATCATCCTTTTTTTTTGGTATCGATATATCCCGGAAACGGTTGGTCGTATCGAAACAACTTAAATGTACAGGAGTAAGATCTCAGCGATTAGCAACTTTTTTACCCTTTATCATATTTTGATATCTCTCGCCGTTTTAATGTTATTAAATGCTTTTGGTTTTTGAAAAAAATGGGGCCCAATGTATATAATAATTTGTAAAAATTCAACTGATCATCTCATTGAATTCTACGGAAAATTATCTATAATAACCCGTTTTCACCTTTTCAATAAGTTAAATAATGTATTGACAGCTGTAATATATTTTCCATTTCCGAGGACGTCCGGCTTTCATAACCATGTGATGGTGTCAATATTGCCAAGAATAACATTTTATAATTTTCCTACATTACCACACAATCGGGCCAAAGGCCCGAAATGCAAGGCATGAGATCTTGCTGCCAACGAAGTTGTTGTTTGAGATTATTACCCCTCTTGCTCGCCACTATGTAGCCGCACCGTCTCATCCAAAGCAGGTCGTGCGGCGTGGACTCCTACTTGTTATTACTGTTTATGGCATATGAATATCGTAAACAGAATGAATTATTTAACAACAAATCATCACCTGGAAATCATTTTTTTTTATCAATTCAAATGATCTTGTCGACTTCATCGTTATGCTTTGGTCTACCGTTATGCGTTACGGTTACGGAGAGGAAATGTACTAAGGTTGTACTTGAGCGTATGACGTCATCATGTTGCTCAGTGCATATGCACCGAGACTGAGTTTACTCCTGGGCTATGGCGTTATGCGATTCAGACTCGGAGAGCCTATGACATCATCATGTTGTTCAGTGCATATGCACCTAGTCTGAGATTATTCCTGGGCTATGGCGTTATACGATACGGAGACGGAGAGCGCGTGACGCCATGCAGTTGGTTCGACCTTCACCGTCGGCTGTCCTTGAATTGGTTTTCCATGGTTTCACCATTTTCAACTCCAGACAAATGGTGTGACGGTACCTTCTGTCAGGCCACGACCACTTCCTTCCCCATCCTTGTCCAGTATCATTCATTTTCATTCATTTCAGCTCTCATTAATCTCGGAGTGATATTTGATAGAACACTATCGGGGGCAGAGCATACGTCTAATGTGGTAAAGAAGGTTGTATCAATTATGCATCTCTTGAAAAGAACTGATTCTTACACCGCTTCTAATATACGCAAGCTCTTCGTCCAAACTCTCATTTTTCCAATAATTGATTATGGCTTTGCTGTATACAATGATTTACCAGAAACACAGAACATATTGCAAAGAGTCCAGAATGTATGTGTTCGGTACATTTTGGATGTAAGGCGAGATGAACGTATTCCACATTACTACGTGCAGAGCTGAAAAGGCTGATACTCCACGAGCGAAGGCAGCTATCAGTTGCCATTCTGATACATAAAATATTACATACCAAGACCTCTTTATCTCTCTACAACGCCTTTACACCAATGCATTCTGTTCATAATCGAGAATATAGATACACAAAATTAACACTCCAGATTCCTATACACCGAACCATGAAGTTCAATAAATCTTTTGTTAACACCGCCTCACGCCTCTTCAACACCTTCGATTTATATAGGTTTGTCAACACTGCGAGCACTGCAGCTCTCAAAAGACGTCTTTCATCCTCTTTTTGGAGCAGTATACCTCTCACATCTGATTACTGCGTTATGATAAAATACTATTATTACTGTAGTTCAATTATAATATCAGGACAATAGCTGACAACCTACCTACGTTACTATCTTTTCTTGTACATAGTGTTTGCTTTTCAGGCTGATACTATGCCTGTATGCACTCTTTTGTATATAATTTTTCCATTATTATTATTATTATTATTGTATTATTACTGTCTTTTTGTTACTATCATTGTTAGACCATTGTTATTTATATTGTGAATGTAAGTGAAATGTTTTATTTTTATAAGCCCTAATCGTATTGTGTATAGAGTGCTACTGTAAAGGAGCTCTTAAGCTCTGTGTAGCCGTGGAAATAAATAAATCATATCACTCTATTAACTCCTCTCATGTGGTTGGCGTCAGGAAGGGCATCCGGCCGTAAAAATCATCCGCCATAGATAATGTCATCGTATCTCATCTCCGACCCCGTTGGACACGCGATTAATAAGGAGTATGCATACATTTATTTATATATTTATTTATTTATTATATTCCAGCCGTGTTAGTTCAATTGAAATACAAGACAGTTTTGGTTAGGACAACACAAAAACACATTTTCTTTACCAAAAGGGTACAGGAAATCTATAGGCTACATTGTTGTAGATTCTATAAATCAAGTAACAAAGAATTTATCCATAATGTTGAATTTTGGGCTTATGCCGTGTTTTATTTAATCAAACTCGACACGTTTCGAAAGAAACCATTTCTTTCTTCATCAGGAATAAACGGAAATACGACTAAATTGTTGCTTTCTCTTACATTATGGATAGTATCACGGGCCGTGAAAGTCCAAATGATAATAAAGAACGTGGTTCTATTTAGCTTTACCATAATAATTTAGCCACCTGTGTACTTTGTACCAGCCCAATTGTGTCGGCTAACAAAGTGTGTTCAGCTCCCAGCCACAGTCATTGCGACGGTAGAGGAATGAACCCTCGCAGAGTGCGCGGGTGCAGCCGAGCTTGAAGGATAAGCAGGCTAAAATAAAATTCAGTATTTATGCTAACGGAGTCAAACTTTGGAATGTGGGTATTGATATTCCTCGTCACTAGCCAAATTCCGTGAGGCAAACCAAAGTACTTTGCACCTACCCAGAGCAGATAAGCATACAAATGTGAACATTAAGATATAGGCCAAGTAATGTAGCACGCACGGTCTCCAACGTTCACACCTCTCCTCGTCTACCATTATCCACAAGTGTTGCATAGTGAGGCCACTTAGGTCCCGGCAGACGCTCTTAGAGAGTTAACGGAGGGGTGAGCACATTAGCCAACCACCGCTCAGCTGGATTATATCAAATTAGACCAACCAGAGTAGCTCAGCGCGTTGAGGTATTTCCTGGGGAATTTTGGTTTCTGCAAGCGGATGTGTCGGTCATCTCAGAAATTACTATTAGAGTAAAACCTGCCTAAAGCGGAACGCAATCGTTCCAGATTTATCTTTCCGTTTTCACAGGTTTCCGTTCGACAAAGGGTTGAGTTTTAGTAAGACAAAATACATTACAAAAATACTGATTTCCCACTTTAAACAACACAGTTGATTGTTTAGCCGGACGATTGTTTTTCTCGTGTCCCTCAATAACTTGAATTTTCTCCTCTAGTGTAAGAGCCCTATTGGATGTTGGAGCTATTGGAAACAGAATTATCATAGCACGTTTTCTGGCAACACCCGTAAATTTAGTTGTGGTGCAGGTATATATGCCTACGTCCAGCAGTGATGATGACGAGGTTGAAGAAATGTATGAGAAGCTGGAAGAATTACTGTGTAAGGGAAAGGCTAGCGAGAACATTATTATAATGGGAGACTGGAATGCAGTGATTGGTGAGGAAAGAGAAGGATTCGCAGTAGGAGGGTATGGTCTTGGTAGAAGAAATTCACGTCGGCAACGTCTTCTCGAATTCTGTGAACAAGAGAGGTTCGTTATAAGTAACACTTGGTTTACCTCACTAAAGAGGCGGAGATATACTTGATACAGGAGATGATTAACGTTACCAGATTGACTATATTCATGTCATGGAAAGATACAGAAATCAAGTGAAGAAATCCATGGCAAATCCGGGCGCTGATATCTGTTCTGATCATTCTCTACTAGTAACGAGTATGGCACTGAAATTTAAACGCAGGATTCATGGAAAACCAACGAAGAAGTGGAATCTGGAAGCATTTAAAAGCGAGCGGACTAAAAATCAATATCAGGAAGCCACTGATGACCACATATCATCATATAAAAGCAACTCACAAACTGTTGATCATTTATGGTCAATAGCCAAATTCTCCATCGAAAAGGCTGATGAAGACTATGTGGGAATTGTGGAAAGAGTGAATCGCAAACCATGGATCAGGACATTCCCTTAAAGATGGATGAAAGAAGAAAATTTAAAAATGACTCTTCAGAAGTAGGCAAAATAACTACAGAATGCTAAAGAACCTGATTGATCGACTCTGTCGGGAGAAGAAAATGGAGTGGTGGCAGTCAAAATGCGAAGAAATCGAATTTCTGCAAAAACAAGGAAGAACAGATTTAGCCTATCAAAAGATCAGGGAAACCACTAAGAAATAAAAGGATTCCGTACTAGACAATTCCGTGATACACATGCGAAGCCTATATCAGACCTGAATTACAAGAAAGAACACTGGAGGATGTATGTTCAAGATCTATACGCAGAACCAATTCCATTCGTTCTGCCAACACTTGGCGAAGAAGACAGGTCAATTGCAGAAGATAGAATTATTAGATCAGAGTTCGATGAAACTTTAAAATCAATATCCATAGGTAAAACACTAGGCATTGACAATGTCCCTGCTGAACTAATCAAGAATAGTGGGGATAGTACACTTGAATGGATATTCAAATTGGTAGTCAGAATTTTCGATGAAGGTAAATGGCCTCAGGAGGTTTATACCAGCGTCATCATTCCAATTCCAAGAAGACTGTACCATTTGAATGTACTGACTATCAGACCATTAGTCTCATCCCTCATGAATCAAAGATACTTCTGCAGATTTTGAAGAAGAGGATGGAAATATACATCGAACAGTACCTAGATAACTCTCAATTTGGTTTTCGAAAGAATATGTCTACACGTGATGCTTTCGGGTCCTTGCGTTGTCTTGGAGAAAAGATGCTAAGCGTAAACAGAAACCTTTACGTGTGCTTTGTGGACTACGAAAAAGCATTTGATAAAGTCAACTGGCATAAGCTGTTTCCTCTTCTGAATCAAATAGGATATCCCCATCGATTAATCAGATTAATATTTGATCTGTATATAAATCAAACTGCTGTTGTTCGGCTTGGAAATGACGTATCAGAACCCGCTAAGATCCGTAAAGGTGTGCGACAAGGTTGTTTGCTGTCCCCTGGACTGTTCAATGCCTTCGCTGAAGTTATAACAAAGTGGTCTTTTAAAGGTTGTAATATGGGAGTGAAAGTTGGTGGAAGATTTATCCAGAATATTGAATTTGCTGATGATCTGGCATTACTTGCAGTAAATCCGCATACATTAACAAACATGTTGCAATGTTTAAATGATACAACTACAGAATACGGAATGAAAATCAATTTTAAGAAGACCAAGATTCTAGTGATAAGTAAGCATCAACACCAACTAAATGTAACCATAAATAAAGAACCAATACAACAGGTCAGTCGATTTAAATACCTTGGTCAGATCTTCACAGAAGATCTACGATGTGAAGTTGAAATCAGGAGCCGTATAGCCATGGCTAAGGAGGCATTCCGTGAAAAGCATTCTCTAATTTGTCAACGCTCGATGTCCCTCAGCCTAAGAAAACAACTGGTTAAGACCTACATATGGCCAGTTGCAATGTACTGCAGTGAGACCTGGACAATGAATAGAGGTGACATTAAACGACTAGAAACGTTTGAGATGTGGCGTTGGCGCCGAATGAAAAAGATCAGCTGGGTAGAGAAAATTACCAACATAACGGTGCTGGATCGAATAAAGGAAAAACGGCAAATGATCCGCCAGATCAATAGAAGGAGATCCACCTGGCTTGGCCACAGGTTACGACATGGTGGCCTGATGATCGACAAAGTAGAAGGCAAAATACCAGGAAAATGCCCTCGCGGGAGGCCACGGAACACTTTCATGAGATCCTTCCTAAATAGCTCTGGCCTACGAAGTTATGAAGTGGTCAAAAAGACAGCACAATGCAGAACAACGTGGAAAAGACTCATTGTAGGGGCAGACCAGTCGCTTGACTGAAAAACATGATAATGATGAGTGTAAGTGTCTTATGTTTAGAAGTCATTGTCACTGAATTACAGTACGTAAATAAAAAGTAAAAAGTACATCTTTAATGATCATTCAAGTTCATCCTTTTCTTCTACTTTCATTTGTCAGAAGAAAACTGTGTGCATTACAAGAGGGTTGGAGGAAGTAATGGTACATTCCATTCACTTACAGATAATGTGAAATGTAAATAGCATACCTGCTGCATCCTTGAGGATAAATTAGAGTTAATGTTTCCCAGAACATTGGTGCAAGTACAGTTGCACTCAAAATTAATTACATACATAGCTTTGTATTATGGACCAGATATTCCGTCTTAGTCAGGTTATTTACGCCCATAGTTCTGTAATTTATTTCCGTTTCCCCGTTAGGCAGTTTTCCGGTTTATAGTGCCATTTTTCATAGGAAATATCTCCGTACCGAAATTTTTCCGTTTGTCCAGGTTTCCGGTATATAAAGGGACTGGTTTAGACAGGTTTTACTGTAACAAGGATATATTTAGAGCCCGGAGGGTTATTTGGGATTAGCGAAGACAGTTTGACACCTAGTAGCCATGGAAACAAGTGCAAGTGAAGGTTTCTTCTTCTTCCTCTTCTGCTTATGTTCGATCTGGGCCACTGCGGACGAAGGAGAATCAACTACGGTATCTTGGATGATCTTTCCCCTCCACTGGCTTTGATCTTCTGCCAATACAGCTTCATCTGGTTTCTTCTTTCCTCTATGAAGAACAATTTTAAACATTTCTTTTCTTCTTCTCCTCAGAAACCTCTGAAGTCTGAAACTAATTGTCAAAAGTGGTTCCTGTCTTTGATATTGTTTGTGACTAATGCCTATTCTCTCCATATCAGTCTGTGTCTCCATAAGCCACCTATGAACAATCGTTTTTACCTTCATAATGTGCAAGGATTTTCGAGTCCATCTTCCATGATTTATACGTAGAAGATATCCTTAGGACCGTATTCGTCTCTTCTTCATCGACTCAATAATTCCTTCAGTTTCTTTGTATAACTTTCTGTTAGGTCTCAATCTCCATTATCCACCCACATATCTAGGCTCCGGAACATTATTTAGGATCTTTCTTTCTTACTTTCTTTTCCAGTTGTTCCAGCAATCCTCTGCTTATTAAATCAAAGGTCACAGCAGCGCAAAGTCTTTCTGGCTTGATCACATTGTTATAGCTCCTTAGATTTGTTCTCCTATTTAGTGACTTCTTGTTGTACACATCTTTCGTTAGTTAATTGTAAGTTTGATTAACTTCATTATTTACATTAATATTGCACTATTTATATATATTTTTTACGCTTGCTGTAATTAATAATCGTATGTATCAGGCTGGTGAGCCTCCGTGGCTTAGGCGGCAGCACGCCGGCCTCTCACCGCTGGGTCCGTGGTTCAAATCCCGGTCACTCCATGTGAGATCTGTGCTGGACAAAGCGGAGGCAGACAGGTTTTTCTCCGGGTACTCCGGTTTTCCCTGTCAAAATTTCATTCCAGCAACACTCTCCACTATCATTTCATTTCATCTGTCATCTGTCATTCATTTCATCATTGCCCCAGAGGAGTGCGTCAGGCCTCGGCAGCCGGCACAGTTCATATCCTCGCCGCTAGAAGGGGGCGTCATTCATTCCATTCCTGACCCGGTTGGAGACTGGAAGCAGGCTGTGGATTTTCATGTATCAGGCTGGTGATGGTTGCAATAAACAACGCAGTACTCTGCCCCCAATCTCTGGCAATTAGATATTCAGAACAGAGGGTATTAGAAGTCTAATTAATTTCTTCAGTGTTGCCTTTTATGATTCAATGTAAACTACTACCCTGTTGGGCACCAGGTACAGGTAAACTCATTTATCTTGTACACTTCACGATTTAATAGCCTATAGAGAAGACCAGGCAATGAAATTATTATCCACGTTGACGTACGACATGCAGTGACATGAAGCTAATTATCGCTGAAGACAATTTATTGTTTCTTTATCCTCTTGTATTGTTGCTTCTTCATCTTTCTTTCTTTCTTTCTTTTTTTAATTTGTCCTATTGTGGACCACGGGTAACAATTGATTTGCTGGTTAGTTCCAATTTCTTCACCCAGAATTTCTTTATCCTTTCACTGTGTTTCCTCCTCCTTTCCTCTGACCAGGTATTCTTGTTCGTTCCACTGGGTATTTCCTTGAACCCCTTGAAGTTATCAATTTTATCTCGAAACACAGCCCTATTTCAGATGTCTTTTGGATGTACGCCAAATTCCTCCGTGTCTTTTCTCGTTTCTTCTACCCACATTGTATTCGCCTTGTTCTTCTACCAGTCTTGACATCCTCCCAGTATTTCTTGAGTCCATCGATCAGTGCCTTCTTTCGTGCTTCTGGGAGTCCCCCTCTCCGTCTCCGGGGCTCAAATTCCACTTTAAATTTTGATATATTTGAACCATTTGTAACAATTCAAATCTGTCGTAGATCTTTGTTTCTGGAATACCAATTATTCGTATCAGGTCTTCCTCACATTCTTGGAACCATCTCCATTTCGTTACCTTTGGCTTTGTGAAATTCCACATTTACTTAGTCTGTCATCAATCATACAGAAGATGTGCCCGTAGAAAAACAATATTTCCTTTCTGATGGACGACATTATTGGTTCATTATTATTATTTCAACAATTCAGCTAGTATGCAATTAAGAGTTTATATTGTACATTTTATTGCTAGCCGTTTATGTTGTGTAACATCTGAAATAAATAATGAAATGAATAAATACATCAATTAAATAAATATATATTTATAATAAATATGTTATTTACAAATTCACAATGAAATTTGATAAAATGGTCCGGTTAACACAAAACAGTTGCCAGCGTTACGCCCCAGTGTGCCATTGGGCTCTTCAGTTGGATATGGTACACCTCACCAAGACGCGTGGCTAGTACATACTGAGAAGGCCGCTGCAAGGCATAAATGTCACCACGAGCAGCGCCAATGCACTACGGAAGTCAAAACCTCCTTTCAAAATTAATGTTAGCTTACCTTGCAAATCCATATTGGAAATATCTGTTCCTGAAAGAAACAGGATTTTAATTGTCCGATTGAGTTATGTATATTAACAAATTCACAATGAAATTTGATAAAATGGTCCGGTTAACTCAACTGTTTTGAGTCTGATTAACTCAACTGTTTTGAATCCGGTTAACTCAACTGTTTTGAGTTAACCGGACCATTTTATCAAATTTCATTGCGAATTTGTTAATATATATAACTCAATCGGACACTTAACATCCTGTTTCTTTCAGGAACAGATATTTCCAATAAATATGTTAGTTAATAAATAAACTACTCAATTCAATAAATTAATTAATTTATGTAATTGCTTAAAACACATTAACATTAATGAGGGATTAATAATTGTGCATGTGGAATTAATTGAACAGCATTTTCTTACAAAGATACCATTCAGAAATTTGCCTGGATGTGGAGAAGGGAAACCACGGAAAAACAATTTTCACGTGCCACATCATCTGTGATTATCACCAAGTGCTGTATAGTGAGACCATTTGGACCCTGGCAGACGCTCTCACAGATTTTGCTCACGGAAGAGCACATTAGGCAGCCCTACGAACCACCACTCACCGAATTAGCTCAGCGCGTTGAGGCAATCACTGTAGAGCCGTTGTTTCCGCAAGTACGATGTTGCCCATCACAAAAATGTATCTTTGTGGTTTTTGTTCCAACAGCGGTCAAACGTTCGGATGACATTACTTATTGCCCACAGCAGCATTCTTCGCCTTTCGTTGTCTAACCTATCCTATTTCCTTACTCTTTATACCATTTTCAGGATAACCAGTTCCATGACAGTAGGTAATATAAGCCGAAGCTGGCGCAGGGGCTAATGGGCAAGATGGCCGCCGCACGCAACAAGCCCTATGTTATTCTTATGGAGGGGTCAGTCAGAGCTAGCGCAGTGGCTAATGGGCAAAATGGCCGCCATACTCTGAGACCGTGAATAATGTCACAGGGGGAGTTCGACCGTGTAGTCCTTAAAAGGAATATTTATTATTATTATTATTATTATTATTATTAATATAATTAATAATTTTATTAGGTAATTATTGATTGATAGCTTGCCACGGTGGGTGAGTGGTTATTGTGTCGGACTACCAACCCCAAGCTTGCAGGTTCGCTCTTGGTCGTGGTAAGTGATTTTTGAAAGGCGGCAAAAATTAAGACACGCATGTCATACTATGTTGGAATGTAAAAGAACCCAGGAGAGGTCTGCTATGTAGTTGCTAAATGGAATATTTATTATAATTATTATAATTATTATTATTTATTATTATTATTACTAGGTAATTATTGATTGATCATGTACAATCAAGACCAGCCTTATATTGCCCCACTTTATGGTGTAGTGGTTAGCGTTTTTTGGCTGTTACTGTGGAGGCTCGGGTTCGAGTCCTGGCTCTGTCAAGATTTAAAATTCTAGGCTGAGGGTTGGAATGGGGGTACACTCAACCTTGTGAGGCAAAACTGACAGGAGCTGGCTTTTGATTCATACCGCTGCCATTCTGCCTAACCCAACTTCACCTAACCTAACCTAACCTAACCTTACTTAACCTAACCAGATCCCACCTTACCTTACCTAACCTAACCTAACTTAACTTCAAAGTCAGAAGGTACAATACATTTATTGTTTTTTATACCCTCATAAATTAGATATAGAGAATGTCCACCACGATTTAGATCCTCGAGCACATTTTTCTGACATATTTCATTAAAACGTGTAGAAAGGAATGTCTGATAATTTTCACTAACACATAATACAAGTTCACTATACATTGTGTCCACTTTTTTGAATGTTAATGATACGGAAAAGAGTATGCATTGGTAATTCAGTGAGCTTTTTTCACTCTAATCAACAGTTCTACCCCCATAGCATTGTGAATATTTATTGTAGTAGCCTATAAAGAAACAAAAAAAATCATATCTATTACAGTTTAGCTATAAGTGACCAGAACCACTATAACATTTTATTCTAATAAGGAGATTTCCATAATGATAAAAGAAAACAAAGCTTACCATAATGATGGATTGTGTGTAAGTAAACGTCTTTTGCTGCATGATGCCACTACTAAACTGATAGTCATACAACAGACAAGTGAGTTCATGTTTCGCTGACGTAATCGTATGTTCCCACGCACTTCCTTTGTGTTGCACACGCCGTAGTGGCTAAATTTGAAACTAGATGAGATGATTTGCTGATGTAATCGTATGTTCCCCCGCACGCACACGCAGGCCCCTGTGGACGGGTCCTTGTGGACGAGTCCCTGTGGACGGGTCCCTGTGAACGGGTCATTGTTGACGGGTCCTTGTTGACGAGCCCCTGTGGACGGGTCCTTGTTGACGGGTCCTTTTTTGACTAATCCCTTTAGACCGGTTCCTTTTGACTGGCTCATGACCCCTAATGCTATAATGAAATTAAACGTTGTTCTACATAATACGCAAGCAAAGAGCTGATCGCTACTATGAATTAACATGTTTGTTTTTGTTTTGTTTTTACGCATGTGCACTTGGGGTTTTTGTAAGAGGGCGGGCTTTTTGAATACAGATTTATAGATGAGTTATTTTTTTTAATTACCAAAAGATCCAAAACTAATAGGTAATTAGCATTTTAACATCTTATGAACCAATAAGGCTATGGGACTTGTATTAGAGGTCGTTGGACTTGAGGTGAAATTTTGTTTTTGAATGTATTATTTATTTATTTTTTGTTAAAAAGGCCTAACTACACTTTTGTTAATATCTCGCTAACTAATAATCAGAGAGGGTCAAGTGAGGTGTCATGGGACTCAGAATGGTCAACCCTTTTCCATGACCAACGAATTTACCCAAAAGATTCAAAACAGCAAGGTCATTGACCTAAGATTTTATAAACTAATAATTGAATATTAACATGTGAGGTGTCATAAGTTTTAGAATGGTCTACCCTTTCCCATGGCCAATGCATTTAGCAAAAATACCCAATACATCAACGTCATTGACCTGAGATTTTATAAACTAATAATCGGATACGAACATGTGAGATGTTTACCATGTGTGATGAAACATAGCTAGGTAGAGAAAGAATTAGTGTAGGCTACATATATGGTGACTGACAAGTCTTTTACCATTGAAACTTGTTTTCAGATCAAACTGCAGTATAGAGAGAGTATAGGTTGCAGGTATGGGTTAATAAATGAGAAACGATGTACGCAAACTCTGATTTATCAAGAATTAAGAGTAGACCATCTTTATTTGATTGGTTAAAGAGGATAGCTAAAACACAAAAATGCTCAGTGGTTACCGAGACAAAATGATCGCTACACACAACAAGCTTTAAATACTTGAGGCTAATAATCAACACACACACACTCGCTTGTTCTAAGTTAAACTGTGTTGCTGTCAGTGCTCAGACAGTAGGCTGATGACGAAATGCATTGCTAACAGAAATATAATCATTTCCGGTTGTCTAATGTTACCAGCTATCCATTTATTTATTTTTGTGTTGCAGTGGTAAGCACTTTTAGCTCTTGTATTGGTAGCCTTAACTCGATTTCCAGGTCTGAGGCCTAGAACGAGTCGAACTAAGAAACAAGGGCATCGTGGTGCAGTGGTTAAGCTGTTAGCCTTTCACTAGAGGGTTCGATTTCAGGTTAATATGCATGTCATAAACATATTAAACAAAACGAAACAGAGATAACGTTTAAAACTGTATACATTTGTGACTTTTCAAATTATTACTTGGATTACAAATACAAAGGTAAACTGGGTTTGATATACAGTTAATGCTGTCTATCACACACTCGACTGTAAGAAAGCCAAAAGAGCAAAAGGCTTAGGTAGAGCAGTGGTAAAATTGCTATATGTAGAGAACTACCTGGCAAAGCTATATCGCATAAACAGTGCTGGATACAATCCAGCAATCACATTTGTATCTTGTGGAACAGAGAAATGCACTTACGTGAGAAAATGCAAGTTCATGTGTAATATGACCTAACACACAAGTGTTCACCTGTGCACATGCACAATAAGAGCTAACAAGTCACATTCTGTTTAGTTCATACGTAACGTTAGGTTAGGGCTAATGCACACACCCTAGTACACGAGGCACATGCCATTTGAGAGCAGGTCAAGGGATCTAACTTGGTGGATGGATGTGTTCTAACGAGTCATTTGTAGTTGAAAGAGAATAATACTTGTTCTTAAGATGTTAAAACTGAGGAGATGGTATGTACAGTAAGACGTCTTGTTATTTCCTGTGTAATATTACAGACATGGCAGAGAGCACACAGTTCTGTTGCTATGACTACGATGCAGTAATTTGAAACCCTACGTGTTCATTAAGACAATGGGTGATGATTATACAATGTTAGCAGTCATTGGATATTACACAGGTGTTCCTTCCGGTGTCATGTTGCTGACATGGCAGAGAGCGCACAGTTCTATTGCTACGACTAACGCTGCAGTAATTTGAAACCCAAGGTGTTGATCAAGACAATGGGTGATGATTATGCAAAGTCAGCAGTAATTGGATACCACACATCAACATTGACTAAATCATAAACGTGTTGTCATAACCAGCAGAAACCTCATTTAAAGATTTTAGATTTTACATTTTAAATTTAAGATTTTTTAGATTTTTAGATTTTACTTTTTTACATTTTCCTAAAAGAGTAAACAACAAGGTCACATACCTAACCTCATTAAACATAACTTTACCAAACCTAACTTAAGCTAATCCAAAGGCTAATGCACATACCCAAAGCATATAAGGTACATGCAACTATCCTTATGCTAGTCTTACAGGTTACTGTACAACATGATCACTACCCAAACGGATTTTTTTTTTCATTTTGTTGTTTACACATATGTCAATTTTCCAATTCCCCATTTTCAGTTTTTTTAATGTCAGTTTTTAGTTTTTTCAATTTCATAATACGGAAAACATGGATTTTTGCATTTTGTTGTTTACACATTTATTAATTTCACAATTTCCCATTTTCAGTTCTTAAAATGTCAGTTTAAAGTTTTTCAATTTCATGATATTGAAACATGGATTTTCCAATGTGTTGTTTTCACATTTGTCAATTTACCAAATTCACATTTACAGTTTTTTAAAATATTAGTTTAATGTTTTTTTGTTCTATTTGTTAATATGGAAACATGGATTTTTTTACAATTTGTGTTTTTTACATGTCATGCAACTATCCTTATGCTAGACTTATAGGTTACTGTACAATATGATCACTACTCCACTGGATTTTTTTTTTCATTTTGTTGTTTACACATATGCCAACTTTCCAATTCCCCATTTTCAGTTTTTTTTAATATCAGTTTTAAGTTTTTTTAATTTCATAATATGGAAACATGGATTTTGGTTTATTAATTTCACAATTTCCCATTTACAGTTCTTAAAATGTCAGTTTAAAGTTTTTCAATTTCATGATATAGAAACATTGATTTTCCAATTTGTTGTTTTCACATTTATCAATTTACCAAATTCCCATTTACAGTTTTTAAAATTTCAGTTTAATGTTGTTTTTTCTATTTGTTAATATGGAAACATGGATTTTTCCAATTGGTGTTTTACATGTTCAGTTTGCATTAGGAGTGGAGAGAGGTGGGTAGTAATTAAAAATGTGAAAGCAGTGTCCATTGTTGACAGGTCATTGTTGACGAGTCCTTTTCATACAACAGAAAAGTGAGTTCATGTTTCGCATGCATTACCTAAAATGTAATACCATGCAAGTGTTTAACATTTTACAACTAACCTGATAGTATGATTTGCACACTACAAAGGTTAGATCTGTTCTGGTAATAGAATTATTTAGCGTTGGCGTTTATATTTAATACGTACAGTTTAAAGTGATAGAAAAGTGGTAGAAATGTGGTAGCAAAGTGGTAGACAAGTGGTAGACAATTGGTAACAAAAGTGGTAGAAAAGTGTTAGCAAAGTGGTAGAAAAGTGGCAGAAAAGTGGTAGCAAAGTGGAAAGAAAAGTGGTAGCAAACTAGAAAAGTGGTAACAAAGTGGTAGAAAAGTGGTAGCAAAGTGGTAGCACAGTGGTAGCACAGTGGTAGAAAAGTGGTAGAAGAGTGGTAGAAAGTGGCAGCAAAGTGGTAGAAAAGTGGTAGCAAACTAGAAAAGTGGTATCAAAGTGGTAGCAAAGTGGTAGAAAATATTACATGTATTGTTAAGAAATAGTTTAAGCGGTTACATGGATTTCATTACACAATAATTTTAGCATAACAAAGCTCATTTTCTATATCCAATAGTTCTTCCTCATATTTAGTATGACCAGTTTACACATTTATCAATTTCACAATTTCCCATTTACAGTTCTTAAAATGTCACTTTAAAGGTTTTCAATTTCATGTTATAGAAACATGGATTTTCCAATTTGTTTTTTTTTTTTTCATTTATCAATTTACCAAATTCCCATTTACAGTTTTTAAAATTTCAGTTTAATGTTGTTTTTTTTTCTATTTGTCAATATGGAAACATGGATTTTTCCAATTTGTGTTTTACATGTTCATTTTGCATTAGGAGTGGAGAGAGGTGGGTAGTAATTAAAAATGTGCAAGCAGTGTCCATTGTTGACAGGTCATTGTTGACGAGTCCTTTTCATACAACAGACAAGTGAGTTCATGTTTCACATGCATTACCTAAAATGTAATACCATGCAAGTGTTTAACATTTTACAAATTAGCTTATGTGTTAGTTTATGTGTGGGGTCTTATGTTGGGCATTTTGTGTTGGCTTATTTAACAAGTTATTTTGTCAATGCATTTAGTGGATTTTTCTCTTGGTCTTGGAATGTATATCAGTCCATTTTATCACAACATAATGCTTACTGCCATGTTTGTAAGCAACAACAACACACTAAACTTTCAAAAAAATCTAAAGTACTCTAATGTACTCTCAACTCGTACTCTTATCTCTATCCCATGCCAAGTCAAGAACATTTTTTTTTTCCAAAAAAAGGTGATGATGATGATAATTGTTAATATGGGGAAAGTAGACTATATGTTTAAACTAAAAAAAATCATATAAAGTCAAATGTTAACTCTAACACCTACGTTTATCCCATTCTTAGTCGAAAAATATTATATTTTTTTTAAATTTTTCTAAAAAATATTTGGAAAGTAGGCTATATTTTTGAAAAATAATCATTCTATAAAGTCATATATAGACTCAACCAATGGCTTTTATATCCATAATCGTTAGAACAAAAATGGAATTTTTGACATTTTTTCCAAAAATGTTCATTTTTTTAAATGGACTATATTTTGGAAACTGGGAATTTTGCAAAAAAGTGTGTTTGACATAAATAACAGGTATTTACCCCCTCTACCTACAAAGCAAGTGCCAGATCTCTGGGACAAAATCCAAAAATGTTTAATTGTGATAGTAGGCGATATTTTGAAAACGTATCATTCTAAAAAGTCATATATAGACTCATACAAATGTTCTTTAAGTTATTTAACGTTAAAACAAAACTTAACATTTTTTTCATTTTTCCGAAAAAAGACCAATTTTCAAAATTGTCTATATTTTGGAAACTAAGAATTATACAAAAAAGTTTGTTTAACGTAAATGAAAGGTCTTTACCCCTCTACCCCAGAAATAAATTTCAGGACCCTGGGACAAAAACTGTGCAATAGTGTGTTTGTGAGATTTCTGGCCCCACCTCCACCTCCCCACCTCACAAGATGGCGGCCGTAGCTTAACTTAACCTAGCCTAACCTAACAAGATGGCGGCCGTAGCTTAACTTAACCTAGCCTAACCTAACAAGATGGTGGCCGTAGCCTAACCTAACCTAACCTGACCTACGAGGTGTGATCAAAATGTTCCAAAAAGGTGGCTGCGACTTAACCTAACCTAGCCTAACCTAACCTAACCTACAGGGTGTGATCAAAAAGTTTCAAAATGGTGGCCGTAGCTTCACTTAATCTAACCTAACCTAACTTAACCTAAACCTACGAGGTGCGATCAAAAATTTTTCAAAATAGTGGTCATAGCTTAACTGAACCTGGCCTAACCTAACCTAAACCTACGAGGTGTGATCATAAAGTCCCAAGATGGCGGTCGTAGCTTAACTCAACCTAACCTAACCCTACGAGGTGTGATCAAAAAGTTCCAAAATGGCTGCCGTAGCTTAACTGATAGAACCCTGTTGATTGACCCCTTTTGATTGATCTCTGTTGATGTATCCCTTTGGACTGGTCCCCTGTTGACTAGCCCCCCTTCCCCCTTGGACGGGTCCTTTTTGAAGGGAGCCATTTTTTTACGGGTCCTGGAGGACGGGTCCTTGTTGACGGGTCGCTGTGGGCGGGTCCTTTGGACTGATCCCTATGGACTGGCCCTTGCATTTTATCCAAATTATGTCAGCTAAACTGTAATAGATATGATTTTTTTGTTTCTTTATAGGCTACTACAATAAATATTCACAATGCTATGGGGGTAGAACTGTTGATTAGAGAGAAAAAAGCTCACTGAATTACCAATGCATACTCTTTTCCGTATCATTAACATTCAAAAAAGTGGACACAATGTATAGTGAACTTGTATTATGTGAACTTGTATTATGTGTTAGTGAAAATTATCAGACATTCCTTTCTACACGTTTTAATGAAATATGTCAGAAAAATGTGCTCGAGGATCTAAATCGTGGTGGACATTCTCTATATCTAATTTATGAGGGTATAAAAAACAATAAATGTATTGTACCTTCTGACTTTGAAGTTAAGTTAGGTTAGGTTAGGTAAGGTAAGGTGGGATCTGGTTAGGTTAAGTAAGGTTAGGTTGGGTTAGGTTAGGTGAAGTTGGGTTAGGCAGAATGGCAGCGGTATGAATCAAAAGCCAGCTCCTGTCAGTTTTGCCTCACAAGGTTGAGTGTACCCCCATTCCAACCCTCAGCCTAGAATTTAAAATCTTGACAGAGCCAGGACTCGAATCCGAGCCTCCACAGTAATAATAATAATAAATATACCATTTAGCAACTACATGGCAGACCTCTCCTGGGTTCTTTTACATTCCAACATCGTATGACATGCGTGTCTTAATTTTTGCCGCCTTTCAAAAATCACTTACCACGACCAAGAGCGAACCTGCAAGCTTGGGGTTGGTAGTCCGACACAATAACCACTCACCCACCGTGGCAAGCTATCAATCAATAATTACCTAATAAAATTATTAATTATATTAATAATAATAATAATAATAATAATAATAAATATTCCTTTTAAGGACTACACGGTCGAACTCCCCCTGTGACATTATTCACGGTCTCAGAGTATGGCGGCCATTTTGCCCATTAGCCACTGCGCTAGCTCTGACTGACCCCTCCATAAGAATAACATAGGGCTTGTTGCGCGCGGCGGCCATCTTGCCCATTAGCCCCTGCGCCAGCTTCGGCTTATATTACCTACTCATGACCATCGATTTTGAACACCCACTTCCAAATAGAACGCAATCCAGTGAACTTGTATCTTATTCTCCAGAAGCAAGGCAGTTGGAAGGTACACTCATCAGTGCCACTGCCATTACTGTAATGCGTATCATCACTAAAAACGAACACGAGGCATGGGTCACAGAATTATTCCTTCAAAACAAGGCAAGTGATTGGGTAGATTCCGGATAACTTCATGAAGAACTTGGCATGTGATGTCAGGAATCGGTTCGATGACCACGCCACTGTTTTAATATCTGGAAAAAGCTAAAATCCAGATTATTTCAATACTTACTTTTATAAATGGCTTACAATGGCTGCAGGAACATTTCTATAGTTGTTGTGATTGGTGTTTTAGGAGACGGAACATTGAGGCCACTCTCCCCGATCTTTTGATAAAAGTCTTAGTTTCCACTAACTAATGAGTCGCCCATTCTAAAAACGGTATTCTGTGGTTTCTCGTTCCTATTTTAGGAAATGTTTGGAGAACACTTTTATTGTCCACTGTAACATTCTTCCCACTTCCCTTTCCGTTTGAGATTCTCATTGGTGACACTGAAGGCCTACTAACTCAAATTGAGATGCCTGACAGTCTGACAGAGCTTCGCCGATTCTCATATTCTAATTAAACTTTCTCTTTATTGCAAATATCAGTTTAGATTAGAATAATGTCAGCCTATAAATAGCTTTCTTGAACTTAATTTATGTGATTTTCATAAGAGATCTACGAGTGAATGGATATAATGACGCAGTGGTCAAACTGCTTGCCTTTCACCAAGGCTGATCGGGTCTGATTCCCGATTAATATACGTCAGGCCTCCCTCAGAACATGAACAGACAATAATGCCGTGTCCTCTCCCAGTTATTGACGCCTGCAATCAACATTCGAGTGTGTGTGTGTGTGGGTCTTACGTTTTCTGCCATAAGTGCTTCTGAACAATGACTCTCAGTTAAACCAATCAGACTCACTTTTCGTCGTTTGTTGTCTTTTATGGATTTTTTTTCTCTTTGCAGCTTTACTCTCTCTCTTGCAGGCCCTTGGATCTTGCACCATTTTTGTATTAGGTTGGCTGCATGTCCAATGTGGACTAACGCCATAAATGTCAATAAAATAAATAAAAAATACATGTAAGATTTTCGTTGTAGAATGCCACGTCCTTTGGTTCGGATTGTATGTAAAAAGAAATTCCCGTGACTCATGCTTGCAAGAACAACCACATAATCACAAGGCTTACCTGTCTACCTGCTAGTTTGCTCGGCTTGGCATACATATTACAGCCATCACAATGACACAGGTACTAGAACGTATTAAATAGATTCTCCCCAATACACGGGACTACATGATCGATATTACAAAGCCCCTGATTGAATCAACATCCCAATATTTAAGAAGTTACAAAAAATGAAATAAATATTGTGTGTCGCATAGACCTTTGAGACAATAACGATGAATATTATTGTTTGATATTGTTAAGATTAAGTCATCTAGAAATTGAATTATTATAATGTAATTTATTTTGTTCATTTATAAAATGTATTGTAAGTGCATGTAGTACTACTTATGCAGTGGAGCATGCAGAGAGTATGAACAGTAATTTTTAAAAAAACTAACATTAAAGGGAATATTCATTAACATGCTCCGCCAATCAGTAAAAAGTCTATTCAAATGTTTGTACATGTTTCGATATAAGATATCTTCTTTAGCGATTATAAAATAGTATAATAAAACAAGAAGTTCCGTGACGAACTAAAGAGCCTACTTTTTTTTAAATTTAAGATTTATACCAATCTATATAGACCTATCTAGGCTACCTGTAGAATAATGACGAAATTAAGTTGGTAATATCGAAATTTCTAATTAGTTCGAAATATACCTGGTATATTGTAGACTAATAGAGCACTACAGTTGGCAGGCCTGGTGACTGAATATGTTGTTAGTTCCATCTCTTAAGGTACAGAATACAAAATTTGGTTGAAGTCCTATGGATAGCATGGACGTTACACGCAGTTAGACATTGGATCTCTCAGCGCGCGTAAAATCATGTTGGCAACAATGTCATGAATGTGTTGGTCAGAAATAATCAGAAATACTATGATCTCTTGTTGTGCCAATTTTGGATGAAATCCATTTGTTAGTATAGCAGTTACAGGTATTTTAAAATTGGACCTATCAGCAGGCTTAGAGTCATGTTGGCTGCACTGACGTATATCAGTTTCTCCAAATTAATCTTGAATGTCAGGTACTATGCGTGTGCAAATTTCAAATCTGTTGGCTTACTTACTTTCTGATATATTCATATAAGGGGAAAAAATAGAGACAGAATTTATTAACAGTTGGCATCCCTGGTGGCTTTTAAGAATACACTCAGTCATATATATTTATGTACACATAATACGGCCTACATACGAAATTTGGTTGAAATCCAATTGATAGTGTAGAAGTTATATGCATTTAAAAATTGGACCTATCAGCAGAATAAGTTTGGCAACACTGCCTTGCATGTCCTCCTGGAAATTAAACTGAAATATTACTATCTATATGTGTGCTAATTTTGGAATAGCTCCCATGCATACCATCCAAGATATCCAACATGGAGCTCAAATTTCAATTGCGGTTTTTCTGCAGTTGGTAGCACTGACATAATTTTTAAATATGGGCTTGAGATATTCAGATATAGATATTTACTCATACTAAATTTGGATTTGATCTCTGCAGCCGTTTAGGAGTTGTTAGGGGGGGGGGGGGGGGGAACACATACACACAGCCAGACAGACATATGGATCGATCTCATAAGTCTACTTTTTCCTCATTTTTGCAAAATTTGAAAAGTAGGCTAATAAAACAGATATTCTTACAATTAATTTGATTAAATGAAGGTTATAAATATTTAAATATAATATAATATATAAATATAATATAAATATAACTGTGAAGTCTCAATTCCATTTGTCATTTTTTCAAATTGCCAACCAGACATCATGCCTCAATTGACCAGCTTGGAGACAGCGGCTCCAGATTGTTATAGAAAATTATATTTATATATTTAGAACCATTACTTAATCAAATTAATTGTAAGAATATCCATTTTATTTTATATTCATATTCTATAAACGCTGAAGAAGATATCGTATATCGAACAAGTAGTTTCGTGAAGAACTAAATAGCCTATTTTCATATATCCTACTTATATTAATTGCCTCCATCAACATTCACATTTTCAGTTTGATTGCTGTAATAGATTCGTAGATATTGAAAACGGTCTAAATATTTCGGATGGTCTCCATGTTGGACATTTATACATAGGTCTTAAAGTTATGTACTTTTACAAGAAGATTATTGTGTATGACTTATTCAAACTTCAGTCGCATGATTAGGACACAGGAAATAAAAACGAGATTTTAAAACGTCGCTCAGCCACCATCTTGTGGTTATGAAAATAATTTAAATGAATTAAATGCCAGTGTATTAAAATTTATATAATCATAAACCGTACCAAGTTTCACTGCGCTTGGATGGTTAGATCGCGAGAAAAGTCTATTTGAAAAGCCACAGCCTCCTTCCAGTCTCCGACCGGGTCAGGAATGGAATGAATGAAGCCCCCATCTAGCGGCGAGGATATGAATTGTACCGGCTGCCGAAGCCTGACGCACTCCTCTGGGGCAATGATTAAATGAATGACAGATGAAATGAAATGATAGTGGAGAGTGTTGCTGGAATGAAATTATTACAGGGAAAACCGGAGTACCCGGAGAAAAACCTGTCTGCCTCCGTTTTGTCCAGCACAGATCTCACATGGAGTGACCGGGATTTGAACCACGGACCCAGCGGTGAGAGGCCGGCGTTCTGCCGCCTAGGCCACGGAGGCTTCCGAGAAAAGTCTATTTAAATGTTTCAAATTTGCTAGGCCACCATGTTCGTTTTGTATTTAGCATGGTTTTGAAAGTTACATAAGTGAACGTCTAGAAGTGGCCTTTATCGCTGTACAAAATTTCAGGGTGATATCAGTAATAGTTTCGGAGATATAGAATGCCGGTTAAATATTTCGCACAGCCGCCAGGATGGATTGGTGAGACCAAATAAAACTTGAAGGGCACGGCCGGGGTCGGCCAAAATACCACTATGACCTTACAGAGTTTCATTGAAATCGCTCCAGTCGTTTAGACGTCATTAGGGATAGACACACACACGGACAAAAGGTGATCCCTTAAGCCTTTTTAGCCTACTTTCGATTTTTGCAAAAAATGAAAGTAGACTTATGAGATCAACACAGGGCGAAAAAAGTGTGTCTGGCTGTGTGTGTGTATGTGTGTGTGTGAGTCTCTGTGGGTGTGTGTGTGTGTGAGTCTGTGTGTGTGTGTGTATCTGTGTGCGTGTGAGTGGGTGTACTCTGAATGTCTGTCCCCCCCCCCCCCTATCAATTCGAACACGGTGAATGCGAATTGAACGAAATTTGGTACAAAGGTAGCGCTAGCAAAGGACACCTCAGTGTCATGTTTTATATCGCCGCCATCTTGACGGAAACGTAATGGCGGCCACAAAAATGTTCAAAGCGTAAATCAAATTATGACTAACCTAATCATCCGATATCTATCAAATTTGGCAACAACATACCTTTATGGAGGGAGCATCCTTTGACCAAACCAATAGGCCATCAGCGTAATAGTTTGCGGATGGCAGCCATCTTTGTATGAAAATCGATTCCCCCTATTAATTCGAACACGGTGCAACCGAATGGAACGAAATTTGGTACAGAGGTAGTACTAACAGAAGGCACCTCAGTGTCATGTTTTATATCGCCGCCGTCTTGACGGAAACGTAATGGCGGCCACACAAATGTTCGAAGCTTAAATCAAATTACGACTAACCTAATCATCCGATCTCTACCAAATTTTGCAACAACATACCTTTATGGGGGGAGCATCCTTTGACCAAACCAATAGGCCATCAGCGTAATAGTTTGCGGATGGCGGCCATCATTGTGTGAAAATCGATTCCCCCTATTAATTCAAACACGGTGCAACCGAATGGAACGAAAATTGGTACAGAGGTAGTACTAACAAAAGGCACCTCAGAGTCATGTTTTATATCGCCGCCATCTTGACTGAAACTTAATGGCGGCCACACAAATGTTCAAAGCTTAAATCAAATTACGATTAACCTAATCATCCGATCTCTACCAAATTTTGCAACAACATACCTTTATGGGGGGAGCATCCTTTGACCAAACCAATAGGCCATCAGCGTAATAGTTTGCGGATGGTGGCCATCTTTGTGTGAAAATCAATTTCCTCTATTAATTCAAACACGGTGAAACCGAATGGAACGAAATTTGGTACAGAGGTAGCACTAGCAAAGGGCATCTCAGTGTCATGTTTTATATCGCCGCCATATTGACAGAAACGTAATGGCGAACACACAAATGTTCAAAGCTTAAGTTAAATTACGACTAACCTAATCATCCGATCTCTACCAAATTTTGCAACAACATACCCTTATAGGGGGAGCATCCTTTGATCAAACTAATATGTCATCAGCGTAATAGTTTGCGGATGGCGGCCATCTTTGTGTGAAAATCGATTCCCCCTATTAATTCAAACACGGTGAAACCGAATGGAACGAAATTTGGTACAGAGGTAGCACTAGCAAAGGGCATCTCAGTTTCATGTTTTATATCGCCGCCATCTTGACAGAAACGTAATGGCGGCCACACAAATGTTCAAAGCTTAAGTTAAATTACGACTAACATAACCATCCGATCTCTACCAAACTTTGCAACAACATTTCTTTATGGAGGGAGCATCCTTTGACCAATCTAATAGGTTATTAACCTAATAGTGTGCGCGGCCATCTTTATGTCAAAATTGATTCCCCGTATTAATTCGAACACGGTGGAACCGAATGGAACGAATTTTGGTACACAGGTAACACTAGCAAAGGGCACCTCAGTGTCATGTTTTATATCGCCGCCATCTTGACTGAAACGTAATGGCGGCCACACGAATGTTCAAAGCTTAAATCAAATTACAATTAACCTAATCATCTGATCTCTACCAAATTTTGCAACTACATACCTTTAGGGAGGGAGCATCCTTTGACCAATCCAATAGGTCATTCGCCTAATAGTTTGCGGATGGCGGCCATCTTTGTGTCAAAATCGATTCCCCCTATTTATTCAAACACGGTGAAACCGAATGGAACGAAATTTGGTACAGAGATAGCACTAGCAAAGGGCATCTCAGTGTCATGATTTATATCGCCGCCATATTGACACAAAAGTAATGGCGGCCACACAAATGTTTTAAGCTTAAATCAAATTACGACCAACATAACCATCCGATCTCTACCAAACCTTGCAACAACATTCCTTTATGGAGGGAGCATCCTTTGAACAATCTAATAGGCCATTAGCCTAATAGTTTGCGGATGGAGGCCATCTTTATGTCAAAATTGATTCCCCCTATTAATTCGAACACGGTGGAACCGAATGAACGAAATTTGGTACAGAGGTAGCACTAGCAAAGGGCACCTCAGTGTCGTGTTTTATATCGCCGCCATCTGGACGGAAACGTAATGGCGGTCACACAAATGTTCAAAGCTTAAATCAAATTACGATTAACCTAATCATCCGATCTGTACCAAATTTTGCAACAACATACCATTGTAGAGGAAGCATCCTTCGACTAAGTGACTAGGTCATTAGCCTAATAGTTTGCGGATGGCGGCCATCTTTGTGTGAAAATCAATTCCCCCTATTAATTCAAACACGGTGAAACCGAATGGAACGAAATTTGGTACAGAGGTAGCACTAGCAAAGGGCATCTCAGTGTCATGTTTTATATCGCCGCTATATTGACAGAAACGTAATGGCGGCCACACAAATGTTCAAAGCTTAAGTTAAATTACGACTAATATAACCATCCGATCTCTACCAAACTTTGCAACAACATTCCTTTATGGAGGGAGCATCCTTTGACCAATCTAATAGGTTATTAGCCTAATAGTTTGCGGATGGCGGCCATCTTTATGTCAAAATTGATTCCCCCTATTAATTCGAACACGGTGGAACCGAATGGAACGAAATTTGGTACAGAGGTAGCACTAGCAAAGGGCACCTCAGTGTCATGTTTTATATCGCCGCCATCTTGACTGAAACTTAATGGTGGCCACACGAATGTTCAAAGCTTAAATCAAATTACGATTAACCTAATCATCCGATCTCTACCAAATTTTGCAACTACATACCTTTATGGAGGGAGCATCCTTTGACCAATCTAATAGGTCATTCGCCTAATAGTTTGCGGATGGCGGCCATCTTTGTGTCAAAATCGATTCTCCCTATTAATTCAAACACGGTGAAACCGAATGGAACGAAATTTGGTACAGAGATAGCACTAGCAAAGGGCATCTCAGTGTCATGTTTTATATCACCGCTATCTTGACGGAAACGTAATCGCGGCCACCCAAATGTTAAAAGCTAAAATGTAATTATGACCAACCTAATAATCTAGTCTCTACCAAATTTTGCAACACCATATCTTTATGTGGGAAACATATTCAGACCAAACTGCAAGAACATCAGCCCAATAGTTTGCAGATGGTGGCCAAGTATGTGTGCAAATCGATTCCCCCTATCAATTCAAACACGGTGAAACCGAATTGAACGAAATTTGGTACAGAGGTAGCACTAGCAAAAGCACCTCATATTCATGTTTAATATCCCTATAGCACGTTGTATTTCAACAAGCTACTACAACCAACATTCAATCATACTCCATGAAAAGGACAAAGAGTTATAACAATACCCATGCATTTAGGAGAAAGTAGGCTATATGTTCTTTACTGAACATCTTGTTTTTTTTCATAATGAAAATGGGCTAAAAATTTACTAACATTTGAAAAGAATTTGTGTTAATTGGCGAGGCGTTCTTTTAATCTATACGGCAATTTTCTTACATTTTCCTACATTGGTATATGTATTTGATTTTTATTAAAAGAATTCTACAGTAACTTCCAACGCCATTTACTGTGTTTCAGAGTAATCTATTTGTTTTTTAGCACAACAATTCATGCCTTTTTGTTGGTATTCTGTCGCAGCTGAAGTATATAAAGTACTAGCAGTTGAGAATACTTGTTGTAGAACAGTGATGAGATTGAGCCAGATATTGAACAGAGCAGACATCACGCCGCCTGTACTTTATGGTCGCTCTGTATTATCGGCCCCTAGGCACCACACGCGTCAACTTGGTGTTTCGTCTTTCTATTGGATGTAGTCTTCTTGTGGTTCAACATAAGAATCGACACTGAAAGTCAACTTTTATTAAACTCTCTCCGGGATACAGCACTGGCAAGACGGGAGGAACAGTCTGATTACAGGAATAAAGTCCTGTAGGTTTTGGAGTAAATATTTTGGAAGTTGTATTTACTGGTGGGTCACTTGACTGGATGGTGAATATTACTAAGAGGCAAATGATGAGTATTGGTTTCAACATTAAATGCATTGGTGGTTGTTGTTTCATTTAGGATTTGGGGACACCATTGACTCCAGTCCCATCTACAGTGCGCCCGGGAATGTTCTCCGCAGTGCCTACAAGCTGCTTCGAGAGATCACGTCACCAGTTACGTTGGCAGCACGGCTGTCGCTTGTATCATAACAAACAGACAGTAAACCACAGACATTCATAACTGATGCTAGAAGTATTGATGACACACCTGCTGGCTTATTGCAATACACACTGACGAATTCGACAGCCCACATTCCACAGCCCACACATGTGGCCTTCACCCTATCAAGGACACTGTGCTGCCAACTAAACTGATGAAGCAACCACTCGCAGTGGCACGTAGCCACTGCGGAGAACATTCCCGGGCGGCCTATACTCATGTGTGTACGATTTTGACATTTCAAGGTTCAGGATTACCATAAATTTGTGAAATCATAGTCATGTAGTCCCTTGTACTTATGTGTGTGTGTAATCTTTCTGGTGATCTGTGTCATTGTGGTGGCAGTACTAGTGTGTTTTTTTTCTTAATTTGGGCTAGTATAGCCAAGGTAATGATAGAGGATATCGAAAGAATTCTCCACACAAACACACACACACTTAAGTACAAGAGGCTACAAGACCACAATTCCGCAAAGCTCCTATATGAATCAACAACATAGAACTAACAATCATTCTCTTCTTTGAATTAGTACTCAACAAAATCATCTCTACTCCTCTACTCTTCTTAATACCTATCCATTTGTTCCCCTCTCTATCCGTTTGATTTTCATCACTATCCCATACGCCACATTTCGAACGCTTCTACTCTCTTCTCTTCACCTACACAAACAGTTCAAATTTCCCCTCCATAGAGCACCATGGTCCAGACAGAGAATTTAAAATATTACTTTCTAAAATGTCAACACATTTCTCTTCTGAAGAGCTGTGCTTGTTAAATAGTGCATTATGGCCTCGAGAACAGCTGCACCAATTCCGGAGATCAGGGATTTGAATCCCAGCTCCAACAGCGTCCATCCTGAGAGTGATTTTCACCAGTTTTTACCCACTCCCTCTACAGAAATGCCTGGTTAGTGCCTTACTTCAAGTCCCGGGGTTCCTACCCCATCCCTGTCCCTAATACAGTTACACACATCACTACAGTCATCATACACACATCAAAAAAAGTTTTGCATCACCTCGGTTCCAAGAGTTCCGGAACCTTTAAATACAAAGGGAATAGAGATCAACACAAACAACATTTCAGCTCGTTTTATTGCTCATGAGACCCACACATTGCATGTTGTACCATCATACAGCTAGACTTTCAGCATTTGTGGTCCAGATTGCAGTACACACCACTACCTCTAATACCCAGTAGCACGTCCTCTTGCATTGATGCATGCCTGTATTCGTCGTGGCATACTATCCACAAGTTCATCAAGACACTGTTGGTCCAAATTGTCCCACTCCTCAACGACAATTCGGCGTAAATCTCTCAGAGTGGTTGGTGGGTCAAGACGTCCATAAACAGCCCTTTTCAACATATCCCAGGCATGTTCGATAGGGTTCATGTCTGGCGAACATGCTGGCCACTGTAGTCGAGCGATGTCGTTATCTTGAAGGAACGCATTCACAAGATGTGCACGATGAGGTCGAGAATTGTCGTCCATGAAGACAAATGCCTCTCCAATATTCTGCCGATATGGGTGCACTATGGGTCGGAGGATGTCATTCAGGTATCGTAAAGCCGTTTCGGAGCCTTCCATGACCACCAGTGGCGTACGTCGGCCCCACATAATGCCACCCCAAAACATCAGGGAACCACCACCTTGCTGCACTCGCTGGACAGTGTGTCTAAGACGTTCAGCCTGACCAGGGTGCCTCCAAACACGTCTCCGACGATTGTCTGGTTGAAGGCATATGCGACATTCATCGGTGAAGAGAACGTGATGCCAATTCTGTGGGGTCCATTCAGCATGTTGTTGGGCCCATCTGTACCGCGCTGCATGGTGTCGGGGTTGCAAAGCTGGACCTCGCCATGGACGTCGGGAGTGAAGTTGCGCATCATGCAGCCTATTGCGCACAGTTTGAGTTGAAACTCGACGTCCTGTGGCTGAACGAAACGCATTATTCAACATGGTGGCATTGCTGTCAGGGTTCCTCCGAGCGGCAATCCGTAAGTAGCGGTCATCCACTACAGTAGTAGCCCTTGGGCGGCCTGAGCGAGGCCTGTCATCGACAGTTCCTGTATCTCTGTACCTCCTCCATGTCCGAACAACATCGCTTTGGTTCACTCTGAGACGCCTGGAAACTTCCCTTGTTGAGAGCCCTTCTTGACACAAAGTAACAATGCGGACGCGATCGAACTGCGGTATTGACCTTCTAGGCATGGTAGAACTACAGACAACATGAGCAGCGTACCTTCGTCCTGGTGGAATGACTGGAACTGATCGGCTGTCGTACCCCCTCCGTCTAATAGGCCCTGCTCATGCATGGTTGTTTACATCTTTGAGCAGTTTTAGTGACATCTATGAACAGTCAAAGGGACTGTATCTTTGATACAATATACACAGTCAACGTCTATATGCCGGAGATCTGGGAACCGAGGTGATGCAAAACTTCTTTTGATGTGTGTATAAATACAGGTTATCAGACAAGTTCAACACACACCCAACTAGAAGAGGCTGATGTTCAAGATGTTCCATGCCCGTAAATGAATTAACAGCAACAACCTTTCCAGAGAAACGCTCTCTTTGCCATATTTGCTCTGTTCCATCACTCCTTATTCTGCTTCCTTAGCAGCGGGATTGTCCTATTTCCACTAGCCTTTCACCTAACCATTCGATTGCAATATTTTGATTTCTTCCGGCAGCATTTTTCAAGTGACAAAAACATAACATACGCGGAACAACTATTAACTACTTATTGGTTATACACCATACATTTTGCTGTCTAAATATGCGTCTACTGAGCCATTTCTTAAATTATAAATCCACCCAATGTTTAGGTTTGGGTAATAGTGTTCGTCTGAACTGGGAGAGCTAGTCTAAAATGAACAGTATAACTTACCCATTATTTCGGCAGCCATGGAGGTCGGTTTAAATATTTCCTGGTACACATCTGTCATGACATTCTAGTCGTCCAACTCACCTGGAACAAAATATATAACAAATTCTTACTTATCTAACTTGTTACCAGTTATTTAAGTAAATGTCTAACTTACTTACAGGTACACTATGATAGGTCGCTTTACTATAACTTAATAATACAGTCAAACGGGCCATAGGACCAAGCAAATATGCGCCAAATAGAATGGCATACATTCTAGTAAAAGAAACGTTTTTCCTCGAGAATATAAGGCTCAAGGAATTCCCACCAAGTACACGCGCTTATACAGAAGTAACAGAAAGAAGGAAACAGAAGGAGAAAGAGATAGATAATGGATTTTTTGGAACAGATGCCATGTTAAGTAGACAATGGACCAACACCAATCAAACGCAAAGATACTCAATCATAGGGCTCGCGATTCATGGTTTCCACCATAAAATGTGTGTAAATACTAAATATCACTACGCAGATGACCATTGCGTGTGTAAAATATGTGGCGAAAGGTGTGAACTTGATCACTTCAAGCAATTCAAAAGCTGGACAGGGTATCTTAATGACCTTATAAATGCAAGCAAATGACCAGTACAATTTCATTGTGATATAATGTAAATATGTAATCTAATATTGAAGAACCTTTCCTGGCCATTCGGCTGCAATGCGTTTATTATTATTAATAATACAGTCTAAGTTGTATCGACTGACAAGAAAATGATCCAAGCCGATTTAGAACAGGAGATAGACGGTATGACCGAAAGTCTCCGAAAACGTGAGTTTATGTGCACAATAAATCAACATCAGAGACATGTGTTGTGTCAGAATGAGCCGACGTGACGGAGAGAATCGAGTGAGTTCGAACAAGGCATGATTGTATGACGCCCACAAGTTCTGACTTCCGTTGAAGGGATATCACACAAGGAGCATGTACCCATATCTCCTGTTAGAGATGCTATTGTGAAATGAAAACCTCAGAGAGTCTCTGAACAAAATCTTCGATATAGTAGGTCTAAGAAATATCACGATATTGACGGTCACGCAAAACTACAAACTCCACTTCTCGTCTAAGAAGTAAATTGAAAGAAACTTCTGAACTCGAAAGCGTGCTGAAATCGGTGATAGAACGATTCGTCAAGAGACGATAATAAGACCATTTTCATGGTCGTTCTTCTATCTAAATGCCAATGATAACAAGAATGAATGCTTGACGTCAATTAGAGTGGTGCAAATAACACAGTCATTGGTTTTTGGAACAGTATACGAAAGGGGGGGGGGGGGGGGGGGTGTTATTTGGATCAGGTGTACTATGTACTTTTTTCTGCAATAAACCTAGGCCGGTATGCGCGGCAGTATCAAAGGTGCCGGGACGTCTTCACTGACCTCAGACAGAACAAAAAGGGGGGAGAGAGGAAAAAAACAGTTTTGTCCAGTTAACACCCGGGTTCAGTCGACCACAACTGGTGCTAGAGTGAACACTAAACAGCTCGAAGTTCCAGCCAGGAAGACAACCGGATAAGTATCAGTAAGTTACAGTATAACCATAGTTGATATTTTATAACCATATAATCACCCCCAAACAGGCAAACTCCGGATTTATATCACCATTTTAGCATTTCACCTAACATTAGATATACTACATTTAGCATACACCGACAATTGCATTACCAATACTGCAACTAAATAATTGTACATATTGTAAATATTTGTCACCTGTATTCTCAAACACAGATGTTATAGCCCAAGTGTAAAGGATCTGATGATGATCGCTTGACGATTGAAACTGGTCAGCCTAGTGTATTTAGTAATCTCATGTAATTTATTTCAGTTAGGGCATAACCGAGCTCTTTTGGGTACATTCGTGTTGACCGACTGAAAAGCACCAAATTTTTGTTTACTTAGGCAAAACTGAAAAATGGCTTCAAACCCCACAATAACAATATTTTATGGAGTGGTGTGGTATTCAGAAGGGTGTGTGTGTGTAATCGCCCAAGTGCTCATTTCCCTACAATAAAATTTGGTGAATGGGATAGGCTATTTTATGACGGTCTGGGGTTATTATTGCTGGTGCGGGCTCGGATCATTAGTTTACTTCGATAGCAAAATGAACACGGGTGTTAATGATAACAATATAGACAATAGCATGTTTCTAGCGCTTGGGCAACTGCTTGGAAACGAACCTGTTCTGTATAAGCTTGATAATAGGTCTACTCCTGTACTAAATGCAAGGTCTAATTCGTCGAGTTTCGTAGAACATCAGGAGGTTTCACTGGACTGGCATGCTCAAAGCCCGAACCAGAACCCTATCGAATATCTTAGGAATGAACTAGAGCGCTGGTTGCGCACCAGATCAATTTATCCAACAACGTGGCAACGACTATCTTTCATGCTTCAGAAAGAATGGAAACAAACGCCGTTTTCAGTTTATCAGAACTTAGTAGAAAGTCTATCGTGAAGGTTAAACACCGTAATAATAGCAGAAGGAAGTCCTATGGTCTATACGCTAATAGTTATTTGCCTGGCGTCCTTTGAGCGAACAGGAATGGAGATTATTTTGTTCATTTTCCAGGCTAAGGCATTGCTGTCATCAGCACCGTGTGTTTGGGTTTGTCTGATATTCTGTGTTTTTCATGGAAGCTGGTGTAGTGAGTTTAACCAATTTTTAAGGTAAGGAATTGTGGTAGGTGGCCAGGGACTTTAAAAGAGGTACCATCCCTGCATTCGTCAGGAAAGATTGTAGAAAAACTGAGGAAAATACACATCCTCAATGGCTAATGTCAGAGCATGAGTTCGAATCACTGATTTCTGGACTTGCTCCAGCTCCCTATCACAGTCCTAATGCGCCATATAACGCACACAATGTATGCATGTGAATTTGAGTGTACTTTTGTTAATAACGCAAGGGTACGCACTTCTGCATATGATCCTTTCCAGTAAAATGACGCATGAAATATTTTTCCAATATTAAAACAAACCAAACAACAACCAAATGTGTATTCTGTAAACTCATGTGTACTTCTTTCCTCGCAATCAGCACGTCTGTTGGCTGTGGCTGTCAGGACCATTGGATATTCCTGGTTATTAATGCTCGCGGTTGTTTCTACCGCAGTGCAACGCAGATAGGAATGTTTTTCATATCATGCATCATTAAGTTTATTTTATTATCCTGGACGCAACGCGCAGGGAAATGAAGTGTTTCAGAGCAATGTATTATTATTATTGTTTGCGTAGTTGCAGGCCTACTTCCAGCTATACGTATTCCAAAATATATGGAAAACAAGAACAATTCTTGATGTTAGGAATGACAGTTGTCAAAGGACAGTACCCAGTTTGTGTGGGGTTTGACTAAATCTCCGGGATTATACAATTTCGCTGATCAGTAAGTACCAAAATATATGAAGAACCTTTAGCAATAGGTGGTTACTCTAGGAGAAACAAGGAGGAAACGTAATTCACACCCGGCAGCAGTGTTTGCTGTAGTCCACTACTGTGCGTAAGACTGCTGATAGGAATAACCCTTCGGGAAAGAGTCAATGGAATAACCCCTCTTGGTTACAAACTAGCATTTGTGGATGAGAAAAATATGGCAGACGATTTTCAAAACGTATTAAAATTACAGGAGTAATCAATTAAGTTT
Source organism: Meconema thalassinum (assembly GCA_946902985.2). Taxonomy (NCBI): domain Eukaryota; kingdom Metazoa; phylum Arthropoda; class Insecta; order Orthoptera; family Tettigoniidae; genus Meconema; species Meconema thalassinum. Next base: position 184,098,495 of record OX336394.1, read on the forward strand.
AAAAGAAACTTTGCTAATATGGCAAATGTATTTGCATTTGTAATCAATTAAGTTCTCAATATTTCTCAGGTACGACACACCAGACTCATATGGAAGTGAGGTCTATACCATCAGGAAGACAGATTAAAAGACTAAAAGCAGCAGAAATGAGATTCCTTCGACGAACCTCAAGTTACTCTTCGTTCGATCATCCAAGCAATGAAGACATCTTGAATGATATAAAAAACACCCCAGTTGTACAGCATATACATTAACATAGGGAAAAGAATGTGGAGAGGATCAGTCCTAGCCGAGTCCATAAACACATTCTTCCGTAAAATCCAAGACGTCAAAGACACCTGTAAAGACCGAAGAAACGCTGGCAAGAGACCGTAACAGGCCACAAGGTAAAATACGTGATGATGGTGATGGTGATGATGATGATGTTGGTGATGGTGACGACAAGAGGACGAGCTTAGGAAGTTCCCTCATTGCTGAAACATGCGGAAACGCAAAACGCCCCTGTTAGTGGTGGGGATAGCGTTCCCGCAATGATTACCTTCAGACTCATTAACCGTGTGAACAAGAAACATAGTCTACAAGTCAACAAATCTGAAAAAAATGAAGATAACATGCAGTGATCTGCTATTCAGGTTAAGTCCATGCAGGAAGCTAAGTGAGGAACGACGCCAAGAAGGAAGAAGAGAAGGAATGAAGCTTTTAGTTTTACATGACCGTTAAGCATGCGATCATGAGCCACGGGACCTCCTTTTTACGTGGAATCCGAACCACAGGACATGCCATTTCACTTCAAAAATCTCACATGCATTGACCGGGAATCGAACCCGGTCCACAGTGGTGAGAGGCCAAAAGCTTGACCGCTGCGCCACCACGTCCCCCAACGCCAAGAAGAGGGAGGGAACCTGTCCAACTGCAATCCAAACATTTTCCCTCATTGAGCAGAAATTTCAAATGTTGTGTCAACGGAGGCTTCTTGCCATCTCTTGATGAATGCAGTACATTTGCATTTGTCTGTTGGCACAGGCTAGAGTAAAATGTGGCTTTCCACCGATGTCTCAGTCTCACTCATGGCTGTGATTATATGGAAGCTACTGAGGTATGGGTGGTGCTTAGTAATGACATTCAGGGCACAATCAGTGCCTGTGGATGTTGTGAAAGGTTCTACTCATAGGGTTAGTACTGCTGTTCTGACTCGGTGAGGAAAGCAATGGCAAACTACCTCACTCCTCACCTTGCCTAGTACGCCTCAATATAGAGCTGCCTTGGGTTTTTGTGGGTATTTACCCACATAACCTAACGGCGGTACTTTTTGAGGATCCAACCAGCCTTCGGGCTGACTACCTAACAGACAGACAGACAGCTCCCAATAAATAATTAGAAAAATTTTCTCTGAAAATATTCTTTTTATGACTTGATATTGAATTATTCTATTGTCGGCACCAGTACTTGTACAGCATTACATCTCTCATTTCAACGTAAAATAATTGTTTTTTTATTTAGTCGAATTACCCTCCAGGTTGGTGGTTCCCACGGACTCAGCGAGGGAACTCACCACTACCGCCTCTATGGGCAGTGTCCTGGAGCTTGGAACATCTGGTCGGGGTGGATACAACTGGGGAGGTGTGATCAGCACTTCGCCCAGGTGGCCTCACTTGCAAAGCGAACAGGGGCCTCATGAGGGATTGGAGGGAGGGGAAGTTTGGGATGGATAGGCAAGGAAGAGGGAAGGAGGCGGCCGTGGCCTTACATTAGGAACCATCCCGGCATTAGCGTGAAGACGAAGTGGGAAACCACGGAAAACCACTTCGAGGATGGCTGAGGTGGTAATCGAAACCCCTCTACTCATTTGGACCACCCGAGGCTGAGTAGACCCCGTTCCAGTCCTCATCCCACTTTTCAAATTTCGTGGCAGAGCCGGGAATCGAACCCAGGACCTCCGGAGCGGAAGATAACCATGCTGACCGCTACGCTACGGAGGCGACAAAATAATTGTTATTTGTCGTGAATATAGCAGTTGGTATTCGTTACGGTAGGGGAGTACCATGGATACAAGATGGTGAGTTAGCTGCTTGGCAAATAAATCCTTCATTTGCATGCAGTACGCAATAGCAGGGCTGGAACGATGGTCGCTTTAGTGATACGTTGCTTGCAGCTATCAAAATGTGCTATCTCGAAACAAAACAAAAAAAGGTTTGGTGCTTTTCAGTCGGTCAACACGAATGTACCCAAAAATTGCTGGGTTATGCCCTAATCCTGAAATAAATTACATGAGATTAACAAATACTCTAGGATGACCAGTTTCGATCGTCAAGCGATCACCATCAGATCCATCACACGTAGGCTATAACATCTATGTTTGAGAATACAGGTGAAAAATATTCACAATCTGTACAACTATTTAGTTGCAGTAGTGGTAATGCAACTGTCGGTGTATGCTAAATGTAGCATATCTGATGTTAGGTGAAATGCTAAAATGGTGATAGAAATCCGGAGTTTGTCTGTTTGGGGTGACTATATGGTTCTAAAAGTCAACTATGGTTATACTGTAATATTGCAGGCTACTACTTATCTAGTTGTCTTCCTATCTGGAGCTTCGAGCAGGTTCGTGTTCACTATTGCGCCAGTTGTGGCTTCAAACCCCACAATGTGTGCTATCTCGCTTGATATGGCCGTGATACAACATACAGAGCGTGGTGACGCAGCGATTAAGCTACCTGCCTCTTGTCTAGGTGGACTGGGTTTTATTACCGGTTAATTCATGTGAGATACTCGAGATGAAATGTTACGTCCAGTGGTTCGGCTTACAAGTAAAAAAGAGGATCCTTTTCTCAAGATCGCGTGATTAATGGTCACGTAAGACAATAAGCTTCCTTCCTTCCTGTTACACTCTGAAGTATACAACTACAACAAGAGTTTAGAATGGCTGTTTCCCCATGTAATTAAACACACCTGCACATACTACTTCAAATGTTGCCACAATTGCCCTACTTTCTGTTCCATCCCTTCTAAAAGCTGAAGACTTCTCTTCAGTATTCTCTGCACATGGTGGTACACTTTGTCTCCTTCTTATTACAACTGCGAACGTGAAATAAATTCGCAGTTTAACACTATGAATACATGATGAGGTGCTAGTGACTTGGACTCCACGTATGACAAATAATTTGGTCTCACCGCACTTCCCCTGGGAGTACCACAATCCAGGAAGTTGTGGAAGGAATAGAGCATGACCAAACTTTGGAGAACAGAGTAGGGCGTGACTCTCATTCTTACAGCACATGTAATTAATTAAGTAATTAAGAGTTAATATCATCACCAATAATAATGATAATGATAAAAATCAAGATGATAAAATTATAATATTGATGATAATCATAATGTAAATGATAGAGATTATAGTGATAATGTTGATGATGGTGATGGTGAATAGTGTTATTGTCCCTTTTAATTTCTGTGGCTTTTAGAGACGCCTGGGTGCCTCAAATTTGCCCCTAAGGGGATCTTTAACGTGCCAGTAAATCTAATGTCACGACTCGCTAGCATTTGCGCACCCTCAAATGCCAACTAATTGCGTCAGGATTTGATCCTGCACCTTGGGAACAGCAGGCGAGAACGTTACCAGTCTAGCTATGATGCTAATGATAATGATAATGATGAAGATCTGTGATCTGGGGATACGTATTTTTGCTTAGGATCCAAAAGTCTTGTGTTCGATTCCCGTCTCTGCAATAAGACTTAATTCTTGTCCAAGGATTGGAACGGGGTTCACTTTGAATTTTTAGAAGCCATTTTTCACTGTTGTGTAAGTAATCTATCAATTTATATCTCGTATCGGAAACATACAAAAATACAGTTGCTATACAGGTACATAAAAGGGTAAAACTGTCTAATGATATAACAAGTGCCCAATACTGAGCAACATCCAAGGCGCTCGGAGTGGCTAACAGGAGATCTTCCTCTGCACAAGATGAAGGGCACAGAGGGCGATGAAGCATGTGTCTTGTGGTTTGTTCTTGTCCACATTCGCAAGACGTGTCACATGTACTGAGGCCCCATCCCCTCAGATTGTCTCGGGATCTTCCAACTCCTGATCGTAACCTGTTCAGGGATGTCCACACCAACCAGCTTTCATTGTGTCCGGGTGATAGTTCTTCAGCTACTGACATCCAACCGCAGGGGTGAGGGGTCGTCTTCTTCCATATTTCCAGCCTTGCCTTCTCCGGTGAGACGGTAAGCATCTCAGATGTCCTCAGGAAGTTGTTTCGGGACCTCAGCCGTTGCTGAGGAGGATTATATCCATGCAGTGGGTGGGTGCTGTTCTCTTCGGCTCTCAGCCTCTTCCTGTGTGCAGCTACCTCTCTGCGTACACAAGGTGGTGCTATTCCAGCCAATTCCCGTCCAATCTACTCGGGTGCGCTTGTGTTGTCTGACTGGAAAGTGATTCCATTAATAAACGGGATGCACGGCCCCTGAGACAAAAATGAGAAACGATGAGTTCGAGTATAAGCTCAGCTGTCTTATAAGCAGTTTTCCCAATTCTAATCCAGGCAAATGCCAGGATTTTCCCAATTAAAGTCATGGGCACCTCCTTCAAATTCCTAGTCTCAGTTGTAACTACACATAAGGCCTACGACAGCCATCACAATGACACAGGTTATCAGACAGATTGCACACACACATATAGGGGATACTTTGCTAACCCTGCAGTACGGCTTATTCCACAGTGCTGGAAAAATATATTTTCTGCATATATACCCCAGTGCAAGTGACGAGTTCACCTCACCAGTTATGTTGAGTCGACTATTTAATTTCCCGTGTCTACGGAATTAGAAATGACAATAATTGCTACCACCTAGTGGTAAAATTGTGAAAACCAGTGTCTGCGAAGTATTTATAAAATATCATCTATTTTGGTAATTCATTTATGCGGTAGCGGTAGTAATGAAACATATTAGACTTAACATATTGCAGAGTTCAACAAGGTATCGCAATGTTGGCCCTAGTACTACCAGTAGACTATCAAAAGAACTAAAAAGTTACCAAATTCAAAGTGTGAATAATAATTGATTTAGATAACCCATGAAAGATGAAATTTTAAGAATGGCATTGTCATGTAGCCTCGTGTTGTGGAGACCCAACTAAGTCCGTAATATTAAGGGGTTGTAGTGTGCAAACATTCTCTCTGGTAGCTCATAAGGGAATTCCACATTTATTTAATTACGACGTTTATCATCTTGAAACTAACTGGAACATAAGAGGACAATATACAATGATACAAGACAAGGAGCTCATGAAGTCGAAGATATGGCATTACGCGGAATGCGCAAGATACCCGACCATGCTACGGGCGCTGCCGTACGTGGGCACTGGGTGAACTACCGTTAATATAGAGAGCAGCACCGTACATGCCGCCCACCTAATTTGTCAAACAAATTACAAAATTGGTAGCAATTCATAGACACACTTTTCCAACGCAAGCCTCTAGCAACTAACAACAGAACTGTACACATACAAATATAAGAAACAAAAAGGAACGCAATACAGAGGTAGTCCTTTAAATGAGCTCGTCAGGGAAAAGACTGATCCTTGTCACTGGCCTTTTATATGACCCTTTGCTTGTCCGCACAGTTACTACACGCACCAAACCATCAATCCCAGGATGAAGCTCTTCAATTATTCCAGTTGGCCACGAGAGGGGGGGGGAGTATTGTCTTCTTTCAGAAGTACCAGCCTTCCTGATTTGAGGTTGGGTTGATTCTGAAGCCACTTGGAACGCTGCTAGAGCTGCCCCAAGTAATCAGTTGACCAGCGTTTCCAGATGAGTCGTCGGCACTGCTGGACCAATTGCCATCTTGACAGCCGTGCTGATGGCGCTAAGTGACAATCAGGTTCAGGGAAAGAGACTAAAGGCTCGCCAGTCAAGAAATGACCAGGGGTGAGGAAAGCGTATTCATCAGGACTGTTGGGTATCGCGACGATTGGTCTCGAATTTAAACATGCTTCAATTTGTGTGAGCAGTGTGGTTATTTCTTCAAAGGTTAGCGCAGTGTTACCGGGAACCTTCTTCAGGTGGGTCTTCACTGATTTTATACCTGCTTCCCACAGTCCGCCAAAGTGAGGGGAGTGAGGAGGTATGAAATGCCAACGAATTCCTTCTTCAGCTGTGAAGTTCAATACGATCGTTTGATGATCTTCTGTCCGGATGAAGCGTGAAAATTCATCTAATTTCCTTCTTGCTCCGGTAAAGCACGTGCCATTGTCACTGTACATGTGACTGCAACGGCCACGTCTTGAAATGAATCTTCTTAAGGCGGCAATAAACGCCTCCGTGGATAGATCACTGACGGCCTCAATGTGTACTGCCTTGGTCGCCATGCACACAAACAATGCTATGTAGCATTTCTTCTGAGTTTTACTTCGTCGATTTCCATATTTCACATGCAGCGGACCTCCATAGTCCATACCACAATGAGAGAATGGCTTTCTAGGGGTCACTCTAGGCTTAGGCAATTGTCCCATGAGTTGACTGGTGTCATTGGTCTTCGCTCGGAAGCATGTTAAACAACTACGGATCACCTGCCTGATAGCAGATCGGCCATTGGTTATCCACCACCGTTGCCGCAACGAAGCTAAGATAAGTTGGCTTCCTGCGTGCAGAAGTCGTATGTGTTCATTCCAAATAAGCAATTTCGTGACATGATGCTTAGGTGGCAGTATCAAAGGATGTTTTATTCAAATGATGCTTCAGCATTCTCTAGCCTGCCGCCCACCCTCAATAGATTGTCATTATCTAGGAAAGGGTGCAGAGTGAGAAGTTTGCTCTGAAGTGACACTGCGTTCTTTTTTATGTAAATTATGAAGCCCCTGACTGTACGAACAATGCTGAACGATGCGAATGATTGCTGTCAGACTATCGCGAAGTTCGGCAGTAGTCAAAGGTCCATGCCGTCTTGCAGCTGCATTCTGCTTTAGATTGTGAAAAAAAAAAAAAAAAAAACTGAGAATGTAAGCAACTACTCTGTGTAGTTTAGTCAGCTGGAAAAACGGATGAAAATGTTATCTGCATTGTGATTACTCGCCACGAAACACATTCTTACTCCTCGTTGTTCAGGAATTTCGGTTGGTCGAACAGTGGTAAGTTCAGGCCAGGTTGAAGGATGCGTAATCAGCCAACCATGCTCGATTGCTTCGAAGTCGATGTGGCTCAGTTCCCCTGGAGATAATATCTGCTGGATTGTCCTGTGATGAGACATGGTTCCAATCTTGCTGAGACGTAAGTTTGTGAATTTCCGACACCCTGTTGGCCACATGTGTTTTCCAAGCTGAAGAATTGCCTGCAATCCAGGCTAGAACAACAGTGGAGTCTGTCCAATAATATCGTCGACATGAATGTAACTAAAGGGCCTCATTCACCCTTTCCATTAGTCTGCTCAGAAGTAGTGCGTCATTCAACTCCAGTCTTGGAAGCGACACTTTCTTCAAATGGGCTACTCTAGATTTTGAACAAAGTGAATGAACGGAGATTGTTCCATTGGAGTTGATGCAACGTAGATAAACGCATGCACCGTAGGCTCTTTCTGACGCATCAGCAAACCCGTGAAGTTCAACATTAGAATTCATGCCGTCTGCTGTTACCCTCCGTGGTACATGAATTTCATTTAGTTTAGGGAGCTGCTGATGTATCTGTTTCCATTGTGTCTCAAGTTCTGAGGGCAATTTACCATCCCAATCCAGGTGTTGTTGCCAAAGAACTTGTATAAACAACTTGCATTGAACAATTACAGGCCCTATGAGTCCCAATGGATCATAAATGGACGCTACATTGGCCAACAATGATCTCTTTGTCCAAGTCACATTATTGCAGTTGAGAGCCCCCACTGAGAATTGAAATGAGTCTCAACTCGAATGCCACAACAAGCCAAGAGTTTTTTCGGCGCCATCTTCAAAGGGAAGACTGCATGATACCTGGCTCTCGCGAAGTGTTGATTGGATGGCTTCCAAAATATCAGGATTGTTGGATCGCCATTTACGGATGGGAAATCCTCCGGTTTTCAGGAGCGTAGTGAGGTCTTTGTATAATTGGATGGCTTCTTCAATGGTATCTGTCCCTGTCAAAAGATCATCAACGTAGAAGTCTCTTTTGGTAACTTTGGCTGCTGTAGGGTATATGACTTGACCATCGAGTGCCATCTGCAGTAAACAACGGGTAGATTGATAAGGAGCCGCTGAAGTACCATAGGTTACTGTAGTCAATCGGTACATATCCAGTTGTTGATTCTGAGAACTGTGCCATAAGATTCTCTGGAAGTCTCGATCTGCTTCATGAATCTGGATCTGTCGGTACATCTTCTCGATATCTGCTGTTAGCGCATACTTGTGTGTACGGAAGCGAAGAACGATCGAGAACAAATCCTGCTGAACAGTTGGCCCAACCAACATCACGTCATTCAGGGAGATCGACGAAGTAGTTTTAGCCGACGCATTGTAGACAACTCTGACCTTGGTAGTGCTGTTTGTAGCCTTGATTACCGCGTGATGAGGCATGTAATAAGCAGGTTTCTGAGGGTCACTAGGATCGACAAGTTCCATGTGTCCTAGTTGTAAATAATCGTTCATGAATTTGATATACTCGTTCTTCATGTCAGGTTGTCGATGCAATTTCCTCTCTATAAATCCAAAGCTCCTCCTTGCATTGTCAAAGGAGTCACCAAGTTCTCCTACTCCTTGCCGAAGTGGTAGTCTGACTATGAACCTGTCCGACTCATCGCGCGTGAAGGATTTCTGAAAATGTTCCTCGCATTGACTTTCTTCCCTGGAATGGCTACGAGTTGTAAGCTCTTCCTGTTCCCAAAAGCGTTCCACCTGTGTGTGCAAGGTTTCAGCCGTGGACAACAATGATGTTGTTCCATTCTTACGTTGTTGAACTGAGTGAGAGGGGATACATCCAGATAGCACCCAACCAAGTTGTGTATTTTGAAGAGTAGGGTAACCATCCCTAGATTGTTGTTCAGGTCTTAAGAGTTCAAAGAATATAGTAGCTCCTAACAGTAGATCTATCTCTTTGGGCTGGTAGAAATTCGGGTCAGCTAATGGAATGTTGACGGGCAGTTGCCAGTCCTCGTAATCTATTCTAGATGAAGGCAGTGGACCAGTAATCTGACGCAGGACAGAACATACTATATGTCGACTATAAGTACTAACTCTCGACTTTATCTGAAGTTGACAGAAGTAATAGGATTGAGTCGCTTGCGTGTTGCTGATACCATGTATAGGTATCGAATGACGATTCAGTTTGATACCCAAACGGTCTACTAAGTCTCGAGACACGAAGTTCATCTGTGATGCACTGTCTAATAGTGCTCGACATTGTTGCATTCGACCTTTGCTATCCCTAATGTTAACATTGGCAGTTGATAACAATACTTCATTGTGAGGACATGCGCTTCTGACAGAACAATATGCTTGCTGCTGGGATGCATTTAGTACCGGGGTAGCAGTACTGTTCATATTCTGGTGTATATGTAACAATGTGTGGTGACGTTTATTACATCTTCTGCAGTTGCCTGAGTTGCAATTATTAGCTACATGGTCACTTCTCAAGCAATTGAAACAAAGATTATGTTCCCTCACAACACCTACCCGGCTATTTACATCCATGTACTTAAATTTGGGGCATTTATGCAGACTGTTAGATGTCTTACATAGCACACAATAAGGTAACGCGGTGACGAAAGTTCGGTGTGGTCCCCTTGAACTTGTACCTTGCTTGACCTCATCTTGGGTTACAGCAGCTGACTTGTTGGACGTGACTATTTCTATAGTTTGGCAATTGTTTTCCAAGAATTTAATTAAGTCCTTCAAGTTGGCGTGCTTTTTATTTGACGTACCGTTCTCCCATTGCTTCCTGAGATTGAGACTGATTCTCTCCAAAACTGAGTGCGACAGCATGAGATCATGTAAGGACGTTTCGATTTTTAAAGCTTCTATGGCATTTAAGTTGCTGCTAAGTTGATTTATTAGCAAACGCAGCTCCTTAGGAGAATCGTGCTTTGCATTAGGGAGTGACAACAATTCCTTGATGTGGAGATCTGATATAAGTCTGGGATTGTTATACCGACTGCGAATCAATTCCCAGGCGACCTTGAAGTTATTATGTGAAATTGGTAAATTCTCAATGAGGTGGTGTGGTTCCCCCAGACAAGCATGGTAGAAGATAATAGTATCTTTGCATGTCTGTGATTGTTTCATTATTGATGATCTGCGCTACAAAGGTGTCAGAGAAATGCATGAAATCTTGTAGAGCGCCATTGAACTTGGGTAGTGAAATAGTTGGAAGTTTTAGTGCACAACTATTGCTCATGTTATCATTATTTACAGGCGGAGGTGGGTGTGTATGTTCGGGGCACAATAGCGTTTCCATTTTTGACTTAATGTCCAAGCATAAATCATCAATGGCTGCTCTATCTAGATCATGTGATTCGTTTTCAGCATCATCGATTTCCAATTGTATCTGAGTGTCATTATACTCATCCATTAAACTCGCCGATGATTGCTTCCTAACCTTTATATCGTTAAAATTCCCACCTGCAAATTCATTCACGAATGTACTTAAGCGAGTCACGCGAGATTTAATGACTGCTCTTTTCTTTGTCAATACACGTTTTTGATGGGTATCCATGATGACCCGGTAAGAAAAGGACAAAGGAAATGTTGAACCAGAATGTACTTACTGATTTAGTTCTGTGCTCTCTAACTCAACCAAGTTAGCTATTTTCATAGATGGTTACGTATTTCACCTATATCCGGCAATCGGAAGGACCAAAAAATGTTGTGTGCAAACATTCTCTCTGGTAGCTCATAAGGGAATTCCACATTTACTTAATTACGACGTTTATTATCTCAAAACTAACTGGAACATAAGAGGACAATATACAATAATATAAGACAAGGAGCTCATGAAGTCAAATATATGGCATTACACGGAATGCGCAAGATACCCGACCGTGCTACGGGCGCTGCCGTACGTGGGCACTGGGTGAACTACCGTTAATATAGGGAGCAGCACCGTACAGGGGTTGATGGTAATTATGACAAATTAAGGGAAAGTTTGTCAAGAATTAAACCTAGAAATTAAATTACTACATATCCTATTTGTGACTGAGGTAGGAATCGAAACCACCTCTTCTCGCGGTGCTTATTATACACCATTCAAGCCCTCAGACTGCAATTAAATTTGTCAGAGCTGGGTTTGAACCAGGACCTCCCAGAAACAGCCATATAAGACGAGGAGGTTTTGAAGAGAAATCAATCGTAATAAATGAAGATGAATTAAACATGGTTTCAAATTTTCAAGTAAATTGGAAGTGGTGGTGGTCAACATTGTAAATTAACACACCATTTGTGGAAAAAAAAAGAGACTGGCATCTAATTCATTTAAATTATTTTCATAACCACAAGATGGTGGCTGAGCGAAATTTTAAAATCCCGCTTTTACTTATTTTGTCCTAATCATGCGATTTAAGTTTGAATAAAACACTTACACAATAATCTTCACGTAATAGTACATAAATCTAAGGCCTATAATATAAAAATCCAACATGGTGACCATCCAAAATAGCCTATTTAGACGGTTCTCAATATCTACGAATCTATTGTAGCAATCAAACTGCCAATTCTTATGTTGATAGAGGCAATTGATATTAGTAGGATATATGAAAATAGGCTATTTAGTTCTTCACGGAACTACTTGTTTTAAATTCGATCCAATATTATGCTTATCTGAGTGCAAGAATACTCTGGATCCTTCCGGAAATATCAATTAAACGATGTTTTCCAATGCGTTGGCGCTTGTAAATGTGAATATGATCACAAGAGAATGGGTGACATAAAAGGCGAGGAGCAGGTACTTAGTGTTCTCGTCTCTCAACCACGTCTGCCTGACGCCCCACGTGAGGTGGCGCTAGATTAGCCTCGCTGGGCGCTGAGTAATGCGTGCCTGTATATCACGTGACCCTGTCCTGTTTGTTTGTCGTGGCTGACATTTGAACGCCAAGTAAACGCTCCCGGAGTGATGTTGCGGTTATGAATGTGATAATGAAATGCTGGCTGAATGTCGCGGTTAAATGGCTGACTCGTTAAATACTCTGTATGTGGCTAGCACCTTCAGCCTCGTCACTCGATGTTTCACGTCAACAACTATACCGTTGAAACAAGTAAGGAGACGCTGTTCTAGCCTATATGTAATTAGAACGTACAGCAAATGAAAAATATTTTATGCTACTTGAAGCGACTTCACCTTTTAGAAATTGAAACACTCCAAATAAATGTTCCACTTGCAAAATTTAATTAGCCCACTATTTTTTTTTAAATTTGATTTGGAGAAAATATTGCTTATTATTTTTCTAATTATATTTCACTTGCAGCCAAAAGCCACAGCAGAACATTTCAAGTGAACGCCTGAAGGCTCCCCAAAAAGTTCATTTTCAAGTAGTTAAAACTTCCGAGACGCCTTTGTCACTGACACCCAGCGGCCAAGGTTGAAACTTGATAATAGCATTTCTAACCAAATAACCTACAAATTTTGGCTACACACTACCAATTGTAGAGGAGGTTCTTTTACATGCCGTAAATCTATGACATCTATTACTTTCCCTCCGAAGGAAGGCATACTGAAGGATTTGAACGCTCTTAAATATCCGACGACTTCGACCGGATTTGAACCCGAGATCTTGGGCATAGCAGTTCAGTATGCTACTGACTACGCCACCGTATATTAATATTAATATTTTTATTTAATAATTTAATAATCTCCTTGCCCATTTTCATTTAACTTCATTATTATATTTCATCTAAAGCCTCCGTGGCTTAGGCGGCAGCACGCCGGCCTCTCACCGCTGGGTCCGTGGTTCAAATCCCGGTCACTCCATGTGAGATCTGTGCTGGACAAAACGGAGGCAGACAGGTTTTTCTCCGGGTACTCCGGTTTTCCCTGTCACAATTTCATTCCAGCAACACTCTCCACTATCATTTCATTTCATCTGTCATTCATTTAATCTTTGCCCCAGAGGAGTGCGTCAGGCCTCGGCAGCCGGCACAGTTCATATCCTCGCCGCTAGATGGGGCTTCATTCATTCCATTCCTGACCCGGTCGGAGACTGGAAGCAGGCTGTGGATTTTCATTTCATTATATTTCATCTCATTTTACTCCTCTCATGACGTTGTTGTAATGAAGGGCGTCAAGCGTAAAAACCATTCACCATATTGGAATCTCTACAAACGGGAAGAAATTAAAAAATTAATAAATAAATTCACCGTACCCTAGACCCTGTCTTTATCTTCTTCGCTTCCAGACATGTAAAGATGTTGTTGTGGTTTCATTTGAAGAGCTTGGTTACCATGGTTATTTAGCATAGTGTTCTCGTTTGAGTATGTAGAATTTGTTTGATAACCTGTGTTATTGTGGTATTTGTGTGCTTGGGAAAGAGGCGGCCATGGCATTAAAACAGGAACCATCCCTGTATTTATTGGGGGTAAAAGTGAGAAACCACGGAAGATCACTTCCAGAATGGCTAAGACGGGAATCGAACCCACCCCTTCTCAGTTTTGCCTTACGAGTCTGAGTTTACCCCGTTTCACCCCTCAGACCGGAATTATGATTCTTACCAGAGCCGGGAATCAAACCCGGACCTCCGGGGCGACTGTTATGAATGCTAGCCCCTACACCACGAGGTAGTCGGGTAAATACAGTATGTAACAGCAGCAGTAGAAAAGAATTACTGATTGTTGTTGTTGTTGCTGTTGTTTCATTTAGAAGCTCGGAACACCTGGTTATCAACCCTGTATATTCCTGTATGTGTGTAGAGCTGGAATTTTGATGCCAGTGTTATTGTGATGACTGTCGCATTGTGAGTAACAGTGGTAGTGGTGATTTTTATTTTGAAAGGTGAAAAATTGAGATCATCTGTCCCTCGTGAGTGTGTGTGTAACTGCAATTACTCTATTAGGTTTCGGATTGGGGTGGGTGCTCCGGGAATTGAAATAGGGCCCCAGCTTGGAGTAAGGGTGAAATATCCCGGTGGGAAATCACACATTTCAGATGGCCACTGGCAGCACAAATATTTGTACCGTATATCTCGCCACACCAGTTACTCAGTCCATCCGTAAAGCAGCAGAAAAGGGGCAGTCAACTGATGGCAAGCCAATGAACTTATGAACAAAAACAGTCGATAATAATCCGAAATCAGTGAGCACGAATTTAATCACTTAAGTTCTCACTGATTGCGATTAGTGACAGATCAGGAGTCTCTTATAATTGCCTCTCTGAAAGGGGTTTCATTCAGGCAATGATCACGTTACCAACGTAATACTTCAAAGTTCAGTCGTTAGAATATTAATATAATTCGTGTAACGAGTTGTTCTTATTTACAGATATTATAGCAGGGTTGGTCTATAGTACATCTATAAAAATGTTTGTTATTTTTTATTTTGTTTAAGTATGATTTTTTAACTTACTAACTTCGTCCAGTATCTTCAACGGTTACCCAGCGTAAGCTTAAAAGGCGTATTTTTTTCGTTTTCAATGAACTACGATCTATATCCGTTTTCCGTCTAGGCATGATGGGTTGAAATCACTCACTGGACTGTTAATTATATTATCATGGAGATAGCATGCGCAACAAATTCTTGTCAGACGTAATTTAAAAATGGCGAGGTGCATGAAACACAAACCCCCTTCCGTCCAATCTAAACATCACTGTGTACTCTTCGGAACGAAGGCTGAAACTGGGGGGATAGGCTCGCTCGCTAGCTGATTTCGAAGCTAGTAATTGAATGGAGATTGTTGGAAGAAAGGCCCCCAATCCTTTTGAATCTATAAGGGGCAGTCAAATGAAAACGAGACAGATGGAAAACAAAAGTAAGTGCACTGTGTGTTATTTCAAAAGTACTCGCCATAACTGCTAATACATTTATCCCACTCTGGGACAAGGTGGTCAATGTCTTCCTGGAAAAATGTTTGTGGTTGCTTCCGGAACCAAGATTGTACCCAGGCGTGCACCTTTGCATCCGAAGCAAATCGACGGCCACGATTGTCTTTCTTCAGGGCACGGCAGATATTCGAGCATGGGTTTCACTTCCTGTCACTCGACTCCTTCCGCCGTCAAAATTCGCACTACACTTCGCTGTTGCTCTTTCCCGGCCTCCATAGTGACGTGGGACGCACACACGACTCACTGCCTTCACATCGAGCACGTCTAATAACAGACAAATGACACAGCGGTGAACGTTCGTGCGGTTTCTTCCTGATTCCAATAGAGAGCAGTACTATACACACACCAACCTGCGTTACCACCGTCCGCGCCATGCTCTTTATATCGTCTGTCTCGTTTACATTTGACTGCCCCTAATGTTGTTGTTTGAGTCTTCAGTCTGTTGACTGGTTTGATGCAGCCCTCCATACCACCCTGTCTTGAGCTAATCGTTTCATCTCTACATAGCTACCACACCCTACATCCGAAGCAATCTGTTTAACATATTCTAACCTTTGTCTACCCCTACAGTTCTTGTCCTCAACCCTTCCTTCCATAACTAAGCTTGCTATTCCTGGGTGTCTTAGTATGTGTCCTTCTAACCTATCTCTTCTCTTCATTAGCAGTCGCCAGAAACATCTCTCCTCTCCCAATAGTCTTAACACCTCTTCGTTTGTCACCCTATCTACCCATCTGATCTTCA
The DNA here is from genome assembly GCA_946902985.2 of Meconema thalassinum. Taxonomy (NCBI): domain Eukaryota; kingdom Metazoa; phylum Arthropoda; class Insecta; order Orthoptera; family Tettigoniidae; genus Meconema; species Meconema thalassinum. The sequence continues at coordinate 184,114,221 of OX336394.1, forward strand.
TCATTCTCCTGTAACACCACATTTAAAATGCTTCAATTCTCCTCTTTTGTACTGCACCAATAGTCCAAGTTTCACTTCCATAGAGTGACACGCTCCAGACAAAGGCTTTCAAAAATGACTTCCTAATACCTAAATCTATATTCGATGTCAACAGATTCCTATTTTGTAGAAAGGCTTTCCTTGCCTGAGCCAACCTACTTTTTATATCCTCTTTGCTTCGTCCATCACTGGTTATTTTGCTTCCTAAGTAACAGGAGTCTCCTACTTCCTTCAGCTTTTCATCTGCCAATTTGATGTCCATAGAGATTTCAGATTTATTTCGGCTGCATTCCAGTATTTTTGTTTTACATTTATTATTATTCATCATGAATTCATTTATCACTAGTGATCTCCTGGCTAATGATACACAAAACTAAAGATACTAGCTCTTTTCAGAGCCAATCTGCAAAGCCCTTGGGTATTGTTCTAAGAGTCCTTCAAATCAACATCGAAGGAATCAGTAGATCTAAAAGTGACTATCTTTCCAAGTTGGCATTGGAAAATAATGTTGATGTAATCTGTATTCAAGAAACGCATGCCTCTGATCAATCTCAGCTTCGTTCAAGAGGAAATATCCCTGGATACAAGTTAGTGGGAGCTACTTATCACCAATCTTATGGAACTGCTACCTTTGTTCAAAATTCCATCGCCTGCTCTCAGTTAATCTCGGCTAATTCTGATGCAGACATTTTCAACATAACAACAAAAGTTAATGAGGTGACTATCATAAACATCTATAAACCTCCAGGAACTAAATGGCCTGACAGTGTTTTTCCAGCAATCTCTCTTCCGTCCATCTATGTGGGTGATTTCAATAGTCATCATACTCAGTGGGGCTATAGGAACAACGATCAGTGTGGAGAGAAACTTATAGAGTGGGCAGAGCTTTGTAACATGCAACTGATCTTCAATCCAAAAGACAGATGTACATTTAAGTCAGGAAGATGGGGATCAGAAACTAATCCTGACTTGTGCTTTGTATCAAATGATCATCAGGGTTCCAATGTACCTGTGTTTCGTAAAGTTCTTATGAACTTCCCACATAGTCAACATCGGCCTGTCTTCCTGGAAATTGGAATGCAGATTCCCATTATAAGATCGTCCCCACTTCCTCGATGGAACTTCAGTAAAGCTAATTGGGAGAGTTTCTCAGCCGATCTCGACAGAACCATTAGATGGATTCCTCCAGAGGTAGATAACTACTCTAGGTTTATGAAAGCAGTTCTGGCATGTGCTAAAAGGCATATTCCTCGCGGAATGAGAAAGGAATTTATCCCAGGTTGGGATGAGGCTTGTGAAGCACTATACGAAGATTACCAGAGAAATAGCGAAAAGGATGTAGCTGATGATCTCCTTCATAACCTAGATGAAGCTAGACGAAACCGATGGACGGAAACTGTGGAAACATTAGACTTCAGACACTCGAGTAGAAAAGCTTGGAGCCTCCTAAGTAAGCTAGGAAGAATACCACATAGTCCCCAGCTGAAGCCAGAGATTTCACCCAATCATGTTGCCAGTCGCATTGCCAGCTTGTCTAAAGTCAAGCCTGAAAAGTGTCATAAAAGAATTATAAAAGATGAACTGTCTCAGTTGAGAAAGCTTTATACTACCTCCTCCAACATTTCTGATCCTTTTACTGAACAAGAGCTACTTCTTGCCCTAAAAGTATTGAAAAATGGAAAAGCCCCGGGTTTTGACGGTATACACCCAGAATTTCTGAAGCACTTTGGAAAGAATGTAAGGAATTGGTTAGTGCAGTTCTTTTCAAACATCCTTCAAACAAGTAAACTTCCTTCCGAGTTCAAACGAACTAAGATTCTAGCTATCGTAAAACCTGGCAAACCTCCGAATTCTGTTGAAAGCTACAGACCAATCGCCTTAATGAGCGTTTGTTTTAAGCTCCTGGAACGACTTATTTACAATAGAATAAGCCCCCTAATTTGTAAAAGCATTCCTATCGAGCAGGCTGGTTTCAGACCTCAGCGTAATTGTGAAGATCAGGTGCTTGCTTTGACAACACATATTGAGACAGGTTTTGAAAAGCGATTGAAGAGTGGGGCAGTGTTTATTGATCTAACAGCTGCCTACGACACAGTGTGGAGAGAAGGTATTGTGTACAAGTTCTTTAAACTGACAAAGTGCAGTCAAATGTCACGTTTGATTAACAATATGCTTTCAAATAGAATAATCCAGGTAGTTATGCATAAAAACCACAGCAAAACAAGGGTACTCAATAATGGTCTTCCACAAGGATCTGTTCTTTCTCCATTATTGTTTAATCTATATATTGCGGACATACCTACTACCAGCTCTCGTCAGTTTGCTTATGCTGATGATCTAGCAATAGTTACTCAACATGCTGATGCTAATGTGATAGAGAGAACTTTAAATGCAGACCTGGATGTCCTATGCAAATACTTCGAAATGTGGTGCTTGAAGCCCAGCTCTAGTAAAACGGAAACCTGCTTCTTCCATTTAAACAATCGGCAAGCGAACTCTACCCTGAAAGTGTCTCTTAATGGAGGCCCTCTCCCTCATAATGCCAACCCCAAATATCTTGGAGTTACTCTTGACCGAACGTTATCGTACAGGAAGCATCTCACCAACCTAGCAGCCAAATTAAGGACACGTAACAATATCATCCACAAACTTGCTGGCTCCACATGGGGAGCGTTTGCAACTACATTGCGTACTTCGGCGATGGCACTGGTACTTTCAACAGCTGAGTACTGTTCCTCAGTTTGGGTCAACAGCTCTCATGTTAAAAAGGTGGACACAGTCCTGAATGAGACAATGCGTATTATTAGTGGCACAATAAAATCTACACCTCTTTTCTGGTTGCCTGTGCTTAGTCACATAGAACCGCCTAGAATTAGAAGACTGAACAACTTGGTCAGGGAATACAACAAGATATTGGCCAATCCTGAACTCCCCATTCATGAAGATGCTAGCACCAGATATAGCCGTCTCAAGTCAAGATCTCCACCTATTAAAACAGCACAGGAACTGGTTAGGCAGGTTTATGATCCAAAAGCTGATTGGCAAAAAGAGTGGAACAGCATAGCTCCAATGCAATGGCAGGCATTGTTCAACATTCAAAATATGCCAGCCGGATTTGATTTGCCCCGCAAGACATGGGTAACTCTCAACAGAGTCCGCACTAACCACGGGAGATGCGGATCAATGATGTTTAAATGGGGCATGCGATCTTCCCCAACCTGTGATTGTGGTGCAGTTAGACAGACTATGAACCATATTGTCACTAAGTGTATTAGTAGGGCATTCACTGGATCAACACAGGACTTTGTAATAGCCTCTACTGAAGCCATAAGATGGCTAGAAAATGTAGACATTAATCTTTGAACACCCTTTCCCTTGCATGATTGTAATAGTTGTAATGTGTTACTTATTGTATGTATGTATATTGTTTATGTTGTTTGTTTTGTGTTGTACCATACGCTAATAATAATAATGAATTCATTCTAGCCTCCGTGGCTTAGGCGGCAGCGCGCCGGGCTCTCACTGCTGGGTCCGTGGTTCAAATCCCGGTCACTCCATGTGAGGTTTGTGCTGGACAAAACGGAGGCAAACAGGTTTTTCTCCGTGTACTCCGGTTTTCCCTGTCACAATTTCATTCCAGCAACACTCTCCACTCTCATATCTTTTCATATGTCATTCATTTAATCACTACCCCAGTGGAGTGCGACAGGCTTCGGCAGCCGGCAAAGTTCATATTCTCGCCGCTAGATGGGGGCTTCATTCATTCCATTCCCTGACCCGGTCAGTCGACTGGAAGCAGGCTGTGGATTTACATTCATTTCATGTATTCATTCCGTAAGACGGAGTCCATACCATTCAAAAACTCATTCAAATCCTCAGGCGTTTCCGCCAAGATGACGATGTCATCAGCAAATCTCAGAGTTGGAATTATTTCTCCTTGAATCTTCACGCCCACTTTAAATTTTTCTCCAATTTCCTTCATTGCTTGTTCAATGTAAAGATTGAAAAGTATGGGTGATAAGTTGCAGCCTTGCCTTACACCTTTCTGAATACCAGCTTCTCTCTCATGTCCTTCAGCTCGAATGACTACTGTAATAATTATAAAAATAATAGTAATAAAAATAATACTAATAATACAACAAGAAGTGCATCTCGGTGGACGCAAAATTAAGGCACTATTCAACGGTGATTCTTCCGGATGCAACTTACACATCCGAAACAATGGTGATCGACGGTCATTCCAAAATTAAGGATACAGAAAAACAGGAAAGAAAATTCTCAGGAAGATTTACGTGGCAGTTAATAATAACGGTATTTGGATGAAGAGACCGCAAAACGAACTCTATCAAAAGATCCACACGCTAACGGACGTAATCAGAAAACACCGAGCACAGATTTATACACACATTTACAGGATGGAATAGTTCAGAACGGCGAAGAAATATCTCAACGTTATAACACAGAGTAAATGTGGGACGGAGTGGCTGACAGAGGTACAGCGGGACCTACAACAGGTCTACATAGAAAATCTCGAGGACCGCACCGAGTGCCGGAATAAAATAAAAAATGTCAAGTTTGAGCATAGACCATCACGACAGTCTGGTAGAAAATGGACAGCTGAGCAGAAGAAGGAGCATTCTGAGCGGATGAGGAGATTTGGGGAAGAGAAGCATGAAAACGTCAGAAAATGAAATCATGAAATCAATCGCTCTCCGAAAGGGGAACAATCGATTAAATAAATAAATGAAAATGAAAATCCACAGCCTGCTTCCAGTCGACTGCCTGGGTCAGGGAATGGAATGAATGAAGCCCCCATCTAGCGGCGAGGATATGAACTGTGCCGGCTGCCGAAGCCTGTCGCACTCCCCTGCGGCAATGATTAAATGAATGAAGGATGAAATGAAATGATAGTGGAGAGTGTTTCTGGAATTAAATTATGACAGGGAAAACCGGAGTACCCGGAGAAAAACCTGTCTGCCTCCGCGTTGTCCAGCACAAATCTCACTTGGAATGACCGCGATTTGAACCACGGACCTAGCGGTGAGAGGCCGGCGCGTTTAATATATAAATAAATAATACTAATAATAACAATTATAAAATAATAATAATAATAATACAATGCCTACAGTGTACGTGATCTATGTAAGCCACCTTCATGCTGTGATATCACGATCTACTCATCCAGGTCAGTCGTATTACGGTCGCCCTAGCTTAATCCTTCCTGGCACACTGCAGTAATCTGTACTGCTGTTGACACAGGGTAGCGTTTCCATCTGCTCTCCAATACGCTACTGAATTAGCGAAGCCATAGTGGGGACACTGTCCCCCTTACCTTAGTTCCAGATCCATCCCCTTGAGCACCCATCTTGTGGGAAGTAGCCTGGTTGGTAACCTTACGACCTGCCAGAATCATCATCATCTTCCTAGCATTAATGCCGCTTTATTGCAGGGTCTGCTTTTCTGCACTTTTTCTTCCATACTGCTCGATCTTGAGCGTCTCTAGTTGTGGCATTCACTAGTTGCATGTCCTCCCGCATAGTATCCGGCCAGCAATTTCTCGGTCGCCCTCGGGGCCGTCGGCCTTCTGTACTGATGTCAAGTGAAGTTCTCGCGACTGAAGAGTGATTGCTACGCAGTATATGACCATACCAACGTAGACGGCTCTCCCGCATTTTTTCAGGGATTGGAGCCCCACCAAATGTAGCTCGAACATTGTCATTCCTGATGTGGTCCAGTCTAGTAAGTCCCTGTGTCCAGCGAATCATCTTCATCTCCATGACATGTAGTTGTTGTTCATGTCTCTTCGTAACTGGCCAGCATTCAACCATACAGTGCTACTGGTCGATCGATGGTTCTCTAAATTTTTGACTGCAGATATAGTGGCACATTCCGGTCAAAAAGAACTACAGAGATTTGGCGCCAGTTCAGCCATGCAGCGTTGACTCTGTTTCGGTCATCTGGGAGTGATTGACCATCTGAACAGATTAGCGTACCAAGGTATTTGAATACAGATGATTTTTGAATTTAATTGCCATCAATGTGAATAGATCCTTCACTTCATACTCCACACTCCATATACTATGTCTTTCCAATGTTAAGTCGTAGGCCATGGGTGTCTGGTGCAGATTTCCAACATTTAACATGTTGTTCCAATTCATGGCGAGACTTGCAGGCTACGATGATATCGTCAGCATAGAGCAAGGTACAGGGATGTGGTTGCAGTAGTTCGGCTGCGATTGCGTCAAGACAGGTGATGAACAGGAGCGGGGACAAAGCTGACCTGCAGGAATTACTTCCAATTTTATTTTCTGACCTTCCTCATTTGACTTGTTCTGCTTCACCCACGACGCTCCTGGTATGTTGTAGAGGTACAGTGGGATGTTCTTTATGTTTCTGCTTTCTATAGGTCGCCTCTATTTTGCTGACACACTCATTCTTCGAATGTTCGAAACACTTTCTTCCTCAAATACTACCTCAGTATGCCTTCCTTCGCAGGGGATGTAAAGCCGGCGGTCCCATGTCATAGATTTATGGCATGTTAAAGAACCTTCCACTAATTACACCTGTGTGAAGCTAAATTATAGGTTAAACATTTCACAAACGCTCTTAGATTCCTATGTTCGTCGCCAGGAGCCGACTGCAGTGACATCTGGTAACCACGTTCTGAACTAATGGTCGTTGACGGTGGCGTTTGGCGGCAAAAGTAGGAATTACTTGAAAAAAACAATGTCTGCAGTCCTTACTTGAATTGAAAACAGATAACACACACTATTACAGCTATCACAATTAACACCGGTTATCAGACTGTTTATACACACACCCAAAGTACACGGGGCTACATGACCGCGTTGTCGCAGCCCCTAAACTGAGGAACCAACCCTTCCTCAAATACGCGGACACCACCTAACGTAGTTGTCAACAGCTCGTATACTGGAATATCAAATACACATGTCTGGCTCCGTGGCTAAATGGTTAGCGCGCTAGGCTTTGGCCCAAAGCGATCCAGGTTTGATTCCCGGCCGAACCATCAGGGATTTTAATCCCCTGGGGTTAATTCCCGTGGCTCGGGGACTGGGTGTATGTGACATCTTCATCATTACTTCATCCTCATTACGACGCGCAGGTCGCCCACGGGCGTCAACTAGAAAGACCTGCACTCAACCTCTCCGGAGGAAACATGATCATCATCATCAAGTACTTATGAGCATGTGCACTTATGTGAATTGATTGACAGATTGATACATTGCTTGACTAAAGGGGAATGCGGTTTCTAAAAGGCAATAACTATGTGAGGTGATAGATCAAAGGATACCATAGCCTTCAAACTCTAAATAGTGTTAAGGTTAGAAAATATCAAGTTAACAGACAGGTAAGGCAAATAATAATAACAATAATAATTATGGGGTTTTAAGCCATTTTTCAGTGTTGCCCTAGTAAACAATAGTTTAGTGCTTTTCAGTCGGTCAACACTGTATTTATTAATCTCATGTAATTGTTTCAGGATTAGGGCATAACCCAACTCTTTTGGGTACATTCGTGTTGACCGACTGAAAAGCACTAAACTTTTGAACAATAATAATAAGCCACCAAACTCCATAAGGCGTGCAGACTAACGTGGAATTATTACGACAAAAGATTTATATCACGGTAATTTATTAAATTGCTTAGACACCTGTTAATACTCAATGTGTTTTCATATTTACTGAAACATGTTTCCGGCCTTTCATTGGGACCTTCTTCAGCTTGGTTGCTTAGCTTAACACTTCATATGTATTATTTGAAAAGAATGGCAATATCAATTAACACTACTTTGAAATGAACGTCCTTACATTTTAATTATGAAAAATATTTCCTGTAGGCCTATTCAAATCACAAAGCATAAAGTATAAAGTTGTTATTTATGTATCTATTGAATATCAACGATGATTGATTGATTGATTGATTAATTAATTGATTTTATTTTGACGGCTACACTTAGAGCGTAAGAGCTCCTTTACAGTAGCGCCCTACGTGAAATAACATTAGGGCTTTTAAAAATAAAACATTTCACTTAGATTCACAATATAAATAATAATAGTCTAACAATTATAGTAACAAAAAGACAGTAATAATACAATAATACAGTGGAACTTGGATAATTCGAACCTCAAGGGACAAGTAAAAAAATTCGAATTATCCAAAAATTCGAATTAATGATGATGATGATAATTGTTGTTTTAAGGGGCCTAACATCTAGGTTATCGGCCCCAATTCAAATTAAGAAAGTTCTTTGAAAATGGTAGCGAAAATATATTGTATTGCGTTTACATAATGATTTACGTTCAACAAAGCAGATTAACAGACAGCGGCACTTTGTAAAGACTGTATCGTGAATAACGTCAACAGTTTCAAATGAAAAAGAAAACCAAAATATACTATTCACCTATTTAACGACAGTAGTAATCCAGCAATCTAGTTATGTCTTAGAGAAATCTACTCTTTTTCAAAATAGTTTGAGATTTTTACCTGTTTCCTACAATTAAGTCTCTCTGCCATCACAAAAGAATCTAACAAATTTAAGGAACGGAAAACAGAACTACTTACGTCATATCTACTTTAAACAAGCCGCGTAAGTTCTGTGATGTGGTTTGTTGCTTGGGGCTGCTCTTAGAACAGTTTTTTTTTGGAATTGTCCCAACTGTTTGGCTTCCGATCGACTTTTTTTTACTAAAAACTTCGAATTATCCAAAATATAATTCGAATTAACCACGATTTCTTAGCATTGATTGTATATAAAATGCTAGGGACCACGAGAAAAATTCGAATTAAAGAAGATTTCGAATTATGGAAGTTCGAATTAGCCACGTTCCACTGTAATAATAATAATAATAATAATAATAATAATAATACTGATAATGGAAAAATTATATACAAAAGAGTGCATACAGGATGGAGAGAGGAGACTCAAACCTAACGAAGAGCTGTATCTCAAGACAGAAGCAGTCGTAGCCCCAATGACAAAAAGAATAGACACTTGGTGAGGATTAACAGCGCCAGATTGACGAAGAGAATTTTTAATTCTTCAGGACAAGGTTTCGGGAAGTGAGATTGGACTTGGATCGGATGTGGGTGAAAGAAGAAGACAAAATGGACAGAGAGCTATTTAGACCACTGGTTAAGGAATTTGCAGGTTTCCAAGAGACAGGGGAGTTGTCAGTAAGGAAAGGAAGATCTTACACGGGAAGAGAAGAAGGAAGTGAGAGAGAGGATGAAGAGATATTGGCAGAGAGTGAAGATAAAAATAACTGTCAAACGTGGTCCATAGTTGGCCGTAACGAATAAATAATAATATATCTTGAATAACAACTTTATACCTTTCATGCTAGTTCAAGTAGCCTATGTACCGCGGTGCGTACCTGCCTAAAGGAATTTCTAGCGGTGTCGATGACGTGACGGATGACGTACGCAAAATAGAAACAAAATATAACTCAGGGTATATTTTTTCGTTGTGCACGTTATCCAGGATAGTTTTAGCTGAAAATTCAAAACGTTCAGACAGAAAGGTTACTTTACTTGTAGGAAACTTTGGTATCACGAAGGGCATCCGACCTTAAAAAATTACGAACCTTACAGTAGTCGCATATGATGTGTAACATCTGACATGTTATTCGAATAATTCCATATTACTTACTCGCATTTTTTTTAATGAACTGATAGTGCTACTTTGTGCCAGCAAACATGAAGGATTCCTTCGTGTTATTACCATAGGTAAGTTCTCATTACTATTATTTCACCGACAGTAGTGGCTACGCTGGCTAAAGCGCAGCATTAGGCCATGGGACCAAGCTCTCTGCTGACTCGGTAGACGCGTGGGTTCGAGCCCCACCGTCGGCTGTCCTTGAAATAGTTTTCCGTGGTTTCCCATTTTCAACACCAGGCAAATGCTGGGACGGTACCTACTGACAGGCCACGGCCGCTTCCTTCCACATCCTTGCCCAATTTCATTCATGTTCATCAATTCCATCTCTCATCCCGACGCGACGCGCAGGTCGCCCACGGGCGTCGCCTAGAAAGACCTGTACTCGGCCTCTCAGGAGGCCACACGAAAAAAACCTATTATTTCTGCAATAACTACTTGTAAAACTCCAGTGACAAATCCTTTCAGCAGATATGATATAATATATAATAGTGCTGTATTTTGGCCGTCAGTACCTTGAGAGTGCTTACATTAAATAAGATAGCAAAAGTAGTAAGATTTAATAAATCATAATTGTTATAAGCAAATATGATATAATGAATATTTTTACACAAAAGAACGACAGTTTGAAGATGATTTCTTATAGAAATATCTGTAACGGGGCCTCCAAACCTTAAAGTAAACCGTATGCGATTTACATTCCACATAACCACATGACCCACAGTACGTCGTTGTACCAATCTCCGCCACCGCGTGCGCTCATTGTCTCCGGTGTATTTCCCTCCCACTTCCGTCCCACTTCCGTCCCTTTTACAAAATCACCCCCACACAAAAATATACAGCAACTATGTTACAAATCTACCTAATATCCAGCAACCGAGCGGAGAGATGTTACACATCAATAACTTTGGTCGTATTGGAAGTCCACTCTTCATATCCTCGACTCCAGAAAATGAGGCTGCAGTGTAGATATACTGTACACCGTATATATCCGTGATCTTTGCACATACATTTGCTGATGGATGGCTAATGTCATGAGGGAGGTTCTTGGCTCACCCACTGCGTCAGCTATCTCGTCATCTCTCTCGAGGATACTGTTAAGAGAATCAACGATACAGAGCGGATGTAGTTCAAATAGTGTGCGCAGTCTCAATCAGGGAACGCTCCAATACACAGGAGTAATAACTTTCTGTGGCCACTCCACCCCCACCTACACCCCCGCACTGTGGGACAAGGGGGCGTAGCCTTGTTCACGCAGAATACAGAATTTGTGCCTGAATAAACTTTAGCTGGGCTAACTCCGGCTTGCGACGAAGCGATACTGTTTTGCTGTCCCTTGGGTAAAGAGTAATATTTGTTTAGGACAAGAAGCCTACTGGTAAATACACTAGAGGAATTACATTTTGTATTTCCCATCATACATACTAACTGCGTATTACCACAACTCCCCTTTATTAAACGAAGGAAGATATCTCCATCTGTATAATTATTGTATGCGCTTTCATATGCCTTTGTGGGTCTCTAAAATTTGCGTAGAATTCCCTGGGACATCCTGAAATACTATAAAGTATAAATGTTGTACTTTTGAAGAACGAAGTTGACGTAGACACAGGAAAATAACCATGTCTAGAAAATTACCCCTGTTGACAAAGTTTGAGAAACAACGAAAATATATCTTAAATAATAATAATAATAATAATAATAATAATAATAATATTTCAACTCCGCCAGTGCCGGTCCCAAGCCCGGGGCCTCATCACGCAAGTGTTGAGGAAGGAGGAGGAGGAGGAGTAACACCTCGTTAAGAAACCTGGGTTCATCTGGCTCCGGATGGTAGCACCCTGTGAGGGCCCCTGCCTGCGGTTACTAGGTGAAAATTTTAAATCCAGACACGTCTGTGTGGTAACCACCGGTACTCTGGTCGGCGTCTGTTAGCTCTGTGAGCTCGGCTGTGATCCAATCTTCTGGAATTCAAAACTCCAGTCGTAATTCTGTGAGATCCCTTGGGGTTTCACCACCACAACTTGAACATAAATCAATAATCATGACAGAACGACGTGAGCGAACACACTACCCTGGGCCCCAGTCAATAAAACTGGGTATTGTACCTGATCATCGGATTCCAGGGGATCAGCTATGTCATGAAGAGGAGAATTGCTTCTCAAAAACCCTCAAAACTAAGAGAATATTTTACATGGGAACACTCAACGTAAACACACTCCTGAAACTAGATGAAGTGAAACAACTAACAAACATCATGGACACATTCAATATCAGAATACTGGCTATACAGGTAACGAGATTCTCAGATGAGAATCACTTCGATTCGGGAAGTTACAGAATATACAAGGGGAATCCAGCCATAACTATTCCAGGAAAAAATCTCAAACTCTTCGGAACAGGTTTTGTAGTCCACAACTCAATATTGGACTCTGTAATAGATTTCACCTCAAAATCTGGAAAAAAATCCACACTTACGATACGTTCTGGTAACAAAGCGTATACAATAATCAATGCTCATGCCCCCACAAATAACTACAATAACAAAATTCCACAAATGATGGAAGAATTCTGGGAAGACTTAGAAGAAATCACCAACAAAATCCCCACTAAGCATGTAAAATTATTGCTTGGTGATTTTAATGCACAATTAGGCCGCGAAAGAAAATTCAGAGACACAACAGGAAAACATACAGCGCACCAGAGGACAAACAAGAATGGAGAGAATTTGATAAACTTCTGTAGGAATTTTGATCTCAAAATCATGTCAACACAATTCCAGAAACCCTACAAGAAACTATGGACTTGGAAATCTCCAAACAGCGCCCTCGGAGAATTTCAGATAGACCACGTTGCGATATCTACAAAAAACACCAGAGAAGTTATGAATATACGACCGAGAAAAGGTTTTTTCGAATCTGATCATCATCTACTACAAATCAAGGCTAAGTTTATACCAAACAGACAAACTAAGAAAACAACCAGAATTTTCAGAACAGACCCAGACTATTTACAATTAAACAAGAAAGAAATAACACAAGGACTTAAGAAAATTGAGAGTAACAACTGGACGGACATGACCGAAAACATGAAAGAACTGATAAAAATGGGGCAGCCCCCGAGGAAAAGGAAGCACAGATGGTGGAACGTGACATGTGACAGAGCCATAGAGGATAGAATACAAGCCTGGAAAAAATTTAACAGCCATAGAACACCCGAAAAATGGGAAGAATTCAACAAGATACAAAAAGACTCCTCGAGAATAATCCGCAGAGAAAAAAGAAACTACGATAACAACAGACTCAAGGAGATAGAAGAGGATTTTACCAAAAATAACAAACGAAACTTCTATAGAACATTCAGAGAGAATATGACAGGATATCGACCACCGAGCTTATGCTTCAAAAGACAAGACGGAACACTGGAGACAAACCCGAAAAAGAAATGTACGATACTGGCACAATATTTTGACTCACTGCTTATCTGTGATAAACCAACACACAGATTACAGTTCGAAAAGCCAGAACCTAACATTGATTCCAAACCTCCTACACTTGAAGAAATCGTGGAAATAATAAAATCACTAAAGAACAATAGAGCGTCTGGAGAAGACGGATTGATTTCGGAAATCTGGAAATTAGACCACGAAAATGTTACACCAAAAATACACAAAATCATCTAAAACATCTGGGAAACAGGGAAGGTACCAGAAGAATGGAAGTCAGCTCTAATACACCCCCTCCACAAGAAGGGAGACAAAACGAACCCTAATAATTATAGAGCCCTGTTAAAACGGATAGAGCCTCAGATAGATCCACAGATAGGAGAATACCAAGGAGGGTTCAGGAAGGGAAGATCGTGCAGTGAGCAGATTTGGTGCCTGAGAACAATACTAGCAACGAGAAAAACCAGGAACACAACAATCACATTCGTCGACTACAAAAAAGCGTACGACTCCATAGATAGAGAAACACTTTTTAACACATTAGAAGAAATGAAGGTCGACAATAAGTCCAGAAAACTAATCCAAGAAACATTAACAAATACAATATCCAAAGTTAAATTCATGGGAGAGATCTCGGAACCCTTCAAAATTAATACAGGAGTGCGACAAGGTGATGGTTTATCACCCATTCAATTCAACTCAGTTTTGGATAAAATAATCAAGACGTGGGAAAAAGGAGTCAAAGGCATAAAAATGGCAAAACACCAGAAAAGGACAGTCAACATTAAGTGTCTGGCCTTTGCCGATGATGTAGCGATTATAATAAATAACAGAAAAGAAGCCAAAGAAGCTCTAGAGACGCTACATGAAATCTCTGCCAAAACAGGGTTACAAATCTCATACGAAAAAACACAGTTCATGGACACAAAATCTACAGACAAGCACCCACTGGAAACCAAGTATGGAAAAATAACACAAGTGGAAAGTTTCAAATATCTAGGAGATATTATACAGAAAACAGGACTGAACTTGGCATCCAATGAAGACAGGATCGCTAAATTGCAGAAAGCATACCGACTTACATGGAACCACTACAGTAAAAAAGTATTTCCATCAATGCCAAATTACGACACTACCGTACAGTAGTCTTACCAGAGGCGTTATACGCTTCAGAAACGACAGCAATCAAGGGACGAACAAAAATCAAGGAATTAGAAAAACAAGAGAAAACAATTCTGAGAAAGATCTACGGGCCAGTTCAGAAAGAGGGAATATGGATGAAGAGACCGACAATAGAACTGTACAAACAGACAGAGACGATTACAAACAACATAAGGAAAAGAAGGGCAAAATTTTATGGACATATAAATAGGATGACCGAAGACAGGCTGACCAAGAAAATTTGTAATATAGTTACGAATAGCACACTAAAAACCAATTGGGTAAAGGAAACCGTGGATGACCTTAAGAAACTAAACATCTCTACGGAAGACATCGCAGACAGGAGCAAATACAGAGAAAAACTTAGACTACAGAAGTTTGAGCAAACTCCCAAAGAGAGACAACCAGCAAAGAGGTGGACAGAAGAGAGAAAGAGGAAACATAGTGTGTATATGAGAGGTTTTTGGGAAAAAAGAAGAAAGGTCCAGAATGAAACATGAAAATTGATTGTGTTGTAATGCTCTCCTTATGGGGAATTAACGAATAAATAATAATAATATTTCACCTACTTCCTCAAAAAGAAAACCAAGGGATCTTGGTTCACTGAGGTGGACAAATATTTACAAGAAGTGGGAATTACAGGCAACGATATTTGGGAACGTGCCACCGTTAAACAAAAACTAACAACACACCGATGTTTCCTAGAAAAGCCAAACCTTCCAACTGGCAAGAAGTGGACTGCAGAAATGAAACAAAAGCATCGAGAACTAATGCGAAAGTACAGGGAGCATGTTAAAGCTCGATGCAGCAAGAAGCAGTTGAAATGACGAGGTCCTTAGATGGCCGAATCTAAGGAAGAAAAAATAATAATATTATAGTATGGCCTCGGATGCTGGGTGAAAGCTTTGTTATTTGACACCCAAAGGGTAGCTTGCATGCCGAATTTCGCTGTTCCTTGAAGCACTATGAAAGTCGAGGAGGTTAGATATCTTAAGCTCCTTGAACACTATAGTGCTTTCTAGTAGAGAAATGAGGAACTTTGTGTAGGCGGAAACTCCCGAGATTAATTTTGCCATTATGAACACGGCCTACTGAATTCAAATGGATTTATTGATATGCCAACATCGTATGACATGGTGTCGTAATTTTTGCCGCCTTTCAAAATTTACTTACCAGGGCCAGGAGCGAACCTGCAAGCTTGAGGTTAGTAGACTGACACGTTGACCACTCACCCACCGTGGAAAGCACACCTTGAATCAATGAAATAAATATTGATGTTTTCTAAAGAACCGGTTTCAGTCACATTATGATCTTCATCAGAAATGTATAAATGTATAAATAGACTCAAGTATAAAGTTGCAAGTTTGTGATGGAGGTAAACAATAATGTTATAAGTGTTCTCGAGAGAAACAGTTCAACAAGTAAAAATTAAATTTATAAAGGAGGTGAGATTCAACAATATTTCTAAAATGTTTTCTGGCGTGGCACTCTATAGAAGTGAAACATTGTTGGCACTTAACCCCTGATTTGAAGCAATGCCCATCTCTACAAATAATATAAGCTTTCGGTCTGAACATTTTCAATTTTCGGCTTACATCGTGATGATGATTCCTGATTTAAGGGACGGGACATCGTGATAATTTTCTTAAACATAATATTCAATCTGATCAAGTCACCACTTAGCCAGCTTAGGATCCTTATAACTTAACCTACTAGACACTCCCGTATACCAACTAAAGTGAGCTTGACGTCCTTGCAGCACGTCTGAATGAATCGCAGGCTTGTGATTATACAGGTACAGCTGATGATTGTGTATTTTGGGCCTCTAACGTTTCCCATTAATGAGTTTTGTTTCTGAAAAAAATATTAATGCTTGAATGATTAATTTGGCTGTTACTTGGTTCAGGATTTGAACAATCGGGTGGCTGTTAATACATCTTGAGGATTATGGTTCCCTGCTACTTCTGTACTATATTCTATTCAATTTGGTTTCGTCGATTTGGGAATTGATAAAGACACTCTTACACACGTATATATTTCGCCTGTGTGAATCTAATGTGTCTGCTTTCATTCTTTTTAAGGGGGGAGGTAGAAGTGATGATGATTTCTGTTTAAAGGGACGGGACATCGTGATCAATTTCTTAAACGTAATATTCAATCTGATCAAGTCACCACTTAGTCAGCATAGGTTCCTTAGACACTCCCCGTATACCAGCTAATGTGAGCTTTACGTCATTGGAGCACGTCTGAATGAATCGCAGAGAACAAAGGGATACCGAGGAAAACTATTTTAAATATATGTGGTTTTTTCACATGTGTAAAATTGGAAAGTAGGCTAAAAGTTTTTGATCAATAGTAATCTGAATATTGTGTATTAGCGCACGCTTTTTCTTGACATTTTAGTGAGGTATGTTTACTCAAAAAATACAAAAAACAAATGTTAGAGCAATGGTCTCAGTTCACATTCTTAAGACACAAGATATGCATGTGAATACACATTTTCATCAAAACACCCCAAAAACTGTTTGAGTTATGAATGAAAACAAAAGAAAAAATAAAGTTTGGGGAACGAGCGTTAAACTTACCAACGGGAGGAAAGTTTTGACTTATTTTGATGAAATTTTGTATTCACGTGTATCATTTATATATTAAGAATATGAACTAGAACCATTGCTGCAACACTTGTTTTTTGTATTTTCTCAGTAAACATAGCTCACTAAAATGTCAAAAGAAAAGTAAAAAAACAATCTACTCATAAAAAAGGGAGAATAAATATTACTTCAAAAGATAGGCAAAAAATGTTATTTCACATTGTTAACACAAGCATTGTGAACATTCTAAAACAATAATCTTCCAGTAATGTGAAGATTTGTAGAAATTATCAATTTCAATGTATAAATTAGTCCAATATTTTGAATTTTTTTTGCCTATCTTCAATTTTGAAAAAATAGGCTTATGAGATCACCTTTTGTCCGTGTGTGTGTGTGTGTGTGTCCCTAAATAAAATCTAAATGGATGGAGCGATTTCAATGAAACTCGGTAAGTTCATAGCACTATTCCGGGCGACTCCAACCCTGCCCTTCAAATTTTGTTACGTCTCACCAATCCAACATGGCGGCTGTGCAAAATATTTCACCACCATTCAATATCTCCGAAACCATTCCCGATATCACCCTGGAATTTATTACGGTGATAAAGGGAACTACTAGAAGTTCACCTATGTAACTTTTGAAAAACTGGTAACTACAAAACCAACATGGCGGCCACGCGAATTGGCGACATTTAGATAGACGTTTCTCGTGATTCAACCAACCAAACGCAATAAAACATGAAACAGTATATGTTTATACACATGGTAATGCACCGACATCTAACTTCTTTCAATTGTTTACATAACCACAAGATGGCGGATATGCAAAGTATGTCACCGGCATCCTATATCTCTGAAACTATTAGCGGTATCACCCTGAAATTTTGTACGGAGATAAAGGGCACTACTGGAAGTTCATCTATAAGACTTTCAAAAACCGGTTAACTACAAAACGAACATGGCGGCCAAGCGAATTTGAAAATTTTAAATAGACCTTTCTCGCGACTTAATGTTCCAAACGCTATTAAATCTGGTACAGGAAATATTTATACACATTGTAATGCACTGGTATCTAATTTAGTTCAATTGTTTACATAACCTCAAGATGGCGGCTGTGCGAATTTTGAAAATTAAGTTTTTATTTCTTGTGTCGTAATCATGCGATCGAAGTGAAAGTTTGAATAATAATCATACGCAATAATTTTCCTTTAATGGTACATGACTCTATGGCCTATACATTTAGAAATCCAACATGACGACCATCCGAAATATTTAGACGGCTCTGAATATCTACGAATCTATTATAGCAATCACACTGAATGTTTTTATGTTCATAGGGGCTATGAACTTAAGTTCGTCTATAGGACTTTAAATAACCTGGTGATAACAAATCCAACATGGCGGCGACGCGAAGTATAAATATTCACATGAACGTTTCTCGCAATTTAACCATCCGAGTGCAGTGAAACGTTGTACAGTAAATCCGTATACGAATGTTAATCCACTGGCATCTAATTTATTTCAATTGTTTCCATAACCACAAGATGGCAGCTGTGCAAAATTTTAAAATCTCGTTTTTACTTCTTGTGTCCTGAAGTTTGAATGCTTCACGTACACAATAATCTTCATGTAACAGTATGTAGCTTTAGGACCTACATATATAAAATCCAACATGGCGACCATTCGAAATATTTAGTCGGTTCTCAATATCTCCGAATCTATTACAGCAATCAAACTGAAATTTTGTATGTTGATAGTGGCGGTTAACATAAGTAGGATATATGAAAATAGGCTGTATAGTTCTTCACGGAACTACTTGTTATAACTAGGGAAAGTTAATTGCAAATATTCAAGTTGAAAACTAAAGATAAAGGACAGTTCTAGGAGTGTGCTAACTTTCATATCAACAGAACAAAGGGATACAGAGGAAAACTATTTTAAATATATGTGGTTTTTACACTTGTGTAAAATTGGAAAGTAGGCTCAAATTTTTTGATCAATAGTAATCTGAATATTGTGTATTAGCGCACGCATGAGTGCTGTTCAGTCATCCATCATGAGCTTTGGAGTACAGTAATTTCAAAATAAAGCCATGTACAGTGTTATTTGTAGTGTAGCGTATTCACACCAATTTCCTAAATGCTACCGAAGCCCTTTCACCAAGAAGATCCCCCCAAGCTAACCGAAAGGCCGCCTAACGTCTGAGTTGCAGAGCGGCCTCTAACTAAGCATTGAAGTAATTGAATGGATCCTGTACCATGCAAATTCTGAGCAGATAATACGAGTATCATGAGATTCCGAACACAACATGAGAAATTTATCAAGACGACTCAGGAAGTGCATCATCAACTACCAGTTGTCATCACTACCTTGCTTTCAACACAGAATAGAGAGACCTAGCTAAAAGTAATCAAGTATTATGGAAGACACTGCACTTCATACATGGGTTTGTGTGTGAGTCTCTTTCTTTTCACAGTGTTATAATGTTTTTATATGTTTGATTCCTTTTAAGGTTCACAATTTATTAAACCGAAAATTCTTAATTTAATGGACAATTTATGACAGTGTCAAAAATTATAATGGATTTATACAATTTGTATATATAAATCTATTATATACAATCCGAACTTGACTCATCACCACAGGGCTCAAACCACTACACCGAGGAAGTTGAAATTTTGCATGTTGGTTGATCCGAGTATCTAGAGGCTCACTAAGAAACGGTTTTTGAAAATTCAATTTTTAAGTGACGTTTTTCGGCCCTTTGGCATTGAGCATCCAAAATTGACTCATCGACGCAGGGCTCAAACCACTAGACCTAGAAAGCTGAAATTTGGCATGTTGGTTGATCCGAGTATCTAGGGGCTCACTAAGAAACGGTTTTTGAACATTCAATTTGTAAGTGACTTTTTTCGGCCCTTTGGCACTGAGCAGGGACAGTCGGTACAAAGATGGGATTTAGCACATTTTAATCCGCCAGATACGAGAAAAAATACTCGGAGGTCCTGTAGGGACCCCGAAACTCACTTTTAAATTTCCTAAAATGAACGGTTTCGGAGATATTCCCAAATAACTGTGTTCCCTCTGAGAAACAGATCAACGTTACTATGGCAACCGCTGAAATTTCGCAGACTGGGGATAGTTTTCTTGCAATATCACGAAAACCGTTCGTTTTAGGGCCTTAAAACGCTGGGTTTGGTTCCCACTTCATAGAAGTGGAAACCACGAACATTGCTCCTCGCATTGATACGCGCAAAATGAGCTATATTCGATATTTCTACGAGCAAATCGACTTGGAAAGTCTCATCTATCTTTTACATAAAAGTGAAAGTCTGTATGTATGTATGTGGGTGGGTGGGTCTGTTCCGTATACAAATCTACACCGTTCCACCAATCTCAACCAAATTTTGCATACACATAGTTTAGGACCCAGAAGGAACCGCTGGCTACGTGAATTTTCGATAGTCTTTCTCGTTCTTCTGATTTCGGCCCTGTTGCACTCAAGCACAGGCTAACCAAATCATAAAATATACTCATGAAGGAATGGCAAGGCAGATAGTTTCCATGGCAACATAGCTCAAGTCGAGACACGGCCGACTGGATGCCAGTTGCGCTCTGCACTACCGGTATAGAAAAAGAGGATTTTTACTTGAAATCCCGTTTGTTACTCAACTGCTCACACAGCACTGTCAACCGAGTTTAGCATAACAAAGACTTGACACTGCTCTACTATATATTTGTCAAATACCACTCACTCATTCAATCATCACGAAATCTCAGAAACCACCGAACGGATTGGAATGAAATTTGGTATGCAGCTTCCTCAAGGGCCGCAAATGCCCACTAAGAGAGGATTTTTGGATATTCAGGTTCTAAAGGGGTGTTAAGGGGGTAGACCTGCATTTCATTGAATAGCAATATCTCCCGATTGGTTTCACTGGGGGATGTGATACTCGGCATATAAGCTCATCATTAAAAATAAGAAGACATGTGCCTGAGGGTTTTTCGATGTGGTGTATATTATGAGGCGAAAGGGGTGAAAAGTGGGGATTGAAAGATTCCTAACGGAGCGTGTATCTCTTAAACGACATAGGCGAGGAGTTTGAAACTCAGTGAAAAAAAAATCAACATAAAAAAGTAAATATGTGTTTGACCATTTTTGCATAAATCCAATTTAAGGAGCCCATGGGGAGGGGTGAAATTCTGGGGGGGGGGGGGAAAGGAAAGGAAGTGTCCTAACTGATTGACTGACTGACTCACTCTCAAACTCAGGGAGAAAAAACTGCTTTAAAGTAAGTAAATAGCTGTTCGACAGTCCATGATAGCCGTGCAGTTACATTTTGCTTCTCAAGATTACAAAGATACATTGGGCAAATACAATAATTAAAGAAAGGAGGTAACCCAGTATACTAAATAACAAGTTTAATAACTAAAGCAAATAATAATGAACAAAAACAACATCTCGAATTTACTCCCACACTTCTAAATAGATCACAACTGCAAATCCTAAGTTGTGTCTGCATCAATCAAGTGGCATTCAAATATCCACAGTTTAACCATGACGAATGAAAGAGAAAGTGAGAGGACTCCTCGAGTTCAAGCGCGCCCCGCCCGGCAGCGCTAGAGTGGGCAAGTTCCACGCTGCTGGTCAGCTGGTCTTAGGGATAATGCCAAGGGAAAAGAATTGCTTTGTAACTGATACTCTTTTAAAAGGTAATTAGCGATTACAATTAAAACAACACGGCAGGGCACAATGGAAAATATAATTCACGGAAATAAGTACTACGGTCTCCATTACATGTTACGGAAAACACAGATTCCTGGAGTAGGCTATACAGACTGTTATTTTGTTGTTTTTTGTTGTGGCAATTTAGTTTCCTCAGATTGAGAGACTAAAGAATGTGAATTTGTGGGTCTGAATCTAATTAATGAAAATGGGGGGGAATGTCAGAGCGGCTCTTGAGAGCACTAGTGACAGAGTTGAGATGGCTATCCTCAGAGCGAGTGATGCCTATGTGGTGATTACCTAATTCCTCAATGAGGGAAATAAATTGGGCTATGGGATTGAGCGCGTTAATTACTGCTTGCCTGACTGATTTACAAAGGCTAATACCAATAGGTGGATGGATGAGGACCATCGTGGTCTGAAGGTTACTGCCATTGGGTGAAGCGTACCGTACCACAGCTCTTTCTCGAAATCAAATGTCGGGAATGAGACGTGGCCGGGTGAGGGAGTGGGTGAGCTAGAGAGTGAGGAATCTGATTTTGGTGAAGCTGGTTTAAGTGAAACGAGTGTACCATACCATCTCGTTTTTGGGTAGGCCCATTCGGAATTAGTGTTTTTGAATTGACAGGGGTATAATTTGGGCTTTTAGGGTCATCAGGGTCCTGAGTTATCAGGAATGTTATGCCCTAGTACGTTAATGTGCGAGGCTTAGTGTCAGTGCGCGACATGTTTGTGTTCGTGAGTGTATAAAAACGTGTAATGAGTAAGAGGTGATGAGAGAGAGTGGTCAAATACCTTGGTCGACCAGAGAATAAGGTAAGAGAAAAAAAAGAGACTGATAGTCAGTCTGAAAGACTGGACTTTATATCATTTTAAATGCTAGCAGCCGAGTACCAAGAAGGCAGTGCAAGAACAGGTTCTCTCACTGCCTTCTTGGTACTCGGCTGCTACATCGTACTATGACGTCACACACTTCAGTGCATTCTCGGTACATTTCGTCCTGTCACCGTAACGTAACGCCAGACCTCAGCTTAACGACGAAGTCATCAAGATCATTTAAAATGAAAAAACAAATTTACCAGTCATTCAAAGTTATCCAGTTTAAATACAATTGGAGCTGTGACGTCGAATGCGCTGATGAAATCTGAAGTTACTTGAAATAATGAATTAAATAATTAATTATTGGCTGCTTGGTAGGGTGAGGGGATGAGTTAAACTCGTATTAAAACTCGAGGGAGACAGGAGTTGCTTGCCTAGGATGGTTACAGGGTGGGTATGGTGTTGGATATTTGAATGGTAGAGGAGTGACTTAATCTGCACTGTTACTACGGGGAATGCAAATTAAGCCTATAGGAACGTAGTGGAATGGCTTGAAATATCGAAGACGCGGCGATAGTGAGGACTAGGCTTGGTAGAAAAGCTGGCAAGGCTGGCGGATCATCGATTTCATCAATTGGCGTTAGAAGATGGAGCTTGGAGCAGTGGCGTGCAGCTTGCTTGGATGCCGAACTCGGAATGACGATGGCACAAAACAGTAATATTAACAAAGAAATATGTTTGAAGTAGGCCTAAACAAAACATATAACGCTGATGTACACAAGACACAATGAACTGGATTTAAGAACTGAAAGCAAAGAAAATTTAATTTAATTCACACAAATATCTCACACAGTAGCTTCCCCCGCACTTTTCTATGACCCGGTTCGACGGAACAACAGGACACGTGTTGGACATAATCGCTTGCAGTGCTTGTAGCGGCGGGACCACAAACTACCGTTCTATAATGGCGGAGTCCTCACACTAGTTCCTTCTATTCGTCATGGTTTAACATTTAAAATAAATATCTCAGGAGAGATTATTAATTAAAAAAAACAACGTTTGAAACACTACGCCGACTTCAAATCTATACTTTGTGCACGCGTGACGATGTTTTGACTATTTGAAGGAAATAAGTACGATTACGAGATTCGTTACCATATGGTTTCCCGTCAAGCAACGAATCCGCAATTCTGCGTAAATTAGATTAGCTTAGGGAACACACACCAAGACACTTAATAATTATCCGACACCCGCTACCCTTTATCATACAAATAGATCTCCGCACGAGATCTTGACAACGTGCCAAAACACGTCTAATTGCCCAGCGGGTCTTGGTAAAATCAACACAAGCGTACGTGACTACAACAAAATACACGAGGACATGACCGAATGTCATTTTAATAATTACAATGACCACAACAATCCAAATGGATTTTAAAAAAACAAGAACAACACTATGCCCAATGGCATTTAATTATAACACACAAATAAATATCAATTCAACTTAATGCATGAAAATTATGGTCTGAGCATGGCGAGCTGTCCTTTAAATCAAGATATAGAAAACAGGCTCATCTCACTTTAAGAGAAGAGGACACGGTAACCCGGCCTCAACCTAATTAGTGTTATCTTAAATCTGTCCGTCACATATGAAGCCATTATGTCATTCACCCAGTACGTCGCATAATAATATCGGGAGCTTGCTCACAGCAGCTCTCGAACCTAGAAGTACCTTGTATTTCTTGAAAACATGTGTGTATAAAATACCTATTTTGCCCCAATAATTCTCACAGGTATTATAAGACACGACATCTCAGCCAGTAGCCTCCTCGGAGTTCATACTGCCGTTAATTATATTTTGCTGCAAACAGGAATCGTGGGCTGATTACCACGATGTTCCCTGCGCATGTAGACACACATCATCACACATCACCAAATAACGCACACCTGGGTAATGACTTCACCTCACTCTCTCCACCTGAAATACGTCCAGATTTAGGATTCCACGGAAAGACTTAAATTGCTTTCCCAAAGATCATAAAATCATTACTTCCTTAGTTTTACAGATTACAAAGAGAACTATGGTTCCCTGCAAATAAAATTTCTCTAGGAAACTCACAACAAAAACGCCTGTTTATCAAACACAATGTTAAAATGTTACCCCCCAAATTCTAAGTTTACCGTTAAGTTTTATTCTACAAAAGCGCCATTTATCGCTCAAACCATAAAATTCCGCTCAAGCGATATGAACAATACACTGTACACGGATTGTACATTTACAAGTTACATGACAATCAATTAAATCAGAACAAAAAAATTGTCACGCACGACATTATAATCGAGTGTCGGTAACCGAATAAAAATCAAACTACAATAAAAAATACAAGAAAAGTATTTACATTTCCCCAGCTTATCTAACTACGACTAAAATTGAATAATCAATATGTGGTACTTATCCCTCCGCCAAAACATCTCAGCTCACGTCGCCACTCATAACCCAGCAGTTATTTAGCCGGACTTGGACATATTCGCTGGCGTGTCCATGGTCATCCTTCCAACTGTTGGCCTCGTTCCAGACATCTTGGTTTTCTTAGGATAGAAATGTTCAGTTATTTCACAGTACTACAATTACTACTAAAATTGCTAAATGAGCTGATAATATCCACTCAAAGTCCTGAGCAATTTATTCGAAGAAAAACATTCCCTAATTATTTGTAAGACTGAAGCTTCTACCATTCACACGCAAATTATACACATTTAAATACTTGAAGAACTCGTCAGAGTTTAGAAGTTAATATTTCGTCAACACAAGTGTCGCCCACGACACATCGAAATAAAGTCAAGTGTCCCTCATGACACCTCAAAATAAAGTCAGTTCAACCACCAGCTTGGCTACATTTATAGAGAACACAGCAAATTGACAGTGGTGGGGACAATTTCAAAAAATAATTTGGAGTTTTTAAGTTACGGACTTGCGACTAATTTCATTTAGCTTCTCTTATTGCGCAGGTTAAGAATCTGATCGGCGGAGACACAAATGATCATAGGTTTTATTAATATTCAATTTTGCGCCAAATCAAAGGTACGCCAGTTTTTCGCGGGCCTTATGCGTGCCTAGCTTCATTCGTTGGTTCAAATTCATCTCGGAGAGTTTGACCTGGAGACTCCTCCCCAATTTATGACGTACAAGCATCTTCTTCCTGTCAGATCCTGCTCCCCCTACTCTTGCCAGCGTAAATCGGTATCAACCGTCTCATGGCCTACTAACTGAAGCCACGCATATTGGACGTTGACCTCTTCAGTTCCCGGAATTATGGCACACTTTTCCTTGTCTCAAAAACTTGGTTTAAATATACTTGCCTTGTCGTCCAACTCCCAATAGTTGCAACATATTTCCTCAACACGAATCCACCGCTGCGTGTCTGAACACCCTCTTTCAAATATAATAAAATAAAATATGAATCATTATTATATCAGATGATATCATAAGGGTTCAATGGCGAGGGGTCAAATTCTGAAAAAAGAAAATTGAAAGAAAATGTCCTGACTCACTCACTCACTCACTCATCATCGTCCAGCCAAAATTATTGAAGTTAGAAACATGACAGTTTGGGGATATGTTCAATGTATGTCAAAACCGTCTAC
The DNA here is from genome assembly GCA_946902985.2 of Meconema thalassinum. Classification (NCBI taxonomy): domain Eukaryota; kingdom Metazoa; phylum Arthropoda; class Insecta; order Orthoptera; family Tettigoniidae; genus Meconema; species Meconema thalassinum. The sequence goes on from OX336394.1 coordinate 184,140,322, forward strand.
TAAGGGAGGATTATCGGATATTCAGGTTCTAAAGGGGTCTTAAGGGGGTTAAACCTGCATTTCATTGAATAACAATATCTCCCGATTGGTTTCAATGGGGGATGTGATTCACGGAATATAAACTCATCATTAAAAAGTAAGAAGACACGTGTCTGAGGGTTTTTCGATGTGGTGTATATTATGAGGTGAAAAGGGTGAAAAGTGGGGATTGAAAGATTCCTAACGGAGCGTGTATCTCTTAAACGATATAGGCGAGGAGTTAGAAACTCAGCGGAAAAAAATCAGCATAAAAAATTAGTAAATATGTGTTTGACTGTTTTTTCATAAATCCAATTTAAGGAGCCCATGTGGATGGGTGAAATTCTGTGGGGAGTGGAGGGGGAACAGGAAAGAAAGTGTCCTTACTGATTGACTGACTGACTCACTCATCAAACTCAGGGGGAAAAACTGCTTTAAGGTAAGTAAATAGCTTTTCGACAGTTTTTTTTGATCAATCAAATTGAAGGGGTTCATCGGGACGGGTGAAATTCTGAAGAAAATAAATGAAAGAAAATGTCCTGACTCATTCACTCACTCATCATCACCCAGTCAAAAATATTGTAGTTGGAAACATGGCACTTCGGGGATATGTTCGTTGTATGTCAAAACCGTACACTAAGGGAGGATTTTTGGATATTCAGGTTCTAAATGGGTCTTAAGGGGGTTAAACCTGCATTTCATTGAATAACAGTATCTCACGAGTGGTTTCATTTGTGGATGTGATACTCGGCATATAAACTAATCATTAAAAATAAGCAGACATGTGTCTAAGGGTTTTTAGATGTGGTGTATTATTATGAGGTGAAAGGGGTGGAAAGTGGGGGTTGAAGGATTCCTAACGGAGCGTGTAGGCCTATCTCTTAAACGGCATAGGCGAGAAATTTGAAACTCAGCGAAAAAAAATCAGCTTAAAAAGTACGTAAATCGGTGTTCGACCGTTTTTTCATAAATTAATTAAGGGGCCAATGGGGTGTGGTGACATTCTGGGGGGAAAAAGGAGAGAAAGTGTCCTAACTGACTGACTAACTCACTCACTCATCAAACTCAGGGGAAAAAGACAGCTTAAAAATAAATTAATAGGCGTTCAAGCGCTTTTTCATCATTCCAATTTAAGGGGCCCATGGGGAGGGGTGAAATTCTGGTAAAAATATTCAAAGAAAATGTCCTGTCTGACTCACTCACTCATCACGCCCAGCGAAAACTATTAAAGTTGGAAACCTGAAATATTTGGAATATGTTCGCTGTATGTCAAAAACGTCAACTAAGGAATGATTTTTGTTTATTCGGGTTTTAAAGAGGTGTTAAAGGGGTAAACGTGCATTTCATTGAATAACGATATATCATGATTTGTTTCTTTGGGGATGTGATATTCGGTATATAAACTAATCATTAAAAATAATCCGACATATGTCTAAGGGTTTATCGACGTGGTGTATATTATGAGGTGAAAGGGGTGAAAATTGGGGGTTGAGGGATTCTTAACGGAGCGCGTATCTCTGAAACGAATGGGCGAGAAGTTTGAAATTCGGCGGGAGAAAACAGCTTAAAATACGAGTAAATAGGTGTTCGAACGTTTTTTTTTCATAAATCCAATTTAAGGGCCCCTTGGAGAGGGGTGAAATTCTGGGGAAAAAAAAAAACAGGAAAGAAAATGTCCTAACTGATTGACTCACTCACTCACTCATCAAACTCAGGGATAAAACAGCTTTAAATAAGTAAATAGGTGTTCGACCCTTTGTTTCATAAATCCAATTTAAGGGGTTCATGGGGAGGGGTGAAATGATCAAAAATAAATGGAAGAAAATGTCCTGACTGACTCACTCACTCATCATCGCCCAGTCAAAATTATTGAAGTTAGAAACATGAAATGTTGGGGATATGTTCGTTGTATGTCGAAAACGTCCACTAAGGAAAGAGTTTTGGATATTCAGGTTCTAAAGAGGTGTTAAGGGGGTAAACGTGCATTTCATTGAATAACAATATTTCACGAGTGGTTTCATTTGGAGATGTGATACTTGGCATATATACTAATCATTAAAAATAAGCTGACACATGTCTAATGGTTTTCGATGTAGTGTATATTATGAGGTGAAAGGGATGAAAAGTGGGGGTTGAAAGATTCCTAACGGAGCGTGTATCTCTTAAACGACATAGGCGAGGAGTTTGAAACTCTGAGGAAATCAATCAGCTTAAAAATCGGCCTAAATAAATACATAAAATAAATAGATGTTCGACCGTTTTTTCATAAATGCAATTTAAGGGGCCTATGGGGAGGGGTGAAATTCTGGAAGAAAAACGTCCACTAAGGAAGAAATTTTGGATGTTCACTCTCATCGACCAACCAAAACTATTAAAGTTAGAAGAATTATATTTTGGGGATATGTTTGTTGTGTGTCGAAAACGTCTACTAAGGAGGGATTTTTGGATATTCCGGTTCTAAAGGGGTGTTAACGGGTTTAAACCTGCATTTCATTGAATAACAATATGACACGACTATGACGCGAGCGAAGCGAGGCTAAAAATGAGATGGTGTGTGTCTGTGTATTACTCAATCACAAAAGTACCACTGGTCCGATTTACATGAATTTTACATGGAAGTAGCTGATTTACCTGGTTAACATATAGGTTACTTTTGATTTCAATATTTGCACTATTTAAAGATGGCGACCATTTTAGTGACGTCACTACACCCTTTATTTTCAAACTTTCATATTTCCATTTCAATTAAAAAGAGAACGCTAAGAAATAGCAAACTTTTACGAGGTTTAAAATTACATTTTCTATCCGAAAGGTATCTCCAACGGTTAGCGAGTAAAACCTAAATTTGTGCTATAAAACACGGTCAACGCCGAGCGGTGTAGATGAACAAAATGTTCCATCCTTAATATCCCTCTGCGCAGCACCTCGCCTATCCCCTGTTTTAACTGTCACCTTCACTTCTTAATTTATTTGTGACGCGTAGCGAAGCACGGGTACTTCAGCTAGTTATATATAATCCAAAATTGACTGATCACCGCAGGGCTCAAACCACTTCACCTAGAAAGCTGAAATTTTGCATTTTGTCTTATCCGAGTATGTAGAGGCTCACTAAGAAACTGTTTTTGAAAATTCAATTTGTAAGTGACTTTTTCGGCCCTTTGGCATTGAGCATCCAAAATTGACTCATCGACGCAGGGCTCAAACGACTAGACCTAGAAAGCTGAAATTTTGCATGTTGGTTGATCCGAGTATCTAGGGGCTCACTAAGAAACGGTTTTTGAACATTCAATTTGTAAGTGACTTTCTTCGGCCCTTTGGCACTGAGCAAGGACAGTCGGTACAAAGATGGGATTTAGCTCATTTTAATCCGCGAAATACGAGAAACAACACTCGGAGGTCCTGTAGGGACCCCGAAACTCACTTTTAAAGTTCCTAAAATGAACGGTTTCGGAGATATTCCCAAATAACTGTGTTCCCTCTGAGAAACAGATCAACGTTACTATGGCAACCGCTGAAATTTCGCAGACTGGGGATAGTTTTCTTGCAATATCTCGATAACCGTTCGTTTTAGTGCCTTAAAACGCTGGGTTCGGTTCCCACTTCATAGAAGTGGAAACCACGAACATTGCTCCTCGCATTGATACGTGCAAAATGAGCTATACTCGATATTTCTACGAGCAAATCGACTTCGAAAGTCTCATCTATTATATACTAGCAGAAGTACCCGTTCTTCGAACGGTGATCGTTGTTAACACCAGACATTATCAATTGAGCTACTGTTGCAATGGTTAGCGATTTGTAATTCCTTCAAATTTATCAGAACGAAGTTAGTTTTCTGGGAATATCACACACACGGTTAATTTAAGGCCCTTAAAATGTAGTTTTCGGAGACCCTTTATAGATTCCCGAATTTTGTGTCTCACATTGAGAAGCGCAACATATGCTTCGGTCGTCCTTCTAGGATAATTTTTATATTTCGCCTATTTTAGCATGTATTGAGAAGTTTTTCTCTATATCCACCCTTCTACTGTATGAAAAGTGCGGTGAAGAGTTTTATAAATGATTGGTGGATTGACTCTCATGGTTACCATACCTAATTTTACGATTCTCCAAGCATCCGAACACGAGTTATAGACGTAGGCTACATAAAGATACAAAGAAAGACAGACAGACAATTCTATTTTCTACAATATATTACCGAGATATCCGAATATGGGTATATCTACCACACAGTATCAAACAAATTCATCCTTACGATGAACCAGTTTGTCGACAAAAAAGTTAAAATATGCTCTCAGACTAAATTCACCTAACGTGTACGTCCTGACGTGAAATATAATTGAAAGCCTTGTAGACGAAACGCAATACACGTCACATAAAAACTGACCCTCTACGTTGTGCTAGGTGCCGATACACAGGAAGACCTCTTTCATAAATTATAAAGGCTTGTAGTGCATGAAAATTCAGGCTCGTTAGCCTCAAATTGCCCAAATTTCTAAAAGCCGCAAAAAAATGCTGGTTCAATTCACGAATTTTTGAAAATAATGTTACTGTTTGGAGATATAATAGACCTTCTGTACTATATGTCGAACGTGAAAATTGCATGAAGAAATTCTAGGTTACCCCTTGACCCCCTTAATTGCATTGATGAATTGTACAGTCTACGTTAGTTCCGTGATAACCTCATAGCCATTTGCAAACTTTCACAGAAATGTAATAAATGGAGTGACATTGCTTCTTACAGAAATAGAAGGAAATTTGTAAGCCACCCCTTGATATAATGTTCTCATGGTTACCGATTTGCATTCCTTCATTAGTTTGTTAAATTAAATTAAATTAGTTTTCTGGGAATATTTCAGTAACTGTTGGATTTAGAGCCTTATAATGTAGTTTTCGAGGACCCTTTAGGGCCCCGAGTTTTGTTTCTGGCACCGAGGGGATTTGTCTCGTCGTTGTACGCCATAATATAATACTAATAATAATATAATATAGGGAGAAATTATAACACCTATTTTTTTAAATGATTAATGCAGCCAATGGCCATGTACTTTTCTTTTCAGGACGGGTCAGGGAAGGGATATTATCAGAGAAAGAAGCATTCAATCACGCATGAGCAAAATGGAAATGGCCTACCATTTAACTAAGGACATCTATAAGAAAAGGTCAATATCCTTCAACGCAAAACTAAAACATTACTGCAGTGTCATCCGTCCGGAGGTCTTGCATGCTTCTGAATGCCTCACGATGAACAAAAAAGGCTTGGTCGAGAAACTGGAGGCCAAAGAAAGAAAAATTTTGAGAAAGATATTGGGTTCCATCACAGACAATGGGGAATACAGAAGACGGCATGACCATGAACTATATACTCATGTGGAGAAGATAAGTAACGCCATCCGGAAGAGAAGGATACCATTTTTTGGCCATGTGAAACGAATGAGCCCAGCGAGACTGACCAACCGCAACATAACTTACTTTCAGGAGAGGAAAACAAAATGGGCCTGGTTCATTGAACGGGATAAAGATCTGAAAGAAGTGGGGATTGCACCAACAGACATTCAGGAGTGCGTCCCACTCAAAGGGAAACTTCAAGCTTGTAAAGGTTTCCAAGAAAAACCGAAGCTGAAAACGGGAAAGATTTGGACCGAGGAACGGAAGGAAGTCCGCCGAGAACGAATGCGGGCGTACAGGGCAAACATGAAAGCCAGTAGGAGACGGTTGGAATGACGCGGTCCATAGATGGCCTATACGAAATGAATGAATGAATGAATGAATGAATAATATGGGGATAGGAATATAATAGACCTGCCGTACCACACCCGCAGGTGTAAATCGCGTGAAAAAATTCTAGAGTACCCCTTGATCCCATTAAGCGCGTTAAACGTATTGATGAATTTTACGGCTTAATTTGGTTCCGTGATAACCTTCTAGCCGTTTGCAAACTTTCACAATAATGTAATTAATGGAATTGCATTGCGTCTTACAGCAATAGATGGACCTCTGAGATTATGTTGCCATGGTTACTGGCTCGCATTTGTTCATTAGTTTATTAAATGAAATTAGTTTTCTGGGAATATCTCAAATACGGTTGGTCTTAGGGCCTTAAAATGTGGTTTTCGGGTACCCGAGTTTTGTCTCTCACATTGATGGGCTGAAAATGAGCTTTTTCTCGTCCTTCTACGCCTATTTCAGCATGTATTTTAGGGGGTAGGCCCCCTTTTATGAGGGGTACGGAGAAGCGTTATATCAATGATAAGTGTCGTGCCTCTGATGGATATCTGTACCAAATTTTACGTTGATACACCCAGCCGTTCTCGAGTTATAAGGGAACAAATTTGTCCACAGACGAACAAACAGACAGACAGACAAAAAAAATTCGCGCGCATCCATCAAAAACAGTCTGAAACGCGTAAACAACTCAATTTTCCGTAGAAATTCAGAGAAAAACAGACAAACTTTCATTTTTATATATAGCGAGATATACTGCACCGGTCGGTGTTGACCGTGTTTTATTGCACAAATTTAGGTTTCACTCGCTAACCGTTGGAGATATACGAAAAGTGATAAGGACCTTTCGGATAGAAAATTAAATGTTAAAGCTCATGTATGCCATCAAAAGTTTGCTACTTCTTAGCGTTCTCTTTTTATTTGAAATGGAATTATGAAATTTTGAAACCAAAGGGTGTAGTGACGTCACAAATGTCGGTTTTACTCGCTAACCGTTGGAGATACACGAAAAGTGATAAGGACCTATTGGATAGGAAATTGAATTTCAAAGCTCGAATTTGCCATCAAAAGTTTCCTATTTCCTATCGTTCTCTTTTTATTTGACATGGAAATATGAAATTTTGAAACCAAAGGGTGTAGTGACGTCACTAAAATGGTCCCCATTTTTTAAAAGTGCAAAATTTTGAAATCAAAAGTATCCTATATGTAAACCTGGTAAATCAGCTACATCCATGCTAAATTTCATTTAAATCGGACCAGTGGTTCTTGCGTTATTGAGTAACACACAGACAGACAGACAGAAAGACAGGCACACACCATCACATTTTTAGCCTATTTTCAATTTTGAAAAAATAGGCTTATGAGATCACCTTTTGTCCGTGTATGTGTGCGTGTGTGTGTGTGTGTGTGTGTGTGCGTGAGGTGTGTGTGTGTGTCCTCCTAATAAATTCTAAACGGCTGGAGCGATTTCAATGAAACTCGGTAAGTTCATAGCACTATTCTGGGCGACCCCGACCGTGCCCTTCAAATTTTGGTACGTCTCACCAATCCAACATGGCGGCTGTGCGAAATATTTCACCAGCATTCAATATCTCCGAAACTATTCCCGATATCACCCTGGAATTTATTACGGTGATAAAGGGAACTACTAGAAGTTCACCTATGTGACTTTTGAGAAACTGGTAACTATAAAACCAACAAGGCGGCCACGCGAATTTGCGACTTTTAAATAGACGTTTCTCGCGATTTAACCAACTAAACGCAATGAAACTTGGTACAGTATATGTTTATACACATTGTAATGCACCGACATCTAACTTCGTTCAATTGTTTACATAACGACAAGATGGCGGATGTGCGAAATATTTCACCGGCATTCTATATCTCTGAAACTATTAGCGGTATCACCCTAATATTTTGCACGAAGATAAAGGGCACTACTGGAAGTTCACCTATAAGACTTTCAAAAACCGGTTAACTACAAAACGAACATCGCGGCCAAGCGAATTTGAAAATTTTAAAGAGACCTTTCTCGCGACTTAATGTTCCAAACGCTATTAAATCTGGTACAGGAAATATTTATACACATTGTAATGCACTGGTATCTAATTTAGTTCAATTGTTTACATAACCTCAAGATGGCGGCTGTGCGAATTTTGAAAATTAAGTTTTTATTTCTTGTGTCGTAATCATGCGATCGAAGTGAAAGTTTGAATAATAATCATCCGCAATAATTTTCCTTTAATGGTACATGACTCTATGGCCTATACATTTAGAAATCCAACATGACGACCATCCGAAATATTTAGACGGCTCTGAATATCTACGAATCTATTATAGCAATCACACTGAATGTTTTTATGTTCATAGGGGCTATGAACTTAAGTTCGTCTATAGGACTTTAAATAACCTGGTGATAACAAATCCAACATGGCGGCGACGCGAAATATAAATATTCACATGAACGTTTCTCGCAATTTAACCATCCGAGTGCAGTGAAACGTTGTACAGTAAATCCGTATACGAATGTTAATCCACTGGCATCTAATTTATTTCAATTGTTTCCATAACCACAAGATGGCAGCTGTGCAAAATTTTAAAATCTCGTTTTTACTTCTTGTGTTCTGAAGTTTGAATGCTTCACGTACACAATAATCTTCATGTAACAGTATGTAGCTTTAGGACCTACATATATAAAATCCAACATGGCGACCATTCGAAATATTTAGTCGGTTCTCAATATCTACGAATCTATTACAGCAATCAAACTGAAATTTTGTATGTTGATAGTGGCAGTTAACATAAGTAGGATATATGAAAATAGGCTGTATAGTTCTTCACGGAACTGCTTGTTATATATTAGTATGATAATTCAAAATTGACTCATCACCGCAGGGCTCAAACCACTACACCTAGAAAGCTGAAAATTTGCATGTTGGTTGATCCGAGTATCTAGAGGCTCACTATGAAACGGTTTTTGAAAATTCAATTTGTAAGTGACTTTTTTCGGCCCTTTGGCACTGAGCAGGGACAGTCGATACAAAGATGGGATTTAGCTAATTTTAATCCGCCAGATACGAGAAACAACACTCGGAAGTCCTGTAGGGACCCCAAAACTCATTTTTAAAGTTCCTACAATGAACGGTTTCGGAGATATTCCCAAATAACTGTGTTCCCTCTGAGAAACAGATCAACTTTACTATGGCAACCGCTGAAATTTCGCAGACTGGGGATAATTTTCTTGCAATATCTCGAAAACCGTTCGTTTTAGGGCCTTAAAACGCTGGGTTCGGTTAAACCACGAACATTGCTCCTCGCATTGATACGCGCAAAATGAGATATATTTTATATATAGAGGTGGTTTCTGGGGTCGGATACGATCGTGATTTTGGGTCTTACTCTAATTTACAGTGTTAAGATGCTTTCTATTTTGCACGGTATGCCTTCATTTTCTTTATAAATTTGTTTTTTGTTAACTGAATATTTCTTTTCGCCAATATTGATCTGCCCTTTTTCGTTTTTTACCATGATCAGTAACTCATATTCACAGACGAATATGACCGGCTGTCACGTTAAATTATTATTTTTTCTTAGTTACTCTTACTGAGGAATTGGGCAAACTTATTTCAATAAAGTTGGTATTTTGTCTTTCACGGCCATTGAATCATCGCACAAGGCACGACTTAAACCTGGAAAAGTTGCTGAGTTGGGCTAATGGACTAATGGTGCAGCAGAAAGGAGGAGAATTGAAGATTTTGAAATATGATGATACAGGAGAATGATGATCAGATGGGGAGATAGGGTAACAAATGAAGAGGTATTAAGACGAGTGGGAGAGGAGAGATGTTTCTGGCGACTGCTAATGAAGAGAAGAGATAGGAGGGTAGGACACATATTAAGACACCCAGGAATAGCAAGCTTAGTTATGGATGGGAGTGTCGAGGACCAGAACTGTAGGGGTAAACCAGGGTTAAACAGATTGCCTCGGATGTAGGGTGTGGTAGCTATGTAGAGATGAAACGATTACCTCAGGAGAGGGAGACTTGGAGGGCTGCATCAAACCAGTTAAAAATTGAAGACTCAAACAACAATAATCAGGAATTTTAATTACTTAGAGAGGCATGTGAGGCAAAAGTGTTGTTGGAGAATTTCAATCCCTGGGATGTAACACTGGAAGTGACTACATAATGTACATCAGCGGCCAAGGTGAGAGATATTTAACTAAAGGTATATTAATAGCGATATATTGACGTTCAAATCATCAATAAGTATGGCCAAATGACATCCAGAATAGCTTAAGTAATGTACCCATGTGATTAATTTCCATGGAAAACATGCTTCAGCCTCCAGCCAGCATCAGTCCTCAGGCGTGTACCGTCCTCCCACTGAGCAGTTGCATATTTTTGATCTGAGACTAAAAGGTATCAACTCTAAAGTAATAAAGCACAACTCTATTCTAAAGACTTTAATTAATCTCTAAATCATGGCTTCAAACAAACAAAAACACAATCCCAACAATATAACACAAAACAATGCAAAATTACTCCTACAATCCACTAATATTCGCACTTTATCCTAGCAAATCCCAATGATAATAATTCATTTACCATGAGATTGACATCAAACTTCATTCTCAAGTGCGCTGATGCACAGGTAAATTACACATAAACTGTACTTATAATCTTATGTCACCTGTTGTGACCCCTTTAATTTCACAATCTTAATTGTTTATTCTCAACACATCCTAATTTACATTATGCGCTCAACTGTGTTCTGTATATCTCTTCCCACCAAATGCTTTACCATGCATTAACCAATTTATGGGTTGCACATCAAATTTACTTGCAACTCCACAGTTACTTGTAATCATACCCCTTTCTGCAGTTCCCTTCTGCAGTTCACTTCCTACAGTTCCACTGTATGCTGTCATGAGTTCAATTTCAAAGATTCCGTTACCGCTGTGTCGGATGGTATATAATGCTACCCTTGCGTGGGCATAGCCTATGGCATCTAGTGTCGACCTTTAGAACAAAGTGACAATGTCAGTATAAAAATGCAACTTTCAACACCTCATAAGTTTGATAAATATTACATCATCGGGATGATCCTTAATTATCAATGTGTTTCAAACCACACAAATTCATTATACAATACAACAACGACTCTTCTTTTTATTACAAACAGGGTTTCAAAGTCTCTCCACTCTAAATGTCAAGCTTCAAGGGTCGTTTAAAAATCTCTCCCTCGGCCCTTCCTGTATAATGGGCTGAGTCGGGCGGTAACAAAACACTCATTCCGTCCTTTACTAGCTTCCCTCTCGCTTTATCTCTCGCTTTATCTCCAAGCAGTAACAAGTGACTTTAAATACAATAGTGCAGTTTCAATGACCTACACATCCCATATGATTTATCTTAAACCGTATGCAAGATAGGTTATGGACTTGTTTAAACATTTATTTCTAACCTTAGGATACTAATAACTGGCCTCAACAGGTCCATATACATTATATGAAGGAACGAGATTCATCAATCACTGGTCGAACTGGCTAGCCGGCATCTTATTAAATGATACGGTCAGGCACATCCTGCCGCCAACAAAATTCACTTCCCAGGAGCTGAATTATTTCAATAGCTAGTTCACGGTCGATATCAGGTGTCATGTTGAGGTTTCCATTGTTATCCTCCCATACACCACTGGATTCGAACCCAGAACATTTCATGGCCATCCACAGAGCTAGGGTCAATCACTAATTACGCTCTGGCCATAATAAATATCTCTGTATGCCCTAGGCTATACGAGATTTCACACGTCGAATAGATTACCTGGCTCCCCTGACCATTGTGCTATGATCCCGTCCTTTAATTAGTAAGATAAATCTATCAATTACTCTTACAAGCTTATTCACAAGCTGAAAATTCAATTCTCTATTAAACTCTTCCATTTCCTAGATTCTTGCATATTTATTTCCATTATCATGATATACTCTGATATTAAATTGCTTTGCTTAGCCCTCCATGTATAATATTACTGCTCGGATAGATAAATATTCCAATTAGCATATATATTTTTCTTACATCCATTTTTCCCTGATGTGTATTCGTTTATTCTTCTTATTATTATTATTATTATTACTGACATGAATTACCATAACCGACACAACGTAACCCTTTACAATAACCGAACATCCGTGTTCGTTACGTTAAGTTTTTATATAACTTAATTGCCATTTTACAATAGTGGTAACGATTTATCCACTCAATGATGTACAAAGACATCTCAACTTGACTAAAATCAACACAACAATAATATTTTGAGGTTCTACCTCCTAAAATTGACTCTTATTGGCATATTCTATAAATTTTGAAATCACTCAAAATACAGTGGACTATAATTGCTACAAAATCATGGTTTTTGGGTACTTACATTGGTTAATCCGATGGCTCCAACCACGCATTTCTTCCTGTAATGCCCGCCATTATTTTCAAATTAGCAGGGCATTCTTACACTTCTCACACACATTATGCATAACTTTTGCCTTACAAAACACACGGACTTTTCTTTTCCATGTTGAAGCTGTCGCTTCCTTATTCACACAACACGTTATAGCACTTGTTACACTATTAATTTTACATATATTTAACAGATCATCACTAAAATCACACGAATGCTTATGTACATTTCTTAATGGTTGACCTCTCCGTGCAGAATATCAAAAATGCAGGCCCTGAAGATCTATTCTTCACTGCTATCCGCATCTCGATTGAAAGTCTCGATTCTCTGCCTACGGATTCCTATCGGTCCCCCAAACTGTCTATCAATGTCTATCCTTAGATAAATTTCCTGATATCGCATAAATATGCTTGCATATCGTCCTAAGCATTAATTATATTGGTATTCCTATGAAATTTCACCAATCGCATAACACAGTTTATCTCTGCGCATTCCGTCATCCTATGTCTAACCAATAGTTTACATACTGCGCTCAACCCTTGTACATTGTACTTGTACACATTACCACTTTCAATTGTCCTACCCTGTATATCACACGATACATTTCCTACGTGCTCAATAACAATCGCTCGTACTGCCGACTATACAAGTGTGGCACGACTGTCCTTAATAATTGTGATTAATAAATGCCTTACTGCATGGCTCTTCATGTTGAAGTCCGAGCGTCCCTTCTCTGAACTCGGTAACGTGCATTTTGCATTGGACTGCGTTCAACTGACCACATTAATCGTTATTAATTCATGCTTACTGCATGATTATTATGTTGCTGCAATTAAACTGTTAAAGTTCGCGCGTCTCTTCTCTGAGCTCGGATGACGTGCTCCCTGCGCTCAAGTATGGTTCAACTGGCTGCGTCTGTTCTTTCTCTGGCCCTTGTATCCGTTTGGAGAGAAAAAGTAGACCGAAAATTTCCCTGCAGCGTCATTTTCTCTCACAGTATGATTCTGGTCTTGAAATAAAGTTTTTATGGTGCATTTTTCCTCGCTGATCACAGATCTGTCTGCGTGCTCCAGGATCGATCGGCCAATTAATTAATATTAATTGCCTTTGCCAGCGCTTCCCCAAGCCGCGTCCTAGGTAAATCCCCGACGACATGGTCAGATCTCGCCGCTAACCTCATATTTACTGTGTCCCTGCGCGTTCCATTAAATCTGCCTCGATTTCAATGTTTAATGGCTTGATAATTAGCCTCTCGGCTATACATTCACATAGGTGCAAGCCTCATGTCTCTGAGTTACTCAAATCACGAGTAATCATTAAATTACACTGGTATCTCCCCATCCCCCTGGCAACTTCCTTATGTAACGGGGAATAACTTGACAATATATTACCCTCCTGACCTGCTCCAGACGGTCTAAGTAGGTCACAGAGAGTGACACGGCTCAAAAAAACCACGCCCCTATTCCAGAGTCATTTGACAACTGTCAAACGCTCAAACTTTCTGTGCTCAAGTCCAGAATTGTATACCTCATACAGCCCAATAATGCAGTATTCTGCTATTATTCCCTGCATTATATTAACAAACTAGCTGGTACCCGCGGCTTCGCTCGCGATCAAGACAATGGGGACGATGCATTATTGCTGATAATTGGTTTATTCTATTACAGCAATCGTGGCTACAGGTGGGTCGATTCTAATTCTGAAAATTCTGATACATACAGTATATTGATATGAGCAGCAAAAGTGGGAATTGTGGGAGTTGTGAAAGTCTGCAGGGTACGATGTTACATTATGTGAACACATTTGAAAATTTTGGTTTTGGTTTTGCCATCTTCTGCTGAGACATAACGATTTTGTTGTCCGGATACTCGCCAGCACGCCACATACAGTTGTCCATGAGAAAAAATGGTTTTGTCTAAACGTACACCTGGAATGGCGAATCTATCGGAATATGGGGAATTAAAAGTATATTTCCTTAAGCTATTCTGGGTATAATTTTGCCACACTTATTGATGATTTGAACGTCAAAATGTCGCTATTAATAGACCTATAGTAAAACATCTCTCACCTGGGCCGCTGATGTACGTTATGCAGTCTCTTCCCGTGTTACATCCCAGGGATTGAAATTCTCCAACAACCCTTTTGCCTCACATGCCTGTCTAAGTAATTAAAATTCCCGATTGTTGTTGTTTGAGTCTTCAGTTTTTTGACTGGTTTGATGCAGCCCTCCATGCCTCACTCTCCTGGGCTAATCGTTTCATCTCTACATAGCTACCGCGCCCTACATCTGAGGCAATCTGTATAACCCTGGTCTACCCCTACAGTTCTTGTCCTTGACCCTCCCACCCATAACTAAGCTTGCTATTCCTGGGTGTCTTAATATGTGTCGTACCAACCTATCTCTTCTCTTCATTAGCAGTCGCCAGAAACATCTCTTCTCTCCCACTCGTCTTAATAGCTCTTCATTTGTTACCCTGCCTACCCATCTGATCTTCATAATTCTCCGGTAACACCACATTTCAAACGCTTCAATTTTCCTCTTTTCTGCAGCACCATTAGTCCATGTTTCACTTCCTTATAGTGTCACGCTCCAGACAAAAGCTTTCAAAAATGACATCCTAATACCTAAATGCATATTCGATGTCAGCAGATTCCTTTTCTGTAGAAATGCTTTCCTTGCCTGAGCCAACCTGCTTTTTATATCCTCTTTGCTTCGTCCATCACTGAATATTTTGCTTCCTAAGTAACAGAAGTCTCCTACTTCCCGTAGCGTTTCACCTGCCAATTTGATGTTCATAGAGGTTTCTGATTTATTTCGGCTGCATTCCAATAATTTTGTTTTACATTTATTGGTTTTCATCATGAATTCATTCGTCAAGACGGAGTCCATACCATTCAAAAACTCGTTCAATTCTTCTGGCGTATTGGCCAAGATGACGATGTCATCAGCAAATCTCAGAGATGAAATTATTTCTCCTTGAATCTTCACTCCTACTTTAAATTGTTCTCCAATTTCCTGATTATTGTGTTTTTAGAGCTCTTTGAAATGCGTTGCCCTCACACATGGTGCAGATGCATTGTCAAAGGAAAACATTCCATGTTACGAACTTGGGCCACATAACCTGTACCGAAAGCCTATTCTGGACAGCAGTTCCTTGAACTCAGATTTGCCAACATGTTATTGTATCTTTCCATTTGGTATGACTCTGTACCTCAACATACAGAAGAGTGCTTTAAAAAT
The DNA here is from genome assembly GCA_946902985.2 of Meconema thalassinum. Classification (NCBI taxonomy): domain Eukaryota; kingdom Metazoa; phylum Arthropoda; class Insecta; order Orthoptera; family Tettigoniidae; genus Meconema; species Meconema thalassinum. Next base: position 184,155,755 of record OX336394.1, read on the forward strand.
TATGTCTTGTGTAAATTTTGGAAAAGGTAGTGAGTGTGGTTTTTGCCGGAGTGGATACTCGCTAGTAGAAATTATTTTCAGTAAAATAGACTGGTTCACAATTTGGTAAGTGCACATTGAGGTATATGACGGCGGGATGCCGTAAGTGTTAAGGAAACGGCAATAGCCGCCTCAGAGCTTCGCTGCTACTGAAATAATGACCAGACTGATATTTGTACTTACCTATACGGGATTTGTGAGCCCAGTGTTTATGAAATTAAACGTAGCTATATCGCTAACTTTATTTAATAGCCGCTACTGTAGTGTTTAAAATGTAAAGGTGGTATTAGAAGGCGCTTTACCTAATTTCTTTACCCCTGGCACTACAGCCCCTGCGGGGCCTAGGCCTATCATGCGACCGCTTCCCAGCCATTTGGCCTGCAGATATTGTGGTCACGCGTGGTCAGTGCATCGTGTCCCCTCGGCCGTTAATCTTGTTCTTCGTGACCGGGGCGATGCCTCACTATCAGACAGCTACTCAATAATTGTCTTCTCGAAGCTGAGTGTACCTCGTTGCAGACCTCACGCCAGAGTATAAAATCACTGATGGAGCCGGGAATTGAACCCGGGACCTCCGGATGCGTGGCAGGTGCGCTGCCCTGTTCTTATTGTGTTTATATATATCTTGAAAGAGATAATAAATGGATTGGCATTGCCTCCTACAGGGATATGTAGAAAATCGGTTGTCACACCTTTAGTTACTGTTGCCATGGAAACGGACTTGCCTTTAGTTCATCAGTTTATCAGAGCGAGGTAGTTTTCTGCGAATATCTTCGAAACTGTTGGTTTTAGGGCCTTAAAATGTGGTTTTCGGTGTCCCGTAGGGACATACTGAGTATTGTATCTTGCGTCGAGGGGCGTAAAATGAGCTTTGTCCGGTCTTTATGCGACAACTTCGATATTTTGCCCCGGTTGAGCATTTTTGGTGACTTTTCAGTAATGTTGCCTGTTCCACGGGAACAATGATTTATTTCCGGATGAAAGGTAGCCTATATGTTATCCCAGGGTATAAGCTGTCTCCATATCAAATTGCATCCAAATCCGTCCAGCCGTTTTAGTGTCAAGAGGTAACAAACTAACACACAGACACACACACACACAGACTTTCACAATTATAATATACTAGCAGGTACCCGCGGCTTCGCTCGCGATGAAGACAATGGGGTCGATGCATTATTGCTGACAATTGGTCTATTCTATCACATCAATCGCGGCTACAGGTTGTGCCCAACTCTAGGAATGGGTATTCCAAGTTTCAGACACCTAGATATCAAGGGAAAGGCTGTAGCCGCTTTTGAAAGTTCAGATATTTGAATATCGCGCTACATTGCTTCGAGAAGCATTTAGAAGAATTTTACCGATAGTTGGATGTCAAGTGACGTAGCGAGTAATAGCAGAGGTAGAGGCTATTTATTGATTAAATAGTTAACTATGGAGTAGAGACTTGAGACTGGGATCAGATTACTGGCACGACCAAATGAAAGAGAATGCAATTAGTATCAAGTAAATCGGACCAGGGATTCAAGAGATATGAGGATTTCTAGATATCAGGTGATGACGCGTGACCCTGACCGTTTTGAATAAAAGCCAGCTGGAGCAGGCATGGTCAGCTCATTCTAACACAAGCACTTGGCAAGCAAGTTGCGTCTACGCTGAGCCAAGGCACATGGTTGCCGTATCTACGCAGAAGTTCTTTTCAAGTCGTGATAGTCACGAGAAGTGCTGCGCAAACGAGTTGAAACTTAGTAAGTTTCTGGTGAGGAGAATCACTGAGGTGATTGTTTTTCTACAGATATTGGTGGAAATATTTATATTTCTAAAAGGACATATGCTAGACTCTGTCTAGAAAATAGTATTTTTGTCACAGTCCAGTAGTAACTTGATACTTGGATGTTTAAATCCATTTCAAGTCAGTTTTCATTTTTGTAACTAGTTAACCACTTCGATCTGTCAGTACATTAAAGACTAGTCTATAACGGCGGCGTTTATTAGTCTACGCAAGGGAAACTGCAGGTTGCTTAGCGCATGGCAGATGGTGATATTAATAAACCATGCCCAGGGAACGATCTTCAGAACAGCCGTTAATTGCTTAGACTGTCAATGTTTTTCTTGTACTGATTAGATTACAGTGAGTTATGTTACAACTGACATATCTAAGAAGAGATCACTTAGATCTGACCCTATTCAAACAAACTGTTATGGCTTTGATAGAAGCTCATATTAAAATGGAACCACAGTTTATTCAAACGTCGAAAGATACTACCACTATGTCTGACTAGACGATTTGTGGGTCTACAATGGCGGCCGATACAAGGATTATACGTGCTTGTCCAATAGGGCATGTCTACGGATAAATCTGGTACAGACCAGGTTTATTACACTTCAAGACCATCAAGAAATGTAAGCCACATTTGAATTATATTATGCCTAGCTAATTGGAACAAACTATTTTTCTGCAGATGACCAACACATTTTTTTCGTCGTATTTAAAGCTTGCAATGATTTACGCAAGACTTATTAGAGTTATTCTGAGCATTTTCAGCACTCAGAACAGTTTAGGATCGATGACCGAGCATTTCGAGCATTTATTTGAATTTTTCATATTTTAAGGAAACCACGGAAAACCCCCGATGTAACTGTAAAAGTTAAATTTATTTTTGTTGAGGAATGGATATTTTTTCCATATTCGAAGGTTCGAATATGTGGATTCTCACATAATGAGATGATAATTAAACGCATTTAAAATGATATAAATAATAATAATAATAATAATCCACTAATAATAATAATAATACTTTTCATAATTTTTCTAAATAATTCTTGGATATTATATTTTCTAATAATCATATGTATTGAGAAAGAGCCTATGAAGTAGTTGAAACATTTCTAGTTTGGAACAGGAGATTTTCCGAAGGAGAGTGGTTAGCGCAAGCCCGCATTCAACCAACATTTCAGTTCTGGTTGAACAGTTGATATTTGCAATGAGTAAAGTATATTTTTCATATAACACGGAGAGGCATGAAACGGGAAGCAAATGATATTTGTATCAAATAGGATATTTTTGTATTTATATAAAATCATGACGTAAATACACTTCGAAAGTGAAATGAAGATTTTCATAAGTATGGTAAATTCACGGGTTGAACTGAATGGTAAAATAAAATAAACTTGTCAGTTTATTAATCTTCCAGTGTTGATAACAAGCAGAGGCTTGATTTATTGTATAAATTTTGGGAAGAAAATTTATGTGTGTGAAGTAGTTGAAATGCCATTCCCAGGTGCGCATGTTAAGTCGCAGGAATGAAGGTTTTTTCGAGCATCAATCAAATAGCAGGTTCGATGGCTCAGGTTTATAGTAGGAGTATTGGAACTACACATTTCGTCGGATGAATGACCCGAAGGTTATTTCTTTGAAACCATCAGTTCTTATTTCAACCTTGTTTACGAATTCCATTTAGACTTTGATTTTGCTAGAACCCGGATTTGTCATGATAGTAGTTTATTCTTCTTCAGAGGAAGACCTTTGCCGTTGTTGTTGTTGTTGTTGTAATATTGTGTTCTTACACAGATAATAGAATGGGCCACTGCCAATTTAAAATAATTCTTTAACCACGAATAATTTGAAGGATATTTTCAGTCCTAGTGCCATGAACTAAATGAATTCATTATAAAACTACAATTCTTATTTCCGCATTCTGTCGAAGAATTGCAAGTTGTAAAAGTTGCTAGAAATGGCCATAAATATAATTTTTTTTATAATAATGATTCCAAGTGGAAAATCTAATAGTTGAATGGTTCAACCATTTATTGATCAAGTTGATGATTCAGAAATCATATATTTTGTTTGGAACTTGAAGTTCATAATCGAGTCACTTCTCGAATGTTTAATGTCAGAAGAACAATTAATTGTTGTTGTGCTTCGCACAAGTTCTTCGATGCTATGCTCAAGGTCAAATACTTTTCAGATGTTATTAATATGTGTTAATAATTTGTGTTGCTACGATGATGATAATATTTTCGACGATATATTTTTGAAACTGGAAAAACAAGTGAAAGTTTTGAATTCTATAAACATTTATTCTACGAGTGTTAATATCATGTAAATAGTCAAACAGTGATCTACGTTATTTCCAGTATGGACAATTAACTTTGAACTGGAATTAAATATTAATAATTTTGGAACACAGTCCACAGGACTATTAATCGGACTTGTGTTTTCAAAAAGATTGTCAAATGTGTTTGGAAGATTTCTGTATATTGTGTGTAAATAAGAGTGTGGATCGCCACACGTGGAGTGATGCTGCTTTGAGCATCTTTGCAGTCAGATTTTAACTTTAAAATAAACTGAGATAATATTACCAGATGTGTTACACCCAATTAAATCTCCTTCTATCCTTATTGTTGCATTGAGCCAAAAATCAGTAATGCATTTTTTTAATTTGATGTCGTTTTTGCGATTTGCTTTAACCCATCTGGCGCTCCGGGATATTTTGACTCTCGTGCTGACTGATTATTGGTAAAATGCATGTGTGGTCGTGCGGACTCCGGTCTAAACGGGCACATAAAATAAGATAGAGAGAGAAATGGCTTCGAACGTGGGTCCCGATTTAGACATGGTCAATCGCATGCCGATTTGAAATTGTGATAATTTTTATAGAAATATTTTGGGAGTTGAGAGATGTCTGGTTTGGATGAATAAATTAGTAGGAAACCCAATTAGTGGGGAAACTTAAAAATTTAACTGGTTAATAATTAGAATGGGTTTGATTATTTTGATAATGGCTTAACCATTAGGGCGTCAAGTAAATTCAGTAGTAAACGTTCGATGACTGGACATACACATTATTAGAATCCAGGTGGAGGATATTTGAGAACTTGCATATTTTTCTTGTGATATTATGGTAAATGTAATTCGTAAAAGTAGAGAATTTTGTTTTTCCATCACGTCGATATTAGGACAAATCTCATTTTATTATAGTGTTCCAATTAGCTATTCATATTTCTTGTTCTAGTTATAAGCTTGTGTTTGCCACTGTTTTATACCCCTAAGTTTTGAATATTAATTGAAAATTATGGAAGAAATGATGAGGATGATGAGGAGTTTGGAGGAGAGTTCAAAAGAGGCTGGACTGCGTGTAGCAGCCATTATGAAAGAAAATACGGAGGCTTTGGAAAAGAAACTTAAAGAAAATTCTGATAAACTTAAAGAAAGTTTAAACGATAAACTTAAAGAAAATTCTGATTCTTTAGAAAATAAACTTAAAGAAAATTTGAATGATAAACTTAAAGAAAGTTCTGATTCTTTAAAAGATAACTTGAAGGAAAGTTTAGAGAATGAACTTAAAGAAAATTCTGATTCTTTAGAAAATAAACTTAAAGAAAATTTAGAAAATAAACTTAAAGAAAGTTCTGAGTCTTTAAAGGGTAATTTGAAAGAAAATTTAAATAGTAAATTTAATTCAATGGAAAGTAAATTTAAAGAGAATTCCGAAATTTTGAAAATGACACTTGAGAGTAAAATGAATAAATTATGCGATAAAACATATGAGCTCGAAACTTCATTAGCTACTAACGCAAGTTTAATGGACGAAAAATTTCGCGATGCCGATCTTCGATCCCAAAGCTTAGCCGATAGGATAGAACATGGTCTTAGGAAAGTTGGTGAAGACATGGTCAACCTGGAAGTCAGAGTGAAGAAGGAGAGTAACGAGATGGGAATTCTAGTTGTTCAACGTTTAACGGAACAGTTCAAAGAACTTGTCATGGGAGAAATAAGAGAAGGTGTGATTAGTGAATTGCAAACTGAAATTAAAACCACAGTTGTCAATGAAATTAAAGACACACTCAAGCTGGAGAACCAAGAGGGAATCAAGGAGATTAGGGAATCTTTGTCATCCCATATTGAAGTAATTGCCAAAGATATCCAAGCAACTCAGAAGGACATATCAGATATGACAGGGTCATTGAAAAGTCATGAGGCTGTTATGAACCAGATATCCATTGATGTTAAAGACAATTGTAAAGAAACTGAAGCAATTAAGAAGATGGCAGAAGAAAACCAGAAGGAACTTGAGGCTATGAAAACTCAAATCAAGGATGAGAAACAGTCTGATCATCTGTTAAAAATGCCAAATGTAAGGGGAAAGGAACAGATACAGATAAATCTAGGAGGAGCTAGAGACACGGATAGTCAAAGACAGGATGAGGTCAGGACAGTATTTCAATCCAACCCCATAACTGTATTTAAGAATATAGAAGATAAGCCTTCTAAATTTTCAGGGCGAGATTCTGTGACACCCGTGGAATTTTTGAGAGAAGCAGGTGATTACCTGAAAGATTCTAAGATCCCTAAAGAAAGACAGATCCGAGTGATAGGGAAGTTCTTGGAAGGTCCTGCACTTCTGTGGTTTAGAGCATTTAGATCCACTGTAACCACCTTTGAGGAGTTTTCTCGTGGGCTATTGAAGAAGTTTTGGTCCCCTGAAACCCAACAGCAAGTTAGAGCAGAGTTATATTCGAAGAGATTCTCGACGTCACAACCTACTCGATACTCTACGTACTTTTCTGGACAGCTGTCTAAACTTCAACATTTAGATCCGCCGATGCCAGATAACGAGTTGATTACTGCATTGATACGTCAGTTTCCAGCAGACGTCCAGAGGACTTTGATCGCTGCTGATATCTATAATATGGAACAATTTGATGAAGTATTACAGAAGCTGGATCATACAAACGCTCAATTCTTCCATCAGAAGGGAGTAAAGAATAACAACGCTGTGTATGCTGTTATGGCTGACAGTTATTCTCAGACACCTCGAGAGATTCGAGAGGAGCGAGAAGAGAAAACGCCGAGGGAAGATTCCAATAAGAGAGGATGGAACCAGTACAGTAACAGATACAGTTACAAGCCATATGCAAGACCGGATGGTGGTAATCAATACAATACTCGATGGAGAAGACCACGAGATAGTCAAGGAAGGTACCAGGAAAGAAGATATTATGGTAGAAACAACTACAATAATAGAGGGAATGTGGATACTCGTCAGTCCAATGAAGAGTTTAACAAGGACACAAGAAAAAATTTAGAAGCAAGACACCAAGATAACTTGCAATTTGTGGAGCAGAGGCCCAATGAACCAGGTCCATCGGGAACACAACAATCCCGGGGGAATGGTAATGAAAAAAAAAAAAAACTTCGAATTCACAGTAGAAGATAGAATTTTGAACACTTTCACTTCCAGAATTATTAAATGGCAAGCAGAGGATGATGATTTAATTCAACAGAATGACGAACGAAAAGATATGGGTACAAGAATTAGAATGCCAATCATATCATGCGAAGTATTCGGTATGCCTGTCGATACTTTGATCGATACTGGGGCTATGCTTTGTCTGGTGAGTGAGAAGCTTTATATTCTGTGGAAGCTCAAAGAGAATTTAGAGGAAATTCCAGTATCAGGAATTAAGATCCAAGGAATAATACCCAATAAAATATCTCTGTGTAAAACACAATTATACTTATGTATTACGATTGGAGGACATGATTTCCGACATGTATTTGTTGTAATGAAGGACATGGCTTTTGACATGATATTGGGAGCAGATTTCATTCAGAAATATCAAGCAGTGATAGATATGCAGACAGAGACGATCAGATTCAAGAATACCGAAGAGATTAACTTCGAGGGAAAAGAAGAGGAAGACATCGAGGGAGATGCTCAATGGTCTCTGATTTTTCATGAAGCTGAAGGAAGAGAAGTCTACACTGAGAAGGAGTCCCCAGAGCTAGGGAAGATTTTGGAAGAGTATCATGATATTTTTGACATTAAACCTGGTGAAATTAAAGATTTTGAATATCATATTCGGGTAAATGATGACGCACCTTTTCATGCTAAATTGTATCCAGTAGCAGAAAAGCATAGGGAAAGAGTAAAAGTGCTTATCAAGGACATGGAAAGCAACAATGTGATTGAAAAGTATACTACATCTTATGTCAATCCATTAGCAGTAGTGTCTAAGCAAGATGGAAGTCTGAGACTATGTTTAGACGCGCGAAATTTGAATTCAAGATTACTGCCAGAGTATGACAGACCACCAATCATTAGGGAACTGTTAAGGAAATTCCAAGGCAAGGTCTGGTTCTCTAATATTGATCTCACTTCGTCCTACCATCATATTAGGCTTAGTGAAGATTCTAAGAAGTTTACAGGATTTATGTTTGACCAGCAGACATATGTATTCCGCCGTCTACCATTTGGAGTCAAAACATCTGGATCCGTTTTGATCAGAGCCCTGGAACAAAATTTGAGTCCTGAAGTAAAAGAGATAGCAATTCGTTATATTGATGATATCTTGATTGCATCCGAGACTAAGGAGGAACATTTGTTACATCTTCAAATGTTATTTGCAGATTTGAGAAAAGCGAACTTCAAGGTAAACCTTCGAAAATGTCAGTTCTTTCGAAAGGAAATAAAATTTTTGGGTCATATTTTGGATGGAGAAGGATACCGTCCCAATGAGACGAAGATACAAGCTATTGCAACTTTCCCTAGACCTACTAGAGTGAAGAATGTCCGCAGTTTTCTCGGGACATGCCAATTCTTTGCAGGGCATTGTCCGAACTTCACCAAGACAGTTGCGCCATTGCAGGAGTTGTTAAAGAAAGGAAATAAATGGAAATGGGATAAAGATTGTGAACAATCATTTCAAGATGCCAAGAGGTTATTGGTAAACAGTGTGAAATTGGAGTATCCTGACTTTACCAAGAATTTCATCATAGAATCTGATGCATCCACCGTAGGGATTGGAGCTATTCTACTTCAAGAAGATGAAGACCACAAGAGACATTACCTGGCGTTCATTAGCAGGAAACTTCGTCCATTAGAGAGAAATTATTACACCACAGAGTTAGAAGCACTTGCTGTAATATTTGCATTGGAGTCATGGAAGAAAATGTTAATTGGACATTCAGTCATTGTGAGGACTGATCACCACGCATTGGAGTTCATTTTAAGGACAAACTTTGCCAGCGATAGAATAACTAGATGGTCACTTTTTATTCAGCAATTCAACCTAGTTATTGAACACACTCCTGGAAAGTTGAATGTGGGAGCTGATTTGTTGAGTAGAGCAGTGGAGTCTACATCTAAGGTTTTTCAAGTTAACCTGACGCAGGAGGATGAAGATACCTTGAGAAGGTTAAGGTTATTGCATTTATCCCAGAGGAGAGACCGACGTCTTAGAAACATTTTTCGTTTTCTACAGGGAAACATGGATCCAAATGATGATGATTTTGTGGAAACTGAAAGAATTTCCAGAGATTTTATGATGTTAGATGGTTTAATCTACAAGTTTGCAGATCCCGACCATACGAAGCTGAGAGTAGTGATACCTCCACGATTGCAAAAACCCATTATTTGGATGGCACATAGAATCGCAGGTCATGCTGGAGTAGATAAGACAGTCAACATGATTCAAGAGAAATTTTCGTGGGAGCGAATGCGACAAACTGTCAGAAACACTATTCGAGAATGCGACTTATGCCAAAGGAGTAAACATAATTCCAGATTACTGAGAGAATTACCAAGGCCTATTATTCCTTCTAAGCCTTGCGAAATCTTCGCGACTGATTTATATGGTCCTCTCCCAAAGTCTAAAAGAGGTAACCGATATATTTTGGTGACTATAGATGTTTTCAGTAAATACACCATGTTACATCCAATTCAGAAGGCAAACGCAAAGTATTGTGCGAAGAGAATTAGAGACAGCGTAATTCCGGAAGCAGGCAAACCGGAATTCCTTTTATCAGATCGTGGACCTCAATTCACATCATTAGAGTTTCGAACCATCATGAATAATCTTGGGATTAGACAATTGTTTTGTTCTATTAGACATCCAGAGAGCAATCCAGCGGAACGCGTGATGGCTGAGATAGCAAAATTTTGCCGCCTCTATTGTCCAAATGAGCATTGGAAATGGATGGATGTTCTTTCTTTAGCATCCGAATCCATCAACTCTACGATTCATGAGAGTACTGGACAGATTCCTATGTTGCTTCATCATGGAATTAAACCAACACGATTATGGGATCGAATCATCTCTATTCCACCTGAGATTGAACCAAGTCGTCAGATGAGGGAAACTCTAGCTTTAGACAAGTTAAGGAGTCAAGCTGAAAAGAGAGAGCGCAGAGTGAGAGGAAAGCGTTTTCGCAGACCCTTGCGCGTAGGAACTCTTGTTTTAGTGAAAAGACCTACACCCTCTGACGTGCAAAATCGAGTGTACTCGAAATTTGCAAGCCTTTACGCTGGACCCTATCGTATTGTGGAAGTAAACAATAATGGAAGCTATGAAGTAGCTAATACACGAACTGGTAACATCGTGGGAACTTATAATGCATCGAATTTGAAGATCTATTATGCAAGAACCAGATGATTTAATGTGTAGATAGGAAAAATAAAAATTTTTCAATTTTTATTTTTTGCTATGTGTGGGGTGGATGTGCCCAACTCTAGGAATGGGTATTCCAAGTTTCAGACACCTAGATATCAAGGGAAAGGCTGTAGCCGCTTTTGAAAGTTCAGATATTTGAATATCGCGCTACATTGCTTCGAGAAGCATTTAGAAGAATTTTACCGATAGTTGGATGTCAAGTGACGTAGCGAGTAATAGCAGAGGTAGAGGCTATTTATTGATTAAATAGTTAACTATGGAGTAGAGACTTGAGACTGGGATCAGATTACTGGCACGGCCAAATGAAAGAGAATGCAATTAGTATCAAGTAAATCAGACCAGGGATTCAAGAGATATGAGGATTTCTAGATATCAGGTGATGACGCGTGACCCTGACCGTTTTGAATAAAAGCCAGCTGGAGCAGGCATGGTCAGCTCATTCTAACACAAGCACTTGGCAAGCAAGTTGCGTCTACGCTGAGCCAAGGCACATGGTTGCCGTATCTACGCAGAAGTTCTTTTCAAGTCGTGATAGTCACGAGAAGTGCTGCGCAAACGAGTTGAAACTTAGTAAGTTTCTGGTGAGGAGAATCACTGAGGTGATTGTTTTTCTACAGACATTGGTGGAAATATTTATATTTCTAAAAGGACATATGCTAGACTCTGTCTAGAAAATAGTATTTTTGTCACAGTCCAGTAGTAACTTGATACTTGGATGTTTAAATCCATTTCAAGTCAGTTTTCATTTTTGTAACTAGTTAACCACTTCGATCTGTCAGTACATTGAAGACTAGTCTATAACGGTGGCGTTCATTAGTCTACGCAAGGGAAACTGCAGGTTGCTTAGCGCATGGCAGATGGTGATATTAATAAACCATGCCCAGGGAACGATCTTCAGAACAGCCGTTAATTGCTTAGACTGTCAATGTTTTTCTTGTACTGATTAGATTACAGTGAGTTATGTTACAACTGACATATCTAAGAAGAGATCACTTAGATCTGACCCTATTCAAACAAACTGTTATGGCTTTGATAGAAGCTCATATTAAAATGGAACCACAGTTTATTCAAACGTCGAAAGATACTACCACTATGTCTGACTAGACGATTTGTGGGTCTACAATGGCGGCCGATACAAGGATTATACGTGCTTGTCCAATAGGGCATGTCTACGGATAAATCTGGTACAGACCAGGTTTACTACACTTCAAGACCATCAAGAAATGTAAGCCACATTTGAATTATATTATGCCTAGCTAATTGGAACAAACTATTTTTCTGCAGATGACCAACACATTTTTTTCGTCGTATTTAAAGCTTGCAATGACTTACGCAAGACTTATTAGAGTTATTCTGAGCATTTTCAGCACTCAGAACAGTTTAGGATCGATGACCGAGCATTTCGAGCATTTATTTGAATTTTTCATATTTTAAGGAAACCACGGAAAACCCCCGATGTAACTGTAAAAGTTAAATTTATTTTTGTTGAGGAATGGATATTTTTTCCATATTCGAAGGTTCGAATATGTGGATTCTCACATAATGAGATGATAATTAAACGCATTTAAAATGATATAAATAATAATAATAATAATAATCCACTAATAATAATAATAATAATTTTCATAATTTTTCTAAATAATTCTTGGATATTATATTTTCTAATAATCATATGTATTGAGAAAGAGCCTATGAAGTAGTTGAAACATTTCTAGTTTGGAACAGGAGATTTTCCGAAGGAGAGTGGTTAGCGCAAGCCCACATTCAACCAAAATTTCAGTTCTGGTTGAACAGTTGATATTTGCAATGAGTAAAGTATATTTTTCATATAACACGGAGAGGCATGAAACGGGAAGCAAATGATATTTGTATCAAATAGGATATTTTTGTATTTATATAAAATCATGACGTAAATACACTTCGAAAGTGAAATGAAGATTTTCATAAGTATGGTAAATTCACGGGTTGAACTGAATGGTAAAATAAAATAAACTTGTCAGTTTATTAATCTTCCAGTGTTGATAACAAGCAGAGGCTTGATTTATTGTATAAATTTTGGGAAGAAAATTTATGTGTGTGAAGTAGTTGAAATGCCATTCCCAGGTGCGCATGTTAAGTCGCAGGAATGAAGGTTTTTTCGAGCATCAATCAAATAGCAGGTTCGATGGCTCAGGTTTATAGTAGGAGTATTGGAACTACACATTTCGTCGGATGAATGACCCGAAGGTTATTTCTTTGAAACCATCAGTTCTTATTTCAACCTTGTTTACGAATTCCATTTAGACTTTGATTTTGCTAGAACCCGGATTTGTCATGATAGTAGTTTATTCTTCTTCAGAGGAAGACCTTTGCCGTTGTTGTTGTTGTTGTTGTAATATTGTGTTCTTACACAGATAATAGAATGGGCCACTGCCAATTTAAAATAATTCTTTAACCACGAATAATTTGAAGGATATTTTCAGTCCTAGTGCCATGAACTAAATGAATTCATTATAAAACTACAATTCTTATTTCCGCATTCTGTCGAAGAATTGCAAGTTGTAAAAGTTGCTAGAAATGGCCATAAATATAATTTTTTTTATAATAATGATTCCAAGTGGAAAATCTAATAGTTGAATGGTTCAACCATTTATTGATCAAGTTGATGATTCAGAAATCATATATTTTGTTTGGAACTTGAAGTTCATAATCGAGTCACTTCTCGAATGTTTAATGTCAGAAGAACAATTAATTGTTGTTGTGCTTCGCACAAGTTCTTCGATGCTATGCTCAAGGTCAAATACTTTTCAGATGTTATTAATATGTGTTAATAATTTGTGTTGCTACGATGATGATAATATTTTCGACGATATATTTTTGAAACTGGAAAAACAAGTGAAAGTTTTGAATTCTATAAACATTTATTCTACGAGTGTTAATATCATGTAAATAGTCAAACAGTGATCTACGTTATTTCCAGTATGGACAATTAACTTTGAACTGGAATTAAATATTAATAATTTTGGAACACAGTCCACAGGACTATTAATCGGACTTGTGTTTTCAAAAAGATTGTCAAATGTGTTTGGAAGATTTCTGTATATTGTGTGTAAATAAGAGTGTGGATCGCCACACGTGGAGTGATGCTGCTTTGAGCATCTTTGCAGTCAGATTTTAACTTTAAAATAAACTGAGATAATTTTACCAGATGTGTTACACCCAATTAAATCTCCTTCTATCCTTATTGTTGCATTGAGCCAAAAATCAGTAAAGCATTTTTTTAATTTGATGTCGTTTTTGCGATTTGCTTTAACCCATCTGGCGCTCCGGGATATTTTGACTCTCGTGCTGACTGATTATTGGTAAAATGCATGTGTGGTCGTGCGGACTCCGGTCTAAACGGGCACAAGGTGGGTCCATTCTAATTCTGAAAATTCGAATACATACAGTGTATTGATATGAGCAGCAAAGTGGGACTTTCATAGAGTTGAGAAAGTCCACAGGGTATGATGTTACCTTATGTGAACACATTTGAAAATTACGTTTTTGGTTTTGCCATCTTCTGCTGAGACATAACGATTTTGTTGTCCGGATATTCGTGAGCAGGCCACATACAGTTGTTCATGGGAAAAAAAAAATGGTTTTGTCTAAATGTACACCTGCTGCTCTTAAGTGTGTGTCATTGTGCTTTGTTAATAGAAATTTCGAATATTGTTTGAAAAGAGAACTGCACTCTTGCACACTGGAATGGCAAATCTATCGGAATATGGGGAATTAAAAGTAATTTTCCTTAAGCTATTCACGGTGTAATTTTGCCACAATTATTGATGGTTTGAACGTCAACATGTCGCTATTAATAGACCCATAGTAAGATATCTCTCACCTTGGCCGCTGGATTACATTATGCAGTCTCTTCCAGTGTTACATCCCTGGGATTGAAATTCTCCACATGCCTCTCTGGGTAATTAAAATTCCTGATTGTTGTTTGAGTCTTCAGTCTTTTGACTGGTTTGATACAGACCTCCATGCCTCCCTCTCCTGAGCTAATCGTTTCATCTCTACATAGCTACCTCACCCTACATCCGAGGCAATCTGTTTAACCTTGGTCTACCCCTACAGTTCTTGGGCTCGACTCTCCCATCCATAACTAAGCTTGCTATTCCTGGGTGTCTTAATCCGTGTCCTACCAACCTATCTCTTCTCTGCATAAGCAATCGCCAGAAACATCGCTCCTCTCCCACTCGTCTTAATACCGCTTCATTTGTTACCCTATCTACCCATCTATCTTCATTATTCTCCTGTAACACCGCGTTTCAAACACTTCAATTCTCCTCTTTTCTGCTGAACCAATAGTCCAAATTTCACTTCCTTATAGTTTCACGCTACAGACAAACCTTTCAAAAATGACTTCCGAATACCTAAATCTACAATATATTCTATGTCAACCGATTCCTTTTCTGTAGAAATGCTGTCCTTGCCTGAGCCAACCTACTTTTGATATCCTATTTGATTCGTCCTTCACTGGTTATTTTTCTTCCTAAGTAACAGAAGTCACCTACTGTCCGTAGCGTTTCACCTGCCAATTTGATGTCCATAGAGGTTTTTGATCTTTTTCGGCTGCATTCAAATATTTTTGTTTTACATTTATTGATTTTCATCATGAATTATTTCCTCAAGACGGATTCCATACCATTCAAAAACTCATTCAAATCCTCTGGCGCATCGGCCAAGATGACTATGTCATCAGCAAATCTCAGAGTCGAAGTGATTTCTCCTTGAATCTTCTCTCCCACTATAAATTTTCTACAATTTCCTGATTACTGTGTTTTTAGAGATCTTTGAAATGCGTTGCCCTCGCACATGGTGTAGATGCATTGTCAAAGGAAAACATTCTATGTTACGAACATGGGATGCATAATCTGTACGGAAAGCTTCTGCAGATTTAACACAAGGCCTATTCTGAACAGCAGTTCCTTAAACTCAGATTTGCCAACATTTTATTGTATCTTTCCATGTGGTATATCTCTGTACCTCAACATAGAGAAGAGTGCTTTCATAATCACGTCTTGTGTAAATTTTGCAAAAGGTAGTGAGTGTGGTTCACAATATTATAAGTGCACATTGACTACGTGACGGCGGGATGCCTTTAGTGTTACGGAAACGGCAATAGCCGCCACAGAGCTTCGTTGCTACTGACATAACGACCAGACTGATATTTGTACTTAAATATACGGGATTTGTGAGCCCAGTGTTTATGAAATTGAACGTAGCTTGATCGCTACCTTTATTTAGTAGCCGCATCTGTAGTGTTTAAAAATGAAAGGTGGTATTAGAAGGCGCTTCCTCTAATTTTTTTACCCCGCACTACAGCCCATGAAGGGCCTAAGCCTATAATGCAACCGCTTCCCAGCCATTTGGCCTGCACATATTGTGGTGACGCGTGGTCAGTGCATCGTGTCCCTTGGCCGTTAATGTTGTTCTTCGTGACCGGGGCGCTGCCTCACTATCAGACAGCTACTCAATTGTCCTCATGAATCTGAATTCACTCCGTTGCAAACCTCACGTCAGTGTCAAAAATCTCTGACGGAGCCGGGAATCGAACCCAGGGCCTCCGGTGAGAGGCAGGCGCGCTGCCCTGTTCTTATTGTGTTTATATATATCTTGAAAAAGATAACAAATGGATTGGCATTGCCTCCTACAGGGATATATTGAAAATCGGATGTCATACCTTGAGGAAGTGTTGCCATGGAAACGGACTTGCCATTAGTTCAGTTTATCAGAGCGAAGATAGTTTTCTGCGAATATCTTTGAAACTATTGGTTTTAGGGCCTTAAATTGTGTTTTTCGGTGTCCCGTAGGGAACTATCGAGTATTGTTTCTCGCATCGAGGGGCGTAAAATGAGCTTTGTCTGGCCTGTTTGCGACAACTTCGATATTTTGTCCCAGTTGAGTATTTTTAGTGACTTTTCAGTTATGTTGCTCGTTCCACGGGAACAATGATTTATTTCTGGGTGAAAGGCATCCTATATGTTATCCCAGGGTATAAGCTGTCTCCATTTCAAATTTCATCCAAATCCGTCCAGCCGTTTTAGTGTCAAGAGGTAACAAACTAACACACAAACACACACACACACAGACATTCACAATTATAATATATATATAGGGATATAGGGATAATGTCAGAATTAGTTCATATCACAACAGTGATCTAATATGTATTTTCTCTAGGGGTTTTTATAACTTAAACTCCCTCAAAAGATCTCGTGTTCGTTCCTTGCTGGAACCTCTATTCTGAGCTCATCTATCTCTGAGATCCACGTTCGACACCAGTCAGCCTAACACCGTTGGGTTCAGCAAGAATACTTTTATTTCCCCATATTCCGATAGATTTGCCATTCCAGTGTGCAAGAAAGCAGTTCCCTCTTCAAACAATATTCGCAATTTCTTTAACAAAGCGCAATGACACAAACTTAACAGTAGCGCGTGTACATTTAGACAAAACCATTTTTTCCCATGGGCAACTGTATGTGGCGTGCTCGCGAGCATCCGGACAACAAAATCGTTATGTCTCAGCAGAAGATGGCAAAACCAAAAACGAAATTTTAAAATGTGTTAACATAATGTAACATCGAACACTGCAGACTTTCACAACTCTATAAAATTCCCACTTTGCTGCTCATATCAATACACTGTATGTATCAGAATATTCAGAATTAGAATGGACACACCAGTAGCCGCGATTGCTGTAATAGAATAGACCAAGTATCAGCAATAATGCATCGTCCCCATTGTCTTGATCGCGGGCGAAGCCGCGGGTACCTGCTAGTAAAACATAAAGGAGAATGTTTCACAAACCTCATCCGCCTTAACCAGAGGGAGTTAAAAGGTTCTGTTTATGGCACATTATTTCAAATCATCTCAATAGTACAGGAAAATCTTACATTTCTTGAAAAATCAACGGAATGTATTAGCCTACTTTCGATTTTTTTCAGAAAATGAAAGTAGACATGAGATCTACACAGGGTTAAAAAATGTGCGACTGTCTGTGTGTGTGTATATAAGTGTGTGTACTCTGAATGTCTGTCGCCCCATCAATTCGAACACGGTGAAACCGAATTGAACGAAATTTAGTACAGAGGTGGCACTAGCAAAGGGCACCTCAGTGTCATGTTTTATATCGCCGCCATCTTGACGGAAACGTAATGGCGACCACCCAAATATTCAAAGCATAAATAAAATTACGACTAGCCTAAGAATCTTTTGAAAAAACTACAAGGTCATCAGCCCAGTAGTTTGCGTATGGTGGCCATGTATGTGTGCAAATCGATTCCCCCTATCAATACCAACACAGTAAAACCGAATTGAACTAGCAAAGGGCACCTCAGTGTCATGTTTTGTATTGTCGCCGTCTTGACGGAAACGTAATTCCGGCCACCCAAATGTTAAAAGCTTAAATCAAATTATGACTAACCTAATCATTTGATCTCTGACATATTTTGCAACAACATACCTTTATGTTAGAAGCGTTCTTTAACCAAGGTACAAGGTCATCAGTCCAATAGTTTGCCTATGGCGGCGATATTTGTGTGCAAACCGATACCCCCTATCAATACAAACATGGTAAAACCGCATTGAACGAAATTTGGTACAGAGGTAGCACCAGCAAATGGAACCTCAGTGTCATGATTTATATCGCTGCCATCTTGACGGAAACGGAATGGCGGCCACCCAAATGATAAAAGCTTAAATCAAATTACGACCAACCTAATCATTTGGTCTCTACCAAATTTGGCAACAACATGCCTTTTTGTGGGAAGCATCTTTTGACTGAACTATAAGGCCATTGGCCCAATAAATTGCTGATAGCGGCCGTGTATGTGAGCAAATCGATTCACCATATCAATTCAAACGCGGTGAAACCGAATTGAATGATATTTTGAACAGAGGTAGCCCGAGCAATATGCACCTCATATTTATGTTTAATATCCGTATAGCACGTTGTATTTCAACAAGCTACTACAACCAACATTCAATTATACTCCTTGAAATGGACAAAGAGTTATAACAATACCCATGCATTTAGGAGAAAGTAGGCTATACGTTCTTTACTGAACATCTTGTTTGTTTATAAAGTGCGTTTAAGCAAATAAACAAGATGATATCCCCTGCAAGAACTGTGTCGAATCAAGCCCGCATAACAGTTTAGTCAGGTGGACGGTATACACATGGGGCCTCACAAGTTAATGATAATTCTGTAGCATATAAGATGCGTTCAAAAAGTAACGAGCTGGAGGCTGTAATGCGCAAACCGGTGACGACATCGGCTAATCGTGGCGTGTGTAACGAGGTGTGGTTCCGACCAGAGCGTGGAAGGTCACAGCCCGTCGCTAGAGGGCACGCGTGCACGACACTTGACAATACAAAGCGAGCAGCAGCATGCATCAATCGTCCAACACTGCCAGTCGCATTGCAAACAGTGGCATGGAGGCGTCAAACGAGGAGCAAAGAGGTGTTGTTCGGTTTCTGACAGTGAGAGGAGTAGGGGGAACGGACATTCATCGCCGAATGTCACAAGTGTACGACGAACACTGCATGTCCTTTGCAAGGGTCAAGGCGTGGCACAAGCGCTTCAGACAAGGACGGGTGTCGTTCGCCGATGATGCCAGGTCTGGGGCACCCCCCTGCATTATCGATGACAACGTCCAGCTGGTTGATGCACTCATTACCCAGGACCGCCGAGTGACAGTGAACGCCATAGCCGCCGTGGTCGGATTTAGCGTCGGAAGTGTGCACACCATCATGAAGGAACGACTGCACTTGCAGAAAGTGTGTGCCCAATGGGTGCCCCACAGTCTTCAACCACACCAGGAAGCATGTCGAATGGCCTACTATCATGGTCTTGTTTGTACGACTGATGCATGCAGCTGCTTGCTTTGTATCGTCACGTGACGTGCACGCGTGCCCTCTAGCGATGGGCTGTGACCTTCCACGCTCTGGTCGGAACCACACCTCGTTACACAGTCCACGATTAGCCGATGTCGTCACCGGTTTGCGCATTACAGCCTCCGGCTCGTTACTTTTTGAACGCACCTTATATATCGATTATTCATACTGGTACAGTAAATTCTCACATCATCGCGTGTGAAGTATGGTTCTAGTTTGCTAATCCATTCTAAGGCCACCTCTGATGCATATTGGATTTCCTCGTGCTCGCATTTCTTTCGGTAAGTCAAACTTACTTTTTGTGCGCCAATCAAAACGGTACTGGCCGATATTATATTGATAACAGCTAGCTATTTGCACTAGAATATGTTTACGGTCATTTGCTGTTATCGATATACAGATGTGTATCGTGGTTATGAACGACATGCAACTAGTTTTATCTTTTGAATAACAACAAATCATCTAGCGAATGTTTATATATCAACGCGCTGCAGCTCTGGTTTGATATTAGAGTTGGTGTGTGGTTTGATACCATTGCAGATCCATGCCTCTTAAGAGCGCTTTAATCTGATACCCCGATCAATTGATTTACGTGAGTAAACTATGTTGAGATGATATTACGGTATCACTAAAAACCAGTTGTATGTCCATCTCCATAAATATCTTATTAAGTTTACTAGGGCTCGGAATTTTAGGTAAATAAATATGTTTTTATGGAAATACATATTTTAAACATTTTGTCTATAAATACATAAATTCCTGCTTTTCACTTATTAGCACATAAAAAACATAATATTTACATATTTTTAAATCAGTAGGCTATGCTAGATCTTTCAGTTCAATGCATTTCTGTTCTGTTAATTTAACAGAGAAGAACCTGTGGGCTATCTAATCTTCATGCAGAGCGTATGTCAGCTTGCAGCTGTGTTTTCCTTATCTTGTCGCCCCATCCCACTCACTGTGGAAGCCGGTGATTTCCTTGTCCATAGCCATATAACACACCACGTGCTAAACCTTCCCCCCATCTACCTGGAACCAGTGTCACTCACATGCATTTCATTTCTGGCACTGTGAAGTGTGAGGCAGTTCTACGATTCCTAAATAAAAGCAACTACAAGTTCTCGTCTGCAGCAGTATGTTGCAGAATTTAGGATAGTTATTTTACTTGTGATGGGGGCGTTCTGTTCTGCCAACCATGTGCAAAGCAATCAAGGCTGAACACCTATCTCAAGTTACAACACACCTCAAGGGCAAGAAACAGAATGCCGCAGTTTCGCGCCTTCAGAAGTGTTTCGCGATAATCGTTGGTCATTTGTGATGGACAAGCTGAAGATGTATATCGTTGTGTATTGTAATTCTTCAGCAGTCATTGAGGCATAGTATAAATTGCATTCGTGAATGGTGCATATTGTTTATATTGTTAATAATAAATTAAATTGTAATTACATATTTTTACCTTTTTGTCACATATTTCAGGTATTTATAATACATAAAAAGTAAATATTTTCCCGATTTTTATCACCAAAAAATCCGAGCCCTACTTATTACTGTATATAATACGCTAAGGTGTATGTTTCACAAAACTCAAGCTCCTAAACCAGAGGGAGTTAGAAGGTGTGGTTTGTACCAAAATCTTCCAAATCGTCTCAATAGTAGAGGAAAAATCTTGCAATTCTTGAAAAGTCATCGGAAATATATTTATTTGTTTATAAAGTGCTTTTAAACAAATATACAAAACGATAGCCCCTGGCATCGTATACAGCCCGCATAGCAATAGGGTTGTGTGGGTAGTGTGTACACATGGGGCGCAAGCAACACATTATGCGAGAGTTCTCGCAGGGGCCGCTAGTAGCCTATGTATTATTACTGTATTATTATATCCTCAACCATTGCTCACAAACAATCCCTCTCGCCCCGCCGGAAGGCGGATGTAGATTTCACCAGACAAAGAAAAATATTTTAAATTCATAAATTTGCCAATTGTTGTGTACTTATAAACGTTCTACATGTTTAGCATACTAGAAGCCCCATCTTCTTATAGATATAATATAGTGTACTGCTATTTACCTTTCTCGCCTGGTGAACCAAAGATAGTAGGATTGAATCCAGGCACAGTCAGTCGGCATGTGAGGGTGGTTAAATGTGAGGAAACAATGCCAGTAGATTTACTGGCACGTTAAAGATCCCCTTCGGGACAAAATTCCGGCACCCCGGTGTCTCTAAAAGCCACAGTAGTTAAACGGGACGTAAAACCAATAACATTATCACGCTATTTACCTTGCCCAACTGCCGACCAGCCGCACAGGAGTTGGACTTAACGCTATAATTGACTCGTCTGTAGAACAACACGGCTGTCAAAACAACATCAATATTGCTTTGATGACATCCGTAGTAGCCTAAAGTCAGCAATAATTTGTGATACCTATCTCCGACTTAGCTCTTCCCCCCATCAACTTGGCATCTTCATCGAGAATATTTAGCCCATTCCTGGGCGTAAGGGCGGGTCATACCAAAAAATATTTCATACAAAAGTTTTAGGTAATGTTTTGAAGACTATTGACCATTTGGAACGGTTTTCATATTCTGCCTAAGGAATGTATGGATTTTTTCTAAAACCTCAATTTTTCCCACCCCTTTGGTCAATAGTTGGTGCTGTCAAAAAATTTACGGAGATAAGTGTTTGACTCTTATCTGAAAAATAGTATGAACTTTAAATAAATTCTATTTTTCAAATATTTCACTTTTTCGAAAAACTCCTTCCTTGGTCCGAGTTTGCCCATTAACGAACTCGACCGAGATTTTATAGGGTAATATTTCTATGTACACATTTTTAAATGATAGGTAGAAAATGGCGGCAGTAATCGTGTCCACAAAAAGTGATATATATCAATTATACAGAAACTTTTTAACTGACAGGGGTTTTGGGTTCTGGGGGATGTGAAACGCAAAGATATGTCAAAATTTTCTGGAAGTAGAAACATGGTGCCCATTTATTTATTTATTTTTCGTATGATGAATGTAGCCTATGTACATATATACAATATATATAATTTCTGGACAAATGTGCATAGTCACAAGTTCGTACGATCTTACAACTCTAGGTCTAGTTCTTTGAACCATTCAACTGCTTCATCCGAGGTAAGATGAATGCCCATTATTGTTCCTTTGAAAGATCCAAGAGGACAGTCAGCAAAAATATGATGGATTGACTGTGATAATTCACGGCAGTCGCAATTTGCAGAACTAGCCCGTCCCCATTTGCGCAGTTGATAGCCACATCTGCCTT
The DNA here is from genome assembly GCA_946902985.2 of Meconema thalassinum. Taxonomy (NCBI): domain Eukaryota; kingdom Metazoa; phylum Arthropoda; class Insecta; order Orthoptera; family Tettigoniidae; genus Meconema; species Meconema thalassinum. Next base: position 184,178,454 of record OX336394.1, read on the forward strand.
GTCCAGTTCGAATCCATTACAATAGGTAGGTTTCTAATGAAATTTACCTAAAAATACCCTGTCGCGTAGTCGCGCACCACGGCCGTAATAGGGAGCTGCCGAGAGTCCAAATATCAGAGGTTTGAATCCCGGCACTGACAGCAATAACCTGAGTATGGTTTAACCCGAGTTTTTCCACTATCCCTCCAAATAAATGCCGGTATAGAACCGTATATTATTTTAAGTCTCGGGATACTTACCCCATCCCCCGACCGTAATAGTTACAGCTTCACACAGTACTACAGTCACCACAAAATCACAGGTTAACAGACAAATCCAAAACATACATAATTACACGAGTCTAATCAGCAATGATATCTCATCATATCCTAAAGGTAAGGCCTTGCCACTGCAACCACATTTGCCACTCCTCTTCTGAACGTTTCCTGGAAATGTAGTCTGTTCATCACAGAATCCAGATACTTCTTCCTTGGTCTTCCTCTTCCCTTCTTCCCCAAAACCTTTCCTACCACACGATCGTTAGGGTATTGTTATGGCGTAGTGTTTGGCAATGGAATTTTGTTTTGCTCTTTTCTATAGTGTTGATCAACTCGCTAGTTTCATGTAGTTCCTTAATGATATTTTGGTTTGACTTTATCTTTATCCCCTTATTTTCAGCATCCTCCTCCATATACAAATTTCCATTGTTTCCAGGCGTGTTTTATCTTGTTTTGGTAAGACCCATGTTTCACAGCCATACAAGAAAATACTCCACAAATCATTTTGAAAAAATCTTTCCTAATTTTAGTGTTTATGTTTTGTTTGTCAGAAGATATATCTTGTTAGTTAAAGCCTCTTTAGCTGGAGCAATCCTCCTGATTTCTGCGGTGCACCTGTTGTCGTGTGTGATAATACTTTCCAAATAACAGAATTGATTGAATTGTTGTAAGCTGTCAACATTTGTCTTGATGCTTGTTGATATTTCTTCATTTGATTTTTTGACAACTAACAATTTAGTTTTCGAACTATTCAGTTTCAATTTTGATTCTTGATGTCAAAACTCGTAGCATGTTACTTAGTTCCCTCTCTGAATCTGCAATTGGTCCAATGTCATCAGCAAATCTTATACAATTGATTTCTTGTCCATTAATTTTAATACCCTTGGTTTTTGTTTAAATTTTGATACGGCTTAGTCAATGAACATGTTGAACAAATATGGAGGTAATGAAGGTACAACCTTATCTCACTCCCCTTCCAAAGTTATCTCAAGACTCTAATATGAATGAAAAAGAAAAATATAAATATTTTTGTTTCTTCCCTACACGACGCACTCTTCATTGCGCGTGACTGGCTGCGTGGCGCAGCGGTAATGTTCTTGTCTTCTTGGTCCCATAGTTCAAAATGGAATCCCTGGACGGTCGGTTGACACTGGAAGTTGCCTAAATGTGATAGATTAATAAATTGTTCTTCTGTACGTAATTGTTGTTGCTTTTAATAATTCACTTTAAAAACTTGAGACATATTGGTTATCATCCCCGTATAATTAAGTGTGTTGGATTTATTCATAAACTGTGTTCCTGAGGTGGTGACTGCAATTTTGTTTCTCGAATTAAATTTATTGAAAACAGGAGATTTGTTACATTTACATTAGGGCCCCTTCAGACGAGGCCACTTATCAGCGCTCCCGTACATAAATACTGTAGATAAATGAGAGAGTTCACACACAGCCACCGCCACAAACAGTGGCGCAGCAGATGCTCTGTGTAGTTGACTTCGCCGCTGGTGGCGGCCACAAAAAGAAGCGCTTCTCTTCGCGAAACCAGGAACTACGGTATATTGTTGGTTTCAGACGAGGCTACAGCCACGCAACAAATTTAGTGGCGCATACGTAGCGCGATGGTAGCGCTACTAACGGCTCGTCACAAGGTCGTGTATTTCGCTATTCCCAGGTTCCTATTATTTCATTTTTGCTGCGGAATAGGGCCTGCATTTCTAGCCTTGTTTTCTGTACTCTTCCCGAATAATGTTGCTTTTTTATCCTATGGCCTCGGTGCCGGGTGCAAGCTTTGTAATTTGACACCCAGAGGGTAGCTTGCATGTCGAATTTCGTTGTTCCTTGAATCACTATGAAAGTCAAGGAGGTTAGATATCTAAGCTCCTTGAATACTATAGCGCTTTCTAGTAGAGAAATGAGGAACTTTGTGTTGGCGGAAACTCCCGAGATTACTTTTTCCATTATGAACACGGCCTACTGAATTCAAATGGGTTCTTTGACATGCCAACATCGTATGACATGAGTGTCGTATTTTTGCCACCTTTCAAAACTCACTTACCACGGCCAGGAGCGAACCTGCGATCTTGGGGTTAGTAGACCGACACTCTATCCACTCACCCACCGTGGCAAGCTAATATTGTTGCTGATACCATCTAAAAGCTCTTGAAATGAATTTTTGGGTATGCGAAAGTACGCAAAGAACTCTTCGATATCCTGTTGCAGATCATCGAATAAGGTATGGAACAGTCCTCGATTCTGTCTTTCCAAAACCAATGGATGAACCCAGAATCTTCTTGTTTTGTGTTGAAATTTCTCTCTCCTCCGAATGAGGAACATGGCAAGAATAAAATCACCTTCTACGTCCATGTTTGCTGGAAACCTGACGAGTTCTCACACCCGGGTATCAAACACTAGCAAGGCCACTAACGCTTGGTAGAAGCGCCACCAACGCACCACTAACACATGGTAGAAGCGCCACCAACGATTGGTAGAAGCGCCACCAACGCACCACGAAGCAGCGCTGCTAAGTGGCCTCGTCTGAAGGGGCCCTTTCTTCTCCTGCCTCAAGCTTAAATTCTTGTTAATGTCTTATAGAATGATATTACTTAAAAACTAGCATAATAAATATCTGATTCTTATTATGTTAAGTAATTTTAGAAGTGCGCAATAACAGAGAATAAAACAAAATTTGTCTTCACATATCATACAGCTGATGGAGATGAATTTTGTCCCAGACACTGTTGACGATATCCCTGCAGAGTATAGAGAAGGCCCTATCAAACAATGGAGGTGTTTCGTTTCGGATTATTTTTCAGTTTACATTGAAGAAATCGTTTTCGGAATAGCGTGTGCTTAACAGGGTCTTCGTTTGGAGTAGGAACCATCGCAAAATTTGCATAGTGGGAGTGTGAAATATCGGGAGAAAATGACACTTAGGACGGACGCTACCAGAACCAAGTTCGAACCTTCGATCTCTCAGTATCAGTTATCCCATGCACACTTGTACGCGATTTAATGTCCACGGCTATGCTTTGGGATCGAGGCACTTAAGTCAGTTTATTTATTGAAGTTAGAGAAGCCATTTCTTCAGTGTTGCCTAATTCTATAATGTACTTCGTGTTGACCGACTGGAAAGCTTTATTTAATAGTAGTCTATATATATATTGGCACGTTAAAGATCCCACTCGATAAATATTTCGGCAATCCGGCCTCTCTGAAGCCACATTATTCTCACGCTTTAAGGGCAGCTTAAGTACGTTCTCCTTTAGTTGTTGGTACTTGCTAAGGAATGTCTCCCTTATGAAGCCAACAGTATTTTTGTAAGTTAATATTCAGCATCGTAGCCTGGAACCTCCAGAACTTCCCTTCTGCAAAACAACAATACCCATCTCACTTCTACTGGACGCTAGGAGCGGAAATCAGGCCTCCTTTAGCAAGGAAACTGATTTTCAACCCCTGCCTCGGTTTATTTTCGACGCAAGTTTGCATGAAATAAAAAGACTGCCATATAACTCACTGTCAATACTGATACAGACGTGTCCAAATTAGTACACTCAATGCCAATTTTTGTTAATAGTTTTCATCACCTTCTTTTTATAATCTAACTAGCACCCCGCCCCGGCTTCGCCCGGCATCTTTAATGGTTTACCCAGCGTAAGCTTCAAAGGCACATGGACACAAGGTCCTAGACGCAATTCAGAAAAGCCGAGGTGAACAGCAAAACTGCAATCTCATATAATATTCTCTGAAGTCTCGACACGACTCGACAGTTTGATGCTGGCCTAATTTGGGGCGATAGGCTCACTCGCTAGCTCGTAAACTCACTCCGAAGCTAGTAATTTAAATTTTCACTAAATGGAGATTGTTGGAAGAAATGAAAACGTAAAAGCACTTATAGTGGGCGACGTATTTAAGATAGAGATATGCTATCGTGGATTTTCTTGTAGAACCTTTCATGCTAAAATGATGATGATGATGATAATTGTTGTTATCGGCCCCTAATGATCTGGGTGATAGCGAAAATGTTAATGAAATGTAAACCACAACGAAAATTAAGTGAGACGAAAAATACTTACAAAAAGGAACTCAGATTGATACAACTCACAAAATATTCTTACAAAAGGGAATTTAGAACGAAAAGATTCACAAAAAGAATAGATTGAAAAATACCCACAAAGTGTAGGCTAGGTTCAAAATAAGTACAAAATGCAATGTAGAGTCGAAATACTTACACAATGCAATTGAAATTCAAAATACTTACAGAATGCAAATGAGATCGAAAATACGTACAAAATGCAATTGAGGTTCAAAATACTTACAAAATGCAATTGAAATTGAAAATTCACAATGCAATTCAGATTGAAATATCCCAGTTCCAATCCAAATTATTCACAAAGTGCAATTGAAATTCAAAATACTTACAAAATGCAATTGAAATTGAAAATGCTTACAAAATGTATGGTAGATTCAAACGACTCATGTGGATTGACAATACTTACAAAATGCAATTTAGATTGAAAATACTTGACAAAATGTAATTTAGACTGAAAATACCCCCAAAATGCAATTGAGAATCAAAATACAGTATTTCCAAAATGCCCACCAAACAAAATGCAATTTAGATTTAAAATTCTTGCGAAATGCGGTTTTGGTTGAAAATACTTACAAAATATAATTGAAATTCAAAATACTCACTAAAATGCCCTGAACCTACATTGAAAGACTTACTAAAAAGCAATTTAGATTGTCAATCTTTACAAAATGCAATTGAGGTTGAAAACAATCGCGAGAGGTAATTTAGATCGAAAAAACTTACAAAATGCAACATAGATTAAAAATGCCTACAAAAAAATCGCTAAAGGGAATTTAGATACACGGGGAACCAAGTAACATAAACAGTACGGGAATCTTAAAGAGAAAAGGAAATATAATGAAAAGAAAACATGAGGTCTGACCCCTCGAAGAAGGAGGGATCACGATAGATGAGACAAGGGCCAATTAAGGCGGGAAAGTGAAAGACTCCCTAGGCCTCGGATACCCTAATACCGTCGGGGTCAGAAAAGAACAAGAGTTGACCAAGTGAGGTCGAGAGGAAGGAAGACGGAGAGGAGCCCGGCACAAGTAAGTGGAAGCAATGCCGGACTCAGCTGGGGTCCCGTGGTCGCCAACCTACGTCCCACTAGATGTGAGCCCCTGGGGGATTTCATGCTGAAAAATTCTTACACTCATATGAATATTTTAACGGTTTACCCAGCGCAAGAATAAAAGGCGAACGGACGGCAGGTTTTTCTTCGACTCGATTTACTGAAATCGTTACAGCTCCCCTTCCTTTGGTCATAAAGAATGTTTTTCTGCAGAATCCTTCCCCGAGAAATCCTTTACAGAATGGTGAAAACTGCATCAAAATCCATCCAGTGGTTCTCGAGATTCCCTGTTACATCCAAGAATTGGGGACTATGTTTTATACTATGTAGAGAGGCAGTAAAACTTTTCAAGGCAATGCAATTATTTATAACATAAAATATATGTGCTTTTTTGAACATTTACTTTTAAAAATTACTAGGAGAATATCCACTAAAATGCTTATTGTTGTTGATTCATTTTAGGGGCATTGTGGCATCGAGTTGACGTAGCCCCGTGTACTTGGGTGTGTGCGGAATTTGTCTGATAGCCTGTGTTATTGTGATGGCTGTATTAGTGTGTGTATCTGTAATTCAGATGAGGATTCGGAAGGAGGTGGCCGTGGTCTTAAGTTAGGGACTACCCCGGGATTTGCCTAGAGTAGAAGTGGGGAACCACAGAAAACCACTTCCACGACGGCTGAGGTTGGAATCGAAACCGCCTCTGCTTCACGAGGCTGAGTGTATCCCGTCCCAGCGCGTTATTAGACAAATTCCACACAAACCGAAACGCACGGGGATATGTTACATTGTCGTAAAGCCCCTAAATGAATAACAGCTTCATTATTGTTATTATAATTATTATTATTCTTTCCGATAAGGCCTGCAATGGACCACGTGTATATTTCAATTCTTTGTTTTCTCTTCCGTCCTTTCCAATATTTCTTCATTCACCCCAGGTTTCCCCTCTTCCCTGGATTCCATCCATACTTAACACTTTTTTCGAAAAAACTCTCTGTCCACAGTGTATTCTTCTCCTCCATATTTCTTATATTATTATCATTATTATTGTTATTTTAAGGGGCGGAACATCAATATCATCTTCCACTTACGAAAAGCCTACAACTTAAAATAAACATATAGACCATCATTTTAGAAGGTTTTGAGTTTGATTACAATATAAAAATACCATCTTATAAAAAAATTACAAAACAAATATTATGTCGACATTTACAAAATTACAGAATAAAAATTAAACAATTAAAAAAATAACAAAAATTGTAAATCAAAAGAGAGCAAGTACTTTAAATCCAAGAATCATTAGAAATTGTAGACGTGTTGCTTCTTCCCAATGAAGATGATGACTCAATCAGCAAACAGTGCGTCATCGTGAGATTGAGCTCATCCTGCTGACGAAGGATTCTTCGTATTTACTCACATTCGGTTGAAATGTGGGCCATGACAGAATATGAGGATGATGATAATTGTTATTTTAAGGGGCCTAACATCTAGGTTATCAACCCCTAATGGTTTGTGTGATCGTGAAGATGATATTGAAATGTCTTACACTAGAAGAAGAAATGGAAAACAAAAGGAGAATAAGGCAAAAAAAAGGACAGGAGGATAATAAATGCCCTCAACCCACGTAGAATGCGGATTGAGAGACTTGGAAGGAAGGAGAGCCATGAAAGACAGATAGGAAAGTGAAAGAGGAGAGGGTCCGCCCCCAGAGGTAATGGATAAAAGGGGGAAAACCGGACCCAGCTTAGGAATCCCTCGGAGTCACCAACTCCCGAACTCACCAGCCTTGATCCCCTGAGGGTGTAACAATATCTAGGGTGCACCAGATGTGGTGGTGTTACATACACCCTGCCTCATTGAGGGCCTTGAGCAGAAGGCAGGAGATAACAGGAACAGAAAAAGAAGGCTGACCCCTCGCAGAAGGAGGGTATCAGAAAAGATGAGACAAGGGCCAATTAAGGCGGGAAAGGAAGAGAATCCCTAGGCCTCGGATACCCTAATACCGTCGGGGTCGGAAGAGAACAAGAGTTGACCTAGTGAGGTCGATAGGAAAGAAGACGGAGAGTAGCCCGGCAAAAGTAAGTGGAAGCAATGCCGGACTCAGCTGGGGCCCCGTGGTCGCCAACCCACGTGCCACTAGATGTGACCCCCTGGGGGGCATTACAGAATAGCTCTGCGTCATACTGACATTGTATTCCGTTCTTACAAAGTTTCCAAATGAAATGGCAAGATTGGAGCTCTCAAGATGTAATGTAATTTGCATCGCAAGACGTATACAATGCAACAGACAGCGTCTTTCTTATTAATATCAGAACTATTTCTGTGTTGCTGTGTGATTCTTCTCCTTTATATATTACGCGAAGTTCAAAGATGAAAGATGCTTCATTCTCTTGCTAAAGTTAAGTTAGGCACGTCCAAACATACGGCGCAGATAAAGGAATCAAAGTGGCGAATGAATTCCCTCCTTTGCAAAGCAGTCATACAAGAAGGAGATCCTGCACCGTCACTTGAAACATTACGATACTGTCACACGTGGCTTCTAGGTAAACGGATCTGCTCTGACATCGCCGTCTAAAATTCGCAAGCCGTATCATAAGGTTTGGCAACACCGCCCATCTGTCATCTGGGAGGCCTAGCGCAAGCACATGGTAATTGCTAACACTGCGTAAACACATAGATTTTGGCTCCAAATGTTTATGAAAATACAGGATGCGGCAAGAATAAATGATGAATTTCAAACGTAAATAACACAGCAACGCAACACGATATTTACAAATTTATTGCGCAGTTTAAAAGAGCAGTGTTTGCCATTGTTGTCACATTGATTGGAACGGCAGATCTAACACCTGTATTCGGAATTGTAGGCCCTTACTTTTTGAAAAGGAGGATAAAACTGTGACAGTAACATCTGCTCGTTGCGTACAACAGTTACGCAACTGCCTACAGCCAACACTCAACGACTTAGGGAATCCTCCTCTGTGGTTTCAACAAGATGGTGCCACTGCACACACATCCAGGGCATCGATGAGCGTCCTCAGAGAGATGTTTCCTTACGGGGTGACGTTTCATGGCCAGCCCGTTCCCCTGATCTCGCCCACTTGCGATTTCTTTCTCTGGGGATACCTGAAGGCTCGGGTCTTCCAACGTAAACCACGAACACTACACGACCTGAAAGCTGCTATCCGTGAGGAAATCGAGGCAATAACACTAGACCTGACTAGGAGGGTCATGCGGAACTTCAGAGAGAGGCTTCAGAAGTGCATCAAAAAGGGCGGTCAGCATTTGGATGCCATTATTTTCATAACCTAGAGTGTATGTGTATAAGATGCAAATGGCAAACACTGCTCTTTTAAACTGTGCAAAAAAATTGTAAATATCGTGTTGCGTTGCTGTGTTATTTACGTTTGAAAATCGTCAGTTATTTCTGCCGCACCCTGAACAACAGAACAAAACGTCCGCTGAATCTACACACAAATATCACAAATAAAGGATACATATTATCATGCTGTGTACTGTAGATTCCCGATAGTGTAATAATAAAAGGCTGTATCGTACCTCAATGTCCCAATGTCTGAAGTTTTCTTTTATTGCTGCTATGCTCACTGCCATCATTGACGCGCTCAGAAATAATATTTAAGACTATTATTTCAAACTTAGAGACTGTCTTTGATAATAAATTCTTCACTTTTTGTCCACACATGCACTCATCATAGTCACAATAGGCCTCCACACTTAATGCTGACAGTCTAGCAATAATGCTCCACTCATCACTTAATTTAACAAGTAGTTCCGTGAAGAACTATACAGCCTATTTTCATATATCCTACTCATATTAATTGCCTCTATCAACATACTACATTTCAGTTTGATGGTTGTGATAGATTCGTAGATATTGAGAACCGTCTAAATATTTCAGATGGTCGCCAGGTTGGATTTTTAGCCTTCTTTCGATTTTTGCAAAAAATGAAAGTAGACTTATGAGATCAACACAGGGCGAAAAAAGTGTGTCTGTCTGTGTGTGTGTATGTGTGTGTGTGAGTCTGTGTGTGTGTGTGAGTCTGTGTGTGTGTGTGTGTGTGTGTGTGTGTGTGTGTGTGTGTGTCTGTGTGTGTGTGAGTGTGTGTACTCTGAATGTCTGTCCCCCCCCTATCAATTCTAACACGGTGAATGCGAATTGAACAAAATTTGGTACAAAGGTAGCACTAGCAAAGGACACCTCAGTGTCATGTTTTATATCGCCGCCATCTTTACTAAAACTGAATGGCGGCCACTCAAACGTTCAAAACGTAAAATCAAATAACGACTAACCAAATCATCCGATCTATACCAAATTTGGTAACAACATACCTTCGTATAGGATGCGTCTTGTGACCAAACAACAAGGTCGTCCGCCATACCATTTCAGGATGGCGGCCGTGCGAATTATGCAAACTTTATAATCCATATCATGGGACCCACCAGTTCCGATTATCGAGCCGAGAATCGCTTTAACTGTTCTAAAGGAAGAGGCACGTTCGAAATTAAAAGTTTATTTTGTAATACTATAGTGCAGACGTGATTTTAAAAAGGTGACCTGATTCAGTAATAAGAAAAGATGGCAGCGGATATCTTGTGCCTGACTTATATTTCACTAATTTGAGTATTGAATGCAATATAGCGTACTGATACAAAATAAATAAACTTTGTATGAAATGCTTTATATATAAATAATATACTCCAGTGATGAAATCGTTTAGTATAAATCATTATTTGCTAACAAGTTCTATGTAAGTCATTTTATATAGAACGACATTCGTTGACACAATTAGCTCAGTGGTAGAGCGTCAGCCTATCGCTCAAATGCCAATGGTTCAAACCCTATCAGAGCTAGATTTTTTGCTTGAAATGTTATATGTTTATTGTTTTGTAATGACTCAGATGTTTTAAAATTAAGCGTTATATTGTGCATATTATGGTGTAAAATATATATTTAATTAAAACATAATTCGCCAGCAGATTTACTCGAGACATCTAGCTGCCAAAAAGGTAACTGCACGCCGACATACTTATTAACTTCCAGATTTTATTGAAAAGTTTCTTCTTCTGGCCGCTAGAATGCACTCGCTCTGTTAGGATTATATTGTTCGATATTTCACCACTAGTAGTCACGACTAGTCTACGTGGGGCTCCATTGATTAATATACCATTGGCATTCTATGCGCATGGAATTTGAAGAATGACAAGATGATACTACGATACATTTTTACTTTTTATTTTAAAGGGTTTGTAACAGCCTATTTTGCGTTACTTGAAAATGTTATTTGAAGTAAAGAACAAACCGATTTCACATAGTAACTGAGTTCAAGCCGTTGGTGTTAGTTCAGGTATTAATTACTACTTTTATTTCAGGCAAATAGCAATCGAAAATATCCACATAGTTTGTATACACACGTCTCTGTAGGGTCATGGAAAGATTTGTTAATTCAATTAGGGTTTTCGATTCCCGGTCAATGCATGTGAGATTTTTGAAGTGAAATGCCATGTCCTGTGATTCGGATTCCACGTAATAAGGAGGTCCCGTGGCTCATAATCACAAGATTCACGGCCACGTAAAACTACAATCTTCCTTCCTTTTTTTTTCAATTAGGGTTGTGAAAGCCCTGCACAACCAGACGTGTAAAGACATGCCTCAACTCAAAGTTGGATGTTGCCCACAGCAGGTCGTATATGTAATAATAATAATAATAATAATAATAATAATAATAATAATAATAATAATAATATATTTTTTTTAGGGGAAGAAATGCATTTACGCACAGAGTGTCGGGCTCCTGCTGCTGAGTAGCAGACTACCGACTAAAACTCCCCCTTTACTTCTGAACACTAGCCTGGAACCGTTTACAACATTAAAACAATAATAATAATAATAATAATAATAATAATAATAATAATAATAATAATATTGGTTTTACATCCCTTTTAAATACTGCTGCTTTTAGAGACACCGGGGTGCCGGAATTTTGGCCCGAAGGGGATCTTTAACGTGCCAGTAAATGTACTGACACGGCTCCCTCGCATTTGTGCACCCTCAAATGCCAGCTGACTGCGCCAGGATACGAACCTGCAACCTAGGGCCCAGCAAGCGAGAACGTTACCGTCGAGCCACGCAGCCAGTCCGGTTGATTATGTCTCCAGATCCATAACATTCTTGAGATACTTCTTATCTTTCTTTCTTTCTTTCTTTCTTTCTTTCTTCAATGATGGTAGCAGTTTTTATCTAGATTGTGGCGTTTGGTAGAGTTAAATCGTTTCTATGGCCTTCAACAAAGAATAGTTCCATTATACTCTTTGATAATAACAACGAGTTATAACTATACTCATACATTTAAGAGAAAGTAGGCTATATGTTCTTTACTGAACATCTTGTTATTTTTGTACAATTACATTAAGTTCTACGTGTTGTATTCAAACTTCAATCGCATGATTAGAACACAAGAAGTAAAAACGAGATTTTAAAATTTCGACAAGCTGCCATCTTGTGATTATGCAAACAATTGAAATAAATTAGATGCCAGTGTATTGACATTTGTATAAGCATTTAACGTGCAACGTTTCACTGCACTCGGATAGTTAATTAGCGAGAAACGTCCATTTAAATATTTATACTTCGCGTCGCCGCCATGTTGGATTTGTGCTCACCAGGTTACTGAAAGTCCTATAGGTGAACATATTATGTTCATAGCCTCTATGAACATAAAATATTTTAGTTTGATTGCTGTAAAAGATTCATAGATATTGAGAACCGTCTAAATATTTCGGATGCTGGCCATTTTGGATTGTTATATGTATAGGTCATAGAGTTATGTACCATTCAAGAACAATTATTTCCTAGGTTCATTATTCAAACTTTCACTTCGATCGCATGATTACGACACAAAAAATAAAAACCTAATTTTAAAATTTCGCACAACTGCCATCTTGAGGTTATGTAAACAATTGAACTAAATTGGATGCCAGTGCATTACAATATGTAAAATCATTTACTGTACCACATTTCACTGCGCTCAGAGCGTTAAATCACGAGAAAAGTCCATTAAAATGTTTCAACTTCGCTTGGCCGCCATGTTCGTTTTGTACTTTACAGGTTTATGAATGTTACATAAATTAACTTGTATCAGTACCCTTTATCACCGTACAAAATGTCATGGTGATATCTGTAATAGTTTCGGAGATATAAAATGTCAGTGAAATATTTCGCACAGCCGCCATTTTGAAGTATGTAAACAATTGAACTAAATTAGACTCCAGTGCATTTGTATAAAAATTTTGTTGTACCAAGTTTCATTACGTTTGGATAGTTAAATCGCGAGAAAAGTCTATTGTAAAGTCTCAACTTAGCTTGGCCGCCATGTTGGTTTTGTAGTCACCATGTTTTTGAAAGTCTCATAGGTGTACTTCTAGTAGTGCCCTTTATTACCGTACACAATTTCATGGCGATATCGGTAATAGTTTCGGTGATACTGAATGCTGGTGAAATATTTCGCACAGCCGCCATGTTGGATTGGTGAGACAATAAAATTTGAAGGGCACGGTCGGGGTCGGCCAGAATAGTGCTACGATCTTACCGAGTTTCATTGTAATCGCTCCAGCTGTTTAGAATTATTAGGGACACACACACACACCTCTCTCTCTCTCTCTCACACACACACACACACACACACACACACACACACAAGCGCGCATAAACACGGACAAAAGGTGATCTCATAAGCCTATTTTTTCATAAAGTGAAAATAGGCTAAAAATAGGTAGCTTTCTAATTAAATCTACCTAAAGGCACTTTCCAAATGAGTACTGTTGATAATGTACTGGAATATAGAGGCCACGTGAAGATATATACCAAAACTAAATTACTAGGCACTGAAAGTCCAACTGCTGTAGTGATCAAATCGTAGGGATACAACCAGTTATTTTAATATTGCTGCCATAATTTGACTTACAGTCAGGCTCACAACACTTCCTTGGCATCAGAAATAATTTAAAGAAGAATTTGTTGGTTAAATTAATTATTAGGTATTAGTTACACATGCAAACTAATACGGGAAATACTCACTTCCACAATTTTCAGCAGGTCTGATTTACCACGAGGAATTTCACGGGTGTTGAAATAGTTAGTACGACCTGCTTTTAGACGCTGTCATATTAAAATAAACGATATTTATGAATAAAACTTAGCATGTGGTCTTACGTGTTTATAGAACTTACGGACTCTACCAAACGTTGCCAATTCTACCATCAGCACGGCTTGGGAATTATTGTCGGCGATGGCTCTCTGCATTAACCTGGCACAAAATAAGGCACCGGAGGTCCAGTAATCGATATACTTTGCTCCTATCACTACGCTCACACAGAAGCAAAACAGACATTTAACTAATTAAAATGTAATACATCACATATTTTAAAACAAGAAGTTCCGTGAAGAACTATACAGCCTACTTTTCATGCCAATGATTATTCTACAGAATATGAACCTATCTAGAATAATGACGAAATTAAGTTGGTAATATCGAAATATCTAATTAGTTCAAAATATACCTGGTATAATGTAGCCTAATAGAGCACTACAGTTGGCAGCCCTGGTGACTGAATATATTCTTAGTTCCATCTCTTAAGGTACAGAATACAAAATTTGTTTGAAGTCCAATGGACGTTACATGCAGTTAGACACTGGATCTATCAGCACGCGTAAAAGCATGTTGCCAACAATGGCATGCGTGTGCTGGTCAGAAATATCCTATTCTGAAATATTATGATATCTTGTTGTGCCAATTTTGGATGAAATCCATTTGTTAGTATAGAAGTTACATGTATTTTAAAATTTGACATATCAGCAGGCATATAATCATGTTGGCAGCACTGCCTTGTATTAATTACTCCAAATTAATCTAGAATATCAGGTGATATACGTGTGCAAAGTATAGAGCTGTTGGCTTGCATACTTTCTGATATATTGATATTAGGGTAAAAAATGTATAGACAGTATTTATTAACAGTTGGCAGCCCTGATTGCTCGTAACAATACCTATAGTCATATCTGTTATGGTACACATAGCACATACGAAATTTGGTTGAAATCCAACTGATAGTAAGGAAGTTACATGTATTTAAAAACTGGTGCTATCAGCAGGCTTATAATCATGTTGGTAGAACTGACGTATATAAGTTACTTCAAATTAATCTAAAATGTCAGAATATACGTGTGCATAGTTTAAAGCTGTTGGCTTGCATACTTTCTGATATATTGGTATTTGGATAATAAATAGAGAGAGCAATTATTAACAGTTGGCAGCCCTGGTGGCTCTTATGAATACGCTCAGTCATATCTGTTTATGTACAGATATTACATACAAAATTTGGTTGAAATCCAATTGATAGTGTAGAAGTTATATGCATTTAAACATTGGATCTATCAGAAGGCTTAAAATTATTTTGGCAACACTGTCATGGTTGGCCTCCTGGAAATTAAACTGAAATAGTCTTATCTACATGTGTGCCAATTTTGGAATAGCTCCCATGCATACCTTGCAGGATATCCAACATGGAGCTCAAATTTCTAGTGCGTTTTTACAGCAGTTGGTAGCACTGACATCATTTTCAAATATGGACGTGAGATATTCCGGTACACATCTTTACTCATACTAAATTTGGTTTTGATTGCTGCAGCCGTTTAGGAGTTGATAGGGGGGACACACACACAGCCAGACAGACAGACAGACACACATTTTCCCGGATCGATCTCATAAGTCTACTTTTTCCTCATTTTTGCAAAATGTGAAAAGTAGGCTAATAATGTACGTTCTTTGTGAAAACTAGGCAAACAAGTAATACAAAAACAAGATGTTCAAGAAAGAACATATAGCCCACTTTCTCCTAACTGTATGGGTATAGTTATAACTTGTTGTCCATATCAATGTGCATAAGTAAAGAACACACTCACTTTCACAGAATAGGAATATCCTGAACTAGCACCAACAGGTAGAGTACAGGTACTATGTGCTCTTTAGTTCAAATAACATTTGCAACCAACACACAATAGGCTGTTACAAACGCGTTAAAATAAAAATGTATCGTATTATGAACTTCATTATGTCATTCTCATGGTCGATGCGTATAGAATGCAACGGAAGACAAACCAATGGAGTCCCTCATAGAACAGTCATGACATCTGGCGGAAAAGATTCGTATAAGAACACCCATTCCCATAGCCTATATGTTATCGCATGGGCCACCACAAAATTGGCACCACGGCCGACTGGATGCGAGCTTCGCTCTCCTCTACCGGCCCACAAAATGAGCCTTTCTACTTGAAACCTACTACACCACTGATATTTTTCTCGCACTTATCCGTGGTTGCAAGTACATTCTAGCGGCCTTAAAAGGAAACTTTTGGGTTACTACTTTGGCATGGGATCCAACAGGCCAGTGTAGAACGCAGCTCGCATCTAGTTGGCCGTGGTTGGCAACGCATAATTCATCTGGTTGCTGGTAGACTATCTCGTGCAGATCCGGTGAAGAACGTTGTTTTAATTAAATACAGTAACTAATTTGCATTGAAAAATTTGAAAGTAGGCAAAAATGGTCCAGTCGTAATTTGTAAACATTGAATAAAAATTCAAAATCTTTGCTGAAATCTCATCATTTTCTTCATCCAAACCCTTCCCAGTTAGATTGATGTCTGATCTTCCACAGTCACTGATTCTTATTTGGTTATTGTTAGCACAAACAACGAAGGGTACTTAGTATATTTAGGTAAAAGTCACATTTATAGATTTCTATACATCGTTCTAAAAATAAGCGTAACTCAACTTAAGCGATGATCTCTCATTTAAACTTCTTTTCTCATCCCGTGTCTACTAATCAATTAGTCGATTCTTCGGTTATCCTATTTATCTATTACTAGCTGTAACCGGCATGCGTCGCAATGCCAATCAAAGAAAGTGTTGGCATTGTAACTTTGTATGTAGAAGTGCTTTCGGATTCCCAATATTGTGTTTCTTTTTCCGTTAACCACCTCTAAACTATTGTAAAATTGATTTACTATCTCAAAAAAATCATGGGAGCGTGCTCAACATCTCACCAAATTTTCATCGCAATGAATTGAATGGTATATGAACGCATACGGGACTTTGTTGAAACGATTCGAGCGCCGTCACCCATTTGTTGAATATACTCGTACGCTACTTATTGTAAAATGGATTTACTAAGTGAAAACCTTCCCTGGCGTGTACACAACAACTCATGAAAGTTTCATCTTAATCGGATGAATGGCATACGCATACGGGTTTTTGCTTAAACGATTCGCGCGACGACACTCATTGTTGAATCTACTTGTGCGCCACTCATTGGAAAACGGATTTACTAATTCATACACCTTCGCAGGGCTGTGCTCAACTCCCCAAAGTTTTATGATAATCGGATTAATGTTATATGAACGCATACGGGACTTGGTTGAAACGATTCACGCGCTGTCGCCCGTTAATTGAATCTAATCGTGCGCTACCAATGGTAAAATGGATTTACTAAATCAGAAATCTTTGCGGGAGTGGAAACAACATTTCTCCAAATTTCATTGCAATCGCATGAATGGTATATGAACGCATACGGATTTTTTTTTAACGATACGCACACCGTTACTCGTTAGTTGAATCTACTTGTGCGATACCTATTGTAAAGTGGATCCACTGTCCCCGTATAGTCTAGAGGCAGTCTGTTGGATATCCGAAGCAACGGCTGGATTCGTGGACCCTGACTGCTCCGGCGCAAAATACTAGTCAATGATCTACGTCCAAGTAGACCCTCGCGAATATACGTGGCGGAAATTACAATACAACTGTGAATTACGTGAAAAATACACTTAGCTCGCAGTAAAACACCTACCTTATTCCCGGGGATCTCCCGGTCAGCCTCTCTGGACCTATAATGGGTTTCACAGTTGCATCTCCTTATATCTAAAATAATTCATGACGACACGGCTTCTAATAAAACTAAACGATTTAATATCAAAATGTAAACTAGGGCTAAACATTCACACAATAAGGTAAAATAAGAACACACTCCCATTCACTCATCTCTACACTCACGCCACTCAAAGAAGTGCGATCTATGAACATAATGACAAAATTTGGTGTAGCTTGCGTCCATACATCAAGCTCTACAATAGTAACACATCTCTGTGTAATTACATTCTTCTGGCACGCTCCCAAGCACATATGGGCGCTCGGCGCACGCGACCCATGCCACGTGTACGATGACATAACATTTACCGCTGCATTCCCAGTCTAGCTGGTTTAAAAAAGAAAGAGAGCACGAGACGGGCGGTTCGCAACATCTCTCCCCATTTGTGCGACCTGGCCGAACTATGGCCTTGGCTAGAAACGAGTTTTAAAGAAGTCCTCGCTATTCCTGCCTGGTCCTCAAATGTGCTCTCCATAACAATAAAGGCTGTGTTAAAATGTAGCAGATTCACGACAGACAAATACGTGAACTGCACTCAAATCCTACATGCTACTGACATAAAAACTTATATACACACTCTCATTCATACTCTCGCATTGTGACGTCCCAATGGAGTTCATTTCATTCGCACTGAACAAGAAACAAACCACAAACAGTCACATACTCATTCATACTCTAACCTCTACGTTAAACAAATTATAAACTTCCTATTCCTAACATGTTATACACTCGATTGGCAAATAATAAAGATTAACACTTAAAGAATGTATAATGACGCTTATAGCATCAGCTATAGTCCTTTCAAAGTAATAGCGTCTAAATACACTCGAGCCTGCGCTCTGATCTAGCAGTTATGTCAAATACAGTGAACTGTGATCCAAAATCTTCTACATCACCAGAAATAACCACCACCAGTCTCTCTTATCTGATCTGGTGTCAAAATAGTTTTAATACATTCGACCACTTAAGGTGAAACATATGCTGTTACAAATTAGGCTTGATAATCTCGATAAGAGTATAGCATAACAGCAATCATCATCAATTTCCAGTTCCAATTTCAACCGTGATCCTTCCTTTCCTCTCTAAATCCCAGGTCTTGTATAACAAAATAAGGAGTACTCTCTACTCATACTTTAATGCCATGCCAATCCTAGTCATGCCCACGCAATGACTGTACTATAAAATGCGGAACACATCTTCGCAATAACCTCGTATGCCAACTACATACGGAAATACATAAAAAAACACTATCAAAGGGTTATCAAATCCACTTCTTTCATCCTGGCATTCTTTTTAAAGGGCATAATTTCTCAGCGTTGTCACCACAATCGCTGGTCTCATGAACAATAACAACAAATTATTTATTTATACTTCTTAACGACCTCTGGAATTTACGATAATAACCTCCTCACTTAACACTCTTGAAACGATACTCTGATAAGTATAAACTGTCGTGCATACATTTAATAAAAATACTACATCTCATCTTCACACATCTGGGTTCGACTTTAATCGAAGAAGGAATATTATGTCTACAACGTGACATGATATTACTCCTCGTAAATATTTAATCACAAAATCATATCTATGTGTTTGTGTCCAACAAGAAGCTATCACGACGAAGATATCAAACGATAACTACCCTAATGTCGGATGATAATTAATCTTCCAAGAAGATTCTAGCTTCCAATAAATTAAATGACTGAAAGTTCATAGCTTTCTTCAATAAAAACATACAGTTAGTCATAATCGTATTCTCTTCATTCAGAACGAATGTCTGTGAGTTCTGACGATAATAATCGTGTCCACGTTAAATGTTTCTTTTCCACAATGTGACATGATATTTCACAAAATATCACTACCAAGTTCTTCTTTCTTGACGTTTCTTCTCGACGGATAAAATGCCCAAATTAAACTATTAAAAATTAATTTAATGGGTAACATAGACGAAAATGTCTATCACCCGCATTGAGAATGAATACAAAAACGTCGAAAATAAAATACTGTTCCTTAAAGGAAATGACAAAAGCTTGTTCCTCGAACAAGTAAATAATCTCAGTACAGAAACTGGATTCCTAACAAACGAAGTTAATAGCGACGCAAGACGATCACTATAATAAATTTCGAAGAATAATCAAGATGTTCAGTAAAGAACATATAGCCTACTTTCTCCTAAATGCATGGGTATTGTTATAACTCTTTGTCCTTTTCTAGGAGTATAATTGAATGTTGGTTGTAGTAGCTTGTTGAAATACAACGTGCTATAGGGATATTAAACATGAATATGAGGTGCCCTTTGCTAGTGCTACCTCTGTTAAAAAAATTCGTTCAATTCGGTTTTACCGAGTTTGAATTGATAGGGGGTATCGATTTGCACACATACTTGGCCTCCATCTGCAAACTATTGGGCTGATGATCTTGCAGTTTGATCAGAATATGCTTCCCACATAAAGATATGTTGTTGCAAAATTTGGTAGAGACTAGATTATTAGGTTGGTCGTAATTACATTTAAGCATTTAACATTTGGGTGGCCGCGATTACGTTTCCGTCAAGATGGCGGTGATATAAAACATGACACTGAGGTGCCCTTTGCTTGTGCTACTTCTGTACCAAATTTCGTTCCATTCGCCTTCACCGTGTTCGAATTAATAGGGGGAATCCATTTTCACACAAAGATGGCCGCCATCCGCAAAATATTAGGCTAATGACCTATTAGTTTGGTCAAAGGATGCTACCTCCATAAAGGTATGTTGTTGCAAAATTCGGTAGAGATCGGATGATTAGCTTAGTCGTAATTTGATTATATCTTTGAACATTTGTGTGGCCGCCATTACGTTTCTGTCAAGATGGCGGCTATATAAAACATGACACTGAGGTGCCCTTTGCTAATTCTACCTCTGTACCAAATTTCGTTCCATTCGGTTTCACCGTGTTCGAATTAATAGGGGGAATCGATTTTCATACAAAGATGGCCGCCATCCGCAAACTATTAGTTTGATGACCTATTAGTTTGGTCAAAGGATGCTCCCCCCTTACAGGTATGTTGTTGCAAAATTTGGTAGAGATCGGATGATTAGGTTAGTCGTAATTTGATTTAAGCTTTGAACATTTGTGTGGCCGCCATTACGTTTTCATCAAGATGGCTGCGATATAAAACATGACACTGAGGTGCCCTTTGCTAGTGCTACCTTTGTACCAAATTTCGTTCAATTCTTGTTCACCGTGTTCGAATTGATAGGGGGGGGGGGAGGGGTGACAGACATTCAGAGTACACACACACAGACAGACACACTTTTTTTCGACCTGTGTTGATCTCATAAGTCTACTTTCTTTTTTTTTTTTTTGCAAAAATCGAAAGTAGGCTAAAAATGTTATACATGGAGTACATAGATACTGTATCGAAATATGGATAAAGGATTTGCTCAGAAAATGTCACTACAAGCTCTAACTACAAGGTTCGTGAACACTGCTACCTGGTCTCGAAGTCTAGAAGATCAAGATAGAGTATATCAAAATACTCTGATGTTACATTTCCAAAAGATCTGGGCTGGATCCTAGCTCGTCTCCAAGAACTCGTGACCTCAGGAAAGGAACGAATTCCCCCACTGGATACAGCAAGCTCCGACCGGAATCGAACTGCGGGCCTCCAATCATCATCTTCATTGATCGGGATAACCCTGGACCTCTTGATAATCTTGATGTTTCTTCTATCTCCGTCACAGCACAGTCTCATCATTACAGTGAGTAGCGTCGAAAGTTCTGCTTTCCACTTCAAAAGGCATTTCAAGAGAAAGTCTTGGATCTCACTCGTATGACGAACATTCATGTAGATGGAATCTGAACATCGTTCTGTAGTCTCTGATGTTAATGTTGAGCTCATGTTTGACAAGAATGCACTAGAATGTAGTTGTGCATCAAGTCTCATGATAGCTCACTATGTAGACATTCACGAACAATCTCCTCTAACGAAGCTCCATCGTTGACTATATTGCTCCTATCTGCTTATACTCCTGGTGCACATAATAATTTAGTCCATAATAATCTTCATAATACTAGACTGAATATTGATCTTCACTATGGAATACATCTCCATCCTAAGTGTTGTAATACAGTTCCACACAAGCAATATTAATATGCACTCGTACTCACGGGTGGCTGTTGCCTGAGCTGCAGTCGCTCGGACAAAGTGTCGTATCGCGCTGGAAATAAACACTTTTCTCGCGCTTCACAAAACTGCTTATAATTGCTGAAATACTTCTCTCAAACTTCTGTAAATTCGTAATATACAATATCCGCTAGTCAGCTACAATATGTAGTTGAAATAAATTATCTGACGTCGATCAGACCGAAGTGATTGCGGTTTATGTGATCCTCGCAACTTCACCTAGATTCAAGGCGCGGTCGTCTCCTAATTCCGCCCTTGCTTAAGCCTTGTCTCCACGGGTCGCCTTCTACAAGACCGGTGAAACACTCGGAACTCCTTTCTCTTCCAAACTCACACGTCTGACCTCTTCGACGTTCAGATACCCAAGAGCTCCGGTGCTTGGCGTCTTCCCTCCAAGTCTACCGATCTTAGCCGCCTTTTCGAGTTCCCTCTTGAATCCACGCGGACTCTAGCAAATCGCTTATTTCTCCCAATAGCGACCTGTTATTGACTTATAAAATATTTCCAATATTTTATTATCATATTCTTCTCTTTTCCAATATAAAAATTCATTCTCAAAGGGCTTAAATGAATTAAATATCCATAAAAATTTAGTTGCTGGAACTCCCGTCTTCTCTAAAACTTCTTCCTATTGGCTGTAAGCTCATATCCAATGGGATAATTTATAACAATATTTAAACAAATCCTGTGAATATTCGCTGTTGCTATGTCGATTCCAAGCTTCTACAAACTTCCATTGCGCAATACAATCACGTGACGGAATTTCCCTCCTAGCTCAACGTCGCCTCACGACTGGTTTCTGCCTAGTTCCAGCCATCATATTCCTTGGTTAAATTGTATGATGGGCTTAGAAAAAAGAAATGTATTATTCCCATTTTCATCCCTTATAATTCATTTTACGGGGGCAGTACTAAGCCAGAAACCATCCCTGAAGTGTACACAACATCTCACCCAAGTTTCATCGCTTTCGGACAAATGGTACATGAACGCATACGGGACTGTGTTGAAACGCTTCGCGCGCCTTCGCTCATATGTTGAATCTACTTGAGCGCTACCTATTGTAAAATGGATTAACTAAGTCTGAAACTTCCCTGGACTGTACACAACAACTCGCCCAAGTTTAGTCGCTATCAGACGAATGGTATATGAACGTATACGGGACTATGTTGAAACACTTCGCGCGTCGTCGCTCATTTGTTGAATATACTCTGCGCTACCTATCATGACATGGATTTACTAAGACAGAAACCTCGCCTGTAGTGTACACAACCTCTCGCCCAAGTTTCATCGCTATCGGACAAATGGTATGTGAACGCATACAGGACTTTGTTGAAACGCTTCGCCCGTCGTCGCTCATTTGTTGCATCTGCTTGTGCGCTACCTATTGTTAAGTGGATTTACTAAGCCAGACACCTTCCCTGAAGTGTACACAGCATCTCACCCAAGTTTCATCACTATCGGACGAATAGTATATGAACGCATACGGGACTTTGTTAAAACGCTTCGCTCGTCGTCGCTCATTTATTGAATATACTCGTGCGCTACGTATTATAATATGGAATTACTAAGAGAGAAACATTGCCCGTAGTGTACACAACCTCTCACCCAAGTTTCATCGCTATCGGACGAATGGTATGTGAATGCATACAGGACTTTGTTAAAACGCTTCGGCCGTCGTCGCTCATTTGTTGAATCTAATCCTGCGCTACCTATTGTTAAGTCGATTTACTAAACCAGAAACCTTCCCTGAGGTGTACACAACATCTCACCCAAGTTTCATCACTATCAGACGAATATTATATGAAGGCATACGGGACTTTGTTGAAACGCTTCACTCGTCGTCGCTCATTTGTTGAATCTACTCGTGCGCTACCTATTATAACATGGATTTACTAAGCCAGAAACCTTGCCTGTAGAGTACACAACCTCTCACCCAAGTTTCATCGCTATCAGACGAATGGTATGTGAACGCATACAGGATTTTGTTGAAACGCTTCGCCCGTCGTCGCACATTTGTTCAATCTACTAGTGCGCTACCTATTGTTAAGTGGATTTACTAAGCCAGAAACCTTCCATGAAGTGTACACAGCATCTCACCCAAGGTTCATCACTATCAGGCGAATAGTATATGAACGCATACGGGACGTAGTTGAATCGCTTCGCTCGTTGTCGCTCATTTGTTGAATTTACTCGTGCGCTACCTATTATAACATGGATTTACTAAGCCTGAAACTTGCCGGTGGTGTACACAACCTCTCACCCAAGTTTCATCGCTATCGGACGAATGGTATGTGAACGCATACAGGACTTTGTTGAAACGCTTCGGCCGTCGTTGCTCATTTGTTGAATCTACTCGTGCGCTACCTATTGTAAAAGGATTTACTAAGTCAGAGACCTTTCCTGGAGTGTGCACAACAATACAACCGAAGTTACATAGCAATCGGATGAATGGTATTTGAACGCATACGGGACTTTGTTTAAGCGATTCGCGTGCCGTCACTCATTTGTTGAATCTATTCGTGCGCTACAACTTTCACATTTATTCAGCTTTCAAACCTTCTCTGGACTTCCACAAATAATTCAAGACCAACATTAGCCAAATCGGTCCAGCCGTTCTCGAGTTTTAGCGAGACTAACGAACAGCAATTCATTTTTAGCCTATTTTCAATTTTGAAAAAATAGGCTTACGAGATCACCTTTTGTCCGTGTGTGTGTGTGTGTGTGTGTGTGTGTGTGTGTGTGTGTGTGAGGTGTGTGTGTGTGTGTGTGTCCCTAATAATTCTAAACAGCTGGAGCGATTACAATGAAACTCGGTCAGATCGTAGCGCTATTCTGGCCGACCCCGACCGTGCCCTTCAAATTTTATTGTCTCACCAATCCAACATGGCGGCTGTGTGAAATATTTCACCAGCATTCAGTATCACCGAAACTATTCCCGATATCACCCTGGATTTTTTTTACATTGATAAAGGGAAGTACTAGAAGTTCACCTATGAGACTTTCAAAAACCTGGTGACTACAGAACCAACATGGCGGTCAAGCGAAATTGAGACTTTTAAATAGACATTACTCGCGATTTAACTATCCAAACGTAATGAAACTTGGTACAGCAAATGTTTATGCACATTGTAATGCACTGGATTCTAATTTAGTTCAATTGTTTACATAACCTCAAAATGGCGGCTGTGCGAAATATTTCACTGACATTCTATGTCTCCGAAACTATTACAGACATCACCCTGCAATTTCGTACGG
The DNA here is from genome assembly GCA_946902985.2 of Meconema thalassinum. NCBI lineage: Eukaryota > Metazoa > Arthropoda > Insecta > Orthoptera > Tettigoniidae > Meconema > Meconema thalassinum. The sequence continues at coordinate 184,203,263 of OX336394.1, forward strand.
TGATAAACGGTACTGATACAAGTTTACCTATGTATATTTCATAAACCTGTAGAGTACAAAACGAACATGGCGACCAAGCGAATTTGAAATATTTTAATAGACTTTTCTCGTGATGTAACTCTCTGAGGGCAGTGAAATGTGGTACAGTAAATGATTTTGCAGATTGTAATGCACTGCCATCTAATTTAATTCAATTGTTTACATAACCTCAAGATGGCGGCTGTGCGAAATTTTAAAATTAAGTTTTTATTTCTTGTGTCGTAATCATGCGATCGAAGTGAAAGTTTGAATAATGAACCTAGGCAATAATTGTCCTTGAATGGTACATAACTCTATGGCCTATACATATAACAATCCTAAATGGCGAGTTTCCGAAATATTTAGACGGTTCTCAATATCTATGAATCTTTTACAGCAACCAAACTGATTTTTTTATGTTCACAGAGACTATGATTATATGTTCACCTATTGGACTTCAGTAACCTGGTGAGCACAAATCCAACATGGCGGCGACGCAAAGTATAAATATTTAAATGGACGTTTCTCGCGAAATAACTATCCGAGTGCCGTGAAACGTTGCACGTTAAATGCGTATACAAATGTTGATCCACTGGCATCTAATTTATTTCAATTGTTTGCATAACCACAAGATGGCTGCTATGCGTAATTTTAAAATCTCGATTTTACTTCTTGTGTTCTAATCATGCGATTGAAGTTTGAATACCACACGTACACGATAATATTAATGTAATAGTACAAAAATAAAAATCCAACCTGGCGACAATCTGAAATATTCAGACGGTCCTCAATATCTAAGAATCTGTTACAGCAATTAAACTGAAATTTTGTATGTTGATAGTGGCAATTAACATGAGTAGGATATATGAAAATAGGCTGTATAGTTCTTCACGGAACTACTTGTTATATATAAGATTAGTAAATCGATTAATCTAACTAACGGTGAGTCGATTAATCGTTCAACAGTTTTCGATTAATGTCAAATTATTCGATGATCGATTATTAACCAATTAACCGAATATCGGTTGATACCAGCTCTAGTTCCTAACTTAATGCCACTGCTGCCTTTCTCTCAATCCTCACCCAAATCACAAATACGCACACTAATACAGCTATCACAATAACAACCAAACTATGAGATGGTGTGTGTCTGTGTGTCTGTGTATTACTCAATCACGCAAGAACCACTGGTCAGATTTGCATGACATTTTACATGAAAGTAGCTGATGTACCTTGTTAATATATAAGCTACTTTTGCTTTCGATACTTTGCACCATTTAAAGAAGGCGACCATTTTAGCGACGTCTCTACACCCTTTGGTTTCAAACTTTCATTTTTCCGTTTCAAATAAAAAGGGAACACTAAGAAATAGCAAACTTTTGATGGCATATACGAGGTTTAAAATTTAATTTTCTATCCGAAAGGTCCTTATCACTTTCGTGTATCCCCAACGGTTAGCGAGTAAAACCTAAATTTGCGCTATAAAACACGGTCAACGCCGAGCGATGTAGTTGGATAAAAAGTTCCATCCCTACTCTCCCTCCACGCAACACCTCGCTTATATCCCCTGTTTTCACTGACTCCTTCATATTTCAAATTATTTATGACCAGTAGCGAAGCACGGGAACTTCAGCTAGTACGATGTAAAACTAACTTAAACATACCCAAGTATATGGGGCTACATAACCACGATGACCACGCCCCTCAAATAGAAAAATATCATTAACAACAAAATTTTGCAAGCCTATATTTTATACGTTAATATAGGCTAAAATGTTGATGCCTAAGTGCAGGTGGTATCCTGGAATGACAGTGAAGCACTCTGCAGTCAACGGTCCATGTTCCTCTAGGAAAATCGGCTAAGCGCTGTGGCAATCTGAAATTTCCTAAATGGTTTCTCATGGTCAAGCAATCTTCCCTCACATCCCGTCCTTAATGACGATGTACCTGGCAGTGATGAGTTGCTAATGCATCTTTCAATGAAGTAAGTTACCATCAGGAATGTCTTAATTTACCCGGAATAGCCTCTTCCTCCTCTGCCATCAGGCAGTAGCTTTCTCGCTCGCTCAACCAAATGTTCCAATTACAAGCCTCTCTAATGAAACACGAGTTGCAGATGGGGAAACTAGCCAATCACCGGCTCAAGAAGGAATTAGTGGTCACTGACATGGTATTTACAGCATCCATTTCACCACTGAGGCTTCATTCCCATTAAGTTACGTATCTGCTAATGTCATTGGTCCTACTTTCTGAGATCTGAACACTTGTTTATGAGAGGTGTTCCGTGCAACATCCATTGTAATGCATCTCTCTGTCCTTCAAAGTAAGTGAATCACCACGGTACGTATCTAGAGTTTTTCTTTCGAGTGGTCTCCTGAGAGGCCGAGTGCAGGTCTTTCTAGTCAACGCCCGTGGGCGACCTGCGCGTCGAGATGAGTGATGGAATGGATGATTATGAATGAAACTGGACAAGGATGTGGGAGAAAGCGGCCGTGGCCTGTCAGAAGGTACCGTATCAGCTTTTTCCTCATGTTAAAAATGGGGAACCCACGGTAAACCATTTTAAGGAGGACCGACGGTGGTGCTCAAACCCACGCGTCTAGTGAGTCAGCAGAGTGCTGAGACCTAACGCTGCGCTTTAGCGAGCGTAGCCACTGCTGTCGGTTTAGAGTTAAGATTAATTAATGTTTTTGGTTTGACTTCCCTTTTAACTACTGGGGCTTTTAGAGACGCTGAGGTGCCAGAATTTTGCCCCTAAGGGGATCACTAACGTGCCAGTATATCTATTGGCACGGCTCCCTCACATTTGCATACCCTTAAATTCCAACTGACTGCGCAAGGACTCGATCCTTTAACCTTGGGCACCAGAGTTAAGAGTAACGCACACTAACATGACTGAACAACGCAAGTAACCCTATTTGATGGAGTGTCAATACAACACACTTTGTTTTCATTATTCTATGGATTTCAACGCTAAATGTAGTAATTAAATCCAACATGCGTGAGAATAATACATTATTTTATTTATTTAAGCGAAAATTCCCCTACAGGAGAGCGACTAAACTTGGATCACATGATGTCATTTGGAGGCGTGTCTCCTCCGCTCCTCCCTAAATCTCTTCATTCTCGCGGAATGTTCCCTCTTCCTCTCATCCGTCCACTTTTTTCCAGGTTGTCGTACTGATCTTGGTTCGAACTTAACATTCTTGATTTTCGTCTGGCACTCAGTTCAGTCTTCGAAATTTTGTATACTGATAATTTGTAAGTCTCTTTGTACCTCTTTAAGCCATTCTGTGCCGCATTTGCTCTGTGTTATGATACTGAGTAGTTTCGTGGGCAATCTGGAGGTGGCCATCCTGTGGATGCGAGTGTAAAATTTGGCTCTGCGTTTTCTAATTTCGTCTGTTATCGTAATGGTGTTTTGATAGAGTTCAGTACTAGGTATCTTCATCCAAATGCTGTTTCTGTTGATTGCTCCGTAGATCTTCCGGAGAATTTTTCGTTCCTGCTTTTCCAGTTCCCTAATCTTGGAATGACCATCGATTACTATTTTTTCAGCCGCATAAGTTGCTTCTGGAAGAATAACTGTTTTATAATGTCGTAATTTGGCGTTTGTCGAAATGCATTTCTTGTTGTAATGGGCCCACGTTAGCCTGTAGGCCTTCTGGAGCTTCGTGATTCTGTCTTCATTGGCGATTCGATTAAGTCCTGAGGGCTGTATAATTTCGCCAAGGTATTTAAAAGTGCAGACTTGTGCGATTTTACCGTATTTGGTGTTTGAAGGGGATTTATTTTCTGGCCTTCTCTCCATATATTTGGTCTTGTCGTAAGATATATGTAATTCGGTCTTTTGTGCAATCTTATGGAGCTTTTCCACTGCGTAAGTCGCTTCCGATCTGTTGTCTGCGACAATTGCAATATCATCCGCGAAAGCGAGACATTTCACTTTATTATTATTATTATTATTTTTATTATTACGAATTTGCCTTAATTTCCCCTTAAGGATAACGTTAAAACACAATCAATTTTCATGTTTCTTTCCGAACCTTTCTTCATATATTCACTATGATCCTCTTTCTTTCTTTCTTTCTTTCTTTCTCCTGTCCACTTCTTTCCTGTTATATTCTCTTTCGGCGTTTGCTCAAATGTCTGTTTTCTGAGTTTTTCTCTGTATGTGTTCCTATCTGTTATGTCTTCTGTAGAGATGTTTAGTTTCTTGAAGTCTTCTACGGTTTATTTTACCCAATTGGTCTTCAGTGTACTATTCATAACTAGTCTATGTTAAAAATGTTCATGGTCAGTCTGTCTTCGTTCATCCTATGCATGTGCCCATAAACTTTTTCCCTTCTTTTCATGATGTTTGTAATCATCTCTGTTTGTATAGTTTTATTGTCGGTCTCTTTGTCCATATTCCCTCTTTCTGAACTGCTCCGTAGATCTTTCTCAGAATGTTTATCTCTTGTTTTTTTAATTCCTTGATATTTGTACTTCCCTTAATTGTTGTCGTTACTGAAGCTTTTAAGGCTTAAGGTAGGACTACTGTATTATAGTGTCGTAGTTTGGCATTAATGGACATTCTTATTTTGTTGTAGTGGTTCCATGAAAGTCTGTATGCTTTCTGTAATTTTGTGATAATGCATTATTATTCGCTTGCCACGGAGGGTGAGTGGTTATCGTGTCGGTCTACTAACCCCAAGCTTGCAGGTTCGCTCATGGCCGTGGTAAGTGAATTTTGAAAGGCGGAAAAATTTACGACATGCATGTCATACTATGTTGGCATGTCAAAGAACCCATTTGAATTCAGTAGGCCCTGTTCATAATGGCAAAATTAATCTCGGGATTTTCCGCCAACACAAAGTTTCTCATTTCTCTACCAAAAAGCGCTATAGTGTCAAGGAGTTCAGGTATCTAATCTCATTGACTTTCATAGTGCTTCAAGGAACAACAAAATTCGACATGAAAGCTGCCCTAAGGGTGTCAAATAACAAAGCTTGCACCCGGCATCCGAGGCCATACGATATTAATATTATTATTATTTATTATTAATATTATTTTAATCACAAATAACAACAGATTGCCAAACGAAATGCACAGCCTTTTTGATCAAACTCAAAAGCAAAGAGAACAAACCAAGAATGCACAATATCATAATGGAAGTTCTTAAAGAACCTGAGTTTATATACTGCCATATTTCAAGCCGTACACTAGTGTCCGCCACACACTCGCTCCGCAATGACAGTGCCCATGTATTTTTGATGGATGGTGACCTTTCGACCTGATCTGGTAGTCCTTGGTGAAGGTGAACAAGCTTGGTGGTCAGCTGTCCGAAAACGATGGAGTATTTAAAAGTGTTCCCTTGTGATGTGTCGATGTTGGGGGAGGAATAGTCTTGCAGACTGAAGGCAGGTTTTCATCTGGCAATGCTAATTGCTAATTGTTTTTCTGTTGACATCTCCACTTCGAAATGCTTATCACAGCAAGATAGAACTAAATATGGCCCATTACAAATATCGATTGAAGGGGTGTTCTAACAGCATCATGCCGAACGAAAACGAACTCGCTTAATCACTTCAGGGTCATTAATATGGATTTTATCGTTAGCCTAAATGTAGTCAATAAATCCAACATTCTTGAAAACTGTCTGTTAGGTAGTCAGCGCGAAGGCTGGTTGCATCCTCAAAAAGTACCGCCATTAGGTTATGTGGGTAGATACCCGCAAAAACCCAACGCAGCGCTATATTGAGGCGTACTAGGCAAGAAGAGGAGTGAGGTAGTTTGTCATGGCTTTCCTCACTGAGTCAGAACAGCAGTACTAACCCTATGAGTAGAACCTTCCACAGCATCCACAGGCACTGACTGTGCCCTGAATGGCATTACTAAGCACCACTCATACCTCAGTAGCTTCCATATAATCACAGCCATGAGTGAGACTCAGACATCGGTGAAAAGCCACATTTTACTCTCGCCTGTGTTAACAGACAAATGCAAATGTACTGCATTCATCAAACTATGGCAAACAGTCTATGCTTGAAAACAAAATAATTATTCAATCACCAATGACAACAGATTGCCAAATAATGCACAGCCTTCTGGATCAAACTCAAAAGGAAAGACAACAAACCAAGAATACACAATATCAAAAAGGAAGTTCTTAAAGAAGATGAGTTTAAACACAACCATATTTGAAGGCGTACACTAGAGTCCGCCACAATTCCTTGGAACGCATCAGTATTATATGCCAGGGTTGCCAACTACTTATCAGGTGGTCTAGTTAGTTATTGTTGTTTTAAGGAGCGGAACTACGAGAGCATCTGCCCCTCTTAACACAGATTAAAGTATACAAATTTGGAATGGAATGTAAAATTTAGAGGTGGACACCTAAATTTGAAAAGACCGAAAATTAACAAAACAAAAAATTAGATAAAACTAATAATTATAATATAAACAAAAATTACGACTCGGTACATAGAGAGTCACTCTTTGAGACGCTGGCTGAATTGGGGCAAGATAAAAAATACCCTGAATCTAGTGAACGCGACTCTCACCAACACCACAGTCAAAGTCAAATTCAGAGTTTCGAGGTCAGAACTGGTGTTAGACAAGGGGGTGGCTTGTCTCCGATCCTCTTCAATTGCCTACTAGAAAAAGTAATTCGTGAGTGGACGAAAACTCTGAAGGATGATTCTGGATTAAGAATAGACTACAAGAAAGACAAGTTATCAGTCCCCTGTTTAGCCTTTGCAGACGACCATGCACTCCTAGCGTCCAGTGTGGAGGAAGCTAACCATCAACTATCCTCTCTGAACTATATAGCAAATAAAGTAGGCTTAAAGATCGCCATCAACAAAACACAGTTTATCAGCAACTTCAGAAATGCGCCCGAGTCAATCCCACTGGGGGACAAAGTAGTACAAAGGACTAACTCCTTCAAATACCTAGGAGAATAGATAACCCCAAACATCAATGAAGACCTGGCCATGAACGAGAGATGCATCAAACTGGAGAGAGCCTACAAATCCAAATCCCTCTCAATGAATTTCAAACTCAGACACTACAGTACTGTAGTGAGACCATCAGTACTATATGCCTCAGAATGCCTAAATATGGTCAGAAAAGGACAACTCCGGAAATTGGAGCTGAAGGAGCGGAAGATTTTGCGAAAAATCATGGGCCCTATTAATAAGGAAGGCAAGTATAGAATCAGGCACAACAATGAACTCTATGAACAAGTGGAGAGCATTACAACAGCCATGAGGAAGAGGAGGCTGATCTTCTATGGTCATATTGTGAGAAAGGATAATCAGAGGCTCACCTCTAGAATTTTCAACACTGACTCTATAGGGAAAGCAACTAACGCCAAGTGGTCGAAACTAGCCAGGAAAGACCTTGAACAATCGGGTATTGACCCCAGTAACATTTATGTCAGGAATAAATACAGGACTTTAGTCAAAACATCAGACTCTCTGTGGTCACTAACAGCAAAAGCAGTGCGTCCAGGAGTAGGTGTGAAATGGACTCAGGAGCGGAAGGACATTCACAGTGCCATTATGAAGGAACACTGGGCTAGGAGGAAAGCTGCCAGAGATAAGAACCACGTGGTCCACAGCCGGCCCAAACGGAACTTTAAACAAGATGTTCAGTAAAGAACATATAGCCTACTTTCTCCTAAATGCATTGGTATTGTTATAACTCTTTGTTCTTTTCAAGGAGTATGATTGAATGTTGGTTGTAGTAGCTTGTTGAAATACAACGTGCTATAGGGATATAAAACATGAATATGAGGTGCCCTTTGCTAGTGCTATCTCTGTACCAAATTTCGTTCAATTCGGTTTCACCGTGTTTGAATTGATAGGGGGAATCGATTTGCACACATACTTGGCCACCATCTGCAAACTATTGGGCTGATGTTCTTGCAGTTTGGTCTGAATATGTTTCCCACATAAAGATATGGTGTTGCAAAATTTGGTAGAGACTAGATTATTAGGTTGGTCGTAATTACATTTTAGCTTTTAACATTTGGGTGGCCGCGATTACGTTTCCGTCAAGATAGCGGTGATATAAAACATGGCACTGGGGTGCCCTTTGCTAGTGCTACCTCTGTACCAAATTTCGTTCCATTCGGTTTCACCGTGTTCGAATTGATAAGGGGAATCGATTTTCACACAAAGATGGCCGCCATCCTCAAACTATTAGGCTGATGACCTATTAGTTTTGTCAAAGAATGCTGCCTGAATAAAGGTATGTTGTTGCAACATTTGGTAGAGATCGGATGATTAGGTTAGTCGTAATTTGATTTAAGCTTTGAACATTTGTGTGGCCGCCATTACGTTTCCGTCAAGATGGCGGCGATATAAAACATGACACTGAGGTGTCCTTTGCTAGTGCTACCTTTGTACCAAATTTCGTTCAATTCGCATTCACCGTGTTCGAATTGATGGGGGGGACAGACATTCAGAGTACACACACTCACTCACACACACACACAGACACACACACACACACAGACTCACACACACACATACACACACACAGACAGACACACTTTTTTCGCCCTGTGTTGATCTCATAAGTCTACTTTCATTTTTTGCAAAAATCGAAAGTAGGCTAAAAATATGAAATAAACAAAAAATTCAGCATTCAAAAAAAAAAGAACGAGTCATTGGGTCAATGTACACTGGAAAATTTAGATATTGGCCCTAACCCACTCTCACTAATAAAGCGGTTGACGAGATCAGCAGCCTCCATGTCATCGGCTAATATAAATTTGAGTGTCATCTGCAAACCAAGGTTTCTTCGTAAGTCGGCAAGATCCACACACTCGGTAAAAATGTGGGCCACGGTGAAAACGGCTCCACAGGTACAAAGTGGGGTGTCTTCCCTTCTCATTAGGGACGAGTGGGTGGATCTTGTATGACCTATCCATAGCCTATACAAAATGACGGACTCCCTACGTGACCGGAAAGAGATCCGCCAGACGAGAGTAGTTCCGCTCTGGCGGCGCTTTCCTGAATGAGTGAGCCATATCTCACGGGCTCCACATCCGAACAAGACTCAATACCAATACAGGCTAGCTTGGCTTGGGCTTGTATGTGTTGTGTTGCACTGAGGAAGAGTCAACGTTGCATGGTGCATTCACCCGAGTACAGCATGTAAGAGCTTGAAGTTACTTATTTTTCAACCACCAGAGTACAACATATGGCAGCACAATGCAGAAGACGCAACTCCAGGGTTCCCAATTTAATGCTTTGTCACTATATCTGCCGACTATTACATAAACAAGAAGCTTTTTGTTCATTCTTGTTAGACTTTTAGTGACTCATATTGGTAGCAGGAATATTTTTAGCCTACTTTCGATTTTTGAAAAAATGAAAGTAGACTTATGAGATCACTACAGGGCGAAAAAAAGTGTGTCTGTGTGTGTGTGTGTATGTGAGTCTGTGTGTGTGTGTGTGTGAGTGTGTGTACTCTGAATGTCTGTCCCCCCCTATCAATTCGAACACGGTGAGCGCAAATAGAACGAAATTTGGTACAAAGGTAGCACTAGCAAAGGACACCTCAGTGTCATATTTTATATCGCCGCCATCTTGACGGAAACGTAATGGCGGCCACACAAATGTTCAAAGCTTAAATCAAATTACGACTAACCTAATCATCCGATCTCTACCAAATTTTGCAACAACATACCTTTATTGAGGAAGCATCTTTTGACAAATCTAATAGGTCATTAGCCTAATAGTTTGCGGATGGCGGCCATCTTTGTGTGAAAATCGATTCCCCCTATTAATTCGAACACGGTGAAACCGAATGGAACGAAATTTGGTACAGAGGTAGCACTGGAAAAGGCCACCTCAGTGTCATGTTTTATATCACCGCCATCTTGACGGAAACGTAATCGCGGCCACCCAAATATTAAAGGCTAAAATGTAATTACGACCAATCTAATAATCTAGTCTCTACCAAATTTTGCAACAACAAATCTTTATGTGGGAAGCATATTCTGACCAAACTGCTAGATCATCAGCCCAATAGTTTGCAGATGGTGGCCAAGTATGTGTGCAAATCGATTCCCCTTATCAATTCAAACACGGTGAAACCGAATTGAACGAAATTTGGTACAGAGGTAGCACTAGTTAAAGGCACCTCAGTGTCATGTTTTATATCGCCGCCATCTTGACGGAAACGGAATGACGGCCACCCAAATGTTAAAAGCTTAAATCAAATTTCGACCATCCTAATATTTTGATCTCTACCGGATTTTGCAACAACATGCCTTTTTGTGGAAAGCATCTTATGACTGACTACAAGGTCATCAGCCCAATAGTTTGCAAATAGCGGCCATGTATGTGTGCAAATCTATTCCCCAGATCAATTCAAACACGGTGAAACCGAATTGAATGATTTTTTTACAGAGGTAGCACTAGCAAAAGGAACCTCATATTCATGTTTAATATCCCTATAGCACGTTGTATTTCAACTAGCTACTACAACCAACATTCAATTATACTCCTTGAAAAGGACAAAGAGTTATAACAATACCCACGGATTTAGGAGAAAGTAGGCTATATGTTCTTTACTGAACATCTTGTTTAGCCTACTTTTAACATTTGGGTGGCCGCGATTACGTTTCCGTCAAGATGGCGGTGATATAAAACATGACACTGAGGTGCCCTTTGCTAGTACTACCTCTGTACCAAATTTCGTTCCATTCGGTTCCACCGTGTTCGAATTAATAGGGGGAATCAATTTTGACATAAAGATGGCCTCCATCCGCAAACTATTAGGTGAATGACCTATTAGATTGGTCAAAGGATGCTCCCTCCATAAAGGAATGTAGTTGCAAAATTTGGTAGAGATCGGATGATTAGGTTATTCGTAATTTGATTTAAGCTTTGAACATTCGTGTGGCCGCCATTACGTTTCAGTCAAGATGGCGGCGATATAAAACATGACACTGAGGTGCCCTTTGCTAGTACTACCTCTGTACCAAATTTCGTTCCATTCGGTTCCACCGTGTTCGAATTAATAGGGGGAATCAATTTTGACATAAAGATGGCCTCCATCCGCAAACTATTAGGTGAATGACCTATTAGATTGGTCAAAGGATGCTCCCTCCATAAAGGTATGTAGTTGCAAAATTTGGTAGAGATCGGATGATTAGGTTATTCGTAATTTGATTTAAGCTTTGAAAATTCGTGTGGCCGCCATTACGTTTCAGTCAAGATGGCGGCGATATAAAACATGACACTGAGGTGCCCTTTGCTAGTGCTACCTCTGTACCAAATTTCGTTCCATTCGGTTCCACCGTGTTCGAATTAATAGGGAGAATCAATTTTCACATAAAGATGGCCGCCATCCGCAAACTATCAGGTGAATGACCTATTAGATTGGTCAAAGGATGCTCCCTCCGTAAAGGTATGTAGTTGCAAAATTTGGTAGAGATCGGATGATTAGGTTAATCGTAATTTGATTTAAGCTTTGAACATTTGTGTGGCCGCCATTACGTTTCCGTCAAGATGGCGGCGATATAAAACATGACACTGAGGTGTCCTTTGCTAGTGCTACCTTTGTACCAAATTTCGTTCAATTCGCATTCACCGTGTTCGAATTGATAGGGGGGGGACAGACATTCCGAGTACACACACTCACACAGACACACACACGGACACACACACACACAGACTCACACACACACATACACACACACAGACAGACACACTTTTTTCGCCCTGTGTTGATCTCATAAGTCTACTTTCATTTTTTGCAAAAATCGAAAGTAGGCTAAAAACACAGAGAGTACTCTAAGTTATATGAACAGAGATTACTAACTGGCTATGAAGAGTGCACCACTAGTATAATGGAGCGAAATCCCTGCCTAAGTACAAGGTGGTAGTTGCTGTTGTTATTTCTTTGGGAGTTTTGCGACATCGTAGTCATGTAGCTCCATGTACTTGGGTGTGTGTAGAATTTGTCTGAAACCTGTGACATTGTGATGTCTATACTAGTGGGTGTATTTATAATTATGGTAGGATTGGTGTAGGAAGCGACCGTGGCCTTTTACTTAGAACCATCCCGACGTTTGCCTGGAATGGAAGTGGGAAACCACAGAAAACCACTTCCAGGATGGCTGAGGCAGGAATCGAACACGCCTCTTCTCAGTTTTGCCTCACGAGAATGAGTGTACCCCATTCCAGCCCTCAGACAAGAATTAAATTTCTTGGCAGAGCCGGGATTCCACCAGGGACTCCGTGGTAACTGCCAAGAATGCTAGCCACTATGCAACAAGGCGGACCTAAGCACTAGGCAAGCGGCCATTGCCCTTAGCGAAATTTGAAGGGCTCTAATTTGTATTTATTTATTATACAGACAATTTCATTTGTTTATATAAGGTGCGTTCAGAAAGAAACGAGCCTGAGGCTGGAATGCGCAAACCGTTGACGACATCGGCTAATCGTTGCGTGTGTAACGAGGTGTGCTTGCGACCAGAGCGTGGAAGGTCACAGCCCGTCACTAGAGGGCAAGCGTGCACGACACGTGACGATACAAAGCGAGCAGCAGCATGCATCAATCGTCCAACGCTGCTAGTCGCATTGCAAACAGTGACATGGAGGCGTCACACGAAGAGCAAAGAGGTGTTGTTCGGTTTCTGACTGCGGAAGGAGTAGGGGGAACGGACATTCATCGCCGAATGTCACAAGTGTACGGCGAACACTGCATGTCCTTTGCAAGGGCCAAGGCGTGGCACAAGCGCTTCAGGGAAGGACGGGTGTCGTTAGACGATGATGCCCGGTCTGGGGCATCCCCCTGCATTACCGATGACAATTTCCAGCTGGTTGATGCACTCATTACCTAGGACCACCGAGTGACAGTGAACGCCATAGCCGCCGTGGTCGCTCCACGAAAATGCACGACATCATACGGCCAACATAGTCGCGGCACTCCTGCAGAAATTCAAATGGGAGATTCTCCGCCAGCCTCCATACAGTCCAGACCTCTCTCCCTGTGATTACGCCATGTTTCGTCCCCTGAAAAGGGCTCTGCGGGGCAAACGATTCACCTCGGACGCCCACGCCCAGCTGTACGTGCGGAACTGGTTCACATCGCAGCCCAGGGAATTTTATGAGACAGTCATTCACCGCCTGTGTCACCGTGGGACAAGTGCCTCAACAGCCAGGACCCATGCTTCTAACAGACAGGTACTGGTTTCTGTAATTATGCCTCCAGCTCGTTACTTTTTGAACGCACCTTATAGTTAAAACTGACAACATTTGTTGTATTACGTTCTTATTACTCTGGTGTTCCCTAATTCATGAAGTATCAGTACAGAATATATGTAAGGATTTTTTCAATCAAGGGTAGCGTGATGGCACAGCGGTCAAACTGTTGGTCTCTCACCATGGTGGACCGGGTTCGATTCCCGTTCAATGCATGTGAGATTTTCAAAGTGAAATGCCATGTCCTGTGGTTCGGATTCCACGTAAAAAGGAGGTCCCGTGGCTTATGACCTCGAGATTAACGGTCACGTAAAACTAAACTTCCTTCTTTTCTTTCAATCAACGTATCTTGCAACGACATATACCCCATCCTCCTCCTCCTCTCTGGGGCAGATGACGTCGTAGTTTCACCCCCTAAAACAATAATAACTAATCCTCCTCCCTCTCCCTCTCCTCCTCCCCCTCCCCATCAAAAGGAAGTCTGTCCATTTCCCTTCTTTCCATTGAACGCTGGGATTGCCTATGACCCAGCTACCGTGTCTCATATCCCGTTCTTAATGACGATGTACCTGGCTGTGATGAGATTCTAAAGAATCTTTCAAAGAATTAAGTTACCATCAGGAATGTCTTCATTTACCCGCAAGAGCTTCTTCCTCCTCTGCCATCAGGTCCTAGCTCTCTCGCTCGCTCAACCAATCGTCCCAATTACTAGCCTCTCTGATGGAAACACGAGGAACTAGCCAATCACCGGCTCAAGAAGGAATTAGTGGTCCTCGGCATGGCAGTTACAACATCCATTACCACCCACTTCACCACTCGAGCTTGATGCAACTAGTGTACGCGGTAGATGGACTAAACTTGAATAATTGCGATGGAACTTTTTATTACTTTCTGATTTGATCACTAAGAGCCTTTAGAGAATTTTATTAAACAATGGCGCATACAATACAGATGAAAAGGTCTTTCTGGAAAACGCACAATCCATGAGGCCTAATAATAAAATTAATACAAAAAAAAAACACACACAAAATGCCAATGAGCATATATCATTACTTGGAACTATACAATAGAAGAACTATATCAACAAATGCAAAATTAAGACATTCTAACTCAGTCGTTAAAACAGCAGCTCCATATTCATCTGAAACTATTATAATTCGAGGCAAATCTCGAATCAAAATGATCGAATAGCAAGAAAGGAAAACCCTCAGAAAAATCTTAGCACCAAAGTGTGAAAACGGAATTTGGATGAAAAACAAATCACATGAAGTTTATCAAGTTACAGAGAAAATCACAGATACCAAAAGGAAACGGCGGTTACAGTTTTACGAACGCCTTTATAGAATGGATAATAACAGGGTCACAAAGAAGATTTTCAACCTAGCCTTACCAATGAAAAATGAAAACAACTGGTTAAAAGAAATCAGTGAAGACATAAATGAAATTGGCTGTCGTGAAGAAACCATTCAAGACAGAAAAAAAAAATTCAGAACTTTAATTCTTACTCTTACTCTTCTGGCTCCACAAACCGCAGTCGGTTCTTGGCCTCCTCCACCTCGTTCTGCCCTTGGCATCTTCCTCTCGCTGCATGTCCTTGGTTACCTGGTCTCTCCATCACATTTTTGGTCTGCCTATAGGTCTCCGTCCGTCTGGCTTTTTCTCACACACTTCTCGCAGTCTATATCCCTCTTCTCTTCTATACATGTGGCCAGCCCATCTCAGCCTTCTTGTCCTAGCTTCCGCAACAAAATTGGGTTCCTTATACAACTACTTTAGTTCATTTTCTTTCTCCTTCGCCACTCACCTGCATCAGAAATTGGTCCGAAAATATTTCTGAGGATTTTATTTTCAAAAACCTTTATCTATCTCTCTAAGCATTTGCTTAATCTCCATGTTTCTGCACCATTTAGTAATACTGACCTAATTATACTTTTATATATTCGTATTTTGGTCCTTCTTGATAACAATTTGGATGTGAGTAGTTTGTTAACTGAATATAATGCTCTGGATGCAGCTTTAATCCTCGCTTCTATCTCGTGTTCTCCTTCGCTTCTATTGTACTTGAACTTCAATTCACAAACACAAATTTTCTGAGAAGCCAGCCCGACAAAATACAGGATGGACAGAACAACGTAAAAGAAAACACAGCGAGAGAATGAAGAAAATTGCTAATAAGTCCAAACACGCTCCTTATTTGGGCACAACGAGTCAATAAATAATAATAATATCAGGATCAAAATATGAAAACGGGGTTTGCATAAAAATGAAACCACGTGAAATTTATCAAATTATTTAACAGAAATCACCGATTTCATCAGGAAAAGAGGATTGAAATGTTATGGTCACAAATACAGAATGGATGACAATAGGCTAACAAAGAAAATGCTAAACTTAGCACTATCTCAGAAAATCCACAACAATTGACTGGTAGAAATAACATAAAACCTACAAGAATTTGGTATTACTTGCCACGAGAGCAGACCGCTAGGACCGGACCCTGGGGCCCACATGAAGAGATAGAGGAAGTATGCTATTGGTCAAGAACCATCAGCTATTGGTCAGTAGCGAACAGTGGTTAATGCTGGCGCGTTCTACTGCCTAAGGTTTGAGTCGCCGCTTGTTAACGAGAAATGTGAGAGAACTATAAGTTGCTAGTAATATAATAATAATAATAATAATAATAATAATAATAATAATATCGTATGGTCTCGGGTGCTCGGTGCAATCTTTGTTAGTTGATGCCCAGAAGGGCAGCTTGCATGTCAATTTCTTGTTGTTCCTTGGAGCGCTATGAAAGTCATGGAGGTTAGATATCTAAGCTCCTTGACACGATAGCGCTTTCTAGTAGAGAAGCGAGAAACATTTGTGTTGGCGGAAAATTCCGAGATTAATTTTGCCATTATGAACACGGCCTACTGAATTAAAATGGATTATTTAGCATGCCAATAACGTAAGACATGCATGTCGTGACTTTTGTCGTCTTTCAAAGATCACATACCATGGCCACGAGCCAACCTGCAAGCTTGGGGTTGGTAGACTGACACTATAACCACTCACCCATCGTGGCAAGCTACAAACTGAAATAATAAGGGACATACATATCAATACATTCTCGGTTAGAGCGAGACCTTTCTCAAAGGAACCACGGAGTGGTGTTACGTTGCTGTGCAAGTCCCAGCATGAGCTCTAGTCACGCATTTTACAGTAGTTTATGATACTGTTCCGTGTGATTGGCTTGCGGTGTTCCACGTCCTCCTCACTCTATTCTGCCAGTTGCTACTGACATTCACCGCTTTACCTCTCCATACACAACGTTGGAACTTTCCCTGACAGCTGAATATGTGAAAGTCACGTGCAAAACTCATTCACAAGCAGTGCACATAACACAGTCGATAGGAGAAGCCTGGTGATGAACTCGAGGCCGGAAACTTATTAATTGGGTTTATTAACCATCAAAAATAAATCTTTCCTGAGAATTGCATCCTCCGAAAGCCAAATGGATAGTCAGAAGTGAAAAATGGAGGTTTACGGAATGCTGAGAATTTTACCCTTATTTCGGTCTACGTAAGATGGTGTTCATACTGTATACTCTACATTCACCCGCATCCTGGTGCCACAACAGATACAGAGTGGCCTCATGTTCATCCAGCGATTAGCTGAGCACGATCTTTGAAGATCCATATATTTGATACTTTAATTTATGGTGCTCAATGTTCAGTATGTACTGTAGGTTGTTCTAGCCACGTAGACCACGTATCGCGGGACATGGGAGTGAGTCATTGACGTACTAAAAAAAAAACATCAGTAAGTTATGGAGTTTAAGACTCACGGCTTGGAGAGTTCTTCTTGTTGGTTATTGCGGGGCTTTGCGACATTGTCGTCATGTATCCCCGAGTCCTAGGGTTTGTGTGGAATGTATCTGATAACCTGTTTCACTGTGATGTCTGTACTAGTGTGTGTATATTTGAATTTGAGGTAGGATTCGGGTAGGAAGCGACCGTGGCCTTATGTTAGGAACCATCCCGGCATTTGCCTGGAGTTGAAGTGGGAAACAGTGGAAAACCACTTCCAGGGTGGCTGAGGTAGGAATCGAACCCTCACGAGGCTGAGTGTACCCCGTTCTAGCCTTCAGACCAGAATTACATTCTTGGGAGAACCAGAAATCGAATGTGGGCCTCTGTGGTGAGAGCCAAGCATTCTAGCCGCTACGCAACGAAGCGCTTGAAGAATATTATTGCACACTGAATGCGTGTTGCCTATTTACTTTGTTTGACAAAGGCAAAACATGCTATTGTTGGAACGACAACAGAGATGTATACAATCCCTGTCAGTGACTTACATGGCACGTAATCTTCTCTGCTAGTTCTCCTTCCATGCAAACCACTTGCACACAAGTTAGAGAATGGCATACCTCCAATTCAGTGACACTTCAGGAGTAATATTTAAATAGAAACAAAGGTAACCCTTGTGCTGAGAGTATTTCCTAACTAAGAAGATATTTTCAGGACTGCAAAATGGTTTCCTATTTAAGTTATCTCCGTTACAATATTGTTCAAAGGTACATTCCTGCCGGTTACCCCAAACGTCGAACATTATTTTTGAAATTTGGCAAATAACAAAATTCAAATGATATATTTTTTAAAATTCAGTTAGCATGTCTTGACATCAGAAAATAGGCAATAATTAGACTAAAGTGTTCTTGAATATTCCAAAGCACTTCACAGTATTCTTGAACTTCCGACACCTTTCCAGAGTTTTCCCGTAATTAAGAGAACATTCCATTAACTTTAAGTATCAAGATATGTTGATAGAATATTTGATTGTGTTCCTGTACTGCTGAATTGGTGATTACTATTTATTTCTGGAATATGCTATTATGTTATAAAATCTTAAGGACACGATACATTAGAAAATATTATAGAAGGACATCAAATGACATCTGAAGCAAACAACAACAACAACAACAAAAATACACAAGGACAGTGTTGCCTCTCGGATTGTCGAAAACATTAAATACGGTCAATTTATTAAGTGTCATTAAGAATCATTGACTGCAGTACTGTATGTGTACTGTGTCTTCAATATAACTTGAGAACTACAATTGAAACTAACTCAAAAACAAGATGTTCGGGAAAGAACATATAGCCTACTTTCTCCGAAATGTATGGGTATAGTTATAACTCTCTGTCCTTATCATCTCCTAATTTCTTCCTATTTGAAGTGCAAATTGGCACACAGGATTTGAACAGTGGCGTTCAAACCATAGTTTATAATTTACCCCAGCATTTTGCAATTTCATCAGCAAACACTCCAAACACCGACTTCTTACAATAATTGAAACTTCGTTGCTCTAATAAGGCCCATCTACAATGCGCAGTCGGCAGTCCGTAGTTGGTAGTCCTCGGTCGGCAGTCGCGATCGACTCCGTGTATACTATAGGCACCATACACAACATGAAGTTGCAGTTGGTAGCTGGCAGTTGGCAGTCGAGAATTTTATCCTTGACTGCCAACTACCCGACTGCAGCAATGTAATAGCCAATCAGAGCAGATCAGAAACTGACGTCACGTTGTTGTTCTGTGTCGTGTACGAATGATATAGAACTAAGTGAAGTAACTTCGCAACCCGTTAATTTATAGGCTAATCTTAAATACACGGTATAACAAAATAATCCATCTCCAAATCATCCATATTGCAAGTTTTGAGATTATCAACAACGCCTCTGTGCACAAGGAATAAACGAATGTTACTGTCTTATTACTCCTAGCAGTCGTTAAGACTGGGTTCACTAACTGGCCGGTATAGAGCGCTGCTCGAATCTATAGTTTCTGCATAGTACAACTGAAGGCTGGAAGATGTCACTCCAGTGGAGAATGTCGTTTTTTTAATATATAATTTCCATTGCAAAAAGCACCATATAAAGCTTTATTTTATAACGTCTCAGTACTCAAGAAACAATAAATATAAAAACTAGTCGTGATATCTAGTTGTGAAATATCGAACAATATAATCCTAACAGAGCGAGTGCATTCTAGCGGCCAGAAGAAGAAACTTTTCAATAAAATCTGTTACCTTTTTGTCAGCTAGATGTCTCGATTAAATCTGCTGGCGAATTATGTTTTAATTAAGTATATGTTTTGCACCGTAATATGCACAATATAACGCTTAATTTTAAAACGTCTGAGTCATTACAAAGCAACAAATATGTAAAATGTCAAGCAAAAAACTAACTCTGATGGGGTTTGAACCATAGGCATATGAATGACAGACTAACGCTTTACCACTGAGCTAATTGTGTCAACGAATATCGTTCTATATAAAATGACTTACATAGAACTTGTTAGCAAATAATGATTTATACTAAACGATTTCATCACTGAAGTATATTATTTATATATAAAGCATTTCATACAAAGTTTATTTATTTTGTTTCAGTACGCTATATTGCAGGCAATACTCAAATTAGTGAAATATAAGTCAGGCACAAGATATCCGCTGCCATCTTGTCTTATTAATGAATCAGCTGAGCTTTTTAAAATCACGTCTGCACTATAGTATTACAAAATAAACTTTTAATTTCGTACGTGCCTCTTCCTTTAGAACAGTTAAAACGATTCTCGGCTCGATAATCGGAACTGGTGGGTCCCATGATATGGATTATAAAGTTTGCATAATTCGCACGGCCGCCATCCTGAAATGGTATGGCGGACGACCTTGTAGTTTGGTCACAAGACGCATCCTATACGAAGGTATGTTGTTACCAAATTTGGTAGAGATTGGATGATTTGGTTAGTCGTTATTTGATTTTACGTTTTGAACGTTTGAGTGGCCGCCATTCAGTTTTAGTAAAGATGGCGGCGATATAAAACATGACACCGAGGTGTCCTTTGCTAGTGCTACCTTTGTACCAAATTTCGTTCAATTCGCATTCACCGTGTTCGAATTGATAGGGGGGGACAGACATTCAGAGTACACACACTCACACACACACACACAGACTCACACACACACATACACACACACAGGCTCACACACACACATACACACACACAGACAGACACACTTTTTTTCGCCCTGTGTTGATCTCATAAGTCTACTTTCATTTTTTGCAAAAATCGAAAGTAGGCTAATAATGACAAAATCCGACTTCTATACATTTCCAATCAGAAGGCTATCACAGATTACATCACAACAGATTTTTGTCAAGGACCCTTAACATTTAATATCACTGTAAAATTTCCATTGGAGCAAGAACAATTCATACTCTATTGACTATCTGAAGATATGTTTAAAGTAACCAATTTAGACTATTTAGATACATGCCATTTTCACAAATTTATTTTATTAATATCAAATTAACGCACACATTTGTTACAGATCTGTTGTTAACTATTTTTAAAATAATTTTCATAGAAAACCCAAGTAAAATATTAACAAAGCTTTGATCGTAGTTACTTTAGTTTCTCTTTTTAACAACATCGCTGAAAAAGGCCATAATATGGCCGAAACTGATACATTCCAATAACCCTTGAGAACTGGTGTGAAAAAATTATAACACGAGGACTGGTGCCGGGTCATTTTGACCCATAGTGTGTCACTCCCTTTTTGTCGTGGTCGTACGGATTTTAATGAAGTAATTTTACACCTGGTGTCTTCCTATGAACTATTCCCAATATAAAATGAGCTGTATTTATATTTTTCAAATTTAACATGCAGAGAAATGACAATTTTCGTAACGGTATCATTGGCCTTGGTAGTGGCGGCAAAGCAGGTGAAAAAGGTGTCCCTAGACCCTAAACATGGATCAACAAGAACGTGAGGCTATGTGATTGTTCTCCACCAAAATATTTGGACTTTTCCCCTTATTTTCTTCAGATTGTCCCGACTAACGTAAGCCGAAAATTGTCACGAGAGGATTGGGTAAATCTGACATGAACGTAAATAATATAGAAATAACTTGGGTGTTCACAAAGTATTGGACATGTTCCTTTTGTAGGGTGAAGTCAAAGGCCAGGAAGGAAGGTACTGCAAGCGACAGGAAATAAGGGCTGACCGAAACGAAACTATAGACCATTATTTAAGCCTCGGGTAGAGCCTCCGTGGCTTAGGCGGTAGCACGCCGGCCTCTCACCGCTGGGTCCGTGGTTCAAATCCCGGTCACTCCATGTGAGATCTGTGCTGGACAAAACGGAGGCAGACAGGTTTTTCTCCGGGTACTCCGGTTTTCCCTGTAAAAATTTCATTCCAGCAACACTCTCCACTATCATTTCATTTCATCCGTCATTCATTTAATCATTGCCCCAGAGGAGTGCGTCAGGCCTCGGCAGCCGGCACAGTTCATATCCTCGCCGCTAGATGGGGGCTTCATTCATTCCATTCCTGACCCGGTTGGAGACTGGAAGCAGGCTGTGGATTTTCATTTTCCATTTAAGCCTCGGGTCAAAAATACCCATGCGCCAGTCCTCACGGGTTAATTCTTTATTTATTTATTTATTTATTTATTTATTTATTTATATATTTATTTATTTATCGTATGGCTTTTAGTGCCGGGAGTGTCCGAGGACATGTTCGGCTCGCCTGAGTATGTAGCTGCTTCCAGCGGACACCCTTATTAGGGTGAGCTACAAGTTCCGTTCAATTTCATGTAATTCCAACTTTCGCTATCAGATATCAGTGATACCTAGTGATGAACGTTGGAACTTTGATAGAGCGTTCCGACGAAATCTAACCTAATAATTTAGCTTTACACAAATTTAGTCTGTGAAAGGATCTTTTACATGCCACACATCTATGACATGCAACCGCCGGCTTTTACTTCCCCTCCGAAGGAAGGCATACTGAAGGATTTTTAACGCTCTTAAAAAATCCGACGACTTCGGCCGGGACGGGATAATTAATGTATAGCCTATTAATTTATTTTTATTGACTAAGGTGTAATACATTTATTAAATAACCATTGGTACTTCATTTACCTCTATATAAGCCATTTTATTCCTTGGTTCCTCGTTCCTCTGTGGTCGCTAGTAGCAGTATGTGTGCTTGATATTGAGGCTAGGACTGGGAAGGAAATGCTCGAGACCTTGGTTGGTTGGTTCCTCAGTTTAAGGGCTGCGACAACGCGGTCATGTAGCCCCGTGTACTTTGGGTGTGTCTAGAAACTGTCTGATAACCAGTGTTAATTGTGATGGCTGTATTAGTGTGTGTTATCCTTAATTCAGGTAAGGACTGCAGACATTCAATTTTCAAGTAGTTCCTACTTTTGCTACCAAACGCCACCGTCAACGACAACTAGTTCTGAACTTTATCACTATATACCACCACAGTCGGCTCCTGGCGACGAACGATGGAACCTAAGAGCGTTAGTCAACCTATAATTTAGTTTTACAAAAGTGTAATTAGTGGAAGGTTCTTTTACATGCCATAAATCTATGGCATGGGACCGCCGGCTTTATAGTTATTTTTGTTTTAAGGGGAGGAACTACGAGATCATCTGCCGGCTTTACTTCCCCTCCGAAGTAAGGCATACTGAGGGAGCTCGTGACCTTACGTTAAGTAAAACCTTGCCATTTGGTTGGAGTAGAAGGCCAGTGGATCCCCAAATGTTTATATTAAATTGGTATACCATAAGAAAGTGTGTGGGTAACATATGTTGTATTGTGAACCCCACTGCCTTTTCATCGGTCTGTACAGTGCATTAGGGACTGTGTTCTCTTTGTAGTTACCTCTCGTCCCAGATAAGCGCACACAATATTTCACTGCCCGCTGGGGAACAGTTAAGAATTATTTTCACCTCTCAACGAACTAGTCCAGTAAACCCCAGCAGCTCTCATTTATTTCCTTGCACAGCAATGGAACCAACTTGTAAAATTAAATACTGCTGTGATCCCCACTGCCTTTCTAGTAACACTTACGTCAGCTACGTGGTGGAATTACTCAGGTTCCATGTGCGGTCACTGTTACGAATATGGGGTGGCTCTAGAAAGGAGTAGCAAGTGATCGCTATTACAAAGACCACTCACCAAATCCACCTCTCCACCCACCTCATGAGGCAGCGGATAGAATTCTTCGCTGTCACCCCAGACGTCCGGGTCCGATTTCCGGATCTGACAAGAAATGTTAATTCTGGTCTGAGAGCTGGAATGGAGTACACTCAGTCTTGGCAAGACTAATAAGCGTAGGGTTCGATTCCCATGTCAGCCATCTTGGAAGTAGTTTTCTGTGGTATCCCCACTTCTACTCCAGGCAATTGTCGTGCTAGTTCCTAAGTTAAGGCAACGGCCGTCTCCTTCCCAATACTCACCTGAATTACAAGTAGACTACTACATACACCACAAAAGCATAGGTTATCAAACAAATTCTACAAACACCCAAGTACGCGGGGCTAAATAACTACGATGTCTAAGCCCTTCAAACAAAACAAGAAATCCTCTTTATGTGTGAGTCATAAGAGCATCCGACCATAAAACCAGTTCCACACAGAGACTCATGTTATGCCATTACTGACCTGTTGGCACGGAAATAATAGTAATAATATTAGTGATACGGGTATTACGGCTAGTTTGTTAACTGCGGCTTTGTCAGACGCTGGTGTGCAGAAATGTTATCTGAATGGGAACTTAAATGTGCTAGTTAATCTACAGACAGCTCCCTCTCATTAATGTACCCTCAAATGCCAACAGACAGCGCTGAATGAACCCGTAACCTTAGTCATGGCAAGCGAGAACATTACCGCTGCGCCACCCCAGCCGATCGGCGAATGATAAGGTGTAGGCGTATAGCATGCTCCCATGCACCCTCCTCTGTCTCTTTTGAAAATGGGCGGATTGATTATACATCATAGAACTACTGCTCATGTAACGTGACCCACAAATGCCACAGATATTGCTGTTCATTTATTATTAGTGACAAATGTGTTCTGTTATACTGCCTGTGTCGTATTTCTCTCTTCAACCTTCATATTCCAATTATTTATTGCCGCTTGTATTTCTTAATTATTACCACCGTCTTTATATTTTCTTTGCCGTCATATTTCTTCTGTCTTGCCTTCTGTTTGTAATTAAACGTTCCATCTTTTGACTTGTAACTACGCCCATAAATTACTGCTTCAGATTCTCTGGATAGAGGGATGAGTTGGATTATTTTAGACAGTAGCGCGACACGTGCCCGATTAGTTAACTCTCGCTGTCACACGGTGTTAATGAGGGAATACGACACTAAAAAACGTTATGCGACCCTTCAGAATACTCATGGTTCTCAGTGTCTTGAAAATAACCGCAAAATATTATAATCTTTTCATGAGCAAGAAATTTGTGCAAAAATGTAGGCTCGATCCCCACCTCAGTCATCACTCAAGTGGTTTTCCTAGGTTTCTCACTCCTAATTCTCGCAAACGCTGTGATGGTTCCCAATATAAGGTACGGACACTCCTTCCTCTTAACACCTCAATTATAAATACACATGCAATTAAAGCTTTTGCTTTTGGTCGATGTCACTGAAAGCGATAGCTTTGTATGAGAACAAGTCTCATATTTACTCCATAGATAGCGGCTTCGTTGGTGTAGTAGGTAGCATGATGAGCTGCTATGCCCAAGATCATGGATTCAAACCCGGCCGAAGTTGTCAGATTTTTAAGGGAGTTAAAATCCTTCAATAAGCCTTCCTTCGGAAGAATAGTCAAACCGGTGGGCTCATGTCATAGATAATAATAATAAAGTTACAGGTTTTACGTCCCTTTTAACTACTGCGGCTTTTAGGGATGCCGGGGTGCCAGAATATTGTCCCGAAGGGGATTTTTAACGTGCAAGTAAATCTACTGACTTGGCTCCCTCACATTAACGCACCCTCAAATGCCAACTGACTGCCCCAGCATTCGATCATGCATCCTTGAGATCAGCAGGCGAGACATTACCGCTGAGCCACGCAGTCAGTCTTGACAATTTAGAACATTTATATACCAGGTGAGTCAGCCGCCCCTTATTTTTTTAGTTTTCGGCCACACATCCAACGTCTGATGCCAACATGGTCGAGAATTCCCCGTCCATAGCCAAGCCACAATGACCCTAAACGACTGTACAGGATTTATGACGACATGGAAGCAAGACCTTTACAAAAAAAAATACAGTCAGTCTGAAAGACTAGACGTTATATCATTTCAAATGACGCATGCTACAAATGCTACACATGTTAGAAAGGCTCAGGAGGGGTTCACTCTTCGCTCGAAGCCCCAGGACTCTTTCAACAGGCTTCCCACGCGGGCACCTCTTTAAGGGTCACCCTGTATTTGAGACTGACATCTTTTACAACTCTTTAAGGATCACCCATTATTTGAATCTGATATTTTGCAAACCTCTTTAAGGGACACCCTGTATTTGAATTGAATCTAACATACTGTACACCTCGTTAAGTGTCACCCTGTATTTTGCTCTGACATCCTGCACACCTCTTTAGGAGTCACCCTGTATTCTTATCTGGCATCTTGTATATCTCTTTAGGAGTCACCCTGCATTCTTATCTGGCATCTTGTACTGTATTTTGCTCTGACATCCTGCACATCCCTTTAGGAGACACCCTGTATTCTTGTCTGACAACTTGTGCACCACTTTGGGAGTCACCCTGTATTCTTCTCTGCCATTTTGTACACCTCTTTAAGAGTCACCTTGTATTCTTATCTGGCATCTTGTATATCTCCTTAGGAGTCACCCTGTATTGTTATCTGGCATCTTGTACTGTATTTTGCACTGACATCCTGCACACCTCTTTAGGAGGCACCCTGTATTCTTATATGACATCTTGTATATCTCTTTAGAAGTCACCCTGTATTGTTATCTGGCATCTTGTACTGTATTTTGCACTGACATCCTGCACACCTCTTTAGGAGGCACCCTGTATTCTTATATGACATCTTGTATATCTCTTTAGAAGTCACCCTGTATTCTTGTGTGACATCGTGTACACCTCTTTAGGAGTCACCCTGCATTCTTGTCTGACATCTTGTGCACCTCTTTAGGAGTCACCCTGTATTCTTCTCTGCCATCTTGTACACCTCTTTAAGAGTCACCTTGTATTCTTATCTGGCGTCTTGTATATCTCTTTAGGAGTCACCCTGTATTCTTATGTGGCATCTTGTACACCTCTTTAGGAGTCACCCTGTATTCTTTTCGCTTCGCTCAAAGCCCCAGGTCGCTTGACGCCCCAGGACTCTTTCAACAGACTCCATTAACCATTAACTTCGGCTTCCCGCGTGGCTGCATGACGTCGCGCACTCGCCGTCCTTTACCCATTAACTTAGGCTTCCCGCGCGGCTGCATGACGTCACTTCCATCTCCGTAACGTAACCGTCTCCGTCCCGCATAACTTTAGACTCAAGCATAACGATGAAGTCGACAAGATCATTTGAAATGATAAAACATTTGTGCGACAAGTGATAATTCAAAGCATCAAACTGCCATACGGGCATGTACAAAGAACATGCCGATTATACGGTTTCAATTGGATACGAAATTAACGCTAGTTACGGTAGCTTACTGATAAAAAACCTGAATGAACCTTCGAAGTGGAAACAGTATCACATCTCATACGCTTTCAGGCACGCTGAAGGGACAAGTAGCCGTGGAGCAATGGTCTAAGTGCGTAGGAGATAATCGTCCCGTTTATGAAAGGTGGGTTCGATTCATAAGACTTACCTTTTCTATTGGGCTTGTTGAAGCGGTTAAAATGTTCTTAGTGAGTCTGTCGTCAGGTATTCTTGAAACATGTCCAAAGAATTTAACCCTTCGTTTTCGTACGGTATCTGAGATTCTGCTGCATGTTGAGAGAAATGCATGTTTTTTTTGTTTTTTTTATTTTATGTCATGAAAGAAATAGATGATAGCAATGCTATGGAATGAGATGGGGTGTTGTGATGAAGAGGATGGATGAAAACGATTTTGGTGGAATGAGAAGAGGTATGTTGGTGGAGAGTTAAGGCGTTTTTATTTGCTCTTTATGGTTTGATGGAAGAAATGGATGATAACAATTTGGTGAAATGTGATGAGAGAGATGGATGATGTTTGTGGAAATGAGGAGGAAAGTATTAGTGCTGTAGAAGTGAGAAAGAAGAGAGAGAGAGAGGAAAAGAGCGTATAATTATGTATATTTAGGATTTTTAGTACATTTGGGATTAGTCCGAAGTTCATTTAACGGTGCACCATTGGAAGAGGGTTCGAAATACATACCCCTCGAGTACAAAATATGGCGTTAATCCCGTCTGTTGCTAGTAAAAATAATATCGTATGGCCACCGGTGCAAGGTGCAAGCTTTCTTATTTGATGCCCAGAAGGCAGCTTGCATGTCGAATTTTGTCGTTCTTTGGAGCGCTATGAAAGTCAAGGAGGTTAGATATCTAAGCTTCTAGACGCTATAGTGCTTTCTAGTAGAGAAATGAGGTACTTTGTAATGGGAAATCCCGAGATTAATTTTGCCATTATGAACATGGCCTACTGAATTCAAATGTGTATCTAATGAATTCGTTGACAGTGGCATAAATGATCCCAGCTCCTAAACCAGAGGGAGTTAGGTGTGCTTTGTACCAAAATCTTCCAAATCGTCTCAATAGTATACGAAAAAATCTTGCATTTCTTTAAAAGGCAACAGAAATATATCTATTTGTTGATAAAGTGCTTTTAAACAAATAAACAAGACCATATCCCCTGGCAGAACTGAATC
Source organism: Meconema thalassinum (assembly GCA_946902985.2). NCBI lineage: Eukaryota > Metazoa > Arthropoda > Insecta > Orthoptera > Tettigoniidae > Meconema > Meconema thalassinum. The sequence continues at coordinate 184,231,195 of OX336394.1, forward strand.
GCACACAGCCCGCATAGCACTAGTGCTGGGCGGGTAGTCTGTACACATGGGGCGCTCACAACCCATTACGCGCGAGTTCTCGCACGGGTCTACTAGTTTGTATGATTTACCTACATTGTAAATATTACAAGATAATCAAAATAAGCTATGGCGTGCCAGATTGCTGGTGCTCGCGGGACGGTGTTGGCACGCGGGCCGCAGTTTGGAGACTCCTGGCCCAAACTATTAGAAGGTACCATCCAGGCCTTAGCTGGAAATGTAAAATTGCAAGCCAATAACACCAATTTCAAGAACGATCGACGGTAATCTGTGGGTAACCCGACTAATAGCATTGCACCTTTATGCTTTTATTATTAATGAACGAATATCTGCGGCTGAAAATTAATCTCATGTTTCCCTGTTAAACGATGTATTTACAAACGAAATTTCTTGCTCTGAACATCATTTGACGGAAGTTCCACAGCAGAGCTAGTCATACGATATCGTCGGGCGAAAAACAAATTGGATGCGCATTTAAAATTCATGGCCTCATTACTGGTGATAAAATATTCAGTCGCCTGTTGATCCGTCTGTTCACCAGGCAGCGCACCACAGAACGCACAGTACAGTGTCTTCCAGTTCCAGCCGTAACCAAGTGAACAAAACTCATTAACTTAATCAGCGCAATTGAACCCTTGACTTTTACTGCGAAAAACAGCGCCACGTTCAATCTTATCTCTTAACGAGGATTCGATCACTACTCCTTGATTTATGGTTTTAAGTAGCCGATGTGACATACAATATTTGATTCCTCTCTATCATCGTGGAGGCCCAGTTTCGGCCAAGGAATTTAATTCTGGTTTGAGGGCTGGAACGGGGTACAGTCAACTTTGTGTGGCAAACCTGAGAAGAGACGGGTTTGATTGCCAGCTCGGCCATCCTTGAAGCGGTTTTCCGTGGTTTCCCACTTCTACTCCAGGCAAATGCCGGGATGATTCATAATTTAGGCCACGGCCGCTTCATTCTCCTTTACTCAACCGAATTAAAAGTACACAAGTACATATGTACAAGTACTGCCATCAAAATAACACAGGTTATCAGTCAAATTCCACGCACACAAACCCAAGTACACGAGGCTGCATGACCACGAATTCGCAAAGTCCCTAAATAAGTCAACAACAACAACAATATTTGAATGGCTTCGTAAAGAATTGTGATCCAGCCGGGAGAAATCAGGTACCTCTATTGAGACCGAATTGGCAGGTGAAAGGATAAAGGAAACGTGAGAATTGTGTTACTTGGAAAGCAAAATAAGCAGTGATGGACGAAGCAAAGAAGATATTAAAAGCAAAGGAAAGCGTTTCTATAGAAACATCTTGACATAAGTTAAATGTTATATTTTTCATGTTTTTCATACTTAATACATTTTGTAACAGATCTGCTTTTTATTTTGAATTTTAATGTGTAAGCTTTTGGACGAAGAATATATTCAGAATTTTTTATAACATCCTCTGTTATGGCAAATTTATCTAAAGTATATTTTATTGCACGTTTTCCAGTCCTAAATTACGATGAGGAAGGTCACAATCTGACTGAAACTGGTACGATATTAAAGTACAATACATATTGACTTATGGTTATATAAATTTTATTATAATTAAATAATATGGTTACCGTGTTGGAAACAATTTTTAGCCAATTTTTAATTTTGAAAAAAAAAAAAAAAAGGCTTATGAGATCACCTTTTGTCCGTGTGTCTGTGTGTGCGTGCGTGTGTGTGTGTGTGTGTGGGTGTGTGTGTGTGAGGTGTGGGTGTGTGTGTGTGTCCCTAATAAGTTATATACGGCAGGAGCGATTTCAATGAAACTCGGTAAGTTCATAGGACTACTCCGGCCGACCCCGACCGTGCCCTTCAAATTTTGTTACGTCTCAACAATCCTACATGGCGGCTGTGCGAAATATTTCACCAGCATTCAATATCTCCGAAACTGTTCCCGATATCACCCTGGAATTTTTTTCAGTGTAAACGGGAATTACTAGAAGGTCGCCTATGTGACTTTTGAAAAACTGGCAACTACAAAACCAACATGGCGGCCACGCGAATTCGCGACTTTTAAATAGACGTTTCTCGCGATTTAACCAACCAAACGCAATAAAAATTGGTACAGTATATGTTTATACACATTGTAATGCACCGACATCAAACTTCGTTCAATTGTTTACATAACCACAAGATGGCGGATGTGCGAAATATTTCACCGGCATTCTATATCTTTGAAACTATTAGCGGTATCACCCTGAAATTGTGTACGGAGATAAAGGGCACAACTGGAAGTTCATCTATAAGACTTTCAAAACCGGTTAACTACAAAACGAACATGGCGGCCAAGCGAATTAAAAATTTTAATAGACCTTTCTCGGGATTTAATGTTCCAAACGCAATTAAATCTGGTACAGGATACGTTTATACACATTGTAATGCACTGGTATCCAATTTAGTTCAATTGTTTACATAACCTCAAAATGGTGGCTGTGCGAATTTTAAAATTAAGTTTTTATTTCTTGTGTCGTAATTATGCGATCGAAGTGAAAGTTTGAATAATGAACCTACGCAATAATTTTCCTTAAATGGTACATGACTCTATGACCTATACATTTAACAATCCTATGTGGCGACCATCCGAACTATTTAGACGGCTCTGAATATCTACGAATCTACACACATCAAAAAAAGTTTTGCATCACCTCGGTTCCCAGATCTCCGGCATATAGACGTTGACTGTGTATATTGTATCCAAGATACAGTCCCTTTGACTGTTCAAAGATGTCACTAAAACTGCTCAAAGATGTAAACAACCATGCATGAGCAGGGCCTATTAGACGGAGGGGGTACGACAGCCGATCAGTTCCAATCATTCCACCAGGACGAAGGTACGCTGCTCATGTTGTCTGTAGTTCTACCATGCCTAGAAGGTCAATACCGCAGTTCGATCGCGTCCGCATTGTTACTTTGTGTCAAGAAGGGCTCTCAACAAGGGAAGTTTCCAGGCGTCTCAGAGTGAACCAAAGCGATGTTGTTCGGACATGGAGGAGGTACAGAGATACAGGAACTGTCGATGACCGGCCTCGCTCAGGCCGCCCAAGGGCTACTACTGTAGTGGATGACCGCTACTTACGGATTGCCGCTCGGAGGAACCCTGACAGCAATGCCACCATGTTGAATAATGCGTTTCGTTCAGCCACAGGACGTCGTGTTTCAACTCAAACTGTGCGCAATAGGCTGCATGATGCGCAACTTCACTCCCGATGTCCATGGCGAGGTCCAGCTTTGCAACCCCGACACCATGCAGCGCGGTACAGATGGGCCCAACAACATGCTGAATGGACCCCACGGAATTGGCATCACGTTCTCTTCACCGATGAGTGTCGCATATGCCTTCAACCAGACAATCGTCGGAGACGTGTTTGGAGGCACCCTGGTCAGACTGAACGTCTTAGACACACTGTCCAGCGAGTGCAGCAAGGTGGTGGTTCCCTGATGTTTTGGGGTGGCATTATGTGGGGCCGACGTACGCCACTGGTGGTCATGGAAGGCTCCGAAACGGCTTTACGATACCTGAATTACATCCTCCGACCCATAGTGCAACCATATCGGCAGAATATTGGAGAGGCATTTGTCTTCATGGACGACAATTCTCGATCTCATCGTGCACATCTTGTGAATGCGTTCCTTCAAGATAACGACATCGCTCGACTACAGTGGCCAGCATGTTCGCCAGACATGAACCCTATCAAACATGCCTGGGATATGTTGAAAAGGGCTGTTTATGGACGTCTTGACCCACCAACCACTCTGAGAGATTTACGCCGAATTGTCGTTGAGAAGTGGGACAATTTGGACCAACAGTGTCTTGATGAACTTGTGGATAGTATGCCACGGCGAATACAGGCATGCATCAATGCAAGAGGACGTGCTACTGGGTATTAGAGGTAGTGGTGTGTACTGCAATCTGGACCACAAATGCTGAAAGTCTAGCTGTATGATGGTACAACATGCAATGTGTGGGTCTCATGAGCAATAAAACGAGCTGAAATGTTGTTTGTGTTGATCTCTATTCCCTTTGTATTTAACGGTTCCGGAACTCTTGGAACCGAGGTGATGCAAAACTTTTTTTGATGTGTGTATTACAGCAATCAAACTGAAATTTTGTATGTTCATAGTGGCAGTTAACATAAGTAGGATATATGAAAATAGACTGTATAGTTCTTCACGGAACTACTTGTTCAGTAATGTCTTAGTAAACGAAATTTTAAATGTCTTTCGGACGGTTTACACAATTATTGTACCCAATTGTAAATTATAAGTAGTTTTTTAAATCCTGTGTCTGGACCGTGAGTTCTAAGTGTGATGTGGGCTGTTCAGTGCAGTAGGAAAGGACAATATAAGCATTTGAAATATGTTTTCATGAGAGAATGATTAAATTAGATGGATGGAGGAACAAATGAAGAGATATTAATGTGGGGCAGGAGAGATGTTTATGGCTAGTTCTAATGAAAAGAAGAATTAAGTTAGTAGGACGCCCTAGAATAGCAAGTTTAATTTATTAAGGACGATAGGGTGAAGAAAAGAACTGTAGGGATAGGCCAAAATTATATGTTAAACAGATTAAAGTGTTAAAACGATTCGCTCAGAAAGGGAGGGAAGGAGCGTCGCTTAAAACTAAGTATAAGGATTAAGGATGTCGAGGATCATTTCCACAAACGGCAATTATTTCTTAATTCATCATTAAATGCTATACAACTTTGCACGAGTATTTCACCAAACAGAAACGCTCGTTAACTTACCACTAACAAGCAATTACGTTAAATGGCCAAATCTGACCGCTCAGCTCCCTAAAGCATCGTTAAAGAGTAGGAAAATAGCTGAATTCTACCTCGCGTATCTTGCAATGTCGGAAGAATTACTTTTTTTTCACCTGGTGTAAAGAGTTGGTGAAAACGGTCCTAACACACACAAAGAAGTTAAGTTCCTTTTTAAATTAAGAAATAAAACGATTAAAGTTCAGGATCGTCACTGTCAGCGCCTCGAATCGAAATAAGATCTGAAACGTTCATCACATTATATAACAAAGGAAGGAAACTGGACAAACACTTCCTTCACTGTGATGTTGTGAACGGAATGAGAGAGTTTTGTAAATGCTGAACATCGGGCTAAATGAAGTTGACTAGTTGAAGGGCTGACTGAGTTTATATCCTAAGAATATCAGGAGAACTTCAAGGAGCTTATATCTTGCTCTACTGTGAAAGGAGATGTTCAGAGGTCAATGAGAGTACACATACACAGTTCCCTTCAAGAGGGAACTGGCAGTTTGGAGGGCAAAAATTAGATTCCAGGCGCTGACAGTGGTGATCCTGGACTTTTCTTGTTTTCTTTTTATTCACACTCCCTCCAATGGCACCTTACTCCAAGCTCCAGGACGTCTACCCCATTTTTGTGCCCTAATATGTAGGTCTACATACACTATTACAAGCATCACAGAGATACAGGTTAGCAAAGAATTTCAACACACACCAAAGTACAAGGGGCTGTTGAGCAAGATCCACTATTCTCATAAACGTAGAAACAACAATTACATTGACTTACGCGGTACTGAGGAACAAGGTTGGGGAAATAACGAATATTACATTCACACATTAAGAGTAACCATCCTGACAACAGAAACATACTTCAATATTCAGTGTGTCAGTGTGTGTTTGTGAGTGTTGTGACAGATCATAGATATGCACAGACACTCCTCATCACTGTTTATTACTGTATATGTATAGAGTTATAGTTTATGTTTTTATAATCGGAAAGTGCCCAGATATATAGTGTGGATGTAGTACTTAGGCGGTTGTCTAGTGGCCTTGTGTCATATGTTATAAAATGGACTAGAAGCGACACGGCAGAATGCAGAAATTGTAATGGGTTTGAAACCAATACGGATCTAGGTGGCAGTGAGATGGGAGAGTGATGCTCTGAGAAAAGTTTATTAGTTGATTGTTCGGCATTGAATTGATGCATATTGATAAAAATACAACCAGCTGCTTTATATAGTCGTGAATAGAATTAAACCCCAGGAAGGATTCACATTCTGTTACATTACGGAAAAGTTTCCGTAAACTTGGAGTTATACCTATATAAAGGCACCCGCAAAAATATGTATGTGGATGGAAATAAAGAGCACATATAGGAATATAATGCCCAAAGTACAAGTAAGACAAGGTTCACTATGATAGACAGTAATGTACGGTGCTTTCCGATTAGTAAGAGTAGTTCAATTTATAAAGCATTATAAAGTTATCTTGCAATCACATTGTGCTGAGATTACTTTTACCGTTATTTTTAAGTCATCTGATTAGAGGAAAGGGGAGGGTAAAGCGAATTGCTGTAAACACAAGCTTATTGTCCTGCTACCCGGGAATACTGTCTTGTGTATTCTACATTTTCTCATTATAGTAATGAGTGGCGCCCAACATAAGTTATTTAAGAGCTATCACAGTGTGTACTTGCGTGTGCATATATTTAAATACAGGAACAGTATGTGTGTGTGATCACATATTTATATAAATTTATTATATTCTTTCAAAACTGACGACACTTATAGTGTCCTCTCACTTGGCAGACAGAGTTTGTAAAATTAGGTCAGCCCCGAATGTTTTGTCTTAAAAATAGATCGAGTGTAGATAATGTTCCGGGTTATTACGTGTAAGCGAGCCAGCACAGTAGTACGACATAAGATACAGTAAAAGGGCCACCCACCAACTCACACAAAGACAAAGACATTAAGAGTTTCGGGCAAGGATGTACACCATTACCCCAGGAAAACACAACTTTTGCTATCACGGGGATTAAATTCACCAGGGAATTAAATCTCAGCAATTTCTCTAGGTTTATGCCGTGTCTTGTGTGGGGTTTTGCCTAGGACACCAAGCTGGCTCATCAGCGGGCATAAAAAGGGAGGTAGCGCGCAGTTCGCTTCTCCCGTGGGGGTCCGGGCGCAGACACCAAGAGCCCACTGATGAGCCAGCTTGGTGTCCTAGGTGAAACCCCACAGAAGACAAGGTAAAAGCCTAGAAAAATTGCTGAGTTTTAATTCACAAGCGGTAAATGCCAATATTCCATTTTTTGGAAGTCTTCATAGGGAGGTTAAAGCTGCTTGAGCTTTTAGCTCTCGCAGTAAAGAGGCGCGGGTGCGCTTATAAAAAGGGAGGTAGCACACAGTTCGCTACCCCAGTGGGGGTCTGGGCGTAGACACCAAGAGCCCGCTGATGAGCCAGCTTGGTATCCTAGGGGAAACCCCACACAAGACACGGCGTTAAACCTAGAAAGATTGTTGAGTTTTAATTCACTGGCCGTGAAAGCCAATATACCATCACCAAGGAACCTTGCAAACGTGATATCCCCGATCTTGATACTGACCTCATGTTGGACAGAATCAGAGAGGCAGGAGGGAGGGGGCGTGGTGGCGCAGCGGTCAAGCTATTTGCCTCTCACCAAGGTGGACCGGGCTCAATTCCCGGTCAACACATGTGAGATTTTCGAAATGAAATGCCATGTCCTGTGGTTCGGATTCCACGTAAAAAAGGAGGTCCCGTGGCTCACGATCGCACGATTAACGGTCACGTAAACTTTTCCTTTAAACTCAGATAAATAGTTACCATTCATTTTCATTGAGAATTTCGACCATTCAGAGTCCAGTTTAGTCTGTAAACCTCTGTTTACGAACAAGATTCCTCCATGATCCTCTTTTAGCAGTTAGCACTGTGGCCTCATCTACCCCTACACCTCTCACTTTGAAATTGCTCAACACTTATTCCTTTAATAAACATCCACTCAATATTAATAGCACCTGAAACTATTTTAATTGGTGGCAAATATTGAATAATAATGATCAAAAAATCAAGAAAAGAAAATCCACAGGAAAATCTTAGCACCAAAGTGTGAAAATAGAATTTGGATGAAAAAGAAATCACATGAAATTTATCAAGTTTCAGAAAAAATCCCAGATACCATAAGGAAACAACTCCGCCATAGCCGATCCCAAACCCGATTGAGAAAGGAGGAGGGAGTCTGGTTACACCCTGTAGAGATCTAAATTGTCAACAAAAGCACAGAGAGTAGCGACGAACATCAAATCGTGAAGTAACCAAAAGGTGGGCCCAAACGCTAAGGGGGCAGCTCCCCCCACTGTGCTTTGGAGACTGTAGGTCACTAACCCGGATCTCCGAGAAAACATTATTACTAAAACTGCAACAGAGAAAAACCGGACGGATAAAAAGACGACGATCTTTAGCATGAAACAGGTTAAGAAGCATGGAGGAAGAAATGAGGGAAGAAGGCAAATCCTGGTCAGATTTACAACAGATTGCCAGAAGAAGAGACCAATGGAGGATCTTTGTTGCTGCCCTTTGCTCCAAAAGGGGACACAGGACATAAGTCAAGTAAGTCATAAGGAAAGGGTGGTTACAGTTTTACGGACATCTATATAGAACGGATAACAACAGGATCACAAAGAAAATTTTCAGCCGAGCCTTATCAGTGAAAAATCAAAACATCTGGCTGATGGAAATCAGTGAAGACATAAATAAAATTGGCTCTCATGAAGAAACCATTCAAGACAGAACAACATTCAGAACTTTAATTCACAAATGCAAATTTTCTGAGAAGTCCACCCGACAAAATACAGGATTGGCTGAAAAGCGTAAAAGTGAACATAGCGGGAGGATGAAAAGATATTGGGAAGGTAAGAAGAAAAAGTGCTCATAAATTTAAACGCGCTCCTCATTTGGGCACAATGAATCAAAAAATAATAGCTCTCGATTGTATGCTTGTTCGATTACAAGGAGTTCCTGATCCGTCAGAAGGAAGTGGTACACCGTCAACAGTGGCGGATCCAGGCATTGCGGAGCCTTGTGCGATATGATAAGGTGGGGCCCACAACAAGAGGAATTTAAAAAATACCAAATCAAATGAAAATAAGGTTTGTAATAATAATAAAAATAAGGAATACTTACAATATGTTGAATACAATACAGTACATTTTTTAATAATATGAAAGGAACCTTTAATTCCCCTCGAAGAAGATTATGTAGACATGAAATATTAAAATAATACTTTGCGAATATTTCCCCGGCTGAAGTCTTTATTATTCCACTGAAATCTAAACTTACTAAACGGTCAAGGGAGGTCATAGCTGCGCTAAAAAAAATAGTTTGAAAAGTTTGAAAGATATAATTAATTAATTAATTAATAACATTTAAAACACCATGGCGTGGAGCCCCCAGGACCGAGGGGTCTTGGGCGGATGCCCTCCTCGCCCTCCCCTAGATCCGCCCCTGTCTGTCACTCCTGTAAGTCTGAGGCATTATTAGCAGGTTTGTAAAGTAAATGTGAAGTCGGTTGCTAGCCTTACTTACTAAGAGCCCATGAGTTTCACCTGAGGGAAAAAAACAAGAGAGTTGGGTTGCCCTAGCTGCCTGAGCACAAGGTGGGCCACGACTCAGAATATGTCCAAGATGCCCATTGCTATTCCATAGTAACTGCTATCCCGACTGTCGGGACCACTTACTAGGCCACTCACCCGTTGCCCATTGATCACGAACTCAGATGAGCTTCCCCTTTCGCCCAATTCACACCAGAATTACAAATTCACACACTAATACATATTTAATTTCAAATCGATTCTATTATTTTCCATTTTACAACAATATTCAGCCATTAGATTTTATATTGGTATGGTTCTTGTTACGTGCATTGCCCGTTCCAACGTTTTTAAAATCCATCTTCCCTGTATACTGGTGTTCCTCGACCTTTGAATCGACCGCCTGGTGACTTGGTTCCGTTTGTGAACACGAGATGGCAGCTGCTATCGGACTTCGGCGCAGCTAGCAGTAGTTCCTTCTTCTTCACCACTAGAGTGTGTTGGTGGTGCCTTATAAACTAATCCTATTCGTGTCATATTTGAAGGCTATTATGATTCTACGTCATGAAACAAAGGACTGTGTATACATGATACCGCCAAATTAATTACTTAATAATCACATTGTTGCTTGATGTGTCAAGCCTTGATTGGACAATAACAATTTACATGAATGCAGTTCGGTATCTGACGTGTGATTCTCCGCCATCTTGTGAATTCATTGTCTGTCGTCTAGGAAGCAACTAGCCAGCTGGTGTGACAGAGTATCTCTTCGTGGGCTAGGGGGCATTGGCCCCTAGCTTTTACAAAATATGAATACCTATTCAACTAAGAAAATGCCTGTGCTCGTAAGGTTTTAATTTTCATCGTTTCGCCGTGAATAGGAAGTACGAAATGAAAATCGCATCTCGATGCAGACCAGTGCTTGTGACTTCAAACGAAGCATGTGCTGGGTTAGCCATTTTCAGGCACATTTAGTGTCGTATAATATTTTATTTAAATTGTGTGTTGATTAATTTATTATTATTGTGTCTCCACTGAGAAGTTTTTTTTTGGGTACGTAATATTATTCTAAACCATTTATATTTTATTATGGGAGCTCCAATATTGGCCTTGCATGTATGTTGTGATGCTGTGTTTTGTTTCGCCTGGTAGGCCTAATTTATTTCTGTTTTAATAATGTTACCAGGTATATATTAATTTTGTTATTTTTCTTCGTACCTTCTGGAGACACATTTCTAGTTTATTTTACGTTTTAAATTATTATTTATTTTCTTTTGGCAATCTTGGGATTGGCATATTATTTATCTGATTTACGATCCGATGCTCCAGCCTCATGTTAATAATATTTAGACGTAATTGTTTTCCTCCTTTCATTTCTTTCTGCTGATTTTAAAATTTAATTTTGCTAAAATGTTTGCCGTAATTCGATCGGACATGCGGTCTCCTGTTTTTAGTGGCCATGTTTGTTTTTGTTTTGCCGAAATGCATTCTGGTCTTGAGTGCATTATCTTGGCGTCGAGCGGTAAACTCAAACGTGTTGTGGTGTTAGCTTAATATGCTTTTGTTAATCTTGTTGGTTTAACCTTATGTTTTTGGTGAATGTTCTTGTGTTTTTCTTAGTCACGAATATCGGGAATTTCTTAATTGATCATATTTTTATTTTATTTATTTAATTTTTAAATTTCTCGTTTCGTCGTGGCCTGGATCTCTGCATGTCGGATCGGTATTGCATTCCCTTGTAAATTATCAAGCCCTTTCTCATTTAATTATGCCTGTAGATATTTTTTTTAAATCTTTGGGATTTAACTTTTTAATTTTTAATGAATTCTTTTCTTTTGTTTGCTTTGCTTTGCAAGCAAGCATGTTAAGCGGTCTCTTGCCTTCTTTGTAAATTATGCTGGTTGAAGCATGTTCTGTTTTCTGGTGGAGGTGTTCTTTAAATTTTAACAATTAAATTTTTATTTTAAATTTTTTAAGCAACTGTTGTGGCATTATTTCATCGGCAGCAGTTCTGTTGGTTATTGGGGGGGTGTCTGTAGAATAGCCTGTGCGTTCCCCTTCTCCACCTTCCTTCCACCCCTTTTGGTGTTTTTCTGTTGGGGCATGTCTTCTGCAGTGATTTGGCTGTGGAAGCGACGCGGACCTCTTGAAAACAGGTAAGTAGGCCCATCCACCCTGGCCATCCACGGTGTCAGTTCTTATTCATTGTATTTTCAGTTTCTTCATTTCATCCTGTATATAATTATTTTAGTTAATTTCATTTCTCAACAATTTTATTAAATTAGTTTCTTAAGGTTCAACTCTAAATTGCTGAAGAAGGTCCCATTGTTGGTCCGAAACATGTACTAATTTGAATATATTTTGTATTGATTGGCGGAGCATTTTAATTAATTATCTATTACAGCCATCACAATAAGACAGATCATCAGACAAAATTCCACACACACACCACAGTTCTCGTGGCTTAAAGACCACTATGTCTAACCCCTTCAAAAGAAACAACAACCTAACTTAAGACCACGCCCACCTCCTGACTAAAACACATTGCTACACATACAACAATAACACAAGTTATAATAGTTATTCAACGCACACCTAAGTATTCGACTATTACCACACTTAAATGAAACATCAGCAACCATTTTCCTTAGCACACCGCACAGATTTCGTTGTCCCTTGCACAAATTCATTTTGTGTGTGAATTTTCGATATTATAATAACACATTTATTAGCACAATGTACAAATATACTGTACATTACATCCGGCTCAAGAATCAAAGCAAAATTTTGTCAGAGAGACCGATCTCTTCTTGCAGTCCATTACGTGATATGTATCACACTGTTCTCTACACATAACACATGTACACTCATAGCTAGCCTGGTGAAAGGATTTCCAGGTACAAATACGATGATGGAAACCATGCATCGCAAAGTACGTCATCAGGCGTCTCAGCTCGTCATCTTCTTTCATTCAATCATTATTGATCATTGCGTCTGTTGTGTTGAAGATTTCTTCGATCGAGTCCCTTTTTCCTCGTAGCTCTTGTAATAGTTCTTTGTATGCTGTAGTGTGCTGCAGATGCATTTGCAGTCATAGGTCTTCTATCAAAATGGTTTCCCTGGCAAAGACATACTCGTATCGGGATCGAGAAAATTTTGATACCCCCTATAACCCTTTAGAGATATTTCGGTTACATGCTTTCCAGTTCTCCCAGTTGTCTACGTGACAGGAATTGCCAAATAAATTCCAATCCGTATGTGAGTGTTTGTAGCACTTTGACTTGGAAGAATTCCATGGCTGTCTTCAGAGACATTCTTTTTGTCTGATATCACTTATCTTTTATATATGAACAAAGTAACACAAATGAAGTATCGTAAAAATTCAAGTTCTTACAAAGCACGAGCTGCGAGTTTCAACACACTGCTACAGAGAGGTTAACTTACTAATCCGTTTGTTGTAGCTATAAATGGACGTTGTGAAGTGCAGGGTGATGAGTGGGAGACTATAATGGAACCCTGTGTGCAGGATTTGCTCCCACACGTACTGAAATTTTTGCCATTTCTTCTCCCTAGAGATTCCTTCTTTCGGAGGAGTTATCTCAGATGTTTTCTTTTTTATGAAACCTGACTTCGTTCTCATCTTGCAGAAGTGTTCCAAATATTTCATATCCACCAAATAATATTTTGCCTACACATTTTATGATCTGGCAGGGATATTTATTTCATCTGCCCAGTGTAGACGCAGCTTATATTAGGAGTATTGAGTTATTCGTTATTTACAGATACGCACCATTCCTGTGACAGAAAGCTGCACCACCTTTCTCCTTTCCCTCCTCTTCTAGCGAATAACTGAAATATTTGAACTTCCACCCCTTCAGTATGAATGGAACTTTAAGTCTTTTGAACATTCGGTGTGAACCTTATCCATTCATGGAATTATGAGGGCGGATCGGAAAGTGTTTGCCCTTATTTCTATTAGCCAAATAAAATACATACAGGTAATAAGAAATATACGTACAGCTCTACATACCTTACAAAATTTGGCCACATAGTCTCTACATTTGATCAGACATTTGTCCCATCGTAGCACTAAATTTGGAATGCCCCTGTGGTAGAATTCAGCCGGCTAACTATGGAACCATCGTCGGACTGCTGTCTTGGCGTCATCGTTGCACGTGAAACACTGTCCTGCCAGGAATTTCTTCAGTGGACCAAGAAAATGCGAAACCACATGTGGCAACCAGAACCGCCAAAAAGCTCCCCGGGCAATTCACTGAGAGAGTCTGGACAACCCACCATGCAGTCTGGACCTCGCCCCAGGTGATTTCTACGTTTTTGGTCCACTGACAGGACACCGATTCACGTGCAACGATGACGCCAAGACAGCAGTCCGATGATGGTTCCACAGCCAGCCGGCTGCATTCCACCATAGGGGCATCTGAAATTTAGTGCTGCGATGGGAGAAAAAACTGAACAAATGTGGAGACTACGTGGAAAAATAGTCTAAGGTACGTAGAACAGTAGCCTACGTATATTTGTGATTACCAGTATGTATTATTGTGTGGCTGAAACCTAGTAGTGGTTTTGTGACAGTTCTATACCCTCCTCCTCCTCACCCTCCTCACAAGATGGCGGAGGCACGATATCTCTCGAACGCATGGTCGGATTTTGACAAATGAGGTGTCATTGAACTCGGGCTGATACCCCCTTTCCAATGGACAACATATTTCAATCCCAAAATAAAACCTACCCCTACTAGGGGGTGAAAATGTATTTTTAGAGAATCTCTCTTTCCAATTGCAACATGTGAGAGTTTAAATGCCAATATGGAATGAAACGTTGTTCTACATAAAGTGCATGTATTCGGTGGATAGCCACTATGAATTATCATGCTTGTTTTTTGTTTTTTACGCATGCCCACTCATGGCTTTTGTAAGAGGGCGGGCTTTTTAAAAGATGGCAGCTGTAGTGTAACCTAACCCAACCTAAAGGCTCTTTGTGAATAGGCCATTGTGGACGGGTCCTTGTTGACAGGTCCTTGTGGACGAGTCCTTGTTGACGAGTCATTGTGGATGAGTCCGTGTAGACAAGTCCTTGTGGACGAGTCCTTGTTGACAGGTCCTTGTGGACGAGTCCTTGTTGACGAGTCCTTGTAGACAGGTCCTTGTGGACGAGTCCTTGTGGACGAGTCCTTGTTGAAGAGTCCCTTTGGACTGATCCCTTTGGACCTGTCCCTTTGGCCTGGTTCCTACGGACTGGTCCATGAATTTATTTAAATTATTTCAAAGGGCCTAACTACATTTTGCATGTAAAGCAATGTGTTGAACTGACGTTGTTCACTAATCCCCCACTACTATAATGGGATAACGATATGAAAGGAAAGTGACGAAATACATGTGAACACGTGTGAGATGACCTTATTACCGTCCTCGTTGTGAAACAAGTCACATCTTGTTTTGGTTCATACGTGAGAAAATGCGAGTTCATGTGTAATATGATCTAACACACAGGTGTTCACCTGTACACGCGCACGATAAGAGCTAACAAGTCACAACCTGTTTTGACAGTGGTGGGAGGAGAAGGAGGGGGGGGGAGAGGGGGAGAGTTGGTGTAAGTGAGAACACAGATGAAGAGAGAAAGAAATATGTATTGCTTATAATACATGTAGAGTTGAGGAATGTACATAGGACTGTAGGTTAAGTACAACATGAGTGAATAAATAAATACAATGCACACAGGTTCACACAACATGTAAATTATTAATACAAGAATTACATATAGTTTATTTCCTTTTTGTTTCAACACTTTTTCCACAAGGTAATGTTTAGGAAACGCTGTCTTTTGGAGTTCTTGAAGATAAAACCTGCCTTTTATGGGTTGATGGTTGAGGTCCTCGAGTAACTAGGTGACTGGACTGTTCAGGTTGACTTGACGAATTCGAAATAGTTCAGTCCCCCAATTTGGTGTGTAGCCCTTGTCGAAGACGGACTTGAATTTCCTCACAGGAACATGGTTCCCAATGTTAAGGCGATGACGTTTAGGGTCTGCTGTTTTTATGGGGTAAAACAGTTTATCCAGTTGTGGAATATTTTTAGTTACAGGTCGTGGCTTGGTCCCAATGGTTCTGTGTTTGGTGTCATTGTAACGTGACACTAGCTCATGTAACAAGTCCAACCAGCGATAAGTGCCCTGAGCGGTAAACGCTTTCCACATATGGGTTTTCAATGTTCGGTTGAACCGCTCGACCACGCTGGCTTTGAGATTGCTGTACGTGGTGTAATGGTGAATATGCTTAGATTTGAGAAAACTGGAGAAATCCTTGTTGAAAAATTCTTTTCCCTGGTCGGTTTGTAGCAGCTGAGGTTGACGTTTAGATTGTTGAATAATATGTTGAAAGGCTTTGGTGACTAGTGGACCAGACTTGCGACGCACAGGTACAACAAACACCATTTTGGAATAAACATCAATGACCGTCAACATATAGCGTACACCATCGTTAACGCTAGCATAGGGAATCATTTCAACCAAGTCTGCTTGCCAAAGTTCATCCACACCCTGTGAAATCACCTTGAGTCGCTGATAGTGACGTCTAGCTGGACGATGCAACTCGTGAGCAATACCCATTTTAATGGGTGAGGGCTTAAACAATAATTTTGGCATTTCGAATTTCTTCCTCAATTTCTTGAAGTTCCCAATCGTGACCAGTATGGCCGGCTTGACGTGAAGCATGCAACAGCTGTAGTCGCTGGACGAGTTTATTTGGATTGTGCCAGTAGGTAACATCCACAAGGGGTTTTAATGGTTTAAATGCCACCCCTGAAGCGGACACTTTACGACGACCACTTTGACTAGTGGGGAACATTTTTGCAATGATGGTTTTATATTTTTGAGATATATTGACATTCATTTGTTGAGTGGGATCATACTGTCTTTTGGGGGCATGGGTGTCCAATAAAATGGATTTATATTTATCAAGGTCCTCTGGCGTATAATCTTGAGATGAGGGAGTCCGAGAGAATAGTAGCTTTAACAGTCCTGGTGTTAATTTATAGTTGATCTTTTTAATGACAGGTTTAGTACGACTAAATTTAATCGATGAATCACCAATTTTAAAACTATCATCCTCATAGCGAACGCCATATGTGGTATCTGTGTTTCCAATAAATAGATTGGTGAAATAGGGTTCCAGTGTTGATCCATAATATTTTATTAAAATGTTTTTCAGTTGAGCTTTATGTTGAGGGCTGGCCAAGAGTTGTGAAAATGGAGACGATCTGGAAGGGCAGGGTGTTTCGACCATGGCCAAGGATTTCTTTTTTCTTAAAAACTCTGCAAGGGGTGATGCCTTTTTTTGAGGCGTAAACACTTGTTCCTCATTATCCTCAACTTCGCTAACACTAGTTAAATCTTCCTGTTCCTCTTCCTCTTCCTCAGGGTCCTCGTGGTGCTCTGAGTGGCTTGTGAAACGGTAGGTAGCGTTTCAGATGGCTTGAAGGAGGGTTTCAACATGGCTTTTAGCGGAGGTGCTAAATGTTGTTGAATAAACAAAGCATGATCCGCACGCGATCGTTTCAATTGACGAAACTTTTGGCGAATAGTATTTCTTGCTCTAATAATATGCTTTTTCAATTGACTCTCTGCTAACGCCATGATGTCGTGACAAATGACTTGAGGGGGAATGATACAGTGCCATAAATAGCAATAAAATGATCAATCCCTAAGCGATACCGCCCTTGGTTGAGTTCACTTTGTTTGTCAATCACTAAACAGGCATGACGTTGTGTGTTCCAGCACTTGCCACACAATTCTGTAAACATTTGAAAGGTCATATCTGGATTCACATGTTCATTATAAATGTGACGACTGTTCCTCTCGTCCTGGCGAAATAAAACAATGACATTGGCATTGTCACGAATCAACTGTTTGGACATTTTAGAATACGCTTGTCCAAGATAGAAGCAATCGATATGTTAGTGTCGACCCATGCTGAAATAGCTTTGAATGATGCCTTGTCGTTCAGTGGATACATCATCGAAAATCATGAGTGAATCAGGCTTTACCTCATCCGGTGAAATAACATTTTCTTGCGTGGAAAATGTAAAATACCCCATATTCTCATTTTGTAATCCGGACATGACTTGATCCAGAAACACGTAGAGGGGTTGGTAGAGAGATTTTGCGAAAATATAAATATTTTGAAAACACAGACCATTGGGCGCTGTAATAAGTGTCAGCAAAAGATTGGTCTTTCCACAGCTGGAAGGTCCCACAATGATGCAGCGAATGGAAGATGGAAACAGTGAACCATGGCGTTGTTCACGTGATGTGGGGCAGAGATGGGAAACCATGTCCCCCGCGGGGAATGACTCTTGCTGCTTAATTATCTTCATTTCAACTAAGGCTTAGAGAGGCTAGCAGGCTGTCTATATACATCGCACCGAGCTTTGTTATAGAAACAGTAGACTCGTACTACAGGTTGACGATGGATGTCTTTGGACGTGCGTTGATGGTCAAAGCTAGGTCTGTTCCCATACATGATCCTAAACAAAAAACAGATCCTGCTAATAAACACTATGTGGATAGGTCAGTAGTGCCACGCACAAAACAAGGAGATTATGACTTTAAAGGAAAGCGGTTAACCCATGTAAAACATCCTCAAGTGTCTACAGACGTTACTACAAAAAGTATGTGGATAACAAGGTGTATGAGTTTTATGATAAAGTGCCTCAGCTTACGGTGGATGGCTATAGCGCTAATCATCACCGCATTATTCACGTGGAAGATCCACAAGAAGATGATGATGTCTGTACCAAGCGATACGTGACCTATGAAATGAAAAGGCTTTATAAATTTATCCCATCTGTATTTTTAGTGTATCTGACAAATGTAAAACCTTTGAATGAGAGTAACCATATACCGCTAGTTCATGACCAGCACTCGACCAATGTGCTTGCTTCGGGTTTAAGCCACTATCGATTACACTATGATGGAACCATTCACATCAAATATGCCATACCTGATGAGAACCATTTACAAATAGAGATAAATGGTCATAGGATGTTGGTCCATAACCATGAAATGGTCAATGCAGGAGACGAATTATCCTTTCATCTCATGTTGACTTGGGATGAAAAGCAAGCTGGAAAAACCATAAATGATTTCCCACTTTATGTAGAATCGGAATATACAGCCATGAAATAACAATCTGACGTTAGTTGTGACTTAAACTTTCTGGTGAATGGTTGTTGATCATCATCATCATGGTGAAACAAAGATATGTGGTGAGAAAGACTAAAAATATGACCCTGTCCTCGGCAAAGCCTGGGCTTAAGACATTCGTGGACAAGCCCTTGCGAAAGAAAAAAAAAGAAAAATAATGTGTTGACCATAAGGAAAGCTCTTCGAGCAGCACAGAGACATGTTATTCCAAAACGTCAGCGACAGGGTTCAAAACAAGGGCGAGTGATTCCCGCCCCCAAACGAGCGGGATTTTTACCTACATTATTCGCTGGTCTGGCTGCTCTAGGCTCACTTTTAGGCGGCACCAGTGCAGTGGCAAAAACTATTAAAGCCGCGCAGCAGGGCAAGCAACAACTCAAAGAAAGTCAGCGACACAATGAAACAATGGAAGCCATTGCTATGGGGGCTAGAAATGTCAATTTGAAGCCAGCCTTTTATCAACAAGGATTTGGAATTTCACCTTTTCGAAATAAAATAAAAACATCTTCAACCTCAGCCATAGCAAGACATGCCCTGACGCATCAACAAGTGGAAAGCTATGCTAAACAACTGAAGCTTTCTCATTTTCGAGGTGTGTTTATGCGAAACCAATTACCCTCACAACCCTGGAAACATGAATGTACTGTTGTCAATTTGGATGATCACCGAGGACCTGGAACACATTATGTAGCTTATGTCAAAGAGGGATCCACTGTATGGTACTTTGACAGATTTGGGAATTTGCCCCCGCCCATGGAACTAGTGGCTTATTTTGGAAACAGGATCAAGATATATTATAATGTGAAACGTGAGCAAACGTTTAACAGCCAACAGTGTGGACGTTTGTGTTTATTTTTTTTATATAAGAAGCAGCATAAGCAAAAACGTCAACAGTATGTCAGTGGAAAGTAAGACGTTTACACTGCATGGACGTGGACCTGAAGTGAGCCTAGACTTTTACCCACCTATCGAATTGAGTGCAAAACCCTACGGTTTAGGACTTGTTTCTCTTGAAACGTACAATCGAATATACAACATACGTGAAAATGTGAACAACAAGTTTTACTATGATGACTGTGTGCTCACCCTGAACTCTGGTGGATACACGATAGATGACATTTATGAACACATTTATGTGGTGTTGATCAATGAATATGGTTTAAAGTCATTTCTCGATGGAACGCGCAAGTTTGAACTTGTAGGAAATACCAACACTCATCGCTGCAGTATTTTTTCTACATTCAAAATTGACTTTAAAACACACCCCGATTCCATTGGTCCATTACTAGGATTTAAACCACTCGTGTTGGAGCCCAACAAAAAACATGAATCAGACCATGAAGTTAAATTCATTGAGGACAATCATGTGTCGGTGACGTGTAATATTATTAGCCAAGTGTACACTAATCAACAACCGTCGCATTCGCTTTATGACTTTATTGTAACATAACCCAATGGCTATATTATTCGTGAAAACCCTCCAGTGGTGCTTTTCCATTCTGTGGCTGTCGATGGTATAAGTAATATAACATTAAGACTGATTAATAGAGAGCAAAAATTCATTGATCTAGATTCTACCACACCAGTGACTTACAAGTTGGTGCTAAAACCACTATGAAGTTTGTATATAAAGCAACAGCACCGTCTAGGAATGGTGTTAGTTGTTTACCACGTGAATACACGTTAACATCTCAGAACAAGCAAATTTTACAGCATTTGGGTTACCACGTCAACCCCCGCGATGAATTCTATCCTAGAGGTAGCGAACCACATCGAGGAGCAACCAGGAGTGGTAAGAATTGATCTCCATTCTTATCAAGCTCAAACACCTGGACTCAATAACAATGATGAAATTCAATTTGTTATCAACAACCAAGATATTTAAACGCTACCGCATGAATGTGTTATTCAGATTGAAGGTCGGCTCACCAAAGCCGATGGCTCTACACCCACCACATCCAAGTTAGCCAACCATGCTTTCGCCTTTCTGTTTTCTGAAGTGCGTTATGTGATTAACGATATCGTGGTGGATAGCACTCGAAATGTGGGTATTTCCAGTGTCATGAAACGATATCCCTCTTATAGTGAGGAAGAAGCTAAAACACTTTGCATGGCGGGTTGGTGCCCTGACTCGATCAATGACTGGATGGTACACACCGATGGCACCTTTATTGGATATTTACCTCTTAAACTGATTTTGGCATTGCTGAAGATCACCAGCGCATTGTGGTCAACGCAAGGCAAGTGCTTTATCTGGAGAGAGACAGGAGTGATAATAATGCACTCAAGGGAGCCGACAATGCCCCCATTGATTCAAAAATTCAACTACAACGCATGCTATGGAAAATGCCTCATGTGACCCTTAACGATAGCAAAAAACTGGACATACTCAAAATGGTAAAGAGAGATATACCTCTACCCATGGAATTTAGAAGCTGGGCACTCCATGAGTACCCTCTATTGCCCACCACCAACACACACAGTTGGTCTATAAAAACAGCCCGCTATACAGAGAGACCTCTCTACATGATTGCGGGTTTTCAAACAAATCACAAGTATCAACAAACCAAAGATGCCACGGAATTTAATCACCTGCAATTGAGAAATGCACGTCTTTTCCTCAACGGTGCTGTGTTTCCCTATGAAGGACTGGATTTAGATTTTTCAAAAAATAAGTTTGGCCCCCTGTACGACTTGTTTTCTAAATTTAGATGGTCGTATTATCAAAAAGAGAATTGTCCTATGTTGTCACCCCAAGCTTTTAAGACAAGGGCGCCACTGATTGTCTTTGACTGTTCCTACTTGGAAGAGTCTGTCAAACCATCCAATATTGACATTCGACTAGATTTTGAAACGCACGACAATGTTCCAGCCAATACGACGGCCTACTGTTTCATTATTCATCACAAACAAGTCAACTATTATCCACTGTCCAACCAAGTGACGAGTGTATAAATAGCAGGTCAACCCACATCAAACCGCTCAGTCATGTCTTGCTTTCAAGCCTCAAGAGAAGTTACATCCATGAATTTAAAATCTGAGGAACAACGTTTCAAGACCTTTGCGACGTGGCCGGTGCATTTTATAAACCCTCAAGCCTTAGCGGCCGCTGGATTCTACTATTTAAAAACAAGAGATGAAGTGAAATGTGTGTTTTGCCCCATTATCTTAGACCAATGGCAAGAAAGTGATGAACCCATGCAGGAACATCAGCGCTGGTCACCTGCCTGCCCCTACCTGTGCAGAATGGAGATGGGTAATTAAAGTTACCCCTCACTCATGCCTCTGAGTGATGAAAAAAGTTATGATACGTGTGGACTTTATGGTGTCAACAGTGCTTCAGTGAGCAGCTCACAGTCAAAAACACCCAGTTTAGAGACATTAGAATATCATCGGTGTTATGGACACTATAAACACAAAAGACTTTTTTGTTGTATGAGATGGTACCGCCTCTATCCTAGAATGAAAAAAGAATGTACTACTTGTTATGCTAATAAAATAATCTAATACAACATTGGTTGTTGTTGTTATATTATTATTTCTTATCCCCCCCTGTCATATCCTAACCTCTATAGTGACTACTCTATGTTTTTATTTTCTTTTACTAGAATGGAATGTAAGTAAATGACATGGGTACACTTTACTGAACAATTGTCAGTCTGTGGTCAGTTGGACTTGATCCAGACAAGAGTGAACATGTTGCGTACACTGATTGTCGTCTGTCAAGGGTTTAAAAATGGAGATAACAAATTTATATTGAAAGAAGTGGCCATCATCGATTGTTCCACTTTTTGGATATCACATGCTACCCATTTGGTCTTTAAACCACCTTATGCGTTTGATTTATTGTGTGATAAAGACCGTAAACAAACTCAGTGGATTGAAACTCATATGCAACTAGACTGGAAGCAAGGAACCATTTCATATAAGCACCTGTACATGGTCAAGAAAGCCCACTTGTCTTCTGCCCATGTAGTATTTGTGAAAGGTAGTGAAAAACGTCAATGGCTACAACCATTTTTGGCGTCTTACTGTCAATGTATCGATTTAATGGACATGGGCTGTCCCTCGCTGCAAACACTCATGGACCGCTGCCCCTGTGACAATATTACCCATAAAGCCCTGGCACAGATGTGGCAATTGTTTCTTTGGCTAACCACCAATGCCTGCTGGGAGTTGTTAAATAAAATTAAAATTAAAGGTTTACCTGTGGATGACACCAGTGAGATTTCTACAAGCGACGTGCAAACATCAACGTGATACCATGGAGAAAGGGGATGCTACCGATAAAGCGATTGGAAAGTTCTTTGTGTGTAAGAAGAAACTAGACAGTTTTACCAAAGAAGAATTATTGGCTCTTCCAAAATCATTCATTTATTATGTCGCAGCAAATGCAGTGAAAGAAATCTGGCAACATGTACCAAAATCATGGACTCAAGACCCTGTGTTAAGTGAATTGCAACCATGTACGGATTATGATCACCATAAGCAAGTGGATATGGCAAACATACCCTCTATGCGACAGTGTGCTACTTGCCAGCTGGTCAAACTGTATCACGGTCAAAAAAGTCAGTGTAAAGACTTTGTTTCCTCATAGCACGGGTGTGATGAAGAAAAAAAGCAGCAACAACAAACATCATCCACAGAGGAGGAGGAAGATCAAACCATTTACCATCGATGGAAAAGGATATGCCAGACCTGTACTGGCAATGGAGTCATTGATATAGTAATTCAATACTTGACTTTCGAAATCTACCTACCTGGTTATTATTTGTGTAGTCCTGGAACTTGTCTTGAAGAACCTTTGCAGCATGGTGATATACCTATTAATCCTTTGGATCAAACATGCACCTTTCTTATTACCACAGTCATCCAGCATTAAGACGTGTAGTGGATAAAGTATCGTTGAAAAGCTAAACAACGTTTGACATCCTGTGATATCTCAGTGGGGAGAGGTTGGCAGCTCTCATTGTGATTAGTGTTATAAAAGGAAAGTTAATGATGAGTGGACATGAACATTGAAAATGATTGAGGAATTGGTATTTCTTTTGTATTCCATTTTTTAAAGCTCTATTTGTTGTGAAATAAAACAAGGTTTACAAGATCACAATGTCTTTTAATTTTAAAAATGGTGATAGCCATTTCTTCATTTCATTTTTTCTTACATGAATATTTACAATTTTCACTTCCCCTTTTTTACATTCCCCTTGTTTAGTTCACACATTCTGTACATTTTTTGTTGTGAAATAAAAATAAGGTTCACCAGATCACTATATCTTTTAATTTTTAAAAATGGTGATAGCCATTTCATTTTTTTTTTCACACATGAATATTTACAATTTCCACTTTCCATTTTTTACATTCCCCTTGTTTAGTTTACACATTCTGTACATTTTTGTTGTTGTGAAATAAAACAAGGTTTACCAGATCACAATGTCTTTTTAATTTTAAAATGGTGACAGCCATTTCACTTTTTCACACATGGATATTTACAATTTCCACTTTTCATTTTTTACATTCCCCTTGTTTAGTTCACACATTCTGTAGATTTTTTAAAATCTTCTTTTTAATATACGAAAGCAAACATTTTACACTAAAATGTATGACTTATCTTATTTTTACTAAACTACAGTAGCCTAACATTATACATTTTACTTATAGTTTTTACAAAAAAATATTACAATATAAAAAACACACTACAAATATTGCAATATAGTGATAATTAGACTTAAGTAAAGTAACAGTCGTCAATGCGACTGTTTCCCCAAGCAAGAGTATCAAATGTGTTGGGTATAATGAATCGTTTGTTGTCTTCATTACTTAAAGCAACTTTGTTCAGCAAATTGGTATGTAGCTGATGATTTTTACTTCTAAATACACACATTTTCTTATATAATACAGGTGGGTTACTAACTATACAGTTTTAATAATCACTTATATCTAACTCTTTACTAACAACATTCTTTTTCACTCCTTTTAATTTTTTTACTACTACATCATCAATTGTCATATAGCTGTATGATTTAGATTTTGTGCCTACAAAGGTGTCTATAATAACACCAGCACATTCATCCTTAAATTTCCCAAGAACCTTTTTGTTTATTAGAGGTAAATGGTAAATATTATCCTCGGGGTAGTCACTTGTATCAAACCTATTTAGCTCAGTTTTGATATCCTCATAAAAATCATTAGTTTCAAACTCATAGATAAAAGAATCTGTGTCTGTGTAGAGTAATTTAGCATTATCAAGATAGTTTTTCTTTTTCATAATCATAGTGAAATTCATACATAAGTGTTTTTGACAATTCCAGAATGGTGTAACCCACATATATGGGTTTGTTGTAAATTACTTTAAGACGATTCATTTGTATTACAACTAAATCCTCATGAATAATTGAACAGCTATGAAAGTTAGGCTTGCTTACTAAGTTGCTCGCACCATACCTTTTACCATCATTCTCCCACTTTGTTATCAGCTTTACATCAACTCGTTTACCAACATTCTCCATAGTCTTTCCAAAAACACTATTATTCATGAGTTTATAAAAATCTTTTTCAAACGCGTTTGTTGACTGTGTTCTTAAATTATTGTTTAGATCAATATACGGTTTGAGCCATGCTAAACTGATGAAATTGCAATACGCGATGAATTTTAGTTAATTTCAATCCATGCTGTAGACACTGTTTCAAGTTTTGATAATGTATTACATATTTACATTTATCATTTACATTAGCAATTAACATTTTTGTTCGTGATGTGATGTATGGAGATTTCATATTCTCAGGACAAAATGGTAAATCATTATGATCATCATGTAACTCTTTAGGGTACTCAAGATTTACCTCTAAAATATATCCTTTTTCATCGTTATCATTAAGAGTGTCAACATGTAAGACATCAATTTCAGGTTGTGTCAGCCAGCGAAAATCTTTCAGTGGTAGATATTGACTCATAGCCCAACCATATTGGTTATTTGCATCTAGGTAGACAATATACTTTGACTCTTCACAAGGGTTGTAGATAGGCATGTATTTATTATTTGCTTTAGAGTACCGTCCAATACATTGGCTTAATCCACCTCGAATTGATGATTTTATAAAATTGATCATGTCTATATCAGTCATTAATTCTAAATTTACTTTCGTTTTTTTTAACATTGAACTGAAACTTAACCCAGGAGCAGTGAAATACTGACAAGGATCAAGGTCATAAGTTTTCATACAAACATTCCGAAAATTTTCTAAAACATCTGCTAATAATAACACATCTGTCTTCAAATATATGTCTGAAAATTCTCCTAAAGTTTGAATGTGGAACTGTGTCCATACACGTTGTGCATGTAAATATTCCTGATCACTGATATGAGTTGTGCTTAAGGAACTGTAAAATGCATCTTTCGGTGGTAAAGAACACTCCTCAAGACGTTCCACACAGTTAATATATTCATAAGGGGATATACCCTTTTGACGAATCAAATTAAAATCATCTTATTTAGGAAAGACACGTTGAATTTCATGAAACTGATCTGATTTTAAATTACCAGCCAGCTTATCAAGACTACTCGGCATAAAGCGGAATGAATCTAAAAATCGCAGTTTAATGTATTTTTATTGCTTGTTTGATATATTTTGTGAACGATATGTATTGTTCCTTATTATTTGCAATCACATCAATTTTCACATCTGAAGCTCCAAATTATTTAACGATAAAGTGGTTATCGTATTTGCTACCGTTATGTAGAATGACCGGAATGAATATATTCTCTCTATAATTTAAATTACATTCTGGGTGAGCAGCACCACGATATTTTCATGTTAAATGGTCATGATCGCTAACCATATCTGCATATAAACATTCACCACATATAAAACAATTAGTTTCAGTTTCAAAATTCATTTGCTCTGATGAAGTTAGTGGCTCCATTGGAATGATCGTATTTAAAATAGAGGATATACGGATGGCATCTTTCTCAAGCCTTTCCATGGAAACTTTAGGTGCATTAGGTCCTCTATAGAGCTCAAACTTATTTAAAGAGTCATCATAACTACATTTAATATAATATGCAAAGCTAAAAGGTTCATGAATGTGAGTGGTGTTGGTAAAAGGTTGGGCTGGATTCGATGAACATGTATTAAATGGTTTTAGCAGAGCCTCGAAGTCAGCATATATAACAAATGGTACTCGAAGCTGTTAATCATAATCCTTAAATTTTAGAATGTTATTTTTAGGAGTCGGTAATACCGTACAAACATGATTACACCCCCATTTTTGATGTTGAATTAGTTGGTCCTCTTTCTGGAAATGTAGCAAACAGCCATCACACAACCACTTTTTACCATCGTGTTTTGAAACCTGACTACTGACTAGTATACTGAAATGTTTTATCCAGCAATAGTGAGCATTTTCACCTTCGGTTATGTATGGTAAATTTACATGAGCATCTTTTTTTTCCTGAGTATAATATAGAGGACCTACTATTCTCTTATTTTCAATTCCATAAACATTAATACTTACATTGTTCAGCTCTTCAAAACGTTGAATGTCTTTTATCGCCGTATGAAATTCTATTTCATTTAAATCTAACACTGAAGAATAGTGAGGATAAGATGATGATCTATCCATATGCTCCACTGCTGGATGGAGAGCTGAAGTTACAGCCCACGCAAAACATGCGTCATCATTATTCAAAACGTTCACAACAGCTTTCTTTCGTTTGATCCATCCTGGCAAATCAATGTATGATGATGCTCGAAGGGGGTTATATTTATTCAGGTTGGTTTCTAAATAAAGTACTTCAACCAACGCCCAGCCTGACTCCCTTTCCTGGAACTCTTCACTCTTCACAATGATAGCACTTGAAATATTTTTGTATATATCACGAATATTAGTAGATTCGCAAACAATTATGTTTTTTGTATTGAAAGATTTGATATCCGTAATTTCACCTTCACTCCCAGTTTTTACATAGAGTCCAAAAAGTTCAAAATTCAATTTAATTGTTTTATGCTCTACTAAAACATTTTCTACTATGCCAAACACTGTAGGTTGAACATTTTTAAAAAATGATTCAATACTTTGAGTCGTTTCTTTACTATAAACTCTATAACTAGCAATTCGACTTTTAAATGCACTACCAACTTGTTGAATATTTCCAGAATTTCTTTCATGGCAAGCGTTATTTTTATGATGAATACTGCGTAAATGTCCATGAATGATTGAAGAAGGTATATCAATATTACATACATAACAATGTATTATCGAAGGTTCACCATTCTTCTTTCTTTTTGTTGCACAACTATTTTCACAATCTTGAGAACGTTTACGCTTTTGAGCATCACATTCATTTAAAGGTTCCGTGCTAGTTGATGGTTTTACAGATTTCAATTCCTGTTGTTCTCCATGCACTTCAACCATGTGGGATTGATATCGCTTTACAGCAGAAAAACCAAGTTCGCAAACTGAACACGAAAATGGTGCTGAACTAACATGCATTAAATTTACATGACGTGACGAAACTGATTTTGAAAATTTTCGTGTACTCAGAAATCGTATTAAGCAGCTCGTAAGAAACGCCAAATTCTCCTACATACAAAACGTGACAAAGAAGATGAATACAAGGAATGCCTGGAATAATATGCGTTCTCTAGGTATAGGCAAACAGCAGCAACAGACACATGTACCAGACATACCGCTTGATGAGTTAAATGAATATTTCACTGAAGAGAGAGTACCAACTAATTCAACACCCCATGATTCTTTTCACCCACTACCTGACCATCCGCTCTTTACTTTCCATCCGGTTACGGCAGACAAAGTAAAAAAGGTACTATATTCCATAAAATCAAAAGCGAGAGGAGTTGATGATATTCCCATACCCTTCATACATAATATCATCGGTGCCGTTCTACCAATTATTACTCACATATTCAACCATAGTCTTACAACTAACACCTTTCCCTCCCTATGGAAACAAGCCAATGTCATCCCTATTCCTAAGAAAACCGAACCTTTATTTCCATCTGATTATCGGCCAATATCCATTCTACCTGCACTTTCAAAAGCCCTCGAGCGTCTGGTTCATGAGCAAGTACTTGAATATTTGAATAGCCGTTCTCTTTTAGACCCTCTGCAATCAGGTTTCAAGAAGGGACATAGCACCGCAACAGCATTACTCAAAGTGACTGACGACATTAGACACGCAATGGACCAAAAACTGGTGACAATCCTCACCCTTCTCGACTTCAGCAGTGCTTTTGACACCATAAATACTCAGACACTATTGAAAAAGATGGAATTTTATTACTTCGACCAGCAGACAATTAACTTTTTCGCATCATACCTGAAAAATCGCCAGCAACGTGTTGTAACCCAGGATAAAACTTCTCAGTGGCTAAGCAGAAAGTCAGGCGCCCCACAGGGTAGAGTATTAGGGCCCTTGCTTTTTGTACTATATATCAATGACATCTCATCTAATTTGAAAAATTGCAAATATCACCTATATGCAGATGATTTGCAAATATACTCCCACTGCAAGACAAATGACATTCCATTGACAATTGAAACTATCAACGCTGACCTTCAACGACTTGGAAAATATTCTCAGGAAAATTCCCTTCTTCTGAATCCATCCAAAACACAAGTTATCATAATTGGCTCTCAAAAACTATTGACGTCACTCCAAGATCAAATTATTCCCCCAATTGTACTGAACAACAATGAAATTCCTTACTGTCCTACAGTGAAAAATCTAGGTGTGATAATAAATCAGACTCTTAACTGGTCTGAACATGTACAGAATGTATGCAAGAAGATTTTCGCAACGCTCCACTCCCTCAAAAGAAAAAAAGATATTTTACCATTCAAAGTAAGAATCCTACTCATACAGACACTAATACTTCCTATTCTTGACTACTGTGACGTTATTCTTGTAGACGCAACCAAAACATTAACTTTGAAACTTCAACGAGCTCTGAACTCTTGCATACGATTTATCTACGATCTGAGCTATGATAAACATATCACTCCCTATTATTGCGCTCTTTCCTGGCTGAAACCTGAACTACGTCGATCATATCACATTCTTGTCCAGATTTTCCGATTATTGTCTGACGATAGACCACTATACTTATCAAATAAATTCAAGTACTTGTCTTCTTTCCATGGTAATAATACACGCTCTGGTTCTTCCCTCTCCATTCCTATTCATCGCTCCTCTATATACAATAACTCTTTTCATGTGGTGGGGTCTAGGCTGTGGAATACCCTTCCAGCCAGTGTCAGGGGTACCACCTCACTATCTAAATTCAAGACCACCTGCTGGGGCAGCCTGCTGAACATTGCTGACCGACAACAAGTGTGACTGGATGAGTGAATGAGAGTGTGAAAGTCATGATCAATGTCAATTATTATTGTTTAATTTTGTCGCCATAATATGTTTATTGTATTGTTTTAATGTGGTTAAGTGTAAGAGAGGGCCAAGAGCCCTAACTGCGCCACCAATAAAGGCAATAATAATAATAAGATTATCTTGTCTGTTAAATGTGGTAGCACAATGACTGCACACAAACATCTTAATGTCATGTTTAGCATTTGCATGTCGTTGAAGGTTGTCAGGTCTTGTGAACTGTTTCTTACATTCACCACACTTGAACATGATGATCACTTTCGAAATCTATATATATAAAGCTCAATGTTTGTCTGTCTGTCTGTCTGTCTGTCTGTCTGTCTGTCTGTTATGTATACAAATCCACACAGTTTCACCGATCTGAACCAAAATTTGTATACTTACCCTTCGGAACCCTGCGGGTAACCCTGTCCACTTGAAATTTCCGACAGACCACCCCATTCCCTGCATTTAGGCCCTTTGGCCCAAATCTACACCGTTTCACCGATCTCAACCAAAATGTGTATACTTACCCTATGTAACCCTGTGAATAACACTATCCACTTAAAATTTCGGACAGACCACCCCATTTCCTGCATTTAGGCCCTTTGGCGAACATCTACACCGTTTCACCGATCCGCACCAAAATTTGTATACTTACCCTTTGCAACCCTGCGGGTAACCCTGTCCACTTGAAATTTCGGACAGACCATCCCATTCTCTTCATTTAGGCCCTTTGACCCAAATCCACACCGTTTCACCGATCAGAACCAAAATTTGTATAATTACCCTTTGGTACCCTGCGAGTAACACTGTCTGCTTGAAATTGCGGACAGACCACTCCATTCCCTGCATTTAGGCCCTTTGGCCCAAAACTACACCGTTTCACAGATCTCAACCAAAATTTGTTATTTACCGTCTGGTACCCTGCGAGTAACACTGTTTGCTTGAAATTGCGGACAGACCACTCCATTCCATGCATTTAGGCCCCTTGGCTTAAATCTACACCGTTTCACCGATCTGAACCAAAATGTGTATACTTACCCTTTGTAACTCTGTGAATGTCACTGTCCACCCAAAATTTCGGACAGACCACCCCATTTCCTGCATTTAGGCCCTTTGGCAAAAATCTACAGGGTACGTTCCAAAGGCAATGGAAAAAAGGTGTAAAACCGGACCCGCTCAGGAAACCCTCAGGGTTGCCAGCTCCCGAAATCACCAGCCATGAGTCCTTGAGGAACTAGCACTATCCAGGGTGCACCAGAAGTGGTGGGGCTACACACACCCTGCCTTCTTGAGGTCTTGAGCAGAAGACATGAGATATTAAGAAAAGAAAAAGAAGGCTGACACCTCGAAGAATGAGGCTATCAGGAATGATTAGACAAGGGCCAATTAAGGCGGGAAAGTGAAAGAGTCGCTAGGCCTCGGATACCCTGATACCATCGGGGTCGGAAGAGAACAAGAGTTTGACCAAGGGAGGCTGACAGGAAAGAGAACTGAAAAGAGCCCGGCACCAGTAAGTAGAAGCAATGCCGGACTCAGCTGGGGTCCCGTGGTCGCAAACCCACGTCCCACAAGTTGTGAGACCCTGGTGGATGGAGGGGGGGGTGGAGGAGGGGGCAGGTGTGAGAATAGCTTTCTGATTCATCGCGAGTTGACATGAGAGGAATGTCCAGACCCCGCCGTGTTACCTGGTATTGCTGACTATGCTGATGTTCATACAGGGTCTTTGCTCAAACCACTGTAGTGTTACGAAAGAATGAGTGATTCACCGATCAATGTGAATAGGACCGGGAACCCCCCCAGAACGTCTGTCATCACATATCTTCATCATCTGCGATATTCTCAGGTTCGTGCAGCTTGGACCCGAGCAGTACTCGATAAGCTCTTTCACTACACGCATCGAGTATAGGCCTAAGCCAGAAAATAACGTTCAGACTTTGGAAGACATCGAAGGTAGAAATCTGAATTACCTATATCAGATTTAAAATTACACCATGTTCGTTTAGTAGACATTTTCATTACCTTATTATTATCATAAGGGCAAATGACCTAGATGTTACCCCGGTCAATGCATGTGAGATTTTCGAAGTGAAATGCCATGTCCTGTGGTTCGGATTCCACGTAAAAAGGAGGTCCCGTGGCTCATGATCTCAAGATTAACGGTCACGTTAAACTACAAGCTTCCTTTTTCCTAGATGTTACGCCCATTATACCACTAATTACCACACACAATAAGTCTTCATCGCCTGTGAATTTTGAAATATTTCTTTCTATCACGGTAGTTACAGTTTGTCGTGTCAATTCAACAGCAGTTTTCTTTACCATCCTCATCAAAAGGGCAAATGGCCTAAATATTACGTCCATTATACTACTAAGTAACACCACAGTCTTCATCGCCTGTGATTTTAAAATGTGTATTTCCATCAGTTTGTAAGTTTGATATACCCGTCCAGTAGTAGTCGTCTTCATTATCATCCTCATCAAAAGGGCAAATGACCTAGATGTTACGTCCATTATACTACTAAGCAACACCACAGTCTACCTAGCCTGTGATTTTAAAATGTGTATTTCCATTAGTTTGTAAGGTTGATATACCCGTTCAGTAGTAGTCGTCTTCATTATCATCCTCATCAAAAGGGAAAATGACCTAGATGTTACGCCCATTATACTACTAGGCAACACCACAGTCTTCCTTGACGGTCATTTAAAAATATGTATTTCTATTAGAGTGTAAGTTTATTATACCCGTTCAATAGTAGTCGTCGTCAGTATCATCTTCAACAATGACGTTGAATGTTAAGGAGACTGAAACATTATCATCATTCCACCGGGCGAAGCCGGGTACTACTGCTAGTTACCTATAAAAGAAAGAAATCAAATATGTTAATAACTGATAAAACAAAGTAAAATATAAATAGTTTAATTACATTCCAGTCGATGGTTATAGCAGGGTATATAAATCGATCATCTGTGAACTCCTAGCAAGTCTAACTTCATGTAGTTATAACTGGGGGTTACTATATACCACTGTCACTGACACCTAGCGGTGAACATTGGAACTTGATAGAGTGGTAGAAACCAGTGATCACCAGTTAAGTGAGCTAAGTGTGACGTCATAGCCAGTCTTAAAGCAAGTCTAAACTTTTAGATCATGTCACGTTATAGAAGCCAGCGATCTCCAGTTAATTGAGCTAAGTGTGACGTCATAGCCAGTCTTAAAACAAGTCTAAACTTGTAGAACATGTCACGTGATAGAAACCAGCAGCCACCAGTTAAGTGAGCTAAGTGTGACGTCATAGTCAGTCATAAAGCAAGTCTAAACTTGTAAAACATGTTACGTGACAAGGTTAAGTTAGGTAAAGTTAGGTTATGTTAGGTGAACTGAGGTTAAGTCTTTAAATATTCCCTCTGTCACTGACACCTATCAATGAACATTCAGACTTAATAGAGCGGTAATCAAAATCTAACCTACAAAATTAGCTTTACACACCATGGTCAAGAAGTTCCAACTTTTGACTGCTAAATATACCATTTTCACTGACATGTAGAGGTGAACATTGGAAAATATCACTCTAACTGTTTAAAAGTTATTAGAGGGGGCACTTACCTTTTTATAATGTATCAATTGCTGCCACTGAATGAACAGATTGTAGGAATCTGGAAACCTTCAGGTACCCAATTATCTGTAAACAAATTAATCAATCAATCAATCAATACATTCCAATCAGTAACTTCAACATCAATTAGTAATAAAAGACTACAATCCATTAATAATAAGTACTTACCTTGCAAAATAATTTAATGATTTTCTACCAAAAAGGCTTTTTTACAACTCTTGAGCAGTAATAGAGCACTGTTCACTCAAAGCGAGTAATAAAGACTGACAGTAGGGAAATATATGACACCTCTCTTATATAAACTCTCATCGCTCGTGTCAGCAGTTTTTTGCAGATCATTGCAATTCCTTTCCCAATACAGCTGAGAGTCCAAAGTACACTAGGAACACCTGTGTGGTATCGAATTACTGCTGACTTTGCATGATCATCACCCATTGTCTTGATCAAGACCTGGGGTTTCAAATTACTGCAGCGTCAGTCATAGCAACAGCAGTGTGCGCTCTCTGCCATGTCAGCAACATGACACCGGAAGGAAAACCAGTGTAATATCCAATAACTTCTAACTTTGCAGGATCATCACCCATTGTCTTCAAGAACACTTGCGGTTTCAAATTACTGCAGCGTTAGTCATAGCAACAGATCTGCGCGCTCTCTGCCATGTCAGCAACATGACTCCGGAAGGAACACCTGTGTAATATCCAATAACTGCTAACTTTGCATGATCATTACCCATTGTCTTCATGAACACTTGCGGTTTCAAATTACTGCAGCGTTAGTCATAGCAACAGATCTGCGCGCTCTCTGCCATGTCTGTAATATGACACAGGAAATATAACAAGACGTCTTACTGCACCTGCCATCTCCACAGTTTTAACATCTTAAGAACATGTATTATTCTCTTTCAACTACAAATGGCTCGTTAGAACACATCCATCCACCAAGTTAGATCCCTTGTATGTTCACATGTATTTCGTCACTTTCCTTTCATATCGTTATCCAATTATAGTAGTGGGGGATTAGTGAACAACGTCAGTTCAACACATTGCTTTGCATGCAAAATGTGGTTAGGCCCTTTGACATAATTTAAATAAATTCAAGGACCAGTCCGTAGGAACCAGGCAAAAGGGACCGGTCCAAAGGGATCAGTCCAAAGGGACTCATCAACAAGGACCTGTCCACAAGGACTCGTCCACAAGGACCTGTTAACAAGGACTCGTCCACAAGGACTTGTCTACACGGACTCATCCACAATGACCTGTCCACAAGGACCCGTTAGGTTGTGTTAGGTTAGGTTACACTACAGCTGCCATCTTTTAAAAAGCCCGCCCTCTTACAAAAGCCATGAGTGGGCATGCGTAAAAAACAAAAAAACAAGCATGTTAATACATAGTGGCTATCCACCGAACACATGCACTTTATGTAGAACAACGTTTCATTCCATATTGGCATTCAAACTCTCACATGTTGCAATTGGAAAGAGAGATTCTCTAAAAAAAATACATTTTCACCCCCTAGTAGGGGTAGGTTTTATTTTGGGGTTGAAATATGTTGTCCATTGGAAAGGGGGTATCAGCCCGAGTTCAATGACACCTCATTTGTCAAAATCCGACCATGCGTTCGAGAGATATCGTGCCGCCGCCATCTTGTGAGGAGGGTGAAGAGGAGGAGGGTATTGAA
The DNA here is from genome assembly GCA_946902985.2 of Meconema thalassinum. NCBI lineage: Eukaryota > Metazoa > Arthropoda > Insecta > Orthoptera > Tettigoniidae > Meconema > Meconema thalassinum. The sequence goes on from OX336394.1 coordinate 184,266,538, forward strand.
CTGTCACAAAATCACTACTAAGCCTCCGTGGCTTAGGCGGTAGCACGCCGGCCTCTCACTGCTGGGTCCGTGGTTCAAATCCCGGTCACTCCATGTGAGATCTGTGCTGGACAAAACGGAGGCAGACAGGTTTTTCTCCGGGTACTCCGGTTTTCCCTGTCAACATTTCATTCCAGCAACACTCTCCACTATCATTTAATTTCATCTGTCATTCATTTAATAATTGCCCCAGAGGAGTGCGTCAGGCCTCGGCAGCCGGCTCAGTTCATATCCTCGCCGCTAGATGGGGGCTTCATTCATCCCATTCCTGACCCGGTCGAAGACTGGAAACAGGCTGTGGATTTTCATTTTTCATTTTCATTATTGATTGGCTAAGATGAAAAATAGTGGCAAAGACTTTTCGATCCGCCCTCGTAAAAGCATGCGCCGATATAACAACATTTCAGATGCTTCTTTTTCAAAATACTTTGCTTCATTTAGTTTAAAAATCCCCCTTACCATACAATAGCTCAGAAAGTACACAACTCACGCATTAAATAGAAAAATTCATTTTCACCCTTCCAACTGGCATATAAAACTTGACCCGTGGTGTACGTGCCTCTCCTTATCACGTCTTTTAACTTGGTTCTTACTTACGAGGCCCTTGGTTCGATTTCCGGCTCGATCAGGATTTTTAAAATTAACGTGAGGACTGGACAGGAATGGGATGCATTCAGCCTCATGAAGGCAATTGAGTAGCTTTCTCTTCCAATAAATATAACGGGTGAGGAGACACATCCTACTGACTGCGCATTACCCCACAATCAGAACTTCAATCAGCTCGGTAAGGTAAGGCACTCAATAGACCGTAGAGCCACAGGGTTTTTAATTGACATTTAAGTTCATTAAAACTTGAATTACTCTCCGCGTACAGATTCGAATCTGAGATTTGTAGCATCGAAGAAAAGTCAAAAAATTACTTGATCAGCTCATGAACGGCAGTGCTGGACGGTGGTCTGTAATTTATCATTAAGAAAGAGCCTCTCTCATTAACCTGTGTGTTTGCTCTCTCACTCATTCTATGAGGAGTATCACGCTCCTGATGTAAACTAGTTCCTCGCGCCAGTTTATTTTCACATGCACTGAACACACACTTTTAAATTGGGCACGAAAAACATTTGCCTTAGCTAATACTTGAGCGGGAATATAAACGGCTTCATCTGCCGCTACTGTGCTGGCAAGGCCTCCTGCGCACTTGACTTGGCAATGAGCTCACGGCCTTCTCGATCGTAGGTAATTTCTGGCGGCGTTAAGCATGCTGTCTAGTTCATTTCTCGGAGCAAATTGCAGCGATCTAGTTCACACTGAAGATTGCCTCATAACAGTAATTCATAAAGCTCCGTGAAATACTAGTGCTCATCTTTTATATCCTCTCTGCTTATCAAGTCTAATACATTTTGCTTCGTGCTCATATTTCTAGATAATATTATAACTGGCACATTTTTTTTATACCATTGCCATATAATCCTACACAAATACTACCTGGATTACAAATACACACCCTAGTTTCGGCTTCACAGTGACACAAGTTATCAGACAGCTCCTACACACTGTAAGTGTACGGGGCATCATGACCACGATATCGTAAATCTCCTAACAACAACAACAACAACAACTAAATGACTTCTCTAGCTAAGCAGGAAACCAGGAGATTGACGTCTGATATTATTAGAAAAGTTGTTGTTGTTCATTCTTTTAGGGGCTTTGAGATATCGTGGTCATGTAGCCCCCAAAACTTGGGGTGTAGAATTTGTCTGATAACCTGTGTTACTGTGTAACCTGTACTAGTGTGTGTATTCATGATTGAGGTAGGATTTGGGTAGAAAGCTATCGTGGCCTTATGTTAGTTCGTTAGGTACCTATCATCCTGGCATTTGCCTGGAGTTGAAATGGGAAACCACGGAAAACCACTTCCAGGATGGCTGAGGTAAGAATTGAACCCGTCATTTCTCAGTTTCAACTAAAGAGGCTGAATGTACCATATTCCAGCCCTCATACCTGAATTAATTTCTTAGCAGTGCCGGGAATCGAACACGGGCCTCCGCGGTGATCGCCAAGATCACGCAACGGGATGGAGTTATTAGAAAAGGAAGCTGTTTATATAACGAGCTCATGCTGGATGAAATTTTAGGTATGATTGTTATGATATTATAAAGAAAATTGAATATACGGGCATGATTGTGGAAATGATTTTTATATCTTCATCTAGTTCAGACCAATATGAGGAGTTTAATACAACGGAACAAACGGTTTCCCTGTAACTACGGCTGTTGTATCCTTACACAACATGCAACAGTACCTTATGACCAGGCCATGCTGGCCAAACGGGATTGTCGATAATAATCGTTCCCGATACCACGTGACCGGGGAAATGTACCAGGTAGTACCGAGACTGGCCGGAAATGGGGAGGTGCTTGCCCGACTCTAACTGGCACGTAAAAGATCGCTTTCTGGTCATGTTACAGGAAACCTGGTGTCTACAGTCATAGCAGTTAAATTGAACGTTCAACTCGTTATGCATATCTACACCTTATTATTCACGTGTTTCAACGTTGCAATGAAAGTCTATGTTGCGGGTGTTATTTTACGGCCGGATGCACTTCCTGACGCCAACCTCAGGAGAAGAGTTAATTTTAAAATGAAATGAATAAAGATGAATAAAAATGGGCAAGGTTTGTGGAAGGAAGTGGCCGTATCATGTCAGGAGGTATCGTCCCAGCATTTGCCTGGGGTTGAAAATGGGATACCACAGAAAACTATTTCAAGGACGGCTGATGGTGGGGTTCTAACCCACGTCCACCAAGTCCGCAGAGAGGTTGACGCCATGGCTTATTGCTGTACGTTAGCAAGCGCAACTACCACTGTCGATCAACGTTCAACATAACAACATTGATATTATCATTGCTATTAGCATTATTCTTTCTTTCTTTCTTTCTTTCTTTCTTCGTTTCGGCCTGCTGAGAACCACGTTACTTGTTGCCGATTTTCAATTTTGGATTTTCTTGTAAGCTCTAGTATGCTCTGGAGAGGTGTCTTCACGTGTGATTCCTACTTCTCTAAGATCTTTCTCAATTTAGATAAACCAGGGTCCCTTGGTTTTCTTGCTAACAAAGGTGGGACAGATTTTGTTTGTCTGTCTCAGCGAGCTCATATGGCCATAATATTGAATTCTCCTTTTTCGAATGATTTCTGTTATCCTCTCAATGTGCAGGTAGAGTTCGTTGTTATGCCGTCTCCTGTATGCTACTCGTCATTTTCTCTGAGTATCATTATTATCATAAATAATAATAAATACAGTAAATACAACCATACAATGGCACAGGTTATCAGGCAGATTCCACATGCACACCCAAGTACACGGGACTCCATGACCGCAATATCACTAAGTCCCCAAAAGGAATCAAAATTGAAACTAGTGACTTTTTGGATTGCTTTCAGCAACCGAAATATGTGTCTCTCCATTGTTAACATACGAATCTGGAGATTTATGACAACTAAACAGTGATTTTCTGTAAATATTAGTAACACTGTTCATCACTGTGTAAGAGGGATGGTCCTCCATTTCCTTCTCTAGACAGTAGCTCTGAAGGCACCTTGAAGCAACACTCGCAATATTACAAAATAATCGACAGTGTGCTAAACGTCAGGTTCAGAGCTGAACGCCTCTGCTTTTATCGTTAGCACAGCTACTTCTATAATTGGGAGTGAATTTAAATTGATAGGATGGCGCAAAAACACGTTTCATGTTCAACTGATCATAAAATCTAATTTTGTGGTTGAGTAGTTGGTTTATATTGGACACTTTTATTACAGCGCTGTATTTAAATAACGATGATCCAACGAGCCGAAAGGCCCAGTGCTAGAGGCATTCATTCTAGACCTCGTTCGGTACGAGTCAGAGCTAAGAGAGGATCATTCCTTCTTCAGACCTCGTAAAGGCAAGACTCAAAGCTGCGAAGTAACGTGATATTCAAATCTATCTCTTTTACCAGACCTCGAGCAACATATAAAAAGTGACAGTCAGTCTGAAAGACTAGACATTGTATCATTTTAAATGCTACAAATGCTGAAGAATGCTAGAAAGGCTGGAAGCTTCGCGCTTCGCTCGAAGCCAAAGACTCTTGACATGTTAGAAAAATATCTGCATAATACTTATCTTGCTTATCTTGTTTCAAATTACTCGCGAACGGCAAGTGCAAACCAAGAGCAAAGCAGGGCCAAGCGCGCGGGATGCCGTCACGCTCACCAGAGCACGCGGGGACGTGCCCCTTCCATCCAGTCTAAAAACACTTATAGTGGGCAGTAGTGTGTTTTGGACAGTTCAGATGCCACCTCCACCTCCCCACCTCACAAGATGGCGGCGGCGCGATATCTCTCGAACGCATGGTCGGATTTTGACGAATGAGGTGTCATTGAACTCGGGCTGACACCCCCTCTCTTATGGACAACAAATTTCCACCCCAAAAATAAAACCTAACCCTAATAGGGGGTGAAATTGTAATTTTTTAGAGAATCTCTCTTTCCAATTGCTACATGAGAGATTTTGAATGCTAATATGGAATGAAACGTTGTTCTACACAAGAGACATGTGTGCAGTGGAAAGCCACTATGAATTAGCATGCCCACTCAGGGCTTTTGTAAGAGGGTGGGGGAGTGGATCCCTGTGGATGGGTTATTGTTGACAGGTGATTGTTGAAAGGTCATTGATGACAGGTCCTTGTGGACAAGTCCTTGTGGACGAGTCCTTGTGGACGAGTCCTTGTTGACAGGTCCTTGTTGACAAGTCCTTGTGGACGAGTCCTTGTGGACAGGTCCTTGTTGATGAGTCCCTTTGGACTTATCCCTTTAGACCGGTCCCTTTGGACTGGTCCCTATGGACCGGCCCATGGTCTCTAATGCTATGATGAAATTAAACGTTGTTCCACATGAAACGCATGTGAAGAGCCGATTGCTACTATGAATTAACATGTTTGTTTCCTGTTTTTACGCATGCGCACTTGGGTTTTTCGTAAGAGGGCGGACTTTTTAAATAATGATTTATAGATGAGTTATTAAAAAAACATAACCAAAAGATACAAAACTAATAGGTCATTGGCTTTTTAATATCTCATGAACCAATAAAGCTAGGGACTTGTATGAGGGGTCGTTGGACTTGGTATGACGCCCCGTTTTTCAATGTATTTTTGATTTTTGTCAAAAGGGACTAAGTACACTTTTGTTAATATCTCGTGAACCAATAAGGCTAGGGACTTGTATGAGGGGTCGTAGCACATGGGATGACATTCATTTTTTAAATGTATTTTTTGAAATTTTGACAAGAGGCCTAACTACACTTTTGTTGATATTTCCTGAACCCATGATGGGATTTTGACCTGTGAGGTGTCGTTGGACTTGGGCAGACACTCTCTTTTTGGATGTATTTTTGACATTTTAACAAAGGCCTAACTACACTTTTGTTAATATCTCGCGAACCAATAAGACTAGGGACTTGTATGTGGGGCCTTAGAACTCGGGGTGATGCTCTGTTTTTAAATTTATATTTAATGTTTGTCAAAAGGGCCTAACTGCACTGTTGTTAATATCTCGATAACTAATAATGGGAGAGAGTCAAGTGAGGTGTTATAATACTAAGGATGGCCAACCCTTTCCCATGACCAACGAATATACCCCAAATATTCAAAACAACAAGGACAATGACCTGATATTATATAAACTAATACTTGGATATCGACATGTGAGGTGTCATAGGACTTAGAATGGTCAACTCTTTCCCATGACCAATGAATTTACCTATAATATCCAAAATATTAAGGTCATTGACCTGAGATTTTATAAATTAATAATTGGATACGGACATGTGAGTTGTTTACCGTGAGTGATGAAACATAGCTAGGTAGAGAAAGAACTAGTGTAGGCTACATGTATGGTGACTGACAAGTCTTTCACTATTGGAACTTGTTTTCAGATCAGACTGTAGTACAGAGAGAGTATAGGTTGCAGGCATGGGTTAATAAATGACAAACGGTGTATACAAAATCGGATTTATTGATTCAAGAATTAAGAGTAGACTATCTTTAATTGATTGGTTAAAGATGATAGCCAATGAAACAAAATGGTGACTACATTGAACTAAACTGAACCAAGCTGAATCAAACCCAACCAAACCGAACCAAACCTAATCGAAAACAAGCCAAGGGTTTAAGTGTAAAACTTGTGGGTGGATGTGGTCATTGGTAATGTCAAAAAGGAAAGGGATAACGCTCTACCTATAGAGGGTAAGGTAAAGCTAGTGCATGGTGCTAATGCACACACCCAAGTCCATGAACCTCACACAACTATCCTATGCAGTTTGTATGGGTTGACTGTTAAAACTTGCTCAGTGGTTACTGGGACAAGATGGTCGCTACACACAACAAGCTTTAAATATCTGAGGCTAATAATCTATACACACACCCACACACACTTGTTCTAAACTAAACTGTCTTGCTGGCAGAGTTCACACAGAAGGCAAATGACAGAAATGCTTGGCTAACAGAATTACAATCATTTTCGGTTGTCTAATGTTACCAGCTAAACATTACGTGCTGTAGTGGTGAGCACATGTGCCTCTTTCACAGGAGATCTTAATTCGATTTCTAGCTCTAAGGCCAAGAACGAATCAAACTAAGAAAAAAGGGTATGGTCACGCAGTGGTTAAACTGTTAACCTATCACTAAGGTAGACTAGGGTTTGATTTTAGGTCAATATGCATGTCATAAACAAACAAATAAAAGCAGAGATAATGTTTAAAACTGATTACACTTGTCTCTTTTCAAATTATTTCTTAGATTGCAAATACAAACGTGGACTGTGTTTGAGATACAGTTAATGCTTCCTATCACATACTAGACTGTAAGAAAGCCAAACAAGCAAAAGGCGTAGGTAAAGCAGTGGTAAAATCGTTATGTGTAGAGAAATACCTAACGGTTTTATGAACTGGCAAAGGTATGTCGCATAAACAGTGCAGGATACAATCCAGCAACCATAATTTTTATCTTGTGGACAAGAGAAAACATATATATAGAGAGAGATATATAGAAAGCTTGTGTATGTGTGGGTAGCATTGGTTGTTTGACCAGAGAAAATACGGTGAGTTAGGGTGGGGAGAGGGAGAATTAGCACTTATATATGAATTTAAAATAGATTTTTTTCAATCGTTTTGTTTTTCAAATGCAGTGGTAGATAGTCGTTATTTTGTAAAACATTCTTACTTGCAGTAGTATAAGCCTCTATGGTTCCGCTAACACATAGTTAGACTGTATTATTGCCATGGTCAAGCACTCACATTAAGATTATTTACAAAATCATAAAATGAAAAATAAAAAATCTTGTTTTGGAAATATCGTTTTTCAACATACACAAAATAAATATATAAACAAGTAGTTCTGTGAAGAACTCTACAGCCTATTTTCATATATCCTACTTATATTAACTGCTACTATCAACATACAAAATTTCAGTTCGATTGCTGTAATAGATTCGTAGATATTAAGTACCGACCGAATATTTCGGATGGTCGCCATGTTGGATTTTATATATGTAGGTCCTTGAGTTATGTAATGCTACATGAAGATTATTGTGTACGTTTAGCATTCAAATTCAATCGCATGATTAGGACACAATAAGTAACAAGGAGATTTTAAAATTTCGCACAGCTGCCATCTTGTGGTTATGGAAACAATTGAAATAAATTAGATGCCAGTGGATTAACAATCGTAAAAGGATTTCCTGTACCCAGTTTCACTGCACGCGGTTGGTTAAATTGCGAGAAACGTCATGTGAATATTTATACTTCGCGTCGCCGCCATGTTGGATTTGTGATCACTAGGTTATTTAAAGTCCTATAGGTGAACTAAAGTTCATAGCCCCTATGACCATAAAAAAATCAGTTTGATTGCTATAATAGATTCGTAGATATTCAGAGTATCTGAATATTTCGGATGGTCGCCATGTTGGATTGTTAAATGTATAGGCCATAGAGTCATTTACCATTGAAGGAAAATTATTGCGTAGGTTCATTATTCAAACTTGCACTTCGATCGCTTGATTACGACACAAGAAATAAAAACTTAATTTTAAAATTCGCACAGCCGCCATCTTGAGTTTATGTAAAAATTGAACTAAATTAGATACCAGTGCATTGCAATGTGTATAAACATTTCCTGTACCAGATTTCGTTGCGTTTGGAACATTAAATCGCGAGAAAGTTCTATTTAAAATTTTCAAATTCGCTAGGCCGCCATGTTCGTTTTGTAGTTAACCGCTTTTTGAAAGTCTTATAGATGAACTTCCAGTAGCGCCCTTTATCTCCGTGTAAAATTTCAGGGTGATACAGCTAATAGTTTCAGAGATATAGAATGCCGGTGAAATATTTCGCCCATCCGCCATCATGTGGTTATATAAACTATAGAACCAAGTTAGATGTCGGTGCATTACAATGTGTATAAACATATACTGTTCCAAGTTTCATTGCGTTTGGTTGGTTAAATCGAGGGAAACGTCTATTTAAAAGACGCTAATTCGCGTGGCCGCCATGTTGGTTTTGTATTTACCAGTTTTTCAAATGTCACATAGGTGAACTTCTAGTAGTTCCCTTTATCACCGTAATAAATTCCAGGGTGATATCGGTGATAGTTTCGGAGATATTGAATGCTGGTGAAATATTTCGCACAGCCGCCATGTTGGATTGGTGAGTTGTAACAAAATTCGAAGGGCACGGTCGAGGTCACCGGGAATAGTGCTATGAACTTTCCGAGTTTCATTGAAATCGCTCCTGCCATTTAGATTTTATTAGGGGGGGACACACACACGAATCACACACACACACACACACACACACGCACGCACACACACACGGACAAAAGGTGATCTCATAAGCCTATTTTTTTCAAAATTGAAAATAGGCTAAAAATTTGTAAACAGCAAAATGGAAAATCCATGTTTCCATATAGACAAAATTTTAAAACCTTAAACGGACATTTAAGAAAATATATGCAAATGGGAAATTGACAAATGTGTAAATATGAAAATGGAAAAATCCATGTTTCCATATCATGAAATTGAAAAACATCAAACTGTCATTAAAAAAAATGCAAAATGGAAAATTGACAAATTGCAATGTGTGAAATGTGAAATTGAACAAATGGTTATCATTTTTTTTTTTAAGAACACGGTGCTCTATGGTTGAGGTGTGAATCAAACCCTCTCTACTTATTTAGACCACTCGAGACTGAGTAGACTAATTTTAGTTGTCATACCACTTTTAAATGTTTGTGTTAAATCTAGGAATTGAACCCAAGAGCTTGTAGGGGAGATCCAAGGTTATAATATGTTAAACAGATAGCCTTGAATGTAGGGTGTGGTAGCTATATAGAGATGAGACGTTTCGCTCGGGGCAGGGAGGCATGGAGATCTGCATCAAACCAGTCAAAAGACTGACGACTCAAACAACAACATGTAGAACTCACCAAAATAATGTTGTGTAACGGTAAATGTTAGTCAACGAACAGTAATGCATTACTAAAACCCATGACACGATACCTAAGAGCTTTTCTAAAATTATTTTAAAATGCCTTTAACCCTATATTAAACACCCAGTTCACAAGACTCATAACTGCAATGTTATGGTCAAACAAAACAAAATCTATATTTCAAAACAAACAAGTGGTTTAGTCAATGTTTACTGGAAAAAGTTTTATAAACACTCAAGTCCACAAAAATAATTAAATTAGTAACTGTCAGGTTGACCGAGTGGTTATGGTGTTTGACTTAAGTTCAAATTTTCTGTACAAGAAAGCAAGGGTTCGAATCCCTTACCTGATATAACTATTGCCTCAACATGGCTTGACCACACTGTATTATTGTGTACTCTGTACACAAACTATAGATAGAGTGTATTGTTTAAGGTCAGTCTCTTTGCGAACATAGTCAGAGACTGTTGATGGTTAACAATTGCATTAATAGTGGGATATAGGGATAGCAATTAAGAAAAACAGACAATACCCATACACTATTTTTATTTATTGAATGTAAGTACTTGTACAATAGTTATATGCAAACTACAACTCTCTTTTGTCTATTGCTATCTAGTCCTTTTCGATCCACTTGCATATCAAGGGCAGATGACTTTGTAGTTCAGCCCCTTAAAACAACAACAACACTACCTCTTGCATAGTCTGTGATGTTGATGATTCCTGAGGCGTGGAAGATGGATACAACATAACTTTTACAACAGGGGTTAAACGTTGCTCGACAAACAATGCACTATTTTGAGTAGCAACATCTTTCTCTTGTACTAACTTTTTAACATTCTGATGATTTTTTGTCAACACCATCAGTGTTTTGTCTGGAGCACTACATTGATGATCACTCACACTTAAAACCACACCATTTCTACTTTTCATTTTGCCTCGACATTTTGTTGACCTCTGTTTTGAGCATCGCCAGAATAGTATTCCTTTTACATTTTGTCGTCTATAGTTATAAGAGTAGCTTTTATAGAGTACACGTTGTTTACCTCGGTTAGTTGTAGTAAGTTCCATAGTAGTAACTAACCTGTTAGTATGATTTGCACACTACAAAGGTTACCTCTCTTCTGGTAATAGAATTATTTAGCGTTGGCTTTTATATTTAATATGTACAGTTTAAAGTGATAGAAAAGTGGTAGAAACGTGGTAGCAAAGTGGTAGACAAGTGGTAGACAATTGGTAACATAGTGGTAGAAAAGTGGTAGCAAAGTGGTAGCAAAGTGGTAGAAAAGTGGTAGAAAAGTGGTAGAAAAGTGGCAGAAAAGTAATAGAAAAGTGGTAGCAAAGTAGCGGAAAAGTGGTAGCAAACTAGAAAAGTGGTAGAAAAGTGGCAGAAAAGTAGTAGAAAAGTGGTAGAAAAGTGGTAGCAAACTAGAAAAGTGGTAGCAAAGTGGTAGAAAATATTACATGTATTGTTAAGATATAGTTTAAGCGGTTACATGGATTCATTACACTATAATTTTAGCATCACGAAGCTCATTTTCTATATCCAAAAGTTCTTCCTCATATTTAGTATGACCAGCCTGTTTACAGGTATGCAAGTACTGAAGCCGCTGGATTAGCTTATTGGGATTGTTCCAGTAAACAAATTCAACAAATGATTTTTTGGGTGTAAACCATTATCATCATCATGGTTATCATCATCAATATAATTATCATCAATATAAACATCATCACTATTACTATCTAATCCTTTCTGTTCATTTTGCAATGCAACAACCTTTGGCATAGTTTTGTGTTGTCTTTGATAGTGTTAGAGGTTTCTTAGACGATAACGACTGTCCTAACATGTCTTTTTCAGGAGATAATAAATGCTCTTTAACAAACAAAGCACTATCTTGAGCCACACTATTCTTTTCTTGGTCTTGCTTTTTTTTACCTTGGTTCGATTATTTTGTCCATTTAAATGAGTATTATTTTGAGATTTACAATGATGATCGATTGAAATAAGTATGTTGGAGCCTTTTGTTTTAATCATTCCTCGACACTTTTTAGATCGTTGTTTCGAACAGCACCAAATAACAGTTCCATTTTTATTAGTTCTTTTTACAATATATGCATATCCTTTATAGTAAGCACATGGCTTACCACAGCTAGTCGTTGATACTTCCATGTCAACTGTTAAGCATAAACTAATCTCTAGTAAAGTTAACTCGATAATAAAAATGATAGTTTGTAGTATGTGCAGTTTAAAGTAAGAGCAAAAGTGAGAGTCAAATGGTAGAAAAGTGTTAGCAAAGTGGTGGAAGAGTGGTAGCAGTTTATAGTAGTCATGATCTTTTTTTTTACCAGAATGTGATTTGAGTAAATGTAATTTCTAAACCTTAGCAGTAAGTAGTCAGTTAGTCTTGGTTCAGACAAGCGTAAACAGTTCTCCAATGAATCAGAGATCAAGATTTTCATTGTGAAACAGTTGTGTAACCAATTAGGTATCGGTACTTGATAGCTTCACACATGAACAAAAATTCCAACATATCTGACATGAATTATATGATTTGAAAGTTGACAAAGAATATCCAATCAACCATTGTAGTTACAATGTCAAACACAAAGACAAAATCAGCATGAACTTTTAAGTTACAGGAAAATTCTATGAAATAGACTATGCAGGAAATTTGGAAATACACATCAGAAGTTTGCCACACCATCCTTCTAGCCTATATAAATTATCGACATGGAAAGTGTGCACTGCCCCTAACATTAAACCAATTTATCAATAACACAAGTCAACAATCAAAACATTTTGTGTTGAGTCTATCATTTAATGCATATATTCTGTCTACATTGAACAGTAACAAAAAACGCCATTCATAATTAATGAAGTTTGCTTTAATTCTTTATGTAATGATAAATACATATCTAAAGTTTTGGCTGACTGTTCAGGGTGAATCGGCTTTGAACACATAAGAGAGGGAATATTTTAAGACTTAACCTCAGCTCACCTAACATAATCTAAATTTACCTAACCTAACCTTGTCATATAGGTAAGAAACGGGTCAAGCTATGCTTTCGACTACATGGTTGATTGGATATTCTTTGTCAACTTTCAAATCATGTAATTCATGTCAGATATGTTGGAATTTTTGTTCATGTGTGAAGCTATCAAGTACCGATACCTAATTGGTTACACAACTATTTCATAATGAAAATCTTGATCTCTGATTCATTGGAGAACTGTTTACGCTTGTCTGAACCAAGACTAACTGACTACTCACTGCTAAGGTTTAGAAATTATATTTACTCAAATCACTTTCTGGTAAAAAAAAATAGATCATGACTACTATAAACTGCTACCACTCTTCCACCACTTTGCTAACACTTTTCTACCATTTGACTCTCACTTTTGCTCTTACTTTAAACTGCACATACTACAAACTATCATTTTTATTATCGAGTTAACTTTACTAGAGATTAGTTTATGCTTAACAGTTGACATGGAAGTATCAACGACTAGCTATGGTAAGCCATGTGCTTACTATAAAGGATATGCATATATTGTAAAAAGAACTAATAAAAATGGAACTGTTATTTGGTGCTGTTCGAAACAACGATCTAAAAAGTGTCGAGGAATGATTAAAACAAAAGGCTCCAACATGCTTATTTCAATCGATCATCATTGTAAATCTCAAAATAATACTCATTTAAATGGACAAAATAATCAAACCAAGGTAAAAAAAAAGCAAGACCAATGAAAAGAATAGTGTGGCTCAAGATAGTGCTTTGTTTGTTAAAGAGCATTTATTATCTCCTGAAAAAGACATGTTAGGACAGTCGTTAACGTCTAAGAAACCTCTAACACTATCAAAGACAACACAAACTATGCCAAAGGTTGTTGCATTGCAAAATGAACAAAAAGGATTAGATAGTAATAGTGATGATGTTTATATTGATGATAATTATATTGATGATGATAACCATGATGATGATGATGATTATGATGATGATGATGATGATGATAATGGTTTACACCCAAAAAAATCATATGTTGAATTGGTTTACTGGAACAATCCCAATAAGCTAATCCAGCAGCTTCAGTACTTGCATACCTGTAAACAGGCTGGTCATACTAAATATGAGGAAGAACTTTTGGATATAGAAAATGAGCTTCGTGATGCTAAAATTATAGTGTAATGAATCCATGTAACTGCTTAAACTATTTCTTAACAATACATGTAATATTTTCTACCACTTTGCTACCACTTTGCTACCACTTTTCTAGTTTGATACCACTCTTCTACCACTTTGCTACCACTTTTCTACTACTTTTCTGCCACTTTTCTACCACTTTTCTAGTTTGCTACCACTTTTCCACTACTTTGCTACCACTTTTCTATTACTTTTCTGCCACTTTTCTACCACTTTTCTACCACTTTTCTACCACTTTGCTACCACTTTGCTACCACTTTTCTACCACTATGTTACCAATTGTCTACCACTTGTCTACCACTTAGCTACCACGTTTCTACCACTTTTCTATCACTTTAAACTGTACATATTAAATATAAAAGCCAACGCTAAATAATTCTATTACCAGAACAGAGATAACCTTTGTAGTGTGCAAATCATACTAACAGGTTAGTTACTACTATGGAACTTACTACAACTAACCGAGGTAAACAACGTGTACTCTATAAAGGCTACTCTTATAACTATAGACGACAAAATGTAAAATAAATACTATTCTGGCGATGCTCAAAACAGAGGTCAACAAAATGTCGAGGCAAAATGAAAAGTAGAAATGATGTGGTTTTAAGTGTGAGTGATCATCAATGTAGTGCTCCAGACAAAACACTGATGGTGTTGACAAAAAATCATCAGAATGTTAAAAAGTTAGTACAAGAGAAAGATATTGCTACTCAAAATAGCGCATTGTTTGTCGATCAACGTTTAACCCCTGTTGTAAAAGTTATGTTGTATCCATCTTCCACGCCTCAGGAATCATCAACATCACAGACTATGCAAGAGGTAGTGTTGTTGTTGTTTTAAGGGGCTGAACTACAAAGTCATCTGCCCTTGATATGCAAGTGGATCGAAAAGGACTAGATAGTAATAGACAAAAGAGAGTTGTAGTTTGTATATAACTATTGTACAAGTACTTACATTCAATAAATAAAAATAGTGTATGGGTATTGTCTGTTTTTCTTAATTGCTATCCCTATATCCCACTATTAATGCAATTGTTAACCATCAACAGTCTCTGACTATGTTCGCAAAGAGACTGACCTTAAACAATACACTCTATCTATGGTTTGTGTACCGAGTACACAATAATACAGTGTGGTCAAGCCATGTTGAGGCAATTGTTATATCAGGTAAGGGATTCGAACCCTTGCTTTCTTGTACAGAAAATTTGAACTTAAGTCAAACACCATAACCACTCGGTCAACCTGACAGTTACTAATTTAATTATTTTTGTGGACTTGAGTGTTTATAAAACTTTTTCCAGTATACATTGACTAAACCACTTGTTTGTTTTGAAATATAGATTTTGTTTTGTTTGACCATAACATTGCAGTTATGAGTCTTGTGAACTGGGTGTTTAATATAGGGTTAAAGGCATTTTAAAATAATTTTAGAAAAGCTCTTAGGTATCGTGTCATGGGTTTTAGTAATGCATTACTGTTCGTTGACTAACATTTACCGTTACACAACATTATTTTGGTGAGTTCTACATGTTGTTGTTTGAGTCGTCAGTCTTTTGACTGGTATGATGCAGATCTCCATGCCTCCCTGCCCCGAGCGAAACGTCTCATCTCTATATAGCTACCACACCCTACATTCAAGGCTATCTGTTTAACATATTATAACCTTGGATCTCCCCTACAAGCTCTTGGGTTCAATTCCTAGATTTAACACAAACTTTTAAAAGTGATATGACAACTAAAATTAGTCTACTCAATCTCGAGTGGTCTAAATAAGTAGAGAGGGTTTGATTCACACCTCAACCATAGAAAAGTGCATAGAGCACCATGTTCTTTTTTTTAATAATGATAACCATCTGTTCAATTTCACATTTCACACATTGCAATTTGTCAATTTTCCATTTTGCATTTTTTTAAATGACAGTTTGATGTTTTTCAATTTCATGATATGGAAACATGGATTTTTCCATTTTCATATTTACACATTTGTCAATTTCCCATTTGCATATATTTTCTTAAATGTCCGTTTAAGGTTTTAAAATTTTGTCTATATTGAAACATGGATTTTCCATTTTGCTGTTTACAAATTTTTTATATATTTATTTTGTGTATGTTGAAAAACGATATTTCCAAAACAAGATTTTTTATTTTTCATTTTATGATTTTGTAAATAATCTTAATGTGAGTGCTTGACCATGGCAATAATACAGTCTATCTATGTGTTAGCGGAACCATAGAGGCTTATACTACTGCAAGTAAGAATGTTTTACAAAATAACGACTATCTACCACTGCATTTGAAAAACAAAACGATTGAAAAAAATCTATTTTCCTTTCATATATAAGTGCTAATTCTCCCTCTCCCCACCCTACCTCACCGTATTTTCTCTGGTCAAACAACCAATGCTACCCACACATACACAAGCTTTCTATATCTCTCTCTATATATATATGTTTTCTCTTGTCCACAAGATAAAAATTATGGTTGCTGGATTGTATCCTGCACTGTTTATGCGACATACCTTTGCCAGTTCATAAAACCGTTAGGTATTTCTCTACACATAACGATTTTACCACTGCTTTACCTACGCCTTTTGCTTGTTTGGCTTTCTTACAGTCTAGTATGTGATAGGAAGCATTAACTGTATGTCAAACCCAGTCCACGTTTGTATTTGTAATCTAAGTAATAATTTGAAAAGAGACAAGTGTAATCAGTTTTAAACATTATCTCTGCTTTTATTTGTTTGTTTATGACATGCATATTAACCTAAAATCAAACCCTAGGCTACCTTAGTGATAGGTTAACAGTTTAACCACTGCGTTACCATACCCTTTTTTCTTAGTTTGATTCGTTCTAGGCCTTAGAGCTAGAAATCGAATTAAGATATCCAGTGAAAGAGGCACATGTGCTCACCACTATAGCACGTAATGTTTAGCTGGTAACATTAGACAACCGAAAATGATTGTATTTCTGTTAGCCAAGCATTTCTGTCATTTGCCTACTGTGTGAGCTCTGCCAGCAAGACAGTTTAGTTTAGAACAAGTGTGTGTGAGTGTGTTTATAGATTATTAGCCTCAGGTATTTAAAGCTTGTTGTATGTAGCGACCATCTTATCCCAGTAACCACTGAGCAAGTTTTAACAGTCAACCCATAAAAACTGCATAGGATAGTTGTGTGAGGTTCATTGACTTGGGTGTGTGCATTAGCACCATGCACTAGCTTTACCTTACCCTCTATAGGTAGAGCGTTATCCCTTTCCTTTTTGACATTACCAATGACCACATCCAGTCACAAGTTTCACACTTAAACCCTTGGCTTGTTTTCGATTAGGTTTGGTTCGGTTTGGTTGGGTTTGATTCAGCTTGGTTCAGTTTAGTTCAATGTAGTCACCATTTTGTTTCATTAGCTATCATCTTTAACCAATCAATTAAAGATAGTCTACTCTTAATTCTTGAATCAGTAAATCCGATTTTGTATACACCGTTTGTCATTTATTAACCCATGCCTGCAACCTATACTCTCTCTGTACTACAGTCTGATCTGAAAACAAGTTCCAATAGTGAAAGACTTGTCAGTCACCATACATGTAGCCTACACTAGTTCTTTCTCTACCTAGCTATGTTTCATCACTCACGGTAAACAACTCACATGTCCGTATCCAATTATTAATTTATAAAATCTCAGGTCAATGACCTTAATATTTTGGATATTATAGGTAAATTCATTGGTCATGGGAAAGAGTTGACCATTCTAAGTCCTATGACACCTCACATGTCGATATCCAAGTATTAGTTTATATAATATCAGGTCATTGTCCTTGTTGTTTTGAATATTTGGGGTAAATTCGTTGGTCATGGGAAAGGGTTGGCCATCCTTAGTATTATAACACCTCACTTGACTCTCTCCCATTATTAGTTATCGAGATATTAACAACAGTGCAGTTAGGCCCTTTTGACAAACATTAAATATATATTTAAAAACAGAGCGTCACCCCGAGTGCTAAGACCCTACATACAAGTCCCTAGTCTTATTGGTTCGCGAGATATTAATAAAAGTGTAGTTAGGCCCTTTGTTAAAATGTCAAAAATACATTCAAAAAGAGAGTGTCTGCCCAAGTCCAACGACACCTCACAGGTCAAAATCCCATCATGGGTTCAGGAAATATCAACAAAAGTGTAGTTAGGCCCCTTGTCAAAATTTCATAAAATACATTTAAAATGGAATGTCATCCCATGTGCTACGACCCCTCATACAAGTCCCTAGCCTTATTGGTTCACGAGATATTAACAAAAGTGTACTTAGTCCCTTTTGACAAAAATCAAAAATACATTGAAAAACGGGGCGTCATACCAAGTCCAACGACCCCTCATACAAGTCCCTAGCTTTATTGGTTCATGAGATATTAAAAAGCCAATGACCTATTAGTTTTGTATCTTTTGGTTATGTTTTTTTAATAACTCATCTATAAATCATTATTTAAAAAGTCCGCCCTCTTACGAAAACCCCAAGTACGCATGCGTAAAAACAGAAAACAACCATGTTAATTCATAGTAGCAATCGGCTCTTCACATGCGTTTCATGTGGAACAACGTTTAATTTCATCATAGCATTAGAGACCATGGGCCAGTCCATAGGGACCAGTCCAAAGGGACCGGTCTAAAGGGATAGGTCCAAAGGGACTCATCAACAAGGACTCGTCCACAAGGATTTGTCCACAAGGACCTGTCAACAAGGACTCGTCCACAAGGACCTGTCATCAATGACCTGTCAACAATGACCTGTCAACAATAACCCATCCACAGGGATCCACTCCCCCTCTCTCTTACAAAAGCCCTGAGTGGGCATGCTAATTCATAGTGGCTTTCTACCGCACACATGTCTCTTGTGTAGAACAACGTTTCATTCCATATTAGCATTCAAAATCTCTCATGTTGCAATTGGAAAGAGAGATTCTCTAAAAAATTACAATTTCACCCCCTATTAGGAGTAGGTTTTATTTTTGTGGTGGAAATTTGTTGTCCATAAGATAGGGGGTGTCAGCCCGAGTTCAATGACACCTCATTTGTCAAAATCCGACCATGCTTTCGAGAGATATCGCGCCGCCGCCATCTTGTGAGGTGGGGAGGTGGAGGTGGCATCTGAACTGTCCAAAACACACTACTGTGGGTGATGTATATAAGATAGAGATATGCTCTCGCGGACTTTATTGTAGAACTTTTCATGCTGACCAATTCTTACGCTCATAGTATATTGATATTTTCAACGGTTTGCCCAGCGTAAACTTAAGAAGCGCACAGACGCCAAGTTTGTTCTCGACTTTTTCACTGAAATCGTTACTGCTTGGCTTCCTTTGATCATACATAAATTATTTTCTACAGAATCTTTCCTCGAGATATCCTTTACAGAATGGTGAATACCGCATCATAACCCATCCAGTGGTTCTCGAGAATACCCGTGACATCCAAGAATCGGGGATTTTTGTCTTATACTAACGAAGTAGAGATTGTCGGGGAACACATGCACCAAGCAGTACTATGACGTCACACACCTCAGTGCATCTGGGTACATTTCGTCCCGTCACCGTAACGTAACGCCAGACCCCAGCGTAACGACGAAGTCGGCAAGATCATTTAAAATGATAAAATAACGTGATCCTCGAATCTCGTTCTTTTTGTCAAACTTCGAGCAGGTTATAAAATAATGTGCTCACAAGTCTTGTTCTTTTTCCAGACTTCGCGAATCTCGCTTCTTTCCCAGACCTTGATCTGGTTATAAAATAACGTGTTCCTCAAATCTCATTCCCCTTTTAGACCTCGAGCTTGTAATAAAATGGATCTGTTATTATTAATATTAGTATTATCATTAGCATTATTATTGTTACAAGTCATTCAAAATAAATATTTTTTACCAATGTTACGCTCAAGAATGAGAGCATCTACGCTTGAAGTGGTGTATTCCATATTGGGTCATCAACCTTCGTATTTCCTTACATACGTATTCCTAATCAGACGGGGAACAATTAGTTATTCCAAATGAATATATTATTATAAATATTATTAATATTCTGAGACAACATTTGATGTAACGTTTTGTGAGCCTCTGGCCTTGGTAACCGTATAGGCCTGGATCGCTCGCATACTTAAAATAATACCTTCAAAGGAATATGAATTTAGTAACTTTTCGCACCAACATTTAATGTTGGTAACACTCAATTTTGAAATTTAAAATGACACTCGAAGACGCTACCAGATAAAGTTGATAATTTGACGACCTTTTGTAATTTTATGAGTTCATACTCTAATGCGACCGATATGCCTGCTAACTTTCAATAGTAAGTAGTAACAAAGAGATTCTTACAGAATTACATAGATGTCTCTCCTGAACTAAAATGCATAGACCTATAGCAAAGCCATCATTACTTACGACTTGACGTTTCAATGCTCAATTTGTCGTGATAAGCTATATCGATTTGAATGGCTGCCTGTAATTGTCTAGTTAAAGTGATTTTCCTTCAGGCCGCTAGATAACTCTGGGGTAACACTGAAACATGAAGTCGGAAGTAATGATGGCTTTATATTAACCACAGGATATCCATGTCAGTCTTTTGTCTGCGCTAGTCACAGTTAGACCCTTCCAGCATTAAAGCATATCCCTGTTAAGAAGCAAGAACTGACATTATTTTCTTCACATGGTGGCGACTGCTGCTGCGTTATACGAACACAAAAGGTGGGTAACCACCCAATTTCCAGTATTTATTTATCAATGCAATCGGAATTCTTATTTTGTAAATTTAAAAAAAAAATATCCTATTAAACCATTAACTCAAAATCTGATCAACTCTTCAAAATTTAATGTGTCGACCAATTCTAATTCTAAGGCTCGAAGGGATTGTGGAATCGTCTGAGGCGCACCTCTACACCACTAATGGAATGAAACAACTATAGATATACAGTTCTTTGGGGGAGGTTTGACAGGATGAATTAACTTAATTAAATAATTAATGTCATTGCTTATTTGTTGAATAAAAGTTGTACAGTTGTTTTCATTCAACCAAGGTTGTTTTTTTTTTTTTTAAACCAAGTCTACTTGTTAATTGTCACTTTAACCCAGAGAGTCATATCGTGACATACAGACAATAAACACATAGATAACATAAATTTACAGTATGGCGTTAGATAATTAAACCAAATGTCCATTCGGCATTTCATAGCTTCCTTGTTATTTCAAAACTTAATAATGTTTTGCAGTAGTTATCTTCATTCACAATATCACTGGGCAACTTTTCTGATGGAAACTGCACAAAGATCTTTCTTAATCATAAATGTGGACACAGTGTTCTTCATTTTTTGACAGTTCTCCATGGGAGACACCTCACAGAAAGAATTACTTTTATTTCCCTATCGAGCCCTTACTGACTGTAAGAGTCTGATTAGTTTTGTGGTAAGGAAAAAAAACCATCAAACTCACAGGAAAAATCTACAGACAGCAATATGTGGCTGTACGGTAGTAATCGTATAGGCTACCTAGTTAATACAGATAGGCTCTCCTAGGCTTTAACAAGATTTATAGCTTAGGAAGCCATCTCCTGTACTTGAATGCTTAATTTACATGCATCATTGTTCTGAATCTCATCCGACGCTTTCTTATTCCACATTGCCCTGATGGTATTAAAATATTTTGCTAATTGACCTGCTTTCCCCCATTACCTGTTTAGTAATTTAATTAAAGTGTGATACTCATTTTCATTTTCTATTCTGTTTAGATCTGCTTTGTCTACAAACTTTGCTCTTATCATTTTAATTTCCTTGCATTCCCTGATCAGGTGCGCCGCACCCATAACCTTCCCACAAAACAGGCAAATGTCCTCTTTTCCTACTTCTCTCAACGCTTTGTTCTTATACACCCCCATTAACCACCAAATTATCCCTCTCATTTCTCTTTTCATTAGGCATTGAGGCTTTATGCTCATAAAGTTCCTTATTTCGCAGAACTCCGTTAAGGTCCTCCTACTGGTGCACTCTTCCCTTAGCACCTGCAACTCTACGTCATTAACCCTTCTGCACACTTTTTTACACACCCTACCTTCCTCTCTTTGTAAGTCCCTATCCCATAGATAACCCATTCCTAATCTTTCCAGTACACTTCTTACCCCGTCCACCCAGTAGCCCTCTTGCTGATGCTTCATTTGGTGCAGGTAGGCTACCTTAAGCATTTCCCCCCCTCCACTTGCTTTTAAACGAATCTAAGACTTTATGACCCTTTTTATGATATGTTGTCTAATGCTTACATCCTCACACAACATTCTCGCTCCACAATTCGCCGTGCAACTAGGTAGCCCCAAAATTATCTTGGCAAACCTACTTACAATACTGTCCAGGGTTTTCGTTCCTTCCTCTAAACCCCATACTTCCACTCCATAGAGTGCTCTTGAAACGATGAGTGCGTTGAACACATTCTTATACACTTTGTAGTCAAGATTCGGTAACCTACGCTCTAACACTTTAACATTCGCCAATGCCGCTAGCCCTTTCGATTTTGCCCTTTTAATTTGTTCGGTCCATTTACCATTACTCGCCATTATCGTCCCTAGATACTCAAGTTTTTTCACCGTCTCTAACTAAGACCCATACATGACCCACTTTTCATTCTTAGCCAGTTTAACTCCCTTTTTGCAGACCATAACTTTGGTCTTACTCGGGTTAATTTTTAAGTTCCAGCCCTCACAGTATCTCACAATCTCGTCAATACTATATTGCATATTATAGGGTGTTAGAGCAAGCAGAAGGATGTCATCAGCGAAAGCTAGGCCCGGGATATCATAATTATCCAAGCAAGGGTTGGACCGTTGCTCAAAGCCCTTTGACTCGAAAATATCGTTGATAAATAGCAAAAAAAGCACCGGGGATAATTTGCATCCCTGTTTTAGTCCTATATTAGACGTTATCTCTCCTACAAATACATCATCTTTAGTTTTAATTGCACATTTCACTTCGGAATACACATTCTCAATTGCTCGTATCATTTTATGTGACACCCCGATTTTTCCCAGTTTAGCCATGACAGCTCCCCTGCTCACTGAATCAAACGCCTTCTCCAAATCAATAGCTGTGATATACAGCTTACCTCTTTTCCTTCTTATGTACTTGTCCATCACCGTTTTAACCACCATTATATTGTCACTGGTCCTCATTCCTTTTCTGAACCCTGTCTGGAGACTCGAGAACACCGAACAGCCCTCTGCCCATGCTATTAAACGCTTGGATAAGACCCCGGTGTACATTTTGCTCAAATTATCAAGCAAAGTTATGCCTCTATAGTTGCCTGGGTCTAGTTTGTCCCCACGCTTCTTATATATTGGACAAATTATCCCCTCCTGCCACGCCCTTGGAAATCTACCTCCTTCAAAGATTTTGTTAAAGATTTTTACCAAGCTGTCCATCATGAACCTATTGCTACTCAACTCTTGCCAAAATTCATTTGTTATCCCCGAAATAGCACCTGACTTCCCTCTTTTACTTTTTGTCATTACTTCCTTAATTTCCTCTATCGATATGACTTGGTCCAGCATAGGCAGAGTGGCCTCCAGCCCCCTCGGGACGCCAAACTCATCCCTCTTCCTCCAATTATCTTCAGCATTTAACAGATTCTCATAATATGCAATCTATATTTCATCACTAATAGAGCTCCCCCCACCACTTCTGCTCCCCCTACAGTAAGACTTTATCCAGCTCCACACTTTGCTACAGTCGTTAGCTTTAGAATCCTTATTTAGTGCTGTTGCTTCCTTACCCTGCCATTCATCATTCATTTTACTGAGCAGTTCCCTATATTCTTTCCTTAGACGACAAAATTCTACTCTCATCGTATCATCCCCTCCTCTCTTGTATAACTTCAGTGCCCTAATAACTTCGGTTTTCTTCCTTCTACAAGATTCATCGTACCATCCTTTAATTCTCCCTAATTTTCCCCTAGCCTTCACGCGCATTTTCCGCCCGGCCATCATAATTGCATTCTCAATCATACGTATTACGCCTTCAATTTCATCATTACTGATCATTAAACTTATTCCTACCTTTATCAGCTCAAAATTTTCTCCCTGGAAGTAGTTCTGGAACTCTCTGCAGTTTTCCTCCCTCCATCTGAATCTATTCACTTTTCTCTCTATAGCTTTAACTTGTGGGTTCCCTTTTGATTTTGTCACCACTCCCTGCATGTTGACGACAATTGGTAGGTGGTGTGATTCCCCCCATTCTTCAACAGTGAACCTCTTAATTAGGGCTAGTGCACCTCTGGAACATATTGCTAAATCTATTACACTTCCTCCAATCTCTGTTATATACGTCAGGTTACCTTCTTCATCCCCCACACAGACACCATTTAATATATATAGCTCTTCTGCACCACATAGTTCCAAAATCTTTTCTCCGTTCTTGTTACATTCCTTGTCTTTGCTGTGCCTATCCCCACATACGGCCTCGGCAACCCCCTTGCTGTAAAGGGGCTTTCTGTCTGCAACCCTCGCATTGAAGTCCCCTAAAAGCACAATCTCTGCCTCTTCATATATATTTAGAATTCTGTTTATTTCAATAGCTAACTCATCGAAAAAGCTTTCTCTTGCATACGGGGAATTCTCCGGAGGGTTGTAGACAAAGCCGAAACATACCGTTCCTTTCCCCCTCCCCCTAATATCTGCTTTTACCCACACTACTTCTTCCAGTTCTGAACTAATAAATTCTGATAATTCCCTCACCTCTTCTTTAATTAAAACAACAATTCCCCCTGGGAACCTACCGGTGCGAGCTTTCCTAATCTTAGGTTTTGTATATATATTGAAGCCATCTCATTTAACCTCCCAACCTACAGGGAGCCAA
This sequence comes from Meconema thalassinum, assembly GCA_946902985.2. Classification (NCBI taxonomy): domain Eukaryota; kingdom Metazoa; phylum Arthropoda; class Insecta; order Orthoptera; family Tettigoniidae; genus Meconema; species Meconema thalassinum. Next base: position 184,291,156 of record OX336394.1, read on the forward strand.
CTCTCAACAAATCCTACAATCTGCATATCTTCTATTAGGGTCAAAACTACATCGTTGCCTCTCTTATTAAAAAAAAACCCTCTATATTTACGCTAGCAATATTCCAGTTTAGTTATTTTTTACCCCTACCCTCCTCGCTGGCGGTAGCTTTACTTCTAGTAACTCGAGCTTTCTCTAACTCTAGTATACTGCCACCTGGAGAAGAAATGACCTCCTTCTCCACATTAAACTGCTCTGTCAAGGTTTTCTTGCCCCAAAGTTCTTTTAGACTAGTAACTCGTTGTTTGCCAGTCTCACCTTTCTGCAAACCACGCACTTGTCCGGTGTTCCTGGCGCTGACGTTAGTCGTTCCTGCTCGCGCCACTTCCGTGTTGGACTTGGAGGTCGATGCTCTCTGTTGAATCATCACCGCACTTTCCTCTGAACCGACAACTGCTTCCACCTGGTTGCTAGGTCTAACTGTCTCCTGTTGTTGTTGCTTCTCCATATCCTGGAGTTGTGCCACTGTCCAAATCCGATCCCAGTTGTTGCCGCTAACCGCCAGTCTATTACCTTTTACATAAGCCTTGAGACCAGAGCTCCTTGCCTTCCTTAAATGAAACTGCAAGGTCCGTTGCTCGCTTGCCTCTTCTTTACTCATTTCTCTCCTTACCCATATCCTCTCCCCTTTCAGGTTCTTTGTGTTCGCCAGAATTCTGTGAGCCATCAGCGAAGAAACTAATGACACTTTCACGGGCCTCGTGCCCCTTCCTCGCCCTATCCTGGTCACATTGTCAATCTCTGAGACTCCAATGTTTATCCGCATGCCTTCACTAATCACTCGGAGCACCTTGGATGTTAGATCCTCGGTGCTTTCCTTGGCATCTTCCTTTATTCCGTAAATGAAGACGTTTTTCTTTCTCTCATCCAGCTTGGTCTTCCTTAATTCATTTACCTCCACCTCTAATATCTTCACCTTTTCTCTCAGGTATTTTATCTCTCTACTATTCTCGGCCAGCCTTTCTGTCACTATTCCCATCTCTTCTCTTATACATGTCTTCATCTCATTGAATTCCTTACATTGCTCACGAAGAATGTCCCGGATCTGGTCATTTTGTGACACTTCCTTTACAATTTCCCTTATTTTTTCCATTTCTTGCCATCCCAGCTGACCAGGCCCTGGGTTTGACTCCACTCCTCCAATTAATAGTAGCGTCGCCACAACCAGCGCTACCATCCCCATCGCCAAAACCCCCATCTGTTCAGTGACGTTGCCCACTATCACCTTCCCGACACCGAAATCGCACTTCACTCTAGCCTGCCAGCGGCCGATGACCGCCCGGTACTGCTGAATAGCGATTCCCATTCTTCCTTACACTTCACTGCACGTCTGTTCACCTTGCTTGCTTGGTTGAAACTGCAAGGTTGAATAAATGTTGCACTTTTAAAATACCGGGTGAGTTAGCCGTGGTCGTTACGGCATGACGGCTGGCAGTCGCTCACATCCGGGAGGCGAGGAGGTTCGAATCCCCCCGCCGTCAACCTTGAAGATGGTCTTCTGAGGTTTCCCATCTTCCTTCCAGGCAAACGCCGGGGTTGGTCCCTAACTATAGGCCACAGCCGCTACCTTCTAACTCCTCGTCCTTACATTCCAACTTCCCTCCCCAACGGTACTTGTAGCTCACCCATAGGGTGTCCGCCTCGAAGCAGCTACAAACCTGGCGAGCCGAACATGTCCTCGGACACTCCCGGCCCGAAAAGCCATACGCTAAAAAAAAACACCTTTTAAAATCTATAGTTGTACATAGACATGTGATTACTGTAAATAGCTAGAACTATTCTAAGTGTTGAAGTGTAAATAGCATTGGTGCACTGTGACAGAAAAGTGAATATTTCACTCAAATGTTATGGCAAAAGACAAATGGAATATAGCAAAAAGAAATCGTAAACACTTATTGGCGTCAAATTGGCAGGTTAAAATCTAAAGGAAGTAGAATAGTTCTGCTACTTATAAAGCAAAATGACCAGTGATGGACGAAGCAAAGATGATATAAGAAGTCGGTTGGCTCGAACATTTCTACAGAATAAAAATGTATCGTCGTCAAATAGAGATTTCGGTAATAATAAGTATTTTTTGAAAGTCCTTGTCTGGAGCGTGGCGCTCTACGGAAGTGAAACTTGGACTGTTGCGCAGAAAAGAAGATGAGAATAGTTGCGTTTGAAATGTGGTGATTGCCTCAGAAGAGTTAGCGGCTTAGCGCTCCATTCTGACAAATACAGTACACTGATTCTATAACCCATATGGGAGGATTGTTGGTAATAAAGTGCATTCCTGAAGCGCTTTAGTGATGACGTGTGAACCATGATAAGCCCGGCCCAGCAAGAGCCGCGGGCGCACCATTGATTCAACTGTTCTGGAGCACACTCGGCTCAAATGCGAGACCTACAGAACTCTCCGAGCCCCTCCCAACTTAATGAGCTAAAAATTTAACAGGACTAATTAAATAATGTACCGAGACATCATCATCGTCATCATTAGGAGTAGGCCTAATAAATAGCAATCATTCTTACAGTTTATAAGAATTATTTTTGGTAATCTCCTTGGCGGATCAGTGGTACTCAGTCCACTTCATGATCCCAAGATTGTAAGTTCAATTTCCGGCCGAATAAGTCAGATAATTTAGTAAATCAAAATAATATGATGATGGTGATGATGATTATGACGATCATGGTGATGATTTGTTTTAAGGGGCGGAACAGCTAGGCCGTCTGCCCCTTGAAAACACTTCAAACATACACATTTAGTTAACCTATTTAAAGGTGGTTGCCGAAATATGAGAACCTAATATTAATAAAACGAAAGATAAACAAGTAGTTCCGTGAAGAACTATACAGCCTATTTTCATATATCCTACTTATGTTAATTTCCTCTATCAACCTACAAAATTTCAGTTTGATTCCTGTAATAGATTCGTAGATATTGAGAACCGACTAAATATTGCGGATGGTCGCCACATTGGATTTTTATATACTGTATGTAGGTCTTAGAGTTATGTACTGTTACATGAAGAGTATTGTGTACGTGTAGTATTCAAACTTCAATCGCATGATAGGACACAAGAAGTAAAAACAAGATTTTAAAATTTTGCACAGCTGCCATCTTGTGGTTATGGAAACAATTGAAAAAAATTAGATGCCAGTGGATTAACATTTGTATAAGTATTTACTGTACCAAGTGTCACTGCACTCGGATGGTTAAATTGCGAGAAACGACCATGTGAATATTTTTACTTCGCGTCGCCGCCATGTTGGATTTGTGATCACCAGATTATTGAAAGTTCGATAGGTGAACTTATGTTCATAGCTCCTATGAACATTAAAAAATTCAGTTTGATTGCTGTAATAGATTCGTAGATATTGAGATCCATCTGAATATTTCGGATGGTCGTCATGTTGGATTGTTTTATGTATAGGACATAGAGTCATGTATCATTAAAGGAAAATTCTTGCGTAGGTTCATTATTCAAACTTTCACTTCGATCGCATGATTACGACACAAGAAATAAAAACTTAATTTTAAAATTTGCACAGCCGCCATCTTGAATTTATGTGAACAATTGAACTAAATTAGATACCAGTGCATTAAAACGTGTATAAAAATATCCTGTACCATGTTTCATTGCGTTTGGATCATTAAATCGCGAGAAAGGTCTATCTAAAATTTTCAAATTCCCTTGACCGCCATATTCGTTTTGTAATTAACCGGTTTCTGAATGTCTTATAGATGAACTTTCAGCAGTGCCGTTTATCTCTGTACAAAATTTCAGGGTGATACCGCTATTGGTTTCAGAGATATAGAATGCCGTTGAAATATTTCGCACGTCCGCCATCTTGAGGTTATATAAACAATTGAACAAAATTATATGTGGGTGCATTACACTGTGTATAAACATATACTGTACCAAGTTTTATTGCGTTTGGTTGGTTAAATCGCGAGAAAAGTCTATGTAAAAGTCGCAAATTCGCTTGGCCGCCATGTTGGTTTTATATTTACCAAGTCTTCAAGAGTCACATAGGTGAACTTCTAGTATTTTCTTTTATCACCGTAAAATATTCCAGGGTGATATCGGTAATAGTTTCGGAGATATTGAATGCTGGTGAAATATTTCGCACAGCCGCCATGTTGGATTGGTGAGACGTAACACAATTTGAAGGGCACTGACGGGGTCGCCCGCAATAGTGCTATGAACTTACCGAGTTTCATTGAAATCGCTAAAGCCGTTTAGATGCTATTAGGGGGAAAACACACCATCCCACACACGCACACACAGACAGACAGACACACGGACAAAAAGTGATCTCATAAGCCTACTTTTTCATAAATGAAAATAGGCTAAAGATATAACAATTATAATAACAAACAAAAACATATGGAATACAAATATCAGAATTTCAATTCAAAAATGAAAAAGTTATTTGAGTCAAAATACCACTCCTACTGTCTTATAAAACGGATGACGAGACCAGCAGCCACCACATCATAGGCTAAAATAAGAATAAGCATATCCTATTCTGTAGGCCAAGGGTTCTTCTGTGATAATGATTATGATGATGACGATGACGATGACGACGACGATGACGATGACGATGATGATGACGATGATGATGATGATTGCTGTAGGTTTAAGAGGGATCAGTGGGGATATATGCCCTTCGTATAACAGTTTTAAAGTACAGAGGTAATTTAAAATTTAGTGGTGGATACTAAACATTTAAAAAGCCTAACATTACATTAAACAAACATACAGTAAAAATAATATTTATAATAACATACAAAAACATAAGAAATACAAAATAGAAAAAGAAACAAAATAGATGTGGATATGTTGTTCGGGTTCTTTGGTACCATCGTATCATCATTCGGGTTTGGATTTCAGAATGGTACTCCAACACTTTTATATGTTACTAGCTATTTTACCCAGCGTTGCCCGAGAGGTGTATTTACATGTTATAGAAAGATACATACCAATATATTACACAAGGTATATTCACTTTGCCCCTAAGTGAGTTTAAAACATAGTTCTCCTGAGCTCTGAAGTTAATCAAGTGCAATATTATCTCACTGTAAATCTAGGCGAAAGGTACTGTGGAGTACAATAACGTAGTAGAGAATGCACCAATAACAAAAAGGGCTGTATATGCAAATTTCTCAAGGACCTAGTCTCACAATTACAGTACTTTCCTGATAGTCTCTTCTTTTTTTTTTTGTAATGGGGTTTTTGAAAGGAAACAATATTTAATTTATTCAATCTTTGGAATATAATGTCATCATTCTGGAGTCAAATATACTTACGATTTCTAACCCCGCACAAATGGTGTGATTAATGAGAAATGGCTTTTTCATGTACATAACTCAGTGTGTAGTCTACTATAGCTGCATATTATGGAATAGTATTGCTGTATTCACATGCCTATTATCTCATATTGGGCGGCTTTGGTGGCGTATTTGGTAGCATTCTGAGCTTATATGCCCAAGGTCGCGGGTTCAAACCCGGCCGAAGTCATCGGAGTTTTGAAGAGCGTTAAAATCCCTCAGTATGCCTTCCTTCGGAGGGGAATTAAAGCCGGTGGGCCCATGCCATACGACAAAGATTAATGTGATGTAAAAGAACCTTCCACTAACTACACTCGAGTGAAAGTAAAATTTGAGTAACGCTATTAAGTTCCAACGGTCACCGTCTGGTTGCGGAAGTATCTATTAGCCAAGTTTGTAGCTAGGTGTCGATGACGGTAGCATTTGGTAGAAAAAGTAGGAACTACTTAACACTGACTCTCTGTAGTCCTTACCTGAATTACACATACCACACAATAACACAGCCATCACAATTAACACCGGTTATCAGGCAGATTCTACACACATCCAAAGTACACGGGGCTACATGATCGCGATGTCGCAGCTCCTAAACTGAGGAACCAACTAATCTATCTCACCATGTTAAAGTAAATGCTGCAAAGTATAATCCCAGTATAATGTCAAATGAGATGCATTGAATGAGAACACATTGGGCTTCTTCTTTAGCCCCTAAAGTATTTCGTAAGATAGGTCAAAAGCTTGAAATGGCAGACATGGAATATCAATACTTCACCAATCCGTGTATAATTAATGAAGAGCCTGTATGCTTAAAGATCCATAAGCCTTTTCTAATCAAAGCGACTTCAAGTAACATGACGTGGTGGAAAGTAAAGAGGTTAGCTCAAAATATATGGTGTCTAAAAATAAATCAATGGAAAAAACAAATATAATTATAAATTTGACTAAGATTAAAAATGTATTAAAATCATTATGCAATTCTAATTTAAATGACATTGAATGAATATAAATTTAATAAATACGATAACTTACTTCAGGTTAATACAATGTTTCATTTAGAAAATTATTTGTCCCTTGTTTAATATTTTATGGGTGTAGCAAAAACTCATATAGACGGTAGTAAGAAATGAAATAACGTCAGTGCTAGTTCTGGAAAAAGACGTAAATACGAATGGAGCGCTACTGTGAAAAGACCCTGTACGCGTCTGTGTGTTGAATGGGCAGGCAGTTTAAAGAAGCCAGGAGGGATGCGATCCAGCTGGCAGTGAAAATGGTGCTGCAACCTATCTTGTCTTGTGTTAAATGAACAGGCAGTTTAACGCTATTATCAAAGAGAACAAAACATATCTACAATGGCATTACATATGCCAGTTGCAAGTACCGATGGTAGATGTCGCATTCAACACTACTCTTGGTCCCCCACAGGAGGTGTGTTTTCATTTACCGAGTTTACGTGAGACAGAGTTAGGTGTAATGATTGTCTTATGTGATTTCCGGCGATAACTTTGTTCCGGACTCAAAACACTCCTTCGTCTGTTGTGTGTAGTCGTCATTTTGAGAGTCCCGCACCGTAGTTGTGACATTTTAATCGTGCACCATGGTTGCGAGGGCAACTGTAGCAAGTCCAGACATCGTAGGTTAGAACCTATCCTGAGTGTGGTTTTTCTACACTCTGTCCAGGCAAATGCCGGGAGTGTACTTGACCAATGTTAGTAACGCACATGATAGGGACTTCTTTGCCTCTGATACCTACGACGATATCTAATTAACTATGCAATCAACCGTGCGGTGCATATCCATAAGTTATCTTTTGAAAAATGGGTATCATAATGTTTTAGTTGTGCCGGGCTTCCTTCCTTCATCGTCCCTGTTGACCACCCTTGGTCACCTCTCGTTCACTTACGATATTACGACACTTCCCCTCCTTCAGGGGCTTACAACTTGTGGGACGCTGGTTAGCGATCAGTGGACCCCAGCTGACTTCGCGATTGCTTCCACTTAATTGTGCCGGGGTCCTCTCTGGCATATTTTCTGTCGGCCCTCCCTTGGTCAACTCTTGTTCTCTTCCGACCCTGACGGTATTAGGATATCCGAGGTCTAAGGAGTTTTTCAAATTCCCGTCTTAATTGGACCTTGTTTCATCTATTCTGATACCCTCATTCTTCGAAGGGTCAGATCTCTTGGTTTTTCTTTTCATCATATCTCCTCCCTTCTGCACGAGGTCATAAAGGAGGCAGGGTGTGTGAAGCCCCACCAATGGAGGTGCTACACCCTCAAGGGCTCACGGCTGTTGAGTTTGGGCGAATACCTGAGCTGGATCTGTGTTTTCCCTTTTTCCAGTGATTCTGGGGCGGTCTCTCTCCTATTTCCCTTCCTATCTGCCTTTCATGGCACACCTTACCAAATCCGTCAATTCTCATTTTTTGAGGTTAAGAGCATTTCATTTACCCGCATTTTATTTCCCTTATTCCTTCCTTTTTGTCCTTTAGTTCTCCTAGCGGCATGGTGGCACTGCAGTCAAGCTCTTAGCCTTTCACCAAAGTGGACTGGGTTCGAATCCCGGTCAATGCATGTGAGATTTTCGAAGTGAAATGCCATGTCCTGTGTTTCGGATTCCACGTAAAAAGGAGGTCCTGTGGCTTATAATCACACGATTCACGGTCACGTAAAACTACAATCTTCCTTTCTTCCTTTAGTTCTCCTAATCCGTAATTTGGTTGTAAGTTGTAGTTATTTTTAGTTCTAGTGTTCATTTTATCATCATTCTTCATTTTCATCCCAATGAATTAAAGAGGCCTATAGCCTCCATGTTAGGCCCTTTAACATCAACTATCATCATCAAATTACAATTTCAGCAATATCTTTTTTGACAATGAAAACTGAAATTCTGGTTTAAGTTCTATTCACAGTGGTAAGAATTTATTGTATGAAATGTCTGGATTGCATTTCTCAGAACTGTAATCCTCTCCACTCATTAACCTGACCGCAGCAGCGGTCTTCCCAGCGTCATTGCAGAGAAATTGGTATCACCGATTACGAATACTATTGCGGAAGCCGAAATATCGGTTGCTTCCAAATAACTTCTGTACTAACCACTCAGCAGGAAAGTTCATTAAGTTTTATATAAATCGAGTGAACCTAATGGAATTCTATTTTAATAAGGTGCAAAAGTATGTTTAGTTTCTGTCATTTATTATCACGCTATTGTATTTTGTGGCCGGCCACGTGGTGATGGGGTAGCATGCTTATCTCTCACCCAGAGGCCCCGGGTTCGATTCCCTGCTCCGTCAAGGATTTTAGAAACTGACGTGAGGGCTGGAACGGGGTGCACTCAGCCTCGTGAGGAAAATTGAGTAGCTCTCTGACAGTGAGGCAACGCCCCATTCAAGAAAACCAAGATTAACGGCCGAGGGGACCCGATGCGCTGACAACGCATCACCCCAATATCTGAAGGCTAAATGGCTGTGCAGCGGTCGCTTAGTAGGCCTAGGCCCTTCATGGGCTGTAGTGCCAGGGGTTATTGTTATTATATTATTTTGTGATATAATTTGCATTTTGATATTGCGTAAATTATATTTACAAATATGAATTTATTAGCCTTTGCTCGAGTGCAAAAGGGCCGAAATCAGAAGAATGAGAAAGACTATCGAAAATTCATGTAGGCAGCCGTTCTTTCTGGGTCATAAACTATGTGTATGCAAAATTTGGTTGAGATTGGTGGAACGGTGTAGATCTGTATACGGAACAAACCCACCCATATACATACATACATACATACATACATGCATACATACATACATACATACATACATACATACAAACTTTCACTTTTATATATTAGATGAGCAATGCAAGTTCCAGAGAAATTTTCAGTTTATTAAGGGTACGGGTAGTACTTTCCTGACCAACAACAAATTGGCCCCTTGTTACACCTCTCTAACAACAGAAGAAAATTTAGAAAAATAATCTATTTTGCTAATTTCATACCCAAAGACCTTTACAGGTATATTGCATATCGTACGAGTGAATTTCAAAGAAATGGATACCTAACCTCCTACACCACTGGTCCCCTGAATGACAGAGATACTAATTGTTTATTGTGCCCTGAATGAATACAAAGCTATTCACAAAGTTTCAGGGAAGCTTGTCGCCCGGAAAATAATTGCTGTAAAAAATACGCATTCCTAATTTCTTACCCACCCCCTCATAAAATAAGTTAGAATAAATTCAAAAAATGGAATTTGTTTTGCTAATTTCAACTAACAAACATTTCAAAAATAGCCCAAGAGAAGCCATAAACAGCCGAGATCGGTCAATTACGACGCCATCATGATTGTACGAAAATATTGCCTCTTTGATTAAGTTCATAAGTACAAAGTGTTCTCGTTACTGCAGGGATTTATTTACTCTATTTATTATTATTATTATTACATCATTGTTGCCCTTATGGACAGTGTTTGAACTTAAGTATCTCATGATGTCACAATTTTCACTTCTTTCCCTTCTTCTCTTCCCAAAATCTCTTCATCCTTTGACTGTGCTCCTGTTTCCTTTGTTCCGTCCACAATGTTCCTATCTTCTTCCTTTCACTTACTAAAAATTTGGCGTTCTTAATTTTGTTTCTGAAATTTTCTCTGTCTTCTATCATTTGCTTGTTGATCCCGAATTGCTTTAAATCGTCTTCTATTTCATGATACCAATTTGTTTTCCTTTTTGAACTGTTTACTACATCAAAGATTTTCTTTGTAAGTCGTTTATTGTTCATTCTCTGTATGTGCCCGTAGAAAGTTAGTCTGCGTTTTCTAATGATATCTGTGAGTCTGTCTGTGTGTTCATATAGCTCTTTGGTAGGTCTTTTCATCCATATCCCATCTCTGTGTACTGCTCCAAATATTTTTCTCAGAATTTTACGTTCAATTTTTTCTGTTTCTGTGATGCCAGATGCTCCAATTGTGGTCGTTTCTGACGCATACAATGCTTCTGGTAATACAACTGTTTTGTACTCTATTTATTTATTCTACTGTACATTAGACCACTCACCCCCTTAAAATATCAGAAATGTAAACAAATAGTTTCGCTAATGTTAATTCAATGTGAACTTGAATATGACATATCGCACGAGTAAATCAGAAGAATATGGATATTTAGTCTCGTCGTTACAGCAATGGAAGATAATTTCTCGAGCTGAATATACTGTATATTGACTCTTTTTACATAGGGGCAGATACCCTAGCTGTTCCGCCCCTTTAATCACCAATAACTAATTAACTGACTAACTAACTCTTCTCACTCTCGTAAAGAAAAGGGAGACATTTAATAGGAAGATGGTTTCCTAATTTCAGCTCCAAATGGCTTTTGAAATGACATCGCACGAGTGCATTAGATGGAAATGGTACTAGCCCCTTGCCCCTATGGCCCCTTCAAGTAATATGTGTAATATGTGTTCCCTGGAAAAACAAATGCATTCACGAAGTTTGATTTTAATCTATTTCATGACAGTATGACTGTAATTCAAATTTATGGATATAGATTTGGAAGTTTAACGATCTTTTTTGGACACAAATACCCAGGTATAGAATGGGGAATAAGTTTGTAACCTACTTCTCACTAGTTGGTACGGTTACATCTCCAATACAAGGAATGTCGGTCAATTATTAGGAATTAGGTTACATCTTCAAAAGCACTTTTGTCGGTTAAGTGAAAAATGAAAACCCGAATGTTGGACAGCAGTTGGCAAAGAAGAAGTATAAACAGTGAGGAAGGATAGAAAGTCCCTTTCATCTTGAAAGAGAATATGAACGGAACGAAATGCTGATAATGTACGTTATGAACAAGCACATCTCACCTAGCTCAGGAGGTCACTTACTCTGGCAGGTGGCCATCGTATTGTTGAATTTATCCGGTACATACCTGAAACACAAGATGTTAATTGGATGTCAAAACAGAGTATTACGATTTAAATAAAATTATTCACTTTTCATTAATCACACATTGGTACAGAACAAAACATACGCTTTCAAAACTAGAGAAAGTAGGGTCTTCTGCCTTATATACAATTTTGACCTCCAATGAAGAATTCATGGGCACAAGTGCCATTGCGTCAATGCGGCCAATTTATACCCACTCCTCAATCCCTTGCTTCGGCGACGGCTCTCGCAGTGGTAGTCAACTATGTAAATTATAAATATTCAAATTTGATAGGCCGGCAATTTGTTTATTTTTTTCAGGTTTCAGAAATTCACATATGTGTACTTTCTTAATAATCCTCTAACACCATACAAAATGTTACTGTAAACGCTGTAATAGTTACGGATATATTGAGAACCGATGACACATTTCTCATTTTCTCCATGTTCCATTGTTTCGTGCGTAGGCCATAGAATTATATGCCATTAGGTGAAGGTTATAATGGTAGTTCAATAACTCCCATTTTGATCGCTTGATTAGGGCATGAATTTCAAAAATGTGCTTCTAAATATAAATCTCATATAAATCAATTAACTTAAATTAAATGCAAATACATTGATCCTTGCATAAAGATTAATTGTTCCAAGTTTCACTGCGTACCGATGATTAAGTCACCTGAAAAGCCTATTTCAATATTTAAAGTCAGGTTATAGACAGTCACATAAATAAACCTATATTAATGGCCTCTATCAACTCACAAAATTTAAGTTTAATTGCTGTAATAGATTCGTAGATACTGAGAACTGGTGAAATATTTCGCATAGCTGCCATGTTGGATTGTTTTATGTCATGTAGGCCATAGAGATCTCTAGCAATGGATCAAGATTATTGCGTTGGATCATGTTACAATCTTTCACTTCGATAGCTTCATTGGGACTCAAGATATGAAACCATAGTTAAAAAATTTGAAAAATCACCGTCTTGAGTTCATCATGACAATTGTATTAAGTTAGATGCCAATATATTAAGCCTTGTATACACAATTACCGTTGCATGTTTCACTGCGTTCGGGAGAATAAACTGCGAGAAAAGTCTATTTAAATATTTGAATACTATTTTTCAAATTCACGAGTATTCCCCACCGCCTCCCAACCCCGCCCCCAACCTTTTTTGTTTGGGTACTTATCCACCACAACAAACTGAGTAGTGATCCATGTAAAATAATTCAGGTTAGTAGATATGATTAGATAAGTGTTAATCCCCCCCCCCACATCCCCCTCGAATTTAATTAGGCACATTATTGTGTCGGCCGACTGAAAAGCATCTCGTTTACTTGATTATGAAGATAGCACTGAATAATGGCTTTTAATTTCCTTACTGCACGCATAAGGAAGGTAGGTGATTGCAGGGCGCTCTCTGACTCCAAGATCACTAGCTCTCCGCTGATCAGTATGTATGAATTCATTCAAGAAGAGTGGGTGCGTCTCTAACAGGAACAATTATTTCCATAACTGACTTCCCAAGTTACCTCTTAAAAGCCTTCTTCACAAGACTCGTGAATTAAATTAAAAATCGCTTTATATTTTCTGTGAAGCTCCAAGCAACAAGGAATTTTAATTAATCGCATTAAAATAGAGTTGTATATAATGGAAGTAAGGGAGCCAACATTCAAAACTCTTCCATGAAGGCATTTTTCTTATCAAAAGCTCACTTTAGGTGGCTTCCAAAGCAACTGACGTAGAGTTCTTAAAATGTGCTTTCGTACAGCCAGTGAACAATCAGTCTAGAAAAATAATATGTCCGGTTCATTTGAAGCTTAACACTGTTTTTAAGGTACTTAAACCTGTGTAACACCATTATGGACCATATATTATCAGGCAAAAAATCATCCTTAAGATGTAGTACAGGGTCTTTCATATAAAATAAGAGCGCCAAGCGGCGGCTTTGTTAACCGCTGCTGCGATCACCTTGGCCGAGCTTTTGCCGCGCGTGTGTACAATCCTATATGATGCAGCGGCCTTGCTAGCGTGTGTACAATGCTGACATCTTACTTTAGTTAGTTAGTTAGTAAGTAGGTTATTGTTGATGAAACCGAAGCCCCTACTTGTGCTAATTTTGTGAGTGATTTATTCGGAGACCGTTCAAGATTCTCGCCAATGTCATCTAGCTAATCCTCTGTTAAAACTGTTCGTGTGCGGGCATGTTTTTTATTGAGCACCGAGCCAGTATTGCCAAACTTATTTGCAATTACGTGAATCTGTGCTAGTGAAAGTGGCACTTCATCAGGAAATTGCTGAACAAATGCATCATGAACCCGCCGAGCCGAATCGTACTTAAAATAAGTTTTACATAAAAAAATACGATGTTGCAATGATAACTGTCTCACCATGTTAGCAATTGTGGTTTAGATTGGCGACTGAGCACCTGCACGCTTATTGCAAGGTCAAGTTTTGTTATGTCATTCTGTTATTTTTATACAGTCCAACGGAACATGAAAAAAAAAACAGCCATCGTATGTACTATGCGCGCGCTTTCAATACTATAGGGGTTTCGGTTTCATCAATAATAACTAACTAACTAACTAACAAATGTAAGATTTCAGCATTGTACACACGCTAGAAAGGCCGCTGCATCATATAGGATTGTACACATGCTTAAAGCAGGGGGCGTTGGCGCGCCAAAAGCTCGGCCAAGGTGACCGCAGCTACGGTTAACAAAGCCGCCGCTTGGCGCTCTTATTTTATATGAAAGACCCTGTATATAGGCTGAACCCCGAAATGTAATCTTGCATGTTAAATTGCTTATTACGACGAAGAAGGAAAACTTGGATTATGAAAAACGGTTGTGATGAGAATTTTATGGATTTATACGTTTAGTTACTTCATTATTGTTGTTAGTCATTAGGATAGTATTTATAGCTTTATGTTCGACCCTGGTGAAATGTAAGTATTATATGCCAGAAAACTGTACTCTAATGAGGCTCATTATGGTACAAGTTTTCATTATGATACAGTTTCTCTCACCAATCAGAGCTCAAGGAACAGTTGTGACCAATTAGGTGAGGATAGTATCGCACCTGCGCTCACTTCCATGGCGTCCTATTTTAAATTTCACTGCGTGACGAGTGTCATAGTGAGGTATTCGAGGAGGCCATGGTCAAATACAAGGTATTCTCTGCGTCCCATGCGCTCTGTTCAGTACATAAAACTGTTGAAATCTCGACAGATTTTATGAACATTTATGTTCGAACATATAATTTCCATTCATAATTGTCGTTATAGGCTCGTTGCATAATCTACTATTATAGTCGGTCAACACAAATTGTGCCCAATTACAATAGGCAGGAAAAGAAGCATTAAACGCCCTAACGTGAAATAAATATTACAGGAGATAAATAGTTCTTTGAAACCAATTAATTCTCCCCCTTGTTTTTGTACATACAAGTGTGTTACATTGTGATAAACACCTCCTCTATTGAGATGGTATATTGGCTTTCACGGGCAAGTTATTAAATCTCAGCAATTTTCTGGTTTATGCCGTGCCTTGTGTGGGGTTTCGCCTAGGAACAGCAAGATAGGACCCTCAGAGGAGTCTTCTTATGAAGCGCAGTAACGCTTCTTTACTGCGAGGGCTAAAAGCTAAAGCTGCATTTAATCTCCCTATAAAGGCTTCCAAAAAGATGGTATATTGGCTTTCATGGCCAAGGAAATAAAACTCAGCAATATTTCTAGGTTATGTCCGAGCACGGACACCAAGAGCCCGCTGATTAGCCTATCTTGGTGTTCCTGGGTGAAACCCGGCACAAGGCACGGCATAACCCAAGTAAAATTGCTGAGTTTGATTTCCTGTATTATTTCTTTAGATCCAATTAACTACCCACCTTCTTTTCTTTATACTAAAAAGCGCGTTCTATTGTGGCAAATATTTCCTGTAATATATGTTGGGATCTAATTAACTACCCACCTCCCTTTTAGGTAGATTTCATTAGAAAGCTAACTATTGCAATGGGTACCATGTTTCGACTTCCGGAAAATTTCGACATATCTTCGCGTTTCACATCCCCCAGACCCCAAAACCACCGTCAGTTAAAAAGTTTATATATAATTTATGTATATATGTATCTATATATATATATATATATCAGTTTCTTGTGGACACGATAACTGCCGTAATTTTGCACCAATCACTTTAAATTTTTTACATAATATGTATCCCTATAAAATCGCGGTCGAGTTCGTTAATGGACAAAATCGGTCGAAGGGGGTGAAAATGGGGGGCTTTTTTCGAAAAAGTGAAATTTCGCTATAACTCTCTTAATACGTGAAATATAGAATCCATTCAAAGTTCATAATATGTGTCGGATAAGTGCCAAAAATTTATGTCAAATAAGTTTTTTGATAGCACCAACCATTGACCAAAGGGGTGGAAAAAAGTGGGTTTTTCGGGAAACATTAATCATATCTCTCTTAATAGGCACAATCTCAAAACCGTACAAAATGGAAAATATTCCCCTAAATATTACCTAAAACTTTTGTCTGAAAGAATTTTTGATATGACCCACCATTACCCCAAGGGATGAGAAAAATGATTTCGGAATTTAAAAAAATGCCAAGTGCCATCAGAGGTTACCATAACAACGCTTTTAAATTGATATCTATCAGAGGTTGCCAAGACAACGCCATTGACGAGATCACATTCATTTTTAGCCTACTTTTCACACTTTTCAAAAATGAGGAAAAAGTAGACTTATAAGATATATCCGGGAAAATGTGTCTGTCCTTCTGTCTGTCTGTCCTTCTCTCTGTCTGGCTGTGTGTGTGTGTGTGTGTGTGTCCCCCCCCCTATCAACTCCTAAACGGCTGCAGCAATCGAAACCAAATTTAGTATGAGTAAAGATGTATACCGGAATATCTCAGGCCCATATTTGAAAAAGATGCCAGTGCTACCAACTGCTAAAAAAACGCACTAGAAATTTGAGCTCCATGTTGGATATCTTGGAAGGTATACATGGGAGCTATTCTAAAATTGGCACACATGTAGATAATACTATTTCAGTTTAATTTCCAGGTGGCCATACATGACAGCGTTGCCAAAATAATTTTAAGCCTTCTGATAAGTCCAATTTTAAATGCATATAACTTCTACACTATCAATTGGATTTCAACCAAATTTTGTATGTAATATGTGTACATAAACATATATGACTGAGTGTATTCTTAAGAGCCACCAGGGCTGCCAACTGTTAATAATTGCTCTCTATTTTGTATCCAAATATATCAGAAAGTATGCAAGCCGACAGCTTTAAACTATGCACACGTAAATTACCCGACATTTTACATTAATTTGGAGTAACTTATATACGTCAGTTCTACCAACATGATTCTAAGCCTGCTGATAGGACCAATTTTTAAATACATGTAACTTCTATACCAACAAATGGATTTCATCCAAAATTGGCACAAAAATATATAATATTTCAGATTATTTCTGTCCAGCACTCGCATGACATTGTTGCCAACATGCTTTTACGTGTACTAATAGATCCAATGTCTAAATCCATGTAACGTCCTTTGGACTTCAACCACATTTTGTATTCTGTACCTTAGGAGATGGAAGTAAGAATATATTCAGTCACCAGAGCTGCCAACTGTTTTGCTCTATTAGGCTACATTATGCCTAGTATACCTTATTTCGAACTAATTAAGACATTTCGATATTACCCACTTAATTTCGTCATTATTCTAGATAGGTTCATATACTGTAGATTAATCTATGGCATGAATCTTAATTTTAAGGAAAGTAGGCTCTTTAGTTCGTCACGGAACTTCTTCTTCCATTTGACTATGAGGGAAGCGGCTAACTGGTAGCATGCTGAACTTCTATGCCCAAGGTGCTGGTTCAAAGCCGGCCAAAGTCGCCGGATTTTCTAAGAGCGCTAAAAATCCGTCAGCATGCTTTCCTTCGGAGGGAAGTTACAACGTTCGTTGCAAGTTGCTGGTTGCGGTGGCATCTAGCAGCCAAGTTCACAGCTAGGTGTCGTTGACGTTAGTATTTGGTACAAAATTAGGTACTACTGCTTAAAATTGACCGTCTGCAGAGCTTACCTGAATTACAGACTAATACAGTCATCACAAATAACACCGTTTATCAGACAGATTCTACACACATCCAATGTACACGGGGTTACATGACCACCTTGTCGCAGCCCCTAAACTGAGGAACCAACCAACATCTCTGCGGGAGATAAAATTTTGCGTGAAGATGTAACAGACTGTTAGATAGTTACACATTAGTTCCAAACCTTGCATAAGGACAGTGTGATCACAAGTATAAAAATTAACCTCAAATGACAAGAAGGTTACCATCCCCATAAGACAGTAAAATGTTAAAAGTATGCATAGAAAGACGAAAAATGTTAACTAACCTCCAATTGTAAAATACTTTCTCGCAAAAAATGAGGTCTGATCCTCCTACGAAAACCTGCATATTTTGCCTATTATAGCCTATCCCCTAGTTTGCCCGGTGAAATCTACCTCCGCCTTCCGGCGTGCCGAGAGGAATTTTCTTTATACTAAAAAGCGGGTTCTATGGTGGCAAATATTCCCTGTAATATTTCTTGGGATTCAATTAAGGGGGCTCATACACCGTCGGTTGTCAAAATTTAAGTTCTTTTTAACGTTTAAATAAAAGACAATACCTCTCTCAATATATCTGTTAAGTTTTATAAGTAAATTCAGCGTTTTGGCAGAGATATAGCGTATTACGTGAGACCATGCACCTATCTGTCAATGGAGTGTTTCATATTCAAAGCTGTTTACCCGAAAGGTTGCTTTTTTGGGAGGAAAAGCACAATACCTCGTGAACTATGTGATGAAACTGGATGAAACTCGGCAGACACATTCCAACATATGATCCCTCGAGGATGAACCTCATTTATGAAATTATGTTAAACAACAAGTTCCGTGACGAACTAAAGTCCCTACTTTTCTTAAAATTTAAGATTCATACCAATGATTAATCTATATGGATCTATCTAGAATAATGACGAAATTAAGATGGTAATATCGAAATTTCTAATTAGTTCGAAATACTGTATACCTGGCATAATGTAGCCTAATAGAGAACTAGAGTTGGCAGCCCTGGTGACTGAATATGTTCTTAGTTCCATCTCTTAGGGTACAGAATACAACATTTGGTTGAAGTCCAATGGATAGCATGGACGTTACATGCAGTTAAACATTGGATCTAACAGCGCGCGTAAAATCATGTTGGCAACAATGGCATACATGTATTGTTCAGAAATAATCTAAAATAATATGATCTATTGTTGAGTCAATTTTGAATGAAATCCATTGGGTAGTATAGAAGTTACATGCATTTTAAAATTGGACCTATCAGCAGGCTTAGAATCATGTTGGCAGCACTGGCGTAGGCATATATTAGTTACTCCAAATTATTGTAGAATGCCAAGTACTATACGTGTGCAAAGTTTAGAGCTATTGGCTTGCATACTCTCTGATATATTGATATTAGGGTACTAAAAATTGAGACAGTATTTATTAACAGTTGGCAGCCCTGGTTACTCTTAATAATCGGCAAAGTCATATCCGTTATGGTACACATAGCACACATGTAATTTGGTTGAAATCCAAATGATAGTATAGAAGTTACATGTATTTAAAGTTGGACTTCTCAGCAGGCTTAGAATCATGTTGGTAGCACTGACGTATATAAGTTACTCCAAATTAATATAGAATGTCAGATACTATACGTGTGCATAGTTTTAAAGCTGTCGGCTTGCATACTTTCTGATATATTGGCGTTTGGATATAAAATATGAGAGCATTTATTAACAGTTGGCAGCCCTCGTGGGTCTTAAGATTACGCTCAGTCATATCTGTTTATGTACACATAGCACATAAGAAATTTGGTTGAAATCCAATTGATAGTGTAGAAGTTATATGCATTTAAAATTTGGACCTATCAGCAGGCTTATAATCACTTTGGCAACACTGCCATATATGGCCTCCTGGAAATTAAACTACAATATTATTTTCTATACGTGTGCCAATTTTGAAATAGCTCCCATTCATACCTTCCAAGATATCGAAAATGGAGCTCAAATTTCAATAGCGATTTTTCAGCAGTTGGTAGCACTGACATCTTTATCAAATATGGCTGTGAGATATTCAGGTATAGATCATCACTCCTACCAAGACAGACAGACAGACAGACAGAAGGACAGACAGACAGACAGACAGACACACATTTGCCCGTTCTCATAAGTCTACTTTTTCCTCATTTTTGCAAAATATGAAAAGTAGGCTAAAAATAATTGAAATATACTTGGAAAAATAAACCAAAAAACTGTTCATTTTTTGAAAGAAAAATTTAATGTTTAAAAAAAATTATACTATTTACAATATAACATTCATGGTGGTTCATCCTCGCTATTTATGCGTTTACTTTACGTGAAAAAAAACCACTCCATTCAGACTGGTATTTCTTGTTAAATCGTGTTTCTTGTGATTCACGGAGTTTAAAATATCACGAATATTATCCTTTCAATATATCACGAAATACTTTATATACTGTTCCTCTCTCTAAATTAGATGAAAGCTCTATGTATTTACTATACATATGACAGTTTTCATAACTCTATGTTACATATTAGTAAAGCTATGATATGATTCGTAACTGTATGCGAAAATTCCCACTGACGGTGTATGTGCCCCCTTTCTTTATAATTAAAAGTGTGTTCTATTGTGGCGAATATTTCCTGTAATATATCTTGGGATCCAATTAACTACCCACCCCCTCTCTTTATACATAAATACATGTTCTAATGTGGCGAATATATCCTGTGATATTGAACCCATGGGAGAGGTTCAGTATCGAACTCATATCTTTGTATTTCGGAGAAAAGAAAGAATTAATGCAGGCTTTAGAAGGGAGTTTTGAAGTTCGTTGAGAAGCTAATACTGCCAAGGATTGCGTGAGGCAAAGAAAAGTTGTGCAACCAGAGATTGCCAGGCCACAGCTGCCCGGTGAGGTCATCTGAACAGTCACCAGAGAGCTGGTTACGCACGCGGTAAAATTAGATCTGAAAATATTCCATTGATGAGAGAGACGTAGTTTCGGAAATAGCCCTGAGTCGACAATAAAATGGCAGCGTCGCATGAAGGAAGGAGCCTGGAAAACATAGAAATAATTGAAATTAAGCCATTTGCAGGCATTAAAGTAAAGAAAGGACTCCATCAGTGATAATTATCCAGGGAAAGAGATTTTTGGGAGTGGATAAAGTCCTTAGAAATTGTACCAGGAAGAAATGCAAATTCAGCATTACATCGTCGGTGAATTCCCGAACCAGGAACTTGTGGTGGGAGACAAAACGAAATCACTACCCACGCATCGGAAGAGAACATTTAAAATAATATTAAAGATTCACACGATCGATTCCTGGAAATTTATACATTGTTGAGACGTTTAAATCCTCAGCTTTTCAGAGATATTTTCTTTAACATCGTACGACGATTATTTAGGAAATTGGTGGTGAGGAAGAAGAGAAATTTATTTATTTTTGCCAGAATCAGATATAAGGGCCAGGAGCCCAAGCAAGATCATGCAGTAACTCATCAGACCACGTATTGGTCGTGCTGCTTGTCAGCACCGG
Source organism: Meconema thalassinum (assembly GCA_946902985.2). Taxonomy (NCBI): domain Eukaryota; kingdom Metazoa; phylum Arthropoda; class Insecta; order Orthoptera; family Tettigoniidae; genus Meconema; species Meconema thalassinum. The sequence continues at coordinate 184,312,086 of OX336394.1, forward strand.
CAGTCTTGTTCAGTCAGTAGGACTCAAACCTGTATCACGACGCGGAAGTACTCTAAATCGAAGTATTGTCCAGCTTTCTTCAGTGTCGCCACAACGTTGAAGTTCTTTTAAAAAGGAAAGTATAGTTAGAACTTCGAAAGTACAATAGTCTACGGTGGTAGGCCAAGCTATAAACATTGAGCGAAAACATACGTTAGCCGGCGAGGGTAGTTGAAGCCCCGACACTAGTATTCGAAGTGAGAACATAGTATCTCGAAAGTATACGAGACATCAGCAAACAGTAGATACTCTAAAAACGTTTTCCAAGTGCGTTAGTATAACCACGGTAGGGTCAAAACATAGCTAATACCTAATTTTCCTGGTTGAGGAGATTAGGGTAACAAAGTGGCGATAGAAGTAGGAATCTACAAAGAGATATCCGTAGCCACGTGGAGTTTCAAAGAAGTACTCCACAGAGAAAATACAATAGCTGACCGAATTCAGTTCCGACGGATAGTATCAAATAAACAATTGTAAAAGCGCAGTATAGCGACTTCAGGGGTAAACGTAAAAACATACCGTTTCCCAGATAGACAATTGCGAACCGGAAAGGACTATATTATCGTGCAGTATTGTGAATGCTGATAAATTAAACACCAGAATTAGGAGGGAATTCATATCCAACGAGGTTTCATTTCGTACGAGACTGTCCATATCAGAATAGGAGGTAGAAGGCAGCGTCGAAAATTTCACCCCTGGGATTTGGTGAAGAAAGAATTCACGTGTGTTTGATGCCACAAAAAGTGAAATTCTATGTGTGTAAATATAATATTAAGTGAAAGTTATAATTCATATTAGTGTAGTGAAAATGTGTGTAAACCCCCATATTAATCTAAAAATGTGTAATCCAGAGGGCAATTTAACGAGTGTAAATATGTGTATCATCATGAAGTAAGAAATTTAAAGTGGGCCGAATGTTGTTCCACTGGAATTCGGACGATGGGGCCGGATAATCCATGTAAATAACACCCAAATTTATTATGTGTTTTGGATTTGGGAGTCTCATGTACCAATGGTAACCACGGAGAAAGTATTCTCCAGTAATAAAAAAATCAGGGATGTAAAACTGTGTGAGTATGACAAAGTGCGGGATCTAAATTAAAAATTGCAAAAATGTATTGTGTAATCAAATGAAATCGTATTCAATGGAATACTAGTGAAGTTAAAAAAGAATAAGGTTATTTAAAAGGCAAACAGGATAATATAAAAAGGAGAATGTAATGTAAAAACTATGGAAATAATATTCAAGTATGAGCCGTTGTGTGCTAAAAAAATAATGAGAATAATGTAATGAATAAATTAATTATTGAAATAATAATTTAAGTATGAGCCGTTGTGTGCTAAAAATAATGATAATAATAATTATGGAACCAGTTGTGTGCTTGGAAATGAAAAGTCGAGACTTAGTGAAAGGCAAATCTGTTATTATGGATGAAGAAAGAAATGAATTACGTTGAAATAAATATTAAACTTTGGAAGGCATCACGAATGTATTGATTGTCGCCTTTGAGCGCTATATAATAAATGGTCACGCTAAAATTGCGGTGAAAATAATGTTAGGAGTTATAATTGCAGGGATCAGCTGGGCTGAAGTAATTGATTTTGTATGTGTTTGCTGTGACAAACTTTAAAAAGGGTGCTATATTATTGTCAAGCGTGGAATTGTGTGCGAATACCTTTTCCCAAAGTCGCTTTTATTGTTAGGAGGAGTGGTCAGATACCCTCGCTCTATATGGAATTAGCCCTAAGCCCTCGAGAATGGAAGTGTCCTAGAGGCTGGCCAGAGAATGGAACCAGATGTCTCTCACGTCGGAAGCCCCTTAATTATGATTGGTTTTGAATTCTTACTTCCCAGTGTTAAAACTCCGAAATTATAATCATACCTGAGCTACAGAAATAGGTCAGTAGAACCTCAGAATAATTGTTGTTATATTAATGTGATGTGTAGCCTTCCCAATTTCAGTTTCACGATTGTATGAAAGCGGTGTTTAAAGTCTCGTCTAGAAAAGAGGGAGCATTGACTCTCCTCCCCAGTCATAAATTTAAGCCTGTAGTGTCTTCACCTTTTGTTAATGGAGGTCACGGTTGGGGTAGGCCCAGGACAGAGACAGACCATGTCTGCACTCTGATATATTAAACCATTTAACGGACCGGTAATCTGTACTGAGTTTTATATTGATTCTTTATCCTTGCCGTTGTATTATAGATCCGCACTTCATGAATAATTAAATTGTCAATTGAGACAATAATGAAAATCCCTTTGCATTGTTGCATGATGAATGTTATTATTCCCAAGTGATTGTTGGAGATATCTAGTAGTTGGGAGTCTATTTCGAATTGAGTAAATCAGTAGTCTTCAACGCTTGTGGTGCATGAGATTCCCGAAAACAAATACAGTTTTGGTAGTGTTGGAGAGAGGGATGATATATTGTGAATGTCATGTGGTACCCAAATGAATGGTAATTGTTGATACCATTGAATTGTATTTAACTCAAATTTCTTTTTAATATATTCAAAATTTGGACTGTTTAATGTGTTTTTAAACATAAAATTATATGTAATGAATTTATCCGCGACTTTAAGAGCTCGTTTTGAGAGAAGTTTATAATGTTGCTAAATGGAAGTGAAACTAGTTTTTATAATTTTGTTTAGGGTTCAATGAAACCTAAATTATTGATTTTTTTGATTAATGTGTATTGTTCCTTGTTCATTAGAACAAGTGTGATGTTGATTCAGTTGTTTTGTGTATTGTAGCGCCAAATTTTGCAAATTAAATAGTTTTATTAGTAGGATTTTGAATTTCATTTCAGTGAAGTGTTATCCTAAGCTTGATCCTATAATATGTGAATCACTCAGTGGGAGGACGTTCTATGCCCCCTAAGAGATAAGACTGAGCAGCTGGACAGTGATTTGCATATTTCTTTTACGAATGGGCACAATATTTCTTTGGATCCAATTAAGTACCCACCCCCTTTCTGTATACTTAAATACATGTTCTAATGTGGCGAATATCTCCTGTGATATCTCTTTGGATCCAATTAAGTACCCATCCCCTCTCTTTATACTTAAATACATGTTCTAATGTGGCGAATATCTCCTGTGATATTTCTTTGGATCCAATTAAGTACCCACCCCCTTTCTTTATACTTAAATACATGTTCTAATGTGGCGAATATCTCCTGTGATATTTCTCTGATCCAATTAAGTACCCACCGCCTTTCTTTATACTTAAATACATGTTCTAATGTGGCGAATATCTCCTTTGATATTTCTTTGGTTCCAATTAAGTACCCACCCCCTTTCCTTACACTTAAATGTGTGTTAGATTGTGGCGAATATTTTCTGTAATATTTCTAGCGATCCAATTAAGTACCCACCCCCTTTCTTTATACTTAAATACATGTTCTATTGTGGCGAATATCTCCTGTGATATTTCTTTCGATCCAATTAAGTACCTACCCCGCTCTCTTTATACTTAAAGGCGTGTTCTATTGTGGCGAATATATCCTTGTAATATTTCTTGGGATACAGTTAAGTACCCACCCTCTTTCTTCATACTTAAAAGCATGTTATTTTGTGATAAATATCTCCTGTAATTCTTCTTTCAGGTAATGTAATTGAGCACGGTTTTGTTGACAAACAGAAAAACATTCTATAATAGAATTAGGTAACACTGAGAAATAGCTCCCAATACTATAATATTTAGGATAGAACAGGAAAATGAACCTAACGTGAATTGTTCTGTGGGAAGGCACATTCATATACTGCTGGGAGGCGTGGCCAATCGTAAGGGAAATAATGGAAAATAAGAGGATTGCCACATACGTGGTATTGCAAGTTCAGCGACGATATGTCATCAAATTATCTTTACTTTATATTTGAATTGCAGCCAATTGCCAAAGTGGATTATTTTATTTGAACGCCCGAAGGCTCTCCATCAAGTTCAAATTCAAGTAGTTCCAACTTTTGCTACCAGAGATGCCACTGTCACTGACCCCTAGTGGCAAACGTTGCAACTTGATGGAGCGTTTCTAACCAAATAACCTACAAATGTAGCTTTACACTACCAGATATAGTGGTTGGTTCTTTTACATGCCATAAATCTATGACATGGGCTCGCGGGTTTTACTTCCCCTCCGAAGGAAGGCATAGACTACTGAAGGATTTTAACGCTCTGAAAAATCCGACGACTTTGGCCGGGTTTGAACCAACGAACTTGAGCATAGTTCAGCAAACATATCTATAAAGCATCTACAAAACACATTAATCTTTTTTTTTAATATTATATCATGGAATAATTTATGAAATTCTCCGTACACAAGCGACTTGTTAAGTTAGAAGGAAGTACACGAGTTGCGCCTCCAGTGAAGTCAAGCGGCATATTCTAGGTGTAACCAAGCCTAACTTGTATGGATTCGGTGAATGGTAGACTGACCGCAAGATCTTTTGACGTAAATGATTAAATAAAACACCTGGGCAAATCCCACATTATCAAACATCATTCGATAAATAAAAATTCCGAATTCCACACACACTTAAGTACATGAGGCTACATTACCACAATGTCACAAAACCCCTAAATGAATCATCATCATCATCATCATCAACCACAACAACAACAACAACAACAACAATATTGAAAAACAGTGCTTGGATACCAACAATAAAACTTGAGAATTGTAATTCGGCATCATCATAAATAAGTTCGGCATCATTATGCTAGTCAGATGCTCTCAATATATTCTTCCGTTGATAAAACTTCATTTTCTGGCGCCTGCATTGAATTTCACCAGTTCTTCAGCGTATCCTTATCGTCTTACCTACAAATCGAGCTCTTGATATAAGCTCTTATGTCTGTACTTAAACTAGGTTTAAATACGACACTACAGACTTTTGTGCCAAGTGACGGGACATCAGGAGTGAATTCTGCTATTCCAAGAACAAATCCCGAGCTGTAATGGCAGTTTATCCCCCCAAAAACAAAGACAAGTTGGAGAGGTTTCCAGCCTTACGGATAGGAAAAGCCATTCTCTTGCACATCAAAAGGGGCGTGACATTTGGCTCCAACAGCTTCCATTAGCCAGCGAAGCTAAGGCATATCTTCTGCTTCCTTCCTGATTGTCCTAGACCAGAAAGAAGTTAACAACCTCCATGGTAGGTCTACTAGCCAGGTTCCAATTGTTGCATTAAGAGGCGGAACATCAAAGCCATCTGCCCATGAAGGTTACAACTGTCCATGATAGGAATATACAAATCATCACTCATAGTGATATTGGGATCAGAAATCAGATACCTCTATCGACGTCGAATTGGCAGGTGAAAATAAAGGAAGTTACTTAAGCAAAATAACCAGTGAGTACTGGGTGAGTGGTTATCGTGTCGGATTACTAACCCCAAGCTTGCACCTGGTCGTGGTAAGTGATTTTTGAAAGGCGGAAAATATCACGATACGCATGTCATAAGATGTTGGCATGTTAAAGAACCCATTTGAATTCAGTAGGCCGTGTTCATAATGGCAAAATTATTCTCGGGATTTTTCACCAACACAAAGTTCCTCATTTCTCTACTAGAAAGCGCTATAGTGTCAAGGAGCTTGGATATCTAACTTCCTTGATTTTCATAGTGGTTCAACGAATAACTAAATTCGACATGCAAGCTGCCCTCTGGGTGTCAAATAACAAAGCTTGCACCCAGCACCGAGGCCATACGATATTATTATCATACAGTGATGGACGAAGCAAAGAGGATATAAAAAATAGGTTAGCACAGGCAAGGAAAGCATTTGTACAGAAAAGGAACCTGTTGATATCGAATATAAATTTGGGTATATGGAAGTCAATTTTGAAAGCCTTTGTCTGGAGCGTGGCACTCTATGGAAGTGAAACATGGACTGTTGTAGCAGAAGAAAAGAGGAGAATTGAAGCGTTTGAAATGTGGTGTTACAGGGGAATGATGAAGATCATATGGGTAGATAGTATTATAAATGAAGAGGTATTAAGATGATTGGGAGAGGAGAGATGTTTCTGGCGACTGCTAATGAAGAGAAGAGATAGGTTGGTAGGACAGTTAAAAGACACCCAGGAATAGCAAATCTAGTTATGGAAGGAAAGGTCGAGGACAAGAATTGTAGGGGTAGATGAAGGTTAGAATATGTTAAACAGAATGTCTCGGATGTAGGGTGTGGTAGCTATGTAGAGATGACAGGATTATCTCAGGACAGGGAAGCATGGAGGGAGGCATCAAAGCAGTCCAAAGACTAAGACTCAATCAACAACAACAACAACACTCACAGTGAAACACAACACATTAAAATAATAACCTCATTCAGTTATATCGACAGTTATGTGGGCTACCCGTCGAGTGGAAAAAGGGTTTACGGTGTGCTCTGCAGTATGCAATTTAATTGCAATGTTTGTATGTTTTTTGTACACAATGTGGCCACACATCCAGGACAATGTAACAAATATTTTATGAGAATTTAATGTCTCGATACACAGCAATCAATGTATATGAATAAAATATGACATCTATCACCAGATCGTTTGTTTCGCTAAAATATTTTATGTGATTGTAAAAAGCTTGAGGGCGAATGGTGGATAATGGAACAGTAATAAATGGTTAGATTGAGGTTAGCCAGTTCCAACTGATATCAATACAATGATTATTTATTTATTCATTAATTATATATTTGGTGATGATAATTCCTATTTTTAGGGACCTATCATCTGGGTTATCAGCCCCTAATGGTTAGGGTGAAAGTGGATTACGATAATAATGTATTTATTTATTTATTTATTTATTTATTTATCGTATGGCTTATAGTGCCGGGAGTGTCCAAGGACATGTTCGGCTCGCCAGAAGTTCCGTTCAATTTTAAGTAGTTCCAACTTCCGCTACCAGATGTCACTCATACCTAGTGGTGAACGTTGGAACTTTGATAGAGCGTTCCAACGAAATCTAACCTAGAAATTTAGCTTCACACAAGTTTAGTCTGTGGAAGGATATTTTACATTCCATAAATCTATGACATTGGACCGCCAGCTTTATCCCCCCCCCCCCCGAGGGAAGGCACACTGAAGGATTTTAACGCTCTTAAAAAATCCGACCCGTGATATTGGGCAGTTCAGCGTGCTACCAACTACGCCACAGAAGCCGCTGATAATAATGTAATGAAAACTATAACTAAAACTAAATACGGACTTACATACTAGAAGGAGAAATGAAAAAAAAAAAGAATAATAAGGTAATTAAAGGACAGGAGGAAAATAAATGGCCATCAACCTTCGAAGAATGAGAACTGAGGGATTTGGAAGGAAGGAGATAAATGAAAGGCAGATAGAAAAGTGAAAAAGAAGAGGGTCCACCTCAGAGGCAAGGGAAAAGGGAGAAATACCGTTCCCAGCTCATGAATCCCTCGGGGACGCTAATTCCCGAACTTACCAACCGAAAAACCTTGAGGGTGTAGCTCTATCCAGGGTGCACCAGAAGCGGTGGGGCTACACGCATCCTGTCTCCTTTAGGGCCTTGAGCACAAAACGGAAAATACTACGAAGAGGAAGAAAGATGTCTGACCCCTCGAATAATGAGGGGATCAGCAACGATAAGAGTAGGGCCAATTGAGGCGGGAAAGTAAAAGACTCCCTAGTCCTTGGATACCCTAATACCATCGGGGTCGGAAGAAAACAAGAGTTGACCTAGAGAAGTCGACAGGAAAGAAGACAGAGACGAGCCCGGCACAAGTAAGTGGAAGCAATGCCGGACTCGGCTAGGGCCCCGTGGTCGCCAACCCACGTCCCACAAGATGTGAGATGAAATGAAATTGTAGCGTAATCCTCAGTGGACTATTCGCAAATAATAATTAAATAAAAGAATGCACTTATAACCAGAAATATTTCGAACTTTCATAGAACAAATTCTTTGCAATCCATAATACTACTGTTGTTTCATTTATGGGGATGGAGATATGATGGTTACGTGTGTGTGGAATCTGTCTGCTAACCTGCGTTCTTGTGATGGCTGTATTAGAGTGTGCGTGTGTACATGTAATTGGGATTTGGATTTGATAGGAGGCGTCCGTGGCCTGAAGTTAGGAACCATACTGGTATTTTCCTGGAATAGAAGTGGGGAAACCACGTAAATCCTGCCTCACGGGATGAGTGTGCTTTGTTGCAGTCCTCAGAGCAGGAGTGACTGATTTGACATCCTCAGCCTCAAGAGGCGTGATGGCCCAGCCATTTCTCTACTTGCCTCTCACCATCGTGGACAATGTTTGACTTCCGGTTAATGCAAGTGAGATATTTGAGGTGAAATGTCACGTCATGTGCCTCAGATTTCAAGTTAAAAGGTGGTCCCATTTCTTATAATCATGAGTATAACGTTCATGCAAAATTACAAGCTTCTATATTCCCATTGCTATTCGGCATGCACTTGCGTGACTGATAACGTGTGCTATTGTATAGTGAACCCTTTATCCACAGGCTGTATAAAGGATTCTAATAAATTATTCATCATCTTTTGATACATTTCTACAGACAGCAGATATGAGAGCCAGACGGTGTTGGGAAATATTGGGAAATCAGTGGCCGAGAGGACACAATGGTTTAAGCTCCTGTGGTATCTTAGGAAGTAGCATAAATATTCATGACACATAGGACAGGTGCAACTTTTAGCGCGGAGATGGCTTGGGTACGCACAATATGGCCTGTTGCTATGAGTGTTGGCGCCAAGAAGAAAATCGAATGCTACGATGTATTTGGTCAATCATCATGTCAACCACTCCCTGTGGCAGAAATACAAGTAAAAGCGCGCAAAGATCTACAATAGTCTGAACCAATAATATCAAGACGCCCTGCTTTAGCGGCAACTCGGCTTGGTAACGCACCCTGGTAGATTAACGCGGGAGTTATCTACGGATTAATTCCACGATCGATTCGAGCCAGCTACAGCGTAATCGTAACCTCCACATCGCTACGAACTCAATGATACCGATCGCATGCTAGTCTGATAACTATTATGGAATATTTTTCCATAAATCCCCTTCCACACCTAACCTAGCCAGTTTCATTTATAATGATCCAGAAAGCTTCGAGAGAAGACACTTTCATTTGTGCGTCTGAGTACGTAACGTAGACTTTTATTTGTGCGTCTGAGGACGTAACATTGACTTTTATTTGAGCTCTTGAGGAAGTAAGGCCGTTACTCAGGTGTCCGAGGACACGAGGCATACTCTGCAATATTTTTCATGTATTTGAACATGGAACAGTTTCGTCAAGTTATAAGTGTAAATTCAGTGATTTATTTGTAGTCCCAGTACTACCAGATAGGACCAGTTCATCGAAATAATTCACCAATAGACTGTCAAGGAATTTAGTACTTGATCGGTGAATTTAATAGGAAATATATCGTGTGTGTATCTGACAAAACTTTATTTAATTCAGCACGAGATGACGTCTAGGATCGAGACCGGATCTTGGAACCAGCAGGACATTTGCCAGAAGATTTCCATGACGAGCTAAGCAACTTAAAGGAAAGATGGCTGCAGATGTTTCCTTGACGCTGTTTTAAAGGATTGAGTACGAATGAATTTATTTATTTATTAAATCAGCTATGGTATTATGGGACATATTTTTGTAGATATTTGTTTGCTTGTTTGGTAATGTAGATTCCTAGTTCTTGTTTTACTGACACATTAAGTATGGGACAAGCCGAGCGTTGTGTAATTTGTAAATATTGTGATTTTTGTTTGGTTCAACTATACGGGGCGACGCGCAGCTCGTGCTCGCATTCGCTTGCGTAAATCGCGGTGAAGCATTAGAATTCGGAGGTATGCCTTATAACAAAAATGGAACTGAATTAATTTTGAGATTAAAATAGAATTTGGAGGGTAAAGATTATTTGTGAGCAGAATTTATGACGGATCAGGATTATTATTGATAGTTGCTTTCCCAGCAGATCTGAACGGGATGGCACTTTGCACCCGAGTTTTTGTTGTGTATTTCTTTAATATGTCTATGGACGCAATATTGGTTGATCTGGTTTGAGCCGACCCAGTTGGTATGATTATGAGGGTGTCAGTCCAAGCTTTTGGTGCGTAGTGTGATTTTTATGATGTGCTAGCGAGAATATATCATTGCGATTATTCTGACTTGCTCCACTTCAGCCCAGTTCATAACCTCGCGAGGCTGGACTTGTGGTATATATATTTGTGTTTTCTTGCCATCCAGGTGGATGAGTGAGATATGTTTGCGTTTCCAGATGGAACTTGCACCTAGCTTGAAGGACTGAGAGAGATAGTTGAGGCAGCGATGACTCATACAAGAGGGGCGCGCTCAAATCAGATAACGCGACTTGTCATTAGTAGCAGGCCAGGATCCTGTCCTTCAATTTAAGACGTTGTATAAAATTCACAAAACCTGATCGGTTATAATGAGTATTTGATTGATTAAAAGGGCATTGTCCATAGTTGTAAGGTAGCTTCTGAAACTCCTGTTTGTCTGGCGTTTTATAAAAACGTAAACATAGTTTTCAGCCGTCAGGCTTGTATTTTGTTGCTTTTGCTTCAATTCTTGTGTGTTTCTTTTACGCGTTCAATGACCCCGTGTGGCATTAGGGTGTGCGAGGCTATGTTCCCAATTTGTGATGCGAGCGTTTTGGCCTATTTCTGGCATGCTTTTTTTATTTCATGTGCTCTGGCTCCAGCCAGAATCTCAGAGAGATTCTTCATCTTTTTGTATTATTAGATCTTGCATGTGTCAGTAGTAATTATAGTGTGTTAATTAAGAGTGGGTCCCGTAGCCGTAGTGTGATTTGAAAGATGCAACTCCGTGAGCAACATGACTGTTTTCAGTTGTAAACGGACTCGCATCAATACTCATTTTCTTATTAAAGAGCAGTACAACACGCATTATATAACTTCTTGACCAGGAAAAATGGACTTGCATCCATATGTTGTGACGAGCGAGTTCTTACCGCTCAATTTTATGTTATGATTTATCATTTGTGTGAAGCTGTATTCACATTGTTTTGTTGATGGAGCGAGTCTTACCGCTCAGTAACATATGTATTTCTTAAGGGGGTAAAAGTCAGGGAGGATTTCTTTTTATTTATTATTATTATTATTATTATTATGCACATAATTTTCAGTCATTAAATTTTCTTTTATTCTACTTGTTATTCATTTTATTTCTAGTATAGCCTCTGTCATGGACCTTTCTATTCATTAGAGCATGTTGTTTTTAAGCGAATTTGCTGTGTAACGCAGTCAGGACTGAACACGACCCCGTAGATGAATCTTGAGAAAACCATGCTTTATTGAAGGGTGCATAGACAAGCTGGCGCCGAAAGTGGGGCTAGTTCGTTGCTATTTCACTGCTAGAACACGTTGGATAGTCAGCATAGACAATCTGGCTTAGCCAACGTGGGGCCTTTCGCTGTTTTAGGCTTTTCTAGCGGATCATAGACAAGCTGGCGTTACCCTACTGATATATGGGACTGTTTGAAATCACCGGAAGTGATATTTTGTTAACGTAAATTACGGCGAAGAGAAATACCACCAAGAAATTGGAATATACAGTAGAATCACGAGTTTGCAAGTTAAATACGATTCACGTTTTGTTTATTGATGTAATTAGTAAAGTAATGTACGTGAAATCGGGCGCCCATTGATTAAATGTAAAATTAGATTAGTTTAGAAAGTCAAACTCATGAATATGTTTGGAGGCTGGTAGCCTTAAATGACAATTAATACTTTGTTAATTAGTCAGTGTTAACAGCAGATCTGGATAGTAATTTATGACTTAGTATGTGCGGGGTTAAAATTTATTAAGTAAAATTAGAACCATTCAGTGATGATTGATTTGCGGGAGTAAAGGGAATAAGTTTAATTGAACTGAAAGTGGTCAAATGAAGTAAATGCATGTCAATAATTATATATGTGTGTGTCAGGGAGACATTTGCATGCCATTCTCCTGTTTTCTCAGTGATATACATTTTTGTGTGTGATAATGGCAACAGTAGCGGAGATCCAGGCGATCATTGAAAGTGCCAGGGCACGAACCCAGAAACTATTAAAGGAACAGAGTGAAAATTTAGACATTAAATTAGCGGAACAAAATGAGTCATTTCAGACTCAAATGAATGACACTATAAAAACACAATTAGCGGAACAAAATGAGTCATTCCAGACTCAAATGAATTACACTATAACTAAACAATTAAACGAAGAGTCAGGCGAGTTTAAAACACAATTATCTGAACAGAAGGCAAAATTATTTGAACAGAGTGAGTCATTAGAAATTAAATTGATTGAGCAGGGTAACTCATTACAAGCGCAAGTAAATGAAAATATAAACAAACAATTAGAAGCGCAAGAAAGTAGAAATACGAGTCAGTTAGCCACATTATCTGCAGAGATGAAAGAGTACACTACACAGCAGATGGTTCAATTCGCGCTTGATATAAGTAAGAATAACGACAAACAGCTAGGTCAGATACAAAAATTAGAGGACACCTTCAACCGTAAATTAAATGATTTGGACGAAACTGTATTAGCAAAACTAGCTCAGATAGAATTAGCATGCACGGTAAATTACAGTGAGGTTAAAAAGGCACAGGATGGTCTTGAAAAGAGGTTTGATAAAATGGAGGAGGATACTACGTTTATCCAGGGACAATTGTCAGCCGTAAATGAAAGTATTACGGGCCTGATAAAGGACATGGATAAATTAGAAATACAATCAGCAGAGCGATGGCAAATACTAGAATCGGACCAGGATAATTTGAAGAGTACGATAGATGAGAATAATCTACGTCTAGAAGACAGGCTTGAGAAGATAGAATCGAAACAGGAGAACAAGAAACAGCTGATGGAAGAAAAACTGGGAGCGATTAAAGATAGCATCAGAAAGGATTGGCGTAAGATGAGCAGCGACTCTAAAGAAGAACGGTTAACGATCATAAAGACCGTAGGTAATAATCATACGAGCATTAAAGCACTTGAGGAAGAAATCAAGAGTAAAATGAAAGAACAGTCGGACAGAATCATAAAAGCAGAGTTGCGTTCACTAGGACAGAACACGTTATTTCAGACAGAGCACGCTAAAGATAAGGAAGTTGACTCAGCAAGCCAGGGGGCAATTAGCGTGGCGAGTAGCCACGGACTGACAGGCAGCCCATTAACGACTAACACAGAGGGATTTCACAACAACTTTGGAGGAACCTCTACCCCTCAACATGGCTTTCAGCACCCTCAAGTCGTACAAGTAATTCGATCAAATGAATTTAAACCAAATTAATTCACAGAAAATTCTGGTGTTACACCGAAGGCGTATCTTAAGGAGATGGATGACTATTTTAATGACAATGATATACCGCCCGCGCGTCGTTTAAGACTATTGGAACGATTTCTTTCGGGAAATGTACTTACGTGGTTCTTGAGCTTCAAGTATAATTTCCGAGGGATGGATGAGTTCAAGGATGCGTTTCTTAGAAAGTATTGGTCGGCTTCTCTACAACAAAGCCTCAGAATGGAACTTTATTCGAGAAAATATCAGTCAACTCAGCAGACGAAATACTCAGATTTCTTTTCGTTACAATTGTTGAAATATCGGAATCTGGATCATCCTTTAGAAGAATCGGAGCTGGTTATGACGATTGCACGGCAGTTGCCAGTCAATATTCAGCAGGTGTTAGTGGCAGCAAACGTGGACACAGCGGTTCGAGCCGAACAAATCTTACGTCAGATTGACGAGACAACATCTCACTTGCAGCAGAGAGGGGGACGACAGCTGGAACTTGTAAACACAACGGAGGTGGTTAAACCCACTCAAGTACACACCAGGTCGCAGGCCACAAATACAAGTGTGTCAACAACACCGAGACGAGGTCAGGAGGGCGACGAAAATAGGTCATACCAGCGACATTATAATAATAATGATAGGCAGACCCAGGGTAACAATAGGTATCAACAGAGAGAATACCAACAATGGAGAAATAATAGGAGAAATGAGGGACCCTACAGACGGTACGAAAATAACAATAATGAGAATCTACAGTGGCGTGAAAGGAGATACCAGAACCAGGGGGACTATCAAAATTATAGGAATGAATGGAACGACAGGCACGCCGAATCGCATCTTTACCTGGAAGAATTATACGCTAATGGAGGGGACGAACAAAAACATTGGGAACACGCAATTAATAGGAGGTCAAATCCAGACACTCACATTGAGGGGGCCGAGAGTTTATTGAAGCAGGAAGAGCGTCAGGGAAATACGCGACAGAAGGATGATGGTAGACACAGGGGTTGTAAAAAATCCCAATAATTGCAAAAGGACTCACGCTGAGAGAGCAACAGCCGGATTGTGAAGAAGGATGGGTCGTGGCACACATACGAGTGGATAGCTTTGCCGGAAGATTGCCTGGAGGAGATTGCAAAAACACGGAACGATGATATCAAACAACTACCTATTATTTATGCCATGATTGGTGGAATTAACGTGAGATGCTTAGTTGGCACGGGGTCACAAATCAGTCTTGTATCGGAGGCTTTGGTTCGAGAGTTGGGATGGAGTCAGAATTTTCCTGTGATTCCAGTACCGCAACTCAAGGTGAGGGGCGTTATTCCCGAAAGCACCGTCACTTGCAAACTTCAGGTTTTTATAGAATTGGATATATTAGACAATATATTTGGACAGACTTTTATCATAATGGCTGAAATGAATTTTAACATTATTCTGGGTGCAAATTTCATTTGTGACTACCAGGCAGTCATAGATTTGCACAATAATACAGTCAGTTTTAAGGAGTTTGATAAACTGAAGGATGTGGGCGTACACATGGATGAAATCACAACAGGGAAGGACGTGAGTTCATGGGCATTGGAGGCAATAGCAGAGGAGACAGAAGAGGAGGTACGAAAGGCGGAAGATGGCCTTATAGATGTGGCTGTTGTGGAATTAAATGAAGAGAGTGACTCTCAGGAGATATGGGCTTTACCAGCAGAAGGAGAAGACAGCGATACTCAGTTTGAAGAACTATTACAGGAGCGGCTCAGTGACATCCAACTAGGGGCTGAACATAGGAAGAAACTTGAGGAGATCTCAAGAAGACACAAGGCAGTGTTTGACACAGTTCCAGGGAAGATAATAAACTTTCAGTATTCTATGCAGGTGGAGGATTGGTCCCCATTTCGAAGTAAATTGTACCCTATACAAGAAAAACATCGGGAGCAGGTCAAAAGGATTATTGATGATATGTTGCAAGCTGGAGTGATTAAGAAGACTCCTACACCTTATTTAAATGCGATTTTTGGCTGTGACAAAACCGAATGGATCCATTAGACTTTGTCTAGACGCCGGAAATCAAAACATGCGCCTTATTTTTCCCGAGTATGACAGAGCGCCAATCATCAGAGACGTCTTAAAACGATTTAAGAACACGAGTATCTATTCATCCGTAGATCTGACGAGTTCGTTTCACCATATCGAACTGGATGAGAAGTCACAGCTTCTTACTGGCTTCTTGTTCGATAATCAGACATATTGCTTCGTCCGTATGCCCTTCGGCGTTAAAACAGCTGGATGCGCATTAATTCGAGACTTGGATCGGAACCTGACCGAAGAAGTCAAGGAAATGACGGTACGATATATTGACGATATACTCTTGGCATCAGATAACATCGAGACACATATTGAAAATTTGGATAAGCTTTTGGACAACCTTAGAACTGCAAACTTTAAAGTCAACTAGAAGAAATCCCATTTCTTCAAGAAAGAGATTTTATACTTGGGGCACATCATTGACCAGGAGGGAGTGAGACCAAACCCTGCGAAGTTAGAGGCAATAAAGAATTTCCCTACACCAACGAGAGTGAAACATATCAGAGCTTTCCTTGGCGTGACGGACTTCTTTAAGGAAAACTGCCCAGGATATACTGAAACCGTAGCACCTATGCAGGAGTTGCTGAAGAACAACAAATGGCTGTGGAACGCTGAATGTGAGAAGTCATTTCAAGAGACTAAATTATTACTGGAAAATTGTATCAAACTAGGTTACCCAGACTTTCAACGGAAATTTATTATCCAAGCGGATGCTTCCTAGGTTGGTATAGGAGTGATGTTATACCAAGAAGATCCAGCTAACCTTCAACATCGTGATTATTTAGCATTTGTGAGCCGCAGATTGCGTAAACACGAGCGCAACTATACGGTAACGGAACTCGAATTGTTGGCAATACTTCATGCTTTGCAATAATGGAAACGAATTGTATATGGTTATCCCATTGTTATTAGAACAGACCACAAAGCACTAACGTTCTTGTAAAGACATCTATAGCTAGCGAGCGTGTGACACGTTGGTCCATCTACATACAACAATTTAACATCGAAATTGAACACAGCCCAGGAAAAATGAATGTAATTCCGGATGTATTAAGCAGGAACCCCGAGCCTGATACCGAAGAAACAGCGATAGTACAGCATATTGAATTAACAGCAAAGGACCATGCATTCTTGGAGGAATTACGGGAGATACGACGAGAGCAGGAAGCAGAACCGTGGATGTACCAAATGATCCAGTACTATAAAAAGGAATTACAAGCAGGAACCCCAGCCTACAGAGAAGCAAAAGCCAAAGAAGGAAGATATGTCTACCTCAACAATTTACTGCATTAATGGATAGGTGAAGAACACACCAAATTACGTATTATGGTACCTGAACCATTACAAAGAGGACTTACTTGGCACACACATGAAAGCTTCGGTCACGTGGGAATTGACAAGGCACAGGCGACCATAGGAGAAACGTTTACATGGCCGCGAATGAGGACTACCATCTGTGACGTAATAAAGACTTGCGATCCCTGTCAGAGGACGAAGCCGAATAATTACTTAATGAGGCAGTATTCTAGACCATTGCTACCTCAGAAACCCTGCGAGCTTGTGGCCCTGGATTGTTTCGGTTCGATCCCGAAAGGTAGGCGAGGTTTCCGTCACTTACTAATGTGTATTGATGTGTTTTCTACGTTTGTTGTATCGTGCCCCATTCAGAAAACTACATCGAAACAAGTACTCAGTCGTATTCGAAATAGAGTTATTCCAATCCTTGGAAAACCAGAGTTTATATTGTCAGACCATGGAAGCTATTTTACGAGCGCCGAATTAAAGAAAGGTATGGAGGACTTGCATGTAAAACACATGTTTAGTAGCGTTCGTCACCCTCAAGCTAATCCTAGCGAACGCGCAATAAAATGCGTTACTAAATACTTAAGGAACTTTATTCCCAATGAACATCACAAGTGGGTAGACAGGATCAAAGATGTAGAGACCTGCCTGAATACAACTAGACATGAGTCGACAGGCCAGATTCCCATGGTCTTGCACATGAACGAATATCCAGTAAGATCGTGGAGCAACATCATCAATTGCCCACAAGATCCCATTGTTGATCATGAGTTGAGAATTGAGAGAACGAGAGTCCATATGAGAAACAGGCTGATCGCAGATTACGTCGTGTCAGAAATAAGAGGTATCACAGAGAACTATTAGTCAACGAGCTTGTATTAGTACGGAAACCAGCGACATCTGATCCAGAAAAGAAGGTATTCAACAAGTTCAGTCCAAAATTTATCGGACCCTTCTGTATTGTACGTAATCTTGGTAACAACGCATACAGAGTGAAAGAATTGAGTACAGGTACAATGCCTGTCTACAATGCGGCGAATTTAAAAGTGTATTTTACTAGCGAACCTTGGGAACCCAGAAATAATGCTGCAAATTGAATATATGGAAGTACTTTTGCACATCCAACTATACCGGGGTCAGTGAGTACGTCAGTTGAACGAGGAAGTTGGGAGCAGCCTGTTGTAGTCCAACACTAATGAGTTCTGACGATCATGATACAGCGAGTGATCGAGCGAGAGAGATAAGGATACTGGACAGGAGAGAGACTAGCCTTAGGCGATCAGACAAGCAGGCAGGCTTGGAATGTCTGAATGAATGAGGGAGCTGGAAGTAAACACGAGTGCGTGTTGACACTCCAACGACAGTGGCGGCTAGACTAAACTTATGAGAGGGAGATTTCTCTAGGATTGGCAGAAATGGATTACAGATGTTATGTGTTTTTTTTTAATCGACTATATGCTATGTTCGATTTTTTCCATGCAGGAGGATTGTGAACCCTTTATCCACAGGCTGTATAAAGGATTCTAATAAATTATTCATCATCTTTTGATACATTTCTACAGACAGCAGATATGAGAGCCAGACGGTGTTGGGAAATATTGGGAAATCAGTGGCCGAGAGGACACAATGGTTTAAGCTCCTGTGGTATTTTAGGAAGTAGCATAAATATTCATGACACATAGGACAGGTGCAACTTTTAGCGCGGAGATGGCTTGGATACGCACAATATTGCCTGTTGCTATGAGTGTTGGTGACAAGAAGAAAATCGAATGCTACGATGTAATTGGTCAATCATCATGTCAACCACTCCCTGTGGCAGAAATACAAGTAAAAGCGCGCAAAGATCTACAAGAGTCTGAACCAATAATATCAAGACGCCCTGTTTTAGCGGCAACTCGGCTTGGTAACGCACCCTGGTAGATTAACGCGGGAGTTATCTACGGATTAATTCCACGATCGATTCGAGCCAGCTAAAGCATAATCGTAACCTCCACATCGCTACGAACTCAATGATACCGATCGCATGCTAGTCTGATAACTATTATGGAATATTTTTCCATAAATCCCCTTCCACACCTACCCTAGCCAGTTACATGTATAATGATCCAGAAAGCTTCGAGAGAAGA
Source organism: Meconema thalassinum (assembly GCA_946902985.2). NCBI lineage: Eukaryota > Metazoa > Arthropoda > Insecta > Orthoptera > Tettigoniidae > Meconema > Meconema thalassinum. The sequence goes on from OX336394.1 coordinate 184,330,930, forward strand.
CACTTTCATTTGTGCGCCTGAGGACGCAACGTAGACTTTTTATTTGTGCGTCTGAGGATGTAACATTTACTTTTATTTGAGCTTTTGAGGAATTAAGGCAGTTACTCAGGTGACCGAGGACACGAGGCATACTCTGCAATATTTTTCATGTATTTGAACATGGAACAGTTTCGTCAAGTTATAAGTGTAAATTCAGTGATTTATTTGTAGTCCCAGTACTACCAGATAGGACCAGTTCATCGAAATAATTCACCAATAGACTGTCAAGGAATTTAGTACTTGATCGGTGAATTTAATAGGAAATATATCGTGTGTGTATCTGACAAAACTTTATTTAATTCAGCACGAGATGACGTCTAGGAACGAGAGCGGGTCTTGGAACCAGCAGGACATTTGCCAGAAGATTTCCATGACGAGCTACGCATCTTAAAGGAAAGATGCCCGCAGATGTTTCCTTGACGCTGTTTTAGAGGATTGAGTACAAATGAATTTATTTATTTATTAAATCAGCTATGATATTATGGGACATATTTTTGTAGATATTTGTTTGCTTGTTTGGTAATGTAGATTCCTAGTTCTTGTTTTACTGTCACATTAAGTATGGGACAAGCCGAGCGTTGTGTAATTTGTAAATATTGTGATTTGTGTTTGGTTCAACTATACGGGGCGACGAGCAGCTCGTGCTCGCATTCGCTTGCGTAAAGCGCGGTGAAGCATTAGAATTCGGAGGTATACCTTATAACAAAAATGGAACTGAATTAATTTTGAGATTAAAATAGAATTTGGAGGGTAAAGATTATTTGTGAGCAGAATTTATGACGGATCAGGATTATTTTTGATAGTTGCTTTCCCAGCAGATCTGAACGGGATGGCACTTTGCACCCGAGTTTTTGTTGTGTATTTTTTTAATATGTCTATGGACGCAATATTGGTTGATCTGGTTTGAGCCGACCCAGTTGGTATGATTATGAGGGTGTCAGTCCAAGCTTTTGGTGCGTAGTGTGATTTTTATGATGTGCTAGCGAGAATATATCATTGCGATTATTCTGACTTGCTCCACATCAGCCCAGTTCATAACCTCGCGAGGCTGGACTTGTGGTATATATTTGTGTTTTCTTGCCATCCAGGTGGATGAGTGAGATATGTTTGCGTTTCCAGATGGAACTTGCACCTAGCTTGAAGGACTGAGAGAGATAGTTGAGGCAGCGATGACTCATACAAGAGGGGCGCGCTAAAATCAGATAACGCGACTTGTCATTAGTAGCAGGCCAGGATCCTGTCCTTCAATTTAAGACGTTGTATAAAATTCACAAAACCTGATCGGTTATAATGAGTATTTGATTGATTAAAAGGGCATTGTCCATAGTTGTAAGGTAGCTTCTGAAACTCCTGTTTGTCTGGCGTTTTATAAAAATGTAAACATAGTTTTCAGCCGTCAGGCTTGTATTTTGTTGCTTTTGCTTCAATTCTTGTGTGTTTATTTTACGCGTTCAATGACCCCGTGTGGCATTAGGGTGTGCGAGGCTATGTTCCCAATTAGTGATGCGAGCGTTTTGGCCCATTTCTGGCATGTTTCTTTTTATTTCATGTGCTCTGGCACCAGCCAGAATCTCAGGGAGATTCTTCATCTTTTTGTATTATTAGATCTTGCATGTGTCAGTAGTAATTATAGTGTGTTAATTAAGGGTGGGTCCCATAGCCGTAGTGTGATTTAAAAGATGCAACTCCGTGAGCAACATGACTGTTTTCAGTTGTAAACGGACTCGCATCAATACCCATTTTCTTATTAACGAGCAATACAACACGCATTATATAACTTCTTGACCAGGAAAAATGGACTTGCATCCATATGTTGTGACGAGCGAGTTCTTATCGCTCAATTAGGTAGATTTCATTAGAAAGCTAACTATTGCAATGGATCCCATGTTTCGACTTCCGGAAAATTTCGACTTATCTTCGCGTTTCACATCCCCCAGACCCCAAAACCACCGTCAGTTCAAAAGTTTATATATAATTAATGTATGTATATATATATGTATATATGTATGTATATATATAGTATATCAGTTTCTTGTGGACACGATAACTGCCGTAATTTTGCACCAATCACTTTGAATTTTTTACATAATATGTATCCCCTGAAAATCTCGTTCGAGTTCGTTAATGGGCAAAATCGGTCAAAGGGGTTGAAAATGGGGGGCTTTTTTTTCGAAAAAGTGAAATATCGCTATAACTCTCTTAATACCTGAAATATTGAATCCATTCAAAGTTCATACTATGTGTCGGACAAGGCCCTAAAATTTATGTTTGAAAAGTTTTTTGATAGCACCAACCATTGACTAAAGGGGTGGGAAAAAGTGGGTTTTTCGGGAAACATTAATCGTATCTCTGTCAATAGGCACAATATCAAAACCGTACAAAATGGACAATATTCCTCCAATAATTACCTAAAACTTTTGTCTGAAAGAATTTTTGATATGACCGACCATTACGCCACGGGGTGAGCAAAATGATTTAAATTATAAGAAAATGCCAAGTACCAAGAGATGTTGCCATGACAACTTTACTTTTAATTGATAAGGGATGAGCCATTAGCAGTTGCTATGACAACGCCACTGCATGAGATAACATTCAGTTTTCCATCTGTCTGTGGGAAGCGACTTCGGTATCGGAACTGGTAGCATGCTGAACTTCTATGCCCAAGGTCGCGGGTTCAAACCCGGCTGAAGTCGTCGGATTTACTAAGAGCGCTAAAAAAAACTGAGTTTGCTTTCCTTCGGAGGGGAAGTTCCAACGTTCGTTGCGAGTTGATGGTTCCGGTGGCATCTAGTAGCCAAGTTCACAGCTAGGTGTCGTTGATGGTAATATTTTAGGTAGATTTCATTAGAAAGCTAACTATTGCAATGGGTACCATGTTTCGATTTCCGGAAAATTTCGACATATCTTCGCGTTTCACATCCCCCAGACCCAAAAACCACCGTCAGTTCAAAAGTTTATATATAATTTATGTATATATGTATCTTCTTCTTCTTCTTCTTCTTCTTCTTCTTCTTCTTCTTCTTAGAGTCATCCCGTAGGAACGGGGTCCGCTTTTTGGATCAATGCAAGCCATTTCTTGCGATCTAATGCTTCGCGTGATTTCAAGTTTCTTGATCGTAAATCGGCGTTAATGGTGTCGAGCCACCGCAATTTTGGTCTTCCACGCTGTCTCTGGCCGTCGACCGTTAGATGGTAAGCCGAGCCGATGACTGAACTTTGTGTTGCACAGACAACGTGCCCATACCAACGGAGTCTCCATTCCTGCATTTTCTCATTGATTGGAGCCACGCCAGCTGTATGTCGAATCGTTGTGTTGGGGATATGGTCGAGCAGAGAAATGTCTAATGATCTTCTCAGCATCCGCATTTCCTTGACATGAAGCGAGTGCTCAGCACTTCTAGGTGCTGGCCAACACTCGGTACCATATAATGCAACTGGTCTCACCATTGTGCGGTATATCTTTGATTTTAGGCGGATAGGCATCTTCTTATCACAAAGAACACCGGTGACATCTCTGAATCGTATCCAAGTCGCATTGATTCGTGCTCACACATCTTCATTCACAGAGCTGTCGCCATTCAATCGTGAGCCTAGGTATCGGAATGTATTTACCTTGGTAAGAGGAGCTCCATTAATACCTATAGTTCCAGGGGATGGAATCGCTTCGAGGTATTCAGTCTTGTGGATGTTCAAACGAAGACCATATCCTTGCAGACGATCATGCCATGTCTGCACTTGGGTTTCAAGATCCTTCCTGGAGTCTGCCGCAAGCATCACATCATCAGCGTATAGCAATGTCCATGGGACACACTTCTGCAGGTCTCGCGTTATGGAATTCATGACGATAACAAAGAGCAGGGGAGACAGAGCTGAACCTTGATGAGCCCCAACTGTCACAGGGAAGCTGTCAGTGAGTCCTGCAGGGCATCGCACGTGGCTTTTGGTGTTGTTGTATTATTATACAGTATTCTGCCTAGTGGCAGGTCCATGTCTTCGTACAGAGAATTTCTGATGCCAACGTTCCCGGTCTTCAGCTTCTTTCTTCAGTCTGCTGTAACTATTTCTATCTTTCATATCATCCAAATGTTGGATTCTTCTTCTTCCCCGTCCTGTCGTTCCTTTGATCTTACCTTCAATGACTTCATGTATGAGCCCCTCATGTCTAAGTATGTGCCCGATCCAGTTGGCCTTCCTCTGAAGAATTGAATTCAGAAAAGTTTTATTCTCACCTACTCTTCTCAGTACTGCATCGTTTGTCACCCGATCTGTCCACTTGATCTTCTCTATTCTCCTCCAGCACCACATTTCAAAACTTTCTAAGTATTTTCTTTCCCTTTTTCTCATTGTCCACGTCTCTGCCCCGTACAGCATTTTTATCCAGTTTATATACATTTCTGGAACTTGATGATCTCTGAGAGCGTACCAAATCATCTGGTGTGGTACTCGATCAAATGCCTTCTCGAGGTCAAGGAAAGCAAGATATAGTGGCCTCCTCTTCTCTCGGAATTTCTCCATCAGCTGGCGCACAGCAAAGATTGCGTCTATCGTGCCACATCCCTTGACAAACCCACATTGATTTGCTGAGAGCTGTACGATGTTCCTCAGCCTATTGTCTAGGATACGTTCGAATATTTTCATAGTGTGGGAGAGACGTCTAATTGGACGGTAATTGGTACATTCAGCTGGGTCACCCTTACCCTTAAAGATAGGTACTGTGATACTAGTTGACCAATCTGTAGGTATTTGACCTCAGAGAATAATTGAATTGAAGAACTCTGTCAGCCAGGTGGTCGCGTTGTCAGTAAGTTCTTCAATTTTCCAGATGAGTGCAGGAAGGTCATCTAGCCCTGGGGCCTTTCCATTTTTCATGCTACGAATGGCAACTTTGACTTCATCTTCAGTGATACAAGGTACTGGTCCAGCTGTAACATTGATGTCTGGTATTTGTGGGTGAGGGAATTCAGTGTTGAATACTTCACTAAATACTCTCGCCGACGGTGCAGAATCATCTTGCTATCGTGAAGTCGTCGACCATTCTTATCCTTCACACACATATAGTGTTCTATATCCTGACCTGCTCTACACCGTGCTCGGGCTAGTCGGTAGATAATTTTGTCTCCGTCATTAGTTGTCAGTTGATCATATAAATGTTTGTAGTGATCTACTTTAGCCTCAGCAACTGCTCTTTTTGCCTCCTTCTTGGTGGCTTTGTATTTCAGAAGATTCTCCTCAGTCGGTGATGTTCGCAACTGTTAAAAAGCGTTTTTTTTCATGCACCATTTCCTGTACCTTGTCTGTCCACAACCACGTCTGTTTATCAATTCTACGTGGCAGGGCTGTGTTACACCAGGCTCAGATTGAGCTATACTAGTTACGCAGTTGTTGAATGATGCCCAAGTATAATCCGTATTTACAGAATCAACTGGAGGGAACACAATATTCTCACTGAATGCCACTTTATGGTCTTGTAGCTTCCACCATTTGATTTTGGCATGACATTTCACATAGGGTTTTCTTATGTAACCTTTCATTCTAAGATCGGTAACTAGCAGTTTATGTTGAGGGGCTAAGCATTCAGATGGTATGACCTTAGTGTCTATGACAATGGGGAAATCTCTCCTACGAAGTAGTACATAGTCAATCTGAGTATTGTGCCCTCCGCTAGTGTAGGTGATCAAGTGTGATTTGCGTTTCTTAAAGAAGGTGTTAGTGATAATTAGATCATTTGCTTCAGCAAATTCAAGGATCCTGTTCCCGTCTTCATTTCTGAGATCATAGCCAAAATTTCCATGGCATTCATACCCCTCGCTGGTACTGCCAACATGTCCATTAAGATCTCCACAAAGTAGAAATAGGTCTTCTTCATTGCACGTTGTAACGGCATCTTGAATTTCGTTCCAGAATGTGTCTTTAGCTGTCTCATCACAGCCTGTCTGTGGGGCATACGCTGAAAATATATGTATACGGCGAGTTGGGGTGTCGATAACTGCTGACATGAGACGATCGGAGTAGCGATGTACAGCTGATACTTGGTTGCGAAGTTTTTCATTCACTACAATAGCGACTCCCTGACTATTAGTCGTACCATGATAGATCAACTTATACCCTTCTCCAATATCTCTAGATTTCTGCCCTTTCCACCGTGTCACTTGTAGACAAGCCAGATCTACGCAACGAGATTTTAGGATTACTGCCAATTCGCGACTGCGACCTGTCAATGTCCCAATGTTCCAGGAAGCAATATATATATATATGTATATCAGTTTCTTGTGGACACGATAACTGCCGTAATTTTGCACCAATCACTTTGAATTTTTACCGAATATGTACACCCATAAAATCTCGGTCGAGTTCGTTACTGGGCTAAATCAGTCGAAGGGGATGAAAATGGGGGACTTTTTTCGAAAAAATGAAATATTGCTATAACTCTCTTAATATGTGAAATATCAAATCAGTTCAAAGTTCATACTATGATCCGGATAAAGCTCAAAAAATTTATGTTTGAAACGTTTTTTGATAGCACCAACCATTGACCAAAGGGATGGGAAAAAGTGGGTTTTTCGGGAAACATTAATCATATCTCTGTTAATAGGCACAATATCAAAACCATACAAAATGGACAATATTTCCCTAATAATTACCTAAAACTTTTGTCTGAAAGAATTTTTGATATGACCCACCATTACGCCAAGGGATGAGAAAAATGATTTCGGAATTATAAGAAAATGCAAAGAGCTATCAGTGGTTGCCATGGCAACACTACTAAATTGATGAGGGATGAGCCATCAGACGTTGCCATGACAACGCACTTGCGCGAGATCAGATTCAGATTTCCATCTGACTAAGTGTGAAGCGGCTTCGGTGACGTAACTGGTAGCATGCTGAACTTCTATGCCCAAGGTCGCGGGTTCAAAGCCGGCCAAAGTCTTCAGATTTTCTAAGAGCGCTAAAAATCCCTCAGTATGCTTTCCTTTGGAGGGGAAGTTCCAACGTTCGTTGCGCGTTGCTGATTGCGGTGGCATCTAGTAGCCAAGTTCATGCCAGGTGTCGTTGACGGTAGTATCTGGAGCAACATTAGGAACTACTGCTTGAAATTGATCGTCTGCATTCCTTACCTGAATTACAGACTAATACAGCCATCACAATTCACACCGTTTATCAGACAGATTCTACACTCACCCAAAGTACACGGGGTTACATGACCGCGTTGTCGCAGCCCCTAAACTGAGGAACCAACCAACATCTCTGCGGGAGATATAATTTTGCATGAAGAAGTAACAGACCGTTACATAGTTACACATCAGTGTCGAAACCTTGCATAAGGACAGTGTGACCACAAGTATAAAAATGGACTCCAAATGACAAGAAGGTTACCGTCATCATATGACAATAGAATGTTTAAAATATGCATAAAATGACGAAAAACAAAGTTAATTACTCTCCAATTATAAAATACTTTCACGGAATAAATGAGGTCTGATCCTTCTACAAAAACCTGCATATTCTGCCTATTTTCGCCTATCCCCAAGTTTGTCCGGGGAATCTACCTCCGCCTTCCGGCGTGCCGAGAGGACTTTTTTTATGTTATGATTAATCATTTGTGTGAAGCTGTATTCACATTGTTTTGTTGATGGAGCGAGTCTTACCGCTCAGTAACATATTTATTTCTTAAGGGGGTGAAAGTCAGGGAGGATTTCTTTTTATTTATTATTATTATTATGCACATAAATTTTCTTTTATTCTACTTGTTATTCAATTTATTTCTAGTATAGCCTCTTTCATGGACCTTTCTATTCATTAGAGCATGTTATTTTTAAGCGAACTTTGCTGTGTAACGCAGTCAGGACTGAACACGACCCCGTAGATGAATCTTGAGAAAACCATGCTTTATTGAAGGGTGCATAGACAAGCTGGCACCACAAGTGGGGCTAGTTCGTTACTAGTTCACTGCTAGAACACGTTGGATAGTCAGCATAGACAAGCTGGCTTAGCCAACGTGGGGCCTTTCGCTGTTTTAGGCTTTTCTAGCGGATCATAGACAAGCTGGCGTTACCCTACTGATATATGGGACTGTTTGAAATCACCGGAAGTGATATTTTGTTAACGTAAATTACGGCGAAGAGAAATACCGCCAAGAAATTGGAATATAAAGTAGAATCACGAGTTTGCAAGTTAAATACGATTCACGTTTTGTTTATTGATGTAATTAGTAAAGTAATGTACGTGAAATCGGGCGCCCATTGATTAAATGTAAAATTAGATTTGTTTAGAAAGTCAAACTCATGAATATGTTAGGAGGCTGGTAGCCTTCAATGACAATTAATACTTTGTTAATTAGTCAGTGTTAACAGCAGATCTGGATAGTAATTTATGACTGAATATGTGCGGGGTTAACAATTTATTAAGTAAAATTAGAACCATTCAGTGATGATTGATTTGCGGGAGTAAAGGGAATAAGTTTAAATGAACTGAAAGTGGTCAAATAAAGTAAATGTATGTCAAGAATTATATATGTGTGTGTCAGGGAGACATTTGCATGCCATTCTCCTGTTTTCTCAGTGATATATATTTTTGTGTGTGATAATGGCAACATTAGCGGAGATCCAGGCGATCATTGAAAGTGCCACGGCACGAACCCAGAAACTATTAAAGGAACAGAGTGAAAATTTAGACATTAAATTAGCGGAACAAAATGAGTCATTTCAGACTTAAATGAATGACACTATAAAAACACAATTAGCGGAACAAAATGAGTCATTCCAGACTCAAATGAATTACACTATAACTAAACAATTAAACGAAGAGTCAGGCGAGTTTAAAACACAATTATCTGAACAGAAGGCACAATTATTTGAACAGAGTGAGTCATTAGAAATTAAATTGATTGAGCAGGGTAACTCATTACAAGCGCAAGTAAATGAAAATATAAACAAACAATTAGAAGCGCAAGAAAGTAGAAATACGAGTCAGTTAGCCACATTATCTGCAGAGATGAAAGAGTACACTACACAGCAGATGGTTCAATTCGCGCTTGATATAAGTAAGAATAACGACAAACAGCTAGGTCAGATACAAAAATTAGAGGACACCTTCAACCGTAAATTAAATGATTTGGACGAAACTGTATTAGCAAAACTAGCTCAGATAGAATTAGCATGCACGGTAAATTACAGAGAGGTTAAAACGGCACAGGATGGTCTTGAAAAGAGGTTTGATAAAATGGAGGAGGATTCTACGTTTATCCAGGGACAATTGTCAGCAGTAAATGAAAGTATTACGGGCCTGATAAAGGACATGGATAAATTAGAAATACAATCAGCAGAGCGATGGCAAAACCTAGAATCGGACCAGGATAATTTGAAGAGTACGATAGATGAGAATAATCTACGTCTAGAAGACAGGCTTGAGAAGATAGAATCGAATCAGGAGGACACGAAACAGCAGATGGAAGAAAAACTGGGAGCAATTAAAGATAGCATCAGAAAGGATTGGCGTAAGATGAGCAGCGACTCTAAAGAAGAACGGTTAACGATCATAAAGACCGTAGGTGATAATCATACGCGCCTTAAAGCACTTGAGGAAGAAATCAAGAGTAAAATGAAAGAACAGTCGGACAGAATCATAAAATCAGAGTTGCCTTCATTAGGACAGAACACGTAATTTCAGACAGAGCACACTCAAGATAAGGAAGATGACTCAGCAAGCCAGAGGGCAATTAGCGCGGCGAGTAGCCACGGACTGACAGGCAGCCCATTAGCGACTAACACAGAGGGATTTCACAACAACGTTGGAGGAACCTCTACTCCTCAACATGGCTATCAGCACCCTCAAGTCGTACAAGTAATTCGATCAAATGAATTTAAACCAAATAAATTCACAGAAAATTCTGGTGATACACCGAAGGCGTATCTTAAGAAGATGGATGACTATTTTAATGACAATAATATACCGCCCGCGCGTCGTTTAAGACTGATGGAACGATTTCTTTCGGGAAATGTACTTACGTGGTTCTTGAGCTTCAAGTATACTTTTGGAGGAATGGATGAGTTCAAGGATGCGTTTCTTAGAAAGTATCGGTCGGCTTCTCTACAACAAAGACTTAGAATGGAACTTTATTTGAGAAAATATCAGTCAACTCAGCAGACGAAATACTCAGATTTCTTTTCGTTACAATTGTTGAAATTTCGGGATCTGGATCATCCTTTAGAAGAATCGGAGCTGGTTATGACGATTGCACGGCAGTTGCCAGTTAATGTTCAGCAGGTGTTAGTGGCAGCAAACGTGGACACAGCGGTTCGAGCCGAACAAATCTTACGTCAGATTGACGAGACAACATCTCACTTGCAGCAGAGAGGGGGACGACAGCTGGAACTTGTAAACACAACGGAGGTGGTTAAACCCACTCAAGTACACACCAGGTCGCAGGCCACAAATACAAGTGTGTCAACAACACCGAGACGAGGTCAGGAGGGCGACGAAAATAGGTCATACCAGCGACATGATAATAATAATGATAGGCAGACCCAGGGCAACAATAGGTATCAACAGAGAGGATACCAACAATGGAGAAATAATAGAAGAAATGAGGGACCCTACAGACAGTACGAAAATAACAATAATGAGAATCGACAGTGGCGTGAAAGGAGATACCAGAACCAGGGGGACTATCAAAATTATAGGAATGAAAGAAACGACAGGCACGCCGAATCGCAGCGTAACTTGGAAGAATTACACGCTAATGGAGGGGACGAACAAAAACATTTGGAACACGCAATTAATAGGAGGTCAAATCCAGACACTCACATTGAGGGGGCTGAGAGTTTATTGAAGCAGGAAGAGCGTCAGGGAAATACGCGACGGAAGGATGATGGTAGTCGCGGGGGTTGTAAAAAAATCCCAATAATTGCAAAAGGACTCACCCTGAGACAGCAACAGCCGGATTGTGAAGAAGGATGGGTCGTAGCACACATACAAGAGTGGATAGCTTTGCCGGAAGATTACCTGGAGGAGATTGTAAAACCACGGAACGATGATATCAAACAACTACCTATTATTTATGCCAAGATTGGTGGAATTAACGTGAGATGCTTAGTTGGCACGGGGTCACAAATCAGTCTTGTATCGGAGGCTTTGGTTCGAGAGTTGGGACGGAGTCAGAATATTCCTGCGATTCCAGTACCACAACTCAAGGTGAGGGGCGTTGTTCCCGAACGCACCGTCACTTGCAAACGTCAGGTATTTATAGAATTGGATATATTAGACCATATATTTGGACAGACTTTTATTATAATGGCTAAAATGAATTTTAACATTATTCTGGGTGCAAATTTCATTTGTGACTACCAGGCAGTCATAGATTTGCACAATAATACAGTCAGTTTTAAGGAGTTTGATAAACTGAAGGATGTGGGCTTACACATGGATGAAATCACTACAGGGAAGGACGTGAGTTCATGGGCATTGGAGGCAATAGCAGAGGAGACAGAAGAGGAGGTACGAAAGGCGGAAGATGACCTTACAGATGTGGCTGTTGTGGAATTAAATGAAGAGAGTGACTCTCAGGAGATATGGGCTTTACCAGCAGAAGGAGAAGACAGCGATACTCAGTTTGAAGAACTATTACAGGAGCGGCTCAGTGACATCCAACTAGGGGCTGAACATAGGAAGAAACTTGAGGAGATCTCAAGAAGACACAAGGCAGTGTTTGACACAGTTCCAGGGAAGATAATAAACTTTCAGTATTCTATGCAGGTGGAGGATTGGTCCCCATTTCGAAGTAAATTTTACCCTATACCAGGAAAACATCGGGAGCAGGTCAAAAGGATTATTGATGATATGTTGCAATCTGGAGTGATTAAGAAGACTCCTACATCTTATTTAAATGCGATTTTGGCTGTGACAAAACCAAATGGATCCATTAGACTTTGTCTAGACGCCGGAAATCAAAACATGCGCCTTATTTTTCCCGAGTATGACAAAGCGCCATCATCAGAGACGTCTTAAAAGGATTTAAGAACAGGAGTATCTATTCATCCGTAGATCTGACGAGTTCGTTTCACCATATCGAACTGGATGAGAAGTCACAGCTTCTTACTGGCTTCTTGTTCGATAATCAGACATATTGCTTCGTCCGTATGCCCTTCGGCGTTAAAACAGCTGGATGCGCATTAATTCGTGCCTTGGATCGGAACCTGACCGAAGAAGTCAAGGAAATGACGGTACGATATATTGACGATATACTCTTGGCATCAGATAACATCGAGACACATATTGAAAATTTGGATAAGCTTTTGGACAACCTTAGAACTGCAAACTTTAAAGTCAACTAGAAGAAATCCCATTTCTTCAAGAAGGAGATTTTATACTTGGGGCACATCATTGACCAGGAGGGAGTGAGACCAAACCCTGCGAAGTTAGAGGAAATAAAGAATTTCCCTACACCAACGAGAGTGAAACATATCAGAGCTTTCCTTGGCGTGACGGACTTCTTTAAGGAAAACTGCCCAGGATATACTGAAACCGTAGCACCTATGCAGGAGTTGCTGAAGAACAACAAATGGCTGTGGAACGCTGAATGTGAGAAGTCATTTCAAGAGACTAAATTATTACTGGAAAATTGTATCAAAATAGGTTACCCAGACTTTCAACGGAAATTTATTATCCAAGCGGATGCTTCCATGGTTGGTATAGGAGTGATGTTATACCAAGAAGATACAGCTAACCTTCAACATCGTGATTATTTAGCATTTGTGAGCCGCAGATTGCGTAAACACGAGCGCAACTATACGGTAACGGAACTCGAATTGTTGGCAATACTTCATGCTTTGCAACAATGGAAACGAATTGTATATGGTAATCCCATTGTTATTAGAACAGACCACAAAGCACTAACGTTCTTGTTCAAGACATCTATGGCTAGCGAGCGTGTGACACGTTGGTCCATCTACATACAACAATTTAACATCGAAATTGAACACAGCCCAGGAAAAATGAATGTAATTCCGGATGAATTAAGCAGGAACCCCGAGCCTGATACCGAAGAAACAGCGATAGTACAGCATATTGAATTAACAGCAAAGGACCATGCATTCTTGGAGGAATTACGGGAGATACGACGAGAGCAGGAAGCAGAACCGTGGATGTACCAAATGATCCAGTACTATAAGAAGGAATTACAAGCAGGAACCCCAGCCTACAGAGAAGCAAAAGCCAAAGAAGGAAGATATGTCTACCTCAACAATTTACTGCATAAATGGATAGGTGAAGAACACACCAAATTACGTATCATGGTACCTGCATCATTACAAAGAGGACTTACTTGGCACATACATGAAAGCTTCGGTCACGTGGGAATTGACAAGGCACAGGCGACCATAGGAGAAACGTTTACATGGCCGCGAATGAGGACTACCATCTGTGACGTAATAAAGACTTGCGATCCCTGTCAGAGGACGAAGCCGAATAATTACTTAATGAGGCAGTATCCTAGACCATTGCTACCTCAGAAACCCCGCGAGCTTGTGGCCCTGGATTGTTTCGGTCCGACCCCGAAAGGTAGGCGAGGTTTCCGTCACTTACTAATGTGTATTGATGTGTTTTCCAAGTTTGTTGTATTGTGCCCCATTCAGAAAACTACATCGAAACAAGTACTCAGTCGTATTCGAAATAGAGTTATTCCAATCCTTGGAAAACCAGAGTTTATATTGTCGGACCATGGAAGCTATTTTACGAGCGCCGAATTCAAAAAAGGTATGGAGCACTTGGATGTAAAACACATGTTTATTAGCGTTCGTCACCCTCAAGCTAATCCTAGCGATCGCGCAATAAAATGCGTTACTAAATACTTAAGGATCCTTATTCCCAATGAACATCACAAGTGGGTAGACAGGATCAAAGACGTAGAGACCTGTATGAATATAACTAGACATGAGTCGACAGGCCAGATTCCCATGGTCTTGCACATGAACGAATATCCAGTAAGATCGTGGAGCAACATCATCAATTGCCCACAAATCCCATTGTTGGTCATGGGTTGAGAATTGAGAGAACGAGAGTCCATATGAGAAACCAGGCGGATCGCAGATTATGTCGTGTCAGAAATAAGAGGTATCACAGAGAACTATTAGTCAACGAGCTTGTATTAGTACGGAAACCAGCGACATCTGATCCAGAAAAGCAGGTATTCAACAAGTTCAGTCCAAAATTTATCGGACCCTTTTGTATTGTACGTAATCTTGGTAACAACGCATACAGAGTGAAAGAATTGGGTACAGGTACAATGTCTGTCTACAATGCGGCGAATTTAAAAGTGTATTTTACTAGCGAACCTTGGGAACGCAGGAATAATGCTGCAAATTGAATATATGGAAGTACTTTTGCACATCCAACTATGCGGTGGTCAGGGAGTACGTCAGTTGAACGAGGAAGTTGAGAGCAGCCTGTTGTGGTCAAACACTAATGAGCTCTGACGATCATGATACAGCGAGTGATCGAACGAGAGAGATAAGGATACTGGACTGGAGAGAGGCTAGCCTTAGGCGATCAGACAAGCAGGCAGGCTTGGAATGTCTGAATGAATGAGGGATCTGGAAGTAAACACGAGTGCGTGTTGACACTCCAACGACAGTGGCGGCTAGACTAAACTTATGAGAGGGGGATTTCTCTAGGATTGGCAGAAATGGATTACAGATGTTATGTGTTTTTTTTAAATCGACAATATGCTATGTTCGATTTTTTCCATGCAGGAGGATTGTGAAACCTTTATCCACAGGCAGTAAAACGGATTCTAATAAATTATTCATCATCTTTTGATACATTTCTACAGACAACAGATATGAGAGTCAGACGGTGTTGGGAAATATTGGGAAATCAGTGGCCGAGAGGACACAATGGTTTAAGCTCCTGTGGTATTTTAGGAAGTAGCATAAATATTCATGACACATAGGACAGGTGCAACTTTTAGCGCGGAGATGGCTTGGGTACGCACAATATGGCCTGTTGCTTTGAGTGTTGGCGCCAAGAAGAAAATCGAATGCTACGATGTAATTGGTCAAATATCGTGTCAACCACTCCCTGTGGCAGAAATACAAGTAAAAGCGCGCAAAGATCTACAAGAGTCTGAACCAATAATGTCAAGACGCCCTGTTTTAGCGGCAACTCGGCTTGGTAACGCACCCTTTTAGATTAACGCGGGAGTTATCTACGGATTAATTCCACGATCGATTCGAGCCAGCTAAAGCATAATCGTAACCTCCACATCGCTACGAACTCAATGATACCGATCGCATGCTAGTCTGATAACTATTATGGAATATTTTTCCATAAATCCCCTTCCACACCTACCCTAGCCAGTTACATGTATAATGATCCAGAAAGCTTCGAGAGAAGACACTTTCATTTGTGCGTCTGAGTACGTAACGTAGACTTTTATTTGTGCGTCTGAGGACGTAACATTGACTTTTATTTGAGCTTTTGAGGAAGTAAGGCCGTTACTCAGTTATCCGAGGACACGGGGCATACTCTGCAATATTTTTCATGTATTTGAACATGGAACAGTTTCGTCAAGTTATAAGTGTAAATTCAGTGATTTATTTGTAGTCCCAGTACTACCAGATAGGACCAGTTCATCGAAATAATTCACCAATAGACTGTCAAGGAATTTAGTACTTGATCGGTGAATTTAATAGGAAATATATCGTGTGTGTATCTGACAAAACTTTATTTAATTCAGCACGAGATGACGTCTAGGAACGAGACCGGATCTTGGAGCCAGCAGGACATTTGCCAAAAGATGTCGATGACGAGCTAAGCATCTTAAAGGAAAGATGGCTGCAGATCTTTCCTCGACGCTGTTTTAAAGGATTGAGTACAAATGAATTTATTTATTTATTAAATCAGCTATGGTATTATGGGACATATTTATGTAGATATTTGTTTGCTTGTTTGGTAATGTAGATTCCTAGTTCTTGTTTTACTGACACTTTAAGTATGGGACAAGCCGAGCGTTATGTAATTTGTAAATATTGTGATTTGTGTTTGGTTCAACTATACGGGGCGACGCGCAGCTCGTGCTCGCATTCGCTTGCGTAAATCGCGGTGAAGCATTAGAATTCGGAGGTATGCCTTATAACAAAAATGGAACTGAATTAATATTGAGATTAAAAATAGAATTTGGAGGGTAAAGATTATTTGTGAGCAGAATTTATGACCGATCAGGATTATTTTTGAAGTTGCTTTCCCAGCAGATCCTAACGGGATGGCACTTTGCACCCGAGTGAGATATGTTTGCGTTTCCAGATGGAACTTGCACCTAGCTTGAAGGACTGAGAGAGATAGTTGAGGCAGCGATGACTCGTACAAGAGGGGCGCGCTCAAATCAGATAACGCGACTTGTCATTAGTAGCAGGCCAGGATCCTGTACTTCAATTTAAGACGTTGTTTAAAATTCACAAAACCTGATCGGTTATAATGAGTATTTGATTGATTAAATGGGCATTGTCCATAGTTGTAAGGTAGCTTCTGAAACTTCTGTTTGACTGGCGTTTTATAAAAATGTAAACATAGTTTTCAGCCGTCAGGCTTGTATTTTGTTGCTTTTGCTTCAATTCTTGTGTGTTTATTTTACGCGTTCAATGACCCCGTGTGGCATTAGGGTGTGCGAGGCTATGTTCCCAATTTGTGATGCGAGCGTTTTGGCCTATTTCTGGCATGCTTTTTTTTATTTCATGTGCTCTGGCACCAGCCAGATTCTCAGGGAGATTCTTCATCTTTTTGTATTATTAGATCTTGCATGTGTCAGTAGTAATTATAGTGTGTTAATTAAGGGTGGGTCCCATAGCCGTAGTGTGATTTAAAAGATGCAACTCCGTGAGCAACATGACTGTTTTCAGTTGTAAACGGACTCGCATCAATACTCATTTTCTTATTAACGAGCAGTACAACACGCATTATATAACTTCTTTACCAGGAAAAATGGACTTGCATCCATATGTTGTGACGAGCGAGTTCTTACCGCTCAATTTTATGTTATGATTTATCATTTGTATGAAGCTGTATTCACATTGTTTTGTTGATGGAGCGAGTCTTACCGCTCAGTAACATATGTATTTCTTAAGGGGGTAAAAGTCAGGGAGGATTTCTTTTTATTTATTATTATTATTATTATTATTATTATTATGCACATAATTTTCAGTCATTAAATTTTCTTTTATTCTACTTGTTATTCATTTTATTTCTAGTATAGCCTCTCTCATGGACCTTTCTATTCAATAGAGCATGTTGTTTTTAAGCGAACTTTACTGTGTAACGCAGTCAGGACTGAACACGACCCCGTAGATGAATCTTGAGAAAACCATGCTTTATTGAAGGGTGCAATAGAAAGATATGAAGCATTTTTCTTTCTTTCTTAATTAACCATAATTGAAATCATCTCAGCCGGTCAACGGGGAACGTGATGGCGTGGTTGCTTAGCTGCTTGTCTTTCACCCGGACGGCCGGAGATCGAATCCGGGTGATAATTGGGTGGAATTTTCACTCGAAAAATCACATGTCGTCAGGAAGGGCATCCGGTCTTAAATCCCCAGCCAAGACCAAACTATGCCAGGTTGGCTCCGGCAACCCCCATCAATTGGGATACGCCGAGTATAGTAGTAGTTTTGGGGAGCGTGATGGTGCAGTGGCATTGCTGCTCGCCTTTCACCCGGACGGCCGGAGTTGGAATCCCGGTGTCAGCGGGGTGGAATTTTCAACTGAATAATCACGTGGCGTCAGGAAGGGCGTCCTGCCTTACATCCCCGGCCAAAACCAAACTGAGACAGGTTTGCTCCGGCGACCCCAATTAATTGGGAAAAGCCTAAGAAAGTTTTCTTTCATTAGGTCAACACGTAATAACCCCAATTATACCTGGTGTTTCTAAATTCACATTATAAGCTGTAAGGGCTTGTACTGGGGACCAAGGCGGTTAAGTTTAGCATAGGAACTTGTGTCCGGAAACGTGCCGTCTTCCCGCTATCCGCATGAAAACACTACGGCACACGTTCAAATATCCTGCAATTTTTGCGCCACTGACAAGACTACGTACGTCATTGAATGATCACCTGATGTCCCATATCCCTACAGGTGGTAACCCCTGCATTCGTTTACGAAATTTCACAGGTGTCGCTGACTTGATATTCTATAAAAACGTAGGCCTACTCAGGGCCGGATTTAAGAATATGCCGCCTATAGGCTTGCTTAATACATTTGTTTTATACAACAAAAGGATAGCGTTCATTGGCGTTTTGAACTTTTAAAAAAATAAAGTTCATTTAGTTTATATAAAACTACAATTTTAATGCTTTACATATTAAATTATATAGTGAAATTAGTAATCTATTTGTTAATTTTTACTTCTTTTAAGATTCGTTAAACAATGAAATGGGTTTCAAACTTCATTAATATTTTTCTTGGAGATCAGTGATCATTATTTTACACATATTTTTATATTTTAATACTAATGACTATCTCGTAATTGAAGAACTGTGTTCAATTTTAATTAAGTTGTCCTACATGGTGAAATGAAATTACTCAAAATGTAGTAAATGACTGGTTTATTTGTCGAAAAATATACAAACTTCTCAAAAAAACTCACCCCACGTAATCGTGATGTTCAAATTTACATAGATGTCTTAATGGCAAACTCGTTAATAATGTACTCATATGAAAGTGTTTTGTTGTATTTGTGAATTTGTATTATGTTATAGTTTTAGAATGTAGGCTATGTGTAAGGACTAAAACATATTTTTAAGTAACATGTATTCTTAAATTCGTACGGAAAATATTATTAACGTCTGAAATACTTCATTATTGCTTTTCAATAAATTGCCTATCTGCCGTCCCTGAGACTTTGCCGCTCTAGGCAGCAGCCTACTTAGCCTATTTAGAAATACGGCCCTGTGCCTACTGCATGAGTTCATGGACGATGTGCCATTGCATGTGCGTCAAAACAAGTGGTTTCAGCACGATAGCTTTAATTGCGATACGAGATCATCTGCACCACAGATTTGGGCAACAGTGGATAGGTCATGGTGGCCATGTTGCTTGCCTGTATGTTCACCCGACTTGACACCGCTAGACAACTACAGGGTCATCAATTTAAGTATCGCATCCGATACCGATTACAGCGCGGCAAGCTCTCGCGCTGACACCCGCTCGCTGGCCGGTAAAAAGTGCGCGACTTCTCCCCACTACTTCGCGTTAACATAGTCATTTAATAGCAATTTCTAGTGAAAATGATTATCTACAAACTTACCTGGTTTTACAAGAAATGTTCAAAGTGTTGTCCGTCAGCTCGCAAGCAAGCCTGGCACCTCGTAAACAAGTTTCTAGTCACACGGCGAATTTCTTCCTGGGTGATGTTCGTTATAGCTTTGCGAATATTTTCTTTTAACTCCTCACTTGTGTAAGGATTGTTTGCATATACCTTTCCTTTCAGCATTCCCCAGAGGTAATAATCACATGGATTTAAATCGGGTGATCTGGCGGGATAATTAACTATACGGTCATTGAAAACTTCCCGTATTACTGCCAAGGAGTGATTAGCTGTGTGCGCCGTTGCATTATCTTGCATGAAGTAACCATTGTTCTTTTCTTCGTCCGTGAGTTCATGAAAGAACGGCCTTATGATTAGGTCAATGTAACGGTTAGAATTAATTGTTTCGTGGAAAAATATAGGTCCTATAATTCTGCGAGAAGTTATCGCACACCACACTCCAACTTTCACATCATGAAGCGGCCGGACATGCAACCGATGTGGATTTTCAGTGCTCCAGTAGCGATTGTTTTGGCTGTTCACATTCACGGATATCAGGATATTTCCGAATGAATCGAAAACGGCACTCTCTAACGGAAGAATACTTCGCATAAGAAAGCACAATGAATACACGTTGTTCTATAGAAAACATCACTTCGCATAACAAAACACAATGAATACTCGTTGTTGTATAGAAAATATCGCTTTAAGGCAACACATAAACTGTAAAATTGCCCCGAGACTGCACTGTATGTTAGGTCAAATCAACTAGCACTTCACAAGCTTGATTACGCCGGAGATACTGACAGCTTATTGCAACATTGCCGATCGCAGCGCACGTGTTCATTGCGGGGAGAACGCCAAGGCCACCTTGACCAGCCTAGCGGCCGCATCTGCCAAGGCCACCTTGACCGGCCTAGCGGCCGCATCTGCCAAGGCCACCTTCACTGGCCTAGCGGCGCGTACATGCGGGAAATAAAATGATGACCCGGTACCTGTGGGGTCTGATGAAAACCTTGATTTACGAGAACCTTGCGGAAATCGTGGAAGACTGGCGTGAGTTATGGCCGCGGCAGATATTGAACGACCTGGGATGTGTACCAGAACATGGTACGGAGGTACGGTGTCTGTGTTGACGTCGGTGGTTGTCACATCGAGCCCCACCTGTATTTGGGACCAGAAGACAAGCAGCAGGAGTCGGACAGAGCGCCGAAAATACGGGTGCTGTGAACGTGTGCTGTGGTGGTTTCTAGCGTGTAGTGGAGGGGGGGGGGGGGGGGGTGACGGTACACGGACACAAATTCGTATGCTAAAGGTTACCGCCTTGGTCCCCACTACAAGCCCTCAAAGTCTGCAATGGTAGCATGCTGAGTTTCTATGCCCAAGATCACGGGTTCAAACCTGCCGAAGCCGTCGGATTTTTTTATGAGCGTTAAAAATCACTCAGTATGCCTTCCCTTGGCAGGGAAGTAAAGCCGGTGGGCGTATGTCATAGATTGATGGCATGTAATAGTAAATTATACAACAAGCCTATAATGGCAATAATTAATTACCATTTTAGGAGAGTTGCATACGACTGTTTATGTTCGACGTATTTTAATGTTCTAACATAAATATTCATTAATATCTGTCAAGATTTCGCCAGTTTTATGTACTGAACAGAGTGCATGGGACGCAGAGAATACCTAGTATTCGACTATGGCCTCCTCGAATACCTCACTATGACACTCGCCACGCAGTGAAATTTAAAATAGGAGGCCGTTGAAGTCAGCCCAGGTACGATGCTATCCATACCTAATTGGTCACACAACTGTTTCTTGAGCTCTGATTGGTGGGAGAAACTGTATCATAATGAAAACTTGTACTATAATGAGCCTCATTATAGTACAGTTTTCTGACATATAATATTTACATTTCGCCATGGTCGAAAATAAAAGAGCCTTCCCTAACTTCAATTGTGTGAAGCTAAATTTGTAGGTTCGATTTGATTAACGCCCTATTAGTTCCAACGTTCGTCGCCAGGTGCCAGTAGCGGTGGCATCTAGCAGCCAAATTCACAGTTAGGTGTCGTTAACGGCAGTATTTGGTAGCAAAAGTAGGAACTACTTGAAATTGATCGTCTGCTGTCCTTACCTGAATTACAGACTAATACAGCCATCACAATTAACACTGGTTATCAGACAGATTCTACACACACCCGAAGTACACGGAGCTATATGATCACGTTGTCGCAATCCCTAAACTGAGAAACCGACCAGTCTGAAATGGGAATATTGAAACATACACTTAGGACTTAACTTTACGATATGGACATCACAAATACAGATGCACTAGGTCAGACTCGAAACGGCATTACTCTGATTTCGAGCGTCACACGACCACTCTGAGTTACGCCTGGCGGCAGCCTGTGCACTTGTAACTTCTTGTTGTTACTGGCCCATCGAGGACTTCAATCTTCTGTGGTTCATTCCTCAGCCCGAGAATTAGGTAGATGCGACCCAGGAGGCCACACGACATTATTATTTATTTATTTAAGCGAAAATTCCCCTACAGGAGAGCGATTAAACTTGGATCGCATGATGTCATTTGGAGGTGTGTCTCCTCCGCTCCTCCCAAAATCTCTTCATTCGTGCGGAATGCTCCCTCTTCCTCTCATCCGTCCACTTTTTTCCAGGTTGACATAATGATATTGGTTCAATCTTAACATTCACGATTTTTGTCTGGCACTCAGTTCGGTCTTCGAAATGTTGTATACTGATAACTTGTAAGTCTCTCTGTACCTCTTTAAGCCATTCTCTGCCACATTTGCTCTGTGTTATGATACCGAGAAGTTTCTTGGGCAATCTGGAGGTGGCCATCCTATGGATGTGAGTGTAAAATTTGACTCTGCGTTTTCTAATTTCGTCTGTTATCGTAATGGTGTTTTGATAGAGTTCAGTACTAGGTCTCTTCATCCAAATGCAGTTTCTGTTGATGGCTCCGTAGATCTTCCGGATGATTTTTCGTTCTTACTTTTCCAGTTCCCTAATCTTGGAATGACCATCAATTACTATTGTTTCAGCCGCATAAGTTGCTTCTGGAAGAATAACTGTTTTATAATGTCGTAATTTGGCGTTTGCCGAAATGCATCTCATGTTGTAATGGGCCCACGTTAGCCTGTAGGCCTTCTGGAGCTTAGTGATTCTGTCTTCGATATTATTATTATTATTATAATTAGTTCTTGATATTGTTGTTCTTGTTGATTGATTTTAGCGACTTGGGTCATCTTGATCATCATCCCCGTGTACTGAGCGTGTGTTTAATTTTGTTTGATAACCTGTATTTTTGTGGTGAAGGTGATAGTGTGTGTGACTGCATTGTTGTATTAGGGTAAGGGATAAGGATTGGTACCCCGGGATTTATATAAGGCACAATCCTGATATTTTCCTAGAGGAATTTTCGAGAAACCCATGGAATTTTACACTAAATATAACCTCTTTTAGCGCAGTGATTCGAAATTCTGGTCTCCGTATCAGTTTCAGCTATGCAGCGTGGTCGTAATGGACAATTTAATAGACACGGGGTATGCTTGTATCTGGGATCAGCATTTACGAGATGGTGGTCAAGGCCTTGAACTAGATTGCATCTCAACACTGACCAGGAGAGGATGTGTGAAGTTACGGGAATCTATCTCTCTGATGGCTGGGAGTGGTATTAGAACCAATTTATCTACCGCTTTAACGGAAGAAAGGAATGAAAAACATTTTTTTTATAGATTTAATGAAACGCATGGCTAAGTTAAGCTGTGATGGAATCTATGAGACGAAACGAGGCCTCACGTAGTGTGACAGTGGGCTATTCTAGACCGGTGTTACATTATGAGAGCAGTGTTGCCAATTCCTTAATCCTGAGCAGATTTATTCTAAAGAGAGCGCTACAAATTAGACAGAGTCTGCGGTGGCAAATATTTTTATCTGCGACAAAACACGGAGCGCATTCCTTCCGCATGGCACTTGGCAAGGTTCCTCTTCCTCCCGCTGCCAAGTGTCCCGAATGTGCGCACCATCGTATCCATTGGATACTGCTCTCGCAACAATCAGCAACGCCGATTTGCGGGACGAAACATCTAGGGCATCATCTGTCTCAAGGACATGGTGATATATCACACAAGTCAACACGAATTTTGAAACTGGGTTCTGTATGTCTGATTTTAATTTTGCATGCCTAACTAATGAAAGACAAAATAGTTTTATCTAATAAAGTTTGCTTTTGTAGCTAACACAAAGAAAGTTCAAATTTGAAGGAAATTCACTATTTTTATATGTTCAAACGAAAACAAACGTTAATTGATATATTTACATCAAGTTTCTTTACAAAAATATATATACAACATTAATCTACAAATCAAAAAAAGATATGTATACACACAAGCTTTAAAAATGAATATTTGTGTACTTCTTCTGTGTGGGTACGAACGTTCTCCTATTAGCCCCAAATGAAATCACACATCATGTTCTCATTATATTGTCCATAATAACGTTGCTCAAAGTCCATCACTTCTTGGTGAAAACGTTCCCCTTGCTCTTCTGAATATCTGTAGATTGGTCCAAGTGAGCATTTAACATGTGTAGCCAACTTTAAGGGACATTCTGCAACCCATGAGTTTAAAGTTCTCAAGCAGAGTGGAAATAAGCTTGCTTTTAATTCTCAGTTGTCTTATTTCCAAGGATACCGGGTGAGTTGGCCATGGTCGTTACGGCGTGACTGCTGGCAGTCGCTCACATCCGGGAGGCGAGGATGTTCGAATCCCCCCGCCGGCAATCTTGAAGATGGTCTTCTGTGGTTTCCCATCTTCCTTCCAGGCAAATGCCGGGGTTGGTCCCTAACTATAGGCCACAACCGCTACCTTCCAACTCCTTGACCTTCCATTCCAACTTTCCTCCCCAACGGTACTTGTAGCTCACCCATTGGGTGTCCGTCTCGAAGCAGCTACAAAAACTGGCGAGCCGAACATGTCCTCGGACACTCCCGGCACTAAAAGCCATACGCAAAAAAAAATCCAAGGAAGCCATGGATCACTGCCTAAAGGCAGTACCGTGCTTGTTGTTCGTGGGTGTAAATTAATTGTAGAAATTCTTCACTGGTCATTAGTTTCTTTATTTACTGACAGTCGAAAATACCAGCTTTCATTTTAGCTTGTGACAATTCAGGAAAGAAAGTCTATAAATATTTAAAAGCTTCCAGAATCTTGACGAAGAGCCTTTACAAACGGCTTCATGAGACCTAATTTTATATGCAACTATAATTATCATTGCATAAAGTGCAAAAGCAAACTTTATTAATTATGAATGGCGTCTTTGGTTACTGTTCCATGTAGACAGTCAGAATATATACATTACAAGAGTTTAGTGCTTTTCAGTCGGTCAACACGAATGTACCCAAAAGAGCTGGGTTTCGCCCTAATCCTGGAATAAATTACATGAGATTGACTGAAAAGCACTAAACTCTTGTTTACTAAGGCAACACTGAAAAAATGGGTTCAAACTCTACAATATATGCAATAAATAATAGACTCAACACAAAATGTTTTTTGTTGACTTGTGGAATTAAGGTTCAGATGTTGGTTTAATAGAATACACAGAAAAACATTTTAGGCAAATCCATGCATTTAAATCTTGTCCATGTTGCATCAAACTCAACTTTGCCTTTTGCAGTCACTGCAGTAAACGAATGCCATTTCTTATTGGTTTAACTACGGCTTGCTTCTGGAGGGGCCCGAGAAGAGCCAAAATTACATTGTGGATGAAGACTCGGGCAAGATAAACGTAATTATACACCATACACTATATTGTAAAAGTTATGGATGCCCGGGCAAAGTGTACTCGGGGATCGCAGAAAAAGATTTACATCATTGACCGAGATTTGGTTGGTTAGTTCGTTCCTTAGTTCAGGGGCTGCGACTACGCGGTTATGTAGCCCCGTGTACTTAGGTGTGTGTAGGATTTGTCTGATAACCGGTGTTAATTGTGATGGCTGTATTAGTATGTGGTATCTGTGATTCAGGTAGAAGGACTGCAGACCATCAATTTTTCAAGTAGTTCCTACTTTTGCTACCAAATGCTGCCATCCACGACACCTAGCTGCAGACTTGGCTACTAGATGCCATCGGAACCAGCACCTGGCAACGAACGTTGGAGCTAATATAGCGTTAGCAAACTCACCTACAAATCTTAGCTTCCAGAAGTGTACCTAGTGGAAGGTTCTTTTCCATGCCATAAATCTATGACATGGGACCACCGGCTTTACCTCGCCCCCGAAGGAAGGCGTACTGAGGGATTGACCGAGAGTAAGATGGATGAAACCCAGTGTGGCTTTAGACCATAACGAAGATGTCAAGATCAAATTTTTAGTATGCGCCGAGTCAATGAGAAATGCTACGAGAGAAATGTTTGTTTTCTTTAGATCTAGAGAACGCGTACAATAAATTAGGCCTACGTAGGGGGAAGATGCTGATCATCCTGAAGGATTGTGTTATCGCGGGAGGGCTGCTACAGACAATCAAAAGTATTTATGTTGATAATCAAGCTGCATTGTGAGAGTTGACGTAGAGTGAATTCTTGGTTCCAGATTGTTTCAGGAATGAGGCCTCTCACCCCTACTACTTATTTTATATATGGGCCATTTGCTGAAGGGCATAAACTGGCTGGGTTGGATTCAATCAGATGAAAACCAGGTAAGCAAGTTAGCCTAGGCTAATGACTTGGTTGAAATGACGAACTCCGTCGAAAACGTACAGGCAAATATGTTAGCATTCGAACAGAAATGCATGGAATATGGTATTTTAATAACCATTTATGTTCGACCCTCACTATTATGTGTTTGAAAACTGTATCATAATGATGGTCATTATAACACCGTTTTTCATTACGATACAGTTTCTCCAGCCAATCAGAGCTCGTTCATTGACCAATTAGGTAACGATAATTTCGCGCATGCGCTCAAAATCCAACATGTCGGACATAAACACAACATCGAACTATAATAAATTACCGACATGGAATACCCACCGTCCATATGTTCGCGTAAATAAACTGGCGAATATGAGACAAGAAATAGCACAGTACCTTAAAATCACTAACACTAATTTCTACACAGCGCATTGTTTTCAAATGACTACGGTGACAATATTACTGAGCGACGGCTGATGTAAACATATGGCTGCATATGGCATTGCAAGCCCACAGAGCGCATGCGTCGGCCGTTCAAAGCTCTTGAAAGACGAAGGTATAACACCCAACGCTCGCTCTGCGATCACAAAATTCCAGTAGCTGACTCTCAACAGATATTTATGAATATTTATGTTAAAACATATAATAAAGTTATAATTATCGTCGAACATAAACAGTCGTATGCAACTCGCCTATAATGGTAATTAAGACACTCGTATGGAAATTATAAAACTCGCATACGCTCGTTTTATAAAAATACTCGTGTCTTAATTATAGCCATTATAGGCTCGTTGCATAATGTACTATTCTAAAACTAAGGTTTTGTTGGTAGAGAAGACACGCATCAAAATTCA
This sequence comes from Meconema thalassinum, assembly GCA_946902985.2. NCBI lineage: Eukaryota > Metazoa > Arthropoda > Insecta > Orthoptera > Tettigoniidae > Meconema > Meconema thalassinum. The sequence continues at coordinate 184,357,818 of OX336394.1, forward strand.
ATGCCAGGAAGGAGAATCTAAATTAGAGCAGGTGGACCTATTAAGTATTTAGGCTGTGTATTCTCTCAGGATGGTAGAATGGGAAAAGGAATAAAGTCTAAGTGTAGAAAAGCCAATGCAGTGAGTCCTTAGTTGATATCTAGAGTTTTTTTTTCAAGAAAAACGTTAGTGTAGGCGACTTCGATGGCGTAGTTTATAGCACGCTGAGCTTCTTTGTCCAAGGTCGCGGGTTCAAACCCGGCCTAAGTCGTCGGAATTTTAAGAGCATTGAAAATACCTCAGTATGCCATCCTTCGGAGGGGAAGTAAAGCTGGCGGGTCCATGTCATAGATTTATAGCATGTAAAAGAACCTTCCATTAACTAAACTTGTGTGACGCAAAATTTTAAAGTTAGTTTTGATAAATGCACTTAACTTCCAAAGTTCGTCACCAGGTGCTGGTTGCGATGGTATATAGTAGTTGCCAAGTTCAAAGCTGGGTGTCATGGACGGTAGTATTTTGAAGCGAAAGTAGGAACTACCTGCAATTATCGTCTGCAGTCCTTACTTGAATTAAAAATAGTTATCACGCACTAATACAGTCATCACAATTAACACCGATTATCAGACAGATTCTACACACACACAAAGTACACGGGGCTACATGACCGCGTTGTCGCAGCCCCTAAACTAAGGAACCAACCAACCGAAGTTAGTATAGCGACGAAACTGTTCCTACATTGCTCAGTATTTAGACCGATCTTGTTGTATGGAAATGAGAGCTGGGTAGATACAGGATATCTGAAACATAAGTTAGAGGTAACTGATATGACGGTAGCACAAATGATTGCTGGGACAAATAGATGGGAGCAATGGCAGGAGGGTACTCTTAATGAGGATATAAAAGCTAGGCCTATGTTAGAAATGAACATGTTGAAACTGTTCGTATAAACAGACTCATATGTTTGGGTCATGTGAAGAGAATGGAGGAGGGGAGATTACCCAGGAGGTTAATGAGTTTGGTTGTAGAGGGTAAGAGAAGCAGAGGTAGACCTAGGAGGCGATAGTTGAAAGTCTGTTCGCAGAGTCTAGATATTGCCGTAAATACTTGCACGTGATCACTTGTCTGCCTGGACATGGAAACATGCCCAGTTCACGTCATCTGCTCTGCCAGACAGGGGTAGCCAAGAAGCTCCGAGATCAGTAGTCAAGGCGTAGCCCTAGAAAAGACAAGACTTGCTGCACTGTATACTGTTGCCTTTCATAAGCAGTTAAGAACTAATTAATTAATTAAATACATACATGAACAATAAATAAACGGCGCTGTAGCATGTAACCGATAAGTCAGCCCGCTTCACATGTAGGCTATACACAGCACTGAAGTTGGCGTACGTTCAACAGGCATTGCACCCCTTGCGGGCAGTCCTGCAATCATGTGTACAACTGTGTTCAGGGGCGGATCTAGGGCAGGGCGAGGAGGGCGACCGCCCAGGGCCCCGCGGTTTTGGGGGCCCCGCGCCATGGATTTTTAGCCTATTTTCAATTTTGAAAAAAAAAATAGGCTTATGAGATCACCTTTTGTCCGTGTGAGTGTGCGTGTGTGTGTGTGTGTGTGTGTGTGTGTGAGTGTCTCGCGTGTGTGTGTGTGTGTGTGTGTCCCCAATAAATTCTAAACGGCTGGAGCGATTTCAATAAAACTCGGTAAGTTCATAGCACTATTCCGGGCGACCCCGACCGTGCCCTTCAAATTTTGTTAAGTCTCACCAATCCAACATGGCGGCTGTGCGAAATATTACACCAGCATTCAATATCTCCGAAACTATTACCGATATCACCCTGGAATGTTTTACGTTGATATAGGGAACTACTAGAAGTTCACCTATGTGACTCATGAAAAACTGGTAACTACAAAACCAACATGGCGGCCAAGCGAAGTTGCGACGCTTAAATAGACGTTTCTAGCGATTTAACCAACCAAACGCAATAAAACTAGGTACAGTATATGTGTATACACATTGTAATGCACCGATATTTAACTTCGTTCTATTGTTTACATAACCACAAGATGGCGGCTGTGCGAAATATTTCATCGGCATTCTATATCTCAGAAACGATTAGCGTTATCACCCTGAAATTTTGTACGGAGATAAAGGGAACTACTGGAATTTCATCTATAAGATTTTCAAAAACCGATTAATTACAAAACGAACATGGCGGCCAAGCGAATTTGAAAATTTAAATAGACCTTTCTCGTGATTTTATGATCCAAACGCAATGAAACTTGGTACAGGAAATGTTTATACACATTATAATGCACTGGTATCTAATTAATTTCAATTGTTTACATAACCTCAAGATGGCGGCTGTGCGAATTTTAAAATTACGTTTTTATTTCTTGTGTCGTAATCATACGATCGAAGTGAAAGTTTGAATAATGAACCTACGCAATAATTTTCCTTTAATGGTACATGACTCTATGACCTATACATTTAACAATCCAACATGGCGACCATCCGATATATTTAGACGGCTCTGAATATCAACGAATCTATTATAGCAGTCAAACTGAATATTTTTATGTTCATAGGGGCTATGAACATAAGTTCACCTATAGGACTTTCAATAACTTGGTGATCACAAATCCAACATGGCGGTGACGCGAAGTATAAATATTCACATGGACGATTCTCGCAATTAAACCATCCGAGTGCAGTGAAACTTGGTACAGTAAATCCTTATACGAATGTTAATCCAATGGCATCTATTTTTTCAATTGTTTCCATAACCAAAAGATGGCAGCTGTGCGAAATTTTAAAACCTCGTTGTTACTTCTTGTGTCCTAATCATGCGATTGAAGTTTGAATACTACACGTACACAATAATCTTCATGTAACAGTACATATCTCTAGGACCTACATATATAAAGTCCAACATGGCGATCGTCCGAAATATTTAGTCGGTTCTCAATATCTACGAATCTATTACAGCAATCGAACTGAAATGTTGTATGTTGATAGTGGCAGTTAACATAATTAGGATATATGGAAATAGGCTGTATAGTTCTTCACGGAACTACTTGTTTAAATTTATTTAATTAATTAATTAATTAATTAATTATACTTTTCAAACTAATTTATAATTCATATTCCTTTTTTCAGTGCAGCTAGACCACCCGTGACCGTTTATCAAGTTTAGATTTCGGTGAAATAATAGAAGACTTCGCCCGGGAAAAAAGTCGCAAAGTAATATTTTAATATTTCATAGTTTACATAATCTTCTTCAAGGGGACTTAAATGTTTCTTTCATATTAATAAAAAAAACTGTAGTGTATTCAAAATATTGTAACTATTCTTTATTTTATTATTATTACCGAACTATTTTCCATTTGATTTGATATTTTCTTATTTCCTATTGTGGGCCCCACATTATCATATCGCCCAGGGCCCCGCAAGGCCTGGGTCCGCCACTGACTGTGTTTACTTCCACTATCTCGACTCGACGAACAGACTTTAGATTCAGTGTTGAGCGATTTCAAAGTGAGAGGTGTCGAAGCAGAGGAGGCTAAGAGGGGATCATGGAGTCGACTTTCGTCCTCTTTCCGTCAGTGACTCTGACAACGTGGATACCGCGCCGCTCGAATAGTATTAGTTAGGAGGTGAACTCAGCTCCACCCGATGGATAAGGCTAGAGTTAATGACGCGTTTCCAGGAAGATAGGAATGCTGGGTGAACATAAATGAGCTCAACCCAGGAAACATCAACATGGAAAGTATCTTAGCATGTTTCTATGAATACTAATTTATGGTTACTGCACCTCGCAAGAAGTAACTCGCTCTAGCAATGTAAATGTCGCTACGCCGTGACGGTGCCAAAATGTTGGACTAAGATATTCCAACTTGGAAAGAATCGCCTTGAGTTAGGTGGGCATATCTCCAAATATATGATTGCAATTCGGTAATAAAAATAATGTATTGAACAACATCAAAGGATACCGAAGAGGTTGGAAGAAATCAAGGCTTGTAAGTTTATAGCAATGACGGTGAACGAACTCATATCCGGAAACACGTCGTGGGTCAGTAATGTCTCGCACATTATTCCCGTTTCAACGGGGTCGGGGATAATAATAATAATAATAATAATAATAATAATAATATCAACTCCACCTGCAGTAACTACTGGGTGGATTGAGTAGCTCAGTAGTTTCTGTTGCCGGTCCCAAGCCCGGAGAAAGGAGGAGGGTTGGCTCTAAGCCGTAAAATAGCAAATCCACTGGCGTTTGTTCGGCATCCGACGGCCAGTGGTCAGCGTCTGTTCCTCTAGTTGAGGCGGCTGTACTTAAATCTTCTCGAACTCAAAAATCGAGTCGTATACTTGTGGTCTCAATTGAGACCACCACAAACACTCAAAACTCAACTTGAGCGCATGATGGAAGAGACGATCATAGAATCACTACCCCAGGCACCAGTCGATGGACTGGACTCACCTGATCATCGGATTCTGGGGGATCAGGGTCACCATGCGGAGAAGAATCGGAGCTTCTCAAGAACTCTTCATACTCTCAAGACCAGACGTAAACATTTTGTTGGCACGCTTAACGTTAACACCCTCACTAAGACGGGTAAGCTAAAGCAACTTCTCAACACCTTGGAAAAATTTGAATTAAAAATCACTGCGCTCCAGGAGACACGCTTCACGGATGAAGAACACTTCAACACAGAGAATTTCCGAATCTACAAGGGAAAACTTCCCATCAAAATTAATGACAACTTACCTCTCTTGGGAACAGGATTCGCCGTACACAATTCTGTGCTTGATTCGATCATCGACTTTACTTCTCCAACCGAGAGAGTCTCTTTACTATCAGTAAAATCAGCTAATAAAGCTTACACGCTGATCAACGTGCACGCCCCTACAAATCAACACAATAAAACTCATCCTGAAACCGTGGACAATTTCTGGGAAACTTTGGAAGAAACAACCAATAACATACCAAGACACCATGTGAAAATTTTATTAGGTGATTTTAACGCACAGTTAGGGAAAGAAAGGAAATTCAAGGATATCACAGGCCCTCATACTAAACACAAACGTACCAACAAAAATGGGGAAAGATTAATTGACTTCTGTAGAAACTTTGGACTTAAAATCATGAGCACCCAATTTCAAAAACCTGCACATAAATTGACCACATGGAGATCACCCAGTCTTAAACAGGGTGAGTACCAAATTGACCATGTCGCAATCTCCAAGAAAAACATAAAAGAAATTTTGAACGTCAGGGCTCGTAAAGGCGTCTTTGAATCAGATCATTATCTTCTCCAAATAAAGACAAAATTCCAACCAAATAGAAGACCAAAACGCCCACGAAAAAATTTCAGACCAGATCCGGAATATCTGAAACTCCACAAGGAAGAAATCATTTTGCAAATCAATCAGGAGGAATCAATAGACTGGAGAATACTAACGGGGAGAATTCAGGAAGCCATGAAGCTAGGACAACCACCTCGCTCCAGAAAACATCGCTGGTGGAACACAATTTGCGATCAAGCAGTTGACAATCGCATAATGGCTTGGAAAAAAATTCACAGTAGCCAAACAAAGGAAAACTGGGAGAACTTTCTTACCACTCAAAAACAGGCCTCAAAAATAATTAGGAAAGAAAAACGAAGGTATGACAACAACAGACTCCACGAAATCCAGCAGGATTTCACCAAAAATAATACTAGAAATTTCTACAAGACATTTAGAGAAAATCTACGGGGATACCAAGCACCCAGTCTGTGCTTCATGAGACACGACGGCTCATTGGAAACTAACTCCAAAAATAATTGCAAACTATTAGCCCAATATTTCAACTCTCTTCTTAACTGTGAACCACCTCTAGTAAAACTTGTCTTCTCTCCTCTGGTATTCATACACTTGGACTCGCAAGCCCCCGACATTGAAGAAATTACGGAGAAATCACTAAGCTCCAGATGGCCTACAGGCTAACGTGGACCCATTACAACAAGAAATGCATTTCGACAAACGCCAAATTACGACATTATAAAACAGTTATTCTTCCAGAAGCAACATATGCGGCTGAAACAATAGTAATCGATGGTCATTCCAAGATTAGGGAACTGGAAAAGCAGGAACGAAAAATTCTCCGGAAGATCTACGGAGCAATCAACAGAAACGGCATTTGGATGAAGAGACCTAGTACTGAACTCTATCAAAACACCATTACGATAACAGACGAAATTAGAAAACGCAGAGCCAAATTTTACACTCACATCCACAGGATGACCACCTCCAGATTGCCCAAGAAACTACTCAGTATCATAACACAGAGCAAATGCGGCACAGAATGGCTTAAAGAGGTACAAAGAGACTTACAAATTATCAGCATAGAAAATTTCGAAGACCGAACTGAGTGCCAGACGAAAATCGCGAATGTTAAGTTCGAACCAAGATCAGTACGACAACCTGGGAAGAGTGGACGGATGAGAGGAAGAGGGAACATTCCGCGAGAATGAAGAGATTTTGGGAGGAGCGGAGGAGACACGCCTCCAAATGACGTCATGTGATCCAAGTTTAGTCGCTCTCCTGTAGGGGAATTTTCGCTTAATAAATAAATAAAATAATATCGTGTGGCCTCGGGTGCATGGTGAAAACTTGGTTATTTGACGCACATTGGCAGCTTGCATGTCAATTTTTGTTGTTGTTCCTTGGAGCGCTATGAAAGTCAAGGAGGTTAGATATCTAAGCTCCTTGACACTAAAGCGCTTTCTAGTAGAGAAACGAGGAACTGTTGTGTTGGCGGAATATCCCGTGATTAACTGAATTCAAATGGGTTCTTTAACATGCCAACAACGTATGACATGCGTGTCATGATTTTTGTCGCCTTACAAAAATCACTTACAATGACCAGGAGATAGTCAGCAAGATTGGGGTTGGTAGACCGACAGGATAACCACTCACCCACCTTGGCAAGCTGGGTTAAGGATGAGAAGCGATGAATATTTTATGTAGCCTAGCGGGTGGTTTTTATGGCCAGATGCTTTTCCTGATGTCAAACTCAAGTGAGGAGTTAATGAGAGATGAGATGAATGAAGACGAATGAAAACAAAAATGCTGAGTTTTAATTCACTGGCCGTGAAAGCCAATATACCGTCTTTTTTGAAGCCTTTATAGGGAGGTGAATAGCTGCTTGATCTTTTAGCTCTCGCAGTAAAGAAAAACTGGTGCGCTTCATAAGAAGGGAGGTAGTGCACAGTTCGCTACTCCTGTAGGGGGTCCGAGCATGGACACCGCGAGCCCACTGATGAGCCAGCTTGGTGAGCCTAGGCGAAACCCAACACAAGACACGGCATAAACCTCGAAAAATTGCTGTGTTTTTAATTCACTGGCCGTGGATGTCAATATACCATCTTTTTAAGACTAATGAAATTTGGCAAGAAGTTGGAAGGCCATGGCAGTGGCATTTGTCTGGAGTTGAAAATGGGAACCCATGGAAAACATTTTCAAGACCGGCCGACGGGACGGTGGGGTTTGAAACCACGTCTACTGACAATGAGTCCACACTTGGTCTTATGGCCTAGCGCTACACTTAAGCGAGCATAGTCAACGTACTAATATACAGTACTCGTCTAAATTTAAAAGTGCTTAGTTCCTAGCATTCTTGGCTGTCACCGCGGAGGCCTGGGTTCGATTCCTGACTCTGCCAAAAAATTAATTCTGGTCTGAAGGCTCGAACGGGGTGTACTCAGCCACGTGAGCCAAACGGGAGAAGAGATGGGTTCGAATCCTACCTCAACCATCCTGGAAGTGGTTATCCGTGGTTTCCTATTGCTACTCCAGGCAAATGCCGGCATGGTTTCTAATTTAAGGGCACGATGAACTCCTTCCCAATCCTAACCTGAAATACATATACACACAATACTACAGCCATCACAATAGCGCAGGTTATCATACACATTTGCCTGGAGAGGGTGTAGAATTGGGCGAGGAATAAACCGCACCCAGGACAGCCCCTGGAAGCGCCAGGAATCGAACCTCCGAACTCCGGACTTGCTGTAGCTGACCTCACGGCCATAATGCATGGTTAAGCCGAGGAGTAAGGAGAAGAAAGAACAAGGTAAAGCAGTTGAGTGTAATTTAAATATCACGCGATTATTGTGCTTACTGTTTTTCTCATCATTTGAGGTACTCGTCATCGTGATCATTGATCCCCGTGTACTTGGTTATGTGTAATACTTTGTTTGATATCCTACATTATTGTGTTGGCTGTTTTAGATGACATTACTGACAAATGTATGGGGCGTCGTGAATTTACGTGAGAAACGGACAGCAAAGGCTTGTATTTTTACTTGTCCATAAATAATAAATATAATAAAAATAAATATTGTTGTTGATTCCCTCAATATATTGTATCTATTAATATTTGAATAACAGTCTAAAAACCGAAAGACAAAGGAAAATTTGGGATGGCAAATACATTTCCAGGAGAGGATTGCAATTAAGGCGTACACGAGAACGTCGTATGTTTCATTAGATACATTTATGATTTTACAGTTGATGATTCACACGTGCTGGGTTGATATTCATCGTAGAAACAGGGAAAGCAGTAATATCATTGGCATCTATCACACGCTATAAACACCGCATTTTTAGAATTACATTGTTGTTTTTTAAAGTTGCTACAGAAAAACAAAATACATATAGGCTATGGCTCATACATCGCCCGACCCACGCCAAAAATGCAACTTTTCTGTAAATGCTTGACCATCTGGAGCTACCACTTCTGTCACTTTCGTTTCTGACCAAACACTGCTCATATCATAAATTTGGATGAAATCGTCGATGATGAATAGGCGTGATCTCCTAGTTAGTTATTGAGTACATTCAGTTTAAGGTTTAGCATTATGATTAGACAAGTGCAGCCTGAGCCATTTAAAAACATTTTATGAGCATATGTATGCATGAAACTTGCAAAACCTGTGTTCATAAAATAAATAAATAAATTAGACTTTAATCTCAAGATTTCATCCAAAGGCACCATTTCAAACGAATATGGATACTTAAAAAAAAAAAACAACAACAAACACTACGTGGAGGGACACAATGGGGCTCACATCCAGAGACTATTCGCACTTCTGCAATGGCATTGTGCTTTTCTACTGCTGAATTTGCTTCCCCAGTCTGGTACAGGTCATCTCATGCCAGACAGGTAGATACAGCTCTGAATGAAACCTGCAGGTTGATAACAGGTTAGTTAAAACCTACCCCAACAGATAAGCTCTACTACCTGGCTGGAATGGCACCACCTTGAGTACGCAGAGAGGTGGCTGCCAACAGGGAGAGGCTGAGAGTGGAAGAGGACAACGCCCATCCACTGCATGGATATAATCTTCCTCAGCAATGGCTGAGGTCCCGAAAGAGCTTCCTGAGGACATCTGAGATGCTCATCGTCTCACCGGAGAAGGCAAGGATGTATTTATGGAAGAAGATGACCCCTCACGACTGCGGTTGGATGCCAGTAGCTGAAGAACTACCAGCCGGACACAACGAAAGCTGGTTGGTGTGGAAGTCCCTCAACAGGTTGCGATCAGGAGTTGGAAGATCCCGAGACAATCTGTGGAGACGGGGCCTCAGTACATGTGACACGTCTTGCGAAAGTGGACAAGAACAAACCACAAGACACATGCTTCACTGCCCTCTGAGCCCTTCATCTTGTGGAGAGGAAGATATCTTGCTGGCCACACCGAGTGCCTTGGATGTTGCTCAGTATTGGGCACGTGCTACATATCTATAGACAATTTCACCCCTATATGTAAAGGAACTGTAAATTTGTATGTTTCCAACACGAGAAAAACAATACTAAGTGGAAGTATCTGAACTACGAATCCCAACTCTCATTCTGAGAATCACACATACTGGGGTACGGTAAGATACGACTCGTTACACCAGTAACCTATCATCCGCTCTGGATAAGAATGTAAGAGCCTTCATTTTGGCAGATTTAGTTCACAATCATAATGGTTTAAGGAGCGAAGTGAGTGAAAACAAAGTAATACAACATATCTTACTCGCTAGACATAAATGAAACATAACTGTCAACTTTTATATTCAGCCATGTAACGCATGGCTCTATTTTTCTGTTGTTTACATCGGCAGCTAGAGAGAAAGAGAGAGAGAGAGAGCTGTATCATAATACATTAAGGCTTCCACTAACGCTCTGCAACTAGAGTGTATACTCTACCACTAGCTTGGTTGTTTCGTGAATGGAAACAAATCATCTAGTAGGGCTGGTACTTTTAATCGATTAATTTATTTCAGATTTCGATTAATCGATTAATCGAAACAAAAATCAATTACCACAAAAACGATTAATCGATTATTCGATTATTCAATTTATCGATTGCAGGGTTTGTCGTTTAATTTTAAATTATTTGATTATTAATCGATTAACCGAACATCGATTATTACCAAGTCTAGTTTAAAGTCCTCCTTATAATTTCTAACAAATTACTATCACATCTTCCACTGGTCATGGAAGTGGTGGTGGAGGTAACGGTGGGAGTGTAAGGAGGGGTGGGGGAAGTGGGAGTGGGCGAAGAAGCGGGGGTGGAAATTGTTTTTTTAAGGGACTAAACATATAGGTTATCTGCCCTTAAAACAGGAGTGGTAAAAGAGAGGAGTCCGGCAGAATTGAGTGGAAGTAATGCCAGAGTCAAATAAAGTACCGTGTTCGCCAAGCCTCATTCCACTAGATTTGAGGCCCTGGGGGCAATTCCCACTTGCAATCACATAATATTAGAACAGGACAAATCTCTGATGAAATTGCGATCATCCCGCATTATTTATGCACTTTTATTTCAAGGTAATGGTGTGCTATCTCAGCCAAGGTCATCTTAATAGAACCTGGGAAAATCATAATTTAAATTTCACATCACTAATTACACCGACCTGGTTAGCTCACAAGCTAACCTTATGATTCGGACATATAAAACGATTTTTCTACCAACATGTTTGTAATGTTAAAAAAATGATTATCATGCGCGCCTCTGCAGCGTAGGCAGAATAGGATACGCCTATCTGTGCAGTTTGAGAAATAAAGCATCCATTACCTATTGTAGTTATTCTTTTCTAGTTATATCCACTTATGAAACATTTTGCATTATTTATAAGTCGTTCGGCTCCATGGCTAATTGGTTAGCGTGCTAGGCTTTGGCCTAAAGGGTCCCGTGTTCGATTCCCGGCTGGGCCACTAGGGATTTTAATCCCGTGGCCCGGGGACTGGTTGTATGTGGAGTCTTGATCATCACTTCTTCCTCATAATGACGCGCAGGTCGCCCATAGATGTCGACTAGAATGACCTGCACTCGGCCTCCCAGGAAGCCACACGAAAAAGAAAAATGTAAGTCTGCCTCATTGCGTAGTGGTTAGCATTTTTGGCTGCCACCGTGGAGTCCCGGGTTCGATTTCCGGCTCTGCCAAGAAATTTAATTATGTGTTGAGGGTTGGAACGGGGTATACCCAGACTTGCGAGACAATATTAATAGGAGGCGGGTTCTATTCCTACCTCAGCCATCCTAGAATTGGTTTTATGTGGTTTCCCATTTCTTACCCAGGCAAATGATGGGATGTTACCTAATGTAAGGCCATGGTCGCTTCCTGCCCAAATCCTTCCTTGATTACATATACACACATTAGTACAAACATCACAGTAACACAGATACATTCTACACACACACACACACACACACACACACACACAAGTACACGAGTGTACATGAGTACGATGTTGCAAAGCCCCTAAAAAGAATCAACATCAATCGTCAATCATCAGCATCATTTATATTGTTTGAAAGGATCAGAATGTTTCAAACTGTTCGCTCTCAAGCAAGTCTGCTAGCTTTTTTATAAGTTGAGTGGCAATCCTTTGCACACGACTCGAGAGTGACACACGTGTTGTAACAAAATCTCTTCGTAAGGCAGGCAAGGTAAGAACTTGCCTAGTTGATTAGCTGCAGAGTGCTCGGCCCTTGAATGAGCATACAACAAACAGCCCGGTTTCTAAACTCCAGAAAATCTTCCAGGTTTTTACCCTGTCAATTTCAGGTCTTAACTTTGGTGCACCATATAACGTTCATCAGCGGGCTCTTGGGGCACCGGGCCCAGACATTCACAGACACGTGGTATATTTTCTCTAGTTTAATTACTTGCCCATGGAAGCCCAGTCTTAATCCATAGTCAACGCATGCGTACAGCGTTCGGCCAGCAAGATAAGATCCAGTCAGTCCTCGCCGATCGGCATCGAAAATTGCCAATAGCTAACAACACCCTGCTGTCAATGTTGTGAACAATCTACACGTAAAATACTATACATATTTTGTAATTTGTGTTAGTAAATATTAATTTACCCTTCGTACTCGGTGAGTTTTGAACATTTTTTGTTACCGGAAGTAATTAGCCACCGGACATGTGACTTCGGTAATATCTATATTTGAGTTGATGAGTTTCAAAAGTTAACATGTCCAGGAAGTTGAACTTCGCGTAAATGACAAAAAACGTCCAGAAGGTTTCCTTATCAAGTTATGATTTTTTAAATAATTCCTAAAATTGGTATAATTATTAGGAATTATATGTGAAAGTTTCAGAAATCTGTAGAATATTACTATGTAAAAAACGAAGAAAATACTATGGACATGATAAGTTTTGGAACATGTTTACGCTGGACTTGGTATAGACTGGACAAGTTTACTTATGCAACAAACTGTTTTCTCGTAATTCTTATGTTTTTAGTTGCATACATTTATTTTGCACACTCTTTGGAAACATATAGTTAACAATATCTCAACTGATTGCTTATAAATTTAGTTTCACATTTTTATTTCACAACATTCTATGTTGGTACCGTAGTATTTTAACATAAGAATCAGTCATTGTGGGTTTTTAGTCCTAAAAATGATATGCTACAGATACTTTTATAATAAATGACTAAAACTTCTAAACACACATATCTCTCTAACATTTCCCTTTTAAATTTAAGAACGTGGACATGTTGAGCTATGGAACAGACTAGCTCGTAAACATGTTAGGTTTTGGAAATGACTGCAATACTAAACACTACAAGACATGTCAAGTTATGGAATTTATCACTTTGCCCTCATAAACTCACTGCGTCAGAGATACAGAAACTGGCATTATCTCATTTTTGTATCGTTGTGGACATGTTGAGTTTTGGAACTCATCAACTCATTTATAAAATTGGAGTTTTTTTTCTGTCTGTCTGTCTCATTTTATAACTCGAGAACGTCTCAACAGTGAGATTTAGTTTCGATACTAAGGCAATTGCTTTTCGTCTATTAGGTTTACATAATATATTGGCAACTCCAGCTATCTGATATGACATCTAGCGGTAAAAATGAGAAACTTACCAAGTAGGGTACATTTGTCACGTGGTGACTGTTTGTATATGGTTTCTTGTATTCGTAAGCAGATCGAGGTAAATTCTTCGTGTCTTTATACATAAGTAATAAGTTTTACTCGTTGATGGAGTGTAAAATTAGTAAAAGCAAAGTATATTGCTCAGTTTACGGCTGTAAGTCGATGCATAAGAGGGCTGCGGATATAAGTTTTCATCACTTTCCAAAAGATGTAAATAGCAATAGCCGAAAGGTGACGATACCAAATAAATACGGGCAACAGGAGCGGGTTGGACCACTCACCACTACACTCACTGACGACAGGACGGGTTGTTTACTGTTACGCCGAGCCAAGCCGCTCCAAGACAGCCAAGTACAACCAAGCTTCATCAGTCAGGTATCCTTCCCCCTCCCTAGTTCATTTCCGATTATCCTACCAACCGCCATCACCTCGCTCTGCGATATCCGAGCCATTGCACTACGAGTCATATAGGCCTAATTTGACTTCGCAGGGTAAATATCTACTCTGCGAGACCCTGCTACCAATCCGATATTCAACACCAAACCCACCAGCTAACCATCCAAATCAAGCAATTCCTGTGTCCCCCGAGTTTTAATACAAGTTAAACTCATCCCTCGCCCTACCAAGCAGCAAATAATTTCTACAGTCTATGGTACAGTGAGCAAACTGAAATATAGCTTTTAAACGTAACAGCGCCATGACTCGAACTGCTCAAAAACAAATACCAGCAGACAACCGATGCTTGATAATATGCAATTGACACATAAAATCCCGTGGAACACACAAATTAGATCCCGTGTATCGCACAGTTATACATATATACAATCAAAAATAACACTGTCATTATTTTAGGGACCACATTTACTGATTATAACCGAAAAATATAAAAGTGTTCCATATCAAACGCGTGTTATTGAGTATTTTTACCCTACTTATCCAGACGACCGCAGCGCCCCAACTGTTAGTTTGAGTTGCCAATTCCATTGGAGAATGGGTTTATTGGGTAATTAGTCAACAGTGCTCGATTGTGTGTAATTATTTTTGCCTCTGTGAAGTTATCAATATGAAGGAAGTTTTTTATGTTGTACCTGTAATTAATTTTAAGCCACCTGGGGGATATGGTTTAGAAATTAGAGTTAATGTACCTCGAGGTCGATGCTGTTTTGTCGCAAAGTATTGTTTATTCTTTTATGGATAGTTTTGTATCAAGCCAGTATGAGCATATATACTTATGCATAATTTGTATTGGGTAAGTTATTTTTATCCAGTATACCCGGGATTCAGCAGCCCCTTCCAATATCGTTTGCTGTAGTCACATCGAGGGAAAAATAATAGGGTTCAGTATCGTTTGCAGGATATGCTTGTAGTGCATTAGTACCATACGGGATGCAAGCGACCTTTCTGCCAACACGCGTTAGTTGGGTTGCAGCAAACTATATTGGAAGAGGCAGCTGAGTCACTCGGTATTATTTATTGCATGTGATCGTGTGAGTCCGAGACCAGCGTGATGTACTTATCACAAGAGCTGTGACAAGCGCTGATAACTGTTAGACTGATAACAGTCTGATCCAAGCTACTATGGATCTGCAAATCCACCAGAAATATAGAAAGCAGGGAAAGCTCGTAAGATGCAGGGTAAACATCCAACGTCTTAAGTAATATAACGTTAAATCGAAGTTACATGAACTCATTGGTGGAAATCTGTCCGATGATTATCCAGAAAACGTAGGACAACACTGGCAAGTGTTCAAGTCAGTAATAATCTCAGCCTGCGAACAGTCACCAAGCGTTACTGAGAAGAAACATCAAGATTGGTTTGATGATAATTGCCAAGAACTGCAATGGCTTGTAAGGAAAGAAGGGGAAAGCTCTGAATGCCTGGAAAAATTACCCTAAATATGCTTCCAAAAACCAAATTTTATCAAGAGGCCAAACTGAAATCCAAGGGAGAACTTCAGTACTGACAAACCTTTGATGGGTATATAAATCACAGGAAATGCAGTACCTAGCTGAGACCAAAAATACATAGACTTTCTTCAGTGCAACAAAAGCTGTCTATGAACCATCCCACCACGCCGTAAATCCTCTAAAACAAAACAATGATACTGAACTTCTCCGAAACAGTTGTTCAAACAACTCCTGCTGGAGGGAACATTTTGACAAAATACTCTACAAGGATAGCCAAGTTGATGATAGCATAAGTTTCTCAGAGACTAGTAAAAAATCACCTTGTTGAAAGTCCCTCCCTACTAGAAGTTGAAATTACAATTGATCAACTCAAGAATAGCAAGCAGCAGGCATATATGACATTCCAGCTGAACTATTTAAGGAAAGGGGTAATGTACTAGTTAACCACACTCACAAGCTCTTTGACAAGTTATGGAAAACAAACGATCTTGGATGATCTCACGAATACTGTGATAGTAAACTTATTTAAATTGGGGAACAGAGCGCAATGTGACGACTTTTGTGCAATATTCCTACTTTTTGTAGCTGTGAAACGTATTGCCATCCAATGGTCTTAAGCCATTGGTAAAAGAATCGCTGCCTGAAACTCAATGTGGATATGACAGGTTATCAGACAAATTACACACACATCCCAGTACACGGAGATACATGACCACGATGTCACAAACTATTGGTGGAGCCGCCAAATACACGATCTCAGGCGCCTTTAGCACTCTCATCCAGACACACAAGTGGTAGAGAAAGGAAGGAAGGAAGCTTGTAATTTAACGTGACCGTTAATCTCGAGATCATGAGCCACGGGCCCTCCTTTTTACGTGGAATCCGAACCACAGGACATGGCATCAAGTGGTAGAGAGCTGGAACCAAACATAATATTCAGTAAGATCACAGGTCGAACATCATACAGTCATAAGAAACATACTGAGCAATATTTGCTTTTATCATTGTATACAGGGTGTATTCGTGACGATGTTACAAACTTTCAGGGTTGATGAAGGAAGGAAAATAGATCCATTTGCGATAAGGACCCATAGACCGGAAACCATCGAGTCAACAGTTTAATAATTATCGCAATTGTTTAACGACCGTCCTCAATCTAGTTCTTAACAGACGCCGGGGTGACGGAATTTCGTCCAACAGGATTTCTTTAACGTGCCAGAAGCCGAAGATAAGGGGTTGGCACGTGTAAACACCCGTAAATACCACCGACGTGTGCAAATAAACGGTATTAAATGAGTAGCATTTTGCTTATAACTTGTTACTCGATCGTTTCCGTACTATGGTTCATTAACTCACATTGATCCATTTACATTCCTCCATCTTCACTGAAAGTTTGTAACATGACATGAATGTCATACATTGTTGGTATGTTAAAGAGCCAATTTGAATTCAGTAGGCCGTGTTCATAATGGCAAAATTAATCTCGGGATATTCCGCCAACACAAAGTTCCTCCATTCTCTACTAGAAAGCGCTATAGTGTCAAGGAACTTAGATATCTAACCTCCTTGACTTTCATAGTGTTCCAAGAAACGACGAGATTCGACATGCAAGCGGCCCTCTGGGTG
This sequence comes from Meconema thalassinum, assembly GCA_946902985.2. Lineage (NCBI taxonomy): Eukaryota > Metazoa > Arthropoda > Insecta > Orthoptera > Tettigoniidae > Meconema > Meconema thalassinum. Next base: position 184,374,763 of record OX336394.1, read on the forward strand.
TCAATTAACAATGCCTGCACCCGGCACCGAGGCCATACCATATTATTATTATTATATTATTAATAGTTAACAGTTGTGTTTGGTTGTTTCGTTGGTTCCATAGTTTAGGGGCTGTGACAACGCGGTCATGTAGCCCCGTGTACTTTGGGTGTGTGTAGAATTTGTCTGATAACCAGTGTTAATTGTGATGACTGTATTAGTGTGTGATATCTGTTTTTAATTCAAGTAAGGAATGAAAATCCACAGCCTGCGTCCAGTCTCCAACCGGGTCAGGAATGGAATGAATGAAGCCCCCATCTAGCGGCGAGGATATGAACTGTGCCGGCTGCCGAGGCCTGACGCACTCCTCTGGAGCAATGATTAAATGAATGACATATGAAATGAAATGATAGTGGAGAGTGTTGCTGGAATGAAATTTTGACAGGGAAAACCGGAGTACCCGGAGAAAAACCTCTCTGCCTCCGTTTTGTCCAGCACAGATCTCACATGGAGTGACCGGGATTTGAACCACGGACCCAGCGGTGAGAGGCCGGCGTGCTGCCGCCTAAGCCACGGAGGCTTGTAATTCAAGTAAGGACTGCAGAAAAAAGATTTTAGTGGTTCCTACTTTCGCTACCAAATGCTACCGTCCACGACACCTAGCCATGAACTTGGCTACTACTAGATGCCATCGCAACCAGTGCCTGGTGACGAACGTTGGAACTTAAGAGCATTAATCAAACCTAACCTACAAATTTTGCTCCACACAAGTTAAGTTAAAGGAAGGTTCTTCTACATGCCATATATCTATCACATGTGTCCGCCGGCTTTACTTCCCCTCCGAAGGAAGGCACACTGAGAATGTTACAAACATGTGACCAGTAACTCTCGCCATTGATACAGCCCAGCTACAAAACAATAACCATCAATCACCACATTAATAAATCAACTGAAAGAGTGGGGTTAATACGGATTTATACGACCAATACCATTAACAACAGTGCCCAGAAACACAAAAGCAAAATGAAATCATCCAACAATGAACCATCAGGAAAATAAATTGCAAACGACCTGCAATCGTTTCATCATTCATCCTTTATTTCAAGTTATCCAATTCGCTTATGATCTCAGATTAAGTTTTCATGTAGAATCCATTAATCACGTGTTGTATTATGGACTGATACGTGGTTTACCCAAAAACAATACAGGAGAACAGAATATTCAGCTCTGGCACACTGGCGACTCGGCACTTTGTAGGCACACACATGTCGTGATTGCATTGTCAAGTGACAAAGACGGATGTGCTCGCTTAGAACTCGCCCTAACGCCTGTCGTGAGACCCCAAACACCGGGTCGACACGGCTCAACTTTACCACCAGGTTTGGGGCGCTCTTTGAAGGACCGCAACAAATCTAGCAAACGACACTAGAGATGAATATGAATTTTAATTCTAAACCTAAATGGTATTAAACAAAACCGCCAACAGTCAATAAATTTATTCTTCTTTCTTCGTTTTGCCCACTTAAGGAACGCGTTTAAACTTGTTGACTCGGGTTGATGTTGCTTTTGTCTTCTTCTCCTCCCAAAATCTCCTCATGAACTCACCATGCCTCTTCTTACGTTCGTCCGTCCATTTTTCCCAGTGGTCTTTTTAGGTTTTTCGGAGAAAGACTGATTTTTAACTAGAGTTCCAAAAGTATTGCGATTCATCATGATATCTTCTGTAATGTTTATTTATTTTAAGTCCTGTTTGATTTCTTCTAACCAACTTATTTTGACCTTCTTTGAACTAATTATATCAAGCAGTTGTTTTTTGCATATCTGGTGTTGTCCATTCTGCCGATGTGACCATAAAATTTCAATCGTCTCTTACGCACGGTATTAGTGAACTTATTGATTACCAATAAATATATTATTATTATTAGTTGTTAAATGTACTAGGACTAGTTTCGACCACAATATGGCCATCATCAGCAGTCTTAACAAGTTGTCGTAATAAACTACTAGAAGACCCGTGCTGCCCCGCAGCATTCACTTCAACAATCCTACAGCACTTCTGTCCATATGACATTTGCATGTCTTCATGCTAGTGACCTGAACAGACAATTACGGTATCGTCGCTTTTGGGTAAATGATGAAGTAGGCTTATGAGATCAAATGTGTTGGTGTATGCCTGTCCTCTGTGTGTGTGTCCCACTATTTACCCTGCTTAAGCTTAAAAGGCGCACGGACGTCAGGTTCCAGACGCAATTCTGAAAAGCTGAGGTGAACAGCTAACTCCAAACACATAAGCTATACGCTTCTCTGAAGAATTAACTCGACACGACTCGGCAGTTTGATGCTGGCTGAAGCTAGCGTGATAGGTCGCTCGCAAGCTCGTAAACTCACTCTGAAGCTAGTAATTTAAATTTCCACTGAATTGAGATTGCTGGAAGAAATGAAAACGTAAAAACACTTACAGTGGTCGTTGTGGGAGCTGTCGCGGACTTTCTTGCAGAACTTTTCATGCTGAACAATTCTCAAAGAATATCGATATTTTTAACGGTTTACCCAGTGTAAGCTTAAAAGACACATGGACGTTAGGTTTTTCTTCAACTCAATTCACTGAAATCGTAAATGCTCGGCTTCTTTTGGTATTAAATTTGTTTTTCTACCTAATCCTGCATCGAGAAATCCTTTACAGAATGGTGAAAACCGCATCAAAATCCATCAAGTTGCTGTCGGGATTAACCGTTACATTCAAAAATTGGGAACTTTGTTTTATACTAAGTAGATAGAGGTATCCACACAATTTAAGGCTACAGCGGTACAATTTGGTGTTTTGTCTACTTATGAACAATGGTATAAATTTAAAATAAAAGATGGGGTCTCTTATATTTGTATTTAGAGATGTAACTCTTGGTTAACATATAGAGGTGTGCAACTTAATAGAATTAAATCAATAATTTTAATTAGTCATAATTACTTTTATTCAAAATCATTTTATTGACCAACTTATTTTGTTGTCCTTCTTAGTAGTGTTTCATCACCCGTGGAATTACACCTTTTCCCATAAGAAATTGCGTCTGGAAACTTTCAGATTATTGGATTCCGAGGGATATCTGAGCTGGGTCCATTTTCAACTTTTCATTGACTTTAGAATTCAAGTCAGGTGATTTCAATGCATAGTTCATGAATCCTTGAATAGTTCAATAGCGTTCATCAGTTAAAAGACCCCAAATCCCTCCGCTCTAAATTCACACGTAGAGTGAAGTAATAAAAACGAAACGTGTGGCATTTTGCTTTTGCAAGGCTCCTCTGTTAGTGGAAATTCTAAAAAATCATTTTAATTTGAGTTTCTTAAATGAAAATATAATTAGGAGTCTTGGTTAAACATTTGAAGTAATTTCATCGCCTTGTAAACATACATAGTGCATTAAACCGTGAAAGGTAAAAATGCAATTTTGGAAAACTGACATCGAATCTAATAATTTGCACATCTCTGTAAAGACAGCTATCGCCTCCACCCCTACAGATAGAATAGTAAGTAAAGGCGATTGATGAGAAATGAAAAGATAACTCACACAGAAGGAATTAATATTTATTAAGCTGGAAATTTGATTGAGTATATCTTTGTTATAGAACTTAGGGCATGAAATAACAGGATGTAGGATAGTAATCACCGATGTAGGACAATAGTATTTTTTTACCATTTCCACAGGACAGTTATCGTATTAGGGATGCGGACGTCCTTGTATAATTGTTATTTACTCTGTGCCCCGTTTGCTGAGGTCTGTGTTCCTCCGCAACATTCGTTTCAAAATTCTAATAGTACTTCCTTCCATTCGACATTTGCTGTTCGCTTGCCTTTGGTTCTATTTGAACTTTGACGTCATGAAAGGATTTTGCTCGCGATAGTGCGGCATAAAGTAACGTTGTCCGTGGCTAAACACTGGTTGAGGTAAATAAATGCCTACTTGATCTAGTGTTTGGCCTTGAGCTTTATTGATAGTTATACAAAAAGCCAAACGTACTGGAAACTGCCTACTTTTGAAGGAAAATGGCATAGAAGTATCTGATGGCGTAAGATCAAGGAGAGGAAGTAGGACATTGTTTCCAACATTTACGCCAGTAATAATTTCCAGGTGTAAGCAATTGTCATGCATATTCCAAACCAACAGTCTAGTACCGTTCAACAGACCTTGGGTAACATTAATATTTCTCAACAAAATCACAATTGAGCCTTCTTTTAGTCGAAGGATATGAGGTGGCAATCCACTTATGCCTATGCTGTCTAAAAATTCTATTGGGAATTGTAGTAGTTCACTCTCATCTTCAGTAATCAAATTATTCACACTGATGTAAGTTCTCGATGATCCTGGGATTAGGTCTAAAACTTTGTCATTGGTTTCTTTACAATGTTCATTTTAGGTGCTAAAATCGCTATTTTTTTAAAAGCGTGAAATATTTTTCAGCGTGGGACTAATTCTGAATTTTCTCCATCGGCGTGAGGGTATACACCGTTACCAATTTGTATCAAGAAGTTTGCAAAGTCACGTTGATCTGTATCCGCTCGCATATTTTTGTTGAGTTTAAAAATTTTGAATAATGGCCACATAGGAGAGAACCTTACTGACTTTGGACTGATGCTGCTTTAGATGCGTGAGGCACAACAGGCAATACCTGCCTAAAATCTCCACCTAAGATGATAATTTTTACTCCGAAAGGCACGTCGTTATTCATGATGTCCTTGAGCAACCGATTTACACACATCAACGCATGCTTATTAGCCATAGGGGCTTCATCCAAGATGATAAGTTTTGCTGAACGAATATAAAAAGCTTCCTTGCTGTTAACTTTTATTCCTGATACAGAACTTTCATGTAAATGTAGGGGTAACTTGAACTGGCTGTGTACAGTGCGCCGCTGAGGTAGTAACATTGCTGCAATACCAGTCCATGCAACAGAAACTACATTTAATCCAAAATTTGTGCAACTGTGAATCACGCATTGGTAAAGAAATGTTTTCCGGTGCCCTCTGGACCGTTAATGAAATATGCATTACTCATCCTTTCATTGCTGTTTTGTACTAACCCCAAAATTTCTGTAATTATAGCCGTTTGGTTTCCATTTGCTTGGTTTATCATCCGACTTCATTGATCCTCATTAAGTTTTGGATAATCCATTGGTAAATTTGTCTGAGGGAAATTATCAATAATAGCTGGCAATTCGAGACAGGTAATGGGAAGACCATGGAGCTTTAATGTATTAGAAATATATATAAGAGCGAACTGATATGCAATGTTAGGTTCGTGAAACTGCAGATAATCTTTTGATAATGAATTCTTGAAAATGTCCCATAACTATCTTACATTTGAAGGGGTCTGATAGATACATATTTATGTAAGAAAACAGTTGTCGTAACTGAGGAGGCATCTGAAATTGTGACGCTTCTGCCAAACAACGCTGCCATTCAGAATCGTCAATCAGCAAACCTCGCTCCTTAGCTGTTTCTTTAACAGTAGAATAGACAACTGCTTTGTATGTTCGTAGATCCTGGAAGCTGGTAGCACCTATGACGTGAAGCAATAACAGGCGTAAATAATACCTTTCTGTTTCTGTAGGCGAAACATTATACATTCTGTCTATAGTTTTTGAAACATTTTTTTCTCTTTTGCCACTGGCAGTTGCTCTTATTCCAGACGTAATGTTCTGGTGTTTCAGGATATACAGTGCCGGAAAAATTAATAGCAACTCAGTGAGTTTCCTCTTTATATTAAGTTATTTCATGTTTCAGAGTGAACCGACAGTAGTGGCTATGCTGGCTAAAGCGCAGCATTAGGTCATGGGGCCAAGCTCTCTGCTGACTCGGTAGACGCGTGGGTTCGAGCCCCACCGTCGGCCGTCCTTGAAATGGTTTTCCGTGGTTTCCCATTTTCAACACCAGGCAAATGCTGGGACGGTACCTTCTGACAGGCCACGGCCGCTTCCTTCCACATCCTTGCCCAGTTTCATTCACCATAATTCATTTCATCTCTCATTAACTCCTCTCATGAGGTTGGCGTCAGGAAGGGCATCCGGCCGTAAAAACCATTGCCACAAAGACTTCCATCGCATCTCATCCCCGACCCCGTTGGAAAACGGGAATAATAAGGGGTAGACATACATACATTTCATGTTTCAGAGTGACAGGGGTTTACTAGTGAATACTATCCGAATATTTCTTCAAAACCTGTATAATTACCGCTCCATTGCAAGGTAACACATTAAATTTATGTTGTTTACATGACAGTTTGTGTAGGTTTTGTAAGTTGAAAGCACAAGAGCAAAATTTTGCATTTTACGAGTTAGTGTGTATTTTGCCGGCAGATGGCAGCAAATGCTCCTGGAAGTTCTATTCATTGTCTAGAGATGTCTCTGTTGTGCATCCAGTTGCTAATTACTATTGCCTGTTGTGCAATCCTACTTCTTGTCTATTAAATAGCCCTTTGAATGATGATTAGACATTTCTCGTGATTACCTGTTGAGTTTTTGTGATTGAGGGAGTTTGTTTGACAGATTCTAATTCAAAAATGGGTAGAAAATGCGATATAACACAAAGAAAGGCTTCACAGATGTGACTTTGAGTGGATGTGGTAAAACTAATAGTGAAATTGCTGAAATTGTGGGTGTGCATAAAAGTACATTGAGAGACAGTTGCGTAATTTTCGAGATAGGGGTGATGTTAAGGGTGGTAGAGTGGGAAAATGTGGCAGAAAACCGAAAACTTCACCCAGATGTGAAAATTCTTTACGTCGATTATGCTTGGAAGACAGATTTGCTACCTCGAAAGAACATGCAGAGAAACGGAGGGAAACTTCTGGGGTTAATGTTTGTTCTAGAACAGTAATGGACGGATTGAGAAAATTTGATTGGGTGTCTAAGAAGCCAGTCAATAAACCAATGCTCGCCAAACAACAATGTATGAAGTGTGTACAGTGGGCTAAAGAACATCAGCACTGGTCAGCCGAACAATGGCGTAAATTTAGTGATGAATCAAAAATCAACATTGGCGGAAGTGATGGGGGTTGTAGAGTGTTCAAGAAAGCTAGTGAAGCACTGAATCTAGCCTGTACTATGAAAACTGTTAATTTCCCAACTAGTTTTATGCTTTGGGGGTGTTTCTCATACAACGGTGTTGGGCGTATCCATATCATAGAATCTACCGTTAATGGATCCATGTACAAGACAATTTTGGAGAAGATGATGTTGCCGTCAGGACGGGATATTTCCCGGACAACCGTTCATTTTCAGGTCGATTCAGCACTCTGCCATCGTGCTAAAGTGGTCAAAGACTTCGTAACTAAGCAGGAAAATGTCACAGCATTTTCTTGGCCTGTCAATTCACTAGATCTAAATCCCATAGAACATTTGTGGATGATATTGATAGAAGAAAATAAGAGAAAGGAGGCCCTGAACAAAACTGCAATTGATCGAGACAATTGTAAACATCAGGTATCATGGAATACCCGTTGAAAATCTCCAAAATCTAGTAGAATTCATGCCAAGAAGGTGTCAAGAAGTTGTGAGGTCAAAAGGCTACCCCACAAAGTACTAGTGCAAAGATAAGAAACTATTCCATGAGGTGTAAAATTTGGCTCTTGTGCCTTCCATTATCAAATTCTACACAAACTGCCATGTAAACAGCAATACATTTAAGTTTTTGTCTGGATTAGAGTTGACATAAAACAAGATTTCATAAAATATGTGGATTGTACTACTTTGTGCATACCTGTATAAATGAATCATGAAATAGCTTAATAAAATGTAAAAAAGCACTGAGTTGCTATTAATTTTTCCGGCACTGTATATATGGACTTCTGGCTTGCGAATCTTGATTTAACTTGAACCACGCTTGTAATTCCGTGTTGCGCCACTGTGCTTGAAGTAAAATATCAGGAGCCTTATCATTTTTAAAATAGATATTTTGCATGTTTGGCAAGTGAGCTGGTAATCGCACGATAGAATGTGACTGTTCATGCATGTGAAATGAAAATATCCTGAATGCGTCTTCTGTTGGACCAACATACCTAGCATTTAGGAAAGAAGTAGTTTCATCGTAGTTCACCGTTTCGCCTTCAGGACATAATTTAACAATGCAGCAGTCATGACCTTTATACACATACTTGTGGATTTTAATACATAGACCTAAGATACTTGTGGATGTATTTAACACTCCGAACACTTGAGCATATTTCAACATTAATACGAGCTTGCAAGTAAAGTAAAAGAAATGGATTGTAGGGAACAATGAATCGACTATCGATTTCAATGTCAATGCCTCGAATTGTTTTTATAATAATCCGTCCATTATTTCTTCTCCTATACGAAGGATAACCATTGGCATTATCTTTGGTCTCTTCCTGAAACTGTTTAGGGAAATCTTTCTTACATACGCCATCTTTCATACAGACTGAAGAACGATTCAAAGATCCGGAAGCACCCTGTACCATATGACGCCTTACAACCCGTAAAGCGCTTCATCCTCGAGATCTGGTATTTCGGCTGACACCACACTGTCAATGTCAGAAATTTCTCGATACTTACAATCTTCTGTTAATGTTAAGTGTAAATGGATGTGCGGGATACCTCGTTTTTGAAATTCCACTGTATATAGATATGCTTTTACCGAAAATTTCCTTAACATTCATCAATCGTAGCAATTCCTTTACTTTACAATGGAAAACTCTCACTTCAATATCAGGCCTATTATTAGCCGTTGCCCAGAGATGAATGCTGTTAAGTATTTCTGGCCAGCCCGCATTATAGGTGAACGTAATGAATAAATCTGGCTTTCCAAACTTCCTCACTATCGCCATCGCATCCTGATAATTTTGCAATATTTTCCTTGAGCTACCTGTAAAAGAAGATGGCAAAACTACAATACGACCGACTCTAAGAATTTCATTTTCTTCTCGTACATGCAAGGCGTCTGTTAAACCGGCATATGTATAAACTCGTAACTTCGTTGGTTGGTGACGTATATATTTTAACCGCTCACCTTCCATACGACAGTAGTAATCCACGAATAAATATCCATTTTGCAAACTTGAGCAGCGACAACTAACTCAAAATGACCTACATGAACACCATTCATAGACATATACATTTTGTAATCATCGCTCGTATTGATAGCAGTTTCGTACATATCGCTGTTGCCAACAATAAAGGAAGAATAATTATTCCACTTGTCTGTAATATGTTTTACAATTCGCTTTCTAACCTGTGTAAATAAAGTCTGATTGTTTTACTCGCAATATGCCAATGACCTGAACAGACAATTACAGTCACCTTTAATCTTTATAACATTTGTAATTGAGTGTCGCCTCTCATTCATCATAATATGAGTCATTGTATTGATTGAGCACACAACCTATAAGGACGAATGATGAAACGCAAAGAAGACAGTTTGTAGCTGGTGAGACCAAAGACTATATAACAGAAATATCGGATACATAATACAAAATGGCGGTTCCAACATTCGACTGTAGCGGCATCTTCGTGGAATTAGTTGTCTTTCGTATACAGTATTTGTTGTCATTCAAAGAGATGTTGACATGACAGTGTCATTAGCAAAATGACTTCTGATTGTGCATGAGCATTTCAGTCTTAAAGTAAACCATTCATTGAGAAGTTTTTATTAAATTATGTTCACAGAATCCCCTTCTGCTTATTGCATGGATTCATGCGACATTAGCGCCCGAGTGGAACAGGTAGAAGTTAACGATATCATGTATGGACACATGCAACATTAGCGCCCGAGTGGAGCAGGTAAAAGTTAACGATATCATGACGTAATTAGGGAACTCTCTGTTAATATCAAGTTAGATTTATTATTGGGGCGGCGTTGAATATCATGATACTGTGTTAGTCGTTGTCGCCTAGCGACTATATGTCCGTCAAGTCATTCGATTCTATTTTCGCGAGACCTTGAAGGAAGTAATATTTGCAATTATTTTAATACACGAATGATATAATCAAGTAAGGTGGGTACCAATCGACGGTGCTTGACGGGCATTACATTTTAAGACAACCAACGTCGTCGTAGCGCAAATACTTCCCGAGATATTTCAGTTTTAGTAAAGGGTGAAATTTTTTGAAAACTATTTTAATATATAAGATCAGAGGGCTATAATGTGCCTATTACGTGCATCGATTGCCTTCCTTTTGGAAGAACCACATCACATCACCACAGCATACAATACCATACCATAATACATGAAATCGTTACTTCGTGAGAGGTGTCAAGGAAAGATGAATAAGAATGAAACTAGGGCAAGAAGATGGACGAAGTGACCGTGGTCTATTAGAAGCTACCGTCACGGCATTAGCCTCGAGTTGAAAATGGGAAACCACGGAAAAAAAGATATGGTAATAATAATAATGTTATTGGAGAAACTACGTATGCACAAAGGTTTCCAGGAAAAGCCGAAGTAGAAGACAGGGAAGGCGTGGTCCCAAGAGAGAAAGGAACAACACCGGAGACGAATGCGGGAACACTGGGCGGTAGTTAGAGCTCGGAAGAAGAGACAGTTGAACTGACGTGGTCCCTAGTTGGCCGAATCGAAGAATGAAGAAGAATGTTATTGGTTGTACGTCCCTTTAAACAAATGAACCATTTAGAGACGCCGAGTGCCGGAATTTTGCCCCGAAGGGGGTCATTAACGTGCTAGTAAATCTCCCTCACATTTGCGCACCCTCAGATGCCAGCTGACTGTGCCAGGATTAAATCCTGCAACCTTGGTACAGCAGGCGACACCGTTACCACTTGGCCACGCAGCCAGACGACGCTGGGGGTACGAACCCACGTCTATTGAGATCGCAGATAGCGCTAGGCTGTCGGTAATAATAATAGCCTAATAATAATAATAATTTTAATCATGACGTCATATGACTGGGAGTGCTGTGAATATTCCCGGACTTTAATAAGGAAGCTTTCAGTTTTACGTAACCGGTAATCTCGCGATCATGAGCCACTGGACTTCCATTTTTACGTGAATTCTGATCCATAGGACATGACTTTTATTGGTAAATCGCACTGACCAGTAATCCAACCCACTCCACCTTGGTGAGAGGCAAGCAGCATGATCACTGTACCATCACACGCCTCGCACATTAATAATATTTAGACTCCTTCGAAGAGGAATCGAATCCACAATAACAGGATCAGGAGGTGGTCACTCTACCACTTATCAACCTTCGGAATAGAATTTGGGTATAATTTTGAATGGAGTGTGCTATGAGTTGCCAGCGCCGCTAAATGGTAGTAAGATCCGTTCTGGTCGGTGGAGTACAACAGTGGGTGTTGACTCGCCAGGAAGACTACATCCCCTTTAGGCGTTGAGTGCCGCACAGCGACGCAATGGGCTACACTCCCTCCACCAGAGAAGCGTCTTTGTTGTTATTAAATCAAAAATTAGTGAAACACATCAATTTCTCGACTCTCCTGTGGACGGATTAAATCCTGGTATGACGATTGGACATGGGCAGAGTGACCATCATTGCAATGAGCATGCAAATGTGTCATTTAGTGCGCAAACGCACAATTTCGTGGGTTTGGGAGGCTTTTAATCTTTCGTGTTTTATATCATTACTAGTTTGGCTATAGAGTAAATAAAGGCAGTCCTATGACAGAAAAATGGACGACAGCCATGCTCTCTAAATCGCTGTTGTTTCATTTGCTTAGACAAGGTGGTCAAGTAGCGCCGTGTAGTAGGGTGTGTAGAATTTGTATGTGGTTATTTCATTCTAAGGGCTTGGACATCGTGGTCGATTAGCGCTGTGTACTTGGGTGTGTGTGTAGAATTTGTATGATGATGTTTAATTTGAGGGGACATTTGAAGGACTTGGACATCGTGATCATTAAGACCCGTGTATTTTGGGTGTGTGGGGAATTTTTCTGATAACCCGTGTTAATGTGATGTCTGTATTAGTGTGTGTAGTTGCAATTCGGGAGAGGATTGGGAAGGAGACGGCTGTGGCCTTAAATTAGGAACCACCCCGGCATTAGCCTGGAGCAAAAGTGGGAAACAACGAAAAGCCACTTCCAGGATGCCTAAGGTGGGTATCGAACCCACCTCTTCTAAGGCAGAGTGTACCCCATTCCAGCCCTCAGGCCAGTAATTTTTTGGGTAGAGCTGGAATCGAACCCGGCCTCCCGGGGCGAAAGCTGAGAAGGCAGAATATTTGTAATATCCTGTGCTATTGTGGTGTCTGTACTAGTGTGTATTTGTAATTCAGACAAGGATTGGGAAGGAGGTGGTCGTGGCCTTAAGTTAGGAACCATTCCGACATTTGTCTGGAGTATAAGTGGGAAACAATGTAAAACCCCGTCCAAGATTTCTGAGGTGGATATCGAAGCCACCTTTTCTCAGTTTTGCCTCACGAGGTTGATATCAGAACTAAATTGCTTGGCAGAGGCAGGAATTGAACCCGGAGCTCAGAGATGACAGGATATAATGCTAGCCACTGTGCCACTCTAAACCGCTAAAACTGGAGTTAAATACACAAACTTGATTATCCGAGAAAAATAAATTACTCACTAGCATTGGAATCGACAGAAAGAAATGAATGGTTGCATATCCTTTGTTGAGAACTAACCAGTGGAGTTTGGTAAAGCAATACATATAAATTAGTTCACAAAGGAATCGATCATTCCTAATCCTGATCAGAGACAGATTTATAGCGGCGTGTGTATGAATTCATTCCGCGCTCCGAGCGAAATTAATGATAACACAAACATCTTGCTACTTTTTATATGCTTGATTGTGACAGTACATTAGAACTACGTTGTGACATACCCACGCCAGGAAGATGTCCTCCTCAACGTACGACATTCTCATAATAGTGGAAGCAACTTACTTCCCCGGCTTTTTCCACACTTGCTCCAGGTAAATGCTTGGATAATACCTTATTTCAAGTTCCGGAGCACCTACCTTATCCCTATACCGAACACAGTTACACGCAGTACTGTACTACAGTCATCACACCTAATTTCAGGTTATCAGAAAAGCTCAACCCACACCCAACCAAACGGGGCTGATGACCAAAACGTTTAAAGCTCTGAGTTAAAAACTTTTATTTTCTTCTTTGTCAGGAGCCTCCTCTGTCTTCAGTATTCCTTAATACGTTTGATGACTTGCTGCCTTTATTTTTCCATTCATGCTCTTCTGAGCTGACGATGGCTAGCATTCTTGGCTGTCACCGCGGAGACTCGAGTTCGATTCCCGTCTCTGCCAAGAAATTTAATTCTTGTCTGAGGGCTCGAACGAGGTACACTCAACCTCGTGAGGCTAAACTGAGAAGAAGTGGCTTCGAATCCTACCTCGGTCATTCTGAAAGTAGGTTTTTGTGGTTTCCCACTTTTACTCCAGGCAAATGTCGATTTGGTAGCTAACTTAAGGCCACGGCCGCTTCCCCCAAGTCCTACTTCAATTGCAAATATACACATTCGTAGTACAGTCATCACAGTGACACAGGTTATCATACAAATTCTACACACAGCCAAGTGCACGGGGCTTCATGATGACGATGTCGCAAAGCCCTTAAAGAATTAACAATAAATGATCTGAAGATGACCTTGGCAGTCAGACAGAAAATACAGTTTGCGAACCAATTTTAGAAAAAAATCCTATAAATATGGGCGTATACCAGTGTATGTAGGCTGGTTTGCCTTATTCTATCATTTCCATGAATGCAACGTATAAATTATGTCTACTTGAAACTGGTTTGAGAGACTCACAATTTAAAGCGCTCAAGCCACATGTGGACAGCTGTAATACTCTGCATCAAATGGACGGGGCCTGAAGTGTGGGAGAGCCATAGAGTGCTATATAATGATATTTGCTTGTTAGCTCCAACTGTCCTCTGGGGAAAGCAGAACACTCCTGTCATCTGCAGCGACATAGAAAATGCTGACTACAGTTTTTAACTAGTCTGGCCGTGAGGAAAGCCATGCACAGTCCACCTAACTATAATATGATGAGCTTTGGATCTTGCATGACCATCACAGACTAGAAGTGGAACAGATTATTAAACAAGATGTTCAGTAAAGAACATATAGCCTACTTTCTCTTAAATGCATGGGTATTGTTATAACTCCTTGTCCTTTTCAAGGAGTATAATTGAATGTTGGTTGTAGTAGCTTGTTGAAATACAACGTGCCATAGGGATATTAAGCATGAATATGAGGTGCCCTTTGCTAGTGCTACCTCTGTAAAAAAATTCATTCAATTCGGTTTCACCGTGTTTGAATTGATCTGGGGAATGGATTTGCACACATACACGGCCGCTATTTGCAAACTATTGGGCTGATGACCTTGTAGTCAGTCATAAGATGCTTTCCACAAAAAGGCATGTTGTTGCAAAATCCGGTAGAGATCAAATTATTAGGATGGTCGAAATTTGATTTAAGCTTTTAACATTTGGGTGGCCGTCATTCCGTTTCCGTCAAGATGGCGGCGATATAAAACATGACACTGAGGTGCCTTTTGCTAGTGCTACCTCTGTACCAAATTTCGTTCAATTCGGTTTCACCGTATTTGAATTGATAGGGGGAATCGATTTGCACACATACTTGGCCACCATCTGCAAACTATTGGGCTGATGATCTAGCAGTTTGGTCAGAATATGCTTCCCACATAAAGATTTGTTGTTGCAAGAGACTAGATTATTAGGTTGGTCGTAATTACATTTTAGCCTTTAATATTTGGGTGGCAGCGATTACGTTTCCGTCAAGATGGCGGTGATATAAAACATGACACTGAGGTGGCCTTTTCTAGTGCTACCTCTGTACCAAATTTCGTTCCATTCGGTTTCACCGTGTTCGAATTAATAGGGGGAATCGATTTTCGCACAAAGATGGCCGCCATCCGCAAAATATTAGGCTAATGACCTATTAGTTTGGTCAAAGGATGCTCCCTCCATAATGGTATGTTGATGCAAAATTTGGTAGAGATCGGATGATTAGGTTAATCGTAATTTGATTTAAGCTTTGAATATTTGTGTGGCCGCCATTACATTTCCGTCAAGATGGCGGCGATATAAAACATGACACTGAGGTGCCCTTTGCTAGTGCTACCTCTGTACCAAATTTCATTCCATTCGGTTTCACCGTGTTCGAATTAATGGGGGTAATCGATTTTGACACAAAGATGGCCGCCATCAGCAAACTGTTAGGCTAATGACCTATTAGATTTGTCAAAGGATGCTCCCTCCATAAAGGTATATTGTTGCAAAATTTGGTAGAGATCGGATGATTAGGTTAGTCGTAATTTGATTTAAGCTTTGAACATTTGTGTGGCCGCCATTACGTTTCCGTCAAGATGGCGGCGATATAAAACATGACACTGAGGTGTCCTTTGCTAGTGCTACCTTTGTACCAAATTTCGTTCAATTTGCGCTCACCGTGTTCAAATTGATAGGGGGGACAGACTTTCAGAGTACACACACTCTCTCTCTCTCACACACACACACACACACACACACAGGCTCACACACACACACATACACACACACAGACAGACACAATTATTGTTTTCGCCCTGTAGTGATCTCATAAGTCTACTTTCATTTTTTGCAAAAATCGAAAGTAGGCTAAACAAGTAGTTCCGTGAAGAACTATACAGCCTATTTTCATATATCCTACTTATGTTAATTGCCACTATCAACATACACAATTTCAGTTTGATTGCTGTAATAGATTCGTAGATATTGAGAACCGACTAAATATTTCGGATGGTCGCCATGTTGGATTTTATATATGTAGGTCCTAGAGTTTACTGTTACATGCAGATTATTGTGAACGTATAGTATTCAAACTTCAATCGCATAATTAAGACACAAGAAAAAACAAGGAGATTTAAAAAAATTTCACAGCTACCATCTTGAGGTTATGGAATCAATTGAAATAAATTAGATGCCAGTGGATTAACATTCGGATAAAGATTTACTGTACCAAGTTTCACTGCACGCGGATGATTAAATTGCGAGAAACGTCCATGTGAATATTTATAATTCGCGTCACCGCCATGTTGGATTTGTGATCACCTGGTTATTTAAAGTCCTATAGGTGAACTTAAATTCATAGCCCCTATGAACATTAAAAAATGCAGTTTGATTGCTAAAATAGATTCGTAGACATTCAGTATCGTCTAAATATTTCGGATGGTCGCCATGTTGGATTGTTAAATGTATAGGCCATAGAGTCATGTACCATTAAAGGAAAATTATTGCGTAGGTTCATTATTCAAACTTTCACTTCGATCGCATGACTACATCACAAGTAATAAAAACTTAATTTTAAAATTCGCACTGCCGCCATCTTGAGGTTATGTAAACAATTGATCTAAATTAGATACCAGTAGATTACAATGTGTATAAATATTTCCTGTACCAGGTTTCAGTGCGCTTGGAACATTAAATCGCGAGAAAGGTCTATTTAAAATGTTCAAATTCGCTTGGCCGCCATATTCGTTTTGTAGTTAACCGGTTTTTGAAAATCTTATAGATGGAATTCCAGTAGTGCCCTATATCTCCGTACAAAATTTTAGGGAGATACCGCTAATAGTTTCAGAGATATAGAATGCCGGTGAAATATTTCGCACATCCGCCATCTTGTGATTATGTAAACAATTGAACGAAGTTTGATGTCGGTGCATTACAATGTATATAAACATATACTGTACCAACTTTCATTGCGTTTGGTTGGTAAAATCGCGAGAAACGTCTATTTAAATGTCGCAAATTCGCTTGGCCGCCATGTTGGTTTTGTAGTTACCAGGTTTTCAAAAGTCACATAAGTGAACTTATAGTAGTTCCCTCTATCACCATAGAAAATGTCAGGGTAATATCGGTAATAGTTTCGGAGATATTGAATGCTGGTGAAATATTTCGCACAGCCGCCATGTTGGATTGGTGAGTCGTAACAAAATTTGAAGGGCACGGTCGAGGTCGCCGGGAATAGTGCTATGAACTTTCCGAGTTTCATTGAAATCGCTCCTGCCGTTTAAATTTTATTAGGGGGGGACACACACACGAATCACACACACACACACGCACACACACACGGACAAAAGGTGATCTCATAAGCCTATTTTTTCAAAATTGAAAATAGGCTAAAAATGTGCAACATTTTATACATTGTAAATGACCTTTCCCAGCCTAACAATGTAGGATATAGCATGATTGCAAATCTCAGACAATGCTTATGTGTAAGCACTTTCTCTTCTTATTCGACTTTAGGACCAATTACCCCACAATAAAATAGAATCATTGGAACAACTTCGCTTGACCAGAATAAATGTAAAACATTACCAAACTACTGAAATTAGCCAACATATCTATAGTAATGGTAGGTGAATAATCTAAAGATGTTATAGTAAAGTATGTATACTCCTCCACCATTCCGAACTTAATCACGACTTATATAGTAAAAACTCCACCTGTGTCGGCCATTTTCGGCATTAATTATTCACAAGTACAGTATTGCCAACCCTATGCATTCAGTGCTATTTCTTATCCGGTATCGTAAAACAAAAGAGCGGAGCACCTATTCAAAACAAATCACCCTCAAACCACCCGAGTGCACCAGTTCTTTACTAGTACATTATGCAACGAGCCTCTAATGGCAATAATTAAGACACGAATATGTTTATAATTTCCATCTGAGTGTCTTAACTACCATTATAGGCGAGTTGCATACGACTGTTTATGTTCGACGATAATTATAACTAATTTACTTTCGAACTTAAATATCCATAAATATCTGTCGAGATTTCACCCGTTTTATGAACTGAACAGAGCGCATGGGACGCAGAGAATACCTTGTGTTCGTCCATGGCCTCCTCGAATACCCCCACTATGACACTAGCCACGCAGTGACATTTTAAATAGGAGGCCGTGGAAGTCAGCGCAGGTGCGATGCTATCCTTTACCTAATTGGTGAAACATATCTAAAAATAAACTTCAATAATATTCATCGAAACCAATGGTTTTTGCCTAGCCCAATATTTTAAACCAGACCAATGGTTTTTGCCTAGACCAGTAATTGCTCGGTAGCGGGAACACCCAGGTTTTTTTCACGCACAGTGGGGTAGTAACTCATAAACAATCTTTATCCAGGCCAATGGTTTTGTTAATTATTCCCCTATTCACATAATTACAACGCCACGTGTGTCGTACGGTGTATTTTGTATCGGATATGTTGGCAACCGTGATGACACGTGATATGTCGTCAATGTGTGCGCCTCAAACATGGCTGCCGTCGTTGAACGAGCAAGAAATAAAAACCTCTATTTAGGTAATATTAACATTAATATTTTCAGTGCAGCAGTGATAATTGACAGTATTTTGAATTCCTAATGACTCCCAGAAAGGTATGTGAATCATATATTTATCATACATTTTCAATTTTCTGCCAGGTTTTGGAAAAGCCACATTCTGGTCAAGGGAAGATTTAATGAATCGTTCCCTGGCAAGTCAATCAGTCAGTTCATTTTACCTCAGACTTTTAACCAAACCTAGAGAAGCTGTGTCCGACAATGGATGCCTCATAGGACTCAGGATACAAATACCAGTTATACTAACATAACCTTATTCAACTCGAGTGTATTTTATCATTTGTGTACAATTTACAGCTAAAATATTACATTAAACCCAGACTTCAATTTTGAACGTTCTACTGTATGTTTCTGTCCATTATGGGTTGGCTTCAGAACTACGGAATTGTATGCCATCAAAATTTGTCTTTAGCCCATGTAGAAAATATCCCTAGATTGAAACTAGCCTACAAATTACACAGATCTTCAAAAGAGAAATATCAATCCCATTTCATGAATATTTAATACAGAGAAATAAAAAATACAGATCTGAAACATAAATATAAAAACATAACATCCGAACAAATCAAGTGTACAAATAATTTCATGACTGAATTAACGCTGATAAATAACGGAGACTACACAAATTTACCAAATGTTTTAACTTTGTGGAACTACATTAGAAAACGTTTACTAGTTCCTTAGAAGATGATATTTACCAAAAGAAAACTATTATTACTATTCAGAGGCTCACATGATACCTACAACACATATTTTCATGGAAGAAAGGAAGAAGAATTTAATAGTTATTTTGAAGAAGAGGTTTATCAAATTAAGAATATTATTACTATTCAGTGACACCTATATTAATTTTTCCTAGATATTTTCAAAATATTATAATACGATTTTTCAAAGGATTATGTTTAATGTTTTTCTTAATTAATTCTTAATTCTTATTGTAAGGATATCCATTTGTTAGTCAAGCCTACTTAGGATAGATAAGTTATATTTATGTGCTGAAGAAGAAACCAATGAGTTTTGAAACATGTACACATAGTCTGTAAAATATAGACAATTAAGTGTTTAAGTATTGATTTGGCAAATATTATAGCATAAGGGTTTTTAATTATTCTATCAAACCGGATTTACACAATTTGCTATTATGGCAAATATTTTCGCTTGGAAAAAGGAAACAAATTTCTGCGCTAAAAATTAAAATAGGCGTGTTTGATTAAATTCGCTCTGCGAATTCGAAAATGCAGTCTGTTTATCCCTATCACATATGGTTAATTGCCAATAGTGATAAATTTGTTTTTGATAACAATAATAAGGTGATTGAGCCTAAACAAGATATGATATTTAAAAAAGAAATGACACAATTTTTGGGTTCAGAACATTATTATCTATGGAAATTGTCTATATTTTCTAATTTACCGCAAAATCATACAGGCCTGTGCAATTTATGCAGCCCTAAGGGATGAGCGAGTACCACAAGAATGCGCCATAAACTCATTTCCGAAAAAATTGGACGTACCCCGTTCTTTCCGTGGGGTCTTCAATTGGGTACAAAGTGTTGACCGACTGAAAATTTCTTATACTCACGCAAAACAGAAAAATGGCTTCCAACTCAATATTCGTTTACCAGCCTACCAAGTTCCTCCAAGACCCAGAGAACGCTGGCGGCTTCTGTGGCTTAGTTGGCAGCATGCTGAACTTCTATGCCCAAGGTCGCGGATTCAAACCCGGCCGAAGTCAGATTTTTTAGGAGCGTTAAAAATCCCTCAGTATGCCTTCCTTCGGAGGTGTTGATGTATTTCACATCTTTATTGTTATTTAATAACTCATTGATATTTAACTACACTAGCACCATATGTGAGAACACCCACTCACAAAAACTGGAGTAACTATTCTTATCTTTTATCTCCTTTGATCCGTCCCATGTACAATAGTACTATTCAGTCGCTGTTTTAATAAAACCAAAAATCGCTTTCAAGGTTTGTTCATTTTTGTCTGTTCATTTATTTCAAATAAACAAACAGGTTATGGGTTCAGTCACGCATTGAGATAAAGTGCGTAATTAGACGAAATAAAAAACACAGTATTTTGTGCGCGATATTTTGACGAAAACTCCAAGAAGCCAATCTTGAGGTTAGGACCAAGTGCACACACAATGGATTCAACTAGGATAATCAACGTTGGCCTTCTGGAAGGAAAAGCGAACTGGAACACATGGAGATATAAAATAAGTATTTGTCTACGAGGGATCACCGGAGCTATAGACGTAATTGAAGGCAGGTTAGTGAAGCCAACCTCACTTTCTGAGGACGCAACCACTGAAGCAAAGGCGGCGTATCAGAGTAAGCTTGATGTTTTTAATAAGGCAGATAGCCACACATTGATTGTGTTAGCCACTAACATGTCAGAAGAGACGTTAAAAAAAATCATGCGTCACACGTCAGCTCGGGAAGTGTGGTTAGAACTCCACAAACTATTTGACGGCGTCTCTGAAGATAAAGTGTACAACTTATGCCTGCAATTCTTCAGCTACAAAAAGGCAAATGAGGATGACATCACAACGCACGTTTCAAAATTAAAGAATCTGTGGAGCGAACTAAAGCAGGAAATATCCCGAGATGCCGAGTGAAGCTAAATTATAGGTTATATTTGACTAACGCTATTAGGTTCCGACGTTCGTCGCCAGGAGCAGACTGTGGTGGCATCTAGTAACAAAGTGCGGAACTAGTTGGTCGTTGACGGTGGCGTTTGGCAGCAAAAGTTGGAACTACTTGAAAATCGAATGTATGCAGTCCTTACTTGAATTAAAAACAGATAACACACACTAATACAGCCATCACAATGAACACTGGTTATCAGACAGATTCTACACACACCCAAAGTACACGGGGCTACAAGACCACGTTGTCGCATCCCCCAAACTGAGGAACCAACCAACTAACCAATCAGAGAATGCGGCAGGCGTTGAAAAGTAACAATCAATATGGTATGCCAAATGGAGGGAAACTATCGACTCTTCATTTGATCGTAGTTATCTGGAACTATTAAAATGGTTATCGATTGTTTAAAATATTTGTTTACTCATCACTAGCAGAGTACCACAGAACATTCACGCAAATGTAGTTGTGAGGTTTCAGATTTCTCTATTTATTCGCGTGTTAATAGGCCTATACAAAATGAAATATTGATTGCAATCAGTGCCAGCCTCAGTGGATGAGCTCCATTTAGTCCACAATTACACCGCCCCTTCCTTGACCAGCTGATGGAATGCGCTGAGCTGTCCGTGACAATACCGCAGTCACCAGCAAGTTAGCTCTCTGATCTGGCGAACCATGCTACAATTCCCTACACTGTCATGCGAGGAGTTAAATACAGAGATGAGTGTTGGATTGGGATGCGTCCCCCTTCGCGAGGGTAACTGAGGATGGACAAGTGTTTCAATCCCACTCTTGGAAGTCCTGTAAACTCTATTCCGTTGTTTTACACGTCGACTCCATGATAATGCTCGGGTGGTACCAAAATTAGGTAACGACCACCTGGTATTGTCATGCGATACCAGCTACGAGTATACTCTTTAGACATTAGGAAACCTCCCGACACACACACCACCAAGCCACATGGGGCTCATGACCATGAAGTCCAACGTTTTGAAATGACACATATGAAAAATGAAAAAAATGGAAAAAAACAGAAAATAAACTTCTCAGTAATTTTGTGCTCAGCAATTCTCACAGGAAATAAATCACCAGTATAACCGAATTGTATGAGGTTCACTTCATGACTGGACTGGGTATCTGAGAATCAGATATTCACGATTCAATCCCGGAGCAGTCAGCGGCCATCCAGGCAAGTGCCTTAAATCAAGTTGTGGACTCCCACACCAATCCTTAATCCTAATAAATACAGACCGGCTGTGTGGTTCAGTGGTAACGTTCTCGCTTGCTGAGCCCAGGGTTGCAGGTTCGAATCCTGGCGTAGGCAGCTGGCAATTGAGGGTGCGCAAATGCGAGGGAGCCGTGTCAGTAGATTTACTGGCACATTAAAGATCCCCTTCAGAGCAAAATTCTAGCACCCCGGAATGCTAAATGCCACAGTAGTTAAAAGGGACGTAAAACCAATATTATTATTATTATTATTAGTCTATTATTATTATACTATTATTATTATTAATATAATTACAGTCTACTATTATATTGTTATATTATTATTATTATTATTATTATTATTATTATTATTATTATTATTATTATTATTATTATTATTATTATTATTATTATTGTTGTTACGTGCAAAGCCCGTCCCAACATTTTTATTATGCATCTATCTTGATGTATTGGTATCTTCGCCTTTTAAAGTGCCCGGTAAGATGCCTTGGTTTGGCTAATGAACTCGAGATGGCAGCATCTATCGGCTCCTCGAGCTGGGGTTGTGTCTTCTGCCGCTAGAGTGAGACATTGGTATCTTCTGGTCTCGTCTCATCGAGACATATTTGATAAGGTATATTATTCTACGTCATTAAACAAAAGACTATATATGCATAATGCCGCCAAAACATTTTAATGGTGTCGTGTGAATATTATTTGGTTATTCACATTGTCGTAATATGTGGCTAAATTTGATTGGTCTAATTTAAATAAACCTGGTGCATGTTGGGTGGCCTTCTTCGCGATTGACCTCCATCTTGTGAATTTTGACTTGTGATTGATTGCTGGGTGAAGAAAGACGCATATTGTGGATCTCGTCGAGGGGGGAGGGCTTATGCCCTCGTCACCGCTAACTTGGGGATATATCCCAGTATTTGATGATACATGAAGAATTATGTGTGCAACTATCATCTGTGATAATCGTGAAAGTATTTTCTTGGGCCTTAATATGGAAATGCGATGTTTGGTGTGCTTCTCTTCGACGGCGGTTGGCAGCCATCTCCTATTTTATTTTATTTTTGGTGATATAAATCCTTTAAGGATATCTAAGTAGTGTTGTAAAAATTAGTGTCTCCCCAAAAGGCTTTATTAAGGTATGTTTTGGCATTTTATTTATTTTAAATTTTTGGAGCTCCATATTTTTCATTGTGTACTGAGTGTTTTTTTTTTTTTTTGTTCTGAAGGTTGACTTTGGCCTAGATATGTCACCTCTAAATATGTAAAATTTTGTGAAACAATATTAGTCCGGGGAACACTACTGTTTTTCTTCTAATTTTATTATTTGGCGTCTGGCTGAGACATTTTGTTCTTATTGTATTCTTATACTGACCAGACGAATCTATTAACTCTAGGCCTAAATTGATCATTAGTCGGTCGGTGTTTATTTTGATCCGTTGCCTTTTAAAAATTATTGGATCTCGTAATGTCTAGAGTTTGTTTATATCTTCCTGTTTTCTCACTGGAGAAGTTTTTTTATGTAAAATTAGGCGTTTGACATAAATACGTACTGATATACCTTCAACTGTTCCTGGTCGCCATGGTAACTTGTTGACAGAGGTGCATTGTGGGTTTTTGTTTCTGGCGTGTGTTTGAAGTGCACGTTCATGGGTCATGGTGATGTTGTTTAACTTATTTTGGTTTTAAATTATCCTTTGGTTTTCCTTTTTTGGAGTTTTCTTTTTTGTACTCCTGCGTTTTCTTTCGGTACCTTGTTTATGGTAAAATTTTGCACTATTTACTTTTTTTTGATTCTCCAAGGCCCTCATGGTTCAGTTGGGAGTATGTCAGGTGCATATTACGTGTTTAAATTTTTTTGTGGCTTTTCATTCTCTGACCTCAGGTAATTGTTAATTGATATCGACCTTTAACCTTTTTTTAAATCTACAGTGAGAATTCTAGCTGAGGTTTTATTTTATTTTTTGTAATTTAATGCTGGCTGATGCATGTTCTGGTCTCTGGTGGAGGTGTTCTTTTAAATTTAACATTAAATTTTCTTTTAAAGCAAGCTACTGTTGTTGCATCATTTCGTCGGTGGCAGTTCTGTTGGTTATCGGGGGGGGGGGGGTTTCTGTAGACGAACCTGTGGGTCTTCTCCTTCTCCACCTTCTTCCACCTATAGGTGTACTTCTGTTGGGGCATGTCCACTGGCGGTGAGTTTGCAGTTGCGATGCGGACCTCCGAAGAAAGGTAAGTAGGCCCATCCACCCCAGCCAACCCGTGTCATTTTGGTAGCAGACCGAGCTCGTGTATCGCTTCTGCAGCTATCCCCTCCCCCGTACCCGCAGGCCCGTTTATGGACCCTTCTGGTGCTGATAGGACTGTTACTGATGAGATGTGTCATGTCAGTGTGCTTTATGTTATTTTATGTTAATCCTTTTCGTTTGTTTGGTTTCATGTATGCCTCTAAAAATCCATGTGGTGATATATGGATGTGACCTGTTCCAAGGAAGGTTTCTGTGATGAATTATGTCCTATTTATGATGCAACATTCCCAATGAAGAAGAAGCTTGGTAAGTGACTGGCATGTATTCTTGGCATGGGAAATGTGGGTTTTTTGATATTCTGATAGCCTACATGCTGCGAGTGAAGGCGTCGAGGAGCCCTGTCTGAAGCTGTTCGTCCTGTGATTTGTAGCAATTTGGTGTATTTTAGCTTCCTGGTCTGAGCCAAGCAAGCGGTGACGTCTGCAGTTCTGGGCAGCATTGTGCATGATTTTGTATAGTATTGTGGCAGTGTTCGAGTGTCAACCTAATCTATGGTGTTGTTAATTGGTAGTTTATGGTATTGTTGTGAAATTGTAGACTGTCCTCGTAATTCCTAAAATTTGTTTCTTTCTGTATTGTCTGCCTGCATTCTGTGTTTTTCAAAATGGCCGACAATAATAGTGCCTTTGATTTGATTGACTTAAGAGATAACCTTGTGAATTTGGAGCGTTCTTCTGGGATTGAATGTGAGTCAGCTCTGTTTACTAGGTCTGAGGTTTTGGGATCTATTTCTGATAGTGGTTTGCCTGCTCCTCTATTGCCTGATTCTGGCTCGTCCAGACCAGTTACCCCTGGATACGGTCATTCTTCTCATGTTAGGTCACCTAATGACTTCCTGGGTCCGACCGACCCATTGCATCCCAGTTTTTTCGCTGGCAATGTAAATGTTTTGTCTCCTGTAGAGGGTGTGCGAGGAAGCTACCCTGGTAATAATGTCTCTTTTCCGAATGCTACGTACACGCCTACCGTTAATTATGGGTCGATTCCTCACCCTATTTCTAGTTTTATAACTAAGTTGAAGAATTTCAACCTAGATGACGTTACCCAGGGGGTCTTATTTTTAAAGCAAGTGGTCGAATTGGGCAACCATGACTCGATTTTTGGAATGTCGGAAAATCAGATTTTCCAACTGTTGTATCCTGTTGCATCCGGTATGCTGCGCGACAAGCTGATTGAAGCTATCCACCTCCGCATGTCCTTAGCCATGTTCATTAGGGAAGTGTTGTGGGTTTTTGTCCCTGCGAGTGCCATTAGTACTCTCGAACAAAAGTTCTTATATCGTGTCCAAAGGTTGGACGAGTCACTTAGCGACTATGTCAGTGACATTAAGGTATATGCCCAGGTGTTCGCATCTCCTTTGACTGAACGACAATTGGTGTCGTCAATTGTAAATGGGTTTTCGCCAGAATATAGGTCATACATGACTATGTGTACCAGGCCTTCGTCATTTGTCGAGCTAAAACAGGTCGTTATAGAGGCTATGGCTGTGAAACATGCAGATTCCCTTCGTGTAGCCAATGTTCCCCCTCCTTCCTTGATGTCTCGCCCCCCCCCCTCCTAAGGTTATGTTTCATCCTAGACCCAATGTTAAGTGCCACACGTGCGGTGGCGTGGGACATGTTAAGAAAGTGTGTCCGAATAACCAAGTTGTGTATCGCCAATGACGGGATACTTTGGAGACCAATTCGGGTGTTACATCTATGGATATTTCTGTGCATGAGAATTTGGGAAAACCGTGTGAAGTTTCTGGTCGCCCTACTAATGAAAATCTAGATAACCCTTTGTAAACTAAATCATCACGTGCTAGTTCTGCTTATGTCTTTGACCAACCTAACCTGTCGGTGAGCAATGTCGTGGGAAGTCAGCCTAATTCTAAACATTATGTGAAACCTGTGGTGCGGGTGACCTCGTCATCTAATTGTAATCGTTTTAGAGTGAATAATGATTTTGGAATTTCTCCTGTGGCTAAGGGAATATCCCCGTTTATTAAAATTTGTGTTAATGACGAGCCCGTTTCTGCATTGCTTGATTCTGGTAGTGTTGCCTCCTTTATAAGCGAGGTCTGGTTTTTAACTATGAAGAGTGTTTGCAATCTACCTGAGTTAGAGCCTAACAATGAATCTTTTATTTCGGCAAATTGTTCAAACTTAAATGTTTTGGGTAGTATGACAGTCAAAATCCATATTCAAAATTTTCTTGGAAGTTTAAATTTTTTGTTGCCAGAAATCTTTCTTGTTCTGTGGTCATTGGAGCTAATTTCATGTCCCACGTTGGTATACTGCTTGATTTTGGTGCCCGCAACTTATGGTTTAAGTTTAAACCGCAAATTAAATTATCGTTTAACCCGGTTTTATCTTCTGCTGTCAATTCAGTTAGCGAACCTGTGACTATTGAGGATCTCGATCTGGAAAATTTAACGAGTCCTCAAAAGGAAGCTATAAAGAGGTTATGTCAGGAGTATAGTGATGTATTTACTGACAAGTTGGGTGTAACCCATTTGATGGAATACAAGATTGAGCTAACCGATTCTGTGCCGGTGCATTCCAGCCCGTATCGCCTTGCCCCGCCCAAGATGGCCGAACTTCGGAAGATTATTGACAAGATGTTGGAAGAAGGTGTAATCCAACCTTCAATCTGTGCCTACTCATCCCCAGTTTTCCTTGTGCCAAAACCTAACGGTGGTTTTCGGCCGGTGGTCGACTATAGGGCTCTTAATCAAAAAGTTGTTTTACAATCCATCCCTTTGCCGGATCTTCACACATGCTTTAGTTGGTTTCGCAACTCGAAGGTGTTCACGATCCTCGATTTGAATTCTTCTTACTTCCAAATTCCCCTCTCTCCAGAATCCAGGCATGTTACTGCTTATTCCACTGACTGGAACTTGTTTGAGTATGCCCGTGTCCCGTATGGCCTATCCACCGGAGCCGCTGTGTTGAGCAGACTTCTGGACAAGGTGTTTTCGGAAATTAAATTCAAATTTGTGTACCTCTATCTTGATGATGTGGTGATCTATTCTGAGTCCTTCGAGGAACACGTTGATCATCTGAAGGTTGTACTTGATCGGTTGCGTGACGCTGGCCTTACCGTCAAATTGTCCAAGGTTTCCTTTGCCAAGCCCAAAATAACCTTCTTGGGTCATATTGTTTCCGAATCTGGTATCTCCGTAGACCAGTCTCGTACTCAGGCCATCAGAGATTTTAAACCGCCCAAGAACGCCAAGGGTGTTGCTCGTTATATTGGAATGGTGAACTTATTTCGCAAGTTCATCAGTAACTTTGCCGACCGTGCTGCTCCTCTAAATCACTTACGCAAAAAGGCTGTGAAGTTTGAGTGGGGTCCCTCTCAGCAGGCAGCCTTCGAAGATCTAAAGCTTGCGCTCTCTAACGCCCCTGTATTAGCCATTCCGGATTTTGGGAAGCAGTTCATTGTGCAGACTGATGCGTCTGGTCGTGGTGTTGGTTGTGTCCTACTGCAAGAGTCTGATCTGGGTAGGCAACCCATTGCATACGCTTCTCGTACCTTAACGGACGCAGAGAGGAAGTATTCCATATACGAACTTGAGGGTTAAGCTGTGTTGTTCGCCCTGGAAAAAATCCGAATATATCTTGAGCACACTAAGTTTCTCCTCGAGTCCGATAACCAGGCCTCGAGCTGGGTGTTAGGGAAACCCCGTAAAACTGGTAGGATTGCCAGATGGGCAACTAGGATCCTGTCATTCCAGTTCACGGTCCACCATATTCGTGGGTCTGAAAATGCGGTAGCTGATTCATTAAGCCGCATGTATGAGGAAACATCCGAAGAGGAAATTCAAAAATGTGAACCCGTAAACCTTGTATCACCTGTAAATTATGTCAATGTCGTTCTCAGCAATTCCCCTATGCTTTTTGAAGATGTGAGGAGATTCCAGAAAGAAGATCCCTCCTTATCTAGCCTAATTTACCGAATCAATTCTGGGGAAGTAATCAAGCCCTACTCTATAAAGGATGTTGTATTGTGCTGCTCGTCTCGTCATGACCGTCTACCTAAAATTGTGCTCCCGTCGGTCCTCATTCCGGAAATCTTTCGTTACTATCACGAATCTCCTATTGGTGGCCACCTAGGAGTATTCAAGACCCGAGCTGAGATCAGACAGTTTTTCATTTGGCGAAGTATGGATGGCGACATCAGGAGGCTCATTAGAAATTGTGCTTCATGTAATATTAGCGAACCTCCGGTTTCTACTAAGGTTGGCCTGTTGTCATCCAAACCGGCATCTAGACCCATGGAGAGGCTTTTTATCGACCATGTTGGCCCGTTCCCTCGTTCTGGTCGGGGAAACCAATTTGCGCTTGTTTGCACTGACGGTTTCACCCGGTTTAGTTGGATATTCCCCACCAGACAGGCTACGACCAGTTCCGTCATAAAGTGTCTTAATTCCATCTTTTCATCTTTTGGGCCATGTCAGTTCCTGGTGTCAGATAATGCCAAGTGCTTTTTATCACATCAGTTCCGTCAATTCTTATTTGATTATGCTATTTCCCATGTAACCACCACTCCCTATTTTGCTAACCCGTCTCTCGCTGAGCGAGTCAATCGTTATCTCCGTTCTGCTCTGATCGCTTTCCACCACGAAGACCATTCCAAGTGGGATTCTAATTTGCATTGGCTCAAATTCGCTTTCAACACCGCCGTGCATGAGAGCACTCAAGCCACCCCTTTTTGTTTAATGTTTTCGTTTATGGCTAATTCTCCATTGTCTAATCTGTGGAACCTGCACGATCTCCTTCCAGACAGTTTCACGCCCGAGGATATGAGGGCGAAATTCGACAAGGCTAGAGAGTGTATTAAAATATCACATGACCAACTTGCCAAGCGATACAGTGCCTGTCGCAAGCCAACTGATTTGGAAATTGGGGATGTTGTGTACGTCCGCAATTTCGAGCCCAAGGGCGTCAGTAATCTAGTATCTAGCAAGTTGACCCCTCGCTTCAAAGGCCCCTGTTATGTAGAGGCATTCTTGACTCCTGTTACTCTTCTTATTCGAAACCCTGAGGCCAACAAAATATCCAGAGTGCATCTGTCGCACATAAAACGAGGTGGAGAGATATGTAATGAAGAAATCGTACCATAAATTTGTAAACTGATATTTTGTATAATGTAGAGTATCCCTAACCTTCATTGAAGCCTACAGGCGTCTGTTCCTTCTGGAATTTTGAATTGGATTTGCAAACTCTACTGGGATACAACTTGTAACTGTTGGGTAATTTAATGGTAAAATGTTAACATCGTGTAATAGCCTATCCTTTGTGAAATTGTAACTAATTTTGATGTTCACGTAGAAGATGCTTGCATGTAAGTAGGACTCTGTGGGAGACCTAACTCATGGTGATCTTGTATACCTGTTTCCTTGGGAATTGGGGTGGTCAATCCTCTACCGTAGCTCCTTCTGAATGTATAGTCGTTCAACTCGTGTACTCTAGAAAAGTCTAACTAGTCTCTAAAAACGTAACCTTGGTAATGAACCTTACTTCGGTAAATCTTGTTATTTAATGAACTATTGTGAGCACGGATCTAGGTCATGGTCAGGATTTTCTTCATATAAATTCGAACTTGTTTCTCATTTGTAAAATGTATTAAGAATTAGTAATTTCTGTAAACTTTTATTTTTGAAATAAGATTAACGACTGTTTTGTAAATGGCTGCCCACTCGTCGCATGGTATCTTGCACATTGCATCCTCCTACTTCGTCAAAGCTAACAACATTGGACTTATTGAACATTTACCTAACGCGTCTCGGACTCTGAAAGCACTGAAGGTGCTGGTGTAATGCGTTTCTGAAGACTTATGGACACAATGAAGCTGTTAACTAAGTGGTTTGCGAGGTGATCAATTATCCCTTCACTGATAATCGGACCCTGCACTCTTCCTAACCAAAACGATGCGGTTTTATCCATCGACTGGAGTTAACTGGTGAACATTATCTTCTGGAAACTATGCTTGGTGGATCGACTAGTTAAGGAGTACTGCCTATGCCTAGGCATATTCGTGAACGGTGATCACGCTTAAGGGAGGGAGACTGTTACGTGCAAAGCCCGTCCCAACATTTTTATTATGCATCTATCTTGATGTATTGGTATCTTCGCCTTTTAAAGTGCCCGGTAAGATGCCTTGGTTTGGCTAATGAACTCGAGATGGCAGCATCTATCGGCTCCTCGAGCTGGGGTTGTGTCTTCTGCCGCTAGAGTGAGACATTGGTATCTTCTGGTCTCGTCTCATCGAGACATATTTGAAAAGGTATATTATTCTACGTCATTAAACAAAAGACTATATATGCATAATGCCGCCAAAACATTTTAATGGTGTCGTGTGAATATTATTTGGTTATTCACATTGTCGTAATATGTGGCTAAATTTGATTGGTCTAATTTAAATAAACCTGGTGCATGTTGGGTGGCCTTCTTCGCGATTGACCTCCATCTTGTGAATTTTGACTTGTGACTGATTGCTGGGTGAAGAAAGACGCATATTGTGGATCTCGTCAAGGGGCGAGGGCTTATGCCCTCGTCCCCGCTAACTTGGGGATATATCCCAGTATTTGATGATACATGAAGAATTATGTGTGCAACTATCATCTGTGATAATCGTGAAAGTATTTTCTTGGGCCTTAATATGGAAATGCGATGTTTGGTGTGCTTCTCTTCGACGGCGGTTGGCAGCCATCTCCTATTTTATTTTATTTTTGGTGATATAAATCCTTTAAGGATATCTAAGTAGTGTTGTAAAAATTAGTGTCTCCCCAAAAGGCTTTATTAAGGTATGTTTTGGCATTTTATTTATTTTAAATTTTTGGAGCTCCATATTTTTCATTGTGTACTGAGTGGTTTTTTTTTTTGGTCTGAAGGTTGACTTTGGCCTAGATATGTCACCTCTAAATATGTAAAATTTTGTGAAACAATATTAGTCCGGGGAACACTACTGTATTTCTTCTAATTTAATTATTTTGCGTCTGGCTAAGGCATTTTCTTCTTATTGTATTCTTGTACTGACCAGACGAATCTATTAACTCTAGGCCTAATTTGTTCATTAGTCTGTCGGTGTTTATTTTGATCCGTTGCCTTTTAAAAACTATTTGATCTCGTAATGTCTAGAGTTTGTTTATATCTTCCTGTTTTCTCACTGGAGAAGTTTTTTTTAATGTAAAATTAGGCGTTTGACATAAATACGTACTGATATACCTTCAACTGTTCCTGGTCGCCATGGTAACTTGTTGACAGAGGTGCATTGTGGGTTTTTGTTTCTGGCGTGTGTTTGAAGTGCACGTTCATGGGTCATGGTGATGTTGTTTAAATTATTTTGGTTTTAAATTATCCTTTGGTTTTCCTTTTTTGGAGTTTTCTTTTTTGTACTCCTGCGTTATTCTTTCGGTGCCTTGTTTATGGTAAAATTTTGCACTATTTACTTTTTTTTGATTATCCAAGGCCCTCATGGTTCAGTTGGGAGTATGTCAGGTATATATTAAGTGTTTTAATTTTTTTTGTGGCTTTTCATTCTATGACCTCAGGTAATTGTTAATTGATATCGACCTTTAACCTTTTTTTAAATCTACAGTGAGAATTCTAGCTGAGGTTTTATTTTATTTTTTGTAATTTAATGCTGGCTGATGCATGTTCTGGTCTCTGGTGGAGGTGTTCTTTTAAATTTAACATTAAATTTTCTTTTAAAGCAAGCTACTGTTGTTGCATCATTTCGTCGGTGGCAGTTCTGTTGGTTATCGGGGGGGTTTTCTGTAGATGAACCTGTGGGTCTTCTCCTTCTCCACCTTCTGCCACCTATAGGTGTTCTTCTGTTGGGGCATGTCAACTGGCGGTGAGTTTGCAGTTGCGATGCGGACCTCCGAAGAAACCCAACCCGTGTCAATTATTATTATTATTATTATTATTATTATTATTATTATTATTATTTAAGTACAGTTCCCCATTCAGTGGTGCTCACCTCATGACATACCGTAGTAACTCTTTTGAATAATACGTTTCTTTGGATTTAGGGCAAATTATTGGATTATGTAAATTTATACTTACTGATTTGGAAACATTTCTCTTACTCTTGTAAAATATTCAGTGTTACCTAAACTTGACACTTAGTAAGTTACTACCCAACCAGCGAATTGTTTCCGGAGGCGGTAATCGGAACTAATGCGCTCCGCCCAGCCACACGCCTGCGATAGACGTGCTGTTGTCGCCAGCGAAATCTCTTCGCATGTCATTTGTGTGCATGATTCATGCTGGGTCGTGCATTGTGCGGTGTGTTCCCATTGTATGCCTGTACATGCTTTCCCCCTCTTGGCCCGCAACCGCTCGCTGCAGCCATAACGAGGCGAGATGACGTAATGTATACACTACAGCTGCGATCCACAGCTAGCGGTAACAGTTCCCTGGTAGAGTAGTACTGATTGAGCAAACTGGTCTACAGTTCAATTAGCCAGAGGGTTGACAGTGAGACGGGCACGTGTGAGTGGTTGTAAGATTACGTGCCGAGTGCGACCGTACCGCATGCGACCCAGTAAAAATCGTGCATGTAGCCGACCCTGCTAGTAGCTTACAGTGCCCCATGCGACCCATTGTTCGAGGGAAGAATTGAAGATCTTATTTCCAAAGTGACGTAAATCCATGAAATGCAAATCTTCAGAAATCGCGTTTGTGCATCTTCGTATAATTACATTCAGATATGATTATGAATATAATGTAATTTCATTCATTACTTTTAAGCACATCCTGACACTTTGTTTTAAAAATCTCCTATCAATGGGAATTGTGATAGTCTTCTCCTATAAGTTGGAGTTAAGACGTTTAGGAAATAAACCATATAGCCTATTGACATACACTTTGAGTGGCATTTATGATCATTGAAATGGTTTAAACACAACAAACACAAACTGTTGCTCTACATATTCTTCAAAGTTTGGATTGGTCAACATGGATATAAGACACATTGGAAATAAATGACCGTTGGAGTTACATCACTTTGCAAGTAAACTTAAGTCTTAGATCTCTGTTAATGTGGGATATACGACGTATTGCGACTTTGCTATACGTTGAGAGAACCTATAAACTTGCTTACGAAAGAAAAAAAACTGAAAAACTGTCAATTTTGGATTTACGTCCCTTTGGTAATAAGCTCTTCAATGTTTACGGCGTCTAACCTAACCTAAGCGGAATTTTAGCAGATACGGATGTGCTAGAAATTTCCAGATTCAACCGATACATCAGTGCTTGGGTAGCTAGTGGCACGATGGCAAATAGGTGGGTCGCTTGCGGCACGGGTCGCATCCGTCATGAAACCGGTTGTAAGGGGCAGACAACCTCGCTGTTCCGCCCCTTAAACCAATAATAACTAACTAACTCCTGTTGTTCTATTTGAGAGGCCTGGGCATGGTGATCATTCAACGCCCCTTCCCAACTGACTGCGCCAGGATTCGAACCTCCTACCTAGGGCATAGCAGACGAGAACGTTACCGCTGCGCCACGCAGCTGATCAAACAAGTAAACGATTGGGAGGATGTGGCAATGGCCTTAACTTAGGAACCATCCCGGCATTCGCATGGAGTTGAATTCGGGAAACGATGGAAAACCACTTCCAGGATGGCTGAGGTAAGAATCGAACCATCCTCATCTCAGTTCTATCTCACGAAGCTGAGTGTATCAGCCCTCAGCTCGGAACTAAATTTCTTGGCAGAGTCGGGATTCGAACTTGCGCTTCTGCGGTGACAGCCAAGAATAGCTCCTAGAGCCCACTATTATAAAATAGCGAGACCATTGCTAAGTCGTTGCACAGTTGATCGTTAAACAGTGGGTAACTTCCCCAAGGAGAGAATCCAGGTGCAAGGGTTCTGTGCACCGAGCATCGGACCAGCGTTTTGGCTCTGGGGGACTCGTCTAAGCTCGGTTCAACTCGGCTCGGATGGTGTAGCGCGCTGCGGAGATATGACGCGTGTGTTGATGATGATGATAATTGTTGTTTTAAGGGGCCTAACATCTAGGTTATCGGCCCGTCGCGTGTGTTCATAGACGGCTTGTGTATCAGCGAAATACCGTAGGTAAGCTCAACACAACTACATAATTAATAATCGATGGTGCTGTCATTGTTGATTCAATTTAGTAGCTCGAGACATCTTGGTCATCAGTCCGGTATAGTTGGGTGATGATGATGATGGTGATAATTTTTTTAAGGGGTCTAACACATCTATGTTATCGGCCCCTAATGGTTTGGGTGATAGTGAAATATGAGATGAGAATGGAAACTATAATACTAACTACAAACTTACATACTAGAGGAAGAAATGGTAAACAAATTAAGGATAAGGCAAATAAAGGACAGGAAGAAAAGAAATGCCCTCAATCCTCAAAGAATGAAGATTTAGGGACTTCAAAGGAAGGAGAGGAAAGGAAAAGAGGAGAGGGCCCGCCCCAAGGTCAGAGGAAACAGGGGGCAAAACGGACTCAGCTCAGGAATCCCTCGGGGTCGCCAACTCCCAAACTTACCAGCTGTGAGTCCTTGAGGGTGTAGCACTATCAAAAAAAAGGAAGCTTGTAGTTTAACGTGACCGTTAATCTTGAGATCATGAGCCACGGGACCTCCTTTTTACGTGGAATCCGAACCACAGGACATGGCATTTCACTTCGAAAATCTCACATTGTAGCACTATCCAGGGTGCACCAGAAGTGGTGGGGCTACATACACAGTTTGGTATTTGCTGAACTTGTCTGATAACCTGTATTTATGTAATGACTGTAGTAGTGTGTGTAGCTGTATAAGGGCCAGGGATGTGCTGGGTGCCCTTGGACTTGAAAGAAGGTACTATCCTGGCGTTCACTTGGAACTAGTGGGGGTAAACGATGAATGACACTTAAAATCCAGGCTGAATTTTAAAAATTTCATGAAAATAGTTATAATTGGAATTTAGAAAATTTAGAAATATCTTTCTAGTAGCAAAGGTGTCTTATTTTTCTTGGAAATGAATATGGTTGGTTGTACAAAATGTATGAGAGGCACAGTTAATAATTAAGTGTCACATTCTTGTCTCTTTAAACTGTATTTTCCAGCTTAATGGCGAAAAACTTAACTTATTATTAGTAACAGTAGTGTATTTAGTGCCATGGCAGGTAAATGAGAACGAAGAATGACCAGTAACAATGGCTGTGGAAAACCACAAATTGGCCGAGTACTAGGACCGAAGAGACTAGTGGTTTGGTCACATCTTTCGAGTTGGTGAATCCATCCAAAACCAAGTCCATCATTCACATCTTGCTGGAAGACGCCCAAGAAGACCTCCCAGGACGCGATGGAAGGATCGGGTATTGACAATTCTTCAGCAAGTGGAGCTGAATGCGGTGGAAGGTGAAGCTAGAGACCGGCAGCGTTGGAATGCTATCTACAGTAGATACCTCCTCCTTTGTGACTGATTTATTTGATATCACATTTTTCTTCTCCTTCTTCTTTCTTTTGTTCTTCTGCTGTAGGCTTTAAAGGCCCATAAGTCCAATATATGATGATGATGACGTAAGCAGTGAATTATTTACTTTCACGTTTTCACCAAGCAGAACTATAATTTGTTGTGTAATGAAATTGCTGGACTGGTATCGTAGCAGCCTGCTCATAAATAAGTGGCCTGTTAAACAAGACCATGATGCATGTCCTCTCAAGAGAGTTGATTTAAATCGCTACTTTATTTCCGGGACCAGGAGTAAGGTTCTCGTGATTTATTCCCCGTGCAGGGACTGGACACGAAGACGTGTGGAAAACATCCTCTCTCAGGGGGCCATGTCTCAGCCCCTGCCATAGGGTTAGACCACTGCCAAGTTCATTAAGTACGTTAATATTAACATTAATTGAATCGCATTTTTGATGCATTCAAAAGTCACTTCTTGACCGAAATAAACATTGATTTTATCGGAAAATAAATTATATGAATTTTGCTTATGTGGTGTTTGATTTATTAGTCTGTGGTTCTACGAGACGTGGGTGGGTGATATGTAGTGGCCAGAATGATTAGTTGTGGTGGTGGTGATGAGTGACAGCTGATGATAGATGATAGAATGATAAGGTGGGTAGAAGTGCATTTTTCATTTTTATCGAGAAAGAATGAATGATTGTAGAGATATAAAGATTTGTCGATGGAATGCTAGACATGATCGAGAAACCCTCCACATACAGTACATCCCCTAACTACCTACCCCTCCTTCTACAGTGAGCTCACCAATCCTGGACCAAGTACTGGTACTCTTCTCAGCTTTACCGTGGACGCCGTAACTCTGATGTTCCACCCCTTACAACAACAACAACAACAACAAATACCATCATACCGGAATGTAAGTTATTTCTACATGAAACGCTTAATTACCACTCTTGCACAATCTCAGTGAGATTTTCAAAAGAAGTATTGTGACACAAATACTGACCGTCATAAGGATTTACAGTATATTCGCAACTTATTAGATTTGAATAAATACAGTGAATCATGATTTCCTTCCGTTCTGACGCAGACACCATCCACAATGAGTAGGCTGCCGCAGAGTCACGCAGCGGAGAGCAGATGCAATAAAAGCCAACTCCCTGCACGTTATATGAGCTCTGTTACAAGTTTTGTGGAAAGAATATGCTCTTTCCAGATGAAACTGGCTATTTGACTACTTTTTCTAATTAATGCATAATTCATCGCTTTATAATGTCAGAGCTCTGGGGACGTACACAGTCATCTTTCTTTTGAAATGCTGAATCTAATATGCATGTATTATTCCCGCGCAGTCTCTAGGGCCATGACGGGACGAAGCTGGCAGCATTCACTCGTTAGTAGAATCAGCCGCTGAAAAGTTGTTATTACCGTCCAGATTTTTAGTCCGGAGTGTGTCTATTGCTGTAGTATAGTCCGCCTCTTTGCGCAGCGGCTAGTATTCTTGGCTGTCACCTCGGAGGTCCGACTTCGATTCCCGGCTCAGTCAAGAAATTAGATTCTGGTATAATGTCTGGAACATGGTACACTCGGCCTGGTGAGGCAAAACTGAGAAGAGGTGGGTTTGATTCCAACCTCAGCCATCTTGGAAGTGGGTTACTGTGGTTTCCCACTTCTACTGCTGGCGATGGTTCCTAAATTAACGTCACAGCCGCCTCCTTCCCAATCCTTATCTGAGTTACAACTACACACTTTAATACAGCCATCAGAATAACATTGGTTATCAGACAAATTCCACACAAACTCGAGTACACGGGGCTGCATGACCACGATGTTGCAATGACCTAAATGAACCAACAACAACGCTGCAGTATACTGGATACGTGCGACGATGAGTAGTGGGTTTGTAACTTTGTACAATGCAGTGTGGACCGAAGCTGTGAGACTAGTACAAGGCAGCCAGCGGTGCAAATGGGGCTGGAGAAGACATAGCAAGTTCGAGCTTTTATCTTCTCCCCCGTCTGAATTTGACAACCTGCAATGCTATGGCAGGTCTGCGGGTAACCTTCACACGGAACGAACTTCATTGGCTCTTACGGTCCACCTCTAGATGTAGCGGTTTATCTTCTTTCCATTACAAGGCTACATCGTAAATAAAAATTAACAATTACTGATGTCAATTACCATTTATCCGCACGCAAACCCTCAGTCTCTGATGTCACGTCATGTACTGTGCCCATTTCAACAATGAAATATGCAAATCACAGTTTGCCAGCAATGTTCAATCGGGAGTATCGGGGTTCATGGTTTGTTCTCCCACTCTGTGACTTACATACTTTGGATTAAGCATAGGATACACTTCCAAAAATAAACAAAATCAAAATCCTACTAACAAAGCATTTAATTATCCAAAATATGGCGCTACAAAAATTAAACAGATGAAAATACTGACACTACACTTCACACTTGTCCAAAGCTGAACAAGGAATTCAAATTAAACAATTACAAAATCATAATTACTGGTTTTCCAAAAACCAACAAAACTCCAACTAAGTTTCATTCCCATATGGCGTCAATTCAAATTCTTTAAAATAACGAGCTCCAAATGGCTCGGTAAAGTTTACATGCACTGTCTTAACAATTAAACACACATCAAATTAATATTTACATGAGTATATCTGACTTTAATCATAATATCAAAGTATGGCTAATCATTAATTAATTTTTGGGCTCTCACAATGTTCATCTGTTACCATCACTCTCTCTCAAGCTACCAACTCACTACCATGATTGGAAAAACTTGCGTATCCCCGAGTTATAGAAAACTACTGAGAAAGTCAACTTAATATTACTCCCAGAATCTTAATGTTTTCATAAGAACTCGTGAATCACTGAATCATTTAATAAAAAAGTTAGGGATTTATCATTTTTGTCTTCAAAGACAATTATATCTTAAAGAAAGCAACGGTCTGAACTCTGCAAGCGATTATAATGAATGTAAAGGGACCTCAGTTCAATTACTGGGTCGTTAAAACCATCTTAAATACTTCCGTGTACTGTGAATCAGACAGCCCGTTCCTAACCTACCTCACTAAAAGAGTGTAAGGGTCTGTCTCAACTACTTGGCTGATTTATTGGTGTGGAGGGAGGGGAATTCTACAGTCTTGCTTCCGCAGGGGACTGGCTATTCAGCTATAAACACAGCTGTTTCAAATGCATTTCTCTGAATGGCAAGGCTCACGATACAAATTAACCACAAGACAACTATTAGTTTCTACTGACCTATTCTTTCAGCTTCGGTAAAGTATAATTATGAAGTGTCCTCATTAGCGGGTAAGAAAATTCAATAAAACAACCAATATTAAGGGGCTTCAACACGGACGACTCTGAGTTCGATCCTTTAAAATGCCTCGGGAGCAGTATCCCAACGTTGAGGACTTCAACATTTGTGACTTAAGGAAGGCCTAGCCCATAACCAGCGCTCATAATACAACATAAATTGCACCCTTTTCACAATTCAACATAACTCATTACCGCACTAACTGTCCCTCACAATTACTTTTACCGAGCATTTCAACGCATTCCTAGCGTGAGAAATTACTTCACTGCGCGACATCGCGCTCATACATAAAATAGCCAAGTTGCCTTTCAAAGAACGAAATAAATTCAAATCAAAGTTTGATCTACGTCTCAATATATATATACAACCTCAGCCTCCATCAACAATAATCATTTATACCATAAAGAACATATTGATTCACAACAATTAATAACGCATCTAAAGGAGCTCTTGAAGCTACCACTTCTCAATACAAAATTCATCACATAATTAATTTATTTTATTATTATTATTATTATTATTACGCTTGCTTTACCATAGTTATATCATTTACCATATATTGATATTCCACTGAATATTTTCCACAAGGGATTTATTAATACTTCACATATTTATTATTATTTCAATCAAATTAATCGTTCAGATCGCGCAATCTTTATTTCACATGTTTTCCAACATCCCTACTTCCACTCATGAGGATTATACGCAAATCTTCCCAAAACACATAATAATGAAATTAGTAATCACATGATTGTACGGTCAGAGACCGAATTCTCCACCGATGGAACATTCTTCTTAAGCCATATTCATGGTTATATCTACACTCGATAACACTTTCTTAACAGCACATAAAATATATACACTAATCATTTTGAATATAAAGAATAACATTTTGGATTCGTTTTCACTTAAACACAAATACAATTTCACTAAAAATATATTACACTAAAAAATTTCACTTTATTTGAATTATATAAAATTTTTATCACTCTGGCGTTAATTATTTGCCTAAACACACGTGATTTCTTTATTCTTTCCCGTTTCCAAGGGTTGCACTATATGCACATCGGCTTCCTACTCTGATGAGATGATTGAAAGTCTCGATCGAAATAACCTCACTGAAACGGCTGATCTTCTAATTCTGGGTTTGACTATCGGCTTCTTTAACTTTACTGCGCGATATCGTATCTTGCTAGACGCTAACTTGTTCGTCTTATAAAAGTCTGTCTCTGATGTATTACCTTTGTGATCGCTTGAACTGTGTATAACGGCGACCTAGTAATTTTCTTGTCCAATATTTCACACGTGGGTTTTACTTTCTGTTACTTCGATTCTTGACTTATTGGAGTAATCCCCAATGTCTGACTGTTCATTTGTCTACACTTACACAAAACCTGGAACCTTGATTCCTAAATTCTATCGTACTTCGCTCTAGTCCTCTCAGTTCAGGAACACTAGGCGTTACTATTACGTTCTACCCTGATCTGGTTACTTAACGTAGATATAACTGTATATTTCACTGTCCTTGGGTACTTCGAAATCTTATGATGCGTCGGTTCTTTAACTGAAACTATT
The DNA here is from genome assembly GCA_946902985.2 of Meconema thalassinum. Classification (NCBI taxonomy): domain Eukaryota; kingdom Metazoa; phylum Arthropoda; class Insecta; order Orthoptera; family Tettigoniidae; genus Meconema; species Meconema thalassinum. The sequence continues at coordinate 184,415,619 of OX336394.1, forward strand.
AAATTCGAGTACCTATCGCCGGTAATTTCTTAAGTCCACAGCCTAAACTTTGACTGTACTGGTGAACTTTATAATGTCCGAAGCTTGATGATATTATTCCCTATAACAGGATTCTGATGTGTCTTCACATGGCGATACTAATGACGATACTGGACGGCAACTCCCATACGGGGTGCTCGTCTACGATACAGAGTAACACGACCTCTCACGGTCTGGTAAATACTGCATGCATCTTCCTGGCACGTCCAGGGTTTATATTCAAATCTGCCGCAAAAAGATCAAATCCGCTTCTTCTCCAGCACTAACTTCTAAAATAATTGTCGTATAATTTTGAAAAATATGTCTCCTGAAAGCTCTTGTTTTAAACGTAAAAGGGTTTCTTTGATCATGAAAATCGATCACACAATTCCAAGATATTAAATAATTTGGCTCCTCAGATGTGTGGGTAGTGTGGTTTATTTTTCCATCTCTCCCATCTTTGGGCTCAGGGAATAACTAACGACGTAATGCTGCGTATGCAATTCTTTCCTGTGCAATTATTATAAACTTTTTCCACACACAAAAATCTCTTTTCCTGAATGATCAACAGTGATGTGTTCATTTCATTAATTAAATGCTTCCAAATGGCTTAATTTTAATTATTTCTCTTCTTGCGTCATTGCAATGCTGCCATTTTATAGCTGAGTGAGATCTTTTTCCGAAACTCAATCTCACTCACTCGCCGTGGAAAGTTTCCAACTCTATTAATAATTATGCACTAGCTTCTTATCGATGCGTCAAGCGTGATCTCATGCCGCGTGACTAGTGGTCACCCGCCCTTGCATCACATTATAACAGCCCTACTTCTTAAAATCTTTCCAATGCATTATAAAGACTGCATTATTTCCTCTCTTCTTTTGCATATAAAATATGGATTCGACGCTTGAACCAATTGCACATGGGTTCAGTACGTACAGAGGCATCGGTCAACGGTAAATTGATGTACACAAGATTTTGCAATCTATATGATTCTATTATTTTTGTAATGTGGCTCGTATGTCCATATGAAGAGAACTGCTGAAGACCGTAAGAAATGCTGCAACGACAAGGCTTTTAGCCTTGATAAGCTGATTATGATTCACTATCATAGTGTATTAAGCGGCTTATACTGTATATGCATAGTATGCTTGGTTATTGGCTAAAGTAAATAATCTGCACATTGTCTTCCCCAATACACAGATAATATAGCAGAGAGCCAACAAATAAGAATCAACTGGAATCATTGAGGTTAGAAGAATATATAAGATAACAAGAAGTTCCGTGACGAACTAAAGAGCCTACTTTTCTTAAAATTTAAGATTCATGCCAATGATTAATCTATCTACAATAATGACGAAATTAATTTGCTAATATCGACATTTCTAATTAGTTCGAAATACTGTATACCTGGCATAATGTAGCCTAATGGAGAACTACAGTTGGCAGCCCTGGTGACTGAATATATTCTTAGTTCCATCTCTTAAGGAACAGACTACTAAATTTGGTTGAAGTCCAATGGATAGCATGGACGTTACATGCAGTTAAACATTGGATCTAACAGCGTGCGTAAAATCATGTTGGCGACAATGACATACATGTATTGGTCAGAAATAATCTGAAATAATATGATGTATTGTTGTGTCAATTTTGAATGAAATCCATAAGTTAGCATAGAAGTCACATGCATTTTAAAATTGGACCTATCAGCAGGCTTAGAATCATGTTGGCAGAAGTGACGTATATTAGTTACTCCATATTTATCTAGAATGCCAGGTACTAGCCGTGTGCAAAGTTTAGAGTTATTGGCTTGCATACTTTCTGATATATTGATATTATGGTAACAAAAATAGAGACAGCATTTATTAACAGTTAGCAGCCCTGATTGCTCTAAAGAATACGCATAGTCATATCTGTTATGGTACTCATAGTACATACGAAATTTGGTTGAAATACAACTGATAGTCTAGAAGTTACATGTATTTAAAGTTGGACCTCTCAGCAGGCTTAGAATCATGTTGGTAGCACTGACGTTTATAAGTTACTTCAAATTAATTTAGAATGTCAGGTACTATACGTGTGCATAGTTTAAACCTGTCGGCTTGCATACTTTCAGATATATTGGTATTTGGATTTAAAACAATTGAGAGCTTTTATTAACTGTTGGCAGCCCTGGTGGCTCTTAAGAATACGCTGAGTCATATCTGTTTATGTACACATAGCACATACGAAATTTGGTGTAATTCCAATTGATAGTGTGGAAGTTATACGCATCTAAAAATTGGACCTATCAGCAGGCTTATAATCATTTAGGCAACACTGCCATGCATGGTCTCCTGGAAATTAAACTACAATATTATTATCTATACGTGTGCCAATTTTGAAATAGCTCCCATTCATACCTTCCAGGATATCCAACATGGAGCTCAAATTTCAATTGCGATTTTTCAGCAGTTGGTAACACTGACATAATTTTCAAATATGGCCGTGAGATATTCAGGTATAGATCTTTACTCTTACCAAATGTTGTTTCGATTGCTGGAGCCGTTTAGGAGTTGATAGGGGGGAGGGGACACACACACAGCTAGACAGACAGACAGAAGGATAGACAGACAGACAGACAGACACACATTTGCCCGATCTCATAAGTCTACTTTTTCCTCATTTTTGCAAAATTTGAAAAGTAGGCTAAAAATATTACATTTCTCATACAGTATTCCTCCTGAAGGCGACATATTATATGGAGTCATATTTTGGCAAGTCACTAGAAGAATAGTTCATGCGGCTTATGCATTAATATTATGATTGGTTATTGGGCTTCATTTCATGATCTGCACTTTGTGTTACCCATTGGAAAGATAATACAGCGTAGTGGGTCAACAAGTGGAATCGACTGAATTTTTAGAGGTTAAAAGATTCTACAGTATGCTTGATTGTTTGGTCTAGTAATCATCTGCACATAGCGTCACCCATTAAACAGCTAAATCAATAGAGTGGGACATCAAGTTGGGAAACGGCTGAATTTTTAAGATTAGAAGACTATATTCTATAATAATTGTTACGTTTCTCACAAATTTGTTCCACATGTAACGACGATTTAAGCTACGCTTTTTACACATCTTCATTCCTCTGGCAGCGACGTCTTCTGTCACTACAGTATCGAACAAAATTAATGGATTATGAACTTGGGCAGTTTTTAAGGTAGATTTCGTATTTTAATAACATCATATTTACTATCTAATTTTTGTGATCATGACATTTAATATAATTGCAAGCTTTCCATTGTTTAATTAAAACAATTTTTGTAAGCATATCCATTTCTTTTTGGCCTTGTTAACTAGTTTTAATATTTAATATCATTCACGCTGAAGAAGGTATCATTGAAATACCGAAACATGTACGTTTAATAATTTATTTAACATCATTTTCCAGTAATGATAAGGCGGATTTCAATTTCTCATTAATATCAATCAATACGGATAATAACTGTTAACCATCGCATCCAGGTTAGTAAGTGTGACAAATTTCGATGACTTTGCGGCTTTATTTTCTTTTGGTGAGCCCTTATTGAGGTTTATATAAATGTGTCTCAGAGTAAGTGGAGCTGAACTAACTATATTTGTCAGGGCACTTCTTTTGCATTTTCCCTAATTTTTAGGATTTGTATTGCATTGTTATGCAATTTTTAATACTTATCGGGGTTGGGTTTATTGCATTTTATATGCATTTGAAGAACTTCGTGGGTGTATTTTACTTTTCTTAAAGTTTTCATGGGTATTCATGTCTACTGCTTACTATTCCTGTTTCTACAGGATTGGGGATGGAATGCGATTATTTTATATGTGACGGATGGTTCTTAAAGCCGGATGCCCTTCCTGATGTCAACCTTGTGAGAGGAGATGAAATGAATGGAACGGGGCGAGGAGTGGGATGGACCTGGCTGTGATCTATTAGAAAGTTTAGTCCTGACATTTTAGTTGATCTGAAAATGGGAAATCGTGGAAAGCTATTTCAAGGACGACCAACGGTAGGGTTCGAACCCATTTGTCCACTGAGTCCGGAGCAATCTGGACCCATGGCCCTGCGCATAGCTACCACGACTGGTTTCATCTTTTCAAGAGGGATATTATTGGTTTTAAATTGCATTTCTTAATAAGTTATTTTTTATTTAACTTTCGGTGACTTCATTAAATGAACTTTATGTTCGACGATGTCGAAATGTAAACATTATGTGTCGGAAAACTGTATCATAATGAGGCTCATTATAACACTATTTCTCATTATGAAACAGTTTCTCCCACCAATCAGAACTCAAGAAACAGTTGTGTGGCCAATTAGATAAGGATACCTTCGCGCATGCGCTCAAAATCCAACATATTTCTGTGTTGTCAAGCAAAGTGAATGGTCTCTGCTTCCGGAGTGCTTTGACCACGCAGCGCTCTGTTCAGTCACCAAAGCCTTGTTCACTAATAACTGAATTAACTGAATCCCACAGATATTTATGAATATTTATGTTAAAACATATAATAAAGTTATAATTATCGTCGAACATAAACAGTCGTATGCAACTCGCCTATAATGGGAATTAAGACTCTCGTATGGAAATTATAAAACTCGCATACGCTCGTTTTATAAAGATACTCGTGTCTTAATTATAGCCATTATAGGCTCGTTGCATAATGTACTATTATTTTTACTAAACCGTACTATTTTATTCTCCGTGATTTTGAATTTATATTCAGAAACCAGAAATCAGAGTAAAATATTTTCAATTTTAAGGGTATTTTATAAATTTTATAGGGCGATTTTGGAGACTTTTAGGTCTTAACTGCTTTTATGTTCCACCATGGTGAAATGTACATATTATATGCCAGAAAACTGTACTATAATGAAACTCATTTCAGTACAAGGTTTCATTATGCTACAGTTTCTCCACCAATCAGAGCTCAAGATTTTCATCACAAAACAGTTTTTTGACCAAATAGGTAAGTATAGCTTCGCACATGTGTTCAACGCACTCAAAATCCAACATGTCGGACATGAATTACATGATTTGAAAGTTGACAATATAAAGGATATCAGATCAAATATTGTAGTTACAATCCGAAACACAAAGACAAAATCAAAAAAAAAAGCAAGCTTGTAGTTTAACGTGACCGTTAATCGCGAGATCATGAGCCACGGGACCTCCTTTTTACGTGGAATCCGAACCACAGGACATGGCATTTCACTTCGAAAATCTCACATGCATTGACCGGGAATCGAACCCGGACCGCCTTGGTGAGAGGCATACAGCTAGACCGCTGAGCCACCACGCCCCCGCAGTTTGGTAGGTTAAGAATAACATAATATGTAAGTTGCACTGTGTGTGGTTAAGTGTAAGAGAGGTCCTAGAGCCCTAACTTCGCCACAATAAAGGCACCAATAAATAAATAACTGCTCGGCAATTAACAAAATCAGCACGAACCTTTACGGTAACATGAAATACTATGAAATATACAAGACATTTAGGAATCTACGTCCAGAAGTTTGCAGCACACCATCCTTCTAGCTGATATAAGTTACCGGCAAGGAAAGTGCACTGTTCCAAATGTTCGCATAAATAAGCTAGGGAATATGGGAAAAGAAATATCCCCAACTCCAATTTCTTTCGTACGATTTCGGCGACAATTTTTGCGAATGCTGGTGTTGATATAACCATACTAGTACCTCACGGAGCCAGCAAACATATGACATTTGATCCACGGAATTCAATAAACCAGCTCTCTGTTCAGTAAAGGGATTTATTTATTTATTTATTTATTTATTTATTTATTTATTTAAACCAAGTCTACTTGTTAATTGTCACTTTAACTCAGAGAGTCATATCGTGACATACAGACAATAAACACATAGATAACATAAATTTACAGTATGGCGTTAGATAATTAAACCAAATGTCCATTCGGCATTTCATAGCTTCCTTGTTATTTCAAAACTTAATAATGTTTTGCAGTAGTTATCTTCATTCACAATATCACTGGGCAACTTTTCTGATGGAAACTGCACAAAGATCTTTCTTAATCATAAATGTGGACACAGTGTTCTTCATTTTTTGACAGTTCTCCATGGGAGACACCTCACAGAAAGAATTACTTTTATTTCCCTATCGAGCCCTTACTGACTGTAAGAGTCTGATAAGTTTTGTGGTAAGGAAAAAAAAACCATTAAACTCACAGGCAAAATCTACAGACAGCAATATGTGGCTGTACGGTAGTAATCGTATAGGCTACCTAGTTAATACAGATAGGCTCTCCTAGGCTTTAACAAGATTTATAGCTTAGGAAGCCATCTCCTGTACTTGAATGCTTAATTTACATGCATCTTTGTTCTGAATCTCATCCGACGCTTTCTTATTCCACATTGCCCTGATGGTATTAAAATATTTTGCTAATTGACCTGCTTTCCCCCATTCCCTTTTTAGTAATTTAATTAAAGTGTGATACTCATTTTCATTTTCTATTCTGTTTAGATCTGCTTTGTCTACAAACTTTGCTCTTATCATTTTAATTTCCTTGCATTCCCTGATCAGGTGCGCTGCACCCATAACCTTCCCACAAAACAGGCAAATGTCCTCTTTTCCTACTTCTCTCAACGCTTTGTTCTTATACACCCCCATTAACCACCAAATTATCCCTCTCATTTCTCTTTTCATTAGGCATTGAGGCTTTATGCTCATAAAGTTCCTTATTTCGCAGAACTCCGTTAAGGTTCTCCTACTAGTGCACTCTTCCCTTAGCACCCGCAACTCTACGTCATTAACCCTTCTGCACACTTTTTTACACACCCTACCTTCCTCTCTTTGTAAGTCCCTATCCCATAGATAACCCATTCCTAATCTTTCCAGTACACTTCTTACCCCGTCCACCCAGTAGCCCTCTTGCTGATGCTTCATTTGGTGCAGGTAGGCTACCTTAAGCATTTCCCCCCCTCCACCTGCTTTTAAACGAATCCAAGACTTTATGACCCTTTTTATGATATGTTGTCTAATGCTTACATCCTCACACAACATTCTCGCTCCACAATTCGCCGTGCAACTAGGTAGCCCCAAAATTATCTTGGCAAACCTACTTACAATACTGTCCAGGGTTTTCGTTCCTTCCTCTAAACCCCATACTTCCACTCCATAGAGTGCTCTTGAAACGATGAGTGCGTTGAACACATTCTTATACACTTTGTAGTCAAGATTCGGTAACCTACGCTCTAACACTTTAACATTCGCCAATGCCACTAGCCCTTTCGATTTTGCCCTTTTAATTTGTTCGGTCCATTTACCATTACTCGCCATTATCGTCCCTAGATACTCAAGTTTTTTCACCGTCTCTAACTGAGACCCATACATGACCCACTTTTCATTCTTAGCCAGTTTAACTCCCTTTTTGCAGACCATAACTTTGGTCTTACTCGGGTTAATTTTTAAGTTTCAGTCCTCACAGTATCTCACAATCTCGTCAATACTATATTGCATATTATAGGGTGTTAGGGCAAGCAGAAGGATGTCATCAGCGAAAGCTAGGCCCGGGATATCATAATTGTCCAAGCAAGGGTTGGACCGTTGCTCAAAGCCCTTTGACTCGAAAATATCGTTGATAAATAGCAAAAAAAGCACCGGGGATAATTTGCATCCCTGTTTTAATCCTATATTAGACGTTATCTCTCCTACAATTACATCATCTTTAGTTTTAATTGCACATTTCACTTCGGAATACACATTCTCAATTGCTCGTATCATTTTATGTGACACCCCGATTTTTCCCAGTTTAGCCATGACAGCTCCCCTGCTCACTGAATCAAACGCCTTCTCCAAATCAATAGCTGTGATATACAGCTTACCTCTTTTCCTTCTTATGTACTTGTCCATCACCGTTTTAACCACCATTATATTGTCACTGGTCTTCATTCCTTTTCTGAACCCTGTCTGGAGTCTCGAGAACACCGAACAGCCTCTGCCCATGCTATTAAACGCTTGGATAAGACCCCGGTGTACATTTTGCTCAAATTATCAAGCAAAGTTATGCCTCTATAGTTGCCTGGGTCTAGTTTGTCCCCACGCTTCTTATATATTGGACAAATTATCCCCTCCTGCCACGCCCTTGGAAATCTACCTCCTTCAAAGATTTTGTTAAAGATTTTTACCAAGCTGTCCATCATGAACCTATTGCTACTCAACTCTTGCCAAAATTCATTTGTTATCCCCGAAATAGCACCTGACTTCCCTCCTTTACTTTTTGTCATTACTTCCTTCATTTCCTCTATCGATATGACTTGGTCCAGCATAGGCAGAGTGGCCTCCAGCCCCCTCGGGACGCCAACCTCATCCCTCTTCCTCCAATTATCTTCAGCATTTAACAGATTCTCATAATATGCAATCCATATTTCATCACTAATAGAGCTCCCCCCACCACTTCTGCTCCCCCTACAGTAAGACTTTATCCTGCTCCACACTTTGCTACAGTCGTTAGCTTTAGAATCCTTATTTAGTGCTGTTGCTTCCTTACCCTGCCATTCATCTTTCATTTTACTGAGCAGTTCCCTATATTCTTTCCTTAGACGACAAAATTCTACTCTCATCGTATCATCCCCTCCTCTCTTGTATAACTTCAGTGCCCTAATAACTTCGGTTTTCTTCCTTCTACAAGATTCATCGTACCATCCTTTAATTCTCCCTAATTTTCCCCTAGCCTTCACGCGCATTTTCCGCCCGGCCATCATAATTGCATTCTCAATCATACGTATTACCCCTTCAATTTTATCATTACTGATCATTAAACTTATTCCTACCTTTATCAGCTCAAAATTTTCTCCCTGGAAGTAGTTCTGGAACTCTCTGCAGTTTTCCTCCCTCCATCTGAATCTATTCACTTTTCTCTCTATAGCTTTAACTTGTGGGTTCCCTTTTGATTTTGTCACCGCTCCCTGCATGTTGACGACAATTGGTAGGTGATGTGATTCCCCCCATTCTTCAACAGTGAACCTCTTAATTAGGGCTAGTGCTCCTCTGGAACATTTTGCTAAATCTATTACACTTCCTCCAATCTCTGTTATATACGTCAGGTTTCCTTCTTCATCCCCCACACAGACACCATTTAATATATATAGCTCTTCTGCACCACATAGTTCCAAAATCTTTTCTCCGTTCTTGTTACAGTCCTTGTCTTTGCTGTGCCTATCCCCACATACGGCCTCGGCAACCCCCTTGCTGTAAAGGGGCTTTCTGTCCGCAACCCTCGCATTGAAGTCCCCTAAAAGCACAATCTCTGCCTCTTCATATATATTTTGAATTCTGTTAATTTCAATAGCTAACTCATCGAAAAAGCTTTCTCTTGCATACGGGGAATTCTCCGGAGGGTTGTAGACAAAGCCGAAACATACCGTTCCTTTCCCCCTCCCCCTAATATCTGCTTTTACCCACACTACTTCTTCCAGTTCTGAACTAATAAATTCTGATAATTCCCTCACCTCTTCTTTAATTAAAACAACAATTCCCCCTGGGAACCTACCGGTGCGAGCTTTCCTAATCTTAGGTTTTGTATATATATTGAAGCCATCTAATTTAACCTCGCAACCTACAGGGAGCCAACTCTCAACAAATCCTACAATCTGCATATCTTCTATTAGGGTCAAAACTACATCGTTGCCTCTCTTATTTAAAAAACCCTCTATATTTACGCTAGCAATATTCCAGTTTAGTTATTTTTTACCCCTACCCTCCTCGCTGGCGGTAGCTTTACTTCTAGTAACTCTAGCTTTCTCTAACTCTAGTATACTGCCACCTGGAGAAGAAATGACCTCCTTCTCCACATTAAACTGCTCTGTCAAGGTTTTCTTGCCCCAAAGTTCTTTTAAACTAGTAACTCGTTGTTTGCCAGTCTCACCTTTCTGCAAACCACGCACTTGTCCTGTGTTCCTGGCGCTGACGTTAGTCGTTCCTGCTCGCGCCACTTCCATGTTGGACTTGGAGGTCGATGCTCTCTGTTGAATCATCACCGCACTTTCCTCAGAACCGACAACTGCTTCCACCTGGCTGCTAGGTCTGTCTCCTGTTGTTGTTGCTTCTCCATATCCTGGAATTGTGCCACTGTCCAAATCCGATCCCAGTTGTTGCCGCTAACCGCCAGTCTATTACCTTTTACATAAGCCTTGAGACAAGAGCTCCTTGCCTTCCTTAAATGAAACTGCAAGGTCCGTTGCTCGCTTGCCTCTTCTTTACTCATTTCTCTCCTTACCCATATCCTCTCCCCTTTCAGGTTCTTTGTGTTCGCCAGAATTCTGTGAGCCATCAGCGAAGAAACTAATGACACTTTCACGGGCCTCGTGCCCCTTCCTCGCCCTATCCTGGTCACATTGTCAATCTCTGAGACTCCAATGTTTATCCGCATGCCTTCACTAATCACTCGGAGCACCTTGGATGTTAGATCCTCGGTGCTTTCCTTGGCATCTTCCTTTATTCCGTAAATGAAGACGTTTTTCTTTCTCTCATCCAGCTTGGTCTTCCTTAATTCATTTACCTCCACCTCTAATATCTTCACCTTTTCTCTCAGGTCTTTTATCTCTCTACTATTCTCGGCCAGCCTTTCTGTCACTATTCCCATCTCTTCTCTTATACATGTCTTCATCTCCTTGAATTCCTTACATTGCTCACGAAGAATGTCCCGGATCTGGTCATTTTGTGACACTTCCTTTAAAATTTCCCTTATTTTTTCAATTTCTTGCCATCCCAGCTGACCAGGCCCTGGGTTTGACTCCACTCCTCCAATTAATAGTAGCGTCGCCACAACCAGCGCTACCATCCCCATCGCCAAAACCCCCATCTGTTCAGTGACGTTGCCCACTATCACCTTCCCGACACCGAAATCGCACTCCACTCTAGCCTGCCAGCGGCCGATGACCGCCCGGTACTGCTGAATAGCGATTCCCATTCTTCCTCACACTTCACTGCACGTCTGTTCACCTTGCTTGCTTGGTTGAAACTGGAAAGGGATTTATTATACGAAACTTTTCCGTCAGATATCATGACTGATCTATGTGGGACTCCATTGATTTGCCCAACGTTGACATTCTATACGCATCGAGTTTGAAGAATAACAAGTTGATAATACGATACATTTTAATTTTAAAGCGTTTGTAACAGCCTATTTTGTGTTATTTGAACTAAATAACAAAATGATCCCACATACTACCTGTGCGCTATCTGTTGGCACTAGTTCAGGATATCTCCATTGTACGATAAGCAATGATTCAAACCATTAGACACAAACATGACAATGAGAAGGTCTTTGATCCTTACTGGGAACTCAGCGCATGCGCTCTGTTCACCAAACTCACGTGATGGAATCTCGACAGATATTTATGAATATTTCTGTTCGAATATAAAATAAAGTTATAATTATTGTCGAACATAAAACAGTCGTATGCAACTCGCCTATAATGGTAATTAAAACACGGGTATGTTTATAAAACGAGCCAAGCGAGTTTTATAGTTTCCATACGACTGCCATTATAGGCTCGTTGCATAATGTACTATTTTAAAGAGCATTATTCATTGTTTTATTAGGGAATTACAATCCTATCCCTATGGATAAATAATCGCACATCACACACAATTTAATTGGACACTGTACTGTGTTGACCAACTAAACAGCGATTCTTTTATTGATATAATTTTGTCAGTCAGTATAATAAAATGGCAAGTAGAACGGTTGAAATCATGCTGCATCTATTGCCACACCTATGACTCATACAAACTCAACACAAAAGTTGTAATCAGTTTAAGAGTATTTTTTAAAATAATGAGTGAGTTTCACAACATCATTAAGAGCTTAGCGTCAACGCCAAACAAAGTAAACTTTCCTTTCGTGAGTTGCAAATCCCTTCCTCACTTTCATTTCAGAATAAGCAGTGACGCTCCATCAGCCACGGGGAGGGCATGAAATACGGTACTCCTGCACATCATATTTGAGAGAACAGGGAAACCTTTTTTTTCAGTGACATGTCTGGACTTTCCAAGGTGGGGAAGCAATAATATAACATTAATAATAATAATACCGGGTGAGTTAGCCGAGGTCGTTACGGTATGACTGCTGGCAGTCGCTCACATCCGGGAGGCGAGGAGGTTCGAATCCCCCCGCCGGCAACCTTGAAGATGGTCTTCTGTGGTTTCCCATCTTCCTTCCAGGCAAATGCCGGGGTTGGTCCCTAACTATAGGCCACAGCCGCTACCATCCACCTCCTAGTCCTTACATTCCCACTTTCCTCCCCAACGGTACTTGTAGCTCACCCATTGGGTGTCCGTCTCGAAGCAGCTACAAAACTGGCGAGCCGAACATGTCCTCGGACACTCCCGGCACTAAAAGCCATACGCTAAAAATAATAATAATAATAATAATAATAATAATAATAATAATAATAATAATAATAATAATAATAATAAATCTTTGACTAATTCAGTAACAAAGGAACCAAAACACTTTGGTTCAAGGAAACGGAGAAAGGCTTAATAGAACTCCAAATCTCTGAAAATATGCTCGTTGATAAAACAGCCAAAACCATAACCAAGGACAAGAAACAATGTTTCCAAGTCAAAGTAAAACCCAAAGGAAAGTTAGTTATTGTTGTTTTAAGAGGCGGAACTACGAGGTCATCTTCCCCCAAGAGTAAGATCCAAATCTCTGATGGAGAAAGAAAAGCAAGATCTCTAAGAATGAGGCAATACTGGGTTACAAGGATAGCACAGAACATTAAAAAGTGATTGAATGAATGTACCTCAAAGCTGAGTGAAACGAATAAAATAATAATAATAATACCGGTAATAATAATAATAATGTATTTCACATGAGGGCATCTTGGAACGTGACCCTTTGAACAAGAAACTTGGGGAAATAAAGAATTTTCAGCCAAAACCCAAAATGAAAAAAAAAGCAAGATATGGACCGAAGAATGGAAGATAGCTCACCGAAGAAGAATACTGGGCAAATATAAGGGATCGAGGGAGAAAGCAGTTAAAATAGCGTGGTCCTTAGATGACCGAAACGAAAGAAATAATAATAATCGTAATAATAATAACATTAATAATATTAAAGATTGGAAAATATACTCCATCGGATATGGAGCTAATGAGAATCTCGAAGCAATAAAAAATATGAAAATCCTTCCCTCCCTCCTTACTCCCACTGGCCTAACCCCTAAATCGTTTTCAGTAATCTTAGCCATGGTAAATCTTCCCATATATACCCACACTATTGTACAAAAGAGTAATTCTTGAGCCCTGTAGCATCTTTAGTGAGTTTTTGAATGCGCACTAGGATATTCCTGGACCCTCTTGGGAAAAGGAGAAGCCATACTTTAACTGTCAAACTTTCACAGTATATAATTTGAAAATGTATGTTATAAGTTCTTCAAAGTGTAACTTAACTCAGTTTCTTCTATTCAATGAACAGATTTGAGTCATGTTGCCAAGTTAAATTGTGAACGTAAAGAATAGTACATTATGCAACGAGCCTATAATGGGTATAATTAAGACGCGAGTATTATAATTTCCATACGAGTGTCTTAATTACCATTATAGGCGAGTTGGATACGACTGTTTATGTTCGACGATAATTATAACTTTATTATATGTTTTAACATAAATATTCATAAATATCTGTTCAGTCACTAGAATTTTGTGATCGGGTGCTGCGCTGGGTAGGATATCTCTGTTTTCCAAGCTCTCTGGCCGACCGACGCATGTGCTCTGTGTGCTTCAATGCCATATGTGCAGATTGTGCACCAGTATTCAGTAAAACTGTCACCGAAGTCGTTTGAAAACAACGCGCTGTGTAGAAATTGGATTTGGGGATATTAAGGTACAGTGCTATTTCTTGTCTCATATTCACCAGTTTATTTACGCGAACATATGGACGGTGCACTTTCGGTAATTTATAAGGACATGTTGGTTTTTGAGCGCATGCGCGAAGGTATTCTTATCTAATTGGTCAAACAACTGTTTCCTGAGCTGTGATTGGTGGGAGAAACTGTTTCATAATGAAAAATAGTGTTATTACGACCATCAATATGATACAGTTTTCAGACATATAATAGTCAGGGTCGGAAGCCTCCGTAGCTTAGGCGGCAGCACGCCGGCCTCTCACTGCTGGGTCCGTGGTTCAAATCCCGGTCACTCCATGTGAGATCTGTGCTGGACAAAACGGAGGCAGACAGGTTTTTCTCCGGGTACTCCGGTTTTCCCTGTCAAAATTTCATTCCAGCAACACTCTCCACTATCATTTCATTTCATCTGTCATTCATTTAATCATTGCCCCAGAGGAGTGCGTCAGGCCTCGGCAGCCGGCACAGTTCATATCCTCGCCGCTAGATGGGGGCTTCATTCATTCCATTCCTGGCCCGGTCGAAGACTGGAAGCAGGCTGTGGATTTTCATTTTCAATAGTCAGGGTCGAACATAAATTATAGTCTATTATAAGCTTAGACGAAGCCTCCGTGGCTTAGGCGGCAGCACGCCGGCCTCTCACCGCTGGGTCCGTGGTTCAAATCGCGGTCACTCCATGTGAGATCTGTGCTGGACAAACCGGAGGCAGACAGGTTTTTCTCCGGGTACTCCGGTTTTCCCTGTCAAAATTTCATTCCAGCAACACTCTCCACTATCATTTCATTTCCTCTGTCATTCATTTAATCATTGCCCCAGAGGAGTGCGTCAGGCCTCGGCAGCCGGCACAGTTCATATCCTCGCCGCTAGATGGGGGCTTCATTCATTCCATTCCTGACCCGGTCGGAGACTGGAAGCAGGCTGTGGATTTTCATTTTTCATAAGCTTAGACATTACTGTTCCGTCATTCATTCTGAGACCCTGTACACTGCAGAATTTCTTGGATTATATACTGTAAGAAAGCTTTGACTGGAAATTTAGAAGCAAAAGAAAGAAATATTATGAGAAGAGATAATATGACCAGTAGAAAAGATGGCTTAACAATTAACATTGCATGAATGTGGAAAGCATCAACGACACTGTCCGGAAAAGGAGGATTCGTTTCTATGGTCACATAGCTTGTATGAGCTCTCACCGTATATTCTCCTAGTTTGTAAACAAGAAAGCCAAGATACTCCGGTACACCGAGATTCAAAAGACCTTCTTAAGATAGATATCACGCATAAACACATCCAGGAGTTATGTATTCCGTCTAGGGTCGAACTCCAGACCCCATTCTAAACTAAGACTTATGATTATTATTACTGCAGATGTGTATCTGTCATGCTGTATATCTCGATATGTTCACCCCACTATCTATGAATGTGCACTTCATGGAATTCCTGTTATCGGAACCATGAATCAATGACGCACATGGCTCTCTCCCTTGTGAAGGGAGGATTTGTATAAAAGCCCCTATTCAGAGAATTCTTATTCTCGGAACCAAGGAAACGACACACTGCATATGAGTGTTCGTTTGTATTCAATTCAGAGAATTCTTATTCTCGGAACCAAGGAAATGACACACTGCTTATGAGTGTTCACTTCATAGAATTCCTGTTATAGGAACCATGAGTCCATATGCTGTATGACGCACATTGTCCACCCCCTTGTGAAGGGTGAATCCATATTCGGTATGACGCACATTGTTCCCCCCCTTGTGAAGG
Organism: Meconema thalassinum; assembly: GCA_946902985.2. Lineage (NCBI taxonomy): Eukaryota > Metazoa > Arthropoda > Insecta > Orthoptera > Tettigoniidae > Meconema > Meconema thalassinum. Next base: position 184,431,302 of record OX336394.1, read on the forward strand.
AACTGTATAAAAGCCCTGCGCTGAGGAACACACACGCTCTTCCAGTTACAGCAGCGACCGAACAGGTTGACTGTCTGGTGTTAACTTGTATATATTGGATTGTCAAAGATTAATAAATACATCTACAAACTAACCAACGAGTTCTCATTCATAGAAAGCAGATACTACTCATCAGAAGTAAGAACCACGAGACCTACTGACTTAGCAGTAGCGACAACTTCTTAGTACATCACTAAAGAAGACTGTTAAGCGACAAACTTAACTCAGGAACGTGTTTCTCCCAAGAGGAAACTTTGAGCATGCTAGTGATTCCAAGAAGAAAACAAAGCTGAAAAGAGACAAGAAGTGGACTGATGGTAGAAAGGAGGCTTACAAAAGGCGAGTGCGGGAGTTCTGGGAAAGGATTAAGCGCAAGGATGCAAAAGGATCAAATAATGTGGTCCTTAGCAGGCCGAAACAAATAATAATAAGAATAATAGTAAAAATAATGCATGTCTACCTCCTCAATATTCCCATCAACGGGTTCGGAGATGTGATGTCTATAATGGCGAGTGGATTTTACGGTCGGATACCGTTTCTAACGCCAACCTACTGAGAGGAGTTAATGAGAATGAATGAAGATGAATGTAACTTCATAAGGATGTGAAAGGAAGCGGCCGTGGCCTGTCAGAAGGTACCGACCCAGCATTTGCTTGGAGTAGAGGAGAGACCACGGAAATAAACATTTCAAGGACGGCCGACGGTTGGGCTTGAACCCAAGTCCAGTGAGTCCGTAGATAGCTTGCCCCATGGCCTATCAATACGCGTTAGCGAGCGCAGCTACCGCTGTCGGTAATAATGATAATAGTAACAATAATAATAATAATACTGTACGGTACACGTTCATTTTAACTGCTGTAGCTTTTGAGACCAGGAGTTGTTGAATATATTCCTGGAGGAATTCTTTAATGTGGCAGTAAACCTATCGACACAAGTGTGTCACATATAAACACGCCATAGGTCTGGGGAAGGTTCAATACACGTGCATTTTCTGTAACATTCAGCTGAGGAGGCTAGAATACTGCAGCCTCATGAACACTCCCCCTAGAGACGCCCGTAGCATCGCTGGAGTTGAACTATTTTGTTGTTAAGTCGTATAATTGTCTGTTGGCACAGGCTAGAGTAAAATTGTGGCTTTTCACTGATGTCTCAGTCTCACTCATGGCTGTGATTATATGGAAGCTACTGAGGTATGGGTGGTGCTTAGTAATGAGTTGACATTCAGGATACAGTCAGTGCCTGTGGATGCTGTGAAAGGCTCTACTCATAGGATTAGTACTGCTGTTCTGACTCAGTAAGGAAAGCAGTGACAAGCTACCTCACTCCTCTTCTTGCCTAGTACGCCTCAATATAGCGCTACCTTGGACTTTTGTGGGTATCTACCCACATAACGTAACGGCGGTACTTTTTGAGGATCCAACCAGCCTTCGGGCTGACTACCTAACAGACAGACAATTCGTATAAGGGACTTGGGATATCTTTGGTCACCAGCCTCGTGTACTTGGGTGTGTGTAGAATTTGTCTGACAACCTCTATTTCCGTGCTGTTTGTAGTAGAACTGCTGCTGTTGATTGGTTTAGGGCATTACCTTATAGTGGCCATGTAACCACGTGTATTAGGCTGTGTGTGTAATTAACCGTATAACCTGTGATGGCTGTATTAGAGTGCGTATTTGTAATTCCGATGAGTGACTTTCCGGGATTTTCCAGTTCTACTCCTGCTAAATCACTTCCAAGAAGCTGAGATGGAAATCGAACCCTCAGTTTTGCCTCACGAGGCTGAGTGTTCCCCATTCCAGCCCTCAGACCAGAATTTAATTTCTAGGCAGAGCCGGAATTCGAAACCGGACCTCCAGGGTGACAGCCAAGAGAGATATCCCCTACATCACCTGTTGGTCCGCAGTAGTAGTGTGTGTAACTGTAATTATTGTTAAGGTCAGGAGTAGGAGAGGTGCCCCGGGACTTTAAATTAGGTACTATCCTGGATTTTTCATGGAGTGAGTGAGGGAGAAAGTGCTGAAAAAACACACTCAGCATTGCCGCTTTCAGCGCCGGGATACTAGCCTCTTATCATCGGAATTTCCGCAGTTCCTTATTGTAGCTGTAGTGAACAGTTTAACATGCACGACTACGCCGCAGGATGTACCACTTGTGCTCTCAGACACTATTATATGGATTTTATAAAATGTATTTATTTATTTATTTATTTATTTAGCGTATGGATTTTAGGGTGCCGGGAGTGTCCGAGGACATGTTCGGCTCGCCAGAGGCTGTAGCTGCTTCAATGCGGACACCACTAGGGTGAGCTACAAGTTCCGTTCAATTTCAAGAAAATCCAACTTTCTCTACCAAATGTCACTGACAACTAGTGGTGAACGTTGGAACTTTGATAGAGTGTTTCAACAAAATCTAACCTACAATTTAGCTTCACACGTGTTTAATTAGTGGAAGGTTCTTTTACATGCCATAAATCTAGGACATGGGACCGCCGGCTTTACTTCTCCTCCGAAGGAAGGCATACTAAAGGATTTTAACACTCTTAAACAAGTAGTTCCGCGAAGAACTAAAGCCTATTTTCATATATCTTACTTATGTTAATTGCCACTATCAACATACAAAATTTCAGTTTTATTGCTGTAATATATTCGTAGATATTGAGAACCGTCTAAATATTTCGGATGGTCGCCATGTTGGATTGTTATATGTATAGGCCATAGAGTCATGTACCATTAAAGGAAAATCATTGCGTAGGTTCATTATTCAATCATTCACTTCGATCGCATGATTACGACACAAGAAATAAAAACTTAATTTTAAAATTCGCACAGCCGCCATCTTATGTACACAATTGAACTAAATTAGATACCAGTGCATTACAATGTGTATAAACATTTGCTGTACCAAGTTTCATTGCGTTTGGATCATTAAATCGGGAGAAAAGTCTATTTAAAACTTTCAAATTCGCTTAGCCGCCATGTTCTTTTTGTAGTTAACTGATTTTTGAAAGCATCAAAGATGAACTTATATTAGTTCCCTTTATCACCGTACAAAATTCCAGGCTGATATCGGTAATAGTTTCGGAATATTGACTGCTTATGAAATATTTTGCACAGCCGCCATGTTGAATTGGTGAGACGTAAGAAAATTTGAAGTGCACGGTCGTGGTCGTCCGGAATAGTGCTATAAATTTACCTAGTTTCACTGAAATCGCTCCAGCCGTTTAGATTTCAATAGGACACACACACACACACACGAATCACACACGCACACACAGACACACGGACAAAAAGTGATCTCATAAGCCTATTTTTTCATAAATGAAAATAGGCTAAAAATCTGACGACTACGGCCGGGTTTGAGCCTGCGATCTTGGGCATAGAAGATCAGCATGCTACCGACTACGCTACGCCACAGAAGCCGCTAGACACCCAAATACTCGTGGTTACATGACCACGATATTGCAAAGTCCCTAAATCAATCAACAACAGCAATACTACTATAATCAGCTAGAGATAAGAGAGATAAGACGTATTATAGGAAGGTATTCCGTCGGCCAACACAAATTGGGCCCCAATTACATTAGGTGGGAAAACTAGTCCTAACCTGAAGGAAATATTACATGAATTATGTATTGTCATTTGTAGCTCTTCAGTCATCCAATTAAATATTCCCCGTTCCCCCTTCTTTTTACGTAAAAGTGTGTAGTTTTAGTGATGAATAGAGACAGTCAAAATTCTTGAATACAAGGGGCTATAATACTCGGTTAATGTGGGTAAAAATTATTGAGTGATTTTGAAATATTCTAGAGTGAAACTGCATTTTTCACACTTCTTTATTAAGTTATTATGTCAGTAATAATTAGTTATTGTAGTTGTACGCAGGCAACAGTTCCAAGTTTTTAATTGAAAGGTTCGTTTTTCTATTTGTCAGCACGCACGAGAACTGTCCCTATAGCGTGTGCCACCTATCAAGACGTTTACTAACTCTTACCATCTAGCGACAACATACCAAACCTTGAGGATTATTAGCCTATTTTCAATTTTGAAAAAATAGGCTTATGAGATCACCTTTTGTCCGTGTGTGTGTGTGCGCGCGCGCGTGTGTGTGTGTGTGTGTATGTGTGTGAGGTGTGTGTGTGTGTCCCCCTAATAAAATCTAAACGGCAGGAGCGATTTCAATGAAACTCGGTACGTTCATAGCACTATTCTCGGCGACCTCGACCGTGCCCTTCAAATTTTGTTACGTCTCACCAATCCAACATGGCGGCTGTGCGAAATATTTCACTAGCATTCAATATCTCCGAAACTATTACCAATATCGCCCTGAAATTGTGTACGTTGATAAAAGGCACTACTAAAAGTTCACCTATGAGGCTTTCAAAAACCTGGTGACTACAAAACCAACATGGCGGTCAAGCGAAATTGAGACTTTTAAATAGACTTTTCTCGCGATTTAACTATCCAAACGTAATGGAACTTGGTACAGCAAATTTTTATACACATTGTAATGCAATGGAGTCTAATTTAGTTCAATTGTTCACATAACCTCAATATGGCGGCTGTGCGAAATATTTCACTGACATTCTATATCTCCGAAACTATTACAGATATCACCCTGCAACTTTGTACGGTGATAAAGAATACTGATAAAAGTTTACCTATGTATATTTCATAAACATGTTAAGTACAAAACGAACATGGCGACCAAGCGAATTTGAAATATTTTAATAGACTTTTCTTGTGATTTAACTCTCTGAGCGCAGTGAAATATGGTACAGTAAATGATTTTGCAGATTGTAATGCACTGCCATCTAATTTAATTCAATTGTTTACATAACCTCAAGATGGCGGCTGTGCGAAATTTTAAAATTAAGTTTTTATTTCTTGTGTCGTAATCATGCGAACGAAGTGAAAGTTTGAATAATGAACCTAGGCAATAATTGTCCTTGAATGGTACATAACTCTTTGGCCTATGCATATAACAATCCTAAATGGCGAGCTTCCGAAATATTTAGACGGTTCTCAATATCTATGAATCTTTTACAGCAACTTAACTGATTTTTTAGCCTACTTTCGATTTTTGCAAAAAATGAAAGTAGACTTATGAGATCAACACAGGGCGAAAAAAGTGTGTCTGTCTGTGTGTGTGTATGTGTGTGTGTGAGTCTGTGTGTGTGTGTGTGTGTCTGTGTGTCTGTGTGTGTGTGTGTGTGTGTGTGTGTGTGTGTGTGAGTGTGTGTACTCTGAATGTCTGTCCCCCCCCCTATCAATTCGAACACGGTGAATGCGAATTGAACGAAATTTGGTACAAAGGTAGCACTAGCAAAGGACACCTCAGTGTCATGTTTTATATCGCCGCCTTCTTGACGGAAACGTAATGGCGGCCACACAAATGTTCAAAGCTTAAATCTAATTACGACTAATCTAATCATCCGATCTCTACCAAATTTTGCAACAACATACCTTTATGGGGGGAGCATCCTTTGACCAAACTAATACGTCATCAGCGTAATAGTTTGCGGATGGCGGCTATCTTTGTGTGAAAATCGATTCCCCCTATTAATTCGAACACGGTGCAACCGAATGGAACGAAATTTGGTACAGAGGTAGTACTAACAAAAGGCACCTCAGTGTCATGTTTTATATCGCCGCCATCTTGACGGAAACGTAATGGCGGCCACACAAATGTTCAAAGCTTAAATCAAATTACGATTAACCTAATCATCCGATCTCTACCAAATTTTGCAATAACATACCTTTATAGAGGAAGCATCCTTTGACCAAATAACTAGGTCATTAGCCTAATAGTTTGCGGATGGCGGCCATCTTTGTGTGAAAATCAATTCCGCCTATTAATTCAAACACGGTGAAACCAAATGGAACGAAATTTGGTACAGAGGTAGCACTAGCAAAGGGCACCTCAGTGTCATGTTTTATATCGCCGCCATCTTGACAGAAACGTAATGGCGGCCACACGAATGTTCAAAGCTTAAATCAAATTACGATTAACCTAATCATCCGATCTCTACCAAATTTTGCAACTACATACCTTTATGGAGGGAGCATCCTTTGACCAATCTAATAGGTTATTAGCCTAATAGTTTGCGGGTGGCGGCCATCTTTATGTCAAAATTGATTCCCCCTATTAATTCGAACACGGTGGAACCGAATGGAACGAAATTTGGTACAGAGGTAGCACTAGCAAAGGGCACCTCAGTGTCATGTTTTATATCGCCACCATCTTGACTGAAACGTAATGGCGGCCACACGAATGTTCAAAGCTTAAATCAAATTACGATTAACCTAATCATCCGATCTCTACCAAATTTTGAAACTACATGCCTGTATGGAGGAAGCATCCTTTGACCAATCTAATAGGTCATTCGCCTAATAGATTGCGGTTGGCGGCCATCTTTGTGTCAAAATCAATTCTCCCTATTAATTCAAACACGGTGAAACCGAATGGAACGAAATTTGGTACAGAGATAGCACTAGCAAAGGGCATCTCAGTGTCATGATTAATATCGCCGCCATATTGATGGAAACGTAATGGCGGCCAGACGAATGTTTAAAGCTTAAATCAAATCACGACTAACATAACCATCCGATCTCTACCAAAATTTTGCAACAACATACCTTTATGGAGGGAGCATCCTTTGACCAATCTAATAGGTCATTAGGCTAATAGTTTGCGGATGGCGGCCATCTTTATGTCAAAATTGATTCCCCTATTAATTCGAACACGGTGGAACCGAATGAACGAAATTTGGTACAGAGGTAGCACTAGCAAAGGGCACCTCAGTGTCATGTTTTATATCACCGCTATCTTGACGGAAACGTAATCGCGGCCACCCAAATGTTAAAAGCTAAAATGTAATTACGACCAACCTAATAATCTAGTCTCTACCAAATTTTGCAACACCATATCTTTATGTGGGAAACATATTCAGACCAAACAGCAAGAACATCAGCCCAATAGTTTGCAGATGGTGGCCAAGTATGTGTGCAAATCAATTCCCCCTATCAATTCAAACACGGTGAAACCGAATTGAACGAAATTTGGTACAGAGGTAGCACTAGCAAAGGGCACCTCATATTCATGTTTAATATCCCTATAGCACGTTGTATATCAACAAGCTACTACAACCAACATTCAATCATACTCCTTGAAAAGGACAAAGAGTTATAACAATACCCATGCATTTAGGAGAAAGTAGGCTATATGTTCTTTACTGAACATCTTGTTTTATGTTCATAGAGACTATGAACATATGTTCACATATGGGACTTCAGTAACCTGGTAAGCACAAATCCAACATGGCGGCGACGCGAAGTATAAATATTTAAATGGACGTTTCTCGCGAATTAACTATCCGAGTGCCGTGAAAAGTTGCACGTTAAATACTTATACAAATGATGATCCTCTGGCATCTAATTTATTTCAATTGTTTGCATAATCACAAGATGGCTGCTGTGCGTAATTTTAAAATCTCGTTTTTTACTTCTTGTGTTCTAACCAGGCGATTGAAGTTTGAATACCACACGTACACAATAATATTAATGTAATAGTACAAAAATAAAAATCCAACCTGGCGACAATCTGAAATATTCAGACGGTCCTCAATATCTACGAATCTGTTACAGCAATTAAACTGAAATTTTGTATGTTGCTAGAGGCAATTAACATGAGCAGGATATATGAAAATAGGCTGTATAGTTCTTCGCAGAACTACTTGTTTTTCAGGTATGACCAGGCAGGAAACAGTTCTGTTTTGTAACTTGCTCAATAAATATCATGAAAAAACCATCTAAAATTTTCAAATTTTGTTAATTCATTCAGTAATTGCCAAACAATTCCGGGTTTTATTTCGCAAATAATAACAATAAAGATGCTAAATTCGTGAGTCGTAGATTTGTTGCGATTTTTTGCGAGTGTTCCGCGAGTTGAAACGTGTAATTGTATGATTTATTTTATGTAAAACATGTTCTAAACCAATGTTTATTTATTTTAATTTTTTCGTGACTTCGCCAGTCGCAAATTTTGACTTTCTCTAGTGATGAATATTTCATGCATGATTTCCTTCAGGTTAGGGTGTTTAATGGCTTGTTTTCCCAACTAATGTAATAGGGCAAATTTGTGTTGACCAACTGAATATATCAAAATAGCTTTAAAATAATCAGATCTGTAACAATCATGGGCTTTAAATTGACGATAATATAAAACAATTTTGTTAAAATTACATATAGACCTACTAGCATTACCCGTCGCGGCTTCGCCCGCGAATATTCTAGTTGTAAAGAGTACACTTAGCAAAATCTCAATCTCAATGCTATGACTGATTTATCCTTGGTATGAATAATCAGACTTTATCAATTCAGCTACTGGTGCAGTGGTTAGGGGTTTGTCATTCCTTCATAGGTATATCAGAGCGAAGTTAGTTTTCTGGGAATATCACAGACACTGTTAATATAAGGGCCTTTAAATGTGGTTTTCGGAGACCCTTTATAGTCGGGTGAAAAAGACTTTCGTACCACACTCACACGTGAAAATTGCGTGAAAAAAATCTAGAGTGCCCCTTGATCCCCTTAAGCGCATTATACTGTATGTATTGATGAATTTTACAGCTTAATTTGGTTCCGTGATAACCGTATAACCGTCTGGAAACTTTCACAGTAATGTAATCATTGGAATTGCACAGCGTCTTACAGAAATAGATGGACCTGTGAGATTCTGTTACCATGGTTACAGTGTTGCATTCTTTCATTATTTCATTGTAAATATACATGTTTTAAGGTATTTATTTAATTGTGAGGCATTTAAAGAGTAAGTGAGTGCGTTTCGCGTACGCAATGGGTTATGACGAATCTGTAGGTACCCTATAGGTGTAGGTTGGTGTTAATGGGACCTTATTTTCGGTATAAAACTGGAATGGGACCTTAGCCGAATAATAAGGGGGAGATAAACGGTGTTTGTATATTAGTATAGAACAGACTAAGAATTAAAACTCAGCAATTTTTCTAGGTTTATGCCGTGTCTTGTGTGGGGTTTCGCCTAGAACACCAAGCTGGCTCATCAGCGGGCTCTTGGAGTCCGTGCCGTGAAAGCCAATATGCCATCCTTTTGGAAGCTTTTATAGGGTGGTGAAAGGCTGCTCTCGCAGTTAAGAAGCGCACATGTGCTTCATTAGAAAGGAGGTAGTGCACAGTTCACTACTCCTGTGGGGGTCCGGGCACGAACACCAAAATGTCAACCAATTAAATTACCCCTCCCCCTCCTTTTTATGTAAAAGCGTGTAGTTTCAGTGATGAATAGAGACAGTCTAAATTTTTGAATAAAAGGGGCTATAAACTCGTGCTATTGTGTATTTTGTTTCTCTTTTGTATTTTTCGTGGATGTGCGAGACGTTTATACTTATTTAAAATGTTTTTATGATGCAGTTGCTTGCAATTATAATAGTTTATTTTAGAATTAAACTACTGAGGAGGACCGAAACTAGTATAACGAATTAATGTATATTATTTCAATTTATTGACTCCGTCTTGAGGTAAGATTTCATGATGAAAATTAATAAATGTAAAACAAAAATATTGGAATGCAGCCGACATAAATCATAAACCTCTATGGACATCAATTTGGCAGGTGAAAAGCTGAAGGAAGTCGGAGACTTCTGTTACTTAGGAAGCAAAATAACCAGTGATGCTAGAAGCAAAGAGGATATAAAAAGTAGGTTGGCTCAGGCAAGAAAGCATTTCTACAGAAAAGGAATCGGTTGACATCGAATATAGATTTAGGTATTAGGAAGTCATTTTTGAAAACTTTTGTCTGGAGCGTGGCACTCTATGGAAGTGAAACTTGGACTATTGGTGCAGCAGAAAAGAAGAAAATTCAGGCGTTTGAAATGTGGTGTTACAGGAGAATGATGAAGATCAGATGGGTAGATAGGGTGACAAACGAAGAGGTATTGAGACGAGCGGGAGAGGAGAGATGTTTCTGGCGACTGCTAATGAAGAGAAGAGATAGGTTGGTTGGACACACTCTAAGACACCCAGGAATAGCAAGCTTAGTTATGGAAGGAAGGGTCGAGGACAAGAACTGTAGGGGTAGACCAAGGTTAGAATACGTTAAACAGATTGCCTCGGATGTAGCGTTTGGTAACTATGTAGAGATGAAACGATTAGCTCAGGACAGGGATACATGGAGTGCTGCATCAAACCAGTCAAAAGACTGAAGACTCAAACAACATTGACATAAAATGTAATCAAATTATCAAATGGACATTAGTATTTCATTTATCCAATACTTCAACAAGGGACAAGGTGGGAATAGTCCCATTACTGCCACCTGCCAGTGATGTACAGTAGATGGTGCGCTCCTTAAACCGCACGCTCAGCGCAGGGTAAAGATGTCTAGAGCGAGTGATGTAGGCTGAGTGAATAATTCATTGGAACACGACGAGTGAGTGAGGAGACGTTCTCTAACCAACTACAGCGAGGGAATGCGCATTTCACAGCATATCAGTGATATTAATATTTTGCAAAAGTTCCGCCTAATCAATACCTTTATTGTACTAAATATAAATGATCACTTAGTGGTCATTGGTACATGTTTCGGGGCCTAATTGTTTTGGCCCCTTCATCAGCCTGTGTAGATAAAAAGTCAAGGAAAACAGGTGGTCGGATAGTTTAACACTCATAAAATATTCCCTTCAAAAAACCCTATTATGGTGCACCATAATGAAATGGGAAAGATGTTTATCCAAAGAAACATAAGGAAATAAAATACATAAATAAAATAAAAATAAAAGAAGGAAAGAAAGGAAGAAATAAATACAGTAGTTGAAATTTGGAGAGAAAAAAATAAAATATATATATATAAATATATAGTGTGAACACACTCTAAAATTTGACCCTTTCTTGTTGATCACAGAAAATTGTGCATCCTTAAAGTGGTCCCAAATCTTCTGAAGTAGAGTATGTGGACGACAATAGCACATTTGAAATAAACCATAAGCTATACCGTGGCTTGCAGATGTCAATGAAGATACAATGGCTCAGCTTTGTGGTAGTTCAACTTACTGCGGTCTGTAGATGCTAAATGAGACATAATCTGCTCCGTGGCAGCATTCCAGATTATTTTAATATTCCACAACAAAAATAAACCCCCTTAAGCATTTTAGCTATTTTAAGCATGAAGCCATAAGTATTTTAAATTCTTTTTCTCTAAATCATGCACATATTGCAGCAACAAATTCTAATTTCATAAGAGCCACCTAATTTTCAATCTTATTCCTACATTATTTCAAATTTTTGCCAATATTTTACTATTAGAGAAATTTCTTATTAATAACATAACACTACACCCAGTTTAATACCATAATTGGTTTTCCAATGATTTAATAATCTATATATCTGAGTAATGAGTTTATGCTGTGCCCATAAAATTGACAATAACGTGTAACAAAAGACAAGCCTTAGCCGACATAAACTTATCGGTTAACCTAAAGTAAGTTGACATATTGCTAAATATCATCACAGATATAGACTTATTGTGATATATTCCATTCTTAATGGTTTAATCTCAAACTGGAGACCTGTTCCTTCATTAATCTTTCAAAAGCTTTCTGGCAAGATGATTTTTCGGCACAAAATTGCAGCTTCATGGTTTTTTGGGGCTCATCTATGGTGAAGTATTGTGATCCATGACATTTATCACTGGTGAATTGTAATTGGAATATTAAAATAATCTGGAATTCTGCCACGGAGCAGATTATGTCTCATTTAGCATCTACAGACCGCAGTAAGTTGAACTACCACAAAGCTGAGCCATTGTATCTTCATTGACATCTGCAAGCCACGGTATAGCTTATGGTTTATTTCAAATGTGCTATTGTCGTCCACATACTCTACTTCAGAAGATTTGGGACCACTTTAAGAATGCACAATTTCTGTGATCAACAAGAAAGGGTCAAATTTTAGAGTGTGTTCACACTATATATTTATATATATATATTTAATTTTTTTCTCTCCAAATTTCAACTATTGTATTTCTTTCTTCCTTTCTTTCCTTCTTTTATTTTTATTTTATTTATGTATTTTATTTCCTTATGTTTCTTTGGATAAACATCTTTCCCATTTCATTATGGTGCACCATAATAGGTTTTTTTGAAGGGAATATTTTATGAGTGTTAAGCTATCCGACCACCTGTTTTCCTTGACTTTTTATCTACACAGGCTGATGAAGGGGCCAAAACAATTAGGCCCCGAAACATGTACCAATGACCACTAAGTGATCATTTATATTTAGTACAATAAAGGTATTGATTAGGCGGAACTTTTGCAAAATATTAATACTAATTGTTGCATCAATACGGAACCATAATGAACCATTCAAATACTAAAATATCAGTGATATCCACAGTCGGTGCTACAAAATATGGCCAAGTAGCATACGTACCTGTCCTGATGGATTAATTTTCTCTAGTAAAAAAACTGTCTTTCAGTCAGTCAACAGGTTAATGTGCTCAACTTAATTGGGCGACGAATAACACTTGTCCACTCACATCTACCAACCTGGAGAAAATTATTATTATTAGTATTATTTTGAATCGTCTATCTCTGCAACTCGATTCACCCACGGACTCGGCGGAGGATCATTCCTCTACACTCGCAAGGATGGTGTCTGAGAGCTGATCACACTTTGTCAACAGACTGGCAGCGTGGATGAGTTGTAACGTTGTCGCCTGCTGTGACCAAGGTTAAAACAGACAGCAGTGGCTACGCTGGCTAAAGCGCAGTGTTAGGTCATGGGGCCAAGCTCTCTGCTGACTCGGCCGTCCTTGAAATGGTTTTCCGTGGTTTCCCATTTTCAACACCAGGCAAATGCTGGACGGTACCGTCTGGCAGGCCACGGCCGCTTCCTTCCACATCCTTTCCCAGTTTCATTCCTCTTCATCCATTCCATCTCTCATTCCGACACGCAGGTCACCCACGGGCGTCGACTAGGAAGGCCTGCACTCGGCCTCTCAGGAGGCCACGCGGAAGAAAAAAACGAAAAGAAAACAACAAGGTTGCAGAATCGAATCCTGGCCTTTGAGGGTGCATAAATACGAGGAAGCCGAGTCAGTAGCTGTACTGGCACGTTAAGGATCCCCTTAGGGACACAATTCCGGCACTCCGGCGTCTCCAAAAGCTGCAGTAGTTAAAAGAGACGTAAAACAAACAAAATAGTACATTATGCAACGAGCCTATAATGGCTATAATTAAGACACGAGTAGGTATTTTTATAAAACGAGCGTATGCGAGTTTTATAATTTCCATACGAGTGTCTTAATTACCATTATAGGCGAGTTGCATACGACTGTTGATGTTCGACGATAATTATAACTTTTAACTTTTTATGTTTTAACATAAATATTCATAAATTTCTGTTGAGTCAGCCACTTGAATTTTGTGATCGGAGAGCGAGTGCTGGGTATAATATCTCTGTCTTTCAAGATCTCTGAACGACCGGCGCATGCGCTCTGTGTGCTTGCAATGCCATATTATGCAGGCCATATGTTTACATCTGCCGTCCCTCAGTAATATTGTCACCGGAGTCGTTTGAAGGCTGTGTAGAAATTAGGGTTGATGATATTAAGGTACAGTGCTATTTCTTGTCTCATATTCGCCAGTTTATTTACGCGAACATATGGACGGTGCGTATTCCATGTCGGTAATTTATTATAGTTCGATGTTGTGTTTATGTCCGACATGTTGGATTTTGAGCGCATGCGTGAAGGTATCGTTTCCTAATTGGTCAATGAACGAGCTCTGATTGGCTGGAGAAACTGTATCGTAATGAAAAACAGTGTTATAATGACCATCATTATGATACAGTTTTCTGACACATAATTGTGAGGGTCGAACATAAATATTATTATATGCTATAGGTGACTGGCAGAACACCCATGCGACCACTAACCTGAGTTTAATTAAGCTAGAGTAAAGGAAGGGCTCGTCGAACGTTCGTGTCTAGTTAATGGGCTATTATAAATACTGTTAGTTAAGTTTGTTACTATGCAATCATACATGTTGAAAGGAACCATCCCTGCATTTGCCTGGTGGTGAAAATAGGAGACCACAAAAACCATTTTCAGGACAGTCATGTGGGATTCAAACCCACGCTCTGACATGCCAGTGAGGTACGAACTAGCGGGTTTGCGCAATCCCCCCACCGTGGCTTGTGAAGAAAATAATATGGATTATTTATATACTTTTATATACTTCTGTAAAAAATGGAGGGTAATTAGATGTCTTGCTTCGTTTATCAGGATAACATCATGAGCTCTGGTTAACATAAGGCCTATATTAAGTTTGGCGGTAAGAATATATCACTTATATACAACAATACAGGCATATACAATTATTATTAAAGTATATTAGAGTATAAAAATTGTGTAACATGTCAACTTGTTCCTTATGTTTCAATCCATGAGAACTACAGTTTAAATCTAACTCATAACATGTAAGTTATTCAATATCAAATTTCATAAACTTTATAAATTGACAACTTATTTTCCATATAATAATAACATTATCATAATTGCGTTCTTTTTATTCATTATCATATGACAAAATCCGACTGCGTTACAAGTTAGATAAGAAGACTATCATAGATTACGACACAGCAGTTTTTAGTCAAGGGCTTATTTCCATTTGTGATCACTTATCCACTCACATCTACCAACCTGGAGAAAATTATTATTATTATCATTATTATTATTTTAAATCGCTCATCTTCCCAGCTCATATTTGCCCACGGACTCTGTGAGGGATCATTTCCATTGGAGCAAGATTATTTAATACATATTACAGCCTATTTTAATTATAACTTCATGAATTTATTCTTAATTTCCGTTTTAAAGTATCTTTTAATTCTTGTCAATCCTTACCCTGAAAGGACTCCTGATATTTCGTTTTTCCACGGAAACTCACTTTGGTTGTAGGCTCCACTCCACAAAGAGCCTTTATTCATCTCATAGGAAACACACCTCACACCCTGTTGACCATATCAAGATATTTTTAAAGAAATGTTTAAACTAATTTGTAGGAATATAGAAATACCAACCATTCGCAAGAAAAGAAATATTAACATCAAATTAAATCCCACATTTGTTACTGATCTGTTTTAAACTATTTTTATTAACTTTTCCATACAAAATCCAAGTAAACTAGCGGAACCGTGCGAGAACTCTCGCATGTGTATTAATCATCCGCTTGGCTTTACTGTTATGCGGGCTTCTATAAATATGTTTATTTGTTTATACGCTTTTAAAAAATTGCGGGTTGTATCCGCCCCATGTGTACAGACTAACCTCCCGGTACTAGGCTATGCGGGCTGGGCGCGACACACTTCAGGCAAGGGCTACCATCTTGTTTATTTGTTTAAAAGCACTTTATCGACAAATACATATATTTCCGTTGACTTTCAAGAAATGCAAGATTTTTCCTGTATTATTGAGACGATTTGGATGAATTTAGTACAAACCGCACCTTCAAATTCCAGCGGCTTCGGTGGCGTAGTTGGTAGCATGCCGAGCTTCTATGCCCAAGATCGCGGGTTCAAACCCGGCCGAAGTCGTCGGTTTTTAAATAGCGGTAAAAATCCCTCTGTATGCCTTCCTTCAGAGGGGAAGTAATGCCGGCAGTCCCATGTCATAGGTTTATGGCATGTTAAAGAACCTTCCTATAATTACACCTGTGCGAAGCTAAATTATATATAAGTTAAACATTCGACAAACGCACTCAGGTTCCGATGTTCGGCGCCAGGAGCCGACTGCGGTGGCATCTGGTAATCAAGTTCTGAACTAGTAGTCGTTGATGGTGGCGTTTGACGGCAAAAGTAGGAACTACTTGAAAAAAATCAATGTCCGCAGTCCTCACTTGAATTGAAAACAGATAACACACACTAATACAGTCATCACAATTAACACCGGTTATCAGACAGATTCTACACACACCCAAAGTACACGGGGCTACATGACCGCGTTGTCGCAGCCCCTAAACTGAGGAACCAACCAACCAACTTCTAATTACCTCTGATTTAGGAACTTGAGTGTTGTGAAACATACACCTTAGCGTATTATATATATATAGAATATTAATAAAACAAGAAGTTCCGTGACGAACTAAAGAGCCTACTTTTCTTAAAATCTAAGATTCATGCCAATGATTAATCTATCTACAATAATGACGAAATTAATTTGGTAATATCGAAATTTTTAATTAGTTCGAAATACTGTATACCTGGCATAATGTAGCCAAATAGAGAACTACAATTGGCAGCCCTGGTGACTGAATATATTCTTAGTTCCATCTCTTAAGGAACAGACTACTAAATTTGGTTGAAGTCCAATGGATAGCATGGACGTTACATGCAGTTAAACATTGGATCTAACAGCGCGCGTAAAATCGTGTTGGCAACAATGACATACATGTATTGGTCAGAAATAATCTGAAATAATATGATCTATTGTTGTGTCAATTTTGAATAAAATCCATTAGTTAGTATAGAAGTTACATGCATTTTTACTTTTCATGAAGAGGCATGATTAAATATAATTTTAGTAAGTCTTTCATTGTCTATTCTTTGAATATGGCCATAAAACATTAATCGTCTCTTTCCACTAGTGTCTGATATTTTTTTGGAATGTTGGTATAACTCTCGAGATCTCTTTGTCATCCACACTCCATTTATGCACCCTGGGCCAAATATTTTCCTGAGGATTTTCCTGTCTTGTTTTTCTAAATGTTTAGTTTGTGATCTGCCTCCAATTATTAGAATTCCTGATGCGTATAATGCTTCAGGTTGAATTACTGTGCTATTTATTATTATTGACTCCAGTGTAATGCATTTATTAAACACTCATTGGTATTCGTTTAGACTAGGCATTGGTTTTGCAAGTAAGTTTCTTACCTTGTTATTGTAACGTGATTTTTTGACGGTTACGTTGACAGGATGATCTCGGCGTATTAATTTACCTCAAAGAATAAATAGCCTAACATAGTCCTGCGATTTCTTTTTTTAAATACAAGAGACGTTTTTGCTAATTTTTATGTTGTTAGGTGTGCTTATTTCAAAAATGACTTCTATAATTTTCCATCACGTCAGAGTTATTTTGTAAAATCAATATCGATACTTTTGCGAAAATCGATAGCAATGAACAGAACCCCTCGTAACTCATTACATCAAATTATGGTGCTGATATAAAACAAATTTTAAAGTGAGCAAAGAACGAAACAAACAAAGTGTCTATTTAAGTACGTAGCCTTTTTCCTTTGAAACTTCTTCTTGACGTTCTTCTATTATGTTCAATCTCAGTTAAATGTTCATAAAAACCCAAATACAATTGAATTTTTCAAGAAAACGTGACGCGATAGAACTTAATAATTACTGTTCTTGAAATCAGCACCTAAAAATACATAAAGTTCAACATAGCTCACCTCGTATTTTTTTTCATCGCGGGCATGTGAATTACCTGTATGATGGTTTTACTCCGACTACAGGCCTGTATTGAACACTGAAACTCTAATAAAGTGTCAGTCTTCCAATATTATCTGCATCGCCTCGCCTCAGTATGAAATACGGCATATTGGACTAAGTTAGTGACAGATAGAGTCTGTTTTAATGGAGTTTGGATAGTCAACTTGATTACAAAGTGTATGCTCAGTTGATAAAGATGTTGAACTCATTAACATCAAAGGTATCAGCGTAGAACTAACTTACAAGCACACTTTTGGCCGTGAACTATACTATCATACTGAACTTGGTGCACATGTTGGACAGATCTCTGCCGGTATTGTTTGCAAATAATAATAATAATAATAATAATAATAATAATAATAATAATAATAATAATAATAATAATAATATCGTATGGCTTCGAGTGCCGGGTGCAAGCTTTATTATTTGACAGCCAAAGGGTAGCTTGCATGTCGAATTTCGTTGTTCCTTGAAGCACTATGAAGGTATGCTCCTTGAACACTATAGCGCTTTCTAGTAGAGAAATGAGGAACTTTGTGTTGGCGATAAATCCCGAAATTAATTTTGCCACTATGAACACGGCCAATTGAATTCAAATGGTTTCTTTGACATGCCAACGTCGTATGACATGGCGTCGTATTTTTATCGCCTTTTAAAAATCACTTACCACGGCCAGGAACGAACCTGCAAGCTTGGGGTTAGTAGACCGACACGTTGACCACTCACCCACCGGGGCAAGCTAGTATTGTGTGCACAAACGACAGAACGGCGTACATCTGCAATAATAGTAGACTAATCATATAGCCTTAGGTGCTTTGTGTAGTCATTTTTGAGTTGGACCGATTTAGGTGATCTCCTCTCTAATTTCGGCATTCCGTTTGCACTACCATCTAGGGTGAACACATGGCTTTTATGTAATCAATTTTGTATTGTGAACAACAAATGAATACAACAGGTCTTTTGGGACACGATATCGCACAACTCGTAGTGGGGTGGATTTTACTTTCTACTCTTCAAAAATTCGTATTTCTTCGCTGGGAACCAAACTCGTGATCTTCGGATCTGGAATTGTAAACACCAGCAATGATTCAAATTACTTCTACAAATAAATTGTAAGTATATATATATCTATCTATCTATATCCACCCTTTATTACTCCCGTTTCCAACGGGGTCGGGATGAGATGTAATGAAATTCAACGTGTGTGTCTGTTTGTACGGCATGATGCCCTTCCTGACGCCAACCTCACGAGAGAAGTTAATGAGAGATGAATTGAATGGAGATGAATGAAAGTTCAATTTCAAGTAGTTCCAACTTTGGCTACCAGACGCCACTGTCACTGTCACGCAGCGGTGAACGTTGGAAATTGATAGAGCGTGTCTCACCAAATAACCTTCTACAGCTTATAAATCGCACTCAACAAAAGAAGAACGAGGGAGAAAGTACGAACTGTATTTTTATTTTTGGTTAGGATTTCGATGTCATATGATGTTTCACACCAACATATGGGCTGAAGAAGGAAACATATCAAGTTTCCGAAACATGTACCTATAGTATTTTTAGCCTACTTTTCACATTTTGCAAAAATGAGGAAAAGGTAGACTTATGAGATCGATCCGGGAAAATGTGTGTCTGTCTGTCTGTCTGTCTGGCTGTGTGTGGTCCCCCCCCCCCTATCAACTCCTAAACGGCTGCAGCAATCAAAACCAAATTTAGTATGAGTAAAGATGTGCACCGGAATAGCTCACGTCCATATTTGAAAATGATATCAGTGCTACCAACTGCTGAAAAAACGCACTAGAAATTTGAGCTCCATGTTGGATATCATGCAAGGTATGCATGGGAGCTATTCCAAAATTGGCACACATGTAGATAATACTATTTCAGTTTAATTTCCAGGAGGCCAACCATGACAGTGTTGCCAAAATAATTTTAAGCCTTCTGATAGGTCCAATGATTAAATGCAGATAACTTCTACACTATCAATTGGATTTCAACCACATTTTGTATGTAATATCTGTACATAAACAAATATGACTGAGCGTATTCTTAAGAGCCACCAGGGCTGCCAACTGTTAATAATTGCTCTCTCTATTTTTTATCCAAATACCAATATATCAGAAAGTATGCAAGCCAACAGCTTTAAACTATGCACACGAATATTCTGACATTTTAGATTAATTTGGAGTAACTTGTATACGTCAGTTCTACCAACATGATTATAAACCTGCTGATAGTACCATTTTATAAATACATGTAACTTCTATACTATCAGTTGGATTTCAACCAAATTTCGTATGTGCTATGTGTACCATAACAGATATGACTATAAGTATTGTTAAGAGCAATCAGGGCTGCCAACTGTTAATAAATGCTGTCTATATTGTTTTTACCCTAATATCAATATATCAGAAATTATGCAAGCCAACAGCTCTATACTTTGCACACGTATAGCACTTGGCATTCTAGATTAATTTGGAGTAATTAATACAAGGCAGTGCTGCCAACATGATTCTATGCCTGCTGATATGTCCAATTTTAAAATACATGTAACTTCTATACTAACAAATGGATTTCATCCAAAATTGGCACAACAAGATATCATAATAATTCAGATTATTTCTGACCAGCACACGCATGGTATTGTTGGCAACATGCTTTTACGCGTGCTGATAGATCCAGTGTCTAACTGCATGTAACGTCCATTGGACTTCAACCAAATTTTGTATTCTGAACCTTAAGAGGTGGAACTAAGAATATATTCTGTCACCAGGGCTGCCAACTGTAGTGCTCTATTAGGCTACATTATACCAGGTATATTTTGAACTAATTAGATATTTCGATATTACCAACTTAATTTCGTCGTTATTCTAGATAGGTTCATATACTGTAGAATAATCATTGGCATGAAAATTAGGCTGTATAGTTCTTCACGGAACTTCTTGTTAGTAAAGTAAAGTATTGATTTGGCGAGTGAAAATTGTGTTATACTTCTTCTAGTACAGCTTGCCACGGTGGGTGTGTGGTTATAGTGTCGGACTACCAACCCCAAGCTTGCAGGTTCGTTCCTGGCCATGGTAAGTGATTTTTGAAAGGCGACAAAAAACACGATACTCATGTCATACGTTGTTGGCTTGTTAAAGAACCCATTTGAATTCAGTAGGCCGTGTTCGTAATGGAAAAATTAATCTCGGGATTTTCCGCCAACACAAAGTTCCTCATTTCTCTACTAGGAAGCGCTATAGTGTCAAGGAGCTTAGATATCTAACCTCCTTGACATTCATAGCGCTCCAAGGAGCATTAAATTCGACACGCAAGCTGCCCTCTGGGTGTCAATTACAAAGCTTGCACCCGGCACCCGAGGCCATACGATATTATTATTACCTACTACACACTATACTAATTGTAGTGGTGGGTTATTTTTCATGCCCTAAATCTATGAGATGGGCTTTACTGTACTTCCCCTCCGAAGGAAAGCAGATTAGACGGATTTTAACGCTATTAAAAGTCCGACTTAGGCCGGGTTTGAACCCGCGATCTTGGGCACAGCAGTTCAGCATGCTACCGATACACCTCCGAAGCCGCTAAATAAATTGCATGCATATATAAGACAAAAACCAAACCCTGAGGCATTCCAGCTTGCCCTAACAAGCGACCACGTGCAAACAAGGTAGCTTCAAAAATAAGGTATTTTAATATTTCTCCTCGGGATTCAAATATTCGTTGTTGATAGTTGATATTTTTAGAGGCTCGGCTACATCATGTAACTGTGTATGTGTCAAGTCTGTCTTATAACCTGTGTCATTGTGATGGATGTAGTAGTGTGTGCTACGGTTTGGCATTCGTGGCACCATTTGGGATTCACCTGGATTACAAATGGAGAAACCACAAAATCCTCCTTTGGATGGTTGAGGTTGGAATCGAACCCGGAACTCCGTGGTGGCAGCTCAAGAAATCTAGCCACTGCGCCACGAGGTGGGCTACAATTAAGGTGAATGCCTCGAGAGTTGAAATGAGGTACGGTGTGTACTTGGTTCTCGTTCTTTCAAGTGCTTGCATATCATGGTCATTTAGCCGTGTGAACTTGGGTGAGTGTGGAATTTTGTCTTATAACCTGTGTTATTGTGATGGATGTATTAGTGTGTGTAGGTATATTTGTAATTAAGGTAATAATATTGATATCGTACGGCCTCGAGTGCCGGGTGCAAGCTGTGTTATTTGACATCCAGAGGGCAGCTTCCATCTCGAATTTTGTTGTTCCTTGAAGCACTATGAATGTCAAGTAGGGAGATATCTAAGCTCCTTGACACTATAGCGCTTTCTAGTAGAGATATGACGAACTTTGTGCTGGCGGAAAATCCGGAGATTAAATTTGCCATTATGAACACGGCCTTCTGAATTCAAATGGGTCCTTTGACATGCCAACGTCGTATGACATTCGTGTCGTAATTTTGGCCGCCTTTCAAAAAAAACTTACCACGGCCAGGAGTGAACCTGCAAACTTGGAGTTGGTAGTCCGACACGATAACCACTCATCTCGGTGGCAATCTGTAATTCAGGTAAGACGTGGGAAGGATGCGACCTTGGCCTAAGTAAGGAACTATCCCAGCATTCGCATGGAGTAGAAGTGAGAAACCACGAAAATCCTCTTCCAGGAAGGCTGAGGTGGGAATGCAACCTCACATCTTCATACTTTTCCCTCACAAGGCTGAGTGGACCCCGTTCCAGTCTTCAGACCAGAATTTAATTTCTTGTCAGAGCCGAGAATCAAACCTAGAACTCTAGGGTGACAGCCGAGAATGCTAACCGCTACATCCGGAGGTGGAATTGTGTACTTGGGTCTGAAGCTATCACTGGAATTAGAAAGAGCACCGAATGTTCTAAGAACGCATGTGTGACTACAGCCGTTATTGGTTGACTACATCTACTGTACACCGCCCACTTGAGGCCCGGTTCTGGACCTCCATCAAAGCTATTGGATAAGAGGGACACTTAACCCGGTGCAAGTTATGAACCTCTATGCAATCATGATCGTTGATGGCTAACTCGCCCTGCAATCTAGTCAAGCTCATAACTTGATTTCCAGTCTGAGTATTCAGGCTTAATGACATAGTGACGTCACGCTCATCAAACTACTGTGTGTCACATACCAACATTTCGCATCCATAATCCCCAGCACACATGATCAACAGGGTTCAAAGCCATGGTATTCGTGTTATGTAAAACCAAGAGGTCATACTGCTGTCACAGGGGATACAAGCCACCACTGCGGACCGTAAATCCTTGCATTTGCTTGGTTTATTCCCCAGGGATTATAATTTCAGTATAAGGGTGGTTATTTTCAACCTCTTACTTGAAAAATGTAAAGAATTCGGAATTGATACACACCATCTTTTCATTGATTTTAGGTCAACTTATGACATTATTGACATAAATAATCTCTATGTAGCAATGGAAGAGCTAGAGATCCGTAAGAAACAGATCACTCTGGTGAAAGCTACCATGAACAATAAGATACAGAACATGATATCGAATGTTGTAACGACCAAGAATGGAGTTAGGCAGGGAGATTCATTATCATTCCTTTGTTCAATATAACTTTGGAGAAGGTTATTAGAGATTCAGGAATCAACACGAGAGGAACCATCTTTTATAAATCTGTTCAAATTTTGGCGTGCGCAGATGATATCGATATAATTGCAAGAACAACAAGAGCATTGAGAGAAGCATTCACTAGCTTTGAAAAAGCAGCAAGAAAGATGAATCTACAGATAAATGAAGAGAAAACTAAGTATATGCCCGTAACCAAGAAAGAATACCCTAGAGGTTCCGCATGCATAGAAATTGAATCCTATAAGTTCGATGTTGTGAGTAACTTTACCTACCTTGGATCAGAAGTTAATTCCAAGAACAATGTTAGCTCTGAAATCCAGAAGCGTATACTGTCTGCTGACAAGTTTTATCATGGCCTTAGAAAGCATCGGAAGTCCAAGCTGTTGTTCGGGAAAACTAAAGTCCTAATGTATAATGTTTTAGTGCTAAGACCTGGACACTCTCAAAATCTAATGAAAGACAACTTGGTATATTTAAAATACAGATTTTGAGGCAAATATTTGGGCCAATGGAGGAAAACGGTGAATGGAGAAGAAGATATAACCATGAACTCTATGATTTATATAATGAATCAGATATTGTAAAATGTATACAGATCAGAAAGTTGGAGTGGGCAGGACATGTAATGCGTGCTAATGACAGAATGATAATGAGGATATTGAATTCAATGCCAGAAGGAACCAGGAAAGTCGGAAGACCAAAGCCAAGGTGGGAAGATGGAGTGAGAGAGGTTGTAAAGACAATTGGAATCAAGAATTGGAGGAGCTCAGCACTTAACAGGAAAGGATGGGGAAAACTTATTCTGAAGGCCAAGGCCCACAGAGGGCTGTCGTGCCAGTGATGACCTCCGATGGTAAAAGAAATAAGAATTATTAAAGTTCCTCCGCAACACTGATAAATATCGAATCGTGGGTATGCTTCTAGGTCGGTTGGTTGGTTCCTCAATTTAGGGGCTGCGACAACGCGGTCTTGTAACCCCATGTACTTTGGGTGTGTGTAGAATCTGCCTGATAACCGGTGTTAATTGTGATGGCTGTATTAGTGTGTGTTATCTGTTTTGATGACAAGTAAGGACTGCAGACATTCAATTTTCAAGTAGTTCCTACATATGCTACCAAACGCCACTGTCACCGACAACTAGTTCTGAACTTGGTTACTAGATGCCACCACAGTCGGCTCCAGGCAACGAATGTTGGAACCTACGAGCGTTAGTCAAATCTAACTCATAATTTAGATTCACACAAGTGTAATTAGTGGAAGGTTCTTTTACATAAATATATGACATGGGACCGCCGGATTTACTTCCCCTCCGAAGGAAGGCATACTGACGGACTTTTAACGCTCTTATAAAATCCGACGACTTCGGCCAGTTTTGAACCCGCAACCTTGGGCATAGAAGCTCAGCATGCTACCAAACGGGCAGGTGACCTCGTAGTTCCACCCCTTAAAACAACAATAACTAACTAACTAACATGCTACCAACTACGACACCGAAGCCGCCGATTTTAAGTCTAGATGATAAATTCTTGTTGATTTGGTACCCCATCGGTTGGTTGGTTCTTAAGTTTAGGGGCTACGACAACGCGGTCATGTAGCCCCATGTACTTTGGGTGTGTGTAGAATCTGTCTGATAACCGGTGTTAACTGTAATAGTGTGTGTTATCTGTTTTTTTTATTTAAGTGCTGCAACTTAGCATTTTTCAAATAGTTCCTACTTTTGCCGCCAAGCACCACCGTCAACGACTACTAGGCCAAGTTCAGTACTTAGCTACTAGACGCCACCGCAATCGGCTCTTGGCAACGAACGTAGAAACCTAAGAGCGTTGTTTACATTCTTAACCTATCCAATTTAGCTTCACACAAGTGCAATTAGTGGAAGGTTCTTTAACATGCCATAAATCTATGACATGGGACCGCCGGCTTTACTTCCCCTCCGAAGGAAGGCATACTGAGGGATTTTTAACGCTCTTAAAAAATCCGACGGCTTCGGCTGGGTTTGAACCCGCTATCTTGGGCATAGAAGCTCAGCATGCTACCGACTACGCCACCGAAGCCGCTGAATTGGTACCACATAGAAGGCCTAGATGAGGAAAACACATGTTGCTATGGTAACTAACTGTCGGAAATATTTCCACTCTAATGACAGAGTTGTTTTAAGGGTCGGAGCAGCGAGGTCATGTTCCCCTTTTAGTTCAGGTACATTGAAACAAATTTTGAAAATTTAAAATTTAGAAGTGGTTTTGGTGCGCCATTTAACGTGGGCGACTACGCCATTGGGTTGGCTGCTAGCCATCGTACGTAATTCACAAGCATGAAAAACGAACACCGTAAAACCGAGCTGATTAATTTCAATATTTTTAGGATCAAAATATATGTTGTTCATTTCTTTTTTTTTTTTTACTCTACAATGAGCTTTATGACATTGTAGTCATATAGCCCCGTGTACTTGAGTGTGTGTTAAATCTGTGTCATAACCTGTATCATTTTGATGTGTGTACTAGTGTATGTATTTTTAATTGGGGCTAGCATTTCTGGAGGAGGCGACCGTAGCCGTAGGGTAATTTAGTTACATTTTACTGGAGTAAAAGTGGAAAACCACAAAGTCTACTTATATGAAAGATAAAGTGAGAATCGATGCAGCCTCTTCCCAATACTGTCTCACGAAACTGAGAGCCCCCTGTTCCAGCACCAAGACTTGATTAAAATTTCTTCGATGAGTCGGGAATTGAATCCAGACCTCCGCGGGCACAGCTAATAATCCAAGTCATGAGGTGGTCTGCTCACCTTGAACAAAACGTCTCGATTAAAGAGAATTGAATTTTAAGATTATACTGTACACTGGGGAGAGAGTAAAGTAATATGTCAAAAATTTCGAACTTGTGATAGAATTGGAAAATGCACGATTTTAAAATTTAAAATGATAATAATAATAATAATAATAATAATAATAATAATAATAATAATAATAATTTTAGCGTACGGTATGGCTTTTGAGGCCGGGAGTGTCCAGGGACATGTTCGGCTCGCCAGCTTTTTTTAGCTGCTTCGAGGCGGACACCCAATGGTTTTTTGTGTTTTTTCGTGTAGCCTCTTGAGAGGCCGAGTGCAGGTCTTTCTAGTCGACGCCCGTGGGCGACCTGCGCGTCGGGATGCGAGATGGAAAGGTTGAAGATGAATGAAACTGGGCAAGGATGGGGAAGGAAGCGGCCGTGGCCTGTCAGAAGGTACTGTCCCAGCATTTGCCTGGTGTTGAAAATGGGAAACCACGGAAAAACATTTCAAGGACAGCCGACGTTGGGGCTCACGCGTCTACCGAGTCAGCAGAGAGCTTGGCCCCTGGACCTAACGCTGCACTTTAGTCAGCGTAGCCACTACTGTCGGTACCCATTGGGTGAGCTACAAGTACCGTCGCGTGTGGAGTGTTGTCTGGGGAGGAAAGTTTAAATGTAAGGACGAGGAGTTGGAAGGTAGCGGCTGTGGCCTATAGTTAGGGACCAACCCCGGCATTTGCCTGGAAGGAAGATGGGAAACCACAGAAGACCATCTTCAAGGTTGCCGGCGGGGGCATTCGAACCTCCTCGCCTCCCGGTTGTGAGCGACTGCCAGCAGTCATGCCGTAACGACCACGGCTAACTCACCCGGTAATAATAATAATAATAATAATTTAGTCTAAAATGTTAATCTATATTTTTTTTTATAAATATTGCTCATAGGTAATTGGACAATGAAAATGACCTTGATTTACTTCGAAGAAATTATGTAATTTGTTTATTAATCGATTCTGGTCCATGCATTATCATTAGGCCTATTATTATTATTATTATTGTGTGCATGTTTCGTGTTTATTGTTCGTTACAAGAACTACGACTGTAGATACGACAAGTTGCCTTGTACTTATATGCAGAAAGGAACATTTAACGTGCCAGTAAATCTGACGCCATATTTCGTTTACATCTTCAAATGTCAGCTAACTGCGTACGGGATACGATGCCACACACAACCGTAGCACAGCAAGCGTCGTACAAGCTATGCCACGAACCCGGTCATGGTGGTTTTAAGGAGAAAATAGTTAAAGCATAGCAATGCAGGTTGGATACCCCTGTTATATGGCACTGGCATAAAGAAGCGCCTGTGCCAGTTTTAATTTTGTCGAGAAATATGAGCACGGAGCAAAATGAATTATACTTGATAAGCAGAGAGGATATAAAAGATGAGCACTAGTATTTCATGGAGCTTTATGAATTACTGTTATGAGGCAATCTTCAGTGTGAACTAGATCGCTGCAATTTGCTCCGAGAAATGGACTAGATAGCATGCTTAACGCCGCCAGAAATTACCTACGATCGAGAAGGCCGTGAGCTCATTGCCAAGTCTAGTGCGCAGGAGGCCTTGCCAGCACAGTAGCGGCAGATGAAGCCGTTTATATTCCCGCTCAAGTATTAGCTAAGGCAAAAGTTTTTCGTGCCCAGTTTAAAAATGTGTGTTCAGTGCATGTGAAAATAAACTGACGCGAGGAACTAGTTTACATAAGGAGCGTGATGCTCCTCATGGGATGAGTGAGAGAGCAAATTAACAGGTTAATGAGAGTAGCTCTTTGGTAATGATAAATTACAGACCACAATCCAACTAAGCTGTTCATGACGTGGTCTAGTAGTGAGTGATTTAATAACTCATTATCGATTCTACAAATCGTAGATTCGACAAACGAAACGGGGAGGGATTTCAGGTTTTAATGGACTTAAATATCAGTTAAAATTCATGTGGTTTTACAGCCCGTTGAGGGACTTTACCTACCATTGACCGTTGTTTAGCCACATGGCCTGCAGATTACGGGGTAACGCATGGTCGGCATGACATGTCCCATTGAACGTTATATCTTATTTCCTTGACCAGGGCCACTGCCTCTCGAATCACACAGTATCTAGATTGTCCTAACGTGAATGAGAATGAGAGTGGTTCAATTCTAAAATCCCTAGGTATCCCCCAGGACGTCCTAGGTAAGAGGCAAGGGTAAAAGTGTTTTTGTTAATTCGTTTTAGGAGCTTGGTACGTCACCCCGTGTATTTGTGTGTATGTTTAATATGCTTGATAACCTGTGTTTATGTGATGACTGTAGTAGTGTGTAATTGTGAATATTAGTGGGCAGGAATATGGTAGGGGCCCCGGGACTTGAAATAACGAACTCTCCCAGAACTCTCATGGATATATTTTGGGGATAAACCACACTTACTGTAGGTTAGATACTGTCAACGCCGAGATATGAACCTCTGATATCTGTACTTGCAGCAACTCCCCATAACGATCGTGGTGAGAGATTTAGCTCGTACGACTACACCGCAATGTCAAGTACAATCCTGGAGCAACAACAGTCAAACATTGAGTAGTAATCACCTACCACGGCACACCATACTGGCCGGACATCTTACCATTTTTAACGTCATAACTTCTTAACGCGTCGTCCTACTACTAGAAAAGTTAATGAATTGAACGCAAACTGATTTCATTTACATTTCCAACAATTTTTGTCGTATGCAATTTTTTCGTAATTTCAGTCTTTACGAATATGAAATTAGTTGGTTACTCAGTATATGGGCTGCGACAACGCGGTCATGTAGCCCCGTGTACTTTGGGTGTGTGTAGAATCTGTCTGATAACCGGTGATAATTGTGATTACTGGCTGTGTTAGTGTGTGTTATCAGTAATTCAAGGTAAGGACTGCAGGCGATCAATTTCAAGTAGTTCCTATTTTTGCTACCAAATGCTACCAATTACTACCGTCAACGACACCTAGGTGTCAACTTGGCTACTATATGCCACCACAACCATCACCTGGCGCAGAACGTTGGAACTCAAAGAGCGTTAATCAAATCTAACCTACAAATTTAACTTCACACAATATTGTAGTTAGTGGAAGGTGTTTTACATGCCATACATCTATGATAAGGCATACTAAAGGATTTTAACGCTGTTAAAAAAATCCGATGACTTCGGCTGGGTTCGAACCCGCGATTTTGCGCATAGAAGCTCATCATACCAACTACGCCACCAAAGTCGCTAATGTTCAATAAGGCAACACTGAAACGTTTCTAAATGAACAACAGCAACACGCTAATCTTCATGAAATTTTACGCATCCATTCGGAAATGATCGGAAAACTTATAAATATACAGCCACAAATAGAAGCAAAACCACCCTGTCTATATTAATTGAAGAAGGTACATGCAAAACCACGCATGTCCACTTTGGGCCATAAATGAGTTGACCCTGTGATGTTTTGCTACTGTCAAGCGAGGTCAGTAACAGAAGAGCACAAGGCAATGCGTAATCGTCATTTTCTTAACAAATGCTATGTATGTTGACCTTAATAAAAATATGATCAAGGATTACAAAACGTGGCTTGGCAAAATAGATCCCAAACCTGTTGATACACGTTGCAATGACAGAAAAAAGTGGACGATAACTGCTTACAAAATAATAGAATATGCAGGTATTATTGCCAATACATCAACACTGGCCAAAACTATACTCACGCAAGTTTTCAAGTACAGGAACATTGAACTTTCTATGAACGACCCTAATAAAGAATATAAGGAAGAATTACTACTGAAAGTGCCAAAAGCAAGAAACATAATGAAGTATCCCTAGTGAATTTAAGTTATCGTATCAAGAGTTGGTAAAGAAACCTTACTAGTGATAATACTGAGAGTGACAGTGAACTTTGGGACACTGGCAGAGATTAGAAGTTCATAAATAACAATATTTTTAATGTATTTTGCTAAGAACCTTTGTTTTGTTATTTCAAAAGGTATTTCCTAATAAATAAAAGCCTCCGTGGCTTAGGCGGCAGCACGCCGATCTCTCACCGCTGGGTCCGTGGTTCAAATCCCGGTCACTCCATGTGAGATCTGTGCTGGACAAAACGGAGGCAGACAGGTTTTTCTCCGGGTACTCCGGTTTTCCCTGTCAAAATTTCATTCCAGCAACACTCTCCACTATCATTTCATTTCATCTGTCATTCATTTAATCATTGCCCCAGAGGAGTGCGTCAGGCCTCGGCAGCCGGCACAGTTCATATCCTCGCCGCTAGATAGGGGCTTCATTCATTACATTCCTGACCCGGTCGGAGACTGGAAGCATGCTGTGGATTTTCATTTTCATTTCCTAATAAATATAAAGAAGTGAATATGGCGCGTTTTTCTACCAAGGTCCATACAGTAGTTTCTGGCTGCTCTCTGGTGACGAACAGGGGAATTTCTCTAGTTTTTGTAACTTCAATGACACACATTCTTGGGCCACTTTGTTTTATTTCTATTGAAACAGGATACAAGGTTCCTTTCGAAACGTTCACAATTTTAATTTTTATATTCACACTGCAATATCCCGAAAGCATGAATAATTTTAATAAAATTCCGGGCCGTGAAATACATAATGAGTTGCAAAATGACATATGTCCAAGTACTTTATATATTGTTTTAGAAGAAGTCTTTAGACATACAAAAGCAATACCCTCACACAACCTTTCTGAGAGTCGTTTCTAACACTGGCAAAATAAAATACAAGTATGTATGCATTTAATAATGAAATAACTAAGAAAACCCACTTTCTCAAAACTGTGTTCAGTGTACGTGTGATATTTTGCATATGACTTCTCCAATTGCAATAAATAGTGTACTCTCTCTATATTCTACGCCCCGCGGCGTATCCATGTTCGTTAAATAGTGCACGACGGCTATGAGGGCAGCTGCAGCAAGTCCGGAGATCACAGTTTTGAATACCGGCGCTGACAGTGGCTATCCTGAGTGTGAGTTTTCTCCTGGTTTTTCAACACTCCCTGCAGGCAAATGCCGGGATAATACCTTTCTTCATGTGCCTACCTCATCCCTGACCTTAATACAGTTACTCACACTTCTACAATCATCACTTAAATACTGATTATCAGAAAAGTTCAACACACACCCGAATACAGGGGATTGATGACCAAGATGTCCCAAGCCCCTAAAACGAATAAACAACAACTCTATATTCTAGAGAAATGAAACGCAGAGAAATCACAACATTTCTTGATTCCCAACACATTTCAGACTAAATCTAATTTTACTAATATAGACGTATAGAATAATATTAACTCCAGTTCAGAGGCGTGGTGGTGCAGCGGTCAAGTTGTTTGCATCTAACCAAAGTGGACCGGGTTTTATTCCCGGTCAATACCTATGAGTTCTTCGAAGTGAAATGCCATGTTCTGTGGTTCGGATTCCATGCAAAACTACAAACTTCCTTTCTTTATTTCTGGTTCTTAGTATTCAAAACTGGGGAAGGAACGTCATCATAGTGAACTCTATTACTTACCTGTACTGACGGACGTTATAAACACTCGTTTTGAACTCTGGTGTGACAAGATCTGATTAATCTAAACGTTCAACCTACTTGTTAGAATGAAACAGCACTTCTCGTTGTGTTTATTTGGTTCCCGTGGCACACTTTCTGATCTGTACCCTACTCTCTTTGATCGAACTGGCTGTCTTAAACATGCGGGGATTGTGTGATTATTTTCCCTCATTTGTGAATTACCGCTTTATTCGCAGTTAAATGAATTAGTTCCTAGGGAGAAGGAGTCGGAGAGCGCCAAAGTACACGATATCTACGTAAATAAACCAGTAACGTCTCTCTGCCCATTTCATTTTGTATACGTTCCGGACTTGCTTTCGGAGGAAATATATTTCTGAACCAGTCTGCCTGTCGCCTGCTCCGTCACAACGCCCGAGAATCACTAAGTAGGCTACGTTGTGTTGATACTTAAAACTGAGAATGACGCAGATCTTATTTGAAATTTTAGATAGGCCTACAACTTGCTTCGTAATTTAAAAAGTTAACCCCATAAGCCTCATAATGGAATATTGCCTGAAGAAAAGGGAAACCCCCTGTCACATTAAATTGGAAGGTGAAAATGTAAAGGAAAAGGAGAATTATGGTATTTGGGAACGAAGCAAATATGATGTAAATAGACAATGAAACCGTTTATGCAGGAAAAGAATCTGTTGATAGATTTAGGTATTAGGAAGGCAAATTTTAAAAACCTTTGTCTAGAGGGTGGCGCTCTAAGGAGGTGAAAACTGGACTATTAGTGCAGCAGAAAAGAGAGTAGAAACTTTTGAAATGTGCTGTTACAGGAGAGTGATAAAGATTAGATGAGTAAATAGAATAACAAATGAACGGATGATCGGTGGCGTAGTCGGTAGCATGCATCACGGGTTCAAACCCGGCCGAAGTCATCGGATTTTTAAGAGCGTTAAAATCCTTCAGTATGCCCTCCTTCGGAGGGGAAGTAAGACGGCAGGCCCATCAAGTGCGAAGGTTCGCCGCTAGGTGTCAGTGACAGTGGCATCTGGTAACCAAAGTTGAAATTACTTGAAATATAACTTGCTGGAGGACGACAGGCGATTAATTAAAATACCCTGATATGGCCATTGGCTGCAATTGACATATAATAATTGTATTATGCAGTTGTGTTGTTGGCTAGTCAACACTACTAAGTTCCCTTAATGTATAAGGTGCGTTCAAAAAGAAACGAGCCGGAGGATACCTTTTCTGCACTCGTGTGGATGGCCTTGCCTTTTTTGGGTAGTGGTGACCCTGGATGCTTCCACTGGAGGCTTTGTCGTTTGGATTCTGGTTCGAAGTTAATGGCACCATGACTCATCTCCAGCCACCACTCGTACCAGGAAACCATTCCCTTCCCTCGCACAGCGCTGCAGATGACCAAGACAGTGGGCCATTCGACCTGCTTCCTGGTGTGGTTGAATACTGTGGGGTACCCATTGGGCACACACTTTGCGCAATTGCAGTCGTTCCTTCATGATGGTGTGCACACTTCCGACGCTCAATCCGACCACGGCGGCTATGGCGTTCACTGTCACTCGGCGGTCCTGGGTAATGAGTGCATCAACTAGCTGGACGGTGTCATCGGTAATGCAGGGGGGTGCCCCAGACCGGGCATCATCGGCTAACGACACCCGTCCTTCCCTAAAGCGCTTGTGCCACGCCTTGACCATTGCAAGGGACATGCAGTGCATGGAAAGAATGGAACCGAGATCAAACAGAAGAAAGCAAAAGGAAGTATCACGACAGCAAACGGAGGTGTAAGAAAGTGGTAGGAGAAGAAAAGAAGAAAAGTTGGAAAGAATTTACACGAAGAATGGAAACAGATGTAAGTGGCAGTAAAAGGATGCTGTATGGGCTTCTAAGAAGTAAGAGGAAAGAAAGAGTTACTACAAAGCTAGTGAAAAAGGAAGATGGAGAGTAGTTAACACACCCAGAAGAGGTAAAGGGACGACGGAAGGAGTATTTTGATAAGCTATTGAATGTGAGCAATTGTACTGGTGAGATGGAAGTGACACAACTTGACGACTCTATAACAGAAGATGATATAACAATGCTGGAGGTGGAATTAGCAGTACAGAAAATGAAGTTGGGAAAAGCAACAGGGGTGGATGAAATCATTGTAGAAATGATAAAGGCTGCTGGACCTGTTGGTATGCAATGGTTGTATCGACTGCTAAAGTGTGTGTGGAAACGGAAATGTGTACCAGAGGACTGGGAGAAAGGGCTAATAATGCCAGTGTTTAAGAATGGGGACAAGAAGGTGTGTGATAACTATAGAGGGATCACCCTCATATCACAGATAGTAAAAATACTGGAAAGGATATTAGAAAGAAGAATGAGAAGAAAGGTGGAAGGAGAGTTGCAAGAGGAACAGTATGGCTTCAGGAGTGGAAGATCCACAGTGGACCCAATCTTTAGCATGAGGCAGGTGATGGAAAAGAACTGGGAATATGGAGAGGATTTGATCATGACTTTCATAGATCTAGAAAAGGCATATGGTAGTGTCCCCAGAGAGAAGGTATGGTTAAGAAGATACTGGGTAGAGAAATGTTGGAAATGGTTCAAGCAATGTACAACAACTGTGTTAGCAGGGTTACTGACCCCAGTTGGAAAGACAGATTGGTTTAGGAACAAGACTGGACTAAGGCAGGGGAGTGTGCTGTCACCTCTCTTGTTCATAATGGTGATGGATGAAATTGTAAAGGAGTATGGACATAAAGAAATGAAGTTACTGTTGTTTGCAGATGATATTGTGGTCTGGGGAAGGAACACCGAAGAAGTGCAAAAACAACTAGATGCACTGAACGAAAATATTCAGAAGTACGGCCTGAAAATCAGTATAGAGAAAAGCAAGACCATGGTGATGACAAGAGGGGAAAGACAAGGAAAGGGCACTGTGAAAATTGGAAGTCAGAGTTTGGAAATTGTGGACACGTTCAAATACCTAGGAAGTGAATTGATGCAAACTGGTAGGTTGGACATGGAGATTGGCAGGAGGGTACAGCAGAGCAATGCATTCTATCAAAGTGTAAGAAAACTTGTTTGGGATAAGGAAGTACCAAGGAAAAGCAAGGAGGTAATGTATAAAGTGTACTATGTTCCCATATTAACTTATGCAGCTGAGACTTGG
Organism: Meconema thalassinum; assembly: GCA_946902985.2. Taxonomy (NCBI): domain Eukaryota; kingdom Metazoa; phylum Arthropoda; class Insecta; order Orthoptera; family Tettigoniidae; genus Meconema; species Meconema thalassinum. The sequence continues at coordinate 184,465,982 of OX336394.1, forward strand.
ACCCTGACAAGCAGGCAAGAGAGTAGAATCCAAGCCAGTGAAATGAAATTCCTAAGAAGTATGATAGGAAAGACAAGGAAAGACAGAGTGAGGAATGAAGATGTTAGGAAGGAAGTTGGGATGGAAAAACTAAATGAGAGAATTGAGAAGAATAAACTAAGGTGGTTTGGACATGTAAAGAGGATGGAGGAAAATAGAATACCAAGTCAGATGCTGGAGGTGAAGTGCAAGGGTAAGAGAGCAAGAGGAAGACCTAGAACAAGGTGGATTGATTCAGTGAAGAACAGCGTCAGAAAAAGAAATCTGGGCTGGGACAAGATCGTGGAAGAAGAATGGTGGAAGGAAAGAGGAAAGTGGAGAAGTGCCATAAATACCCCGACCCGGCAGGAGCTGGATAAGGGGAAATGATGATGATGATGCAGTGTTCGCCGTACACTTGTGACATTCGGCAATGAATGTCCGTTCACCTACTCCTTCCGCTGTCAGAAACCGAACAACACCTCTTTGCTCTTCGGTTGATGCCTCCATGTCACTGTTTGCAATGCGACTGGCAGCGTTGAACGATTGATGCATGCTGCTGCTCACTTTGTACCGTCACGTGACGTGCACGTGTGCCCTCTAGCGACGGGCTGTGACCTTCCACGCTCTGGTCGGAACCACACCTCGTTACACACGCCACGATTAGCCGATGTAGTCACCGGTTTGCGCATTCCAGCCTCCGGCTCGATACTTTTTGAACGCACCTTATAATTTCTTCTCTCAATGGATTGGTTACTTTCACAATCATTATAACGAGAGGTACAAACCACTTATGAACAAAAAAAAGTGAAATGTTAGAAGAATGCATAAAATATATTGTCATATACAAATAGAGTGTTGATAATCTACACTTTTGGATTTGAGTCACTTTAGAAATATGCTCTTTAATTATCCACAATGTTGAATTTTGGGCTTATGCCGTGTTCTATTTAATCAAGCTCGACGCATTTCGAAAGAAACCATGTCTTTCTTCATCAGTAATAAACGGGAATACGACTAAATTGTTGCTAAGAGAAAGCAACAAAGAAACTAAAAAAAGGTGCCCTAAGATGGACGCCATTTTAGCCCCATGTTAGGGACAACGAAAAGCAGCAGTATATTACTTTCTGAGGGTTCTGATAATAGGTAGCCAGGACTCATTGAGATTGTAGCCGGTGTCGCGGTTGAAATTATCTGGGTGTTTACGTATTTCAACCGCCTCCCTGATGATTCTGGGACGATATTGCTTTATACGGGCAAGAACATCCACTCCTTGGAACATGACATCATGGCCAGGTGTTAAAGCATGATCAGCGACAGCTGATTTATCAGGTTGAATGTTCCTTAATGCGAGTGCATATCGTTCTTGAAGTCAGCTCGATATAAACCTTGCCACAAGTAGGCCTACAGGGAATTCTGTAGATACCCGGTTGTTGCAATTTAGGCAAACTGTCCTTAGTTGGTCGCAGGAGTTGCCTAATCTTAACAGAAGTTCCAAATACAGTCCGTATGTTGTACCTACTGATTGTGATGGCTGTATTAGAGTGTGTATTTGCAATTAAGGTGGGGATTGGAAAGGAGGCTTTATACGCGTAAAAAAGTAAAGCCGGGGAGGGGAAGTAAAGCCGGCGGGCCAATGTCATAGATTTATGGCATTTAAAAGAACCTTCCACTAACAACAATTGTGTGAAGATAAATTTGTCGGTGAGATTTGATAATGGTCTAATAGTTCCAACGTTGACCGCCAGTTACCGATTGCGGTGGCATCTAGTAGCCAAATTCACAGCTAGGTGTCGTTGACGGTAGCATTTGGTAGCAAACGTAGGAACTACTTGAAATTAATCGTCAACAATCTGAACTACAGATAACAGACGCTAATACAGCCATTACAATTAACACCGGTTATCAGACAGTATCTACACACACCCTTTGTACGCGGGGCTACATGACCGCGTTGTCGCAGCCCATAAACTGAGGAACCAACCAGCTTTATACAGTATTTTGTTCGCTAGCTATACTGATACTAATAGTGCGGATATTTGGAATCATTTTACATGTCGTTTGAGCATCGGGTAAATAAGAATCTAGAATGAGAATAGTCAGTTCCAATAAATTACTCATCCCTTTGTCGACCTCCAAAGACTGTGAAATAGAGTCATTTAAACGTATTGTGGCGGCTCTCTGATATCGCACTCCGTTCATTACAACCACAAATATGAGAAATTTATTTCCTCTGTAGAGCAGTACTTTTTTTTCCATTAACATTTTTTTGTGGTTCCAATATAGCTTCAGAAAAATTAATTCGGAAGGTTTTATGCTCTACACGAAACAGTTATCACAAGACAAAGGGCCGCCATGTGTGCCATACACTGCATGGTCTAATGGTCAGTGTAATAGTTCCTCGTTTTGACCACTCGGGGTCGATTATTTATTACTAGCAACCCACCCCGGCTTCGCCCTGTTTCTTCAACGGTTTACCCAGCGTAAGCTTAAAAGGCGTTTTCTTTTTTTCGACTTCAATGAACTACGACCTATGCCCGTTTTTATTCTCAGTATGTAAAATCACTGACTGGACTATTAGTTATATTACCATGGAGATAGCAGGTGCCACGAATTCATGTCAGACGAAATTTTTGAATGGCAAAGTGCATGAAACACAAATTACCCTTCTCAAATTCTCAAGAGCGAAGAATGAAACTGGGGTGATAGGCTCTCTCGCTAGCTAGGAAGCTAGTAATTGAATGGAGATAGTTGGAAGAAATGAAAACGTATTATTTACTTATATTGGGAGAAGTATTGAAGATAGAGATATGCCGTCTGTGACTCGTTTTGTAGTTCTTTTCCTTCTGAACGATTCTTACACTCATAGTGCATACTATTTTTTAACGGTTTTGCCAGCGTAAGCTTAAAAGGCGCACGGACTGTAGTTCTGTTCTTCGACTCGATTCACTGAAATCGTTACTGCTCGGCTTCCCTTGGTAATGAATTATTTTGTATATAAACTTTTCTCGATTAATCCTTGACAGAATGGTGAAAACCGCATCCAAATCCATCCAGTGGTTCTCGAGATTACCTGGATCATACAAGAATCGGGGACTTCGCTTTATACCAAGTAGAGATTTGATTTATTTCCTCCGTTGTGAATAATATTTAAATTATTAAAGATAGCCTTGAAGCCAGTGTTGGCTTGTTGACAAATGAGATTTTTACTTTTAGTCGGTCAACTCAAAATAATTCTAATTACTGGAATATGTGAAGAAAAAACGTAAACTAAATTACATGTGATTAAGATACCTGTATATGCAGTATATTGTTATGGACAATTGAAGAAGGAGAACACTAAGGGATTGAGATATTTCGCTCGTCAACCGAGCGTCATCAGATCCAAATCTACAAGACAAATAGCTCTACAAAACACTAGAGTGACACCCACAGACAACCTCTGCCTTCAAAAAAAAGAAGGAACAAATAAAATGTCCAAAAACTTACTAAGTGTGGTAACTATTACTGATAACGTGGTTATTTATCCCCGTGTAATTGGGTGTGGGTATAATCTTTCTGATAACCTGAGTTACTGTGGTGTATGTATTAGTGTGTGTGTTTGTAATTAAGGTGGGGATTGGCCTTAAGTTAGGAACCATCCCAGCATTTGCATGGAGTATAAGTTGATAACCGGAAAACCACTCTTACGATGGTGAAGGTGGAAACTAGAACCCACCTCTTGATAGTTTTGCCCACGAGGCTGAGCTTACCTCTTTCCAGCCCTCATGGCAGTTTTTTTTGACTGGCGGTAATAACGTTCTCACCTGCTGTAACCAAGGTTGCAGGATCGAATCCTGGTGCAGTCAGTTGATATTTGAGGGTGCTCAAATGTGAAAGATTTACTGGCACGTTAATGATCCCCTTTGGGGCAAAATTCCGGCGTCTCCAAAAGCTTCATTAGTTGAAAGGGACGTAAAACAAACAACATTATTATTTATTATAGAAATACATTTCTTGGCAGAGCCACGAATTGAACTCCGTCAATGTGGCCAATGTAATATATGGTAACGTGGCTACTGTATATGCTGTAGTGATAGGTTCTTTGTATTAACAGGTGATGTGATAATTTTTGCCTGTTGTTTTAAGCAGGATGAAAAGTGAATGCCTTAGCGATCGATATTCTCTTCTCCCCAATTAACGCTAAGATACGTGATACTTGATGTTGCTGCTTCTAAATCAGAAGAGACGGTGTATGTACGCTAAACAACGCGCGTCTTCCAATATCACCAAAAGTTATCGTGGGAGTGTGATAGACTTATTAGCTTCATCGTAAACAAACTAATGATCTTAGCGTCAAATTATATGAAGATACAGTAAGTGTCGGGAGATGTAACTTGAGATGCTCTATGTCTCACAGCACAGTGTAACTCCTGCCTTAACATTAAACTGCATTTCCTTACATTCCATGTGCTAGGGATCGTTCTCTCTTACGAGGAATTTTGTTGGCCGTTGGTGTGTCTGTCCGTCACAGCACGTTATCACTAGAACCAATCGGCTTATTAATTGTAATTAATTTAAAGTTGATCTCATGCTTGCTCAACCTCTGGAATAAAATCTCTGTTTTCATGAGTTTTGAAATCATTTCATCTTTGCTACACGTTGGACCCTATGACATAGCCATGCTCGTTAAATCGTGCACCATGACCGTGAGGTTAACTGCAGCAAGACCAAAGATCGGGGGTTTGATTCCCCTTGTATTTGGGTGTTTGTGGAATTTGTGTTGTAACCTATGTTATTGAGATTGCTTTACTAGTGTCTATATTTGTAAATTGGGGATAGGATTTTGAAGAAGGCGGTCGTGGCCTTAAGTTAGGAAACATCCCAGCATTTTCCTGGTGTAGAAGTGGAAAACTACGGGAAAACAATTAAAGGATAGCTGAAGTGGAAATCGAACTCTCCATTTCTCAGTTTTGCCTCACAAGACTGAATGCACCCCATTACAGCCCTGACACCGTGAATCAAACCTGGACCTCCGGGACGACTGCTTGAACGCCAGCCACTACACTAACGATGTGGTATTGTGCCATAGCATCTCGCGGGTTCCCATTTAGCATTACGAGGCTGGGAGACCTCGTACCAGACCATACCAAGACTTTTCAATTCTTGGCAGAGCCTGGAATCGAACCCGGAACATCTGGCGAGACAGCAAACAAGGTTACAACACTGCACCACGAGCTGGTCATAAATTGCTTTAAAAAAAGGTAATATTTTGTTGAAAATTAAGGTTAGGTATTGTCACAAATTCTGCACTACCGTCTATCGGCCAACACACCTCGTTAGATGCATCCACCTCATAATTGTTGTAATGTTAATGGTGTTATGTCCCTTTTAATTACTGCGGCATTTAGAGACGCCGGGGTTCCAGGATTTAGACCCTTAGAGGATACTTAATACGCAATTAATCGATTGGGTTTGATTCCCGGCTCTGCCAAGAAATTTAATTTTGGATCGAGGGCTGAAACTGAGTACACTCATCCTCGTGAGGTAAAACTAAGAAGAGGCGGGTTCGATTCCTACTTCAGCCATCCTGGAAGGGGTTTTCCGTGGTTTCCCCACTTCTACTCCAGGAAAATGTCGGGATGGTACCTAACTTAATGTTATGGCAGCTTCCTACCCAAATCCAACCTGAATCACAAGTACACATACTAGTACAGTCATCACCGTGACACAGGTTATTAGACAAGTTCTACACACACCTAAAATACGGGGCTACATGACCACGGTGTCGCAAATCCCCTAAAAGAATCAACAACTACAATCTACTGACAGGGCTCCGTCGTATTTGCGCAGCTACAAATACCTACTGACTGAAACCAGGATTCGATCATGCAACCTTGGGCACACCAGACGAGAACGTTACCACTGCGCCACGCAGCCAGTCATCACATAATTTGGGGCATATGACCTCACTGTTCCGCCCCTTAAAACCTCAACAACTAACATCTCACAATTGTAAACGTCCTGCTTCACGCACAGTGACTTCACAAGGAAAGCTGATTTCCTTGCGAATATTGAATTTCTCTGGTCTCCTTACTGGAGGTGATATGGATGTAGTCCCATTACCAATACCATAAGACTTACCTCACGGGCTGTGTAAACTGTCCCCTCGAGTGAAACCAACTGACCTATTTGATTTTATCTCGTCCTCGTTATCCAGGATTTAGCAGGACGAGTCCCTCCTATTACTTTTTATGTTCTCTAAAATTTCATGGCTAATGTCGTTAAAGCAGTTTATGTCACACTTAGTGAAACCGAGGGGAATGCTTCTAACGGATAGTTCCTCGTGCCCTATTGTAATGGGATTTGGAATGAAATCCGAGACATGAAACACTGGATACTGTCCGCTTTAGAGGAATCCAGCAACTAGGTTATGATAACTAAATCATAGATATTTTTGATGTAGGCCTATTACACAGCAGAGTGGCTGAGTGGATTAACACTTCTGATACCAAGTTTAGTGAAATTACAATACTCTTTACCGGACCAGATAAATATATCTTAAATGTATTAGTTACAACATTTTATCTTTCATTATTATTTTTTTCTTTTCAAATTTAAATGATATTCTTGTAAAGGCATTGTCATCTCAAAATACACGCACTCCCACCTAACATATGAATTATCACCGGAACCCTCGCTCGTCGAAGAAATATGGACAACATTACAGCTTCCGTCCTCAAGATATGCTGAAGCGGATCTAACAGAGAGAAGGGAGAAAAGAGAAGACATCCCGCTAGACTTTTACAGCACGGATGCCATGATCAACCGGAACTGGATCAACGCCAATAGCAAACCAAGACATGTGGTGATAAAGTTAGCAGTGCATGGGTACCACCATAAAACATGTCCTACCACGCCCCAAATGAACTCTGCGTGTGCTAGTAATGTGACCAGTTCTGTGACATCCCTATATCCCTATATATATTATAATTGTGAAAATCTGTGTGTCCGTGTGTGTGTGTGTGTGTGTGTGTGTGTGTGTGAGTGTGTGTGTTAGTTTGTTACCTCTTGACACTAAAACGGCTGGACGGATTTGGATGAAATTTGAAATGGAGACAGCTATTACCATGGGATAACATATAGGCTGCCTTTCGTCCGGAAATAAATCATTGTTCCCGTGGAATGGGCAACATAACTGAAAAGTCACCAAAAATACTCAACCAGGACAAAATATCGAAGTTGTCGCATAAAGACCGGACAGAGCTCATTTTACTCCCCTCGATGCAAGAAACAATACTCGGTATCTTCGCTCTGATTGATGAACTAATCGCAAGTCCGTTTCCATGGCAACATTATCTCAAGGTATGACATCCGATTTTCTATATATCCCTCTAGGAGGCAATGCCAATTCATTTATTATCTTTTTCAAGATAAATATAAACACAATAAGAACAGTGTAGCGCGCCTGCCTCCCGTCCGGAGGCCCCGGGTTCGATTCCCGTCAGAGATTTTAGACACTGACGTGAGGGCTGCAACGGTCTGAACTCAGATTCGTGAGGACAATTGAGTAACTGTGAGGCAGCGCGCCGGTCACAAAGAACAAGATTAACGGCTGAGGGGACACTATGCACTGACCACGCGTCACCACAATATCTGCAGGCCAAATGGCTGGGAAGCGGTAGCATGATAGGCCTAGGCCCTTCATGGGCTGTAGTGCCAGGGGTAAAAAAATTAGGGGAAGCGCCTTCTAATATCACCTTTAATTTTTAAACACTTCAGTAGCGGCTATTAAATGAAGGTAGCGATATAGCTACGTTCAATTTCATAAACACTGGGCTCACAAATCCCGTATAGTTAAGTACAAATATCGGTCGGGTCATAATGTCAATAGCAACGAAGCTCTGAGGTGGCTATTGCCGTTTCCTTAACACTTAAGGCATCCCGCCGTCATATACCTCAATGTGCACTTACCAAATTGTGAACCAGTCTATTTTACTGAAAAGAATTTCTACTAGCGAGTATCCACTCCGGCAAAAACCTCACTCACTACATTTTCCAAAATTTACACAAGACATGATTTTTAAAGCACTCTTCTGTATATTGAGGTACATAGACATACCACATGGAAAGATACAATAAAATGTTGGCAAATCTGAGTTCAAGGAACTGCTGTCCAGAATAGGCTTTCGGTACAGATTATGCGGCCCATGTTCGTAACATGGACCGTTTTCCTTTGACAATGCATCTACACCATGTGCGAGGGCAACGCATTTCAAAGATCTCTAAAAACACAATAATCAGGAAATTGGAGAACAATTTAAAGTCGGAGTGAAGATTCAAGGAGAAATAATTTCATCTCTGAGATTTGCTGATGACATCGTCATCTTGGCCAATACGCCAGAAGATTTGAACGAGTTTTTGAATGGTATGGACTCCGTTTTGACGAATGAATTCATGATGAAAATCAATAAATGTAAAACAAAATTATTGGAATGCAGCCGAAATAAATCAGAAACCTCTATGGACATCAAATTGGCAGGTGAAACGCTACGGGAAGTAGGAGACTTCTGTTACCGGTACTTAGGAAGCAAAATAACCAGTAATGGACGAAGCAAAGAGGATATAAAAAGCAGGTTAGCTCAGGCAAAGAAAGCATTTCTACACAAAAAGGAATCTCTTGACATCGAATATACATTTAGGTATTAGGATGTCATTTTTGAAAGCTTTTGAGTCACTATAAGGAAGTGAAACTTTGACTAATGGTGCTGCAGTAAAGAGGAGAATTGAAGCGTTTGAAATGTGGTGTTACGGGAGAATGATGAAGATCAGATGGTTAGATAGGGTATCAAATGAAGAGCTATTAAAACGAGTGGGAGAGGAGAGATGTTTCTGGCGACTGCTAATGAAGAGAAGAGATAAGTTGGTACGACACATATTAAGACACCCAGGAATAGCAAGCTTAGTTATGGATTGGAGGGTCAAGGAAAAGAACTGTAGGGGTAGACCAGGGTTATACAGATTGCCTCGGATGAAGGGTGTGGTAGCTATGTAGTGATGAAACGATTAGCTCAGGAGAGCGAGGCATGGAGGGCTGCATCAAACCAGTCAAAAAACTGAAGACTCAAACAACAACAATCGGGAATTTTAATTACTTAGAGAGGCATGTGAGGCAAAAGGGTTGTTGGAGAATTTCAATCCCTGGGATGTAACACTGGAAGTGACTGCATAATGTACATCAGCGACCAATGTGAGAGATATTTTACTATAGATCTATTAATAGCGACATGTTGACGTTCAAATCATCAATAAATGTGGCAAAATTATACCCAGAATAGCTTAAGGAAAAATACTTTTAATTCCCCATATTCAGATAGATTTGCGATTCCAGGTGTACGTTTAGACAAAACCATTTTTTCCCATGGACAACTGTATGTGGCGTGCTGGCGAGTATCCGGACAAAAAAATCGTTATGTCTCAGCAGAAGATGGCAAAACCAAAACTAAAATTGTCAAATGTGTTCACAACTCTATAAAATTCCCACTTTGCTGTTCATATCTATATACTGTATGTATCAGAATTTTCAGCATTTGAATCTACCCACCTGTAGCCGCGATTTTTGTAATAGAATAAACCAATTATCAGCAATAATGAATCGTCCCCATTGTCTTGATCGCGAGCGAAGCCGCGGGTACCTGCTAGTATATCATATAACACGATGTAAAAATAACCAGAAATCACTGTGCGATTATGGCAAGGACTAAACAAGTGTAAATCTATGTTATGCACATTCGTGCGTTTATCTGTTAATAATTATTCAACAAGTAGTACCGTGAAGAACTAAATAGCCTATTTTCATATATCCTATTGGTCTTTTTCATTAAAAATTCCCGCGGCTATTAAAAGGATCTCCATGTAAATGTTAACAGATTAAAATTTGTATGAATATTTTATAGTACCGTACCAAGTTTCACTGCGCTCGGATCATTATATCGCGAGTAAATTCCATCTATCTATATATTTAAAACAGTAAGCTGACTTGTTACCGCGAGATTGACAGAACGGCTGAACCGATTGACTTCGCAATGCACTCTGACGAAAGCCCTTGATATGTGTATGTGCAGAGTGTCTTTAAAATAAACAAATATGTTATAATATATTTTTAAATTTATAAACAAAAATGCAAATTTATTGGCCCTAGCGCATGCGCACAATCACCTTGCCTCATGACAGTCATGGCGGTTCAAGTGCATCGCGTTTCAATTTGATAGTTATTTATAAGAGGTATAAAGGAAGGGAACAATATTTATGACGTTCCCACGATATATATTATACACGACGGAAAATGTTGAAATACGTAAACTGACAGTTGTGTGTGTAGGGCCTATATTGTTTAACTACCTTAATATTGCATTGCATTACGAGTGATTCGGTAGCTCAGGTCGTAGCAGCAAAGACTTTAAATTTATGCATCGCGCAATGGAAGCTGTTCGAGTCCCACCTCCCACATATTTTTTTAAATTCCGTATTATTATTTTTTGGTATTGCTATTCCATTGTCAAAACATATTTTACTCTTAGCATTCCCGTAAACTAAGGAATTCGTATATTTTTAAATTACAGTAATATAGAAAATTGCAGAATTCTTGCCCCTCACGCATGCGTACAAACACCTTGCCTCATAAGAGTCATGGCGGTTACAAGTGCATTGCGTTTCGATTTGATAGTTATTTATAAGAAGTATAAAGGAAGGGAACATTATTTATGACGTTTCCACGATATATACTGGAATACAATTATACTCGACGAAAAAAGTTGAAATACGTAAACTGACAGTTGAGTGTGTAGGGCCTATGTTGATTAACTATCTTAATAATGCGTGGCATTACCAATGGTTAGGTAGCTCAGGTCGTAGCGTCAAGGTCTATTAATTCATGCATCACCCAATGGACGCTTTTGAGTCCCACCTCCGGCGGGTTTCTTTTTATTTCCGTATTTTTTTATTTCTTGGTATTGCTAATCCATTGTCAAAACAGATTTAACTCTTAGCATTCACGTAAATTAAGGAATTCGTATATTTTTAAATTAATATAGAAAATTGCAGAATTCTTTCCCCTCACGCATGCGTACAATCACCTTGCCTCATGATAGTCATGGCGGTTACAAGTGCATTGCGTTTCAATTTGATAGTTATTTACAAGAAGTATAAAGGAAGGGAACATTATTTATGACGTTCCCACGATTTGTACTGGAATACAATACATGACGGGAAATGTTGAAGTATGTATACTGACAGTTAAGTGTGTAGGGCCTATGTTGTTTAACTAACTTAATATTGCGTGATTTTACCAGTGGTTCGGTAGCTCAGGTCGTAGCGTCAAAGACTCTTAATTTTTGCATCGCGCAATGGGAGCTGTTCGAGTCCCACCTCCGTATCTTTATTTCTTGGTATTGTTATTCCATTGACAAAACATATTTTACTCTTAGCATTCCCGTAAACTAAGGAATTCGGCGCGATTGACGTTGCCATATATATATTTAAAACACCAAGGTAACAAAAGTATACACCACTGTTACAGATTAAATAATGAACATGAAAGCCAGATACTTCTTACAGAATTCTTGAATTCCTCGGAATTTTGCTTCCACATATTCATACTCCTAATGTTCGAGCCACAGTTATGCTCCTTAGGAATCTGAACATTTCCCGAGAGCTCCTAAATGGTGCCAGATTAATTGTAAGAATTATGCATGAGAATTGCTTGGATTTGGAAATAATAACTGCAGATAATATTGAGCAGAGAGTTCTAATCCTTCGACTTTATTTAACACCATCCGATAAAACACTTCCATTTTCGTTTAGAGCACCAATTTTCAATCGCTTGCCATACCTTATCACAATCAATAAAGCAGAAGGGGGAACTCTGGAACGTGTAGGTCACTATTCGCCTCATCAAGTTTTCAGTCGTTGCCTCCGTAGCTCGCCTCTGTAGCGTAGTGGTCAGCATGGTTAGCTTCCGCCCCGCTCTGAGTTCGATTCCCGGCTCTGCCTCGAACTTTTAAAAGTGGTATGAGGACTGGAACGGGGTATACTCTGCCTCGGGTGGTCCAAATGAGTAGAGGGGGTTCAATTCCCACCTCAGCCATCCTCGAAGTGGTTTTCCGTGGTTTCCCACTTCGTCTTCGGGAAAATGCCGGGATGGTACCTACCGTAAGGCCACGGCTGCCTCCTTACCACTTCCTTGCCTAACCCTCCCGCTCTTCCCATCCCTTCATCAGGCCCCTGATCGCTTTGCAGGTGAGGCCGCCTGGGCATAGTGCTGGTCACACAGCCGAGTTGTATCCCCGACTCAGAGTCACAAGTTCCAGGACACTGCTTTTAGTGGCGGTAGAGGTGGGATGCCTCGCTTACTCCGTGGGAAAAGACAACCCTGGAGGGGAAAAGGTTAACGCAAACGCAATGTAACGCAAGTTTTCAGTCATGGCCAGTTAAATGTTGCAAAGTCAATCTTTCTCTGTAATCGTATAGAGAATGCATATAAGAAAGTCCTACAGTAAATATTTTCCCAATGACCGTCATGTTTTGCATATGATCGCATTTCTTCGTTATATTCCAAAATTATAAGCGACGGTTTACGTCCAGTTGTATTAGACTCATCAGAGTTCTTGAATTCCTTGGAATTAAAAGATTTGCCTCCACATACTCTAAACGCTTGACCCATAGTTATGCTGATTAGAAATCTGAAGGTTTCCCCAAGGGCTCCTAAATGCAACCATACTGCTTGGATTTGGAAATAATAAGTGCAGTTAAAATTAGGCAGAGAGGTCTAATCCTTCGACATGATTTAATACCATCCGATATAACACTATAATTTTCTTTTAAGGGGCAATATTTTCCAATTCGTTTGGCATACTCTTATCACAATCAATAAAGCTCAAGGGGAAACTCTGGAACGTACAGGTCTCAATTTGCCTCATCAATTTTTCAGGCATTGCCAGCAGTATTTTGCAATGTCAAGAGTGCAATCTTTTGACGCCCTTATAGTTTCAATAGAGCCAAAAAATAATCGTACAAAGAATGTACATTAGGCCTATATAAGGAGATTCTTCAGTAAATATTTTCCCTTTGACCGTCATGTTTTGACGGGTTTCAACTAGTCTATATATTTAAAACAGTAAGGTGATTTTTGTTACCACGAGATTGAGAGAACGACAGAACCGATTTACTTCGTAGAGCACTCTAACGAAAGCTCTTGGCCTCTAGATTTGCAGAGTGTCTATAAAATAAACAAATATATTACGGTATATTTTTGAATTAATATAGAAAATAGCAGAATTCTCGCCCCTCACGCATGCGCACAATCCGCCTGGGGTCATGACAAAATGGCGGTGAGAAGTCCATTAAAATGTAAGTTATATAATAAGCTTGCATGTAATTGAAAACATACATTAACCAAGTTCTGACAATAAAATATAATAACAGTGTGAACGTATACGAATGTGCAACATTGATTTATTTGGATAATGAAATGGATTATTTCCTTCAGACAGCGGCTTTTAATGATAAAGAACGGCTGCGTCTGCTGCTGACCAAGAGTGCGCGAGTAGCTATGTGGTTAAGGCGACAGACTGTGATTCCAAGGTTCACCGGTTCGTTCCCAGCCCTCGCCGATATTTTTTTTTTTTTTTACCACTGAAATATTGTTTAATCAACGAGTATTAGTAAGGTTTTATGCCTGTTAAAGATACATATTTCTGCTTTCCCTTTCGGTATATTTTTGAATTAATATAGAAAATAGCAGAATTCTTGTCCCTCACGCATGCGCACAATCCGCCTGAGATCATGACAAAATGGCGGTGAGAAATCCATTAAAATGTAAGTTATTTAATAAGCTTCCATGTAAGTTAATTGAAAACATACATTAATCAAGTTCTGGCAATAAAATATAATAACAGTATGAACGTATACGAATGTGCAACATTGATTTATTTGGATAATGAAATGGATTATTTCCTACAGACAGCAGCTTTTGAAGATAATGAATGGCTGCGTCTGCAGCTAAACAAGGTTGTTCGAGTAGCTATGTGGTTAAGGCGACAGACTGTGGTTCCTAGGTTCTCCGGTTCGATCCCAGCCCTCGCCGATATATGTTTTTTTTTTTTACCATTGAAATATTGTTTAATCAAGGAATATTAGTAAGGTTTTATGTCTGTAAAAGATACATATTTCTACATTCCCTCTCAATACGTTTTATTTCCGTTTTACCATTGCATTACAGCATGTGATCAGAAGAGCAAACTGTTGTCTTCAGTACGCCGTTTAAATATCTGCAATCAGTTCCTATAACTGACAACAGATGGCAGTACATCGCCCATATAGTTCCAGTAACTGACAGCAGATGGCAGCACCATTGCATCGATATATTTAAAACCCAAGACATGGCACGTTTTCACGTGATGGAGAATTATAAAGGAGGGGAATATTTAAGAAGGGAAATTTTGAGGAACATTAACCGACAGTTGAATGTGTAGGCTATGTTGTTTATGTACCTTAATATTGCAATTTCTTCCCAATGCTTCGGTGGTCAAGTTATTAACGTCCTAGACTAAAAGTTTATGCATCGTCGATATACTCTTAAATTATTAAAGAAAAAAGTAGTTTTCCAAGCACTCGCGCGTGTCCACAATTGCTTTCGCCATAAGAGACACTTGGCAAACATAATTCGTTTGAAGGGCTCCGACATTGTGGTCACTCAGCCCCGTGTACTTGGGTGTGTATGTGTGAAATTTTCTCTCATAACCTGTGTTATTGTGATGGCTGCATTACTGTGTGTATTTGTAATTAAGGTGGTAAATGGCAAGGAGACGGCCAAGGCCTTAAGTTAGGAACCATCCCGGTATTTGCCTTAAGTGGAAGTGGGAAATCACGGAAAACCACATCCAAGATTGTCGAGGTGGGAATTAAACCTTCCTCTTCTTAGTTATACCTCAAGAGACTGAATGTGCCCCGTTTTTGCCCTCAGACCAGAATTCAATTTCTTGGCAGAGCAGGAAATGTAACCCGGGTCTCCGGGGCGATAGACAAGAATAGGTGGGCCTCCATGTGTTAATACGATTTTTGACATGCACGGGACATATAATTCAAAAACTGCCTCCATTAGGGTGACTGCTGAAGTGAGTATTGAGTATAGGCCTATGGTCGTTCCAGTAGTTGGCGAAGTGATTCTATGTTCCCCTGCAAAATGTACTGTCATAACCTATAACAGGTGATGGAAATTGCTTATTTAGAGCAGTTTCGTACTGTTTATAACAAAATGAAGAACGTCATTCTGAGCTGCGTTTTCAAGCTATCGCAAAAAATTTCGCTGGCAGGAACAATTATAAGGAATTTATTTTAAGTGATCAGTCTCATCGCATTCTCCTCACCAACCAACTTGAGTATGAAAGTCTCTGGACGGTCATGTTGAACTTCATTGTATAAGACAATTGTTTAATGATTATTTGTTTAGAGTACTGAGTCTAACTACGCAGTTGATTTCGGCAATGGAAGTATTATTTGCCATGTAATATTTAGCGGCTCCGTTATTGCAGGACACTATAGTGTTATCGAATAATACGAAGCCACATTTAAAATCCAATATAAATAGGCCATTTCAGAAACAATTCCAGATATTATGCAGTACAGTGTACTGTAAGGTCTTTGACGATCAAATGTAAACATTGTTCTACATTGTACTTCTCTTGCGTAAAATCTATGCGTGGTTACTTTGGTCTTTACTGTTGTGAGGGTAAAATTGATCTGCTGGAATATAAAATATTTGCCAACCTGCAACAATGTAATGATATTAATTTAAAAGTCATTGAACTTATATCCAGTAGTTCAAACACATACATCAGCGTTAACAGATTGGATACTGAAGATGAAAGCCAGCTACTTCATTTCCCTATTATTGAATTTTTCAATTCCTTGGAATTAAGTGATTCGCCTCCACATACTCCGAACGTTTGAGCCATAGTTATGCTCCTTAGAAATCTGAACGTTTCCCAAGGACTCATATATGGTAATATATTAATTGTAAGAAATATGTAAGAAATTGGTTGGATTCGGTTATAATAGGTGCAGTAATATTAGGCAGAGAGCTCAAATCCTACGACTTGATTTAACACCTTCCGATAAAACACTTGCAGGTACAGTACATTTTCTTTTAATAGGCAACAATGTCCTATTCTCTCGGCCTACTTTATCACAATCAATCAAGCTCAAGGAGAAACTCTTGAACGTATTGGGCTATTTACCTCATCACGTTTTAAGTCATGACCAGCAGGATAGTGAAGGTACAAAAAAGGTCCTGTATGGGATGGTAAAGAATAAGAGGCGGAAGGATCCTACGGATTATGTCAGAATGGTGAACAAAAGGGGACAAGGGATAGAAAATAGGGAAGAACTGAAGAAAATGTGGAAAGAATATTTTGAAGAACTCCTGAACCCAAATGGAAACCACGGCGAGGAAGAAGAAATCGGGGAAGAGGTACAGTAGATGAACTGCAAACCGAAAAGGACTTAACATGGAAAGAAGTGGAAGATGCAGTGAGGAAGATGTAAGGAAGGAAGGCACCGGGTGTGGATGAGTTGAGTGTGGAGATGGTGAGAGCAGCAGGAGAGGTGGGGATACAATGGTTGTACCGAGTGATGAAGGCAGCATGGAAGGAAAGGAAGACCCCAGAGGACTGGGAAAAGGGGATAATTGTCCCGATCTTCAAGAAAGGTAGTAGAACAGAATGCAGAAACTATCGGGGAATAACACTGATGAGTCATTGTGCAAAGATGTTTGAGAAAGTTTTAGAAAGGAGAATTAGGACAAGGATAGAAGGAGGGATGAGGGAAGAACAACATGGCTTCAGAGCAGGAAGGTCCACAGTGGATTTGATTTTTGCTGTAAGTCAGTTACAAGAACAGCACTATGAGTATGGGACAGATCTACTGATGGCCTTCCTGGACATTGAGAAAGCATATGACAGTGTATGCAGAAACAAAGTATGGAAGTCCCTGGAGGATAGAGGAGTAGAAAAATGGACTATAAGGAGGATAAAAGAGATGTACAAGGGAAGCGTGAGCTGTGTGAAAGTGGGAGGAGAGAGATCGGACTGGGTGGAACAGAGAAACGGCCTGAAACAAAGAAGTGCACTGTCACCGTTACTTTTCATTGTGGTGATGGATGACATAATGACCCGAGCGGCACAAGTAATTGGGGAAGGAAAGATGAAAGCAATGGTGTTTGCGGATGATTTGATGATTGTGGAAACAAGGAGGAGGAGGTACAGGAACAGTTGGACGTGTGGGAAGGAATAATACAAGGATATGGGATGAAATTTAGCATAAATAAGAGTGAGATGGTGATCACAACAAGGAAGAAGGAAAGGACCACAACGGGAATAACAATTGGTGGGGAACAGCTGAAGAAAGTGGAGAGTTTCAAGTATCTGGGAAGCCTGATACAAGAGAATGGAAGAAACGGTAGAGAAATAAATGAGCGGGGAAGACAGGCAGAAGCATTCCGGAGGAGTGTGAGAAGCATGTTATGAAGCAGGGATGTCCCTCAGAACAGCAAGTAGATCATATATCGTACTATGTCCCTATCCCGACGTATGCCTCGGAGACCTGGGTTATCAAAGGAAGGTAGAAGAGCAAAATACAGGCCAGTGAGATGGGCTCCTTGAGAAGCAGTATTGGAGCTACAAAGAGGGACAGAATATGAAATGAGAGGACCAGAGAATTAATGAAGGAGGAACCATTACAGGATGGTATAGAGAAATCTAGACTTAGATAATATGGACATGTAAAACGAATGGAGGAGAAGAGGATACCCAGGAGGATACACGAGACGAAGTGGGAAGGAAAGAGACCAAGAGGGAGACCGAGAGACAGGTGGCTGAAGGGGGTGGAAGAAAGCGTGAAGAAGAGAGGAGAAGACTGGACAAGGGTGGAGGCTGAGAGATGGTGGGAAGACAGAAGACGTTGGAGAGGCTTGTGTTCCAAACAGACCCGGCCAGTGGCTGGAAACTGTGCAAGATGATGATGACCTCATCACGTTTTCAGTCATGATCAGCAATATGTTGCAATGCTGAGAGTGCTATCTTTTGACGCCCTTAAAGTTGCAATAGTGCTAAAAAGTAATCGTACAAAGAATGTACAGGCCGGACGTTTGTTTTAGACGAGTGAAAAATCTTAATGGAAGCCTGGAGGCGAGTTACTACAGTACCTGTGTTGTTATCAGCTGCCCCAAGCGATCCGATGATTGACAAAGCTTTTTCACACTACAGCTAGGAGTACAGTCATTGGCAAATATAATGACGTTCTGTTCGTAACTACGTAACGTGTAATTCCGCGTCACACAATACTTCGATGTGGACTGTACTGTCTACTCAAGTCTGGAATTCCATTACATCAGATCGGTGGTGACAAGTGTGAAGCGATAGGGTGAGAAAGTGAGTGTGTGTAGGCTCACCTGCAGGCTTCAAGGTCAAAGGCAGTCGTCTAAAACAAACGTCCGGCCTGTAACTTATATAAGAAGCTTCTTCAGTAAATTTGTTTTCCATTGTCCGTCATGTTTTGACGGGTTTCATCTAGTATGTTTTAATTCGCTTAGTCGCGATGTTGGTATTGTGCTCACCAGGTTATTAAAAGTCCCAAGTGTGAACTTATGTTAATAGCCTCTTATCAAAATACAAAATTTCAGTTTGATTGCAGTAATAGATTCGTAGATATTGAGAACCGTCTACATATTTCGGATAGTCGCCATGTTGGATTGTTATATATGTAAACCATAGAGCTATGTACCATCAGATGAAAATTTTTGCGTAGGTTTATTATTCAACCTTTCACTTCGATCGCATGATTTGGCCACAAGAAATAGAAACTTAAATTTAAAATTGCGCACATCCGCCATCCTGACGAAAACAATTGAACTAAATTAGAAACCAGTACATTGAAATATGTATAAACATTTACCGCACCAAGTTTCACTGCACTCGGATGGTTAAATAGCGAGAAAAGTCCATTTAAATGTTTCAACTTCGCTTGGCCGCCAAGTTCGTTTTGTACGTAAGTTTCTGAAAGACACATAGGCAAACTTCCAGTAGTACCCTACAGTATATCACTGAAGAGAAATTCAGGGTGATATCTGTTACTGTTGCGGAGATATAGAATGCCATTGAAATATTTCGCGTGGCCGCCCTGTTGGATTGGCATACTGTACTACAAATTGAAAGGCAGAGTCGAGGTCGGACGGGGTAGTAGTATGTACCTGTAGAGTTTCATTGAAATCGCTTCGGCCGCTTAGATTTCATAAATGCAAATAGGCAGAAAATATACTCTCACACATTTCAGTAAGCGTTAAGAAACATTAACTATTTCTTCTTTCTTCAAAGGGCTAGACATATTTATTTCCACGTATCCCAATTAGCTCCGAAAGCAAATGTAAACAATACTAGGGGCCTACTTCAAAGGATGACACGCGCGGGAAGTGAGTTGATTCACAGAATACGGTACTTATTATGAATCCAGTTTTTACGGAACTTTAACACATCGATATATCCAAAGAGTAAACCATTCCCGTGTTGTTTTGCTTACAATAGTAACAGCACTGCTTGGCTGGAAATAATATCTTTACCCTATTTTCATTTTATGAAAAAATAGGCTTATTTATATTTATTGAACTAAACACAATGTGTACATAGTTATTCTATAGAATACGTCATTTGCATTAGTCCTTTCCATAATGTGAGATTGGCAGAGTTCTTTGGGCACATTCGAACAGATGATACTGTGGGCAGGCTTGTGGAAACCTTTCCCGCTGCAGATATGATGGTAGAATCCATGTATTGCCCCACGTGTGTAAAGATGGCGGAGTTCGTAACCGGCTGTTTTCCATTCTTCCTCTTTCATGGCTGGGGTTCGGTAGAATGCCGGGGCGATTTCTGCTGCTTTCTGTACTCGTTCTTCCAAGAACTTGTCGCATGCTTCGGTTGAGGTAAAGCTGTATGTTCATATCATGTCTTGGTTTATGAGATAACCTTTTGATCGTGCGTGTGCGTGCGTATGTTTGTCTGTGTGGATTTGTGTGTGTCCTCCTCTAATAACTTTTAAATGGCTGGAGCGATTCCAATGAAACTCGGTAAGGTCATAGCACCATTTTGGCCGACCCCGACCGTGTCCTTCGAACTATTTTACGTCCCACCAATCCAACATGGTGGCTGAGCGAATTATTTCACCAGCATTCAATATCTCCGAAACTATTACCGATATCACCCTAAAATTTTGTACGGTAATAAAAGGGAACTACTAAAAGTTCACCGAGGAGACTTTCGGAAACCTGGTAACTACAAAACCAACATGGCGGCCAAGCGAAGTTGCGACTTTTAAATAGATGTTTCTCGCGATTTAACCAACCAAACGCAAAGAAACTTGGTACAGTATATGTTTCGTTCAATTGTTTACATAACCTCAAGATGGCGGCTGGGCGAAATATTTCACCGGCATTGTATGTCTCCGAAACTATAACTGATATCACCCTAAAATTTTATACGGAGATAAAGGGAACTACTAAAAGTTCATCTATGGACTTTCAAAAACCGGTTAACTACAAATGAACATGGCGGCCAAGTGAATTGGGAAGATTAAATAGACTTTTCTCGCGATTTAATCATCCAAACGCAATGAAACTTGGTACTGCAAATGTGTATACACATTGTAATGCACTGGCATTTAATTTAGTTCAAATGTTTACATAACCTCAAGATGGCGGCTGTGCGAATTTTAAAATTAAGTTTTTATTTATTGTGTATTAATCATGCGATTGAAGTGAAAGTTTGAATAATGAACCTACGCAATAATTTCCCTTTAATGGCACATAACTCTATGACCTATGCATATAACTATCCAACATGGCGACCACCCGAAATATTTAGATGGTTCTCAATATCTACTAATCGTATTACAGCAATCAAACTGAAATATTGTATGTTAGTTAGTTAGTTATTGTTGTTTTAAGGGGCGGAAAAATATTGTATGTTGATAGAGGCAATTAACATAAGTAGGATATATGAAAATAGGATTTAGTTCTTCACGGAACTACTTGTTCTTTATAAAAACAGTGCCGATTGATTAGCCTATAGCATTTTGTAAAAATCTCCGTTGGCTGATATATCGTCCCCCTGGCACTAAAAGGGCTAAGGGCCTCCAAAATGCCAAACATCTTCATAACTTTCAGAATTTAATTTTATGCGTCACATTAATCTGAGAACTATTTGCTTTGTGACGGTATATTTATTTTCTTCACAGCTCATTCCTGAGGCTAGTTTTTTTAAATAATTTTCCACACTCGTTCGTTCAGTTAATGAACCCAATATTGTGTATTTTATGACAGTCCCCTCTCTATTAGACAATATACATTTAAAAAACAAGAAAGCAAAACTGGTGTTGCGGTGTCGAAGAAGTGTTCCCTGCCCTACAACTTATGCTGTCATCGTTTCCTCAGCTTGCGGAAAGACTTTGACTCCAGTTTCACGTTAAAATCTATTTATTTATCTAAAAATTACATTTATTCTAGATCTTTTCAAGACGCAAATCTGAAACTTTAGAAGTATTTTCTTCTTGTAGACTAGGCCTCCGTGTTATTTTACAAAAAATAATTTTCTCCAAATTTACTTAAGTTTAATTTTGACAGATGGAAATAATTAAAAAAATGCTATTAAAATTACGCCAATTTAAAAATATTGTTGAAAAATCAAAAATTATTTATTTTCTAAAAGCCTGTGGTAAAATAAGAGAGAGCTTCAAGGAACATCCCTTAAAATATTCAATTAGTTCCTGTGCATAGTTTGAGGAAAAGTGATTAAAAAGTTGAAAATTAACATGGGGGGCAGTATAGGACATTCTGGAGTCCCTTAAGTCGCACGTCACGACTGCAATGGGGAACTCTAGTTGGGAGATCCAAGGGTTTACGTCTGGCGCTGACAGTGCCCCTTCTGAGGGCCCTGATTGTTTCCATACTCACTGCAGGAAAATGTCTATATCATGCCGTATATCAAGTCGTCCAATCCAAAAACCTAATAATTACATTTACACACTCTACGAGAGTCATCACAACAACACAGATTATTGGACAAGTAATACGGGAAGAGATTATACCAATAGGTGTCTCAAACCATTTTATCATCAAACGTAAGGTCGAAATATTTGTCTTTATACATTGGAATTACGTCACGAACACTCCACTGGAATGTTGGCTTACTTCAGGTATCATCAAGCCATTTCCAGTTTATACGTCCAGACACCATCCATATCAAAAGCGACTGGAGAAATTCCAAATGTTATAATTAGAGTTTGTGCTCTTTAGCATTAACAAATCCAAAACTCCCTATTTAAAATTTTTCTTTTAACGTTTCCATGCATCTATGATTTTCATATTTAGCGTTTCATAGCAAATTATTTACAAAATATGAATATTGTGCAATATGCCAATTAGGACGGAAGTTACATACTTTAATCATATTAAATTGCCTGTAACATCATTTACAAAATATAGAAAACTAGGAAGAACGCAATATGTAATATGAAAATGTACCCCGAAATTGTACAGTATGTACAAACATTCAATTTGGTTAATATTTTGCATTTGCATTTGATCGTGGAAAAAATCCCCATTGTTGGAAAAGTCAAAACGCATTCCACCCAAACGAAAGTTATTTTTAGATGAAGTGTAAATGTATCAAGAATTTGTACTAATCTTAGATAGGTATGTACAGGGTCTTTCATATAAAATAAGAGCGCCAAGCGGCGGCATTGTTTACCGCTGCTGCGGTCACCTTGGCCGAGCTTTTGGCGCGCCAAGGCCCCCCTGCTTTAAGCGTGTGTACAATCCTATATGATGCAGCGGCGTTGCTAGCGTGTGTACAATGCTGAAATCTTACATTATAGTTAGTTATTATTGATGAAACCGAAACCCCTATAGTATTGAAAGCGCGTGCATAGTACATACGATGGCTGTTTTTTTTTTTCAAGTTCCGATGAACTGTATAAAAATAACAGATTGGCATTACCAAACTTGACCTTGCAATAAGTGTGCAGGTGCTCAGTCGCCAGTCTAAACCTCAAGTGCTAACATGGTGAGACAGTTATCATTGCAACATCGTATTTTTTATGTAAAACTTATTTTAAGTACGAGTCGGCTCGGCGGGTACGTGATGCATTTGTTCAGCAATTTCCTGATGAAGGTCCACCTTCACTAGCACAGATTCACGTCATTGCAAATAAGTTTGACACTACTTGCTCGGTGCTTAATAAAAAAACATGCCCGCACACGAACAGTTTTAACAGAGGATGAGCTAGATGACATTGGCGAGGATCTTGAACGGTCTCCGAATAAATCACTCACAAAATTAGCACAAGTAGGGGTTTTGGTTTCATCAACAATGACTAACTAACTAACTAACTAACTAACTAACAAAAGTGAGATTTCAGCATTGTACACACGCTAGCAAGGCTGCTGCATAATATAGGATTGTACACACGATTAAAGCAGGGGGCCTTGGCGCGCCAAAAGCTCGGCCAAGGTGACTGCAGCAGCGGTTAACAAAGCCGCTGCTTGGCGCTCTTATTTTATATGAAAGACCCTGTATTTAATTTTCTTTGTGAAAAATCCAGGATATCGTGTTTATTTCACAGAAAGCAAGTATTTTCGAATTCTCAGCCAATTTACTATCTGATTACTCATTAAACATTAATGTAATCCACTGGTATGGATCAAGGAACATAAAGATACATGACGTGATCGATTTTGGCCAAATGTAGCGTCTATCACAACTGCTAAAAACTACATTTCTACCTAACATATCCAAAATTAATTAACCCCCAGGTGGTGGACTAGTGTAACCTGCATGGCTTCGCTGTAGTGCATGATCTCTCACCTTAAATTATTTTAGTAAATCGCCTGTGCAAATCCCACATTGTTAAAACATCAATCGGTCAATAAAAATTACGGTATGTTAGGTACGTAGGCTAAGGAAATGAGATGTTAATCGCTAAGTTCCTAGTCTACAAATAGAACACCGTAGCGTCCCACCAGAAAGTGTAGGCTGTATTTTAGTGCTAAAATATACGTCTTAAGGTAGCAGCTAACATGGTAGGCTGTCACCGCCGACGCCCAGGTTCATTTCCCGGCTCTGCCATGAAATTTTAATCTGGTCTGAGGGCTAGAACGGGGTACACTCAGTCTCGTGAGGCAAAACTATAAAGAGGGGAGGGGTTTCGATTCCTACTTCAGCCATCCTGGAAGTGGTTTCCCACTTTTACTCAATGTAGTTGGTTGGTTCCTCAGTTTAGGGGCTGCGACAACGTGGTCACGTTGCCCCGTGTACTTTGGGTGTGTGTAGAATCTGTCTGATAACCGGTGTTAATTGTGATGGCTGTATTAGTGTGTGTATCTGTTTTTTTTTTAAATTTAAGTACAGACTGCAACTTAGAATTTTTCAAATAGTTCCTACTTTTGCCGCCAAGCGCCATCGTCAACGACTACTAGGCCTAGTTCATAACTTAGCTACTAGACGCCACCACAGTCGGCTCTTGGCAACGAACGTAGAAACCTAAGAGCGTTGTTTACATTCTCAACCTATCCAATTTAGCTTCACACAGGTGTAATTAGTGGAAGGTTCTTTAACATGTCATAAATCTATGACATGGGACCGCCGGCTTTACTTCCCCTCCGAAGGAAGGCATGCTGAGGGATTTGTAACGCTCTTAAAAAATCCGACGGCTTCGGCTGGGTTTGAACCCGCTATCTTGGGCATAGAAGCTCAGCATGCTACCTACTACGCCACCGAAGCCGCATCTACTCAATGTAAATGCCGGGATGGTACCTAACTTATGGCCACGGCCGCTTCCTACCCACATTCTCTCTCAATTATACCTACAAACACCAGTACAGACATCACAGTGACAAAGATTAACAGACAAATTCTGCACGCACCCAAGCACATGGGGCTACAAAGTCACAAATCCCCTAAAGAATCAACAACAACATCATCATAAAGAAGTTACGAAATAAAGATATTATTGTTACATTTAGGCTAATGACGCCAGCTTTTGTTTGGTGTTTATAGACGGGGATAGAACACTAGTTCTTCCGAACTGTATCCCTAAACTAGGGAAATGAATTGGCCTTTGAACAGCAGTTAGAAGTACACACACAGTTCAACTCCTCCACATCCTTTCATGTCCATTGAATAAGAGGCAAATGAGTTTAATTAGTTTCGTAAAACGTAACGTCGCTGCTTTTTAATATAGTTTGTTGGCTCGTTTCATGTATTTCTTCTTCCATTTGGCTCATTCCCATAAAAGTTTGCCCACCACTGATGAGACTGGAGTTGGTTAACCTACCTCTCGGTGATGGCTTGGAACATTCAAAGCCAAGTTCAGCGTACCAGAGACAGGTTATTCCAGACTACCTTTAGTAAGGTTCACAATGAGGGCAATCAAGTTGGTAGGCACTGTGCGATATTAGCAAACTTACTGTCCATGAATATTTAGCATTGGTTGGATATGCTTGAGCTCCAAACCACCTGTCACATATAGCCTAACTTGGACTAGCTGCATTGTTCCGATAATAATCATAACAACAACAACAACAACAACAACAACAATAATAATAATAATAATAATAATAATAATAATAATATGCTCTGATTTCGTATATATATTATATAATATACAGGGTGAACAAAAATGCCGCACTTGGAGGTCGGCATGCGATCCCTCATCCAATGGCAAGACAAAAGTTTCAATAGCAAAATCGGATCGGGTGCTGTTTGAAAACAGAAGTATGAAAACGAGAAGCTGACAACATTGTTACATCCTGCAGTGCATCGGAATGTACGGAGAAAGCTCTGGCAGAGCGCCGAGTTCCTGCGACCTGCTTTTGGCCACGCTGCATGCAGTTACAGCGTTGTCAGAGTATTGTTTCTTAACACGTATTTCTGTTAAACCTATTGGCGTGACTAGGTTTTGCAACATAAACTTTTGTCGTGAATTTCGACGAAGAACTGCATGCCGACCTCCAAGTGCGGCATATTTTGTTCACACTGTATATGCCAGACAATATTCTCAGAGTGAAGTAATAATGATAATAATAAAATAATAATAATATCTATAGTAAAATAGAGAAGCCTACATACACAATCCGTAAAATACGGGCATGATTTTATGGCAACTCTAAACGAATGGACGACAACAATTTTACAAAGAATATTTTTACTTTCTTGATTCCAACCACGAAACCACGATGATATGGTGTGTAAATGCCAAAGAAGATCTCCAAATGCCCCAAATCAATCCCGACGGCGCATTGGATACGGATCTCTTCCGCCAAAGATAATAACGAAAGGGCTTAACCGAGTCTTGCCTCCAAAATGAAGACATGCTGCCCCTTGGACAGAGAAACGAAAGCGAGGGCCCAAGAGAAAGCCAAATGTAACAATACTTAACGTGGTCATGGATGGTCCTAGCGAATTATATATTATATAATAAGAAGAAGAACAAGAACAAGAACAAGAATATATTTATGATGGGTCATCTCACATTACGGGTCAAGAAGTTTAAATATCTCGTTGAGGTAATCTAACAAACTGGACTGACATAAGAAGCCACAATGACAACATCTGGAAAATGGACCGGGCGTTCCATCTGATGCAAAACATCTATAATAAGAAGGCGTTGAGTATAGGCGCCAAGCTTAGGAACTGGTTGGTTGCGTCCTTAGTTTAGGGGCTGCGACAACGCGGTCATGTAGCCCCGTGTACTTTGGGTGTGTGCAGAATCTGTCTGATAACCGGTGTTAATTGTGATGACTATTAGTGTGTGTTATTTGTTCTTAATTCAAGTAAAGACTGCATACGATAATTTCAAGGAGTTCCTACTTCTGCTACCAAATGCTACCGTCCGCGACACCAAGCTGTGAACTTCGCTACTACTAGATGCCATCGCAACCAGCGCCCGGTGACGAACGTTGGAATTTAAGAGTATTAATCAAACCTAACCTACAAATTTTGGCTTCACACAAGTGTAGTTAGTGGAAGGTTCATTTTCATGCCATAAATCTCACATGGGACCACCTGCTTTACTTCCCCTCCGAAGGGACTTTTAAGGCTCTTAAAAATATCCCACGACTTCGGCCGGGTTTGAACCCGCGACCTTGGGCATAGAAGCTCAGCATGCTACCAACTACGCCCCCGAAGCCGTGAATCTTTGGAACTATAGCACGGTACTTAAACCAGAAGGATTGTATGAAATCTTTGGCTTTGTGTATACAAGGACAAAAGTGATCATTAAAACGAGAACGAAGGATATTACTGATGATTTTAGGCAACATATGGGTTGATGGTCAGACACGATTGAGATCCAATGAAGAACTATACACTAAGAACCTGATATGTCGTCCATCAGAAAGGAAAGATCGCTGTTCTACGGGCTGTTCTCCCGTATGACTGATGACTGACTGACTAAGAAAATCTGGAACTCCACAAAGCCGAAGGCAACGAAATGGAGATAATTCCAAGAATGTGAGAATAGTACATTATGCAACGAGCCTATAATGGCAATAATTAAGAAACGAGTATGTTTATAAAACGAGCGTATGCGATTTCCACACGAGTGTCTTAATTACCATTAGAGGCGAGTGTTTATGTTCGACGATAATTATTATAACTATAATTATTTTATGTTCGAACATAAATATTCATAAATATCTGTCGAGATATCGCCAGTTTTATGTACTGAAGAGAGTGCATTAGACGCAGAGAATGCCCTGTATTTGACCATGGCCTCCTCGATTACCCTACTATGACACTAAGCCAGGCAGTGAAATGTAAATTAGAAGGCCGTAGAACTCAGCGCATCTAATTATCTAATTGGACAAACAACTGTTTCTTGAGCTCTGACTGGTGGGAGAAACTGTTTCATAATTAAAAAAAAAAACATAGTACAGTTCTCTGGCATATAATAGTCAGGGTCGAACATAAAATCCTGATATTGGTATTTCTGAAACAATAATCCACAACAGATTTTGACAAATGGTTAAATGACTATCAGGATGTTAAAGTGGAATCTGAGCCCAAGAGACGGAGAAGGACTAACAGAAGCACGAAAGAAGGCACTGATCGATGGACTCAAGAAATACTGGGAGGATGTCTAGGCTGGTAGCAGAACAAGATCTAGACACAAATGAAATTGATTGTTAATATGCAGTCCATTCAAATGTTAAAATAATAATAATATCGTATGGCCTCGGGTGCCAGGTGCAAGTTTTGTTATTTGACACCCAGAGGACAGCTTGCATGCCGAATTTTGTAGTTCCTTGGAGTGCTGTGAAAGTCGAGGAGGTCAGATGTCTGAGCGCCTTGACGCTATAGAGAATGGAGGAACTTTGTGTTGGCGGAAAATTCCAAGATTAATTTTGCCATTATGAACACGGCCTGCTGAATTCAAATGGGTTCTTTAACATGCCAACGATGTATGACATGCGTGTCGTGAATATTGTCGACTTTCAAAAAGCACTTACCACGGTCAGGAGCGAACCTGCAAGCTTGGGGTTGGTGGTCCAACACGATAACCCCTCTCCCACCGTGGCAAGCTAAAATAATAATAATAATAACATTGTTGTTTGGTTTGCGCTATCTGGTGCAGATATTTTGAGCTGCTATAATCCATGCAATATACACATCAATCATATTTCCACCAAAACTCTACCTGGACAATCTGTGGGAAAAAAAACCTCATAATCTGTTGTAGTTGTCGTTAATTCATTTAAGGAGCTGGGGACATCTTGGTCATCACCCCGTGCAGTTGGGTGTGTTGAACATAGCTGATAATCTGCATCCTTGAGATGACTGTAGTAGTGTGCATAACTGTACAGTATTACGGGCAGGGATGGAGTAGGCACCCTGGAACTTAAAGTAAGATACAATCCCGGCATTTCCCTGGAAGGAGAGTGGAAAACCTGGGAGAAAATCACACTCAGGATAGCCACTGCCAGCGCCAGGATTCAAAGCTGCAGCTGCTATGCGGTCGTGATGAACGATTTAATTAATAATTTAATGTTATTGGTTTTACGTCCCTTTTAACTACTGTACTGCGGCTTTTAGAACCGGAAGTTTCACCCGAAGCGGTTCTTTAACGTGCCAGTAAATTTACTGACACAACTCCCTTAAATTTGCACACCCTCAAATGCCAACTGGCTGCGCCAGGATTTGATCCTGCAACCTAGGGGACAGCAGGTGAAAGATTTAACGAGCATGGCTTTTTCATGAACACCAACAAGATGTTCAGTAAAGAACATATAGCCTACTTTCTCCTAAATGCATGGGTATTGTTATAACTCTTTGTCCTTTTCAAGGAGTATGATTGAATGTTGGTTGTAGTAGCTTGTTGAAATACAACGTGCTATAGGGATATTAAACATGAATATGAGGTGCCCTTTGCTAGTGCTACCTCTGTACCAAATTTCGTTCAATTCGGTTTCACCGTGTTTGAATTGATAGGGGGAATCGATTTTCACACAAAGATGGCCGCCATCCGAAAACTATTACGCTGATGACCTATTGGTTTGGTCAAAGGATGCTCCCCGCATAAAGGTATGTTATTGCAAAATTTGGTAGAGATCGGATGATTAGGTTAGTCGTAATTTGATTTAAGCTTTGAACATTTGTGTGGCCGCCATTACGTTTCAGTCAAGATGGCGGCGATATAAAACATGACACTGAGGTGCCATTTGCTAGTGCTACCTCTGTACCCAATTTCGTTCCATTCGGTTTCACCGTGTTTGAATAAATAGGGGGAATCGATTCTGACACAAAGATGGCCGCCATCCGCAAACTATTAGGCGAATTCCCTATTAGATTGGTCAAAGAATGCTCCCTCCATAAAGGTATGTAGTTACAAAATTTGGTAGAGATCGGACGATTAGGTAAATCGTAATTTGATTTAAGATTTGAACATTCGTGTGGCCGCCATTACGTTTCAGTCAAGATGGCGGCGATATAAAACATGACACTGAGGTGCCATTTGCTAGTGCTACCTCTGTACCAAATTTCGTTCCATTCGGTTCCACCATGTTCGAATTAATAGGGGGAATCAATTTTGACTTATTGATGGCCGCCATCCGCATACTATTAGGCTAATAACCTATTAGATTGGTCAAAGGATGCTCCCTCCATAAAGGTATGTTGTTGCAAAGTTTGGTAGAGATCGAATGGTTATGTTAGTCGTAATTTAACTTAAGCTTTGAACATTTGTGTGGCCGCCATTACGTTTCTGTCAATATGGCGGCGATATAAAACATGACACTGAGATGCCCTTTGCTAGTGCTACCTCTGTACCAAATTTTGTTCCATTCGGTTGCACCGTGTTGGAATTAATAGGGGGAATCGATTTTCACACAAAGATGGCCGCCATCCGCAAACTATTAGGCTAATGACCTATTCATTTGGTCAAAGGATGCTTCCTTTATAAGGGTATGTTGTTGCAAAATTTGGTAGAGATCGGGTGATTAGGTTAGTCGTAATTTGATTTAAGCTTTGAACATTTGTGTGGCCGCCATTACGTTTCCGTCAAGATGGCGGCGATATAAAACATGACACTGAGGTGTCCTTTGCTAGTGCTACCTTTGTACCAAATTTCGTTCAATTCGCATTCACCGTGTTCGAATTGATAGGGGGGACAGACATTCAGAGTACACACACTCACACACACACACACACACACAGACACACACACACACACACAGACTCACACACACATACACACACACACACACAGACTCACACACACACATACACACACACAGACAGACACACTTTTTTCGCCCTGTGTTGATCTCATAAGTCTACTTTCATTTTTTGCAAAAATCGAAAGTAGGCTAAAAATGATGCAAGGGGACCCTTGAAGGACGATACCCTAAAATTTG
Source organism: Meconema thalassinum (assembly GCA_946902985.2). Classification (NCBI taxonomy): domain Eukaryota; kingdom Metazoa; phylum Arthropoda; class Insecta; order Orthoptera; family Tettigoniidae; genus Meconema; species Meconema thalassinum. The sequence goes on from OX336394.1 coordinate 184,496,991, forward strand.
AGTTGATTATGCTGTTGTTGTTAATTAGTTTTTTGATAAGTGGTTGGGACATCTAGGTCATCAGCCGCATTCATTAGGGTGTGTGTCCAATTTACCTGATAACGTGTGTGTCTGAAATTACTATAGTTGTGAGTGTAACTTGAAATATTGTGGTCGTGAATAAAGGTAGGTAGCTTGGGACTAGAAGTAAGGTACTACAGTATGGCGAAGTTTGCCTGGAGAGAGTCGAAAATCCTAGAAAAATCCACACTCAGTAGTCGCCGTCAACTGTCAGGATTGGAACCTCCAACCCCCGAACTTGCTGCAGTGCCACATCATAGTTGCGGCGAGTGATTTAATGCACTCGGCTAATCCGCAGGGTCCTACAATTTGAAGTGCCGTGATTTGATTTCGGCTCTTTTTGAAGAAATCTGAAATTCATCATTTACGAAATACTCACAATCTTTGGATAGTAAGACACACTGGTCCACCGAGAAAGCTATAAAACAAACTAATAAGGAAGGTAGACAGATAGATAAATGATGTTAATTGTTGTATTAAGGGGCCTAACATCTAGGTCATCAGCCCCTAATGATGACATGAAAACCACAACAACTACTGTTACAAACAACACTCTTATCACTAACTTACATATTAGACAAAAAAAACAACAACAAAAAGTCAACATGGCGGGCTAAGGCCGACCAAGCGACCACTGCCCAGCCATTCGACCTGCAGATATTGGGGGGACGCGTGATCAGCGCGTCGGGTCCCCTCGGCCGTTAATCTTGGTTTTCGTGACCGGGGCACTGTCTGTCAGACAGCTACTCAATTGTCCTCATGAGGCTGAGTGCACCCCGTTCCAACCCTCACGTCAGTTTTAAAATCCCTGTCGGAGCCGGGGATCGAACCCGTGGCCTCCGGGTGAAAGGCAGGCGTGCTACTCCAACACCACGGGGCCGGCTACATATTAGACGAAGACATTTAAAGAATAAGAAAGGAATAAAGGAAATAAACGACAGGGAAAAAAATGCTCTCAAACCTCGCAGGATGAGTATTGTGGGACTTGAAAGGAAGGAGAGACATGAAAGGCAAATAGGAAACGGAAAGAGGAGAGGGTTCGCCCAAAAGCCAGTGGAAAAATGAGAAAATGGACCCAGCTCAGGAACCCCTCGTGGTCGCCAATTCCCGAGCTCACCAACGGTGAGCCCATGATGGTGTAGCACTATCTAAGGTGCACCGTAAGTGATGGGGCTAAATACACCCTCCTCCTATAGAGCCTTGTGCAGAAGGCAGGAGATATCATGAAGAGAAAAGGAAGAGACCTGACCCATCGAAGAATGAGGGAGCGGGAAAGATGAGACAAGGGCCAATTGAGGCGGGAAAGTGACAGCCTCGCAAGGCCTCAGGTAACCTAATACCGTAGCGATATAACAATATTAATAATGTTATTGGTTTTATGTCCCTATTGTACCCGATACCTAGTTGAGGCTATCGGCTACGCCAGTAGACATTAAGCCGTAGTTGAGATTTTGGGAAGAGTTAAGAAAAGATAGCGCTCAGATCGAGTCAAGAGGAATGTCAAGATGACGTAGTAGGTCTAGGATCAATAAGGCACTGACATCTGTAAGCGGATGGAATTATGGATGGAATTATGAAGCTTTATTAAGATCTATATGAAACATGGTATTTAAACATCTTAGAAGAGGAGATATAACATGCATTATATGTGGTAATAATCGTAAGGAAGTCAGATAACCCTTAAGTTATTTTATAACTTAATAGCCGAGATGATGAGGGTTCGAGATTATAGTTGTGACGCAAGAGCACGGTGGTGGGGAGAACGCCACGTGACTGCGCCAGGCAGATAAGGGTCAAGACAGTGCAGAGACAGGCAGTCGAGCTCTGTGAGCCAAGCAAGAGAGTCGAGCTGAGTAGCACACGCCAAGCGCATGGTACAGATCGCGTAGCGAACAGAAACTGTCACGGCAAGTGAAAGCGACAGTTTCAACTTCACCGAGCCGCGAACGACAAGTAGGTCAGTGAACCGGGCGGACATACGGAGCAAGCAAGCATAGACGGCCGGGATGTTAGGACAGCATTGCGAGTAGTTGGAGAACTTTATTCCAAGCTGCATTTCAACGCAGAACAGAATAGTAGAGCGACATGGCGAGGCCAGCTTTAGGCGGAGATGATTATAGCATTGCAGTAAAACCGAGCGGGTTATTTCCCATTATATACGCAAGCATTATGACAGAAGCTGAACTTCATTACTATATTGAGTTGGAACGTTTATTCAGCACTTGAATTATAAAAGCAGATAGTTACGAGATACTGCAACTGTGAACTTCGAATGAGCATAGTTTTTCTTAATGACATTACGACTATGCATTTCATAACGCATTCCAAGTAACATTAACAATTATAGGCAAACGGAATGTTGTAAGCATATGCACTTCTGAACATTAGCACGTGCATTAATGCAATTATTTCTTATGCAGTGTTATGAATTACCGAGTATGAACACAGCTACAGGGTGTTTAATAAACTTAGACACTCTCATAAAATTTTATTTTATGAAAGTGAGACTTAGCAGTTATTGGAGATTGAACTTTCAACACTCAAACTGAACATTGTATGGAACAGTGGCGTAACGTAGAAGAGGAATAGGAGGTCTGCTGTTTCTATGAACTTTTTCGTGAGGATTTGGACAATATCCGCTATGGATAACCAGAAGTTCATCATGTCGGAGTAAACGCAGACAGAGACGCGATGGCACCGCAGAGCGATGGATTCGATTCCTGACGAGAGGAGGTCCACCAGCTGATTCACTTGGGATTTTGAAGGCAATCGTCATTGCATGGATGGAATGATATTCACGCCGATCTTTCGAGAAATTCATTACATAGGGAAAATCGACGATCTTTGAAATTTAATAACAGCTGATTATGAAAAGGTACTGTAAGAGTTATAACTTCCTGATACGATTATTTTCATGAATACTGGGCACACATGTATATTTTTCTGATAGGAGTGATACGATTATTTAGACATGGTTTGACTTTATATGCTTCGAATTTTTGCTGGAATATGGCGTGACCATATGATATGGCAGGCATCATTATACGAAATTCTCACCATTGGTTGGCTTTATTAAGCAGATGTTTGGTCTTTTAGACATTTTTCCAGCAAGGATATTTTTCATGAATAGTTTTTTTTGTGTAACGAGTATTTCGAACTCGTGATCTGCAAATGAGTATCTAAAATTACTTCGTCAGTTCATTGCATACTAGCGAGTGTGTATTATTCATCAGTAGGGATTTTTTCCATTGGATTGTTTGGAGATATTAAGATGTTATTCACTTTAGTGAATGAATATCGCTTTTATATGACAGCTAGAGACTTGTTGATTCCTATCTGGTACATTCACTCATATAGTCTTCGAGATGGGGTCTTTCGTATTTATACGATTGTATGGTGGCTACTCATCTTACCCATCGTGCAGGGCACTATCATGATTAGTCGACGGGGCGAGGTCTTTCGTATTTATACGATTGTACGGTGGTTACTCATCTTACTTGCCATTGAGGGACTCATTTTTATCATCCGAGTGTACATGAGATTGTAAGTGAATCAAACAAGGAACTACTAGTCACATACCAGTCGAATTTTTATTAAATAAAGTACAGATAAATGTCAGCAGGGTTACATTTAGTAATTCTTGTTTGCCAATCCAATATTTTGTTGCTATACTCTTTTGAGAGTACTTTCAGTTTAACAGCTGGTACAGCTGATGCTTTTGATGATTTTTATAATTGTGTTTGATACCTTTGAAAAGGATTTAAAGTAATTGAATCTTGTAAGATGAATCATTAATGGTCAGATTTATTTTAAGGCAGATCAGTATTGCAGATTTTGATATGAGAGATTATAACACATTGGTGTTTTTCTGTGATGTGAATTATGAGAATTGTAAGAGAATTTATGCTATTTGAAAGCAGATCTTGAATTACTAAGGTAATATTTTTCCAATTGTTTAAGAAGTTGTCTAGATGTGATCAGATTAATTACAGTTATTGGAGATTGTGTGCGTTGATAATTTGAAGCCAGTTATATATTTTTTGTAGATCATGCAACATGGTTAAGTGAAGTTTGTGATAGGAATTTTGTGGAAGTTGCCAAGTGATAGTTGCAATATTGCTAATGTATTTTGAAGCAGACATGAGGTTGTCGAACCCAGTCTAGCGTATTTGTTGAGATTCATGCTGTATGTGCTGAATATTTATGGAGTTTTTGTGGAATAATCGTTGTATTCAAATGTGATATTTGAAGAATTGAGGATATATAATGTCGTTGTGGATAGTCAGATCCAACGTGATGTCGTGAAGGCAATAATATTTTTTGGCATGAAAATTAAATACGAGATATAACTTGGAAGTGATAAAACTGTAAGACAACGTTCTATAACCCATATTAAACAATTTGTTAGGAAATTAAACAAATAAATAAAGTTGATAATACAAGATTTTCTGAGAATAATAATTAATGAGATAATAATCTGAAATTTGAGCATATTAATGATCTGACCTAATGAAATAAAAATCAGAATGACTAGATGAAATAATGAAAATCTAAATAACCAGATGAATAAAATTTAAATAAATTAATAAATTAAATTTTGGAATAGAACAATGATTTAAATAAATGGATAAATTAAATTTTGAAATAAATCAATGAATTAAATTAATGGATGAATTGAAGATTGGATAAATAAACTGATTAAAATAAATTAATAGATGATTGGATAGATGATGAATAACTGAATTAGAAGGTGATAATTAACTAAAGAAGCTGATGATTAATGAATTTATATGGAATTAAATAAATTTAATTGAGATATAATTTGAGGAATTGCAACTTGAGTTGAGAATTTAAATGATTTAATGGTGATGAATTAATGATTCTGACAGGAATATGTTGAATTTTGAAATGAGAATTAATGTGAGAAATATTTAATTTTGACGATGACGATAATGATGACCAATGAGCCGTGAATTTTCTTTAATTCACAAACAAGCGATTTGTAATGACAATGTAAATAGTGTAAATTAATTATTCAATGTTTAGGAGCATTTTACTAACGTGTTCAACATTTAAATTATGCCATGCAAGCCATAAATTACGTGATGTTTAAAATATGTGATTATAATATGTGTATGTTTAGACAGATTAATAACTTTTTCAAATCCACATTTATGATGTTAAATTAAAGAGAAATTAGGTCTCAGGTTTCACAAATGTCAGTGACGAAAGACATAGTGCTACAGTGATCCTGAGAACCCAAGATAACTTTAGAGATTTTTCTTGTTCTATGTGGATGAAATATTTTTGATTAGAAAAGAGATGGTTCGATTTTTGGACAATGACAATTTAACGTTGGCATTCGACCATACTCTCAGGTAGGATGATTATTTAAAATGTCTGTCTGACTATCAAAGTGAAATAAATTTGTTTTTATCTTAGTTGTGATCTGATGATGGTGTGATTTTCCTTTTTCTTTCCTTGTCTTGAGTAAGGCTTAACCGGAAAGGAAGTGGTTTGCTAGGAGTTCAGTTGAAAGCGCCCATTTATATTTGCATTATTTTTATTAAACTTAAGCCCGTAACGACCCTAGAGATACTTTGTCTCGTGTTACCCACTGCTCTTTCGATAACTCAGCTGAATTTCCGACACATTCCTTATTTGACTAGAGGTTCATTTAACTCCGCTCTGTCCTGGAACTCCAGGAATGCGATGTAATAGCAGATGGGTCATCGCATCCCCAGGACGAACGGGTACACTATTAACTAATGCAGTTTTTAGAGACGCTGGGGGTACCAGGATTTCACCCCAAAGGGGATCTTAAACGTGTCTGTAAATCTACTGACACAGTTCCCTCACATTTGCGCACCCTCAAATGCCAACTGACTTTGCTAAGATTTGATCCTGCAACAAGAGAACAAGAGTTAACCAAGGGAGGTTGACAGAAAACATAACAGACAAGCGCCTGGCACAAGTAAGTGGAAACAATGCTTGACTCAGCTAGCGTCCCGTGGTCGCGTACCCACGTCCCGCTAGGAGTGAGCCTCTGTGGGAGTTATGGTTGGTTGGTTCCTCAGTTCAGGGGCTGCGACAACGCGGTCATGTAGCCCCGTGTACTTTGGGTGTGAGTAGAATCTGTCTGATAACCGGTGTTAATTGTGATGACTGTATTAGTGTGTGTTATCTGTTTTTTAATTCAAGTAAGGACTGCAGACTTTGAATTTTTCAAATAGTTCCTATTCTTTCCGCCAAACGCCACCGTCATTGACTACTAGTTCAGAACTTAGCTACTAGACGCCACCGCAGTCGGCTTCTGGCAACGAACGTAGGGACCTAAGAGCGTTGTTTACATTCTTAACCTATATAATTTAGTTTCGCACAAGTGTATTTAGTGGAAGGTTCTTTAGCATGCCATAACTCTATAACATGGGACCACCGGCTTTACTTCCCCTCCGAAGGAAGGCATACTGAGGGATTTTAACGCTCTTAAAAACATCCGACGACTTCGGCCGGGTTTGAACCCGCGATCTTGGGCATAGAAGCTCAGCATGCTACCGACTACGCCACCGAAGCCGCTTGTGAGATATAGATATATAGATAGAAACCGTTAAAGAAGCAAAAAGAAGTAAAGAAAGTTACAAACAGACAGAGATAAGCAAACAAACAGAAGAAGGAAAGAACAAAAAAAAACGAAAGAATTATCCAAATACCCAAAAAATTAAACAAATGAGAAAGTTATAACAGAAAGAAAGTAATAATGAAAGCAGGAAAGAAAGAAAGAAAGAAAGAAAGAAAGAAAGGACAGAACGATACAGACACCCAAGCAAGCGAAAAGGAAGAAGATAGAGAAGGTACAAACAAATAAACAAACAGACGAACAATCAAACAAACAAACAAAAGAATGAAAAAAACAAGAAAAATAAAAAAGATCTCCTGTTTTTAAGCCCTACAGGCACACGTTTTTGGTTCTGGATGAAGTTAATGTTCAGCATAGAAACGACACATACACCATAATTTAAACAGAAAAGTAATACAGGAAAAAAAAGAGAAATGTGTGGAGTGGAGTGAGAGGAAAAAAGAATCGCTTAAAATGCAGAGAGAGCGCTGTTATAAAATAGTGACAAAAAGCCAGGAAAATGCGGAGTACGTCCACAATACACAGACCAGTAAAAGAATGTTCAAGAAGAACAGTGTTGTTGACTACAGTAGACTGAGGAATGACGTAGTATTAGGTTACGACTACTTGTTTCATTTAGGAGCTTGCAACATTTTGGTCATCAGTCCAATGTGCTTAGGAGTAACTGGAATTTGTACGATTCCCTGTGCGGTGATTGAATGCGTGTGTTTTCTTGTAATGGAGTCTCAGATTGAGAAGTAAGTAGCCATGGTCTTAAGTAACATCTCAGTATCTGTAGTAGTAGTGAAGGATTACAGAAAACCCCTTCCAGAATGACTAATGCGGGAAAGCCACTACATTTTCTGCTGGGTCACTAGGTGGTCTTCAAGCAGTAATGGTATGTCTCTTAATTACTACTGACCACTTCATAGCACAGTAGCAAGCATTCTTGGGTGTCACTCCTAAGGTCCAGGTTTGATTCCCGGCTATATGAAGAAATTTTATTCTTGTCTGAGCAGTTAAAACGTATACTTTTGCCTCAATAGTTTTTGATTTGGCTGATTTATAAACAGCCAAAAATAGTCATAATGAAAAGAATAATCCATTCATTTTGTCAAGGCAAATGTTCTGAACATTGAACAGTTTTCTCCCATTTTAATTTACTCCCCTTTGCTTTTCCTTCTCTTGTGCCAATTATTTGAATTGTTCTCTCTTCTTCTCGGTTATAACTGGCCAGAATAACTGTAATTACTGATCAGGTTCCTTATAGTAACTCGTTACTATACCGAATCGTGATTAGTGGCCTCTCTCTTTTCTGTATCCATGCTTCTCTGTTACCAGGGACAACTCCTTGTTTCTCTCTGAGCAGTCTTCTGATTTTTCCAATGTAGGGTTTACGTTCTCTTTTTTTTTTTTAGCTCCCGCTCCCATTTTCGGAATGCCTTGCTCCCTCTTTCCTTTTTATTTATATTTATTATTTATCTTTGAGAAGTGCTCGTACCTGACGTGTTTTAACTAAATCTTTGTTTCTTTTATTTTCATTCTATGATATTTGCTTCACACCGACAGGGGCGGATCTAGGGGATGGCGAGGGGGGCGACCGCCCAGGGCCCAGTGGTCCGAGGGGCCCCGCGCCATGGATTGTTTTAAATTTATTTTTCAAACTAATTTATAATTCATATTATTTTTTCAGTGCAGCTATGTGGAGATTTATGGCATGCAAAAGATCCTTTCACAGGCTAAACTTGTGTAAAGCAAAATTTGTTTGGTTAGATTTCGTCAGAACGCTCTATCAAAGTTCCAACGTTCGCCACTTGGTATCATTGATATCTGGTGGCGAAAGTTGGAACTACTTGAAATTGAACGGAACTGGTAGCTCACACTTTAGGGTGTCCACTGGAAGCAGCTACAGACTCAGGCGAGCCAAACATGTCCTCGGACACTCCCGGCACTAAAAGCCATACGATAAATAAATAAATAAATAAATAAATAAATAAATAAATAAATAAATAAATAAATAAATAAGTGCAGCTATGACCTCCCGTGACCGTTTAGCAAGTTTAGATTTCACGAAATGATAGAAGACTTCCGGGAAAAATGTCCTCAAGTAATATTTGTATACTTCATAGTTTAGGCTACATAATCTTCTTCAATTAGGCCCCTTAAAACAACAATTATCATCATCATCATCAATCTTCTTCAAGGAGACATATAGGTTTCTTTCATATTATTAAGAAAATGTAGCCTACTGTAGTGTATTCAAAATGTTGCAACTATTCTTTATTTTATTATTATTACAAAACTATTTTCCATTTGATTTGATTTTTTTAAAATTTCCTATTGTTGTGGGCCCCACCTTATCATATCGCCCAGGGCCCCGCAAGGCCTGGATCCACCACTGCACACCGATGCCATCAAGGTAAGGTCTCGATATTCATCTTTGTTTTGCATGTGTGTGTGTGTATGTATCTTTCATGTGGAATACTATGGTGTTTTACCTAGTATAGTATGTCCACCGTGTGTATGTTTGTTTCCTTTGAGTGCAGTCTTTTTTTTTACCTTTACCTTCCTCCTTTTATGTTCCGTTTGAATTTTGGTGTGTGTGACGGCTCTTTGGCTTACTGTGCGCTTTTCTTCTTCCCGGGGTCAATTGGTCCTGTGTTCGGGCAACGAACTTGTTCGCAAGTCTGTTCGCTCGGGGACGCAATTATGACCCGTGACTTCACCGATCACTATCTATCTGACGGTGGACTTGTGGGCATAGGGTTCCGTTGCGACCTCCCTATTGCACCCTGGTCCACTTATGATGTCTGTATTTGGTGGTCACAACTTCGATCTTCGTGGATTCTTTGCCCCAAGTAAGGCCTATGTCGTACACCACATAATATACATTCCTTTACCTTCGTTCCTTTATACCTATGATTGCGTTTTTCTCACGTAAGTCATTGTGTGTGTCTAATTGCCCATTTTATCGTACGTATCTCCATTCACTGCACTCGCCTTTATTTTTACTTCCTAACCGTCACTCTTCTGATGGATTTTACGTAATTATACCTTTCAGGTATTCATTTTAACTGTCGATTATTCTGTCGTCTCATATTTAGTTCAGTCACGTTAATCCTACGAGTATTTACTCTATTCATTTTTGTCGCTCCTAAACCCCCCACTTTCTCTGTACCCTCCAGGCTATTCGGAATACCCTACACTTCTTTGTCGGTATGTTCATTTTCCTGACTACCTTGTCTAGCCTCTTAATCTTTTTTACTTTCCCAACTTAATTCTGCACTGTACGTGCATACTATTTCCTTAACGTGCCACTCTCTCTCACTTATGTCTGTGACATAAACGTCACACACATTCATCCTTTCTCTTACAGTAACATCATGTCTTATTAATTACCATAACCTAACTTTTAGAATGTATCGCTTCCTCGTCAATACTTATTTATATCTCTATTACCTCTCTATTACATCTACGTGGTGTCTGAGTACATTCATTCGTTTGATCATTTGGATAGTTATTTTTATGCTATTCCTTTAGTTCTAGGCTAGGCCCATGGTCCAATTTATGTACGGTATCGTATTGAACTTACATCCACTGCCATGTGAATGTACATTCAGTCCACGCCTCAGATACATTTCTCTCCCTTTTGATCTACCATTATTGTGGTCATATATTTATTCATCACCCCTAGTCCTGTTACATGGGCCCAGCACAGGATTAAGGTTCTAGCACTCGCTTCCACTGCTGCTACAGCATCTTGCAAGGTAAGACCGTTTCAACATACTAACAAAAATTTAAGGGTCCTTGACCAGAAAAGTGGAAGAGAAGTTTACCTAACTTAAGGAATGTATATCCTTGATTTATTTTCATTGACTTTGTTTTTTGACCGCGCTGTACTAAATCAGACAACGATACTTCAAATGTATCATTAGAAAATGGACTATGAAGGCTAGCACTTTGTCTAGTGCTAAATTCCTAATCATCTGTCAAATGCAATAACAAGAAAAATATTTTTGAAATGTACGTATTGAATTATGTAAAATATGACATTATCACAATCTCGATACTTACTACAATCTTTCTCCAAACAAGGACTAGAGAGAGAATGCCACAGTATTTTTGAAGTTGGTTCACAAAGGTGATATAGCACACAATATAATGAACAATGGACCTTGTGATGTGGACACCATTGATGAGGTGACATGTGACAGCTACTCCCCGTCACAGCTCACAATATTAGAGGGATCGATCACACGCCCGCATGACACAGCAGCTAGCTACCCGCATCTCGTCTGCAATCTCCCGTCAACACAGGAGAACATTTAAATTGCTAGTGTGCTACAAAGATTGGCGTAGAGTGGGCGTTCTCAACATTTTTGGGACTCCGAGCATCTCCATCACCGTACCCGAACATCAGTAATTCGAATATAATAATAGTAATAATAATAGCTTCAATAGTTAAATTTCAAGGTGAGCTTTCTGACTCTTTTCCTATTAACACAGGACTTCGATAAGGAGACGGACTATTTCTGTTATTGTTCAATCTTGTCCTTCAAAATGTTACCACGACATGGGAAAATGATACGAGAGGAATAACTATTAGTCGATTAATCAAAACCAAAATTCATCTGCAGTGTTTGGTCACTTAAGGTGATCTAGCTATCTTTTCTAACAATAGGCAAGAAGCAATTGAGACCCTTGAAAACCTTCACGAAAATGCAGCAAAGACCGGGCTCCAAACATCATATGAAAGGAAAAACTGAATACATGGAAGGATCCGCTCGTTATCTACATGGCGAACCTCTAAAGTCTGAATTCGGCAAAATTCATCAAGTAAATAAATACAAGTACTTAGGAGAAGTAATTCAGCCACCAGGATTAAATCGTGAGGCAAACAAAGAGGGAATTTCAAAATTAGAGATCATGAGGCAAACAAAGAGGGAATTTCAAAATTAGAGATCGTGAGGCAAACAAAGAGGAAATTTGAAAATTAGAGATCGTGAGGCAAACAAAGAGGGAATTTCAAAATTAGAGATCATGAGGCAAACAAAGAGGGAATTTCAAAATTAGAGATCGTGAGGCAAACAAAGAGGAAATTTGAAAATTAGAGATCGTGAGGCAAACAAAGAGGGAATTTCAAAATTAGAGATCATGAGGCAATCAAAAAGGGAATATCAAAATTAGAAATCGTGAGGCAAACAAAGGGGGAATATCAAAATTAGAGATCGTGAGGCAAACAAAGAGGGATATCAAAATTAGAGATCTTGAGGCAAACAAAGGGGGAATATCAAAATTAGAGATCGTGAGGCAAACAAAGGGGGAATATCAAAATTAGAGATCGTGAGGCAAACAAAGATGGAACATCAAAATTAGAGATCGCGAGGTAAACAAAGGGGGAATATCAAAATTAGAGATCGTGAGGCAAACAAAGATGGAACATCAAAATTTGAGATCTTGAGGCAAACAAAGGGGGAATATCGAAATTAGACATCGTGAGGCAAACAAAGAGGGAATTTAAAAATTAGAGATCGTGAGGCAAACAAAGGGGGAATATCAAAATTAGAGATCGTGAGGCAAACAAAGAGGGAATTTAAAAATTAGAGATCGTGAGGCAAACAAAGGGGGAATATCAAAATTAGAGATCGTGAGGCAAACAAAGAGGGAATTTAAAAATTAGAGATCGTGAGGCAAACAAAGTGGGAATATCAAAATTAGAGATCGTGAGGCAAACAAAGAGGGAATATCAAAGTTAGAGATCGTGAGGCAAACAAAGAGGGAATTTAAAAATTAGAGATCGTGAGGCAAACAAAGGGGGAATATCAAAATTAGAGATCGTGAGGCAAACAAAGAGGGAATTTAAAAATTAGAGATCGTGAGGCAAACAAAGGGGGAATATCAAAATTAGAGATCGTGAGGCAAACAAAGAGGGAATTTAAAAATTAGAGATCGTGAGGCAAACAAAGTGGGAATATCAAAATTAGAGATCGTGAGGCAAACAAAGGGGGAATATCAAAATTAGAGATCGTGAGGCAAACAAAGAGGGAATATCAAAATTAGAGATCGTGAGGCAAACAAAGAGGGAATATCAAAATTAGAGATCGTGAGGCAAACAAAGAGGGAATATCAAAATTAGAGATCGTGAGGCAAACAAAGAGGGAATATCAAAATTAGACATCGTGAGGCAAACAAAGGGGGAATATCAATATTAGAGATCGTGAGGCAAACAAAGGGGGAATATCAAAGTTAGAGATCGTGAGGCAAACAAAGAGGGAATATCAAAATTAGAGATCGTGAGGCAAACAAAGAGGGAATTTAAAAATTAGAGATCGTGAGGCAAACAAAGGGGGAATATCAAAATTAGAGATCGTGAGGCAAACAAAGAGGGAATATCAAAATTAGAGATCGTGAGGCAAACAAAGAGGGAATATCAAAATTAGAGATCTTGAGGCAAACAAAGAGGGAATATCAAAATTAGAGATCGTGAGGCAAACAAAGGGGGAATATCAAAATTAGAGATCGTGAGGCAAACAAAGAGGGAATATCAAAATTAGAGATCGTGAGGCAAACAAAGAGGGAATATCAAAATTAGAGATCTTGAGGCAAACAAAGAGGGAATATCAAAATTAGAGATCGTGAGGCAAACAAAGAGGGAATTTAAAAATTAGAGATCGTGAGGCAAACAAAGTGGGAATATCAAAATTAGAGATCGTGAGGCAAACAAAGGGGGAATATCAAAATTAGAGATCGTGAGGCAAACAAAGGGGGAATATCGAAATTAGACATCGTGAGGCAAACAAAGGGGGAATATCGAAATTAGAGATCGTGAGGCAAACAAAGGGGGGATATCAAAATTAGAGATCGTGAGGAAAACAAAGAGGGAATATCAAAATTAGAGATCGTGAGGCAAACAAAGTGGGAATATCAAAATTAGAGATCGTGAGGCAAACAAAGGGGGAATATCAAAATTAGAGATCGTGAGGCAAACAAAGGGGGAATATCGAAATTAGACATCGTGAGGCAAACAGAGGGGAATATCAAAATTAGAGATCGTGAGGCAAACAAAGATGGAACATCAAAATTTGAGATCGTGAGGCAAACAAAGAGGGAATATCAAAATTAGAGATCGTGAGGCAAACAAAGGGGGAATATCGAAATTAGACATCGTGAGGCAAACAAAGGGGGAATATCAAAATTACAGAAGGCCCATAGAATCACCTCGAACTGATACAACAAGCAATCAATATCGAAGAATGCTAAATTACGACATCACACCACAGTAATCAAACCTGAAGCACTATATGCCTCGGAAACCTTGATCATCGGTGGCGAAGTCGGTAGCATGCTGAACTGCCATGCCGAAGATCGCAGGTTCAAACCTGGCCGATGTAGTTAGATTTTTAGAGCGTTAAAATCCTTCAGTATGCCTTCCTTCGGAGGGGTACAAAATCCGGCGGGCTCATGTCATTGATTTATGGCATGAAAATGAACCTACCACTACAATTGGTAGTGCCTAGCTATATGCGTAGTTTATTTGGCTAGAAACGCTCTATCAAGTTCCAACGTTCGTCACTACGTGTCAGTGACAGGGGCATCTGGCAGCCAAAGTTTGAACTACTTGAAATTGAAATTGCTCATTCATCTTCATTCATGTTCATCTCATCCACATGTGACAGTACATGTAGCTCACCCCATGGGTGTCCGCATGGAAGCAGCTACAAACAAGGAGACGGACTATCTGTTTTATTGTTCAATCTTGTCCCTCAAAATGTCCTCGGACACTCCCGGCACTATAAGCCGTACGCTAATAAATAAATAAATCTCATTAAAGACGTAGAGAGACAAGAAAGGAAAATATTGAGGATAATCCTTGGTCCAGTCTGCTCAGAAGGTCTTGTAAGTATAAATGGAACAATAACTTAACTAGCATTACCCGTCGCGGCTTCGCCCGCGAATATTCTAGTTGTAAAGAGTGCACTTAGCAAAATCTCAATCGTGAATGCTATGACTAATTTATCCTTTGTATGAATAATCAGCCTTTATCAATTCAGCTACTGGTGCAGTGGTTAGGGGTTTCTCATTCCTTCATAGGTACTGTATATCAGAGCGAAGTTAGTTTTCTGGGAATATCACAGACACTGTTAATTTAAGGGCCTTTAAATGTGGTTTTCGAAGACCCTTTATAGTCGGGTGAAAAAGACCTTTCGTACCACACTCACACGTGAAAATTGCGTGAAAAAAATCTAGAGTGCTCCTTGACCCCCTTAAGCGCATTATACTGTATGTATTGATGAATTTTACAGCTTAATTTGGTTCAGTGATATCCTTATAAGCGTCTGGAAACTTTCACAGTACCGGTAATGTAATAAGTGGAATTGCATTGCGTCTTACAGAAATAGATGGACTGTGAGATTCTGTTACCATGGTTACCGTGTTGCATTCTTTCATTATTTAATTGTAAATATATATGCTTTAAGGCATTTATTTAATTGTGAGGCATTTAAAGAGTAAGTGATTGCGTTTGGCTTACGCATTGGGTTATGCTGAACCTGTAGGTACTCCATATGTGTAGGTTGGTGTTAATGGGACCTTATTTTCGGTACAAAACTGGAATGGGACCTTAGCAGAATACTATAGGGAGGGTTTATGACTAATTTCATACTGTATATGTACATGAGACAAATTATCAGACAAAAGTAATGAAAGCCCCTAAATGAATCAACAACAACAAAGTAATTAATTTATAGATAGCACACGATGTGAGGTGAGTAGGGAATAGAACGGGCATTAGACATACAGTTCCCTATGTGAGCGGATCTTGGCGAGTTATTTCTAGAGAGCACGATGTGGCCGCAGAGTGACCTTGTCAGCTGATCTCTCATCTCACGCGGCATTTATAAACAACACACGCTGAGTGACGGCCCCATTTGTATGGCATCGTTCATAAACCTCGTAACGACTGCCGAGTACGCTTTCTTAGCTCAGGTCGACCCATTATTAGTCTATTATCCTCATTTCTACGAGGTCTGGGATGAAGAAATTAAATTTCTATGTGGCCAATGGATTATGCGTTCCGGTGTCATCCCTGACGCCAAATTCATGAGAGGAGTTAATCTATACTAATATAATAAAGTTGAAGAGTTTGTTTGTGTATTTAAACGCGCTAATCTCTGGAACTACTAGTCTGATTCGAAAAATTATTTTTGGATGTGATAGCCAGATTCGAGAGGAATAGTTTAGCTACACCTCTCAGGTAACCTTAAAGATTGATTTTTGTTCAGTAAGTCGGAAGAACAAGCGCTCCAGAACAGCTTCAATAATACCTAAGTCTATTGTTGTCTCGCAATGCGGGCTACACCACGTCTCCCCTACCAGTGTTCTGGTGCAGAATCGCGAGCTGCTTATAAATTGCAGTCACGGGGAGTAATTAGTGCAAAAGGATTTCTTAGGCCCCTTAAAACAGTTATGATGACAATAGTGTGCCTCTGTATAAGGATGATGGTGTTGGTGCAGTATACTGAGGTTATCAGCTGCAATAAGCGTTGGTGCTTTCCGATCTTTATCCTTGAGCGCTCCGGTTCTGTAGTAGTATTCATTATCATCTATAAAACAAATAAATCCACCGGGCGAAGCCGGGCACTACTGCTAGTGAGAGATAAAATGAATGAAGATGAAGGAAACTTGCCAAGTATTTGGAAGGATACAGCCGTGGCCCATAATTTAGATGTTAATATTAGATTTAAGATTAGATTTAAGTTTAAAAAAATATATAATTACTGTTTAAAAGTTTGTAGGTTTACTATTACTGGGGTTAAAGATCCTGTTGTAAACCAGCATAAATAAATAAATAAATAAATAAATAAATAAATAAATAAATAAATAAATAAATTAGAAGGTATCGCTCCGACATTTGACTGGAGTTAAAAATGAAAAACCATGGAAAATCATTCAAGAATAGAATAGATTTGACTTTTCATGTTGCATAATTTGAGGGACAGGAACAGCGTGGTCATGTAGCCCCGTGTGTTTTGGTGTGTGTGTGTATGTAATTTTGCATGGCAACCTATGTTATTGTCATGGCTCTATTAGTGTGTTTATTTGTACTTAATAAATAATAATTTTACCGACAGTAGTGGCTGCGCTGGCTAAAGCGCAGCATTAGGTTATGGGGCCAAGCACTCTGCTGACTCGGTAGACGCGTGCGTTCGAGCCCCACCGTCGGCCGTCCTTGAAATGGTTTTCCGTGGTTTCCCATTTTCAACACCAGGCAAATGCTGGGACGGTACCTTCTGACTGGCCACGGCCGCTTCCTCCCACATCCTTGCCCAGTTTCATTCACCATCATTCTTTTTATCTCTCATTAACTCCTCTCATGAGGTTGGCGTCAGGAAGGGCGTCCGGCCGTAAAACCCATCGCCACAAAGACTTCCATCGCATCTCATCCCCGACCCCGTTGGAAAAACGGGAATAATAAGGGGTAGACATACATATACAATACAATAAATAATAATGTTATTGGTTTTACGTCCCTTTTAACTGCTGTACGAAAGGGAATCTTCAACGTGCCAGTAAATCTACTGATATGGTTCCTTCGCATTTGCGCACTTTCAAATACCAACTAACTGCACCAGGATTCGATCCTGCAAGTTTGGGAACAGCAGGCGAGGACGTTACCACTGCGGCACGCAGCCAGTAGTATTTGTAATTTTGGAGAGGATTGGGAAGGAGGCGGCCGTGACCAAAGTTAGGAACCATCCTGCCATTTGCCTGGAGTAAAGGTGGGAAACTACAGAAAACCATTTCCAGGATGGCTACGGTAGAAATGGAACCCACCTCTTTTCAGTTTTGCCCTTTTAGGCTGACTGGACCCCGTTCCAGCCCTTAGATTAGAATTAAATTCCTAGGCAGAGCTGGGCGATCGGCCTGTCACCATCCCCAGTTGTATCTGCAGACAACGAGTGTTCAGCTTCCAGACAGCGTCCTTGTGACGGTAGAGGAATAGTCTCTCAAAGACTCATTAGGGGAAGCTTAGCTGGGAGAATAAGTTATTAAAAAGGAAACTTCTTGGTTAAGTGTAACAAAATCGTTTAGTTTAGTATTTCATCATTTCTAGCAGGCTAATCTTACGCCCTGTTACTTTGTGTTTGCACTATGGTATGGAGCATAACAAAATAATGCATTTATGTACGGGGAGAAACCAAGTACCGTATGGCGAGTGGTTGTCACAAAAATCCATGTTATTGCATTCACTTTGCGGTAGGCTGTTCTATGTAAGAAGTCAGGTAACAACGTTTCAAGAGTCTCATGTCAACGAACATGATCCCTCCATCTCCACGAGCCTACCTGCGTGACCTTCACCTAAATACAAGCTGGCTGTTCGTGTTATTTGCTTCACGTTTCTTAGATTTGGTGATATTTACACACTCCGTCTCGTCTTCGGGTTAACGGACTTACGCCCAGTAGTCGTTTTGCAAACTGTGTTGCCGAATGCTATCTACTATTCTTCGAGATTTTTTTTCCCTACGGCGCACCATCTACTCTACTTATACAGGGACTTTCATATAAAGTATGAACGGCAATCGGCAGTTTTGTTATTCGCTGCTACGGTGGCCTTGGCCGAGCTTGTGTCGCGCCACGGCCCCCTGCTCTAAGGGTGTGTAAAATCCTGTATGAAATATTACCTTATAAAAGATGTTATAAGTGTCTTCCTTCCTGGGTTATACAGGCATTGTATCTGGTAACCACATTCTGGCTGACGCGAGTGAGTTCTGCCACTGTAATATTTCTGATTTTAAATTTTATGCTTTCTACTAGCTGAAGCACCCGTGCTTTGCTACGCGTCATAAATAAATTAAAATGTGAAGGTGACAGTTAAAACAGGGGATAGGCTAGGTGCTGCGCAGAGGGAGATTAAGGATGGAACATACACCGCTCGGCGTTGACCGTGTTTTATAGCACAAATTTAGGTTTTACTCGCTAACCGTTGGAGATACCTTTCGGATAGAATATGTAATTTTAAACCTCGTATATACCATCAAAAGTTTGCTATTTCTATGCGTTCTCTTTTTATTTGAAATGGAAATATGAAAGTTTCAAACCAAAGGGTGTAGTGACGTCACTAAAATGGTCGCCATCTTTAAATAGTGCAAAGTATTGAAATCAAAAGTAGCCTATATGTTAACCAGGTAAATCAGCTACTTCCATGTAAAATGCATGTAAATCGGACCAGTGGTACTTGCGTGATTGAGTAATACACAGACACACACCATCTAATTTTAGTCTCGCTTCGCTCGCGTCATAGTCGTGTCATTTTGTTATTCAATGAAATTCAGGTTTAACCCCGTTAACACCCCTTTAGAACCTGAATATCCAAAAATCCCTCCTTAGTAGACGTTTTCGACATACACCAAATATATCGCCAAAATATCATTCTTCTAACTTTAATAGTTTTGGTTGGTCGATGAGAGTGAACATCCAAAAATCCTTCCTTAGTGGACGTTTTTCTTCCAGAATTTCACCCCTCCCCATAGGCCCCTTAAATTTGATTTATAAAAAAACGGTCGAACACCTATTTATATAACCGGGTGAGTTAGCCGTGGTCGTTACGGCAAGACTGTTGGCAGTCGCTCACATCCGGGAGGCGAGGAGTTTCGAATCCCCCCCGCCGGCAACCTTGAAGATGGTCTTCTGTGGTTTCCCATCTTCCTTCCAGGCAAATGCCGGGGTTGGTCCCTAACTATAGGCCACAGCCGCTACCTTCCAACTCCTCGTTCTTCCATTCCTACTTCCCTTCCCAACGGTACTTGTAGCTCACCCATTGGGTGTCCGTCTTGAAGCAGCTACAAAACTGGCGAGCCGAACATGTCCTCGGACACTCCCGGCACTAAAAGCCATACGCTAAAAAACTATTTATATTATTTATTTATTTATTTATTTATTATTTATTAAGCTGATTGATTTCCTCCGAGTTTCAAACTCCTCGCCTATGTCGTTTACGAGATACACGCTCCGTTAGGAAACTTTCCACCCCCACTTTTCACCCCTTTCACCTCATAATATACACCATATCGATAATCCCTTAGACATATGTCTGCTTATTCTTAATGATGAGTTTATATGCCGAGTATCCCATCCCCAAGGAAACCAATCGGGAGATATTGTTATTCAATTAAATGCAAGTCTATCCCCTTCATACCCCTTTAGAATCTGAATATCCAAAAATCCTTCCATAGTGGACGTTTTCGACATACAATGAACATAGCCCCAAAATGTAATGTTTCTAACTTCAATAATTTTGGCTGGGCGATGTCGAGTGAGTGAGTAAGTCAGGACATTTTCTTTCATTTATTTTTCAGAATTTCACCCCTCTTATGAACCCCTTAAATTGGATTTATGAAAAAAAAACGGTCGAGCACCTCTTTACTTATTTTTGAGCTGTTCTTCCCCACTGAGTTTGATGAGTGAGTTAGGACACTTTCTTTTCTGTTTTCCCCCCAGAATTTTACCCCTCTCCAAGGGCCCCTTAAATTGGATTTATGAAAAAACGGTTGAACACCTATTTACTTATATTTTATGCTGTTTTTTTTTCCGCCGAATTTCAAACTTCTCGCCTATGTCGTTTAAGAGATACACGCTCCGTTAAGAATCCCTGAACACCCAAATTTTCACCCCTTTCACCTCATAATATACACCACATTGATAAACCCTTAGACATGTCTGATTATTAGCCTACTTTTCTCATTTAAAAAGTAGACTTATGAGATCGGGCAAATGTGTGTGTCTGTCTGTCCTTCTGTCTGCCTGTCTGTCTGGCTGTGTGTGTGTCCCCCCTATCAACTCCTCAACGGCTTCAGCAATCGAAACAAAATTTGGTAGGAGTAAAGATCTGTACCTGAATATCTCACGGCCATATTTGAAAACGATGTCAGTGCTACCAACTGCTGAAAAATTGCAATTGAAATATGAGCTCCATGTTCGATATCCTGGAAGGTATAAATGGGAGCTATTTCAAAATCGGCACACGTATAGATAATAATAATGCAGTTTAATTTCCAGGAGGCCATACATGGCAGTGTTGCCAAAATGATTATAAGCCTGCTGATAGGTACAAATTTTAATGCATATAACTTCTACACTATCAATTGGATTTCAACCAAATTTCGTATGTGCAATGTGTACATAAACAGATATGACTGAGCGTATTCTTAAGAGCACCCAGGGTTGCCAACTGTTAATAAATGCTCTCAATGTTTTAAATCCAAATACCCATATATCAGAAAGTATGCAAGACGACAGTTTTAAACTATGCACACGTATAGTACCTGACATTCTATATTAATTTGGAGTAACTTATATACGTCAGTGCTACCAACATGATTCTGTAGCCTGCTGAGAGGTCCAAATTTAAATACATGTAACTTCTATACTATCATATGGATTTCAACCAAATTTCGCGTGTGCTATGTGTACCATAACAGATATGACTATGCCGATTCTTAAAGAGTAACCAGGGCTGCCAACTGTTAAGAAAAACTGTCTCTATTTTTGTTACCCTAATATCAATTATCAGAAAGTAAGCAAGCCAATAGCTCTAAACTTTGCACACGCATAGTACCTGGCATTCTAGATTAATTTGGAGTAACTAATATAGGCCTACGCCAGTGCTGCCAACATGATTCTAAGCCTGATGATAGGCCCAATTTTAAAATGCATGTAACTTCTATACTAACTAATGGATTTCATTCAAAATTGACACAACAATAGTGAGACCGTTAGTCGAGTCAACAACCACGATGACATTCCTAACATCCCATAAGTCGAATAAAATTACCGTGAGGATCAGGTGAACTTCCTAATAGGCTAAGCGGCACGAGACATTGTAGTCCACGGGGATCGTGGTACATGGTGACGATGGTCATAGACTGCCTAAGGAAAGGTTCACCTTAAAACTAGACTGAGAAATTAAACATCCAGACTTAAGTAAAACACCGTGAAAATGTATTAAAATTCACAAGCCCCTAGCCTAGTTCGGAGGGTTATGATCGGCTAGTCCGCAAACTAATAAACAAAAGAAAATAAATAGCAGGTCCCTACCTGAGAAGTTACTGACAAAAACCCTCGCGAAAGATCTAACTCACAATAATAAAGCAACAACAGCAACGCTAGGAAAATGGTAAGACGCAAGTCCCTAGTTCAAGTTACAAGATTTAGCTAATATCAGAATTTACATTTAACAGGGTAGCAAAACAAATCTAAGTTAGGATGATACCATTTCCACATTTACATTTAACGGTAATCATCTAGCTAAGTCCTAACAGTTAATAACAAAATTTACGGCGATGACGTCCGTAACAGAAAACAATTACAACAAATCTAAGTGTACAGCCATGAAAAACATTTAATTATTCTTAATAACTACGTGCTATCAGCACACAATAAGGTAACATGTAGGATTTACACACTTGTACATCATAAATAAGTCATGAAATAGACACAAATCTTTATTACATTCCTGCCTACACCTTGGTTTACTCTTTGTAAGCCATAGTCATCTAATGTGTGTAATTACGGTGACGAATGCGTAGTTGAGACCACGTCTGACATCGCATGGCCTGAGCTCCACAAGCTACAAACTCTAGGTTCGCGCATACTTCAGGTCGCTACAAAAGTGTCAACTGTCCTAGTCATTTCCACACAAGGAAATTACCTTCAACTGCACGGCTATGTCAACAGTTCCAAAATGCAACAGAACAATGTTAGACAGAAAGAATTCATTAGTTAGCTTTTGTTTTACCAAAGTTATGCGTTTTATTATTAAGATGTCGGTTTAGGTTTATCGTTGGTTTATGGCGAATAATACTGACAATAGCTCGGGCACGGAGTGTCTACACTGAGATCATTCTCCACCAAAAAGCCTCGACTCAACAGTCGGAATAAGATCAACGAGCAATAACAACTCGGACACACAATAACACGGGTTACCAGCGGCGCAAAGCTCGCATTCAATAACTCTGGGATAGGCCTGTCCACAACAGTTACCTTCCAATAACATCTAGTCAACGGGAACCCTCCCGGACAAGGTAATCACAAGTACCTTCATACAATATATTCCTGCATTTAACAGGGTCGCCTGCAACTCACTATAGAAAACCTGACCTAATTGTACACGTCAAAACGGTATACGCACGAAGTGCGCTCAACTAACAAAAAGCAATCTATAAAACATGTGATCTGAGACAGGGTTGAAAACTGGGTTACATAAGCTAAGTTGCAATGAAAGAAAGAGCGAATACTACAAGCATTCTGTCTCTTGTCAAAGTCCTCTGTCTCACAAACAAATGAAGCGTGCTCTCAAAGGCACTGGATTACAAAACCAGTTTATGTCACCAGCAGGCTACCACATTCCTGCGTTCGGTCGACACAAAACACACATTATTCAAGGCCGGCGATTAAATCAAAATAAAACTATACATCTGGCCTGTTCATAAAAAACTTTACCATAGGTTATGAACCTCTAAAGAGTCCGTGTATAAAAACACGCAATAAATCTGAATATAATAATATAATTCCGTCTTTCTACCAAAGACGTCTATATGATAGTAATCTTACAATTACTGGAGCTCTTTGCTCTCAAAATACAATTCAGTAGTTGCTAGTACAACATCAAATAAAAACGTGTCTTACATGACACAAGCAAAATGATAATTGTGGCGCAGATTCCATACAAGGATCTGCTTAATGATACGTTGGGAACTGAGTTCGATGCTAGGCAATGAAACATTCCTTCTAGTTGTTAGGTTCAAACTTGACCAAGAATAGCTTCTGAGCTTATTCAAAAATGAAAATATAATGCATTTACAAAACTGGCAATTACAGTCGATTGCCTAACTGATACGACTGTTCTAACGAAAGTCAGGGGTGGATCAAAACTGGCTGCAAAGAATGCAGTTAAAGAAATAACCATGACATCTGATTGTCATAACTAAAGTCAGCAAAGACTTGAAAAATCACCCCAAACAGGGTTGTACAAAATAGCCTCGAATGACTATGGTCACATCTAGCAAAAGATAGGCTTTGACGTTCTACGACGTTCATCAAGCTGCACCAGGGTTAACCAAAATGTCGGACCCAAGGGTGTCTCACTATACTGAAATAAATGACATTAAATTAAACTAGATACAATTCCTACCTAGAAAAATGGCTGACACAGAGTGTGGTTGATTCACAAACTACATTAAATCTAATATACCACCAGAACTAGAACACGAGAAGGGATGTTCAAAAACTCACGACATGGAGAAGCTATCACTCAGCCCTCTATTCAATAACCAGGGTTGTACAAATTCCTCTCTGGATCTCTGGAATGGTATTATCCTCATCAGGATTCCCATCTGGACTCCTCCAAAGACCAGGGTTCGATTCGTCCCTGTCGACAACTCCGTGTATATGCTGGATATGCCTGGAAATGGCATCTTGGATTCCTTCCTTCTCGTCCTCGGTTCTGCAAGTACCATCATCATGCTAGTTCTCGTAGAAATATCACCCTCATACCAGGATGGTATTAGCCCATGATGACTGATTCAAGCATGGTGTGGAATAGTCTGGTCACGTTGACGGTGAAATAAATTATGAAATTTATTCTCTCACTTTCCAAAAATATAGTGTTCGTCGTAAGTATTGTAGGCTTTGATAGTAATTGATAACACAGCCTTAATTTCGTGGATGTGAATAGATACACGAGCTAGCACTGCTCTATGACTCTGCACGTGCTAATGACGCTACTTTTCTATCATACAGCCCTTTCGCCTCATAATAATACACCACATCGAAAAAACATTAGACACGTGTCTGCTTATGTCTAATGATTAGTTTATATGCAGAGTATCACATCCACAAATGAAACCACTCGTGAGATATTGTTATTCAATGAAATGCATGTTTAAACCCCTTAAGACCCCTTTAGAACCTGAATATCCAAAAATCCTCCCTTAGTGTACGGTTTTGACATACAACGAACATAAACCCAAAATGCCATGTTTCCAACTTCAATATTGAATAGATACACGAGCTAGCACTGCTCTATGACTCTGCACGTGCTAATGACGCTACTTTTCTATCATACAGCCCTTTCGCCTCATAATAATACACCACATCGAAAAAACATTAGACACGTGTCTGCTTATGTCTAATGATTAGTTTATATGCAGAGTATCACATCCACAAATAAAACCACTCGTGAGATATTGTTATTCAATGAAATGCATGTTTAAACCCCTCAAGACCCCTTTAGAACCTGAATATCCAAAAATCCTCCCTTAGTGTACGGTTTTGACATACAACGAACATAAACCCAAAATGCCATGTTTCCAACTTCAATATTGAATAGATACACGAGCTAGCACTGCTCTATGACTCTGCACGTGCTAATGACGCTACTTTTCTATCATACAGCCCTTTCGCCTCATAATAATACACCACATCGAAAAAACATTAGACACGTGTCTGCTTATGTCTAATGATTAGTTTATATGCAGAGTATCACATCCACAAATGAAACCACTCGTGAGATATTGTTATTCAATGAAATGCATGTTTAAACCCCTTAAGACCCCTTTAGAACCTGAATATCCAAAAATCCTCCCTTAGTGTACGGTTTTGACATACAACGAACATAAACCCAAAATGCCATGTTTCCAACTTCAATATTGAATAGATACACGAGCTAGCACTGCTCTATGACTCTGCACGTGCTAATGACGCTACTTTTCTATCATACAGCCCTTTCGCCTCATAATAATACACCACATCGAAAAAACATTAGACACGTGTCTGCTTATGTCTAATGATTAGTTTATATGCAGAGTATCACATCCACAAATAAAACCACTCGTGAGATATTGTTATTCAATGAAATGCATGTTTAAACCCCTCAAGACCCCTTTAGAACCTGAATATCCAAAAATCCTCCCTTAGTGTACGGTTTTGACATACAACGAACATAAACCCAAAATGCCATGTTTCCAACTTCAATATTTTTGGCTGGACGATGATGAGTGAGTGAGTGAGTGAGTCAGGACATATTCTTTCATTTTTTTCTTCAGGGTTTCACCCCTCCCGATGAACCCCTTAAACTGTTGAACACATATTTACTTATTTTCAGCAGTTTTTCCCCCTGAGTTTGAAGAGTGAGTGAGTCAATCGGTTAGGAGACTTTCTTTCCTGTTTTTTTTTCGCCCAGAATTTCACCCCTCCACATGGGGCCCTTAAATTGGATTTATGAAAAAAAAAACAGTCGAACATCTATTAACTTATTTTTAAGCTGATTTTTCTGCTTAGTTTCAAACTCCTCGCCTATGTCGTTAAAGAGATACACGCTCCGTTAGGAATCCTTAAACCCCCATCTTTCACCCCTTTCACCTCATAATATACACCACATCGAAAAACCCTCAGACACGTATCTTCTTATTTTTTAATGATGAGTTTATATGCCGTGTATCAAATCCCCCAGTGACACCAATCGGGAGATATTGGCATTCAATTATATGCAGGTTTAACCCCCTTAAGACCCCTTTAGAACCTGAATATCCGAAAATCCTGCCTTAGTAGACGGTTTTGACATACAATGAACATTTTCCCAAACTGTCATGTTTCTAACTTCAATAATTTTGGCTGGACGATGATGAGTGAGTGAGTGAGTCAAGACATTTTCTTTCAATTTTCATTTTTCAGAACTTCACTCCTCCCCACGAACCCCTTAAATTTGATTTATGAAAACAAACCTGTCGAACAGCTATTTACTTACTTTAAAGCAGTTTTTCCCCCTGAGTTTGATGAGTGAGTCAGTCAGTCAATCAGTTAGGACACTTTCTTTCCTGTTTTTTCCCTCCAGAATTTCACCCCTCACCATGGGCCCCTTAAATTGGATTTCTGTAAAAATTGTCAAACAGCTATTTACTTATTTTTATGCTGTTTTTTCCGCTGAGTTTCAAACTCATCGCCTATGTCGTTTAAGAGATACTCGCTCCGCTAGGAATCTTTCAACCCCCACATTTCACCCCTTTCACCTCATAATATACACCACATCGAAAAACCCTCAGACACGTGTCTTCTTATTTTTAATGATCATATGCAGAGTATCACATCCTCAATGAAACCAATTGGGAGATATTGCTATTCAATGAAATGCAGGTCTACCACCTTAACACCCCTTTAGAACCTGCATATCCAAAAATCCTTAGTGGGCGTTTGCGGCCCTTTTGGAAGCTGCATACCAAATTTCATCACAATCCGTTCGGTGGTTTCTGAGATTTCGTGATGAATGAATGAGTGAGTGAATGAGTGAGTGAGTGGTATTTGACAAAATAATATCTAGTAGATAGTGTCAAGTCTTTGTTATGCTATATTCGGTTGACAGTGCTGTGTGAGCAGTTGAGTAACTAACGGGATTTCAAATAAAGATCCTCATTTTCTATACTGGTAGTGCACAGCGCAACTGGCATCCAGTTGCCGTGTCTCGACTTGAGCTATGTTGCCATGGAAATGATCTGCCTTGCCATTCCTTCATGAGTATATTTTATGACTTTATATTAGCCTTTGCTCGAGTACAAAAGGACGGAAATCAGAAGAATGAGAAAGACTATCGAAAATCCATGTAGCCAGCGGTTCCTTCTGGGCTCTAAACTATGCGTATGCAAAATATGGTTGAGATTGGTGGAACGGTGTAGATTTGTATACGGAACCAACCCACATACATACATACATACATACATAGAGACTTTCACTTTTATATATTAGATTGAACACCGAGTCAGTAGTGTCAAACTTATTTACAATTACGTGAATCTGCTAGTGAAGGAAATTGTTGAACAAATGCATCACGTACTCGCCGAGCCGACTCGTACTTAAAATAAGTTTTACATACAAAAATACGATGTTGTAATGATAACTGCCTCATGTTAACATCTGCGTTTCAAACTGGCGACTGAACACCTGCACGCTTATTGCAAGGTCAAGTACAGTATATGCGCCCATGCGCGCGCTTTCAATACTACAGCAGGGGCCCTGGCAAGCCACAAGCTCGGCCAAGGTTACTGTAGCAGCGGATAACAAAGCCTCTGCTCGCCGTTCTTATTTTATATGAAAGAACCTGTAGGTAGATTTCATCACAAGCTAGCTATTGAAACGGATTGCGACTTCCGGAAAATTTCTCTTTTCACATCCCCCAGACCCCCAAACCACCAACAGTTCTAAAGTTCATAAGTAACTTATCTATATATTTTGCCCAATTGGACACGGCTGACTGGCATCGAACCAGGGTCTTAAAGGAAAGATGACGTCCATGATTTTTCTAAGAATCGAACCATTGATCTCTGAGGGGGAACCGCCACAGTGAACCCGAGAAACAATGAGATAATGACAGTATATAATAATAATAGCTTAGGTCCACGTCCAGAACGGAATTTTATGCAATAAAAGTTGGAATATTGGGTAAATCGCAAGGCAGCATACGTATATGTTAGCGAGAGCTACAGAAACAGAACCAACTTGACATTTTGACAAAGTGAAGTTGAAAGCGGGCGGTGCAGACGTGACGCCAGTGCACTATTTCTTGGCGACACTGGAGTGAGAAGGCCATGATTAACGACAAAGAAAATCTCCGCTGGACAACGCAGAACAGTAGAGTGGGGAGAGTCATCAAGACAAATTAATTAATTACTGCCGAATGTAGTATTTAAATGGAACGAGACTTACACCCAGAGACTTCTATTCGAAGAGAGGTAATTTAGGAGTATTTGCACACCTAAATTAAAGCCTGTATGTGTTTATGAGCATATTCACACACGTACTGCGGAGGGGCATCGGTCAGTCTCGTAGCAAGAGGGGATTTACCTCGATGTAGCGTCACCAAGCCATGAAGGAAAGCAATTAATTTTAATTAATTGAACGAAGGAATTGCCAGCACGCAAGTGAATCTGGAACCTACATGAATAGTCGAGCAAGAATCACGCTTTACCTTGTCAGTAAACGCGTTATTTAAGAAATGAACCGCTCCTGAAATTCAAGAGGACTACTTTTCGTCAGAAACCTTTGGATGGAAGAAGGAGGAGAAGAGAGTCAGTTCTTCTTGACTCAACGGGAGGAACGACATGCTGCTCGACCACGCGGGAAAAGTGCGCGAAATGTATAAGTAGTTATGTTCAGTATCTTTGTGATGAACAATGAAAGGGGCATTATGCAGCATAATACAAGTAATTCTGCATTAATATTATAACCAGTCTACAGCAGACATATAAGCAGCCAGTATACGCGACAAATAATCAGTGCAGCGTAGAAATATTGCAGTATGATTTTTATAGGCAATGAACTTATCCACAGGGAGTGTTACGATATTTAAAGTATCACATTTAATTTTAACGAACACTACAGATTACGGGAACCTGGAACGCATCACAAGTATTTGTGATTTATGATTGAGCAACACTGCGAGATAGAAGATGGAAGTGTAAGAGACGGGAGATGAGCACACATACGCGAGGTAGAATTTCGGAGGAGACAGGCGGTTGTCAGAATTGGGCTGCGTCGCATCTCTGAAGTCAGGCAGTAGTGGAAGGCCAAGTAAGGCTCCGTGTGTAAATTATTTGTAAAGTTATGTTAAAAGGGATCATTAAAAGTGATTATGTTTGTGTTAAAATAATGTATAGTGTTTTAAAGTGTAAAATGCCGGTATTGCAAGATATAATTACCATGTGCAAACCATATTCAATGTTTCGTATGGAAAGTGTCATGATGGCTTAGAAGTAAGCAGAATGGTGGGCGAATTGCTGTCAAGTTGGACTAACCCAGCAAAAATGAAAATGAGTTCCATCCAAATATGTTGATATGATTTTATAGCTCACCATACAATATAATATCATTTCCTCAAATATTAAGAATTAGCAGTCATTTGTATACGAACTCACATCCCTCGTATTTTTATAAATATATGGCTTTGAAGATGATAAACTTACGACCATTTAGGCGTTAGATGTTGATGAAAGTAACGGTAACGTTAAATAATAATAATAATAATAATAATCTGCGGTCGGTGTCAATGATACATGTAGAAATCGGCATAATGATGCCTATAGAACGTGAAAATTGTGTCATATCCATTGAAAGAGTACTGTGTTATTGTGGAAAGTGAGAAAGAGCGATATAATAGCGAGTTAAAGGGAGTTTTTCAGTGTCATTGAAATGTTAAATAAATATTAAATAATGTTAAATGCTAAATGGTTGTATTTGAGAGCCATTAAGGTAGTTAATGTGTAGTGCCAGTAAAATTAATACTTGTTTTAGAGCTACGTAAAGCCTTGGTTTATAAGTAAATTTATGGAGGACATGAGTGCTTTGTATGAATTGAGTCATCTGAAAGAAATGTTGTTTTAGCCGCTACCAGCGAGCATGTAACGTAGAATCAAGAGATTTGCGTCAATAAATGCAGGGACCATCCAGAATAGTTCGCGCGTTGATGAATCTAGTAGGCCAATCTTCGAATCTACGATGTGGTATCGCCTCAGAGCATACATGTGTATTCGCAACAGAGTTGGGGCAGAGGCTGTCTGTATCCCACTGTTAGCAGAGTCGTCGCTGCCAGGGAAAACAATTAGACACCCTAGGTAAGCCAGTATAATAATTGATCGACCCACAGAGGTAAGACAGAATTCTTCGAGTAGGAAACAGTTGATTTCCTCTATAGATATCCGTGCCCGTACAGCGAGAAAACAGTTTGAAACTTGGCTGGTACGCGTACAGAGCAACTGATTACGTGCATAGAACGGCGAAACTATTCGTGATCCATCCCTCGCTATGAATACTAATTAGGAGCCGAAATGAGCCAATTAGATACCCTAAGTGGAGGTGTTAAATACTTGGATCGTCTCAATTCGTAATGACACAATCCAATCAGGTACCTCTAGGAGGGCTGCACCACTGGTGAGCACATGGCCAAGTTTATTTACTTGCAGAAAGTCGGTCAGGAAGGCATATGGAGGCCACGGATCGGGTAGCCATCTTGAGGAGGGCGGTCCGTGACGAATCTTTTGTTCACACCGAGGAGAGTCAATTGACCGTATCCCCTATTCTTTTTCTTTTAAGGTTGTACGGTACACTGAAAAATCTCGTTAACTCTGAAAGTAATTGAAATATGATTGATATTATGGTATCAAATGAATTATATGCACTGTATCCATGTGTATAGAATGTTGGATCGAAGTAATCGGATAAGATTTGGCCAAGTTATTGTCTGAGGACAACTTAACTCCACCAAATAAATAGACGCATTTTTGTAAACAGTACCGTAATTACCCAGTTTATGCTAATTTATTCAGATGGGTAGCGTAATTTAACGATATGACACTTTTGTAATGATAATAATGTCATGACCAGACCCAGATGATTGTTGTATGGTGAAGCTAAGATTAAATAACTATGTGTATTTTGGAGGGATAGGTATATCACTTCAGCGTTTGAAATTTATGGGAAAAGGAAAACGGTGTGCGCAGAAAGGAAAAGCAACGCTTGTTAAGCAAGGAACAAGCGAATGAAATCAATAACATTCAAGGTAAATGTTCCGTTTCAAAACGGACAAGTATTTTAATAATTGCACATAATGATTATTCTGTTGTAATTTTGTGTTCATTGTTGTGTTGTGATATGCAAATTTTAATGTAAATTGTGCTAAGTGAAATACACTACGAACACTCGTCAATGTCGAAGAGTACCAGTATTAGGATATCTAGGATAGATGTGGGTGAGGAAGAGCGCCAAACTTTATGAGAAAAGACTCACATATGATTTTGATTTTTTTGTTGTTGTGGGAAGTAATTGTAATATTTTTGTGTTTTGTGTTATGTATTGCCATGAGTTAATACCATTAAATATATATTTAGGAATTAGTTGTTTCTTTCAAGTAGAGTAGTTACCTGACAGACTCAAATCCTGAACATGTGGTCGTATAGTGGGTTGAAGCCCCATGCCTCGAAAGACCATTGACTAGCTGGGATACGAAGTCATGTTCCATATGATGACGCAAGGGTACATGGAGGACATGTTATTGTACCAGGATTGAGTCATGGGTACTACTAAACGTCGGCCAAGGTATTAAATTGTAGAGACAAGAATAGCAGCAAAGTTAAAGTATATTACGAAAGGCTGCGTCCCATATTTGATAAGCTTACACGTTCGAAATAAATTTTGATAACCCTCCTTGAGACATTCTTAAATGTAAACTCAGTAGTAATGATCCCTTCACATTATCACGTCGCCCGTGAGTAGGGCAAAGCATGGTAAACCCTTAAACATTATCCTGGCATGGCCCAAGGTGGGGCATTCGGCAATAAAAGCCACTCCCTGGACGGTTTTTGCTAATAATTGTAAGCGTGGCCAATGTCTTGCATTGGGGCAGCCATCGTCGTAAACATTATCATGGCGCCCAGATGAACGTGTGTCTTATGGGATTCAGAAAATCCCATAATAATAGTATGGTTTCCATGGGGGAAAACTATAATAGTATCTTTTTCTTCAGTCTGTGTTTGAGTGATTGTGAGTCTTTTTAGGTTATACTCAGACATTAGACACTGTTGTCAGACGAATGAATGTACAAACGGGTACGCATGTCTAAACCCATTTCATAAGTGTTCACAGCACTGTGCTAAAATGAATGTTGTTGTTTTTGCGTCATCGGAATTCTTTTCCCAATATAACGCACCAACATGTACAGCACAGGCCCATCTATATCTCAAATAAGAAATACAGGATGGCTGGTACTGAGGGGATACTTAAATGTATCGCAGAGCTGAAGGAACAGTTTGATGCTACTCATGCTAAAAGTAGGTAAGGTGCTCAGGAATTTCAAGATGAAATAACGGGTAGAATAGAGGCTAACCAAAATTCAATGACCCAGAGGTTGGCTACAGTAAATACTCAGAGAATAATTTATTAGAGGTCAATAAAAAATTGATGATGTTAAAGAATCTATTAAACAAGAGGTAACTGAAATATTGTTAGCGTGGTTTCGGAGATGCAAGCAAATAATGACCAACGCTTTGAGTCAATAGAAGTAAAGCTGGAGAATAATCTGCAAGTGTGCAGAGACTCGCAGCCTGAAATCAACGATAGATTAAACGATATGTCCGTAGAGCTCAAAGATATTCAGAATCAAAACGAAGCGAACACTAAGCGGCAGGAAAAGCAATTTAATACGTTCACTCAGACCGTTGATCAAAGGCTTGAAGATAGTGAAGACAAATGGGACAAGCTTATGGCAGGCTACGAAAAAGCAGTAGATGAAGAATTAAGGAAGCAGGATCAGAATATCCTTGACCAATATAAGAAGATCAGTGAAATAAAAACTTCCGCTAAAGAAAATAAGGGAAAAATTGTGAACATGAAGACGCAGGTTGGGAAAGTCCAAAAAGAGTTAGAACAAACCCAGAACGATCTAGCAGTCATTCACAAAAGGCAAGATGAGGACCAGGGAGAAATTACCAAAATAAGGACCCACATCTCCAATACGCACGGTCACATCCAAAAAGAATTCACAGGCTTACGAGAAGAATTGGAAGTTCGAGAGGGCTTGAAAAATGAAGTCAGTGATAAAACGCTTGCCGAGGTAAAACAAGGTTTAGCTGGGGAAATCTCTCATATAAAAGAGAGCCTTAAAGATGACAAAGAGAAAATATTTTCTATGGCAGAGGAAAATCGAGATCGCCTAAAGAAAATAGAACAAGAAGTATTAGCTCGCTTAGAAAGAGCTGAAAATAGGCACAGCCAAATAGAAACGAGGATGATCGCACACGAGGTATCCATATTGCGAAATCCTAGATCCAATGAAGGAAGCGTGGATGAAAATAGGAGAAATAGATGGGCAGATTTAGAGGTACAGCCCAATCCAAGAAATACAGCCATGCCAAGTGACAGCCCGTGTATCACACCTGGTATACACAAATTGCTACGTCCACACCGCATGAAAATGCTGTACAAAATCAAATAGTCACTGTTATAAGGGCTAATGACGAGAAACCGAGAAAGTATTCTGGGAGTAACTCAAACATGACACCCAAGTACTGGCTCAAAGAGGTTTCCGAATATTTAAATGACACAAAGGTACCGCCAGAGCGAAGATTAAGAGCTATCGAAAAACTTACTGAAGGTGAATGTGCCTTATCGTTCAGAAGTTTTCGTTACACGTTTGACACGGTAGAAGAGTTTCGCCAGGCATTTTTAAAGGGATACTGGGATCCGAGCATCCAGCAGAATCTAAGATTGGATCTGTACTCCAGACGTTATAGTACAAATAATCCAACGAAATATGCTGATTTTTTATAGCACAATTATGCCGTTTCAGAGAGCTTGATGAAGCCCCTAGAGAATCAGATGTGTAGCGATAGCCAAACAGTTACCATATGATGTCCAAAGACAATTAATCTCTGCAAACGCCAAGACAGCGACTGAGATGGAGGAGGTACTTAGACAACTCGATCTTACCACAACGCAGCAGATAAGGCAGAGTCGAAACACGGAACAAGTCCACATGACTAGTCCACAAACCGATCCGACTAGGGTGCAGAGCAAAAATAAATCCACTAGCACAGAAACTGTAAAGTCAGACTGGCAACGTGAAGAAAGGGAAAACCAGAATTGGAGGCCAGCTTACAGAGGAAGATCGAACCGTGGACACCGAGGAAGAAAACCTTGGAATCAGCGCGATACAAGGAGTCAACAGCCTGATAACAGAATAAATTATGGCTGAGATGGGAGTAACCAACAATGGAGACCCCAAGAACCGAGTCGCGGGTTTGACGAAGAAGCAGAGGAACGATACCACGCCTCATTAAGGTATATGGAAGAGCGTGGAGATGACAACAGAAAATCGCAGGTTCATTGGGATGAAGCGATTAAAAATAGGTCACCCGACATCTATAAGAATGATGACGGAGCGAAGAGTCTGGAGGTTCAACAGAACGAAGTCAGACAGAGGAACTCTGGAAGAAACGGAGCAATAAGAAAACCCAGCCAATTATGACCCAGAGAGCAGGAAATACCCGAAAGACAATGCAAATTTCACAAACCCCATGTAATTATAAGATATTTGCAAAATAATGCTTACAGAATCAAAAATGAAGAGACAGGCAAGGAAGTTGTAGTAAATGCCGCCAATCTCAAACTATATAATTCACCGGAAGAGTATGAAACCACAGAAGAAGAATCCATGCACACCTTAGTGGACGGGGAATCATTATGTATGCACGCAGAGAGTCTACAGAGAGACCCACACCAGTCTGAAAGGAAACAAGACAGCCAGCTTGTCGACTCAAAGGGAACGAGGAAAGAATGCAGCTGTCAACTGAGAGAGTTTTACAACCAGTTGAGGGAAGCAGCAGGCGAACTCCGAGCAATGAATGAGGCTCTGAGGAAAGAGAATGTTGAAATGCGAGACGGTAGGCAGACCCGAAGGGAGGGGGAGCGAGACGACCCACTGCCCAGGAGCACTGACAGCCTAATGTAAACATTGCCTGCAAGGTCGATGCAGTCAGAACGAGGCTTGAAAGAATTCACTTATAAAATGAATTATTCAAACTTAGCTGGGGGAAGATGTACCCAATTGGACACGGCTGACTGGCATCGAACCGGGGTCTTTATAAAGGAAAGATCAGGTCCACGTTTTTTCTAAGAATCGAACCATTGATCTCTGAGGGGGAACAGCCACAGTGAACCCGAGAAACAATGAGATAATGACAGTATATAATAATAATAGCTTAGGTCCACGTCCAGAACGGAATTTTATGCAATAAAAGTTGGAATATTGGGTAAAACGCAAGGCAGCATACGTATATGTTAGCGAGAGCTACAGAAACAGAACCAACTTGACATTTTGACAAAGTGAAGTTGAAAGTGGGTGGTGCAGACGTGACGCCAGTGCACTATTTCTTGGCGACACTGGAGTGAGAAGGCCGTGATTAACGACAAAGAAAATCTCCGCTGGACAACGCAGAACAGTTGAGTGGGGAGAGTCCTCAAGACAAATTAATTAATTACTACCGAATGGAGCATTCGAATGGAACGAGACTTACACCCAGAGACTTCTATTCGAAGAGAGGTAATTTAGGAGTATTTGCACACCTAAATTAAAGCCTGTATGTGTTTATGAGCATATTCACACACGTACTGCGGAGGGGCATCGGTCAGTCTCGTAGCAAGAGGGGATTTACCTCGATGTAGCGTCACCAAGCCATGAAGGAAAGCAATTAATTTTAATTAATTGAACGAAGGAATTGCCAGCACGCAAGTGAATCTGGAACCTACATGAATAGACGAGCAAGAATCACGCTTTACCTTGTCAGTAAACGCGTTATTTAAGAAATGAACCGCTCCTGAAATTCAAGAGGACTACTTTTCGTCAGAAACCTTTGGATGGAAGAAGGAGGAGAAGAGAGTCAGTTCTTCTTGACTCAACGTGAGGAACGACATGCTGCTCGACCACGCGGGAAAAGTGCGCGAAATGTATAAGTAGTTATGTTCAGTATCTTTGTGATGAACAATGAAAGGCGCATTATGCAGCATAATACAAGTAATTCTGCATCAATATTATAACCAGTCTACAGCAGACATATAAGAAGGCAGTATACGCGACTAATAATCAGTGCAGCGTAGAAATATTGCAGTATGATTTTTATAGGCAATGAACTTATCCACAGGGAGTGTTACGATATTTAAAGTATCACATATAATTGTAACGAACACTACAGATTACGGGAACCTGGAAGGCATCACAAGTATTTGTGATTTATGATTGAGCAACACTGCGAGATAGAGGATAGAAGTGTTAGAAACGGGAGATGAGCACACATACGTGAGGTAGACTTTCGGAGGAGACAGGTGGTTGTCAGAATTGGGCTGCGTCGCATCTCTGAAGTCAGGCAGTAGTGGAAGGCCAAGCAAGGCTCCGTGTGTAAATTATTTGTAAATTTATGTTAAAGGGGATCGTTAAAAGTGATTATGTTTGTGTGTTAAAATAATTTATAGTGTTTTAAAGTGTAAAATGCCGGTATTGCAAGATATAATTACCATGTGCAAACCATATTCAATGTTTCGTATGGACAGTGTCATGATGGCTTAGAAGTAAGCAGAATGGTGGGCGAATTGCTGTCATGTTGGACTAACCCAGCAAAAATGAAGGTGAGTACCATCCAAATATGTTAATATGATTTAATAGCTCACCATACAACATATCATTTCCTCAAATATTAAGAATTAGCAGTCATTTGTATACGAGCTCACATCCCTCGTATCTTTATAAATATATGGCTTTGAGGATGATAAACTTACGACCATTTAGGCGTAAGATGTTGATGAAAGTAACGGTAACGTTAAATAATAATAATAATAATTATAATAAGAATAATAATCTGAGAACTCCGCTATACCGGTCGCAAGCCCGGGGCCTCTTCTTGCAAGAGTCGAGGAAGGAGGAGCGGGAGGAGTAACAACCTCATTAAAAAACCGGGGTTCAGCTGGCCCGGCTGATAGCACACTGTAAGGGCCCCTGCCTAGGGTACAAGTGAAAACTGGACAACGGCTTCTGAGGCGGATGAAGATGGTTGGCATCATCTCAACGGTAAGGAAGGCGGAAGAACCAATATGGGGAAGATTGGTCTCCTCTGCCTTGGAAGGCAACCAATCTACTGGAGACAACCCTAATTCAAACCTACTGGAGCTCACAACCTCGGTAGTAACTTGATCAGGGGGTTAAACTTCTGATCCCCCTAACCAATCTTCAACTAAAGCATGGAAAGTAAACGCACGGAATTAACCACCCCAGGTGGTATCAAATCCACCTCCACTGTCGGCGGTGTTAGTGGGCCTTTGGAGTCTGGGGAGCCCACACCAACATGCTTTAAGGACGGGTCGGAGCGTCCTGGAACCACTAACAACAAGATCAGACATAAACAACAGAACTACTTCGCCACACTGAACATCAACTCCCTACTTAAGATAGGCAAACTGAAGCATTTAACAGACACTTTGACTAATCACAAGATACTGCTCACAGCAATACAGGAAACCAGATATATTGATGAACATGCCTTTGACTCCCAGGGCTACCGTATTTTAAAAGGTAAGGTAGGACGTAGGAGAATGAAGAACGTACCACACCTGGGGACTGGTTTTATTGTAAGCCATAAGATACTGGATTCAGTTATGGACTTCAGCTCACTCAATAGTCGAGTGTCTTTAATAACCTTCCGGTGCACAAACAAGGTCTACACTGTAGTAAATGTCCAAGCACCCATCAATGAGGACAATAAGCGCAACCCTGAGAATACTGACAAGTTTTGGAAAGAACTAGAGGACATCTTATGCAAGGTCCCAGAGCGTCATACAATCATCTTACTCGGTGACTTCAACACCCAGCTAGGGAAAGAACGCAAGTACAGAGACATTGTGGGAGATATCACGGCCCACACAAGGACAAATAGGAATGGAGAGCGCCTAGTAGGACTTGTAAGGCCTTCAACTTGGTACTGAAGTTAACGACTTTCAAGAGACTGCCAAGAAAGCAAAAGACCTGGACATCACCTAACTGTCTCTTGGGAGAATTCCAAATAGGCCATGTTGACATCTCAAAGAAGTCCCATAGAGAGATAAAGAATGATCGAGTGTTAAGAGGAGCAAATTTGGACTCCGACCACTATCTCTCCAAGGTCAAGCTAAGATTTCTACCTCGGAATACTAAAAAAACAAAGTCACACAAACCTACTAAGTTTGATTTAGAAAAACTTTCAAATTGCAACCAGTTCACGGAGAAAATGGAAACCCTGGAATGTAAAACCTGGGGTGAAGTGAGGGAGAACCTAGTGAAAGTTGCCACGGAGATTGCGCCATTACTGAAGCAGAAGAAGCATGCCTGGTGGACGACTACCTGTGATGAAGCGGTGACACAGAGACAAGCAGCCTGGCTTAAGTGGAACTCACAGAAGACACAAAACAACAGGGATAAGTTCATAGAGCAACGAAAGTTAACTGCCAGGATCATCCGACAAGTAAAACGGCAGTTCACAAAGGACCAACTGACTCAGTTGGATGACGATTTCAAGAAGAACAACACCAGAAATTTCTACAGAGGCTTAAAACGGAACCTCGGCCGTTATAATCCTCCCAGCCTCCACTTCAGAGGGCCGGATGGACAGATAGCCTATAATGATATGGACAATTGCCACCTTCTGGCCAAGTACTTCGAGAATCTCCTTAACTGTGAATCACCTGACACATTCTTCACTTATCAAGACACCATCAGGCAACCAAACTCTCAACCACCAACCAAAGAAGAAGAGATAAGACATCTTCAAGTCCATGAAAAACAACAAAGCATCAGGTGAAGACTCAATTGTTGCGGAACTATGGAAACAAGCTGGGAATAGGACTATAGGCAAGTTGACAGAAATCTTCCATGACATTTGGGAGACTGAAACATTGCCTAGTGACTGGACCTCTGCTTTGATTCATCCCCTACATAAAAAAGGAGACTTGACTGACATCAACAACTATCGAGGAATCTCGTTAGTACCTGTGACATACATGATCTTTTCTAAGGCCTTATTAAACAGAACCCCAGCTAGACCCTCGACTAGGAGAATACCAGGCAGGATTTAGAAACGGACGCTCTTGTACGGAACAGATACTGAACTTGAAATCAGTGCTACGGCAAGCAAAAATGGCTAGTGAGAAATATGTCATCTTTTTTGTTGATTTTAAGAAGGCGTATGATTCGGTTGACAGACCTACGCTCATGAAGATCCTGCAAGAACTAGGACTAGACGAGAAGACACATAACCTTTTCCAACAGACTTTAAAGAACACCATGTCACGATTGAAGTTCAGAGGAGCCCTCTATGAAAGTTTTGAAATTAAGTCAGGAGTAAGACAGGGAAACGGTCTCTCACCTCTCCTCTATAACTGTGCCCTGGAAAAGGTGATAAGGGAGTGGCGAAAGGAGCTAACTAGTCAGGGGGTACCAAGTGGTATCACTTTGGGACACAAGTGCAATGGGCTCAGTGTTGATTGCCTGGCATTTGCCGACGACCTGGCACTTCTATCTCATTCAATCAAAACGTCTGTGAAACAACTTAATGTTCTCACGCAACAAGCAGCTAATGTAGGACTATATGTGTCACTTGAAAAAACACAGTACTTCACAAACATCAGTGAATCTCCTTGTACACTGCATTTGGACCAGGGAGAGATCAAGAAAACTGACAGATATAAGTACCTAGGAGAATGGCTTGAACCGAATCTCTCGGAAGTAAGGGCATTATCAACTCGAGTTAACAAGTTAGAAATGGCTTATCAACTAACCAAGAACACATATAATAAGAAGTGTCTCTCCCGAAAGATTAAAATGAGACACTACCAGATAGTTATAAGTCCTGAAGCCTTATATGCTTCAGAATGTCTAGTATTCAACCGGAAGGGACTCACGGACAAACTCGAAGTACAGGAGAGAAAGATAATGAGGAAGATATTGGGACCTGTTAAGGAAGGTAATGAATACAGAAGGCGGCCTAATCAAGAGCTCTACACGTACTGTGAAAGAATCACGGATGTTGTTAGGAAACGACGTCTAGCATTTTATGGACACGTCAACAGGATGCATCCTACCAGGTTGACCAATCAGCTCCTCGGTTACTGGCAAAAGCGGAAGACCAAGTCACCATGGTTGTGGGAAGTGAGCACAGATCTGCAAGAACTTGGAG
Source organism: Meconema thalassinum (assembly GCA_946902985.2). Lineage (NCBI taxonomy): Eukaryota > Metazoa > Arthropoda > Insecta > Orthoptera > Tettigoniidae > Meconema > Meconema thalassinum. The sequence continues at coordinate 184,537,455 of OX336394.1, forward strand.
GGACGGAAAGAGTCTTAAAAGACCGGACATCTCTCAGGAAGATGCTTCAGCAATTGAGGTTCCAGGACAAACCGCCAAGAAAGAAAACAGGTGCCCTCTGGACCCAGGAGAGGAGGGAACAACACAGCCAGAGGATGCGTAACTACTGGGCAAACATCAAAGCCCACTCCAAATGTAACAGTTGAACGTCGTGGTCCATAGATGGCCTATTCGAAACAAGAAGAAGAAGAAGAATCTGAGGTCGGTGTCAATGATAAATGTATAAATTGGCATACTGATGCCTATAGAACGTGCAAATTGTGTCATATCCATTGAAAGAGTACTGTGTTATTGTGGAAAGTGAGAAAGAGATATAATAGCGAGATAAAGAGAGATTTACAGTGTCATTGAAATGTTAAATAAATATTAAATAATGTTAAATGCTACATGGTTGTATTTGAGAGCCATTAAGGTAGTTAATGTGAAGTGCTAGTAAAATTAATACTTGTTTTAGAGCTACGTAAAGCCTTGGTTTATAAGTAAATGTATGGAGGACATGAGTGCTTTATGAATTGAGTCATCTGAAAGAAATGTTGTTTTAGCCGCTACCAGCGAGCATGTAACGTAGAATCAAGAGATTTGCGTCAATAATTGCAGGGACCATCCAGAATAGTTAGCGCGTTGATGAATCTAGTAGGCCAATCTTCGAATCTACGATGTGGTATCGCCTCAGAGCATACATGTGTATTCGCAACCGAGTTGGGGCAGAGGCTGTCTGCAACCCACTGTTAGCAGAGTCGTCGCTGCCAGGGAAAACAATTAGACACCCTAGGTAAGCCAGTATAATAATTGATCTACCCATAGAGGTAAGACAGAATTCTTCGAGTAGGAAACAGTTGATTTCCTCTATAGATATTCGTGCCCGTACAGCGAGAAAACAGTTTGAAACTCGGCTGGTACGCGTACAGAGCCACTGATTACGTCCATAGAACGGCGAAACTATTCGTGATCCATCCCTCGCTATGAATACTAGTTAGGAGCCGAAATGAGCCCATTAGATACCCTAAGTGTAGGTGTTAAATACTTGGATCGACTCAATTCGTAATGACACAATCCAATCAGGTACCTCTAGGAGGGCTGCACCACTGGGTGAGCACATGGCCAAGTTTATTTACTTGCAGAAAGTCGGTCAGGAAGGCATATGGAGGCCACGGATCGGGTAGCCATCTTGAGGAGGGCGGTCCGTGACGAATCTTATGTTCACATCGAGGAGAGTCAATTGACCGGATCCCCTATTCTTTTTCTTTTAAGGTTGTACGGTACACTGAAAAATCTCGTTAACTCTGAAAGTAATTGAAATATGATTGATATTATGGTATCAAATGAATTACATGCACTGTATCCATGTGTATAGAATGTTGGATCGAAGTAATTGGATAAGATTTGGCCAAGTTATAGACCTCGTGCGCGCCTACTGTGCTGCGCTCTGGTGACAAATCTATTGTTGGTGGGGATGACGCAGCTCACTACTGTGTGGTATCGCTTGAAGGAAAGGAATGTTCAGTTTGTCGCTATGGAAGCGAGTGTTACAAAGAGTCGAAAAAACTGTTGTGTGGTTGGTTGCAATTACACGTACAGAAACAGTCCTCCCAGTACTAGATTTTTTAGTTTTCCTAATGATAAACAGCATATAATCAGAAAGAAAGCTTGGATTACAGCAGTGAGGCGAGAGACTGTTGACAGGAAACCATGGGCTCCCAGTAAAAATGCACGTATTTGTAGTCGTTATTTTTAGCCTACTTTCGATTTTTGCAAAAAATGAAAGTAGACTTATGAGATCAACACAGGGCGAAAAATGTGTGTCTGTCTGTGTGTGTGTATGTGTGTGTGTGAGTCTGTGTGTGTGTGTGTATGTGTGTGTGTGAGTCTGTGTGTGTGTGTGTGTGTGTGTGTGTGTGTGTGAGTGTGTGTGTGTCTGTGTGTGTGAGTGTGTGTACTCTGAATGTCTGTCCCCCCCTATCAATTCGAACACGGTGAAACCGAATTGAACGAAATTTGGTACAGAGGTAGCACTAGTAAAGGACACCTCAGTGTCATACTTTATATCGCCGCCATCTTTACCAAAACAGAATGGCGGCCACTCAAATGTTCAAAACGTAAAATCAAATTACGGCTAAACTAATCATCCGATCTCTACCAAATTTGGTGACAACATACCTTTATATAGGACGCGTCTTTCACCCAAAATTCAAGGTCATCGGCCATGCCATTTCAGGATGGCGGCCGTGTGAATTATGCAACCATTTTAATAAATACGAGTAGCTTAAGACCCACCAATTCCGATTATCGAGCCTAGGGGAGTTTAAGCTATCCTGAAGGACGTGATCCGTTATTTATTATAATTTAATATTATAATATTATACAGTATGAGTGGCTTAAAAGAGCTGAGCCGTTTGTGTCACACGACAAGATGGCAGCTGTCCTCATGTGCCTGTCTTATATTTCAGTAGTTTTAGTATGTTGTATGTGATATACCGTACTGATACAATAATATAAACTTTGTATGAAATGATCTTTAATGAAGATGTACTGCAGTGAAGAAATCGTTTATTTAAAGTCATTATTTGCCAACAGTTTGTATCTAATATGTCAGTTAAGAACACCTGACGTCATGGATACGGTTAGCTCTGGGCTAGCATGTTAGTCTGACACGCAGTTGACTGGGGATCGAATACTGCTACAGTTAGGTTTTTTTTTCTTGAATTCTTTTACAAATGATGTGCACGAGCTTTTCCCACAGATACTGAATAAAATGTCATTTAGCTCAAAGGAGAGGATAAAGTATACACTCGTATATTAATAAAATCACAGTCCCAGCATCGCACATAAACAGAAGACATTAGAAAAAGGAGAATAGAAGAACTAGATACACGTTGTCATTAACCACAGCCTTCTTAATGCCTCTGTACGGTGCTGTCCTCTTGTGGGTTATGTGGGTAATATTGTTCCAAACATAACGCTGTGTAAATGCCTGAGCTGGCCTCCTGAAGTATGGCAATTTTGTAATACTGGTAGTTCAACTATTAGCCACGATCGCGCTCCGAATACCTTTAAACACTGTCAGCTGGATCGCCTCCCTCTTGGCTACTTTAAACTGCCTACTCATTCAACACCCATAGAACACTGCCATCGTAGTACATTACGATGGCAGTGCATAGGCGTACAAGATAAAGATTAATTCACTGATAGGTCGCAGCACCACCTACTGTGATTGGGGCGGAAGATGATTGGGGCGGAAGATTCTTAATTTTGCAGGCTGGCTTAATATAGAGATTAACGGACGTGAATGCATTACAATAAGTTAGTAGTTTTGTTATTCAATCATCATAAAGTATATAATATTGATCTTGACACTTACTGGCTTATTATCAATATAAAAGAAAACAAACAATACATTGTGGTTGGGGTGATTGTTTTAGGGATGAGGACAAAGAGTCATAAAGATACCCATACATTTAGGAGAAAGTAGGCTATATGTTCTTTGCTGAACATCTTGTTTTAACTTGTGATGTGTGACAAAGGATTTCCGCAGATTGAGACGTGCCTTGAAGATAAAACGCTGTAATGGTGATGCCTCCTTTTGCTTATAATCCTCAATTTTCAGCTGAGGAAATTAAAACAACATATGACAGCGTCAGTTAGAATCCATGTTGAAAGAAGTATTCACAGAATGAAAGTTTTTAAAATACTGTGCAGCAAAATAACTACGGATTTATTACCTCATATAGCTAAGATTCTTTTGGTTGGTTGGTTCTTAAGTTTAGGGGCTGCGACGACGCAGTCATGTACCCCCGTGTACTTTGGGTGTGTGTAGAATCTGTCTGATAACCTGTGTTAATTGTGATGACTGTATTAGTGTGTGTTATATGTTTTTTTTTTAAATTTAAATACTGCAACTTAGAATTTTTCAAATAGTTCCTACTTTTGCCGCCAAGTGCTATCGTCAACGACTACTAGGCCAAGTTCAGAACTTAGCTACTAGACGCCACCGTAGTCGGCTCTTGGCAACGAACGTAGAAACCTAAGAGCGTTGTTTACATTCTTAACCTATCCAATTTAGCTTCCCACAGGTGCAATTAGTGGAAAGTTCTTTAACATGCCATAAATCTATGACATGGGACCGCCAGCTTGACTTTCCCTCAAAGGAAGGCATACTGAGGGATTTTTAACGCTCTTAAAAAATTCGACGGCTTTGGCCGGGTTTGAACCCGCTATCTTGGGCATGCTACCGACTACGCCACCGAAGCCGCCTAGTTAAGATACTTCATGTTATTGGAGTTTTGGTGAACTTATGTGCTCCTATCTTCAAATCGTAAAGTAACCTGATACTTTCCCTCAGCCGAGCGAGATCCTGAATGGCATGCCAGCAACCTCCTTACCCTAGTCTCCTACGGTCAAGATCAGACAGTGAGAACTTAAAATAGAACCGGTACCGTGCATACGTTATTCAATTTATTAATCATACAATCGACATACAGTATATTGAGAAACCAATTCTATATTGTATTACACCATGCTTATACTATTGATGATTGTTATACATAATGTATTTACACCTTCACAACTTGTTACTAATATACTGTATGAATTGTAGAAAAGATTGACATGGACAAGATCACGCTGATATGCCGTTACTCTGATTGAAAATTAATGATAGATAGTGTTAAAAAAAACTCTGCACTGTTGGAATAACACTTGAAAGAAATTTCTCATTTCTTAGAATTTTGACTTTCACACTGCCCTTGGAAGATTATATAAACAGGTTACATACATTTAAATTTGAAATGTACATTGATACCTGTACCTGTGTGTAATATACATGGTTCTCCTTTTAATTTTACTTCCCCATCTATATATAATACGCTAAGGTGTATGTTTCACAAAACTCAAGCTCCTAAACCAGAGGGAGTTAGAAGGTGTGGTTTGTACCAAAATCTTCCAAATCGTCTCAATAGTACAGGAAAAATATTGCATTTCTTGAAAAATCAACGGAAATATATTTATTTGTTTATAAAGTGCTCTTGAACAAATAATCAAGACGATAGCCCCTGGCAGAACTGTGTCGCGTACAGCCCACATAGCACATGCGACGGGCGGATAGTATGTACACATGGGGCGCACACAACCCATTATGCGAGAGACCTCGCACGGGTCCGCTAGTTATTATTAATGTACAAATAAGGGATCTTGCACAGTTTCCTTTCAATAACAGGTTTTTCCCGGCACGAATACAGACACTTTATCTCGTGAAGAGATGGAACCCCTTCTTGATGATCCCGCAGAGCAATCCCGTCTGGACTGCAGCAGAGCCATGGTTGTTCATGTTTTACAAGCAAGCCTACCTGCCTTACGGAACATTGGAACAATGCACAGATTTCCATTAACGCATTCGTTTCATCATCCCTTTCATACCTAACTGCAGGAGTATTTATGTCTTGGGAGTTATGAATTACAGACGCTAGTTTTTGGTAATCCCCACTTTGTAATGTTATGATCCTGTGCATATGGTGGAAATTCGAATCAATCTCTGCAGAAACCACAAGTGACATCGAGACTGTGCCATTGACCTAAATGCAATTTCATATTTTTTCTAAATATTGATTTTTACTTTGTCTCAAAAAAATCTCAACACTTCACTAGACAACATATCTTCATATTCTTTTTTCACTAGCACTAGCGTAGCACCGCCCTTGTGAGTGATTTCATAGCACCAGGGGCGGATCTAGGGGAGGGCGAGGAGGGCGACCGCCCAGGATGTTTTAAAATTTAATTTATTAATTGATTAATTGATTAATATATTATACTATGACCTCCCGTGACCGTTTAGCAAGTTTAGATTTAGAGAAGACTTCAGCCGGGAAAAAAGTAATATTTTAATATTCCATAGTTTACATAATCTTCTTCAAGGGGACTTAAAGGTTTCTTTCATATTATTAAAAAAATGTACTGTAGTGTATTCAAAATAGTGTAACTATTCTTTATTTTATTATTATTACCAAACTATTTTCCATTTGATTTCATATTTTTTTTAAATTTCTATCATATCGCCCAGGGCCCCGCAAGGCCTGGATCCGCCACTGCATAGCACTGATATGGTACTTGAGATTGGTTGTCAAATCCATGGAAGCACTGAGTCATAGACGCTTTCTCAGCTAGTCCTACAGCATTATCCACGACGTGGTCTAATTTAAGTACGGTACTTATGGAAGACGACTCTCCTTCGCATTCCACGCCTAAAACTCCCGTTAATACGCAATAGACGGGCATATAGTTCTTCTTTCCTGAAATATTCGTCATTTCCCCTTTCTGGCATGCAGTAAACTGGTCGCTTAGTTGTTTTCTTGTCTATCATTTGCCTTATGCCTTCACCTTTAGTGTATCTTACGGGAACATTCCTAGGTTTCTCCCACCGCTGCAGAGAGGAAGTACTAGAATTGTCTCTTTCTGTGTTAAAATAATAACACAACGCAGCAATAGCTTACAGCATTGGGAGAGGTCGACTTTGCACTGGCATTCAGCGGATTGATGATTTCTTTCGCGATCGATCTGAAAAGGAACACGAATTATAAAGTCATTTGACGGGCATGATAGCCTAGTGGCTTACCCATGAAAATTTAAGACATAAACTAATGATGATTGGGCCTATTGATAAAAAGTTTTCATAAGTGTCATAAGAAATACCGTATATAATATGTTAATTCGTACTTGAAGTTTGACAGCATACAGTGGTTGATTTATGTTCGTTTCTCTCAAACATACGCGGGCAGTTTCCCCTCCCAATGTTTCTCTCACTTTGAGTACATGGCAACTCTCATTGAGCTTTGCACCTTTCTTCATGGTGGAAGGTCTGAAATAAGTCTGAGTCCACTGTATCCTTTCAAAACCAACACAAACCTCAACAGAGCACGACATCGGAACGGTAAATAAGCATAGACTCAAGGCAATTGCGTCAGTCAGTCATCCTACGTGTTGCACAAGAATCCGCTAGGGGCGCCAGCGGTCAAAATCCAGCGAGGCGCACTAGGTCTATTGTCTGAGGACAACTTAACTCCACCAAATAAATAGATGCATTTTTGTAAAGAGTACCGTAATTACCCAGTTTATGCTAATTTATTCAGACGGGTAGCGTAATTTAACGATACGACACTTTTGTAATGATAATAATGACATGACCAGACCCAGATGATTGTTGTATGGTGAAGCTAAAATTAAATAACAATGTGTATTTTGGAGGGAAAGGTATATCACTTCAGCGTTTGAAATTTATGGGAAAAGGAAAACGATGTGCGCAGAAAGGAAAAGCAACGCTTGTTAAGCAAGGAACAAGCGAATGAAATCAATAACATTCAAGGTAAATGTTCCGTTTCAAAACGGACAAGTATTTTAATAATTGCACATAATGATTATTCTGTTGTAATTTTGTGTTCATTGTTGTGTTGTGATATGCAAATTTTAATGTAAATTGTGCTAAGTGAAAGACACTACGAACACTCGTCAATGTCGAAGAGTACCAGTATTAGGATATCTAGGATAGATGTGGGTGAGGAAGAGCGCCAAACTTTATGAGAAAAGACTCACATATAATTTTGATTTTTTTGTTGTTGTGGGAAGTAATTGTAATATATTTGTGTTTTGTGTTATGTTTCGCCATGAGTTAATACCATTAAATATATATTTAGGAATTTGTTGTTTCTTTCAAGTAGAGTAGTTACCTGACAGACTCAAATCCTGAACATGTGGTCGTACAGTGGGTTGAACGCCCCATGTCTCGAAAGTCCGTGGACTAGCTGGGATACGAACATATGTTCCATATGTTGACGCAAGTGTACAATATACTAGCACACGCTGTACCCGGAATGCTTTGCAATGCCAATCAAAGAAAGTGTTGGCGTTGTAATTTTCTTTCTTGAAGTGCTTTTGGATACACAATATATTTTTCAATTTCCGTTAACTGCCTCTAAACTATCGTGAAATGAATTTAAAATCTAGAAACATTCGTGGGAGCGTGCACAACAACTCACCAAAGTTTCATCGCAATCAGAATAATGGCATATGACGCATACGGGATTTTGTTTAAATGTTTCGTGCGCTGTCACTCATTTGTTGAATCTACTCGTGCTCTACCATCTGTGAAATGGATTTACCAAGTTAGAAAGCTTCACGCAAGTGTACACAAAAACTCAAAGTTCCCTCGCAATCAATGAATAGTATATGAACGCATACGGGATTTGGTTGAAACGCTTCGCGCGTTGTCACTCATTTGTTAATCTACTCGTGTGCTACCATTATTGTAAAATGGATTCACCAAGTTGAAGACCTTCCCTGGCATGTACACAGCAACTTATCAAAGTTTCATGGGAATCGGATGAATGGCATATGAACGCATACGGGATTTTGTTTTAACGATTCGCGTCCCGTCACTCATTTGTTGAATCCACTCATGCGCTACCTATTGTAAAATTGATTTACTAAGCCTGAAATCTTCCCCTTAGTGTACTCAATGATTCACCAAGGTTTCATAGCAATCGGATGAAGGGTGTATGAACGCATACGGGACATTGCTGAAACGATTCGCGCGCCGTCGCTCATTTGTTGAAATTACTCGTGCGCTACTTATTAAAAAATGGATTTAGTAAGCCAAAAACCTTTCCTGGAGTGTACACAACAATTCACCAAAGTTTCATCGCAATTGGATGAATGGTAACTTATTTGGACGCATACGGTACTTTGTTGAAACGATACACGTGCTGTCACTCATTTGTTGAATCTACTAATGCGCTACCGATTGTAAAATGAATTTATTATGCCAGAAACCTTCCTTATTGTGTACGCAACATCTCACCCAAGTTTCATCGTAATCAGACGAATGGTATTTGAACGCACACGGGACCTTGTTGAAACGCTTCGCGCGTCGTCGCTCATTGGTTGAATCAACTCGTGCGCAACCTTCTGTGAAATAGATTTACTAAGTTAGGTACCTTTACGTAAGTCTACACAACATCTTACCCAAGTTTCATTGCAATCGGATGAATGGTATTTGAACGCATACGGGACCTTGTTGAAACGCTTCGTGCGTCGTCGCTCATTTGTTGAATCTACTCGTGAGCAACGTCCCGTGAAATGGATTTACTAAGTTAGAAACTTTCACGTAAGTGTACAAAACTCATCAAAGTTTCATCGCAATCGATGAATGGTATATAAACTTATACGGGATTTTGTTGAAACGCTTCACGCGTCGTCACTCATTTGTTGAATCTTCTCGTGCACTACCTATTGTAAAATGGATTTACTACTGTAAGCCAGAAGCCTTCCCTGGAGTGTACACAACGTCTCATCCAAGTTTCATCGCTATCGGACAAATTGTATTTGAATGCATTCGAGAACTTGTTGAAACGCTTCGCGCGTCGTCGCCCATTTGTTGAATCTACTCGTGCGCTATCTATTGTAAAATGGATTTACTAAGCTAGAAGCCTTCCCTGGAGTGTACACAACGTCTCATCCAAGTTTCATCGCTATCGGACGAATGGTATTTGAACGCATACGGGACTTGGTTGAAACGCTTGGACACGGCCTGGTCTACCTGGATGTGGAGTGACGCCCATTTCGTTCTTCATCCTTCACACTCTGCCGTCCTTCACTGAACATACAACACTGGCAACAAACTATTTGACGAGACATGACTACATAACCATACACGCTCTGTAGGTGTTCACGGATGACTGCCATACTAGTTCCACGTGCCCATTCTTACCAGCTAACAGCTCGCACTTCCATTGGCGACCACGTTGTAAATACACGTCTGCCTGTCATCGTGAGTTGTACTCGAATTACATCGTGCACACCGGTCTGCTGCTCCTCTCTCTTCGTCAGCGTTCTTCGCATGCGTCATCCCCTCTCCCCTGACGCTCCTTCCGTCGTAGAACCATGCATGCGTGTGATTTTTTGTCACCTGGTGTACCATCTGCTCATGCAACAAAATGACGAAACTTACTTTCGGAACTACGGTACCCTTTATATTTTACTAGCAGAGGTACCTGCTCTTCGATCGGTTTTCGGTGTTAATAACCAGACGTTATCAATTGAGCTACTGTTGCAAAGGTTAGGGGCTTGTCATTCCCTCATATGTTTATCAGAACGAAGTTAGTTTTCTTTGTATATCACAGACACTGTTAATTTAACGGCCTTAAAATGCAGTTTTCGGAGACCCTTTATAGACTCCCTAGTTTTATATCACACATTGAGAAGCGCAACATATGCTTTGGTCGTCTTTCTAGGATAATATTCATTTCTCGTCTATTTTAGCATGTATTTTCAAAAGTTTTTCCCTATACCCACCCTTCTATGAGAAATACGGTGAAGAGTTTTATAAATGACGGGTGAATTGACTCATGGTTACAATACCTAATCTTACGATGCTCCAAGCACCCGAACATGAGTTATAGGCGTACATAAACATAAAGATATATCAACCACACAGTGTCAAACAAAATCATCTTTACGATGAGCCCGTTTGTCGACAAAAATATGATTAGTTAAAATGTGCTCTCAAACTAAATTCACATTACGTGTACTTCCTGACGTGGAAATATTATTGAAAACCTTATTGACGAAACGCAATATATGTCAAATAAAAACAGGCCCTCACCGTTGTGGAAAGTCCCCATCCCCAGGAAGACCCCTTTAATAAATTATAAAGGCTTGTGGGGTATGAAACCCCGCCAACCTGGGCCCAGTGTTTGGGAAGCCAGGCTCTGCCTGTCACAAGCCAGGACAAAGTGGTGAGTGATAGAGGAGTAACACCTCTTTAAAAACCCTCGGTCCAGCTGATCCGGCTGGTAGTACCTTGTAAGGGTCCCTTGCCAGGGTTACGGTGAAGTCCTCAACGGCATAGACAGTAGAGTAGATGGACTACGGAACAGTGTAGATGGCGGAAGAGGCAGCCCAGTACTCGGGATAAAGAGTAAAAGGTATATGTCCATATAATAGGCATATATCAGACACCGAACTTCTCCCGGGAAAAGGAGACCACCTTCTATCAAGTGCCAACGGTCTTTTAGGAGGGCGGATGAGTGGGTAGAAGAAAGGCACTCTCTTGCCCTTGGGGTGGGAAACTGCTCCTAAAGGCGGAAGAGCCGACAAATGGCCAACGGCATAGAATGGAGAAGGCAACGGGAAACCACTCCATTAAAGATCCGACTGGATATCCCAAGAATCAGCAGCTCATGATGGAAAGCTCTTTGGTTAAATTCTCCGGAGGTAAAATAGCTCCCCATTCGGATCTCCGGGCGGGGGCAAATAAACGAAATAATGGTATTATTAACAAACGCAAGAAACAGAAATGCGTAAGGAAAATAGGAACATGGAATGTTAACACATTATTAAAGGTGGGGAAGCTGGAAAACCTGAAAATAGAAATGAAGAGATTAAAAATAGATATTCTCGGTATTTCTGAAATGAGATGGCCTGGCACGGGTGACTTTTGGTCAGATGACTACAGAATAATCTACTCAGGGCCGGAAGACGGACCGCTCGGAAGAAATGGGGTAGGAGTGATTATGGAAAAATCCATGGGACTCAGAGTAGCGGGATATGTGCAGCATAGTGATAGGATAATTCTAGTCAAGATAAATACGGAGCCAAACAATACTGTTATAATTCAAACACATATGCCAAATACAAATGAAGATGACGAGGAAATTGAAAGAATGTATGAAGATCTAAATCACCTGATAGAAGGAACAAGAGCAGAAGCATGGCCGGCTCTACGGAAGGCCGCGGCGAGCGAAAATTGGCAACCTCGCCGTGAATGGCCAGTCTGCTCTGCCTAGCCCACTGAGTTACGTGGAAAATGTGTCACGGGCTCGTGTTCTCTTCAAAATACTCTATGTAAATGAAATTATACCATTGACTATTACTGTATAGTGGCTAGCTACAATGCCAAAGACTTGTGTTGAGCCGAATTACAAGTCTAATTATCGTTCATCGATAAAAACTGAAGGATTTGTGACAGTGTTTGGGTTTCCTAAAAACCCACAATTGAAAGCCATATGGGGACGTGCTATTCCTCGAGCCAATTGGGTACCTACGAAATATTCCTTCGTATGTATTAAACACTTTCTTCCTGAAGACGTAAGTTATGTTGAAAAATACAAGGATGGTGATGGGAATAATAAGGAATTTACGCGGAAGAAGCCTGTATTGTTACCTCGTGCGGTTCCAAAGGTATTCCCAAACTTACCATCGTATTTGAGTAAGTGCTCCTCCAAGATAAGGAAATCTCCAGAAGAAAGAAGAGAAGAAGAAAAAGAACGGAAAAGGTCTGCAGAGGAATGTGAGAAGGCCCTTGCTGAGGAAGCCAACAAAATTACGACTTTCGAGTCCTTTGTTTGTGATATACAAAATAAATTGGTGGAGCATAAAACAGACTGGTCTGTAAGTACTAGTGAAAATTATTGTATTTTGTATAAATTAAATGTGTCAAACATACCTAAAATAAGGTCAAGTATAAGGGTAAACAATGATTTTACGGTCGAAATTCATATCAATGGAGGCGTAATTCCTAATGCTGTTGTTCTTCATTCTGGCTCTGTAATATTTCGAAATTCATTATTAAGTAAGTGGAGTCAGTTGTTCCAAGCAATAGAATTTTGCCACGACTTGTTCTTAACAGGAAGTTCTGTAAGTTCACTAGTCGTCCAGATTAATAGTTTAATAGATAACCTAAAAACTGACCTTGAAAACCAACCAACCAACCAAACTTCAGAGATTCTGTTAAAAAAGTTAATGTTTCTGCAAGATCAGTTTACACTTACTTTTTTAAAGAAACCTAGATATAACGTCACTACAACTCTAAATGCATTCCTCATTTATATGCAGCCTACAAAGTGTTATAACGCAATTAGATTTAACCATATTTTATCCCTACCTCATCCCCGAGTTTTACAAAAAATAACAACTTCCTTCGCCATACCCCCGAAAGCTGATGAAGAGAACAGTAACTTTCTAAGTCACATTGTGAAAGATTTATTAAATTTAGAAAAGGTTGTACATTTACAGGTTGATGAAATACATGTCAAACAAACGTTAGATTTTAAAAATGGGCAATTATTTGGTGTTGCTACAAATGAATCTGTCGATTTAGCTAAGACAGTTCTGGCCTTTCTCGTTAGTTCTGCTTTTGGAAATTTGAAAGAGGTTGTTAAATTAGTTCCAGTGAAACAATTAACGGGTTTGCAACTAGCTGATATTGCAAAAGGTATTATCAGGCAAATACAGGATTGTGGCCTAAATATTCTGTCTATCATAGCTGATAATAATGGTGTGAATCGTGCTATGTTCAAAGAACTAACCAAACATTCTGATAGTAATTACTGGTTCCATATTGATGGAAACCCCCTAAAAACCTTTGTTTTATATGACAGCGTCCATGTATTAAAAATATACGAAATAATTGGCTGAATTTAAGTGGCATTGATAAGTTATTTATTATTCCTGTATGGGAAGATTTAGACTCATTTTCAAATATTTTAAGTTCAGATGACTGTAACCCTGATTTTAAAGAGGTAACTCAAGCATCATTTAGTGACATAAGAGCGATCTACAAAAAGGAATCCGATTTACTGATTAAGTCTGCACCAAAGTTAACATTTAAAAGTGTTTATCCAAATTCACTTGAACGCCAAAGGGTTTCTTTGGTTACAAACGTGTTTCACGAATGTACAGTTTCTGCTCTAAACAAGTATTGTTATAAAGGTACTGCTGTTTTGTCAGAGTAATCCTAATGTGGTGGTCCATTGTAAATATCAAGCGGCCTCTCACCCATGTTGTTAATCGTAATAGTCTTCAAATGCCTTTCAAAAATCCCGAAGACAAAAGGTTGGCTTTCCAAAAGGCATTCCTCCAATGGTTGTCCACGTGGAAAAGGAACGATGAAAATGGTTCCTCAAAAAAGAGTTGTTTAACCAATGAAACTTACAACGCTTTGTATGTAACAACCTATGTATTACGTGAGATTATTATTTATGCTCTACAGAATGTGAACCCCTCTTATGTGTTAACTGGCAAATTTCAGAGTGACCAGTTAGAATCCAGGCTTGGGCAGTACCGCCTACTAACAGACGGCAACTATAATATATCAGTTACTCAGGTAATGGAGGCCGAATTGAAAATAAGGTTGAAAAGCGTACTTGGCCTTCATTCAGCCAGGTATGGAGCAGTTACTTTTTCGAAAGAAATGATAATGTCCTCTTCCGATACAAATTCAGGAGAAAGTACAACAAGCAGCCTTTCGTCAGCTACTGTTGACGATACCTTTCACAGTATTTTAGAAGACAAGTACACTGAAAAAATACAATTCGATGAGTCGGGTTTTATATATGCCTGTGGTTACATATCGTTCAAGCAATGTTCAAGAGTAAAATGTGAAGAATGTTTGGCTTTGCTTAGAAATAAAGAAAAGATAAATGACAGCTACTTCAATCAAATAAATAGGGGCGGACTTTCAGTTCCTGCAGATTTTATTTTATCAGTGTGTAAACATGTTGTTGGAATTACGCAGGCATTAATTTATGATAAGTTTGAGGAACAATTTTTAAAATGTAAATGTAACAATCAACGCCAAGTAATTCAAAATCTTAGTCTACTCGGTATTTTATCAGATATTGAATTGTCAGAAACTGCCGAGAGAACTTGTACCTGTGGATGTAATGTTATGACAATAGTCACAAGTATTGTCTTAACAATGAGTAACATTTTGTTAATTACAGGAATTTGAGGAATGAACGGGTAACTTGCCATAGTAATCACAGAAAACTTGCTATTCTTTGTTACAGGCCACCCTGTTGTATATTTTGTAAATGTCAAATAAATATTGAAAGCAAATTGGTTATGTTACTCCAAGTAAGCCCTACTCACTCTTGACAATCCTTTTACTTTAATGTTGAAAAGAACAAATATTATTTCGTTATTTCAATTTGTTTTCGTGGCGAAGCACACGCATCAACAGCTGACCGGCTGCTATGGCCATCCCAGTTCAGAGAAGTGCAGCGTTGCAAGGTCGAACGCCGCGGCCTTCCGTAGAGCCGGCCATGGCAGAAGACAATGTAATCATTATGGGGGACATGAATGCAACGGTAAGGGAAGGAACAGAGGGAACAACTGTTGGGCAGTTTGGACTGGGAGTCCGAAATTTGAGAGGTGAACGATTGTTAGAATTTTGCACTAGGCATAAATTAGTCATAACAATTACACTCTTCAACCATCCCAAGAGAAGACGATATACTTGGAGAGCTCCTGGAGACACGAGAAGAGCGCAATTGGATTACATAATGGTAAAAGAAAGGTTTAAGAACCAGGTTAAAAATTGCAGAAGTTATCCAGGTGCAGATATCGTAAGCGATCATAATCTAGTCATGATGCACGCGGAACTCTAATATAAGTACATCGTTACGAGAAAATCTGAATATCTACAGGTGACAAAACTTAAGATGCCAAATATTACAGATGAGTTCCAAAGTAGAACAGATGAAATGATTGAAAGAAATACAGACATATTCGAGAAACCAATAGAAAGTCAGTGGGGAATTCTGAAGGAGGAAATACTAAGAACTGCAGAGGAACTGCTAAAAAATAAAAATAAAAACAGCAGGAAAGCATGGATAAGTGAGGAAGTTGTAGAGATGATAACTGAAAGAAGAAGGTTCAAAAACGTCACAAGTGATGAAGGAAAACAACAATATAGAAGACTGAGAAATGAAATCGTTAGGAAAAGCAAGCGAGACAAAGAAAAATACTTATGTGATATATGTGATGAAATAGACACCGATTTAAAAGCAAATAACTAAGAAAAAGCATATGGAAATGTGAAGCAATTCATTGGTGACAAGAAACAGAAGACATGTGGTATTAAAGATGAGAATGGGCAATACCTGTATGAAGAGGGAAAGGTTGGGAAGAGATGGAAAGAATATCTAGAGAGCATCTATGGAGATGAAGTTATGAATAAGGAAGTAATAGAGGAAGAAGACCAGACAGATGCAGAGAATAGAGGTGACCAAATACTAAAATCGGAATTTAAAAGAGCACTGAAAGATTTAAAATACAAAAAAGCACCAGGTGTAGATAACATCCCTGCAGAACTATTAAATAACTGCGGAGAGAAAGCTGAAGATGCAATGTATGGAATGATATGCAAAATGTATGAAACTGGAATAATACCAACTGACTTTACTAAGTGCATAATAATTCCAATTCCAAAGAAGGACAGAGCACAAAATTGCGATCAATTTAGGACATTAAGCCTGACAACACATGCATCTAAAATTCTTACACGTATTATACTTAGGAGAATAGAGAACAACCTTGATAACTACATTACAGACGACCAATTTGGATTCAGATGGGGCATTGGAACAAGAGAGGCAATATTAACTCTAAGACAAATTATTGAAAAGAGAAATAGAAAAGGAATACCAACATATCTAGCATTCGTGGATCTGGAGATAACTTTTTGACAACGTGAATTGGAATATAGCCTACTGTTCAAGTTACTAAAGAAAGTGGGAATCTCTTATAGAGATAGAAGAATAATACAAAGTTTATATAAGAATGAAAGAGGAATAATAAGATCTGGCAATAAACAGGAAGAGGTTGAAATAAGAAAAGGAGTAGGACAAGGATGCTCGCTATCTCCTTACTTATTTAATTTGTATGTCCAATATGCCATAAATAGGATAAGAGAAGATATTCAAGTAGGAGTAAATACATGGGGAAAAGATTGACATGCTCCGATTCGCAGATGACATTGCTTTAACAACAGATAATGAAGATGACCTTCAACAGATACTTCATGTAATGAATAACATCCTTAAAAACGAATTTAACATGAAGATGAATAAAAAATAAAACAAAAATACTCGTATGCAGTCGGAATCAGGAAGATCATAGAAGAGCACCAGCAATTTATATCGAGAATGATAGAATACAACATGTGAAGGAATATAAGTATCTGGGAAGCTTGATAACGTATGATGGGACCAGCAAACGAGAAATTTGGAGTAGAATTATTCAGGCAAAGAACGCCTTTTATAGAAAGAAGAATCTCTTCACATCCAGAAGTATAGACCTAAAAATAAGAAAAAGACTGTTGAAGACATACGTGTGGAGTGTGGCTTTGCATGGTAGTGAGACCTGGACAATAGAGAAGTCAGAAGAGAGGAAGTTGATGGCTTTTGAGGCTTGGTGCTGGAGAAGAATGCTTAAGATCAGTTGGATACAACATATGACAAATGAAGAGGTATTCAGAAGAGCAGGAGAAAGTAGAAGCTTTATGAAGACCCTGAAAACAAGAAGAGCAAATATGTTGGGACATATTCTCAGACATAATAGCCTGCCAGCAAGAGTCATCGAAGGGATGTTAGAAGGGAAAAACACTAGAGGAAGACCACCACTTGCATACATCACACAGTTAATGACAGACACGAACACCAAATCATATCGTGAATTGAAGAGGATGGCGGAGAATAGAGAAGATTGGCGAGTTGCTGTTAACTTAAGAGAGAGAGTGGGGTATGAAAATTCAGGATTTGTAGCCTCCAATGGCCCAAATTCCCAAAAGCTGCAACAAACGCCATTCAATTCAGGAATTTTGGAAAATAATGTTGCTGTTTGGAGATATAATAGACCTTCTGTACAACATATCGCAAGTGTAAGTCCCGATTAAACATTATAGGGTACCCCTTGACTCCCTTAAGCGCATTGAAGAATTGTAAAGTCTATGTTTGTTTTCATAATAACCTTATAGCCATTTTCAAACTTTCGCTGAAATGTAATAAATTGAGTGGCATTGCTTCTTGCAGAAATAGATGGAAAGTTGGATGTCACCTCTTGAGAAACTGTGTCGTCATGATTACCGGCTGCCATTACTTCATTAGTTTCTTCTTGTTCTTCTTCTTTCGGATGGGCCAGCTAAGGACCACGACGTTGAACTTTTCAACTTGGCGAGGGACTTGATGTTTGCCCAATATTCTCTGGCTAGGTTTCTCCGTTCTCTTTTGTCCAGATGATGCCGGTTTTTTAAAGGGTGGTCTATCCTAAAAACTCTTCTGTTTAAATATCTTTCTGAGATGTGATCGGCTTCTAATATCACTTTCCATTATCTTCAGTACGTAGATGTCCTTGTTAACTTCTGTTAGCCATAGTGTCACGCTCTTTCTATTCTCCCAGTAGTTGAGAAGCTGGATGGTTAGTCTCGTTGGGTTCATCCTTGAGACATGTCCGTAGAAAGCCAGACGTCTCTTCCTGGCCACATCTGTGATTTTCTCAGTATATCTATATAGCTCCTGATTTGGTGTTCTTCTTTACTCGTCATCTATTTATTAGTTTATTAAATGAAATTAGTTTTCTGGGAATATCTCAGAAACGTGGTTTAGGGCCTTAAAACGTAGTAGCCTCCGAGCCACCGAGGGGTTGAAGATGAGTTTTGTCTCGTCCTCTCACGCCATAATATAATAATAATAATAATAATAATAATAATAACAATAATAATAATTAAATAACATAGGGATAGGGATATAATAGAACTACAGTACCACACCCGCACGTGTAAATCGCGTGAACAAATTCAAGAGTATCCCTTGACTCCCTTAAGCGCACTATATACGTATTGATGAATTTTACAGCTTAAGTTAGTTCCGTGATAACCTGATATCCGTTTGCGAACATTCACAGTAATGTAACAAGATGTTCAGTAAAGAACATATAGCCTACTTTCTCCTAAATGCATGGGTATTGTTGTAACTCTTTGTCCTTTTCAAGGAGTGTAATTGAATGTTGGTTGTAGTAGCTTGTTGAAATACAACGTGCTATAGGGATATTAAACATGAATATGAGGTGCTCCTTGCTAGTGCTACCTGAGTAAAAAAAAAAACATTCAATTCGGTTTCACCGTGTTTGAATTGATATGGGGAATCGATTGTCACACATACATGGCCACTATCTGCAAACTATTGGGCTTATGACCTTGTAGTTCAGTCAAAAGATGCTTCCCACAAAAAGGGATGTTGTTGAAAAAATTTGGTAGAGATCAAATGTTTAGGTTAGTCGTAATTTGATTTAAGCTTTTAACATTTGGGTGGCCACCATTACGTTTCCGTCAAGATGGCAGCGATATAAAACATGACACTGAGGTGCCCTTTGCTTGTGCTACCTCTGTACCAAAGTTCGTTCAATTAGATTTTACCGTGTTTGAATTGATAGGGGGAATCAAATTGCACACATACATGGCCGCAATATGCAAAGTATGTGACTAATGACCTTGTAGTTTGGCCAAAAGATTCTTTATCCATAAAGGTATAACGTTGCAACATTTGGTAGAGATCAGATGATTAGGTTGTTCGTAAATTGATTTTAGCTTTTTACATTTGGGTGGCCACCATTACGTTTCCGTCAAGATGGCGGCGATATAAGACATGACACTGAGGTGCCCTTTGTTAGTGCTACCTCTGTACCTAATTTTGTTCAATTCGGTTTCACCGTGTTTGAATTGATAGGGGGAATCGATTTGCAAACATACATGGCCGCCATCCGCAAATTATTGGGTTGATGACCTTGCAGATTGGTCAAAAGATTCTTTATACATAAAAGTATAACGTTGCAACATTTGGTAGAGATCAGATGATTAGGTTGGTCGTAATTTGAATCAAGCTTTTAACATTTGGGTGGCCACCATTGCGTTTATGTCAAGATGGCGGCGATATAAAACATGTCACTGGTGTTCCCATTGCCAGTGCTACCTCTGTACCGAATTTCGTCAATTCGGTTACACCGTGTTTGAATTAATAGGAGAAATTTTGCACACATACATGGCCGCCATCCATAAAGTATTGGGCTGATGACCTTGTAGTTGGGTCAAACAATTCTTTATACATAAAGGTATAATTATGCAAAATTTGGTAGAGATCATATGATGTTTGGTCGTAATTTGATTTAAGCTTTTAACATTTGAGTGGCCGCCATAACGTTTTCGTCAAGATGGCGACGATATAAAAACATGACACTGAGGTGTCCTTTGCTGGTGCTACCTCTGGACCAAATTTCGTTCAATTCGGTTTCACCGTTTTCGAATTGATAGGGGAGGGGGGCAGACATTCAGAGTACACACACTCACACACACACACACACACACACACAGACACACAATTTTTGGCCCTGTGTAGATCTCATAAGTCTACTTTCATTTTTTGCAAAAGTCGAAAGTAGGCTAATAAATTGAATGGCATTACGTCTTACAGAATTAGATGGACTCCTGAGATTGTGTTGCCATGGTTACTGGCTTGCATTCTTTCATTAGTGTTTGTTGTTGTTATTGTTATTGTTGTTTTAAGGGGCGGAACTACGACCTCATCTGCCCCTGACATTAGTGTTTATTAAATGAAATCAGTTTTCTGGGAATATCTCAAAAACTGTTGGTTTTAGGACCTTAAAATATGGTTTTCGGGGCCCGTAGGGCTCCCGAGTTTTGTTTCTCACATTGAGACGCTGAAAATGAGCTTTTTCTCGTCTTTCTACGACCAATTCAACATGCTTTTTAAGGGGGTAGGCGTCTCTAAAAGCCGCAGTTGTTAAAAGGGACGTAAAACCAATAACATTATTATACATCTTTTAAGGGAGGTATGGAGAAGAGTTACATCAATGATTACTTTCGTGCCTCTGATGGACATCTGTACCAAATTTTACGTTGATCCACTCAGCCGTTCTCGAGTGATGCGCGTACATAGTTGTACACAGACACACAGAAAGACAGACAGACAAAAATTTTGTTTTTCTGCGCAATCATCTTAAACCAGTCTGAAACACGTTAATAACTCAAATTTCCGTGGAAATTCAGAAAAAACAGACAAACTTTCATTTTTATACTGGGTGTATCTTAATTATACCGACAAAAAATCAGGGACGCTCTGCGTGTTATGTAAAAGACGATGCCGCAATCGGATTGGAGGAGAAAATTTTTCCCTCCGAGAAAATGAGGTTACTTTGTTACTTCCGGGTGCGCGATTCAAATATACGAACTCGCCGTATTTGCTGAGCTAGAGAGCAAGCCGCTGGCCACCGCTGTGCTTCAAGCAAGGGAAGGGAGTGTGATAGAAGGTGACAGAGATATGCTGGCGGGCATGCGCAAGTTTCCTGGATCGCCTCGGCTTGCCTGTATAGACTATATAGAGATATCGTATATTACTTTCTTGTGGGCACGATATTACCGTCATTTTGCACCAACCACTTTCAAAGTTATACATAAAATATCATCATCGTATTCTAAAGGTTAATGCCTTGTCGATGCAACCACACTCTTTTGTCGTTGCCGGTTCGATTCAGTTCCATGTAATTGTCACAACCCATTCTATTCTTGAGGTCTTCCAAATAATTCGTTCTAGGCCATCCTCTTCCTTCTTTCCTAGTATATAAAATATAGCCATGCAAAATCTCAGTCGTGTTCGTTAATGGGCAAAAATGGACCAAGAGGGTGGAAATAGGTCCCGGGGGAGGCGTGGGGGTGGGGCTGTAGGGGGGAAGTGCTGGTGCAGTGGCCTTGGCCGAGCTTGTAGCGTGCCACAGCCCCCTGCTATAGTATTGAAAGCGCGCGCTTAGTATATACTGTACTCGACCTTGCAATAAACGTGCAGGTGTTCAGTCGCCAGCCTGAACCTCAGATGTTAACATGAGACAGTTATCATTAGAAAGTCGTATTTTTGTATGTAAAACTTATTTTAAGTACGAGTGGGCTCGGCGGGTACGTGATGCATTTGTTCAGCAAATTCTTGATGAACTGCCACCTTCACTAGCATAGATTCACGTAATTGGAAGGAAGGAAGGAAGCTTGTAGTTTAACGTGACCGTTAATCGCGAGATCATGAGCCACGGGACCTCCTTTTTACGTGGAATCCGAACCACAGGACATGGCATTTCATTGTAAATAAGTTTGACACTACTGACTCAGTGCTCAATAAAAAGATTAATATTAAAAATCAGAATGATTACAGTGGCAGAACTCACTCGTGTCAGCCAGAATGTGGCTACCAGATATAATGCCTGTTTAACCCAGGAAGGAAGACACATCCAGCATCTCTCATAAGGTAATATTTCATACAGGATTGTACACACGCTTAAAGCAGGGGGCCGTGGCGCGCCACAAGCTCGGCCAAAGCCACCGAAGCAGCGAATAACAAAACTGTCCCTTGTCGTTCTTACTTTATATGAAAGACCCTGTAGTTTGTGGTGATATCCATGAACCGCTAAACTTGTGATGACATGACACTTTTTATGATTTAATGCACTAAATATATTTACAAGGCGCTGCAATTATTTCAAATATTTAACGAACAGTTTGATAAAATAATAGTAATAGTACATTATGCAACGAGCCTATAATGGCAATAATTAAGACACGAGTATGTTTATGAAACGAGCGTAGCGAGTTGCATACGACTGTTTATGTTCGACGATAATTATAACTATTTTATGTCCGCTCATAAATATTTATCAATATCTGTCGAGATTTCGCCAGTTAGCCTACTTTAGATTTTTGCAAAAAATGAAAGTAGACTTATGAGATCTACACAGGGCCAAAAATTGTGTGTGTGTCTGTGTATGTGTGAGTGTGTGTGTGTGTGAGAGAGAGAGAGAGTGTCATATTTTATTTCGCCGCCGTCTTGACGGAAACGTAATGGCGGCCTCCCAAATGTTCAAAGCTTAAATCAAATTACGACTAACCTAATCATCCGATCTCTACCAAATTTTGCAGCAACATATATTCATATGGCGCGCGTCTTTGTACTAATCTACATGGTCATCAGCCCAATAGTTTGCAGATGGCGGCCATGTATGTGTGAAAATCGATTCCCCCTGTCAATTCAAACACGGTGAAACCGAATTGAACGAAATTTTGTACAGAGTTAGCAATAGAAAAGGACACCTCAGTGTTATGTTTTATATCGCCGCCATCTTGACGAAAACGTAATGGAGGCCAACCAAATGTTAAAAGCTTGAATCAAATTACGACCAACCTAATCATCTGATCTCTACCAAATTTTGCAACGTTATACCATTGTGTATAATGAATCTTTTGACCAAACTACAAGGTTATCAGACCAATAATTTGCGGATGGCGGCCATGTATGCGTGCAAATTGATTTCCCTATCAATTCTAACACGGTAAACCCGAATTGAATGAAATTTGGTACAGAGATAGCACTAGCAAAGGGCACCTCAGTGTCATGTTTGATATCGCCGCCGTCTTGACGGAAACGGAATGGCGGCCACCCAAATGTTAAAAGCTTAAATCAAATTACGACCAACCTAATCATTTGATCTTTACCAAATTTTGCAACAACGTACCTTTTTGTGAGAAGCATCTTCTGATTGAACTACATACTCCTTGATAAGGACAAAGAGTTATAACAATACCCACGCATTTAGGAGAAAGTACGGTAGGCTATATGTTCTTCACTGAACATCTTGTTTTTCGTACTGAATACAGCGCATGGGGTGGGGGGGCAGGTGAACTCTTATTTCCGCCGCTAAAAACAACAAAAACTAACTAAGTAACTAGAGCGTATGGGCCCTCCAGGGGCTCACACCTAGTGGGTCGTGGGTTGGTGACCACGGGGCCCCAGCTGAGTCCGGCATTGCTTCCACTTACTTGTGCCGGGCTCCTCTGTCTTCTTTCCTGTCGACCTCACTTGGTCAACTCTTGTTCTCTTCCGACCCCGATGGTATTAGGGTATCCGAGGTCTAGGGAGTCTCTTCCTTTCCCGCCTTAATTGGCCCTGGTCTCATCTTTTCCGATTCCCTCCTTCTGCGAAGGGTCAGCCTTCTTTTTCTTTTTATGTTATCTCCTGCCTTCTGCTAAAGGCCCTCAAGGAGGCAGGGTGTATGTAGCCCAACCACTTTTGGTGCACCCTAGATAATGCTACAACCTCAGGGGCTCACTACTGGTGAGTTCGGGAGTTGGCGACCCCGAGGGATTCCTGAGCTGGGTCCGGGTTCCCCCTTTAGTCCCTTACCTTTGGGGCAGACCCTGTCCTCTTTCACTTTCCTATCTGTCTTTCATGGCTCTCCTTCATTCCAAGTCCCTCAATCCGCATTATTCGAGGGTTGAGGGCATTTCTTTTCCTCCTGCCCTTTATTTGCCTTATTCTCCTTTTGTTTTCCATTTCTTCTTCTAGTATGTAGGTTAGTGGTTAGTTTTAGTTTTAAGTTTGCATGTCATTTTCAACTTCACGATCACCCAAACCATCATGGGCTGATAACCTAGATGTTAGGCCCCTTAAAACAACAATTATCATCATCATCATCATCAGAGCGCATGGGACGCAGAGAGTACCTTGTATTTGACCATGGCCTCCTGGAATACCCCACTTTGAAACTAGGCACCCAGTGAATTTCTTTTCTCTGCCCTGTGAAATCTACCTCCGCCTTCCAGCGTGCCGAGAGGGATTTTGTTGTACGTATTTCAGCGTCGCCTGACCTGGGGAATCATATGTAACCGGCAGCCTAGTAACACCCTACGCACCCTGTTTACCCTTTGTGCATGAATATTCAGGGACAGGGACTGTTTTTCTAACTTTTCCAGGACAGAATTTATCAATCAAAACTATTTTGAACTTTATTCCTTCATTGATTTCTCAGTGAGCACTAATGAAATTGCCTCGTGTATTTACTAGTACTGTGATATGAATGTTTTGGCGACGTTCCCACAGAACGTGCCGTGTTTGTTCTATAAATACTACTATCCCCGTCCTGACTGACGTATTCTCAATTTGATAAGTGTATGGCTGTTCTAATAGGCCGTAATAAAGTGGGTAATGTATTTTGGAAACTTTTACTGGCTATTAAGCTCTCGTTCTGAGGAGAACAGGCTATCCTAAAGCTACCAGACACAAGATGTATGACGACAAGAGTGACGACCACTGAGCCATTGTAAGATACTTCTCTAGGAGGCTAATTTCTAAAATGAAGACGCCACGGGAGAAGTCACATCCTCTAAATTTCTCAGAAGAGCAAATGAGTCGTCCATTTGCAAAACTCGTTTAATCCACTTGTGAATAAGGATCATGTCGTAATAGTACATTATACAACGAGCCTATAATGGCTATAATTAAGTCACGAGTATTTTTATAAAACGAGCGTATGCGAGTTTTATAATTTCCATACGAGTGTCTTAATTACCATTATAGGCGAGTTGCATACGACTGTTTATGTTCGACGATAATTATAACTTTATTATATGTTTTAACATAAATATTCATAAATATCTGTTCAGTCACTAGAATGTTGTGATCGGGTGCTGCGGTGGGTAGTATATCTCTGTTTTCAAAGCTCTCTGGACAACCGACGCATGCGCTCTGTGTGCTTCAATGCCATATGTTCAGATTGTGCTCCAGTATTCAGTAAAACTGTCACCAAACTCGTTTCAAAACCACTCGCTGTGTAGAAATTGATTTTGGGGATATTAAGGTACAGTGCCATTTCTTGTCTCACATTCACCAGTTTATTTACGCGAACATATGGACGGTGCAATTTCGGTAATTTATATAGACATGTTGGATTTTGAGCGCATGCGCGAAGGTATCCTTATCTAATTGGTCACACAACTGTCTCTTGAGCTCTGATTGGTGGAAGAAACTGTTTCATAATGAAAAATAGTGTTATAATGAGCCTCATTATGATACTGTTTTCTGACACATAATAGTTAGGGTCGAACATAAAATTATTTATTTTATTGTTATTTTGTTTTATTTTGTTTTGTTTTATTTTGATTTTCCAGAAAACAAACACAATACCAAACACAAAAAACACGGAGCAAAAAGCAAAATTCAAAAACAAAATCAAAAGCAGAAAACAAAAATCAAGAAACACAAACCAAAAAGCAAAATTAAAAAGAGCAGCAAAAGCAGAAAACAAAAAACAAGAAACACAAAGCAAAAAGCAAAATTTAAAAAAGCAAAAGCAGAAAACCAACACAAAGCCAAAACCAAGAAAGAAAAGCAAAAAGTAAAATTCAAAAGTAAAATCACAAAGCAAACAAAAAACCAAAAGCACAAAGCAAAAAGGAAAAAAGTAGAAAACAACAAACACAAAAGATAAGTGAGGCAAAGTCCAGAGAAATGTTTCTCATGAAAATGATCCTTATTCACAAGTGGATTAAACGAGTTTTGCAACTGGACGACGCAAATGTAAAGTTTCAACACTAGAAAGATATACACTCCAATTGAGGGTAAGCAATGTAGTTTTTTGCCAAATGTACTTCTTATAAAGTTAGTTAGTTAGTTATTGTTGTTTTAAGTGGCGGAACTACGAGGTCATCAGCCCCTCATAACACAGATTAAAAAATATAAATTTGGAATTGAATTTAAAATTTAGAGGTGGACACCTAAATTTGAAAAGACCTAAAATTAATAAAACAAAAAATTAAATAAAAATAATAATTATAAAAATAAACAAAAATTACGGAAAAACAAAAAATATTATTCAAAAACGAACAAGTCGTTGAGTCAATTTACACTGCAAAATTTAGATTACTGGTCCTAACACACTCTCATTTATAAAGCGGATAACGCGATCAGCAGCCACCGCGTCATCGGCTAATATAAGTTTGAGTGTCATCTGCAAACCAAGGTTTCTTCGTAAGTCAGCAAGATCCACACACTCTGTTAAATGTGGGCCACGGTGAAAACGACTCCACAGGTACAAAGTGGGGGGTCTTCCCTTCTCATTAGGTACGAGTGGGTGGATCTTGTATGACCTATCCTTAGCCTACACAAAATGGCGGACTCTCTCCGTGACCGGAAAGAGTTCCTCCACACGCGAGTAGTTCCCTTGGGAAGAACATGTAAAACAAATAACAACTAAATTTAAATTATGAAAAAGTGAGACGATATGGGACGTTCTTTCCGTTTCCACTAAAAATAAAAACCTCTGTATCTCGGTGACTTTCCGCTTTATCTGATGTTTTTTCAACTGATCTGTAGTGACGATGGTTGACTCCCAGAATGCGCAATTAACTCATTTCCAAAAAAATGGACTCGTCCCGTTCTTTCCGTGGGGTCTTCAAATGTGACTCCACTAAAAACAATTAAAAATAAAAATAAACATAAGAGTGTTCAGTGAAACCTGGAAGTTACACCGCAGTCAAGATTTGAACCCGAATGTCCTGATATTCTGACAGGCATTCCTAGCCACTTACATCACCTCAGCCATGGCGTGACTCCAAGTATTTAGATGAAGAGGACACTGGTGCTGTTGTTGTGTTTATAGGCGGAACAACGAGGTCATCTGGTCCTCAAGAGGACACTGAGGGGGACTTTCTTTACAACCACAGCCATCTCCATGCCAATGTCAAAACCTAACTCAATGTTTTAATCCAGACTACTCTCTCAAATTGTTCAAGTCTCACAGAACAATTATGACCCTCAGCTCCCTAAAGTCATTTCTAGAATTCTAAATTATTTTAGACTACAATTATAATTTAAAATTGTGTGTATGTGTGTGTGTGTGTGTGTGTGTGTGTGTGTGTGAAGCGATAGAAAATAATGACTTGCAAGAAATAAATACGTTCTTACGAGGGAAGTATTCCAGCTCGAACGACGAAAACCAACTGTAAGTGGGTTTAAAGTATACAGTTGTACCTATGTCAATAGCTATCAATGCCATTGATCTGTAAAAGTACGTGTTCGGTCGCCAGCACCATCTGAGTATGTGATAATATGATCACCGTGGCATTGAGTTTGGACTGTTGCAATGCGGGAACATTGTAAATAATGTAGTATGTCTACATGTTGCCCTTGTTAAGTGTGCGTACTGTTCCATTCCGCTGTTTTTTAATCATTTCATTGCAACTCCACATTTACACTTCGACGTCGAATGAAGGACAAAACAGTACCTTCTATTGTGTGAAAGATGTCTATGTCAACACGGTACTGCATGTATTAAGATTTCTTGTTGCAAGCAAATGTTCAACCTGTTTCCAGACGATACTGCACCACATCTGTTTCATGTTAATATAATGGTCCAAATTGCCTGTTGCACGGTAGTTTCTGCTGCGAATTGTGTTTCTGCAATCTTTTTGTAATGTTACCACATATATGCTAAAGGTCTAACCAATAGCTAGGAATGGATTTTCCCAAATATAATGGTCCGAATTGCCTGTTGCACGGTAGTTTCTGCTGAGAATTGTGTTTCTGCAATCTTTGGACGCCGTAACTTCCAAACATTGATTGTACACTAATGCGGGGTTTTACAGATAAATGCCCGTGATGGGTAGAAGAACAGACATATCTTAGTATGTTAAGCGCACTGCCAGTCGGTTTTAGCCGTTCGAGCTGGGGTACTTCCCTCGTTAGAATTTCCTTTCTTTTATGGATGCATTTTTAGAGGATTGTGCTTATGTATTTACTTATAATCAAGAACAGGAGATTTTTGAGCAATATTACTACTTTAATCCGAACATTTTATGTGTGTATTACTCAGTACTGAAAGAGAAAGCGTTTCCAGATTTGCTAACATGTTCAAGGAAACTCACTAGGTTAATATCCTCCAATGAAATCCGTATTTCTAAGACGTTAAGTAGCATTGCCAGAAACTCATACATTTGAATGACGTCTCAATGCATGTAAAACATCTTCTCCGACCAACAATTAGCATACTCAAGAAATTAATTTTTGTACTAATCTACACTTATTTGTCAATCTTCGGATGTTTTCTTTTACTGTTCAATACGTTAGCCAACATTAATACACTATTAATTACTTATACAGTAAAACCGCATTATTACGTTCTCAAGGGACTGGGGTTTAAACGAGTAATAAGCGGGACAGCGCTATACACGGGAAATGGTTTGTGAGGTGGGAAAACAATGTGGAAAAACAAATTCCGTAATATATATTTTATTATTACTGTATATTATTGAACTGTACTATCATCAAAATAACTCCGGATACAGTGCCTTTGTTTACAATTTATACGGAATTTTCCCTCATTCTTTACCAGAAAGAACACTATGAGCGGGATGTAGAAGCGTTATAATACTCTAGGGTAAAATTATGCAGTATTATATACGAAACGTCCAGGGTCCTTACGAAAGGAACGCAATAAACGGAATTTAGAAGCGTGATACTAAGGTAATACAGGGACCGTCCAGTGTCCTCGAGTTAATCTCCATATTGAAGTCTATTTTAACATGAACTGAGACTTACTTCAGGTAAACAGACATTGAACTGAATACCAGATCGTATTGAAACCGTTTTGAGATCGGTGTGAAACCGTAGTAATTGTTGCTTTAGACATTGTGGCTAGACTGTGGTGATTTGATAATCCTCAATTTTAAAATGTTACAAAATCATTGTACTTGCTTCAAATTAGATATGTTTTAGATATGGGGGTACAAAAAAATTGCCATGGATATCCAGTGGTTACCATGGCAACAAGTATTCGTCTTCTAGGCTTACGCATCTAGTTCAGTAGAGACATCCACATGTTGCTATAAGAACATGTTACTTACTATTATGGAAAGTTAGTAAGTCAATCAGTTGAGAGATGGTAAAAAACTTATAAGGTTCGGCAAAAAGAAACATCCCTAAAGTTACTAAAAATCGTTCAAAATTTCTTTTTTCCCAACGTCCCCGAGTATTATCTTAAATTTTAACAAGTAGTTCAGTGAAGAACTAAAGCCTATCTTCATATCCTACTTATGTTAATTGCCACTATCAACATACAAAATTTCAGTTTGATTGCTGTAATAGATTCGTAGATATTGAGAACCGTCTAAATATTTCGGATGGTCGCCATGGTTGATTGTTATATGTATAGGCCATACAGTCATGTACCATTAAAAGGAAAATTATTGCGTAGGTTTATTATTCAAACTTCCACTTCAATCGCATGCTTACGACACAAGAAATAAAAACATAATTTTAAAATTCGCACAGCCGCCATCTTGAGATTATGCAAACAATTGAACTAAATTAGGATACCAGTGCATTACAATGTGAACAAACATTTGCTGCACCAAGTTTCATTGCGCTTGGATCATTAAATCGCGAAAAAAGTATATTAAATAATTCAAATTCGCTTGGCCGCCATGTTAGTTTTGTAGTTAACCGATTTTTGAAAGTCTCATAGATGAACTTCCAGTAGTGCCCTTTATCTCCGTACAATATTTCAGGGTGATACCGGTAACAGTTTCAGAGATATAGAATGCCAGTGAAAAATTTCGCACTGCCGCCATCTTGAGGTTATGTAAACATTTGAACGAATTTAGATATCGGTGCATTACAATGTGTATAAAGATATACTGCACCAAGTTTCATTGCGTTTGGTTGGTTAAATCGCGATAAACGTCTATTTAAAAGTCGCAACTTTGCTTGGCCGCCATGTTGGTTTTGTAGTTACCAGGTTTACAAAGGTTTCATGGGAGAACTTTTAGTAGTTCCCTTTATCACCGTACAAAATTTAAGGGTGATATCGGTAATAGTTTCGGAGATATTGAATGCTGATGATATATTTCGCACAGCCGCCATGTTGGATTGGTGAGACGTAACAAAATTTGAAGGGCACAGCCGGGGTCGTCCGCAATAGTGCTATGAACTTAGCGCGTTTCATTGAAATCGCTCCAGCAGTTTAGATTTTATTATGGACACACACACACACACACACACGAATCACACACACACAAACACACGGACAAAAGGTGATCTCATAAGCCTATTTTTTCATAAATAAAAATAAAAATAGGCTAAAAAGCAGTTACGATGGCAATACAGTATCTATAATGCAACATTAGTATGAATTACGTCGCATGTTACCATATAATAATAATAATAAATTCATATGGAATGATAAAATGGCCTCCTACAGATATGAAATAGATGCGTAGGTAGGAACATTGTTGACCAAACATCGAATAATGTTTTCATTCAGAGCGGCCCCTTGATAAAAAAAAAATGAATCGTTTATTGGTTTTGCGACATTGTGGCCATGTAGTCCCGTGAATGTGGGTGTGTGTGGAATTTGTCTTATAACCTGCGTTCTTGTGATGGCTGAATTAGTGTGTGTAGTTGTAATTCAGATGAGGATTGGGAAGGAGATAGCCGTGGACTTAATATAGGAACCATGCCGGCATTCACCTGGAGCGGAAGTGTGAAACCACGGAAAACCACTTCCAGTAGGGCTGAGGTAAGAATTGAACCACATCTTCTCAGAGTACCCCGCTTCTACCCTTAGATCAGAATTTTTTGGCAGAGCCAGGAATCGAACCCAGGCCACTGCGGTGACAGACAAGAGGAAAAGAAAAGAAGAAGAAGAAGAAGAAGAAAAGTTTGGTTGAAAAGTAAAGAGGCCAAAGAACATAAGGCGACATAACAACGAACTCTACCTACGTGAGGAAAGGATAACGGACTTGATGCGAAAAAGGAGAATTAGTTTCTATGGCCTCATAACACGCAAGAGCTCGCAGAGAGACCAACCACATATTTTCCTATTTTGTAGACAAGTAAACCAAGGGACCATGGTTCTCTGAGATCGAAAAAGGTCTTATAAAAGTAGGGGTTTCGCTTGAGGACATTCAAGCACGCTTTCCTCTCAAAAAAAAAAAAAAAAAATTAGAGCACACCCTCGATTACAAGAACAGCCAAAAATGAGAACAGGCAGGAAGTGGAAGGCTGACAGAAAGGAGGCGCACAGTAAACGGATGAAAGACTACTGGGAAGAGATTAAATATCAAAGACGGAAACAGTTGAAGTAACGTGGTCCATAGATGGTCGAAACGAAGAAGAAGAAGAAGAAGAATATATCCATGATTCGATATTTCTAACTGCCCTTGTTAAAAGATTGATTAACAATCCACCCTCTATTTTATTTATTTATTTATTTACATAGTTTACTTCCACATTGGAGCACTTAAATCAAACCAAATGCATTTAAGTGGGTGAGTGGTCAACGTGTCGGTCTACTAACCCCAAGCTTGCAGGTTCGCTCCTGGCCGTGGTAAGTGATCTTTGAAAGGCAACAAAAATTACGACACCATGTCATACGATGTTGGCATGTCAAAGAACCCATTTGAATTCAGTAGGTCGTGTTCATAATGGCAAAATTAATCTCGGGATATTCCGCTAACACAAAGTTCCTCATTTCTCTACAAGAAAGCGCTATAGTGTTCAAGGAGCTCAGATATCTAACCTCCTTGACTTGCATAGTGCTTCAAGGAACAACGAAATTCGACATGCAATCTACCCTTTGGGTGTCAAATAACAAAGCTTGCACCCGGCAGTGGAGGCCATACGATATTATTATTATTATTATTATTATTATCTACGGATTGATAGAGCCTCCGTGGCTTAGGTGGCAGCACGCCGGCCTCTCACCGCTGGGTCCCTGATTCAAATCCCGGTCATTCCATGTGAGATTTGTAGGCTACTGGACAAAGCGGAGGCAGACAGGTTTTTCTCCGGGTACTCCGGTTTTCCCTGTCACAAATTTCATTCCAGCAACACTCTCCACTAACATTTCATTTCATCTGTCATTAATTTAATCATTGCCCCAGGGGAATGCGACAGGCTTCGGCAGCCGGCACAGTTCATATCCTCGCCGCTAGATGGCTTCATTCATTCCATTCTCTGACCCGGTCGGTCGACTGGAAGCAGGCTTGGATTTTCATTTCATT
Source organism: Meconema thalassinum (assembly GCA_946902985.2). Classification (NCBI taxonomy): domain Eukaryota; kingdom Metazoa; phylum Arthropoda; class Insecta; order Orthoptera; family Tettigoniidae; genus Meconema; species Meconema thalassinum. Next base: position 184,570,204 of record OX336394.1, read on the forward strand.
TCTACGGATTGACAGGGAATTTAGCTCCTCTCCCAAAACCTCGTAATTCTAGCTGACCTGACTGCCCTCTCCTCATCAGTTATGACATAATGGCTTCGTTGATCTCTTTTAGTGTGAGTTTTAAAAGTTTGTTTAGTATCATGTTCTCGCCTGCTGTGCCCACGGTTGCAGGATCCAATCCTGCGCAGTCTGCTGGCATTTGAGGGTGCGGAAATGGGAGGCACAATTCTGTACCCTGGTGCCACTAAAAGCCGCAGTAGGCTAGTTAAAACCAATAACATTAAGAGTATCATTTGATCGTTTTTTTTACTTGATTTATTAGTGTTCGGATTTTAGTGCCGGGAGTGTCCGAGGACATGTTCGGTTCGCCAGCGTTTGTAGCTGCTTCTATGCGGACATCCATGGGGTGAGTTACAATTACCGTCGCGTGTGGAGTGTTGTCTGGGGAGCAAAGCTTGAATGTAAGGATGAGGAGTTGGAAGTTAGCGGCTGTGGCCTATAGTTAGGGACCAACACCGGCATTTGCCTGGAAGGAAGATGGGAAACCACATAAGATCATATTCAAGGTAGCCGGCAGGAGGATTCGAACCTCCTCGCCTCCCGGATGTGAGCGACTGCCTTCAGCCACGCCGTAACGACCACGGCTAACTCACCCGGTTATTTGATCGTTTAATGGACCGCAACACAACATTTCAGTATGTTCGTGCAAAAACGTCGTCATTAGCAGTAATTTTAGGTATAGCGATTTCAACCCATGATCTAGATGTTAGACTCCGTAAAACAACATTTTACCATTATCATCTTTCAACCCATTACACTGTGGTCACACGGGCCATAATCGAACTTCACAACTGTTAAATCGTGCGATGAAACTCATACAATTTTCTTGTTTGATGGGTCCGAAAACATAATATTTATTATAGTTTTGGCCAGTGAGGACAGTAGGATCACAAATGCTCATGTTCGCATAATGATGTGTGGGACACAAATAGCTGACGGCAGGCACATGTGGAGACAGTGGCCGACATCGCGATGTGATGTTGTTTTGTTTGCTCGCGAGCTATTTCCGAGCACTGCCGGACCAGACTCGCACAGCAAAAAGAAGTGTTCTCTCCACCTCGGTAGCTCGGCTTAGGGCACAGATTGTGTACTCAGGGATCGTTAAGGCACATCCTCATGTTATATTTGAGTATTCAGATTGGTTGAAATGCAGTTCTGCATGCTTTCCTGTCCCGGGCTAACACTTTCCTCTCTACTTACAGGTAGCTAACATACCCTGGATCCGAGGCAATCTGATGAACAGATATTAACCTTGGCCTACCCCTACAGTTGTTGTCTTTGACACTACTTTCCTTAACTAAGTTTTCTATTCCTGGGTGCCTTAGATTGAGCCCTACCAACCTAACTCTTCTCTCCATTCGCACTCGCAAGAAACATCTTTCCTACACCACTCGTCTACATACCTCTTCTTCTTTTACTCTATCCACCCACTGAATCTTCATCTTTCTCCTGCTACACCACATAATAATAATAATAATAATAATAATAGTAATAATAGTATGGCCTAATAATAATATCATATGGCCTCGAGTGCCGGGTGCAAGCTTTGTTATTTGACACCTAAAGAGTAGCTTGCATTGTTCCTTGAATCACTATGAAAGTCAAAGAGGTTAGATATCTAAGCTCCTTGAACACTATAGCGCTTTCTAGTAGAGAAATGAGGAACTTTTTGTTGGCGGAAACTCCCGAGATTAATTTTGCCATTATGAACACGGCCTACTGAATTAAAATGGGTTTTTGCCATGCCAACATCGTATGACATGGTGTCGTAATTTTTGCCGCTTTTCAAAAATCACTTACCACGGCCAGGAGTGAGCCTGCAAGCCGACACGCTATCCACTCACCCACCGTGGCAAGCACACCACATTTCAAATGCGTTTATTCTTCACTTCTCTGTTACACCAATAGTCCAAGTTTTATTTCCACGGAATACCACGCTCCAGACAGAGGCTTTCAAAACTAACTAGATGCCCCTTAGTACGAGCCCTACCAACCTATCTCTTCTCTTCATTTGCACTCGCAAGAAACATCTCTCCTCCACCACTAGTCAATATAATAATCTTCATTTGTTACTCTTTCCACTCAATAAAGTTCATCATTCTCCTGTAAGACCACATTTCAAATGCTTCTATTCTCCCCTTTTCTACTGCACCATTAGTCCATGTTTCACTTCCATAAAACACCACGCTCCAAACGAACGCTTTCAAAAATAACTATGTGCCTTTTTATGAGCCCTACCAACCTATCTCTTCTTGTCATTTACACCCAAAAGATACATCTCTCCTCCTTCACTCGTCTCAATACCTCTACATTATTTGATACTCGATCCACCCATTTGTTTTTCATTATTCTCTTGTAACACCACAATTCAAATTCAAGCCCAAGTTTCACTTCCATACAAGCTTGCCACTGTGGGTGAGTGGTTAACGTGTCGATCTACTAACCCCAAGCTTGCAGGTTTGCTCCTGGCCATGGTAAGTAATTTTTGAAAGGCGGCAAAAAATACGACACGTATGTCATAGGTTGTTGGCATGTTAAAGAACCCATTTGAATTCAGTAGGCCGTGTTTATAATGGCAAAATTAATCTCGGGAGTTTCCGCCAACACAAAGTTCCTCATTTCTCTACTAGAAAGCGCTATAGTGTTCAAGGAGCCTAGATATCAAATTGACTTTCATAGTCCTCAAGGAACCACGAAATTTGACATCCAAGCTACCTTCTGGGTGTCAACTAACAAAGCTTGCACCCGGCATCCGAGGCCATACGATATAATTATTATTATTATTATTATTATTATTATTATTATTATTATTATTACTTCCATACAACACCACGCAGACAGAGGCTTTCAAAAATTACTTTCGAACACTTATATCTATTAAAACTCAGCAATTCTTCTAGGTTTGTGCCGTGTCTTGTGTGAGGTTTCGCCTAGGACACCAAGCTGCCTCATCGGCGGGCTCTTGGTGTCCCCGCCCGGACAGTTGCAGCTAATATAAAGGGAGGTGGCACGCAGTTCGTCACTCCTGTGGGTGTCTGGGTGGGGACACCAAGAGCCCGCCGATGAGCCTGCTTGGTGTCCTAGGCGAAACCCCACACAAGACACGGCACAAACCTAGAAGAATTGCTGAGTTTTAATTCACAGGCCGTGAAAGCCAATATACCAACTTATACATCTATATTTGATATCTACATACATCATTCTCTAAAGAAAGCCCTTCCTTATCTGTGCTAGTTTCAATGTGACTGATGACCAAGATGTGCTCAAGCTATACCAAAATTAATTAAAACAACTGTTCTTATTATTACATCCATCTTGTGGAGCTAATTCTATTCAATGGTTTGGATCGAAAACGACAACAAATGGTTCGTCTTCGTTGAACGTGGCTTAATATTTTATGTGTGTTCGCATGCGGCGATTTTACATACAATGTATTTGCATTCGCACAATTTTGCACTGAATGTAAGGTAAATGTTTACTGGTGTGGACCCGGCTTTAACTGAAGAACGAGCATACCCATGGCTGTGAGGCAAATAGCCTCTCATAACAAACCGGTGCAATTTGACATCCCCTGTCAATTTAATTTTAGGCTGGCTGCGTGGCTCCACGGTACGGTTCTCGCCAGCTGTGCCAAAGGTTGCAGGATCGAATCCTGGTGCAGCCAGTTGACATTTAAGGGTGCGCAAATGCGGGGCAGCCATGTCAGTAGAATTACTGGCACGTTAAAAATCACCTCGGGGCAAAATTCCGGCACCCTGGCGTCTTTAAAATCCACGGTAGTTAACAGGGACGTAAAACCAATAACATTATTATTGAATACAATTTTAACATTATCACAAGAGACAGTATACATGTCTACCCTTTATTATTCCCATGTTCAATGAAGCTGGGAATGAAATGCGATTAAAGTCTTTGTGGAGGTTGGTTATCACGGCCGGATGCCCTTCCTGACGTCAATAACATGAGAGGCGTTAATGAGAGATGAAATGATTGATGGTGAATTAAATTGGGCAAGGATATGGAAGGAAGCGGGCGTGGCCTGTCAGAAGGTAGTCTACTGTCCCAGCATTTTCCTGGAGTTGAAAATGAGCAAAACCACGGAAAACCATTTCAAAAACGGCCCATGGTGGGGCATGAATTCACGTCTACCGAGTCCGCACATAGCTACCGCTGTCGGTTATCACCAGATACAGTGTTAACCCCTTATACACTGTATAACAAAACAAAAAACAAACAAAAAAGACGCACCGGGAAGGTGCAGTCCGATTGTAAGGAAATTACGTATGCAAAGACATTCGGACCGAACATGCAACTGATTTATGCTTCGTGCCCAATTATGAATAGCAGGAGCTCCCGCGCATCCGAACTACGCATGCATCAGGTGTATGTAAGGCGCGATTCTGAAGCGTATGCTCAAAGTAGCTGTTGCATTTGACTGCGATATCTGAACGTCGGCTGTAAGAATGCCACGCCCAAGGATTCGTGCTCTTTACGAGCAGATGTCAGAGTTTGAAAGGGGTCGTGCGATCGGATTGAAAGAAGCGGGTTGGTCGAATCGAGCTGCCGCTGAACATTTGGGTCGAAGTGATGCGGCGATTAGACGATGCTGACAAGCGTGGGTCAGCAACGGCAAGCATCAGCGTCAGGACGGCAGTGGTCGACCGAGCGCCACAACAGCTCGGGCAGACAGAGCGATTGTTAGAACAGCTGCCATAGCGCTGGAGTCGTCGTTATCAACGATCCAGCGTGTGACCCGGACACATGTGTCCACCATTACCATCAACAGACGCCTGAGTGACAGGAATTTGCGCTCATGCCGCCCGTTACGCCGCTTACAACTCACGCCTATTCACCGTCAAGTCATATTACAGTGGTGCCGCGCTCGAGCAACGTGGAACTGCGATGTCTGGGGACGTGTAGTCTTTAGTGACGAGTCCCGTTTCCAACGGTGCCCTGACGACAACCACAGTCTTGTTTGGAGACGTCCAGGCCAGCGTTGGGATCCTGTCTTGTTTATCGCACGCCACATAGCCCCACAACAGTGGGTGCCATCTCCTTTGATAGCTGGACCCCTCTGGTAGTAATTCTTGGCACACTGACAGCACTGCGGTATGTTGATGGCATTCTACGGCCAGTTGTGTTACCGTTCCTTCAGCGACATCCGGGCCTTACTTTCCAACAGGATAATGCCCGGCCGCACACGGCACGTGTTGCTATGGACCGTCTTCAAGCTTGCCCTATCCTTCCTTGGCCAGCTCGGTCACCTGATCTTTCTCCCATAGAGCACATTTGGGACGTTATGGGAAGGCGATTGCGAACATCCCGGAATGTCGCCGATTTAGCCCAACAGTCGGAGACCATTTGGCACGAAATTCCGCAGGATACCATCCGGGAACTTGATCAGTCCATGCCACGTCGAGTGACAGCTTGCATCCAGGCCAGGGGTGGACCAACACCTTATTGACGTCCTCACTTTGTAACGCTCTAACTCTGCAATAAATCATTCGATTGTTGTTTTGCACTTTTGATCGTTTGTTTTTCTATGTCTGTTCTTTCACATCCACCGATTTTTATCGCCATTGGACATTCCTCCTGGTGCGTTGTTTTTTGTTGTTATACAGTGTATGTTAGTGGCTAAATTTGTAGGCAGCGTCATTTACTGCGTATGTATGCTTGTAAATGATGGTAAAATGTTATCAGCACATAAATGAGTTTTGATTGAATGTTATTACAGTTAAATTACAGCAAATCCTCCAGGTTTTGGAGTGTCTGTTGTGGTGTTTCAGCTAGGTGCACCAAGTCAGGTTCATTAGCGGGCTCTTGGTATACCGTTCCCGGACCGTCACTGGGGTACTGGATCATTCACTACGTCACACTTCATTACTGGCAGAACTTAAAAATTCCCTTATCATTATATCCTCCATAAAGAAATACCAAAAGTTGGACCACCTTGTGGTGTAGCCGATAGCATTCTTGGTTGTCACCCCGGAGGTCCGGGCTCGAAATCCGACCCTGATAATCAATTTAAATTTGATCTGAGGGTTGGAACGGGGTACATTCAGCTTTCTGAGGCAAAACTGAGAAGAAGTGGGTTCAATTCCCACCTAAGCTATCCTGGAAGTGGTTTATCGCGGTTTCCTACTTCTAGTCCAGGCAAATGCCGGGATGTTTAACAACTTAAGACCACAACTGCTTCCTGTCCTATTCTCACCAAATTACACAGGTCATCAGACAAAATTTACACACACCCAAGCAAACGGGGTTAAATGACCACAATGGCAAACACCTCAAATTGAACAACAACCAAAAGATTGAATATGTAATTTTCTCGGCCAAGTAATTAAATTCCAGCATATCATCTAGGTTATTGACCAACAGTGATCAAATGCGTGTTCCAAAACCCCGCTGATGAACCTGGCTGGTGCAACGAGGTGAAATTCAGCAACAGACAAGGCAAAGCCGTGGAAGATTTGCTGGATAGTAGCCTAATTATTTCGGTGTGATAGCCAATATTGTATCACAGTTATTCCAGTGTTAATAATAATTTCATTAATGCAGCCAATGGCCATGTATTTTTCTTTTCAGGACGGGTAGGGAAGGGATTATGAAAGGAAATCGGCCGTGGACCTATTGAAAGGAACCATCCCGGCATTTGCCTGGTAGTGAAAATGGGAAACCACGAAAACCATTTCCAGGACGGCCGAGGTGGGAATCGAACCCACACTCTCCCGATGCCAGCGAGACATAAGGTAGCGCGTTAGCGCTCTCGGCCAGTGTTAAGTGGCTAGATATTTAGCCACTTTTCGTCTAAGGAAATGTAAATTTTCGGATAAATTCATACTTATGACAAATATCCACTTATTAAAGAATGTCATTAGACACAATATGTGTTGACCGACTGAAGAATACTGATAAAATAGCTTCTATCACCACAATAAATATCCACTTATGTAGCCAATCACCCACGCAAAGCGGCTATGAAAAAAGCGACCATTAAGGGGTTAAGTTACTAATGAAAATTAACAACACCCTCTTAAACTCAAACGTGATACTTCCTTTCCCTCGTCAAGTTCCTATATCTGCATAGCCTGAAAATGGCACTGTACTTGGGCTTAATTTATGCAGAGCTCTCTCCCTGGCGCAATATTTCCTTGAAGCTTAATGGCATGACTCCATTTCGAGTTAGTAAGCCCACTCAAATATATCAACCAAGAGGGCATTCTCAAGTAGGGCATTTTCAGAATTGTGCCACTTCTTTTCCACCAGCCTGTAGTTGGCCTTATTTATGAAACCTAACACCTTCCTGTACTTTTCTTCCTGAATCGCGCTGTTTACTGAGAAGTGAGATCTGGGATCTGGGGCGACCAGCCCGCTTGCCTGCTAGCTCTCTGCTTAAAAGGTAAACATACATTGCTGAGCAATTTTCATTGCACAAACTGAAACTATACACGATATAGAAGTCCCGGTAACCATATGGCTCTCTTCATTAATCCAAGCCCGTTAATTAAAAATAACAATGAAACTAATTATCCCCCCGAGTGATACACCATTCTCGTACCAGGACTGGATTCTGACACCAGTTGAATGACACCTTCAGCTAATTGCAACATCACGGCCTAGCCAAGCGCATTAGATCACGCACGACGACTGCGATGGGGAGCTGCAACAATTCCGGTGATTGACGGTTCGAATCCTGGTGTTGACAGTGTAGTTTTTGCCCGGATTTCCTCACACCCCCTCTAGGGAAATGCCGGGAAGTCCCGGGGCACCTAGATTGTTGCACAATGAAGGCTAATTATACCTATAGATTCCAAGAATTGTATTGTTCTTTTACTTCAGGGGTTTGAACACCGTGGTCATTTTAGCTCCGTGTACTTGTTGTTGTTTGAGTCTTCAGTCTTTGGACTGGTTTGATGCAGTTTTCCATGCCTCCTTGTCCTGAGCTAATCGTTTCATCTCTACACAGCTACCACACCCTACGTCCGAGGCAATCTATTTAACATATTCTAACCTTGGTCTACCCCTACAGTTCTTGTCCTCGACCGTTCCTTCCATAACTAAGCTTGCTATTCCTGGGTGTCTTAGTATGTATCCTACTAACCTATATCTTCTCTTCATTAGCAGTCGCCAGAAACATCTCTCGTCTCCCACTAGTCTTAATACCTCTTCGTTTGTAACCCTATCTACCCATCTGATCTTCATCATTATCCTGTAACACCACATTTCAAATGCTTCAATTCTCCTCTTTTCTGCTGCACCAATAGTCCAAGTTTCACTTCCATAGAGCGCCACGCCCCAGACAAAGGCTTTCAAATATGACTTCCTAATACCTAAATCTATATTCGAAGTCAACAGATTCCTTTTCTGTAGAAATGCTTTCCTGGCCTGAGCTAACCTACTTTTTATATCCTCTTTGCTTCGTCCATCACTGGTTATTTTGCTTCCTAAGTAACAGAATTCTCCTACTTTTTTAGTTTTTCAACTTCCAATTTGATGTCCATAGAGGATTCTGTTTTATTTCGGCTGCATTCCAATATTTTTTATTTACATTTATTAATTTACTTAAGTGTGTATAACATTTGTCTGAAAACCTGTATTATTGTGATGTTTGTAGTTATAGGTATATTTTTAATTAAGGTAAGGATTGGATGGATTTGGCCATGACCATACGTTAGGAAACATCCTGGCATTTACCCGGAGAAGAAGTGGGGAAACCACGGGAAACGACATCCATGATGGTTGAGATGGGAATCAAACCCAACTATCTTCCGTTTCGCCTCATGAGGCTTAGTGTACCCCGTTCCTGCTCACAGAGCAGATTTTTTTTTCTGTTAGAGCCGCAAATCGAGCCTGGACCTGCACCCGTGACAGTCAAGAATGGTTTCATCCCTTAAATTAATTTGTTAATTTAGTCTTAACTTTAATTTAATTTTTAAATGTTTAATTTTTATCCAGCACCGAAGGTCAAGGAAATGCGTAAATAATACCTGGTATTCAGAAATATGAACACTTTCTTAAGATATTTGATTAAAGTCAAGCTGAAAGTTTCAGGCATCAACAGCTTCGATAATGAAATATGCAATGTAGTTAGTTAGTTAGTTATTGTTGTTTTAAGGGGCGGAACTACGAGGTCATCTGCCCCTAAATATGCAATGTCCTTATGATATATGGTTGGTGTACAGACTTCTATCTTCTGAAGTATTAAGGAATAAATCACGGGATATGACCTGGATATTAAATCCCCTAAACTTAAACATCGAAGCAGAAACAATCCTGATAAACTTGCCCTGTAAAATAAATTTCCCATGACTCATTTCGTTGGTGAAGTGTAGTAATTCCTGGTCTATTAATACCATATCACTGTGCAGATCCTTTTAAGAGCATTTGGAAGTGTGATAAGGAGGGTTTCCTCTGGCTTTAGCGGGGATTTTATTTAGTAAGCCAACACGCTGGGATTATTGGAGGATCAATATATCAAGTACAGCTGTAAGATACACACACGCACACGGAAATATTAACTAAATCCTCCACATTTCTCTTGTTCTGTGTTTTTACTTGCCCATTTATCACTTGCTCAGTAGGCTACATAGCGTTATTGTTCGCTGTGTGATACACAGTCGTGGAGTTGCCAATAGCAGCACTGAGAAGTTACTCCGGAACGGGAGTGTATGTGGTGGTTAAAGCCACCACGGAGAGGAGAGGAGGACAAGCTACAATACCGTTTGAAACAATAGGTACACATGTAATTGAAAAGAATATTTTACCACAAATTCGGCAAGCCTCCGTGGCTTAGGCGGCAGCACGCCGGCCTCTCACCGCTGGGTCCGTGGTTCAAATCTCGGTCACTCCATGTGAGATCTGTGCTGGACAAAACGGAGGCAGACAGGTTTTTCTCCGGGTACTCCGGTTTTCCCTGTCAACATTTCATTCCAGCAACACTCTCCACTATCATTTCATTTCATCTGTCATGCATTTAATAATTGCCCCAGAGGAGTGCGTCAGGCCTCGGCACCCGGCACAGTTCATATCCTCGCCGCTAGATGGGGGCTTCATTCATTCCATTCCTGACCCGGTCGGAGACTGGAAGCAGGCTGTGGATTTTCATTTTACACCACAAATTCGGTTCATATTAGGTAGATTTCATTAGATTGCAATAGGTACAATGTTACGACTTCCAAAAAATTTCGATACAATTATCTTCGAGCTTCACATCCCCCAGACCTCAAAACCACCGTCAGTTTAAAACTTTATATCTAACTAGCAGTAGTTCCCGGCTTCGCCCGGTGGATTTATTTGTTTTATGGATGAAAATGATACTACTACAGAACTGGTACATAATAGTTAAATTAACAGAAAACTATATTTTAAAAATATATCTTTTTGTGGTGTTGATGGTGGTGGTGATGGTGGTGGTGGTGGTGGTTGTAATGGGGTTAAAAGTAGTACAGTATAATGGACGTAACATTTAGGTCATTTTCCCGTAATGATAATTATGAATAGGGAAACAGCTATTTACTAACTACAGCACTGACACATGTAATTTAAAACAAATGTACAAAAAAAAAAAAAAGAAGAGTAAGTGAAATAAAATACACTGCCTCGGGCCTATATCTCATTGGCTGTTAGAAATGTAGAGACCAATAGTGTCGTCTTCTGTCGCATAGCGCCGTAGGTAAATTATCAGAACTCTTTGGAAAACTTCAGCTGTCCCGAGCTACTGAGGTAGCAATAGTGTCATTTATCGCCACAACGCGCTTAACGATAAGTTTCGGAATAAATGAAGTAAATTTGAAAGCACCAACGCTTATTGCAGCTGATAACCTCAATGTACTGCACCAACACCATTGCACTTATACAGAGGCATAATATTTTCATGATGATAACTGTTTAAAGGGGTCTAAGAAATCTTTTTGCACTAATTACCTCCCGTGACTGCAATTTATAAACAGCGCAAGATGCAACTATTTTCGCAATTCTGCACCAATACACTGGTAGGGGTGACGTGATGCAGCCCGAACTGCCCGTCAACAATAGACTTATTAAATACTCTTACAGTTACACTACTACGGACATGAATGGTTCTAGGGCCTTAATACGTGGTTTTCAAGTTCATTTTGTCTGTTATTCTAAATGTAGGGAATGGGGAGCGTTGTCCAAAATATCAAGTGGACAGTGTTACCAGCAGGGTTTCAAAGTGTATGTAAAATTAGGTGCAATTAGGAGAAACGGTGTAGATTTGTGAAGGAGGGCCTAAATGCAGGGAATGGAGTGGTCTGTCCAAAATTTAAAATGGACAGTGTCACCCGCAGGGTTCCAAAGGGTAAGTATACAAATTTTGGTTCAGATCGGTGAAACGGTGTAGATTTGTGACAAAGGGCTTAAATGCAGGGAATGGAGTGGTCTGTCTGAAATTTCATGCAGACTGTGTTACTCGCAGGGTTCCAAAGGGTAAGTATACAAATTTTGGTTCTGTTCGGTGAAACGGTGTAGATTTGTGCCAAAGGGCTTAAATGCAAGGAATGAAGTGGTCTGTCCGAAATTTCATGTAAACAGTGTTACTCGCAGGGTTCCAAAGGGTAAGTATACACATTTTTGTTCAGATCGGGGAAGAGGTGAAGTATTGAACCAAAGGGCCTAAATGCAGGGAATGGACTGGTCTGTCATAAATTTCACGTAGACAGTGTTACCATCAGGGTTCCAAAGGGTAAGTATACAAATTTTGGTTGAGATAGGTGAAACGGTGTACGTATCACTAACCATAACGCCAGCGCATGCGGATAGAGCTGTTCGGGAGCGCTTGTTCTACCGACGTACTGAACAAAAATCAACCTTGAAGGTTACCTGAGAGGTGTAGCCTAATGCTGCATAGCCTAAACTATTCCTCTTGAATATGGCTATCATATAAAATAGAATTTTTTGAATCGGACTGGTAGTTCCAGAGATTAGTGCGTTTAAACACATAAACACACAAACACACAAACTCTTCAGCTTTATTATATTAGTATAGATTTGTCTCTTTCTGTGTGTCACTGTCTTGTGGACACGATAACTACCGCCACTTTGCACCAATCACATTCGAATATATACATAAAATATAACCGTTCAAAATCTCTATCTAGTTTGTTAATGGGCAAAATTGGACCAAGGCAGTGGAAATGGGGAGGGGGGCTTTTTTTCGAATAAATGAAAAATCGCTATAATGTTCTTAGTATGTAAAGAATAAAAGTCATTCAAAGTTCATACTATTCTTCGGATAAGGGTCAAAAACTTATCACAGTAAAGTTGATAGAACCAACCATTGACCAAATGGAGTTTTGAGAGAAAAAGGAATTACCTCCCTTCATAGGCACAATATCAAAACCATTTACACTGGTCAATGTGATTCACTGTAGTACTTTTGACAGCAAACCACAACAAATAAACAAACAGACAAAGTAAATTTTGAGAAAAATGGAAAAATGGAAAAATGGAAAAATGAAAAAAATCAAATTAAATATATATACAAATAAAATAAAACAAAAATTAAAAATTTAACATTTAAAAATTTTAAAAGTTGAAAATTAAAAAAATTCAAATTCAAAATCTAAAATTGAAAAAATTAAATAGTAAAGTAAATATTAAAAATTAGAATTTAAATCTAAAAATTAAAATGTTATCAGTGTTACTTACACCTTATCCGGGATAAATACGAACTTTAAGCCGATAATTCAAAATATTCATACAGAAAGCTTATTTTATGTGCAGTGTCAAAACGTGGCGATGCTCTTTCAGGATCCGACCAACACTCAGGCTTATAAACGTAACAGATAATACGGTGTAATTGAGATCAAATTTAAGAAAATGCGTACTAAAGATTGCGACTGTCTGTGTTACCATTCAAATAGAAGGCTGAAGGAACTACAACTTATCATTCTGACCCTATTTCATCCGACCAATTCCATTCTCACCCGCAGACTGAAATAAACAAGAAATTCATCCTCCCGCTGACATGTATTGGTTTTATATTTCAAACACGACTTGATGGTCTCGTTGTGCAGTTGTCTTTGTTATCCTAGTTTCCGGAACATTAAATATCCCATCGCCGACAAGATCTGCAGCCAAGCACACACTAGGCTACATACATTAACAGTATTTATGACTGCGGCGTGGATGCCTTGTTTTTCATTACAGTACTAGCATAATAACGGTACCTATAGGTTCAGTCATAGCGTCGATTCTAAAGTGAATTCCGCATAATGTTTAACTAACTCTTAAATCCAGATGGTTTACTATTGAAAATGAAAATCGCTCAAACTCGAAGGCACAAATTCATAGACATTATAGTGATTTATTGAAATATGCACTTTATACCAGAATATTTTGCTTGATAAATTTGTTTTTATTTCTTCTTCTGGCAATTCTGGTCTACCGTGGACCGCAGTAAAAAAAGATCGGCTGACTTCCCAATCTCTATTTCTCCTCCCAGATTTTTTTTTCATACGGTCGCTAAGTCTTCTGTCTTGAGACCTGATGACCTAGGTTTTTGAGCTATGTTCTTCCAGAAATCCTTTGAATTTATCAATCTTCTCTCAAACCCCTGTTCTGTTTAGTATATCTTCTGGATTAACTCCAACTTTTTTGAAATTCTTTCTTGATTTTGTTTGTATTTAATTATTTATTCATCCATTCCTTCTTTTTAATTAATTTATTTATTTGTTCTATTTAATTATACTCGTATTATATTCATTCATTCGTTTCTATCGTTCCATCTTTATTTATCCATTTATTTATTGTGTTCCTTACCCATTAATAAGAGTGCATTGATTACACATGAGTATACATAAGTCATTCTAAATTTTCAAGTTATATTTGACTCAAATACATTGTTATTTCTTAAAAATTCTGAATATTTTATGTTCCGTATTTTTTGTTTATAATTGTGTACCGTATATATATTTATGTTCGACCCTCACTATTATGTGTTTGAAAACTGTATCATAATGATGGTCATTATAACACCGTTTTTCATTACGATACAGTTTCTCCAGCCAATCAGAGCTCGTTCATTGACCAATTAGGTAACGATAATTTCGCGCATGCGCTCAAAATCCAACATGTCGGACATAAACACAACATCGAACTATAATAAATTACCGACATGGAATACCCACCGTCCATATGTTCGCGTAAATAAACTGGCGAATATGAGACAAGAAATAGCACAGTACCTTAAAATCACTAACACTAATTTCTACACAGCGCATTGTCTTCAAATGACTGCGGTGACAATATTACTGAGGGACGGCTGATGTAAACATATGGCTGCATATGGCATTGCAAACCCACAGAGCGCATGCGTCGGCCGTTCAAAGCTCTTGAAAGACGAAGGTATAACACCCAACGCTCGCTCTGCGATCACAAAATTCCAGTAGCTGACTCTCAACAGATATTTATGAATATTTATGTTAAAACATATAATAAAGTTATAATTATCGTCGAACATAAACAGTCGTATGCAACTCGCCTATAATGGTAATTAAGACACTCGTATGGAAATTATAAAACTCGCATACGCTCGTTTTATAAAAAATACTCGTGTCTTAATTATAGCCATTATAGGCTCGTTGCATAATGTACTATTATATATTATTTTTATATATTTATATACTCGTAATATAATTAGTTGTTTTGTTTTTTGTTGTATTAACATTCGGTCGTTTCAAGTTTAGGTGTCGACCTCTAAATATTTCATTCCATTCAAAATTTGTATAGTTTAATCTGTGTTAAGAGAGGCAGATTACTTCTCCGTTCTGCCTCTTAAAACCTCAATCACTAACAATAAATAGTCATAGAGGCTGAGTGTACCTCACTCCAACCTTCAGACTAGAATTTAATTTATTTGGCAGAGCCAGGAATAGAACCCAGAGATTTTGGGAGCAAAGTCTCATTAAGTTCCCCCAGATCACAAAAGATGCTGATGGTGGTGGTTATTGTTTGAGGATGGAACATTGAGGTTATCGGCCTCCTACTGACAGTGAGTGGTTTTGGGATGATCCCCTCCGTGTAGCCATGCACGTGAAATCGCTCACTACGACTGGAATGGGGAGCTCCTGCAATCCGAATTTATAATTCCACCACTGCAGCGGCTATCATGAGTGTGGGTTTCCTCAGGGTTTTCCATACATCCCCAGTACCTTACTTCAATTCCCGTGGCATCTACCCGGTCCCCAACCTTTAAAAATCAGGTTACCAGACAAATTGAAGTACACGGGGCTGATGACCAAATATCCCCCAACCTCCTAATTTGAATTAATAAAAATAAAAACAAAAAGAACGGGTTTGGAATAATAATAATAACAGTTATTATTATGTTATTTATAGTATGGCTTTTAATGCTGGGAGTGTCCGAGGACATGTTCGGCTCACCAGAGTCTGTATAGGCTATGCTTCAAGTGGACACCCATAGGGTGAGCTACATGTTCCATTCAATTTCAAGTAGTTCCAACTTTCACCACAGGATATTACTTATACCTAGTGGTGAACGTTGGATCTTTTGATAGAGCGTCCCAACGAAATTTAACCTAGAAATTTAGCTTCATTCAAGTTTAGTCTGTGGAAGGATCTTTTACATGCCATGAATCTATGACATGGGACCGTTGGCTTTACTTCCCCTCCAAAGGAAGGCATACTGAAGAATTTTAACGCTCTTAAAATATCCGACGACTTCGGCTGGGTTTGAGCCCACTACCTTGGGCACAGCAGTTCAGCATGCTACCGACTACGCCACCGAAACCTCTATAATAATAGTTATAATAACAGTAATACTGTTTACTGGTTTTACGCCCCTTTTATCTACTCTGGCTTTTAAAGACGCCGTGATGCAGAAATTTTGCTCCAGAGGGGATCTTTAAACGTGCCAGTCAATCTTCTGACACCGCTACCTTGTATTTACACACCCTCAAATGCCAACTAACTGTGCCAGGATTCGATCCTGCAACCTTGAGCAAAGCAGGTGAGAACCTTACTGCTGAGCCACGGAGCCAGTCAAAATTGGGATGACTGTTGTCATCTGCGTTTCATAGGTATGTAAGTTATTTGTTGTTTGACAAGAAGGATTGAAGAGGAAAGCACGTATCTCCTACAGATGACTTCCGTGGCTCAAGTACACTGAGAGCAGGAGAAGTGCCTGCCTGCTAATACGGGACGAAACCAAGAGGGGAATGTCGGGAATCTCTACATGTCACTAACAACCAAACAAACACTCCATCAAGCGGCGAGTGTGCGTCTGACTGGCTTGTATCTCAGACCTACTTCTATTACACGACTTACGTTCAGGTTCCTCAGCGATTCTCTTTTATGTTCCTGTTGATTTTTTTGTAGTCAATGTGTTCATTGGGAGGTTGGGAGAGGAGAGATTGGTTGTTAAGACACATACTGACACCCACGAAAAGCAAAGTTACGTATGGAAGGAAGGGTTGAGGATAAGATAGATGATGATATTGTTGTTTTAAGCAGCCTAACATATTAATTATCGGCGTCTAAATGTTTGGTTGGTTGGTTCTTAAGTTTAGTGGCTGCGACAACGCGGTCATGTAGCCCCGTGTACTTTGGGGTGTGTGTAGAATCTGTGTGATAACCGGTGTTAATTGTGATGACTGTATTAGTGTGTGTTATCTGTTTTTTAATTTAAGTACTGCAACTTAGAATTTTTCAAATAGTTCCTACTTTTGCCGCCAAGCGCCACCGTCAACGACTAGTAGGCCTAGTTCATAACTTAGCTACTAGACGCCACCGCAGTCGGCTCGTGGCAACGAACGTAGAAACCTAAGAGAGTTGTTTACATTCTTAACCTATCCAAATTAGCTTCACACAGGTGCAATTAGTGGAAGGTTCTTTAACATGACAAATCTATATATGACATGGGACCGCCGGCTTTACTTCCCCTTCGAAGGAAGGCACACTGAGGGATTTTTAACACTCTTAAAAAATCCGACGGCTTCGGCCGGGTTTGAACCCGCTATCTTGAACATATAAGTTCAGCATGCTACCGACTACGCCACGGAAGCCGCCAACCTCCCCCACCCTAAAGGTTTGGGTGGTAGTGAAAGATGAGAATGTTATGTAAACCATAACTACACACTTATAGCTAAAACTAACTACGGACTTATATACTAGAAGAAGAAATGGAAAACGAAAGAATAATAAGGCAAATAAAGGACTGGACTTTTTTGAAAGACATTCCCTCAAACCTCGAAGAATGAGGATTGAGGGACTCAGAAGGAAGGAGAGCCATAATAATAATAACAATAATAATAATAATAATGATGTCGTATGGCCTCGGGTGCCGGGTGCAAGTTTTGTTATTTGGCACCCAGAGGGCAGCTTGCATTTCGAATTTCGTTGTTCCTTGAAGCACTATGAAAGTCAAGGAGGTTAGATATCTAATTGACTCTAAAGCGCTTTCTAGTAGAGAAATGAGGAACTTTGTGTTGGCGGAAAATCCCGAGCTTAATTTTGTCACTATGAACACGGCTTACTGAATTCAAATAGGTTCCTTAGCATGCCAAATTCGTATGACATGCGTGTCGTCATTTTTGCCACCTTTCAAAAATCACTTACCACGGCCAGGAGCGAACCTGCATGCTTGGGGGTTAGTAATCCGATACGAGAACCACTCACCCACCGTGGCAAGCAGGAGAGCCATGACAGGCAGATAGGGAACGGAGAGGGTAATCTGTGACGGAGAGAGGAGAAAATCCGCCCCAAAGGCAATGGGAAAAAGGGGAAAAACCTATCCCAGCTCAGGAATCGCTCGGGGTCGCCACTCCTGAACTCACCAGCCGTGAGCCCTTTAAGTGTAGCACTAATCGAGGGTACGCCAGTAGTAGTGGGGATACATATACCCTGCCTCCTTAAGGGCCTTGAGCATAAGGCAGGAGATATCATGGCGAACAGATGAGGTCTGACCCCTCAAAGAATCAGGGATCAGGAAGAATGAGACAAGGGCCAATTAAGGCGGGAAAGTAAAAGACTCTCAAGGCCTCAGATACCCTAATACCTAGATGTTTAACAATTACCATCAAACTTTATGGGCTTCAGACAACTTCTTCATTAGCTCCTGTTTTTGGGCATGTGTAAAATTCATCGGTATAATTTCTGTGTTGTGTGTTTTTTCGATAACTTGTGTTGGTGTGGTGTTTGTAGTAGGGTGATGAATGTTACCTTTTAGTCGGTCAACACAAATATATTGCCAAATAAATTGGGTGGTAAATATGTGATTTCACGTGATGAAAGTCTTCATGTTATTAATCATTGCTTCTACACAAAGATTGGACTTACGTTAGTAGCCATTTCACTACTACTAATACTACTACAGACACCGCAATACCACAGGTTATCAGACAAATTAAAAACACACCCAAGTGCAGTGAGCTGAATGTTCATGATGTCCAAGCCACTTAAATGAAGCAGCAACAACAGACATCGTGATTATTTAACCCCGTAAACTTAGGTGTGTACGGAATCTGCTTGAATTTGCACCTTGGTGATGATTGTACTAACTGGGGCTAGGATTTGTGTAAGAGGTAACCGTGGCCTTAATTTAGGTACTATTCCAGCATTCGCCTGGAGTAGAAGTGAGGATACCACGGAAACCCACTTTTAAGATGACTGAGGTAGGAAACAAAGCTCTTCCTAATATTGCCTAATGAGGTTGAGTAAACCCCGTTCCAGCTCTCAGACCATAATTAAATTTCTTGGTAGAGCCTAGGATCGAATCCGGAACTCCATGATGACAGCCAACAATGCACCACGAGGTGGACCTTCGTAGATTTACGGGGTCCTGGAGAAAAGAAATGTGTTTCAACTTGGCCTTCTGTCTAAACTAGTCTGTCTCCCCCCTTTCACTGCGTATCAAAACTTCTGCGACAAGGGTTGGTTACCACAAAACCCCAACTGAGTCCGGCATCACCTCAATCACTTGTGCTAGGTTCCTCGATTTCGTCCCTACTCGCATCCTCCCTTGGTGAACTCATGTTCGTTTCGTAACCTGGGTATTACGATATACGAGGTCAAGAACGTCTTTCATTTTCGACTGGCAGCGTGACTCAGCGGTAATTTTCTTGCTTGCTGTGCCCCAAGTTGGAGGATTGAATCCTGGCACAGTCAGTTGGCATTTGAGGGTGCTTACTGGTATGTTAAAGATCCAGTTCGGGGTAACATTCCTGCACCTCGGTTGGAGTCTCTAAAAGCCGCAGCAATTATAAGGGACGTAAGACCAATTACATTATTATTATTTATTATCTTTCATTTCACCATCTTAATTGGTCCCAAACATTTATTCCATAATGCTCTTTTTTCCTTATGGGTCATTCCCCTGGTTATTTTACGAGGCCCTACAAGGGCAAGGTGTGTACAGCCCACCACGCATGGTGCAACCTTCATAAAAATAAGCGGTCAAGACCCTTAAGGGTGAACATACAGCTTACAGAGCCAAGATATTCTATTATTTAAATCACTCATAAAGGTTCCGTATTGATGTGCTTCAATAGTTGTTAAAAAGACTTTATATTATCGCCTGAATCAATACTTTAATGAAAAAATTCTTAATAAAGTTGTTCTTGGTACATGTTTCAGGGATTAATGAACAATTTTTGACCCTTCATCAGCCAAATGAAAAGCATTAAAATAATGAAATTATTATAAAGCGCAGAACTAAACTATCAATGGTCATTTATCCTAATATGGTGCACCATATACTGTATATAGGTTGTTGAAATAATTAATTAATAATTAATTTTGATCTATACCTTAATATTGTAACCGTGCCTACGAGAGATCTAGTACAATAATTATATTTATTTCCAAGGATCTTGCTATTAGAAGCACAGTGTTAAGTTTCCCAAATTCAAATAGTAACTGTTTATATCCATTTTTCAAAATTGTGTTCTTTCTTTGTGCTCATCCTCATCGTTTCCCCTCATATCTCCCATGTTTAAGGAAGATTTGAATTTTCTTTTTTTTAATAGGTGTTAAACCTTCGGGTACAAAACGAATCTCACACATTTCCATATTATTAATTAATTACGCGTTATTATTTCATTTTTATTCTAAGCAAACACAAACAAAATATTATTTATTTATCGTATGTCTCTTAGTGCCGGGAGTATCCGAGGACATGTTCGGCTCGCCAGAGGCTGTAGCTCAATCAAGCGGACACCCATAGGGTGAGCTACAAGTTCCGTTAAATTTCAAGTAGTTCCAACTTTCCTACCAGATGTCACTGATACCTAGTGGTGAACGTTGGAACTTTGATAGAGAGTTTCAACAAAATCTAACATAGAAATTTAGCTTCACACATGTTTAGTTAGTGGAAGGATCCTTTACATGCCATAAATCTACGACATAGGACCACCGGCTTTACTTCCGAAGGAAGATATACTGAAGGATTTTAAAGATCTTAAAAAATCCGACGGCTTCGGCCGGGTTTGAACCCGCTTTCTTGGGCACTGCAGTACAGCATGCTACCAACTACGCCACAGAAACCGCTAAAAACCATTGTTACTGTTACATAGAAAGACTAATTAAAGCCACACAAGTTTAAGTGAGATTCACTTTGGTTGGTTGGTTCCTCAGTTTAGGGACTGCGACAGCGCGGTCATCAAGCCCCATCTACAATGGGTGTGTGAAGAATCGGTCTGATAACCGGTGTTAATAGTGATGCGTGTATTAGTGTGTTTTATCTGTAATTCAGGTAAGAACTGCGGACGACCAATTTCAAGTAGTTCCTACTTTTGCTACCAAATGCTACCGTCAACGACACCTAGCCGCGAACTTGGCTACTAGATACCACCGCGAGTAGAACCTGGCGGTCAACGTTGGAACTAATAGAGCGTTAAACAAATCTCACATAAAAATTTAGCTTCACACAATATTGTAGTTAGTGGAAGGTTCTTTTACATGCCATAAATCTATGACATGGGCCCGCCGGCTTTACTTCCCCTCCGAAGGAAGGCATACTGAGGGATTTTTAAGTCTCTTAAAAATCCAACGACTTCGGCTGGGTTTGAACCCGCGATCTTAGGCATAGAAGCTCAGCTACCAACTACGCCACCAAAGCCACCGATACTAATGTGTGCATTTGTAATTGGGGCTAGGAGGCAGCCGTGGCCTGAATTTAGATACCAATCCAATATTTATAAGTATCGATACGCTATTTAGCTGTATGAGACCCAGTGCAATAGTCACTCGTCCCTCAGACCTCTCTACTACACTGTTAAGCAACTTCAATTAACTTATACATTTCCTATGTAGCGGGAGAATCCATGTGAGTTAATTTCACGCACCAGTTAGATGGCCTACGAGTAGTTATAATGAAGGCCCAATCTAATCAAACTAATTGTAAGCTACTCAATTCTATATTACAGTTTGCAAATATTAGAATAAGAAGCAACGTGAAACAAATTTAAACGAGAAGGAAGAATTGTCTTTGTATTCTACCTATCTCTTAAACGTATAGAAAGTAATGAGCTGAAAATAATGTACGAGGGCAGATCAAAAAGTAAGTTGCACTTCCCAGTTATGGTCATTTATTACACCACCTATACAACAGCAACACGTCTATAAAGACAAACAATGTAACTTCACTTTTCCACATAGTTTCCAAGAGACTCCAAACATTTCTGCGAACGCACATCCAACTTGTCGATGCAGGATGCATAGAAAGTTCTTCCAGCGTTCTGCAACCACACGGAGACAGCGGCCTTCACCTCCTCATCGGTCTGGAAACGTCGACCACCGAACTCCGTTTTGAGCTTACCGAACAGATGAAAGTCACAAGTCACTAGGTCGGGACTGTAAGGTGGATGTTGCCAGACCTCCCACTTGAAACGATGCAGCAGTTCGCTCGTTTGGCGGGCCTTGTGAGGTGTTGCGTTATCGTGCAACAAAATCATACCGGTGCTCAATTTCCCCCGGCGTTTCTCTTTAATCGCTTTACGCAACCGGTGCAACGTTTGACAATACGACGCCGCGTTGATCGTCGTTCCTTTCGCCATGAATTCCACGTGCAGCGTCGCGATTTCTCTTAGGTGAATGCGCCGGTTCTGTTTAAAGATTGCATTCACACTGTTGATATTTGCACGGGTCCTGGACGTTGCGGGCCTCCCCTCGCGATATTCGTCCGTGATATCCGTGCGTCCGGTTTCGAATTGCTGACATCACTTTACGATCCCTTGCCGGGAAATGGCCCGCTCCCCATACACAGCACTAATTTCACGATGAATGTCCGTCCAATTCTTCCTTTTCGCCCATAGGAATCAGATTGTCGCATGCACCTCATTTTTGTAGTGAACCTTCCAGTCGACGCGCCATTGCTTTTGGCCGCTATTCACACCATACAAGACTAGACACCACAGCGACCTGCCTAACAGACGTGTGGGCAGTGTCTGTCCCTATCTCCGCTGTGCCCACGTTTGCGACACACAGCGCGCTGCTGCTGCGCGTTAGTGCAACTAACCTTTCGATCCACCTTCGTACAAATCCATGACCATTCTATTTTAAAGACGGTTATGATCGTCTTTCAAAAGTTCTCATCATTCTTACTTTAAATGAATTCAAACACTTCAGAGCGGCTGTTCCGTACTGTTACGCCCTGTTAAACTCTTGGGTAGATAAGGAAGCTACCAATTGCAATGGGAACGATGTAGCGACTTCCGAAAAATTTCTGTTAATCTTCCCGTTTCACATCTTCCAGACCCCAAATCGACCGTCAGTTCAAAGGTCCTGTATTAGTGTAGAGAGTGCATGATTTTCTTGCGCGATCCACCCCTTGTTTACAAACACTCATAACGCATTCATTCCATCCTATGCATACTGTAATGTGTACAGTTTCAAAATGATTGATGATTAACCGGACTCGTAAGAATTAACACCAGACGAGACGTTCACAATGAAATAAATGGGCGAGTTTTGTTACATTTCTGATGTTAATAATTATGTACTTTAAGTCATTGTCGCAGGTCCGCGAGCACTAAAAAATTCCGTACTTTATTTATCCTCTTCATTGAGGTTATTTTCAGATATTTCCGCAAGGATTCAGGACGAAGTGGAGAGAGAAAAGGGCACACATACATAAGAGACTTGATTTTGATTATGTACACATCACAGTAAGCTATGAATGGAATAAATTCGGTATGTGATATTGTTTTTCTCCGGGTACTCCGGTTTTCCCTGTCAAAATTTCATTCCAGCAACACTCTCCACTATCATTTCATTTCATCTGTCATTCATTTAATCATTGCCCCGGAGGAGTGCGTCAGGCCTCGGCAGCCGGCACAGTCCATATCCTCGCCGCTAGATGGGGGCTTCACTCATTCCATTCCTGACCCGGTCGGAGACTGGAAGCAGGCTGTGGATTTTCATTTTCATGTGATATTGTCAACAAGGAGTGGGTCACACTCCACATTCCAGCGGCTGGCGCATAGCTTTTTGTTAATTTTGTTAATTGCCTAGTGCAAACTTAAACAATTTTAGAGGTCTGAGACCTCATAGGTTTAAAATTTAAATTGTACATTTTACAGTTGTTAAAATTATCATATTTTTACGCATTGTTAAATAAATCAAACTATATCCTTTTGCTTCATCATTTTCTATAAAATAACGATTAGACAGGATCCTACTTCCCCCGACTCTTCCCAAAGGCTTATGCCTTCCTCAAAGAAAGTACATACTCAAATAGCAAAAGTTTTGCTACTTGTTGCAAAATACTCCCTCAACTTTATTTTTAGCCTATTTTCAATTTTGAAAAAATAGGCTTATGAGACCACATTTTGTCCGTGTGTGTGTGTGTGTGATTCGTGTGTGTGTCCCCCCCCCCCGTAATAAAATCTAAACGGCTGGAGCGATTTCAATGAAAATCGGTAAGGTCATAGCACTATTCCGGGAGACCCAGATCGTGCCCTTCAAATTTTGTTACGACTCACCAATCCAACATGGCGGCTGTGCGAAATATTTCACCAGCATTCAATATCTCCGAAACTATTAGCGACATTACCCTGACATTTTGTGTGGTGATAAAGGGAACTACTATAAGTTCACTTATGTGACCTTTGAAAACCTGGTAACTACAAAACCAACATGGCGGCCAAGCGAAGTTGCGACTTTTAAATAGACGTTTCTCGCGATTTAACCAACCAAACGCAATGAAACATGGTACAGTATATGTTTATATAAATTTTAATGCACCGACATCTAACTTCGTTCAATTGTTTACATAACCACAAGATGGCGGATGTGCGAAATATTTCTCCGGCATTCTATATCTCTGAAACTATTAGCGGTATCTCCCTGAAATTTTGTACGGAGATAAAGGGTACTACTGGAAGTCCATCTATAAGATTTTCAAAAACCGTTTAACTACAAAACAAACATGGCGGCCAAGCGAATTTGAAAATTTTAAATAGTCCTTTCTCGCGATTTAATGTTCCAAACGCAATGAAATCTGGTACAGGAAATATTTATACACATTGGAATGCACTGGTATCTAATTTAGTTCAATTGTTTACATAACCTCAAGATGGCGGCTGTGCGAATTTTAAAATTAAATGTTCATTTATTGTGATGTAGTCATGCGATCGAAGTGAAACTTTGAATAATGAACCTACGCAATAATTTTCCTTTAATAGTACATGACTCTATGGCCTATACATTTAACAATCCAACATGGCGACCATCCGAAATATTTAGACGGCTCAGAATATCTACGAGTCTATTATAGCAATCATACTGAATGTTTTAATGTTCATAGGGGCTATGAACTTAAGTTCACCTATAAGACTTTAAATAACCTGGTGATCACAAATCCAAAATGGTGGCGACGCGAAGTATAAATATTCACATGGACGTTTCTCGCAATTTAACCATCCGAGTGCAGTGAAACTAGGTACAGTAAATCCTTATACGAATGGTAATCCACTGGCATCTAATTTATTTCAATTGTTTCCATAACCTCAAGATGGCAGCTGTGCGAAATTTTTAAAGCTCCTTGTTACTTCTTGTGTCCTAATTTATGCGATTGATGTTTGAATACTACACCTACACAATAATATGCATGTAACAGTACATAACTCTAGGACCTACATATGTAAAATCCAACATGGCGACCATCCGAAATATTTAGTCGGTTCTCAATATCTACGAATCAATTACAGCAATCAAACTGAAATTGTGTATGTTGACAGTGGCAATTAACATAAGTAGGATATATGAAAATAGGCTGTATAGTTCTTCACGGAACTACTTGTTATAAGTTTGTTGGACTCTAGTCCTATCTATCCATCCTTTTTCTCAAGTCCGAAACCCACTTCTTTTTCTTCATCATCTTCCCTTGCGGGTATGATTATTGCCAAGCTACTAATCTACCCAGGTCACACTCCACATTCCAGCGGCTGGCGCATCGCTTTTTGTCTAATGCCGACACATATGGAAACCTTTAATTTCTTAAAAAGTACTTGTCGGATTTGCAAAATAAGCACATCACTGTACTTGTCACTTGATTCTTAGTTGTTCCAGTGGGTGAAATTAGTATAGATCCATTTGAGAAACCAATGTTTCTGCCAGTTTCTCGGTTAATACGTATATGCTGGGAGCAAAATGGACCATGTTATATGAGCCCCTTAATACGATTTAAGAATTTGAAAGCAGAATGACGATATCTTAAATGGTTCCGTAGATATTTGAGGTGGCCCTCTTATCTGAATCACCCTGTATATCACTTTCTTATGGACACGATAACTGCTGTCAATTTGCACCAATCACATTCTTGTTTACATATAAAGTATAGCCATTGAAATTCAGATTCAAGTTTGTTAATGGGCAAAATTGGACCAAGGGGGTGGAAAAGGGAGGCCATTTTCTAAAAAGTAAAATTTCGTTATAACATCCTTAGTGTGTGAGAAATGGAATCCATTCAAAGTTCTTACAATTCTTTGGAAAAGGGCCGAAAACGTATCTCCCAACATTTTTGATAGCACCAAGCATTGACCAAAGTGGTGCGGAAAATAAGGCTTTGAGAACAAAAATCATACCTCCCTTAATAAGTGCAATATTAAAACTGTTTAAAATGGTCGATAGTACCCTAAACATTACCTACAACGTTTGTAAAAGGATGTAAGCTTGCAGTTTTACGTGACCGTTAATCTTACGATCATGAATCAGGGGATCCCTTTTTACGTGGAAACCGAACCACAGGACATGGCATTTCACTTTGAAAATCTCACATGAATTGACCGGGAAACGAACCCGGTCTACCTTGGTGAGAGGCAAATAGCTTGACCACTGCGCCCTCCCAAAACGTTTGAATTTTTGTAATGACCCACCTTTACAGCAAGGAGTGAGCAAAACGTTTTTGGAATTATAAGATGGGCTCCTCGAATTCTAAACATTTGGAACTTTTGTAGGTGTAAAACAATTGGCAAATTTAGTGAATACGAAATATTTTTCTTTGCCCGGAGAAATCTACCTCCGCCTTCCGGTGTGCCGAGAGGGATTTTTAATTTATAGCTGACTTTTCGCCAGCAAGCGCTGCTGGCATTTTCAAAGCCTGGTTATGAACGGTTTGAGGGGGCATTTGCTTGAGGTATATACCTAAGGCAGTTGGAATGCTCTAAAATTAACACGAAAGTGAATGGATTCTAGTAGTTCCTGATTGACAGTTCTCTTGTTTCGTTCCTTTTTCTATAATAATAATAATAATAATAATAATAATATCAATAGTGCATTTGTAAACAGTGCAGAGAAAACATGCATCAGAAACTTGGACAATGGCTAAGAGGGATGAGAGCAGTCTACAGGCAGCTGAGATGAGATTCATGAGAAGTATGATCCAGAAAACGAGGAGAGACGGAGTGAGAAATGAAGATAAACTAAATGACAAACTGGAGCAAAACAGATTGAGATGGTTTGGACATGTCAAACGGATGAATGAAGTAAGACTACCAAGACGAGCACTGGAACTACGGATGACAGGGAAGAGAGGACGAGGAAGACCAAGAATGCGTTGGATGGACTCGGTGAAGAATATCATTAGTTAACGGAACCTGGATTGGAACACCGTGTCGGAAGAGGAATGGTGGAACGATAGAACAAAGTGGAGAGGAACCATATTTGCCCCCACTCAGTGTCAGCTGGAAAAGGGGAAATGAAGATGACGATGATCGTATGGCCTCGGGTGCCAGGTGCAAGCTTTGTCATTTGACAGAGGGTAGGTTGCATGTCGAAGTTCGTTGTTCCTTGAAGCACTATGAAAGTCAAGGAGGTTAGATAACTAAGCTCCTTGAACACTCTTGCCTAGCGCTTACGCACATCCTAATTTATGTCTATGCTGCCAAATGGCAAGTTAGTAGACCATCTCTTATTTATCAAGATTCTAGGTCCAGAGGTTCCCGAGTTATGTTGTCGACCGACTAAATAAGTGATCGCGTGAGTGAGAGAGCTTTTTTATTTTCAAAGGTAAATGTGATAAATCTCCTATTATTTTCTTCTATTTTTCACAAATTGCCCCAAGTCTTGACTTAGATTTTAAATCCTATTTTTTGTTTGTGAATTTGTGTAATGATGTTTTGAAACCTATGGTTAATCCTAGAGACTGACTACATTAACCTATGAAGAATTATTTTAATTAACTAATCCTGTTTTTTTTTTGTAGTCCACTTCCTAGTGCATCGACTACCGTTCTTGGCCGTTGCCTCCAGAGATCCGTGGTCCGTGTTCGATCCCCGGCTCTGCCAAGGCATTCAATTCTGATCTGAGGTCTGGAACAGGGCTCACTCAGCCTCCTAAAGCGAAACAAAGAACTTAGAAGAGGGTTTGATTTCCATCCTGGAAGTGGTTTTCTATGGATTCCCATTTCTATTCCAGGCAAATGCCAGGTTGGTTCCTAACTTAAGACCACGGTCGCCTCCTTCCCACAACTCTCATGAATTGCAAATACACACACTAATACAGACACCAGAATTAGTTTGCTGAATCAGCATTACTGACATAGTCAATTCAAAACGTATTTAGACACAGTGGTTAAACTGCTGGCCAAGTTCAATTCCCAGTTAATCCATGAGATTTTCGAAGTGAAATCTCACGTCCTGTAGTTTGGATTCTACGTACAAAGGAGGTCTCGCGACTTATGATCGCGACATTAATGGACATTTACAATTGCAATCTTCTTTCCTGTTTTACATATTCGATGCAAGGGGTGATATGAAAATACCACAGCTCCCTTGCTACGATTGAAAGTTGATAAGGGGGAACGGCTGATTTCCGTCCCGGTTTTCAATGACCATTGGAGGCAGATGACGGACTATCACTATAATCGTTTTTCAGTGATAGTTGATAAGACCCTCGCCTAGTTCAGGCTACCAAATTTGATAGTGCACTACGTTAGCTGAGTGATATCGACGAATGTACGAGCAATACTCCACTCCATTTCTGCTTAAAATTAATTTAGACACGATAGTACATTGAGCTTATGACAAGTGATACCAACCGCATTGCCCGCTTTAACTAGGACTTAAGACGGTCGAGTTGAGTAACTGGCTAATGCACATGCCTACAATGCAAGAAATTAAGTTTCAAATCCCAGATACAGTCTAATTTTCACGTCTTATTCAACAGATACGGTCGATTCGAATGGAATTATTCGCATAATGTGTTTCATGCACTAGCTAGTACACATGTCTCTGCAAATATTTGAGAGATTTTCACGATTTCAAACCTAAGCGTACATTTTTGTTGGGCATTTTTTTTAGCATGAATAAAGAGAATGTTGTATTATGCGATTAGATTGTTTTGTGTTTTCGAAATTCGGATGCCTTGTTTCCCAGAAACTTCAAGAAGTAGTAACGAGAATTCCACACATCATGAAAGCAAAGGATTTATTCTCGAGGATGAACCACCATGAGATTAACAGGTACATACAAGTTGCAAAAACTTAGATTTTAATTGTAAGAATTATAAAAATGTTGGCCGCAACTCTTCCGGTTTTCTATTCAATGTGACCATTGTGGTTCATTCTTGAGTATATATAAGTAATTGGGCCAAATTGTTATTGGATCGTTCAAATTCATTTCGAACTACCATGTTTTTTTTTACGAAGATAATGCAATTTTCATAAAGACAGCTTCGAGAGTCTAACACACTCTTCCCGCCTTTGTCCTCTTACATATTCACCTTATACAACTTCCCACTGAAACCCAAACATCGCAAAACCTACTCGAACTATTCGCATGAAAATTGGTACAGAAATAGAGGAATATGTGAATTATCAGATAAACCTAATGATTCAGATGTATTAGTGTATGGAGACCCATGAAGTATGGACATTTAAAGTTATAGCAGAACATTAAAAAAAGGCGTATTTTTTAAAAATCACTAAAATATCCATTACAATCAAGAGTGCAGATCAAGTGAAAACTTACAATTTGCTTGGGATTGTTTTGCAGTTCTAACGAATTTTTAGTCTCAGTTTCCCTTAATACTGATAAATCTGCTACATTTCCACTTAAAACCAGAGCGTTTATTTCTAAAAAAAAGCAGTACATTTATTATGTTCTATGTGGCAACCTTGCTGGAAATATTTCTCCCTTACCAGAGGGAAAGAGAAGTAAATATATTGGCACAAATGGAATAAAACTGCTCCTGGAAATCAATGGGAATGTAAGGGAAGAGATATATTTCAGAGAATGCCAGAAGCACTCCTAGTATTGTAAATACTGTATCGAGCGAGTGGACTTACCTGTGTGGCGGACACAACCTCGGAGCGGCTGATGGACCATCTAGCTGCTTCGCACGTGACACTTGCACACAAATCAACAACACCACGACACCGCACTTTATCGCTATTTCTCTTGAAGAGCCAATCTTGTCGTCAGGCTCTTCACCTCCACGGTCCACGCCTTTAAGAGTTTCACTAAGCTCAGCACATGATAATACGAGACGGCTCATGGATGCACAAAACTCACAACAGGAGATTAGAATTATTATACTTTTTATAATATAAACTCACTCCTCCACTTCACAGAATTTTTGAGAAATAGTATTGTTATAATACTCGACACTCCCTAAACACACTAAAACTTCTATTTTCAAAACACTCAAACTACGTCAAACACACGGCAAAATTCTTAAAACAGTGTCACTAAAATTTACATTTTTAAATCACCGTTATGATAAATTTTTTGAAAAAAAATCTGATTATCTGTTATTTGAGCGTAAATATTTTGGCAATTTTTAAGAAATATTTAAAAAAAATTGGTCACTGTTAATAAAAGAATGGCATGAAAAATATAAAGCTTACGATGGTGTATCCGTACTGTGCGTGTTTTCTAAGAGTGGATGTCCGTATGTCGAACTCGATACCACGACCGAACTGTCTGTCGAGCGCGACAATCACGGCGCTGCCAAACCGCTCGGCGTCTGAGCACCAACTGAGTGTAGCGCGGATCGGCGCATCGCGCGTCCAGAACACACAGGGCCAGAGAGCTTGGGGCCGAAGTGATACTACTCGGCGCTGTGCAAAGAGTACGGATTGTAATAACTAACATTATAGTATTCTGGTATTGCATATGAAGTGCAATATTGAATAATAATGTTATTGGTTTTACGTCCCATTTAACTACTGTGGCTTTTAGAGACTCCGGGGTGCCGGAATTTTGTCCCGAAGGGGATCTTTATCGTGCCAGTAAATCTACTGACACGGCTCCCTCGTATTTACGCACCCTGACTGCGTCAGGATTCAATCCTGCAGCCTTGCGAAAACGATACCCCTGGGCCACGCAGCCAGCCTGCAAAATTGACTCTAAATCTGAAATTATTTGAGAAAACATCAGCCAACAACAGAATTTTAATATGTAATATGAAGTTTTACTTTTTGCTAGTTTGATTGTCTATATTCAGGATTATGTAGGCCAACATTCATGCAAGCACCTATACTGTATATACAGTATATTCATACGTAGGCCTACATTTATATGCATAATAGTCCATTGTTGTCAACTGTAAAGAACATCACTATAGTTAAAGCCCTGCGCGGATGCGGGAATCCGCAATTTTTTTCCGCAATGCAGATATAGTTTGTATGGCTGTGCGGATAATGGATAAGCTGCGGATAATGTTCAGAGAGAATTAGCGGATGTTTTTTAGAATATAATGTTGAACTGTTTTTTTTTATTATTATAATTTTAGTGTTTGCTAGGATCTGCGTCTTTCAAGTTTCTTGCTATTTCCTTAGCTATTTGCTTTTGCTGGGATTGCATGAGAATAATAGACAAGTGAGAGAAGCCAGCCATGGAAATAAATAAATGAATAAATAATAACCCCTGGCACTACAGCCAGTGAAGGGCTTAGGCCTACCAAGCGACCGCTGCCCAGCCATTTGGCCTGCAGATATTGGGGTGACGCGTGATCAGCGCATCGTGTCCCCTCTGCCGTCAATCTTGGTTTTCATGATCGGGGCACTGCCTCACTGTCAGACAGCACCCCGTTCCAGCCCTCACGTCAGTTTCTAAAATCCCTGACGGAGCCGGGAATCGAAACCGGGGCCTCCGGGTGAGAGGCAGGTGCGTTACCCTTGCACCACGGAGCCGGCAGTTATGGAAATACCCTCAATTAGAGTTGACTTATTCCAAAATAAGTTCTTTGTACCTGCGCTTGCTTGCGTGGCTATATCCGACGACTAAGAGCTATCATTAGCCACCCTCAGTGAGACATGCCATTACTCAGAGGGACAAACCTCATTCAACATAGCCTAGGGGAACGAATTTCTCCTCAAATGTCTAAAGGTGTTGCTTTATGCTTTATCTAATAAGTTCAAATATTATTGTAATGTCAGCGGGTTCGGATAACAAACGTGCGGATGCGGGGCGGATGCGGATAAAATTCGTTCAGATGGGGTGGGGGGCGGATGCGGATACAAGTCGTGCAGATGGGGGGGATGCGGACAAAGTATTGTTTATCCGCGTAGGGCTCTAGCTATAGTGTGTCCTTACCTTAAAGAGAGGATACAATTAAATAAAGTATTGTCATTTGTAGCTCTTCAGTCGGTCAACACGAATGTGCCCCATGAATTGGTGGTTGGTTGGTTGGTTCCTCAGTTTAGGGGCTGCGACAACGCGGTCATATAGCCCCGTGTACTTTGGGTGGGCAACACTGAAAATGAATGGCTTCAAATCTCTACATCAAAGGAATGAAGTATCTGCTTCTCATTCGCACTTGCATGTCCTGCATTTAGCCTTTGTGAATAGAACTTTTAAAAGGGTCAGGCCCGTATTGGTAATTAGCCGCTGCAAAGATATATTTTTGATTGCGAAGTGCTACAGTAATATAAAGCAGATATTTGTGTAGCTGGAATTGGGACGAGTGTCCCCAGCTAAAATTTGAATTGATTCTATAATATTTGACGAAAATGGTCAAAGTAAATATTGTTGAAAAATAACCGATTTCTACCTCAAAGATCATGGAAATGACTGAGATGTTGTTT
The DNA here is from genome assembly GCA_946902985.2 of Meconema thalassinum. NCBI lineage: Eukaryota > Metazoa > Arthropoda > Insecta > Orthoptera > Tettigoniidae > Meconema > Meconema thalassinum. Next base: position 184,602,770 of record OX336394.1, read on the forward strand.
ATCACTCAAAAATTGAAAATGAAAAATCTAATAAAATTATTTCCTGGCCCCATACAGAATTATCCGCTCATTCTGATAATGTAAAATTTAATGATTTACATAATAATTAATACGGGGCCAAATTTTCACTATTATGTTAGTTTCGTTTGAATCTATATTATTGCAGATGAAACGTTATCACACAATACAGAATTACCAATGGTCAAAACAGGTTAAGTTTTTCTTATTTTATGTTGCCTGATTCTGCGAATGCTAAACTCTTTATACGATGCAATACATCTCTACATAGTATAAAGCAAGATGTTCAGCAAAGAACATATAGCCTACTTTCTCCTAAATGTATGGGTATACTTATAACTCTTTGTCCTCACCTCTAATACAATCACATCCACAACCATGTTTTTTTTGTTTTCCTTTATATTGATAATTAACCAGTAAGTGTCTAAATCAATATTAAGTTATATACTTTATGTTGATTGAATATCAAAACTACTAACTTACTGTAATGCATTCACATCCGTTAATCTCGATACTAACAAGGGAAGTCTTCGCGCTACTACACTCCGATCGGGATGAAATTCGGGAGACAAATAGCTGAGGAAATGTACAATACGGAACAGGAAACCGCACCGGCTCAAATTAATATGGTACGCCATATTTATAACGTTAAAGTTATGACAATGATACGCGTGCCGAACCGAAAATGGTGAGCAGCAAGCCAGTGAGGCTGTAACAGGTCTGGCACGCACTCGCTGTTTCCAGGCGAAACGGAATGATACAAGCGCGTGGCCTTCAATGCGGATGTACTTTTTTTATAATAATATGCAGGACGTGTTACCTATGATAAACACAATGGATGAAATAGTAGCAGGGTTGCCTCCGTAATTTGTTAATTATCCGAGATATATTACCTAGGTATTATTAGGCCTATATACAATTACAGAAATGAAATGCAACCGATGCCTAATAATAAGTACTGTACTTTACACATTTAACGACTATCACTTCTTTATCATGTCTTGTTTGTTTCAATCAATGTACGTATCACAAAGGTGAATGTCATGAATAAGGTGGTCAATACATACGGTAGATTTGTTTTACACCAGCCGCACGTGAGTATGGCAGTATTTGTACACTGGCCACAAATATCCAGGGAAGGACTTTTAAAACAAAAAACAGCAGGGTTCGGAAAGTTGGACGGTCGTTCATCTACAAAGCCAGCCTTAAACCAGCTATATGTCCACATGCTTTGAAAGCGGTGGGATGACAATTGGTTGTGTGTAAAAGACTGAACTTTCAAGATGTTGTTACGTAGGTGAATATTGAACTCTAGTCCATGTAACAGCACACTATCGTAGAAAGTTCGAATTAAATTCTTCCATATCCGAAATCCAAATACATCCAGGGGTTGAAATATACCTGTGGTTCCTTTTGGTACAATCTTGACATCAATGTCCTTGTAATTTGGTTTGGCTGCTAGTATAGCACCTTCTGTTTGTCCAGTCCATGAATCTAAAACCAGTACACTAAACTCGGGGACTAACAGAAAAGACACATTTCGGAGCCACTCTTGAAATAAATGTTGCGTTAATTTACCCGACTTGGAAGCGAGTTACATATAAATTAGGTGCAGTAAACAAGGTGTCCTTAACTCTTGGTCCAAAGACTCCGTTCTTTTCCTGTAATACCACAAGTAGAACGGGAAGTAGACGACCATCCGCGGAGATTATTGGTTGGACGGTGTAACTATGCGTTAACGAATTTAGGAATTGTGCTTCAGCAAATATACGCTTGTCACCTTTGCTGTGAAGTGTTCGTCCAGAGTGAAATTCCATGTTGAACCCACTTTGGTCTGTATTAAAGACACACATTGGACTATAGGTTTCAATGGCTTCCGCAACATCTCCAACAAAGGTTGTCGCACTTGCAAGTACTGTATGTCAGCATGATTTGTTGTATAATTATGTGACACGAATTTTGTCACTTTTCTTGACACAATCCGGCAAGATATTTTAAAATGGGAGAGCCAAACTTTTGATGCGCGAAAGGTTTCATCACCTACTCTCCGTGCTGCCGCAAGAGCCCATTTCCGGATAACAACCTGTCTTCCCTCTCTGGCGCATTGAAACTGTTTAGCGGTTGTATCGAAAATTAATTTCAGTTTTTCTTTTTTCGTACTTCTGCGCTCAACATGTTTCTCCCATACGTAAAGGTCATTACGACACTTCAACTTCTTATAGCGGCGATGCACAGTTTGGAACTTCCGTTGTTTACCTCCTCGATTTGCGGACGTTTCATACAATAACAAGATGTTCAGTAAAGAACATATAGCCTACTTTCTCCTAAATGTATGAGTATAGTTATAACTCGTTGTTATTATCAAAGAGTATAATAGAACTATTCTTTGTTGAAGACCTTAGAAACGATTTACCTCTACCAAACGCCACAACCTAGATAAAAACTGCTACCATCATTGAAGAAAGAAAGATAAGAAGTATCTAAAGAATGTTATGGATCTGGAGACATAATCGACCGGACTGGCGGCGTGGCTCAGCGGTAACGTTCTCGCTTGCTGGACCGTATGTTTCAGGTTCGTATCCTGGCGCAGTCAGCTGGCATTTGAGGGTGCACAAATGCGAGGGAGCCGTGTTAGTAGATTTACTGGCACGTTAAAGATCCCCTTCGGGACAAAATTCTGGCACCCCGGCGTCTCTAAAAGCAACAGTAGTTAAAAGGGACGTAAAACCAATAACATTATTATTATTATTATTATTATTATTATTATTATTATTACATAATCGGCCTGACGCGGGCAACATCCAACTTTGAGTTGAGGCATGTCTTTACACGTCTGGCTGCGTATGACTTTCACAACCCTAATTGAATTAACAAATCTTTCCATGACCCTACAGAGACGTGTGTATACCAACTATGTGGATATTTTCGATTGCTATTTGGCTGAAATAGAAGTATTAATTAATATCCTGAACTAGCACCAACGGTAGAGTTCAGATACTATGTGAAATCGTTTTGTTCTTTACTTCAATTAACATTTTCAAATAACGCACAATAGGCTGTTACAAACCCTTTAAAATAGAAAGTAAAAATGTATCGTAGTATCATCTTGTCATTCTTCAAATTCGATGCGCATAGAATGCAAATGGTATAGTAATCAATGGAGCCCCACGTAGACTAGTCGTGATATCTAGTGGTGAAATATCTAACAATATAATCCTAACAGAGCGAGTGCATTCTAGCGGCCAGAAGAAGAAACTTTTCAATAAAATCTGGTCGGCGTGCAGTTACCTTTTTGGCAGCTAGATGTCTCGAGTAAATCTGCTGGCGAATTATGTTTTAATTAAATATATATTTTACACCATAATATGCACAATATAACGCTTAATTTTAAAACATCTGAGTCATTACAAAACAATAAACATATAAAATTTCAAGCTAAAAAACTAGCTCTGATCGGGTTTGAACCATAGGCATTTGAGCGATAGGCTAACTCTCTACCACTGAGCTAATTGTGTCAACGAATATCGTTCTATATAAAATGACTTACATAGAACTTGTTAGCAAATAGTGATTTATACTAAACGATTTCATCACTGGAGTATATTATTTATATATAAAGCATTTCATACAAAGTTTATTTATTTTATATCAGTACGCTATATTGCATGCAATACTCAAATTAGTGAAATATAAGTCAGGCACAAGATATCCGCTGCCATCTTGTCTTATTAGTGAATCGGGTCAGCTTTTTAAAATCACGTCTGCACTATAGTATTACAAAATAAACTTTTAATTTCGAACGTGCCTCTTCCTTTAGAACAGTTAAAACGATTCTAGGCTCGATAATCGGAACTGGTGGGTCCCATGATATGGATTATAAAGTTTGGATAATTCGCACGGCCGCCATCCTGAAATGGTATGGCGGACGACCTTGTAGTTTGGTCACAAGACGCATCCTATACGAAGGTATGTTGTTACCAAATTTGGTAGAGATCGGATGATTTGGTTAGTCGTTATTTGATTTTATGTTTTGAACGTTTGAGTGGCCGCCATTCAGTTTTAGTAAAGATGGCGGCGATATAAAACATGACACTGAGGTGTCCTTTGCTAGTGCTACCTTTGTACCAAATTTCGTTCAATTCGCATTCACCGTGTTCGAATTGATAGGGGGGGACAGACATTCAGAGTACACACACTCACACACACACACACAGACACACACACACACAGACTCACACACACACATACACACACACAGACACACTTTTTTCGCCCTGTGTTGATCTCATAAGTCTACTTTCATTTTTTGCAAAAATCGAAAGTAGGCTAAAAATGGTATTGAATATTAATTTGAGCCGATGCGGTTTCCTGTCCTGTTTGGTACATTTCCTCAGCTATTCGTCTCCTGAGTTTCATCCCGATCGGAGTGTAGTAGCGCGAAGACTTCCCTTGTAAGCCTCCAAACTTAAGAATCCTTCGTCTTAGGTATCTTCCCCTTTAGAAATATGCGGCAATCACAGTAGGTTGGTGCTGCAACCAGTTGCGTCTAGCTTCCAAGATGTCAGCGGGGCTTCGGAATCCTTCGCCTGCTATCGGCAAACCCCTCGTTAGCTCGGATTTTCCCTCCATTGTCAGTTAAACACGTGCCACTGTTCTAGTGGAATGCAATAAATCTAAAGTTCTGTTCTCTGAGGTATTTCAAGCTATTCGTGCTACAGCACAAGCTTTGTAATTCTTCTATGATTGAATTGTTTAATTAACGAACTACCGTAACGTATTGATTGATGTAATGGAAAATTATTATTATTCAAATCAAGTGTGCTAAACCTACAAGTATGTCTCTGTTTGCCACGAAGAAGCCACCAAAGAAGCTCCGTAAATTGACTTTCGTTAAGCCTGACGGAAAGGAGCGAGATGATATAAAAACTTAATTAATAGAAACGACTTGTATGTCCCTATATAGCACACCAAAGACTCATTTTGGTACATATTTTATTCATTCATGACTTGTGTTATGGACACTAGCGTTAAATTTGTAATTCTACTGTGATTAATTTGTTTAGTTGACGAACTTCCGTGTTAATTAATGTATTTGAAAATTATTATTATTCTGTCTTTACAGAATGTTATGAATGTAGTTTTAATTTAAAGTACATAATATAGTGTGCTAAACCTACAATAAAAGATCTACACTCAATGCAGTTCCACAGCCTGCTGTTTATTTGCACGCTGAGCACTGAGAGTTCCGAGCTAACGCGAAGTGCTGCAACCTAGCAGTGAATTAATATAGGCTAAATCTTGTACGTCTCTGAGTGTTGAATGGGCAGGCAGTTTAAAGTGACCAGGAGGGAGGCGATCCAGTTGGTAGTGCTTAAAGGTAATCGGAGCGCGGTCGTGGCTAAAAATTGAACCATTACGAAATCTCCATACTTCAGGAGGCATTTGCAAAGCGGAATGTCTGGAACAATTACCCACGTAACCCACAAGAGGACAGCGCCGTAAAGAGGCATTGAGAAGGCTGTGGTTGATGATAACGTGTATCTTGTACTTATTAGAATCTCCATTTTCTAATGGCTTCTGTTTATATGCGATGCTGGAGCTGTTATCTCTACTTCAAAGTCCCCGATTCTTGGATGTTACGGGTTAACTCGAGAACCTCTGAATGGATTTTGATGCGGTTTTCACCATTCTGTAAATGATATCTCGAGGATGATTTCTGTAGAAAATAATTTATTTATGAACAAAGAAAGCCGAGCAATAACGATTTCAGTAGAAAAGTCGAAAAAAAAAAAGAACCTGGCGTCTGAGCGCTTTGTAAGCTTACGCTGGGCAAACCGTTAAAATCATCTAAATACTATGAGTGTAGGAATTGTTCTGCATGAAAAGTTCTACAAAAAAGTCCCCTAGAGCATATGTCTATCTGCAATACATCGCCCACTATAAGTGTTTTTACGTTTTAATTTCTTCAAAGCACGTCCATTCACTGGCGAGGCGACAGTTTACGAGCTAGCTAAGGGCGAGTCTATCATTCCTGTTACAACGTAGCTAGCGGGCGAACCTATTGTGCCAGATACAGCCAGCAGCAAACCGTCGAGTCGTGTTGAGTTAAGACTTCTGAGAAGGGTGGTTGTGTTTGTAGTTTGCCTGGAAGTGCAACTCAGGTTTTCTTAATTTCGCCTGTGAAACACAGTCAATTTAAGATTGGACGGAAGGGGGATTATATTAAATTATACTGATTGGCGTATAATCTCTACTTAGTATAAAACAAAGTCCCTGATTCTTGGATTTCACGGGTAATCTCAAGAATCAAGAATGGATTTTGATGCGGTTTTCACCATTCTGTAAAGGATATCTCGAGGAAGCTTTCTGTAGAAAATAATTTATTTATGACCAAAGGAAGTCAAGCACTAACGATTTCAGTGAAAAGGTCGAAAAAAACTGGCGTCCGTGCGCTTTTTAAGCTTACGCTGGGCAAACCGTTAAAATCATCTAAATACTATGAGTGTAAGAATTGTTCAGCGTTCAAAGTTCTACCAAAAAGCCCGGGAGAGCATATCTCTATCTTCAATACATCACGTTTACGTTTTCATTTCTTCCAAGAATCTCCATTCAGTTACGGAGGCAACAGTTTACGAGCTAGCTAGGGGCGAGTCCATCAGCCCAGTTACAGCATAGATAGAGGATGAGCTTATTGCCCCAGATACAGCCAGCAGCAAATTGTCGAGTCGTGTTGAGTTAAAAACTTGAGAGAAGAGTGGTTGTGTTTGGAGGTTCCCTGGAAGTGCAACTCGGCTTTTCTTCATTTCGCTGGTGAACTTTTCGTTCCGCAAAATTCACAGTCAAGTTAAGATTGGATGGAAGGGGGCTTTGTGTTTCATGCACCTCGCCATTCTTAAATTACGTCTGACAAGAATTTGTTGCACATAAATCTCTATGATAATATAATTAATAGTCCAGTCAGTGATTTTAACCCATCATGCCGAGACGTACAACGGATATTGGTCGTTGTTCATTGCCATTCAGAAAAAAAGCGCTTATCACGTTATGCATTCATAACTGTTCCCGGGCGAAGCCGGGTCAGGTTGCTAGTTGTTAATAAACGAATGTATACATTAGCCTCTCCTTTTAGCTAAATGGCATTTTATTTAGTATCTGTGTAAAAAGCTCGTCCACAACATTTGTAAAAGAATTCAAGTTTTAAAAATATGTCACCTGTAGTAGGATTCGATCGCGTGAGAGACCAACACGCTAGCCCAGAGCCAAACATGACCTTATAACAGAGGTGTTATTAACTGAATTAGATACAACGTGTTTGCAAATAATGTCTTGAAATAAACAATTTCTTCACTGCAGTACATCTTCATTATAAATCATTTCATACAAAGTTTATATTAATACTATCAGTAAGCTATATCGCATACACCATACTCAAATTACTGAAATACCTAAGTATAGGACAGGCACAAGAGGCCAGTTGCCATCTTGTCATGTGACAGAGACGGCTCAGCACTTGTAAGTCCCTAATAAAGTATAATATTATAATATTAAATTATAATAAATAACGGATTACGTCCTTTAGGATAGCCTAAACCACCCTTGGCTTGCTAATCGGAATTGGTGGGTCCCATGTTATGGTTTATAATGTTTGCATAATTGTCACGGCCGCCATACTGAAATGGTACGGCTGATGAGCTTGCAGCTTGCGTATAAGACGCGCCCCATATGAAGGTATGTTGTTACCGAATTTGGTAGGGATCGTATGATTAGTATAGTCGTTATTTGATTTTACGTTTTTAACATTTGAGTGGCCACCATTCAGTTTTGGTAAAGATGGCGGCGATATAAAACATGACACTGAGGTGCCCTATGCTAGTGCTACCTCGGTACCAAATTTCATTCAATTCGGATTCTCCGTGTTTGAATTGTAATGGGGGACATACATGCAGAGTACACACACTCTCACACACAGACAGAAACACACTTTTGATCTCATAAGTCTAGTTTCATTTTTTGCAAAAATCGAAAGTAGGCTAACAAGTCCCCAATTCTTGGATGTAACGGGTAATCTCCAGAACCACAGGATAGGTTTTGATGCAGGTTTCACCAATCTGTAAAGAATTTCTCGAGGAAGGTTTCTGTAGAAAAATATTTATTTATGACGAAAGGAAGCCGAGCAATGACGATTTCAGTGAATCGGGGGATATTCTGCAAAGAAAGTCTGCGACAGCATATCTAAAATACATCGCCCACTATAAGTGTGTTTACGTTTTCATTTCTTCCGACAACCTCCAGTCAGTGGAAATTGAAATTACTAGCTTCAGAGCGAGTTTACGAGATAGCGAACGAGGCTATCACCCCAGCTTCAGCCAGCATCAAACTGTCGAGTCGTGTCAAGTTAAGAATTCAGAGAAGAGTATATGGGTTTGGAATTTTGCTGTTCACCTCAGCTTTTCTGAATTGTGTCTGGGACCTGCCGTCCGTGTGCCTTTTAGGGTAACGCTGGTAAACCGTTGAAGATACCGGGCGAAGCCGGGGCGGATTGTTAGTAGAACATAAGAAACTATAGGCCTATATATTTTATTAAATACTATTGACGTCTTCAGATGATAACTCAGAAAAGTTATTGCGAGAAACTCTCTTTGTTATTGATTGTACATTACATCGATTACTAGACAAGAAGAAATGTTTCTAAATGTCTGATATAGTTTTTGTTTGGATATTTACAAAAACTATATCAGACATTTGGATGCGAAATTGGATTCAAAGGAAACAGAACATACAATGCCTGGAAGCAATGGAAATGTGGATGTGGAGAAGGATGCTGAAAATAAGCTGGGCGGAGAAAAAGCCTAACGAATGGGTCCTCAAGGAAATAGACGAAACAAGAAAATTGATCACTACTATAGAAAAGAGGAAAGCAAAGTTCATTTGCTACACTCTACGTCATAATGAGTTCCTGACCACCATACTGGAAGGAAAAGTTCTGGGGAAGAAAGGAAGAGGAAGACAGTGGAAGGCTCATTTGGATTCTGTGATGCATGGAGTTCAATTTAAACTGTATGCTTACTTGAAACGCTCAGCAAGCGAGGACAAGTGAGGTTGAAGCGACAATGCCCCTTTAGATGATGATGATGATAGTTTTAACCCTAGAATACTATCATTATTCAATATTTTATGGTGATCATAATGATGATGATGATGATGATGATAATTGGCATTTTAAGGGGCCTAACACCTACTGTCGACCAAAGTATTATGTGTACTCGAGTTTGAAGGTTGTTTGTTAAGTAACCAATAGACCTACATAAAATCCAATACCATCAACATTTTCGTCGTTCTATTTTACGTTAGTTCATGTAGGTTTGGAATTTTTAATTTATATTTTAATATTTTTATCGCAGTTGGAACTCAAAAAGTGCACGTTTTTAAGCGTGTTTCAACCATGCGTCACATTTAAGAATTATTATCTCAAAAGCTCGTCATCAGATCGAATCCAAATTTTAACACAATATACATTGGAATGTTGTATAACTGGTTTATTAATTTCAAAATTGTGTGTGTCCAAGAAACAAAGTTGTTATCATTGTTGTAAGGTAACTTTTTCTCGGCAGGGGGTGGCTGGAAAATGTAGTTCTTGGTTGCGTTGTAATCGTTATACATCAAAACGTTATGCTGTATGACTGTGAAATACGTAAATTAATTCACTTATTTTATATCGGTTTGTATTTGTACGAGGAAATAACACATGGTTCAACAGCTAGCCGCTCCAGAAAAAGCTGTACAGCGTTGCTGAGATTGAGCCCATCACCGCCGAGCGAGACGCGGCATGGTGCGTGTGGGCTACTTCACAAACAACCTTCAAACTCGAGTGCACATAATACTTTGATCGACAGTAGGTTGTCCACCCCTAATGGATTGGGTGATTGTGAAAATGATTAAAAGAACAACTAAGTTACAATGATAACTAAATTACGGACTAGAAAAAGTAATGGTCAAAAATGGAATAAAGGAAATAAACGACAGGGGAGAGAAAAGCCCTCGATGAATGAGGACTGAGGGATTTGTAAAGAAGTAGAGCCATGAAAGGCAGATAGGGAAGGGGGGAAAGAGGAGATGGTTCACCCCAAAGGCAATGGAAACAAGAAGTTCCGTGACGAACTAAAGAGCCTACTTTTCTTAAAATGTAAGATCCATGCCAATGATTAATCTACGATATGAATCTATCTAGAATAATGACAAAATAAAGTTGGTAATATCGAAATTTCTAATTAGTTCGAAATACTGTATACTTGGCATAATGTAGCCTAATAGAGAACTACAGTTGGCAGTCCTGGTGACTGATTATTCTTAGTTCCATCTCTTAAGGTACAGAATACAAAATTTGGTTGAAGTCCAATGGATAGCATGGACGTTACATGCAGTTAAACATTGGATCTAACAGCGCGCGTAAAATCATGTTGGCAACAATGACAAACATGTAGGCTATTGGTCAGAAAAATTCTGAAATAATATAATCTATTGTTGTGTCAATTTGAATGAAAGCCATTAGTTAGTATAGAAGTTACATGCATTTTAAATTTGGACCTATCAGCTGGCTTAGAATCATGTTGGCAGCACAGGCGTAGGCCTATATTGGTTACTCCAAATTAATCTAGAATGCCAGGTACTATACGTGTGCAAAGTTTAGAGCTATTGGCTGGCATACTTTCTGATATATTGATATTAGGGTTACAAAAATAGAGACAGTATTTATTAACAGTTGGCAGCCCTGGTTGCTCTTAAGAATACGCATAGTCATATCTGTTATCGTACACATAGCACATACGAAATTTGGTTCAAATCCCAATGATAGTATAGAAGTTACATGTATTTAAATTTGGACGTCTCAGCAGGGTTAGAATCATGTTGGTAGCACTGACGTATATAAGTTACTCCAAATTAATATAGAATGCAAGGTACTATACGTGTGCATAATTTAAAGCTGTCGGCTTGCATACCTTGTGACATATGGGTATTTGGATTTAAAAAAATGAGAGCATTAATTAACAGTTGGCAGCCCTGGTGGCTCTTAAGAATACGCTCAGTCATATCTGTTTATGTACACATAGCACGTACGAAATTTGGTTGAAATCCAATTGATAGTGTAGAAGTTATATGCATTTAAAATTTGGACCTATCAGCAGGCTTATAATCGTTTTGGCAACACTTCCATGTATGGCCTCCTGGAAATTAAACTGCAATATTATTATCTATACGTGTGTCAATTTTGAAATAGCTCCCATTTATACCTTCCATGATATTCAACATGGAGCTCAAATTCCAATTACGATTTTTCAGCAGTTAGTAGAACTGACATCATTTTCAAATATGGCCGTGAGATATTCAGGTATAGATCATTACTCCTACCAAATTTTGTTTCGATTGCTGCAGCCGTTTAGGAGTTGATAGGGGGGGGGGACACCTACACACACATCCAGCCAGACAGACAGACAGAAGGACAGACTGACAGAAGGACAGACAGACAGACACACATTTGCCCGGTCTCATAAGTCTACTGTTTCCTCATTTTTGCAAAATGTGAAAAGTAGGCAAACAATTGAGATACCAGATCCAGCTAAGGCAGTGGTTCTGAGCCCGTAGAAGTCCGCGGACCACTCAGCCTGAAATTGAATAATGTATGGACCACCATCCCCCCCCCCCCTCCTACCCCTCCCCCCAATACACCTTATCAGTTGTAACCGTCTTCAATAACACTTACACTGAAGAAAATGGAAATTGCAACACCATGCAGGCATTGGTCGTTTGTGTTGATTTTCAAGATATGGAACGTTGCCATGTAGGTATGTAAACGATCAAAGTTTCAGACACATTGGATTGTTGCTACAGGTCTCCTCCTCACGTGATTGGTCGCGGAGGAATCAACTCCAGTATACGGACTCTGGTGTAGCGTAGTTGACATGCAGTCTGTGCAGTGAAGTGTTCCCCGTCAAACATGCCTCGACGACAGAGAAGAGCTCGCTATCATCAACTGTCACCGTTTGAGAGGGCTCGGATAATTGGGCTGTGTGAGGTTGTCGATGCACGTGTTGGCCGACAGGCATCTACGGTACAACGTGTATGGCAGCAGTGGTCAAAGGAAGGTACCTACACTCGTAGACCTGGCACAGGCCCAGCGCGACAGACAATTGTGGGAGAGGATCGCCACATTATTCGGATGGCCCGGATGGAACCCCATGCGACAGCAGCGCAAATTCGAGCAGCCGTGGCACCCCACGTTACACAACAAACAGTTGGTAATCGCCTGTGTGCAGCTGGCTTACGATCCCGTGTCCCTGCAGAAGGTGTTCCATTGACCCCACAACAGCGACGGGTAAGGCTGGCCTGGTGTCGAGAACGATCGACGTGGGTCGTCGAATGGCATAGGGTCGTCTTTAGTGATGAATCGCGCTTCTGTCTTGCCCGCAGTGATCGCCGGAATCGTGTACGCCGACGTACCGGAGAGAGGGGCCGCCCAGACCTTATTGTCGAGAGGCACACAGGGCCAACACAAAGCATTATGGTCTGGGAAGCTATTGGCTTTAATGTGAAATCACAATTAGTGCTTGTTGAGGGCACTATGACTGCTCGACAGTACGTTGATAGGGTACTCAATCCAGTGGTTGTCCCTATGATGGCGAACATTGCTAATGGGATGTTTCAGCAGGACAATGCCCGGGTTCACACTGCACGCATCTCCAGAGAAGCTCTCCACGACATCAAAACCTTAGAATGGCCCGCCTGATCCCCGGACCTCAGTCCTATTGAGCATGTGTGGGACTTGATGGGTCGACAACTGGCCAACCGTCCTCAGCCACCCACAACTCTGGAACAACTGACCCGTGCAGTGCAGCAAGCATGGGCCACAATTCCTCAGGAAGCGATCCAGGGCCTTATTGACTCCATGCCTCGACGAATTCATCAATGTATTGCTGCTCGTGGTGGGCACATCCTGTATTGATTGTTGTCCAAACTTGCGGTCAGAGGGACCTGAAAGTGTAATCATCGATTCACAACCGAACACTCGTCCTGCATGTTCAATTGCAGCAATGTAACACCACCCTTCTGGGTGTTGCAATTTCTATTTTCTTCAGTGTATTTTAAAGATATTTCAATTCAAAACTTGATAGTCATCGCCGCGAATACATTCGGACGATTCTTGTTCAATGCACATCGTTTTCGGAATCCCCGTTTATTGGCCACTTTATTATACGTGCTGATGGACCCTTTCTTCCGCGGACCACTCCCGAGGCACTCGCGGACCACCTGTGGTCCGTGGACCACCGGTTAAGAACCACTGAGCTAAGGAATCCCTCGGGGTCACCAACTCCAGAACTCACAAACCGCGAGTCCTTGAGAGTGTCGTAATATCTAGGGTGCACCAAAGGTGGTGGGGCTAAACACATCCTGCCTCCTTTAGGACCTTTAGCAGAAGGCAGGAGATATAAAAAGATAACCAAGAGGTCTGACCCCTCGAAGAATAAGGGTATCAAGGAAATATGAGACACGAGTCAATTAAGGATGGAAATTGAAATACTCCCTAGGCCACGGATACCCTAATACTGTCGGGGTTGGATGAGAACAAGAGTTGGAAAAGGGAGGTCAACACAGAAGAAGGCAGAGAGGAGCCCGGCACAAGTAAGTGGAAGCAATATCGGACTTAGCTAGGGGAGGGGTTCCATGGTCGCGAGCCCAACTCCCACTAGTCTTGAGCTCTTGGCTTCCGTGGCGTAGTTGGTAGCATGCTGAACTGCTGTGCCCATGATCGCGGGTTCAAACCCGGCCGAAGTCATCGGATTTTTAAGAGCGTTAAAATCCTTCAGTATGCCTTCCTTCGGAGAGGATGTAAAGCCAGCGCGGCGGCCACATGTCATTGATATTTGGCATATAAAAGATCCTTCCACTAACTAAACCTGCGTGAAGCTAAATTTCTAGGTTAGATTTCGATGAAACGCTCTATCAAAGTTCCAACGTTCACCCCTTGTGTCAGTGGCATCTGGTAGCGACAGTTGGAACTAGGCTACTTGAGATTGAACGGAACTTATAGCTCACCCCATGGGTGTCCACTTGAAGCAGTTACAGTCTCTGGCGAGCCGAACAAATGCTCGGACACTCCTGGCACTAACAGCCATACGCTAAATAAATAAATAAATAAATAAATAAATAAATAAATAACAATGACACGGGTAATTAGACAGATGGCACATACACACCCAATTACACGGGTCTACATAACCACAATGGTGTGAAGCCCCTAAAGGGATCAACAGCAACAACATGGGGCCTCTCAGCTTAGCCAATTTCTCGAGAGGAGTCGGAACCGGAAGAGTCTATCTCACACTCAGCGCCGCCGCAAAGCGAGCTTCCTCGTGTCAACAGCAGCCGGGGATATTTATATTAACTAACTGAGTAATCACCCCCCGGCCATCTCACGTTTGTCTTTGCTGCAGAATTATTTTCTCTTCATTTGTGACTCCAGAACGCCTCAAGCGGGGAGAAAGGAATTCCCCAACTTGCCGTCTGTGATATGCAGCGATATGTAGGTCCTCCGCTAGTTATCATTTCCCTGAACTGAAAGCATTTCACTGTACGAGGAATGTTCCGAAAATACATTTAGCCATCATTTTCCCAGGGACACTTGCCAAACTGAAATAAAATCTCAAATTATAAAATCCGCCTTCTCAATCACTAAGGAGCTTAATAATTAAAATAGAACATACAGGGTCTTTCATATAAAGTAAGAACGCCAAGCGGCGGGTTTGTTATCCGCTAGTGTGGTGGCCTTGACCGAGCTGTGGCGAGCCGTGGCCCCCTGCTCTAAGCGTGTGTACAATCCTCTATGAAATATTACCTTATAAAAGTTGCTGGAAGTGTCGTCCTTCCTGGGTTATACAGGCATTATATCTGGTAACCACATTTTGGCTGACGCGAGTGAGTCATGCCACTGTATTTTTTCTGATTTTTTATTTTGTGTTTTTTATTGAGCACTGAACCAGTAGTGTCAGAGTTATTTACAATTACGTGAATCTGTGTTAGTGAAGGTGGCACTTCATCAGGAAATTGCTGAACAAATGCATCACGTATCCGCCGAGCCGAATCGTAATTAAAATAAATTTTACATACAAAAATACGATGTTGCAATGATAACTGTCTCAACATGTTAGCATCTGTGGTTCAGACTGGCGACTGACAACACCTGCACGCTTATTGCAAGGTCAAGTTTGTACTATGCGCGCGCTTTCAATGCTACAGCAGGAGGCCGTGGTGCGTCACAAGCTCGGCCAAGCCGGCTTCAGCAGCGAATGACAAAATCGCCGCTCGCCGTTTTTATTTTATATGAAAGACCCTGTACATGTTTCGATATACAATGATATCCTCGTCAGCGTAGATTATAAAATGAATCTAAAAATCTATGTTAACAGATACCAAAGAGAAAATGGATATCTTTACAAAAACATCAGAATTTAAATAAATGATAGCCACAAAAAGTTTTTAGTAAATATATAAAAGAAACAAGATTAAAGTTAATAGTGAATCGGACGTCGCTGCTGAGAGCATGAGATGTTGCTTCCGGCCAGGTATAATGGTATGGAACAACGCATAATAGTACATTATGCATCGAGCCTATAATGAAAATCCACAGCCTGCTTCCAGTCTCCGACCGGGTCAGGAATGGAATGAATGAAGCCCCCAACTAGCGGCGAGGATATGAACTGTGCCGGCTGCCGAGGCCTGACGCACTCCTCTGGGGCAATGATTAAATGAATGACAGATGAAATGAAATGATAGTGGAGAGTGTTGCTGGAATGAAATTTCGACAGGGAAAACCGGAGTACCCGGAGAAAAACCTGTCTGCCTCCGTTTTGTCCAGCACAGATCTCACATGGAGTGCCCGGGATTGGAACCACGGACCCAGCGGTGAGAGGCCGGCGTGCTGCCGCCTAAGCCACGGAGGCCTACCATCGAGCCTATAATGGCAATAATTAAGGAACGAGTATGTTTATAAAACGAGCGTATGCGAGTTTTATAATTTCCATACGAGTGTCTTAATTACTATAAGGAGAGTTTCATACGACTGTTTATGTTCCACGATAATTATTATACCTATTTTATGTTCGAACATGAAAATTCATAAATATCTGTCGAGATTTCGCCAGTTTTATGTACTGAACAGAGCGCATGGGACGCAGAGAATACCTTGTATTTGGCCATGGCCTCCTCGATTACCCCACTATGACACTAGGCCACGCAGTGAAATTTAAATTAGAAAGCCTTGGAACTCCACGCAGGTGCGATGCTAACCTTACCTAATCGGTCAAACAACTGTTTCTTGAGCAAGAGTTAAGTGCTTTTCAGTCGGTCAACACGAATGTACCCAAAAGAGATGGGTTATGCCCTACTCCTGAAATAAATTACATGAGATTAATAAAACACTAGGATGACCAGTTTCGATCGTCAAGCGATCATCATCAGATCCATTACACTTAGGCTACAAAATCTATGTTTGAAATACAGGTGAAAATATTTACAATATGTACAATTGTTTAGTTGCAGTATTGGTACTGCAACTGTCAGTGTATGCTAAATGCAGTATATATGTTCGGTGAAATGCTAAATGGTGATAGCTATCCGTAGATTTTTTTTTTTTTGTGTTTTATTAATCTCATGTAATTTATTTCAGGAGTAGGGCATAACCCATCTCTTTTGGGTACATTCGTGTTGACCGACTGAAAAGCACTTAACTCTTGTTTACTAAGGCAACACTGAAAATATGGCTTCAAACACCACAATGTTTCTTGAGCTCTGATTGGTGGGAGAAACTGTCCCATAATGAAAACTTGTACTATAAGGAGCCTCATTATAGTACAGTTTTCTGACATATAATATTTACATTTCGACATCGTCGAACATAAAATTTTAAAAATATGAAGTCATCTAACCTTGGAAAGAATCCTGTTGAATCCTGTTAGTCGTTTATAATTTGTTGTTTCCAGATGGTCGAACACTGTAAGATTTTTTTTTTCAATAAATGGTAAAATCAACAACTTCGAACAAGACAGATGATTCCTATATGTTTGTTAGCTCTGTAGATTAAACTGAAATAAACCATGGCATCATGAAATACACTATACACCTTGCACTAATTTTGACATAGTCGCCATCGACATTGAGACGCTTGTCTTAGCGTGGACTCAGTTTGAAGAAACCACTCTGCGATGCAATACTCAAGCAATGTTGTTTTCATTCGTGAATGTAGAGGGACACCCACTTTGATCTTCATCCACCACTCTCTGTCGTCCTTCACTGAACATACAACACCAGGGACCGACCATATGACGAGACTTGACCGTATCACCATAAACGGTGAGTAGGCGTTCATGGATGACTGACACACTACTAATAGTCCCACGTGCCTATTTATACCGGATAACCCTCCAGGGGCTCACATCTAGTAGGGCGTGGGTTGGCGACCACGGGACCCCAGTTGAGTCCAGCATTGCTTCAACTTACTTGTGCCGGGCTCCCCTCCGTCTTCTTGCCTGTCGACTTCTCTTGGTCAACTCTTGTTCTCTTCCGACCCCGACAGTATTAGGGTATCTGAGGCCTAGGGAGTCTCTTCCTTTCCCGCCTTAATTGGCCCTTGTCTCATCTTTCCTGATAAGCTCCTTCTGCGAGAGGTCTGCCTTCTCTTTCTTTTCATGTACAGTATCTGCTGCCTTCTGCTCAAGGCCCTCAAGGAAGCACGGTGTATGTAGCCCCACCACTTCAGGTGTACCCTGGATATTGCTACACACTCAGGGGCTCACAGCTGGTGAGTTTGGAAGATGGCGATCCCGAGGGATTCCTGACCTGGATTATATTTTCCCTCTTTTTACACTGACTATGGGGCGGGACCTGTCCTCTTTCCCTTTCCTATCTGCCTTTCATGGTTCTCCTTCCTTCCAAGTCCCTCAATCCTCATTCTTCGAGGGTTGAGGACATTTCTTTTCTCCCTGTCCTTTATTTACATTATCCTTTATTTGTTAACCATTTCTTCTTCTAATATGTAATTCTGTAGTTAGTATTACTTATAGATTTCATTCTCATCTCATCTTTCACTATCACCTAAACCATTAGGGGCCGATAACCTAGATGTTAGTCCCCTTAAAACAACAATTATCACCATCAACAGCATATACCGTATAACAGCACGCACTTCCATTGGTGACCACGTTGCCAGTACACATCTGTCTGCCATCGTGAGTTTTACTCCAATGATATCGTGCACGCCGGTCTGCTGCCCTTCTCTCTTCACCGGCGCTCTGCGCATGCGTCATTCCCTCTCCGCATACGCTCCTTCCGTCGTTGTACCAGCCACGCGTGTGGTTTCTTATTGCGATTGTTTGTGTAACCTGGTGTACAATCTGCACGTGCAATAAAATTATGGAACTTCCCTCGTAATTAAATATTTGTCATTTGAATTATGGTTATTTTCTTTGTTGCTGTTATTGAGACTCCCATAACAATGGTCCTGGTTTTGATTCCAAGCTTTGCCAATTAATTTAATTCTGGTCTGAGGGTTGGAATGGGGTACGTCCAGCGTCAGGAGGCAAAATTCAGAAAATGGGGAGAATCCCAACTCAGCCATCCCAGAAGGGTTGGTTTCTTATTTAAGTTCACTCCGCTTCCTTCACAATCCTAGCCACAATTACAAATACACACCCTAATACAGACACTACAATAACACTAGTTATCAGGCAGATTCTACACACATCCAACGTGGGCTATACGGTTCTGACATGACCACTCTGTGCGAGCTCCTAAATGAAACAAGCTGTTGTTATTGTTGTTGTTGATGTAAATATTAAATTTTAGGGACTTGTGACATCTTGGTTTTCATCCACGTTTGTGTTGAAATTATATGATAACCTGTGTTTTTGGAATGACTATTAAGAGGTGTAAAACTTTTTCATTTATCCGATCATTTTATTTTTTTAATTTTTGGGAGGTTTTTGTGACATGGTTTTCTTGTAGCCCCGCGTACTGGGGTGTGTGTATAACTTATATGATAACCTGTGTCGCTATGATGTCTGTGCTAGTGTGTGTATTTTTAATCGATCTAGGATTTGGGCAGGAAGCAGCAGTGGCTTTACGTTTTCCATGGTTTTTCACTTCAGGGATGGCTGAGGTACGAATCGATCCCATCTCATCTCAGTTTTGCTTCACGAGACTGAGTGTACTCCATTCCAGCTAACAAACCAGAATTAAATTTCCTGGCAGAGCCAGGAATCGAACCCAGGCACCCGTGGTGACAGCCAGTTATGCTAGTCACTACGCAACGAGGCGGGCTAGGGTAAAACGGACATAGCTCAGGAATCGCTCGGGTTCACCAAGTTCCGAGCTCACCAGTTGTGAACCCTTGAGGGTGTAGCACTATCCAAGGTGCACCGTAAGTGGTGGGGCTACACATACCCGGCCTCCTTTAAGGCCTTGTGCAGAAGGCAAGATACACCAATGACAAGAAATGAAGAAGTCTGACCTCTCGAAGAATGAGGGTGACAGGAAAGATGAGACAAGGGCCAATTAAGGCTCCCTAGACCTTGGATACTCTGGTACCATCAGGGTCAGAAGATAAGAAAATGACATAGTTAAGCCTTGGAAAAGTAAATGAATGCAATACTGGATTAAGCAGAAGTCCCAAGGTCACCAACTTACGTTCCATTCGTTGTGAGCCCGTCGGGGTGGATGTGAAAGTGCAATGGGAAAAGGAAAGAATGGAGAGGGAAAGATAAGTCTATACCGTTAGTGCTTAGATCTTCAAGTTATAGTCCGCCTCGATGCGTAGTGGCTAGAATTCTTAGCTGTCACCGTGGAGGCCCTGGTTCGATTCCCAGCTCTGCCCCCCCCCCCCCAAATCTGGTCTGATGCCAGAAACGGGGTACACTCAGCCTCGTGTGGCAAAATTAAGAAGAGGTGCGTTCGATTCTATCTCAGCCATCTTGGAAGTGGTTTTCCGTGGTTTACCACTTCTACTCCAGGAAAATGCCGGGTTGGTACCTTACTGAAGGCCACGGACCTTCCTCGCAAAATACTACCTCAATTACAAATACACACTCTAGTACAGACATATCAATCACACCGGTTATCAGACAAAGTACACGGGGCTACATAAACAGGGTGTCGCAAAGACCCTAAAATCTATAAGTTTGGTGTGAAGCTTAAATAGTTAGTAAAATCGGAAACGTGACAATGTTGTAATTTGTAATTAACAATCAACAACAGATCGGAAAAACAATACTACGATAACAAAAGTGTGAAATCCAAGGGAGAAATATAGCGTCATATTTCTGTCTGTCTTTGAAAAATTGAACACATAGAAATTAAATTTCCGCTTTAAACAAAAGATTCCCTGCGGTGAAATAAAATATTTAAAATTATAATAGAGAGTAGTCTTCAATTATGGAAGTAAATTACATTGGTAAATGACGGAGATTACAGCAGAGCTAATAGAGATGTTAGCCAGTGGGCGCTCACTTTGGAGAGGTAATGAGGGAAGTTATTACGCAGTCAGGGGCGAGCTTTGTTATCAGCAACGTGTGGCTACTTTTCGTGTATTCCGCTCATTTTATTCTCCAATTATCTTTTCTATTCATTTTTGTAGTCCACAGCTTCAGCAATTGCTAACTAGTATAACATCCATCTGGCTTACTGTCGACCAAAGTATTGTGTGCACTCGAGTTTGAAGGTTGTTTGTGAAGTAACCAATAGACCTATATAAAATCCAGTAACATCGTCATTTTCGTCGTTCTATTTTACGTTAGTACATGTAAGTTTTGAATTTTTAATTTACATTTTAATATTTTTTTTTATCGCAGTTGGAACACAAAAAGTGCACGTTTCTAAGCGTGTTTCAACCATGCGTCACATTTAAGAATTATTATCTCAAAAACCCGTCATCAGATCGAATCCATATTTTAACACAATATACATTGGAAAGTTGTATAACTGGTTTATTAATTTCAAAATTTTGTGTGTCCAAGAAACAAAGTTGTTATAATTTTTGTGAGGTAACTTTTTCTCGGTTCGGGGTGGTGGGAAAATGTAGTTCTTGGTCGCATTGTAATCCTTATACATCGAACATTTATGCTGCATGACTGTGAAATACGTAAATTAGTTCACTTCTTTTATATTAGTTTGTATTTGTAGGGGGAAATAGGCATTATTCACCAGCTAGCTGCTCCGGCGAAAGCTGTACAGCGTTGCCGAAATGGAGCCCATCACGCATCATGGCGCGCCTCGCTCGGAAGTGATGGGCTCCATCTCAGCAACGCTGTACAGCTTTTCCCGGAGCGGCCAGCTTGTGAACCATGTGTTATATCCCCGTACAAGTACAAACCGATATAAAATAAGTGAGTTAATTTACGTATTTCACAGTCATACAGCATAAGTTTTTGATGTATAAGTATTACAACGAGATTAAGAACTACATTTTCCAACCACCCCGAGCCGAGAAAAAGTTACCTTACAAAAATGATAACAACTTTGTTTCTTGGTCACACAAAATGTTGAAATTAATCAACCAGTTATAAAACTTTCCAAAGTATATTGTGTTAAAATTTGGATTCGATCCGATGACAGGTTTTTGAGATAATAAATCTTAAATGTGACGCATGGTTGAAACACGCTTAAAAACGTGCACTTTTTGTGTTGCAACTGCGAAAAAGAAAAAAAAATATATATAAATTTAAAAATTTAAACCTGCATGAGCTAACGTAAAATAGAACGACGAAAATGATGATGATATTGGATTTTATGTAGGTCTATTGGTTACTTCACAAACAACCTTCAAACTCGAGAGCACATAATACTTTGATCGACAGTAGCTTCTAGCCCTACACACTGCTTATAGTTGTGTTGTTGTTGATTCATTTGGGGGATTTGTGACATCGTCGTTATGTAGCCCCGTGTACTAGCTTGTGTATGAAATTTGTCTTATAATCTATGTTATTGTAATGGTTTTGCTGTAGTTGTAATTCAGATGAGAATTGGGAAGGAGGTGGCCATGGCCTTAATTTAGGAACCATCCCGGAATTCGGCTGGAGTAGAAGTGTTAAACCACGGAAAACCACTTCCAGGATGGCTGAGTTGGTAATTGAACCCACCTCTTCACAGTTTTGTCTCACAAGGCTGCGAACACTTGAATGTCTGCTTCCTCCTCTATTGACTGAAAAATGGGGCCCTTAAAGAGATGTTTCTGGCGACTGCTAATGAAGAGAATAGATGGGTTGATAGGACACATACTGACACCCAGGAATAGCAAGCTTAGTTATGGAAGGAAGGGTCGGGGATAAGAACTGTAGGGGTAGACCAAGATTAGAATATGTCAAAGAGATTGCCTCGGATGTGGTAGCTATGAAGAGATAAAGCTCAGGACAGGAAGCATGGAGGGCTTCATCAAACCAGACAAAAGACTGAAGACCCAAAATCTAACACAAAGCCCTAAGCTGTAGCAGTCTGCGATAGATTGAGAATGTCCATCACCGTTTGACATACACGAATATAAGGTTGCGTTAACCACGCCTTTCGACGTTTCCTGGAGAATCGTATGTTTCCAGCTGACTTGAAATTCTACCTGCCACAACCTGTATACTCAAACTATCTACAGAAATATAAGTTGAATTCTTTTTGCATGGAAGTTATAGCTGTAAAATAAATGGAAAGTTTTTCTTAATGAAGTTTTCCGTGGTTCTATGTAGGCCTATGTGTTTGTTTTGACACGGTGAAGTCTTTTGACTGGTTTGATGCATCCCTCCAAGCCCCCTGTCCTCAGCAAATCGTTTCATCTCTCCATAGCTACCACACCTTACAAACGAGACCATATGTTTAACATATTCTAACCTTGATCTACCCCTACAGATCTTGTACTCAACCCTTCCTTCCATAAGTAAGTTTGCCAATCCTGGCTGGTTGTCCTAGTACGTGACCTACCAAGCTACCGAATCTCTCCTCTTCTTTAGCAATCGCCAGAACCATCTCTCCTCTCCCACTCGTCTTAATACCTCTTCACTTGTTATTCTATCTACCCATGGGATATGCATCATTCCCTTTAGGCCAAACGCCACATTTCAAATGCTTCTCTTCTCCTCTTTTTTACTGCGCCAACTGTCAATGTTTCACATCCATAAAGTACAACGCTCCAGACAAAAACTTTCAAAAAATACTTTGCAATACCTAAACCTATATTGAGGTTAACAGATTTATTTTCTATAGAAATGCTTTCTTTGCCTGAGCCAGCCTATATTTTATATCTCCTGTGCTTCATCCATCACTGGTTATTTGTTCCCTAAGTAGCAGAAATCTACTACTTCCTTTAGCTTGACACCTTCTAATAGGGGTTTCTGATTTCTTTCGGCTGTTTTATTACGTTTGGCATAAAGCATTTAAGAAATAATTCTGCTTCATAGTGTAAAGGTAAATTGCAGATTAAATAGAAGTGCCTAAAATTAAGTAAACATTTTAGTTAACCCTCCAGAGGGCACGCTGGGGGTATAAAGTACACCACTGTTAATGTTTTTCAATTTGGCAACAATGTAGCCTCTCTAAGGCGGGTTTCTGGTCTGCTATTCATGCAGTGTTACCTTAGTTGCTGAATGTGATAGTTGGAGTCTCTGTGAGTGCACCTGAACGGCTGTATTGTTGCTTCAATTCGGAACATGTCACAAGCGGGCTACAATGTACCCCGCGCGCCCGATGGAGTAAGTATTTCGACTACATTAGTTTATTGATATTTTCAAGCACGGTAGTGTTTAAAACACTAAAATTACTATTAATTCTTCAACTACAATATATTTCCGTTTATTTAGGATATTGGCACCTGAGGAAATAGCCAAATTACTCCATGAACAGCCAGAAATCAGATGAAGAACATGAAGTCATCACTAGAAGTGACCACGAGACAGACACAGTGTATAATATGGTAAAATTGTAATTATTACTGACGTGAACAAATAACATCTGGTAAAAATGAGATATTTTCCATTATTATGTGATTAGATGTGATGTTAAGGTGTGGGGTATAAAGTACACCACGTGCCTGGTCATGTATAATTTTAGGCGCGCCTGCTGGAGTGTTAAATCTAGTAAATTTTAGTGGTGACAATGACTCCAAATACATTTCTAATAGGAACACATCTAAAGATTTAAGCATGAATTTTGTAACCAGTAACCTGAAATATAGTGAAAGGATATATTAATTTCATCCAATCAATCACCTAAAATGGGTTGTGTCATGAATCGATAAACGTTGAAGTTGTCAGCTCGAGAGATACCGAACTAACACTGCCACACACAGGAACCATCCTTGGAAGACTGCCCAGCTCCTCCCCTCCCAGATTCCACTCTCAGGCAAGGTATTGTTGCCAAGCTGCAGATGTCATACGCCGGCGCACTGGGCATAGTCACTTGTTTCATCAATGAACCAGCTTCCGAGAAAATGTCTCCTTGTTTCCTTTTTAGGATGCTTCGCACCCACGCTGCCTGTGATCAATCCTTTCTAGCCAGTAGTGAAGATAATCATGTGAATCTGTTTCCCCTGAGGACTCCAATTCCAATTCTTCCAAAAAATTTAACTTTGGTCTGAAAATTGAAACGGAATACACTTTGCATCGTGCGATAAAATTGAGAAGAGTTCTACCTCAGTTGTCCTAGCTTTATTAAATCGCTTATCCTTCCAGCTCGGCTTTACTCACGGACTCTGCGACACACTTGTGCAACCATCACAATAACACAGGTCATCAGACACACACACACACCCAAGTACCATGATGTCGCAAAAGTCCCTCAATGAAACAACAACAAGAAGAACGGGCTCTGCGAGGCATTACTCCTCTACCGTCAAAAGGACGTTTTCTGGGAGCCGGGAGCTCAACACACTTTGTCAGCGGATACAACTGGGGATGGTAACAGGTCTATCTCCCAGATGACCGCTAACTTGGGTCTAATTAGGCGGCTTCGGTGGCGTAGTTGGTAGCATGCTGAGCTTCTATGCCCAAGATCGCGGGTTCAAATCCGGCCGAAGTCGTCGGATTTTTTAAAACCGTTAAAAATCCCTCAGTATGCCTTCCTTCGGAGGGGAAGTAAAGCCGGCGCGGCGGTCCCATGTCATAGATTTATGGCATGTTAAAGAACCTTCCACTAATTACACCTGTGTGGAGCTAAATTGCAAAGGTTAAGTATGTAAACAACGCTCTTAGGTTCCTGCGTTCGTTGCCAAGAGCTAACTGCGGTGGCGTCTGGTAGCTAAGTTCTGAACTAGTAGTTGTTGACGGTGGCGTTTGGCGGCAAAAGTAGGAAATATTTGAAAAACTCAAATGTGAGCGTTTGAATGCCGATATGGAATGAAACGTTGTTCTACATAAAGTGCATGTGTTCGGTGGATAGCCACTATGAATTAACATGCTTGTTTTTGTTTTTTACGCATGCCCACTCAGGGCTTTTGGAAAAGGGTGGGGGAGTGGATCCCTATGGATGGGTTATTGTTGACAGGTCATTGTTGACAAGTCATTGATGACAGGTCCTTGTGGACGAGTCCTTGTGGACAGGTCCCTGTGGACGAGTCCTTGTCCCTTTGGACTGATCCCTTTGGACGGGTCCCTTTGGCCTGGTTCCTACGGACTAACCCATGAATTTATTTAAATTATGTCAAAGGGCCTAACTACATTTGTGTGTGTTGAATTGACGTTGTTCACCACTACTATAATGGAATAACGATATGAAAGGAAAGTGACGAAATACATGTGAACACGTGTGAAATGACCTTATTACCGTCCTCCTTGTGAAACAAGTCACATCCTGTTTTGCTTCATACGTGAGAAAATGTGAGTTCGAACCCGTGGTCGGATTTTGACGAATGAGGTGTCATTGAACTCGGGCTGATACCCCCTTTCCAATGAACAACATATTTCCATCCCAAAATAAAACCTACCCCTACTAGGGGGTGAAATTGTAATTTTTTTAGAGAATCTCTCTTTCCAATTGCAACATGTGAGAGTTTGAATGCCGATATGGAATAAAACGTTGTTCCACAAAAGAGACATGTGTTTGGTGGATAGCCACTATGAATTAACATGCTTGTTTTTTGTTTTTTGTTTTTTACGCATGCCCACTCATAGCTTTTGTAAGAGGGCAGGCTTTTTAAAAGATGGCGGCTGTAGTGTAACCTAACCTAACCCAACCCACGAATGGTGATCAAAAAGTATTTTAAGTGACGCTTGTCGATTGGCAAACCAATAATCAAAGAGGGATATGTCAGGCTTTGAGGTGATAGCCCCTTTTGATTGATCCCTGTTGATTGATCTCTGTTGATTTGTCCCTTTGGACTGGTCTCTGTTGACTAGCCCCTTTTGGACGGGCCCTTTTTGACAGGGGATCATTTTTGATGGATCCTTTTTGACAGGTGCTTTTCGACGGGTCCCTGTTGACGAGTCATTGCTGACGGGTCCTTGTTGATGAGTCCCTGTGGACGGGTCATTGTTGACGGGTCCCTATTGACAGGTCATTGTTGACAGGTCATTGATGACAGGTCATTGTTGACGGGTCATTGTAGATGGGTCCTTGCTGACAAGTCCCTGTTGATGGGTCCCTGTGGAAGGGTCCCTTTAGACCGGCCCCTTTGGACTGGTCCCTATGGACCGGCCCATGAAATTTATCCAAATTATGTCAAAGGGCCTAACTACATTTGTGTGTAAAGCAGTGTGTTGAACTGACGTTGTTCACCAGTCCTTACTACTACAATTGGATAACGATATGAAAGGAATTGATTAACTAGACATGAGTTAACTACCAACGAAACACTTTGGCGACTCTGCTTGTTATTGACCAATGAGTAGGGTTTTAGAAAAACTGTTTGCTATTTTGGGTTATATACAAAAAATGCTTAGACCTTTTGAGTGACTATGTTTGCTAAACAAGACATTATACCAGACACGATTAGGATTCTTATGTAGCTCAGACAAGGAAAGAATTTCTACAGAATCTGTTGACATTGAATATAGATTTAGTTATTAGGAAGTCATTTTGAAGGCCTTTGTCTGGAGCGTGGCACTCTATGAAAGTAAAACTTAGACAATTGGTGTAGCAGAAAAGTGGAGAATTGAAGTGTTTGAAATGTGGTGTTACAGGAGAATGATGAAGATTAGATGGGTAAATTGGGTTACTAACAAAGAGGTATTAAGACGAGTGGGGGAGAAGAGATGTATCTGGCGACTGTTAATGAAGTAAAGAGATAGGTTGGTAGAACACGTACTAAGACACCCAAGAATAGCAAACTTAGTTAAGGAAGAAAGGTTCGAGGACGAGAACTGTAGGGGTAGACCAAGTTTAGAATATGTTAAACAGATAGCCTTGAATGTAGGGTGTGGTAGCTATATAGAGATGAAACGATTAGCTCGGGACAGATAGGCGCTGAGATCTGCATCAAACCAGTCAAAGGACTAAAGACTCAAACAACAACATGTAAGTTCACTAAAATAATGTTGTGTAACGGTATATGTTAGTCAACGAACAGTAATGCATTACTAAAACCCATGACACGATACCTAAGAGCTTTTCTAAAATGATTTTAAAATGCCTTTAACCCTATATTGAACACCCAGTTCACAAGACTCATAACTGCAATGTTATGGTAAAACAAAACAAAATCTATATTTCAAAACAAGCAAGTGGTTTAGTCAATGTATACTGGAAAAAGTTTTGTAAACACTCAAGTCCTCAAGACTAATTAAATTAGTAACTGTCAGGTTGACCGAGTGGTTAAGGTGTTTGACTTAAGATCAAATTTTCTGTATAAGGAAGCAAGGGTTCGAATCCCTTACCTGACATAACTATTGCCTTGACATGGCTTGGCCACACTGCATTATTATGACATTCGGTACACAAACCATAGATATAGTGTATTGTTTAAGGCCACTCTCTTTCTGAACATAGTCAGAGACTGTTGATGGTTAACAATTGTATTAATAGTGGGACATGGGGATAGTAATTAAGAAAAACAGACAATACCCATACAATATTTTTATTAAATTCATTTTATAATAGTTACACACTGAATTCAACTCTATCTCTTTACCATTGTTCTATATAGATTTTTAAACACAACGCTTGTTGTAGATCCTTTCACAACTTTCTCCAGGTACTCTTGCTCTTAAAAACAGGGGAAGCCGCAATGGTTTTATAAACATAAAACCCTCATCCTCTTCTTTTTCATAATTATCATCATCATCATCATCATCATCATTATGAATATTATCATCAAAATTATTATAGTCATTGTCACCATCATTATCATCATCATCATCATTCTCAACATCACTATAACTATCCAATTCCTCTTGTTTGTTTTCCACAGGGACCTCTTGTAGAGTCTGCGTTGCTTTTGATAGTGTTAAGGGTTTTTTGAACGATGGTATTTGTCCTAACATGTCTTTTTGAGGTGATGATGAATGCTTTTTAACAAACAATGCACTATCTTGAGCAGCAATATATTTTTCTTGGACTTGCTTTTTTACCTGGGTTAGAGTATTTTGCGTATTTAAATGTGTATTAATTTGAGATTCACAATGATTTTCTTTTGAAGTAAGTACGTTGGAGTCTTTTGTTTTAATCATTCCTCGACACTTTTTGGATCGTTGTTTTGAACATCGCCAAATAACAGTTCCATCTTTATTGGTTGTTTTTTACAATATATGTATATCCTTTATAGAAGACACATGGCTTGCCATGACTGGTTGTTGAGACTTCCATATCAACTAATACATATGAATTAAATTTTAGTAAAGTCACATGAACAATCTTTAGATTACAAGTGATTTACACACACACACACTTTCCTAAATGTCAAGATTTATGGATGTTGTTTTCCGCCAACAGCTGCTTACTGCGTATGACAAGGCTGGAGACTGGTAGGTGAGACGGTCTTTCACGATGTGAACACTGTAACAGGCAGTAGTCAACTGACAATATTCTTATACCCTAGTCAAGGTTAACAGGTACTTACTGCGTATGACAAGACCGTACACTCGTAGGTTAGACAGTATTTTTTGTTTGTTGCTAAGGATCCCATATATACCCTAGACATGTTAGTTCTGAACACTTAGTGGTTAATTGTATATATTGAATTTAAATACACAGCTCATACAAGCACGTTTTGCGGATGGGAGGGGTGAGAGGCTGGCAAAAAAGGAAATGTTTTAGTTTAATGAAACGTCATGTCCTAGTAGGCGTGATTTATAGTAGACGCAATTGATAGTAGACGTAATTGATAGTAGGTGTAATCGATACTAGACGTGATTAATAGTAGACGCAATTGATACTAGGCGTGATTGATAGTAGGCGTGATTTGTAGTAAGCGCGATTTATAGTAGACGCAAATGATAGTAGGCGCGATTGATAGTAGGCGTGATTGATAGTAGACGAGATTGATAGTAGGCGCAATTTGACATGGGCGCGACTCAGATCATTTTTGATATTATAAAGTTACAGTGTCAATGTTTATACAAAGTACAAGGTAGAGGGTATTTTAAGACATAACCTCAGCTCACTTAACATAACCTAACTTTACCTAACCTAACTTTGTCACGTGACATGTTCTACAAGTTTAGACTTGCTTTAAGACTGATTATGACGTCATAGATTGATGGGAGGGGTGAGAGACTGACAAAAAAGGAAATGTTCTGGTTTAATGAAACGTCATGTCCTAGTAGGCGCGATTTATAGTAGACGCAATTGATAGTAGGCGCGATTAATAGTAGACGCGATTGATAGTAGACGTGATTGATAGTAGGCGTGATTTGACATGAGCGCGATTTATAGTAGGCGCGATTGATAGTAGGCGTAATTAGACATGGGCGAGATTTATAGTAGACGCAATTGATAGTAGGCGCGATTGATAGTAGGTGTAATTGGTAGTAGGCGCGATTTGACATGAGCGCGATTTATAGTAGACGCAAATGATAGTAGGCGTGATTGATAGTAGACGCAATTGATACTAAGCGTGATTGATAGTAGGCGTGATTTGTAGTAAGCGCATTTCATAGTAGGCTCAATTGATAGTAGATGCAATTGATAGTAGACGTGATTGATAGTAGGCGCGATTGATAGTAGACGTGATTGATATGGACGCGACTTAGATCATTTTTGATATTACAAAATTACAGTGTCAATGTTTATACAAAGTACAAGGCAGAGAGGGGGTATTTTAAGACTTAACCTCAGCTCACCTAACATAACCTAACTTTACCTAACCTAACTTTGTCACGTGACATGTTCTACAAGTTTAGACTTGCTTTAAGGCTGACTATGACTATGACGTCATAGATTGATGAGAGGGGTGGGAGGCTGACAAAAAAGGAAATGTTTTGGTTTAATGAAAAGTCATGTCCTAGCAGGCGCGATTGGTAGTAGACGCAATTGATAGTAGACGCGATTAATGGTAGGCGCAATTGATAGTAGGTGTGATCAGGTACTTACTGCATATCAAAAGGCTGTACACTCGTGTGTTAGACACTCTATCTTGTTAAGGACCCCTATATATTCCCTATACAAGGCTATACATGTTAGTTCTAAACACTTAGTGGTTATTTGTATTTTAAATTTATATACACAGGTTATACAAGCACGTTTTTTCACACAGTAAAACTTTGTCAAATAGCCACATGCGACACGCAAAGTATGTTTCCGCTATCTAGCGGTGACTATGGAAACTACCTGAACATATCCTAATCTAATCCTAGCTAACTTCACCTGACGTGACCATACCGGTTTGTAAGCAACAACAACAACACACTTAGATTAATTATCGACTCTCAACTCTTATAACTATGTCTATCCCACTCTGTCAAAAACACGATATATTTTTTAAAATTTTTGCTTGATGTCAATACTAAAGTGATAATGGGTTTTCCGATCCTATCACTATAAATTCATTACCCCCACTCTTATCTCGGTCTCGACAACAACCATGCCTATTTTTATTATGTCAGATGATGTATTGTTCGAGTGCAAAGTGGGTGTAAAAGTGAGTGCAAAGTGAGTGCAAAAGTGAGTGCAAAGTAAGTGTGAAAGTAGTTGTAAAAGTGAGTGCAAAGTGAGTGCAAAAGTGAGTGCAAAAGTGGGGTGTAAAAGTGGTACCCTATTTGTAATGGTTTATTTGACTAGTTATTTTTTGGTACCCTATTCGTAATGGCTTATTTCACAAGTTGTTTTTGTCAATGTATTTAGAGGATATTTCTCTTGTTCATGGAAAGTATCTCAGCCCTTTTTATGATAGCATAATGCTTACCGTCATGTTTGTAAGCAACAACAACACACTAAAATTCCAAGAATCCAAACTACTCTAAGATTAATGATGGTCTCTCAACTCCATTCCACGCCTAGTCAAAAACATTATACATTTCAAATTTTTCAAAAAAGGTAAATTGAGAAAGTAGGCTATATATTTTAACTAAAAAATCATATGCTAACTCCAACACCTACGTCTATCCCATTCTCAGTCAAAAAAATGTATATATTCTTTAAATTTTTCCAAAAAATATTTGGAAAGTAGGCTATAATTTGAAAACTAATCATCCTAAAAAGTCATATATAGACTCAAACCAATGGCTTTTATGTCCTTAATCGTTAGAACAAAACATGGAATTTGACATTTTTCCAAATATTGATCATTTTTAAAAATGGGCTATATTTTGTAAACTATGAATTACACAAAAAATGTGTTTGACATAAAAATGACAGGTATTTACCCCCTCTACCCACAAACCAAGTCCCAGGTCTCTGAGACAAAATCCAAAAAGGTTCAATTTTGAACGTAGACGATATTTTGAAAACTAATCATTCTAAAAAGTCATATATAGACTCAAACAAATGTCCTTTAAGTCCCTTAACGTTAGAACAAAACTTAACATTTTTTTTTCATTTTTTCAAAAAAAGTCCAATTTTCAAAATTGCCTATATTTTGGAAACTAAGAATTAGTTCCAAAATGGCGGTCGTAGCTTAACTCAACCTAACCTAACCCTACGAGGTGTGATCAAAAAGTTCCAAAATGGCTGCCGTAGCTTAACTTAACCTTTGATTGATCCCTGTTGATTGACCCCTTTTGATTGATCTCTGTTGATGTATCCCATTGGACTCGTCCCTGTTGACTAGCCCCTTTGGACGGGTCTTTTTTAAAGGGGGAGTCATTTTTTTACGGATCCCGGAGGACGGGTCCTTGTTGACGGGTCCCTGTGGGCGGGCCCCTTTGATATAATTTGGATAAAATGCATGGGCCAGCCCATAGGGATCAGTCCAAAGGACCCGCCCTCAGGGACCCGTCAACAAGGACCCGTCCTCCGGGATCCGTAAAAAAAATGACTCCCCCTTTAAAAAAGACCCGTCCAAAGGGGCTAGTCAACAGGGACCAGTCCAAAGGGATACATCAACAGAGATCAATCAAAAGGGGTCAATCAACAGGGATCAATCAAAGGTTAAGTTAAGCTACGGCAGCCATTTTGGAACTTTTTGATCACACCTCGTAGGGTTAGGTTAGGTTGAGTTAAGCTACGACCGCCATTTTGGAACTAATTCTTAGTTT
The DNA here is from genome assembly GCA_946902985.2 of Meconema thalassinum. NCBI lineage: Eukaryota > Metazoa > Arthropoda > Insecta > Orthoptera > Tettigoniidae > Meconema > Meconema thalassinum. The sequence continues at coordinate 184,635,430 of OX336394.1, forward strand.
CCAAAATATAGGCAATTTTGAAAAATGGACTTTTTTTGAAAAAATGAAAAAAATGTTAAGTTTTATTCTAACGTTAAGGGACTTAAAGGACATTTGTTTGAGTCTATATATGACTTTTTAGAATGATTAGTTTTCAAAATATCGTCTACTTTCAAAATTGAACCTTTTTGGATTTTGTCTCAGAGACCTGGGACTTGGTTTGTGGGTAGAGGGGGGTAAATACCTGTCATTTTTATGTCAAACACATTTTTTGTGTAATTCATAGTTTACAAAATATAGCCCATTTTTAAAAATGATCAATATTTGGAAAAATGTCAAATTTCATGTTTTGTTCTAACGATTAAGGACATAAAAGCCATTGGTTTGAGTCTATATATGACTTTATAGGATGATTAGTTTTCAAATTATAGCCTACTTTCCAAATATTTTTTGGAAAAATTTAAAGAATATATATATTTTTTGACTGAGAATGGGATAGACGTAGGTGTTGGAGTTAGCATATGATTTTTTAGTTAAAATATATAGCCTACTTTCTCAATTTACCTTTTTTGAAAAATTTGAAATGTATAATGTTTTTGACTAGGCGTGGAATGGAGTTGAGAGACCATCATTAATCTTAGAGTAGTTTGGATTCTTGGAATTTTAGTGTGTTGTTGTTGCTTACAAACATGACGGTAAGCATTATGCTATCATAAGAAGGGCTGAGATACTTTCCATGAACAAGAGAAATATCCTCTAAATACATTGACAAAAACAACTTGTGAAATAAGCCATTACGAATAGGGTACCACAAAATAACTTGTCAAATAAGCCATTACAAATAGGGTACCACTTTTACACCCCACTTTTGCACTCACTTTTGCACTCACTTTGCACTCACTTTTACAACTACTTTTACACTTACTTTGCACTCACTTTTGCACTCACTTTGCACTCACTTTTACACCCACTTTGCACTCGAACATTACATCATCTGACATAATAACAAGATGTTCAGCAAAGAACATATAGCCTACTTTCTCCTAAATGTATGGGTATCTTTATGACTCTTTGTCCTCATCCCTAAAACAATCACCCCAACCACAATGTATTGTTTGTTTTCTTTTATATTGATAATAAGCCAGTAAGTGTCAAGATCAATATTATATACTTTATGATGATTGAATAACAAAACTACTAACTTATTGTAATGCATTCACGTCCGTTAATCTCTATATTAAGCCAGCCTGCAAAATTAAGAATCTTCCGCCCTAATCACAGTAGGTGGTGCTGCGACCTATCAGTGAATTAATCTTTATCTTGTACGCCTATGCACTGCCATCGTAATGTACTAGGATGGCAGTGTTCTATGGGTGTTGAATGAGTAGGCAGTTTAAAGTAGCCAAGAGGGAGGCGATCCAGCTGGCAGTGTTTAAAGGTATTCGGAGCGCGATCGGGGCTAATAGTTGAACTACCAGTATTACAAAATTGCCATACTTCAGGAGGCCAGCTCAGGCATTTACACAGCGTTATGTTTGGAACAATATTACCTACATAACCCACAAGAGGACAGCACCGTACAGAGGCATTAAGAAGGCTGTGGTTAATGACAACGTGTATCTAGTTCTTCTATTCTCCTTTTTCTAATGTCTTCTGTTTATGTGCGATGCTGGGACTGTGATTTTATTAATATACGAGTGTATACTTTATCCTCTCCTTTGAGCTAAATGACATTTTATTCAGTATCTGTGGAAAAAGCTCGTGCACATCATTTGTAAAAGAATTCAAGAAAAAAAAACTAACTGTAGCTGTACTCGATCCCCAGTCAACTGCGTGTCAGACTAACATGCTAGCCCAGAGCTAACCGTATCCATGACGTCAGGTGTTCTTAACTGACATATTAGATACAAACTGTTGGCAAATAATGACTTTAAATAAACGATTTCTTCACTGCAGTACATCTTCATTAAAGATCATTTCATACAAAGTTTATATTATTGTATCAGTACGGTATATCACATACAACATACTAAAACTACTGAAATATAAGACAGGCACATGAGGACAGCTGCCATCTTGTCGTGTGACACAAACGGCTCAGCTCTTTTAAGCCACTCATACTGTATAATATTATAATATTAAATTATAATAAATAACGGATCACGACCTTCAGGATAGCTTAAACCCCCCTAGGCTCGATAATCGGAATTGGTGGGTCTTAAGCTATTTATTAAAATGGTTGCATAATTCACACGGCCGCCATCCTGAAATGGCATGGCCGATGACCTTGAATTTTGGGTGAAAGACGCGCCCTATATAAAGGTATGTTGTCACCAAATTTGGTAGAGATCGGATCATTAGTTTAGCCGTAATTTGAGTTTACGTTTTGAACATTTGAGTGGCCGCCATTCTGTTTTGGTAAAGATGGCGGCGATATAAAGTATGACACTGAGGTGTCCTTTACTAGTGCTACCTCTGTACCAAATTTAATTTAATTCAATTCGGTTTCACCGTGTTCGAATTGATAGGGGGGGACAGACATTCAGAGTACACACACTCACACACACACAGACACACACACACACACACACACACACACACACACAGACTCACACACACACATACACACACACACACAGACTCACACACACACATACACACACACAGACAGACACACTTTTTTCGCCCTGTGTTGATCTCATAAGTCTACTTTCATTTTTTGCATAATCAAAAGTAGGCTAAAAATAGGCATGGTTGTTGTCGAGACCGAGATAAGAGTGGGGGTAATGAATTTATAGTGATAGGATCGGAAAACCCATTATCACTTTAGTATTGACATCAAGCAAAAATTTTAAAAAATATATCGTGTTTTTGACAGAGTGGGATAGACATAGTTATAAGAGTTGAGAGTCGATAATTAATCTAAGTGTGTTGTTGTTGTTGCTTACAAACCGGTATGGTCACGTCAGGTGAAGTTAGCTAGGATTAGATTAGGATATGTTCAGGTAGTTTCCATAGTCACCGCTAGATAGCGGAAACATACTTTGCGTGTCGCATGTGGCTATTTGACAAAGTTTTACTGTGTGAAAAAACGTGCTTGTATAACCTGTGTATATAAATTTAAAATACAAATAACCACTAAGTGTTTAGAACTAACATGTATAGCCTTGTATAGGGAATATATAGGGGTCCTTAACAAGATAGAGTGTCTAACACACGAGTGTACAGCCTTTTGATATGCAGTAAGTACCTGATCACACCTACTATCAATTGCGCCTATCATTAATCGCGTCTACTATCAATTGCGTCTACTACCAATCGCGCCTGCTAGGACATGACTTTTCATTAAACCAAAACATTTCCTTTTTTGTCAGCCTCCCACCCCTCTCATCAATCTATGACGTCATAGTCATAGTCAGCCTTAAAGCAAGTCTAAACTTGTAGAACATGTCACGTGACAAAGTTAGGTTAGGTAAAGTTAGGTTATGTTCGGTGAGCTGAGGTTAAGTCTTAAAATACCCCCTCTCTGCCTTGTACTTTGTATAAACATTGACACTGTAACTTTGTAATATCAAAAATGATCTAAGTCGCGTCCATATCAATCACGTCTACTATCAATCGCGCCTACTATCAATCACGTCTACTATCAATTGCATCTACTATCAATTGAGCCTACAATGAAATGCGCTTACTACAAATCACGCCTACTATCAATCACGCCTAGTATCAATTGCGTCTACTATCAATCACGCCTAATATCATTTGCGTCTACTATAAATCGCGCTCATGTCAAATCGCGCCTACTACCAATTACACCTACTATCAATCGCGCCTACTATCAATTGCGTCTACTATAAATCTCGCCCATGTCTAATTACGCCTACTATCAATCGCGCCTACTATCAATCGCGCCTACTATAAATCGCGCTCATGTCAAATCACGCCTACTATCAATCACGTCTACTATCAATCGCGTCTACTATTAATCGCGCCTACTATCAATTGCGTCTACTATAAATCGCGCCTACTAGGACATGACGTTTCATTAAACCAGAACATTTCCTTTTTTGTCAGTCTCTCACCCCTCCCATCAATCTATGACGTCATAATCAGTCTTAAAGCAAGTCTAAACTTGTAGAACATGTCACGTGACAAAGTTAGGTTAGGTAAAGTTAGGTTATGTTAAGTGAGCTGAGGTTATGTCTTAAAATACCCTCTACCTTGTACTTTGTATAAACATTGACACTGTAACTTTATAATATCAAAAATGATCTGAGTCGCGCCCATGTCAAATTGCGCCTACTATCAATCGCGTCTACTATCAATCACGCCTACTATCAATCGCGCCTACTATCATTTGCGTCTACTATAAATCGCGCTTACTACAAATCACGCCTACTATCAATCACGCCTAGTATCAATTGCGTCTACTATTAATCACGTCTAGTATCGATTACACCTACTATCAATTACGTCTACTATCAATTGCGTCTACTATAAATCACGCCTACTAGGACATGACGTTTCATTAAACTAAAACATTTCCTTTTTTGCCAGCCTCTCACCCCTCCCATCCGCAAAACGTGCTTGTATGAGCTGTGTATTTAAATTCAATATATACAATTAACCACTAAGTGTTCAGAACTAACATGTCTAGGGTATATATGGGATCCTTAGCAACAAACAAAAAATACTGTCTAACCTACGAGTGTACGGTCTTGTCATACGCAGTAAGTACCTGTTAACCTTGACTAGGGTATAAGAATATTGTCAGTTGACTACTGCCTGTTACAGTGTTCACATCGTGAAAGACCGTCTCACCTACCAGTCTCCAGCCTTGTCATACGCAGTAAGCAGCTGTTGGCGGAAAACAACATCCATAAATCTTGACATTTAGGAAAGTGTGTGTGTGTGTAAATCACTTGTAATCTAAAGATTGTTCATGTGACTTTACTAAAATTTAATTCATATGAATTAGTTGATATGGAAGTCTCAACAACCAGTCATGGCAAGCCATGTGTCTTCTATAAAGGATATACATATATTGTAAAAAACAACCAATAAAGATGGAACTGTTATTTGGCGATGTTCAAAACAACGATCCAAAAAGTGTCGAGGAATGGTTAAAACAAAAGACTCCAACGTACTTACTTCAAAAGAAAATCATTGTGAATCTCAAATTAATACACATTTAAATACGCAAAATACTCTAACCCAGGTAAAAAAGCAAGTCCAAGGAAAATATATTGCTGCTCAAGATAGTGCATTGTTTGTTAAAAAGCATTCATCATCACCTCAAAAAGACATGTTAGGACAAATACCATCGTTCAAAAAACCCTTAACACTATCAAAAGCAACGCAGACTCTACAAGAGGTCCCTGTGGAAAACAAACAAGAGGAATTGGATAGTTATAGTGATGTTGAGAATGATGATGATGATGATGATAATGATGGTGACAATGACTATAATAATTTTGATGATAATATTCATAATGATGATGATGATGATGATGATAATTATGAAAAAGAAGAGGATGAGGGTTTTATGTTTATAAAACCATTGCGGCTTCCCCAGTTTTTAAGAGCAAGAGTACCTGGAGAAAGTTGTAAAAGGATCTACAACAAGCGTTGTGTTTAAAAATCTATATAGAACAATGGTAAAGAGATAGAGTTGAATTCAGTGTGTAACTATTATAAAATGAATTTAATAAAAATATTGTATGGGTATTGTCTGTTTTTCTTAATTACTATCCCCATGTCCCACTATTAATACAATTGTTAACCATCAACAGTCTCTGACTATGTTCAGAAAGAGAGTGGCCTTAAACAATACACTATATCTATGGTTTGTGTACCGAATGTCATAATAATGCAGTGTGGCCAAGCCATGTCAAGGCAATAGTTATGTCAGGTAAGGGATTCGAACCCTTGCTTCCTTATACAGAAAATTTGATCTTAAGTCAAACACCTTAACCACTCGGTCAACCTGACAGTTACTAATTTAATTAGTCTTGAGGACTTGAGTGTTTACAAAACTTTTTCCAGTATACATTGACTAAACCACTTGCTTGTTTTGAAATATAGATTTTGTTTTGTTTTACCATAACATTGCAGTTATGAGTCTTGTGAACTGGGTGTTCAATATAGGGTTAAAGGCATTTTAAAATCATTTTAGAAAAGCTCTTAGGTATCGTGTCATGGGTTTTAGTAATGCATTACTGTTCGTTGACTAACATATACCGTTACACAACATTATTTTAGTGAACTTACATGTTGTTGTTTGAGTCTTTAGTCCTTTGACTGGTTTGATGCAGATCTCAGCGCCTATCTGTCCCGAGCTAATCGTTTCATCTCTATATAGCTACCACACCCTACATTCAAGGCTATCTGTTTAACATATTCTAAACTTGGTCTACCCCTACAGTTCTCGTCCTCGAACCTTTCTTCCTTAACTAAGTTTGCTATTCTTGGGTGTCTTAGTACGTGTTCTACCAACCTATCTCTTTACTTCATTAACAGTCGCCAGATACATCTCTTCTCCCCCACTCGTCTTAATACCTCTTTGTTAGTAACCCAATTTACCCATCTAATCTTCATCATTCTCCTGTAACACCACATTTCAAACACTTCAATTCTCCACTTTTCTGCTACACCAATTGTCTAAGTTTTACTTTCATAGAGTGCCACGCTCCAGACAAAGGCCTTCAAAATGACTTCCTAATAACTAAATCTATATTCAATGTCAACAGATTCTGTAGAAATTCTTTCCTTGTCTGAGCTACATAAGAATCCTAATCGTGTCTGGTATAATGTCTTGTTTAGCAAACATAGTCACTCAAAAGGTCTAAGCATTTTTTGTATATAACCCAAAATAGCAAACAGTTTTTCTAAAACCCTACTCATTGGTCAATAACAAGCAGAGTCGCCAAAGTGTTTCGTTGGTAGTTAACTCATGTCTAGTTAATCAATTCCTTTCATATCGTTATCCAATTGTAGTAGTAAGGACTGGTGAACAACGTCAGTTCAACACACTGCTTTACACACAAATGTAGTTAGGCCCTTTGACATAATTTGGATAAATTTCATGGGCCGGTCCATAGGGACCAGTCCAAAGGGGCCGGTCTAAAGGGACCCTTCCACAGGGACCCATCAACAGGGACTTGTCAGCAAGGACCCATCTACAATGACCCGTCAACAATGACCTGTCATCAATGACCTGTCAACAATGACCTGTCAATAGGGACCCGTCAACAATGACCCGTCCACAGGGACTCATCAACAAGGACCCGTCAGCAATGACTCGTCAACAGGGACCCGTCGAAAAGCACCTGTCAAAAAGGATCCATCAAAAATGATCCCCTGTCAAAAAGGGCCCGTCCAAAAGGGGCTAGTCAACAGAGACCAGTCCAAAGGGACAAATCAACAGAGATCAATCAACAGGGATCAATCAAAAGGGGCTATCACCTCAAGGCCTGACATATCCCTCTTTGATTATTGGTTTGCCAATCGACAAGCGTCACTTAAAATACTTTTTGATCACCATTCGTGGGTTGGGTTAGGTTAGGTTACACTACAGCCGCCATCTTTTAAAAAGCCTGCCCTCTTACAAAAGCTATGAGTGGGCATGCGTAAAAAACAAAAAACAAAAAACAAGCATGTTAATTCATAGTGGCTATCCACCAAACACATGTCTCTTTTGTGGAACAACGTTTTATTCCATATCGGCATTCAAACTCTCACATGTTGCAATTGGAAAGAGAGATTCTCTAAAAAAAATACATTTTCACCCCCTAGTAGGGGTAGGTTTCATTTTGGGGTGGAAATATGTTGTTCATTGGAAAGGGGGTATCAGCCCGAGTTCAATGACACCTCATTCGTCAAAATACGACCACGGGTTCGAACTCACATTTTCTCACGTATGAAGCAAAACAGGATGAGACTTGTTTCACAAGGAGGACGGTAATAAGGTCATTTCACACGTGTTCACATGTATTTCGTCACTTTCCTTTCATATCGTTATTCCATTATAGTAGTGGTGAACAACTTCAATTCAACACACACAAATGTGGTTAGGCCCTTTGACATAATTTAAATAAATTCATGGATTAGTCCGTAGGAACCAGGCCAAAGGGACCCGTCCAAAGGGATCAGTCCAAAGGGACAAGGACTCGTCCACAGGGACCTGTCAACAAGGACCTGTCCACAAGGACTCGTCCACAAGGACCTGTCATCAATGACTTGTCAACAATGACCTGTCAACAATAACCCATCCATAGGGATCCACTCCCCCACCCTCTTCCAAAAGCCCTGAGTGGGCATGCGTAAAAAACAAAAACAAGCATGTTAATTCATAGTGGCTATCCACCGAACACATGCACTTTATGTAGAACAACGTTTCATTCCATATCGGCATTCAAACGCTCACATGTTGCAATTGGAAAGAGAGATTCTCTAAAAAATTACAATTTCACCCCCTAGTAAGGGTAGGTTTTATTTTTGGGGTGGAAATATGTTGTCCATGGGAAAGGGGGTGTTAGCCCGAGTTCAATGACACCTCGTACAAGTCTCTAGCCTGATTGGTTCGCGAGATATTGTCATTTTAGTATTCCAGCGGTGGAGCGGTGGTGGAGGGATCTGAACCGGCCAAAAACCACTACTAAAATCATTTAATTGATTTTTTTTATTTGTCGTGTAGCCCCCTGAGTGGCCGAGTGCAGGTCTTTCTAGTCGACGCCCGTGGGCGACCTGCGCGTCGGGATGAGAGATGGAATGGATGAAGATGAATGAAACTGGGCAAGGATGTGGAAGGAAGCGGCGGTGGCCTGTCAGAAGGCACTGTCCCAGCATTTGCCTGGTGTTGAAAATGGGGAAACCACGGAAAACCATTTCAAGGACAGCCGACGGTGGGGCTCGAACCCACGCGTCCACCGAGTCAGCAGAGAGCTTGGCCCCTTGACCTAACGCAGCGCTTTAGCCCGCGTAGCCACTACTGTCGGTATTTAATTGATCATCTTATGACATCTTTTGTCACCCTACTTAGTAATGTTTTCTCCCCCGTGCACTTACACATTTTATCATTTCAAATGATCTTGTCGACTTCATCGTTATGCTTTGGTCTATCGTTATGCGTTACGGTTACGGCGTGTATGACGTCATCATGTTGTTCAGTGCATATGCACTGAGACTGAGTTATGCGATATGGAGACGGCGAGTGCGTGACGTCATGCAGCAGAGTGCACCTCACGCTCTCCGTTCCCCGCGCAGGAAGCCCAAGTTAAAGGTTAATGGAGTATGTTGAGTCTGAGTTTACTCCTGGGGTCTGGCGTTGTGCGATACGGAGACGGCGAGTGCGTGACGTCATGCAGCAGAGTGCACCTCACGCTCTCCGTTTCCCGCGCGGGAAGCCTAAATTTATGGGTAATGGAGTCTGTTGAAAGAGTCCTTGGGGCTTCGTGCGAGGCGAGAAGCCCTCCTGAACCTTTCTACCATGTGTAGCATTTGTAGCATGCGTCATTTGAAATGATATAAAGTCTAGTCTCTCAGACTGACTGTATCTTTTTCCCATAAGGAAACTTTCAGAATTGGATATTCCAAGGGATACCTGAGCTTGGCCGGTTTTCTATTTTTTCATTGACTTTGGAAGTCAGGTGATTTCAATCCACAGTTCATGAATATTTGAATAGCTCGAGAGCGGATCATCAGTTAATTGTCTCCAAAACCCTCAGCTCTAAATTCTCATGAAAATTAAAGTGAAGTAATAAAAATAAAACGTGTGGCATTTTGCAGTAGCAAAGTTCCTCTGTTAGTGGAAATTCTAATAAATCACCTTGCTTTGAGTTGTTTTTAAGAAAATATGATTAAGATACTTGATGAAAAATTGGAAGTAATTTCACCGCCTTGCAAACATATTTAATGTATTAAGCCGTGAAAATAATTAATGTAATTTTGGGAAATTGGCTCCGAGTCGAACAATTTGCACACCTCTAACTCAAGTTAGAGCACCTGACCATTACTAAACATTACAGATGATCACACTGAACAACAAACATGAAGGTCAATAGCCAAGCATTTTCATAACAAAAAGTCATATACAGTAATGCTAACAAACGTGACAAATTACCCAAGTTTGCAATAAATCTCTGTACCTATACTGTAGCCTATACTAGCGATTCCTGGCATGCGTTGCAATGCCAATTTCGGAAAGAGAGTGTTTGTGTTTTAATGTTGTTTACAATGTTGTTTACAATGTTGGATACAAAATATTTGTTGTTTTTCCGTCGGGTGCGCAACGAATAAATGACAAGGTTTTCCGATGCGTGATTAGGCCGCATACATCTGTTCGTGTGAAAAGCATGGGTTTTTCAAATTCAGTCCACACACTTTGCTCCCTTTGCTTTGTTGATGGTCACGGCAAATGCTTTATGATGACTTTTACACATTAACTTCAAATAATCAAAGAAAATACGAGTGATATCTACTACTACTACTACTACGGCTAGTACTTTCTTCGACATTTGCAATTAATTGGGGTCGCCGGAGCCAACCAGGCTCATATTGGTTTTGGCCGGGGATTTAAGGCCCGATGTCCTTCCTGACACCACGTGAATTTTCAATTGAAAATTCCACCACACTATCACCGGGACTCGAACCCCAGCCGTCCAGGTAAAAGACGAGCAGCTATGCCACTGCGCCATCACGGTCCTCATACGACTGATATCTACTGTACCCATGTGAATAATTTCCATGGAAAACATGCTTCTGCCTCCAGCTAGAATCAGTCCTCAGGCGTGTACCGTTCACCCACTGAGCAGTTGCATATTTTTGATCTGAGACTAAAAGGTATCAACTCTACAATAATAAGACACAACTCTATTCTAAAGACTTTAATTGAGCTCTAAATCATGGCTTCACACGAACAAAAACACAATCCCAACAATAAAACACAAAGCAATGTAAAACTTATTCCTTCAATCCACTATTATTCGCATTTTATCCTCGCAAATCCAAATGGTTATTGATTCATTTACCATGAGATTAACATGAAATTCATTCTCAAGTGCACTGATGCACTGGTAAAATACACATACAACTGTACTTACTGTACAATCTTACGTCACCTATTGTGACCACATTAATTTCACATTCTAGCTGTTTATTCTCAACACATCCTACTTTACATTATGCGTACAATTATGTTCTGTATTTCTCTTCCCACCAAAATGCTCTACCATGTATTAACCAATTTATGAGTTGCACATCAGATTTACTTGCAACTCCACTGCTACTTGTAATTATACCCCTTTATGTAGTTCCACTGTTACTTGTAATTCTACCCCTTTATGCAGTTCCACTGTATGCCGTAATGAGTTCAATTTCAATGATTCCGTTACCGCTGTGTCGGGTGGGATTCTATGCTACCCTTGCGAGGGCGTAGCGTGTGACATCTGGTGTCCATCTTTGGAAATAGGTGACAATGTCAGTATAAAAATACAACTTTTAACATCTCATAAGTTTGCCAAGTATTAAGTTATCAGAATGATCCTTAAATATCAATGTGTTTCAAACCACACAAATTTATTATACAATATTACAATGATTCTTTTGTCACAAACAGGGTTTCAAAGTCTTTCCACTCTAAACGTCACCCTCCAAGGGTAGTTTAAAATCTCTTCCCCCTGGCCCTTCCTGTATACAATGGGCCCGCGCCGGGCTGTAACAAAACGCTTGCTACCTCCCTCGCTCCGTTCCTTTTATTTCCAAGCAGTAGCAAGTGGCTTCAAATACAATAGTGCCGTCTCAATGACCTGCACAACACATATGATCTAACTCAACTGTATGCAAGAAGGAATATGGAATTGTTTAAGCATTTATTCCTATCCTTAGGATATTAATAGCTGGCCTCAACAGGTCCATTTACATTTATATGAAGGAACGAGATTCATGAAACACATGTCGAATTGGAATAGCCGGCATCTTTTTGTCAAAGACCACGGCCAGGCACAACTTCCTGCCGTCCAAATTCACTCCCAGGAGCTGAATTTACACACAATAGCTAGTTCTCGGTCGATATCAGGTGTCATGCTGAGGTGTCCATTGTTATCCTCCCATGCACCACTGGATTCGAACCCGGAACATTTCATAGCAATACTCAAAGCTAGGGTTTCCTTCACTAAATACGCTCGAATTGCAACAAATAATACCTCTGTATGCCCTTGGCTATACGAGATTTCACACGTTGATTAGACTACCTGGCTCCCATGACCATTGTGAGATGATCCCGTCCTTTAATTAATAAGATAATCTCTACCAATTACTCTTATAAGCTCATTCATCAAGCTGCGATTCAATTCACTATTAAACCCTTCCAGTTCCTATATTCTTGCATATTTCTTTACATCATCATAATATACTCTGATATTAAATTCCTTTACTTAGCCCATCACGTGTAATACTACTGCTTGGATACACAGTATTCAAATTAGCACATATCTTGCTTACAAACATTCTCCCTGATGTGTATTCCTTTATTCTCATTATTATTATTATCACTGACATAAATTTTCCCCTATACCGACACAACGTAACCGTATTTATATAATCAATAACCGAACATCCTTGTTCGATACGTTAACTTTCTATTTAACTCAATTGCCATTTTTACATTAGTGGTAACGATTTATCCACTCAATGATGTACAAAGACATCTCAACTTGACTAAAATCATCACAACATTAATATCTGAAGGTTCTACCTCCCAAAATTGACTCTTATTGGCATATTCTATAATTTTTGAAATCAGTCAACATACAGTGGATTACCTACTCTCTACAAAATCATGGTTTTGGGTACTTACATTGGCTAATCTGTTGGCTCCGACCATCCATTTTCTCCCTTAACGCCTGGCATCATTTGCAAATTAGCAAGGCATTATCACACTTTTCACACACATTTTACCTAATTTCTGCATTACAAAACACACTGCACTTTGCTTCTCCATGTCGAAGCTGTCGCTTCCTTTTTCACAAAACACGTTATATCAATTATTACACTGGTAATTTTTCACATATTTAAATGACCATCACTAAAATCACACGATCACTATGTACATTTCTTAATGGTTGACCCTTCCTTGCAGAATTTCAGAAATGCAGGCGTTGAAGATCTGTCCTTCACGAATATCCCGCATCTCGTTCGAAAGTCTCGATTCTCTGCCTAATGTTTCCTAGCGGTCCCCAGTCTGTCTATCAATTTCTATCCTTAGATAACTCCCCGATGTAGCATAGATATGCTGCCACATCGTCCTTAGCGTTAATTACAATGGTATCCCTGCGAAAATACATCACTCGTATAACAAAGTTTATACCTGCGCAGTTCGACATCCTATTATTATGTCTAACCAATAGCTTATATATTGCGCTCGTCCATTGTACATTGTACTTGTACAATTACCACTTTCAATTGTCCTTCGGCCGAACTTACAGTCCCCCTGAATGATCTGCTTATAACAAAACATTGGACTGTTCCACGTACATTATTATGATACCACATAATATCTCCTCCGCATGAGGTACGATTTCCCTAATAGGATATTGTCTTAACTTGTACGCCACACTGTACATTTACTGCGTACTCAATAGTAATCACTTGTAATGCCGACTATAAAAGTATGGCACGACTATCCTAATTAATTGTTCTGATTAGTGCGATATACTGCATGGTTACCATGTTGAACACTAAATATGTCCCCCTACTGGAGTCCGGCGACGTGCGCTCTGCACTAGAGTATGGTTCAACTGACTATATTAATCGTTCTTAATTAGTGCCTTACTGCATGGTTAATATGTTGATGCACTTAAACTGTTAAAGTACGCGCGCCCCTCTCTGGACTCGGGCGGCGTGCGCTCTGCACTAGAGTATGGGTCAACTGACCTCGACTCCTCGCTCCACTGACCTTATATCTGTTTGGAGGCGAAAAGTAGGTCTAAAATTTCCTTGGAGCTTCATCTCCTCTCTCCGTACTTCTCTGGTCTTGAAATAACGTTTTCCTGGTCCATGTTGTCTCGCTGATCACATATCCATCTGTGTGCACGAGGATCGATCGGCCAATTAATTAATATTAATTGCCTTTGCCAGCGCGTCCCAACGCCGCGTCACTGGTTTTTCCCCGAAGACATGGTCAGATTATGGCGCTGGCCTCATTTCTACAGTCTCAATGCGCGTTACATTAAATCTGCCTCGATTTCAATGTTTGACGGCTTGATAATTAGCCTCCTGGCAATCCATTCACATAGGTGCAATCCTCATGTCTCTGAGTTACTCCATTCACGAGTAATCATTAAATTATTCTGGCATCATTTCACCCCCCTGGACCTTTCCTTATGTAGCGGGGATTCACTTGCCCATATATTACCGTCCTGCCTTGTCTCAGACAGCGTAAATAGGTCATAGTGACTGGCATGGCTCCACGAAACCACGCCTCTATTCCAAGCTCATTTGCAATCTGTCAAGAGTTCCAACTCTCTACACTAAGTCCAGAATTGTATGCATCTTACAGCCCAATACTGCCGTATTCTGCTAATATTTTCTACATTATGTTACCAAATAATGTCAGAATTTTTTCATATCACAACAGTGATTTAATGTGTCCTTTCTCTATGTATTTTTATAGCTTAAACTCCCTCATAAGATCTTGTGTTCGTTTCTTGCTGGTATCTCTAGTCTGTTCTCATTTATCCCAGAGATCCAGGTTCGACACCAGTCATCCTAACCCTCGTGCAGGCACGCCCATTTTTGTAACATGAGCAGGCGCGTGGCGCACTAAGTGCGCCATGCGGTTTTTTCATTTAAATGTTTACTTTCTGTGGATTTATACCTGCATACTTATTTAGGGACGTTCTTAAGTAGGTTATAATGTGATTGAGTTAGAAAAACGCTTCAATTACGCTAGCAAAATGCTAGGGTAACTAGACAAATGTATTATTTACAGAATAATAATATACATTAAGGAACAGATTTTCTTTTAGTTTATAGACATCGTTACCCGGGATAACACAACTTTCACAGAGATAGTTTATCTTGGCATGCTTTTTACAAACAAACTTCCTGCACTGATCACACATGATGGTCGTATTGACATTCTTAGATCGTCCACATGTTTGACATCTTCCTCGCTTTTTCTGATTATATTGCACAGGTTTCTGTGCAGTTTCCGTACGATACTTGACGAGAAATTTCTTTATATGAGCAGGTATGCTTGGCATCATAGCGCGACTACTCATCTGCTCTTTCATCAGTTGCAGAGCTAAATTTCGGAGGAAGAACCTCCTCTTGTCTTTAGGGTGCCCCCATTGAACTGGAAAACAATTTGAGCATTTATCCCGGCCATATTCATCACAGCATAAAAGAGCACCAAAGGCCATCTCTTCGTAATCCTAGCCATTGTGTATGATGAACACATCTGATCCACCGTATCTACTCCCGTTTTAGTTGCATTATTGTCCAGAATTATGTGAGACTTGTTTGAGGCTTCGTCTATTATCCCAGTGTCATGCATGGTAGGGAGTAAAATAACAACTTTGTTTTTCTTTGTAACTTGAGATACTAGAGTTAAATCTTTTTGATACCCAAATGTTGATGATCCTACCTCTCTACCTTTTTTGGGTAGGAACTCAGCTGGCAGTTCTCTCTTGTTTTTTCTAAGAGTTCCAATACAAGTTAATTTCTTTTCAAGTAGCTCCCTTGCCAGAGGTACACTTGTATACCAGTTGTCCATGGTTAGGTTTCGGTTAGAGCCTTTGATTGGGTCCACTAATCTATGGACAATTGCAGATGGCGAATTGTTTACAGAAAAAGGGCCATCAGGCTGCTTCCCGCAGTAAACTTCGAGGTTACCGGTGAAAAATGTTTTAGCATCACAGAGAGCAAAAATTTTTAATCCGTATTTTGCCGGTTTATTGGGAATATACTGGATGAATGCACATCACCCTCTAAATGGTTCCAATTTCTCGTCGACAGTAACGTACTCACTCAACCAGTAACTTGTTTTACACTTATCGGTAAATCTAACAAGCACATACCTGACAGGAACAAGGTTGTCTGTCTTCAACCTCTCAACTCTTGTCTCCTTGTAATCAAAGCGCATACAACGCAGAAAAAAGAGGAACCTTTTAGCACTCAAGCAAGCACGTAGAATTTTAAGTCCAGTACCATATGTGGTCCCGAGTTCATTGACATTAGTGTGGCTTAGCTTCTTAATTCCCAGTAAGTACAAGACACCAAAGACAGCCTTCATTTCACATCTCGTTGTGTCCTTTGCATCCCTTTCTCTAGAGTATTAAATTTCTTCTCTTTGACGCGCAATGAATAAGTTAGTGCACCTAACAATTTCGTCTACCATATCAGTGTCTATAAACAGCAAGAACGCACCAATTTCCTTTTTTACATCTCTGTACCTTAGTACTGGCATGGGCAATTTCTTTCTCAAAATAGTTTTGCGTTTGGTCTTGGATGTGGTTGAGAAATCAGTTTTTCTCCATTTTGTTTCTTTGTCCTTCCCCATGAAATATGCACTAGCTACAGGCTCACTAACATCGTCATCGTCACAACTCTGTTCAGAGTCAGTCTGGTGGTCGCTGAAATTAACTACTTCATTCTCTGTATCTGAAACTTCACTCTCACTGTCTTCCTTGCTTGATTCAACGGGCTGATCATCCTGCAAGTTGATTACAAGTTCACGGATAGCCTCGTCATCAAGGAACTCCGTCCTGAAAATATTATTGCTAATATGAGCATGAAACTTACCAATTTATCCCAATTTAACACCCAGCAAAACAGAATAAATGAATAGAAATGCTAAGAATGTCAACCTTACATGGGCGTGCCTTAGAGCTTGTTATACGACAAAAACGTCATTATAGATACGCAGAAATGTTAAATATTAATTAAAGATTGTTGCTACAAACTTAATAAGCGTTAAAATAATCATAGAGAATAAAAATGAAAAAAAGTTTTTTGGATAGTTTTACTTACATGATCAGGCGCGCGGCGCACTCAGTGCGCCAGAGGTGTGTTGTACAGGAAATGTGCTTCTAATGTGGTAACAAACACAGCTACAACAATCACGTTTTCGTCACACGACAGAAGACACTCCAGTGAAGGAATAGGCGGGCGAACAACATTATGGTGCGCATTCCCTCCACGCACCACGTGAAATATCTACCATGGCGCACTCTGTGCGCCAGCGCACCCGCCGGAGGGCTAATACCGTTGGGTTCATATTCCCCTTGCAAAACTTATAGAAGTCATTAGCAAGTGACCTTCTGTAAGTCACTGGCTGACTGTGTCCCGACCGACGCCGTGTTTACAATAAGCGGTCATTCAACTCGTCTGCCTGTGAGTGGGTCTGTCTACCTCCCCCTTCTACTCTTAAGTTGGCTCTCAGCCGTGCATTGTCCTCACGGAGGGCTTCATTCAAGGCTTCAACCTCCCCTGCCAAACCGACCATTTCTCTTTATAGCAGTAGTAGACAATTGCACTCAGTCTGTCTTCTTCCTTCCCTGGGCGAGCTGCTTGGGTTTCTTTCCGTCTCGCTGCGTGAGCCTCCAAGCTCGTCTGCCTGGCTGACTTTGCTGTCCACATACACTTGGGTGTGCGCTGCAACAACTTCCTCTTGTTCGTCGAATTCTTCTGGTGAATGATAAATTTGGAAGCCTTCATAGGGAGGTTAAGGCTGCTTGAACTTTTAGTTCTCGTAGTCAAGTGGTGCAGTTGCACCTTATATAAAGGGAGGTGGCGCGCAGTTCGTCACTCCTGTGGGGGTCCGGGCGGGGACACCAAGAGCCCGCCGATGAGCCTTGCTTGGTGTCCTAGGCGAAACCCCACACAAGACACGGCACAAACTTAGAAGAATTGCTGAGTTTTGATAAATTTTGAGGTTGGCAGTATTCATAACGACCTCGTTTCCCGTTTCTAATTGCCTTATTCTATATGCATTATTCTGTAGGTCTCTTATAATTTCGAACGGGCCGTGATATACAAAATTCAACTTCTTGTATTTCCGTGCTTCTGGATCTGAGATGGCTGGTCTCCTAACCATAACTTCCTCCCCAATGAGAAGCGGTCTATGATATCGCTTCGCTCGGTTTCTTCTCTGGCGTCTTTCAGCCTGTGCTTGGAGATATTCGGAGGTTCGCTGGATCCTCAATTCTCGTCCTGGCTGCGCGTCTACAGGTAGTGGAATAACACAAGTCCATGGCCTCTCCGGTCTCTGATCCAAATGTAGAGTCACGGGCACTTGACCTGTCACTTCGTGCACAGTATTATTGATGCAGTACTCTATTATATCCAAGACATCGATCCATCTCCAATTCTCTTCTGAACAGTAGATTTTCATGTATTTATGGATCTCTCTCATAACGCGTTCAACGGGGCTAGCCTCAGGATGGCGAATGGTAGATAGAATCTGCCTAATTCCTAAATTTGCCAATTCCCGACGAAATTCTGCGCTAGTAAACAGCTCCCGTGACCTGAGAGTAAGATATCCGGTTTCCCAAGTATCGGAATAACTCTCTCTTTCAATCTCTTTAACACCTGCTTCGAGCTGGTCTTCTGTATGGGGCATAATACCACCATTTTTGAAAATACATCCATGGCTACAAAAATATGTCTATTGCCTCTACGTGTCCTAGGCAGTGGTCCAAAGTTGTCTACACTCATTAGCTGCTTTGGCTTCTCTGGTGACAACGGAATGGGTCGTTGTCTCCTTAAAAAGGGATTTGGCTTTACCCTTTGGCACAAATCGCATGTCCTAAGAGCATTTCTTACAGTTTCTCATAACTTCGGCCAAATGAATGCTTCTTTCAGTAGAGCAGTTACCTTATCTATGCCAGGGTGTCCAAACGCTCTGTGTGCCAGCCACACCAATCTCCTCTGTAGAGATGCAGGAATAACAATTCTTTGCGGGTATGCTCTTCATCACCCCATTTGTGTAGCATCTGATTGTACCTCAAGTAGTCTGTTGATAACGCCTCTGCCTCTCTGTATATTGCAGTTCCCCTTGCTAAGCGTCCCTCGAAGTAATCAGTCATCTTTTTCAACCACGGATCTTCGCGTTGTAGGGTGGTAAGATTCTTCAAGTCATCTAAGGTCTTCTGATCTCGATTTTCAATCTGGAGAGCTAGAGTTTCCTCTTCTCTCAGATATTGGCTTAGCATTGTCCAGTATTACGTTCTCTTTCCCTGGACAATATTCTATTTCCACATTGAACTGTTGAATATACAGGGACCATCTTGTCAACCTCTGGCTGGACAAACCCGTCTTTAACAAGAATGTTAAAGCTTTATGGTCTGTTCTGAGGACGATTTGAATGCCATAGACGAGTTTGCGCCAGTACTGTAACGCGTACAGAATTGCGAGCAACTTATTTCTGTAATCGTGTAATTTTTCTCGTGGGCCTTCAATCTCCTACTTATAAAGGCAATAAAAACTTTCTCCTCAGGCTTATCAACATTTTCTTGGAACAGCATCGCCCCTATTCCAAGAAGTGATGCATCCGTCTGTATTATGAACTTCTGGGTATAATCCGGATATCCCAGCTTCACGTATTCCAAAAGCATTTGTTTAGACCTCACGAATGCTTCTTGACACTGCTCCGTCCAATTCCACCTGCCGCCTTTCTTCAATAGATCTTGCAGGGGTGCCACAATTGTAGTATAGTTTGGGCAGTGGTTAGCAAAGAATCCAATTACTCCCAAATACTGTCGGACGTGCTTAACTTTCGTGGGTCGAGGAAAATTTCGAATTACCTCTAATTTCTCTGGGTTTGGTCTTACTCCATTTTCATCGATAACATGCCCTAGGAATTTAACTTCCCTCTGACAGAAGTGCGATTTCTTTATATTAACCTTAAAATTAGCTTCTCTAAGGTTATCCAGCAACTTCTTCGGGTCTCTCATTTGCTCCTACAGAGATTCCGATGTGAGTAGAATGTCATCTACGAACCTGATGGTACTCTCTTTAACTTCTTCCGATAGATTGCAGTCTAACGCTGTTATCAAAGCTGAACCAGCTGTTTTCAAACCGAAGGGGAGTCTTAAAAATGAGTATGTATATTGATCAAACATAAATCCTGTCAATAGACTAGTTTTCTTTTCCAATTCAATATGGTGAAAGCTCGACATGATATCTAAATTTGTAAATATGGTCTTCCCTTTAAACTTTCTGAGGATTTCCTTAATATGTGGCACTTGGTCAAACTCTGGTATCACCCTCATATTTAAATTCCTCAAGTCCAGGCACACTCTGACAGTCCCGTCTGTCTTGGGTACGATCACCAATGGACTTACGTAAGGCGTAGATGTCTTCTCAATAACACCGGCCTCCAGCATCTCCTGAATTGCTTCTTTGACCTTAGCATAGTGCTTTTCGGCTATTGGGTAGGGTTTCTGCCTAAATGGTGTCCAGTCGTTAACTTGGAATGCATAAGTGAAGTTCTTTATACGACCAGGTCTCGAGTCAAAGACTTCCTTCTGTTCCAATAACAATTTCTTTTAATTTTCTTTATCTCTTGGACCAATTTTCGCTTCTTTTAGTTTTTCCAAAATACATTCTCCCAGTTCGGGTTCCAGATCTTTCTCCATGTCTGCGGCTAGTGTATGGAGTTCGTCAGTAGTGGTTTTGTGAGAGTTCTGGCCCCTCCACCTCCACACCCTCCACACAAGATGGCGGTAGCCCGATAACTCCCGAACCCGTGGTCGGATTTTGACGAATAAGGTGTCATTGAACTCGGGCTGATACCCCCTTTCCTATGGACAACATATTTCAACCCCAAAAATAAAACCTACCCCTACTAGGGGGTGAAATTGTAATTTTTTTGAGAATCTCTCTTTCCAATTGCAACATGTGAGAGTTTGAATGCTAATATGGAATGAAAAGTTGTTCTACACAAGAGACATATGTTCGGTGGAAAGCCACTATGAATAGCATGCCCACTCAGGGCTTTTGTAAGAGGGTGGGGGGAGCGGATCCCTGTGGATGGGTTATTGTTGACGGGTCATTGTTGGCGGGGTCATTGTTGCCGGGTCATTATGGACAAGTCCTTGTTGACAGGTCCTTGTGGACGAGTCGTTGTGGACAGGTCCTTGTGGACAGGTCTTTGTGGACGAGTCCTTGATGATGAGTCCCTTTGGACTGATCCCTTTAGACCGGTCCCTTTGGACTGGTCCCTATGGACTGACCCATGGTCTCTAATGCTATGATGAAATTAAACGTTGTTCCACATGAAACGCATGTGAAGAGCCGATTGCTACTATGAATTAACATGTTTGTTTTCTGTTTTTACGCATGCGCACTTGGGGATTTCGTAAGAGGGCGGACTTTTTAAATAATGATTTATAGATGAGTTATTAAAAAATAACCAAAAGATCCAAAACTAATAGGTCATTGGCTTTTTAATATCTCATGAACCAATAAAGCTAGGGACTTGTATGAGGAGTCGTTGGACTTGGTATGACGCCCCGTTTTCAATGTATTTTTGATTTTTGTCAAAAGGGCCTAAGTACACTTTTGTTCATATTTCGTGACCCAATAAGGCTAGGGAGTTGTATGAGGGGTCGTAGCACATGGGATGACATTCCCTTTTTAAATGTGTTTTTTGAAATTTTGACAAGGGGCCTAACTACACTTATGTTGATATTTCCTGAACCCATGATGGGATTTTGACCTGTGAGGTGTCGTTGGACTTGGGCAGACACTCTCTTTTTGAATGTATTTTTGACATTTTAACAAAAGGCCTAACTACACTTTTGTTAATATCTCGCGAACCAATAAGGCTAGGGACTTGTATGTGGAGTCCTAGCACTCGGGGTGATGCTCTGTTTTTAAATATATATTTAATGTTTGTCAAAAGGGCCTAACTGCACTTTTGTTAATTTCTCGATAACTAATAATGGGAGAGAGTCAAGTGAGGTGTTATAATACTAAGGATGGCCAACCCTTTCCCATGACCATCGAATTTACCCCAAATATCCAAAACAACAAGGACAATGACCTGAGATTATATAAACTAATACTTGGATATCGACATGTGAGGTGTCATAGGACTTAGAATGGTCAACTCTTTCCCATGACCAATGAATTGACCTAAAATATCCAAAATATTAAGGTCATTGACCTGAGATTTTATAAATTAATAATTGGATACGGACATGTGAGTTGTTTACCGTGAGTGATGAAACATAGCTAGGTAGAGAAAGAACTAGTGTAGGCTACATGTATGGTGACTGACAAGTCTTTCACTATTGGAACTTGTTTTCAGATCAGACTGTAGTACAGAGAGAGTATAGGTTGCAGGCATGGGTTAATAAATGACAAACGGTGTATACAAAATTGGATTTATTGATTCAAGAATTAAGAGTAGACTATCTTTAACTGATTGGTTAAAGAGGATAGCTAATGAAACAAAATGGTGACTACATTGAACTAAACTGAACCAAGCTGAATCAAACCCAGCCAAACCGAACCAAACCTAATCGGAAACAAGCCAAGGGTTTAAGTGTAAAACTTGTGGGTGGATGTGGTCATTGGTAATGTCAAAAAGGAAAGGGATAACGCTCTACCTATAGAGGGTAAGGTAAAGCTAGTGCATGGTGCTAATGCACACACCCAAGTCCATGAACCTCACAAAACTATCCTATGCAGTTTTTATGGGTTGACTGTTAAAACTTGCTCAGTGGTTACTGGGATAAGATGGTCGCTACACACAACAAGCTTTAAATATCTGAGGCTAATAATCTATACACTCACACACACTTGTTCTAAACTAAACTGTCTTGCTGGCAGAGCTCACACAGTAGGCAAATGACAGAAATGCTTGGCTAACAGAAATACAATCATTTTCGGTTGTCTAATGTTACCAGCTAAACATTACGTGCTATAGTGGTGAGCACATGTGCCTCTTTCACTGGATATCTTAATTAGATTTCTAGCTCTAAGGCCTAGAACGAATCAAACTAAGAAAAAAGGGTATGGTAACGCAGTGGTTAAACTGTTAACCTTTCACTAAGGTAGATTAGGGTTTGATTTTAGGTTAATATGCATGTCATAAACAAACAAATAAAAGCAGAGATAATGTTTAAAACTGATTACACTTGTCTCTTTTCAAATTATTACTTAGATTACAAATACAAACGTGGACTGGGTTTGACATACAGTTAATGCTTCCTATCACATACTAGACTGTAAGAAAGCCAAACAAGAAAAAGGCGTATGTAAAGCAGTGGTAAAATCGTTATGTGTAGAGAAATACCTAACGGTTTTATGAACTGGCAAAGGTATGTCGCATAAACAGTGCAGGATACAATCCAGCAACCATAATTTTTATCTTGTGGACAAGAGAAAACATATATATTGAACCCTTATTGATCTTCGATAAATAAGTATTCATATTTATTATTATTATTACTACGGCCCAGGCAGCACGTAAGGAAGTCGACTTGGATATTAGGGAGGCCAGCATTTCGTAACGATTGCAACAGAAGTTGAGCCAGTAGCTATTCCTGGGGGACGGCCAGAATTAGTCGAGTTCAAGGCTAAATTGTGCAACTACTGTACCAAAATTGGAGACATAAAGGAAGAATCACGAGGTCTTCTCAACGAACATACGATTGAATCAGCCAATCGCAAGAGACCAAGCCATGACCACGAGGTGGACGGCGTCAGTAGTAAAAAGCCCGCGGAAGTGTGTATCTAAGGAACCGCCGAACGGATTAATTTCCGCTCGAGTTATTTGAGACGTTGGATTTATTTGGAGAAGAATGACACTAGCTACATCTTTGTGAGACAAAAACTCTGGAAGTTTTTATCCGACATTGCCCCACTCCACCGCCCTTGTCAGTTTCTCATAAATAGCTTGGCCTGACGCCAATCTAAGTCTTATCTTGTGGAGCCTTCAGAGGCAGACTCCACGTCAGTTCGAAGTGTGAATTTTAAAGTCTATTCTTTTGGAGCCTTCAGAGGCATACTCCACGCCAGTTCGAAGTGTGAATTTTAAAGTCTTACCTTTTGGAGCCTTGAGAGGCATACTCCACATCAGTTTGGTTTGTGATTTTGACGCTCGAATTTATCTAAGTCATTATTTGGTGTGAAATATGGTTTTACGCTCTAACTCAGTAAAGCTAATTCATTTTGTGAGCTTTGAGAAACAAAAGTCGCAGCGATCGCAGTATCAAATTTTAAAAAGCTATAATACATTTTATTGTAAAATCAACTTTGTTGTGTGATCTAAATATTTTACGCTAGCGCGTGGTAAACAGTAACTTTCATTTCAAGACGACGAGTTCAACTTTAAGAGGGAAGTATCGTACCACCCTAATTAGCGCTTACCAGAACCGAAGTCCATAGTACAGACGGAAATACCGGACGAGATAGCGACTGCTAGTGCAGCCAGGATTGTGAACTTGTTAACGAGCCAGTGGCGCGGACTCGAGATGTATATTTTCTGTATAAATTGTGTGTATTTTATGTATGTTTTATAGTGCGTGTGTCCGATATAATTAGGGCCAGTCTTCGCTATTAATCGCAATAGGACAATTGTGGGTGAACTGAGTAGCCTGCAAGCGATTATAGATAGGCAAATATTTAATATTGAACTTTTCTGCCAAGGAGTCGAGACCAAGATGAACAGCACGTGGTTTGAAGTTGGGATGAGCTTCAAGAAATCAGCACAGACGACTACTATGGAGAGCTAAATTGTCCATAGGGCAATGGGTTGAGGAGGATGTCCTTGGTCTACATGCAGAAGCGGTGATGTACTAAAATTGGATTTATTTCAATTATGTAGTTAGATTTGGCCGGGGAACTTTGTATATAGTCATGTTTTTCTTTCTTGTTGTTTTAGAGTTTTTCTTGTACCGACACTGTATGTTTAAATGTCCGTTGGCGCGTGGCCAAAGTGTTTGTTGATATTTTGTTTTCTTTCTTGAGTCAAGTGTAATGTACGCGGCGTGCGTGCGTGATTTTATCCTTGCAATTGCGGAACCCGTTACATTCGATAAATGGTGCTTTATTAACGTTAATATTTGAAATAGGAATGGGAGGAAATGAGTGTAAAACATTTTGCTGAACAGGTTATTATTCATGTTAGGGTAGCCGAGTGCACCAACTTAAAAGTAATTGTAGAACACCTTCGTTCTAATTTTGATAGATTTTCTTGAGTCCTTTTCAGGTGACTAGTCACGGCATAGAACGATGGCGCCAGCATGTGGATATTATTTGTGTCTTTTATTTCAGGGTCTGTCAAAACCCATACGTGTGATTCAGTGTGTGTTGATGTGTCTAGTGTGTGTGTATTCTACGTGAGGAGGGGGTAGTTGTCCTACCGCCCTTATATATTTTTGCTGCTATTGTATTTTTTTAGATGGAAAGACAGAGTGCTCTTGGGAGACTGCTGATTCTTGTCCATATGGTTATTCTGACACACACATGTATTATTGTGCTTTGGGGCACATTTCTTCGAGGTTCGACCCCATGTTCTGGGAGGTCGAGGTATTTTGACACGTGGGTTGACAGACATGCAGAGTTCCACAAACCGCCCGTTTTGCCTGTGACTTATTTTGATAGGCAGTCCTATTTGTCCGACTGAACCCTGTAAGCTTTCATGTAGCAAACCTGTTCATTGTGATGGTTAAATTTTAAGCCATAATTAATTGGGGAGTTCGCCATGTTTGTAACGGATTGTTGTACCTTGTATGGATAAAATATTGTGATTAACGTAAATGTTGGCTGTTTGCCTATTGCTTTGTTGATGACTCAATTCATGTAATTTTGTGTGTCACACCCGTGTGGTGTAGTTGTAGAGTATTTGTAAATTTTGACAGCGGTCATTTGAGTATTTTTCTATTGGTCACGTGTTAATGTACTTGTGTTGATTTGTGTGAGAAGTCCTAAGTTTTTAGGCAGTAAATGTTGCTACGGCAATTTAAGTCCAATTTCACACGGAAATTTTGTGTTTGTTTATAGTAGATTTAGGAAGTGTCGGTTTAATTTAAGTAGTGTAGTTGTGTTCCCCCGTGTCGGTCTAGCTCTAGGAAATGCGGATTCGGTGTTTGAAGGGTCATTCCGGATGATAACGAATCACGCATTCAAAGTACACATCGTGATGCATGTAGAACGGCATACGCATTTATATGGTCACTTATATGGTCATTTATATGGTCACTTATATGGTCACTTATATGGTCACTTTTGTATCTTTCATTTAAGGACACTTGGTCCAGGTAATTAATCTCTCCAGAGATATCACCTAGTTTTGGCATTTTTATTTAAATGGGAGTCAGTTGGGAGATTTTGTTGTTAATTGTTTATGTGTAAATATGGTGATTTGTTATTAAATTCAGTTGTTTTTTTAACCCTGGCTTCACTCTTTCCTGCATGTCATTTTGTTATATGTTACCCTGCAAGTTAATGAAGCGCCCTGACAGCAACTTACGAATATGACCTGTTACGCCCCGAATCTGAGTCTCATATGCTTCTTTGCAAGGGTTCAATATAGAGAGAGATATATAGAAAGCTTGTGTATGTGTGGGTAGCATTGGTTGTTTGACCAGAGAAAATACGGTGAGGTAGGGTGGGGAGAGGGAGAATTAGCACTTATATATGAATGGAAAATAGATTTTTTCAATCGTTTTGTTTTTCAAATGCAATGGTAGATAGTCGTTATTTTGTAAAACATTCTTACTTGCAGTAGTGTAAGCCTCTATGGTTCCGCTAACACATAGATAGACTGTATTATTGCCATGGTCAAGCACTCACATTAAGATTATTTACAAAATAATAAAATGAAAAATAAAAAATCTTGTTCTGGAAATATCGTTTTTCAACATACACAAAATAAATATATAAAAAATTTGTAAACCGCAAAATGGAAAATCCATGTTTCCATTTTGACAAAATTTAAAAACCTTAAACGGACATTTAAGAAAATATATGCAAATGGGAAATTGACAAATGTGTAAATATGAAAATGGAAAAATCCATGTTTCCATATCATGAAATTGAAAAACATCAAAATGTCATTTAAAAATGCAAAATGGAAAATTGACAAATTGCAATGTGTGAAATGTGAAATTGAACAAATGGTTATCATTATTAAAAAAAAGAACATGGTGCTCTATGGTTGAGGTGTGAATCAAACCCTCTCTACTTATTTAGACCACTCGAGACTGAGTAGACTAGTTTTAGTTGTCATACCACTTTTAAAAGTTTGTGTTAAATCTAGGAATTGAACCCAAGAGCTTGTAGGGGAGATCCAAGGTTATAATATGTTAAACAGATAGCCTTGATTGTAGGGTGTGGTAGCTGTATAGAAATGAGACGTTTCGCTCGGGACAGGGAGGCATGGAGATCTGCATCAAACCAGTCAAAAGACTGACGACTCAAACAACAACATCTAGAACTCACCAAAATAATGTTGTGTAACGGTAAATGTTAGTCAACGAACAGTAATTCATTACTAAAACCCATGACACGATACCTAAGAGCTTTTCTAAAATTATTTTAAAATGCCTTTAACCCTATATTAAACACCCAGTTCACAAGACTCATAACTGCAATGTTATGGTCAAACAAAACAAAATCTATATTTCAAAACAAACAAGTGGTTTAGTCAATGTATACTGGAAAAAGTTTTATAAACACTCGAGTCCACAAAAATAATTAAATTAGTAACTGTCAGGTTGACCGAGTGTTTATGGTGTTTGACTTAAGTTCAAATGTTCTGTACAAGAAAGCAAGGGTTCGAATCCCTTACCTGATATAACTATTGCCTCAACATGGCTTGACCACACTGTATTATTGTGTACTCGGTACACAAACCATAGATAGAGTGTATTGTTTAAGGTCACTCTCTTTGCGAACATAGTCAGAGACTGTTGATGGTTAACAATTGCATTAATAGTGTGATATAGGGATAGCAATTAAGAAAAAAACGGACAACACCCATACACTATTTTTATTTATTTAATGTAAGTACTTGTACAATAGTTATATACAAACTACAACTCTCTTTTGTCTATTAATATCTAGTCCTTTTCGATCCACTTGCATATCAAGGGCAGATGACTTTGTAGTTCAGCCCCTTAAAACAACAACAACACTACCTCTTGCATAGTCTGTGATGTTGATGATTCTTGAGGCGTGGAAGATGGATACAACATAACTTTTACAACAGGGGTTAAACGTTGCTCAACAAACAATGCACTATTTTGAGTAGCAACATCTTTCTCTTGTACTAACTTTTTAACATTCTGATGATTTTTTGTCAACACCATCAGTGTTTTGTCTGGAGCACTACATTGATGATCACTCACACTTAAAACCACACCATTTCTACTTTTCATTTTGCCTGGACATTTTGTTGACCTATGTTTTGAGCATCGCCAGAATAGTATTCCTTTTACATTTTGTCGTCTATAGTTATAAGAGTAGCCTTTATAGAGTTCACGTGGTTTACCTCGGTTAGTTGTAGTAAGTTCCATAGTAGTAACTAACCTGTTAGTATGATTTGCACACTACAAGGATTATCTCTGTCTGGTAATAGAATTATTTAGCGTTGGTTTTATATTTAATATGTACAGTTTAAAGTGATAGAAAAGTGGTAGAAACGTGGTAGCAAAGTGGTAGACAAGTGGTAGACAATTGGTAACATAGTGGTAGAAAAGTGGTAGCAAAGTGGTAGCAAAGTTGTAGAAAAGTGGTAGAAAAGTGGCAGAAAAGTAATAGAAAAGTGGTAGCAAAGTAGTGGAAAAGTGGTAGCAAACTAGAAAAGTGGTAGAAAAGTGGCAGAAAAGTAGTAGAAAAGTGGTAGCAAACTGGTAGAAAAGTGGTAGCAAAGTGGTAGAAAAGTGGTAGCAAACTAGAAAAGTGGTAGAAAAGTGGTAGCAAAGTGGTAGCAAAGTGGTAGAAAATATTACATGTATTGTTAAGAAATAGTTTAAGCGGTTACATGGATTCATTACACTATAATTTTAGCATCACGAAGCTCATTTTCTATATCCAAAAGTTCTTCCTCATATTTAGTATGACCAGCCTGTTTATAGGTATGCAAGTACAGAAGCCGCTGGATTAGCTCATTGGGATTGTTCCAGTAAACAAATCTAACAAATGATTTTTTTGGGTGTAAACCATTATCATCATCATCATGGTTATCATCATCAATATAATTATCATCAATATAAACATCATTACTATTACTATCTAATCCTTTTTGTTCATTTTGCAATGCAACAACCTTTGGCATAGTTTGTGTTGTCTTTGATAGTGTTAGAGGTTTCTTAGACGTTAACGACTGTCCTAACATGTCTTTTTCAGGAGATAATAAATGCTCTTTAACAAACAAAGCACTATCTTGAGCCACACTATTCTTTTCTTGGTCTTGCTTTTTTACCTTGGTTCGATTATTTTGTCCATTTAAATGAGTATTATTTTGAGATTTACAATGATGATCGATTGAAATAAGTATGTCGGAGCCTTTTGTTTTAATCATTCCTCGACACTTTTTAGATCGTTGTTTCGAACAGCACCAAATAACAGTTCCATTTTTATTAGTTCTTTTTACAATATATGCATATACTTTATAGTAAGCACATGGCTTACCATAGCTAGTCGTTGATACTTCCATGTCAACTGTTAAGCATAAACTAATCTCTAGTAAAGTTAACTCGATAATAAAAATGATAGTTTGTAGTATGTGCAGTTAAAGTAAGAGCAAAATTGAGAGTCAAATGGTAGAAAAGTGTTAGCAAAGTGGTGGAAGAGTGGTAGCAGTTTATAGTAGTCATGATCTTTTTTTTTTTTTTTTACCAGAATGTGATTTGAGTAAATGTAATTTCTAAACCTTAGCAGTGAGTAGTCAGTTAGTCTTGGTTCAGACAAGCGTAAACAGTTCTCCAATGAATCAGAGATCAAGATTTTCATTATGAAACAGTTGTGTAACCAATTAGGTATTGGTACTTGATAGCCTCACACATGAACAAAAATTCCAACATATCTGACATGAATTACATGATTTGAAAGTTGACAAAGAATATCCAATCAACCATTGTAGTTACAATGTCAAACACAAAGACAAAATCAGCATGAACTTTTAAGTTACAGGAAAATTCTATGAAATAGACTATGCAGGAAATTTGGAAATACACATCAGAAGTTTGCAACACCACCCTTCTAGCCTATATAAATTATCGACATGGAAAGTATGCACTGCCCCTAACAATAAACCAATTTATCAATAACACAAGTCAACAATCAAAACATTTTGTGTTGAGTCTATCATTTAATGCATATATTCTGTCTACATTGAACAGTAACAAAAAACGCCATTCATAATTTATTAAGTTTGCTTTAATTCTTTATGTAATGATAAATACATATCTAAAGTTTTGGCTGACTGTTCAGGGTGAATCGGCTTTGAACACATAAGAGAGGGAATATTTTAAGACTTAACCTCAGCTCACCTAACATAACCTAAATTTACCTAACCTAACCTTGTCATATAGGTAAGAAACGGGTCAAGCTATGCTTTCGACTACCGAGTTTCAGCTACTTTTCAAGGTTACTCTCCCGAACATTGCCGGAGACTGCTGATAAACACTTATGTTCCCACGGCGGCGGCGCGCAACGACTTACATGACGCGCTTTCCCCTTTTCATTGAAGATGGCGGCCGTAGCTTAACTTAACCTAGCCTAACCTAACAAGATGGCGGCCGTAGCTTAACTTATCCTAGCCTAACGTAACAAGATGGCGGCCGTAGCTTAACTTAACCTAACCTAACCTACGAGGTGTGATCAAAAAGTTCCAAAAAATGTGGCTGCGACTTAACCTAACCTAGCCTAACCTAACCTAACCTAACCTACAAAGTGTGTTCAAAAAGTTTCAAAATTGCGGCCGTAGCTTTACTTAACCTAACCTAACTTAACCTAAACCTACGAGGTGTGATCAAACATGTTTTCAAATAGTGGTCATAGCTTAACTGAACCTAGCCTAACCTAACCTAATCTAAACCTACGAGGTGTGATCATAAATTCCCAAGATGGCGGTCGTAGCTTAATTCAACCTAACCTAACCCTACGAGGTGTGATCAAAAAGTTCCAAAATGGCTGCCGTAGCTTAACTGATTGATCCCTGTTGATTGACCCCTTTTGATTGATCTCTGTTGATGTATCCCTTTGGACTGGTCCCTGTTGACTAGCCACCTTTGGACGGGTCCTTTTTGAAGGGAGTCATTTTTTTACGGGTCCCGGAGGACGGGTCCCTGTGGCGGGTCCTTTGGACTGATCCCAATGGACTGGCCCTTGTATTTTATCCAAATTATGTCAAATGGGACCCGCCCACAGGGACCCGTCCTCCGGGACCCGTAAAAAAATGACTCCCTTCAAAAAGGACCCGTCCAAAGGTGGCTAGTCAACAGGGACCAGTCCAAAGGGATACATCAACAGAGATCAATCAAAAGGGGTCAATCAACAGGGATCAATCAGTTAAGCTACGGCAGTCATTTTGGAACTTTTTGATCACACCTCGTAGGGTTAGGTTAGGTTGAGTTAAGCTACGACCACCATCTTGGGACTTTATGATCACACCTCGTAGGTTTAGGTTAGGTTAGGTTAGGCTAGGTTCAGTTAAGCTATGACCACTATTTTGAAAATTTTTTGATCACACCTCGTAGGTTTAGGTTAAGTTAGGTTAGGTTAAGTAAAGCTACGGCCGCCATTTTGAAACTTTTTGAACACACTTTGTAGGTTAGGTTAGGTTAGGTTAGGCTAGGTTAGGTTAAGTCGCAGCCACATTTTTTGGAACTTTTTGATCACACCTCGTAGTTTAGGTTAGGTTAAGTTAAGCTACGGCCGCCATCTTGTTACGTTAGGCCAGGTTAAGTTAAGCTAAGGCCGCCATCTTGTTAGGTTAGGCTAGGTTAAGTTAAGCTACGGCCGCCATCTTCAATGAAAAGGGGAAAGCGCGTCATGTAAGTCGTTGCGCGCCGCCGCCGTGGGAACATAAGTGTTTATCAGCAGGCTCCGGCAATGTTCGGGAGAGTAACCTTGAAAAGTAGCTGAAACTCGGTAGTCGAAAGCATAGCTTGACCCGTTTCTTACCTATATGAAAAGGTTAGGTTAGGTAAATTTAGGTTATGTTAGGTGAGCTGAGGTTAAGTCTTAAAATATTCCCTCTCTTATGTGTTCAAAGCCGATTCACCCTGAACAGTCAGCCAAAACTTTAGATATGTATTTATCATTACATAAAGAATTAAAGCAAACTTAATTAATTATGAATGGCGTTTTTTGTTACTGTTCAATGTAGACAGAATTTATGCATTAAATGATAGACTCAACACAAAATGTTTTGATTGTTGACTTGTGTTATTGATAAATTGGTTTAATGTTAGGGGCAGTGCACACTTTCCATGTCGATAATTGATATAGGCTAGAAGGGTGGTGTTGCAAACTTCTGATGTGTATTTCCAAATTTCCTGCATAGTCTATTTCATAGAATTTTCCTGTAACTTAAAAGTTCATGCTGATTTTGTCTTTGTGTTTGACATTGTAACTACAATGGTTGATTGGATATTCTTTGTCAACTTTCAAATCATGTAATTCATGTCAGATATGTTGGAATTTTTGTTCATGTGTGAGGCTATCAAGTACCGATACCTAATTGGTTACACAATTGTTTCATAATGAAAATCTTGATCTCTGATTCATTGGAGAACTGTTTACGCTAGTCTGAACCAAGACTAACTGACTACTCACTGCTAAGGTTTAGAAATTACATTTACTCAAATCACATTCTGGTAAAAAAAAAAGATCATGACTATTATAAACTGCTACCACTCTTCCACCACTTTGCTAACACTTTTCTACCATTTGACTCTCACTTTTGCTCTCACTTTAACTGCACATACTACAAACTATCATTTTTATTATCGAGTTAACTTTACTAGAGATTAGTTTATGCTTAACAGTTGACATGGAAGTATCAACGACTAGCTATGGTAAGCCATGTGCTTACTATAAAGGATATGCATATATTGTAAAAAGAACTAATAAAAATGGAATTGTTATTTGGTGCTGTTCGAAACAACGATCTAAAAAGTGTCGAGGAATGATTAAAACAAAAGGCTCCGACATACTTATTTCAATCGATCATCATTGTAAATCTCAAAATAATACTCATTTAAATGGACAAAATAATCGAACCAAGGTAAAAAAGCAAGACCAAGAAAAGAATAGTGTGGCTCAAGATAGTGCTTTGTTTGTTAAAGAGCATTTATTATCTCCTGAAAAAGACATGTTAGGACAGTCGTTAACGTCTAAGAAACCTCTAACACTATCAAAGACAACACAAATTATGCCAAAGGTTGTTGCATTGCAAAATGAACAAAAAGGATTAGATAGTAATTGTGATGATGTTTATATTGATGATAATTATATTGATGATGATAACCATGATGATGATGATGATTATGATGATGATGATGATGATGATAATGGTTTACACCCAAAAAAATCATTTGTTAAATTTGTTTACTGGAACAATCCCAATATGCTAATCCAGCGGCTTCAGTACTTGCATACCTGTAAACAGGCTGGTCATACTAAATATGAGGAAGAACTTTTGGATATAGATAATGAGCTTCGTGATGCTAAAATTATAGTGTAATGAATCCATGTAACCGCTTAAACTATTTCTTAACAATACATGTAATATTTTCTACCACTTTGCTACTACTTTTCTGCCACTTTTCTACCACTTTTCTAGTTTGCTACCACTTTTCCACTACTTTGCTACCACTTTTCTATTACTTTTCTGCCACTTTTCTACCACTTTTCTACCACTTTGCTACCACTTTGCTACCACTTTTCTACCACTATGTTACCAATTGTCTACCACTTGTCTACCACTTTGCTACCACGTTTCTACCACTTTTCTATCACTTTAAACTGTACATATTAAATATAAAACCAACGCTAAATAATTCTATTACCAGAACAGAGATAACCTTTGTAGTGTGCAAATCGTACTAACAGGTTAGTTACTACTATGGAACTTACTACAACTAACCGAGGTAAACAACGTGTACTCTATAAAGGCTACTCTTATAACTATAGACGACAAAATGTAAAAGGAATACTATTCTGGCGATGCTCAAAACATAGGTCAAAAAAATGTCCAGGCAAAATGAAAAGTAGAAATGGTGTGGTTTTAAGTGTGAGTGATCATCAATGTAGTGCTCCAGACAAAACACTGATGGTGTTGACAAAAATCATCAGAATGTTAAAAAGTTAGTACAAGAGAAAGATGTTGCTACTCAAAATAGTGCATTGTTTGTTGAGCAACGTTTAACCCCTGTTGTAAAAGTTATGTTGTATCCATCTTCCACGCCTCAAGAATCATCAACATCACAGACTATGCAAGAGGTAGTGTTGTTGTTGTTTTAAGGGGCTGAACGACAAAGTCATCTGCCCTTGATATGCAAGTGGATCGAAAAGGACTAGATAGTAATAGACAAAAGATAGTTGTAGTTTGTATATAACTATTGTACAAGTACTTACATTAGATAAATAAAAATAGTGTATGGGTATTGTCTGTTTTTCTTAATTGCTATCCCTATGTCCCACTATTAATGCAATTGTTAACCATCAACAGTCTCTGACTATGTTCGCAAAGAGAGTGACCTTAAACAATACACTCTATCTATGGTTTGTGTACCGAGTACACAATAATACAGTGTGGTCAAGCCATGTTGAGGCAATAGTTATATCAGGTAAGGGATTCGAACCCTTGCTTTCTTGTACAGAAAATTTGAACTTAAGTCAAACACCATAACCACTCGGTCAACCTGACAGTTACTAATTTAATTATTTTTGTGGACTTGAGTGTTTATAAAACTTTTTCCAGTATACATTGCCTAAACCACTTGTTTGTTCTGAAATATAGATTTTGTTTTGTTTGACCATAACATTGCAGTTATGAGTCTTGTGAACTGGGTGTTTAATATAGGGTTAAAGGCATTTTAAAATAATTTTAGAAAAGCTCTTAGGTATCGTGTCATGGGTTTTAGTAATGCATTACTGTTCGTTGACTAACATTTACCGTTACACAACATTATTTTGGTGAGTTCTAGATGTTGTTGTCTGAGTCGTCAGTCTTTTGACTGGTTTGATGCAGATCTCCATGCCTCCCTGCCCCGAGCGAAACGTCTCATTTCTATATAGCTACCACACCCTACATTCAAGGCTATCTGTTTAACATATTATAACCTTGGATCTCCCCTACAAGCTCTTGGGTTCAATTCCTAGATTTAACACAAACTTTTAAAAATGGTATGACAACTAAAACTAGTCTACTCAGTCTCGAGTGGTCTAAATAAGTAGAGAGGGTTTGATTCACACCTCAACCATAGAGCACCATGTTCTTTTTTTTTATAATGATAACCATTTGTTCAATTTCACATTTCACACATTGCAATTTGTCAATTTTCCATTTTGCATTTTTTAAATGACAGTCTGATGTTTTTCAATTTCATGATATGGAAACATGGATTTTTCCATTTTCATATTTACACATTTGTCAATTTCCCATTTGCATATATTTTCTTAAATGTCCGTTTAAGGTTTTTAAATTTTGTCTAAATGGAAACATGTATTTTCCATTTTGCTGTTTACAAATTTTTTATATATTTATTTTGTGTATGTTGAAAAACGATATTTCCAAAACAAGATTTTTTATTTTTCATTTTATTATTTTGTAAATAATCTTAATGTGAGTGCTTGACCATGGCAATAATACAGTCTATCTATGTGTTAGCGGAACCATAGAGGCTTACACTACTGCAAGTAAGAATGTTTTACAAAATAACGACTATCTACCACTGCATTTGAAAAACAAAACGATTGAAAAAAATCTATTTTCCATTCATATATAAGTGCTAATTCTCCCTCTCCCCACCCTACCTCACCGTATTTTCTCTGGTCAAACAACCAATGCTACCCACACATACACAAGCTTTCTATATATCTCTCTCTATATATATGTTTTCTCTTGTCCACAAGATAAAAATTATGGTTGCTGGATTGTATCCTGCACTGTTTATGCGACATACCTTTGCCAGTTCATAAAACCGTTAGGTATTTCTCTACACATAACGATTTTACCACTGCTTTACATACGCCTTTTTCTTGTTTGGCTTTCTTACAGTCTAGTATGTGATAGGAAGCATTAACTGTATGTCAAACCCAGTCCACGTTTGTATTTGTAATCTAAGTAATAATTTGAAAAGAGACAAGTGTAATCAGTTTTAAACATTATCTCTGCTTTTATTTGTTTGTTTATGACATGCATATTAACCTAAAATCAAACCCTAATCTACCTTAGTGAAAGGTTAACAGTTTAACCACTGCGTTACCATACCCTTTTTTATTAGTTTGATTCGTTCTAGGCCTTAGAGCTAGAAATCTAATTAAGATCTCCAGTGAAAGAGGCACATGTGCTCACCACTATAGCACGTAATGTTTAGCTGGTAACATTAGACAACCGAAAATGATTGTATTTCTGTTAGCCAAGCATTTCTGTCATTTGCCTACTGTGTGAGCTCTGCCAGCAAGACAGTTTAGTTTAGAACAAGTGTGTGTGAGTGTATAGATTATTAGCCTCAGATATTTAAAGCTTGTTGTGTGTAGCGACCATCTTATCCCAATAACCACTGAGCAAGTTTTAACAGTCAACCCATAAAAACTGCATAGGATAGTTTTGTGAGGTTCATGGACTTGGGTGTGTGCATTAGCACCATGCACTAGCTTTACCTTACCCTCTATAGGTAGAGCGTTATCCCTTTCCTTTTTGACATTACCAATGACCACATCCACCCACAAGTTTTACACTTAAACCCTTGGCTTGTTTTCGATTAGGTTTGGTTCGGTTTGGTTGGGTTTGATTCAGCTTGGTTCAGTTTAGTTCAATGTAGTCACCATTTTGTTTCATTAGCTATCCTCTTTAACCAATCAATTAAAGATAGTCTACTCTTAATTCTTGAATCAATAAATCCAATTTTGTATACACCGTTTGTCATTTATTAACCCATGCCTGCAACCTATACTCTCTCTGTACTACAGTCTGATCTGAAAACAAGTTCCAATAGTGAAAGACTTGTCAGTCACCATACATGTAGCCTACACTAGTTCTTTCTCTACCTAGCTATTTTTCATCACTCACGGTAAACAACTCACATGTCCGTATCCAATTATTAATTTATAAAATCTCAGGTCAATGACCTTAATATTTTGGATATTTTAGGTCAATTCATTGGTCATGGGAAAGAGTTGACCATTCTAAGTCCTATGACACCTCACATGTCGATATCCAAGTATTAGTTTATATAATCTCAGGTCATTGTCCTTGTTGTTTTGAATATTTGGGATAAATTCGATGGTCATGGGAAAGGGTTGGCCATCCTTAGTATTATAACACCTCACTTGACTCTCTCCCATTATTAGTTATCGAGATATTAACAACAGTGCAGTTAGGCCCTTTTGACAAACATTAAATATATATTTAAAAACAGAGCATCACCCCGAGTGCTAAGACCCCACATACAAGTCCCTAGCCTTATTGGTTCGCGAGATATTAACAAAAGTGTAGTTAGGCCTTTTGTTAAAATGTCAAAAATACATTCAAAAAGAGAGTGTCTGCCCAAGTCCAACGACACCTCACAGGTCAAAATCCCATCATGGGTTCAGGAAATATCAACAAAAGTGTAGTTAGGCCCCTGGTCAAAATTTCAAAAAACACATTTAAAAAGGGAATGTCATCCCATGTGCTACGACCCCTCATACAACTCCCTAGCCTTATTGGTTCACGAAATATTAACAAAATTGTACTTAGGCCCTTTTGACAAAAAACAAAAATACATTGAAAAACGGGGCGTCATACCAAGTCCAACGACTCCTCATACAAGTCCCTAGCTTTATTGGTTCATGAGATATTAAAAAGCCAATGACCTATTAGTTTTGGATCTTTTGGTTATTTTTTTAATAACTCATCTATAAATCATTATTTAAAAAGTCCGCCCTCTTACGAAAACCCCAAGTGCGCATGCGTAAAAACAGAAAACAAACATGTTAATTCATAGTAGCAATCGGCTCTTCACATGCGTTTCATGTGGAACAACGTTTAATTTCATCATAGCATTAGAGACCATGGGTCAGTCCATAGGGACCAGTCCAAAGGGACCGGTCTAAAGGGATCAGTCCAAAGGGACTCATCAACAAGGACTCGTCCACAAAGACCTGTCCACAAGGACTTGTCCATAATGACCCGGCAACAATGACCCCGCCAACAATGACCCGTCAACAATAACCCATCCACAGGGATCCGCTCCCCCCACCCTCTTACAAAAGCCCTGAGTGGGCATGCTATTCATAGTGGCTTTCCACCGAACACATTTCTCTTGTGTAGAACAACTTTTCATTCCATATTAGCATTCAAACTCTCACATGTTGCAATTGGAAAGAGAGATTCTCTAAAAAATTACAATTTCACCCCCTAGTAGGGGTAGGTTTTATTTTTGGGGTTGAAATATGTTGTCCATAGGAAAGGGGGTATCAGCCCGAGTTCAATGACACCTCATTCGTCAAAATCCGACCACGGGTTCGGGAGTTATCGGGCTACCGCCATCTTGTGTGGAGGGTGTGGAGGTGGAGGGCCCAGAACTCTCACAAAACCACTACTTTCGTCTTCTAAATGCTCGATAGCTAACACTTCCTCCTCAGTCATGTCTCTGTATGTATGACATACTTGTTCATCTGTCCCTGGTTCATTCTGTTTGAGTGAGACCTCTAAGCCTTCGGCTTCCTCGTTCACACGGAACATAACTCTGTCCTGTGATAGGTCTATTACCACT
This sequence comes from Meconema thalassinum, assembly GCA_946902985.2. NCBI lineage: Eukaryota > Metazoa > Arthropoda > Insecta > Orthoptera > Tettigoniidae > Meconema > Meconema thalassinum. The sequence continues at coordinate 184,674,354 of OX336394.1, forward strand.
CTGTATTCCCTTATAAACTCTGCCCCAATAATGAGATTAAAAGGCAATTTGCTTACTAGAAGAAAACTCTGTGAAAAGATAGAGCCTCCTATCTGTAAGTCTAGGAATACCTGATATTTGCATATCATCGTCTTGTCAGGAATGATACCCTTTATTTTGACAATTGAGATAGGTATTTTCAAAATGTTTTCTCTTTGCGCTATCTCATTATACAAAGCTTGTGTCGTGAGACACACCGTTGAACCGGTGTCCAAATGACTTCTTATATTCAACCCTGCCACTCTTACTATAATAATGGGCAATTCTCTTTTGACTATGACCTGTGATCCTCCTGTATCCTCGATTAATTCTTCCGGTTTAGCTATCCAATTAATGATGTTCACTGCATTCCATCCATCATTCTCAAAATCTTCTAATTTTGGTGTTTTTTTTTCTCTACAGCGCCAGTCCCGTTAGAGTTTCTTCTCTCCTGTTCACTGCGCTGTAACTCCAAACTTTTTGCCCCGTCTCCATATCTGTCTGGTGACGTCCCATTTGAATAGCTTTTTGACAGCGGACTTGCTGCTTCTGGGGTTCTTCTCCCCTTTCATCGAGGTATAGCAATGAAGCGTGATAACGTTCCTCTACCTCGTCATCGAAGTTACGCCTTCTTTCCTGGGGTCTCCAATTTCGATTGTTGCCTTCTTGGTCATTGTTACCTCCATTATTTTGGTACGGTGTACCCCTTGTATTCCGTTGATTCCAAGAATTTCGGCCTCCTCTTCCTCTACCGGCGTTTCCTTTATATTTCGGTTGCCATCTTCTGGGTTCATGTTCCCATTGACGTCCGTTGGAATCTAACGTTTCGGTGCTAGTTGCTTTGTTATTTTTCGGAGCTTTGTACTGGTCAGTCTGCGTGTTGGTCACGTGTACCTGTTCCACGGTTCGATTCTGACGCATAGTATTGGATGTTGTGAGGTCCAGTTGCCTAAGAACTGCCTCCATTTCCATTGCTGTTTTTGCATTTGCCGAAATCAGCAGCCTTTGGATTTCATAAGGAAGTTGTTTGGCAATAGCAATGCATAGCTCTAACTCGCTAGGTGCTTGGTCTAGTTCTTTAAATTTACACACCTGAGATACGAAAAATTCAGCATATTTCGTTGGATTGTTAGTGCTGTATCTTTTCGAGTACAAATCCAGTCGTAAATTCTGCTGGGTACTCGGATCCCAGTATCGCTTCAGAAAAGCTTCCCGGAACTCCTCGACAGTATCGAAGGTATAACGGAAACTGCGAAACCATAACGCACATTCTCCCTCCGTTAATTTAAGGCTCGTAGCCTGCGCTCTTGTGGTATCCACGCATCATTCAGATATTCGAACACCTCTTTCAACCAATACTTCGGTGTCATATTACAATGGCTACCTGAAAACTTTCTTGGTTTCTCCTCTCTTGATCTAATTACATTTATAACTTGGTTGTGAATAGCATTTTCATGCGGCGTAGAAGCTGCAATCGGTGCACCTGGCGTCATATATGCACTTTCGCCTGGCTCTGTAGCATTCCTTATGATAGGTTGGGTTTCTAATTCTGCCCACTTGGTTTTCCTCATATCTTCCACGCTGCCTTCACTTGACACTTGACTTAGGATCTATCATTAGGGTTTCCTCCTGTGCTATTATCCTTGTCTCCATTTGATTGTGGCGCATCTCTGCTCTTTCCAATGGAGCGAGTACTTCTTTTTCTATTCTGCTTAGCCTATCCCGGTTTTCTTCTGCCACTTGAAATATTTTCTTCCTATCTTCCTTCAGGCTTTGCTTGATATGGGAGATTTCATCTTCTACGTCTTCCTTTATTTGAGCAAGGGTCTTGTCGCTTGCCTCTGCCTTTTGGCCTTCTCTCACTTCGAGTTCTTCTCTAAGCCCTTTAATTTCCTCTTGGATATGTCCATTGACCTTTGATAATTCACTTCTGACCTTGGCGATATCCCCTCTGTTTTCCTCTTGTCTTTTGTTAACTATAACAATGCCGCTTTGAATTTGGTCCAGTTCTTGATGAACTTTGCTCACCTGACCCTTTATGTTGCCTACCAGCTCTTTACTTTCGTTGGCGATAGCCTTAATTTCTCCTATTTCCTGACATTGGTCTAATATGTTCTGATCCTGCTTCTTTAAATCACCGTTAATCGCTCTAGCATAACTTTTCAACCTTTCATCCCACTTACTGTCATTCTCTTCTAATCTCTGCTCTACCGTTCTAGTCAATTCAGAAAACTGTTTAGCTTGGCGTTCGAGATTCGCCTCATTTAGGATTTGAATATCCTTAATGTCATTGGACAGCGCATCTAACCTGCTGTTCGTTTCATCCTGCGCGTGCTTACACGCCTGCAAATTACTTTCGAGTTTCGCTTCTATCAACTCAAAACGCTCTTCGGTCTTAACCTGCATTTCTGATATAATGCTTACAACGGTTTCAGTTACCTCGGTCTTAAATGTTTCTTGCATTTGACCTAACTTAGCATTTATTTCTGCCTGATTATTGATTGCAACCTGATTTGCATTAATTGCCACCTGATTGGCATCTAAACGATTACTCAATTCAGCCTGATTATTGTTCATTGCAAGCTGATTTGCATTAATTGCCACCTGATTGGCATCTACACGGTTATTTATTTCCTCCTGGAAAGCCTTGGCTTCCCACTTATTCTGTTCATTGACAGCGTCAAAATACTGTCTTAGCTCTGCAATACCTTGAAATATTCCCTCCGTGCCAGCCATTCGTACTACAATTCACTTTGAGATATAGGCGGGCTTCACGGATACATGTATGGATTCGTTTTGAAGAGAAATTCAAGACACTGTACACATATTGTAAGATTGTACTTAAAATTTGGATTTTGGATAAATTGTGAATTGGGTGTGTAGCGCTCGTACCCTTGGGCACTTCTCTTCTCAATAGAGAGACTTTGCGTTACTTCAAAAGCCTAATGAACTCAAAAATCACTCAAGCACAGTTTGAGGCAAAAAAAAATTATCGTTTTCCCCATGAAATACCATATAAAATCTATGGGGTTTCCCTAAATCCCATAAGCTCCACAAACTTGGGCGGCATGATAAATTAATGGGAGGTTAGCCATCGCAAGACATCGCAGAAACAATCCAAGGATTCGGTTTTACTGTCGAATGACCCACCTTGGGCCTCGCTATGATAAATTAATGAAGCCTCCACTCACGGGCGACCTGATAAATATATGAGAGATCCAATGATAAATAAAAGAGGGATCATTATCGTAGGTCAGGCTGGGCAATGCCAAGATATACATATTGCATTAATCAGGCGATTCCAAGATAGAATAATACCGCCCGATGTTACCTGGACCATGATAAGTATATGGTGTTTATCAAAATTTATGTTTGTTTGTATCGGAGCTTAGCTAAGGTTAGGTGCGGTCCTTCCCCTAATTCTTTTTATTCGTTACGTTAATAGAGTTGTTTACATCAGATCTTGACCGAATTAAGTTGTACCTTTAGCTCAAATCACTGTACAGGGCACCAAATCCCATGTACCCATGTGAATAATTTCCATGGAAAACATGCTTCTGCCTCCAGCTAGCATCAGTCCTCAGGCGTGTACCGTTCACCCAATGTGCAGTTGCATATTTTTGATCTGAGACTAAAAGGTATCAACTCTTCAATAATAAGGCACAACTCTATTCTAAAGACTTTAATTGAGCTCTAAATCATGGCTTCACACAAACAAAAACACAATCCCAACAATAAAACACAAAACAATGCAAAACTTATTCCTTCAGTCCAATATTATTTGCATTTTATCCTCGCAAATCCAAATGGTTATTGATTCATTTACCATGAGATTAACATGAAATTCATTCTCAAGTGCGCAGATGCACTGGTAAAATACACATACAACTGTACTTACAATCTTACGTCACCTATTGTGACCACTTTAATTTCACAATCAAGTTGTTTATTCTCAACACATCCTACTTTACATTATGCGTACAATTATGTTCTGTATTTCTCTTCCCACCAAAATGCTCTACCATGCATTAACCAATTTATGGGTTGCACATCAGATTAACTTGCAACTCCACTGCTACTTGTAATTATACCCCTTTATGTAGTTCCACTGTTACTTGTAATTCTACCCCTTTATGCAGTTCCACTGTATGCCGTAATGAGTTCAAATTCAATGATTCCGTTACCGCTGTGTCGGGTGGGATTTTATGCTACCCTTGTGAGGGCGAAGCGTGTGACATCTGGTGTCCACCTTCGGAAATAGGTGGCAATGTCAGTATAAAAATGCAACTTTTAACATCTCATAAGTTTGCCAAGTATTAAGTTATCAGAATGATCCTTAAATATCAATGTGTTTCAAACCACACAAATTCATTATACAATACTACAATGATTCTTTTATCACAAACAGGGTTTCAAAGTCTTTCCACTCTAAACGTCACCCTCCAAGGGTAGTTTAAAATCTCTTCCCCCTGGCCCTTCCTGTATACAATGGGTCCGCGCCGGGATGTAACAAAACACTTGCTACCTCCCTCGCTCTGTTCCTTTTATTTCCAAGCAGTAGCACGTGGCTTCAAATACAATAGTGCCGTCTCAATGACCTGCACAACACATATGATCTAACTCAACTGTATGCAAGACGGAATATGGAATTGTTTAAGCATTTATTCCTATCCTTAGGATATTAATAGCTGGCCTCAACAGGTCCATTTACATTTATATGAAGGAACGAGATTCATCAAACACATGTTGAATTGGAATAGCCGGCATCTTTTTGTCAAAGACCACGGTCAGGCACAACTTCCTGCCGTCCAAATTCACTCCCAAGGGCTGAATTTTCACACAATAGCTAGTTCTCGGTCGATATCAGGTGTCATGCTGAGGTGTCCATTGTTATCCTCCCATGCACCACTGAATTCGAACCCGGAACCTTTCATAGCAATACTCAGAGCTAGGGTTTCCTTCACTAAATACGCTCGAATAATACCTCAGTATGCCCTTGGCTATACGAGATATCACACGTCGATTAGACTACCTGGCTCCCATGACCATTGTGAGATGATCCCGTCCTTTAATTAATAAGATAATCTCTTCCAATTACACTTATAAGCTTATTCATCAAGCTGCGATTCAATTCACTATTAAACCCTTCCAGTTCCTATATTCTTGCATATTTCTTTACATCATCATAATATACTCTGATATTAAATTCCTTTACTTAGCCCATCACGTGTAATACTACTGCTTGGATACACAGTATTCAAATTAGCACATATTTTGCTTACAAACATTCTCCCTGATGTGTATTCCTTTATTCTCATTATTATTATTATCACTGACATAAATTTTCCCCTATACCGACACAACGTAACCGTATTTATATAATCAATAACCGAACATCCGTGTTCGATACGTTAACTTTCTATTTAACTCAATTGCCATTTTTACATTAGTGGTAACGATTTATCCACTCATTGATGTACAAAGACGTCTCAACTTGACTAAAATCAACACAACATTAATATCTGAAGGTTCTACCTCCCAAAATTGACTTTTATTGGCATATTCTATAATTTTTGAAATCAGTCAACATACAGTGGATTACTTACTCTCTACAAAATCATGGTTTAGGGTACTTACATTGGCTAATCTGTTGGCGCCGACCATCCATTTTCTCCCTTAACGCCTGCCATCATTTGCAAATTAGCAAGGCATTGTCACACTTTTCACACACATTTTACCTAATTTCTGCATTACAAAACACACTGCACTTTGCTTCTCCATGTCGAAGCTGTCGCTTCCTTTTTCACAAAACACGTTATATCAATTATTACACTGGTAATTTTTCACATATTTAAATGACCATCACTAAAATCACACGATCACTATGTACATTTCTTAATGGTTGACCCTTCCTTGCAGAATTTCAGAAATGCAGGCGTTGAAGATCTATCCTTCACGAATATCCCGCTTCTCGTTTGAAAGTCTCGATTCTCTGCCTAATGATTCCTAGCGGTCCCCAGTCTGTCTATCAATTTCTATCCTTAGATAACTCCCCGATGTAGCATAGATATGCTTCCACATCGTCCTGAGCGTTAATTACAATGGTATCCCTGCGAAAATACATCACTCGTATAACAAAGTTTATACCTGCGCAGTTCGACATCCTATTATTATGTCTAACCAATAGCTTATATAATGCGCTCGTCCATTGTACATTGTACTTGTACAATTACCACTTTCAATTGTCCTTCGGTCGAACTTACAGTCCCCCTGAATGATCTGCTTATAACGAAACATTGGACTGTTCCACGTACATTATTATGATACCAAATAATATCTCCTCGTCATGAGGTACATTTTCCCTAATTGGACATTGTCTTAACTTGTACGCCACACTGTACATTTACTGCGTACTCAATAGTAATCACTTGTAATGCCGACTATAAAAGTATGGCACGACTATCCTAATTAATTGTTCTGATTAGTGCGATATACTGCATGGTTACCATGTTGAACACCAAATATGTCCCCCTACTGGAGTCCGGCGACGTGCGCTCTGCACTAGAGTATGGTTCAACTGACTATATTAATCGTTATTAATTAGTGCCTTACTGCATGGTTAATATGTTGATGCACTTAAACTGTTAAGGTACGCGCGCCCCTCTCTGGACTCGGGCGGCGTGCGCTCTGCACTAGAGTATGGCTCAACTGACCTCGACTCCTCGCTCCACTGACCTTATATCTGTTTGGAGGCGAAAAGTAGGTCTAAAATTTCCTTGGAGCTTCATCTCCTCTCTCCGTACTTCTCTGGTCTTGAAATAACGTTTTCCTGGTCCATGTTGTCTCGCTGATCACATATCCATCTGTGTGCACGAGGATCGATCGGCCAATTAATTAATATTAATTGCCTTTGCCAGCGCGTCCCAACGCCGCGTCACTGGTTTTTCCCCGAAGACATGGTCATATTATGGCGCTGGCCTCATTTCTACAGTCTCAATGCGCGTTACATTAAATCTGCCTCGATTTCAATGTTTGACGGCTTGATAATTAGCCTCCTGGCAATCCATTCACATAGGTGCAATCCTCATGTCTCTGAGTTACTCCATTCACGAGTAATCATTAAATTATTCTGGCATCATTTCACCCCCCTGGACCTTTCCTTATGTAGCGGGGATTCACTTGCCCATATATTACCGTCCTGCCTTGTCTCAGACAGCGTAAATAGGTCATAGTGACTGGCATGGCTCCACGAAACCACGCCTCTATTCCAAGCTCATTTGCAATCTGTCAAGAGTTCCAACTCTCTACACTAAGTCCAGAATTGTATGCATCTTACAGCCCAATACTGCCGTATTCTGCTAATATTTTCTACATTATGTTACCAAATATTCTCAGAATTTGTTCAAATCACAACAGTGATTTAATGTGTCCTTTCTCTAGGGGTTTTTATAGCTTAAACTCCCTCAAAAGATCTTGTGTTCGTTTCTTGGTAGTCTGTTCTCATTTATCCCAGAGATCCATGTTTGACACCAGTCAGCCTAATACCGTTGGGTTCACTACGTGATAACAATTTCTCACTATGCCTAGTTGTTCTTGACTTTCCTTGAGAGAGCAAAGTTGAGAATCCTTTTGGTCAATCTGCCATTGTTAATTATGAGTATGTGCCCGTATAACCTTAATCGCCTTTTAATGAAGGAGTCGGTAATACTTTCAAAATTCTGATAAAGCTCCCGAGACTTCTGTTTCTTCCAGATTCCTTATGAGCCAAGGATCATCCCCTATATTTTGTCATTTTAAATGATCTTGTCGACTTCGTCGTTACGCTGACTTCTGGCGTTACGTTACGGTAACGGGACGAAATGATTCGAGAATGCACTGATGTGTGTGACGTCATAGTACGATGTAGCAGCCGAGTACCAAGAAGGCAGTGCAAGAATAGAGTTTCAAGAAGGCAGTGCGAGAACAATCAAGTAGGCAGTGAAGAAACAAAATAGAATCTTGAAACTCTGTTCTCGCACTGCCTTCTTGGTACTCGGCTGCTTGCATTTAAAATGATATAAAGTCTAGTCTTTCAGACTGACTATCAGCCTCTTTTTCTCTCTTCTTTCTCTATGTCATTATTATTATTATTATTTATTGTTATTATTATTATTATTATTATTATTATTATTATTATTATTATTGTGGGCGTGGTGGCGCAACGGTCAAGCTGCATGCCTCTCACTGGTTGGTTGGTTCTTAAGTTTAGGGATTGCGACAACGTGGTCATGTAGCCCCGTGTACTTAGGGTGAGTGTAGAATCTGTCTGATAACCGGTGTTAATTGTGATGACTGTATTAGTGTGTGTTATCTGTTTTCAATTCAAGTAAAGACTGCAGACTTTTGAATTTTTCATATAATTCCTACTTTTGGCGCCAAACGCCACCGTCGACGACTACTAGTTTGGAACTTAGCTACCACTTAGACGCCACCACAGTAGGCTCTTGGCAACGAACGTAGAAACCTAAGAGCGTTGTTTACATTCTTAACCTATACAATTTAGCTTCACACAGGTGTAATTAGTGGAAGGTTCTTTAACATGCCATAAATCTATGACATGGGACCGCCGGCTTAGTTCCCCTCCAAAGGAAGGCATACTGTGCCTCTCACCGGGTGGTGTATTCTTGGAATACACGGTAAGAGAGAATATAAATTTTTAATGCTCTTTGCTTGTTCATTTCATCCTTTTTCTCAAACACGAACAGTGATCTCCTAGTTTCTCTTTGGTGGTCATGTCTCTTATGTCATTGTGAGTCTGTTCTAGATATATATCTTCCATGACCCACCTAGCGTCATCTAGCAGCGAATAACTGAAGCTCCTCAATTCTTCCTGGTACAAGAGGACTTCCTTTTCCATCTGGCCATCAGATCTCGTTGCCATCGCCAGCTATTATATCCGTGATCAAGAGAACTTCGTCTACTTTTTCACCCACCAGGCTGTGCTAGTATCGCCTGCTATCAACTCTTTGAAGACCATTTCCTCAAGAGAACTTAAGTTTACAATATTGGTCATGCTTATATGTTCTCCTTTTGTCTCCTACCCCCACTCTTTTCCCTTCCTTGGACCCTCCGCGCTTCGCTGAGTGGGTCCCACTTGTAAGTCGGCAGTTGACTCGGTCAGTCAAGGCTCAACTAGAGCCAGTCTCCTCAAACCAAGAGGCACTCTCTACATTCTACGCCATGTTGGCACATTAGGTATCCGTCAAAGGGAACTTCATCTTCGACATGCAACCAAGATAAGTACAGACTTAAGGTTTTAACCTCATCTTCATCAGTTTTATTATCTACATGCTTTTATTGATCATTTTATAGACAGTGTGAGATTACTTATTTGGGGCAAAAATCATCCTTCGCGGGATTTGCTATGTTGGGCTTTTGTCTGTCTAAGCCAACCTTAATAGAAAGTAGCTTTTCTTAAGCTATTTAGATGAGAAATCTTCTCACCACGTGGGATATTATCTAATACCCGCTGTCTATAAAATACCAAGCTAGTTCCTCCGCTGGATTAACTTTGGCCCCATTCTTCTATTAGGATCGTGCTGGAACCTTCCAGATCCTGTACTTTATCTACAAGTCTTGCCGCCATGTATTTTTCACTCACTTGTGAGAATACTATTTAAAATTGAAGAATCTTCCTTCTGAATTAAAGCTCAATAGCGAATTTTCTTCCACCGTTGGAATGTTCTATGGCGCATTTAATTGTAATCCACAACTTTCTCAAGCAATAGGCTTTCCCCTATCTAGTGCAACCAGTCCTTTTTCATCATTGCAATAACTTTCTTTGCCATAAACTTTTGTGTTACTACAGTGAACTTTTCATACATTCAACAGACTATAGTGAAAACTAGTGCTTGTTCAACTTTTCTACCGCGTCGCGATCGTCCGTTTACATTAAATAAAGCCATGAACATTTATCCTAAATCCCAATTGATCTTTCCTAAACCTTCTACAAACAATTCATATTAATAAAATTGTTACTCTAGATCATTTTCAATGAGGTGTCACTCTAACGAAGTGCCCGTCCATCTTGCTTGTTTATCATTAATTAATTTCTGCATATCTACGTGTTTTATACACGGTTCAAGCTTACATTGTTTCTACCTTATAATCAGGGAAAACAATTCTTTCAACTCATGAGTGAGTTATTTCTAGGTCTCACGAAAGGGAAACTGCCCATTTGGCTCGTGATTCCTACTTAAATATAGGAGGTCGAGAACCTTCCTTTTGACTTTCTCTTCAGGTTTCACAGTAAGTGACCTGCCCTTATTTGTATAATAACCAACAGTAATTCTGTATAAATATAAGAAGTTATAGGAACTTCTCCTTCATTCTACCCGCTTTCTTTTTTGTTATTTTCGAAGTTGTAACTTTTTCTAATATAGGTACTTGGAAATTTCTTAAAGTACACTCCTTGTACTCGATTTAATGTTTAAACTTTAATCACTTCATTTGTCTTTTTTAAATCTTACAAAGATTTTAGTACATATATAAGGTTTGAAACCTAAAGAATTGTTAATTGCCTGGAGCAAACTTTAAATGTTAGGAGGTCTGCGACCCCAAATTGTTACTAAAAATTGAAACTATATACTTGTCAAATTTATTAGACTTTTTTGCATTGTTAAATAAATTCAAACTTTCCTTTTCGACTCATCATTTCTCTAATACAACGGTTAGGCAAGATCCTGTAATCCTTGGCTCTCCCTACTCAATGCCATTAAATCTATTGATAGGGCTTTCACCACTCGTTGCATTTGATCAAGAACTCTTAGTGGTAATCTCGTTAAAGTTTCTCTTAGCTTTAATAGCTAATTCTAACTGGCCAGTAAGGCAAGTACAGCTCGCTACGCCAGCTACCTGCTTGTGGAGATCCTCTCCGAAAACTTAAGGTTGGTTTTCCAAAAGATAAGTGTTTCTCTTTGTCTAAACTTTTAGCCGGCTCCTTGCTGAGTAAAAGCTTATCCATTTCCAAATGCAACCATTGGTTCACTTACCAAAATTACTCCCCAAGGTATAATTTTTTATCACTATCCTTCTTGGAAGCACTTGGTCGCTTTTTCAGGAACTCTATAACTTCGAAAACTAGAAATACCAAACCTGATTCAAATTATTGGCATTCTTCGAATTACTTTGCAAAAACGAATTTCTTTGAACAGACATACAATAAATCTGTTACTCTCTGTCTTGCCAGACATAGTAAGCAGACGCATGCTTGAGAGGGAATATACTAAAGCCACTCTCTTGCAAACCGCCCAAGTCCTAGCTGCGTTTCCCGTCAGCTTCGACCAAGTCCTTACCCACTTTAGGTATCAGAGAACGGATTTGCAGTGGCAACCGCCTCTAAGTGCATTTAAAGTTAAATTCATAACTTTTGTGGGACTCTCCTCCTATTTTTCTATCCTTTTTCTCCAGTCCGAAACCTACCTCCTTTTCTTAATCATCTTCCCTTGGTGGTTAGGTTATTCCTCAGCCAATAATCTACCCACCGGGTTCGATTCCCAGTCATTACATGTGAGATTTTCGATGTTAAATGCCACTTCCTGTGGTTTAGATTCCCCGTAAAAAAGAGGCCCCGTGACTCACGATCACGAGATTAACGGTCACGTTTCTTTGATTGCTCTTATTATTTCCAAACATGTGTAGACGGGTGGCACATATGGAGTGAACACTGTTCATGCCGCTTACAGTTGCAACGTCCGTACTATTGTTTTAATACCACAGATGACAAGCTTCGCACGGACAGTGAATTTATTATAAATTTGGTATTTAATATTATTGACATCGATTTAGGATTATGATATAGGCATAAATTATAATAATGACACAGCCGATAAAGCAGGGCACAGTATCAGGTGACCTATGCAAAATAGAACAAACAGCCTATGAATTAATGATCAGAATTATCGAAGAGAATGTTGTTTTAATAAACTAAAAGCTGCTTACAAAGAGAAAATATTTCACTATTGACAGCGATCATGTCTCGCCACGATTTTCTGTCAATTTATCGCTTTGAATACTGTATTTCAACAGAGCATAGTTTAATGTGATGATCGTGTGGCCTCCTGAGAGGCCAGGTGCAGGTCTTTCTAATTGACGCCCGAGGGGGACCTGCGCATCGTAATGAGGATGAAGTGATGATGAGGACGGCACATACACCCAGTCCCCGAGCCACGGGAATTAATCCCCAGGAGATTAAAATCCCTGATGGCCAGGCCAGGAATTGAACCCGGGACAGGGCGGGCCAAAGCCTAGCGTGCTAACCAATTAGCCACAGAGCCGGACCATAGTTTAATAATAATGTTATTGGTTTTACGTCCCTTTAAATTACTGTGGCTTTTAGAGACGCCGGGGTGCCGGAATTTCGCCCGAAGGGAATCTTCAACGTGCCAGTAAATCTACTGACACGGCTCCCTCACATTTGCGCACCCTCGAATGCCATCTGACTGCGCCAGGATTCGATCCTGCAACCTTGAGCCTAGCAAGCGAGAACGTTACCGCTGAACCACGCAGCCAGTCGGAGCATAGTTTACGAAGTGTTATATAGGTCTATGAATTGCAGCCAATAACCATATCAGTTTTTTAAATTGAACGCCCGTAGGCTCCCTGCAAGTTCAAATTTCAAGTAGTTCCAACTTTGGCCAGCAGATGCCTCTGTTACTGTCACTCAGTGAAAAACGTTGGAACTTGACAGAGTGGTTCTAAGAAAATAACTTACAAATTTTGGCTACACACTACCAATTGTAGTGGAAGGTTCTTTTACATGCCATAAATCTATGACATGGGCCGGCCAGCTTTACTAACCTTCGAAGGAAGGCACACTAAAGAATGTTAACGCTCATAAAAATCCGACGACTTCGGCCGGATTTAATCCCGTGTTCTTGGGTTTAGCAGTTCAGCATGCTACCGACTACGCCACCGAGGCCGCTTTAAAAAGTATTAATATTACTGGTAAGCAAAAATTAAAAACTTTATCTCTTTCTTAGTAGGCCTATTATAATAACAATTCACAAACACATACAGAGCTCACGCTGCTGAAGGATCGAGTCCTGGCGCAGACTGTTAGCAATTACGGGTGCTGTTAATTTTAACGGCTGTCATGGCTATCGTGAGTGTGACATTTCCTCGTACTTGTTCACACTCTCCCAGGCAAATGTTGAGATCATATTTCAATCCCGAGGCACCTACCCCATCCAAATACCCCTTAAGTTACACACACTACTACAGTCATCACAATAACATAGGTTATCAAACAACTTCACATTTCCATGTACGCAAGGCTGATGACCAAGATGTTGTAAGCTCCTAAAATGAATTAGCAACAATACGATCCATTGATAGGTAGAAAGTTGTAAGGCAAGGCTGCAACTTATCACCCATACTTTTCAATATTTACCTTGAACTAGCAATGAAGGAAATTGTAGAAAAATTTAAAGTGGGAGTGAAGATTCATGGAGAAATAATTTCAACTCTGTGATTTGCCGATGACATAGTCATCTTGGCCGACACGTCTGAGGATTTGAATGAGTTTTTTAATGGTATGCACTCCGTCTTGAGGAAAGAATTCATGATGAAAATTAATAAATGTAAAACGAAACTCTTGGAATGCAGCCGAAATAAATCAGAATCCTTTATGATCATCAAATTGATAGGTGAAAAACTAAAGGAAGTAGGAGACTTCTGTTACTTAGGAAGCAAAATAACCAGTGATGGACGAAGCAAAGAGGATATAAAAAGTAGGTTATCTCTGGCAAGGAAAGCATTTCTACAGAAAAGGAATCTGTTGACATCGAATACAGATTTAGGCACTGTATGGAAGTGAAACTTGGACTATTGGTGCAGCAGAAAAGAGGAGAATTGAAGCGTTTGAAATGTGGTGTTACAGGAGAATGATGAAGATCAGATGGGTAGATAGGGTTACAAACGAAGAAGTATTAAGACTAGTGGGAGAGGAGAGATGTTTCTGGCGACTGCTAATGAAGAGAAGAGATAGGTTGGTAGGATACATAAGTTACTAAGATACCCACGAATAGCAAGCTTAGTTATGGAAGGAAGGGTAGAGGGCAAGAACTGTAGGGGTAGACCAAGGTTAGAATTTGTTAAACAGATTGCCTCAGATGTATCGTGTGGTAGCTATGTAGAGATGAAACGATTAGCTCAGGACAGGGAGGCATGGAGCGCTGCATCAAACCAGTCAAAAGACTGAAGACTCAAACAATAACAACAATAAATACACTAGGATGACCAGTTTCGATCGTCAAGCGATGATCATCAGATCCATTACACTTAGGCTATATGATCTATGTTTGAAAATACAGGTGAAAATATTTACAATATGTACAATTATTTAGTAGCAGTATTGGTACTGCAACTGTCGGTGTATGCTAAATGCAGTATATATGATGTTAGGTGAAATGCTAAATGGTGATAGATATCCGGAGTTTGCAATTAGGAGTGATTATATGATTGTAAAAATCAACTATGGTTAAACTGTAATATTACAGGCTACTGCTTATCTGATTGTATTCCTTGCTGGAGCTACGCGCAGTTTTCGTGTTCACTTTTACTCCAGGAGTGGTCGACTCAGGATCTGATGATGATCACTTGACGATCGAAACTGGTCATCCTAGTGTATTTATTAATATCATGTAATTTATTTCAGGATTAGGGCATAACCCAGCTCTTTTGGGTACATTCGTGTTGACCGACTGAAAAGCCCTAAACTATAGATTATATTATATTATATTATATTATCTTGTTCCATCGTTCGCCGCTAGGTGTCAGTGACAGTGGCATTTGGTAGCCAAAGTTGGAACTACTTTAAATTGTACTTCCTGGGAACCTACGGGCGTTCAATTAAAATTCCCTGCTATGGCCATTGGCTGCAATTCATATATAATAATATGTTTAGCCTACTTTTCACATTTTGCAAAAATGAGGAAAAAGTAGTCTTATGAGATCGATCCGGGAAAATGTGTGTCTGTCTGTCCTTCTGTCTGTCTGGCTGCGTGTGTGTGTCCCCCCCCCCCCCCTATCAACTCCTAAACGGCTGGAGCAATCGAAATAAAATTTGGTAGGAGTAAAGATCTATACCTGAATATCTCACGGCCATATTTGAAAATGATGTCAGTGCTACCAACTGCTGAAAAATCGCAATTGAAATTTGAGCTCCATGTTGGATATCTTGGAAGGTATGAATGGGGGCTATTTCAAAATCGGCACACATCTAGATAATAATATTGCAGTTTAATTTCCAGAAGGCCATACATGGCAGTGTTGCCAAAATGATTATAAGCCTACTAATAGGTCCAATATTTAAATGCATATAAATTCTACACTATCAATTGGAATTCAACCAAATTTCGTATGTTGTATGTGTACATAACCAGATATAACTGAACGTATTCTTATGAACCACCAGTGCTGCCAACTGTTAAAAAATGCTCTTAATTTCTATTATCCAAATACCAATATATATGAGAAAGTATGCAAGCCGACAGCTTTAAACTATGCACACGTATAGTACATGACATTCTATATTAATTTGGAGTAACTTATATATGTCAGTGCTACCAACATGATTCTAAGCCTGCTGAGAGGAGCAACTTTAAATACATGTAACTTCCATACTGTGATTTGGATTTCAACCAAATTTCGTATGTGCTATGTGTACCATAACAACTATGGCTATGCGTATTCTTAACAGCAACCAGGGCTGCCAACTGTTAATAAATGCTGTCTCTATTTTTGTTACCCTAATATCAATATATCAGAAAAATGCAAGCCAATAGCTCTAAACTTTGCACACGTATAGTACCAGGCATTCTAGATTACTTTGGAGTAACTAATATACGTCAGTGCTGCCAACATGATTCTAAGCCTGCTGATAGGTCCAATTTTAAAATGCATGTATTTTCTATACTAACTAATGGATTTCATTCAAAATTGGCACAACAATAGATCATAGTATTTCAGATTATTTCTGACCAATACATGCATGACACTGTTACCAACATGATTTTATGCGCGCTGTTAGATCCAATGTTTTTACTGCATGTAACGTCCATGCTATTCATTGGACTCCAACCAAATTTTGTATTCTGTACCTTAAGAGATGGAACTAAGAATATATTCAGTCACCAGGGCTGCCAACTGTAGTGCTCTATTAGGCTACATTATGCCAGGTATACAGTATTTCGAACTAATTAGAAATTTCGATATTACCAACTTAACTTCGTCATTATTCTAGATAGATCCATATCGATTAATCATTGGCATCGTTACGGAACTTCTTGTTTTCATTTTTGTTCTGTTTTGGAGGGTAGAGACTGTGAGTGTTACTGTAGGTTTAGTAGTGGTTTGTACAGCCGTTTGTCTTGTTAAACGTCTCTAAAAGTCAGAGTAGTTAAAAGGGACGTAAAACCAATAACATTATTATTATTATCTTTAATTTCTCATAAATTATTATGGTACAATTCAATCTACAAGATACGGATTAGATAATCAAGTATTCTGTAAACCTATTATTGAGATAAAACTGTAAACCTATTATCGAGATCAAAATAGCCTAACAATATGGCATGTATCCAGCAGCACTGCCTTCTGTATTCTGGCAATCAGGTGTTTCATTTGCATTCCCCCAAAGCCATAGCCGACGTCTTTGGAACAACTCCCGTGGAAGAGATCACCACTGGCAAAATCCTCACGCATTTTAGTCCTCATAGTTTTCGCATTTCTTCAGCCAACGGTGCGTACTTGTTTGTTTTCTTAGCTTGCGTAGTTTGCATATTTTGGCTAAGTGGGACAGCAATGTCCATCAAGTAGGCCTTTTGGTTTATTTTATTGAGATAGACAATATCAGGTCGATTGGCCAAGACTTTCTGGTCGGTTAAAATAGGTCTATCCCAATACATCTTATAATGCTCATTTTCAAGTACGTTGGCAGGCTGGTAATTGTAGTACATCATGCTCGTATCTAGAAGTCCAGATTTTATAGCTAGCTCTTGATGTAAGATCTTAGCAACATCATTGTGCCTCTTGGTATACTATATGCCAGCCAGCGTAGAGCAGCCACCGATGATATGATCGATGGTTTCCAGCGCTGAGGTGCATCTACGACATCGATCACCTGCTACATTCTCTTTAAGGATGTGCTTTCTGCAATTTTTTGTTGCAATGACACGGTCCTGTATCGCAATTACAAAGCCCTCAGTTTCACTGAAGAGCGAACCATGCTTCAACCATAAGTTCGACAATGATCGGTCGACATGATGTTGGCTGAGCAACTGAGGGTGTACACCATGCACTTCTTTTCGTAACCATGCCGTCTGGTGCTGTTCAAACGAAGTAACGTGCTCTTTTGTGTCATATTGCATGTCTGCAAGTCGTAGTGGTGTGAATCTCTTATCACTTTCAACAATGACTTCATACAGAGGAGTATTTCTTGCGCCAAAAAGAAAAGAAATACTGTCGCAGACGTTCCAGTTGCCTACTTTGAGCGATTGTGAAATCAATGACCCCTCGGCCACCTTCGCTCCGTGATAGTGTGATGCGCTCGATCGCTGCCTTTGGATGATGTAACCGATATTTTGTCATTGACACTCGTACTCTCCGTCATATCTGCTCTAAATCTGTCTTAGACCATTAATTTTTTACGATCCCGAACGAATAAGTAAGTACAGGTACTGCCCAGGTGTTAAGGGCTTTGACCTTCTTGCCTGCATCCAAGTATGATTTCAAAATCATATCCACTCGATTAAAGAATTTCTTCTGTAAATTGGCTTTAATTTATTACTATGTCTTGTTAATTTGGATTTAATGATGCCCGCTTGTCGAGCGAAACATGTCATCCCTTAGTTATCTCCTTTTTCAAGAGTCCATAACAATGTATAAATCTTAATCACATGTAACTTATTTCAGGTTATTTTTCACATATTCCAGTAATTGGAATTATATTGTGAGGACTGACCTAAGAGTTGCAGTTTCTGTTACATGATCACCCATAACATTAGGAGCAGATGGTCTAGATGTTTCACCCCTTAAGACGGCAATTATCAGGAATCAACAACAATCTGTCTTTCTGATAACGTGTGTAATTCTGTTGGCTGTACTAACTTACAGTGTGTATTTTTATTGGGGGTAGGGCTAAGAAAGATGCTGCCGTTGCCTTAAGTTACGTACCATCCCTGCATTTGTCTCAAGCCTAAAATGTGCCTTATAACTTTGGGTGTAGCCCGTTCTCAACTTCAGACCGGAAATAAAATTCTTGGCATAGCCAGGAATTGAATCGGTGTCTTGCTCCACTACAGAAAAATCTAGTTCATCATTGGTCCAGAATACAGAAGAATCGGTCACTTCCAATCCATGATGACGTTCAACAGTTGGACCATTCTAAAATGAAATCCCGCAAACCTGCATGGAAAACAGCCTTAGAACTGACAAACGGAAATTTCAAAGCCAATAATAACTGTCAGACTGAGTGGACAAGAGCTCCTCCTCGAGGCATCGTACAAGTTGGGAACACAACTACAAAGCTCGCTGTTTTAAACTTGCCGAGACGTACCTGGAGTAGACTCAATCGTATTGGATGTGGTGTGGGAAGAAGTGCTTCTGTACTACAGTACATACTTGGGGTTGGAAAGATTCACCATACTGTGACTGTGATGTCATTCCACAGACATTGGAACACATAGTGTTTGATTCTAAGAAAGCCGTGGAGGGAAGAAGCAGTGACTACAAGTG
The DNA here is from genome assembly GCA_946902985.2 of Meconema thalassinum. Taxonomy (NCBI): domain Eukaryota; kingdom Metazoa; phylum Arthropoda; class Insecta; order Orthoptera; family Tettigoniidae; genus Meconema; species Meconema thalassinum. The sequence goes on from OX336394.1 coordinate 184,693,146, forward strand.
TCTCGTAATTTATTGAATTATGGTGAGAATATCCTATATAATACGGAATTTTAGAGGTATGCTGAGCGACGTTCAGTTTTGGTGTACGTAGTGGAAGTGTTAGTGAAAGCGAAATATCGAAATTAACAAATCAATCAAACTATCCAGGTTGTAAATAAACTCTCGAATTTGGCAAAAATACCAACACCATATTGTCAAAGAAATTGCTGACAGATTAATCATCTGGAAAGCTTTTGATCAAAGAGTACAGAATAAACTACACAATTATCATTGCAGCCATCTTGTCATAGATATTATAAGGCAGACATATATTTCGCAGTGGGAAATGTCAAAGAGTAAAGAACAAAAACACGCCATGACAATTGCAAATCCCAAAGAGATAATCTCATCAACATCACCTGATAACACGGATGACATTTGCGACATCTGTAATAATCGAGTTAAAAACACTGATAACGCGTTAGAATGAGAGACCTGCAACATATGGCAGCACCAGGAATGTTTAAATATATCCAAAGGGGACTACGACGCAATAAATAAGAAAAAATACATACTAACATGGTTCTGCACTGTATGTAAACCACAAATAGTGACACAAAGAAGACACCAACGCACAAAACTAAAAGAACTAGATCAAAAAAAAATACGAGCCTTACAGTAGTCGCATATGATGTGTAACGTCTGACATAGAAGAAACCTCACGTGAAATTGTTGATACACCGGTATTTTATACTATCATTGGCACAAATATTAATCTATTGTAAAAGGGAGTGTTTTACAGATATTGTAGTTTATAATACGGAACTCATTTTATTAGATGATTTGTAGCTTCCACCAGCACTAGCCTAAATAAAGAATACGATATGGATTAACTAGATTAATAGACGCGACACCGCAAATAACCTTAAATTCCTTATAAACAGGTCCTGTTGATTCACAGACCAACACGTAATTACATATGTATTCTGTTAAAATGAGTCATATTGATATGATAAATATCGTTTAAAATGATAATCTGGTAGCAAAAATATCTTCCTCGTCCGGGATTCGAACACGAGATCTCTAGATTCACAGTCATAGGCGCTCACCCCACGGCTATTTCAACCACACAAATATTGTGCACAAGATGGTGACTTATTTCCACGTTCCAATAATACTGCATTACGGAATTAAGTTTCATTTATATTTTGCTTGTTTCGATAATGTTCCTGCGTGAAATTGAGTTTAAAATATCCTATGAATAGGCCCTCTTGTGAGTAAAGAGAATTTATTCAGCAATAGTTCATGAAGGCTTGTTCAATTTTCGTATAACCACAACGATTATATTATATTGATGACTGCATTACCGTTATGTGGGTTAATATTTGAATAGCCATTGTGCAGAAACATAATACCGGCAATGCCGACTACTTACAATGTTTGATATTAAGGCATTTTACCATTTAAATACTGATACGAAGACTTCGAACATGTACCATGTGCTTTGTTTCAATCACTTGACACCAGAGTTCGCATGAGCGTTTACCGTTCAGTATGTCATATACATTCCACATGGCCTAGAGTACGTCACGGTATCAATTTCCGACCCCACGCGCTCATTGTTTCTCTTACCACTGCCACATGGATCGATCGATCGAGTTGGCAGTGCGTCTTACACTTCCGTTCGATCCACCACTGCCAGCTAGCACACTTCCGTTCGAGCACACTTCCGTTCGATCGAACGGAAGTGTGCCAGCTGGTGCCACCTCGATCGTTCCGATCCACTTCCGTCCCATTTTTCAAAATCACTCCCACAAAAATATCCAGCAACCGAGTGGAAAGATGTTACACATCAAAATGAATATGATATTAGATCTCATCAAGGATTCCATACCAACAATATTACAGAAGAATATAGAGGAGACAATATTGTGGATGAACACCGGTAATCAACCTGCTAAACAACATCAACAACCAACAGAACCACAACATGAGACAGATATATGTATTACCTCGAAGGAAGAATCATACAATTATGATAAACAAAACCTACCTCTCGTCAACAACAAAGCCCTAGAAATAGTGTCGAAATGTAACCCTAAAAGGGGGGAAGAATACATAGAAGGCGGTACGCATAGCACTGCAGCGCGGAGGACATCACCCCGAAAGAAAGCGACCACTCATTGGAACTCAAGGGCAGTAATGTTCCTCGGAACAAAGGAAGGCGAAGATCTTCAAGCAGGAGAAAGCACCACACCATGGAGGACAATACCCCACAGGAGAGAAAATTCTCGGCGCACTCCCAGATCAACTGTGGTTATCGGGACAAAGGAGGATGAAGGATTACAAGCAAGAGAAAGAACGGTTTGGCTCTACATAGGGAGGCTGAAAGAGAACACAACAGGTGGCAAAGTGATTTCATTTCTACGCAAAATTGGAATTCAGGGGGATATAGGCACAAACAAGACCTTCAAAGTTGGAATGTCCTTTCAATACCTTGGAATGACTGAAACCCCTGACTTTGGGCCAAATAATGTACTAGTCAGACGATTTCGTCTCTCCCGAGCTATCAAAGACGCCCGCAGGATCCCTGGAATAAGGACATAAGATCTTTATTGCCCACTTCACGCAACAAAAAGCAAATATCAGTTTATAACAAATCAGGAAACGATAATTTGGTGAAGATATTGTTATGGAACATAGAAGAATTGAAAAACGCTGTCAACATGATACCAGAGAATACTTTCAACGCCTATGACTTAGTTACACTTACGGAAACGTTAATGACCACCCAATGGAGCACAGAACATTTTTATTCAATTTATTCATATGCAACACAAGGAGAAAGGGGAAGACCCAAAGGTGGCATAACTATGTTAATAAAACCTACGTTGGCCCCCGTCGAGATTCAGCTTAGATCTCCAAATATTCTATTAGTGAAAACAAAACTATGCATAATAATGTGCGAGTACTTTCAACCAGACTAGAAGGCAGATGATATAACGTAAGAAGTTGCAAATGCTCTCAGCCTGACAAACAGAAATAACAAGCAAATCTTATTGGGAGACATCAACTACAGGATTGATGCTCCCTCTCATAAGACGAATACTGTGATCAGTTATTTAGAAAAGGGGGGCCTAACGTTGATTAACGACAAAAAGGAAAAAACCTACTTTGGACCTAATGGTTCCAGTACTATTGACCTTGTGTTCGTAAACAGCGGCAAGACCCATCAAGAGATCAGACAAGACCTGCCGGTACGAAAACACGTACCGGTCAGCACCCTCATTAAAATGAAAAGATCTTTCGCAAAAGAGACGCCAGCCAAGCGGTCAACAAGGATAACAAGAGAAATAGATATAAGTAAACTCAACATGGATGCGACACCCATAGCGCTACGAGAGATCAAAGGATGCAACTTAGACGAAGCTTTGAGTATAATTGAAGAGCAGCTGGCACATGCAATAGTAACGCAAAAATGGAGGCAACGGAGGGCTTAACCTTGATTCACCCGACAGTTCTATCAAGAAAGAAAAACAGTGCTAATCGCACTACATACAGCAAAAATAACATTAACTCAGAGAGACCTGGAGACATATAACACAGCCAGAAAACACTACAAACAAACTATAGATCAAAGCAAAAAGAACCATCTTGTAAAAGAAGAAATTGAAACTCATTGAAGAATCTGAACAGCAATGGTTCAAAGCCTCAGCGCCAAAACAACCCTATTTCCCGAGAGATATTCCTCTTAGCACATGGGAAAAACACTTCAGGACAGTTTTACAAGAAAGAGAAACCCGTCCATCTAACACAAACCAGGACGAAGAAATAGAGTTAACGAATCCATTCTCACTGAACGAAGTTCGGAAACAAATCGCTGAAACAAAAGATAAAAAAAAGCTTGCGGTCCAGATGGTATCTTCTTCGAACACCTAAAGGAAACTGCACATGCTCTTGCAACAACATGGACTGAGCTTTTTAATTCATGTCTGAGACAAGAAAACATCACAAACAAATGGAGGCCTTCTACACTAAAGGTTTTGTATAAAGGCAAAGGTGACTCGAGAGACCCGAACTCATACCGGGGGATAGCTTTGGAGTGTGCACCACTGAAAATTCTGACAGGACGATTAACTGACAGACTTAGCAAACTGATATCTCACGCAATCCCTGAGCAGCAATTTGGGTTCATTAAAGGGAAATCCACAATTCAGGCAGTAATATGTATTCAGGAGGATATTGAGGCGGCACTCAGGCTCCCTGAAGGGATGCTCCTTGCAGTTTTTATAGATTATACAAAAGCTTTCGACTTTTTGAACAGGCAACTATTAATCAGGAAAATAGAAGACATCGCCGGATGAAATCAAGTGACACGTCTAATAAAAAATATATTGTCGAACAATCAAATATAAATAGACAACAGGGTATCTAAATCAAACCCGATGACCCAAACCAACGGAGTAGGCTACTGCAGGGAGTCACCCTGAGTCCCCTGCGTTTCATCATAGCCACTGCGGATATACCTGGAGAAATTGCAGTTGATAACGTTAAAATATACGCTTACGCAGATGACATGGTCCTCACGTCCCGAAACTTAGATTGCAAACAGCTTTTAATAAACTCTCAACATGGGCCGAAATCAATTAATTAACACTCAACGGTACTAAAACAGTGAAAATGACGTTCAGAAAAGGAGGCAGACTTTCAACAGATGACTTCATTACGTATAAGAATGTTCCGCTACAGAATGTATCACACTTCAAGTACTTGGGAATCACTTTTCAGACAAGAGGATATGTCAATAGCCTACACGTCAAGAAAAGAGTCGCCGCAGCAAAGATTGCTATGCACACTATAAGGAATCTGAGACAGCTATCTTTAGCCACAGCTATCGCCCTGTTTCGCCTTAAAATTACCCCAATCATAACTTATGGACTAGAGACAATTTGGCTACATCTGACGAAGAGTAATTTGGAAGAAATAGAAAGGGTCAAAGTCACTTTCCTGAAAGAACATTGTGCCTGTCGAAATTCACACTGTCTCGCCTCACCTATGTGCTAGCAAGAGAGCAATTTTTCATCGAAGATCTTCGCCTTAACCTATTGCTACCATCAACCGCCGCCTATATAGAACTTGTACAAGAACTGAATACAAAACGGCAAGACATATGACCAACGTTCTTTTCAACAGATGCCATGAGTTACAGGGAATGGACTCAAGTTGGATATGAACTACGGCATGTAGTGACGCGATACGCCATGCATGGTTTCCACCACCGGATATGCCAGACTGAGAAATTCCATGACCCGGACGATAACTGCAGGTGTAAACTGTGTGGGACAACCTGTGACCGTTATCACCTGCTTTTGTGCTCCAAAAGGAAAGTCTCGTTGAAAGATGTCTGCAATGACTGAATTTGGGGTCTTATTTTGGTTATTGTATGCATGGTCGTGTATATATTTATTTTTACAGTGTTAGATTGTCCCTGTCGAGCGTTCCCGGGGAGTCCGGAGGATTTAAATTGTGCTACTCCAGAAGCAGTGGATTGGTTAAATAGACTGGATGTTGATTTATAATATTTTCAACTTTAATAGCCATAATGTCTTGTTGTCATATTGTTTGGATGTTTATGACACTGTATTCATGTCTGTGTTTCCTTTATTGTGTTAGCATCATACGATAAATAAATAAGTAAATAACCATTGAGTGTGGAACAGAATGGCTATGAAAGTTGTGAAGATGCGCCAGAATGTAGGCCACCCTGCGTACGCTAATTATGGGTCCCTTATTAATGAGAGTCCCAGCACGGTACAGCACAGCACATCACAGCAGTCGCTCTGCTCGACGCTGACAAAGCGGCACAGCCCGACTCGAATTCCCCACTAATGAGGCGAAATAGACGTGCTGGGGTTTTACAAGACACCTCACAACAACACACATTACGCACCATCTGTCTGTCATTTTGATAGGTGTTGGGCCACGAAGAATCCTTTTTCTTGTTGCTAATGCAAGGATGTTGTTGTTGATCATTATTTTAGGTTCTGCGACATCGCGGTCATATATTCCCTTGTGTTTCTGGGTGTGTGTGAAATTTGTGTGATAACCTGTGTTGTTATGTGGGCTGTACTAGTGTGAGTACTTGTGAATCGCAGATATGTTTGGGAAGGATGCGACCGTGACCTTCAGTTACGCATGGAGCAAAAGTGGGGAAACCATGGAAAACCACTTCCAGGATGTCTGAGGTGGGAATCCAACCCTTTTCTTCTCAGTTTTGTCTCTCGAGGCACTAATTGCACCTGTGTGAAGCTAAATTGGTTAGGTTAAGAATGTAAACAACGCTCTTGGGTTTCTACGTTCGTTGACAAGAGCCGACTGCGGTGGCGTCTAGTAGCTAAGTTCTGAACTTGGCCTAGTAGTCGTTGACAGTGGCGCATGGCGGCAAAAGTAGGAACTATTTGAAAAATTCTAAGTTGATATCTGTACTTAAATTTAAAAAAAAACAGATAACACACACTAATACAGTCATCACAATTAACACCGGTTATCAGACAGAATTGATGGATGAAAGGCGGAAACACAAGAATGTAAGAAATGAAAAGGGGAAAGCAGAATACAAACGTCTGAGAAATGAGGTTAACAAGAAATGCAAGGAAGCGAAAGAAGAATGGTTGAACGAGAAATGTGCAGGTATAGAAAATTGTCTGAAATTAGGAAAAGTAGACACAGCTTATCGAAGGATAAAGAATACTTTTGGGGAAAAGAAGACTAAGTGCTGTAATATTAAGGACACAAATGGAAAGCTTCTAACAGATAGGGAAGAAAAGGTTGAGAGATGGAAAGCTTACATAGAGAGTTTGTGTAAGGGAAAGGAGATTGAGAACCATGTAATGGAAAGGGAGGAGGAAATTGATGTGGATGCGAAAGGAGATTTAATATTGAGATCAGTATTTGATAAAGCTTTGGAAGACTTAAGCAGGAACAAAGCACCAGGCACAGATGATACACCGATTGAGTTGCTACGCTGCATAGGAGATGAAGGTCTGATCAGGTTATTTCACTTGGTATGTAGGATTTATGAGACAGGTGAGGTACCCCCTGATTTCAAGAAGAATGTAATCATCCCTATACTGTACCCGTTCGTCCTGGGGATGCGATGACCCATCTGCTATTACATCGCATTCCTGGATTTCCAGGACAGAGCGGAGTTAAATGAACACCTAGTCAAATAAGGAATGTGTCGGAAATTCAGTTGAACTATCTCAAAAGCAGAGGGTAACACAAGATAAAGTATCTCCAGGGTCGTTACGGGTTTAAATTTAATTAAAAAAATATACAAATATCAATGGGCGCCATCAACTGAATCCCTAGCAAACCACATCCTTCCCTGGTTAAGCCTTAATTAAGACAAGGAAAGAAATAGGAAAATCACATCGTCATCAGATCACAACTAAGATAAAAACAAATTTATTCAACTTTGATAGTCAGACAGACATATTAAACACTTATCCTACCTAAGAGAATGGTCGAATGCCAACGTTAAATTGTCATTGTCCTGAAAATCGAACCATCTCCATTCTACTCAAAGTGTATTTAATCCACATAAAATAGGAAAAAATTTCTAAAGTTCTCTTGGGTTCTCAGGATCACCGTAGCACTATGTCTTTGCGTCACTGACATTCGTGATAACTGAGACCTAATTTCTCTTTAAATTAACATCATGAATGTGGATGTAAAAATATTATTAATCTGTCTATACACACATATTATAAACACATATTTTACATATCACATAATTTATGGCTTGCATGGCATTATTCAAATGCTGAATATGTTAGTAAAATGCTCCTAAACATAGAATAACTAATTTACACTATTTACACTGTCATTAATCATTGCTGGTTTTGTGAATCACAGAAAATCCACTATTCATTGGTTGTAATCATCATCATCATCAAAATTAATTATTTCTCACATTAGTTCTCATCTCAAATTGCAATTCTTCAAATCATTCAAATTATATCTCTCAATTAAATTTATTTAAATTCATTTAAATTTATTAATCATCAGCTTCTTTAGTTAATTATCACCTTCTAATTCAGTTATTCATCATCTATTCAATCATCTATTAATTTATTTGAATCAGCTTATTTATTCAACCTTTAATTCATCCATTTATTTAATTCATTGATTTATTCCAAAATTTAATTTATCAGCTTATTTAAATTGTATTCATCTGGTTATTTAGATTTTTATTATTTCATCTAGTCATTCTGATTTTTAATTCATTAGGTCAGATCATTAATATGCTTCAATTTCAGATTATTATTTCATTAATTATTATTATCAGAAAATCTTGTATTATCAACATTATTTATTTGTTTAATTTCCTAACAAATTGTTTAATATGGGTTTATAGAACGTTGTCTTACAGTTTTATCACTTCCAAGTTATATCTCGTATTAAATTATCATGCCAAAAAATATTATTGCCTTCACAAATTCACGTTGGATCTCACTATCCACAACTATATTATATATTTTCAATTTTTCAAATATCACATTTGAATACCACAATTATTCCACAAAACTCCATAAATATTCAGCGCACAGCATGAATCTCAAAAATAATGCTAGACTGGGTTCGACAACCTTATGTCTGCTTCAAAATACATTAGCAATATTGCAACTTCCACCCGGCAACTTCCACAAAATGCCTATCACAAACTTCACTTAATCACGTTGCATGATCTACAAAAATACATAACTGGCTTCAAATTATCAACGCACACAATCTCCAATAACTGTAATTAATCTGATCACATCTAGACAACTTCTTAAACAATTAGGAAAAATATTACCTTAGTAATCGTAATCAAATTCAAAATCTGCTTTCAAATAGCATAAATTCTCTTAAAATTCTCATAATTCACTTCACAGAAAAACACCAATGTGCTATAATCTCTCACATCGAAATATGCAATACTGATCTGCCTTAAAATAAATCTGACCATTAATGATTCATCTTATAAGATTCAATTACTTTAAATCCTTCTCAAAGGTATCAAATTCAATCATAAAAATTATCAAAAGCTTCAGCTGTATCAGCTGTTAAATTGAAAGTACTAGCAACAAAATATTGGATTGGCAAACAAGAATTACAAAATGTAACCCTGCTGACATTTATTTTTACTTTATTTAACAAAATTCGACTGATATGTGACTAGTAGTTCCTTGTTTGATCCTCTTACAATCTCAAGTACACTCGGATGATAAAAATGAGCCCCTCAATGGCAAGTAAGATGAGTAACCACCACACGATCGTATAAATACGAAAGGCCTTGCCCCGTCGTCTAACATGATAATGCCCTGAACGATGGGTAAAGATGTGTACAACCACGCAATCGTATAAATACGAAAGGCCCCATCTCGTCGTCTCATGAGTGAATGTACCAGATTGGAATCAACAAGTCTCTAGTTGTCATATAAAAGCGATATTCATTCACTTGAGTGAATAACATCTTAATATCTCCAAACAATCCAATGGAAAAATCCCTACTGATGAATAATACACACTCGCTAGTATGCAATGAACTGACGAAGTAATTTAAATAATCCAATTGCAGATCATGAGTTCGAAATACTCGTCACAAAAAAATAACTATCCAAGAATACTATCCTTACTGGAAAATGTCTAAAAGACCAAACATCTGCTTAATAAAGCCAACCAATGGTGAGAATTTCGCATAATGGTGCCTGCCATATCATATGGTAACGCCATATTCTAGCAATATTTGGAGCAAATAATGTTTAAGCCATGTCTCAATAAACGTAGAACTCCTACTAGAAAAATATATACATGTATGCCCAGTGTTCATGAAAAAGTCATATTAGAAAGTCATAACTCTTACAGTACCTTCTCATATCAGCTGTTAATATATTTCAAAGATCGTCGATTATTGTTGTGTGTAATAAATTTCTCGAAAGATCGACGTGAATATCGTTTCACCCACGCAAAAAACGATCGCCTTCATATCCCAAGTGAATCAGCTGTTAGACCTCTTTTTCTTCAGGAATCGAATCCATCGCTCCGTGGTGCCATCGCGTCTCTGTCTTCGTTTACTCCGACATGATGAACTGCATGTTATCCCTAATGGATACTGTCCAAAATCTTACGTAAAAGTTCATAAAAGCAGCGTACCCCATATTCTCCTTCTATGTTACGCCACTGTCCCATATAATGTTCGGTTTACTTGTTAAAAGTTCAATCTCCACAGCGGTTAGGTCTCACTTGTAGAAAATAAATTTTATTTATGAGAGTGTATAAGTTTTTGAAACACCCTGTAGCTGTGTTCGTACTCGGTATTTTATGATAATTCATGAAAAAAATTATATTATTGCACATGCCAATGTTCATAAGTGCATATAATTGTAACAGTTCGTTTGCTTAAAAGCGTTAATGTTGTTTGGACCCCATGGTCGCTCTACATATTCCGTTATGAGATGCATAATCGTAATGTCATTTGAATGTCTAAGTTCATAATTGCAGTATACCGTAACTATCTGCCTGCACGATTCTATTAATGAATACAAGTCCCAACTCAATGTTGTAACTGAATGTTGAAATGAACTTCAGCTTCGTTAATGTTGCCTGCGTATAAAAGTCGGAACTAGCCCGCTCTGACCTACTGCTTTGTTCCAGAATGAACTATGCTTAAAGCCGGCCTCGCCATGCCGCTTTGCTATACTTTTCTGCGTTATAAAATGCAGCTCGAAATAAAGTTCTCAAACTCGTATTACAATGCTGTTCTGAACCCTGGCCTTTCTCCTCCGTACACGGCCCACATAGCCCGCCGCATAACCGGTCTTACCGCCGTCAACCCTGCGTTGCTAGCCTTGGCTCAATGACCTACTTCCTGCTCTCTGCTCGGTTAAGTAATACTGTCTCCTTCGCTTTACGTAACCAGTGCTGTTCACCGCTCGACTTCGCCGTACGCTCTGCGCATGTGTACCGCTTCAGCTCGCTCGCCGAACTCGACTGACTTGTCTGAACTGCATCGACTAGCTCCTGCCTGGCGCGGTCACGTGACTCTCTCCCACCATCTACTGTCGTGCGTCATAAATATAATCTCGACCACCTTCATCTCGGCTATTAAGTTATACAATAACTTAAGGGATTATCTGTCTTTCTTCAAGTTATTATCATATATAATGCATGTTATTTCTTCTCTTCTGAAATGATTAAATATACTGTTCCATAAAGATCTTAATAAAACTTTAATATTCCTCCCATAATTCCATCTGTTTGACTGGCAATGCCTTCTTGATCCTTGGCATTCTACGTCATTTCTTGACATTCCTCTCGACTCGATTTGAGCGCTATCTTTACAACTTTTCCCATAAATCTCATCTACGGCTCAATGTCAGCTGGCGTAGCCGATAGTCTCAACTAGGTATCGGGTACATCTCTCCCGTACATCTCCCTTTTTTATCAGGCTTGAGAAAAAAATACACTCTCAGGCATTCTATACACAACATATGTACACGATAGCTCTACAATCCTCTTATTCAGCATAATGATACTTTCTAATGCTAGCTGCGTTAAAAGTCCCCACAACTTCATTAGTATCCATTCCCTCGATGTAATATATCTTCCTCTTCAATTAAATCCTCGTCCTTGACTTGCTATCTCTCAACAATGATGATTGATTTCCAATGATTAGTATCTTGATTCTGCATTACTTTATCGTTTATTTCTTCCTTCTGCACTCGTGCTTGCTCGATTAACATCTCTAGTTATTTCTTCGGGTGGTGCACTAGGCTGTCTACTTTCTTGCCTTGATCTTCCATATTCTCGACTGTCTTGTCTTTCATTTGGATGATTCCTTCTGCTATCCTGCCTATCGTTCTGATTAGACTGCTGACCTTGGTTCCAGTTGTATCGACCTCGATATCTATTATTGTACCTATTCCTATTCTGGTATCTGGAATTCTGATCATAGTTCCTGTATCTACTGTTTCTTGCGTCCTGATCGTATGGTCTCTCGTATGGTCCTCGATATCGATCATTTCCGCGAACGTTGTGAATATTACTTCTATTCCCTTCGTTCCTTCTGTTTCTCCAGGAATCTCTTCTGTCAGTCTGTGCTGCATTATCGACAACTACCGTATTAACCTCTTGCGTGTTTCGATTCTCGTTCCGTGCAGGTCAGGGTGTGATTTGAGCGCTTGTGTAGTCTAATCGTCGTAAGATATCGTCATAGTGCTCAAGTGTGTTCGCTCCAGATGCTATGAGTGATCGTTGTACCTCAATTGGCAACTGTCTTGCTATGGCTTGCGAAAGCTCTTCTTCTGGCAATGGAGGAATCAAAAACTGCAACTTAGCCAATTGCGAGGTAAAGTAATTAGCATAATGCGTTGGATGTGACGTAGAGTAACGCTTCGAATACATTTCTGCTCTTACGTTCAGCTGATCCTCTGCACTCCAAAATCTCTTTAAGAATGCTATGGCAAATTGTTCCATATTCGCAAAATTGCTCCTGAATGCGCGAAACCAAGTTAACGCAGGCCCATCTAAGGCGCGTTCGACTATCCTTAGTTCCCTTTCCTTGGCTACTCTATGTTCCGCCATATAATCGCGAATATCCCTCAGAAATTCGACTGGTGTAACTCCTGTGTTTCCTGAAAACTTCCTTGGTTTGTCGTCCAAATTTCTGATGATGGTCACTGGACCTGAGTATCGTTCACTCGTACCAAACGTACTCCTATTCGAATTCGGATTATCTTGAGGGGTTGAACTAGCCCTTTCGAATGTAACATTCTGTTGCGTTTGACGGTCTTCTCCCACGCTAACCTCTTGACTGTTCATACTGCGGTCTATCGGTGTCTGATTCATCGATACCTCCCCCGTTGTAACATTTTGACTTGTGAAACTATCCATTATGGATCCTATTTTAGTCATCATATCTTCTGTTCGTTTCTCTACCGTCTTGACCTGAGTCTTCAAATCATCTAACGACGTAACATTCTGCGTTCTGTTACTCTCTTCTAAATCGTTCTTTAATTTGTCTATCTTGTCTTCGCATGTAGTCTTTACTGACGCGACTTGTTCCTTTAACTGATCAACATCTGTCCTAAACTGAGTTGAATCTATCTTCATCGCTTCCTTATTCTCAGTAAATCTCGCTTCTAAGTTCGCCATACCTGCGATTAATTTCTCATCCAACCCTGCACGTTTCTCTTTTGCTTCGGCATCGACCTCACTATACCGTTCTTCCACCATTGCACCGACTTTTTTTTTAAAATAAAGCTAAGTTTTCACTAACTTTCTGCTCTATATCATCATCAATTTTCCTAATGTCTATCTGCAATTGGTTTTCTAAGGATTTTAAGTTAGAATTAACCTCTCCTAAGACTTCCTCTTTAACGGTCCCAATTACTGACTTTAAACCTTTGATTTCATTACCTAGATTCATTTCTAGACCTTTGATTTTAGATTCGAAAGATACTTCGGTAGACCACTCTTGTATTTTGCCTACATCTGCCACTAAACCATCAATGTCGAATCTCAAATTCGATACATCCGATTTAATGTATTTCTGAATAGACATAACATCTGTTCTTAAATTAAGAATGTTTTCTTCTTCTCTAATCTCTAAATCTATGATATTCTTTCTTAACATTTGCACATTTTCCTCTCCTTTCATTTCTACTGCTTTTATATCTAATTGTAAAGCCTTAAATATTTAATCATTCTTTAACGTTAATCTATTCTCCAAACTAGTTAAATTGTTTTTCAACTCTGTGTTATTTTCTTCACTACGAGCTTGTAATCTAGTTTCTAATAATTTAAAATTATCCTTTAAGTTAGCTTCATTAGCTTTCAAATTGCTTTCAGTACTGGTCTGTAATCTAGTTTCTAATGACTTCAATTCATCTTTACTATTTGACTGTAATCTATCTTCCAATAATTTCAATTCATCTTTACTATTTGACTGTAACCTAGTCTCTAATGACTTCAAATTAGCTTCATTACTAATCTGTAATAATTTCAATTCATCCCTACTACTGGATTGTAATGTGGTCTCTAATGACTTTAAATTATCTTTCAGATTGTCTTCATTACTAGCCTGTAAAGCTTCCACATTTTCTTTACATCTAGCTTCTAACCTAGCTTCTGAATTATTTATCTGCTCTTTAACTTCTGTTTCCATTTTAGAAATAGTTACTGCAATACTAGACATGCCATTCTGTAACTCTCCTAACACCTTAGCTAAATCTTCCAGTAATATAATTATATTTTTCAATGAACGTTTTATTCAGAGACGTTAGATAACAACACATCACAATGTATCAATTCCTGCATTCACTTGGGTATAAGAAAATGACTTATAACTAAACATGATATAACACTAATATGATTAACATGATCACTGGAATGGGCATACAAGTATATTGTCTGACTTAGTTTAATAAATTTTATAACACCATTAAATGAAATTGAGATCAATCTCTCCATAATCTAAATCTGATGTGATTCCATAGAATTAACAAAATCGAATCCCCACGTTGGGCGACAATTCTCCCTCTCTCTCTCTGTACCCGTTCGTCCTGGGGATGCGATGACCCATCTGCTATTACATCGCATTCCTGGGTTTCCAGGACAGAGCGGAGTTAAATGAACACCTAGTCAAATAAGGCATGTGTCGGAAATTCAGTTGAACTATCTCAAAAACAAGATGATTAAATATACTGTTCCATAAAGAACTTAATAAAACTTTTATATTCCTCCCATAATTCCATCTGTTTGACTGGCAATGCCTTCTTGATCCTTGGCATTCTACGTCATTTCTTGACATTCCTCTCGACTCGATTTGAGCGCTATCTTTAAAACTTTTCCCATAAATCTCAACTACGGCTCAATGTCAGCTGGCGTAGCCGATAGCCTCAACTAGGTATCGGGTACAATACCAAAGAAAGTGGGAGCTGACAGATGTGAAGATTACCGTACAATCAGCTTGATTACTCATGCTTCAAAGATCCTGTCTAGAATAATTTACAAGAGGATTGAAAGCCAGATAGAAACGGAGTTGGGTGAAGACCAGTTTGGTTTCAGGAGAAATGTAGGAACAAGGGAAGCTATACTAAGTCTTAGGCTGATTTTGGAAGGTAGAATAAGGAAAGATAAGATAACGTTCATGGCATTTGTAGACTTAGAAAAGGCTTTTGATAACGTTGATTGGACTAAATTGTTTGACATTTTGAAATCGATTGGATTAAAATACAGGGGTAGGAGGGTGATATACAATCTATACAGAAACCAGACAGCAGTCATTCGAGTTGAAGGACATGAGAGAGAAGCTGGTATTCAGAAGGGTGTAAGGCAAGGCTGCAACTTATCACCCATACTTTTCAATCTTTACATTGAACAAGCAATGAAGGAAATTAGAGAAAAATTTAAAGTGGGAGTGAAGATTCAAGGAGAAATAATTTCAACTCAGCGATTTGCTGATGACATCGTCATCTTGGCCGACAAGCCTGAGGATTTGAATGAGTTTTTGAATGGTATGGACTCCGTCTTACGGAAAGAATTCATGATGAAAATTAATAAATGTAAAACAAAAATACTGGAATGCAGCCGAAATAAATTAGAAACCTCTACGCTGATCAAATAGGCAGGTGAAAAGCTGAAGGAAGTAGGAGAATTCTGTTACTTAGGAAGCAGAATAACCAGTGATGGACGAAGCAACGAGGATATAAAAAGAAGGTTGGCTCAGGCAAAGAAAGCATTTCGACAAAAAAGGAATCTGCTGACATCGAATATAGATTTAGGTATTAGGAAGTCATTTTTGAAAGCCTTTGTCTGGAGCGTGGCGCTCTATGGAAGTGAAACTTGGACTATTGGTGCAGCAGAAAAGAGGAGAATTGAAGAATTTGAAATGTGGTGTTACAGGAGAATGATGAAGATCAGATGGGTAGATAGGGTTACAAACAAAGAGGTATTAACACGAATGGGAGAGGAGAGATGTTTCTGGCGACTGCTAATGAAGAGAAGAGATAGGTGGGTAGGACACATACTAAGACACCCAGGAATAGCAAGCTTAGTTATGGAGGGAAGGGTCGAGGACAAGAACTGTAAGGGTAGACCAAGGTTAGAATATGTTAAACAGATTGCCTCGGATGTAGGGTGTGGTAGCTATGTAGAGATGAAACGATTAACTCAGGAAGGGGATGCATGGAGATCTGCATCAAACCAGTCAAAAGACTGAAGACTCAAACAACATCAGACAGATTCTACACACACCCAAATTATACGGGGCTACATGACTGCGTTGTCGCAGCCCATAAACTTAAGAACCATCCAACCAACTAACCAACCTCTCTCGAGGCTGATATATCAAGGAACATGGTGATTATCAGCCCCATGTATTTCTGTAGACTTGCTGCGTGGCTCAGTGGTAACATTTTCGCCTGCTGTTCCCAAGGTTGCAGGATTGAATCCTGGCGCCAGTTGTCATTTGAGGGGAAGCAAATGTGAAGGGGTCATGCCAGTACTTTTACTGGCACGTTAGGGGTCCCCTTCGGGGCAAAATTCCGGCACCCTGGCGTCTCTAAAAGCCTCAATAGTTAAAAGGGACGTAAAACCAATAACATTATTATGTATTTCTGTAATCTCGTAAGCTATATAAACGCCCCCTTTTCGATTAAATTTGCCAACGGGCTACTTCCGGTAATTTTAGGAGATTCCTCTCGTTCAAACCTAAATTAGCATGGTGGACAAATTCTAGCAAAATTAACTTATTTACCTAATTCTTTCTTTAATTTGTTCCTTGGTTCAATGCCCTCAGGCGATTTTTTGATTTTTTGCAAAATCTTCATACCGGAAGTACAGTAGTTATAAGGAGACAACATTGAATTTCTGCATTGACTCACATAGGCACTCATAGTGGTAGAAGAGGCAAACTGCTAATCAAATCGACCGGATATGGTTGAGTTCCCAGTGAACAAACATCAGTCTACCACGTGTCCGCTTGCCAGCACCTAGTAAGAAATGTTTAGTCCTTTATGTTTGGAAAAATACGCATTTGTGGTTGATGGTACGTAAATTACCAAGTCTATATCTGGTATATTGGTTTTTACACGGCTCGTGTATTAAAACTCAGCAATTTTTCTAGGTGTATGCCGTGTCTTGTGGGGGCACGTACGCTTCAAAGAAGGGTGGTAGTGCACAGTTCGCTACTCCTGTGGAGATCCAAACACCAAGAGCTAGTGATGATCCAGCTTGGTGTTCCTAGGCGAAACCCCACACAAGACACGGCATAAAACTAGAAAAATTACTGAGTTTTAAGCCTATATCTCCTAAAGGTACAATATACGTAAATTCCCAAGTCCGTATCCCCTAAAGAAATATTGTTCATGGAGTTCAAGTCTATGACAATAAAGGATGTTTTCAACATAGAGTTGCTTGTCTGAAGGGCAACAACTGTGGATATTTTCTTCAAACTTTAGCCTCTCCTAAAATATCGAAGAGTTGGCTCAACAGGCATTTATAACGCATTAAAAAGTCTCAGATTACCATCAAAGATCAGGAGAAAAATGTCCCTGAATATGGCTATATTAACCCTCGGATACTCGCGCGGGCTACAGGTGTAGCCCAGTGAATTATTTTGTTATTACACAGAAGTACGGGGGTGATAGGAGTTCCAACTCACTCCAGAACCCTCCTCGACCCACTACTAAGACTCAGCCATGTTAAATATCTCTCGAACGCATGGTCCGATTTTGACAAATGACGTGTCATTGGACTCGGGCTGACGTCCTCTTTGCAGTGGACCACTCGTTATATTTTTGAATTTTTTTTTGAAAATTTTCGTTTTCGAAAATAGGTAATAGTTTGAAAACCAAAGATGATAGAACGTTGTGCCATGGCTCAAACGAATGGTCTTTATGACCTTTATTTTTTTAAATAAAACTTTTTTATTTTTTTATGTTTTTTGAAAACACTCGAATTTTGAAAATCCTATATTTTGGAAACTAGGAAGTTTACAAAAAAGTTTGTTTGACGTCAATCAATGATCCCTACCCCCTCTACCCCCCCCCCCCAAAAAATGTCAAGTCTCTAGGATAAAAACCTGACAGTAGTGGGGTAACACGGGAGCTGTCCAATAACTTATTGAACCCTCCTCGTATTTGCCCCGAACCTGATATCTCGCTAACCAATGGTCGTATTTGAACATACAGGGTGTCCTAGCACTCGTAGTGATGCCCCCTACTTTCCTATAGGCTCTTTATTTAATTAAAAGACCAAAACTAAAAGGTCATCCGCTTTTAATATCTCGCGAACCAATCATGCTAGAGGCGTGTTCGACAGGTCCAAGGACTCGCGGTGACGTCCTCTTTTCTATGGACCACTCGTTATAATTTTAAAAAATGGAAACTCGATTTTGGGGTAAAAACGTGTTTTTTGTGATTTTGCCGATATCTCACGAACCAATAACGCTAGAGGCATGAACGAGGGGTCCAAGGACTCGGGCTGACGTCCTCTTTGCTATGGACCACTCGTTATATTTAAAAAAATTGAAAACTCGATTTTGGGGTAAACACGTGTTTTTTGTGATTTTTGCCGATATCTCACGAACCAATAACGCTAGAGACGTGTACGAGGTGTCCTAGGACTAAGGCTAACGCCCCCCTTTCAAATGTGGTAGATATTTTTTTCCAAAAAATAATTCACAAAGGGCCTAATGCCATGCATGTTGAATTTTTTCTTTACCTGTTTATAATGTTCATGAAGCGTGGTGGTTGAGAGAGACGATACTTCTGGGTGTGTGTTTCAACGAACCTGTCGCTAACCACAAGGACCATGCTTAATAGAATAATCGCTATTTCGGTGGGTCGGTGTATGACAGAGCGAGCGTGCGTTTATCTGATATTTTACCTTTAACGTGTAAACGGTGATGAGAACTTGGTTCTATGTTGGTCGAAGCGAGTAGAGAAAACAAACTTACAGGAGGTGAATGTCATTTGAGCTTATTGGAAGGCACTGATCTGCCTTGACAACAGGTGCAATGGAAAAATGACCATGACGCTTGAAGGTGAAATAATCTAACCATCGTGGTGGCAGGGAAGAGCGAAAGGCATGTGAACATGTGTGAAACCACATGAAGGCTAAACCAGTTACATCCTGTCTTGCTTCGTACGTGACAAAATGCAAGTTGACGTGAAATTTGATCTACCGCAGGTGTTCGCCTGGGACGTTATCTATCCACGTGCACGATAACTGTTAACAAGTGACATCCTGTTTTGCTTCGTACGTGACAAAATGCAAGTTCATGTGAAATTTGATCTGGCACAGGTGTTCGCCTGGGACGTTACCTGTCCAAGTTCCTGATAACAGAATGTTCAAAGCGTGGGAATCGCTGAATCAGTAAAAAGTATGATGCAACTTGTGGGAATGATGTCACAACCAATAGATAGGCAAGAGCTGCAAACAGCAGTGGAGGGAGGTGAAGGGAGGGAGAGGGGAGGGGTAATGTATGAGAGAACACAGGAGGAAAGGGAAAGACAAACATGCACGAATATGCATGAAGCGTGGAGCGCTGTACACATAGAGCTATAGGTGGTGTACAACATGTGTGAATAAATAAAAAGTACACAGGTTCACACAACATGTAATTTATTGATCCAAGAATTAAACGTAGAGTTAAACCCTAACCATTTGACGTAGAGTTTATTTCCTTTTTGTTTCAACACTTTTTCCACAAGATAATGCTGAGGAAATGCTGTTTTCTGAAGTTCATGGAGATAAAATCTACCTTTTATGGGTTGATGGTTGAGGTCCTCGAGTAAATAGGTGACTGGACTGTCCAAGTTGACTCGACGAATTCGAAATAGTTCAGTCCCCCACTGAGGCGTGTAGCCCTTATTGAAGGCAGACTTAAATTTGCTCACACGAACAAAATCCCCAATGTTCAGTCTGTGACGTTTAGGATCGGCTGTTTTTATGGGGTTAAACAGTTTATCCAATCGCTGAATATTTTTAGTTACGAGACGTGGCTTGGTACCAATCGTTCTATGTTTGGTGTCATTGTAACGTGATACTAGCACAGGTAACATGTCCAACCAGCGATAGGTGCCCTGAGCGGTAAACGCTTTCCACATATGGGTTTTCAATGTTCGGTTGAACCGTTCGACCACACTGGCTTTGAGGTTGCTGTACGTGGTGTAATGGTGAATATCCTTAGATTTGAGAAAACTGGAGAAATCCTTGTTGAAAAATTCTTTCCCCTGGTCAGTTTGTAGCAGCTGAGGTTGACGTTTGGAGTGTTGAATAATATGTTGAAAGGCCTTGGTAACTAGTGGGCCAGACTTGCGACGCACAGGTTCAACAAAGGCCATTTTGGAATAGACATCAATGACGGTCAACATATAGCGTACACCGTCGTTAACGCTAGCATAGGGTATCATTTCAACCAAGTCAGCCTGCCAAAGTTCATCCACACCTCGTGAAATCACCTTGAGTCGCGGATAGTGACGCCTAGCTGGGCGATGCAACTCGTGAGCAATACCCATTTTAATGGGTGAGGGCTTAAACAATAATTTTGGCATTTCGAAGTTCTTGTTCAATTTCTTGAATTTCCCAATCGTGACCGGTGTGGCCAGCTTGACGTGAGGCATGCAACAACTGTAGCCGCTGGACGAGCTTATTGGGATTGTGCCAGTAGGTAACATCCACAAGGGGTTTTAATGGTTTAAATGTCACTCCCGAAGCGGACGTTTTACGACGAGTACTTTGACTGGTGGGAAACATTTTTGCAATGATGGTTTTATATTTTTGAGATATATTGGCATTCACTTGTTGAGCGGGATCATACTTTCTTTTGTGGGCATGGGTATCCAATAAAATGGATTTATATTTGTCAAGATCCTCTGACGTATAATCATGGGGAGAGGGGGTCCGAGAAAAGAGCAGCTTTTACAGTCCTGGCGTTAATTCATAGTTGATGTTTTTAATGACAGCTTTAGTACGAGCAAATTTAATGGATGAGTTGCCAATTTTAAAACTATCATCCTCATGGCGAACACCATACGCGGTATCTGTGTTTCCAATAAATAGATCGGTGAAATAGGGTTCCAATGTTGATCCATAATATTTTATTAAAATGGTTTTCAGTTGAGCTTTATGTTGAGGGGTGGCCAAGAGTTGTGAAAACGGAGACGCTCTGGAAGGGCAAGGTGTTTCGACCATGGCCAAGGATTTCTTTTTTCTCAAAAACTCTGCAAGGGGTGCGGCCTTTTTTTGAGGCGTAAACACATGTTCCTCCTCATCCTCAACTTCGCTAACACTAGTCAAATCTTCCTGTTCCTCTTCCTCTTCCTCAGGGTCCTCGTGCAGCGTCTGCGTGGCTTGTGAAACGGTGGGTAGCGTTTCAGATGGCTTGAAAGAGGGTTTCAACATGGCTTTTAGTGGAGGTGCTAAATGTTGCTGAATAAACAAAGCATGATTTGCACGTGATTGTTTCAATTGACGAAACTTTTGGCGAATAGTATTTTTTGCTCTAATAATATGCTTTTTCAATTGACTCTCTGCTAACGCCATGGTGTCTTGACAAATGACTTGCCGGAGAATGAGACAGGGCCTTAAATAGCAATAAAATGATCAAACCCTAAGCGATACCGTCCTTGGTTGAGTTCACTTTGTTTGTCAATCACTAAACAGGCATGACGTTGAGTGTTCCAGCACTTGGCACACAATTCTGTAAACATTTGAAAGGTCATATCCGGATTCACATGTTCATTATAAATGTGACGACTGTTCCTCTCGTCCTGACGAAATAAAACAATGACATTGGCATTGTCACGAATCAACTGTTTGGACATTTTAGAATACGTTTGCCCAAGATAGAAACAATCGATATGTTTGTGTCGACCCATGCTGAAATAGCTTTGAATGATGCCTTGACGTTCAGTGGATACATCATCGAAAATCATGAGTGAATCAGGCTTTACTTCATCCGGTGAAATCACATTTTCTCGCATGGAAAATGTAAAATAACCCATATTCTCTTTTTGTAATCCAGACATGACTTGATCCAGAAACACGTAGAGGGGTTGGTAGAGAGATTTTGCAAAAATATAAATATTTTGAAAACGCAGACCATTGGGCGCTGTAATGAGCGTTAGCAAAAGATTAGTCTTTCCACAGCCGGAAGGCCCCACAATGATGCAGCGAATGGAAGATGGAAACAGTGAACCATGGCGTTGTTCACGTGATGTGGGACAGAGATGGGAAACCATGTCCCCCACGGGGAATGACTCTTGCTGCTTAATAATCTTCATTTCAACTAAGGCTTAGACAGGCTAGCAGGCTGTCTATATACAGGACACCGAGCCTTGTCATAGAAACAGTAGACTGGTACTACAGGTTGACGATGGATGTCTTTGGACGTGCGTTGATGGCCAAAGCTAGGCCTGTCTCCATACATGATCCTAAACAAGAAACAGATCCTGCTAATAAACACTATGTGGATAGGTCAGTAGTGCCACGCACAAAACAGGGAGATTATGACTTTAAGGGAAAGCGGTTAACCCATGTAAAACATCCTCAAGTGTCTACAGACGTTACTACGAAAAAGTATGTGGATAACAAAGTGTATGAGTTTTATGACAAAGTGCCCCAGCTTACGGTGAATGGCTATAGCGCTAATCACCATCGGATTATTCACGTGGAAGACCCGCAAGACGAAGACGATGTCTGTACCAAGCGTTACGTGACCTTTGAAATGAAAAGGCTTTATAAATTTATCCCATCTGTATTTTTAGTGTATCTGACAAATGAAAATCCTTTGAATGAGAGAAACCATATACCGCTAGTCCATGATCAGCACTTGACCTATGTGCTTGCTTCGGGATTAAGCCACTATCGATTACACTATGATGGAACCATTCACATCAAATATGCCATACCTGATGAGAACCATTTTCAAATAAAGATAAATGGTCATAGGATGTTGATCCATAACCATGAAATGGTCAATGCAGGTGACGAATTATCCTTTCATCTCATGTTGACATGGCATGAAAAGCAAGCGGGAAAAACCATAAACGATTTCCCACTTTATGTGGAATTGGAATATACAGCCATGAAATAACCATCTAACGTTAGTTGTGATTTAAACTTTCTTGTGAAAGGTTGTGGGTCATTATCATCATGGTGAAACAAAGGTATGCGGTGAGAAAGACTAAAAAAAGGACTTTGTCCTTGGCAAAGCCTGGGCTTACGACGTTCGTGGACAAGCCCTTGCGAAAGAAAAAAAGAAAAAATAATGTATTGACCATAAGGAAAGCCTTTCGAGCAGCACAGAGACATGTTATTCCAAAACGTCGGCGACAGGTTTCAAACCAAGGGCGAGTGATTCCCGTCCCAAAACGAGCGGGATTTTTACCTGCATTATTTGCCGGTTTGGCTGCTCTAGGTTCACTTTTGGGCGGTGCCAGTGCAGTGGCGAAAACCATTAAAGCCGCGCAGCAGGGCAAGCAACAACTCAAAGAAAGTCAGCGACACAATGAAACGATGGTAGCGATTGCCATGGGGGCTAGAAATGCCAATTTAAAGCCGGCCTTTTATCAACAAGGATTTGGGATTTCACCATTTCGAAATATAAAAAAAAATAACCTCAGCCATAGCAAGACATGCCCTGACGCATCAACAAGTGGAAAGCTATGCTAAACAACTAAAGCTTTCTCATTTTCGAGGTGTGTTTATGCGAAACCAATTACCCCTACGACCCTGGAAACAGGAATGTGCTGCTGTCAATTTGGATGATCACCGAGGACCAGGAACGCATTATGTAGCTTATGTCAAAGAGGGATCCATGGTATGGTACTTTGGCAGTTTTGGGAATTTGCCTCCGCCCAGGGAACTAGTGACCTATTTTGGAAACAGGATCAAGATATATTATAATGTGAAACGTGAGCAAACGTTTAACAGCCAACAGTGTGGACGTTTGTGTTTAATTTTTTTTATATAAGACGCAGCATAAGCTAAAACGCCACCAGTATGTCGGCAGAAAGTAAAACGTTTACACTGCATGGACGTGGACCTGAAGTCAGCCTAGATTTTTACCCGCCTATCGAATTGAGTGAAAAACCCTATGGTTTAGGACTTGTTTCTCTTGAAACGTACAATCGAATATACAACATACGTGAAAATGTGAACAACAAGTTTTACTATGATGATTCTGTGCTCACCTTGAACACTGGTGGATACACGATCGATGACATTTATGAACACATTTATGTGGTGTTGATCAATCAATATGGTTTAAAGTCATTTCTCGACGGAACGCACAAGTTTGAACTTGTAGGCAATACCAACACTCATCGCTGCAGTATTTTCTCTACCTTCAACATTGACTTTAAAACACACCCCGATTCCATTGGCCCATTACTAGGATTTAAACCACGTGTGTTGGAGCCCAACAAAAAACATGAATCGGACCATGAAGTGAAATTCATTGAGGACCATCATGTGTCGGTGACGTGTAATATTATTAGCCAAGTGTACACCAATCAAGAATCATCGCATTCGCTTTATGACTTTATTGTGACATCGCCCAATGGGTATATTATTCGTGAAAACCCTCCAGTGGTGCTTTTTCATTCTGTGGCTGTCGATAGTATTAGTAATATAACATTAAGACTGATCAATAGAGATCAACAACTCATTGATCTAGATTCTACCACACCAGTGACTTACAAGTTGGTGCAAAAGCCACTATGAAGTTTGTGTATAAAGCAACAACACCGTCTAGGGATGGTGTTAGTTGTTTGCCACGTGAATACACGTTAACATCTCAAGACAAACAGATTTTACAGCATTTGGGTTACCACGTCAACCCTCATAATGAATTCTATTCTAGAGATAGCGAATCACATCGAGGAGCAACCAGGAGTGGTAAGAATTGACCTGCATTTCTATCAAGCTCAAACACCTGGACTCAATAACAATGATGAAATTCAATTTGTTATCAACAACCAAGATATTTACACCCTACCGCATGAAAGTGTCATTCAGATTGAAGGTCGGCTCACCAAAGCCGATGGCTCTACACCCACCACATCCAAGTTGGCCAACCATGGTTTGGTCTTTCTGTTTTCTGAAGTGCGGTATGTCATTAACGATATCGTGGTGGATAGCACTCGAAATGTGGGCATTTCCAGTGTCATGAAACTATACCCCTCTTATAGTGAGGAAGAAGCTAAAACACTTTGCATGGCAGGTTGGTGTCCTGACTCGACCAATGACTGGATGGTACACACCGATGGGACCTTTACTGGATATTTACCTCTTAAACTGATTCTAGGCTTTGCTGAAGATCACCAACGCATTGTGGTCATCGCAAGGCAAGTGCTTTATCTGGTGAGAGACAGGAGTGATAATAATGCACTCAAGGGAGCCGACAATGCCCCCATCGATTCAAAAGTTCAACTACAACGCTTGCTACGGAAAGTGCCTCATGTGACCCTTAACGATAGCAAAAAACTGGATATACTCAAGATGGTAAAGAGAGATATGCCTCTACCCATGGAATTTAGAAGCTGGGCACTCCATGAGTATCCGCTATTGCCCACCACCAACACACACAGTTGGTCTGTAAAAACAGCTCGCTATACAGAGAGACCTCTCTACCTGATCGTGGGTTTTCAAACGAATCGCAAGTATCAACAAGCCAAAGATGTCACGCAATTTGATAACCTGCAATTGAGAAATGCACATCTTTTCCTCAACGGAGCTGTGTTTCCGTATGAAGGACTGGATTTGGATTTTTCAAAAAATAAGTTTGGCCCCCTGTACGACTTGTTTTCTAAATTTCGATGGTCGTATTATCAAAAAGAGAACGGCCCCATGCTACTACCCCAAGCGTTTAAGGCAAGAGCACCCCTGATTGTTTTTGACTGTTCTTCTCTGGAAGAGTCTGTCAAGCCATCCAATATCGACATTCGACTAGATTTTGAAACGCATGACAATATACCAGCCAATACCACGGCCTACTGTTTGATTATTCATCACAAACAAGTCAACTATTATCCACTGTCCAACCAAGTGACGAGTGTATAAATAACAGCTCAACCCACGTCAAGCCGCTCAGTCATGTCTTGCTTTAAAGCCTCAAGAGACGTTACATTCATGAACTTAAACTCTGAGGAACAACGTTTCAAGACTTTTGCCACATGGCCAGTGCCTTTCATAAACCCTCAAGCCTTGGCGGCCGCTGGATTCTACTATTTAAAAACAAGAGATGAAGTGAAATGTGCCTTTTGTCCCATCATCATAGACCAATGGCAGGAGGGCGATGAACCCATGCAGGAACATCAGCGCTGGTCACCCACCTGCCCCTACCTGTGCAGAATGAAAGTGGGAAATATACCCTGTCATTCAAGCTATCCCTCACTTGTGTCTCTGGGTGATGAAAAAAAAACAAGTTACGATACATGTGGGCCGTATGGTATCCATGGTGCTTCGGTGAGCAGCTCACCATCAAAAACGCCTAGTTTAGAGATATTGGGACATCATCGGTGTTATGGACGTTACAAACACAAGAGACTATATTGTTGTATCAGTTGCTATCGTCCTTATCCTAAAATGAGAAAAGCCTGTAAGACGTGTTATGATAATAAAATGATGTAATTCTTAAATTCTTATTTTGCATATCCCCCCTGTCCTACCCTAACTTTAATTTGAAACTAGCATGGCAGGTAAGTCCATGTCATGATCACACCTGATCGTCAGTCAGTCGTCAGTTGAACTTGGTCCAGGCAAGCGTCAACATGTTGCGCACACTCATTGTGGATTGCCAAGGGTTTAAAATTGGTGACAACAAATTTATATTTAAACAAGTGGCCATGATCGATTGTACCACGTTTTGGATATCGCAAGCTACGCATTTGCTATTTAAACCACCTCATGCTTTTGATTTGTTGTGTGAAAAAGACCGTAAACAAACCCAGTGGATTGAAAATAATAGGCAACTAGACTGGAATCAGGGAACCATTTCCTATAAATATTTGGACGTGGTCATGAAAGCACACTTGTCCTCGGCCAATGTGGTATTTGTGAAAGATAATGAAAAACGTGAATGGTTGCAACCATTTTTGGCGTCTTACTGTCAATGTATCGACCTCATGGAGTTGGGCTGCCCCTCCGTGCAAACGCTCATGGATACTTGTTCCTGTGGCAACATTACCCATACAGCCCTATCGCATGCGTGGCATCTCTTTCATTGGTTAACCACCCATGCCTGCTGGGAGTTGTTGAACAAAATTATAACTCAAGATTTACCTGTGAATGACGCCAGTGAGATTTCTACAAGCGACGTGTAAACATCTACAGCACGTGATACCATGGAGAAAGGCAATGCTACGGACAAAGCCATCGGCAAGTTCTTTGTGTGCAAAAAGAAACTAGACAGTTTTACCAAAGAGGAACTCTTGGCGCTCCCCAAGTCGTTCATTTATTATGTGGCCGCCAACGCAGTGAAAGAAATCTGGCAACATGTACCAAAATCATGGACTCAAGACCCTGTGTTGAGTGAATTGCTACCCTGTACGGATTACGATCACCATAAACAAGTGGCCATGGCAAAAATACCGTCTATGCGTCAGTGTGCGACTTGCCAGCTAGTGAAACTGTATCACGGTCATAAAAGTCCATGTAAAGACTTTGTTGAATCATTCCACGGGTGTCATGGCGAGAAAAAGCAACAACAACAACAAACACAAGCATCGTCCACAGAGGAGGAGGAAGACCAAACCTTTTTACCATCGATGGAAAAGGATATGCCAGACCTGTACTGGCAATGGCGTCATTGACAAAGTGATTCAATACTTACCTTTCGAAATCCATCTTCCAGGTTATCGTTTTTGCGGCCCTGGAACTCGTCTCGAAAAACGTTTACAACGTGGTGATGTACCCATTAATCTTTTAGACCAAGCATGCAAGGAACATGACCTTTCTTATCGCCATAGTCATCCTGGTTTAAGACATGTGGCAGATAAATTGTTATTGAAGAATGCTAAACAACGTTTCACATCCAGTGATGCCTCAGTGGGTGAAAGGATGGCAGCCCTGATTGTCATGTGTGCTATGAAAGGAAAGTTGATGATGCATGGCCATAAACATTGAGGAATTGAGGAGTGAGGAATTGGGATTTGTTTGTATTCTATATTTCTTTTATCAATTCACTATGACTATGAAATAAAAACAAAGGTTTACCAGAGCACGATGTTGTGTTATTTTTAATTTTAAGAGATCGTGATGTTGATGGCTGATTTTTCATTTTACACATTTCACACATGATGAATTCACACACTGTCATTTGCCAATTTGCAATTTACAGTTTTTGAAAACGTTCGTTTCAAGTTTAACGTTTTTGATGATATGGATTTTTCCAGTTTGTTGATGACACTTTTTAAACAATGTCTGTTTGAAGTTTTTGAATTTTCATATTTTACACATGGCCATTTCCAGTTTTTAAAAATGTCCGTTTTAAGTTTTGCGTTTTTGGTGATATGGAAACATGTATTTTCCATTTTGCTGTTTTCACATTTTACCATTTGGTGTATGTCGAAAGTTGAGATTTGACAATGATGTTGATGCAAGTGATTGACCATGGCGATACTGCAATGTGTTAATGCGTGTTTGGAGAAACGTCGAGGTCTACGACTACTGCAGGTAAGACTGTTTTTACAAAAATAATGTCTTTTGACTGCCACATTTCAATGAAAAAAAAACTATTGAAAACAAAATGAGTATATAAGTGACCATTTACCCCCTCCACACCCACCCTACCTCACTGTGTTTGCTCTGGTCAACCATACACACCAGCTTTCTCTCTCCACTCATACATTCACACCTGCCTTTGGGAACAAACACAACCACTTTATTTATTCCCAAAAGCACATTCTCGACATGCACACTCATCCCAAAAGAACTTTTTAGTTTATCATTTACATTACGAAAATTAATTAAATACAAGTTATTAAAGCTACTAAAAATCTTATTTATTTCATATTTACAAAAAAAACTCAACTTTGTACAGCGTTAAAATAATCACACTATTCACCAATCAAAAAAATTTAAAAAAATAAGATTGCATAGAACTTTTTTAAAGAGCAAAAGGTCCAAGTGGGTTGCCACTATTTACAAAATCTACTATTTACAATGACAGAAACCAATATTTACAAAATACTAAATCTACAAGTTACAAAAAAGCTATGTCCCATAAACGATTAAACAATGAAATCACACCTCCTCCTCCTTGCGATCATAACCCCATGGTAGGCTAATGAGCAGGTCATCAGCCCACACACGCTTGTTATCCATGGAGGCGAGGGTGCGTTTTCTCTGTTCCACAAGATACAAATGATGGTTGCTGGATTGTATCCTGCACTGTGTATGAGACATAGCTTTGCCAGTGCGTAAAACCGCTAGATAGTCATCAACACGTAGCGATTTTACCACTGCTCTACCTACTCCTTTTGCTCTTTTGGCTTCCTTAAAGTCGAGTGTGCGGTAAGCATACATTTTTGAAGCCAAACCTACGAATTCCGTCATAATGGAATCACCGCATTCATCTTTTAAAACGCCCATTTTCTTTTTGTTTTTATGGGCAGCTGAAACACGTTGTCAGCGCTATAGCAAGAGGTGTCGAACCAGTCACTATGTTGCCTCATGACGTCATAGGGTTTGCAGTGGCGAATGTGGTAAATGAATGAGTCCGTGTCCATATACAAAAGGGAGACGTCCTCAAAATGGCGTTTCGCAAACTCGTAGTGGAATCGATACATGACCGATTTAGAAAAGTCTAAAATGACTTGACCCAAGTAAATGGGTTTATCCATGGTCACGCTGGTCTTACTCATTTCAATAGTAGCCAAATCCTCATCGATAATTTTGATTGATTTGAAATTTGGCTTGGCAATGTACCGCCGGGCACCCCACTGCCCCTCCCAGACATTCACCAATTTAATGTCACGGTATTTGCGGACATTCTCCATAGACTTGCCATAAATGCAGTTGTTCATTAATTTAAAAAAATTAATTTCAAACTGCTGTGTTGCCATTTGTCGGTGCTCTGTGTTGAGTCGCATGTATGGCTCAAGCCATGCTTTTTGAGCAAAAGAAATACCCCTGTGGACTTTTTTCAACACCAAGCCTTGGGCGAGGCATTGCACCAACATTTGGATATGTAGCACATACCGATTTTTGTTGTAAAGTGTGCCCATGAGTTTTTCAGTTTTCACTTTACTGTCAGGGGGAACCATTTGCTCAAGGCAGAATGGTAAATCGGCATGTTCATCATACAAGGATGATGGATATTCAATATCCACTACTAGCACATATCCACGGCCTGTTTCTTAGCTAGCCATGTTCACATCAAATTCTGACACTTGTTTGTCTGTCAGCCAAGCAAACTTCCAATAGGGCAAAGGCTGACTCATGGCGTAACCGTACAAATTATTCACGTCATAGTACATTAAGTACGATTCTTGTTTTTCCGGTGAATAATCAGGCATGTAGACATTGTTCGCATTGGCATGGCGCTGGTTAAGTGACACAAAGCCGCCACGAATGCCCTTTTCAAAATATAGAACCATGTCTACGTCAGTGAGTAAATCCAATTCCACTTGAGTGTATTTTAAAGCGGCATCAAACGAGAGCCCAGGACTCGTATAATAGTGAGCCGGGTCAAGACCGTAAATGTGTTGACACAAGTTACGGAATTTTTCAAACACATCAGTGAGCAGCAATACATCCAGTTTTAGGTAATGCATAGCATACTCACTTAGCGTGTTCATGCCAAACACTCGCCAAACTTGACATGCATGTGCATAGTCTTCATCGGAAACGGTACTGCGTGTTAGTTTCGAGTAAAATTTCTCTTGTGGTGGGAGTG
Organism: Meconema thalassinum; assembly: GCA_946902985.2. Taxonomy (NCBI): domain Eukaryota; kingdom Metazoa; phylum Arthropoda; class Insecta; order Orthoptera; family Tettigoniidae; genus Meconema; species Meconema thalassinum. Next base: position 184,724,080 of record OX336394.1, read on the forward strand.
TTCTTTGCTTTAACACGTCCCAGCTGTTGCAGAAATCATACGGGAATATACCTTTCCGAATGCACAATTGAAATTGCTCAGGATCATTAAAATGTATTCTAGTATTTTTTAATTCCTCCTCATTCAAGCCATTCACAAGGCTGTCTAGCGAGGATGCCATAAACTTAAAGGAATCCAAAAATCGAATGCTTAAGTTGCTCAACCTCCATGTCAGGGCTGTAAAACGCTCATGTTTTTGGGGGATAATGGTAAACGAGCCCTTGTTGACATGGCCCAATTCACGAATCAAAAACTGAATGTCATAATTCGCCAGATTGTGGAAAAAGACACTGATGAAACGTGGAGCTGGAAAGTTCAAGTTGCATTTACTATGCGCAGCTCCACGAAACTCCCCCGTAAAGTGCGAGTGATCACGAACGGTGTCTTCAGCACTGATCAGTGGCTTTTCGCAGATATGGCATGTCATGGCATGCTCATACTGCTGCTGTTGTTCTGGAGATAGGCTCATGGGTACTGGGTGGTCCAGTAATTCCTATACATGGTCAGCCAACTTGACAAGTTCATCCAAGAACCATTTGGCACAATCTGGCCCCTCACGATATTTGTAAACGGATTGTGTGGGGTCATGGGCACACACCACATTAAATCCTATGGCAAAAAGTTCATGTTTTTGAATGGGTGTGGTTGAGCTGATGGTGGGATCTGGTTCACATCCCGCCATGGGTGTGGTGAGAGCTTCGAAATCTGCGTATACCACATAGGGAACAGTGTCACGCTTGTGAATGTCCTTAAACTTTAACACAGCCTTGTCCCCTTGTGGCAATATCAGTCACACCGCTTCCTGAGAAACTCAATCTACCCTATGACGTTCTAAGAGCATGGGGGTTGTAAAATATTGCAAGCAACGATCACAAATATGTTTTTTACCATGTGCTTTGGACGCTTGACTGCTTAGCAACCTACTCAGGCTTTTAATAAGGCAATAGTGATTCACCTCTCCTACAGATAAATATAAAAGATGAATGTGATGTCGTTTCGGTTCTTTTGTGGCATAAAGAGGACCCACAATCACATTACCATTAAGGCCATACACCATGAACGAAAAGTCCTGGTTGTCTTGTTCAAACCTATGGATCTCGGTTAAGTCCATAGGGAACGATACTCGAGTTAGATTTAAAGTTTGTTTCAATTCAACAAACTTGGCCTTGTACATTCCGGGTCGACAACCATTATGTTGTGCTGGCCGCAAATACGCAGCCACAGACCACAGAAAGCAATCATTGTCACGATTCTTTATATTGACCACAGCATTTTTCGAAGCTATTGCTGGTGGTGTTTTAATATAGCTAGACCCAGCATTCAACGGGTTGAATTGACAAATGTTGATTTGCAAATAATGAATTTTGTCTAAGGCTAGACCACTCGGTCCTTGTTGCACTTTATCAAATTTTGATAGCAAGGCATTCACCACGTGGGTTTCATACCACTGTTGCAAATTATGGGCTATGAATAGCTCTTGCATTTTACTGCAAATATAAAATGTCTCTTTATGCTCTACGTCCTTCTTTTTATATATGAAATCGCACACCAGTTCTGTATTCACCTTTAAAGCCGTATGCAACCTTTGCGCTGTACAAATTTCAATTTTAAAAATTTCAAAACAAGATTGTAAAAATTCTTTGGGAATCAAACTTTTTCTAACATTGACCACGCGGCCAGAGCACACACGCGATTTGAAACAAGACTCAAGGGGCTCCCAAGTTAACGTATCGGCAGCAGTAAAAGACATTATTTTGAAAGAACACTCTCACCTGAGTTTTCAGCTGTAGACTGCTTGACAATGGTTCCACTCTAAAGCCACTTGGTTTTCAACTGTATTTGCTGTAGCAGTGAACCCTTTTTTTTCAAATATCTAAAAAGAAATAAAATAAACCACCATAAGTATATCCATTCCATATAGTTTATGCATTTCATAAACAAAACAAAATCAAACAGGTTATATTATATAAAAAACAAATCTCACCTTGACGTGTAATGCTTTGCTATATTCCCGTCTCGTGGGATAGTGTGGAAATGGTTTCCTCTTCTATCTGTCTGCCTTTTTCTTTCTTTAATATATTCCCCACAGACACACGACAGGTAGGCTATAACTCCCGGGATAAGGAGTTCCCCTCTCTCCTGCCAACGGCTTATGTAAGGCGGATGAGCAGATTGAGGTTAGGGCACTCTCTTGCCCTTGAGATGGGAAACTATCTCTTAAGGCGGATGAACCAATAATGGTCAACGGCATAGAAGACCTCAACGGTGGACCAAGCGCATGAGCAACTAGTATTGCCCGAACGGTTGGGAAGGCGGATGAAGGCTGCAACAGTCCAGGACCACCAGTCGTCATAGCTTCTATGCCACTGGATAAAGGCCCTGTATCTGTCAAGTACTGTGTGTTTGTTGATGTGCAACAACATGCCCACGTTAAAAGATGTCACGCACAGGCGTCTTCTAAACAACGAAGGAAGGATACAAAATCTATTCGCCAATTAATCACAAGTCCTGCGGCGATCGGGGAGTTGTGACGGGAGCAGGATTGTGTTGTCTGGGAGCTCCTAGTGATGAACCGGCACGTAGGCGACGAATGTGTGATCTTCGCTTTGCTTGAGGATGGGCTGTAGAGCAATTCGTATGCTGCATTCGTGACTAAGCAGGCCTGTTTAGGATCCACTCTGCTTACCCTGAATGGGGAGGGGGCTAAAAAAGGTGCCCTAAAATAGTCAGCCTAATATCACCCGACTGGATAACCGCGTTCAGAGGGTACACCACAAGCGGTCGAACCACAATGAAAATTAATTTTGCTACATGGAATGTCCGTACTTTGATGGACAATGACACACATAATCGACCACAAAGGCGAACGGCAATTGTTGCCCGTGAGCTGAAAAGATTCAACATTCATATTGCCGCACTCAGCGAAACAAGGTTAGTCAATGAAGGACAACTGAAGGAACATGGAGGTGGCTACACTTTCTTCTGGAAAGGGAAAGACACTGAAGATCAACGTATTCATGGAGTTGGCTTTGCCATTAAGAACGAGCTTGTCAACCTTCTCGATGAACTTCCACATGGTATAAATGAAAGGCTTATGACACTACGACTAAAGTTAAAAAACAGCCGACGAGCGACTGTAATTAGTGCATATGCTCCAACTCTCACCTCTGATGATGAACAGAAGGAAGTATTTTACTCTCAACTTGATGTGATCTTGAAGGATATACCGCAATCTGATAAAATCATCCTCCTAGGAGACTTCAATGCTCGCGTTGGAAGAGACGCAGCATTATGGGCTGATGTTATTGGAAAAGATGGTGTTGGGAAATGCAATTCTAATGGGACACTCCTTCTATCCAAGTGTTCTGAACATAGCCTCGTAATCACAAACACACTATTCCGACAGAAGGACAAATTTAAGACTTCATGGCAGCATCCTAGATCAAAACACTGGCACCTACTTGATTACGTGATTGTGCGAGCAAGAGACAAGCGTGACGTACTACTCACAAGGGCTCTGACAAGTGCTGATGACTGCTGGACGGATCATCGATTAATAAGATCTGTAATGACTCTACAAATTCTCCAAAAGCACAGAAAACAGAGAAAGCACATCAGGCGCAGGGTGAACACCGAACGTTTACAAAACGTTACTGCTAAAAGGAAATTTCATGAACTTCTGAATGAAAAGTTACCAGATAATTACCCTGAAAAGGTTGAGGAACATTGGCAAACAGTCAAGTCTGCTATACTCTCAGCGTGTGAAGAATCGATTGGTTTCGTCAAGATGAGGCATGCTGACTGGTTTGATGAGAATGATGCAGAAATCCAGAATCTTATTGATAAGAAGAGGAAAGCATTCCATGCATGGCAAGCCAATCCAACTTCTATCTCCAAACAGCAACTGTATAAAGATGCAAAGGCTGAAGTGCAAAGGAAAACTCGGGTCTTGAAAAATCAATGGTGGATCTCCAAATCCCGTGAAATGCAGCATCTAGCCGAAACGAATAATACTCATGCTTTCTTCAAAGCAACAAGAACTATATATGGGCCACATTATCATGGTTTGAATCCTCTGCAGTCTAAAGATAGCACGGAACTTCTTAGAGACACAAACTCCATTAATTCCCGTTGGAAAGAACATTTTGAAGAGCTACTCAACAGGGACACACAGGTTGATAATAACATTTTCACCCGACTTCATCAGAGACCTCCTAAATACCATCTTGATGATCCTCCGCCTCTATCAGAAATTGAATCTGCCATCAATCAGCTCAAAAACAATAAAGCATCAGGCATGGATGGGATTCCTGCTGAGCTCTTTAAAGTAGGGAATACTACTCTAGTTCATCACATACACCAACTCATACTTAAAATATGGACTACCATTACCATACCTAAAGACCTAAGGGATGCCTTGATAATAACCATCTTTAAGAAAGGTGATAGGGCACAATGTGGTAATTATCGAGGTATATCGTTGCTTTCTGTTGCTGGTAAAATCCTGGCCAACGTCTTATCCAACCGTTTGAAGCCGTTGGCCGAAGAAATACTGCCTGAAACTCAGTGTGGCTTTCGACCTAATCGAAGCACAACTGATATGATCTTCTGTGCTAGGCAGATGCAGGAGAAATCCCGAGAGCAAGGACGCCCTCTATATATGGCTTTCATAGATATTGTTAAAGCATTTGATTCGGTCAATCGAGAAATGCTATGGAGGATTCTTGCCACACTTGGCTGCCCCCCAAAATTCATTCAAATTCTTCGATTACTACATGATGATATGAATGGCACGGTCCTTAACAGCAATGGCCCTGGAGAGCCATTTAAGATTACAACGGGTGTCAAACAGGGATGTGTGATTGCCCCCACACTCTTCTCAATATATGTTAGTGTTGTACTAAATTTGGTCCAAGAAAAGATTCCAAAGGGTGTTGAAATTATATCCAGGACAGATGGAGGTTTATTCAATCTCAACAGATTACGTGCAAAAACTAAAGTGTCAGCTACATCCGTTCTTGATCTCCAGTATGCTGATGACAATGTCATCTTAGCAAATTCAGATGAAGATCTTCAAACCACCCTGAATGTGTTCAATGAGGCATACAGAAGCATTGGTCTGGATATAAACACCAATAAAACACAGGTTCTTCATCAGCCTACATCACATGACAGGGCTACTGCTCCTGCTATCATGATTGATGGACATAAACTAAAGAATATAGATCATTTTCCCTATTTGGGTAGTCACCTATCAACAAATGCAAACATTGACGCTGAGATTCAACACCGCCTCCAATGTGCCAGTGCAGCCTTTGGTCGTTTGCTCGTTCGCGTGTTTGACAACCACGACATTAGCATTCTAACAAAATTATACGTTTATCAAGCTGTTGTAGTTCCCACTCTGCTTTATGGCTGCGAAACCTGGGTTACTTACAGAAGGCACCTCGTATCTTTAGAAAAATACCATCAACGATGCCTTAGGAGAATTCTTGGTATTAAATGGCAAGACCGGCGCACTAACACAAGTGTTTTAGAGGAAGCTAGCACTATTAGTATAGAGGCTCTCATTATAAAACACCAACTTCGATGGACAGGACATGTAGTTCGCATGCCTGAGTCCCGCCTCCCAAAACAAATCTTATATTGCCAGCTGAAAGTCGGTCAGAGAAAGCAGGGTGGGCAACAAAAACGCTACAAAGATGTTCTGAAGACCAACTTGAAGAAATGTCAAATTGATACAGGTAACTGGGAAGCTGTCGCATCCGACAGATCAGAGTGGCGCCGCAACGTCCATCAAGGCCACTTGTACTTCGAACAAGAGAGAAGAAGGCTTCTGGCTGAAAAAAGAAATGCCAGGAAAGAGCGCATGATTCGCAGAATGATCAACCCCCAAGATCCATTGGCTGCTCAAGACCTTGTGTGCCAATATTGTGGAAGAGTCTGTGGTTCTCGGATCGGACTGTACAGTCACCAAAGAACTCACGCAATATGATTAGGCCTAATGTTGGATTACAGCGAAGATTTACATAAATGTAACTTGGAAGACAATCATACTCGTATCACGAGTGATAGCCTAAATAAATAATAAAATAACACCTTATCTGCAAACAAATAAATAAATAAAATCATTAATTACCTAATTAATAAATAATTGCATGTATTGTGCCCTTTTAGCAAGAAATATGCCAATCACAGTATACCAGCGTAGCTCAATTCGGGATTTTCGGGGCAGCGGTAAGTTCCCCCACTCTGTGACTCACATATTTTGGATTAATTAGAGGATACACTTTCAAAAATAACAACAAAATCAACACCTATGTTAACACATTTAATTAATAAAAATTATGGCGCTACAAACACTTTAACAATTAAATTACTGACCCATAATCATCTACTTGTTCCAAATGAACAAGGAATCACAATATAATAAAACAAATATTTTATTAAAACATATGGTTTCCACATAAACCAACAATTCCTAATTATTTTTACTTCCATAAAGCATCAACTGTAAGTTTCATATAACTTCGAGCTCATTGGCTCAATGCTTTCTGTAATAATGGTGTTATTCTTTATACACCTCAAATACTACTTTTTATATTTTCTTAATCCTCAAAACAAATGTATAATTACATTTAAAACTACATGTTAATTATCTAACTCAATATTTGGGCATTTTCACACGTTTTCAGCTGTTAGCATCTCTCTCTAGTTTCACAAATGCATTAAGGTAATCAGGAAATTACTTGTGTACTCCAGAGTATGAAGATACTTGACACAGTCAAAAAACTATAGTTACTCCCGAAACCTAGTTGCCTTCAATTAACTCGTGGAATCCTACTTCCATACAACATTACAATAGGGATTGTTATTTATTTCTTACGTCTTATAAGACCATTATCACATTAGAAAACTACGATCTGAACAGGCAAGCGGAAATATCAATCTACAAGGACCTCGGTTCAACGCCCGGGTCGTTAACAACTTTAAACACTCCTGGTGTATTCATTACTCCTTACAAGACGGCCTCCAGACACCCCTCCTACTCCGAGGGTCTGGCCGTGAAACTTGAAAGTTATTTATGACTATGCGGGATCCTTCCCGTCTCGCCCGAGCTAGAGCTCTCTTTAAATGCCTTTACAAACACAAACTTTTCATTCTCAGTTCTTTGTGGAGACCTGGCGTTCTACTCTTCGTGTACATACAACAATATTATTGGGCTCATAAACCACATTCGTAATCTTGGCGTTTATTAATTATGAAAGGTCCTCATTGATTGTGGAAGAGTAATTAACGACGAATAATAAAGGGGCTTTCAAAATAAGAGGATTCTGAGTTCGAATCTCTTCACATGCCTCGGGAACCTTTCCCTTATAGAGGACTATACAAAATGCGATTTAAGGTCAGCCAATAGCTAATAGACCTACGCTCAATACCATACATTTGCTCCCTTTCAATAACATACACAATGCCTCGTGATACTACGTCACACTTAGAGGACTTATACCAAATCTCAATTCGCGACAATCAACTACCTCTCATAAGTAATTTACCAAGTACATTAACTTTTACGCGTTCCTAGCGTGACATTTTACTTTAATTGCGCTCCTTTTGCGCTATACATTTTTAAGCCTAGCGTCATCCAAAGAACTTATAATATCATATTAACAATTGATACACATTTCAATTTTTATATTATTCATTTTCTTTGACCATAACTTTCTCTATTTCAAGAACTTGCATTTTAACATCATGTCTATAAGGCTCTAACGCTCTTATGTTCACATCAATTTATTTGATCTTTATTTAATGTTTCCTTACTTGGTTATTATTATTATCTTCATTCTTTACACAAGCTCAAAAGCTATTTCTTTCATATCTCAAATTTACTTTATTTAAATATCTTTCATGATAATTATTAAATTTTCGCTTGCTCTTATGACATTTGACAAACACATTAACATTTTATTCATATATTTCCTCTTCTGGATTTATTCTTTACATAATTATTTATAATTTCTCAAATTTCTATTTTTGTTCAGACCGCGTTCTTGTTTATTCAGTATTTATTTATTAAAACACATCCCTTTTACTCAAAAACTCCGGTGGATTTGTACACAATCATTCCCTGACACCAAAATATAATGAAATTCATTACTCACATGTTTTTAAGGTCGACCCATGACCTTTATTCTTGTGCGGTGTTTCATTTTGGCCCACTTTGGAATTTTACTCCATCTTATAGATATTCATCTTATGTACATACACTTCCTGACACATATTTAATACACTTAACATTGATGACATTTTAACACACTGGTGTATTCCTTTAGAACACACAATAAACACTAAAAAATATTAATTTAACACACAATCTTGATAAATTTACACTTCACAATTCTTGATCACTAGGCCGTATTTCTTAGCCTATCACACGTGACCTTTAATTTCCCGTTTCCAAGGGTGAAATTTATTCAATGTCGGCTTCCTATCCTGCAGAATACGAAAGTCTCGAAACATCTACTTTTCCCTGGAATCCTAATTCTTCGAATCCTATTCTGGATGACCGGCTATTTCTCTAGCTTGAACGGCTTCTCTTGTAGATCTGGTTTATCGATCCTAGCGAAAGTCTGTTCGGATCGAGGTCTCCTTGATAAGCTATCGATGATCTATGGATTTATTTTATAGCAGCTAGTACTTCTCGAGTCTAGTGCTTTAGAATAGTTCGTCTGCTTTCTGGAGATAATGTCTATAGTCTCCGTTGTTCTTTATTTAATCGGTTCTAGCACTCCTACTTTTCTGAAATACGTTACGAACCTTACTCTGTTCTTCCCTTTTTGGGTTCCTTAATTTAGATAACTGTTTATCTTTCTGTTACGGTACTTCCGTACGTTATGATATATTCGTTCGTCTATTTAAAGACCTATCGCCTAAAGTCCAACGTTCGCAGCCTGCTCTGACTATATTTTACGAACCTTTCACCGTAAACTTGTGTACTGTCGGACCTAAATCCTGTAACTAGGATTTTCCTAAATTTTCAACACGGCGATACTTTAAATTTTCTTCTTTACAACTCCTTATGGAGGCAAGCAAGTTGTTAATACTGCGACGCCTATGGCTATCGGATATTAATTCTGCGGTGTAATACAGCGTTTCTCCCCTCAAGGAGTACTGGTAAACTGTCTTCGATGTAACGCAGAGTGACGCTCCACACGGCTGTCTGAATACTGATGCGTAGCAACGCCCCCTCGGGCTGTTTGGATCTGCTTGTACTGATGCGTAGTAACCCCCTCACGGGTTGTCAGAATAACTGCATGATTGGCTTGGTGAGGCCAGGAGTTTTATACCTTTTCGCTACAAAAAGATAAGACTCTAGCCCTTTCCGTGGCCAACTTTTAAAATAATGGTTGCACAATTATAAAAATTATACCTTCCGAAAGCTCGTCTTCTCAATGTCAAATAATCTCATTGCGCATAAGAATTGATCGTGCAATTCGGAGATATTAATTAATTTCTTGTCCTCAATTGTGTGGGTGTTGCTGTTCTTTTGTACTCTCCCCTCTACACCAGCCTTGGTAAATCCCCGATGACGTCTACTTGCGTTTGCAGTTTTCTCCTGTGCAATTATTAAAGGGTTTTTCTTTACTCAAAAAACTCTCATTCGAAATGATTCACCGTACTGTACTTGTTTACTTATTTTTGTACTCGTAAACGGGTTAAATTTAATTATTCCTCTTCTGGCGCATAAGCGGTGTTGTCGTTTTCCAGCAAGCTCAGCTCGATTTCCGAGTCAGGCTTCCTTGTCTACTAGTGGGAATTTTCCACTCGGTTATTAATACTCATGACTAGCTCCCTTCTGAATGTCAAGAGGGGTGATCTCATCTCTCGAACACCTGGTCCTCGTTGGTTGCACAACGTTAGGCTAGCATCCTAGCTTGATCTTTCTCTAAGTTACATTAGAAACTGTACGTTTATTTCATTTCTTCCCCAAATACATGGATTCGACCTCCATGGACCCTATGGCACATGGGTTCAGTATTTATACAAAAATCAATAAATATATAAATAAATAATTATATACCTACCCCACAACAAGGTTAAGTATTTTCCACCAACACCAAAACTGATAAACTAGACCAGGGGTTTCATGCAACGCAGTGTGTTCAAAGGTAGTCACCTAAGTGAGCTTGGAAATGATAACGACATGTCTTTATATATCCTACGTTGCATGTATAATCTTTTTTTTTCCACGCTTTGAACATTCTGTTATCAGGAACGTGGACAGCTAACGTCCCAGGCGAACACCTGTGCCATATCAAATTTCACATGAACTTGCATTTTGTCACGTACGAAGCAAAACAGGATGTCACTTGTTAACAGTTATCGTGCACGTGGACAGATAACGTCCCAGGCGAACACCTGCGGTAGATCAAATTTCACGTCAACTTGCATTTTGTCACGTACGAAGCAAGACAGGATGTAACTGGTTTAGCCTACATGTGGTTTCACACATGTTCACATGCCTTTCGCTCTTCCCTGCCACCACGATGGTTAGATTATTTCACCTTCAAGCGTCATGGTCATTTTTCCATTGCACCTGTTGTCAAGGCAGATCAGTGCCTTCCAATAAGCTCAAATGACATTCACCTCCTGTAAGTTTGTTTTCTCTACTCGCTTCGACCAACATAGAACCAAGTTCTCATCACCGTTTACACGTTAAAGGTAAAATATCAGATAAACGCACGCTCGCTCTGTCATACACCGACCCGCCGAAATAGCGATTATTCTATTAAGCATGGTCCTTGTGGTTAGCGACAGGTTCGTTGAAACACACACCCAGAAGTATCGTCTCTCTCAACCACCACGCTTCATGAACATTATAAACAGGTAAAGAAAAAAAATTCAACATGCATGGCATTAGGCCCTTTGTGAATTATTTTTTGGAAAAAAAATATCTACCACATTTGAAAGGGGGGCGTTAGCCTGAGTCCTAGGACACCTCGTACACGTCTCTAGCGTTATTGGTTCGTGAGATATCGGCAAAAATCACAAAAAACACGTGTTTACCCCAAAATCGAGTTTTCAATTTTTTTAAATATAACGAGTGGTCCATAGCAAAGAGGACGTCAGCCCGAGTCCTTGGACCCCTCGTTCATGCCTCTAGCATTATTGGTTCGTGAGATATCGGCAAAATCACAAAAAACACGTTTTTACCCCAAAATCGAGTTTCCATTTTTTTTTTAATTATAACGAGTGGTCCATAGCAAAGAGGACGTCACCCCGAGTCCTTGGACCTGTCGAACACGCCTCTAGCATGATTGGTTCGCGAGATATTAAAAGCGGATGACCTTTTAGTTTTGGTCTTTTAATTAAATAAAGAGCCTATAGGAATGTAGGGGGCATCACTACGAGTGCTAGGACACCCTGTATGTTCAAATACGACCATTGGTTAGCGAGATATCAGGTTCGGGGCAAATACGAGGAGGGTTAAATAAGTTAGTGGACAGCTCCCGTGTTACCCCACTACTGTCAGGTTTTTATCCTAGAGACTTGACATTTTTTTTTTTTGGGGGGGGGTAGAGGGGGTAGGGATCATTGATTGACGTCAAACAAACTTTTTTGTAAACTTCCTAGTTTCCAAAATATAGGATTTTCAAAATTCGAGTGTTTTCAAAAAACATAAAAAAATAAAAAGTTTTATTAAAAAATAAAGGTCATAAAGACCATTTGTTTGAGCCATGGCACAACGTTCTATCATCTTTGGTTTTCAAACTATTACCTATTTTCGAAAACGAAAATTTTCAAAAAAAAATTCAAAAATATAACGAGTGGTCCACAGCAAAGAGGACGTCAGCCCGAGTCCAATGACACGTCATTTGTCAAAATCAGACCATGCGTTCGAGAGATATTTAACATGGCTGAGGCTTAGTAGTGGGTCGAGGAGGGTTCTGGAGTGAGTTGGAACTCCTATCACCCCCCTACTCACAGAGTATATTCTTTGCTAGGAATATTGAGAATCTCTGTAGCTGCCTGTTGATACTGTATTCCAACTGAACCAATTGCACCAAACTGACACCAGATGCATTAGAAGTTGTCTGGGCTACAATAATAGCCCGCGCGAGCATCGCTCTTTCAGTATTGAGAGTGCAAAGGAAACGTTGTCTCACAGGAGGTGGCCATGGAGATGACTTTCAAATCAATCAGTGTTTAGATGAAAGTAATGATAGGTTGAGTGTTGTGGAAGTAAAATAGGCTGTTGCTTCTTGTGTGGATGAGGGACGGATAAATCAACAAGGAATAGGCCTAGATGGGCCAAGTGCAATACAAATCTTCTCGGCTCATTGTGTCCATTTGCACTGGATGCTTTGGTGATAAATTTGTGTGAGCATGCTTATGTATTTCCTGGGCTATAGATTGTAGCCAAAAGGGCAAAACTGATATTCAAGAATTCGAGAAAAAAAAACAAGATGTTCAGTAAAGAACATATAGCCTACTTTCTCCTAAATGTATGAGTATAGTTATAACTCGTTGTTTTTATCAAAGAGTATAATAGAATCATTTTTTGGTTGAAGACCTCTACCAAACACCACAACCTCGAAAACAACTGCTACCATCATTGAAGAAAGAAAGAAAGAAAGAAAGAAAGAAAGAAAGATAAAAAGTATCTAAAGAATGTTATGGATCTGGAGACATAATCGACCGGACTGGCTGCGTGGCTCAGCGGTAACGTTCTCGCTTGCTGGGCCCTATGTTGCAGGTTCGTATCCTGGCGCAGTCCGCTGGCATTTGAGGGTGTACAAATGCGAGGGAGCCGTGTTAGTAGATTTACTGGCACGTTAAAGATCCCCTTCGGGGAAAAATTCCGGCACCCCGGCGTCTCGAAATGCAACAGTAGTTAAAAGGGACGTAAAACCAATAACATTATTATTATTATTATTATTATTATTATTATTATTATTATTATTATTATTATTATTATTATTATTATTATTATTATTATAGCTTGCCACGGTGGGTGAGTGAATAGCGTGTCGGTCTACTAACCCCAAGATTGCAGGTTCGCTCCTGGCCGTGGTAAGTGATTTTTGAAAGGCGGCAAAAATACGATACGCATGTCATACGATGTTGGCATGTCAAATAATCCATTTGAATTCAGTAGGCCGAGTTCATAATGGCAAAATTAATCTCGGGAGTTTCCGCCAACACATTGTTCCTCATTTCTCTACTAGAAAGCGCTATAGTGTTCAAGGAGATTAGATATCTAACATCTAACCTCCTTGACTTTCATAGTCAAGGAACAGCGAAATTCGACATACAAGCTACCCTCTGGGTGTCAAATAACAAAGCTTGCATCCAGCACCCGAGGCCATACGATATTATATATATATATATATATTATTATTATTATTATTATTATTATTATTATTATTATTATTATTATTATTATTACATAATCGGTCTGACGCCGGGAACATCCAACTTTACACGTCTGGCTGTGCATGGCTTTCACAACCCTAATTGAATTAACAAATCTTTCCATGATCCTACAGAGACGTGTGTATACTAGAGCCGGGCAAAAAGCTCTTGAGTTCCGATCGGTCTCGTTGGACGAGAATAAAAAACGGAAATGCTGGTTCCGGAACTGGTATTACCGATAATGTGGGCTCGATAACGATAATTATCGACATTATCGCTCGTTCTCGCTTGGGCAATATGGCGCTGCCTGAAGGCACTGAGGCTTGATGTGTAAGGATTCAATGGAAATTGTTCATTCCGTTGACTGGAGTCTGCGAATTGGAAGAATCCACTCAACTTCAACGATATCATATTAACAGACTACCTAAGGTACATTGAGCATATCATCCTAATAACATATGGAAGAAGATTTTGATCGTCAGTCGGTATTTTTTGTTCATTAAATTTCAGCAAAGTCGCCTCCGTAGCGTAGCGGTCAGCATGGTTAGCTGCCGCCCCGGAGGTCCTGGGTTCGATTCCCGGCTCTGCCACGAAATTTGAAAAGTGGTACGAGGACTGGAACGGGGTCTACTCAGCCTCGGGTGGCCCAAAAGAGTAGAGGGGGTTCGATTCCCCCTCAGCCATCCTCGAAGTGGTTTTCCGTGGTTTCCCACTTCGTCTTCGGGCAAATGCCGGGATGGTACCTTCTTCAAGGCCACGGCCGCCTCCTTCCCTCTTCCTTGCCTATCCATCCTCACCATCCCTTACCTTCCCTCATGAGGCCCCTGTTCACTTTGCAGGTGAGGCCGCCTGGGCGAGATGCCAATCCCACCTCACCAGTTGTATCCCTTCCGATTCGATGTTCCCAGCTCTAGGACACTGCCCGTAGAGGCGGTAGTGGTGAGTTCTCTCGCTGAGTCCGTGGGTTCCACCAACAACCTGGAGGGTAAACGACTAAAAAAAAAAAATCAGCAAAACAAAATGCTATTTGACGTGTAGGCTACATATTAAGATTTTTCGTGTAGTGCCACATTCAAGCACTACCGTGTGTAACGTTCTCGTAATAAAACCTGAAAATTCATGCACTCGCTATATTACTGTGATGCAACTGTGTTCTGTCGTATTATTTTTGTAGTTATATACTGGTAAAGTGGTCGACATAAACAATAAAACGTAACGAAACAAAAATTAAAATCACTTCCCTTACCGAGGATCGAACCCCCGGACCTTTCATTCACGAGTCCAGCGCGTAACCAATTCACCCATTTAGACTCTTATACAACGAGGGAAAATGTTACAAACATGAAAACTTTTGCGTTGGATACCTGACACTCTTTATCTCAAATGCTCCTACTAGTTTGAATAATATTCTCTAGTCGTCGGGCATACGAAAAAATAAAGTTCACCTTCAAGAATAAGATTGATTTTATATTTCGTCATAATGGCTTTTTCATATGCTTAGGCTAAGCCACCGCCATTACAGTCACGTCCCTACGCACGTGCTCACACGTTGCATCATGGGTAGAGAGAGCAACAATATTACCTTGTGATCGAACGAGACTTTGGAGTATCGGACGAAGTGACATTCCCGCGGTAATGAGTTGTTCACAGTGCAACTCCCGTCACACTATTCTCACTCAAACTGTCATATCATTGGCATTTATGGACAAATCAGTGAGGTGTTTGCACTGACATGATTAATATACCGCATGCCACAAACTGGTATTGTTTTCAAGCACAATATCAGAGTTTTTAGTAGATGAAATTAGTTGAAACTTTTCAGCGTAATATTTTCCAAGTGTATTTTCACCATCGCAGCCAATTTTTTCACTATAGTTGCCTCTAATTACAACCAGTTACAAGGAGGAGAAGAAGGTTGAAAGTATTCTTTAAAGCAAATTCCTAGTCAGTAGGGCTAAAAATTCATGAGTCATACACGTGAGATTTTCTTGTAGCCCTTCTCTGCTACGCCAATTATTTGAGTTTTATTTTACTTTAGGGGCTACAACATCGTGATCATTTTTGTGTTCTTGTGTGTGTCAACTTTGTCTAATAACCTGTGTTATTATGGTGTCTGTATTAGTGTGTGTATATTTGTAACTGAGGGTAGGAGTGGTAAGGAGGTGGCAGATGCGAGCTCAATTCAATGTGATCTTCCTGGGGTGGATCACTTCATACTGCTTTAAATTTGTCAAATGTAAGAACGAGGAATGGTTTACATTCCGGAGTTATTACAGAAGGCTTTGACTTTACACTTGCAGCTGCTTGAGTGACACGTGCAGCGGCGTGAGTGAGCTTGTTTTTCCTTTAAATAGATACTGTCGATAACGCCGAGAAAAAAGGAGTTCCGGTATTATCGAGACTCCCACTCAGTACCGGTATTATCGAGACTTAAGATTCTCGTTCAGCGGAGAGACCTGGCCTTGAGTGCGCTTGGCGGGGGGCGATACTAGCCATGCGGAAACTTACGATCCCGATCGTAACTAGAGCAAATTTGCCCGGCTCTACCAACAATGTGGAAATTTTCGATTGCTATTTGGCTGCAATAAAAGTATTAATTAATATCCTGAACTAGCACCAACGGCTAGAGTTCAGATACTATCTGAAATCGTTTTGTTCTTTACTTCAATTAACATTTTCACATAACGCACAATAGGCTGTTAAAAACCCTTTAAAATAAAAAGTAAAAATGTATCGCAGTATCATCTTGTCATTCTTCAAAGTCGATGCGCATAGAATGCCGATGGTATACTAATAAATGGAGTCCCATGTAGACCAATCGTGACATCTAATGGAGAAGTATCGAACAACATAATCCTAACAGGGGGAGTGCATTCTAGAGGCCATAAAGATAATTTTTTTAATAAAATCTGTAAGTTAATCTGTTGGCCGGCGTGCAGTTCGCCATGATAATTCACTTTTTTGTTCCTAGATGTCTCGTGCAAATCTGCTGGCGGATTTTGTTTTAATTATATATTTTCCATCGTACTAAGCACAATATAACGATTAATTTTAAAACGTCTGAGTCATTACAAAACAATAAATATAAAGAAATTCAAGCAAAAAACCTAACTCTGCTAGGGTTTGAACCATAGCCATAAGATTGATAGGCTAACGCTTTACCACGGAGTCAAACGTGCGAACGGACGTTAACCGATATCAAATGAGTTACATAGAACGTGTTAGCAATTATTAATGATTTACACTAAACGATTTCATCAGTGGAGTATATTATTCCTATATGAAGCATTTCATACAAATTTTATTTATTTATTTACTTATTTATTTTGTATCAATTCGTTATATTGCATGCAATACACAAATTAGTGAAATATAAGTCAGGCACATGATATCCGCTGCCATCTTGCCTTGTACTGAGTCGGCTCAGTTTTTTAATATCACTTCTGCACTATAGTATTACAAAATAAACTTTTAATTTCGAACGTGCCTCTTCCTTTAGAACAGTTAAAACGATTCTCGGCTCGATAATCGCACGGTCGCCATCCTGAAATGGTAAGGCGGATGACCTTGTAGTTAGGTCACAAGACGCGTCCTATATGAAGGTATGCTGTTACCAAATTTGGTAGAGATCGAATGATTTGGTTAGTCGTTATTTGATTTTACGTTTTGAACGTTTGAGTGGCCGCCATTCAGTTTTGGTAAAGATGGCGGCGATATAAAACATGACACTGAGGTGCCCTTTGCTAGTTCTACCTATGTACCAAATTTCGTTCAATTCGGTTTCACTATGTTTGAATTGATAGGGGGGACAAACATTCAGAGTACACACACTCACACACACAGAGACTCTCTCTCACACACACACACATACATACACACACAGACAGACAGACACACAATTTTTCGCCCTGTGTAGATCTCATAAGTCTACTTTCATTTTTTTGCAAAAATCAAAAGTAGGCTAATACCCTTCCTCCAGGCTTAACATGAAATGATACGTATGACCAACAGTAAATATAAAAATAAACGAAACAAGATGTTCACTAAAGAACATGTGGCCTACTTTCTCCTAAATGCATGGGTATTGATATAACTCTTTGTCCTTTTCAAGGAGTATAATTGAATGTTGGTTGTAGTAGCTTGTTGAAATACAACGTGCTATGCGGATATTAAACATGAATATGAGGTGCCCTTTGCTAGTGCTACCTCTGTAAAAAATTTCATTCAATTCGGTTTCACCGTGTTTGAATTGATATGGGGAATGGATTTGCACACATACATGGCCGCTATTTGCAAACTATTGGGCTGAAGACCTTGTAGTCAGTCATAAGATGCTTTCTACAAAAAGGCATGTTGTTGAAAAATCTGGTAGAGATCAAATTATTAGGATGGTCGTAATTTGATTTAAGCTTTTAACATTTGGGTGGCCGTCATTCCGTTTCCGTCAAGATGGCGGCGATATAAACCATGACACTGAGGTTCCCATTGCTAGTGCTACTTCTGTACCAAATTTCGTTTAATTCGGTTTCACCGTGTTGGAATTGATAGGGGAAATCGATTTGCACACATACTTGGGCACCATCTGCAAACTATTGGGCTGATGATCTTGCAGGTTGGTCAGAATATGCTTCCCACATAAAGGTATGTTGTTAAAAAATTAGGTTGGTCGTAATTACATTTTAGCTTTTAATATTTGGGTGGCCGCGATTACGTTTCCGTCAAGATGGCGGTGATATAAAACATGACACTGAAGTGCCCTTTGCTAATGCTACCTCTGTACCAAATTTCGTTCCATTCGGTTTCACCGTGTTCGAATTGATAGGGGGAATCGATTTTCACACAAAGATGGCCGCCATCCGCAAATTATTAGGCTAATGACCTATTAGATTGGTCAAAGAATGCTCCCTCCATGAAGGTATGTTGTTGCAAAATTTGGTAGAGCTCGGATGATTAGGGTAGTCGTAATTTGATTTAAGCTTTGAACATTTGTGTGACCGCCATTACGTTTCCGTCAAGATGGCGGCGATATAAAACATGACCCTGAGGTGCCCTTTGCGAGTACTATCTCTGTACCAAATTTCGTTCCATTCGGTTTAACCGTGTTCGAATTAATAGGGGGAATCGATTTTGACACAAAGATGGCCGCCATCCGCAAACTATTAGGTTGATGACCTAATAGTTTGGTCAAAGCATGCTCCCCCCACAAAGGTATGTTGTTGCAAAATTTGTTAGAGATCGGATGATTAGGTTAGTCGTAATTTGATTTAAGCTTTGAACATTAGTGTGGCCACCATTACGTTTTCGTCAAGATGGCGGCGATATGAAACATGACACTGAGTTGTCCTTTGCTAGTGCTACCTTTGTACCAAATTTCGTTCAATTCGCGTTCACCGTGTTCGAATTGATAGAGGGGGGACAGACATTCAGAGTACACACTCTCTCTCTCTCTCTCACACACACACACACACAGACTCACACACACACATACACACACAGACAGACACACTTTTTTCTCAAGTCTACTTTCATTTTTTGCAAAAATCGAAAGTAGGCTATTAAATGAAAATACTGAATTTGTTCATAATAAGTGATGATTTTCTAAGGAAATTATCTAACCTAGTAGCCTATTTTTGTTCCATTCCAATCCAAATATACACTAATGTAAGTATTTAGGTTTACATAAAAATAATTTAACAGTTCTAGTTCCAATAGTTTTATTTCTGTTAAAGTTTTACCGAAGATGTACGATACAATTGAATTTTCGTCTTAGGTTTGTATTTTCTCTCCGTATGAAAATAAAAGCCTACATAAAATCCTCAGATTTAGCTTAGAATACTTCTATATACTACTATTTGACATATTAAAACTGAACACCAAAAATAACGTGTGCGAGTCCATCAGATCGATTAATTGTTTGGGCTACATATGTAGCCCGTGCGAGTAACGCTTAATCTATTACAAGCGCGAGTGTCGGAGGGTTGATATTATCGAGATAGGGGTGGCGTGGTGTCCTTAAACATCAATATTCTGTCGTTTTAGATGTTTTCCTTCCACAGCGTGTAACAGATACTCGAAGTTAGGTCAATGGTATTGGCTACATAAAAGGGGGCTCATACACGGACAGTGGGAATTTTCGCATACAGTTACGAATGATATCATAGCTTCACCAATATGTAACATAGAGTTATGAAAACTGACATAAGTATAGTAAATACATAGAGCTTTCATCTAATTCAGAGAGAGGAACAGTATATAAAGTTGATGATGATGATGATGATAATTGTTGTTTTAAGGGGCCTAACATCTAGGTTATCGGCCCCAGTATATAAGGTATTTCATGATTTGTTGAAAGAATCATATTCGTGATTTTTTAAACTCCGTGAATCACCAAAAACACGATTTAACAAGAAATACCAGTCTGAATGGAATGAATTTCTTGTATGTAAAGTAAACGCATAAATACCTAGGATGAACCACACGAATATTATATTGTAAATAGTATTTTTTTTAATATGAAATTTGTCTTTCAAAAATGAACCGGTTTTTTGTTTAATTTTCCAAGTATATCTCAATTATTAGCCTATTTTCATTTTATGAAAAAAAAAGGCTTATGAGATCACCTTTTGTCCATGTGTGTGTGTGTGAGAGAGGTATGTGTGTCCCCTTAACAACTTCTAAACGGCTGGAGCGATTACAATGAAACTCGGTAAGATCATAACACTATTCCAGACGATCTCGACCGTTCCCTTCAAATTTTATTGCGTCTCACTAATCCAACATGGCGGCTGTGGGAAATATTTCACCAGCATTCAGTATCTCCGAAACTATTACCGATATCGCCCTAAAATTGTATACGGTGATAAAGGGCACTACTAGAAGTTGACCTATGAGACTTTCAAAAACCTGGTGACTACAAAAGCAACATGGCGGCCAAGCGAATTTGAGACTTTTAAATAGACATTTCTCGCGATTTAACTATCCAAACGTAATGAAACTTGGCACAGCAAATGTTTATACACATTGTAATGCACCGGAGTCAAATATAGTTCAATTGTTTACATAACCTCAAAATGACGGCTGTGCGAAATATTTCACTGACATTCTATATCTCCGAAACCATTTTGATATAACCCTGAACTTTTGTACGTTGGTAAAGGGCACTGATACAAGTTTATCTATGTAACTTTCATAAACCTGCAAAGACAAAACGAACATGGCGGCCAAGCGAATTTGAAATATTTTAATATACTTTTCTCGTGATTTAACTCTCTGAGTGCAGTTAAATGTGGTACAGTAAATGATTTTACATATTGTAATGCACTGGCATCTAATTTAGTTCAATTGTTTACATAACCTCAAGATGGCGGCTGTGCGAAAAATTAAAATTAAGTTTTTATTTCTTGTGACGTAATCACGCGATCGAAGTGAAAGTTTGAATAATGAACCTAGGCAATAATTGTCCTTGAATAGTACATAATTCTATGGCCTATACATATAACAATCCAAAATGGCGAGCATCCAAAATATTTAGACGGTTCTCAATATCTATGAATCTTTTACAGCAATCAAACTGAAATTTTTATGTTCATAGAGGCTATGAACATATGTTCATCTATAGGACTTTCAGTAACCTGATGAGCACAAATCCAACATGGCGGCGACGCAAATTATAAATATTTAAATGGACGTTTCTCGCGAATTAACTATCCGAGGGCAGTGAAATGTTGCACGTTAAATGCTTTTACAAATGTTAATGCACTGTCATCTAATTTATTTCAATTGGTTGCATAATCACAAGATGGCAGCTGTGCGAAATTTTAAAATCTCGTTTTTACTTCTTGTGTTCTAATCATGCGATTGAAGTTTGAATACCACACGTACGCAATTATCTTCATGTAATAGTACAAAAATAAAAATCCAACCTAGCGACCATATGAAATATTTAGACGGTTCTCAATATGTACGAATCTATCACAACCTTCAAACTGAAATTTTGTATGTTGATAGAGGCAATTAACATGTGTAGGAAATATGAAAATAGGCTGTATAGTTCTTCACGGAACTACTTGTTTTAAGATAATTTCATGAATGAGGTTCATCCTTTAGGCATCATAGGTTGGAGCGTATCAGCCGAGTTTTATCCAGTTTCATCACATACAGTAGTTCACGAGATATTGTGTTTCTCCTGCCAAATAGACAATCGTTCGGGAAAACAGCTTTGAATATTAAACACTCCACTGACGTATATGCGCATGGTCTCAAGTAATACCCTATATCTCTGCAAAAACGCTGAATTTAGTTATAAAACTTAACAGATATAATGAGTAATGTATTGTTTTTCATTTAAATGTAAGAAAAAACTTAAATTTTGACAATTGACGGTGTATGAGCCCACTGTGATATGTTGGCAACTTCTCCTGTTTTGTTGTGTTGCGGGAAGATGTACTCTACAGGCAAAATCTACAGATTCACACAGTGGAAGAGTCGCTCGAAGCTTTCGCATTTGGTCTCGATCGTCCTCTTACACATCTGCCGTATAGAATTTTTGCCGACACATCAGGAGTTCAGACTGCGCATCTACCTTTCCGAAGCTCCTGTTATTATAGGCGATTAACTAATGGTGTAGAGGCTACTTTCCTTGGCTGTCACCCCTTACTTAAGCGCAGACTTGATTCCCAGCTCTGCCAAGGAATTTAATTCTGATCTGGGGGTTGAAATGGGGTACACTCAGCCTCGTGACGCAAAATGGAGAATTGGTGCCATGGAATCCCACCTCAACCACTTTAGGAGTGGTTTTCCATACTCTCCTATTTCTACTCGAGGAAACTACTGGTCAGGTTCGTAACGTAAAACCAGGGCCGCCTCCTCCACAAATAAGTATAATAGGAGGTTATCAAATACATCCTACACACATCCAAGTACACGGGGATAAATCGCCACGATGTTGAAAGTACCAAAGTAAATCAAGATCATCTGTTATGGTGGGCAGTCTAATTTACAGCGTTTTATGTTGTTTTTGTTGTTGCTTCATTTTGGGGCTTTAAGATATCGTGGTCAAGTATCCCCATTTACTTAGATGTGTGTTGAATCTGTCTAATAACCTGTGTCAATGTGATGGCTGCACTAGGGTGTGTATTAGTAATTGGGGCTGGAATTTGGGTAGGAGGGAGCCATGGCCTTTATTGAGCTACCATCTTGGCATTTGCCTGGAAAAGAATATGAAAACTACGGAATATTACTTCTATAATGGCCGAAGTGGGAATCGAACCCACAACTTCTCACGAGGCTGAGTGGAACCCTTCCCAGCTCTAGGCGGAGCCAAGAATTCAACACGGACCTCTGCGGTGACAGCCAAGAATACTAGCCACTGCGCCAAGAGTTGGTTCCTCAGTTTAGGGGTTGCAACAACGCGGTCATGTAGTCCCGTGTAGTTTGAGAGTGTGTATAATCTGTCTAATAACCTGTGTCAATGTGATGGCTGTATTAGTGTGTGTTATCTCTGATTCAGGTAAGGATGGCACACGATCAATTTCAAGTAGTTCCTACTTTTGCTATCAAATGCTACCGTCAACGACACCAAGCTGTGAACTTGGCTACTAGATGCCACCGCAACCGACACCTGGCTGGGAACTTTGTAACTTAATAGAGCATTAATCAAATCCAACCTAAAAATTTAGCTTCACACAATTTTAGTTACTGGAGGGTTCTTTTTCATGCCATAAATCTATGACATGGGCCTGCCAGCTTTACTTCCCTCTGAAGGAAGGCGTAGTGAAGGATCTTTAACGCTCCTAAATGTCCAAAGAATTAGGTTGGGTTTGAACCCACGATCTTGGGCTTAGAAGCTCAGAATGCTACCAGCTACGCCACCGAAGCCGCATTGGAATTACCTTAATGTATCTGTTACACTCTGTACGTCCCAAATGTGCGTTCCGTACTCTTGTGGGTACGAGTATAATAAGCTAAAACAACCGATCTATTGGAATTGTGCCACCCACGAATGCTTCGTTTAGTCATACGCCCGTAGCTACGAATATATTGCTTTATGTGGAGAGCCTCTTGTTACAGAAATAATACCCGATGAGCCGTGGGCTCCAATATTCAGCACACGAGCTTTTCAGTTTACATTTTCATTATGTCGAGACAAATTCTGCCCAAATCGAGTTATCCTACCAGTGGTGAAGAAGAGCCATTGTGAGTCAAATCAACGGGATTGGCTGTGCGATATCCCCACGTAATACTATTGTGGCTATGCTGGAAACTGAAGGATACATGGACAAAACGTGCATGAAGCATATCACTCGGGATGTATCCTCGCTCGGTTGAACACATATTGAGAATCTTCTGTCCCGAAGAGCGTATGTTATAGAATATAAACATGTTTTAGCTTGTTATTCAGCTGAAATTCAATATACTCCAACTACAATCTGGAGTAAGGAGGGGATATAACTTGAGCCACACAACCTGGAACTCTATTTGTATGCATGATGTGGTTGTTGATTAATTTAAGGGCTTTTCCACATCGTGGTCATGTAGCCACCGTCTACTTACTTGTGCGTATGAGTAGGAGGGCTGGGTTCATCCCAATCCAGGGGGGCTTTTACACACTCACTCACTGTCATCGCTCGGCGAGTCATTCCTCATTTGAAATAACAATAATACTATCGTATGGCCTCGAATGCCGGGTGCAAGCCCAGAGGGCAGCTTGCATGTCGAATCATGTCGTTCCTTGGAACGCTATGAAAATCAAGCTCCTTGACACTATAGCGCATTCTAGTAGAGAAAGGAGGAACTTTGTGTTGGCGATAAATCTCTAGATTAAGTTTGTCATTATGAATACGGTCTACTGAATCCAAATGGGTTCTGTAACATGCCAACATCGTATGACATGCATGCCATGATTTTTGTCGCCTTTCAAAAATTACTTCCCATGGCCAGGAGCGAACCTGGAAACTTGGTGAGAAATGACTTACCGAATGGAGACTGGAAGGAAGGGACGAAGTAAGAAAGGGACTCCCCCCCCCCCCTCCCTCCCTGGAAGAGATGGAGTCTTTCCGATATACTGTACTGTGTCGTTATGACTATACTAGTGTGCTGTATGTATTTATAATTAGGGCTAGGGTTTGGGTAGGAGGCGGTCGTGGCTTCAATTTAGGTACCATCCCGGCATTTGCATAGCGTCATATCGGGAAACAAAGACAAATTACATTACGTGCAGGATGACCAAGGTAGAAATTGAATCCACCACTAGTCAGTTCTACCTCACAAAGCTGAGTGTCCCCTTTCTAGCCCTCACACAAAAATTACATTTCTTACAGTGCCGGGAACTGAACCCCAAACTCCACGGTGTCAGCTAAAAGCTGGACGGAGGTGAGTGGTACTCCTGGTAGCCTGGATAAAGTATTATACGTTAATATCTTCCATATTTTAAATGACCATAACCTAGCTATTTAGGCATTACGTTTTGTCAAAATAGCTCTTAAAATACAGCAAATAATATGTACTAATGTACAGGTAGGCCTATGTACCATATCGTTGGCATATACCATTTTGGATACATACCACAGCAAAATATATTATTCAAACTCAGCAATTTTCTAGGTTTATGCCGTGTCTTGTGTGGAATTTCACCAAGGACGCCAAGCTGGCTCATCGGCGGGCTCTTGGTGTCCGTCACCGGACTCCCACAGGAGTTGCGAACTGCGCGCTACCTCCCTCTTCTATGGAGCGCACTTGAACCTCTTTACTGCGAGAACTAAAAGCTCAAGCAGCCTTAATCTGCCTACGGAGGCTTCCATAAAGTTGGTATATTGGCTTTCACGGCCAGTGAATTAAAACTCAGCCATTTTTCTAGGTTTATGCATTGTCTTGTGTGGGGTTTCGTCTAGGACACCAAGCTGGTTCATCAGCAGTCTCTTGGTACCATGCCTGGACCCCCACAGGAGTAGCGAACTGCACGCTACCTCCCTTTTTATGAAGCGCACCTGCGCCTCTTTACTGCGAGAGCTAAAAGCTGAAGCTGCCTTAACCTGCCTATGAAGGCTTCCAAAAAGATGGTAGGCCTATATTGGCTTTCGCGGCCAGTGAATTAAAACTCAGCAATTTTTCTAGAGCCCACTGATGAGCCAGCTTGGTGTTCCTAGGTGAAACCTCACACAATACATGGCATAAACCTAGAAATAATTGCTGAGTTTTAATTCAAAGGCCGTGAAAGCCAATATACTATGTTATTTAAGTTCACCAGTGCCATAGTTAGCCACCTATCTGGGAGAATGGGTGCGTGATGGTGCAGTGCGCAATCTATTTGCTACTCACCTGATTAGATTATCGGTTAAGGCATGTGGAATTTTAGAGGTGAAATATCACGTCTGGTGCTTCGGTTTCCACTTCAAGATAAAGAGAGATCGACTGGTTTATGATAATTAAATTAACGGGCACTTTTTCTTTTTTCCTCATCGGAGCGAAGGATTTCTATCATTGAGACATATTTCTCTGTATCCACATACCGATTAGAGCACATGCAATAGTTATTTTGAATCTAATTAAATTAAATGGCTAGTATTAAGACGTTTCTAATCCAAGATAGATTATGGGGAGTGAAATTCTCAAGAAATGTTTTCTCACACAAATACTGAATAATGTTTAGTATTTATGATTTCTTTAAATTGAAAATCAAGCTGCAGTAAGAGTTGACCTTAGGTTAAGTTCTTGGTTTAAAGTTGCTCCAGAAGTGAGGCAAGGCTATAATCTATAATTGTTATAGTTAATTTCTTACAGAGCGTCCATGAAGTCTCTCCGCAGCGGTGAGCTACGTGGATCTCGCCTGGCGAGACGTGTTAAGTTGGCAGCACATTCATTTTTTTAAAATATTATTTATTAATCAATGCACAAACTACAGCTATGCTAGCCCTTCACGCATGTACAAATAACAACAAAATAACGGTTTAAGATGAAATATAAAATAAATTAAACAAATCACCAAACAAAACAAGTCCATATCAAGAGCCGGTAGAATGTCCTTGCTCGTAGCTGTGTCGTCAATGGCCAAGATGACAGTTTTAAATACAGTTTATGTTCTCCTTCACCTGCTTCAGGAACGTCCGCTTGTTTGTTGATATGTCCAACTCGCGTTTACTTGCTATTCTATTGTACAGGGATGATATTCGGTTTTGGAAGGATCTTTGGATTAAGGAATGTTTAGTGTGTGGAATGTGCATGATATCTTTGAGCCTGGTAGAACGGGAGGGGGCTCTTAGTCTGAAGAGTGACAGCAGGTGGTCCGAACGGTAATGGCCATTTAAAATTGAATGTAGGAACGACAGGCCACTCACCTGGCGTGTCGTGCTGAGGGGAGGGATGTTTATGGCCGAAAGTACCTGCTGAGTGGTGAATTGTCTAAACCTTGGCATTCTGTTCCTTACAATGGCAGCAAAGAAGGATTGAATTCTGTTAAATTTTGCTATGTTTGACGGGCAAGAAGTGGTCCAAATGGGAGAGCAGTAGTTTGCAATGGGCTGGATTATTGAGAGGTAATAGAGGCGAAGAGCTGCGGGATTTGATATTTCTGAGAAGCGGTAGAGTATGCCAAGGAATGTCATGGCTTTGGATAAAGAATGTTGTATGTGTTCTTTAAATCTTAGCTGGCTGTCGAATATGACCCCGAGATCTCGCTGATGCGCAACTGCGGTAATGGGCCTGTCTAGTAAGAAATATGTTGTAGGTACTGGTGAAATGCGTAGGGTAATTGTTAAAAAGCTGCATTTATCTGGGTTTTATTTCAAGTTCCATGTGCGGCACCAGTCGGACAGAGCGTTAAGTGAGGACTGAAGTAGTGCGGCGTCGGCTGGTGTCTTAATTTCCTTGAAAATTTTGAAGTCATCTGCGAAGAGTAGGGTATCGGCTGCGTCAGAGAGTTTTGATGGTAGGACATCCATAAATAATGAAAATAAAAGTGGGCCAAGGGCACTGCCTTGTGGGACGCCGGTGAGCATAGGTAGCCAAGGGAATGAAGTGCCTGATATTACGACTCTCTGTTGTCGGTTCTGTAGAAAGCCGGCGAGGAGTGTTAGGAGATTGCCATGTATATTGAACCGTTCAGCGATTTTGTGGAGTAGTAGAGTATGGTCTATTGAGTCAAATGCTTTCGATATATCTACGTAGCAGATATCGAGCTGGGATGTTTCTGCAATGGCATGTGTTGCATAGCTGTGGATAGTGGCCAAGTTAGTGAGGCACGAGCCTCCAGGAAGGAAGCCATGTTGGCTGGTTGAAATATATGGTAAGGTAAAAGACAGGAGACGTTGGTGAATTATTTTTTCAAATATGAAGGATAGTGTGGGTAGTATAGAGACTGGTCGGTAGGATGATACGTTCTTTTTGTCCCCAAATTTCAATATAGGGACAATGTTGGCCTGTTTCCAGGCAGTGGGAAAATAGCCCTTGGCAAAGCACCTGTTGAATAGATTGGAGAGCGGTGTACAGAGAACAGTGGCTGTGTTTTTCAGGAAGATGGGACCAATATTATCGGGACCGGTAGCTTTGTTGGTGCGGAGAGATTGAAGTAGACTGAAGACTTCATTTGGTGTTGTTGTTATTTTCGAAAAAGTGCAATTTGCTGCTGTTTCTACCTATGGAAGGGGTTGATTTTGAGTGGGAGTGGAAAAGATTTCAAAGAAATACCTGTTGAATAGCTTATTGCGGTCTGGTCCCTCCGCTTTGGTTCCCTGGTGTTCTACGCTGACGGGAATCCTTTCGGTTCTCCTCCTTGAGTTGATGACGGACCAGTAGCGCTTGGGAATTTCCCGGACGTTCTCCGTGATGGCTTCTATATGCCCCGTGTAGTCTCTCCTGAGCAGACGTCTTGCGTGTCGGCGAAGGAACTCAAAAGTATTTCGAGTGTGGTGGTTGGGGAAGTCCTTCCAAAGCCGCCAGGCCTTCTTCTTGTTTCCCATGGCCAGCCGAGTTTCATGGGAAATCTGGAACGGGTACTTGCTGTTGATAGGCTGCCGTACCGGCACGAAGTCTTTGATGCTGGCAAGTAGCCAGTCGTACAGCATGCCGATTGTCGACTCCACGTGAGGTGTTTCGAGGAGGGTCCATGGCAAGCATTCCAAGGCGCGGCATATGGCTGGCCAGTCAGCTCGGCGCCAGTTGAAGGTCGGGCGCGAGGGTGGTTCCTTGAGTATTTTTGAGTATGGGGTGGGGGAGGAACAAGGAGGTGTCGAGGGACTGATGGTCAGAGACAAAGATGTTTCTACCAGCAGTGTTTGATTTCAGTTTTAGAGAAAATAATATAAAGTCCAGTACGTTAGATCCCCGCGTTGGGTACATGTTATGCTGCTGTAATCTGAGACCAGTAATACAATTATCTATAAAGAAGGAGTCATCATCATCATCAGGTGTACCTATTGTTGGGGAGGTCCATTTTAATGTGGGAAGATTGAAGTCACCCATTAACACCACTTCGCCTTGCGATAGAGCTGCGAGCACTGAGTCAAGACACTGCTCCAGGCTGTACAGGGGACTGCCCGGTGGTCGGTAGTAGCAACCCACAAATATGTGTCGGCCTGGAAATGGTAGCTTCACCCACACTAATTCTCAGTTCCGCTGGAGGTCTAATCTCCTTTTGCACGGTAAAGCACTGTTCACTGCTAGCAACACCCCTCCCCCCTCTCGTAGCACGATCACTGCGAAATATACTAAAGTTAGCATTGAGAGGCAGTTCACTATTGCTAACCATTTGGGTAAGCCATGTCTCAGTCAGCCCCACCACGTCTATATGACTTAATTCAGGCAGGTGAATGTCACAGTAGGGGAGTTTATTATTGAGGCTGCACAGGTGAATGGACTGGAGCCTGCCTAGCGGGAGTATGGCGTACCCTGACAGACAGAAAGCCGGGTTGTAGTAAGTTCTCTCAGATAACAGCCACACGAGAGTGTCACAGACTTGTTCACTTGCACTTCTGAATTCACAATATTGAATATTGTCTCGTGGACCACAACTTGTCACCATGAGTTTTAAAAATACCGCACAAAGGCAACCAACTGTCGCAGCACTGTACACAGGCGCACTCACTGTTGCCGCCATCTTGCTGTATACGCAAAGTCTCACGGCAGTGGTTGGCATAAGCATGCACTTGTTCCGTGTTGACCTTGCACTGGAGTGATAGGGTGGGGAATACCGTTCATTATTGCCGACAGTGAAAGCCTGTGAGTGACAGTGTTGACGCTGTAAGTGTTGTTCTTGTCAAGTTGTTGTGGAAGCTGATGAGCTAGTGATTTTAGTGGAAGAGATTTCCCATGCTGGTGGAAACTTAACGGAGCATAGGGTGATAGTGGTGAGTACCGTATATAGAATTGTCTTACTTAATTTAATGTAACTGCTTTCCTTGAAACAAGATAACATGAATGTACAACAACCTAACACGTCCCGTAAGACGAGACACGCGCTGCGGAGAGACTTTGCGGACACACTGTAAGTGGACCATTTATGATGGACGTAAACAGGCTGAGTGGGATTCAGGTAGATGAAATATATTGGTTTTGTTGATGACCTGGTTAATGACAGTTTCTGTCAAAAGGAATGGAGGTGTATAGTATGAAAATTTGGAATTCGAAAACGAAATGAACTAAATTGGAGAAGGTAAACAATTCTAATGTCATGTCTTGGGTTCCGCATTTTCTCATGATAATAGTATATTTTATGTAAGACATAACTTATTCGAACATCAAATACTCGAATTTCTAACCTATTCGAATATTTGAAATATTCGCATTAGTGAATTAACCCGACTATTCAGTCAATAATCTAATGCACAAGTCAAGTTATTCAAATGGGTGAACAATTAAAATAAACATAGAAACAAATAGAAAGAGAGAGAGAGGGAGGAAGCTTGTAGTTTAAGGTGATCGCGAGTCACGGGACTTCCTTTTTACGTCGAACTACAGGACACGGCATTTCACTTCGCAAATCTCACATGCATTGACCGGTAATCGAACCCGGTCCACCCGGGTGAGAGGCAAAGAGCTGGAATACTGCACCACCAGACTATCTTCGGAATTAGCAGACGATTGGGTTCGATTCCCCCTATTGGTGGTCCTTTAAATCATTTTCCGTGGCTTTCAATTTTCAACTCCTTATAAATGATAATTGCTGTTTTAAGGGGCCTAACATCTAGGTGATCGACCCATTTTGGTTTGAGTGATAGCGAAGATGAAACAATGTTTTCGATACTATAACTAATAGCTAACTACACACTTACATTCTAGACGAACAAATGGAAAACAAAAAGGAGGAAAATATGTAATTAAAAGACAAGTAGGAAAGAAATGCCTTCAATCCACAATGAATGAGAATTTATGGACTTGGAAGGAAAGGGACAGGAAAGGGGAAACAAGAGAGGGCCCGCACCCAAGTCAACGAGAAAGGGGGAAAGACCGGACCCAGTAAAGGAATCCTTCAGGGTTGCCAATAATTCCCGAACTCACCAGCCGTGAGTCCTTGAAGGTATTGCACTATCCAGGGTGCACCAGACGTGGTGAGACTACACACACCCTGCCTCCTTTAGGGTCTTGATCAGAAGGCAAGGGATATCATGAAAAGGGAACAAGAGGTCTGACCCCTAGAAGAATAAGAGATCAGGAAAGATGAGACACTGGACAATTAACGTGGGAAAGTGAAAGCTTTCCTAGGTCCAAGATACCCTAATATCGTTGGGGTCGGAAGAGGACAAGAGTTGACCCAGGGCTTTCGACAGAAAAGAGGACAGATAAGAGCCCGGCAGAAGTAAGTGGAAGCTATGCTGGACTAAGCTGGGGTCCCGTGGTCGCCAACCACTAGTGGTGAGCCCCTGGGAGACCTTGTAAATGCCAGATCGATATGTTCTAACAGGCAATTGCAGCTGTTTCTAACTTCTCGCCCCTATTTGATTCCTCTTTATTAATTGCATGTCTCATTAACTCCTCTTTTAAGTTTTGTGCCCGGAAGAGTATATGGCTATTAAAAGCATTCTGCCACCATTTAAATGACTTCATCACCATCTCCGCAACAAAGATCTGAAATGTAACATTATGATTTTTTAGCCTACTTTTCACATTTTGCAACAAGATGTTCAGTAAAGAATATATAGCCTACTTTCTCCTAAATGCATGGGTATTGTTATAACTCTTTGTCCTTTTCAAGGAGTATAATTGAATGTTGGTTGTAGTAGCTTGTTGAAATACAACGTGCTATAGGGATATTGTTGCATCCGGGGGATGCACCCCCATTCCCTTCTATCTACGACACATACTTCTATCTCCATACAAACGCCTTCGGAATACATTATCAAAATTCTAAACCTAATACATTGCAACATCCTCCAATAACCCCGGCCACTCCTCACATCCTGTGAAACGTGCAATTCCGCACACTCGGCACTCAAAGGACTATAAAACTAGAGAGGTGAGGTAACTCGAGGTCAGTCCATCAGTCAGTCAGCCAGTCAGTCGTCCTCAGTGTCACTGTGTGCCAAACCGCTGCAGAGCACCGCTCCGACGAACGCCAATGGGTAAGTGTCTAAGCGATCTACACTTCCTCACACAGACATTCACACTCTCATCCCGTAGTGCTTGGATTCTGATAAGCATCTGGTTTAATAACTGTTCTGCAAATTCTAGGAGTACTTCAAGTCTGAAGTACTCATTAAAGTCATACATCTCATAAGTATCTGATCATTTACTTAATTTGCTTAATTGTTATGATCCTACCCTTCATCCCTCGTCCCGGTAGGATCCAGTCTAATACTTAGTTAATTGTTTTGTGACGCCCGCATCCAGCTATTCGCATACGTCAGACTGCTTACATCACTTTTTAGCGCGAGCCATCCGTTGCCTGCGTTAGCAGTATTCCAGACAGCGACCCAGCTGTTCAGAGCCTCCAGCACCAAACCGCCCCTATTCCCGATATCGCATCTCCGAACTACCCGAACAAACAGTACATTCGGGAGTTCTCCTTTTGAATGCTTACACACCCTCGAACCAGTCCATAACCGACACCTCTTTCAGTCGAGCTCCAAGCAACCCCCAACTACTTATATTTCATCCCCCCTCCAGCTATTACATTGTAGAGGGCACCCTCTCAAGTCCCCTACAATTGGTGGACGTGCTAGGTGTCATGACGTTATTTTAGAACAACGCCCTAGGTTTACAAACAACGTAGCTCTGCGGTAAAGATCCCAAAATTAACCTCATACTAGCCAAGCTCACGCCACTCAAAATTGAGAAAAATTTTCAGATTACAGATCAGGTAGTTTTAAGTACTCACCCAAGCCCGCCCCATCAGATATAACATTTCCGAAGCCACCCCTATATAGAAGCAAGCAATTTACCTCCCCAGATCCCCAGTTCCATAGGAAGAATAGCACAGATAGTAATCCATGCTAAGGTATCAGAAGGTCAGTAAAGTCAGACGTGCAATTAGGGACACAGCCCACACCCTCGCCGTTACCACCAAGCCACTACGCCCTAAAATCATAGTTAGGAACGCCGACTTAATATCCGAACACAACGCAGGCAAATTACTTGCCGAGCTTGAGGACGCAGCTCTAGACATCAGGGTCAGGTACTCTAGCGTACTAGCACATATCCCTCCCCTCACACGAGCGCTGGCACAGGACGCTCAACGATCATCCTCAGATAGCTGCTCTAGCGAGGAACTAACCCCCACATTACCCTACAGTATATTACAGCAGATCAGTGACACACAACTAAACTACAACGGTTTACAAGCCCTTTTACAGCAATTAGGCGAAACTGAACAGAGTGCATCGAACGGAGGGCTAATCGCGGACATCCAAGCCATCGCCTTGACACTAGGTGAAAATATCAACAAGACGCTTTCCACGATACAAACTGTCCAAATTGACCATAATTTATCGCTGGGTAACATTCAGGGTATTGAACAATTTAACCCACAGGACGCGCCACAGTCTACCCCTCACCAGCCGGGTACTTCTCGAGCTGAGAACATCTTCCTCACACCGGTTGAAGTTAACAATCAACCCCACACCCACGAACGCTCTAACGCTTCATTGCTTAACGGCGCCCTAGGGAGCCCAATCGATCGCAACCCCCTAAGCAACCCCGAGATATCCAACGGGGTCAATATGGCTATGCCAGCCATGTATCCCATGATACAGCTGCTAATTATTCAGGCGATAAGCAGGATCCCGAGGAATACCTTAAAGCGTTCGATAGAACGGCTAAAATCAACAGCTGGTCAGCTGAGGACAAGAAACGCCTCCTCCCGGCCTATTTTACCAAATCCGCCCTAACATGGTACGAGCTTAATGAAACCATTTTAGCCGACGCCAGTTGGGACCAATTTTCGGCATCCCTTATCAAATCAGGGCGCGCACCCAGGGTCCCACGGAAAACACACATGCGTATATTAATGCCAAATTATTAATGTGTGACAAATACAATAGGGGAATGCCGGACAGACAGAAGGTCCATCTTCTTATGCAGGGATTGAGGCCGTCTCTGGTAGATAAACTCTGCACATTACACAGCGATACTGTGCTAGACCTCCAGGAGAATATCAAATTTATCGAGGAGGGTAACAAAATTACACAGAAAGCGGTGGATCAACATATCCGCACGGATAACAGTGACCTGCATCAACAAATACGCGATTTAACGCAACAGATGCAGGAAATGAAAATAACTGCTATCCACGCTAGCACTAAGGCCCGACCACGTAGGAATGATCCACAAGATAGATGGCGATCGCCACAGGGGGATGACCAGGATCATTATAGAACCACCCAAGCCGGTTGGCGTAATTCACCCTCGGTGAGGCAAGCGAAATACTATTTTCAGTACCGGGAGGATATGCCACGGCGAAACAACTCACCTCCCTTCAGGCAGACACAGCCCCCAGCACAGTATAGGGAAAACACATGCCCACGGTGTGCCCGTTTAGACCGGAGTCCGCACGACCACATATGCATTTTACCAATAATCAGTCAGCACGAGAATCAAAATATCCCGGAGCGCCAGATGGGTTAAAGCAAATCGCAAAAACGACATCAAATTTATAACAAGAAGTTCCGTGAAGAACTATACAGCCTACTTTTCATGCCAATGATTATTCTACAGAATATGAACCTATCTAGAATAATGACGAAATTAAGTTGGTAATATCAAAATATCTAATTAGTTCAAAATATACCTGGTATAATGTAGCCTAATAGAGCACTACAGTTGGCAGCCCTGGTGACTGAATATATTCTTAGTTCCATCTCTTAAGGTACAGAATACAAAATTTGGTTGAAGTCCAATGGACGTTACATGCAGTTAGACATTGGATCTATCAGCACGCGTAAAAGCATGTTGGCAACAATGTCATGCGTGTGCTGGTCAGAAATAATCTGAAATATTATGATATCTTTTTGTGCCAATTTTGGATGAAATACATTGGTTAGTATAGAAGTTACATGTATTTTAAAATTGGACATATCAGCAGGCATAGAATCATGTTGGCAGCACTGTCTTGTATTAATTACTCCAAATTAATCTAGAATGTCAGGTGCTATACGTGTGCAAAGTATAGAGCTCTTGGCTTGCATACTTTCTGATATATTGATATTAGGGTAAAAAAATATAGACAGCATTTATTAACAGTTGGCAGTCCTGATTGCTCTTAACAATACTAATAGTAATATCTGTTATGGTACACATAGCACATATGAAATTTGGTTGAAATCCAACTGATAGTATAGAAGTTACATGTATTTAAAAATTGGTACTATCAGCAGGTTTATAATCATGTTGGTAGAACTGACGTATATAAGTTACTCCAAATTAATCCAAAATGTCAGAATATACGTGTGCATAGTTTAAAGCTGTTGGCTTGCATACTTTCTGATATATAGGTATTTGGATGAAAAAAATAGAGAGAGCAATTATTAACAGTTGGCAGCCCTGGTGGCCTTAAGAATACGCTCAGTCATATCTATTTATGTACAGATATTACATACAAAATTTGGTTGAAATCCAATTGATAGTGTAGAAGTTATATGCATTTAAATATTGGACCTATCAGAAGGCTTAACATTATTTTGGCAACACTGTCATGGTTGGCCTCCTGGAAATTAAACTGAAATAGTCTTATCTACATGTGTGCCAATTTTGGAATAGCTCCCATGCATACCTTGCAAGATATCCAACATGGAGCTCAAATTTCTAGTGCGTTTTTTCAGCAGTTGGTAGCACTGACATCATTTTCAAATATGGACGTGAGATATTCCGGTGCACATCTTTACTCATACTAAATTTGGTTTTGATTGCTGCAGCCGTTTAGGAGTTGATAGGGGGGGACACACACACAGCCAGACAGACAGACAGACAGAAGGACAGACAGACAGACGGACAGACAGACAGACAGACAGACAGACAGACACACATTTTCCCGGATCGATCTCATAAGTCTACTTTTTCCTCATTTTTGCAAAATGTGAAAAGTAGGCTAAAAATGCTTTACTGATTTTTGGCTCAATGCAACAATAAGGATAGAAGGAGATTTAATTGGGTGAAACACATCTGGTAAAATTATCTCAGTTTATTTAAAGTTAAAATCTGACTGCAAGAATGCTCAAAGCAGCATTAACCACGTGTGGCGATCCACACTCTTATATACACACAATATACAGAAATCTTCCAAACACATTTGACAATCTTTTGAAAACACAAGTCCGATTGTTAGTCCTGTGGACTGTGTTCCAAAATTAATAACATTTAATTCCAGTGCAAAATGAATTGTCCAAACTGGAAATAACGTAGATCACTGTTTGACTATTTACATGATATTAACACTCGTAGAATAAATGTTTATAGAATTTCTTAAATTTTCACTTGTTTTCCAGTTTCAAAAAATATCTCGTTGAAAAATATTATTATCATCGTAGCAACACAAATTATTAACACATATTAATAACATCTGAAAAGAATTTGACCATTGAGCAATAGCATCGAAGAACTGTGCGAAGCACAACAACAATTAATTGTTCTTCTGACATTAAACATTCGAGAAGTGACTCGATTATGAACTTACAAGTTCCAAACAAAACATATGATTTCTGAATCATTAACTTGATCAATAAATGGTTGAACCATTCAACTCTTAGATTTTCTACTTGGGAACAATATTATAAAAATATTTATCTTTATGGCCATTCTTAGCAACTTTCACAACTTGCAATTCTTCGACAGAATGCGGAAATTAGAATTGTAGTTTTATAATGAATTCATTTAGTTCATGGCACTAGGATTTGAAAATATCCTTCAAATTATTCGTGGTTAAAGAATTATTTTAAATCGGCAGTGGC
The DNA here is from genome assembly GCA_946902985.2 of Meconema thalassinum. Lineage (NCBI taxonomy): Eukaryota > Metazoa > Arthropoda > Insecta > Orthoptera > Tettigoniidae > Meconema > Meconema thalassinum. Next base: position 184,760,904 of record OX336394.1, read on the forward strand.
CCATTCTACTATCTGTGTAAGAACACAATATTACAATAACAACAACGGCAAAGGTCTTCCTCTGAAGAAGAATAAACTACTATCATGACAAATCCGGGTTCTAGCAAAATCAAAGTCTAAATTGAATTCGTAAACAAGGTTGAAATAAGAACTGATGGTTTCAAAGAAATAACCTTCGGGTTATTCATACGACGAAATGTGTGGCTCCAATACTCCTACTATAAACCTGAGCCATCGAACCTGCTATTTGATTGATGCTCGAAAAAACCTTCATTCCTGCGACTTAACATGCGCACCTGGGAATGGCATTCAACTACTCCACACACATAAATTATCTTCCCAAAATTTATACAATAAATCAAGCCTCTGCTTGTTATCAATACTGGAAGACTAATAAACTTACAAGTTTATTTTATCTTACCATTCAGGAAATTAGAGAAAAATTTAAAGTGGGAGTGAAGGTTCAAGGAGAAATAATTTCAACTCTGAGATTTGCTGATGACATCGTCATCTTGGCTGACAAGCCTGAGGATTTGAATGAGTTTTTGAATGGTATGGACTCTGTCTTACGGAAAGATTTCATGATGAAAATTAATAAATGTAAAACAAAAATACTGGAATGCAGCCGAAATAAATCAGAAACCTCTATGGAGATCAAATTGGCAGGTGAAAAGCTGAAGGAAGTAGGAGACTTCTGTTACTTAGGAAGCAGAATAACCAGTGATGGACGAAGCAAAGAGGATATAAAAAGTAGGTTGGCTCAGGCAAGAAAAGCATTTCTACAAAAAAGGAATCTGCTGACATCGAATATAGATTTAGGTATTAGGAAGTCATTTTTGAAAGCCTTTGTCTGGAGTGTGGCGCTCTATGGAAGTGAAACTTGGACTATTGGTGCAGCAGAAAAGAGGAGAATTGAAGCATTTGAAATGTGGTGTTACAGGAGAATGATGAAGATCAGATGGGTAGATAGGGTTACAAACAAAGAGGTATTAAGACGAGTGGGAGAGGAGAGATGTTTCTGGCGACTGCTAATGAAGAGAAGAGATAGGTTGGTAGGACACATACTAAGACACCCAGGAATAGCAAGCTTAGTTATGGAAGGAAGGGTCGAGGACAAGAACTGTAGGGGTAGACCAAGGTTAGAATATGTTAAACAGATTGCCTCGGATGTAGGGTGTGGTAGCTATGTAGAGATGAAACGATTAGCTCAGGAAAGAGAGGAATGGAGAGCTGCATCAAACCAGTCAAAAGACTGAAGACTCAAACAACAACAACCATTCAGTTCAACCCGTGAATTTACCATACTTATGAAAAGCATTATTTCACTTTCGAAGTGTATTTACGTCATGATTTTATATAAATACAACAATATCCTATTTGATACAAATATCAATTGCTTCCCGTTTCATGCCTCTCCGTGTTATATGAAACATATACTTTGCTCATTGCAAATATCAACTGTTCAACCAGAACTGACATGTTGGTTGAATGCGGGCTTGCGCTAACCACTCTCCTTCGAAAAATCTCCTGTTCAAAACTAGAAATGTTTCAACTACTTCATAGGCTCTTTCTCAATACATATGATTATTAGAAAATATAATATCCAAGAATTATTTAGAAAAATTATGAAAATTATTATTATTATTATTAGTGGATTATTATTATTATTATTATTATTATTATTATTATTATTATTATTTCAAATATGTTTAATTATCATCTCATTATGTGAGAATCCACATGTTCGAACCTTCGAATATGGAAAAAATATCCATTCCTCAACAAAAATAAATTTAACTTTTACAGTTACATCGGCTGATTACCGTGATTTCCCAAAAATATGAAAAATTCAAATAAATGCTCGAAATGCTCGGTCATCGTTCCTAAACTGTTCTGAGTGCTGAAAATGCTCAGAATAACTCTAACAAGTCTTGCGTAAATCATTACAAGCTTTAAATACGACGAAAAAAATGTGTTGGTCATCTGCAGAAAAATAGTTTGTTCCAATTAGCTAGGCATAATATAATTCAAATGTGGCTTACATTTCTTGATGTTCTTGAAGTGTAGTAAACCTGGTCTATACCAGATTTATCCGTAGACATGCCCTAGCGGACAAGCACGTATAATCCTTGTATCGGCCGCCATTGTAGACCCACAAATCGTCTAGTCAGACATAGTGGTAGTATCTTTCGACGTTTGAATAAACTGTGGTTCCATTTTAATATGAGCTTCTAACAAAGCCATGACAGTTTGTTGAAATAGGGTCAGATCTAAGCGATCTCTTCTTAAATGTGTCAGTTGTAACATAACTCACTGTAATCTCATCAGTACAAGAAAAACATTGACAGTCTAGCAATTAACGGCTGTTCTGAAGATCGTTCCCTGGGCATGGTTTATTAAAATCACCATCTGCCATGCGCTAGACAACTTGCAGTTTCCCTTGCGTAGACTAATGAACGCCACCGTTATAGACTAGTCTTCAATGTACTGACGGATCGAAGTGGTCAAATAGTTACAAAATATGAAAACTGACTTCAAAATGGATTTAAACATCCAAGTATTAATTTACTATTGGACTGTGACAAATACTATTTTCTAGACAGAGTCTAGCATATGTCCTTTAGAAATATAAATATTTCCACCAATGTCTGTAGAAATACAATCACCTCAGTGATTCTCCTCACCAGAAACTTACTAAGTTCCAACTCGTTTGCGCAGCACTTCTCGTGACTATCACGATTTGAAAAGAACTTCTGCGTAGATACGGCAACCATGTGCCTTGGCTCAGCGTAGACGCAACTTGCGCTGCAAGTGCTTGTGATGAAGTGAGCTACCCATTCCTGCTCCAGCTGGCTTTTATACAAAAACGGTCAGCGTCACGCGTCATCGCCTGATATCTAGAAATCCTCATATCTCTTGAATCCCTGGTCCGATTTACTTGATATTAATTGCGTTCTCTTTCATTTGGCCGTGCCAGTAATCTGATCCCAGTCTCAAGTCACTAATCAGTAGTTAACTATTTAATCAATAAATAGCCTCCACCTCTGCTATGACTCGCTACGTCACTTACCATCCAACTATCGGTAAAATCCTTCGAAAGGCTTCGAGAAGCAATGTAGCGCGATATTCAAATATCTGAACTTTCAAAAGCTGCTACAGCCTTTCCCTTGATATCTAGGTGTCTGAAACTTGGAATACCCATTCCTAGAGTTTGGCACATCCACCCCACACCTAGCAAAAAATAGAAATTGAAAAATTTTTATTTTTCCTATCTACACATTAAATCATCTGGTTCTTGAATAATAGATCTTCAAATTCGATGCATTATAAGTTCCCACGATGTTACCAGTTCGTGTATTAGCTACTTCATAGCTTCCATTGTTGTTTACTTCCACAATATTCAAAATCTTCAATTTCTCCAGGTTCAATATCAAAAATATCTTGATACTCTTCCAAAATCTTCCCTAACTCTGGGGACTCCCTCTCAGTGTAGACTTCTCTTCCTTCAGCTTCATGAAAAATCAGAGACCATTGAGCATCTCCCTCGATGTCTTCCTCTTCTTTTCCCTCGAAGTTAATCTCTTCGGTATTCTTGAATCTAATCGTCTCTGTCTTCATATCTATCACTGCTTGATATTTCTGAATGAAATCTGCTCCCAATATCATGTCAAAAGCCATGTCCTTCATTACAACAAATACATGTCGGAAATCATGTCCTCCAATCGTAATACATAAGTACAATTGTGTTTTACACAGAGATATTTTATTGGGTATTATTCCTTGGATCTTAATTCCTGATACTGGAATTTCCTCTAAATTCTCCTTGAGCTTCCACAGAACATAAAGCTTCTCACTCACCAGACAAAGCATAGCCCCAGTATCGATCAAAGTATCGACAGGCATACCAAATACTTCGCATGAAATGATTGGCATTCTAATTCTGGTACCCATTTCTTTTCGTTCGTCATTCTGTTGAATTAAGTCATCATCCTCTGCTTGCCATTTAATTATTCTGGAAGTGAAAGTATTCAAAATTCTATCTTCTACTGTGAATTCGAAGTTTTTTTTTTCATTACCATTCCCCCGGGATTGTTGTGTTCCCGATGGACATGGATTATTGGGCCTCTGCTCCAAAAATTGCAAGTTATCTTGGTGTCTTGCTTCCAAATTTTTCCTCGTGTCCTTGTTAAACTCTTCATTGGACTGACGAGTATCTACATTCCCTCTGTTATTGTAGTTTCTACCATAGGATCTTCTTTCCTGGTACCTTCCTTGAGTATCACGTGGTCTTCTCCATCGAGTGTTGTATCGATTACCACCATCCGGTCTCGCATATGGTTTGTAACTGTATCTGTTACTGTATTGGTTCCATCCTCTCTTATTGGAATCTTCCCTCGGCGATTTCTCTTCTCGCTCCTCTCGAATCTCTCGAGGTGTCTGAGAATAACTGTCAGCCATAACAGCATACACAGCGTTATTATTCTTTGCTCCCTTCTGATGGAAGAATTGAGCGTTTGTATGATCCAGCTTCTGTAATACTTCATCAAACTGTTCCATATTGTAGATGTCAGCTGCGATCAAAGTCCTCTGGACGTCTGCTGGAAATTGACGTATCAATGCAGTAATCAACTCGTTATCTGGCATCGGCGGATCTAAATGTTGGAGTTTAGACAGCTGTCCAGAAAAGTATGTAGAGTATCGAGTAGGTTGTGACGTCGAGAATCTCTTCGAATACAACTCTGCTCCAACTTGCTGTTGGGTTTCAGGGGACCAAAACTTCTTCAATAGCCCACGAGAAAACTCCTCAAACGTGGTTAGAGTGGATCTAAATGCTCTGAACCACAAAAGTGCAGGACCTTCCAAGAACTTCCCTATCACTCGGATCTGTCTTTCTTTAGGGATCTTAGAATCTTTCAGGTAATCACCTGCTTCTCTCAAAAATTCCACGGGTGTTACAGAATCTCGCCCTGAAAATTTAGAAGGCTTGTCTTCTATATTCTTTAATACAGTTATGGGGTTGGATTGAAATACTGTCCTAACCTCATCCTGTCTTTCAGTCTCTCTAGCTCCTCCTAGATTTATCTGTATCTGTTCCTTTCCCCTTACATTCGGCATTTTCAAAAGATGATCAGACTGTTTCTCATCCTTTATTTGAGTTTTCATAGCCTCAAGTTCCTTCTGGTTTTCTTCTGCCATCTTCTTGATTGCTTCAGTCTCTTTACAATTGTCTTTAACATCAATGGATATCTGGTTCATAACAGCCTCATGACTTTTCAATGACCCTGTCATATCTGATATGTCCTTCTGAGTTGCTTGGATATCCTTGGCAATTACTTCAATGTGGGATGACAAAGATTCCCTAATCTCCTTGATTCCTTCTTGGTTCTCCAGTTTGAGTGTGTCTTTAATTTCATTGACAACTGTGGTCTTAATTTCAGTTTGCAATTCACTAATCACACCTTCTCTTATTTCTCCCATGACAAGTTCCTTGAATTGTTCCGTTAAACGTTGAACAACTAGAATTCCCATCTCGTTACTCTCCTTCTTCACTCTGACTTCCAGGTTGACCATGTCTTCACCAACTTTCCTAAGACCATGTTCTATCCTATCAGCTAAGCTTTGGGATCGAAGATCGGCATCGCGAAATTTATCGTCCATTAAACTTGCGTTAGTAGCTAATGAAGTTTCGAGCTCATGTGTTTTATCGCATAATTTATTCATTTTACTTTCAAGTGTCATTTTCAAAATTTCAGAATTCTCTTTAAATTTACTTTCCATTGAATTAAATTTACTATTTAAATTTTCCTTTAAGTTATCTTTTAACCTGCTTTCTAACAAGTCGGAATTTTCTTTGAGTTTACCCTCTAAACTTTCTTTTAAGTTACCTTTTAAAGAATCAGAACTTTCTTTAAGTTTATTTTCCAAACCTTCTTTAAGTTTATTTTCTAAAGACTCAGAATTTTCTTTAAGTTTATTTTCTAAAGAATCAGAATTTTCTTTAAGTTTATTTTCTAAAGAATCAGAATTTTCTTTAAGTTTATCATTCAAATTTTCTTTAAGTTTATTCTCTAAAGAATCAGAATTTTCTTTAAGTTTCTTTTCTAAAGCCTCAGTATTTTCTTTCATAATGGCTGCTACACGCAGTCCAGCCTGTTTTGAACTCTCCTCCAAACTCCTCATCATCCTCATCATCTCTTCCATAATTTCAATTATTATTCAAAACTTAGGGGTATACAACAGTGGCAAACACAAGCTTATAACTAGAACAAGAAATATGAATAGCTAATTGGAACACTATAATAAAATGAGATTTGTCCTAATATCGACGTGATGGAAAAACAAAATTCTCTACTTTTACGAATTACATTTACCATAATATCACAAGAAAAATATGCAAGTTCTCAAATATCCTCCACCTGGATTCTAATAATGTGTATCTCCAGTCATCGAACGTTTACTACTGACTTTACTTGACGCCCTAATGGTTAAGCCATTATCAAAAATAATCAAACCCATTCTAATCATTAACCAGTTAAATTTTTAATTTTCCCCACTAATTGGGTTTCCTACTAATTTATTCATCCAAACCAGACATCTCTCAACTCCCAAAATATTTCTATAAAAATTATCTCAATTTCAACTCGGCATGCGATTGACCATGTCTAAATCGGGCCCCACGTTGGGCGCCATTTCTCTCTCTATCTTATTTTATGTGCCCGTTTAGACCGGAGTCCGCACGACCACATATGCATTTTACCAATAATCAGTCAGCACGAGAATCAAAATATCCCGGAGCGCCAGATGGGTTAAAGCAAATCGCAAAAACGACATCAAATTTATAAAAATGCTTTACTGATTTTTGGCTCAATGCAACAATAAGGATAGAAGGAGATTTAATTGGGTGAAACACATCTGGTAAAATTATCTCAGTTTATTTAAAGTTAAAATCTGACTGCAAGAATGCTCAAAGCAGCATTAACCACGTGTGGCGATCCACACTCTTATATACACACAATATACAGAAATCTTCCAAACACATTTGACAATCTTTTGAAAACACAAGTCCGATTGTTAGTCCTGTGGACTGTGTTCCAAAATTAATAACATTTAATTCCAGTGCAAAATGAATTGTCCAAACTGGAAATAACGTAGATCACTGTTTGACTATTTACATGATATTAACACTCGTAGAATAAATGTTTATAGAATTTCTTAAATTTTCACTTGTTTTCCAGTTTCAAAAAATATCTCGTTGAAAAATATTATTATCATCGTAGCAACACAAATTATTAACACATATTAATAACATCTGAAAAGAATTTGACCATTGAGCAATAGCATCGAAGAACTGTGCGAAGCACAACAACAATTAATTGTTCTTCTGACATTAAACATTCGAGAAGTGACTCGATTATGAACTTACAAGTTCCAAACAAAACATATGATTTCTGAATCATTAACTTGATCAATAAATGGTTGAACCATTCAACTCTTAGATTTTCTACTTGGGAACAATATTATAAAAATATTTATCTTTATGGCCATTCTTAGCAACTTTCACAACTTGCAATTCTTCGACAGAATGCGGAAATTAGAATTGTAGTTTTATAATGAATTCATTTAGTTCATGGCACTAGGATTTGAAAATATCCTTCAAATTATTCGTGGTTAAAGAATTATTTTAAATCGGCAGTGGCCCATTCTACTATCTGTGTAAGAACACAATATTACAATAACAACAACGGCAAAGGTCTTCCTCTGAAGAAGAATAAACTACTATCATGACAAATCCGGGTTCTAGCAAAATCAAAGTCTAAATTGAATTCGTAAACAAGGTTGAAATAAGAACTGATGGTTTCAAAGAAATAACCTTCGGGTTATTCATACGACGAAATGTGTGGCTCCAATACTCCTACTATAAACCTGAGCCATCGAACCTGCTATTTGATTGATGCTCGAAAAAACCTTCATTCCTGCGACTTAACATGCGCACCTGGGAATGGCATTCAACTACTCCACACACATAAATTATCTTCCCAAAATTTATACAATAAATCAAGCCTCTGCTTGTTATCAATACTGGAAGACTAATAAACTTACAAGTTTATTTTATCTTACCATTCAGGAAATTAGAGAAAAATTTAAAGTGGGAGTGAAGGTTCAAGGAGAAATAATTTCAACTCTGAGATTTGCTGATGACATCGTCATCTTGGCTGACAAGCCTGAGGATTTGAATGAGTTTTTGAATGGTATGGACTCTGTCTTACGGAAAGATTTCATGATGAAAATTAATAAATGTAAAACAAAAATACTGGAATGCAGCCGAAATAAATCAGAAACCTCTATGGAGATCAAATTGGCAGGTGAAAAGCTGAAGGAAGTAGGAGACTTCTGTTACTTAGGAAGCAGAATAACCAGTGATGGACGAAGCAAAGAGGATATAAAAAGTAGGTTGGCTCAGGCAAGAAAAGCATTTCTACAAAAAAGGAATCTGCTGACATCGAATATAGATTTAGGTATTAGGAAGTCATTTTTGAAAGCCTTTGTCTGGAGTGTGGCGCTCTATGGAAGTGAAACTTGGACTATTGGTGCAGCAGAAAAGAGGAGAATTGAAGCATTTGAAATGTGGTGTTACAGGAGAATGATGAAGATCAGATGGGTAGATAGGGTTACAAACAAAGAGGTATTAAGACGAGTGGGAGAGGAGAGATGTTTCTGGCGACTGCTAATGAAGAGAAGAGATAGGTTGGTAGGACACATACTAAGACACCCAGGAATAGCAAGCTTAGTTATGGAAGGAAGGGTCGAGGACAAGAACTGTAGGGGTAGACCAAGGTTAGAATATGTTAAACAGATTGCCTCGGATGTAGGGTGTGGTAGCTATGTAGAGATGAAACGATTAGCTCAGGAAAGAGAGGAATGGAGAGCTGCATCAAACCAGTCAAAAGACTGAAGACTCAAACAACAACAACCATTCAGTTCAACCCGTGAATTTACCATACTTATGAAAAGCATTATTTCACTTTCGAAGTGTATTTACGTCATGATTTTATATAAATACAACAATATCCTATTTGATACAAATATCAATTGCTTCCCGTTTCATGCCTCTCCGTGTTATATGAAACATATACTTTGCTCATTGCAAATATCAACTGTTCAACCAGAACTGACATGTTGGTTGAATGCGGGCTTGCGCTAACCACTCTCCTTCGAAAAATCTCCTGTTCAAAACTAGAAATGTTTCAACTACTTCATAGGCTCTTTCTCAATACATATGATTATTAGAAAATATAATATCCAAGAATTATTTAGAAAAATTATGAAAATTATTATTATTATTATTAGTGGATTATTATTATTATTATTATTATTATTATTATTATTATTATTATTTCAAATATGTTTAATTATCATCTCATTATGTGAGAATCCACATGTTCGAACCTTCGAATATGGAAAAAATATCCATTCCTCAACAAAAATAAATTTAACTTTTACAGTTACATCGGCTGATTACCGTGATTTCCCAAAAATATGAAAAATTCAAATAAATGCTCGAAATGCTCGGTCATCGTTCCTAAACTGTTCTGAGTGCTGAAAATGCTCAGAATAACTCTAACAAGTCTTGCGTAAATCATTACAAGCTTTAAATACGACGAAAAAAATGTGTTGGTCATCTGCAGAAAAATAGTTTGTTCCAATTAGCTAGGCATAATATAATTCAAATGTGGCTTACATTTCTTGATGTTCTTGAAGTGTAGTAAACCTGGTCTATACCAGATTTATCCGTAGACATGCCCTAGCGGACAAGCACGTATAATCCTTGTATCGGCCGCCATTGTAGACCCACAAATCGTCTAGTCAGACATAGTGGTAGTATCTTTCGACGTTTGAATAAACTGTGGTTCCATTTTAATATGAGCTTCTAACAAAGCCATGACAGTTTGTTGAAATAGGGTCAGATCTAAGCGATCTCTTCTTAAATGTGTCAGTTGTAACATAACTCACTGTAATCTCATCAGTACAAGAAAAACATTGACAGTCTAGCAATTAACGGCTGTTCTGAAGATCGTTCCCTGGGCATGGTTTATTAAAATCACCATCTGCCATGCGCTAGACAACTTGCAGTTTCCCTTGCGTAGACTAATGAACGCCACCGTTATAGACTAGTCTTCAATGTACTGACGGATCGAAGTGGTCAAATAGTTACAAAATATGAAAACTGACTTCAAAATGGATTTAAACATCCAAGTATTAATTTACTATTGGACTGTGACAAATACTATTTTCTAGACAGAGTCTAGCATATGTCCTTTAGAAATATAAATATTTCCACCAATGTCTGTAGAAATACAATCACCTCAGTGATTCTCCTCACCAGAAACTTACTAAGTTCCAACTCGTTTGCGCAGCACTTCTCGTGACTATCACGATTTGAAAAGAACTTCTGCGTAGATACGGCAACCATGTGCCTTGGCTCAGCGTAGACGCAACTTGCGCTGCAAGTGCTTGTGATGAAGTGAGCTACCCATTCCTGCTCCAGCTGGCTTTTATACAAAAACGGTCAGCGTCACGCGTCATCGCCTGATATCTAGAAATCCTCATATCTCTTGAATCCCTGGTCCGATTTACTTGATATTAATTGCGTTCTCTTTCATTTGGCCGTGCCAGTAATCTGATCCCAGTCTCAAGTCACTAATCAGTAGTTAACTATTTAATCAATAAATAGCCTCCACCTCTGCTATGACTCGCTACGTCACTTACCATCCAACTATCGGTAAAATCCTTCGAAAGGCTTCGAGAAGCAATGTAGCGCGATATTCAAATATCTGAACTTTCAAAAGCTGCTACAGCCTTTCCCTTGATATCTAGGTGTCTGAAACTTGGAATACCCATTCCTAGAGTTTGGCACATCCACCCCACACCTAGCAAAAAATAGAAATTGAAAAATTTTTATTTTTCCTATCTACACATTAAATCATCTGGTTCTTGAATAATAGATCTTCAAATTCGATGCATTATAAGTTCCCACGATGTTACCAGTTCGTGTATTAGCTACTTCATAGCTTCCATTGTTGTTTACTTCCACAATATTCAAAATCTTCAATTTCTCCAGGTTCAATATCAAAAATATCTTGATACTCTTCCAAAATCTTCCCTAACTCTGGGGACTCCCTCTCAGTGTAGACTTCTCTTCCTTCAGCTTCATGAAAAATCAGAGACCATTGAGCATCTCCCTCGATGTCTTCCTCTTCTTTTCCCTCGAAGTTAATCTCTTCGGTATTCTTGAATCTAATCGTCTCTGTCTTCATATCTATCACTGCTTGATATTTCTGAATGAAATCTGCTCCCAATATCATGTCAAAAGCCATGTCCTTCATTACAACAAATACATGTCGGAAATCATGTCCTCCAATCGTAATACATAAGTACAATTGTGTTTTACACAGAGATATTTTATTGGGTATTATTCCTTGGATCTTAATTCCTGATACTGGAATTTCCTCTAAATTCTCCTTGAGCTTCCACAGAACATAAAGCTTCTCACTCACCAGACAAAGCATAGCCCCAGTATCGATCAAAGTATCGACAGGCATACCAAATACTTCGCATGAAATGATTGGCATTCTAATTCTGGTACCCATTTCTTTTCGTTCGTCATTCTGTTGAATTAAGTCATCATCCTCTGCTTGCCATTTAATTATTCTGGAAGTGAAAGTATTCAAAATTCTATCTTCTACTGTGAATTCGAAGTTTTTTTTTTCATTACCATTCCCCCGGGATTGTTGTGTTCCCGATGGACATGGATTATTGGGCCTCTGCTCCAAAAATTGCAAGTTATCTTGGTGTCTTGCTTCCAAATTTTTCCTCGTGTCCTTGTTAAACTCTTCATTGGACTGACGAGTATCTACATTCCCTCTGTTATTGTAGTTTCTACCATAGGATCTTCTTTCCTGGTACCTTCCTTGAGTATCACGTGGTCTTCTCCATCGAGTGTTGTATCGATTACCACCATCCGGTCTCGCATATGGTTTGTAACTGTATCTGTTACTGTATTGGTTCCATCCTCTCTTATTGGAATCTTCCCTCGGCGATTTCTCTTCTCGCTCCTCTCGAATCTCTCGAGGTGTCTGAGAATAACTGTCAGCCATAACAGCATACACAGCGTTATTATTCTTTGCTCCCTTCTGATGGAAGAATTGAGCGTTTGTATGATCCAGCTTCTGTAATACTTCATCAAACTGTTCCATATTGTAGATGTCAGCTGCGATCAAAGTCCTCTGGACGTCTGCTGGAAATTGACGTATCAATGCAGTAATCAACTCGTTATCTGGCATCGGCGGATCTAAATGTTGGAGTTTAGACAGCTGTCCAGAAAAGTATGTAGAGTATCGAGTAGGTTGTGACGTCGAGAATCTCTTCGAATACAACTCTGCTCCAACTTGCTGTTGGGTTTCAGGGGACCAAAACTTCTTCAATAGCCCACGAGAAAACTCCTCAAACGTGGTTAGAGTGGATCTAAATGCTCTGAACCACAAAAGTGCAGGACCTTCCAAGAACTTCCCTATCACTCGGATCTGTCTTTCTTTAGGGATCTTAGAATCTTTCAGGTAATCACCTGCTTCTCTCAAAAATTCCACGGGTGTTACAGAATCTCGCCCTGAAAATTTAGAAGGCTTGTCTTCTATATTCTTTAATACAGTTATGGGGTTGGATTGAAATACTGTCCTAACCTCATCCTGTCTTTCAGTCTCTCTAGCTCCTCCTAGATTTATCTGTATCTGTTCCTTTCCCCTTACATTCGGCATTTTCAAAAGATGATCAGACTGTTTCTCATCCTTTATTTGAGTTTTCATAGCCTCAAGTTCCTTCTGGTTTTCTTCTGCCATCTTCTTGATTGCTTCAGTCTCTTTACAATTGTCTTTAACATCAATGGATATCAGGTTCATAACAGCCTCATGACTTTTCAATGACCCTGTCATATCTGATATGTCCTTCTGAGTTGCTTGGATATCCTTGGCAATTACTTCAATGTGGGATGACAAAGATTCCCTAATCTCCTTGATTCCTTCTTGGTTCTCCAGTTTGAGTGTGTCTTTAATTTCATTGACAACTGTGGTCTTAATTTCAGTTTGCAATTCACTAATCACACCTTCTCTTATTTCTCCCATGACAAGTTCCTTGAATTGTTCCGTTAAACGTTGAACAACTAGAATTCCCATCTCGTTACTCTCCTTCTTCACTCTGACTTCCAGGTTGACCATGTCTTCACCAACTTTCCTAAGACCATGTTCTATCCTATCAGCTAAGCTTTGGGATCGAAGATCGGCATCGCGAAATTTATCGTCCATTAAACTTGCGTTAGTAGCTAATGAAGTTTCGAGCTCATGTGTTTTATCGCATAATTTATTCATTTTACTTTCAAGTGTCATTTTCAAAATTTCAGAATTCTCTTTAAATTTACTTTCCATTGAATTAAATTTACTATTTAAATTTTCCTTTAAGTTATCTTTTAACCTGCTTTCTAACAAGTCGGAATTTTCTTTGAGTTTACCCTCTAAACTTTCTTTTAAGTTACCTTTTAAAGAATCAGAACTTTCTTTAAGTTTATTTTCCAAACTTTCTTTAAGTTTATTTTCTAAAGACTCAGAATTTTCTTTAAGTTTATTTTCTAAAGAATCAGAATTTTCTTTAAGTTTATTTTCTAAAGAATCAGAATTTTCTTTAAGTTTATCATTCAAATTTTCTTTAAGTTTATTCTCTAAAGAATCAGAATTTTCTTTAAGTTTCTTTTCTAAAGCCTCAGTATTTTCTTTCATAATGGCTGCTACACGCAGTCCAGCCTGTTTTGAACTCTCCTCCAAACTCCTCATCATCCTCATCATCTCTTCCATAATTTCAATTATTATTCAAAACTTAGGGGTATACAACAGTGGCAAACACAAGCTTATAACTAGAACAAGAAATATGAATAGCTAATTGGAACACTATAATAAAATGAGATTTGTCCTAATATCGACGTGATGGAAAAACAAAATTCTCTACTTTTACGAATTACATTTACCATAATATCACAAGAAAAATATGCAAGTTCTCAAATATCCTCCACCTGGATTCTAATAATGTGTATCTCCAGTCATCGAACGTTTACTACTGACTTTACTTGACGCCCTAATGGTTAAGCCATTATCAAAAATAATCAAACCCATTCTAATCATTAACCAGTTAAATTTTTAATTTTCCCCACTAATTGGGTTTCCTACTAATTTATTCATCCAAACCAGACATCTCTCAACTCCCAAAATATTTCTATAAAAATTATCTCAATTTCAACTCGGCATGCGATTGACCATGTCTAAATCGGGCCCCACGTTGGGCGCCATTTCTCTCTCTATCTTATTTTATGTGCCCGTTTAGACCGGAGTCCGCACGACCACATATGCATTTTACCAATAATCAGTCAGCACGAGAATCAAAATATCCCGGAGCGCCAGATGGGTTAAAGCAAATCGCAAAAACGACATCAAATTTATAAAAATGCTTTACTGATTTTTGGCTCAATGCAACAATAAGGATAGAAGGAGATTTAATTGGGTGAAACACATCTGGTAAAATTATCTCAGTTTATTTAAAGTTAAAATCTGACTGCAAGAATGCTCAAAGCAGCATTAACCACGTGTGGCGATCCACACTCTTATATACACACAATATACAGAAATCTTCCAAACACATTTGACAATCTTTTGAAAACACAAGTCCGATTGTTAGTCCTGTGGACTGTGTTCCAAAATTAATAACATTTAATTCCAGTGCAAAATGAATTGTCCAAACTGGAAATAACGTAGATCACTGTTTGACTATTTACATGATATTAACACTCGTAGAATAAATGTTTATAGAATTTCTTAAATTTTCACTTGTTTTCCAGTTTCAAAAAATATATCGTTGAAAAATATTATTATCATCGTAGCAACACAAATTATTAACACATATTAATAACATCTGAAAAGAATTTGACCATTGAGCAATAGCATCGAAGAACTGTGCGAAGCACAACAACAATTAATTGTTCTTCTGACATTAAACATTCGAGAAGTGACTCGATTATGAACTTACAAGTTCCAAACAAAACATATGATTTCTGAATCATTAACTTGATCAATAAATGGTTGAACCATTCAACTCTTAGATTTTCTACTTGGGAACAATATTATAAAAATATTTATCTTTATGGCCATTCTTAGCAACTTTCACAACTTGCAATTCTTCGACAGAATGCGGAACTTAGAATTGTAGTTTTATAATGAACTAGCTGAAGTACCCGTGCTTCGCTACGCGTCATAAATAAATTAAAATGTGAAAGTGACAGTTAAAACAGGGGATAGGCGAGGTGCTGCGCAGAGGGAGATTAAGGATGGAACATTTTGTCCAACTACACCGTTCGGCGTTGACCGTGTTTTATAGCACAAATTTAGGTTTTACTCGCTAACCGTTGGAGATACCTTTCGGACAGAAAATGTAATTTTAAACCTCGTATATGCCATCAAAAGTTTGCTATTTCTTAGCGTTCACTTTTTATTTGAAATGGAAATATGAAAGTTTGAAACCAAAGGGTGTAGTGACGTCACTAAAATGGTCGCCATAGTGCAAAGTATTGAAATCAAAAGTAGCCTATATGTTAACCAGTTAAATCAGCTACATTCATGTAAAATTCATGTAAGTCGGACCAGTGGTTCTTGCGGGATTGAGTAATACACAGACACACACCATCTCATTTTTAGCCTCGCTTCGCTCGCGTCATAGTCGTGTCATATTGCTATTCAATGACATGCAGGTTTAATTCCGTTAACACCCCTTTAGAACCTGAATATCCAAAAATCCCTCCTTAGTAGACATTTTCGACACACAACAAACATATCCCCTTCTTCTAACTTCAATAGTTTTGATTGGTCGATGAGAGTGAACATCCAAAAATCCTTCCTTAGTGGACGTTTTTATTCCAGAATTTCACCCCTCCCCATATGCCCCTTAAATTGGATTTATGAAAAAAAAAACGGTCGAACATCTACTTATTTTAATTATTTATTCATTTATTAATTTTTAAGGTGATTGGAACTCGGAGAAAATCAAACTCCTCGTCTATGTCGTTTAAGAGATACACGCTCCGTTCGGAATCTTTCAACCCCCACTTTTCATCCCTTTCACCTCATAATATACACCACATCGAAAAACCATTAGACATGTGTCAGCTTATTTTAAATGATTAGTATATATGCCAAGTACCACATCCCCAAATGAAACCACTCATGAGATATTGTTATTCAATGAAATGCACGTTTACCCCCTTAACACCTCATTAGAACCTGAATATCCAAAACTCATTCCTTAGTGGACGTTTTCGACATACCACGAACTTATCCCCAAAATTTCATGTTTCTAACTTCAATAATTTTTGCTGGGCGATGATGAGTGAGTGAGTCAGTCAGGACATTTTCTTTCATTAATATTTGAGAATTTCACCCCTCCTCAAGAACCCCTTACATTGGATTTATGAAAAAAAAAACGGTCGAACACCTATTTACTTATTTAAAGCTGTTTTCCCCCTGAGTTTGATAAGTGAGTAAGTAAGTCAATCAGTTAGGACACCTTCTTTCCTGTTCCCCCCCCCCGAATTTCACTCCTCCCCATGGGCCCCTTAAATTGGATTTATGAAGAAATGGTCGAACACCTATTTTCTTATTTTTAAGCTGCTTTTTCCGCTGAATTTCAAACTTATCGCCTATGTTGAATAAGAGATACAGTACACGCTCCGTTAAGAATCCTTCAACCCCCAATTTTCTCCCCTTTCACCTCATAATATACACCATATCGATAAACCCTTAGACATATGTCTGCTTATTTTAAATGATTAGTTTGTATGCCGAATATCACATCCCCATATGAAACAACTCGTGAGATATTGTTATTCAATGAAATGCAAGTTTAACCCCCTTAACACCCCTTCAGAACATGAATATCCAAAAATCCATCCTTAGTGGACTTTTTCGACAAACAACGAACATATCCCCAAAATTTCAAGTTTCTAACTGCAATAGGTTTGCTGGGGGATGATGAGTGAATATCCAAAAATCCTTCCTTAGTGGACTTCTTTCCCCAGAATTTCATCCCTCTCCATGAGCCCCTTAAATTGGATTATGAAAAAACGATCGAACACCAATCTACTACTTTTTCAATCTGATTTTTCTCCCTGAGATTCTTACTTTTTGCCTCTGTCTTTTAAGAGATACTTGCTCCGTTAAGAATCCTTCAACACTCACTTTTCACACATACACCTCATAATATACACCACATCGAAAAACCCTCAGACATGTGTCTTCTTATTCTCAATGATGTGTTTATATGCCTAGTATCCCATCCCAAAGGAAATCATTCGGGAGATATTGTTATTCAATTAAATGCAAGTCTACCCCCTTAACACCCCTTTAGAACCTGAATATCCAAAATTCCTTCCTTAGTGGACGTTTTCAACATACAACGAACATAGCCCCTTAATGTCATGTTTCTAACTTCAATAATTTTGGCTGGGGGATGATGAGTGAGTAAGTCAGGACATTTTCTTTCAATTATTTTTCAGAATTTCACCCCTCTCATGAACCCCTTATATTGGATTTATGAAAAAAAAAACGGTCGAACACCTATTTACTTATTTTTGAGCTGTTCTTCCCCCCTGAGTTTGATGAGTGAGTGAGTTAGGACACTTTCTTTCCTGTTTTCTCCCCAGAATTTCACCTCTCTCCAAGGGCCCCTTAAATTGGATTTATGAAAAAACGGTCGAACACCTATTTACTTATATTTTAAGCTGTTTTTTCCCGCCGAATTTCAAACTTCTCGCCTATGTCGTTTAAGAGATACACGCTCCGTTAAGAATCCCTCAACCCCCAATTTTCACCCCTTTCACCTCGTAATATACACCTTATCGATAAACCCTTAGACATATGTCTGATTCTTTTAATGATTAGCTTATATACCGAATATCACATCCCCAAAGAAACAACTCATGAGATATCGTTATTCAATGAAATGCACGTTTGCCCCCTTAACACCTCTTTAAAACCCGAATAACAAAAATCATTCATTAGTTGACGTTTTCGATATACAGCGAACATATTCCCAAAATTTCATGTTTCTAACTTTAATAGTTTTCGCTGGGCGTGACGAGTGAGTGAGTCAGACAGGACATTTTCTTTCAATTATTTTTACCAGAATATCACCCCTCCCCATGGGCCCCTTGTCGGCTTCGGTGGCGTAGTCGGTAGCATGCTGAACTGCTGTGCCCAAGATAGCGGGTTCAAACCCGGCCGAAGTCGTCGGATTTTTTAAGAGCGTTAAAAATCCTTCAGTATGCCTTCCTTCGGAGGGGAAGTAAAGCCGGCGGTCCCATGTCATAGATTTATGGCATGTAAAAAATCCTTTCACAGACTAAACTTGTGTAAAGCAAAATTTGTTAGGTTAGATTTCGTCAGAACGCTCTATCAAAGTTCCAACGTTCACCACTAGGTATCATTGATGGCGAAAGTTGGAACTACTTGAAATTGAACGGAACTCGTAGCTCACCCTTTAGGGTGTCCGCTGGAAGCAGCTACAACTCAGGCGAGCCGAACATGTCCTCGGACTCTCCCGGCGCTAAAAGCCATACGATAAATAAATAAATAAATGGGCCCCTTAAATTGGATTGATGAAAAAACGCTTGAACACCTATTAACTTATTTTTAAGCTGTCTTTTTCCCCTGAGTTTGATGATTGAGTGAGTTAGTCAGTCAGTTAGTACACTTTCTCTCCTTTTTCCCCCCAGAATTTCACCCCACCCAATTGGCTCCTTAAATTAATTTATGAGAAAACGGCGGAACACCGACTTACTTATTTTTTAAGCTGATTTTTTTCGCCGAGTTTCAAATTTCTCGCCTATGTCGTTTAGGAGATAGGCCTACACGCTTTGTTAGGAATCCTTCAACCCCCAATTTTCACCCCTTTCACCTCATAATAATACACCACATCGAAAAACCCTTAGACACATGTCTGCTTATTTTTAATGATTAGTTTATATGCCGAGTATCACATCCACAAATGAAACCACTCGTGAGATATTGTTATTCAATAAAATGCAGGTTTAACCCCATTAAGACCCCTTTAGAGCCTGAATATTCAAAAATCCTCCCTTAGTGTATGGTTTTGACATACAACGAACATATCCCGAAAATGACATGTTTCCAACTTCAATATTTTTGGCTGGGCGATGATGAGTGGGTGAGTGAGTCAGGACATTTTCTTTCAATTTTTTTCTTCAGAATTTCACCCCTCCCGATGAACCCCTTAATTTGGTTTATCAAAAAACTGTCGAACACATATGTTATACTTATTTTTAAGCAGTTTTTCCCCCTGAGTTTGAAGAGCGAGTGAGTCAATCGGTTAGGACACTTTCTTTCCTGTTTTTTTTTACACAGAATTTCACCCCTCGCCATAGGCCCCTTAAATTGGATTTATGAAAAAAAACGGTCAAACACCTATTTTCTTATTTTTTTATGCTGATTTTTTCCCGCTGAGTTTCAAACTCCTCGCCTATGTCGTTTATGAGATACAGGCTCCGTTAGGAATCTTTCAACCCCCACTTTTCACCCCTTTCACCTCATAATATACACCACATCGAAAAACCCTCAGACACATGTCTTCTTATTTTTAATGATGAGTTTTTATGCCGAGTATTACATCCCCCAGTGAAACCAATCGGGAGATATTGCTATTCGATGAAATGCAGGTCTACCCCCTTAACACCCCTTTAGAACCTGAATATCCAAAAATCCTTTCTTAGTGGGCGTTTGCGGCCCTTGAGTAAGCTGCATACCAAATTTCATTCTAATCCGTTGGGTGGGTTCTGAGATTTCGTGATGAATGTGTGAGTGAGTGAGTGAGTGGTATTTGACAAATATCTAGTAGATAGTGTCAAGTCTTTGTTATGCTATACTCGGTTGACAGTGCTGTGTGAGCAGTTGAGTAACTAACGGGATTTCAAGTAAAGATCCTCATTTTCTATACCGGTAGTGCAGAGCGCAACTGGCATCCAGACGGCCGTGTCTCGACTTGAGCTATGTTGCCATGGAAACTATCTGCCTTGCCATTCCTTCATGAGTATATTTTATGATTTGATTAGCCTGTTTTTGAGTGAAAAAGGGCCGAAATCAGAAGAATGAGAAAGACTATCGAAAATTCATGTAGCCAGCGGTTCCTTCTGGGTCCTAAACTATATGTATGCAAAATATGGTTGAGATTGGTGGAACGGTGTAGATTTGTATACGGAACCAACATATATACATACATACATACATACATACATACATACAGACTTTCACTTTTATATATTAGATTCATTTAGTTCATGGCACTAGGATTTGAAAATATCCTTCAAATTATTCGTGGTTAAAGAATTATTTTAAATCGGCAGTGGCCCATTCTACTATCTGTGTAAGAACACAATATTACAATAACAACAACGGCAAAGGTCTTCCTCTGAAGAAGAATAAACTACTATCATGACAAATCCGGGTTCTAGCAAAATCAAAGTCTAAATGGAATTCGTAAACAAGGTTGAAATAAGAACTGATGGTTTCAAAGAAATAACCTTCGGGTTATTCATACGACGAAATGTGTGGCTCCAATACTCCTACTATAAACCTGAGCCATCGAACCTGCTATTTGATTGATGCTCGAAAGAACCTTCATTCCTGCGACTTAACATGCGCACCTGGGAATGGCATTCAACTACTCCACACACATAAATTATCTTCCCAAAATTTATACAATAAATCAAGCCTCTGCTTGTTATCAATACTGGGAGACTAATAAACTTACAAGTTTATTTTATCTTACCATTCAGTTCAACCCGTGAATTTACCATACTTATGAAAAGCATTATTTCACTTTCGAAGTGTATTTACGTCATGATTTTATATAAATACAACAATATCCTATTTGATACAAATATCAATTGCTTCCCGTTTCATGCCTCTCCGTGTTATATGAAACATATACTTTGCTCATTGCAAATATCAACTGTTCAACCAGAACTGACATGTTGGTTGAATGCGGGCTTGCGCTAACCACTCTCCTTCGAAAAATCTCCTGTTCAAAACTAGAAATGTTTCAACTACTTCATAGGCTCTTTCTCAATACATATGATTATTAGAAAATATAATATCCAAGAATTATTTAGAAAAATTATGAAAATTATTATTATTATTATTAGTGGATTATTATTATTATTATTATTATTATTATTATTATTATTATTATTATTTCAAATATGTTTAATTATCATCTCATTATGTGAGAATCCACATGTTCGAACCTTCGAATATGGAAAAAATATCCATTCCTCAACAAAAATAAATTTAACTTTTACAGTTACATCGGCTGATTACCGTGATTTCCCAAAAATATGAAAAATTCAAATAAATGCTCGAAATGCTCGGTCATCGTTCCTAAACTGTTCTGAGTGCTGAAAATGCTCAGAATAACTCTAACAAGTCTTGCGTAAATCATTACAAGCTTTAAATACGACGAAAAAAATGTGTTGGTCATCTGCAGAAAAATAGTTTGTTCCAATTAGCTAGGCATAATATAATTCAAATGTGGCTTACATTTCTTGATGTTCTTGAAGTGTAGTAAACCTGGTCTATACCAGATTTATCCGTAGACATGCCCTAGCGGACAAGCACGTATAATCCTTGTATCGGCCGCCATTGTAGACCCACAAATCGTCTAGTCAGACATAGTGGTAGTATCTTTCGACGTTTGAATAAACTGTGGTTCCATTTTAATATGAGCTTCTAACAAAGCCATGACAGTTTGTTGAAATAGGGTCAGATCTAAGCGATCTCTTCTTAAATGTGTCAGTTGTAACATAACTCACTGTAATCTCATCAGTACAAGAAAAACATTGACAGTCTAGCAATTAACGGCTGTTCTGAAGATCGTTCCCTGGGCATGGTTTATTAAAATCACCATCTGCCATGCGCTAGACAACTTGCAGTTTCCCTTGCGTAGACTAATGAACGCCACCGTTATAGACTAGTCTTCAATGTACTGACGGATCGAAGTGGTCAAATAGTTACAAAATATGAAAACTGACTTCAAAATGGATTTAAACATCCTAGTATTAATTTACTATTGGACTGTGACAAATACTATTTTCTAGACAGAGTCTAGCATATGTCCTTTAGAAATATAAATATTTCCACCAATGTCTGTAGAAATACAATCACCTCAGTGATTCTTCTCACCAGAAACTTACTAAGTTCCAACTCGTTTGCGCAGCACTTCTCGTGACTATCACGATTTGAAAAGAACTTCTGCGTAGGTACGGCAACCATGTGCCTTGGCTCAGCGTAGACGCAACTTGCGCTGCAAGTGCTTGTGATGAAGTGAGCTACCCATTCCTGCTCCAGCTGGCTTTTATACAAAAACGGTCAGGGTCACGCGTCATCGCCTGATATCTAGAAATCCTCATATCTCTTGAATCCCTGGTCCGATTTACTTGATATTAATTGCGTTCTCTTTCATTTGGCCGTGCCAGTAATCTGATCCCAGTCTCAAGTCTCTAATCCGTAGTTAACTATTTAATCAATAAATAGCCTCCACCTCTGCTATGACTCGCTACGTCACTTACCATCCAACTATCGGTAAAATCCTTCGAAAGGCTTCGAGAAGCAATGTAGCGCGATATTCAAATATCTGAACTTTCAAAAGCTGCTACAGCCTTTCCCTTGATATCTAGGTGTCTGAAACTTGGAATACCCATTCTTAGAGTTGGGCACAACGCGGACATCCGCCCCCAAATCACCCAACAAACCGTCATCCGCAATATAGGGACGATCCACCATGGCATCGCGAGCAATATCCGGAATATGCACGCCCGGCATATACCCCTCCACACCGTAGGCCGAATAATCCCCCGCAATATGCGAGGAACGGACCTCATTATGAAAGACCTCCCCCAGCGTACACTCAATACGACCCTGTCCAACGCAAACGGGGACCAGAGGACTATCCCCTGCCCAACCACCCTTCGCGGGCATCAAGAAGGTATTCTCCCCAACAGGATAGAAGGGTATTACGCCCCAACCCCGCATATGAGCCCCAGCTGGACAATTGGCGAGACAATGCACCCAGGGTGCAGCCACGCTACTCAGAAAGACGTGGACATATGCAGCCAAAAACTATTAGACGGGGAAGGTAGCACACATCATAATTCGGATAACCCTTCCCCAAAACCGTTGCAACACAGAAAACCACCCCAAACGACCACTCCTCCTCAACAAACGCATGGGAGCAGCCAACAGGGTAACCAGCCCCCGCATAGAGATTCTCTTATACCCCCTGGCAAATTGCTACTCTCCCCCACATCAGTCCACACGGATAAACCGCAGGACACCCCTCCCCGATCACAGTTACAGGTACACCATGTCCAGGGTGACGAAAACGGTTTGTTCAGGGCAGTTAGCTTCCTCATCCATCAAACGGAAGATCGACATCAAGACCTTCGAACTCAGATGGTCATGTATATTATGGCCCACTGGGACGATTATCGATATTTCCTAGCTGACGGGAACGATGCTTTATTCCGTAATAAATATGCCTACTGGGAATACATGAATATAAACGGCACGTACGCAGGGGCGACTGAGGTTGCCGCTCAAGCACAGATCACTCAACATAGCATTCATATCTACACCATGGATAATCTGAGTCCCACCCTCTCCACGCCAGGCTTCAATAAGCACATTCATTTACTATTCACGGGCAGTCCAAATGCGGGCCATTACAGCCCTCTAACTCTCAACACGCTACACACAACTAAACCCTCCATCCCTCAGAATAAAAAAGAAAACAGCGCGATCACATTGAAAACAGGCGGCATCGTAACATCCCCTAAGGACGTTAACACGCCAGAGGCAGATAGGCCACATATGGTACATCAAACGACATTGGTTCAGGCCACGGGTCCAAGCGCACTGTCCACTAATCCGGGCGCAGCGAAGCCGGTCACGTGCATCGACGCTCTAACGGCAAAGGTGACTTTACAGAAAGCCGGCTGCGAACCCGTACCCGCCCCGACACATAGACCCTATAGAACGCCGAAACCGAGGCCTGGGTTCACATCCAGTAACACTAGAAACCGTAGCAAATATTTTTCAGCTCACCGGCAGCTTAAAAGAAAACTTAGACCAGTACACTTGGCGGCCGAGCATGACACAGCTGCATCGCGGTTCCCAGTTTTTCATGACAGCCAAGTGTGTTCGATTCAGTACGCAGCTCGCCGCTCAAAGCGCACTCAGCGCAAATCCCAGACCGACGGGGCACACATTCACTCAGGCCGCAACACAGGGAGATAGACGTCATTCCCCGTCCCATAATCCCGCAGTACCTTTAATCACTTATGCCCTTAATAACATGCACACGGCACAAGACGGAAACAATATCACGGCCCTATCCATACCTGCCAACGTTAATGGGTATAGCAACCAAATGTTATTGGATACCGGTTTGGCCTTTTCCTGCATCAGCAGTCGGTATATTACCACCGAGCGCATACACAGGGTGCCTATCAACACTCGACTCGTAGCTGCTAACTCGCAGACCATTCACTGTTTAGGGATAAGAGACATACGAATTCAGATAGGTTCCTTTCAAGCCAGTCATCCTATGTTCATTATAGAGGATCTATCCGTGCCAGGAATAATTGGTTCGAACTTCCTTACCAAGTTCGGTGCGAACATTAGTTTCGTCACCAACGAAATACGCCTGGTAAACGGAGACCTTATCACTACGCATCCGATAACATACGCGCGGAGTACATATAATCCGCGAGCGCAGCGAGACACGCCCGCACCAGGTCTCTCCGTTGGTCACAATACCTCCACAGCCCGACTTAGGCGCCACACAAGCAACGGAGGAACACGAGCCCACACAAACATTGACCCCAGAGCAGGATCAAAGGCTTACAGACCGCTTGGAGGAGTATAAGGACATTTTTGCACATTCACTTGCCGATTTAGAGGTAACCGATTTACTCCAGCACCGTGTCGAATTGACCAGTGATGCTCCGGTTCACCAGGCGCCCTACAAAGTTAGCGCTAAAGAAAGAAAGAAAGAAAGAAAGAAAGGCCATAGAAACCCAGATTCAGGAGATGTTAAACGCCAATATTATCCAGCCAATAGTGTCCAATTGCAGCGCCCCGGTAATTCTCGCCCGAAAGGCCGACGGTTCGCACAGATTTTGCACCGATTACCGGCGACTCAAAAGACTAATTAAGAATGATAATTACCCGCTACCGCGCACAGACACTTATTTAAAGACACTTAGCGGAGCTAAGTATTTTTCCATAATAGATCGCCATTCAGGATTTTATACGATACCTGTCTATGAGCCTGATAGACACAAGCTGGCATTCGTCACCGAAAACGGCCTGTACGGCTATAATGTGTTACCGATGGGTTTAAAAAATGCCTGTCAAACATTTCAGAAACTGGTAGATAAGGCATTCGCGGGCCTTAAATATCGTTCGGTCTTAACATACATCGACGATATAACCATCTTTTCGCAAACGTTCGAAGAGCATATGGTACATTTGAAAGAAGCCTTTAACATGATACGATACGCTAAATTAAAGCTAAAGCCGTCCAAGTGCCAGTTTGCGAAATAGAGAGTCCACATTTTTGGCCACATTGTTAGCCAAGAAAGCATCACACCTGAGCCTGCCAAAGTTGCCGCCATTACCGATATGCCCATGCCAGAAAATATCAAACAGCTACGATCATTTTTGGGACTCACTAGCTATTACCGGCGTTTTATTCATAGATTTGCCCACATACCAAACCCCCTAACCGAGCTCACACAGGAGAAAACACCCTTTATCATTACGGACATACATAGGGAGGCTTTCAACAACCTCAAACACTTGCTCACTACACCGCCACTGCTCCAACACTTTCAGGAGGACAGGCCCACCTTTGACCATGTGGACGCTAGCCAATTTGGCATAGGTGCAGCCCTGCTACAGGAGGACACTGATGGTAAACAACACCCCATAGCTTTCGCGAGCCGTAAGCTTACACCGGTCGAAACTAGATATTCCGTGACAGAAAGAGAGATGCTAGCATTCTCGTGGGCCGTGAATTATTTCCGAACATATCTATACGGTATTCACTTTACGGTCATTACCGATGATGCCAGCCTTCTTTACTGGGACAAATTTATGAACCCCAACTCGCGGCTTAATAGATTTATATTCCGACTGTATGATTATACTTTCAATGTCAAACATAAGAAGGGTAGGGCCCACCTCGACGCCGACGGGCTCTCGAGATTACCAGTCCTCGACCCGCCCGAGGAGGGTATTGATCATGTATGGGATACATTACCAACATATGCGATTACACAAGTTGATATACGGCAGGAGCAATTAAACGATCCACAGCTAGGCCAAGTTAGAATAGCGTTAAGTAACCGCGACCAGGTAGATCATAAAACTGCCCGCCTATCACGCCGATTTTTCCTCGATAAGGACGACATACTTAGATACAAACCCACACCCACACATGACGTCACACCCGTTGCCCTCCCGAAAACACTCCAAACTCACATAATAACAGAATATCACAGTCCACCCCTTAATGGCGCACACTTTGGAGTCCACAAGACATATCTGCGCATTCGCACCAAATATTATTGGGAAAACATGAAAAGTGACATCCTGACATTCATTAAAACATGCCACACATGCCAGAGGTATAAAAACAGGCCCGGTAAACCACCTGGCTTACTCCACCCGATTCCAGTAGGTGAACTATTCCACCGCATAGGAATTGACGTCAAGGGTCCCATCACCACGTCCGACAAGGGTAACAAATATATACTGGTAGCAACCGAATATCTTACACGTTACATTATAACCAAGGCGGTCCCAATAGCCAGTGCGCACCAAATCACGGAATTCCTCATGGAAATCATTACTAAATATGGCATCTTTCACACATTGTTAACCGACAGAGGAGCGGTTTTTACATCTAACGTCATAACACAGCTCCTCACACTGCTTAGAATAAAAGCATACACCACAACCAGCTTCAGCCCTCAGACAAATGGATTAACAGAGGCTATGAATAAATTTCTCGGTGGTGCCTTAGCTCGATTTACTAACGATGAAGGTACGGATTGGGATAATTACCTCCCAGCCGTAACTTTTAGCTACAACACTTCAGTGTCGCAGGCGACCAAACACACCCCGCACTTCCTTCTACACGGCTACCATCCGCACAGTCCCGTCGATAACACCTACATCCCCCAGGATACTCTCCCCAGAAACGCTGAACGGTTGCAATATTTATGCACAGCCCGTGACATTGCGCGACGTAATAGCCGTACTGCACAAAAGCGGAAGAAATCCGTTTATGATAGAAAGCATACACACCAAGAGTACAAACCCGGTCAGCTGATCATGATCTGGTCTCCTACACGCATAAAGAACGTGTCGGAATTCCTTATTCCGAAATGGACAGGTCCGTTCAGAATCCATAGAAAGATATCGGATCTAAATTACCTGGTCAACATCCGGTACAACCACAAAATCATTAAGGACACTGTTCATGTACGGCGCATGGAACCCTGTCATTCACGGGAAACAACCTCGGCGCCTCGGCCCCCAGTAGCAAAGAAACGCAAGCGATAAGCTATCACACTCACTGCCACACAGAGGACACAGGTCCACCTCACCCTTTTCATATAGAGGAAAATAGAGGGCAAGACACGTAAAGGTACGTTGCACAGGTAGCAGCTACACATGTCGCATCATCCCCATAAGTCCCCAGGGACATATCAAACCCAGGACCATACGCAGAGCACGAGCGCCAGGCGCGCTATGGCATCTGGTAGGCCATATTCACGACTACGTGTCGGTACCAGTCCCACACATTGCCCAGACATTACCTACTTATAAGTTGCATGCTTAAATACTTAACAGTGTCTTGCTATATATGTATATTGTATTATTTCCATTGAATACTTGTATTACACTTGGGGCAAATAGCAATTGCCAGAGTAAGGATTATATGTTCTGAGAAACACCTGTTTCCACACAAGCATCCAACACAGGTCATTCCCACCCAACCGGATGCTATCAGCCGACGCATCACAGTTGACTCAGCAACTTTCACGCGCGTATAGCCATAGCCGTGCACTGCTAGGCACGTGTCCAGACACATGCATACACAGCCATGCGTACTACAATCCATTCACCTGGAGTACCAGCGTAAAATCGCAGCAACGTTCACCTGTAGTAGACTCCCACACATACAGTAGAGCTCATGCATTAGTATGACAGGACACATATCCACGTCACATCTTAACACTAAACACCACACTCAGGCATCGGTCCATTAGTTGACCGACGGAAGATTCACTTACCTTTAAAACAGGCTCCGTAGGACTTACATGCATTCACAGAATACCTGTATAAACATTATCTACTAATAACGTTACACATACGGTATATTCGTATACACAGTAGGTATCGACCGACAGAAGATGAGATTACCATAGTATAACAATTAGTTGCACCACATAACATGGCAACAGCCATTTTATTCAAACACCTCCATACTAGAATTGCCGCGGAAAGATGATGGTACGCGTAGTCATACTTCCCACACAAGCACGAAAAGCACGGGTTACGGAAGCGACCTCACATTGAGGCGAGGTTACAACCTCCTTCGACTTAATTATCGCCGAGGCAGATAATACCTTAGCAGGATTTCTTCCATATAACGTGTCAACGTACGATTACAAACGTAGATTACGGTTAACCTCATGGACATCACAATAACACAGGTTAGCGGCCTTCCACACTGGCCGACATTCCCTATTACAATAACACAGGTTAGAGGCCTTCTGTACAGGTCCAGATCCCCATTACAATAACACAGGTTAGCATCCCTCAATATAGGCACAGATTCCTTACCAAACCAACACGAGTTCGGTGCACCCACAATGATCATTACAAGCTATCACAATAACACAATTTAGCGGCCTTCCGCACAGGCTCGATAATCCTACAATTGGACACAACAGGTCATCAGGACCACACACTTGTGTGAAAATTGGGTAAGGACATACTTACAGAGGTCACATAGTCTCACACACTGTAAATTCATGTGACATTCTCTCATACAGTTCACTCAGTCCCACACACGGGAAAGCGCACTCGTTCTAAGCAGTGACGCGCGATCCATCCACGACACCGGAAACAGTATTGCTACAAGAGCATCTCAGCCTGTACATAGCAGGGCAGCCAACACATACCGGCCACATATGGCGCTGTCACTCTCCACGCAGCCCCTTTTATATATTTTTTCCCCAACATGGGATCTTTCATTTTTCTGTTTGTTCAACGGTGCCATTGATCGCACAATAACTTCATAAAGACATGCATAAACAGTTTTCCAACGAGGCGTCATCATCCTTAGCCGACGATTAGGGTCATGCACTCAAAATTAAATTATTTCATCCATTTCTTTAGCCTCCGAAGGATCGGACTCACGGTTAAGCCGTGTGCTTGGGGCGATTCCTCTAACGGTCCTACTAGGGCACCATTCTAGGGCACCATTCTATCATCCCTACGCCCAGTTATGAACTGTTCGTCATAGTCTGTCATATGCCGACATAACATTAAATAATAAATTAACGACATACCTTCACACGAGCCACAAGGCTACCATAGGACCCAAAAGTCCTTATTTCGATCCCATCATAGCTATATAGACATTACTTACACACTTGTAACCACAATCATTCGTTGGCCAAAATCAACATCTGTATTTTCAATTAGGCGCCGACTTAAACCAATATACATATCACCATGTCTATGTACGCGTAGCATTAACGCTATGGCTCAAAACTATCCTACGTTCAGTGGAAGAGTATTGCGGTTAGCCGCATAAAAGCGTCCCTTCCCAAAAATAATATAGGATAAATATCCAGCCATTAGTGTGTATATATATACAGGCAGCCCCTACGTCCATGGTCCATACATACTCTGCGTTCAGTGGAAGAGTATTACGATTCGCCGCATCAAAGAGTCCATTCCCAAAAACAATATAGGGTAAATATCAGCCATGGGCATAGGAATGCCAAGTTTTGTAGAAAATAGTGAACGAAGGCCCAATGATTTGCTTCCTTAATAACACTAAGTATGCACTTGTGTACACAAACATTTTATACACGTTAAAGGAACGTATTCCCCCTGCTAACACATTGCATTACAGTGTTACAACGTACAGCTGTCACTTCCATACAGCAGGTTGTCCGGTAGACAGAGCCCATTACGATACCACACGGACAGTCAGGCATTTGCGAAATACAGTACAGGTCATACAGCCTACACCTAAATATGCCTAGTTTATACACCCCGAGGGAACTATTATTGATCCCCATAGCATCTCTGCATTTTTCCGGAGTAAGTGGGACTAGACCAAGAAAATAATTTTTCTACGGCAAGGCACACAGGGCCTTACACGCGAACAGGGTCGCAACAGGCATAAATACATTACCACTACTCTATATAAAGCAGACATAGAAGCCCCAGTTTTTTGTCTTCCTATCTTTTACCCCATTTTTATCACGCTTTTATGATAGCGAATGCCCACCAACGTTCCCCACCTGGGAGAGCGATACTTCGCTTTCCTATTGCATATACAATGACACACTGCAGTAACACCCACTCTCTGTCATTAACAGGCTATCTCGCTTGCCAACTTTGCATAGCCGTCACATACTCGTGTCACCAGACGACACGTGCGTTTGACAGTAAGATCGCGCAATGTAAACACACCGTCATTTTCTTTTAATAGCTCATATAGCTCCCGGCCAATCAGCATAGCGCGCCAGTAGACGATACTCCCAAAGAGCGCCATAGCCAATTAGCACAGCGTATTACGCCCAGCGTTAACCGCTATCTGACACTACACATACAGACCACTTATCTCGGTTCTGACGTCACTCAGCCTCCACTCAACCTGACCCAAAGCAGCCATTATTTTCGCACAGCGAAACGTCACACATGAGCACGCCGTTCAAATGCCTTTGCGCCCGGGACATTTGTTTCCCGAAGTATACACTGCATCGCAGGGTAGACCCACATTTTTGATAACATTCATCCCCTCACACACACCCCCTAACTCACACAGAGAGCGCATATTTCACGGCCAGATGTCCGTACTAGCAGTGCTACACACGGAGCGCATAGTTACATCCGCACCGTTATATCTATCGCCCTTCTTCACGAAACACTTGCCCTTACTACACCTTCGTAAGGACACTGCCCTCCGCTATAGGCAGGTATGGGCATTCCCCACAAATACATGTAAATAAATGTCCACGCTATTTAGAATGTTTTTCCAGGCATAACGATTTTCTTAATAATAACACTGTATTCCAGTTAGGGACGAGAAAAATCGTTCACAACGGTGGCCCAAATACATTCCCCGCCACACTCCTCTTACCCCCTCTCGGATTATTATTTTACACGCCTACATCTCTTGGAATTTATAGATACAGATGACACATGTTTCGCATTTATATTTCACCCCCAATATTAAGGGTGGCAAGACACACTTTTGCTAACACACGCTTTCGCGTAGCGGATGATATCGATTTGAACAATATCCCTCCCTACAGGTGGATTTAGCCCACAGGAGAGGATACTCAATAAAACCCGCAGAGGCTGCATTTTAGATCACATATTTATAGATGATACGATTTGTTCAGAGCACGACGGTGCACAGAGGTGCCACCTATTATCTAAGGTACAGATATATTCCCGACACAGCGACAGTCGGCACTGCCGAAACCGATAGACCATTCGCGGACGCGAATTTTCAGGCAGCGCCCGTTATACTTTTGCATCGGGATTCACCACTTATATAGCAAGCTCATCCCTACTAATTGATTATTTCGAGAGCGCACTCGAGACGATATGCCACATAAGGGATTTCAATCACAGGGTATCCTGACATATCCCTGTGACCCTTCTAGAAAGATATAGTACAGTGCTACTATAATACCAGGATCTTTCTCTTTACCTGACAAGTGTTAGTATATAAGGTATCTAGTGTATAAGTGCAGATTATGTATTGTACATTGCAGGCAGCAGTGTGCTACCTTATACGGCCGCAGACGCCATAAATCACAACACGTTGATCCAAGCTTAGCAATATTTCCCCTCCCATAACGCAGCATTTAAACTCTACATCTTACACATTATTCCGCCGTCCCATATCAATGCGAGGCACTTGGCGGTCATGCAGCTGCCAAGGTGCACAACATGCTTTTTCGCTTTTGGCTTTATGTTATTTAACATTTCGGAACTATAAAACTAACAGCTTAGCGTAAAATAATTACCCGCTAACATGATTGTATCAGATCTTGTATTTTTATCCCGCATGCCATTTTTACCATGATAGGGATCTTTAACGTTGCATGCGACAGGATGTCAGCTATAGATCATACGTACCCATACCAACTTCAGTACGGACTATAACAACCGCACTGTAAACCCAGTTCCTGGCCGATTACAATCCTAACCCGTACAAGTAGCGCGTTCCTTAACTTTAACGCTTGTCCCACATCCACTTAGGACCACAATTCCCTAGTCCTAACTAACCATCCCATCCCCCGACTACTAAAAACTTTAACATGTATACATTCATAATGTCGATTATTCAGGTCCGTATTGACGTAACTATAACTTTGAAAGAATAATAGATTTTCCGCCTTCAATACTGTTTATTTCTATTACTTACAGGGACTAGTTTCGGGGGTAAATACTCCCCCTATCTATTATTCTTTCAAAGTTATGTATACATTCTCCCACTAACAGGAGAACACCATCCCACATCCTCAGGTTTCCGACTAACATGTGAAAGAGTAAACGCAGCTAAAATTAGCTAGCTATCTGAAAGCCAGGCGCAATGAAGTGCACTGTGCCAAAACAGCCCCCCCCCCACCCTGGAACGGATACCGCCCCCACACAAACATAAAACTCGCTTGACACTTTTCATTGTATGGTTTGTGCACAGACGTGCACTTTGGATGATGTGACGCTATTTTCCGCCGGAAAATGGACTCTTGATAAATGTTGACCTGGACTTAGGGCCATTACAGCCCATGACGTGGAGTCTGACGAGCGACGGAAGGTCGACGCGGCGATGACGTAGTGCGGGCAAGCGCCGAAGCTGATGGGTGTACCTAGCCTGTCCCCCGACGCGACGGGGAGCTACACCCATTGTGCACTACTGTCAGCAAAGCCCGACCTGCAGGTGGACTCGTGATCGTTCGATGGGGGAAATAGCCCACTCAGCGTCGGACGGGATAGAACATCCACCCAGCGAAGACTAAATTTACTAGACTTTTATTTAATTTATATGTTAAGTAGTGTCTCTACGGCGGGAGACAAGTCTTCCGTTCGAAGGGAGTGAAAAAACACTGCCCGCACCCGGACGTGCGGTGAAGAGGACACCCACACACTGCGTGACGCACACACCCATGTTGAATCCCACGCCCGCTCAACTTGAATTAAGTAAGGAATGTAGGGCAGTGCATTCAACGCCGCCCACTTACATGTTGGTCAGCGGACCTCGAGTTTTTTCTGGTGACATTTCGGGTCGCGAGGGCTTGGACAACCATTACACACGTCACGCAAAACAAAACTTTACGAAATAATCACGATTCACTCCCCTGGCCGAGGTAACGGTCACCGATGGTCTTTTTGATCCTACCCCAGGGGGGTAACACCTTTGTATTACCTTGCGATATATAATTTCCAATATGCGATTTGCGAAATGATACTGCAGCAATTACACAGGCTTCCACACATACAAACATATTAGTTCTTAAGGGGGGGAAGTCGACATCTAGGTTAAGGAGGCGAGGGATGCAAGGACTCAGTCTGGCGCATTCTATTGGGGGCCGGCCCCAGTAGAGTATGCATATGCCCTAGGACCCTCGATCAAAATTCTAGTAAATAAGACAGTTGCTTTTGGCATGCAACTTAGTTAAGCAAATTTAGTAAGCCACTGTTGCAAGACAGTAGCTTACAAGGGGTATTTCGGCACTAGGTTAAGTCAACGTTTCGAGCAATTTCTTCCCCTATACACTACATTAGTCTGTAAGTAGATATAAGAGACACTTACACTGGCGAGATCGATCATCGATCGGCCTCGGACTGCGATTTTACGCAGCCGTGTAGGTCCGACAACTCGTTACTTCGGTATCAATAGGATACTTTACCGTTGTAAGATGCGAGATACGCGAAGATATACGATTGACGAGATACGATATGCGATTGACGTGATACGTGACGATATGCGATTGACGACATGCGATATGCGATTTACGAGTTGGGATTGACGAGATGCGCGATACAAGTTGAGAGATGAGAGGTACGATATGCGATCTATGATGTGCGATAATCAGCGATATGCGATTACACGACTTCGGACACACACCTACACTTATAGAAAGAGACACATACACGGGAGAGATCGACTGATCATCGATCGGCGTCCACCTTTTAACCGCAGGTCAGCCACACCAGTTCGATAATGTTTCCACATGGTTCCTTTTTACAGGTCAGCTCCAGCGTGGGACACCAGTGGAAGCCATATAGTACCTAGGGGTGCTTTCACTACATGTGGCGTTCAGACGCGTCCTGCGCATATGATAATTCACAGATGTTCACTTGTATTTATTTACATTCTCTTCTCCGTGCTTATATGTTTTACTTGTGTTTTTACACCCCCACAGATGAGAACACAGCGACAGGCGAAGAGGACATTGTACACCATAGTTTCCATTTTCTTTCTTTTCCCACAGATGGCGTTTTGTATATAGTCCCATGTATGTATCTTGCCCACGCCCTACACACGCGCTCGTCGCACCCTCTCCCACACATACAGAGCCCCCCCCTGGCTCTCACACTTTCTTCCCCACAGCTTTCTACCTGTATTCAACTGATACCCGTCCCACGGTTAGGGATAACTTTGGGATATCCACTCCCGCTGGACGGATCCCAAAAAGGCACCTATAATGAGAGGTGTTATACAGTAGCGAGGATCGTGCCCATTGATTGTAAGGGACAATCTTCCGTACTAAGAAGGAGCGTCCACCCACAGGGGACGATCCATAGAGGTTTAGTATATCTGTAGTGGCCATAGGTTAATTATTGCCAAAGATAATTTTAACTCATAAGAGTGTTTAAGCTGCAGGACACAGGTTCCTCTTTGTAAAGGTATTCCCGCGGGATATTATTGTTCATGCGATAATTATAAAGGTGTATATTAGTGCTCAGGCACAACGGATTTATATGCGATTACGGCCGATATGGCAAGGCCAACACCGTCTAAATGATTTATGTATACACACAGTTCACATGTCACATGCACCACATTTTTTTACCATTACACTTTATTTTCTTTTTCCTTTCATTTCTTCTAAAATATAACTTGTAAAAATGCCTCCTTTCCACCCCCCACACAATAAACTCATTTATATATATTCCCCTAACTTTACACACCGAGGCATTTATTGTACCCTTGCGTCATCATATGGAACATGTGTTCGTATCCCAGCTAGTTCACGGTCTTTCGAGGCATGGGGCGTTCAACCCACTATACGACTACATGTTCAGGATTTGAGTCTGTTAGGTAACTACTCTACTTGAAAGAAACAACAAATTCATAAATATATCATTTAATGGTATTAATTCATGGCAAAACACAAAACAATAAAACAAAAATATTACAATTACTTCCCACAACAAAAATCTAAATATATGTGAGTCTCTTCTCATAAAGTTTGGTGCTCCACCGCACCCATATCTATACTAGATATCCTATCGTTGATACTCTTCGACATTAGCGAGTGTCCATAGTGTTCTTCACGTGGCACAATTTAACACAAATTTGCATATCACAACACGACAAACACAAATTACATTTAAATGACATTTATGTGCAATTATTAAATATTTATCCGTTTTGTAACGGAACATTTACCTTGAATAACATTGATTTCATTAGCTTATGCCTTGCTTAACATGTGCTGCTTGTCCGCGCACATCGTCTTCTTTTCCCATAAGTTTCAAACGCTGAAGTGGTATACCTTCCCCTCCAAAATACACATAGTTATTGAATTTTATAGCTTCACCATACAACAATCTTCTGGGTCTGGTCATATCATTATTACCATTACAAACGTGTCATATCGTTAAATTACGCTACGCGTCTGAATAAATTTGCATAAACTGGGTAATTACTCTTTACAAAAATGCATCTATTTATTTGGTGCAGTTAAATTGTCCTCAGACAATAACTTGGCCAAATCTTATCCGCTTACTTCAATCCAACATTCTATATGCATGGAAACAGTACATCTAATTCATTTGATACCATAATATCAAGCATATTTCAATTACCTTTCGAAATATCGAGATTCTTCAGTGTCCCACTACAATCTTAAAAGAAAAGAGAAAGGGCTCCGGTCAAATTGACTCCCCTTTGTGTGAATAAAAGATTCGTCATGGACCGCCCTCTTCAAGGTCGCTGCCGGGTCTGTGGCCTCTACCTGCCACTCTGACCGACTTCCTGCAAATAAACTTGGCCATGTGCTCACTCAATGGTGCAGCTATGCTAGAGGTACCTGATTGGATTGTGTCATTACGAACTGAGTCGATCTAAATATTTAATACCTACACTTATGGTATTTAATGGGCTCATTTCGGCTCCTATTTAGTATTTATAGTGAGGGATGGATCACAAACTAGATTCGCCGTTATATGGACGTAATCAGTGGCTCTGTGCGCGTACCAGCTGAGTTTCAAACTGTTACCTCACTGTACGGGCACGAATATATTTAGAGGAAATCAGCAGTTTCCTACTCGAAGAACCTTTGTCTTACCTCTATGGGCAGATCAATTACTATACTGGCGTACCTAGGGTGTCTAATGGATTTCCTTGGCAGCGAAGACTCTGCCAACAGTGGGATACAGACAGGCTCTGCCCCAACTCGGTTGCGAATGCACATGTATACTCTAAGGCGATACCACATCGTAGATTCGAAGATTGGCCTACTAGATTAGTCAACGCGCGAACTATTATTGGATGATCCCTGCAATTTATTGACGCAAATCACTTGATTCTACGTTACATGCTCGCTGATCGCGGCTAAAACAACATTTCTTTCAGATGACTCAATTCCAATAGCACTCATGTCCTCCATACATTTACTTATAAGCCAAGGTTTTACGTAGCTCAAAAACAAGCATTAATTTACTAGCACTTACATTGACTACCTTAATGGCTCTCAAATACAACCATGTAGTATTTAACATTATATAACATTTATCTAGCATTTCAATGACACTGAAGAACTCTCTTTATCTCGCTTATTTTATCTCTCTTTCTCACTTTTTACAATAACACAGTACTCTTACAATGGATATGACACACTTTGCACGTTCTATATGCCGATTAATATATTTATTATTGATACCGACTTCAGATTATTATTATTATTATTATTAGTTAACATTACCATTACTTTCATCAACGTCTTACGCCTAAATGGTCGTAAGCTTATCATCCTCAAAGCCATATATTTATAACAAATACGAGGGATATAAGCTCGTACACAAATGACTGTTAATTCTTAATATTTGAGGAAATGATTTGTTGTATGGTGAGCTATTAAATCATGTCAACATATTGGAATGGTACTCACTTTCATTCTTGCTGGGTTAGTCCATCATGACAGCAATTTTCCCACCATCTTGCTTGCTTTTAAGCCATCGTGACACTTTTCATACGACACATTGCATATGGTTTGCACGTGGTAATTATATCTTGCAATACTGGCATTTTCATTTTTGAAACAACACACATTATTTTAACATATAAACATAAACACTTCTAATGATCACTGTAAAATGACTTTATACACAATTTACACACGGATCCTTGCTTGGATTTCCACTAATTGCCTGACTTCAGAGATGCGACGCAGCTAAATTCTGATAACCGCCCGTCTCCTCCGAAAGTCTATCTCGCGTATGTGTGCTCATCTCCCGTCTCCTACAGCTTCTATCTTCTATCTTGCAAAGTTGTTCAATCATAAATCACAAATACTTGTGATGCCTTCCAGGTTCCCGTAAAACTGTAGTGTTCGTTACAATTATATGTGTTATTTTAAATATTATAACACTCCCTGTGGATAAGTTCATTGTCTATAAACATCATCCTGAAATATCTCTACGCTGTACTGATTATTTGGTCGCGTATATTGTCTGCTTATACGTCTGCTGTAGACTAGTTATAATATTAATGCAGAATTACTTTTATTATGCTGCATGATGCGCCTTTCATTGTTCAACACAAAGATACTGAACGTCAATACTTATAAATTTCACGCACTTTCCCCGCGTGGTCGAGCTGCATGTCGTTCCACGAGTTGAGTCGAGAAGAACTGACTGTCTCCTCCTTCATCTCCCATATAAAGCTTTCTGACGAAAAGTAGTTCACTTGAATTTCAGGAGCGACTCTCTTCTTAAATAATGTGTTTTCTGACACAGTGAAGTGTGATTCTTACTCGTCTATTCATGGAGGTTTCAAATTCACCTGCGTGCTGGCAATTCCTTCGTCCAATTAATTAAAATTAATTGCTTTCTTCCATGGCGTTAGGACGCTACCCCGGGGAAATCCCCTTCGGCTACGAGACTTGTCAGTGCCCCCGCGCAGTACGTGTGTGAATATACTCAAAACACATACAGGCTTCAATTTAGGTGTGCAGAGACTCCTAAATTACCGCTCTTAGAATAGAAGTCTCTTGGAGTAAGTCTACTTCCATTTGAATACTTCATTTGGCAGGAATTAATTAATTTGTCTTGATGACACTCCCCTCTCCACTGTTCTGTGTTGTCTAGTGGGGATTTCCTTCGTCGTTAATCACGGCCTTCTCCCCTACTGTCGCCGAGAAATAGTGCACTGGCGTCACATCTACCATGCCTACTCTCAACTTCACTTTGTCAAAATGTCAAGCTGGCTCTTTTCTGTAGCTCTCGCTAACATATCCGTATACTGCCTTGCATTTTTATACAATATTCCAACTTATATTGCTTAATATTCCCGTTCTGGACGTGGAATTAAGTTATTATTATTATACACTGTCATTATCTCATTGTTCCTCGGGTTCACTGTGGCTGTTCCCCCTCAGAGATCAATGGTTCGATTCTTAGAAGAATAATAGGCCTGGTCTTTCTTTTATCAAGACCCCGGTTCGATGCCAGTAAGCCGTGTCCACTTGGGCACATTATTTCACTATCTCTATTCTATCCACTATTGCCCATTGTTATTTATGTATGTACGTTGTCTA
The DNA here is from genome assembly GCA_946902985.2 of Meconema thalassinum. Taxonomy (NCBI): domain Eukaryota; kingdom Metazoa; phylum Arthropoda; class Insecta; order Orthoptera; family Tettigoniidae; genus Meconema; species Meconema thalassinum. The sequence goes on from OX336394.1 coordinate 184,800,436, forward strand.
CCTGAGGGCAGTTTTTCATCCCGTCCTCCATAGCACGGACGGAGGGTAGCTCCCACCCTTTTAGATGGTTTTCCCCTCAGGGTAGCCACACCTTGTGTTGATTTCTTGATTTGATTGTGATTTAATGTACGATGTCATTTACGAATGCTTTATTTGAATTGTACTCTTATATGACGAATTCCATGTTCCATGTTATACATTGTTATGTGCCCAGGGCACCCATGCTGTAAAGATGATGTAATTGTACCCAGAAATATTGTTCCCCCAACACCAAAACACCTACACATGATCGCTAGACACGAACCCGAGGCAGACTTCTCCTACGAGGCACTATACACTGACTCACCCCACACTTCCGTTTACGATACTACCAACCTTTCCATCCACCAGCTTTACACTTCTGCACCTCACCCCACACGGGGATAACCACACACCCCCACCGACGTCACCACCCTCTTGCCGGAGGGATCTAATATAAGAACAGAAGAACCCAAGAGAAGAAAAGAAGAGACAAGATATTACAAGAAAGAAGAAGATGACCATCCACACACACACGCACAAGACAAACTACCCCTACGGCCTAGTCTTCGTCCCGTCATCGAGGACGATGACAAGCTGCGTCGAAGGAGTTGTTGCATCCGGGGGATGTACCCCTATCCCCTTCTATCTACGACACATACATCTATCTCCATACAAACGCCTCCGGAATACATTATCAAAATTCTAAATCTAATACATAGCAACAACTTCCAATAACCCAGGCCAACTCCTCACATCCTCACATCCTGTGAAACGTGCAATTCCTCACACTCGGCACTCAAAGGACTATAAAACTAGAGAGGTGAGGTAACTCGAGGTCATTCCGTCAGTAGCCAGCCAGTCAGTCGTCCTCAGTGTCAATGTGTGCCAAACCGCTGCAGAGCGCCGCTCCGACGAACGCCAAAGGGTAAGTGTCTAAGCGATCTACACTTCCTCACACAGACATTCACACTCTCATCCCTTAGTGCTTGGATTGTGATAAGCATATGGATTAATAACTGTTCTGCAAATTCTAGGAGTACTTCAAGTCTGAAGTACTCATTAAAGTCATACATCTCATAAGTATCTGGTCATTTAGTTTATTTGCTTAATTGTTAAGATCCTACCCTTCACCCCTCGTCCCGGTAGGATCCAGGCTAATACTTGTTTCGTGACGCCCGCATCCAGCTATTCGCATACGTCAGACTGCTTACATCGCTTTTTAGCACGAGCCGTCAGTTGCCCGCGTTAGCAGTACTCCAGACAGCGACCCAGCTGTTCAGAGCTTCCGGCACCAAACCGTCCCAATTCCCGATATCGCATCTCCGAACTACCCGCACAAACAGATAATTCGAGAGTTCTCCTTTCGAGTGCTTATACGCCCTCGAACCAGTCCATAACCGACACCTCTTACACTCGAGCTCCAAGCAACCCCCAGCTACTTATATTTCATCCCCCCCCCCAGCTATTACATTGTAGAGGGCACCCTCTCAGGTCCCCTACAATATTAAACATGAATATGAGGTGCCATTTGCTAGTGCTACCTCTGTAAAAAAAAATCATTCAATTCGGTTTCACCGTGTTTGAATTGATATGGGGAATGGATTTGCACAAATACATGGCCGCTATTTGCAAACTATTGGGCTGATGACCCTGTAGTCAGTCATAAGATGCTTTCCACACAAAGGCATGTTGTTGCAAAATCTGGTAGAGATCAAATTATTAGGATGGTCGGAATTTGATTTAAGCTTTTAATATTTGGGTGGCCGTCATTCCATTTCCGTCAAGATTGCGGCGATATAAAACATGACACTGAGGTGCCCTTTGCTAGTGCTAATTCTGTACCAAATTTCGTTCAATTAGGTTTCACCGTGCTTGAATTGATAGGGGGAATCGATTTGCACACATACTTGGCCACCATCTGCAAATTATTGGGCTGATGATCTTGCAGTTTGGTCTCAGTATGCTTCCCACATAAAGATATGTTGTTGCAAAATTTGGTAGAGACTAGATTATAAGGTTGGTCGTAATTACATTTTAGCTTATAACATTTGGGTGGCCGCGATTACGTTTCCGTCAAGATGGCGCTGACATAAAACATGACACTGAGGTGCCCTTTGCTAGTGCTACCTCTGTACCAAATTTCGTTCCATTTGGTTTCACAGTGTTCGAATTGATAGGGGGAATCGATTTTCACACAAAGATGGCCGCCATCAGCAAAATATTAGGGTAATAACCTATTAGTTTGGTCAAAGGATGCTCCCTCTATAAAGGTATGTTGTTGCAAAAATTTGGTAGCGATCGGATGATTAGGTTAATCGTAATTTGATTTAAGCTTTGAACATTTGTGTGGCCGCCATTACCTGTCCGTCAAGATGGCGGCGATATAAAACATGACACAGAGGTGCCCTTTGCTAGTGCTACCTCTGTACCAAATTTCGTTCCATTCGGTTTCACCGTGTTCGAATTAATAGGGGGAATCGATGTTGATACAAAGATGGCCGCCATCCGCAAACTATTAGGCTAATGACCTATTAGATTGGTCAAAGGATGCTCCCTCCATAAAGGTATGTTGTTGCAAAAACTTTGGTAGAGATCGGATGATTATGATAGTCGTAATTTGATTTAAGCTTTGAACATTTGTGTGACCGTCATTACGTTTCCGTCAAAATGGCAGCGATATAATACATGACCCTGAGGTGCCCGTTGCTAGTGCTACCTCTGTACCAAAATTCGTTCCATTCGGTTTCATCGTGTTTGAATTAATACGGGGAATCGGTTTTGACGCATAGATGGCCGCCATCCGCAAACTATTAAGCTAATGACCTATTAGATTGGTCAAAGGATGCTCCCTCCATAAAGGTGTGTTGTTGCAAAATTTGGTAGAGATCGGATGATTATGTTAGTCGTAATTTGATTTAAGCTTTGAACATTTGTGTGGCCGCCATTACGTTTCCTTCCAGATGGCGGCGATATAATACATGACACTGAGGTGCCCTTTGGTAGTCTTACCCCTGTACCAAATTTCGTTCCATTCGGATTCACCGTGTTCGAATTGATAGGGGGGGGGGGGCAGACATTCAGAGTACACACACTCACACACACACACACAGACTCACACACATACACACACACACACAGAGAGACGCACTTTTTTTTGCCCTGTGTTGATCTCATAAGTCTAGTTTAATTTTTTGCAAAAATCGAAAGTAGGCTGAAAATGAGGAAAAAGTAGACTAATGAGATCGGGCAAATGTGTGTCTGTCTTCTGTCTGTCTGTCTGTCTGGCTGTGTGTGTGTCCCTCCCCATCAACTCCTAAACGACTGCAGCAATCGAAACAAAAATTGGTAGGAGTAAAAATCTATACCTGATTATCTCTCGACCATATTTAAAAAGGATGTCAGTGCTACCAACTGCTGAAAAATCGCAATTGAAATTTGAGCTCCATGTTGGATATCTTGGAAGGTACGAATGGGAGCTATTTCAAAATTGGCACACGTATAGATAATAATATTGCAGTTTAATTTCAGGAGGCCATACATTGCAGTGTAGCCAAAATGATTATAAGCCTGCTGATTGCTGATAGGGCCAAATTTTAAATGCGTATAACTTCTACACTATCAATTGGATTTCAACCAAATTTCGTATGTGCTATGTGTACATAAGCAGATATGACTGCGCGTATTCTTAAGAGCCACCAGGGCTGCCAACTCTTAATAAATGCTCTCAATTGTTTTAATCCAAATACCCATATATCAGAAAGTATGCAAGCCGACAGCTTTAAACTATGCACACGTATAGTACCTGACATTCTATATTAATTTGGAGTAACATATGTACGTCAGTGCTACCAACATGATCCTAAGCCTGCTGAGAGGTCCAACTTTAAAAACATGTAACTTCTATACTATCATTTGGATTTCAACCAAATTTCGTGTCTGCTATGTGTACCATGACAGATATGACTATGCCGATTCTTAAGAGTAAACAAGGGCTGTCAACTGTTAATAAATACTGTCTCTATTTTTGTGACCCTAATATCAATATATCAGAAAGTATGCAAGCCAGTAGCTCTAAACTTTGGACACGTATAATACCTGGCATTCTAGATTTATTTGGAGTAACCAATATAGGCCTACGACAGTGCTGCCAACATGATTCTAAGCCTGCTGATAGGTCCAATTTTAAAATGCTTGCAACTTCTATACAAATTAATGGATTTCATTCAAAATTTACACAACAATAGATCATATTATTTCAGATTATTTCTGGCCAATACATGTATGTTATTGTTGCCAACAAGATTTTACGCGCGCTGTTAGATCCAATGTTTAACTGCATGTAACGTCCATGATATCCATTGGACTTCAACCAAATATTGTATTCTGTACCTTAAGAGATGGAACTAAGAATATATTCAATCACCAGGGCTGCCAACTGTAGTTCTCTATTAGGCTACATTATGCCAGGTATACAGTATTTCGAACTAATTAGAAATTTCGATATCACCAACTTAATTTCGTCATTATTATAGATAGATCCATGTTGAGCCCGTCATAGGAGCTGCCAGGATAGCCAACAACCGCAATGACTTCCCTAACATCTCATCCGTCGGACCTAACTGCCGTGAGGATCAGGTGAACTTCCTAATAGGCCAAGCGGCACGAGAAACTGTAGTCCACGGGGATCGTGGTACATGGTGACGAAGGTCATAGACTGCCTAAGGAAAGGTTCACCTTAAAAGCTAGACTGAGAAAAAAAACATCCAGACTTACGTAAAACACCGTGAAAATTTATTGTAAATTTTACAAACCCCTATCCTAGTTCGGAGGGTTTATATCGGCTAATCCGCAAGCTAATAAAAATCAAAAATAAAGAGCAGGTCCCTACCTGAGAAGTTACAGTAAACCCTCGCGAAAGATCTGTCTCACAATAATAAAGCAACAACAGCAACACTAGGAAAATGGTACGACGCAAAGCCCTAGGTCAAGTTACAAGATCAAGCTAATATCGGAATTTAAATTTAACAGGGTAGCAAAACAAATCTAAGTTAGGATGATACCATCTCCACATTTACATTTAACGTTAATTCATCTAGGTAAGTCCTACCAATTAATAACAAAATTTACGGCGGTGGCGTCCGTAATATCAAACAATTACATTCAAAGCTAAGTGACCAGCCATAAAAAAACATCTAAGTCATTCTTACAACTAGGTGCTAGTTATCACACAAAAGGGTAACATAGAGGATTCATACACTTTTACATCATTAAATAAATAATAAGAGACCGCAGTTTTATTCAAATGCCTGCCTTCACCTTGGTTTACTCTTTGTAAGCCATAGTCATCTAATGTGTGTAATTACGGTGACGACTGCGTAGTGAAGACTACGTCTAACATCGTATGGCCTGCTCTCCACCAGCTACGAACTCAAGGTTCGAGCAAGCTTCTGTCACAACAAAAAGTCTCAGCTGGTCTAAAGTCATTTCCTCCAGGAAATACCTTCATTAGCACGGCTATGTCAGCAGGTTCCAAAAGCAAATGAACAAGGTTAAGTAGAAAGGATTCCTTAGTTAGCTTTTGTTTATCAAAATTATGCGTTTTATTATTAAGATGTCGGTTTAGGTTATCGTTGGTTTATGGCGAATAATACTGACAAGCCTGGGCACGGAGCGTCTCCCCTGAGATCATCTCTGCCAAAAAGCCTTGACTCAAAGTCGGAATACAATCAACGAGCAATAACAACTCGGACACACAATAACACAAGTTACCAGCGGCGCACAGCTCGCGTTCAATAACTCTGGGACGGGCCTGGACACAATCAGTTACCCTCCCTAAATATCTGGTCCACGGTAACATCCCGGACATGGTACACAAAATACCTTCATACATGAAAAACCTCCCTAGCGGGGCTAGCCTACAACGTACTATAGAAACCTGACATAACTGTACTCATCAAAACAACGGTACACGCAACAGCGTTTAACTAACAAATGACAATCTACAGAACATATGATCAGATACAAGAATGGACACTGGGTTCCATGAGCTATAATTGCAATGAAAGGGAAAGTGAATGCTAAAAGCATTCTGTCCTATGTTAATATCAGTCCGTCTCACTTAGAAGCATGCGCTCTCACACGAGCGCTGGGTCACAAACCTGTTCGTGTGGCCGCAGGCTACAAGATTCCTGCGCTGTCTGACACAACACACACTAACTAGGCCGGCAATTTGAGCAAGATTATAACTGTACAACTGGCCTCATCATAATACCTTTACCATAGGTTAAAAACCTCGAAGAATATGTGCATAAAAAGCACGCTATAAATCTGAATACAATCATATAACTCTGTCTTTCACAACAAAGACATTTAAAAGGTAGCAATGTCACTCATTGCTGGAGCTCTCTGCCCTCAAAGATAAAATACACTTCAGTAGTTGCTTGTATAAACATCAAATAAACACGTGTCATTACACATGACACTAACCATATAATAATTGTGGCGCAAATACCACTCTCTGCTGGATCTGCTTAATGATACGTTGGGAACTGAGTTCGATGCTAGACAACGAAACATCCCTTTTACTTATAAGGTCCACATGACCTGGATGGCTTCTGAGCTCATCTCAAATGAAATATAATGCAGTTACAAAATTGGTAATTACAGTCGATTACCCGAATGATACGACTACTCTAACGAAGTCAGGGGTGTAACATTGACTGGCTGCAAAAAATGCAGTTAAAGAAATAAAACTATGGCATCAGATTGCCATAACTAGAGTCTACTAAAACTTGAAAAATCACCCCAGATAGGGTTAAACAAAGTAGCCTCAAAATGACTATAGTCACGTTTAGCAATAGACAGAAATTGGCGTACTACGACGTCCATCAAGCTGCACCAGGGTTGACCAAAATGTCAGACCCAAGGGTGACTCACAATCACTGTAAATAAATGACATCTAATTAGACTAATTACATTCTCTACCTATGAAATGGCTGTCACTAAGTTCGGTTGGTTCACAAACTACACTAATCTAACTATACCACCAGAAACTAGAACAAAGAAGGGTTGTACAAACTCACGATATGAAGGAGCCCACACTTAGCTCTCTGTCCAACAACAATGGTTGAGCAAAAGCACCTCTGGCTTTCAGGATTGGAATCGTCCTCATCAGAACTTCCATCTGGGCTCTCCCAAAGACCAGGGTTCGGTCTGTCCCTGTAGTTGACCTCGTGAATGGACAGGGCATACCTAGGAAAGGCATCCTCGGTTCCTTCCTTCTCGTTCGATGTTCTAGAAGTTCCATAATCAAGCTCGTCCCATCCGAGACATCTCCCTCATACCATAACGGTATTAGCCCATGGTCTCGGCCTCGAACGTGGTGTTGAAAAAGTTGACCACGTGGGCGGTAGTATAAGACATGTAGTAGTTCATTATAACTTGAAAATTACAGTATTCGTCATAGATATCACAGGCCTTAAATATAACTGGTAACACAGCCTTTACACTTTGCAGATGTAAATGATAAATGGCCATGCACTGTTCTGCGGTTCCACACATGTACAGACGCTACTTTTTCTATCACGTGGCATCCGTGAAATGGGCGTCGTTTTATTATAGATAAATTCACCGTAGCAATTTCTATATAATGTACTTGTATTATCACATTTGTTCAAAGTAATAATTTCACATTTACCTGTATATTTTCGCACCAGGCTCTCGGCCCTCCACAAACACGTGGGTGTAAAAATGTGGTGCTACAGAAATGTCGTAAATTTCACAATACTTGCCAAATAATCCACTTTACTGTACCTGTTAATCACTGCACATCAACAACAGTGGTTCGTAGTATAATTCGTGCTCGATGGCACTTGATAATGATTTCCACGCTAAACAGCGGATATTTGCGACGTCTAACACGACGGATATAATTACACGCCTACACAGGGCGGATTCTCCAGACGTAGTGCAATGAACTGCGTTCCTCGAGGAAGCAAGTCGTCAAACTAAGTCGTTGAGCGACTACTTACATTCCTATTTGCGTATCTGCAATGATATTACCTTACCTTAAAGTGAAAAAAACATTCTCCAAAATGTTTCAATAATACTGAATGACGAAATGGAATATTCTGAGTCTCGTAGAAAGATAAAATTGATTAATAAGACCTCAGATAAATAATTAGCAGACTTCACCAAGTCAAAAGTGCGATTCTTCGCTACTTCAAAGAGAATTGTATGAGCTCTCAGCTTCTCGTAGCTTTCTGGGTGTGTTCAAAGGTACTACATCCCATCATAAAAGTGCTGTCGTGAAAAATATCACACGAACCTTAGCTCAGCGGGTTCAATATAGATTAATCATTGGCATGAATCTTAAATATTAAGAAAAGTAGGCTCTTTAGTTCGTCACGGAACTTCTTGTTAAATTTATTTTTATTGATTTATTTAATCGATTGTTCCCCTTTAGGCCAGCGGTTGAACTTGAATTCACGATTTCATCTTCACGCGTTTTCCTTGTTTTCTTCCAAAGATCTCTTCATCCTGTCGGAATGTTACATGTACGGCTCAGCTGTCAATTTCTAGCCAATTTTCATTTATGAAACAAGATGTTCAGTAAAGAACATATAGCCTCCTAAATGCATGGGTATTGTTATAACACTTTTTTCTTTCCAAGGAGTATAATTGAATGTTGGTTGTAGTAGCTTGTTGAAATTCAACGTGCTATAGGGATATTAAACATGAATATGAGGTGCCCTTTGCTAGTGCTACCTCTGTAAAAAAAAACACTCAATTCGGTTTCACCGTGTTTGAATTGATATGGGGAATGGATTTGCACACATAGGCTACATGGCCACCATCTGCAAACTATTGGGCTGATGATCTTGCAGATTGGTCAGAAAATGCTTCCCACATAAAGATATGTTGTTGCAAAATTTGGTAGAGACTAGATTATTAGGTTGGTCGTAAATACATTTAAGCTTTTAACATATGGGTGGCCGCGATTACGTCTCCGTCAAGAAGGCGGTGATATAAAACATGACACTGAGGTGCCCTTTGCTAGTGCTACCTCTGTACCAAATTTCGTACCATTCGGTTTCACCGTGTTCGAATTGATAGGGGGAATGCATTTTCACACAAAGATGGCCGCCATCCGCAAAATATTAGCCTAAATATTAGGCTAATGACCTATTAGTTTGGTCAACGGATGCTCCCTCCATCAAGGTATGTTATTGCAAAATTTGGTAGAGATCGGATGATTAGGTTAATCGTAATTTGATTTAAGCTTTGAACATTTTTGTAGCCGCCATTACGTTTCCGTCAAGATGGCGGCGATATAAAACATGACACTAAGGTGCCCTTTGCTAGTGCTACCTCTGTACCAAATTTTGTTCCATTCGGTTTCACCGTGTTCGAATTAATAGGGGGAATCGCTTTTGACACAAAGATGGCCGCCATCCGCAAACTGTTAGGCTAACGACCTATTAGATTGGTCAAAGGATGCTCCCTCCATTAAGGTATTTTGTTGCAAAATTTGGTAGAGATCGGATGATTATGTTAGTCGTAATTATATTTAAGCTTTGAACATTTGTGTGGCCGCCATTACGTTTCTGTCAAGATGGCGGCGATATAAAACATGACACTGAGGTGCCCCTTGCTAGTGCTACCTCTGAACCAAATTTCGTTCCAATCGGTTTCACCGTGTTTGAATTAATAGGAGGAATCGATTTTGAAACAAAGATGGCCGCCATCCGGAATATATGTGGCTAATGACCTATTAATTTGGTCAAAGGATGTTTCCTCCATAAGGGTATGTTGTTGCAAAATTTGATAGAGATCGGATGATTAGGTCAGTCGTAATTTGATTTAAGGTTTGAAAATTTGTGTGGCCGCCATTACGTTTCTGTCAAGATGGCGGCGATATAATACATGACACTGAGGTGCCCTTTGCTAGTACTACCTCTGTACCAAATCTCGTTCCATTCGGTTTCACCGTGTTCGATTTAATAGGGGGTATCGATTTTCACACAAAGATGGCCGCTATCCACAAATTATTATGTTGATGACCTATTACTTTGGTCAAAGGATGCTCCCCCCATAAAGGTATGTTGTTGAAAGATTTGGTAGAGATCGAATGATTAGGTTAGTCGTAATTTCATTTAAGCTTCGAACATTTGTGTGGCCGCCATTACGTTTCCGTCAAGATGGCGGCGATATATAACATGACACTGAGTTCTCCTTTTGCCAGTGCTACCTTTGCACCAAAATGCGTTCAATTCGCCTTCACCGTGTTCGAATTGATAGGGGGGGGGGGGGACAGACATTCAGAGTACACACACTCACACACCCTCACACACGCAGACTCACACACACACACACACACACACAGACAGACACACATTTTTCGCCCTGTGTTGATCTCATAAGTCTACATTCATTTTTTGCAAAAATCAAAAGTAGGGTAAACAAGTAGTTCCGTGAAGAACTATACAGCCTATTTTCATATATCCTACTTAAGTTAATTGCCACTATCAACATACTCAATTTCTGTTTGATTGCTGTAATAGACTCGTAGAAATTAAGAACCGACTAAATATTTCGGATGGTCGCCATGTTGGATTTTATATATGTAGGTCCTAGAGTTATGTACTGTTACATGCAGATTATTGTGAACGTGTAGTATTCAAACTTCAATCGCATAATTAGGACACAAGAAAAAGCAAGGAGATTTTAAAATTTTTCACAGCTGCCATCTTGAGGTTATGGAAACAATTGAAATAAATTAGATGCCAGTGGATTAACATTCGTATAAGGATTTACTGTACCAAGTTTCACTGCACTCGGATGGTTAAATTGCGAGAAACGTCCATGTAAATATTTATAATTCGCGTCACCGCCATGTTGGATTTGTGATCACCAGGTTATTTAAAGTCCTATAGGTGAACTTAAGTTCATAGCCCCTATGAACATTAAAAAATGCAGTTTGATTGCTAAAATAGATTGGTAGATATTCAGTATCGTCTAAATATTTCGGATGGTCGCCATGTTGGATTGTTAAATGTATAGGCCATAGAGTCATGTACCATTAAAGGAAAATGATTGCGTAGGTTCATATTCAAACTTTCACTTCGATCGCATGACTACATCACAAGAAATAAAAACTTAATTTTAAAATTCGCACTGCCGCCATCTTGAGGTTATGTAAACAATTGAACGAAATTAGATACCAGTGGATTACAATGTGTATAAATATTTCCTGTACCAGGTTTCAGTGCGCTTGGAACATTAAATCTCGAGAAAGGTCTATTTAAAATTTTCAAATTCGCTTGACCGCCATGTTCGTTTTGTAGTTAACCGGTTTTTGAAAGTCATGTAGATGGACTTCCAGTAGTGCCCTTTATCTCCGTACAAAATTTTAGGAAGATACCGCTAATAATTTCAGAGATATAGAATGCCGGTGAAATATTTCGCACATCCGCCATCTTGTGATTATGTAAACAATTGAACGAAGTTAGATGTCGGTGCATTATAATGTATATAAACATATACTGTACCAAGTTTCATTGCGTTTGGTTGGTCAAATCACGAGAAACGTCTATTTAAAAGTCACAAATTCGTTTGGCCTCCATGTTGGTTTTGTAGTCACCAGGTTTTCAAAGGTCAGATAAGTGAACTTATAGTAGTTCCCTCTATCACCATATAAAATGTCAGGGTAATATCGGTAATAGTTTCGGAGATATTGAATGCTGGTGAAATATTTCACACAGCCGCCATGTTGGATTGGTGAGTCGTAACAAAATTTGAAGGGCACGGTCGATCGAGGTCGCCGGGAATAGGGCTATGAACTTTCCGAGTTTCATTGAAATCGCTCCTGCCGTTTAGATTTTATTAGGGGGGGGGGACACACACACACACACGAATCACACACACACACACGCACACACACACGGACAAAATGTGATCTCATAAGCCTATTTTTTCAAAATTTAAAATAGGCTAAATATAGGCTTATGAGATCACTTTTGTCCGTGTGTCGGTATGTTTGTGAGTGTGTGTGTGATTCGTGTGTGAGTGTGTCACTAATAACTTCTAAACGGCTAGAGCGATTTCAATGAAACTCGGTAAGTTCATAGCACTATTCCGGGCGACCCCGACCGTATACTTAAAATTTTGCTACGTCTCACTAATCCAACATGGCGGCTGTGCGAATTATTTCACCTGCATTCAATATCTCCGAAACTATTACCGATATCACCCTGGAATTTTGTACGGTGATAAAAGGAACTACTAGAAGTTCACCTATGTGACCTTTGAAAAACTGGTAACTACAAAACCAACATGGTGGCCAAGCGAATTTGCGACTTTTAAATAGACGTTTCTCGCGATTTAACCAACCAAACGCAATGAAACTTGGTACGGTATATGTTTATACACATTGTAATGCACCGACATCTAACTTCGTTCAATTGTTTACAGAACTTCAAGATGGTGGCTGTGCGATTTTTTAAATTAAGTTTTTAATTCTTGTTTTGTAATCATACGATCGAAGTGAAAGTTTGAATATGAACCTACGCAATAATTTTCCTTTAATGGTACATGACTCTATGGCCTATACATATAACAATCCAAAATGGCGACCATCCGAAATATTTAGATGGATCTCAATATCTACGAATCTATTACAGCAATGAAACTGAATTTTTTTTGTTCATAGAGGCTATGAACTTAAGTTCAGCCATAGGACTTTCAATAACCTGGTTATCACAAATGCAACATGGCAGCGACGCGAACTATAAATATTCACATGGACGTTTCTCGCAATTTAACCATCCGAGTGCAGTGACACTTGGTACAGTAAATCCTTATACAAATATTAATCCTCTAGCATCTAATTTATTTCAATTGTTTCCATAATCACAAGATGGCAGCTGTGCGAAATGTTAAACTCTCATTTTTAGCCTACTTTCGATTTTTGCAGAAAATGAAAGTAGAATTATGAGATCAACACACGCGAAAAATTGAGTGTCAGTCACTGATCTCTATACATGGATGGCTGGTAGCTCGGCAGCAGTAAGCCGAATAGACGATGACAGGTATAGTAAGATGGCAGCGAGCGCATGGTGCAATATTGCGAATCCGGCTCTGTGATTGGTTACTGGTAGTTTGATGTTATACATGCATTTATACTGGCAGTAAATATTTTGTGTTTCTTGTAGTTGTAAAATGGGCTGAATTTGGTTATTTAAAGCGTAAATTCTTAGTTTTAAGTACCGGTTTGGTGACCCACCATCCCAGGCAAGCCTGTAATATCTTTACTTCTCAGGCAGATAGGTCACTTATCCGTAATTTTGAAGTTATTGTGAAGTTAAGTATACATATGCGGTAGTGCTGAACCAGACGTGATCGGGCTAGGCTATTGCGTGTTTAAATTTGATCCCATTTCAGGGTTTTTCGGTTCTGGATGCGATTAGTTCGCTTAATAGTTGTAAAACGGTTGAGAGAGCAGGTTTTGAGTAGGTTCTTAGTTGTGTTAAGTTTTATGTGGAGCTGAGGAGTGAAATTTATTAGGCTTAAAGTGCATTTTTGGCTTTGATCTACTTCCCGTTATTATGAAGTTTATTGTGCTGCTAGCGTGATTAAAAGCTGTAGTATTTGATGTAGAGTGCTGGGATTATTTGGGGGGAAGTGGAAACAGGAATTAATTACCAAGGACCGATTACGATATGTCGAATCTAGGCCTGTATAATGAGCTATGTTTATAGGTACATCATTTGAAGAATGCATAATTTCGTGGCATATATACATGTATACCGTATATACAATTTACAAGAATGTTTCCAGAAATTGTTTTTCACTCGTTACTAATCGCTTATTGCGTGTACCGGTACTCAGCACCTAAGTTGATATTTGTCAGCCGTTATTATACATTCATTTTTATTGATATTCTGGAGATTTACTGACCGCGAAATGACGTGTCAGTGATCCCAATGCCCTTATGCTATGAGTGAACTTATCTCTATATTTTTATTTGTTCCAAAGCACCATTAATTACGATTTAAAATTGACTAGATTATCATTGCTTCCCCATAAGAAGAGCTTAAGAATGGGTACACCAACATGGCGGACCGCGCGCTCAACCTGGCGTACTTTCTCGTGCAGCGGAGAGCTGCCATCAGCGATCCATGTATAGAGATCAGTGGCGTCAGTCTGTGTTAGTCTGTGTGTGTGTGGGTGTGTACTCTGAATGTTTGTCGTCCCTCCCCCCTATCAATTCGAACACGGTGAAACCGAATTGAACGAAATTTGGTACAGAGGTAGCACTAGCAACGGGCACCTCAGGGTCATTTTTTATATCGCCGCCATCTTGACGGGAACGTAATGGCGGCCACTCAGATGTTCAAAGCTTAACTCAAATTACGATTAACCTAATCAACTAATCCCTACCAAATGTTGCAACAGCATACCTTTATGTGGGAAGTGTTCTTTGACCAAGCTACCAGGTCCTCAGTCCAATAGTTTGCATATAGCGGCAATGTATGTGTGCAAATCGATTCCCCCTATCAATACGAACACGGTCAAACCGAATTGAACGAAATTTGGTACAGAGGTAGCACTAGCAAAGGGTACCTTAGGGTCATGTTTTATATCGCCACCATCTTGACGAAAAGGTAATGGTGGCCACCCAAATGTTAAAAGCTTAAATAAAATTACGACCAACCTATTCATCTGATATCTACCAATTTTTGCAACATTATACCTTTGTGCATGAAGAATCTTTTGACAAAAGTACAAGGTCATCCGCCCAATAATTTGCGGATGGCGGCCATATATGTGTGCAAATCGTTTCCCCCTATCTATTCAAACACGGTAAAACCAAATTGAACGAAATTTGGTTCAGTGGTAGCACTAGCAAAGGGCACGTCGGTGTCATGGTTTATACCTCCGCCATCTTGACGAAAACGTAATGGCGGCCACCCAAATGTTAAAAGCTTAAATCAAAATACAACCAACCTAATCATCAGATCTCTACCAAATGTTGCAACATTATACCTTTATGTTCGAATAATCTTTTGACCCAACTAGAAGCTCATCAGCCCAATAATTTGCGGATGGCAGCCATGTATGTATGCAAATTGATTCCCCTAACTATTCAAACATGGTGAAAACTATTTGAACGAAATTTGGTAAAGATGTAGCACTAGCAAATGGCACCTCAGTGGCATGTTTCATATCGACGCCATCTTGACATAAACGTAATGGCGGCCACCCAAATGTTAAAAGCTTCAATCAAATTACGACGAAACTAATCATCTGATCTCTACTTAATTTTGCAACAACATACCTTTATGTGGGAAGCATATTTTGACCAACCGACAAGGTCATCAGCTAATAGTTTGCAGATAGTGGCAATGTATGTGTGCAAATTGGTTCCCCCTGTCAATTCAAACACGGTGAAATCGATTTGAACGAAATTAGGTACAGAGGTAGCACTTGCAAAAGGCAACTCAGTGTCATGTATTATATCGTCGCCATCTTGACGGAAACGTAATGGCGGCCACCCAAATGTTAAAAACTTAAATCAAGTTACGACCAACCCAATCAACTGAACCCTACCAAATATTGCAACAACCTACTGCGCCCAAATCTCGCATTAGCCACCACCCATATCCGCTAAGATGGTAAAGGATTGTAGGGACGTCGATACCCAACTAGACACATCAACATTTCCCTACTGGGCGAATGACTAGAAAACTCTTGACGCATACGGACGTACAATAACACTACTAATTAGTTACACATTTACTAGCAAATTAATTCCATAATAAGATGGTACTACGAGAATCTCGGATCTCGGACGTGAATGGTGAAAGTTGAGACTAAGTTAGTTCTAGTAACTAACTGATAGTATTATCGCACGGCGATTGCGAAATGAAAAGATGATCAGTTTTTTATAAAAACAAACAGGCAATCTGAAACAAGTGCCTGGGATTTATTCCCAAAAATATACAACAAGGAAATCCCTATTACCAATAAAATATATTTGTTAAGAGTAATAATGAAAATTATTATGATGGTTGATAAAATATCTACTCCTTAAATTAGCATATTCTGTAAGATGCGTTGCTAAAACAAGAAATTTCGAATATAGACATCGAATGGTAAAATTATTAGTCATACAGTGACTTGTTAAAAATATAGTTTAATCTGAGATCAGCTGTTCGACTCAATGACGTATTACAACAATGAAAACCCCTACAATATACATCTATGTTAACACACGTGGATAGAAATCTAATGATAATAATAATCACGTTAATAACTTATTTACATTGTTGAAATACCTACGTCCAGCGCGGTATTCAAATCAGAACTAGATTTGACGTGATGTGTCAATCTATTAGCGCTCTCGTTACAAAACATTCCTACTTAAAAACACTGGTTCACATAAACGATAAGTTCTTGTATCTTATGTTTATTTGTCACAAACAATGAACTATATTTAACGAACCATGAAGCTAGTTATAGTTCTAAGAATTCAAATACATTAATAACAAGAAGTTCCGTGACGAACTAAAGAGCCTACATTTCTTAAAATGAAGTTTTATGGCAATGATTAATCTACAGTATATGAACCTATCTAGATTAATGACAAAATTAAGTTGGTAATATCGAAATGTCTAATTAGTTCGAAACATACCTGGTATAATGAAGCCTAATAGAGCATTAGATTTGGCAGCCATGGTGACTGAATATATTCTTAGATCCATCTCTTAAGGTACAGAATAATAAAATTGGTTGAAGTCCAATGGATGTTACATGCAATTAGACATTGGATCTATCAGCACGCGTAAAAACATGTTGGCAACAGTGTTATGCGTGTGCTGGTCAGAAATATCCTAATATGAAATATTATGATATCTGTTGTGCCCATTTTGGACGAAATCCATTTGTTAGTATAGACGTTGCATGCATTTTAAAATTGGACCTATCAGCAGGCATAGAATCATGTTGGCAGCACTGACTTATATTAATTATTCCAAATTAATCTAGAATGGCAGGTGCTATACGTGTGCAAAGTATAGGGCTGTTGGCTTGCATACTTCCTGATATATTGATATTACGTTAAAGAAATATAGACAGCATTTATTAACAGTTGGCAGCTCTGATTGCTCTTAAGAATAATAGTCATATCCGTTATGTTACACATAGAAAATACGAAATTTGGTTGAAATCCAACCGATAGTATAGAAGTTACCTGTATTTAAAATTTGGCCCTATCAGCAGGCTTAGAATCATGTTGGTAGAACTGAAGTATATAAGTTACTCCAAAATTAATCTAAAATGTCAGGTACTATACGTGTGCGTAGTTTAAAGCTGTCGGCTTGCATACTTTCTGATATATTGGAATTTGGATAAAAGAATAGAGAGAGCAATTATTAACAGTTGGCAGCCTTGGTGGCTCTTAAGAATACGCTCCGTCATATCTGCTTATGTACACATATTACATACAAAATACGGTTGAAATCGAATCGATAGTGTAGAAGTTATAGGCATTTAAAAATTCGACTTATCAGAAGGCTTAAAATTATTTTGGCAATACTGTCATGTATGGCCTTCTGGAAATTAAACTGAAATAGTGTTATCTACATGTTTGCCAAGTTTGGAATAGCTCCCATGCATACCTTCAAGGATATCCACCATGGAGCTCAAATTTCTAGTGCGTTTTTGCAGCAGTTGGTAGCACTGACATAATTTTCAAATATGGACGTGAGATATTTCGGTATACATCTTTACTCATACTAAATTTGGTTTAGATTTCTGCAGCCGTTTAGGAGTTGATCGGGACACACACACACACACAGTCAGACAGACAGACAGAAGGACAGACAGACAAACACACATTTTCCCGGATCGATCTCATAAGTCTACTTTTCCCTCATTTTTGCAAAATGTGAAAAGTAGGCTAAAAATAATAGTTACATTAAAGATCGAGATGGAACTACACATTTACATATACGACGATGTGGATATAATATTAACGCTTACTGACATGAACAACACAAAAATACACTCCTAAATATCAATTACTTTCTCAACACACTCTAGTAGTAGTTTGCTCTCACGGTAATACTCATTTCATTTCAAATACGTGAACAATACCTTTTCATAGCGTCAACTGCGCTTCCAAATACGACACCATTCTTTTCTTCTCTTTACCACAATGACCTTCATAAAATTCTGCACGGCATTCCTTCAAAATCAACAAAAATCCATCTTGCTACATACGTGTAGAAGAATTAGTGATCTTACTACGTAACACTGCTGTGTATACGGTTCATGAAACACTTCTAACCTTCTCCTTCTCTAATTTTAAAATCATCGTGCTCAATTTTTCCACAATACTTTTGTTAACAACTGTATACTTTATTTAACATTCCACGCATCTTTAAATAATGCATTTCAATAACAGACCATATCATTGTACTGTAATTCCACGTAATAGATGAGTGTAAGTTTCAAAATACTAGTAGTCCGCTCATATTTCTAAAGTTAATAACAATATCTTCCGTCATTCCGTTTCTTATAAACATAAATGAATAAAATATTCATTTAAGAGCTTGTTTTCACATAATTAACTTCAGACAGACCTACAAGTCTTCTGGTCTTCATTTCGTATTAACAACATTGTTGCTAAGTAATTGTTGCTATTTATAGGCATCACCTGACTTCCACTGTCACAATAGTGATCCTTTCTGACATAAATATAGTTACAGAAATTATCCATGACTTGATTAAGGGGATACGGAACGCCCTATGCTTACAATAATAAAATGTGCTGTATATAAGGAACATTTTCTCTGATACCACCGAATTTAGACACTTGAAATTTTTACAGGTTAAGGCTGGGTGTGTTTGATTTCTACTGAAACAAGCAAAATTTTTATGAGTACATACTTAAGGATAAAACAATTTTTTATGGAACATGTTTTATGGTATTTTTAAGAATTATTTTGGCCCCAAAATAATACAAAAAACATGCAAATTAAAAACTGTTGTTTCAGTAGTTGTATTAGGTATGTATAAAGAAGTGATGCAAATTTGAAGTTTCTACATTCAACATTGGCTGAAAAATGTTCCTTAAGTAAGAAAAAAATAGATTTACGGGAAACAGGCTTCAAAGTTTTAACCCTAATGCATGCCAGGCCCGTAGCTTGGACTCTCTGGAACTTCTTCAAATTTCTCTTGTAATCTCTTCCCGGCACCTCTCTGTTCCTTTCTGGCCTTCTGAGCTAGTATTTGAATAGCATTTTCAGCAGCTCTTAGTCATTGTAAGTCAATACGCAACATAGCATCAGCTGTTCGACACCCAACTGCACGGAGGCCATACACTAACCTAATATTTACACTCTACAATGCAGTGTATTTTGCTTTGGTACTTACAGTAACTGATGAAGAATTGAAGAACTTCACACTGTGTGCACAATATATACAAACTAATTCAAACTCTGCTGCAAGACCAACATGTGTATTCACCCTCAGATACACGCCCCCTTTAGCACACTTTTTACAAATTGTATTATTTTGAATCACTTGTGATAATATACACATATCTACAATTTCACAACTCTCATTCCATTTTGATAGGTCTTCATATTTTTCCTCCTCACCACTGAGTTTCTTCTGTGAGGCACTTTCAGGCTAGCAAATAATATTTTGTACAGGTGTTGATTGTAGGCCTATGTTGAGGTTATTTGTTACAGGAACATGTGGAGGTATTGTTGATGGAGATATTGTATCTTCTAACAAGTTCAAATTAATTGTACGTTTCTTCTGCCAATTAGTACGTCTCTTGAATACTTTACCAGTATACCTAGGTACTTTAGAGTGATTCGTAAATACAATACAACTGACTAATCACTGATAATCATACAAGACTAGATGCACTGTTTACATGGAAACCATCCAGACTATAAACAAAGTAAGAAACAAATGAATCTCAAGATGCACATGATGCACACTACAGAGGTGGCCAAAGTACAAACTTATTCCCTAAAGGCGGTATATTTGAAAATTTAGCCAGAGAAGATACCTTAAGTGCTGGCAGAAATCAAGTGTACATCATGATCTAAACTATTTATAAAAACACTTGTATTTATAATATCATCTTAATTCATACAGCATTTTAAAGACGACATATTAAATATTAATAAATAAGTAAAAAATAAAAATGACTAAATTTTGAAAAAATTTCCATTCCGTATCCCCTTTCGTGACATAGTGTACATATTCCTTAATTGGAATTATACTCGGTCAATGTTATTGTTAATAACATTTAAGATTGTTGAAAAAATGTGTATACATTATAAATTGTTAATAACAGCATTATACTCTTTTACAATAGATCTTGATTTGAATAACGATGTATTCTAGCGATCTTAACGCATTTACATTGCTTATAGCGTAAGTGTATCAATCGGAGCATTCCCTTATATAGAACAGTTCTCGCTTAAAATGAGAATATTAAAACGTTACTGAATAGAAAAACTTAAATGGCATTCTAAGTTCAAATCTAATGAAATCACGTCTAAGACGACACACGTTGACATGTATAAAAGTGAACTAAAAATCTCTAAATAAACAGAATAATAACATGAGTTATACGAAAGAATATCTAAAATATGAATTGGTCACCCTGCTAATTCCAACAAATACCACAACCAAAACTACTGAGATAATAGAGCAGTCATTTCTGTACCTTGCCGACGGTCTGCGATGGAAATACCTCGCTCAATGGCTTCAATGTTCCGCTCCCTAGGCGGCTCGTGCTGGTCGCCATGCAAGCAACATGGCTTGTAGCTGATCAACTCGTTCCTGCTGGGCTGGTGACCATCTTGTCTCGGTCTCCCCGCACAGCAATCTTCTATTTTTTCGACTCTTGATAGTCTGGTCGCAGGAACCCGGAACAATGAACATTGAATTCCATCTGCTTCTTTCTTCTTCACCTCGTCGTTAAAGTAGCTATGAGCGTCCATGGTTTATATATCTCCAAATTCTTACTGGATATTTGACTAGAATTGTTGAAATTCAACAAACTGCATGATGGTTAAGCAGTCGTGGTAACGTCGATCCAAGGACCTAATGATCAACTCTGAACTTCCCGCTCCATAGTGTAGATTATCCACCTTTCATGATTTAGTGAATCATAGTACTCTTCTTAGTGAATGCAGAGTATATTCTTCCCCCCTGACTGGAAGTTGTAAGCATGATGAATTGTAAGAACAAATCTGCTTGTATAATGTGGCAGTGATAGTGCTTCAATAACGTAGTAGCTTGTTATAAGTGAAGCTACTTGCTGGATTGTAGAATACAGTTCGTAATAATGCAATCTTTCTCTTCGTGCGCTGTGGTTATAAAAGTTGCTTCTTTCAATGCTGAATATTACTTTTAGTTGCTTTGCCGGACTCTTCACCTCTTCCTCGGCTATCAATGCGTCTCCTGCAGGTCAGTGAAGTCTCCTGCTCGCACTTCTCGTTGCTATATGATAATTTGCGGAGCACCTTACAACACAGGTCCGCTCTCTTCAATCGTTTCAGTAGGAGTCACCTCACTATGACCGCGGTTCGCCCGCGTGGCACCCTAGATCCAGTTCTAGCCTCGCGTCCGGTCCATTTATAATAGAATTATGCTAATTTCTCTTCTCCTAGCTAATATTATATAATTCCATACTTCCGAATAAATATCATATACTGTTCTTGATCTGTGGAAATGCTAATTTCTCTTTATTAAAGCAAATATGGTTTAATAGCAGTTGCCACACTAATTATGCGATCTGTTCTGATTGGCTGTAGGTTTATTGTCAAAAACTCTACCTGTCCTAGCCTCTTATAGTTGGGTCGTGTGCATAATTTGTTGTTGCCGACTCGGGCGACCAAAACCGGTCTTGAGAGTGCTAACTTGAAACTTTTGACAATTTCCAGCTTGAAATGATCAGACTCTCCCTTGGTTAATCTTCATTCACCACAAAATTTCCAAATCCAAATATTTCAAAATTGTCCAAAATTATCCAAAAACATGTCTAAATAATTCAATTCACTTCCCATAACATATCCTTGAGTGAAATAAATTATTATTTCCAATTTTCACATTATAAATCGAAAAATTGACAGGTCGATTCGATCCGCGGCTCTGTCCATAACTTGAGCTTTGGTGAATTAGGGCTCAACACCTATATGTGGGAAATGTTCTTTGACCAAGCTACATGGTCCTGAGTCCAATAATTTGCATATGGCGGCCATGTACTGTATGTGTGCAAATCGATTCCCCCTATCAATTCCAACACGGTAAAACCGAATTGAACTAAATTTGGTACAGAGGTAGCACTAGTAAAGGGCACCTCAGGGTCATGTTTTATATCGCCGCCATCTTGACGGAAACGGAATGGCGGACACCCAAATGTTAAATGCTTAAATCAAATTACGACCAACCTAATTATTTGATCTCTACCAAATTTTGCAAGAACATACCTTTTTGTGGGAAGCTTCTATTGACAGAACTACATGGTTATCAGCCCAATAGTTTGCAAATAGCGGCCATGTATGTGTGCAAATCCATTCCCCATATCAATTTAAACACGGTGAAACCGAATTGAATGAAATTTTGTACAGAGGTAGCACTAGCAAAGGGCACCTCATATTCATGTTTAATATCTGTATAACACGTTGTATTTCAACAAGCTACTACAACCAACATTCAATCATACTCCATGAAATTCACAAAGAATTATAACAATACCCATGCATTTAGGAGAAAGTAGGCTATATGTTCTTTACTGAACATCTTGTTACTTCTTGTATCCTAATCATGCGATTGATGTTTGAATACTACACGTACACAATAATCTTCATGTAACAGTACATAACTCGAAGACATGCATATATAAAAATCCAACATGTCGACCAACCGCAATATTTAGTCGGTTCTCAATATCTACGAATCTACAGAGTCCGCCAGAAAAATGTATACACTCTTTGTCAGACTATATCGGGATATGGACATTGTCAACTGTTATCATTGTTTTTAAATGTTGTAATACGGTCTTTCGCTCGACAGATGTCGGTACTTACATCACGATAGTGGGAAAACGAAATGGCTGGAGCACGCTTGATGTTCGAGCAGCGAAAGTACATTCTGAAGTGGTTTATCAGGTTTGGTAATGCCGTTGAAGAGCAACGTCAGTGGAGGAGGGAGTTTGAAACAGAACCCTCAACACGCAAACAATTAAACGCATTCCTGGGAAGTTTGAGACGCATGGAACGATTTGTGATATTCACAGAGGAAGATCGGGAAGAACGCGTACAGCTACTGGTCCATTTTTGTCGGCTCACGTGTTGGAAAGGTTTGCTAATTCTCCACAGAAGTCTGCTACGCAATGTGCTCGGGAAGTGGGGATTAGCAGTACAAGTATACGACGGATTTTGAAAATAGCTAAGTGGAAAGTTTATATCCCGCGATTACTGCATGAACTTAATGAGGATGATCCCGATCGTCGAATGCAATTTTGAATATGGTATCAGCAAAAGGTCACCCAAGATGAACAATTTCTGACGAAGTTAGTGTGGTCTGATGAAGCCCAGTTTAAACCTAATGGAACAGTAAATCGACATAACTGTGTCTACTGGGCTCCGGAAAATCCGCATGTTCATGCGGACAAGGCGGTCAATCTACCAGGGGTTAATATCTGGTGTGGACTGTCGTCGAGGGGCTTACTAGGACTCTTTTCTTTGATGGTACTGTCACTGGAGCAGTGTACTTTGGAATGTTAAGCACATTAATTTTACCAGCTGTACGTGCGCTTTATGGAGCCGATGATGAAGTCTTCTACCAACAGGACGGGGCGCCACCACACTACCATGTAGTAGTAAGAGCCTTCCTGGATGACAATCTGCCGGGACATTGGACTGGACGAAGAGGGCCCATTGAGTTCCCCCCACGGTCGCCAGATCTTACCCCTATGGACTTTTACATGTGGGGAACTGTGAAAAATCAAGTCTATCGACGTAAGCCACGCACGCTGGAGGCCCTTCGCCAGGAGATAATAGCGGCATGTTCAGCGGTCCCCATTCGAACATTGACGGACGTCGTAGCAGCGACCGCTCGTCGTTCTGCTATGTGTCTGGCAGCCAACGGTGAACATTTTGAACATCTCATGTAACCATATGTTTAACTGAAGACAGTACTACATGTGTAATCAAAATTTAAATGTAAAAGAAGCACAAAATAAATAGCTTTTGTTCCGTAAGGAGTGTATACATTTTTCTGGCGGACTCTTGTAGCCTATTACAGCAATCAAACTGAAATTTTGTATGTTGATAGTGGGAATTAACATGAGTAGATTATATGAAAATAGGCTTTGGTTCTTCACGGAACTACTTGTTTTCCAGGTTGTCGTGATGTTCTTTGCTGAAACTTAACATTTGTGATTTTATTCCAGCACTCGGTGCGGTCCTCGAGGTTTTCTATGATGATCTGTTGTAGGTCCATCTGGACCTCTGTCAGCCACTCCGTGCCGCATTCACTCTTTGTTATGATGTTGTCGTTAATTTGTTGTTCTAGAGTTATCCAACCTGTAGATGTGTGTATAAATCTTTGCTCGGCGTTTTCTGATTTCTTCCGTTATTGTGTTGGTCTTTTGATAGAGATCGTTCTGAGGTCTCTTCATCTAAATGCCGTTTTTATTGCTAGCCCCGTCAATTTTCCTAAGAATGTTTCGTTCCCGATTTTTATATCCTTAATTTTGCCAACAGCCGATAACTTTATAGTATTCTGATAAGATATTAGGAGACATTTATATTAAAATAAACTTAATACACAATGAACTTAACGGCCACTGGGATGCGTTCTGTATCGAAGTACGAACAGCCTGCCAACAGCCGATAACTTTATAGTATTCTGATAAGATATTAGGAGATATGTATGTTAAAATAAACTTAATACACAATGAACTTAACGGCCACTGGGATGCGTTCTGTATCGAAGTACGAACAGTCTGCCAACAGCCGATAACTTTATAGTATTCTGGTAAGATGTTAGGAGATATTTATATTAAAATAAACCCAATACAGCATGGATTTAACGTCCGATGGAATGCGTCCTGTATCGAAGTACGGACAGTCTACCAACAGACGATATCTCTTTGGTATTATGTTTAACATAAGGAAATAATGACACGTTTTATGATATTGTAGCATAGTAGGTAATCTGAAACCTACACCGCTGGACACATTTGCTGATTTTCTATATAAAGAGTGACCACTATTGAAAAGGAAACTACACATACGCGGAAGCTAATAAGTAAAATTGAATTAATAATTTTTTTTCCAATGTATAATGCTTATTTGAGATAAATTCTTAATTTTTAATGGATTACGACAAGAAGGCAACAGAATATGTAAAAGAAATAAAAACTATGCAACTCAGGCATAATATTAGGCATTCCATATAGAGCAACCGCATTAGTTTTCTTACGGAGCAAAGGTAGGCATTTAATTGCAGATACAGCCCCCATTAATTTTATTAAAGAGCAAAAGTAACTATTTCAGTGAAGTTACAACCCCATTATTTTTCTTACGGAGCAAAGGTAGGCATTTAATTGCAGATACAGCCCCCATTAATTTTATTAAAGAGCAAAAGTAACTATTTCAGTGAAGTTACAGCCCCATTATTTTTCTTACGGAGCAAAGGTAGGCATTTAATTGCAGATACAGCCCCCATTAATTTTATTAAAGAGCAAAAGTAACTATTTCAGTGAAGTTACAGCCCCATTACTTTTCTTACGGAGCAAAGATAAGCATTTAATTGCAGATACAGCCCCCATTAATTTTATTAAAGAGCAAAAGTAACTATTTCAGTGAAGTTACAGCCCCATTATTTTGCTTACGGAGCAAAGATATGCATTTCAGTGAAGATACAGCCCTATTAATTTTATTAAAAAGCAAAGAGAGAGAGCTTAAATATTTAAGAAATACCTTTAATATATATCGCCCCCCCCCCCCCCTTCAAGAGATTTTTTTTCACCCCTGTCCAGGCACGTTAGTCCACCTCACCCCATGTATATAGCATATTTAGCTAAGAAAAGATAGTATTATTAGGTTTAGCATTAAGAATTAAGTTAGATAGTAAATCACCCCCCCCCCTAATTAACGTGGCAAGTTTTACAAAAGGGTCTTACATACCATGTCGTAATCAGTGTCATTAGCCTACTTTCGATTTTTGCAAAAAATGAAAGTAGACTTATGAGATCAACACAGGGCGAAAAAAGTGTGTCTGTCTGTGTGTGTGTATGTGTGTGTGTGAGTCTGTGTGTGTGTGTGTATGTGTGTGTGTGAGTCTGTGTGTGTGTGTGTGTCTGTGTGTGTGTGAGTGTGTGTACTCTGAATGTCTGTCCCCCCTATCAATTCGAACACTGTGAATGCAAATTGAACGAAATTTGGTACAAAGGTAGCACTAGCAAAGGACACCTCAGTGTCATGTTTTATATCGCCGCCATCTTTACTAAAACTGAATGGCGGCCACTCAAACGTTCAAAACGTAAAATCAAATAACGACTAACCAAATCATCCGATCTCTACCAAATTTGGTAACAACATACCTTCGTATAGGATGCGTCTTGTGACCAAATTACAAGGTCGTCCGCCATACCATTTCAGGATGGCGGCCGTGCGAATTATGCAAACTTTATAATCCATATCATGGGACCCACCAGTTCCGATTATCGAGCCGAGAATCGTTTTACCTGTTCTAAAGGAAGAGGCACGTTCGAAATTAAAAGTTTATTTTGTAATACTATAGTGCAGACGTGATTTTAAAAAGCTGAACTGATTCAGTAATAAGACAAGATGGCAGCGGATATCTTGTGCCGGACTTATATTTCACTAATTTAAGTATTGCATGCAATATAGCGTACTGATAAAAAATAAATAAACTTTGTATGAAATGCTTTATATATAAATAATATACTCCAGTGATGAAATCGTTTAGTATAAATCATTATTTGCTAACAAGTTCTATGTAAGTCATTTTAAATAGAACGATATTCGTTGACACAATTAGCTCAGTGGTAGAGCGTTAGACTATCGCTCAAATGCCTATGGTTCAAACCCGATCAGAGCTAGGTTTTTTGCTTGAAATGTTATATGTTTATTGTTTTGTAATGACTCAGATGTTTTAAAATTAAGCGTTATATTGTGCACATTATGGTGTAAAATATATATTTAATTAAAACATAATTCGCCAGCAGATTTACTCGGGACATCTAGCTGCCAAAAAGGTAACTTCCAGATTTTATTGAAAAGTTTCTTCTTCTGGCCGCTAGAATGCACTCGCTCTGTTAGGATTATATTGTTCGATATTTCACCAATAGATGTCACGACTAGTCTACGTGGGGATCCATTGATTACTATACCATTATCATTCTATGCGCATCGAATTTGAAGAATGACAAGATGATACTACGATACATTTTAACTTTTTATTTTAAAGGGTTTGTAACAGCCTATTTTGCGTTACTTGAAAATGTTATTAAGCGTTATATTGTGCACATTATGGTGTAAAATATATATTTAATTAAAACATAATTCGCCAGCAGATTTACTGAGACATCTAGCTGCCAAAAAGGTAACTTCCAGATTTTATTGAAAAGTTTCTTCTTCTGGCCGCTAGAATGCACTCGCTCTGTTAGGATTATATTATCGAAAATATCCACATAGTTTGTATACACACGTCTCTGTAGAGTCATGGAAAGATTTGTTAATTCAATTAGGGTTGTGAAAGCCATGCACAACCAGACGTGTCAAGACATGCCTCAACTCAAAGTTGGATGTTGCCCACGGCAGGTCGTAATAATAATAATAATGTTATTGGTTTTACATCCCTTTTAACTACTGCTGATTTTAGAGACACCGGGGTGCCGGAATTTTGGCCCGAAGGGGATCTTTAACGTGCCAGTAAATGTACTGACACGGCTCCCTCGCATTTGTGCACCCTCAAATGCCAGCTGACTGCGCCAGGATACGAACCTGCAACCTAGGGCCCAGCAAGCGAGAACGTTACCGCCGAGCCACGCAGCCAGTCCGGTCGATTATGTCTCCAGATCCATAACATTCTTGAGATACTTCTTATCTTTCTTTCTTTCTTTCTTCAATGATGGTAGCAGTTTTTATCTAGATTGTGGCGTTTGGTAGAGGAAAATCGTTTCTATGGCCTTCAACAAAGAATAGTTCTATTATACTCTTTGATAATAACAACGAGTTATAACTATACTCATACATTTAGGAGAAAGTAGGCTATATGTTCTTTACTGAACATCTTGTTTTTTACAGGCAATTACCACATGTCAATAATAAATGTCATTTTTTTCAGATAATATTTTTTCAAATAATATTATCGTGTTAATTATATTTCCTGGAGTTCTATACAGTGCACAGAATTCCCAAGTTAGCCCGGAGAGGCATAAATAATTTCTAATTTCAATAACTTCCCGACGAAACAGTCGCCATTTTAACGATAATCTATTTAAACTTAACGATCGAGTGTACACGTAGTGCGAGTATCCTTACATAATGTCTGCATATCTATAGATTAAGAAGCGAATACGTCGCTTAATTCACGCTGAGAAAGTGTAAAAATAAAACTTAAGGATTAATTCTCAGCTATAGCAAAGATATACGTCGATATATAAGAAAGTTTTTTACAAATATAAAGGATTCAAGTTCTACAAAATATAAGAGGATATACGCAGCTAAATGCTTAAGGAAGCATGTTGCAGTTTTACAACGACGCATATAAGACGGGGTATAGTGTATGACCACAGTAACCAATATGTCAATGAATACATATTGCACGTTAGTTTATAAGGATATTAGTATATATGTCATAATGCAGACATTAAGTAACGAGATTACCGCGTACGACGTAACGAACTTCAGTGAAAAAAAATAACGGTACCAGGATAAACCAATCCCTCTGTACAAAACGTTAAGAGAGATTTCTGATTTCAGACTAATTATACGGTGTACAATCCTGTAATCCCCCAGTAGGACATTCATGCAGGATGCCCCCCGGATGAACGTGACGCAAGACCAAAGTTACAACACGCATGGCAGCAACAGCAGTCAAAACCTACAAACCATACCAGAATGTCAGCCGATTTAGGCAGGAGCCTTCAGCTATTTATTAACAATGCTTCAATGCTAAATTTTTTCTCTTAATAACTTAACTACATGTTTTTTTACGAACATAATCAGGTAACTTTGACGGAATTTCACATTTTCTAGGATGTTTTTACAATTTTATTTCATCATCCCCACGTTGTAAGGAGGTTAATCATAGTAGCGCACCCTCATAGCTACACTTGGCCTAGAGTACAATACACTACATTTTTTCTTTCCCTTTTTTACACACGCTACAAAGGGCGCGTGCTAGTTCATAAGGGATCGCCATTATTTAAGCTCCTTACAGCATCATTTTCCATCGTAGGAAAATTACAGTTATGTATGCATCCTCGAGGCACGGCTCGACTTGACGGCATCGTACGCAAGTCACGCACTAGTCCGAGTACGGTGCTAATAATGTAAATTTCCTATGCGATTTCATTATAGATATATCTTTCAGCTTCATTTATTTCAATTTATATTTCCGCTGATATTCCATTTATTAGTTTTCTTCAATTTTAACAAAACAATGTCAACACTTTTATGAAAATTTCAACTCTGCCAAATGGGCAATACAGATTCTGTAAAACATACAATATGGGATATAGACAGATACAGAGAACTATCTGCTATGAAATGACTGTAAAACAAACCACCCCAACACTCTTGCCACGCCTTCCAACCCTTAGCACGGTTCAATTTCGCTCATCCTCCCACCTACGAAGAAGACCAGAAGCGACGAAGGACGATCCGACGAATCGAAAACAAATTCACATCGACGAAAGGAAAGAAAAAGAAGAAGAAGAAAAGAAGAAGAAGAAGAAAGAAGAAAATAAAAGTTTCCGCCCCCACGTCTAGTCCAATAATCGAGGACGATTATTAAAACAGGAAGACGACTTGTCCTGGCCCCAGCCCTTTAGGAAAGGACTGAGCCTATAAATATATAAATTATAATCAGAGGGAACTACGTAAAAGACGACATGGCAACACGACTACGGAGTAAGCCGTAGGTCATAGACCTAGGCTCCAACAGCAAGCACTTGGACAAGACACAGCGGACATTACACTCCCAACATACCGCTGACTGGACTGACCAAGCACCTTTTACTTATAAATAGAGGTACGAACACGCGCCGCGGTCTCTCTGAAGAAGCGGCTCTAACCTAACCTACATCTTACTTGGACGGAGTTACAGTCCTACACTCTATCGGAGTTGTGCTACGCCGGACCGATATGGGGGATGGCCCCATATCGAGTCCCAACGCCACCATCATCATGGAAGACCGGTATTAACGGTGGGGTGAGTGACATCGTGCCTGCTTAATTCCTTTTTCCCCCTAGATTATTATTTCCATCCTCCCCTATTGCAATTGCCACTATTTCTTAATAAACCCCCTTTTTGAACAGTCTATTGACTACCTTTTTATTTCGATTAGGTTAAGAAGCCCTTCCCTTTAGATTAGTACCTAGTTTTAAGATCTCCATTGAACGCTGACATGCAGGAGGCGCTGCACAGCAAGTGTGCGACCTAGAGGTGAGCTAGGTGAGTATTCATTCCTACCGCCAGTTCCCCTGTATGTAAATTGCTCTCTAAACGTGTCCGCAGTTCTTCATAAGCATCCTTAACAAATACTGGGAGGTGCGGGTTAGAAACAAACCAACAACACCCTTAATAAATGGTGGTTAAGGCACCAATCAAAAACACCCTTAACAATATGCGGCTTCGGTGGCGAAGTTGGTAGCATGCTGAGATTCTATGCCCAATATAGCGGGTCAAACCCAGCCGAAGCCATCTGATTTTTTAAGAGAGTTAAAAATCCCTCAGTATGCCTTCCTTCGGAGGGGAAGTAAAGCCGGCAGTCCCATGTCATAGATTTATGGTATGTTAAAGAACTTTCCACTAATTACACCTGTGTGAAACTAAATTGTATAGGTTAAGAATGTAAACAACGCTCTTAGGTTGCTACGTTGGATGCCAAGAGCCGACTGCGGTGGCGTCTATTAGGTAAGTTCTAAACTAAGCCTAGTAGTTGTTGACGGTGGCGTTTGGCGGCAAAAGTAGGAACTGTTGGAAAAATTCAAAGTTCCAGTCAATACTTGAATTTAAAAAAAAACAGATACACACACTAATACAGTCATCATAATTAACACCGGTTATCAGACAGATTCTACACACACCCAAAGTACACGGGGCTTTATGATCGCGTTGTCTCAGCCCCTAAACTAAGGAACCAACCAACCAACCAATTTTGGAATGACCGTGGATCACCATTTTTTCGACTGCGTATGTTGCTTCTGGGAAAGTCACTGTTTTATGGTGCCTTAATTTTCCATCTATCTTATTATATAATACGCTAAGGTGTATGTTTCACAAAACTCCAGCTCCTAAACCAGAGGAATTTAGAAGGTGTGGTTTGTTCAAAAATCTTCCAAATTGTCTGAATAGTACATGAAAAATCTTGCACTTCTTGAAAAGTGAACGGAAATATATTTATTTGTTTATAAAGTGTTTAAAATAAACAAACAAGACGATAGCCTCTGCCAGAACTGTGTCGCGTCCAGCCCGCATAGCACTAGAGCCGGGCGGGCAGTCAGTACACACGGGGTGCACACAACCCATTACGCGAGTACTCTCACGGGCCCGCTAGGTATTATAATTTAGATAATATTTATTATTATTATCATTATTATTATGTTGGGACTCAAAGGGGTATTTCATAATTACCTCTCAGTCATAATCGGTGAAAAGAGAATGATTGCAAGGCCTTGTTAATAATTCGCTGATTCCCCGAATTCACAAGAATGAAATCACGTGGACTCGCTGTGTGTAACGACCCAAGTGGTTCTCGTTTGGTTTTTACGGTGTTAGTCCTCTTTGAAGTTAAAGCTAACATCAAATAAACAGACCGGAGACAAAAGAGCATACCTTTGTGTTGATGGCTGAATTCTTGTGGAGTCAGGAGAGGACAAACTTGTTGAATCTCTATTACAGGATGAAAATAGCTCCGAATTGCTGGTGACGTCATTTTGCTGAGGAATTCAGAATAGTGCACATTCAGCGTTGCCTTATTAACTTACTAGGGCAAGGATTTCGATGACTTCGCATCTTTTGTTTTTGTTGAGCCCAAATCATTAATGAGTTTTATATAAATGTGTTTCAGTGTAAGAGCTGCTGAACTAAGTTAGGGCTTTTTTAAAACTCAGCTATTCTCTTAAGTTTGTCCCGTGTCTTGTGTGGGGTTTCGCCTAGGACACCAAGCTGGCTCATCAGCTTCGAAAAATATGGGATATTGGCTTTCACGGCCGGTGAATTAAAACTCAGTAATTCTTTTAAGTTTGTGCCGTGTCTTGTGTGGGATTTCGCCCAGGACACCGAGTTGGCTCATCAGCGGGCCTTCACAGGGAGGTTAAGGCTGCTTGAGCTTTTAGTTCTTGCAGTAAACAGGTGCAGCTGTACTTTATAGAAAGGGAGATAGCGCGCAGTTTGCTACTCCAGTGGGGGTCCGGGCGGTGACACTTAGAGCCCGCTGATGAACCAGCTTGGTGTCCTAGGCGAAACCCCACATAAGACACGGAACAAACTTAAAATAATTGCTCAGTTTTAATTCACTGGCCGTGAAAGCCTATATCCCATCTTTTAGGGCTTTTTATTTTGCATTTTCTCTAATTTTGTAGGGTAGGGCAATTTTAGTTGTTTTTATTTCATTTTTATGCATTTTTCAATACTTATCGGGGTTTATTGCATTTATATGCATTTGAAGTACTTCTTTGGTGCGCCTTACTGTACTGTGTACTTCTTATTGTAACGTGCCACCCCCCTAGTGGCACTTCCGTTAACTGGATTACGGTGGGTAGAAACACAACACGAATAAATTTGTTCTTTTAAAGAAACGTATTAGCTTTATTGCGGGTCAGAAAGATACACCACACAAATAGCAAATACAAGCAATTAGTATCTCACTCTAGTTTCCTCTTGTAAGGAACACTTGCCTTTCACTTGTCAATAAGCCACAGAAGTTAATCCCTCCTAATGGGAACGGTGGCCTCGGTAGAACTACCTGCAACACTTCCTTGAATACGCAAGCCACGGTTACGATAGCCGGTCACACACCACTGCACTCTGCTTCGCTGTCCGCTGGTTAGGGAAACAGCCCCCGGTGCTTTCGCAATTCACCACACTAACCTCTGCTGCACAGGAAAACACACTCGCTCAAGACATGGTTTCTCCGTGGGCTTCCCATTTCTTCGCTGTCAAGAAAATTAGCTTCACTAGGGTTTCGCAAGTCACGTCACCAACAACTGTCGCTCAGGTAAAAGCGCGCACTAGCTCGAAAACACTCTCCACCTCGCGGGCCAGGTCGCTCTTATATAGCAGGCTGGTGACTCAATGAATGCTTCTAGACCCGTCCAGGATTCACGGTTCTCGAGATTTCCATCACTGGCTGGGTCACGAATATTCTGGACCATCCCTTTTGTCCTAGTAGCCCTGTTGCATAAGGCGCAGGTATTACACAGAGGCAGAGCATAGCCCTGGGGTGGCGGTGACTCACGCGGCAGGCGACGAATCAAACTCACAGCCGTAACATTATTATTCCTGTTTCTACGGGATTGGGGATGGGATGCGATTAATGTAAATGTGGCGGCTGGTTCTTAAAGCCGAATGCCCTTCCTGACGCCAACCGTGTGAGAGGAGAGGAATGGAACTGGCCGAGGAGTTGGAAGGACGTGGCTCTGGTCTATTAGAAAGTTTAGTCCTAGCATTTGAGTTGATCTGAAAATGGAAAATCGTGGAAAACTATTTCAAGGAACAACGGTAGGATTAATACCTATTTGTCAACTGAGTCCGGAGCAACCTGGACCAAAGGCCTTGCGCCTCAGTGCGCATAGCTACCACGGCCGGTTTCATCTTTTCAAGACGGATATTTTCGGGTTGAAATTTAACTTCTTAATAAGTTAATTTATTTTCCTTAGTTCTTAACTTTCAGTAACTTCATTAAATAAACTTGATCTTTACTAAACTGAACTATTTTATTCTACGTGATTTTGAATTTATATTCAAAGTAAAATATTTGCAATTTTAAGGATATTTTATTACTTTTAGAGGGCATTTTTTGGTGATTTTTAGGTCATAACTGCATTTTCTCAAGTGCATTTTTATTGTTTTATAGGACATTCAAATCCTAGTCCTACCTTTTACCTATTTATCGATAACCTTCAATCTGTTAGTTCACGTACTTTATATCCGGTAGTACGTGTTCTATTTGAGGGGCTTGAACATCGTGGTCATTTAGTACCGTTTACTTGTGTTTGTGTATAAAAAATTTGTCTGTTAATGTGATGGTTAGAGTAGTCTAGTATATGTATTTGTAATTCAGGTAAGGATTGGGAAAAAGGAGGCCGTGTCCTTAAGTTACGAACCATCCCGTCATTTGCCTTGATTAAATGTGGAAACCCTCGAAAATGACTTCCAGGATAGCTGAAGTTGGAATTGCACCCGCCTCCTCTCAGTTTTGCTTCATGATGCTGATTGTACTGTCCCCGTATATTCTAGAGGCGGTCTGTTGGATATCCGAAGCAACGGCTGGATTCGTAGACCCTGACTGTTCCGGCGCAAAATACAAGTCAAGGATCTACCTCCAACTAGACCCTCGCGAATATACGTGGCGGAAATTACAATACAACTGTGAATTACATGAAAAATACACTTAGCTCGCGGTAAAACACCTACCTTAATCTCGGGAATCTCGTGGTCAGCTTCTCTGGACCTAAAATGGGTTTCACAGTTGCATCTCCTTATATCTAAAATAATTCATGACAACACGGCTTCTAATAAAACTAAACAATTTAATAACAAATGTAAACTAAAGCTAAACATTCACACTACAAAATAAAATACACACTCCCATTCGTTCATCTCCACTCTCACGCCACTGACAGAACAGCGTTCTAACAACATAATGACAAAATTTGGTGTAGCTTGGGTCCATACAACAACCTGTACAACAATTACACACCTCGGTGTATTAACATTCCTCTGGCACGCTCCCAAGCACAAATGGGTGCTCGGCGCACGCGACCATTGCCACGTGTCCGATGACATAACATTCACCGCTACATTCCCAGTCTGACTGGTTTATAAAAAGAAAAGAAGGGAGCCGGGCGGTTCGCCACATCTCTCCCCATTTGCTTGGCCTGGTCGTGCTATGGCCATGGTTGGAAACGAGTTTTAAAGAAGTCCCCGCTATTCCAGCCTGGTCCACAAACAAGCTCTTCATAACAACGAAACCTGTGTTAAATGAAGGCAGATTCACGTCAGACAAATACGTGAACTGCACTCAAATCCTACATGCTACTGGCATAAAACTTCTATACACACTAACATTCACACTCTCGCATTGTGAAGTCCCAATGGTGTTCATTTCATTCGTACTGAACAAGAATCAAACCACATGCAATCACATACTCATTCACACCCTAATTTTTACGTTAAACAAACGAAAACTTCCTATTCTTAACACGTTATACACTCGATTGATAAATAATAAAGATTAACACTAAAAGAATTTATAATGACGCTTATAGCACCAGCTATAGTCCTTCCAAAGTAATAGCGTCTAAATACAGTCGAGCCTGCGCTCTGATCTAGCAGTTATGTCAAATACAGTGAACTGTGATCTTTAACATCTTCTACATCACCAGAAATAACCACCACAAGTCTCTCCTATCTGATCTTGTGTCAAAATAATTTTAATACATTCGACCACTGAAGGTGAAACATATGCTGTTACAAGTCTGGTTTAATAATCTTGATAAAAGTATAGCATAACAGCTGTCATCATCAATTTCCTGTTCCAATTTCAACCGTGAACCTTCCTGTCCTATCTAAATTCCATGTCGTGTATAACAAAATAAGGAGTACTCTCTACTCACAGTCTAAATGACTTTGCCAACACTAGTCATGCCCACGCAATGACTGTACTATAAAATGCGGAACACACCTTCGCAATAACCTCGTATGCCAACTACATACGGAAATACACAAAAAACACTATCAAAGGGTTATCAACTCCACTTCTATCAACCTGGCATTCCTTCAAAAGGGCATAATTTCACAGCGTTGTCACCACAATCGCTGGTCTGATGAACAATAACAACAATTGTTAAATTAATAATTTATACATCTTAACGACCTCTGGAATTCACGATACTGAACCTCCTCACTTAATACTCTTGAAACGATACTCTAATAAGTATAAACTGTCGTGCATACATTTAATAAAATTACTACATCTCATCTTCACGCATCTGGGTTCGACTTTAATCGAAGAAGGAATATTATGTCAACAACGTGACATGATATTACTCCTCGT
Organism: Meconema thalassinum; assembly: GCA_946902985.2. Lineage (NCBI taxonomy): Eukaryota > Metazoa > Arthropoda > Insecta > Orthoptera > Tettigoniidae > Meconema > Meconema thalassinum. The sequence goes on from OX336394.1 coordinate 184,837,031, forward strand.
AAGTAATTAATCTCAACATCATATCTATGTGTTTGTGTCCAACAAGAATCTATCACGATGAGGATATCAAACGATAACTACCCTAACGTCGGATGATAAATAATCTTCCAAGAAGATTCTAGCTTCAAATAAATTAAATGACTGAAAGTTCAAAGCTTTCTTCAATAAAAACATACAATTAGTCATATTCGTATTCTCTTCATTCAGAACGAATGTCTATGAGTTCTGACGATAATAATCGTGTCCACGTTATATGTTTCTTTTCCACAGTGTGACATGATATTTCACAATATATCACTACCAAGATCTTCCTTCTCGACGATTCTTCTCGACGGATAAAATGCCCAAATTAAACTACCGGTAATAAAAATTATTTTAATGGGTAACATAGACGAAAATGTCTATCACCTGTATTCAAACTGAATACAAAAACGTCGAAAATAAATTACTGTTCCTTATAGGAAATGACAAAATCTTGTTCCTCGAACAAGTAAATAATCTCAGTTCAGAAACTGGATTCCTAGCAAACGAAGATAATAGCATCGCTAGACGATCACTATAATAAATTTCGAAGAATAAAAATGCTATACATGGAGTACATAAATACTGTATCGAAAAAATGGATAAATGATTTGCTCAATAAATGTCACTACAAGCTCTAACTACAAGGTTAGTGAACACTGCTACCTGGTCTCGAAGTCTAGAAGATCAAGATAGAGTATAACAAAATACTCTGATGTTACATCTCCCAAAGATCTGGGCTGGAACCTAGTTCGTCTCCACGAACTCGTGACCTCAGGAAAGGAACGAATTCCCCCACTGGAAACAGCAAGCTCCGACCGGAATCGAACTGCGGGCCTCCAATCATCATCTTCATTTTGACCGGGATAACCCTGTACCTCTTGAAAATCTTGATGCTTCTTCTATATCCGTCACAGCACAGTCTCATTACAACAGTGAGTAGCGTCGAAAGTTCTTCTTTCCACTTCAAAATGCATTTGAAGAGAAAGTCTTGGATCTCACTCGTATAACGAACATTCATGTAGATGGAATCTGAACATCGTTCTGTAGTCTCTGATGTTAATGTTGAGCTCACGTTTGACCAGAATGCACTAGAATGGAGTTGTGCATTGAGTCACATGTTTGCTCACTAAGTAGACATTCACGAACAGTCTCCTCTAACGAAGCTCCATCGCTGCCTATATTGCTTCTATCTGCCTATACTCCTGGCGCACATAATAATCTAGTCCATAATAATCTTCATAATGCTAGACTGAATATTGTTGTTCACTATGGAATACATCTCCATCCTAAGTGTTGTAATACAGTTCCACACAAGCAATAGTAATACACACTCGTACTCACGGGTGGCTGTTGCCTGAGCTGCAGTCGCTCGGACAAAGTGTCGTATAGCGCTGGAGAAAAACACTTTTCTCGCGCTTCACAAAACTGCTTATAATTGCTGAAATAATTCTTCCAAACTTCTGTAAGTTTGCAATATACAGTATCTGCTAGTCAGCTACAATACGTAGTTGAAATGAATTCTCTGAAGTCGATCAGACCGAAGTTAATGCGGTAAATGTAACCCTCACAACTTCACCTAGATTCAAGGCGCAGACGTCTCCTGATTCCTCTCTCGCGCAAGCCTTGTCTCCACGAGTCACCTTCTACTAGACCGGTGAAACACTCGGAAGTTCTTTCTCCTCCAATTTCACACGTCTGACCTCTTCGACGTTCAGATACACAAGAGCCTCGGTGCTTTGCGTCTCCCCTCCAAGTCTACCGATTTTAGCCGCCTTTTCGAGTTCCCTCTCGAATTCGCGCGGGCTCTAGCAAATCGCTTATTTCTTCCAATAGCGACCTGCTATTGACTTATAAAATATTTCCAATATTTTATTATCATATTCTTCTCTTTTCCAATATGTAAATTCATTCTTTAAGGGCTTAAATAAATTAAATATCCATAAAAATTTAGTTGCTGGAACTCCCGTCTTCTCTAAAACTTCTTCCTATTGACTGTAAGCTCATATCCAATGGGATAATTTATAACAATATCAAAAAACAAATCTTGGGAATATTCACTGTTGCTAGGTAGATTCAAAGCTTCTCGAAACTTCCATTGCGCAATACTATCACGTGACGGAATTTCCCTCCTAGCTCGACGTCGCCTCTCGACTGGTTTCTGCCAAGTTCCAGCCATCATATTCCCTGGTTAAATTTTTATCATGGGCTTCGAAAAAAATGTATTATTCCCATTCTCATCCCTTATAATTCATTTTACGGGGGCATTCCCCTCCCATCTCAGTTTAAAAACAGTTGCAAGATTGTTTTTAACCACATCGAATCAGGACCTTAGACATGTCACTGAACTCGAAAATGAATTATAAGTTTCAGCCTACTTTCTTAAAATATTTCTTCAAGTTCTTTGCATTGTACTTTCCCAAAATGACATTTTTCTCTTCATCATACAGCTCATAACAATTATTCCCATAGACAGTCTCAATTCGGAACGGTCCAATGAATATATCCCCGAACTTCGGGTATATTTTCTTGGTTACGTCCGCTTTGACAGGTCGGCGCAATAACACCATGTCTCCTACTTCTAAGAGCTTACTAAATCTTTTCCCTTCTACTCTTTTCATGTGTTTATCGGCCGCCTTCTGTAGCTTTTCCTTCGCTCTGTCTATTCTCTCTTGTCTTCCTACATCTGGGTCTTGAGGAATAAAGTTAAATGCGTTGTCCCAAGGTCTTTCTGGTTTCCTTCCTAAATGTAAGACCATTGGAACTTCTGCCGTGCTCTCTTGAACTGTGGAGTTCAAACATTCTTCAATGATAGGCACATACTTAACCCAACTGGGGTGATCATGAGGGCAGAAAATTCGATAGAATTTACTAAATTCAGCCATATATCTCTCACTAGAATTTGATTCCGGATAACGCACCCTGGAAAATATGTGTTGTATTCCTAATCTCTCCATGTCTGCTTCGAATTCCGCTGAGGTGAACTGGGCTCCGTGATCAGATAACAAGTATTCTGGTCTTCCAGCTTTCCGAAAAACAGAATTTTCCAATCTACTCACTACTTTTCTTGTATTTGCTTTCTGCATGGGGTCCATCGTTACAAATTTGGAGAAGACATCCACTGTCACTAACAAGAATTGGTTCCCTTGGTAACCCTTCGTGTTAAAATCAATCCCAAGCTCGATGTCAAAATTTATCTCGTCCACCACGATGAAGATATGTTCATAAGCACGTGCATTTATTTCAAAGTTCAGCAAAACTTGAATCTTACACTTCACAGCTTTATCTTGAAAGATGCCTCGCACGTTCACAGCAGACGCGGGCAAAGCCGTCATCTTGTCACTACCCAATAATCTCTGGTAACACTCATGAGATATCATAGACATAATAGCTCCCGTGTCCATCAAAGACTTACATGTCTGATCATCAATATTTATAATTATAATTGGTAATTCATATGGCCGTTCCTCTCTTATGATCTCGTCTTCTAACAATAGGTCCTCATCCGTCTCCTCGTATACTTCATTTATCTAAATCTGGTGTAATGTGGTGGTATTCCTCTCTTGCTCTAGTTCTATTTTGAAAATGGAGTTTTTTTTGTCCCTGAGCGTCATTCTCTCGGATTCCTTGCTGGCTAGTACCGGGTTTAGGATCCACACTCAAGTTCGAATTACTTCCGTTTCCGCCTCCCTTTTCTCTTAATTCCTTCAAGCATCGTTTTCCTTCTTAATGGCGTTCATCGTAGTTCTCTTTGGTCATAACCTCATTTCTTTGTGGTCTATCGCTGTTCTGATTCTGGTGATTGCGGTTGTTTCGACCATTATAATTATTGTTATTGCGATAATTATTATTATTGTGGAAGAAACTGCTTCTTCGACTTTCCTGGTAGTTTCCTCGTCCTTGCTGTTGTTGATAGAGACGGCCACCACGGAATCTCCTATAACTTGGTTCATGTCGCCTATCTCTAAAATAGGAATTTCTTTCTGGACCTACATTTCCTTTCTCCTGTTCTTTAGGGCTTTCTGATTGCTGTGTCTGATCAATATACACAGTATTAATATCTTTGTAGTCCTGACGTTGGTTTCTAGCTACGATATTGGTCGTTGGACTAGTATAATCCAATTTCCGAAGAAGTTCGTCCATGCCGGCCAAATCGATGATTCCTGACGAAATTATCATCCTTCTCCCTTCAACTGGCAACATTCGGGCAATGGCGTGTATTAATTGTGCCGTAAACAGAGGGGGTTGCAAAAACGTAGCCGGGCAAGTTGCGTTGTGAAGAAATCGGCGTAACGCGTCGGTAATGTACCCGAATACTTCCTCGAGTATATTTCTGCGCGTAAACTGTTCTGCGCTTCCACGGACCAATAACGTTTCATGAGGGCTTCTGCGAACTCCTCAAAGTCCACAAATGTGTACCTGAAGGCACAAAACCATTCAAGGGGGCCTTCTCCCATATAGCGTTCCACTATCTTCATCTCTCGTTCTCTCGGAATGTGAGCCTCCGCAAAATAGTCACGGATATTCCTGATATACTCAATTGGGGTGTAAGAATCGAGGTTGGTACATTTACGTGGTTTGTCCTCAAAATTACGGATTATCGTCACGTTTCTCTGTTGAGAATCTTGGAAACTGGGACGATATTCCTTCCTTTCTTTTTCGGGTTCTCTATTCCTATCCTCCAGTCCTTCATGGTGTCTTAACATCCTTTCTTCTGGTCTCACTCCTCTATCTCCTGTTTCCGTACTGAGGTTTCTACGATAATCTCCTTAGTCCTCCGTTTCTATCTTCTCCCTCTCTTCTATCTCTGCAATCAACTCTTTCACTCGCTTCTCTTTTTCTTTCTTCATATCCTCCTTATAGACTTCAAGATATGCCACGTCTCCTAACCTCAGATTTTTCAATTTCCCACTAATGTATTCCTCAATGTTAGTGGATTTTCCTTCCTTAATCTCATTTACGACGGTGACTACTGTGTCTATCCTTTCATCTAACCGTTTACTACGACTTTCTAACGTCTCTTTTAACGCTTGATTCTCCTCGACCGATTGATTCTTGTCGTCAACCTGTCTCTGTAATAGTTGATCAATACGCTTCCCTAGATCCGACCTAACAGACATTACATCACGGTTGATCTGTAATTGCGTATTGGCAAGCTTACTTTCAACTTTACCCTGAATTAGCTTAATATGTTCTGCGCTCGACTTATCCCATTCGTCTTTCCAAATGACAACATTAGCCTTCAACATTTCAGCTATATCTAGTTCAATGTCCTCCTTCAAAATTTTATTGTGGTCCATCACCTGACTACGCAGAGTATCAACATTTGTCTTCAATTCGGCTAAAGAAACAATGGTCTTTAGAGAATCGTCAACAAATTGCGATCTCAAAGCACCTATACCTTCTGAACATTGAGTTTTAGACTCTTCCACTTCCTTCCTGATCTTATTAATGTCCTCTTGGACCTTATTTACATCAAGGAACATCGAATTAACCTCAGACTGTACTTTACCGATATCATTTAGTACACTAGTTATTTCTGTCTGGACATTATTTACATCGATTCGCATATTGTTTACATCCTCCTGTACCTTATCTACTTTTGTTTTTACAAGCACAACATCAGTATTCACAAGAGACACATCATCATTGACGAGGGCAACATCAGAATGCACACCCTCTACTTTATCTTGTACACTGGCAACATTATTTTTCACCACAGAAACATCCTCTTTCAATTCAGCGGAGCTGGTCTTCAATCCCTGTAAAGAATTTTGCATACCCTGAATATCTCCCTTAAAACTTTCACCCACCTTGACAACAATCGTGTCTAGATCTACCTGTCGATCTTTCTTTAGCTGCTCTCGGTCCTGCTTTTCGTCGTACAATTTCCACTGTAAATCAATAACATTTACTTTCAGATTCTCTTTAATCTGATTTTCCACACTATCCAATTTCTTATTCATGTTCTTGTCCATTTTCTCCATCATCTCTCCCATCATCTTACGGACATCGTCTGCTGCCATCATTGCCATTGCAACAATATCAATAATAAAAGTGCTATAGGAGTACAAACAAATAGAGCAATATAGCAACATATTAGAGCATCCTTTCAATCCATGTATTTGGGCATCTTATCGTCTCGCCTTAACATTAACTTAATGCTAAATCACCCTACATCTTATTCTAAAATACCAGTACCTAAACGTTCGCGTGTGATTTATTTTAGATATACTACCATAAAGAATATTTACATTTATCACCATTAAACAAGTTACCTTTACATTAGCATGGCCATCAATAACCATGAGCCGGTAAAATGAAAATAGATTCAGATCATAGGTCATTCCGAAAAATATAACCTATTACTCCTTTCTCAGGCTATCCATAAGATCTGATCTCTCGTTGAGTGCAATTCTATTAAACACAAAGCAAATATAACCTATATAATTACACTCTAGCTCATCGCAGATTAATTAATTAATTAATTAATCCCATAAATTTAAAAATTAAGCTGTCATTTGGATAGCTTCTAAATGGCCTCACGAAGCTATTTTCGTGGCCCCAAAGTCTAGGGTGCCATCTTTCCACTTATTATTATTCTCGAGTCAGAAAACATCAAATAAACACAGATACAAATAATATGACTACAAACATTATATAATATTTGACCAAAACTTGGCCACTTCCACTGCATTCTTTGATGCTTCATAAAGTTCATCTTCTGTGCAGGAGTTCGTGCACAGTCTACACTGAAGCATATGTTTCACAGTCTGATCTGCTCCACAGTCACACTGTATGTCATCTTCCTTAATGTAGCCCCACTTTGCAAGATTGATCTTAGATCTGCCCACTCCTGATCTTAAACTATTCAAGGATTTCCATGTTACCCAATCTTGATCATGACCAGGAGACAGGAGAGGAGATTTCTTAGCTTTCCATAATTCTAGCCTGGCTTTTTCACATGTAGTCTTCAATTCTTTGGATGTTCTTAGGAAACTCTTCCTAGACTTCAGCCTCAGAGCATGTAGTTCCTGCCCATGTAGAGGATGGGTTGCTTCCTGGATAACTTTCTTCCTTTCCTTGTTTGCAGCTACTTCTCGTCGAATAGAGGGTGGTGCTATTCCTGCAAGTTGGTAGAGGCATTCTGTTGGGTTGATCTTAAGCATCCAGTTATAGTTCTACACGTTTCATTGAGAGCTACGTCTACCTGTTTAGTATGAGTTGAGTTATACCATGACGAATAGAAGGACCTAGTGTGAGGACTCCGCCATTAGAGCACGGCAGTTTGTGGTCCCGCCGCTACAAGCACTGCAAGCGACTATGTCCAACACGTGTCCTGTTGATCCGTCGAGCCGGGTCATTGAAAAGTGTGGGAGAAGTTACTGTGTGAGATATTTGTATGAATTAAATTGAATTTTCTTTGCTTTCAGTTCATTGTGCCTTGCGTACATCAGCGTTTTGTGTACTTCAAACATATTTCTTATGTGGCTTTGTTAATTTAATAGTTCAACATGCCGTACGCCTGGCTATAAGCCAGGGTATGGTAGAGTAGTTGACGACGGAATCAGTGGAAACTTCCATTGAGAAAAAAATTGTGGTTCAAGATGCAGTAAATATCGAAGACTGGGAAAGCTCGCTGCCTGAATTTGACAGCGCAGTTCGAAACTCTTCGATTGATAAGTGTTTAGTGTACCATTTAGCTGGCTATGTTGTTAAGCACTCTTCTAAATTTATTAAGTGTTCGCCCTGTGCTCATTCTCTATGTGAGAATAATCTAAGTAAATTTTCATTTTTTTACCGAAATAAAGGACTACGGTTCAATGAACAATGAAGTGTTTCTAACACGTCCTTCGAGAAGTGTACTGTATGTGACATTCTTTTCCAGGCCTAGAAAGTTTTAACCGGAAAATTAAACTCAAAACCGATGTGGAGTGAAATATTTTTTGATTGTATCGATTCCATAGAAACAATTTCAGTTGATCTCTCAGGAGCTGGCTGCTGTCTTCAGCACGTCGTGGATATTAGCCCCAGACTTGTTTATCATTATAAGAAATGCCGATTTTTCTTCAGAACGAAGGAAATCCGCCGAGATTTGCAATTTCGAACATCCGCCAAGTCTTCACGCAAGCTTTCGAAAGTCCAGTAGGCCTAACCGACAAAATGAATTGGTAAGTAGTGTGTTACTTAATAGTTTATGTGTGCTCGTTTTAATATGCTAGAGATTATGTTTTTTTATCTGTGTCTGTAAACTCCAGGGATCTGTGCTTTCCGTAGCATGTAATGAAGACCGTAGTTCTTATTTCCGTGAATTATATTTTCCATTGTGCCCTGCCGTGCTATTTTAATTGCAATCCCTAACTACTTTTTAAAAGAGTATCAGTTACAAAGTAATTTGTTTCCCTTGGCATTATCCATAAGGCCAGCTGACCGGCAGTGTGGAACTTGCCCACTCTAGCGCTGCCCAGCGGGGCGCGCTTGAACTTGAGGAGTCCTCTCACTTTCTCTTTCATTCGTCATGGTTATACCAAACCGGGCTGTCGTACTCTGCAGCGGAATAACACAATGCCATTGCAGATGTTCGAATAGTGTCAGGTTGGCTACCCCATTGTGATCCGGCCAGTTTCCTCAGAAGATTATTCCTGGTGTGAACTTTTGACTTGGTGCTCAAACAGTGTTTCTTGTAGATAAGAGCTCTGTCCAGTGTCACTCCTAGAAATTTTGGGGTGTAACAGTGTTCCAGTTCAACTCCTGACCATATTGCCTTCAGTTTACGAAAGGCTTCCCTGTTTCTCAAGTGAAAGGCACATACTTGTGTCTTGGAGGGATTTGGTTTCAGTTGATTTATGATATAATATTTGAACAGATCCTTAAGGGCACTCGTGAGGTTTTTCTCCACTGATTCAAAATCCTTCCACTGTGTAGCAAGAGCGAGATCGTCAGTGTACAAGAAACTCCTGGTGTTGGGAGCTATCGGCTGGTCATTTGTATACACGTTGAACAGAAATGGAGCGAGAACACTTCCTTGGGGTAGGCCATTCTTCTGCAGTCTCCAACGGCTGCGTTGCCCCTGGAAGTCCACAAAATATATCCGATTCTGCAGGAGAGTAGCAATGAACCTGGTTAGGCTGGAGTTCTTAGTCAGCGTGTAGACCTTAGCAAATAGAAGCTGATGATTAACAGTTTCGTAGGCTGCCGATAAATCGACAAATGCCACTCCAGTTACCTTAGCTGCTTCGAAACCATCCTCTGAATTGCGTAAGGTTCAGCAACTGCCCAGTACAGCTTTTGCCGGGACGAAATCCAGCTTGTTCAGATATGAGCAGAGGATCATTTACGGGCAAAAGGCGATTCAAAATCATTCGTTCTAGTAGTTTGTAGAGATGACACAGTAGTGACACTGGTGTGAAGTTCTTTGGACTGTCCCCTTCTTTGCCAGGTTTCAACAAAGCTATCACACGGCTCTTCCGCCATATCTTTGAAATTTGATAATTCTTCATGCAGTTATTGAAGAGCTTGAGTATCCAATCCTTGGTTTTTAAGCCGAAATGCTTAATTTGTTCTGTCCGAATGTCATCCAAGCCGGCTGATTTTCCATATTTAGTCTGTTTGATAGCCTTATCCAGTTCCACCATAGTGAATAGTATTGTAAGATCGATACTTTCCTCTTGAAATCCTCTTTGATGTCTGGGCACTTTGTGCTTATTGATGGGCTTCCTGTTCATAAAAAGCCGATGAGCTATTTGGTTGGCAGTGATGTTGTAATGTACATAGGTCTTTGTCGGATCATTGCTTAAACGCCTTAAAAGTCTCCAAGCCTTATGGCTGTCTCTTCTCAGATCCAGGTCTTCTACTGTTCTAACCCAATGATCCCGTTTTGTTTCTCTAATGGCGGAGATGAGTCTGTTCCCAGCTTCTACTGTTGATTCGCCGAAAGGGTTTTCTTCAAATTCCTTCCTGTATACTGTTAGTAGGTTAACTTCATCTGATGTGAGACCAGGGATGAATGAAGTCCGGCAGCCGCGAGGTATAGACCTTCTGGAGCACTTCTTTACAGTTGTGGTGAAGATGTCGTAGGATGCTGGTGTAGGTTCTGTATAAGACACTTCGTTGTCCAACATATCTGCAAATTTTGACCAGTCAGCTTTCTTGAAGTTGTACCTCCTGCGGAAAGGTATTTTCTGAGGTCTGACGACAGCAAATATTTTACACATTATTGGCCGATGCTGTGTATTAGGTATTGGAGAGCAGACAAATTTTACACAAAGTTCGCTGATTTTATTACTACTGAAAATGAGGTCAGGGTTGTAACCTCGTTTCCATCTACCACTATTGAATGATGCAGGCTGTTTTCCATCATGGATCAGGGTAAAGTGATTTATTTCTGCCCATTCTTGCACTGCTATTCCATTCTCATCTTCATGATCGTAACCCCATGCGCAGCTTTGGCTGTTAAAATCGCCAATCATAATCCGTGTACTTTTATTTTGGAAATTGGATGGTTTGGTGATGATGAAATCAGCGCCGGGTGGTTTATAAAGAGATGAAATCGTACATTTGTCTGTTTCTAGGGTAAGAACTTCAATGTTATTTTCCTCCGTGAGTGCCGTGGACAGGACTTGAACATTTGGATGGACAAATATGGCACTTCCATACTTATCATGAGGTCTTTCTATTGCAAGGACAATTCCCTTTACTTTTGGTCTGTGCATATTATGGCTTCTATGTGTCTCCTGTATGCATAGCACATGGCATCCATGCTGGATACAAAGGTTTTGCAGTAGTTCTTCTTTGGCGGATGATATGACCTCTATATTTGCAGAGATAATTGTTAACTGTGGCCCTGAAAAGGACTCGGTTGATGTTTCTGGTGTGAAATGATCAGCCGTCAGAGAATGTTGATTAATTCTCTGCCGTTGCCCAGGGTACGCCCGATTGCTTTTCTTATCATTCATCATCATCATCAACGCAATCTTCGGGGAGTCTCCTTTCGTGTACCCCATCTTTCCACTGTCCCCGTATATTCTAGAGGTGGTCTGTTGGATATCCGAAGCAACGGCTGGATTCGTAGACCCTGACTGCTCCGGCGCAAAATACAAGTCAAGGATCTACCTCCAACTAGACCCTCGCGAATATACGTGGCGGAAGTTACAATACAACTGTGAATTACATGAAAAATACACTTAGCTCGCGGTAAAACACCTACCTTAATCTCGGGAATCTCGTGGTCAGCTTATCTGGACCTAAAATGGGTTTCACAGTTGCATCTCCTTATATCAAAAATAATTCACGACAACACGGCTTCTAATAAAACTAAACAATTTAATAACAAATGTAAACTAAAGCTAAACATTCACACTACAAAATAAAATACACACTCCCATTCGTTCATCTCCACTCTCACGCCACTGACAGAACAGCGCTCTATCAACATAATGACAAAATTTGGTGTAGCTTGCGTCCATACAACAAGCTGTACAACAATTACACACCTCGGTGTATTAACATTCCTCTGGCACGCTCCCAAGCACATATGGGCGCTCGGCGCACGCGACCATTGCCACGTGTCCGATGACATAACATTCACCGCTACATTCCCAGTCTGACTGGTTTAAAAAAAGAAAAGGAGCGAGCCGGGCGGTACGCCACATCTCTCCCCATTTGATTGGCCTGGCCGTGCTATGGCCTTGGTTGGAAACGAGTTTTAAAGAAGTCCCCACTATTCCAGCCTGGTCCACAAACAAGCTCTTCATAACAATGAAACCTGTGTTAAATGAAGGCAGATTCACGTCAGACAAATACGTGAACTGCACTCAAATCCTACATGCTACTAGCATAAAACTTCCATACACACTAAAATTCACACTCTCGCATTGTGACGTCCCAATGGAGTTCATTTCATTCGCACTGAACAAGAAACAAACCACATGCAATCACATACTCATTCACACTCTAATCTTTACGTTAAACAAACGAAAACTTCCTATTCTTAACACGTTATACACTCGATTGGTAAATAATAAAGATTAACACTAAAATAATTTATAATGACGCTTATAGCACCAGCTATAGTCCTTCCAAAGTAATAGTGTCTAAATACAGTCGAGCCTGCGCTCTGATCTAGCAGTTATGTCAAATACAGTGAATTGTGATCTTTAGTATCTTCTACATCACCAGAAATAGCCACCACTAGTCTCTCCTATCTGATCTGGTGTCAAAATAATTTTAATACATTCGACCACTGAAGGTGAAACATATGCTGTTACAAGTCTGGTTTAATAATCTCGATAAAAGTATAGCATAACAGCTGTCATCATCAATTTCCTGTTCCAATTTCAACCGTGAACCTTCCTGTCCTATCTAAATTCCATGTCGTGTATAACAAAATAAGGAGTACTCTCTACTCACAGTCTAAATGCCTTTGTCAACACTAGTCATGCCCTTGCAATGACTGTACTATAAAATGCGGAACACAGCTTCGCAATAACCTCGTATGCCAACTACATACGGAAATACACAAAAAACCATTATCAAAGGGTTATCAACTCCACTTCTATCAACCTGGCATTCCTTCAAAAGGGCATAATTTCACAGCGTTGTCACCACAATCGCTGGTCTGTTGAACAATAACAACAATTGTTAAATTAATAATTTATACATCTTAACGACCACTGGAATTCACGATACTGAACCTCCTCACTTAATACTCTTGAAACGATACTCTGATAAGTATAAACTGTCGTGCATACATTTAATAAAAATACTACATCTCATCTTCACGCATCAGGGTTCGACTTTAATCGAAGAAGGAATATTATGTCTACAACGTGACATGATATTACTCCCCGTAAGTAATTAATCACAACATCATATCTATGTGTTTGTGTCCAACAAGAATCTATCACGACGAGGATATCAAACGATAACTACCCTAACGTCGGATGATAAATAATCTTCCAAGAAGATTCTAGCTTCAAATAAATTAAATGACTGAAAGTTCAAAGCTTTCTTCAATAAAAACATACAGTTAGTCATATTCGTATTTTCTTCATTCAGAACGAATGTCTATGAGTTCTGACGATAATAATCGTGTCCACGTTAAATGTTTCTTTTCCACAATGTGACATGCTATTTCACAATATATCACTACCAAGATCTTCTTTCTTGACGTTTCTTCTCGACGGATAAAATGCCCAAATTAAACTACCGGTAATAAAAATTAATTTAATGGGTAACATAGACGAAAATGTCTATCACCTGTATTCAAACTGAATACAAAAACGTCGAAAATAAATTACTGTTCCTTAAAGGAAATGACAAAATCTTGTTCCTCGAACAAGTAAATAATCTCAGTTCAGAAACTGGATTCCTAACAAACGAAGATAATAGCATCGCTAGACGATCACTATAATAAATTTCGAAGAATAAAAATGCTATACATGGAGTACATAAATACTGTATCGAAAAAATGGATAAAGGATTTGCTCAGTAAATGTCACTACAAGCTCTAACTACAAGGTTAGTGAACACTGCTACCTGGTCTTGAAGTCTAGAAGATCAAGATAGAGTATAACAAAATACTGTGATGTTACATCTCCCAAAGGTCTGGGCTGGATCCTAGTTCGTCTCCACGAACTCGTGACCTCAGGAAAGGAACGAATTCCCCCACTGGAAACAGCAAGCTCCGACCGGAATCGAACTGCGGGCCTCCAATCATCATCTTCATTTTGACCGGGATAACCCTGGACCTCTTGAAAATCTTGATGCTTCTTCTATATCCATCACAGCACAGTCTCATTACAACAGTGAGTAGCGTCGAAAGTTCTTCTTTCCACTTCAAAATGCATTTGAAGAGAAAGTCTTGGATCTCACTCGTATAACGAACATTCATGTAGATGGAATCTGAACATCGTTCTGTAGTCTCTGATGTTAATGTTGAGCTCACGTTTGACCAGAATGCACTAGAATGGAGTTGTGCATTGAGTCTCATGATTGCTCACTAAGTAGACATTCATGAACAGTCTCCTCTAACGAAGCTCCATCGTTGACTATATTGCTTCCATCTGCCTATACTCCTGGCGCACATAATAATCTAGTCCATAATAATCTTCATAATGCTAGACTGAATATTGTTCTTCACTATGGAATACATCTCCATCCTAAGTGTTGTAATACAGTTCCACACAAGCAATAGTAATACACACTCGTACTCACGGGTGGCTGTTGCCTGAGCTGCAGTCGCTCGGACAAAGTGTCGTATCACGCTGGAGGAAAACACTTTTCTCGCGCTTCACAAAACTGCTTATAATTGCTGAAATAATTCTTTCAAACTTCTGTAAGTTTGCAATATACAGTATCTGCTAGTCAGCTACAATACGTATAGCCCAGGCATATTAAGTTTTAACTAAAAAAAAAATAAAGCTGAAATTTGGTATAGATGTTCCCTAGTACCCTAGTAACAAATCCTGAAAAGTCCCCATCTCTGCGGCTTCTGCGTCATAGTTTTTGGAGAGTTCAAAAGGGCTTAAATGGGGCCTAAGTGCCTAAAACAGCATTTTTGCTTCCTGCGTTCAAAATATTGATCCAAAATCAGTTCTAATGAGCTTTGATAGTAATAAGAGAAGGACTCCTTTATATATAACGCTATTATAGGTCGTAATTATTCACATACTTTTAAACAGATGAGTAATCAAACATTTTTAGCTCAACTTTTCTCACGAAAATTTAGCTAATTTGTCATTAGCCGGGACTTATCGTGTAAACAGCTGCTGATAGCGACTAAAGGCCCGATGTAAAAGTTGTAAATCACACTTGTAGCTTTAAAACGATACGTTGCCCATGTTCATCCGACAAACAGCAGCAGAGATACAGTTACAAATATACAAGTGGAAGTGTGGCAGTCGATTTTTCGAACGAACGCCCATTTACTCTGGTGGGCTCCTCTATTCACCTTTGCTGACACCATTTTGCATCTTTGTTCAAGAGATTTTAGGATGGTATTCCTTTGAATCCAGGTAAAACAGCAGAAACAGTTTCCATAGAACAAAACGAGTTTAATGCAGTTAGCAGTTAAACGTAGGCTACATTCATAATATGCATAATGCAAATAATAACAAAACAAAGCTTAAAAAGCTTTCTTTAGACAAAGAACACTTGCAAAACAAAGCTTACATCGGACTCAATCGTCCTCCTCATCGCCGGAGCTATCAAATGTGACGTTGCCACATGCTTTTCAACTGCAGTGCCCACACATTAAGGAGCATGGGCAATGTATCGTTTTAAAGCTACAAGTGTGCTTCACAACTTTTACTTCGGGTCTTTAGTCGCTATCAGCAACACTCACACCGACTGCTACAAGAGCTCTTGCAGTTTCAGGACACCAAATTGAGGAGATGATCTGGAGCAGCTGGAAGATGAGTTGTCACTGGTACTAAAGCTGCGTGTTGGAATTTCCATCCCCATTGGGTCGGGGCCAAAGAAAATCCTAACCATTCCTGAACTTGCAAATATACCCGCAAGTATATTTTGTTTGCATGCCGCTGAAGACGGCGGAAGTGAAGCCAGCTGAAATGACGCTGTGACCGGTTGTTTGGCAATCTTTTGGCTGTATTTCACTACCCGAAGTTCGTCAAGGCTTTTGCACTCCGATTTGGCACTATCTTAGAGACTAATGGCGAACTTCTCTCCAGCTGATAGTATGGCCTTATCATCTGGAGCCGTATGGCCTTTTTATCTGGAGCCGTAGAGACGAATACCTTCATTTCCTCGCGTAAAGATGTGGAATCCTTCAATATTTTCCAGGCTTGCTGTTTGATGTACTCTACCCACTGGTTTCCTGTGCGAGATTTCTGGCTCATTGAAGAAAATGAGTCAATAAGCGACTCTTTGAGACGTTGAAGGCAAGGATATGATAGCAAGTCGTCGACGGTGCCTTCTTGGAATGCAGTAAAAAGCGCCTGTATTTCGTCCTTGTCATCCTTCAGCCCGTCGTTCATGTTGAGTAACATTGTCCCGACAGCCTGTTTTGTCAGAAAATGCGTTCTGAGGGCCCTAGAACATGCACATTTTCGCGTTATTGATATATTTGAAATTGAAGGCATAACCTAATCCTTTTTAAGAGCGAGCTAATTGCAAGCCTACCTAGAATATGCGTGTTTAGACATCATGTGAGTCATTGACGATTTAGCGTATATTTCCGCCCAGAGCTCCTCCAAACCGCTTCCATTCATCACGTAGCCGATTGCCCCAAGAAACGAGATTAGAATGTGAAATCCGCCTAGACGAACAACCACGTTTTTGAGTTCCTCTGAAGTGTCCGATGCGACTATCTCTGCAGCTTTCGCGTATAGGGGCTGGTCAAAGGTTCCGAAACAAGTGCTTTGTTTCACTTCCACGCACTCTCTTGCGGCAAACTTCAACGCGGAATGTATAGTTGATGGATTGCTCGGTTCCAAGTTAATGAGCGACAGGGTATCAACTGACGTCGTCTGGGGAGCTGGTTGAGCATGAGCAGACAGTGACGTATTCATAAAGCCGTTCCACGAGGCGGGTAAATTAATACCTGACCACCGTCCAGATAACCACAAGGAGTCCATCATCGACGCAATAGCCACAGAGTTTGGGGCTTCCACAGTTAACTCCTTAATCTTTACGTCCTTTGAACCACGGGAAGAGGGTTTCCGATACCACGAAATGTTGAACTTTCCCATCACCGCAATCACACCAGCATTAGGAACTTCTCGTGTACGTTTGAGTGGAGATATTGCACTGTCAGGCGCTGGACCTGTGCACTTGATGCCTCCCATGCAGTGAAATGTGTTTCGCTCGTCCAATGTCCTTATGTAATTGTCAGCGTAGGGAAAGCAAAACTGCGTGAACGCTCCAGCATTCGGGATTGGACGTTCTTCACGAAGCGCTGAAACTTCGTACCTGTGGACTTCCGCCACATTTACTGAAAATCCAAGACTGTTTAGAAGCTGAATTAATTGTTTGGTGAATTGTTGGCCTGCCGAGTGCTGTCACATAGAAACGCGATCGGGTGCCTTGTCAACAGCGGTTATGCTTTGGGACCGTAACTCGGTAACCGTTTCTCGCAAAGACATGGGTAATGTGCCAATGTAAAGCTAAAAGTATGCTTTATAACTTTTATTCTGGGTCTTTAGTCAATATCAGCAGTTGTTTAAAAAATAATGACCTGCAAATCACAAATTAACCAAATTTTCGTGTAAAGTAGTGCTAAAAATGTTTAATTAGTAGTTTTTTTCCTTCGTCAATAGCAATAAGTAGGCAATAAGTAGTCCGTTATCCTACTGGTATATTTTTATTAATTGCTAAAGCTCGCGAGAACTAAATTTGGATCAATATTTTTAACGCAGGAAGCAAAAAATGCTATTTTTGGCACTTAGGCCCTATTTAAGCCCTTTTGAACCCTCCAAGAACTATGACGCGGACACCGCAGAGATGGGGACTTTTCAGGATTTGTTTCTAGGGTACTAGGGAACATCTATGCCAAATTTCAGCTTTACATTATTTTTTTTAGGTTGGCCGTGTTTTTTGCATATAATGCCTGGGGTAGTAGTTGAAATGAATTCTCTGAAGTCGATCAGACCGAAGTTAATGCGGTAAATGTAAACCTCGCAACTTCACCTAGATTCAAGGCGCGGTCGTCTCCTGATTCCACTCTCGCTCAAGCCTTGTCTCCACGAGACCGGTGAGACACTCGGAACTCCTTTCTCCTCCAATTGCACACGTCTGACCTCTTCGACGTTCAGATACACAAGAGCCTCGGTGCTTGGCGTCTCCCCTCCAAGTCTACCGATTTTAGCCGCCTTTTCGAGTTCCCTCTCGAATTCGCGCGGGCTCTAGCAAATCGCTTATTTCTTCCAATAGCGACCTGCTATTGACTTATAAAATATTTCCAATATTTTATTATCATATTCTTCTCTTTTCCAATATGTAAATTCATTCTTTAAGGGCTTAAATGAATTAAATATCCGTAAAAATTTAGTTGCTGGAACTCCCGTCTTCTCTAAAACTTCTTCCTATTGGCTGTAAGCTCATATCCAATGGGATAATTAATAACAATATCTAAACAAATCCTGGGAATATTCACTGTTGCTAGGTCGATTCAAAGCTTCTCGAAACTTCCATTGCGCAATACTATCACGTGACGGAATTTCCCTCCTAGCTCGACGACGCCTCACGACTGGTTTCTGTCTAGTTCCAGCCATCACATTCTTTGGTTAAAATTTTATCATGGGCTTCGAAAAAAATGTATTATTCCCATTTTTGTCCCTTATAATTCATTTTACGGGGGCAGTACCCCGTTCCAGCCCGCAGAACAAAATTGAATACCATGGCAAAGCTGGGAATCGAACCCGGACCTCCTGAGTGACAGCAAAGAATGATAACCACTACACCACAAGGTTGGCTTTATATTAGGTATGAAATATGAGATTCTACATGAAAGCATCTTGTGATTATTATCTGCACAGATTACAAGATGGGTTTTCAAGCATGACAATCATGTTTCGCCCATCAAGCAAACATTCTCAAATCAAGGTGATTCAAATCAGTAATTTATACAAGATAACAAAACAGCTAGAATTCACATTCTCCTGGTCCTCCTCCTTCTCCGCGTAATCGGGTGTGTGTGGATATTGTGTGATAATTTGTATTATTGTGATGGCTGCACTAATGCGCGTAATTGTAAATTGGGGATAGGACTGAGTAGAAGGCAGATGGTTGGATGGTTCCTCGGTTTGGGGGCTTCGATACGCGTTCATGTAGCCCCGTGTACTTTGGGTGTGTGTAGAATCTGTCTGATAACCGGTGTCAATTGTGATGGCTCTATTAGTGTCTGTTATCTGTAATTCCGGTAAGGACTGCAGACGATCAATTTCAAGTAGTTCCTACTTTTGCTACCATATGCTACCGTCAACGACGACTAGCTGTGAACATGGCTACTAGATGCTACCGCAACCAGCACCTGGCAGCGAACGTTGGAACTTAATAGAGCGTTAATAAAATCTAACCTACAAATTCAGCTTCACACAATTGTAGTTAGTGAAAAGTTCTTTTACATGCCATAAATCTATGAGATGGGTTCTCTGGCTTTACTTATCTCCGAAAAAAGGCGTACTGAGGGATATTTAATGCTCTAAAAAAATCCGACGACTTCGGCCGGGTTTGAACCAATGTTCTTGGGCATAGAGAGGAAGAAGGCAGCCGTGACCTTAAGGAACTATCCCAGCATACACCTGGAGTAGAAGTGGGGGAAACCACAGGAAGCCACTTACTCATTTGCACCAATCTGCTTTCTAATTGGACTGGCTGCGTGGCACAGTGGAAACGTTCTCGCTTGCTGTGCTCAAGGTTGCATGATCGAATCCTGGCGCAGTCAGTTGGTATTTGAGGGTGCGCAAATGTGAGACAGCCGTGTCAGTAGATTTAAAGGCAAGTTAAGGATTCCCTTTGGGGCAAAATTCCGGCATCCTGGCGTCTTTAAAAGCCGCAGATGTTAAAAGGGACGTAGCGTTAAAAAAAATAACATTATTATTAACTTTCAAATTGATGTATAAAATATTACCATTCAAGATCTCGGTCAAGTTTCCTAAAGGGCAAAAAATGAACCAAGGGCTTAGAAATGGGGGGGGGGGATTTTTCGAAAAGGAAATTTTTTTCTACAACTTTCAAAATATGTGAAAAATCGAATGCATTCCAAGTTTGTACAATTCCTCGGATAAGGACAAAACGCGTATCTTAAGGTGCCTGTACACTGGAGAGTGATTTTCATAGAGGAAGTCTAGCTAGAGCGCTCTAACTAAACTGAGTGCGTGTACACTATAGAGTAATTTTCCCTAGGTAGAGCATTCGTAGAGCGGAGATAGATAAATCTACCTAGAGCACTCTCTGAATCTGTGTAGACTGTCAATTGTAAATGCACTAGGTAGAGCAGCGCTAAAACATTCTGAGAGCAGTGTGAGTCTAGGTTTTTTGCGCTGTGTGTGAAGTTAAAATGTCTTCAAAAGAGCTTTTAGCATCTGTGGTGGTTGTGTGTGCCTTGTTAAAAAAGAAAACTATTAAGAGGAAAAGAAGGTTGTGGGTGAGGAATTGGATATCAAAAGGAGAATACGCGGAAATGCACGCTAAATTATTGCGAGAGTTATGTTCAGGAGATTCTGAATGAACAAAAATGACTATGATTATATTTTGGCCAAAATTACTCCCAGGATCAGCAAAAGGGATCACCCGAAACGACTGTGCCTTCAAATGTCTGTCTCTGTATTCTTTGAGAGTACAATTCAAAGTTTCTGGATGGACTTCAATATTTTCAATTAATGTTATTGTTTTTTCGCGACTCCACACAAATTCAGCCATATTCAAACACTATAATAATAAACAAACAACCACAATAACCCATCACGAACTCTACGTGGAGCACTTTCCAATATTCAACCGAACGAATAGAGCTTGACTGGTCTAGCTAGAGCACCCTAATACTGTTTACACCGTAGAGTCAGCTGGCCCTAGCTAGAGCTTAGAGCGGTCTCCGCTAGGGTTCTCTACCACCTGTGAACACTGGAGGGGAGCTTAGAGTGCCCTAGCTAGAGCTACTCTACGTTCTAGCTAGGGCAAAAGCTCTCCAGTGTACAGGCACCTTTAGCAAAGTTTTTTGACAGCACGAACTATTGGTCAAAGGGATGGGGAAATGGGGAAAATGGAGTTTTGAGGGGAAAAAATCATACCGCCCTTAATAGACACGATAACAAAACCATTTAAAATGTCAATTGTTCTCTAAAAAGTACCAGAAACTTTTGTCTGAAATAATTTTTATTATGACCCACCCTTACGCCAAGGGATGAGCAAAATGTTTTCGGAATTATGAGATGAGGGGGGGGGGGGAGGGCTCGTATGCTTAACATGTGGAACTTATATAGGTATACAGCAATTAGCATTTGGCGGCTTCGGAGGCGTAGTCGTTAGCGTGCTGATGCCCAGGATCGCGGGTTCAAACCCGGCCGGATTTTTGGGGGCGTAAAAATCCTTCAGTATGCCTTCCCTCGGAGGGGAAGTAAAGCCGGCGGGTCCATTTCATAGATTTATGGCACGTAAAAGGACCCACCACTGCAATTGGTAGTGTGTAGCAAAAGTTGTAGGTTATAATATTTGGCTAGTTAGAAACGCTCTATCAAGTTTTGACGTTCGCCGATAGGTGTTAGTAGCATCTGGTAGCCAAAGTTGGAATTTCTTGAAATTGAACTTGTTTGGAGCTCTTGGGCATTCATTCAAAAAATACCCAGTTGTGATAATTGGTTTCAATTCTTATATGAATAGCCTAAACAATTGGCAAATTTAGTCAATTCGAAACAATTTCCTTTGCCCGGTGATATCTACCTCCGCCTTCTGGCGTGCCGAGAGGGATTTTTTAAAATTATAAGGACGATTCTGCTGAGTTCTTAGCAGCACTCAGAAACTGTTCTGCCAAGAATGACAGCCCAGCACTCTGCCCTTGTGCTCGCGTTCGGCTGGAGGGCGTGGCAAAGTCTCTGTCGCAATCGAATAAATCACTGGAGTGACTGACAGAGCGTCCTGTAAGGTGGAAGCTTCTGAGCTCCACTACTAGGAGCTAAGTAGGCTAGTCCATTTAACATCAACTTGTAGACGAACGAGTAACCAGGAGTCAGTGATCCATGGCTTCGTTGGCGTAGTTGGTAGCCTGCTGTTCCCAAGATAGCGGATTCAAACCCGGCCGAAGTCGTCGGATTTTTAAGAGCGTTAATAATCCTTCAGTCTGCCTTCCTTCTGAGGGGAAGTAAAGCTGGCGGTCCCATGTCATAGATTTATGGCATGTAAAAGATCCTTCCACAGACTAAACTTGTGTGAAGCTAAATTGTTAGGTTGGATTTCATCGGAACGCTCTATCAAAGTTCCAACGTTCACCACTAGGTATCATTGATATCTGGTAGCGAAAGTTGTAACTACATGAAATTGAACGGAACTTGTAGCTCACCCTAAGGGTGTCCGCCTGAAGCAGCTACAGACTCAGGCGAGCCGAACATGTCCTCGGACACTCCCGGCACTAAAAGCCATACGATAAATAAATAAATAAATAAATAAATAAATAAATAAATAATTGGTCCGTTAAATCGTGCACCACGGCAGCGTGGGCAGCAGCAGCCAAGTTTAGAGATCCTAGATTCGAATATCGGCGCTGTCTTCAGTGTGGTTTCCCCGGAGTTTTCCACACTTCATCCAGGCAAATGCCAGGATAATACTTTATTTTTATTCCTGGGGCACCTAACGCATCGTTGTCCCTAATAGACAACAGTTACTCACACTACTACAGTCATCACATAAATATACGTTGTGAGTTCACCACACGCCGGCCCTATGGTGTTGGGGTCGAACAGGGTGCGCTCAGTCTCGTGACGACAATTGAGTAGCTGTCTGAGGCAGTGCCCCGGACACGAAAACCAAGATTAACGACTGACGGGACACGATGCACTGACCACGCGTCAAGAAAAAACTTAAAAGTTAAATTCCGCATATTAATTTACAATTCTCCTGTAGTTTTAGGGCTTACTGCTTAAGGGTATCACAGCAATAGTAGCTACACCTTCATAGATTAGTTGGGGGAGGAAGACTGGTTTTGTTGACGGAATCGTCATTTCTAAGTTTTGCAACATTAAAATAAATAGTTCTTTTTTCGGTGTTTAATGCTTTAATATTTATCATTAATAATGATAACGATCATGTGGCCTCCGGAGAGGCCGAGTGCAGGTCTATCTAGTTGACGCCCGTGGGTGACCTGCGCGTCGTAATGAGGATGAAGTGATGATGTAGACGTCACATACACCCAGTCCCCGAGCCACGGAAATTAACCCCAGGAGATTAAAATCCCTGATGGCTCGGCCGGAAATCGAACCGGGGCACTTTGGGCCAAAGTCTAGTGCGCTAACCATTTAGCCACGGAGCCGGACTATCAGTAATAATTACTACACTTACTATTTTTTTTGGCGGGTTTTTCTTGTATTTTATTTTGGAGGGCAGAGACGGTCCGTGGGTGTCACTGTTGGTTTGGTAATGTTTTGTAGAGCTATTTGTCTTACATATTCGCATCTTATAATGCTTGTTTGACAAGCGAAGCACGTCATCCGTTAGTTTTCTCCTTCAATAGTCCGTAACAATATATATACACTGGTCAAAAAAAGTTTTGCATATTGCAAGCTTATGTATTTGCGGACCAAATATAATACACGTGCTTTATCCGACAACTGTTTAATTTATTTATGTAGCTTATGGCATTACACATGCAACATAATAATAATAATAATAATAATAATGACAAGTACAGATATCAACCATATGTCCAGTCTATTCCTCCAGTCCAGGCTCGATGGTGTAGCACTGAAAAAGCCGTTAAGGTCACCTAAGTATGCTCCTAGTTTGCAATCTTCGACAATTTGCCTGATGGCCTGGTTCGATGTACCGCAACCACAGCAGGGGTTTGGCCACTTACCCCATTTGTGCAGGTTGTATGCACGAACTCCATGTCCAATAACATTGTACGGTACAAAAAAAACACATGAGCCAATGAGCAAAAACGAAATGTCGTCACACAGCAATGGAAATACATCATGCAATATGCAAAACTCTTTGGACCAATGTATAATCTTAATCACATGTGACTTATTTCAGAGGTTTTCACATATTGCAGTAAAAGGAATGATTATGTGTTGATTGACTGAAAGATAAGTTACAATATTAATCGAAATTTCCGACGAACTTATCCTGAAATTGTCCCTGATTCAACTGCAAAATATTCGTCAGAGTCAACCGAAATCATTTACGGAATGATAGACAGATGCCATGACCACAAGAATGAAGTGGTTGTAAACCTCGTCTTACTCGCGTACGGATTTCACATACAGATATGTGAATATAAATAGGACATCTGTATTAATTAACATGTCAAACTGAATTTAGAATGACAAGCCTCTCTCTGTGTGGCACAATGAAATCAATAGAAACCTTGGGCAATCGTTCAACCTCCATATTTCTGGCAGCAGCTCAACATTATATTTTTAAATGCTTTGAAAATGAGTAATGACGCACCTCGCAAGAGCTTGCGAAATGGAAGTCGCCAACTTCTGCTGCTGAGATAGTCGGGATGCTCTCAACGTGAACAGTTCATCTTCAGTACTCCCGTTGAAAAAATAGACCTAGCCCTCGATAACAAGGTAAACCCTAATCTTCTCCCCAGCCCTTACGAATGGTGGTACGTGCAGTGGCGTAAAACCCCTCGTAAACATGGGGGGTCAAATTAACCCTTTGACTCTCAAGGTAACGATCAATCGTTACACCCTGTTCGTGCCAAAACTGTCAGGTTAACGATTCATTGTTACCGGCTTTCATTATTCATTATTTCGTTATTTTTTACGCTTGATAGCAGCAAATTTCATGGAATATGTAGAAGGCAATTATAACGCTCATTTATATTCCACGGGAACCCTTGACAATCTATATTTATATTAATTCTTAGAGTCTGAAACATGTGCGTAAAGAGTTTCGTGTCTTGTTTACGTCGTGGTTGGTGGCAAACTTGCGTGAATTTTTCTCAGCTTTCGTTGGTAATTTTCGAATGTTGACATTTAGTCTACCACGCCATCAAACAATTTAGAGTTTCTTTTAACATGAATACTAGACTTGACTAGTGAATTCCATTTCCCAAAATTTCCTCAAAAATTTCAAATGTGAAATTTGTTTTTTTTTTTTTCATTGCTTTTTCTTAACATTGGAATCATATGGCTCAGAGATATCACTTATTTTCAGCAGTAACAAGTGATTTATAAACACTATGTTTATAATATTTTTTTAAATTTCATATATTGGTCTCTCTTTCATCTCATTTTTAAACAAGATGTTCAGTAAAGAACATATAGCCTACTTTCTCCTAAATGTATGAGTATAGTTATAACTCGTTATTATCAAAGAGTATAATAGAACTATTCTTTGTTGAAGACCTTAGAAACGATTTACCTCTACCAAACGCCACAACCTAGATAAAAACTGCTACCATCATTGAAGAAAGAAAGATAAGAAGTATATCAAGAATGTTATGGATCTGGAGACATAATCGACCGGACTGGCTGCGTGGCTCAGCGGTAACGTTCTCGCTTGCTGGGCCCTAGGTTGCAGGTTCGTATCCTGGCGCAGTCAGCTGGCATTTGAGGGTGCACAAATGCGAGGGAGCCGTGTCAGTACATTTACTGGCACGTTAAAGATCCCCTTCGGGCCAAAATTCCGGCACCCCGGTGTCTCTAAAAGCAGCAGTAGTTAAAAGGGATGTAAAACCAATAACATTATTATTATTATTATTATTATTATTATTACATATACGACCTGCCGTGGGCAACATCCAACTTTGAGTTGAGGCATGTCTTTACACGTCTGGTTGTGCATGGCTTTCACAACCCTAATTGAATTAACAAATCTTTCCATGACCCTACAGAGACGTGTGTATACAAACTATGTGGATATTTTCGATTGCTATTTGCCTCAAATAAAATTAGTAATTAATAACCTGAACTAACACCTACTATGTGAAATCGTTTTGTTCTTTACTTCAAATAACATTTTCAAGTAACGCAAAATAGGCTGTTACAAACCCTTTAAAATAAAAAGTAAAAATGTATCGTAGTATCATCTTGTCATTCTTCAAATTCGATGCGCATAGAATGCCAATGGTGTAGTAATCAATGGAGCCCCTCGTAGACTAGTCGTACCATCTAGTGGTGAAATATCGAACAATATAATCCTAACCACGGCCGACTGAATGCGCAGCTCGTATTCAGTCGGCCGTGTGCATTCTAGCGGCCAGAAGAAGAAACTTTTCAATAAAATCTGGAAGTTAATCTAGTTACCTTTTTGGCAGCTAGATGTCTCGAGTAAATCTGCTGGCGAATTATGTTTTAATTAAATATATATTTTACACCATAATATGCACAATATAACGCTTAATTTTAAAACATCTGAGTCATTACAAAACAATAAACATATAACATTTCAAGCAAAAAACCTAGCTCTGATCGGGTTTGAACCATAGGCATTTGAGCGATAGGCTGACGCTCTACCACTGAGCTAACTGTGTCAACGAATATCGTTCTATATAAAATGACTTACATAGAACTTGTTAGCAAATAATGATTTATACTAAACGATTTCATCACTGGAGTATATTATTTATATATAAAGCATTTCATACAAAGTTTATTTATTTTGTACAGTACGCTATATTGCATGCAATACTCAAATTAGTGAAATATAAGTCAGGCACAAGATATCCGCTGCCATCTTGTCTTATTAGTGAATCAGCTCAGCTTTTTAAAATCACGTCTGCACTATAGTATTACAAAATAAACTTTTAATTTCGAACGTGCCTCTTCCTTTAGAACAGTTAAAACGATTCTCGGCTCGATAATCGGAACTGGTGGGTCCCATGATATGGATTATAAAGTTTGCATAATTCGCACGGCCGCCATCCTGAAATGGTATGGCGGACGACCTTCTAGTTTGGTCACAAGACGCATCCTATACGAAGGTATGTTGTTACCAAATTTGGTAGAGATCGGATGATTTGGTTAGTCGTTATTTGATTTTACGTTTTGAACGTTTGAGTGGCCCCCATTCAGTTTTAGTAAAGATGGCGGCGATATAAAACATGACACTGAGGTGTCCTTTGCTAGTGCTACCTTTGTACCAAATTTCGTTCAATTCGCATTCACCGTGTTCGAATTGATAGGGGGGACAGACATTCAGAGTACACACACTCACACACACACAGACACACACACACACAGACACACACACAGACTCACACACACACATACACACACACAGACAGACACACTTTTTTCGCCCTGTGTTGATCTCATAAGTCTACTTTCATTTTTTGCAAAAATCGAAAGTAGGCTAAAAAGTGTGTGCACAGCTTGGTAAATATGGCTGGTTTTCACACATCCATCAGATGAGAGCTTGAAAGTGAAAGGGTTAGCCCTCGACAACAAGCTAAAACCTAATCTTCTCCCAGGCCCTTACGACTAGTGGTACGTGCAATAGCGTAGCATAAAACCCTCCGCAAACATGGGGGGGGGGTCAAATTAATAAACTGTGGTTGCTTACTTACCAGGGAGTTGATTTTTAGTTTAAGGCTTTGAGAGGACATTGTACCCTATAGTGTTAAATCTGTGTTTTTTCTTTAACTGTTTAGCCACGTTACGCACACATTTCTGAATAAATCTATGTTCGTTTTATAAAATCCAGAGATTCTTAAAATATAAAATAGTTTTTTCCAGTGCGCACGTGGCAGGTCACCTCTAGTTGTGTTCTAGTTGTGACGGTAACAGAATAATTATAATTTGTTTAACTTTTGTATTGAAGTTACCATAATAGTGATTGCCTTTAATTTTAGGTACATCTCTCTTGGAAAGTAAGAGAGCTATAAGTATGAAACTTACAGAAGTCACTCTTCATACACACATACTGCAAGTAGTGCAGATTTATGGCAATCTGTTCTGTGGAAGGGAAAATATTTGAGTAACAAACACTGAAATTTTGGCTCTTATTTTAGGGAAATGAATCGCATTGTTATTTAATTCAGCATTTTCTGCAATTGTATTTTTAAACATACACACATCAAAAAAAGTTTTGCATCACCTCGGTTCCCAGATCTCCGGCATATAGACGTTGACTGTGTATATTGTATCCAAGATACAGTCCCTTTGACTGTTCATAGATGTCACTAAAACTGCTCAAAGATGTAAACAACCATGCATGAACAGGGCCTATTAGACGGAGGGGGTACGACAGCCGATCAGTTTCAGTCATTCCACCAGGACGAAGGTACGCTGCTCATGTTGTCTGTAGTTCTACCATGCCTAGAAGGTCAATACCGCAGTTCGATCGCGTCCGCATTGTTACTTTGTGTCAAGAAGGGCTCTCAACAAGGGAAGTTTCCAGGCGTCTCAGAGTGAACCAAAGCGATGTTGTTCGGACATGGAGGAGGTACAGAGATACAGGAACTGTCGATGACAGGCCTCGCTCAGGCCGCCCAAGGGCTACTACTGTAGTGGATGACCGCTACTTACGGATTGCCGCTCGGAGGAACCCTGACAGCAATGCCACCATGTTGAATAATGCGTTTCGTTCAGCCACAGGACGTCGTGTTTCAACTCAAACTGTGCGCAATAGGCTGCATGATGCGCAACTTCACTCCCGACGTCCATGGCGAGGTCCAGCTTTGCAACCCCGACACCATGCAGCGCGGTACAGATGGGCCCAACAACATGCTGAATGGACCCCACGGAATTGGCATCACGTTCTCTTCACCGATGAGTGTCGCATATGCCTTCAACCAGACAATCGTCGGAGACGTGTTTGGAGGCACCCTGGTCAGGCTGAACGTCTTAGACACACTGTCCAGCGAGTGCAGCAAGGTGGTGGTTCCCTGATGTTTTGGGGTGGCATTATGTGGGGCCGACGTACGCCACTGGTGGTCATGGAAGGCTCCGAAACGGCTTTACGATACCTGAATGACATCCTCCGACCCATAGTGCAACCATATCGGCAGAATATTGGAGAGGCATTTGTCTTCATGGACGACAATTCTCGACCTCATCGTGCACATCTTGTGAATGCGTTCCTTCAAGATAACGACATCGCTCGACTACAGTGGCCAGCATGTTCGCCAGACATGAACCCTATCGAACATGCCTGGGATATGTTGAAAAGGGCTGTTTATGGACGTCTTGACCCACCAACCACTCTGAGAGATTTACGCCGAATTGTCGTTGAGGAGTGGGACAATTTGGACCAACAGTGTCTTGATGAACTTGTGGATAGTATGCCACGACGAATACAGGCATGCATCAATGCAAGAGGACGTGCTACTGGGTATTAGAGGTAGTGGTGTGTACTGCAATCTGGACCACAAATGCTGAAAGTCTAGCTGTATGATGGTACAACATGCAATGTGCGGGTCTCATGAGCAATAAAACGAGCTGAAATGTTGTTTGTGTTGATCTCTATTCCCTTTGTATTTAAAGGTTCCGGAACTCTTGGAACCGAGGTGATGCAAAACTTTTTTTGATGTGTGTATAATATCCCACATCCATAATTTTTTGATCATATTCTAGTGGCTATTTTGTCTACCAAGTTTACATAAATACAGTATGTTAAACTTTTAGCGTTGCATTAAATAGGATTTTCGTTGCCTACAAGGTCGCCTTAAAGCTGGAAATAACACGGTAATGTAGACGTAACGATATATTTAAATGAAACAAAAATGTTTATTCATTATTTCAAATTAAAATAAAAAATATAATCAGAATATGAATATAGAACGTGAAACACTTGTCAACGTCTAGCAAAAGACCCAAACACTGGCTGCCGTCTATCTTTGTTTACAAACTGTTGAACAACACGTGTGAAATCTATCTTGTCAACCATTTCCGAGTAGGTGGCCAGTGGACAGTAATGGTTCCGTCTTATTTGGCCAATCGGAAGTAGTCTTTAACCCTTCTCATCACCGTAAAACGTCTCTCTGGAGAACAGCTTGAAGTAGGTACGACGAGCAGTGACAAAGTACAAATTTCACAAATTTAAACGAAGTAATCAACAAAGTTTAGACAAACTGGTGAAATGCTGGAGCTCCATTGACTTGGGTAAACACGATACAAGCGTAGTACCAAATGTCAAACTTCCTTCGGCGTAACGCACGGCGCATGCGCAGGGTGTGCTTAAAACGCGAGATGGACGAGGGCGGCGTCGTGTTATTTTACCTTGTTTGTTTCGAAAAACAGGCGCGCGCGCTGTTGTTTCCCGGCACGAGTAATAATTGTGTGTGTTGTGTGTCACAGTTTTAAACCAGTGCTCACAAATAATAGTACAATAATGAACCTTTTCGGATCGTCATGGTAAGGAGGCAAAACTCAAAGTGCCTCGGCGGGAAGCAGGGCTGTGGGATAAACGGAATGTTTGTTCAGCACAATAATGCAATTACGACTAAGCATGGCAAGTTGGCTTTTCCTATTTTCCACCTTCTGTAAGCCTAGAATTAGATCATTTTTGATGTATAACATATTTCCACTCGGTTGCTGGATATTTTTGTGGGAGTGATTTTGGAAAAGGGACGGAAATGGAACAGAAATGTGTAAGAGGAAACAATGGCCGCGCGCGGTGGCGGAGATTGGTACCACGACGTACTGTCGACAATGTGGCTACGAGGAATGTACATCGCATACGGTTTACTTCAAGCTTTGGAGGCCCCATTAAAGATATTCCTACAATAAATCATTGCTACCACGACGTAACTCGCGCATGCGCACCGGTCAAGATTTGACACTGGAGTTTTACAAGTAGTTATTTCAATGACCAACAGAGTTCACTGTTAACAAGGGATTTGCGCTCCTGGCAGACAAATAGTAGGATAACATGTCAGATGTTACATATCATATGCGACTACTGTAAGGCTCGTAATTGATGTGTAACATCTTTCCACTCGGTTGCTGGGTATTTTTGTGGGAGTGATTTTGGAAAAGGGACGGAAATGGGACGGAAATGTGTAAGAGGAAACAATGAGCGCGCGCGGTGGCGGAGGTTGGTACCACGACGTACTGTCGGCCAACATACAGCCCTATGTAGATTGTATAACGCATACGGTTTACTTCAAGGTTTGGAGGCCCCATTAAAGATATTCCTACAATAAATCATCTTCAAGTTATCGTTCTTTGGTGTGAAAATATTTAAATAGTTTCGGGTTATTTTACTTTTATTTTTATGGGTACCGGTACTTAAAATATTTGTCTTGCACCTTAAACTTGAGAGGGGGGGGGGCAATGTCCCCCTTGCCCTCCCCGTGTTTTACACCCCTGGTACGTGGATTATAGTCACAGTGCGTGACCAATTTGTTCGATACAGCATAACAATCGTTCATCTATATGTCAAAATGTGACTCACAGAAGTCTGTTATTATAATAATGAAAATTGTTTTTTCTAAGGAGCTTAACATCTTGGTCATCAGGACCTAATGGGTTAGGGGATAATGAAAGAAAGATGACATGAAAACTGACTGACTGACAGACATAACGGTAACGTTCTCGCCTGCTGTGTTCAAGGTTATACTAACAAATCCTGGCGCAGTCAGTTGGCATTTGAGGGTACGCAAATGTGAGAGGTCCGTGTCATTAGATTTAATGGCACGTTAAAGATCCCCTTCGAGGCAAATGTCTGCCAACTCGTCGTCTCTAAAAGCCGCAGTTGTTAAAAAGGGACGTGAAACCAACAACGTTACTATTATTTTTATGAACGACGTTCAAGCCCAACTAAGAAGCGCGATTGAGAGATGAATGAAAATCCACAGCCTGCTTCCAGTCTCCGACCGGGTCAGGAATGGAATGAATGAAGCCCCCATCTAGCGGCGAGGATATGAACTGTGCCGGCTGCCGAGGCCTGACGCACTCCTCTGGGGCAATGATCAAATGAATGACAGATGAAATGAAATGATAATGGAGAGTGTTGCTGGAATGAAATTTTGACAGGGAAAACCGGAGTACCCGGAGAAAAACCTGTCTGCCTCCGTTCTGTCCAGCACAGATCTCACATGGAGTGACCGGGATTTGAACCACGGACCCAGCGGTGAGAGGCCAGCGTGCTGCCGCCTAAGTCACGGAGGCTTCGATTGAGAGATGAGTAATAATTGTCGTCATGGCGTTAGAAATTCTACATCCCTAACAACTTTCAAACGTGCATGTAGAGATTTTCTCTCGTATTTGTAGGCCATGTGGGACAATTGTGTGTGAATGTGTGAGTGGATGAATATCAATATATAGATTTGAAGCGATTTTCCAGTGTTGGCTTATTAAGAATTAATATTTTAGCTTTCAGATTTCATCCCAATTACCGGAATCTGTGAAAAATAACCTAAAAATAAATTACATGTGATTAAGATTTATATATGTAGTTGCGGACTGTTGAAGAACTTGACAAGCGAAACATGTCATCCGTTAATTTTCTTCTTCTTCAATAGTCCGTAACAACATACAGAGTGTCGCAATATTACGTCGACAAACTGAAACGAGAGGTTCCGGCCCTTATCTGAAGCAACTTGAGATAGGACACTTATGGCCGGAAACGAATCGTTAAAATTCTGTGCGACGTTGAACTTTTATCGAGGCAAATCGGCTACACTGCGTCGAGAAAGTATAACTTTCTGTAATGTTTCCGCTCCATACCAGCCAAGGAGGATTGCTGCCACTTCCCGTCTGGCGTACTAGCTCAGTGGTATCGTGCACGGCAATAAAATGGAAAAATTATGACCAAAAAAATTGCGCTGGCTCTGATTCGAACCGCTATCAAATTACTTGTTTTAAGAAACACGCCGTGCCGTGCACGATACCACTGAGTTAGTTCGCATGACGGGAAGTGGCTTCATTCTTCCGAGGCTTGTACGGAACGGAAACATTAGAAAAAGTCGCACTTTCTCGGCACGGTGTTGCCGATTTGCTTCGTTAAATGTTTAACGTCGCACATATTTCTAACGATTAGTTTCTGGCCATAAGTGTCCTATCTCAAGTTTCTTCAGATAAGGGTCGGAACCTCTGGTTTCAGTTTTTCGACGCAATATTGCGACACTCTGTATATAAATCTTAATCACATGTAATTCATTGCAGGTTATTTTTCGCATATTCCAGTAATTGAATTGATTTTTTTGTCGGTCGTCTGAAAGTACAATATTATATGAATTAATATAGTAACACTTGATTACCATTGCCATTTTTGTAGCTTGGTTGATATCACATAATTGACACTTAAATTCTAGTATTTAAGTTTGCTTAGTATTTAACTTTGGTTGGTTAAGAATTACATACAGTATATGAATAATTAGACTACTTGTAATTACTTGTGTGCGGTTACGTGTAAGAGAGGACCAAGAGCTCAAACATCACCACAATAAAGGCTTCAACAACAACATCACCATAGCCCCTAAATGGATCAACAACAACAATAACAGCCCTCAGACCAGAATTACACTTCTTGGCAGAGCCTAAAATTGAAGCCGCACCCAGGATTGCTAGCCAGTACACCACGAGGTTATCACGCCCCCCCAACAGAAGCTATTAATCAAAAGGCATCTCTTTGGTGACAGTGAGAAACCCCTCATAGTACTCTCATGATTTAAAACCTCGTAAAAATGTAAACCATTTTCGCTAATGGCCTCATAGGCAGCAATGTTGAAATCTTACAATTACTTTTAATACCACGAGGTCTCACACACGTCATGCTAGACTTAGCAGGTCTCACATAAAATACTCTGCCGATATTCTCCCCCCACGAGACTTGGTTTCATCTCGTACTTTTCTCCTTGTCGCTCTCATACTGGAACATCCCAGTCTGTCCTCGTCTGTTGGGGCTAATAGTCAGGGAGATTTATGGGCTCTCTAAACGTGATCCTAACGAGGAGGAAAGTGTGTGACAGAGATAGAAGAATTGATCTCAAACGAGGAAGAGAAGGAAGGAAGAGGCCAAGTATTAATAAAGTGAGAGCGAACACAGTGCATGGGGTCGTGAGAGATTACAGCAGATGAAATGGGGGAAATGTAAGATTCACTGCACAGGAAAATCTCTGTTAGCCAATATCCAACACTGAGGGCAGCGAAATCGTATACCCTTTCAAAATCCCATCAAATCCTTTCCTTATTCCAACGACAGTATGGGTCTAGAACCTTTTCTTATTGAAGAACGGTGCTGCCCTTCAAATCCTAACACACTTTATAGAACCATCACAAAAACAAAGGTCATCAGACAAATTCCACACACACAAGTACGCGTGGCTAAATGACTAAGATGTCACAAAGCCCCTAAAGATATAAACAACATCATTTCATAAACGAAATTACACGTTTTTCTGACGGTCAACACGATTGTATCCAATTGTAATGGGTGGTACGCTAATCCTGAAAAAAATTTACATGTGATTAATAAATACACTTGGATGACCCGTTTCGATCGTCAAGTGATCATCATATATTCAATATATATTTCCACAAGGACATCCGCCCGGAATTCCGGGAGACCATAAACATCCAGAATAATACGTTACATTGTTTGCTCTACAGAATTTGGATTACGGCTCAACATTAAGAAAACTGAGTATTTGACAACGGATCTTAATGATCCGACTACGATTCAAATTAAAAGTGTTGACCTTCGAAGGACATTGTCGTTTAAATATCTTGGCTCGACTATTACTGCAGATGAAACCCTCAGTGCAGAAATATCACGTCGAGTGAGCAGCGCATGGCTCAAGTCCGGTGTCTTATGTGAAGAAATGATTCCAGACCGGCTAAAGTCTAAAGATTATCGTTCTGTGGTCCGTACCGTTGCTTTGTATGGGGCAGAATGCTGGCCTTAAAATTGGAACAGCAACTTGGTGTGATGGAGACAAAGATGCTCAAATGGGCATCTGGCTTGACACTCCATGATCATGTCTTTCGCAAGCGATATGAAGTAGCGCCAATCGCTAAAAAGATGAGGGAAAGCCATCTCCACTGGTATGGCCATGTCTTACGGGCTGCTGAAACAACAGGTGCACACACTGGATTGGCATTGCGGATAGATAGGAAGAGACCAATAGGACGACCGAGCCAGAGTTGACTTGACACTCTGCATGACGATTTAAAAATTACCCGACTTCATCCTGACATGGCACACAATCGTGTAATATGGCGACAGAGAACCAAAAAAGCAGACCCTTCTAATTTGTGGGACAAATACTAATGAAAAAGAAGATTGCTCTACAGTACATACAGTATGCACGTGGATTCAAGCTTCTCAAGATCATCCTCGATCATTCCCGAGCTCCGAAAGGGAGGCCATTCACTTCCCATGCATTTTAAGGACGGTTATATCTCTCAGTCAGGTGAGGTATGCATGGTCGGTAAATAGACTCTTTCTCATATTGCTTGAGGAATGTTCACTTCCATTCGTACTGTGGGGTCCAGAATCAAACTGCCATTTTCCGAAATGCAGTGCATCTCCTCATAAACTTTCCATTTCAATTTCCTCAGGGAAGTGGCTATTGATGATCGTACTCTATGATGGTGGGAATTTTGTAATAGCTTCCCTTTAGAACATTAACCTAAGACATGTACTAGCGTCTCTGGTTGTTCACATAAGGTTTTGTGCTGGCTTCTCCCCGGCTCAGCTCTTTAATCATTCACACTCAGGCTAATATTAAATATTTGTCCTCAAGTATGTGGGTGATGGTATTTACTATATATACACTTATTTAGTTGCATCACTTATTAAACTAGAGCAATCAGTTAAGATTTCTTAGTTAAGTTACATATGATTTTATTATTATCTTTTTAGGTTTCTAAGCATTGCAGCTGAAATGCAATATTTTGGCAACGTCTGTACAAAAATATCTTTTCTTTGAGTCTTATGAATGTTCAATAGTCAAAGTTATGCCTCAGTAGCCAATTCCTCGCGTCTCATGTTACATTAGAATGAACTATCGAGTACAGTAAATACAAGAGTAGAATCCACTCCACAGAAGGCTGTCTGTCGCACGCTGTAAGCAAACAAGCAGCGGATATCGAATTGTGACGGGAGAAAAGAACGGGATTTAAAAGCGGAGATGGAATGTCAACCTCGTTACTCGAGTAAAAGTGTTGAACCATTGTTTCCTCCCGGATTGGAGGTAAAGCTGAGATCCGGACAATACAGGGGACAAAGATATCAGTGTTACCCCACACGGGTTATGGAGAAACAAGGGCTGAATTAATCACATCCACGTCCTCTTTCTACTTGTACTTCCTTTCAAATTCTCTCTTCCTTTCTCTCTCGCCATCGATCACACTTGCGGGGTTTGATAGAAGAACAATGGTGACCATCGGTTTACGTGATAGTCTCTCGTTTCGTATATTTCAGAAATCCTTAAAAATAAATATTGGGGAGGTTTTTGTTGGGTTACGACCGCACGTTTTTACGTGAATACTGATTTAGGGTTCTAGATGCTTTAGTTGAATGCATTATTCTGCAGAACTATATTAGCCTACTTTCTATTTAATAAACATATATTTAGTCACTCATAATCAGAAAATATGTGCAATGAATAATATTAAACAACTTTAAATTCTCAGTTTGAAAATTAATCCAACTTTCATCAGAATTCAATTAATTCTACACCATGAAAATCATGCCAATAAACTTGCTCGTATGAAATTTATAAGAATCAAATCGACTCAAATAAGAAAGACTGGCATTATCCCAGCTCAAATGAAATCTCTAAGACAGCAATAATCATACACCATGAAAATCACGTTAATTAAATTACTCACTGAAATTAACTAGAAATTAATTGACTGAAAATGTCATTCAAATAAAGCTGAAAGGATATCTCAAAATAGAGAATATTCTATATCTCTCCTCAATGTCATAATCACTTCAATATAAGCTCCTAAATGCTTTTGACAAGAATATATCTTCTATTCAATGCTTCCTAACATCGCTCATAAATATCTACTATATATTTCTCAAATACCACTCACTCACTCATTCACTCACTCACTCAATCACTCATTCATTCATCACGAAATCTCAGAAACCACCGAACGGATTGGAATGCAATTTGGTATGCAGCTTCCTCAACGGCCGCAAACGTCCACTAAGAAAGGATTTTTGTATATTCAGGTTCTAAAGAGGTGTTAAGGGGGTAGACCTGCTTTTCATTGAATAGCAATATCTCCCGATTGGTTTCATTGGGGGATGTGATACTCGGCATATAAACTCATCATTAAAAATAAGAAGACACGTGTCTGAGGGTTTTTCGATGTGGTGTATATTATGAGGTGAAAGGGGTGAAAAGTGGGGGTTGAAGGATTCCTAACGGAGAGTGTATCTCTTAAACGACATAGGCGAGGATTTTGAAACTCACCGGGAAAAAATCAACATAAAAATAATTAAATAGGTGTTTGACGTTTTTTTCATCAATCCAATTTAAAGGGCCCATGGGGAGGGGTGAAATTCTGGGGGGAAAAACAGGAAAGAAAGTGTCCTGATTGATTGACTGACTGACTCATCAAACTCAGAGGGAAAAAAACTGCTTGAAAATAAGTAAATAGCTGTTCGACAGTTTTATTCATAAACCAAATTTAAGGGGTTCATGGGGAGGGGTGAAAATCTGAAAAAAGAAAATTGAAAGAAAATGTCCTGACTCACGCATACACTCACTCATCATCGCCCAGCCAAAATGGAATGAAATTTGGTATGCAGCTTCCTCAAGGGCCACAAACGCCCACTAAGGAAGGAATTTTGGATATTCTGGTTCTAAAGGGGTGTTAAGGGGATGGCCTGCATTTCATTGAATAGCAATATCTCCCAATTGGTTTCATTGGGGGATGTGATACTCGGCGTATAAACTCATCATTAACAAGAAGTTCCGTGACGAACTAAAGAGCCTACTTTTCATGCCAATGATTATTCTACAGTATATGAACCTGTCTAAAATAATGACGAAATTAAGTTGGTAATATTTAAATGTCTAATTAGTTCGAAATATTCCTGGTATAATGTAGCCTAATAGAGCACTACAGTTGGCTGCCCTAGTGACTGAATATATTCTTAGTTCCATCTCTTAAGGTACAGAATACAAAATTTGGTTGAAGTCCAATGGACGTTACATGCAGTTAGACATTGGATCTATCAATCACGCGTAAAAGCATGTTAGCAACAATGTCATGCGTGTGCTGGGTAGAAATAATCGGAAATATTATGATATCTTGTTGTGCCATTTTTGGATGAAATCCATTTGTTAGTATAGAAGTTAAATGTATTTTAAAATTGGACCTATCAGCAAGCATAGAATCATGTTGGCAGCACTGACTTATATTAATTACTCTAGAGTGTCATGTGCTATACGTGTGGAAAGTATAGAGCTGTTGGCTTGCATACTTTCTGATATATTGATATTAGGGTAAAAATATATAGGCAGCATTTATTACCAGTTGGCAGCCCTGATTGCTCTATAGAATACTTATAGTCATATATGTTATGATACACATAGCACGTACGAAATTTGGTTGAAATCCAACTTATAGTATAGAAGTTACATGTATTTAAAAATTGGTCCTATCAGCAGGCTTAGAATCATGTTGGTAGAACTAAGTATATAAGTTACTCCAAATTAATCTAAAATGTCAGGTACCATACGTGTGCATAGTTTAAAGCTGTCGGCTTGCATACTTTCAGATATATTGGTATTTGGATGATGAAAATAGAGAGAGCAATTAGGAACAGTTGGCAGCCCTGGTGGCTCTTAAGAATACACTCAGTCATATCTGTTTATGCACAGATTACATACAAAATTTGGTTAAAATCCAATCAATAGTGTAGAAGTTATATGCATTTAAAAATTGGAATTATCAGAAGGCTTAAAATTATTTTGGCAACACTGTCATGTATGGCCTCCTGGAAATTAAACTGAAATAGTATTATCTACACGTGTGCCAATTTTGGAATAGCTCCCATGCATACCTTCCATGATATCCAACATGGAGCTCAAATTTCTAGTGCGTTTTATCAGCAGTTGGTAGCACTGACACCATTTTCAAATATGGGCTTGAGATATTCCTGTATACATCTTTACTCATACTAAATTTGGTTTCGATTACTGCAGCCGTTTAGGAGTTGATAGGGGGGCACACACCCAGCCAGACAGAAAGAAGGGCAGACAGACAGACAGAAGGACAGACAGACAGACATTTTCCCGGATCGATCTCAAAAGTCTACTTTTTCCTCATTTTTGCAAAATGTAAAAAGTAGGCTAAAAATAAGAAGACACATGTCTGAGGGTTTTTCGATGTGGTGTATATTATGAGGTGAAAGAGGTGAAAAGTGGGGGTTGAAGGATTCCTAACGCAGCGTGTATCTCTTAAACGACATAGGCGAGGAGTTTGAAACTCAGCGAAAAAAAAATCAGCATAAAAAATAAGTAATAGGTGTTTGACCGTTTTTTCATAAATCCAATTTAAGGGGCCCATGGGGAGTGGTGAAATTCTGGGCGAAAAAAAAAACAGGAAAGAAAGTGTCCTAACTGATTGACTGACTCACTCACTCATCAACCTCAGGGGGGAAAACTGCTTAAAAAGAAGTAAATAGCTGTGCGACAGTTTTTTTTTCATAAATCAAATTTAAGGGGCCCATGGGGAGGGGTGAAATTCTGAAAAAAGAAAATTGAAATAAAATGTCCTGACTCACTCACTCATCATCGCCCAGCCAAAATTATTGAAGTTAGAAACATGACAGTTTGGACATATGTTCATTGTGTGTCAAAACCGTCTACTAAGGGAGGAATTTCGGATATTCAGGTTTAAAGGGATCTTAAGGGCGTTAAACCTGCATTTCATTGAATAATAATATCTCCCGATTGGTTTCATCGGGGGATGTGATACACGGCATATAAACTAATCATTAAAAAATAAGAAGACTCGTGTCTGAGGGTTTTTCGATGTGGTGTATATTATGAGGTGAAAGGTGGAGGTTGAAGGATTCCTAACGGAGCGTGCATGTCTCCAACGACATAGGCGAGAAATTTGAAACTCAGCGAAAAAAAAACAGCTTAAAAATTAAGTAAATCGGTGTTCGGCCGTTTTTTTCATAAATTCATTTTAAGAGGCCAATGGGGTGGGGTGAAATTCTGAGGGTAAAAAGAGAGTAACTGTCCTAACTTACTGACTAACTCACTCACTCTCAAATTCAGGAAAAAAACAGCTTAAAAATAAGTTAATATGTGTTCATGGGTTTTTTCATAAATCCAATTTAAGGGGTCCATGGGGAGGGGTGAAATTCTGTTAAAAATAATTGAAAGAAAATGTCCTGACTGGCTCACTAACTCATCACGCCCAGCGAAAACTATTAATGTTGGATACATGAAATTTTGGGAATATGTTCGCTGTATGTCCAAAACGTCAACTAAGGAAGGATTTTTGTTTATTCGGGTTTTAAAGAGGTGTTAAGGGGGGTAAACGTGCATTTAATTGAATAACGATATCTCATGAGTTGTTTCTAGGGGGATGTGATATTCGGTATATAAACTGAAAATGAAAATCCACAGTCTGCTTCCAGTCTCCGACCGGGTCAGGAATGGAATGAATGAAACCCCCATCTATCGGCGAGGATATGAAATGTGCCGGCTGCCGAGGCCTGACGCACTCCTCTGGGGCAATGATTAAATGAATGACAGATGAAATGAAATGATAGTGAAGAGTGTTGCTGGAATGAAATTTTGACAGGGAAAACCGGAGTACCCGGAGAAAAACCTGTCGGCCTCCGGTTTGTCCAGCACAGATCTCACATGGAGTGACCGGGATTTGAACCACGGATCCAGCGGTGAGAGGCCGGCGTGCTGCCGCCTAAGCCACGGAGGTTTCACGGTATATAAACTAATCATTAAATATAATCAGACATATGTCTAAGGGTTTATCGATGTGGTGTATATTATGAGGTGAAAGGGGTGAAATTTGGGGGTTGAGGGATCCTTAACGGAGCGTGTATCTCTTAAACAACATAGGCGAGAAGTTTGAAATTCAGAGGAAAAAACCAGCTGAAAATATAAGTAAGTGGGTGTTCGACCGTTTTTTCATAAGTCCAATTTAAGGGGCCCTTGGAGAGGGGTGAAATTCTGGGGGGGGGAAAGGAAAGAAAGTGTCCTAACTCATTCACTCATCAAACTCAGGGGGGAAGAACAGCTCAAAAATAAGTAAATAGGTGTTCGACCGTTTTTTTTTTCATAAATCCAATTTAAGGGGTTCATGAGAGGGGTGAAATTCTGAAAAACAAATGAAAGAAAATGTCCTGACTTACTCACTCACTCATCATCGCCCAGCCAAAATTATTGAAGTTAGAAACATGAAATTTTGGGGTTATGTTCGTTGTATGTCGAAAACGTCCACTAAGGAAGGATTTTTGGATATTCAGGTTCTAAAGGGGTGTTCAGGGGGAAGACTTGCATTTAATTGAATAACAATATCTCCCGATTGGTTTCCTTGGGTATGGGATACTCGGCATATAAACTCATCATTAAGAATAAGAAGACACAAGTCTGAGGGTTTTTCGATGTGGTGTATATTATGAGGTGTATGTGTGAAAAGGGGGTTTGAACGATTCCTAACGGAGCAAGTATCTCTTAAAAGACAGAGGCAATAAGTATGAATCTCAGGGAGAACAATCAGCTTGAAAATGTAGTAAATAGGTGTTCGATCGTTTTTTCATAAATCCAATTTAAGGGGCCCATGGGGAGGGGTGAAATTCTGGGGAAAGTAGTCGACTAAGGAAGGATTTTTAGATATTCACTCATCATCCCCCAGCAAACCAATTGCAGTTAGAAACTTGAAATTTTGGGGATATGTTCGTTGTAAGTCGAAAATGTCCCCTAAGGTTGGATTTTTGGATATTCATGTTCTGAAGGGGTGTCAAGGGGGATAAACTTGCATTTCATTGAATAACAATATCTCACGAGTTGTTTCATTTGGGGATGTGAAATTCGGCATATAATCTAATCATTAAAAACAAGTAGTTCCGTGAAGAACTATACAGCCTATTTTCATATATCCTACTTATGCTAATTGCCACTATCAACATACACAATTTCAGTTTGATTGCTGTAATAGATTCGTAGATATTGAGAACCGACTAAATATTTCGGATGGTCGCCATGGTGGATTTTATATATGAATGTCCTAGAGTTATGTACTGTTACATGCAGATTATTGTGAACGTGTAGTATTCAAACTTCAATCGCATAATTAGGACACAAGAAAAAACAAGGAGATTTTAAAATTTTGCACAGCTGCCATCTTGAGGTTATGGAAACAATTGAAATAAATTAGATGCCAGTGGATTAACATTCGTATAAGGATTTACTGTACCAAGTTTTACTGCACGCGGATGGTTAAATTGCGAGAAACGTCCATGTGAATATTTATAATTCGCGTCGCCGCC
Source organism: Meconema thalassinum (assembly GCA_946902985.2). Lineage (NCBI taxonomy): Eukaryota > Metazoa > Arthropoda > Insecta > Orthoptera > Tettigoniidae > Meconema > Meconema thalassinum. The sequence continues at coordinate 184,879,112 of OX336394.1, forward strand.
ATGTTGGATTTGTGATCACCAGGTTATTTAATGTCCTATAGGTGAACTTAAGTTCATAGCCCCTATGAACATTAAAAAATGCAGTTTGATTGCTAAAATAGATTCGTAGATATTCAGTATCGTCTAAGTATTTCGGATGGTCGCCATGTTGGATTGTTAAATGTATAGGCCATAGAGTCATGTACCATTAAAGGAAAATTATTGTGTAGGTTCATTATTCAAACTTTCACTTCGATCACATGACTACATCACAAGAAATAAAAACTTAATTTTTAAATTCGCACTACCGCCATCTTGAGGTTATGTAAACAATTTAACTAAATTAGATACCAGTGGATTACAATGTGTATAAATATTTCCTGTACCAGGTTTCAGTGCGCTTGGAACATTAAATCGCGAGAAAGGTCTATTTAAAATTTTCAAATTCGCTTGGCCGCCATGTTCGTTTTGTAGTTAACCGGTTTTTGAAAGTCTTATAGAAGGACTTCCAGTAGTGCCCTTTATCTCCGTACAAAATTTTAGGGAGATACCGCTAATAGTTTCAGAGCTATAGAATGCCGGTGAAATATTTCGCACAACCGCCATCTTGTGATTATGTAAACAATTGAACGAAGTTAGATGTCGGTGCATTACAATGTATATAAACATATACTGTACCAAGTTTCATTGCGTTTGGTTGGTCAAATCGCGAGAAACGTCTATTTAAAAGTCACAAATTCGCTTGGCCGCCATGTTGGTTTTGTAGTCACCAGGTTTTCAAATGTCACATAAGTGAACTTATAGTAGTTCCCTCTATCACCATTGAAAATGTCAGGTAATATCGGTAATAGTTTCGGAGATATTGAATGCTGGTGAAATATTTCGCACAGCCGCCATGTTGGATTGGTGAGTCGAAACAAAAATTGAAGGGCACGGTCGAGGTCGCCCGGAATAGTGCTATGAAATTTCCGAGTTTCATTGAAATCGCTCCTGCCGTTTAGATTTTATTAGGGGGGGACACACACACGAATCACACACACACACACGCACACACACACGGACAAAAGGTGATCTCATAAGCCTATTTTTTCAAAATTGAAAATAGGCTAATAAGCAGACATATGTCTAAGGGTTTATCGATATGGTGTATATTATGAGGTGAAAGGGGTGAAAATTGGGGGTTGAAGGATTCTTAACGGAGCATGTACCTCTTATTCGTTATAGGCGATAAGTTTGAAATTCAGCGGAAAAAGCAGCTTAAATATAAGTAAATAGATGTTCGACCGTTTCTTCATAAATCCAATTTATGGGGCCCATGGGGAGGGGAGAAATTCTGGGGGTAAAAACTTGAAAGAAAGTGTCCTAACCGATTGACTCACCTACTCATCAAACTCAGGGGGAAAAACAGGTTAAAATAACTAAATAGGTGTTCGACCGTTTTTTTTCATAAATCCAATTTAAGGGGTTCATGGGGAGGGGTGAAATTCTCAAAAATAAATGAAAGAAAATGTCCTGACTGACTCACTCACTCATCATCGCCCAGCCAAAATTATTGAAATTAGAAACATGAAATTTTGGGGATATGTTCATTTTATGTCGAAAACGTCCACTAAGGAAAGAGTTTTTGATATTCAGATTCTAAAGAGGTGTTAAGCGGGTAAACGTGCATTTCATTGAATAACAATATCTCACGAGTGGTTTCATTTGGGGATGTGATACTTGGCATATATACTAATCATTAAAAATAAGCTGACACATGTCTAATGGTTTTTCGATGTGGTGTATATTATGAAAGTGGGGGTTGATAGATTCCTAACGGAGCGTGTATCTCTTAAACGACATAGGCGAGGAGTTTGAAACTCGGAGAAATCAATCAGCTTAAAATAAATAAATAAATAAATAAATAAATAAATAAATAATTAAAATAAATAGGTGTTCGACCGTTTTTTCATAAATCCAATTTACGGGGCCTATGGGGAGGGGTGAAATTCTGGAAGAAAAACGTCCACTAAGGAAGGATTTTTGGTTGTTCACTCTCATCGAACAACCAAAACTATTAAAGTTAGAAGAATGATATTTTGTGGATATGTTTGATGTGTTTCGAAATCGTCTATTAAGGAGGGATTTTTGGATATGCAGGTTCTAAAGGGGTGTTAACGGGGTTAAACCTGCATTTCGTTGAATAACAATATGACACGACTATGACGCTAGCGAAGCCGCGGGTACCTGCTAGTGTAACAATATTGTTGAAAATGTCCGTAAACTTCATAAAACTGTTCATCAAATCCTAATCCTGTAATAATAAATCTTCTTTATATTCGCAAATATTCTTCCTAACGCATGTCATCTCAACAATAAAAAAATTAGTTATAAATTAGCAAAAAATAATCGAAAATCGTAAATATATTAAATCAAAAATCCAAATTTGAAAATATAGGATGCATTCGCGAGTCAAATCAAAATCCTGGTTGAAAATATAGCAAAATATGAAAGAACATCATAACTACACCACAGGTAAATTAAATTAGACGAAATACGGCGAAATGGTTACAACACAATACCTCAAACTACCTTTGTGCTGGGTCCCGTAGAATGTGCATATTCAGGATACGCAACAGACTCCTTTCCAAACGAAACTGCGGCTCCGATCGTCCATCTACACCATCCTGGCATCAAACTGGTATAGCAAACTCCGGTTCCCTCTCGTTCCTCCCTGGATTGTAGACTGCATTTCTCATAATACCGGGTTCTCGTTCGCCAAGATTGCGGTCTCCATCTCTCTTGGTTGAAGAATCTTTTAATCTGGTACTAGCATTTCGTCTTGGAGAAGTATCGTGGTTTGACCTCGCTTCCTCCATGATTTTGAAATAAGTAATTCTAATACTTATAAGCGTAGATGATTGCTCTTGATACTCTCTGTCAACTTTGCATGTTACGTCCCATCTTCAATTTAACCACTCATGATTGTAGATTTTGTAAACTGTCGTAATATTCCTCCGACTTTACGTTTGAAAACATCGTGAATAATTGTAGTGAAATGTCACTATTGAAATGCTCTTCCATATGAATAGAGTGTTTTGTTAATTTTCATTGTTATACTCTTTGTGAGGTTTGAAGCCATTTTTCAGTGTTGCCTAAGTAAAAAAAAAGGTTGGTGCTTTTCAGTCGGTCAACACGAATGTACCCAAAAGAGCTGGGTTATGCCCTAATCCTGAAATAAATTACATAAGATTAATAAATACACTAGGATGAACAGTTTCGATCGTCAAGCGTTCGTCATCAGATCCATTACACTTAGGCTATCACATCTAAGTTTGAGACTACAGGTGAAAAATATATACAATATGTACAATTATTTAGTTGCAGTGTTGGTAATACAACAGTCGCTGTATGCTAAATGTGGTATATCTAATGTTAGGTGAACTCCTAAAATAGTGATAAAAATCCGGAATTTGTCTGTTAGGGGTGATTATATGGTTATACAAAATCACCTATGGTTATACTGTAATAATGTAGGCTTAAACTTATCGGGTTGTCTCCTTAACTGGAACTTGAAGCAGTTGCGTGTTTCCTCAGGCATCAGTTATGGTCGACTACCCCGGGTGATAACTGGGCGGAACTGTTTTTTTTTCCTTTTCACCCCCTTTAGTTGCTATGTTCTTTCAGAGGTCAGTGCCATGTTTATTTGTGTGACGTTGCCAAATCTAGATAAGAATATATGCTATTGAATACAGGAGTCTGCAACTATTAAAGACCGTGGAACTATCTTCGCCACGCGTGGACTAAAAAAGCCATTTAAACTAAGCGGTACACGGTCTATTGAAGACGTCCCTGCACCTTTAATACTGCCGCGCATATCGGCCTAGGTTTATTGCAGATGAAAGTACATAGTACCCTGATCCAAATAACATTTACTTATAACCACCGCTATTTTCCCTCCTTTTTTTATCAAGCTTGGCTGTATCGCTAAGTTGTGTCTTGTTTTCGACAGGGTGTGTTTTTTAGTAGAGAGAAAAGGGGTGAACTCTCCATAAAAGTGTGTTCATTTAGATTGTTGGGATTGTTTTGTTTGGCTAGGTGAATCTCGATTGCTTCCTTTATGTCGAGAGCTCTGCCTTTCGATTCGTGATGAATTATTTTTAGGTCAGTCTCGATTTTAGTAAAGCTGTGCCCCGTGTCACACATATGTTCTTATACGGCTGAATGTGTTCCGTATCTTATCGCATTCCTATGTTCATTATAACGTGTATCTACTCGTCTTGCGCTCTGTCCAATGTAATTACCTTGACAACCAGTGTCTTGGCATGTAATAGAATATACCCCTGACTTTGAAAACGAGTCTTGTTTATTTAGATTACTATTTTGCAGGTGCCTCCCGGTCGTATTATTCGTTGTGAATGCTATTTTATGCCTTGCTTTTTGAATAGATTAGTGATTTTATGTCTTCTCGTTCACATAGTTGAAGCGCGCGAATTTTTTCTCATTAATGTCCAGTTTTGGACTCATTTTATTTTTATTTTTATGTTTGGCTACAATTTGGTCTATTTTGCTTGGCGGGAAATTGTTTTCCTTTGCTATTTGTTTAATGGTTCTTATTTCCTTATTATAATTGTCAATTGACATGGGTATGTTTAAAGCCCTGTGCACCATTGAATTGAAACCCGCTAATTTATGCCTACTGGGGTGATTAGACTGATTGTCGATTGCATGCGAGGTTTGTGTGGCTTTTCGGAATATGGAGTATGAAATCTCGTTGTCTTTACGTTCAATAGTTATGTCAAGATAATTTATTTTTCGATCTGTTTCGGTTACCTTAGTGAATTTGATTGAGTGGTGTAGGCTATTAATGGATTGGAGAATTGTTTCTTCGCTTGTTAATTCAGTATCGTAGATGCAAATTACATCATCTACGTATCTTTTCCATGTTACTATTCCCTTTGTTGAAGTCTTTTCTAAAAACTCATTTTCTAGTGCATTAACGAAGATGTCGGCGATTAATCCGCTTAGTGGTGATCCCATCGCTAATCCTTCTGTTTGTGTGTACATTTTATTGTCGAATTGAAACACGTTTTGGCCGAGGACGACCCTCAGTAATCGCACAATCTCTTCAGTTTCTTTTGCCGAATTGTTGGATTTTAAGTTATTTTCGATAGTGTTGATTGCATCATTAATAGGAATATTGGTGTACATGTTAGTTACATCGAAAGATACAAGCCTCATGCTAGGTTTCATCTGTAGGGTGTTCAGTGCTGTTACTAATTCCGTTGTGTTCTTTACAGAGTTGTTTTTGTCGTTGGAAAGGCGGCGTATTAAGATTTTTAGTAACTCTTTGCTGATTTTGTAATTAGGCGCATTCCTACAACTGACTATTGGTCTCATTGGGCACTCCTTTTTGTGTATTTTTTGTTGTCCCCTCAGTGACGGTATTTTCGGGTTCATGTTTATTAGTTTTGATTTTTCAGCTTTGGTCAATATATATTCTGATTCTTTTAATACACTTTTTATTTGTTTTCGGAATCGAAAGGCAGAGCTCTCGACATAAAGGAAGCAATCGAGATTCACCTAGCCAAACAAAACAATCCCAACATTCAAAATGAACACACTTTTATGGAGAGTTCACCCCTTTTCGCTCTACTAAAAACACCCCCTGTCGAAAACAAGACACAACTTAGCGATACAGCCAAGCTAGATAAAATAGGGGGGAAAATAGCGGTGGTTATAGGTAAATGTTATTTGGATCAGGGTACTATGTACTTTCATCTGCAATAAACCTAGGCCGATATGCGCGGCAGTAGTAAAGGTGCCGGGACGTCTTCAATAGACCGTGTACCGTTTAGTTTAAATGGCGTTTTAGTCCACGCGTGGCGAAGATAGTTCCACGGTCTTTAATAGTTGCAGACTCCTGTATTCAATAGCATATATTCGTATCTAGATTTGGCAACGTCACACAAATAAACATGGCACTGACCTCAGAAAGAACATAGCAACTAATGGGGAAGAAAAGGGAAAAACCAGTTCCGCCCAGTTAACACCCGGGGTAGTCAACCATAACTGGTGCCTGAGGAAACACGCAACGGCTTCAAGTTCCAGTTAAGGAGACAACCCGATAAGTATAAGCCTACATTATTACAGTATAACCATAGTTGATTTTGTATAACCATATAATCACCCCTAACAGACAAATTCCGGATTTTTATCACTATTTTAGAAGTTCACCTAACATTAGATATACCACATTTAGCATACACCGACTGTTGCATTACCAACACTGCAACTAAATAATTGTACATATTGTATATATTTTTCACCTGAAGTCTCAAACATAGATGTTATAGCCTAAGCGTAATGGTTCTGATGATGATCGCTTGACGACCGAAACTGGTCATCCTAGTGTATTTATTAATCCTATGTAATTTATTTCAGGATTAGGGCATAACCCAGCTCTATTTGGGTACATTCGTGTTGACCGACTGAAAAGCTCCAAACTTTTGTTTACTTAGGCAACACTGAAAAATGGCTTCAAACCTCACAATTTTCACGGCTAGTCAGGCAAATCGTGAAGCCAAGAGGTTCAAACACTCAGGCTTAAACTCATGAACATAGACAAGTCAATTTGTTTCAACAAAAAATGTAAAGAACTAAATTCACCCCTAAATACGTACCAATTAAAACCGTACAAAGCGCTTTGGATAAAAAACCAACTAAGATTTGCATACATAAGAAAGAAAAAAAAAATAACCAACAACTATACGATATTCAATTGCAACTAAGTAACTTCTGGCACGCATCCCAATGAGACAGTTTTACCGAGCACCTACATGACACCATCAAAATCAGAGCAACGTGGAAGCACGAAACGCTAGAATATAAACTAAGAAAACTAGGAGAAACACAGAATACTCAATCTAGTGAACAACACTCGAATAGCAATGAATTCAATTTCCACAGCAGGGTAAACAACAGAACGAATGTAACCTTATCTCAAAATGAAATGAATATGTTAGACGAAGGTTTGAAATACAACTGCACAGATGCACACACGAACCACAATAAAAAACAGTTAATCACAGATATCGAGATAGCCAGTCACAAGCTCCCAGCAGAAGACAGGGAATTAACCAAAAATCTTGCCACCAACGAAGCCAAAAAAATCGTCAAACGAGAGGGCGAAAACAATTACACTCAAAACAACAAACATCTAAAAGAAATAAAGTCATTGAAACAAAAAATAAAAGAACATGACTAAATCATCACAAAAGCAGATAAGGGAAATACCACAGTAATTTTGATCAAAACAGATTACATTGAAAAAACAGTCGAATTCCTAAACAACAACGAAATCAAGGAATTAGCAAAAGACCCCATCAACAAATTCCGAAAACAAATAAAAAGTGTATGAAAAGAAACATAATACATATTGACCAAAGCTGAAAAATCAAAACTAATAAACATGAACCCGAAAATGTCATCACATTCGTCGACTTCAAGAAAGCGTACGATAGTATAGACAGAGGATCACTTTTCAAAGTATTAGAAGAATTTGGACTTGATCAGAAGACGACAAACATTATCAAAGAAACGCTCACGGAGACCAAATCCAAGGTGAAATTTATCGGAGAACTGAGCACAGACTTTCAAATAGAAACAGGAGTACGACAAGGCGATGGACTGTCCCCGTTGCTCTTCAATTGTGCTCTTGAGAAAGTTGTACGGGAATGGAGAAAAGCTGGTGCACCAACACACCGACTGGGGCCAAAATTGAAAGGCATAGAATTAGGCTGCTTAGCATTTGCTGATGACATAGCCCTAATTGCCCAAGACATCTCTGACGCGCAAAAGCAAATTGAACTACTACAAGAACAAGCGGCGAAAATTGGATTACAAATCTCGTTTGAAAAAACAAAGTTTATGACTGACATCAAAACCGCATCAAATGAACTTCAAATTGGCAACAATAAAATATTTCGAGTAAACGAATTTAAATATTTAGGTGAATGGATTACAGCAAACTGTAACGAAAGGAAAGCAATTGAATCGAGGCTTCAGAAAATGGAAACTGCTTTTCAATCAACAAAAAATATTTATAACAAAAAGAGTCTCTCCTGGAACTGCAAAATTCGCCACTATACAACTGTGGTCAAACCTGAAGCTCTCTATGCTTCAGAGACACTCAATCTCCAACACAAAACACTAAATCACCAAATAGAAGTGAAAGAACGTAAAATAATGAGAAAAATTCTTGGACCGAGAACAAAGGATGGTGTACATTATCCAAAGCCTAATACAGAAATATACCAAAAAGTTTCCAAAATCACAGACACAATGCGAATGCGAAGAATCCAATTTATGGGACACATAGAAAGAATGGACCCGAACATACTGACTCACAAAATACATACTTTCTTAAAGAACAAGGCTACTAGACCGAATTGGTATAAATTTACAGAGAGAGACTTAAAGGAATTAGGATCACCAAACTTACATGACCGGAAGGAGGAAGGAAATCAGGAAAAATCACTCAGACGCGGGGTTTCGAGGAGGAAGAAGAGAAGAAGACTACACAACATCGATGGTCAGAGCAGCGGAAACAGACCCACTCGTTGCGAATGAAGGAATACTGGGCCAACAGGAAGGCTAGAAAGTGTTGATTTCGCGTGGTCCTAAGCGACCCATTCGCAAAGAAGAAGGACCCGAAAATACCGTCATTGAGGGGACAACCAAAAATACACAAAATGGAGTGCCCAATGAGACCAATAGTCAATTGTAGGAATGCACCTAGTTACAAAATCAGCAAAGAGTTACTAAAATTCTTAATACGCCGCCTTTCCAACGACAAAAAAAAACTCTGTAAAGAACACAACGGAATTAGTAACAGCACTGAACACCCTACAAATGAAACCTAGCATGAGGCTCGTATCTTTCGATGTAACTAACATGTACACCAATATTCCTATTAATGATGCAATTGACACTATCGAAAATAACTTAAAATCCAACAATTCGGCAAAAGAAACTGAAGAGATTGTGCGATTACTGAGGGTCGTCCTCAGCCAAAACGTGTTTCAATTCGACAATAAAATGTACACACAAACAGAAGGATTAGCGATGGGATCACCACTAAGTAGAATAATCGCCAACATCTTCGTTAATGCACTAGAAAATGAGTTTTTAGAAAATACTTCAACAAAGGGAATAATAATATGGAAAAGATACGTAGATGATGTAATTTGCATCTACGATACTGAATTAACAAGCGAAGAACCAATTCTCCAATCCATTAATAGCCTACACCACTTAATCAAATTCACTAAGGAATCCAAAACAGATCGAAAAATAAATTATCTTGACATAACTATTGAACGTAAAGACAACGAGATTTCATACTCCATATTCCGAAAAGCCACACAAACCTCGCATGCAATCGACAATCAGTCTAATCACCCCAGTAGGCATAAATTAGCGGGTTTCAATTCAATGGTGCACAGGGCCTTAAACATACCCATGTCAATTGACAATTATAATAAGGAAATAAGAACCATTAAACAAATAGCAAAGGAAAACAATTTCCCGCCAAGCAAATTAGACCAAATTGTAGCCAAACATAAAAATAAAGATAAAATGATTCCAAAACTGGATATTAATGAGAAAAAATTCGCGCGCTTCAACTATGTGAACGAGAAGACATATAAAATCACTAATCTATTCAAAAATCAAGGCATAAAATAGCATTCACAACGAATAATACGACCGGGAGGCACCTGCAAAATAGTAATCTAAATAAACAAGACTCGTATTCAAAGTCAGGGGTATATTCTATTACATGCCAAGACACTGGTTGTCAAGGTAATTACATTGGACAGAGCGGAAGACGAGTAGATACACGTTATAATGAACATAGGAATGCGATAAGATACGGAACACATTCAGCCGTATAAGAACATATGTGTGACACGGGGCACAGCTTTACTAAAATCGAGACTGACCTAAAAATAATTCATCACGAATCGAAAGGCAGAGCTCTCGACATAAAGGAAGCAATCGAGATTCACCTAGCCAAACAAAACAATCCCAACAATCTAAATGAACACACTTTTATGGAGAGTTCACCCCTTTTTTCTCTACTAAAAAACACACCCTGTCGAAAACAAGACACAACTTAGCGATACAGCCAAGCTTGATAAAAAAGGGGGGAAAATAGCGGTGGTTATAAGTAAATGTTATTTGGATCAGGGTACTATGTACTTTCATCTGCAATAAACCTAGGCCGATATGCGCGGCAGTATTAAAGGTGCAGGGACGTCTTCAATAGACCGTGTACCGCTTAGTTTAAATGGCTTTTTTAGTCCACGCGTGGCGAAGATAGTTCCACGGTCTTTAATAGTTGCAGACTCCTGTATTCAAAAGCATATATTCTGATCTAGATTTGGCAACATCACACAAATAAACATGGCACTGATCTCAGAAAGAACATAGCAACTAAAGGGGCAGAAAAAGGAAAAACCAGTTCCGTCCAGTTAACACCCGGGGTAGTCGACCATAACTGGTGCCTGAGGAAACACGCGACTGCTTCAAGTTCCAGTTAAGGAGACAACCCGATAAGTATAAGCCTACATTATTACAGCATAACCATAGTTGATTTTGTATAACCATATAATCACCCCTAACAGACAAATTCCGGATTTTATCACTATTTTAGAAGTTCACCTAACATTAGATATACCACATTTAGCATACACCGACTGTTGCATTACCAACACTGCAACTAAATAATTGTACATATTGTATATATTTTTCACCTGTAGTCTCAAACATAGATGTTATAACCTAAGTGTAATGGATCTGATGATGATCGCTTGACGATCGAAACTGGTCATCCTAGTGTATTTATTAATCTTATGTAATTTATTTCAGGATTAGGGCATAACCCAGCTCTATTTGGGTACATTCGTGTTGACCGCCTGAAAAGCACCAAACTTTTGTTTTGTTATACTCTTCCAATGTATTTGCTGCTTACGATTTCTCACAAGCGATTGGAGTATATCTCCATTGCAGACCACAATTTTAAAGTCCCGTAACACGTACTATATTCACGTAACTTTTCGAATCGAGGCGAGTAAAGTCACGATGCGTCTCGTTCACCGATCCAAAACGTATGATCATCTGATACTTCTGCTCTGCATACCAGCTGTCATCTGGCTTCTTCTTCCCCCACTCTGCCGTGAATATATCGATGATACTCGATGTTAAGCATACAATAACTTCCTTACTACATACAGTGTTTAATTCAACGAAACTTCAATAGAAACAAGTTCTCAAATATACAAGTTAATTTCTGGTACACAGCAATGTAGACTTTCAACTTGTATTCCTTACAATTATTTATAAAACATCGCTTTCAGCGTGATATTATCGATATAAATCCGGTCTGTCGATTATATAATGACCTAGGCTCACCTCAGCCGCGCGCTGTTCGTGACATTAACCTTGAATTGAACAGCCTTCTAGAAGTCACTGCTTGTTGCCTCTGCTCCCAGTGTCGCAGCTGGTGCTTTACGTAACAATTTCCTCTCGTAAATACACTCGTAAAAACATCGCGCGTGAAGCCAACAAATCCGCTACAATTTCCACAGCAAAATACTGGTACAGTACCTAACGTAAGGCCACGGTCGCCTACTTCCCTCTTCCTTGCCTATCGCTCCCAATCTTCCGATCCCTTCCCATCCCTCATAAGGCCCCAGTCGGCTTTGCAGGTGAAGCTGTCTAGGCGAGGTGCTCGTCCCACCTCCCCAGTTGTATCCCCCGACGCAATGTTTCAAGCTCCATGACACTGCCCTGGAGTCGGTAAAGGTGGGATCCCTCCCCGAGTCCGAGGGAAAAACCAACCTTGAATGGTAAACTGACGTTAAAAAAAATTAAGCAAAAGTACATTTATGATTTTACTGTTGAATTTAAAGATTTGAGACCAAGTATATTTGGAAAAGATTTCATGGCTTGCAATCCAACTTAGAATCATGGTTCTAGCTCTTCAAATTTATTACTTGTACATTATTCTTCGATTAGTTTTTTTAAAGAGCTTTGTTTTTGAAGCAATGCATAAATACTGTAGCCAGTAGGTCAGATTATTGCACATATGCATAAAAAAGATACAGTAAAAATTTCAAGTACCTGGATGAAGTTAGTTCTGAGATAATGTACCTTATTTGCATAAAAATAAAAGCTCTATAAAATGACTGCCAAAGAAATGTCTGGAAATAGATTAATATTGAAACGGTAGATGTTTGTCAAAGTTGACAAACTTCACTAACCCTTATCTCGGAAATAGAATAACAGTTTTGCTCCAAACAAACTTTCTCTAATATTTCCATTATGCTGACAATCCAAAACATTAAAAAAGAGGAAATAGATTTCTTCCACCAAAACGTATGTTAGCACCACCTTAAGTGTAAGGGTTATTATTTATTATTTATTTGGCATATGGCTTTTAGTGCCTGGATTGTCCGAGGACATGTTTTGTCCACCAGAGGCTGTAGCTGCTATAATTCGGACTCCCACGGGGTGAGCTACAAATTCCGATCAATTTCAAGTAGTTCCAACTTTCGCTACCAGATGTCACTGACACCTAGTGGTGAACGTTGGAACTTTGATAGAGCGTTTCAACGAAATCTAACCTGCAAATTTAGCTTCACACAAGTTTAATTAGTGGAAGGTTCTTGGTATGACATGGGACTGCCGGCTTTACATTCCCTCCGAAGGAAAGCATACTGAAGGAGTTTCAACGCTCTTAAAAAATCCGACGACTTCGACCGGGTTTGAACCCGCGATTTGGGCATAGAAGCTCAGCATACTTCCGACAACACCACCGAAGCCGCTAATGTAAGGGTTACATCCGTCTTTAAAGGTAGGGTACATTCCTGTCTGTCTGTTCTTCTATTTGTTTCAAAAGCATGCTGGGGAGAAATTTATGGCACACAGTATTGACATGTCACACCGCTATCGCTGAGCTCAAACACTACCTAAGGGAAGATGATTCAAAAGAAACGGAGAAGGCAAAGAGGAAGGAAATCCAAATCAAAATAATAAAGAAATAGTGATATAAATGGTAATTATACAGCGCAAAGCCCGTGAAGTAACTAAAATAAGCGGGAGCTTGAGTACGGTTAACGGAGAGAGCGGTGTGCACTAAGGTTAACGGCAGGCTATCGCCATGTGCTCCTTCCCTCCCGAACTGGTATTTGGGTAGTATGTGGATAGGTAGTGCGCTGGCCAGCAAGGGTATATCAGATGAAACTGATTTATGTACTTTCCCTTCAAAAGGGTGAGATTTTTTAGAGAATTCTAAAATGCTAGAGAGATATGAATTAACCGGAATATTGTTATTATCCAACACCGTTGGATCTCCTACAGAAAAGCCGAATGCCCCCAGAGTGGGCAGAGATGAAGGAATTATAGTGCTTTTAGCAATATTTTTATTATTATTCGTAGACATCTTTGGAGAGAACCAATTGTTGCGTTTAAAGAGGGCTAAACTCTTACCCTGCAGGATGCCGACTAAAAGTTTAGAAAGGATTAAAACCCAAACCTAACTTGAACAAAACCAAAATTTTAAACAGTAAATCATAAGTCAGAGAGAAAATCTCTACAAGTAGGAAGCTTGCTGAGCGAGCTATACCTGCCTTGATAATTTACTAGAATGATAGCTAATAGAAACTTTATAAGTGTAGTTAATTGAAGTTTTGCTCCAAACGCAACAAGTAATTGAGTTTTTAGTAAACGTATCATTCAGTGATTTGCTTTTTCTTTGAATATAGAATAATTCAGGAAAAAAAATAGGAAAGAAAAGGTCCTGCCTAACAGTTCTTCTAGCAATAGAAGTAGAAAACAAATAATAAAGAATTCATTTAACAAAGTGGTAACAGTTTAGATTTCAGATCTATTTTTTGAGTTAAAGTAAGAAATTTAGGTTTTTAACAATTCAAAGGTCTTAGACCTATTGCAAGCGCTAAAAACGTCACAAGGGTTTTCGAACTGTGCACACAATTAAAAAGTTTAAAGCCTATAATGATGATAGTAAAGGACTTACAATTTGGTTTAATATTTCGTTAAATTAGTTAGGTGAATACCAATGGTTTTTTAAAATGCCCTTAGAATGCCTTTGTAACAATCGAAAAGGCTATAAATAATTAATCTCAAATTCCTGGACGCAGCAGGAGAAGAAAGGGGAGATTAATAAGTGGATTATAGCCACTGGAATATTTAAACAGAGATTAAGAGATGCTAAATTCTAATGAGGCAGGTCACCTTCTGTGAAACCTGGATTACACAAATTAGACAAATGTTTAACAATTGAAAACTCCAACTTCCTGTACGTAGCAGGAAAAAACGAGTATTAAAAGGTGGGTTATAACCACCTGAGTATTTTTACAGAGTGAATAAATGTTAAATTTAACAAAGGTGGGAGGACACATATTTATAAGCGAAGCCTCGTTGTAATATAAGAAAATGGTTTAAATATACCCTAAATTGTTAGTAAAGGGAATTAGGAGTGTGGCAAATATGGGGTTGGAGTCCTGGATAGTTTATTTATACGAGCGAATCGCGACGCGGAAGTATAGACACACATTCACTTTTGAGCACTGAAAGTTTGTATAAAATGAGAAAAATGTTCTTATTGCAGTTTGTGGTGATGCACTGAGTTGAACTTTAATATGTTTCTTGCACTATAGAGTTTTAGGTTGCAATTAATAGTTCCATTTAAGTTAAGGTCCTCAGTAATTTTGATGATGTTGAGTATAGTTCTTCACGGTTTAAATTCTATTGTGAATAGAAATTTCCAGACCTGTAGTGACAGTTTAAAGGAGCGAGTAGAAATTCCACGAAGGCAGACAAGTTAAGTTTTAAACAGCTATGAATTTGGCATAAATCCCTCGTTGTAGGAAAAATATTCCCTATTCAGAACAAGAAATGCTAGATTTCATGACTTTAGTTGCGAACCTAGTTGGTTAAGAATGATAGATCCCACGTGGGGCAGATATTGCACAATTTTTGCGAAAATCCAAATACTGCCCATAACTTTCATTAAAGCTTTTATATTCAGATTAAATACCTTTTTAAAGGATGGTTAAAATCACTTAAGATGTGTACTTACCTTGCCATGAAGATTTGATGATTGGAGTATCCTTACAGCCGTTAGATAAAACTTCACAACATGGCGTCGATTTTAATATCCCTCATTTGGAGAATCAAACGCCAGATAACCCCCACTGACCACCAGAAGAGACGATCGTTTCAATGACAAATATATGGCTGTCATCTCGTGTTCGATTCTGGTAGCCTCATAACGAACGTCTTAATCCAGTTTTTCTGAAAAACGCCTCCGATGCATTTCCTAAATCCTGGTTTTACTGTTAAGAGAGTCATCGCATAATAATCCTAAATCATGATTTCATGATTTGAGGGACATTTACAGCAAAGTGAAATGTATAAGACAGCCTTCTGCCTCATGTCTGTCCATTCATAGAAGGCTTTCCAGCACGATAATGCTCGATCCCACTTGACAAAGGTTTCTCACTACTACAGACACCACATAACACAGGTTATCGGAAAAATTGTTATATTATGATATATATAAACCCAAGTACGCGATGCTAAATAAGAGTCTTTTTTCCCATTCTTCTTACGTGGCCGAAACTTATGCGCACGTCTTGCGCATAGGCTATATTAGTCCAGTCAAATTAGACAGAAAATGATGCGTTTGCTGCATTAAATCATGTAGTTCCAAATTTTTCGGGAATGTGTAGAGGGAGGGCCCCCGAACAACACCTAATAAAGTCCCGTCAATTTCAGGTGCCGCGGGGGGCCCCCTTTTTTTAGTTTTTGGCGAATAACTTTATAACGGTGCGTCGCACAGAAATATATATTCCTTTTTACACTTAAAGGAAATTAAATGCCCTACGCAATGCTATAATCATATGTATATTTATGTGTTACTGTCTCCGAGATATGACCCGGTGAACATGGAACATTTGAAGAAAAATAGGTAGCGCCTCACGTTTCTCGTCTAACTTGCCCTTACGATACGTCTGCCTTCCATTTTACAGGAAGTTCGTGGGGAAGGAAGTTGTAGAGCATTAAATGTCCTTCAAGAATATATATGAAATGAAAATCCACAGCCTGCTTCCAGTCTCCGACCGGGTCAGGAATGGAATGAATGAAGCCCCCATCTAGCGGCGAGGGTATGAACTGTGCCGGCTGCCGAGGCCTGACGCACTCCTCTGGGGCAATGATTAAATGAATGACAGATGAAATGAAATGATAGTGGAGAGTGTTGCTGGAATGAAATTTTGACAGGGAAAACCGGAGTACCCGGAGAAAAACCTGTCTGCCTCCGTTTTGTCCAGCACAGATCTCACATGGAGTGACCGGGATTTGAACCACGGACCCAGCGGTGAGAGGCCGGCGTGCTGCCGCCTAAGCCACGGAGGCTTCACCTTCAAGAATATATATTCTTATGCTAATTTATCTTCTATCTGTCGAAAGAGCGTTTTGACGTAGGGGGTCGGATTCGAGATTTTGCTAGTTAACTGCTCAAATAAATGGATTTGATCCAAAATTGACACAACAATAGATCATAATAGTTCAGATTATTTCTGACCAACACATACATGATATTGATGCCATCATGATTTTAAGCGCGCTGATAGGTCCAATGTCTAACTACATGCAACGTCCATGCTATCCATTGGACTTCAACCAAATTTTGCATTCTGTACCTTAAGAGATGGAACTAAGAATATATTCAGTCACCAGGGCTGCCAACTGTAGTGCTCTAATAGGCTACATTAAACTAGTTATATTTCGAACTAATTAGAAATTTCGATATTACCAACTCAATTTCGTCATTATTCTAATTAAGTCCATATAGATTAATCATTGGAATGAATCTTACATTTCGAGAAAAGTAGGTTCGTCTCGGAACTTCTTGTTTTATTTCCGTTTTCAACGGCTTTAACACTCTGTATTACGTTATTTATTGATTATGCAAACATAAATGGTATTTATTACGCCTATAACCAGTATATATATATATGTGAAAGTAGCCTATGTGTGTCAACTGTTAATTTGGAACACTAATAAACACTAAAAATCTAGCCTAGGCCCTTCAAACGGCGAATATTGTTTTCATATCCTTATAAAATGCATGTATAAGACCCCTCCCCGTCTGAAATAGAATGTACTTAATACACTGTGTACATAATATTAAGATACGTAGGCCTAAGATTATTATGATATTGTATTCTGTGATATTCCACAGATAAGAATATAAGAAAGAAGTAGAGGAAATAATTGATACTGGGAGATAGTAAAGACAGAGACGGCGAAACATCGAATTAAAAACCGTCAAGCGTGGGCAACAGATGACCTAAACGGAAGGAATAATAATATTCCGGGATATCTGACGACCCAGGAAAGGAGATAATCTTCTGGAATATGAGATACCATGGGATAGGCCTAAGTGACTGAACCCTTTCCCAATCCGGTACGGTTGAAAACTCCAGAGATTATCATAGATCGTGGCTATTTCAACTGATACATCAATGGCTGGAGTGTGGTCTGATATGGCGGTTGAAGTGACACTGATGTGTGATGTGAAAAGTGAAGGGGGACTAATACGGGGGAGAGGCTTGAGTGATTCTGTGTTGGATAATGGGTTGGAGGAGCTCGTACAGGTACAGCCATATGTTCTTCATTAAGCTTAGAGCAGTTTCCGGCGTCCATTCTGTATGTGGAGAACATCATGTCAACTTTTGAGCATCACGAATGAGCAGAGATGACCAAGACAGAAGGAAGCTTGCACAGTAATTAGCTGTTCACCCGCCTTTTGCTGTACGTGATTCTTTGATGTCCCTTACCCTTTCAACTGGAGTAATAGGACCCAGCAACGTCAACTGTTATCAAACATTGGAAATTGGAACCCATACAAAGGGGACTTTAGTTGGAAGTAATTGAAATTAAGCAGTGTAAAAAATCTCAATAGTCCCTTTGTCTGCTACGAGCAACACTATCAAACTGTACAATGAAGTAGTGGTGGTCGAGCCTTTAATGATTTTCCCGAGAACCGTAATTAACAAGAAAACTGAAGAGGATGTAGAGGAGCTGTTGAAGTGTGTGTTAGCCCCATATCCTGCGACTTTTTTTGACGAAGGGATCATGTGGAAAACGAAAATATCCACTCTCTACGATGCCTTTCCTTCATGCAGTCAAATAACCACCCTGAAGAACTGTTTCCCGGTAATCGATGGTGGCTTTCTTCTTCATAGGGTAAAGTGGAACGACACTACGTTCGCCTCCATCTGCCACCAATATGTGTCTTACGTTATCAACCATTACTGTTACAACTCTGCTGTTGTGTTTGGCGTTGATGAAGACACAAGTTCCACGAAAAGAGGCGAACAACATCGGAGAGCATCAAGTAAAACATCAGTGGATACAGACTTTGATGAGAACATGGTGGCTACTGTTCATCAGAAAAAAATTCCTGTCCAACGAATATAACAAAATTAAGCTGATAACTATGTTAGCGCAGGACTGGGGTGCAAAAGGTGTACAATTCACCATAGCCAAAGGAGACGCTGACTGCAGCATTGTCAGGCGTGGATTACAAAATACCCTCATTCAACTGTGGTGGTAGTTGTCGAGGACGTAGACCTGCTCGTATTACTCATGGCACTTACACCACGAGACACGAATGTCCTTTTCATGAAGCCTGGACGAGGCAACACAGATGACAGACTGTACTCCTCCCAACAACTTCAGGCCTTGCCATTCTGCCAGTACATTCTATTAATCCATGGCTTCACTGGATGTGATACCACTTCTGCTATATTTCGGAAAAGTAAAGCAAATGAAATGTTTGGAGTGGGATCCTAACGAAACCAAAAGCATCGCTGAAGTTTTTATGGCTCCACGTCCACGCCAGAAAACCTCGATGAAGCTAGGGAACAAAATATGTTCCTACTGATGTATCCGACACCACTCCACGAGCATGGCTTCAATTATCACAGGTACATTTCATTTTGTGTCGCATGAACTAACTTCGTTGAAGCATGCTGTTTGATAAATTAATATTCTATTCTCTTATGTTCTATTCACACGTACATGAAAAATCCACAGCCTGCTTCCAGTCTTCGACTGGGTCAGGAATGGAATGAATGAAGCCCCTATCTAGCGGCGAGGATATGAACTGTGCCGGCTGCCGAGGCCTGACGCACTCCTCTGGGGCAATGATTAAATGAATGACAGATGAAATGATATGATAGTGGAGAGTGTTGCTGGAATGAAATGTTGACAGGGAAAACCGGAGTACCCGGAGAAAAACCTGTCTGCCTCCGTTTTGTCCAGCACAGATCTCACATGGAGTGACCGGGATTTGAACCACGGACCCAGCGGTGAGAGGCCGGCGTGCTGCCGCCTAAGCCACGGAGACTCACACGTACATGCGCTTCATCAAATCGTCAGCCACGATGAAAGCAAGGTTGTTTTCATTGCCGCCTACCTGCTCTATATAACTCGTGAAGTGTGTTTCTACGGGTTCAACACAACACATTGTAATTGAACATCAAATTTGTCCAGCAAGTACATTTATTTTTATTTTGAGAGGGTAACAGTGGTGTTAATAAAAAAGAATGTCACTTATAAATTATATTTTTTTTAAGAATAGAAACAACCAAATATAATGAACTTTTCAGAACATATATACCTAGGTATACTCCGATGGGCTGGACTGTAAATTATTAGATCTTGAACATGTTTTCATTCCCATAAAAACGAAATTGTTTTCCGAAATGTTGGCCTCCCCCGAAACATAATCCTATATACGCCACTGCGTTCATATACTTTCTAGGTATATATTATTAGTTACATGGTTGATAATACCATCTATGTTTACATAATCAATAAATAACATGATATACAGAGTTAAAGCCGTTGAAAACGGAAGTAAAATAATGAGCAGTTCACTAGCAAAATTTCGAAACCGACCCCGTTAAGTCAAAACGCTCTAACGTTTGACTGGTCGAAGATAAATTAGCATAACTGTATATATTCTGGAAGAAAATTTAATGCTCTACGACTTCCTGTCTCACGAGTTTTCTGTAAAATGGAAGGCAAACGGATTGGACGGGCAAGTTTGACGAGAAATGTGAGGTGCTTCACATTTTTCTCCAAATATTTCATGTTCACCGGCTCATATCTCGGAGACGATAACACACAGAGATAAATATGAATACACCATTTTGAAGGGCCTTTCATTTTCCTGTAAGTTTGAAAAGCATAAATATTTCTGTGCGATGCACCGTTTTAAAGTTATGCACCAAAAACTACAAAAGGGGGGCTTTGAGCCCCCCTCTGCTGCCCCCCCCCCCCCGCGGCACCTGAAATAGACGGGACTTTATTGGGTGTTGTTCAGGGGACCTCCCCATACATATTCCTGAAACATTTGGAACTACTTGATTTAATGCAGCAAAAATTCCTAATTTGACTGGACTATATACTGTACGTTCCCGGGAGTCCTTTTTCCCAATCCTTTTACTTGGCCAAACCTTACGTGCACTTCTTGCGCTTAGGCTATATACATTCCCAAGAGTCTGTTTTCCAATTCTCTTTACGTGGCCAAACAATTTCAGCCTGTTTTTTTCTCCATAGTTTCTTCTTAAGGTCCTGACATGAAGCGTGTGTCGTATTGTCTCATTTCTTATCCTGTGTCATCTCATTATATCCAGGATCCCTAGTTGCAAGCGCATCTCTGTAGCTTGTAATCTACTTAGATCTTTATTTGTCCATGTCCAACACTCTGAACTGTAGGTCAAAATTGGCAAATAATATGACTTGTATACCATTATATTTGCTTTGGTGTTATTTTGATTGCTGTATTAATGTGTATTTGTAATTGAGATAAAGATTGGGAAGTAGGCGACCATTACCGTAAGTTAGGAACCATCCCGAATTTGCCTGGAGTAGAAGTGGGAAACCACATAAAATGCACATCCAAGATGGCTGAGATGGGAATTGAACCCTCATATTCTCAGGTTTGCCTCACGAGGCTGAGTGGAGCCTTTTCCTGCCCTCAGAACATTAAATTGATAGCACGGTTTAAATCACGGAATATAAAAGTTTCTATCTTAACTATCATCCCTGGAGTTTTTCTGGGGACGACGGGAAGAACGAAGATTGCTCACACGTAGTTCCAAAACGAACAAAAGGGATTGTGAATGTAATATGGAATGTCGCGACTTGTGCAAACTTGGCGGGATCAGTTCGCTTCAATCAACATCTGCGAGGAACACAATGGGGAGTTGTAAGGAACACACAAGCTGTGAGGAGGTTCTGTAAGCAATGATGGCTGCCGCATTATCAACATGAGGACAAGACAATTTAAGATAAACCTAGCATAAATTAGAGCAGTTTCTGAACAGAACAGAAACTTGCAATAATTGAGTACTCTTCCCTCTTCTTGAAAAATTCTGATGAAGTTCCCTTTTGACGACCGTTTGAATATTAAAGAAAGCTTTCCAGTCGGTCAACACAAGTTGTGCCTAAGATGTTGTTGTTGTTGTTATTGTTTAAGTCTTCAATCTTCTGAATGATTGGATGCAGTTCTCCATGCCTCCCTGTCCTAAGATAATCGTTTCATCTCTACATAGCTACCACACCCTACATCCGAGGCAATCTGATTAACATATTCTAACCTTGGTCTACCCCTACAGTTCTTGTCCTCGACCCTTCCTTCCATAACTAAGCTTGCTACTCCTGGGTGTCGTCGTATGTGTCCTACCAACCTCTCTCTTCTCTTCATTAGCAGTCGCCAGAAACTAGCATCTCTCCTCTCCCACTCGTCTTAATACCTGTTCGTTTTCTAACCTTATCTATCCATCTGATCTTCATCATTCTCTTGTAATACCACATTTAAAACACTTCATTTCTCCTCTTTTCTGCTGCACCAACAGTCCAAGTTTCACATCCATAGAGTGCCACTCTCCAGACAAAGGCTATCAAAAATGACTTCCCAATACCTAAATCTATATTTGAGGTCAACAGATTCCTTTTTCTTTTGTAAAAATGATTTCCTTGCCCAACATACACCTAAATATTTTGTGTATCAAGCATACTTACCATTTAAGGCAATATTCTTTACCCAACAAAAGTAAAAATAAAAAAATAAAAAATTAGAGTAAGAATATGAAAAATATATTTCATTAATATGTGTATCAATTATTTTGTGTGTGTTGTAGCCGTGAATGTTACCAACAGCTCAAAAGAACATTCATGTAAATATTTTAAATTGTGGAGTAATTATCATGTAAACGCAGTTCAACTGTACATAATCCAGTTGAAAGTTTTGTGGTACAACAAAGCATTACTGCAAGCAAATTATAAAATGTGTTTGGTGCATAATAATGAGTGAATTTTGTTTAATAATTCTGCAATGCTTTAAATCCTACACACACTTAAGTGCACCGGACTGACGACCACCAAGTCCAAAGTCCTCGAATGATTTTTTTAGCGTATGGCTTTTAATGCCGGGAGTGTCCGAGGACATGTTCGGCTCGCCAGAGTTAGTAGCTGCTTCTATGCGGACACCCATGGGGTGAGCTACAAGTACCGTCGCGTGTGGAGTGTTGTCCTGGGAGGAAAGTGTGATTGGAAGGACTAGGAATTGGAAGGTAGCGGCTGTGGCTTATAGTTAGGGACCAACCCCGGCATTTGGCTGGAAGGAAGATGGGAAACCACAGAAAACCATCTTCAAGGTTGCCGGAGGAGGGATTCAAACCTCGTCGCCTCCCGGATGTGAGTGACTGCCTGCAGCCTCGCCGTAACAACCACGGCTAACTCACCCGGTCTCGAATGAATTAACAATAGCAACAACAACTTCATCCTTCCCTAACCAATAAAAGCGCCGGCCCCGTGGTGTTGTGGGAGCGCACCTGCCTCTTACCTGGAGGTCCCGGATTCAATTCCTGGCTCCGTCAGGGATTTTAGAAACTGGCGTGAGGGCAGGAATGGGGTGCACTCAGCCTCGTGAGGACAATTGAGTAGCTGTCTGACAGTGAGGCAGCACCCCGATCACGAAAACCAAGATTAACGGCCGATGGGACCCGATACGCTGATCACGCATCACCCCAATATCTGCAGGCCAAATGGCTGGGCAGCGGTCGCTTGGTAGGCCTAGGCCCTTCACGGGCCGTAGTGCCAGGGGTTATTATTTTATTTTAACCAATAAAAGCACTGTAGGTCTGTGGGTGGGCGATAAACCACCATTGCATTAAGCCTCTTGATTAATGTGACGGAGGGGGTTTGTAGATTTTTTTTTGGTCGTGTAGCCTCCTGAGAGGCCGAGTGCAGGTCTTTCTAGTCGACGCCCGTGGGCGACCTGCGTGTCGGGATGAGAGATGGAATGGTTGAAGATGAATGAAACTGGACAAGGATGTGGAAGGAAGCGGCCGTGGCCTGTCAGAAGGTACTGTCCCAGCATTTGCCTGGTGTTGAAAATGGGAAACCACGGAAAACCATTTCAAGGACAGCCGACGGTGGGGCTCGAACCCACGCGTCTACCGAGTCAGCAGAGAGCTTGGCCCCTTGACCTAACGCAGCGCTTTAGCCCGCGTAGCCACTACTGTCGGTGGTTTGTAGATAACAGGATGGACCTCATTAGTTAGACTCAAGATTCTGCTTCATGTACCCGATGTTTGATAATGTCCAGGTACTTGTCACATTGCCAAATGCCTCACCCTCCTCCACCGGACGGAGATGACGTCATGGTCATCAATCACGCCAGCGCAGCGTCCAACAGAAAAGTGGCGACCATCCGGCGTCAACACCGTCAATAATCAGCAGTCAGGTGTGGGACAGACACAACATTTAAAATAATGTCTAAATTCTGGATACTAGCCTGGAAATAGAATTTAACGAGAATGTAACTTCCAGGCGAAAACTGGCCATTAAATCCATGTCTCTCAGTTAAACTGATGTTTAGACAGCAGCGATTTATCTTCGTTTCCCACGTTCAGAAATAATGTAGACGACCCGAAATGAGTTAACTTGCTTGAACCCTTAATTCCTATTCTTATTGTGATTTTCATTCAGAACGTCGATGTAATGCATGAATCGATACAAAATTTTCTATTACTCTTGACCTATTCGCTACATACGAATGAGTTTTTATGTGTACTAATATCCAAGACTAGCTTTCGTATTAAAGATAGCTTTCCAGTCGATCAAAACAAATTGTAAGCAATTACAATGAGGCGGGAAACAGGTATTCACATACCCTAATCTGAGATAAATGAATTATTATTACAAACTAGCATGCTTTTTTGGCATTACATGTTTCGAATTTCAAACGTACATCTTCAGATCCTGTTTACTTGAGCTTAATTAGTATACGATGTTTATGAATAGCACTTAAACACGAATATATATACTGAATGTACAATGTTTTATTAACTCCGCCTGCAGTAACTACTGAGTGGATTGAGTAGCTCAGTAGTAGCTGTTGCCGGTCCCAAGCACGGAAAAAAGGAGGAGGGTTGGCATTAGGCCGTAAAACAGATGCCTCAGTAACAACCAAGGCCTTCCAGGACTAACAATCTCGGATGTATTCAGAGTAAGCAATTGCTCCTATCAAACTACTCAAGTTAACAAGCATGATGGCACACCAGAAACAAACTATTACTCCAGGTGGTAACTCTTTGCAGGAATCCACCGTCACTATAAGTGGCACACGCATCCCAATCGTATTCTGGGGGGGGGGGGGGTGCAACATCATGCTGAAGACGAGTTTGAGCGTCTTGGAAACCCCAAACAGTCACGAAAATTGAAACCCAAATCTAGATCATTTCTGGCATTCTTCAACATAAAATCTCTCGCACAAACGGGTAAAGTGAAACAACTGACCAAATCCCTCCATGAAATCAATATCTATGTAATAGCATTGCAAGAAACTCGCTTCACAGACGAAGAAACTTTCGAATCAGATGGGTACCGCTATTTCAAGAGCAAAGCCCAAAGAAGAGTGATGAAAAACACGCCAATCTTCGGCACGGCTTTTGCAGTCAACACCTCAATCTTTAGGGGTCTGTCTCATATTTTGATCCTATAAATGATCGGCTATCCCTACTATCCCTGGCGGCTTCGGTGGCGTAGTTGGTAGCATGCTGAGCTTCTATGCCCAAGATTGCGGGTTCAAACCCGGCCGAAGACGTCGGATTTTTCAAGAGCGGCTCTCCCATGTCATAGATTTATGGCATGAAAAATAACCTTCCACTAATTACACGTGTGGAAGCAAAAATGTGTTGATTAGTTTGATAACGCTCTATTAGTTCCAACGTTCGCCACCAGGTGCTGACTGCGATGGCATTTAGTAGCCGCGTCCGCAGCTAGGTGGCGTGGATGGTAGCATTTGGTGGCAAAAGTAGGAACTACTTAAAAAATTAATCGTCTGCATTCCTTCTACCTGATTTACAGATAAAACACACTAATACAGCCATCACAAATAACACCGGTTATCAGACAAATTCTACACACACCCAAAGTACACGGGGCTACATGACCGCGTTGTCGCAGCCCCTAAACTAAGGAACCAACGAACCTACCATCCCTGCGCTGTGCAAACAAAACGTATACGTTAATCAACATACACGCCCCGACTAAGGACCAAAACCAGAAAGATTCCAAGAACACAGATAGATTTGGAACATACTCGATACCAGAATCGTAAAAATTCCAAAACATCACGTCAAGATCTTAATAGGTGATTTAAACGCACAACTTGGACGGGAACAGAAATACAGGATACGTCTTTGGGCGATTTTCGACTCACAAGAGAACCAACAAGAATGGACAACGTCTTGTTGAATTATGTGAAAATCATAACCTCCAGAGGATGTCCACCCACTTTCGACCGCTTCCTAGAAAGCAAACTACATGGCGATCTCCAAATACAGCAATGGGAGAATTCCAACTAGACCATGTCGCTATTTCTCGCAGATACAGTCCATAAATAATGAACGTCATAGTCAAAAAGGGGAAGAATATAGATTCAGAACATTATGTCTCAGCAGTTAAGTTCAGACCCATCCTTTTAAACAGGGAAAAGAATCAGCCTGGCCTAACCCACTTCGACACCAAAAAAAAACTCAGAGAAAAAGAGAATGAAGTCAAAGAACTCGCCCGGCCAGTGGACTTGGACTATAACGTACAAAAAGGCAGATGGTTCAAGCAGCAAAAGAAGTAGCAGAGGTTAAGAAGAAGAAACATACTTGGTGGAATGAAAGTTGCGAACAGGCCTTACTGGACCGTTTACATACGTGGAAATTGTACTACACGTCTAAAAGAGGGGACGATTAGAACATCTACAAAACCCAACGGGCGCCAACGGCAAGGATAATAAGGAGTGAGAAACGCAAGTACGAAAAGGAACAAATCACCAAGATTGAGGAAGACGTCCAGCGAAGTGAGTCCCGAGCATATTACAGAGGTTTTAAACAGAAAATATAGGATACTAGCTGAAGTACCCGTGCTTCGCTACGCGTCATAAATAAATTAAAATGTGAAGGTGACAGTTAAAACAGGGGATAGGCGAGGTGCTGCGCAGAGGGAGATTAAGGATGGAACATTTTGTCCAACTACACCGCTCGGCGTTGACCGTGTTTTATAGCACAAATTTAGGTTTTACTCGCTAACAGTTGCAGATACCTTTCGGATAGAAAATGTAATTTTAAACCTCGCATATGCCATCAAAAGTTTGCTATTTCTTAGCGTTCTCTTTTTATTTGAAATGGAAATATGAAAGTTTGAAACCAAAGGGTGTAGTGACGTCACTAAAATGGTCGCAATTTTAAATAGTGCAAAGTATTGAAATCAAAAGTAACCTATATGTTAACCAGGTAAATCAGCTACTTCCATGTAAAATTCACGTAAATCGGACCAGTGGTACTTCCGAGATTGAGAAATACACAGACACACACCATCTCAATTTTAGCCTCGCATCGCTCGCGTCATAGTCGTATCATATTGTTTTTCAATGAAATGCAGGTTTAACCCCGTTAACACCACTTTAGAACCTGAATACCCAAAAATCCCTCCGTAGTAGATGTTTTCGACACACAACAAACAAACATATGCCCAAAATATCATTCTTCTAACTTTAAAAGTTTTGGTTGGTCGATGAGAGCAAACATCCAAAAATCCTTCCTTAGTGGACGTTTTTCTTCCAGAAAATCACCCCTCCCCATATGCCCCTTAAATTGCATTTATGAAAACACGGTCGAACACCTATTTATTTTATTTATTTATTCATTTGTTTATTTATTTTTAAGCTGATAGATTTCCTCCGAGTTTCAGACTCCTCCCTATGTCGTTTAAGAGATACACGCTCAGTTAGGAATCTTTCAACCCCCACTTTTCATCCCTTTCACCTCATAATATACACTACATCGAAAAACCATTAGACATGTGTCAGCTTATTTTTAATGATTAGTATATGTGCCAAGTATCACATCCCCAAATGAAACCACTCGTGAGATATTGTTATTCAATGGAAAGCACGTTTACCCCCTTAACACCTCTTTAGAACCTGAATATCCAAAACTCTTTCCTTAGTGGACGTTTTCGACATACAACGAACATATCCCCAAAATTTCATGTTTCTAACTTCAATAATTTTGGCTCGGCGATGAAGAGTGAGTGAGTCAGTCAGGACATTTTCTTTTATTTATTTTTGATAATTTCACCCCTCCCTATGAACCCCTTAAATTGGATTTATGAAACAAACGGTCAAACACCTATTTACTTATTTAAAGCTGTTTTCCCCCTGAGTTTGATGAGTGAGTAAGTGAGTCAATCAGTTAGGACACTTTCTTTCCTGTTTTTTTCCCCCAGAATTTCACCCCTCACCAAGGGCCCCTTAAATTGGATTCATGAAAAAACGTTCGAACACCTATTTACCTGTATTTTAAGCTGTTTTTTCCCACCGAATTTCAAACTTCACGCCTATGTCGTTTCAGAGATACACGCTCCGTCAAGAATCCCTCAACCCCCAATTTTCACCCCATTCACCTCATAATATACACCACATCGATAAACCCTTAGATATATGTCTGATTATTTTTAATGATTAGTTTATATACCGAATATCACATCCCCAAACAAACAACTCATGAGATATCGTTATTCAATGAAATGCACGTTTACCCCCTTGACACGTCTCTAAAACCCGAATAAACAAAAATCATTCCTTAGTTAACGTTTTCGACATACAGCGAACATCTTCCCAAAATTTCATATTTCCAACTTTAATAGTTTTCGCTGGGCGTGATGAGTGAGTGGGTCAGACAGGACATTTTCTTTCATTTATTTTACCAGAATTTCACCCCTCCCCATGGGCCCATTAAATTGGATTGATTAAAAAACGCTTGAACACCTATTAACTTATTTCTTAAGCTGTCTTTTTACCCTGAGTCAGTCGGTTAGGACACTTTCTCTCCTTTTTTCCCCCAGAATTTCACCCCACCCCACTGGCACCTTAAATTAATTTATGAAAAAACAGTCGAAAACCGATTTACTTCCTTTTTAAGCTGATTTTTTTTTCGCTGAGTTTCAAATTTCTCGGCTATGTCGTTTAAGAGATAGGCCTACACGCTCCATTAGGAATCCTTCTACCCCCACTTTTCAGCCCTTTCACCTCATAATAATACACCACATCGAAAAACGCTTAAACACATGTCTGCGTATTTTTAATGATTAGTTTATATGCCGAGTATCACATCCACAAATGAAACCACTCGTGAGATATTGATATTCAATGAAAGGCAGGTTTAACCCCCTTAAGACCCCTTTAGAACCCGAATATCCAAAAAACCTCCCTTAGTGTACGGTTTTGACATACAACGAACATATCCCCGAAATGTCATGTTTCCAACTTCAATATTTTTGGCTGGGCGATGATGAGTGAGTGAATGAGTCAGGACATTTCCTTTCAATTTTTTAGCCTACTTTCGATTTTTGCAAAAAATGAAAGTAGACTTATGAGATCAACACAGGGCGAAAAAAGTGTGTCTGTCTGTGTGTGTGTATGTGTGTGTGTGAGTCTGTGTGTGTGTGTATGTGTGTGTGTGAGTCTGTGTGTGTGTGTGTCTGTGTGTGTGTGAGTGTGTGTACTCTGAATGTCTGTCCCCCCCATCAATTCGAACACGGTGAATGCGAATTGAACGAAATTTGGTACAAAGGTAGCACTAGCAAAGGACACCTCAGTGTCATGTTTTATTTCGCCGCCATCTTTACTAAAACTGAATGGCGGCCACTCAAACGTTCAAAACGTAAAATCAAATAACGACTAACCAAATCATCCGATCTCTACCAAATTTGGTAACAACATACCTTCGTATAGGATGCGTCTTGTGACAAAACTACAAGGTCGTCCGCCATACCCTTTCAGGATGGCAGCCGTGCGAATTATGCAAACTTTATAATCCATATCATGGGACCCACCAGTTCCGATTATCGAGCCGAGAATCGTTTTAACTGTCCTAAAGGAAGAGGCACGTTCGAAATTAAAAGTTTATTTTGTAATACTATAGTGCAGACGTGATTTTAAAAAGCTGAGCTGATTCAGTAATAAGACAAGATGGCAGCGGATATCTTGTGCCTGACTTATATTTCACTAATTTGAGTATTGAATGCAATATAGCGTACTGATACAAAATAAATAAACTTTGTATGAAATGCTTTATGTATAAATAATATACTCCAGTGATGAAATCGTTTAGTATAAATCATTATTTGCTAACAAGTTCTATGTAAGTCATTTTATATAGAACGATATTCGTTGACACAATTAGCTCAGTGGTAGAGCGTTAGCATATCGCTCAACTGCCTATGGATCAAACCCGATCAGAGCTAGATTTTTTGCTTGAAATGTTATATGTTTATTGTTTTGTAATGACTCAGATGTTTTAAAATTAAGCGTTATATTGTGCATATTATGGTGTAAAAATATATTTAATTATAATATAATTCGCCAGCAGATTTACTCGAGACATCTAGCTGCCAAAAAGGTAACTGCACGCCGACATACATACTTGAAAAGTTTCTTCTTCTGGCCGCTAGAATGCACTCGCTCTGTTAGGATTATATTGTTCGATATTTCACCACTAGAAGTCACGACTAGTCTACGTGGGGCTCCATTGATTAATATACCATTGGCATTCTATGCGCATCGAATTTGAAGAATGATAAGATGATACTACGATACATTTTTACTTTTTATTTTAAAGGGTTTGTAACAGCCTATTTTGCGTTACTTGAAAATGTTATTTGAAGTAAAGAACAAAACGATTTCACATAGTAACTGAGTTCAAGCCGTTGGTGTTAGTTCAGGTATTAATTACTACTTTTATTTCAGGCAAATAGCAATCGAAAATATCCACATAGTTTGTATACACACGTCCCTGTAGGGTCATGGAAAGATTTGTTAATTCAATTAGGGTTTTCGATTCCCGGTCAATGCATGTGAGATTTTTGAAGTGAAATGCCATGTCCTGTGGTTCGGATTCCACGTAAAAAGGAGGTCCCGTGGCTCATAATCACAAGATTCACGGCCACGTAAAACTACAATCTTCCTTCCTTTTTTTTCAATTAGGGTTGTGAAAGCCCTGCACAACCAGACGTGTAAAGACATGCCTCAACTCAAAGTTGGATGTTGCCCACGGCAGGTCGTATATGTAATAATAATAATAATAATATTTTTTTATTTTTT
The DNA here is from genome assembly GCA_946902985.2 of Meconema thalassinum. Taxonomy (NCBI): domain Eukaryota; kingdom Metazoa; phylum Arthropoda; class Insecta; order Orthoptera; family Tettigoniidae; genus Meconema; species Meconema thalassinum. The sequence continues at coordinate 184,909,899 of OX336394.1, forward strand.
TTAGGGCAAGAAATGCATTTACGCACAGAGTGTCGGGCTCCTGCTGCTGAGTAGCAGACTACCGACTAAAACTCCCCCTTTACTTCTGAACACTAGCCTGGAACCGTTTAGCACATTAAAACAATAATAATAATAATAATAATAATAATAATAATAATAATAATAATAATAATAATAATAATAATAATAATAATGTTATTGGTTTCACATCCCTTTTAACTACTGCTGCTTTTAGAGACACCGGGGTGCCGGAATTTTGGCCCGAAGGGGATCTTTAACGTGCCAGTAAATGTACTGACACGGCTCCCTCGCATTTGTGCACCCTCAAATGCCAGCTGACTGCGCCAGGATACGAACCTGCAACCTAGGGCCCAGCGAGCGAGAACGTTACCGCCGAGCCACGCAGCCAGTCCGGTCGATTATGTCTCCAGATCCATAACATTCTTGAGATACTTCTTATCTTTCTTTCTTCAATGATGGTAGCAGTTTTTATCTAGATTGTGGCGTTTGGTAGAGGTAAATCGTGTCTATGGCCTTCAACAAAGAATAGTTCTATTATACTCTTTGATAATAACAACGAGTTATAACTATACTCATACATTTAGGAGAAAGTAGGCTATATGTTCTTTACTGAACATCTTGTTTTTCTTCAGAATTTCACCCCTCCAGATGAACCCCTTCAATTCGATTGAAAAACAAACTGTCGAAAAGCTATTTACTTACTTTAAAGCAGTTTTTTCCTGTGAGTTTGATGAGTGAGTCAGTCAGTCAATCAGTTAGGACACTTTCTTTCCTGTCCCTCCCCCCGAATTTCACCCCTCCCCATGGACCCCTTAAATTGGATTTATGGAAAAGCGGTCAAACACATATTTACTTATTTTTATGCTGATTTTTTTTTTCGCTGAGATTCAAACTCCTCGCCTATGTCGTTTAAGAGATACACGCTCCGTTAGGAATCTTTCAATCCCCACTTTTCATCCCTTTAACCTCATAAACACATCGAAAAACCCTCAGACACGTGTCTTGTTACTTTTTAATGATAAGTTTATATGCCGTGTATCACATCCCCCAATGAAACCAATCGGGAGATATAGTTATTCAATAAAATGCAGGTTTAACCCCCTTAAGACCCCTTTAGAAGCTGAATATCCGAAAATCCTCCCTTAGTAGACGATTTTGACATACAATGAACATATCCCCAAACTGTCATGTTTCTAACTTCAATAATTTTGGCTAGGCGATGATGAGTGAGTGAGTAAGTGAGTGAGTCTGGACATTTTCTTTCAATTTTCTTTTTTCAGAATTTCACCCCTCCCCATGAACCCCTTAAATTTGATTTATGAAAAAAAAACTGTCGAACAGCTATTTACTTACTTTAAAGCAGTTTTTTACCCCTGAGTTTGATGAGTGAGCCAGTCAGTCAATCAGTTAGGACACTTTCTTTCCTGCCCCCCCCCCCCCAGAATTTCATCTCTCCCCATGGGCCCCTTTAATTGGATTTATGAAAAAACTGTCAAACACATATTTACTTCTTTTTTATGTTGATTTTTTTTTCGCTGTGTTTCAAACTCCTCGCCTATGTCGTTTAAGAGACACACGCTCCGTTAAGAATCTTTTAATCCCCACTTTTCACTCCTTTCTCCTCATAATATACACCACATCGAAAAACCCTCAGACACATGTCTTCTTATTTTTAATGATGAGTTTATATGCCGAGTATCACATCCCCCCATGAAACCAATCGGGAGATATTGCTATTCAATTAAATGCAGGTCTACCCCCTTAACACCCCTTTAGAACCTGAATAGCCAAAATTTCTCTCTTAGTGGGCATTTACGGCCCTTGAGGAAGCTGCATACCAGATTTCATTCCAATCCGTTCGGTGGTTTCTGAGATTTCGTGATGAATAAATGAATGAGTGAGTGAGTGAGTGAGTGGTATTTGAAAAATATATAGTAGAAAGAAGATAGTGTCAAGTCTTTGTTGTGCTAAACTCGGTTGACAGTGCTGTGTGAGCAGCTGAGTAACTAACGGGATTTCAAGTAAAGATCCTCATTTTCTATACCGGTAGTGCTGAGCGCAATTGGCATCAAGTCGGCCGTGTCTCGACTTGAGCTATGTTGCCATGGAAACTATCTGCCTTGCCATTCCTTCATGAGTATATTTTATGATTTGATTAGCCTGTTTTTGAGTGAAAAAGGGCCAAAATCAGAAGAATGAGAAAGCCTATCGAAAATACATGTAGCCAGCGGTTCCTTCTGGGTCCTAAACTATGTGTATGCAAAATATGGTTGAGATTGGTGGAACGGTGTAGATTTGTATACGGAACCAACATATATACATACATACATACATACATACATACATACATACATACATACATACAGACTTTCACTTTTATATATTAGATATGCCCCCCACCCTCTGCTTTCAAAGGAATGATGGAACTTTAGCAGCCTCAAACGAAGAAAAATGTGAGCTACTTGCCGAATACTTCGACATACTTCTAAATTGTGAAAAACCAGTTCACCCCATCGCAACCAACAAATCAACATGACAAAACCTCCCACCTTCTCACCCGGACCGTGATGAGATCGCGCGCCACATAGGGAGGCTGAAAAACAACAAAACCTCTGACGAAGACTCCATGCTAGCGGAACTATGGAAATATGCCCCCCGGATGAAGCAATAGACGTCCTGCATAGGACCATCATTGACATATGGGAGAAAGAACCACTACCGGAGGACTGGAAGGTAGCTTTAATCCATCCTTAACATAAGAAAGGAAATATTAAAAACAACTATCCTGATATCTCATTACTCCCAGTAGCATACACGATTCTATCATTATCCATCCTAGAACGACTAGAACAACAAGTTGAACGTTCGCTTGGATAATACCAAGGAAGTTTTCGGAAAGGCCGATCAGCAGCAGAGCAGATCCACAATCATAAAACTATAATAATCTTCTATGGCCACACAATATGTTTCATATATTTGATTGATTAAATAGTATAGTAGATATTGAGAACCGGTGGAATATATGGCATGGACGCCATGTTGGATTGTTTTATATACGGTACGTATATGTCAGAATATGAATGTTATAATCGTGGCTCATTACACCAACCTACATTTCTATCACTTGTTTAAGACACCAGAAATAAAAAAAACCGTTATAAATATTTAAATTTCGTTTCGCTGCCATGTTGGTTTTGTGCTCATCAGGTTTTTGAAAGTTCCATAGACGAACTTATGTTAATATCCTCTAAACACACATAAACTTTCAGTTTTATTGATGTAATAGATTCTTATATATTGCAACATAACTTCCAAGTGCAGTGTCTACTCGCCTTACTGAGCGCGCAACGAGTCGATATATTCTTGCAAGTAGTAAGCAAGTTTCCATAGCAACGAATGGGATCTGTGAGTAGAGGAACCCCTTTTCCTCGCCCTCCATTTCACAACTCACTCGCATTCTTCTGAGCTCCGTACAGTACTTGTTGTAGATGTGGGAGCAAACAAAACATAAACAAAGCAAACCAAACGAAGATTAGATTAATTAACTATGCACCTTGTCGGGAGAAGAAGCGAATAATTAGAAGAAAATTCGAAATTTATAGACAAAAAAGACTTCTTTTAAATAAATATGCTACGGTATAATTCTTGAATGGACCAACTTTCCTTTTTATTGCAGTCAGAGTATAATGGGTCATGACACTACGTTGGATGGGTTCCAGAACGCGGGAAGCCTCGCTACTTCGCATGATAAATTACGGGTGATAGAATTATGGGAACGTTGTAAGTACCTAGTACCACATGAGGAAGTTTTAAGTCTGGCTTAAGTGAGAACTTCAATCTGGTGCGCTGGAGCAGGCCGGTCTTAACAGAAAGACGGGGTAGAGCAATGAAAGTAGAAATGCGATAATGCAAGAGAGGTACTGAAACAGAGTGAGATTCTTGTAATGTGTCTCTAGCTTATCCATTGCTCAAGCATCTCCGGTTCATGTTAATCAAGAGAAGAGCTTAATCTCCTAGGATTTGCTACTGACGACTAAATGAGACGGGTAGCTCTGTACGTTAACACGCAAGGGGCCAGGCTACCTCTGGACTCTGGAGACGAGTGGGTTCCACCCCCATCTTCCTTACAATGGTTTACATCCCATTTTCAATCCCAAGAAATGATGAGACGGTACTTTACCCTTATATCTGGATGATCCACCAAAATCCTAGACTGGAAATAATAATGGATTGTAGCATCTTGAATTCCCAGCTAAAAACAGCATGATGCTACTTGGCGAAAACATCCAGAATAAGGAACAGGATTTTTTCAATAGGAATGTGCTATAGTAACTAACTACAGAACAGTACGGTTATCTATCTACTCAGGAAAAATGAGAATCTATAAAAATCTCGGGCGTAAGGATGCGGATTAGGTCCCTCGGGAACTTCCACCCTACAGCACATTCCTCTACCATTTAACTACAAAGAAAATGCCAATTTCCTATAAAAAATCAGCGAATCGTAAACACGTTCCTGTCGTATTTATTGCTAAACAATGACACGTTTCCTATCACTAGCATTGATTGTATGCTCTCATAACTTTGAATAAACTCTAATGACCAAGTGTCATTGCTTCAAAAACATATAATACATGTTCGTTTCCTTGAGAAACCATGAAATATTATTTTAAACGCTTCAATAAGCTTAAATAAAATCTTGTGTTAAATAACAACGAAGAACTGCTGTGCCCTAGGTAACGGGAGTTTTATAACAAGAAAAATTTTATAAGTTAAAATTTAAATATTCCCAAAAATAAATGAAGTTACCCCTGACGTAGTTCTCCGTCATTACAAATACTATTCATTACTCTATACAATTTATTTCCCGCCTCTTGTCATTTAAATTCTTCTCATGGAAGCGATAAAATCTATATATATACTTAAATTACAAGTTAAAAATAATTAATGCGCGTAAATGTAGTTATAAACCTATCTTTAAATTCTTAATACACTTTCTTAAAATCAATATATATACTAGCTGCTACCCGCGGCTTCGCCCGCAATAACATTTGTAATCCTGCTATAACATTAGTTAAATAGATAGATAAGCATGGGTCCTAGTGGAAAATAATTCTATCACCAGAAACCAAAAATGCATGGGACGAAAAAAAAACATCATAATATCATGATGGTTTTGGACCCTAAAAGACGTGAAAATATAATAAAAGTATTAAAAAAACTAATTTTTGAAATTTCATTCGAATCAATTTTTATGTCATTCCTGGGACTTAGAACATTCCGGCCAAAAAGTACAAAATCATTAATAACTCCGTAAGTATTCGTCGTATGATGAAATAGCAAGAGACAAAAAAGATGTAATGTGTTATTGTCTACAACATAGGCCATATATAATTTTACACTGAGACATATTACGTTCCCCCCCCCATGGGCCCCTTAAATTGGATTTATGAAAAAACGGTCAAACACCTATTTACTTGTTTTTTATGCTGATTTTTTCCCGCTGAGTTCCAAACTCCTGGCCTATGTCGTTTAAGAGATACACGCTCCGTTAGGAATCCTTCAACCCCCACTTTTCACCCCTTTCACCTCATAATATACACCACATCGAAAAACCCTCAGACACGTGTCTTCTTATATTTAATGATGAGTTTATATGCCGAGTATCACATCCCCCAATGAAACCAATCGGGAGATATTGATATTCAATGAAATGCAGGTCTACCCCCTTAACACCCCTTTAGAACCTGAATATCCAAAAATCCTTTCTTAGTGGGCGTTTGCGGCCCTTGAGAAAGCTGGATACCAAATTTCATTCCAATCCGTTTGGTGGTTTCTGTGATTTCGTGATGAATGAATGAGTCAGTGAGTGAGTGGTATTTGAGCTTTATATAGTAGATAAGCATCGGTCCTAGTGGAAAATAGGTCTATCACCTGAAACAAAAAATGTATGGGACGAAAAAAAAAACATCGAAATATCATGTTGGTTTCGGACCCTAAAAGACGTGAAAAATATAAACTAAAAGTATTAAATAAAACATTTTTTTTTAAATTTCATTCGAATCAATTTTTATGTCATTCCTGGGACTTAGAAAATTCCGGCCAAAAAGTACAAAACCATTAATAACTCCGTAAGTATTCGTCGTATGATGAAATAGCAAGAGACAAAAAAGATGTAATGTGTTATTGTCTACAACATAGGCCATGTATAATTTTACACTCTGACATATTACGTCCCCCCCCCCATGGGCCCCTTAAATTGGATTTATGAAAAAACGGTCAAACACCTATTTAGTTATTTTAATGCTGATTTTTTTCGGCATAGTTCCAAACTCCTCGCCTATGTCGTTTAAGAGATACACGCTCCGCTAGGAATCCTTCAACCCCCACTTTTCACCCCTTTCACCTCATAATATACACCACATCGAAAAACCCTCAGACACGTGTCTTCTTATTTTTAATGATGAGTTTATATGCCGAGTATCACATCCCCCAATGAAACCAATCGGGAGATATTGCTATTCAATGAAATGCAGGTCTACCCCCTTAACACCCCTTTAGAACCTGAATATCCAAAAATCCTTTCTTAGTGGGCGTTTGCGGCCCTTGAGGAAGCTGCATACCAAATTTCATTCCAATCCGTTCGGTGGTTTCTGAGATTTCGTGATGAATGAATCAGTCAGTCAGTGGTATTTGAGCTTTATATAGTAGATAGATAAGCATCGGTCCTAGTGGAAAATATTTCTATCACCTGAAACCAAAAATGTATGGGACGAAAAAAAAACATCGAAATATCGTGTTGGTTTCGGACCCTAAAAGACGTGAAAAATATAAACTAAAAGTATTAAATAAAACAATTGTTTTAAATTTCATTCGATTCAATTTTTATGTCATTCCTGGGACTTGGAAAATTCCGGCCAAAAAGTACAAAACCATTAATAACTCCGTAAGTATTCGTCGTATGATGAAATAGCAAGAGACAAAAAAGATGTAATGTGTTATTGTCTACAACATAGGCCATGTATAATTTTATACTGAGACATATTACGTTCCCCCCCCCCCTCATGGGGCCCCTAAAATTGGATTTATGAAAAAATGGTCAAACACCTGTTTAGTTATTTTTAATGCTGATTTTTTTCGGCTGAGTTCCAAACTCCTCGCTTATGTCGTTTAAGAGATACACGCTCCGTTAGGAATCCTTCAACCCCCACTTTTCACCCCCTTTCACCTCATAATATACACCACATCGAAAAACCCTCAGACACGTGTCTTGTTATTTTTAATGATGAGTTTATATGCCGAGTTTCACATCCCCCAATGAAACCAATCGGGAAATATTGCTATTCAATGGAATGCAGGTGTACCCCCTTAACACCCCTTTAGAATCTGAATATCCTAGAATCCTTTCTTAGAGGGCGTTTGCGGCCCTTGAGAAAGCTGGATACCAAATTTCATTCCAATCCGTTTGGTGGTTTCTGTGATTTCGTGATGAATGAATGAGTCAGTGAGTGAGTGGTATTTGAGCTTTATATAGTAGAAAAGCATCGGTCCTAGTGGAAAATTATTCTATCACATGAAACCAAAAATGCATGGGACGAAAAAAAACATCAAAATATCATGTTGGTTTCGGACCCTAAAAGACGTGAAAAATATAATAAAAGTATTAAAAAATAATCTTTTTTGAAATTTCATTCGAATCTATTTTTATGTCATTCCTGGGCTTGGAAAATTCCGGCCAAAAAGTACAAAATCATTAATAACTCCGTAAGTATTCGTCGTATGATGAAATAGCAAGAGACAAAAAAGATGTAATTTGTTATTGTCTACAACATGGGCCATGTATAATTTTACACTAAGACATATTACGTCCCTCCCCCCATAATTTCACCCCCCCCCCCATGGGCCCCTTAAATTGGATTTATGAAAAAACGGTCAAACACCTATTTACTTATTTTTTATGCTGATTTTTTCCCGCTGAGTTCCAAACTCCTGGCCTATGTCGTTTAAGGGATACACGCTCCGTTAGGATTCCTTCAACCCCCACTTTTCACCCCTTTCACCTCATAATATACACCACATCGAAAAACCCTCAGACATGTGTCTTCTTATTTCTAATGATGAGTTTATATGCCGAGTATCACATCCCCCAATGAAACCAATCGGGAGATACTGCTATTCAATGAAATGCAGTTCTACCCCCTTAACACCCCTTTAGAACCTGAATATCCAAAAATCCTTTCTTAGTGGGCGTTTGCGGCCCTTGAGGAAGCTGCATACCAAATTTCATTCCAATCCGTTTGGTGGTTTCTGAGATTTCGTGATGAATGAATCAGTCAGTCAGTGGTATTTGAGCTTTATATAGTAGACAAGCTGACCCGGCAGACGTTGTCCTGCCAATCAAAGAAAGTGTTGTAACTTTGTTTCTTGAAGTGCTTTTGGATACACAATATTTTTTTTCAATTTCTATTAACTGCCTCTAAATTATCGTGAATTGAATTAGCAAATTTAGAAACATTCGTTGGAGCTTGCACAACAACTCTCCAAAGTTTCATCGCAAACGGATAAATGGCATTTAACGCATACGGGATTTGGTTTAAATGATTCGTGCGCTGTCACTCATTTGTTGAATCTACTCGTGCTCTACCAACTGTGAAATGGGTTTACTAAGTTAGAAAGCTTCACGTAAGTGTACACAACAACTCATTAAAGTTTCATCGCAATCGATGAATAGTATATGAACACATACAGGATTTTGTTGGAACGCTTCGCGCGTCGTCACTCATTTGTTACATCTACTCGTGCGCTATCAATATTGCAAAATGGATTTACCAAGTTGAACACCTTCCCTGGCGTGTACACAACAACTCATCAAAGTTTCATCGGAATCGGATGAATGACATATGAACGCATAAGTGATTTTCTTTAAACGATTCGCGTGCCGTCACTCATTTGTTGAATCTACTCATGCGCTACCTATTGTAAAATAGATTTACTAAGCCTGAAACCTTCTCTGGCGTGTACTCAATGATTCACCAAGGTTTGATCGCAATCGGATGAATGATATATGACCGCATACGGGACATTTTGGAAACGATTCGCACGCCGTCGCTCATTTGTTGAATCTACTCGTGCGCTACTTATTAAAACGGGATTTACTAAGACATTTCCTGAAGTGTACACAACAATTCACCAAAGTTTCATCGCAATCGGATAAATGGTATATGGACGCATACGGTACTTTGTTGAAATGATTCGCGTGCCGTCACACATTTGTTGAATCTACTCGTGCGCTACCTATTGTAAAATGGATTTATTAAGCCAGAAACCTTCCGTAGGGTGTACACAACATCTCACCCAAGTTTCATCGTAATCGGACGAATGGTATTTGAACGCATACGGGACCTTATTGAAACGCTTCGTGCGTCGTCGCTCATTTGTTGAATCTACTCGTGCGAAACCTCCTGTGAAATGGTTTTACTAAGTTAGAAACCCTCACGTAAGTGTACACAACATCTCACCCAAGTTTCATCGCTATCGGACGAATGGTATTTGAACGCATACGGGACTTTTTTGAAACGCTTCGCACGTCGCCGCTCATTTGTTGAATCTACTCGTGCGCAACCTCCTGTGAAATGGATTAGGCCTACTAAGTTAGAAGCCTTCACTTAAGTGTACACAACAACTCATCAAAGTTTCAACTCAATCTATGAATGGAATATAAACTTATACGGGATTTTGTTGAAACGCTTCGCGCGTCGTAACTCATTTGTTCAATCTAGTCGTGCGCTACCTAATGTGAAATTGATTTACTAAGCCAGACGTCTTCCCTGGAGTGTACACAACATCTCACCCAAGTTTCATCGCTATCGGACGAATGGTATTTGAACGCATACGGGACCTTTTTGAAACCCTTCGTGCGTCTTCGCTCATTTGTTGAATCTATTCGTGCGCTATCTATTGTAAAATGCATTTACTAAGCCAAACACCATCCCTGGAGCTCACTCAACATATCACCCAAGTTTCATGGCAATGGGATGAATGTTATATGAACGCATACGGGACTTTGAAACGCTCTAACGTGCAGAGACAAACAGTAGAAATCGACATCACTGCCACCTTTGGTATAAAACACAACTTTCCACCACGGGCGGAGTGTAAGTCATGGCAGTAGTTGCCCAGGTTGCGACCAGGTGGCTCTAACGTGCAGAGACAAACCATCCAAAGACATCAGCCTTCACGAAGGCCAAGGCTAGTGGTTTCCATGACGACTGTTTTTGACTGTATATTGTGGTTCTAAAATTGTGTGTAAATTGTGGTTCTAAAATGGTGTTCATTCCACCTACTGGATCAGATTGTGAATCTAAACCATACATGGACCCACCCTAATATACATACCAAATTCCATCAAAATCGGTTCAGTCGTTTAGGAGGAGTTCAGTCACATACACACGTGTCGATGAATTATATATATAAAGATATATATATATATGAATTGCTGTTCGTTAGTCTCGCTAAAACTCGAGAACGGCTGGACCGATTTGGCTAATTTTGGTCTTGAATTATTTGTGGAAGTCCAGAGAAGGTTTAAAAGGTGAATAAATATGAAAGTTGCAGCGCACGAGTAGAATCAACAAATGAGTGACGGCACGCGAATCGCTTAAACAAAGTACCGTATGCGTTCATTACCATTCATCCGATTGCTAGCAAACTTTGGTTGTATTCTTGTGCAGACTCCAGGAAAGGTTTATGACTTAGTAAATCCTTTTTACAATAGGTAGCGCACGAGTAGATTCAACAAATGGGCGACGACGGCCGAAGCGTTTCAAAAAAGTCATGTATGCGTTCACATACCATTCGTCCGATAGCCATGAAACTTGGGTGAGAGGTTGTGTACACTACAGGCAAGGTTTATGGCGTAGTAAATCCATGTTATAATAGGTAGCGTACGAGTCAGTTCAACAAATGGGCGACGACGAGCGAAGCGTTTCAACTAAGTCCCGTCTGACAGTGATGAAACTTGGGTGAGATGTTGTGTACACTTCATGGAAGTTTTCTGGCTTAGTAAATCCACTTAACAATAGGTAGCGCACGAGTAGATTCAACCAATGTGCGACGACAGGTGAAGCGTTTCCAAAAAGTCATGTATGCGATAACATACAATTCGTCCGATAGCGATGAAACTTGGGTGAGAGGTTGTGTACACTACAGGCAAGGTGTCCATGTTAAAAAAGGTAGCGCACGAGTAGACTCAACAAATGAGCGACGACGAGCGAAGCGTTTCAACTAAGTCCCGTATGCGTTCATATACTATTCGTCTGAAAGCGATGAAACTTGGGTGAGATGTTGTGTACACTTCAGGGAAGGTTTCTGGGTTAGTAAATTCACTTTACAATAGGTTTCGCACAAGTAGATTAAACAAACGAGCGATGACGCGCGAAGTGTTTCAACATAGTCCCGTATACGTTCATATACCATTCGTCTGATAGCGACTAAACTTGAGTGAGTTGTTGTGTGCACTCCAGGGAAAGTTTCAGGATTAGTTAATCCATTTCTCAATAGATAGCGCTCAAGTAGATTCAACATATGAGCGAAGGCGCGCGAAGCGTTTCAGCAAAATCCGGTATGCGTTCATATACCATTTGTACGAAAGCGATGAAACTAGGGTGAGATGTTGTGTACACTTCAGGGGAGGTTTCTGGCTTAGTATATCCACTTTACAATAGGTATCGCACAAGTAGATTCAACAAATGAGTAGCGGCGTGCATATCGTTTAAAAAAATCCGTATGCGTTCATATACCATTCATGCCATTGCAATGAAATTTGGAGAAATGTTGTTTCCACTCCCGCAAAGATTTCTGATTTAGTAAATCCATTTTACAGTTGATAGCGCACGATTAGATTCAATTAATGGGCGACAGCACGTGAATCGTTTCAACCAAGTCCCGTATGCGTTCATATAACATTCATCCTATTATTATAAAACTTTGGGGAGTTGAGCACAGTCCTGCGAAGGTGTATGAATTAGTAAATCCGTTTTTTAATGGGTGGCGCACAACTAGATTCAACAAATGAGCGACGACGAGCGAAGCGTTTCAACCAAGTCCCGTATGCGTTCATATACTATTCGTCTGATAGTGATGAAACTTGGGTGAGATGTCGTGTACACTTCATGGAAGGTTTCTGGCTTAGAAAATCTACTTAACAATAGGTAGCGCACGAGTAGATTCAACAAACGTGCGACGATGGTCGAATTGTTTCAACAAAGTCCTGTATGCGTTCACATACCATTCGTCCGATAGCGATGACACTTGGGTGAGAGGTTGTGTACACTACAGCCAAGGTGTCTGGCTTAGTAAATCCATGTTATAATAGGTAGCGCACGAGTAGATTCAACAAATGAGTGACGACGAGCTAAGCGTTTCGAATAAGTCCCGTATGCGTTCATATACTATTCGTCTGATAGTGATGAAACTTGGGTGAGATGTTGTGTACACCTCAGGGAAGGTAGCGCACGAGTAGATTCAACAAATGAGCGACGACGAGCTAAGCGTTTCAACTTAACTTCGACTTAACAATAGGTAGCCCAAGATTAGATTCAACAAATCAGCGACGACGGGCGTAGCGTTTTAACAAAGTCCTGTATGCGTTCACATGCCATTCGTCCGATAGCGATGCAACTTGGATGAGAGGTTGTGAACACCACAGGCAAGGTTTCTGTCTTAGTAAATCCATGTCATGATAGGTAGCGCACGAGTAGATTCAACAAATGATCGACGATGCGCGAAGCGTTTCAACAAAGTCCCGTTTGCGTTCATATAGCCTACTATTCGTCTGAGAGCGATGAAACTTGGGTGAGAGGTTGTATACACTACGGGCAAGGTTTCTCTCTCAGTAAATCCATATTATAATAGGTATCGCACAAGTAGATTAAACAAACGATCGACGACGCGCGATGTGTTTCAACATAGTCCCCTATATGTTCATATACCATTCGTCTCATAGCGACTAAACTTGGGTGAGTTGTTGTGTACACTCCAGGGAAAGTTTCAGGATTAGTTAATCCATTTCACAATAGGTAGCGCTCAAGTAGATTCAACATATGAGCGAAGGCGCGCGAAGCGTTTCAACAAAGTCCCGTATGCGTTCATATGCCATTTGTCCGAAAGCGATGAAACATGGGTGAGATGTTGTGTACACTTCAGGGAAGGTTTCTGGCTTAGTATATCCACTTTACAATAGGTATCGCACAAGTAGATTCAACAAATGGATAACGGCGTGCGTATCATTAAAAAAAATCCGTATGCGTTCATATACCATTCAAGCTATTGCAATGAAATTTGGTGAAATGTTGTTTCCACTCCCGCGATGATTTCTGATTTAGAACATCCATTTTACAATTTGTAGCGCACGAGTAGATTCAACTAATGAGCGACAGCGCGTGAATCGTTTCAACCAAATCCCGTATGCGTTCATATACCATTCATCCGATTCTGATAAAACTTCAGTGAGTTGAGTACAATCCTGCGAAGTTGTATGAATTTGTAAATCCGTTTTTCAATGGGTGCCGCACAAGTAGATTCAACAAATGAGTGTCGTCGCACGAATCGTTTAAGCAAAAACCCGTATGCATTCATATGCCATTCATCCGATTGCGATGAAACTTTCATGAGTTGTTGTGTACACGGCAGGGAAGGTTTTCACTTAGTAAATCCATTTTACAATAGGTAGCGTACGAATATATTCAACAAATGGGTGACGGCGCTCGAATCGTTTCAACAAAGTCTCGTATGCGTTCATATACCATTCATTTCATTGCGATGAAAATTTGGTGAGTTGTTGAGCACGCTCCCATGATTTTTTGAGATAGTAAATCAATTTTACAATAGTTTAGAGGTGTTTAACGGAAAAGGAAAAACAATATTGGGAATTCAAAAGCACTTCAACATACAAAGTTACAAAGCCAACACTTTCTTTGATTGGCATTGCAACGCATGCCGGATACAGCTAGTACTTAATATAATTTTATGTACGGTACAACACAAAATAGTGACGTCGTAGTTCAGCAACTACTTAATATAAAATAAAATATATACAACGCTTCAACTGCTCTCTCCTGACAATATAAAATAAAATTGTCTTCCTATCATTTTACTGCCTCTCAACGGACTTTAGAAAATACTTCTTCGCTCTACTATGTCTTGTTCGTGTTACTGTGACAATCTGGGATTCTATAATCCATACAATTAAGTAGAGACATAGTTCAAAGACCTCCTACAACTTATCTGTTCTCATAATAAAAATACTTAATAAAAACACAAATTTCCACTGCGTTAAATAATTACCGGAAATAAAATATCTGATTAATAACCATTTAAATAGATCTCAGTTTACTCTCAGTCTCAACAAAGATCCATTAAATCCTATAATTGCTTTCAGATATAACTTCATCTAGGATCCGCTGTCCTGTGAAGGAGTTTCAACTATATGAGACTATTGCAATAACTTCCGATACTAATACACATCAATAATACTGCATCTGCATAAACATCCTATTTCAACTTCACATATGCGCAAGTCTGTCACTACAGACATTCCTTCAACAATTGACCAATGGCTTCACAATTGCCCATTGTCTTACAATAAATACCTCCGTCTGCTACTGGAATAATAAATCTCACTCTCAGAGATGCTTCGCAGTTCCTTTCAAAAACATATACTTCTTAATTCACTTCTCATTAACAAATTCTTTTCATAGTTGCAACAACCATAATAAAAATATTTAATAAAAATACTGGTTCTGTCAATGAATTAATTTAACAGGTAATGCGATAAAATACATATCTTCAAATAACAATCTTATTTCTTTGCATCACTCATATTTCTATAAGAGCTTTCAATTAGCTGCAATATTCCTTTAAATCTTTCTTCACATTCTTATTACTTCAAAATACGCTAAAATTCGTATTTATAAAATACGCTAAAATTCGTATTTGTTAACTTCACATTGTATTCCTTTACATATACTTTCTTTAATATATTTCTCACAAATTTTAATACTTTATAATTGGTAGTCACCAAATATTTCTCACCAAATCTGTCTAATAATTTATCAGATCGTGACTTTGCGTAGATCTCCACATAAGATCTTTAAGAATTGCGTTCTTTAAAAACATATCTCTGTATAGCCTAACTTTCTTGGAATAAATTTCCGTCATTATTATCGTTAACAAAAAACGATATCTTACAATTCAAAAATTAACAAAATGTGATCTGAACACATTTAAACTTTACCATAAATATATCTTGAACTAAACTGTAAAATCTCCCCATTCAAATTTCGAAAGTCGCAAAATTCAAAAAATCTAAAGAAAAAATCTAAAGATACTTTCCAAATTCTCAAATCGACGAAACACGTGAATAAACATCCGCATGATGTAGTTATGAAAATATAACGTCGAAAATTACAATAATATCATTTAAATGTAGAAAAATGGCATCAATAACTAGTTTTTCTGATATTCTCAAAAGGTCTACGAAAATCTACAATGTGGGACATATCGTTGGTCCGAAGACTACCTTGTGTTGCGTTAAAGATGACTAGAAGTGGGCTTCCTTTCCTGTCCTTTAGAAACGGATTGTTTCCAAGCGCAAGACTGCATGATGTGGTTTGGTCTGCTCCGGTCTCGTACAGGAGTTCCCATGCGGTCAGGTCCGGGATTCGAACTCCATCATCATCGTTTTGCCGTTCCTTCCCCTGGTGACTCTTCTTGTATGAGATAGGATAGCCCTTTCTCTCTTGAATGGCGCTGGGTCCTCCCTGGCCGCCCTCGTACTGGAAATTCTTCTATCTTCTTACGCCAAAGTTCTGATATATGTTGTCATTTTAGTTGTTGAAATGACTTGTAGATGCAGAATTTCTGTATGGGAGACATGAGATGTTAAGCTCTCCCGCGAGATTGATGTTATGTCATTTCGAATATTCTTGTTGCCATCTTAGTTCTGTTTCCATAACTTTTTAGTTGACCATCATAACTGCTATAAATTCGTTAGTAAATTCCCCTCTCAACTTCAGGAATTTCGACATAGTTGATACTGTAGATTGGTTCTATTAACTTTATAATTAGATGAATGTCGACTTCATATATCTTCTTGCACAAACTAAGTGCCATTGTTGGTGAATTGCTATTTGCTCTGTTTAATTGTCGAGTAGATTGTTGAGACGTCCTTCTCCGTTGAAATCGAAAATAATAAGTGCCCAGAGTCTTCTATCATTTCCCCCTCATCAAATTTCCAAGCCCGCGTACTTTTCAGACGAAGGATCTGATTGGTCGCTGATGGTTGATGATCATAATAATCCTTAATTAAATAAATAATTAATCGCATGTTTAATAAATAATTCTTATTTATTATTTAATATCTTCTATGATATTACGATGTATTAAAATCATCCTGGTAATTAGCAAAGCTCATTACATTTCTTGGTCTCGTTTAAGTAAGGCCGCTTCTCATTGGCTGGCTGTCGCGTGCCGTACTCGCGTCTACCCCTTCCACTCTCCAGACACACT
Organism: Meconema thalassinum; assembly: GCA_946902985.2. Taxonomy (NCBI): domain Eukaryota; kingdom Metazoa; phylum Arthropoda; class Insecta; order Orthoptera; family Tettigoniidae; genus Meconema; species Meconema thalassinum. The sequence continues at coordinate 184,926,485 of OX336394.1, forward strand.
TCGTCGCGTGCGCTAGGGTTGGCTCTCTTCGGGAACACTCGATTATCCTCGTGCACTCTCGTTCGGTCTTTGTTACAACCACGCAGTTCGACTTCAAGTTCCCGCACGTGGCTGCTAACCTTCTCATTGGCTGGCTGAATTAACTCAGTTAACTGTGCGATGCACAAAACTGGTTTTGTGTCAACTTGCAGCATAGCAATATTTTAACATGGGACAATTTAGAAAACCTTTGAAGAGATGAATAATTTCCTAGCCCATATCCATATAAGAGCACAGTACGTTCTAATATGACCGTGCATGTTTCATTCAAACTCCTTGGCCAATTTCATTCATAGTTATTCGTTTGGTCTATCATTAACTACGATCATAAGGTTGGCATAATGAAGGGCAACCGACCATAGAAAACATCATTAGCCACATGCCATTCATCTCATTTCCGGTCTCGTGAATGTGGTATTTGAGCGTATACGTATTGTACATAGGCTTACTACATACAGCTCCCTGAATAATATGTGACTTGCTATGAAAAGCATCTCTTCACTAATTCCTGAATAATGATATGAAGAAGAAGCATGCATGGTGGACAACTACAGTAAGGTCCGAATGTCTCGTCACCCCTCCTCTATGAATGGGAGAATGTATTTTAACATGTCATAGCGGATGTGTGACATAGGTTGATTCTTTACGTTCCAGCCTGTTTAGTGATCCAGAACATCAGTATGGGCACCATCATTATCGCGGCACAAAGTGATGCGGCGCCATGTCCTATGTGAAATTTTCCGAAGCATAAGCCGTGTGATATCCCTGTGCCTCCCTAACAGATTCCTTCAATTCTTCAGTTGTCTGGTATCGATGTTTTGAAACATGCTGCTTAATTATTCCCCACAGGGAATTGTCGAAAGATGTCTGATCTGGACTTCTGCGAGGCCACTCGATCGGTGCTGGCAGATGCAATGATCCTCTCCCCATCCACCTCTGGGGTAACACTTCATCCAATAATTCTCGGGCACGGGGAGCGTAGTGGGCCGGAGCTCCATCTTGTTGAATCCAACTGTCACCAACAATGTTCAAACTTTGGAGTTCTGGAATAAACCATTCGCTCAACATTTGGTGGAAAGAATGTTGATTGACAGTACCGTCAAAAAGTACGGCCCTATGAGGTGCTTACTGGTCATTGCAGCCCCGATCATAACATGTGTTATTTTTCTAACTCTTCATAATAATAGGGTTTTCAGTGCTCCAGGAAAATATACCCCCATTCCGACAAGATTAATAAATTGCACATTCGTCTGAGAAGAAAACATTTCCCCGCTGTGGGGAATCTTGAGCAAGCTTCATGTCTTCGTCGCATGTCCTCATCACTCAACTCATTAACGAATGTTGTCCTAAAAGATTTTAATTCCAGATCTTTTTTTCCATGCGTGTCAGCATAGTCGTTTTTGGAATTCCAAATTCAGATGATCTTTTCCGCAATGATTTTTGGGAGATCTGGTCACAGAATCCGCCACTGTTGCACATGTTTGTTGTTGTGTTGATGGTCGACCAGTCTTCTTCTTATCCAAAATGGATCCAGTTCCTAAGAGTTTCTCTTCTCATCGCAGTACCGTTCGCTTCTTTATTGAATCGTGCCGCAAAGTCCCTTTGCACATCTTTTATGATTTTCGCGATGTGTGGACGTTCATGAGCCCATGCAGATGCCAGAACACGTTCTTCCACACTATAGGTACTTGTGTCCACCATCAGAAATGAAATGTGGAGTATAAATACACAACATGTCCAAACAAACAGGGGATGACAAGACATTCAGACCTTACTCTATGTGCGAATAGGCGGTCGCCCACAGTCAGATAGCTTGGCTAAAGTGGAACGCACAGAAGACTCAGTTCAACAGGGAGAAGTTCATAGAGCAACGGAAGTTAACTACCAGAATCATCACACAAGTAAAACGTCAGCTCACAAAAGGCCAATTGACACAGTTAGATGATGACTTCAAAAATAATAACTCAAGGTACTTCTACAAAAGCTTGAAACGGAATCTCAGCCGCTATAACCCACCAACTTTCCACTTCAGAGGACCTGATGGAAAGATTGCCTACAACGACATAGAAAACTGCAACCTTCTGGCCAAGTACTTCGAGAACCTCGTTAACTGTAAATCACCTGACACCTTCTTTACGTATAAGGATACCATCAAGCAACCAAACACTCAACCACCTAGCAAAGAAGTGATCAAAATAATTCAGTTCCTGAAAAAGAACAAAGCATCGAGAGAAAACGCAATAGTAACTGAACTATGGAAGCAGGCTGGAGACAGGGCAGTCAGTAAATTGGCAGAGATCCTACACATCATTTGGGAGACTGAAACACTGCATTGTGGCTGGACATCGGCCTTGATTCACCCATTACACCAAAAGGGTGACCTAAGCGACATAAACAACTATAGAGGAATCTCTTTGATACCCGTCACATACAAGATTATCTCCAAGGTCTTCTTAAACAGAGCCGAACCTCAACTGGATCCTCAAATTGGAGAATGACAGGGAGAATTCAGAAAAGGACGCTCCTGTGCTGAACAGATACTCAACTTGAAGTCAGTGCTAAGACAAGTTAAAATTGGAGGCAAGAAGTTCGTCGTCATCTTCGTTGACTTGACTTTAAGAAAGCGTACGACTCAGTTGACAGACCAACTCTCATAAAAATCCTTCAGTAACTTAGACTGGACCAGGAGACACTTAACCTTATCCAACAGACCTTAAATAACGCCACGTCACCAGTGAAGTACAGAGGAACAATATCAGAATGTTTTGAAATCAAGACAGGAGTAAGACATGGATATGGTTTCTCCCCTATTCCCTTTAACTGTGCACTGGGAAAGTTTATAAGAGAGTGGAGAAAGGAGATAGGGGATGCCAAGTGGTATCTACCTTGGACACAAACGTTATGGACTCATTGTGGATTACCTGACAATTGCCGATGACCTGGCACTTCTATCTGATTCAATAGAAACATCAGTGAAACAACTCAATATTCTCGGACAAGAAGCAGCGAAGATAAGAATACAAGTGTCATTTGAGAAAAAACAATGCATCACGAACATCAGTGCATCACCTCATGAACTACTTCTATAACAGGGAAGGATCAAGAAAACCTACGAGGCTTTACAGGTCGTGTACAAACATTACAAGTCATGCTGATTGGAACGTAGAGAGTTAAGATGTCCGAAGCACGTGGTGTTCGATCACACGATCTTTGAATTTGTTCGCCGTTGATCTAACACTCAGCTAATATCGAGCGACTTGTCAGCATAAGCTGACGACACAGATATACCCTTGCAGAAAGAATTGAAATCATTTGGCAGAGCAACAGTGAATAAAGCGAAAGGTTGTAGGTTCTGAACAACCTGTGCATTTTAATTCTATTTAATTCTATCAAGATGGCTTGTGCTATACCACTGTATCCGACTGGCTCTATGGCTCAGCGGTAACGTAGTTATTATTATTATCATAGGCTGGTATGATCTTGATCCTATTATTTAATCAATTTAATTTATTTTATTTCCTCTCATTATTCCATGAACAAAATATGTCAAAACTCCACTCAAATCTTCTCACATTTCATTATGACCAAAATAAGTCAAAAGTTCACTCAAATATTATTGCATTTTATCATGACCAAAATAAGTCTAGAGCTTCACTTAAATATGCTTACATTTCACTTTGGCCACTACTTAAGGCATCGATTCACAATATATTATTCGGAACATCATTCAAAAATTTATTCCATTTATTATTATTATCCAACTGGATTATTATTTTTATTATTATAAACCATCTTGATTAGTATCATTATTAACTGGGAAAGAATCACGAGTCGCATTCAACCTTGCAATGCACAAGTTGCACTCGGCAGAAAATCTAGAATATCTAACGAATATCAACAACTACATAGAAAAGAAACATCTGGACTTCTTAAATCACTGGCTAATAACACGTGGAAAAATACGATAACTAAGCTAAATAATTACGCCAGTAAGCATGACCTAAACTAAGCATGGCTAAGGGTTGGAAATACACATGACTCTACTAAAGACTAGACACCAATAAACGATCTGGTCTTACTTCATTCCGATATGATGTCTTGGACATCACATGTATGGCGGTGAAAATCCACGTTCCTGTGCCTTTCCATGAGGTGTGGCTCCTCTACTGCCTAAATCAAATGGCGGAGGTCTCCACTGGTGTCGCACCATGTGGTTCCTGCTCTCCGGGAATGGGCCTTCGTCCATCTTCTTCCTCTCTTCCCTCTTCTTTTCTTCCTTCTTCTTATCTTCCTTCTTCTTTCAATCTAACCCATCGCTAGTATTTAGTGCATGTTCCTGCACATGTTCTCGAGAAAATCAGCAATGTTCATTCGATGATCAAATTGTTCCGCACTCGTGTTTAAGCTCGCAGTTAACTGGCACACTTTATTTCCCTTGCATACACTGGATAACATTATCGTAGGCCAATAATTCATCAAATATTACGTTTACAGCAACGAAAACAGTACAATTTATTGCTAGGGTCGAAACCTCATTTCACAGTGCTTTCTCCCTTCGTAAAAATACTTCGAGCATTATGTGCAAGTCTCTTATTATAAGCTAATTCTCAAATATGACCGTTTTCAAACTGTATTTATCAAAGCATTGGATTCGTCCAATGGTCATCAGTCCACTGCACTTTGATAACAATAGTAACTTCACTTGTGAAATACTTCGAATTTATGCGAAAGCCTATCACTATATTGTCATCCTCAAGAATTATCGTTGTCAAACTGTCACAGCATAAAATACATTCACGGGTCATCAGTCCACTGCGCATCAATAGTCATAATGACTTCACTCGAAACATAGTGAAAAATACCCAACGACTTGTTGAAACATATTCTATCGCTCACTTGTATGGCGAAAATAATTCGAGTTCCACACTCATTCCTTCGTTCTGCATGAACACAATGTTCTCGAATATTCTAAGTTCCACGACCCGACAACATTTCGCGTAGCGTAACGTTCCGACTCGGCGTTTAGCAGACTGTATATTCACGGCGCACTATAACGGGGTAACATTCCCAATCGTAGGATGAGCACAGCTCAGCTGCCCCTGCAGTCCGGCGTGCTGCTTTTTATGTCGTCCGGCTGCCCGCCTGAGACATCCATGACGTAATGTGCTTCAACATAAAACATTCATATCTCCGCAATGCATAGCTCAATTTCCATGCTTCTTTTTCCAGGATAATTCAAAAATCAAAAGCAATAATATGGCTTAGTTATCTTTCTTGATAAACAAGTATCTCAGAATCTTCAATCCTTCTGGAACCATCGATGTTATGCCATTCGTTACCACTCCGCGTGGAAGCGAGGCACTGGCTGGCTTCTCAGCGGCGCTCGTTTGAAACGCTGCGCTTGGCGCTCCTTTCAAACTCGATGAAATGACATGACGGTACCAGGGCCAAGAGCACAGTATAAACACACACGCACTACTACAGACACCACAATTCCTACACACACACACACTAGTATACGGGGCAAAATGACCACGTTGTCTTAGCCCCTCAAACGAAACATCTAATCTAATTTCGACACACTCACGTTGACCGACAGAAGAAAGGCTTCTAATAATAATATTGATTTAGACAAGACGGCTTCGATATCTTCCCATTAAAACAACAATGATTACCAACCGATAAAAAATGGGTTGACTAGAACATTTTCTTGACAATGAAATAACTCAGACTGTTATAAATGGCTCTTGGGCAGGCCACGCCAACGCGAGCACTCAGTGCTTGGGCTCCCCGGTGCTGCACCAAATGGCACCGGTGCCTTTCCCCTCCCTCCCCTCTTTCCTCCCCGTGTAGTGGCGGTAGCACAGTCTGACTTGGATGATGTGCAATAGATCGCTGGCCTCGCTTTCATAAAATACACAACCGGGTATTTAAATGATTTAAATATCTCATTGCAAGGCAAGAATAAATTAATCAGTACTATGTGTGACCGTATTGAAAGTTTCAAATTACAGCTTGTGCTTTCTAAAAGTCAACTTCAAGAAGGAAATAGGGATAATTTTCAATGCCTAAAATCCTTGAATTTAAGTACTTATGAACACATCAGTTGGTACAGAAAAGCGTTACAGTCATCGAATAAGGAATTTGAAGGTAAGTTTGAAGAAATAAAACAAGTAAAACCGGCACTCAAAAGTTTTTATAACGCCTTTTTCAGTGTGCCCAGAGTATGCCCCATGAAGTCTCCAAGTTGAGCTGATAAAACTACAGTGCGATCAATTTTGACAGACCACTATTGCCATTACAATGGTGATATAATTTCATTTTATAAAGGCGTTGAGGAACAAGAATTCCCGAATTTCTCTGAAATTTGTTGCTATGTTCGGACCAACGTTCGTTTGTGAACAAATGTTTTCAATTGTGAATATTAACAAAACGAACACAAGGTCAGGTTTGTCTGATGCTTCCTTGGAAGCTACACTGTCAAAACGATTGTTCAAAATATCGGCACATTAGTGGCTTCAACGCGAAGTCAAAGATAAACAAAGAATGTTGAAAATTAGTTCAAAATCAGGAGCGCAATAAAACTATTATTTCTGTCTGTACACAAAATTGGCATTACTATTACTGTATTATTTGTTTTCATACCGGTACGCAGGCTGACTCGCGGTGATTTGCCCAGCCACATTCACCAAATAACAACAACATGACTCTCGCCTCTCTAAGCGCTGTCACTACAAGTTTCTCTCCTACAGCAGAGCACCGGTGCACAGTGAGTCGAAATCGAAATCTAGGAGGACAAAATTATTTTTACGTCTTAATCATGAATTTAGAGTGAAAGCAACGTATATAATTTGTTTTCTTCATAATAAACATCAGTTAAGACCTTTTTTAGGCTACGTCTACACATTCAAGAAATTTTCTATGACTAGGAGTTGGATAGAGCATTCAGTTATCTCTTCAGAACAATTTTCTACTCCTAATTTACTTTTAACAAAGTCACAAAGTTCCACTTTTGACATAGTCATAGTGACGCAGAGTGACGTGACATACTAACAAGAAGTTCCGGTAAGAACTATACAGCCTAATTTTCATGCCAATGATTATTCTACAGAATATGAACCTATCTAGAATAATGACGAAGTTAAGTTGGTAATATCGAAAAATCTAATTAGTTCAAACTATACCTGGTATAATGTAGCCTCTTAGAGCACTACAGTTGGCAGCCCTGGTGACTGAATATATTCTTAGTTCCATCTCTTAAGGTACAGAATACAAAATTTGGTTGAAGTCCAATGGACGTTACATGCAGTTACACACTGGATCTATCAGCACGTGTAAAAGCATGTTGCCAACAATGTCATGCGTGTGCTGGTCAGAAATAATCTGAAATATTATGATATCTTGTTGTGCCAATTTTGGATGAAATCCATTTTTTAGTATAGAAGTTACATGTATTTTAAAATTGGACATATCAGCAGGCATAGAATCATGTTGGCAGCACTGCCTAGTTTTTTTTTAGTCGTTTCGGCCATCAATGGACCACGATGTTCTTCACTCATATGATCACTGTAAAGCTTGTTTTCTTGTCTGCCAGTAGATCTTCATTCTTGACGAATGTTCAGCTCTCCTTTCTTCCGTCCACTTGCAGTGAGGGCGAGGCATCACAGATGTTAAAGGGTGTAGATTACTAGTTGATTTAACCGCCTTTCAGAACAGGTTCCTATCCCAAACCAGAGCTTGATTGATTCGAGCTTCTGTTAGGTCCTTTTTAACTTGCATCGACCATTTACAATAGGAATTTTTTTTAGAGATTGATGAGAGGATTCGATATGAAAGTCGATGATGCTCCATCCGCTCCAAATGTCCAAAGAAAGACATTCTCCTTTTTCTCATCACACTCACCAAATCTTCTATATGTTCAAATAATTCATTGTTATGTCTTCTTCTGTAAGTACCATTATCATTAACAGGTCCTAATATTTTCCTTAGAATTTTCCGATCCTTAAGTTCTAATTTTCTCAATGGGCCTTTGTTTGTCATCTGTAAGCATTCTGCAGCATACAGTGCTGACGGCCTAATTACTGTATTATAATGACAAAGTTTGACATTCCGGGACAAGCTTTTACTTTTGTAAATGTTTTTGCAGGTTTGAAAGGCACCTTCCAATTTGTTACATCTGCTCTCAATGGCAGCTATTTCTGAATTATTAGGGGTAATCCATTCGCCTAGGTATTTAAATTTTCGGAATTTTTTGATTTTTTGCAGACCAATCGTGATGAATTTTGAGGCATCTTTGACATTTGTGATAAAATTAGTTTTATGGAAGGCCACTTTAAGTCCAGTTTTAGCAGCTATGATTTGTAGTTTATTAAGTTGGTCAGTGGCCTCTTCCATTGAATTAGCGAACAAAGCAATGTCATCTGCAAAAGCGAGACAGTTTATATTCAGGTCTTCTTTTTTATAACCAATTCGAATACCATAATTATTTGGTAAGATTGTTAACCATTCTCTTATAATTTTTTCCAAGACACAGTTGAACAGCATCGGTGATCCCAGATCACCTTGTCTACAGCCAGTCTTGATTGCAAAGGCTTCGGACAATTCACCACGAAATTTGACCTTAGAAATGGTGTTTTCTAAGCTTGCTTTGAACAAATTAATTGATTTATTGTCTAGGCCAAACTCACGTAAGGTGTTAATTATTGTGTCTCTATGAATGCAATCATAAGCCTTTTGAAAGTCCACAAAAATCACAACATAAGGTTTTGATCGTACCGTACAGTAGGAAATTATGGTCCTAATGTTATGAATTTGTTCAGGACAGGATCTTGATTTCCTGAACCCAGCTTGATATTCCCCTAACTGACGGTCTAATATCGGTTCTGCTCTGTTCAGAAGAGCCCTTGCAAATATTTTGTACGTTACCGATACCAGTGAAATACCTCTATAATTAGTTGGGTCGGATTTATCCCCTTTCTTATGTATAGGATGAATGATGGCAGAAGTCCAATCCTCCGGCAACTTTTCACTATGCCATATTTCTTCAATGGTTTTCTGGAGACAAATGATGGAGTCATTATCTGCATATATCCATAATTCAGCCACAATACTATCCTCCCCAGAGGCTTTATTATTTTTTAGCGCCTTGATGATTTGTGTTATTTCTTCGACGGAGGGTGGTGAACTGTCGTGGTATGCAACGCTAGGATAGAAAGCAAGTTGTTCAGTAGGTATGTCCGTGTTCAAAAGGGTTTCAAAATATTCTCCAAAAGCTTTAGCACAGTCTTTATTATTGAGATTAAGTTTACCATCAGATCCTCGGATGTGAAGCGTAGGGGCGACGTATTTGGACAGTTGGTGTTTAAAAGTTTGATAGAAATCCCTTGTTTTTTGCCTTTGAAAATCATCTTCAATTTGAATAATTTGAGATTTGTGGAAATTTCTTTTTGCCAATTTAAAAATTTTACAAGTTTCTTTCCTGATGCAGAGAAAGTTCTCAAGGTTCACATCGTCTTTCTTGTTATTCCACTTGATCCAAGCTTTTCTTCTTTCCTCTATTGCGTGATCACATTGACCGTTCCACCATGGATGCTTGCGCGTTCTATCAAGAGGAATGGATTCCGAAGCCGCAGTAACAATGGCGTTCCTTAAAGTAAACCATGTTCCATCTTTTGGTTTGTTGTGGAGTGTTTCCGCAAAAGTGTTGTTATTTGACTTCAGACCACCGATGTTGTACTTTTGCGTTTTCATTCCCTTTTCAACATTCACTCTATTGTTCCTAAACGGAATACCTTTCATTTTAATAAGGGACAGATAATGATCTGAGTCTATATTCGCATTACGCAGGACCTTCACATTTTGGATTTCACGATCTGATTTTTTTGATATTGCCACATGATCCAGTTGAAATTCACCCATAAGTGGATTTGGATGTCTCCATGTCTTTGCTTTCCGAGGAAGATGTTTAAACGCAGTAGATTTCAAAACTAGGTTGTTATTTTTGCAGGTGTCAATCAGCCGTTCGCCATTTTTGTTTGTTCGTTTATGTGCAGGATAGTTTGCAACTATATTCCTAAACTTTTTCTCTCTTCCTACTTGGGCGTTAAAATCACCGAGAAGGATGGTGGTGTGATGCGCTGGAATATTGTCAATCACGTCTTCTAATTGTTCCCATATTATATTAGTTTGAGCACTGCCTAGTATTAATTACTCCAAATTAATCTAGAATGTCTGGTGCTATACGTGTGCAAAGTATAGAGCTGTTGGCTTGCATACTTTCTGATATATTGATATTAGGGTAAAAAATATAGACAGCATTTATTAACAGTTGGCAGCCCTGATTGCTCCTAACAATACCTATAGTCATATCTGTGTTGGTACACATAGCACATACGAAATGTGGTTGAAATCCAACTGATAGTATAGAAGTTATATGTATTTAAAAATTGGTACTATCAGCAGGCTTATAATCATGTTGGTAGAACTGACGTATATACGTTACTCCAAATTAATCTGAAATGTCAGAATATACGTGTGCATAGTTTAAAGCTATTGGCTTGCATACTTTCTGATATATTGGTATTTGGATTTTAAAAAAATTGAGAGAGCAATTATTAACAGTTGGCAGCCCTGGTGGCTCTTAAGAATACGCTCAGTCATATCTGTTTATGTACAGATATTACATACAAAATTTGGTTGAAATCCAATTGATAGTGTAGAAGTTATATGCATTTAAACATTAGACCTATCAGAAGGCTTAACATTATTTTGGCATCACTGTCATGGTTGGCCTCCTGGAAATTACACTGAAATAGTCTTATCTACATGTGTGCCAATTTCGGAAGAGCTCCCATGCATATCTTGCAAGATATCCAACATGGAGCTCAAATTTCTAGTGAGTTTTTTCAGCAGTTGGTAGCACTGACATCATTTTCAAATATGGACGTGAGATATTCTGGTGCACATCTTTACTCGTACTAAATTTGGTTATGATTGCAGTAGCCGTTTAGGAGTTGATAGGGGGGGACACACACACAGCCAGACAGACAGAAGGACAGACAGACAGACAGAAGGACAGACAGACAGACAGACAGACAGACACACATTTTCCCGGATCGATCTCATAAGTCTACTTTTTCCTCATTTTTGCAAAATGTGAAAAGTAGGCTAAAAATCTAAGTGAAAATATAATTTTAAAAATAATAGTTAAATATTATGTAATGCACATATAGCTAAAATTACGTAACAATTCCGCCCATTAATAACTAAAACACGTTACAAAGATCATACCTTCAGCTGCATGTTCCATCTTAAAGCATCACACTAACCACAAAGACAACCAAACCACAGCCACTTACATTCACCCTCCAATTCAAACTGCTCGACCAGTGGTGACATGTTTACACTAAGATGCGTTTATATCCCGGAATAGTGAGGGGCAGTTATATGAGAATGATGTAGAAGTAACTAATTTTGATTTTTTTTAATTATAAAAATTCATAATTTTGTCCTCCTAAATTTCGATTTTGACCCACTGTGCGGTGCTTTTTCCGGTGCCGGCCGGTGCTCGCGAAGCACCTGAGTTGGCGTGGCCTGCTCTAGGGAATAGCTCATTTGGTGCGGTCATATATCTAGATTAAGATCAATATATCCTAATACTTTTGGTAAATCTATTGATGGACTTGGCACTTGCTATGGTATGATAGACAACATGATGCTCTGCTCTGGCTCGGTCCGTGCCTGTTGGATGATGAGCAAGCCATAGTCATTATAATGGTCATGCTGAAATGACGAGACATGTCATGTTGCGGTGTGGTTATGTCTGGTGGTCACATAGCAAACGGACACGTTATTCTATTTCAAACACATACCATCTGCTCAACATAATCTGTCAGATACTCTAACTATCCTAAAAAAGTAAAGTAAACTTATTGTCTGAGATTTTACATTTTCGACTAAAAATTCGTATTCACCCCAGAGAATGACCAAATAGTCTTTATTTAAGTTTTATCTTGTGTGTACGTTACGCTTACTAAGACACAGAGGCAAGGATCTTAGCAAACCTGTAGACGAGTCCGACATTAAAATTATATTCCTTGGACTCCCATTTCCAACTCCACCTAAATGCCAAAGAAGGTAAGCTCTAATAGGCCACAGACACAGTATATAAAGTCTTTACCGGTTTCATCAGTCTTCATCCATTTAATTTCTCTTTAACTCCTGTGATCATGTTGGCATTAGGAAGGAAAGAAAGGGGGAGGGAAGGGAGGGAGATGAGGAAGGAAAGGAGGGATGGAAAGAAGGTTAGGAAGGATGGAAAGGAGGGATGGAGAGAAGGATTGGAAGGAAAGGAGGGAGGGAAGGAAGGAAAGGAGGTAGGGAAGGAAGGAAAGGAGGGATGAAAGGAGGAAAGGAAAAGATGGATGGCAGGAAGGATAGGAAGGAAAGGAGGAATGGTAGGACGGAACAAAGAGAGGAAGAATGGGCTAGGAGGGATGGAAAAAGGAAAGGAGGGATGGAGGAAAGAAAGGAGGGATGGAAGGAAGAAAAGAAAGGAAGGATGGTAAGGAAGAAAGGAAAGGAGGGAAGGAAGGATAGGAAGGAAAGGATGGATGGAAGGAAGAAAGGAAGAGAGGAAGGATGGGCTAGGAGGGATGGAAAAAGGAAAGGAGGGATAGAGAAAGGAAAGGAGGCATGAGTAGGAAGGAAAGGAGGGAAGTAAGGATAGGGAAAAAAGAAAGGAAAGGAGGGATGGAAGAAGGAAAGGAGGGATGGAAGATAGAAAAGAAAGTATGAAGGATGGACTGGATGGAAAGGAAGGATGGAAGGATAGGGAGAAAAGGAGGGATGGAAAGATAGGGAGAAAAGAAAGGAAAGGAAGGATGGACTGGATGGAAAGGAGGAAAGAAAGGGTAGGGAGGAAAGGACGGAAGTAAGGATAGGGACGAAAGGAGGATTGAAAGGAAAGGAAGGAGGGATGGAAGAAAGGAAGAAATGGAGGGAAGGAAGGATAGGAAGGAAAGGAGGGATAACTAGAGCCAATATCACTGATAGTTAATCCCGACAGACACAGATGATCTACACTTTGATGACTTCCTAAATTGATTGTGATGTCCGATTACAATGCTATTGTTAGGATATTAAGACATAATACCATACTCACGCTCTGCTATTCAACTTTCTTTACGATGTCCTTGTGGAAAAATACTTTTTATTATTGTATCGATTTGAAGACATTTGGTGTCCGGTTGACAGAAACTCCAACTATACAGTTGAACATTTAACTGATAGATAACGCGACTAGGATCACCACTTAAAGTATGTTAGTAGGGGAGTAGAGTCGATTCTAACTCACCCGGCGTTGCTCGGGCGGCGTCCATGTTAAATCATTAATATCTGGCCAACCAATGGTCCGATTTTAACAAATGAGGTGTCGTTGGACTCAGGCTGACAGGGGCATAGCTATGGACCACTCGTAATATTTTTGAATGTTTTTGAAAATTTTTGTTTTCAAAAGTAGGTGATAGTTTGAAAACCAAACATGATAGAACGTTGTGCCATCGCTCAAACGAATGGTCTTTATGACCTTTATTTTATATAATAAAACGTTTTGTTTTTTATGTTTTTTTGAAAACACTCGAATTTTGAAATTGCTATATTTTGGAAACTAAGAAGTTTACAAAAAGATTGTTTGACGTAAATCAATGTTCCCTACCGCCTCTACCCTCAAAATAAATTTCAAGTCTCTAGGATAAAAACCTGACAGTAGTGGGATGATGGGAAAGCTACGGCACTTCTTTTTGAACCCTCCTCGTATCGGCCCCGAACCTGATATCTCGCTAACCAATCATGGGATTTGAACATACAGGGTGTCTTAGCACTCGTAGTGACGCCCCCTACTTTCCTATAGGCTCTTTATTTAATTAAAAGACCAAAACTAAAAGGTCATCCGCTTTTAATATCTCGCGAACCAATCATGCTAGAGGCGTGTACGAGGGGTCCAAGGACTCGGGCTGACGTCTTCTTTGCTATGGACCACTCGTTATATTAAAAAAAAAATGGAAACTCGATTTTGTGGTGAACACGTGTTTTTTGTGATTTTTGCCGATATCTCACGGACCAATAACCCTAGAGACGTGTACGAGGTGTCCTAGGACTCGGGCTAACGCCCCCTGTTTGAAACTATGTTTGAAATTTTGACAAAGGGCCTAACGACACTTTTGTTGAAAAAAAATATTAATTTTTCTTTACCTGTTTAAAATGTTCATGAAGCGTGGTGGTTGAGAGAGACGATACTGCTGGGTGTGTGTTTCAACGAACCTGTCACTAACCACAAGGACCATGCTTAATAGAACAATCGCTATTTCGGCGGGTCGGTTTATGACAGAGCGATGGTTCGTTTTTTTCACACATTTTACCCTCGAAGGGGATCTTTGACGTGTAAACGGTGATGAGAACTTGGTTCTATGTTGGTCGAAGCGAGTACAGAAAACAAACTTGCCAAGGAGCAGAGGAGCAGGAGGTGAATGTCATTTGAGCTTATTGGAATGCGCTGATCTGACTTGACAACAGGTGCAATCGAAAATGACAAAGACGCTTGAAGGTGAAATAATCTGACCATCGTGGTGGCAGGGAAGAGTGAAATGCATGTGAACATGTGTGAAACCACATGTACGCTAAACAAGTTACATCCTGTTTGCTTCCTACGTGACAAAATGCAAGTTAATGTGAAATTTGATCTGCCACAGGTGTTCACCTTGGGCGTTGGCTGTCCACGTGCACGATAAGAGAACGTTCAAAGCGTGGGAAAAAAGATTATACATGCAAGGTAACATATATAAAGACATGTCGTTATCATTTCCACACTCACTTAGGTGACTACCTTTGAACACACTGCGTTGCGTGAAACACTTGGTCTTGTTTAACAGTTTTGGTGTTGGTGGAAAATACTTAACCTTGTTGTGAGGTAGGTATATATTTATGCACTTATATATTTATTGATTTATATATATTTACATGCAATTATTTATTGATTATTAAAGTTATAATTAAATGTTTATTTATTTGTTTGCAGATAACCGGTATAGCCTACCTGTTGTGTGAGTGTGTGTGAGAAAGATATTAAAGAAAGAGAGAAAGACAGACAGCTAGAAAAGGAAACCATTACCAGACTAGTCCACGAGACGGGAAATAAAGCAAAGCATTACTTGTCAAGGTGAGATTTGTTTTTTTTATATATATAACCTGTTTGATTTTGTTTTGTTTATGACGTGCATAAACTATACGGAATTGATATACGTATGGTGGTTTATTTTATTTCTTTTTAGATATTTAAAAAAAAGGGTTTACCGCTATAGCAAATACAGCTAAAATTCAAGAGGCTCTAGTGTGCGACCATTTTCAGACAGTCTACATTTCTAAACTCAGGTGAGAGTGTTCTTTCAAAATAATGTCTTTTACTGCTGTGGATACGTTAACTTGGGAACCCCTAAACACTTTTTTTCAAATCGCGTGTGTGCTCTGGTCGTGTGGTCAATGTTAGAAAAAGTTTGATTCCCAAAGAATTTTTAGAATCTTGTTTTGAAATGTTTAAAATTGAAATTTGTATAGCGCAAAGGTTGCATACAGGTTTAAAGGTGAATACAGAACTAGTGTGCGATTTTATATATAAAAAGGAGGACGTAGAGCATAAAGAGACATTCTATATTTGCAGTAAAATTCAAGAGCTTTTGATAGCCGGTAATCTGAACGAGTGGTATCAAAGCCATGTGGTGAATGCCTTGCTATCAAAATTTGATAAACTGCAACAAGGACCGAG
The DNA here is from genome assembly GCA_946902985.2 of Meconema thalassinum. NCBI lineage: Eukaryota > Metazoa > Arthropoda > Insecta > Orthoptera > Tettigoniidae > Meconema > Meconema thalassinum. The sequence continues at coordinate 184,942,341 of OX336394.1, forward strand.
TGGTTTAGCATTAGACAAAATTCATCATCTACAAATCAACATATGTCAATTCAACCCGTTGAATGCTGGGTCTAGCTACATTAAAACACCACTAGCAATAGCTTTGAAAAAGGCTGTGGTCAATATAAAGAACCATGACAATGATTGCTTTCGGTGGTCTGTGGCTGCCTATTTGCAGCCAGCACAACATAATGGTTGTCGACCAGGAATGTACAAGGCCAAGATTGATGAATTGAAACAAACATTAAATTTAACTCGATTATCGTTCCCTATGGACTTAACCGAGATCCATAGGTTTGAACAAGACAACCAGGACTTTTCGTTCATGGTGTATGGCCTTAATGGTAATGAGATTGTGGGTCCTCTTTATGCCACAAAAGAACCGAAACGACACCACATTCGTCTTTTAGATATGTCTTACGGAGAAGTGAATCACTATTGCCTCATTAAAAGCCTGAGTAGATTGCTAAGCAGTCAAACGTCTAAGCATGGACATAAAACACATATTTGTGATCGTTGCCTGCAATATTTTACAACCCCTACGCTTTTAGAACGTCATAGGGTGGATTGCGTTTCTTAGGAAGTGGTGAGATTGATATTGCCACAAGGGGACAAGGCTGTGTTAAAGTTTAAGGACATTCACAAGCGTGACACTGTCCCCTATGTGGTGTATGCAGATTTCGAAGCACTCACTACACCCATGGCGGGATGTGAACCAGATCCCACCATTATCTCAACCACACCCATTCAAAAACATGAACCTTTTGCCATAGGATTTAATGTGGTGTGTGCCTATGACCCCACACAATCCGTTTACAAATACCGTGAGGGGCCAGATTGTGCCAAATGGTTCTTGGATGAACTTGTCAAGTTGGCCGACCATGTACAGGGATTACTGGACCACCCAGTACCCATGAGTCTATCTCCAGAACAGCAACAGCAATATGAGCATGCCACGACATGCCATATTTGCGAAAAGCCTATTTTAAGTGGAGAGGAAAAAGTCAGAGTCCACTCGCACTTTACGGGGGAGTTTCGTGGAGCTGCGCACAGCAAATGCAATTTGAACTTTCCAGCTCCTCGTTTCATCAGTGCCTTTTTCCACAATCTGGCGAATTATAACATTCAGTTTTTGATTCGTGAATTGGGTCATGTCAACAAGGGCTCGTTTACCATTATTCCCCAAAACCACGAGCGTTTATCAGCCCTGACATTGTGGTTGAGCGACTTTAGCATTCGATTTTTGGATTCCTTTAAGTTTATGGCATCCTTGCTAGACAGCCTTGTGAATGGCTTGAATGAGGAGGAATTAAAAAATACTAGAATGCATTTTAATGATCCTGAGCAATTTCAATTGTGCATTCGGGAAGGTATATTCCCGTATGGTTTCTGCAACAGCTGGGATGTGTTAAAGCAAAGAAAACTCCCACAACAAGAGAAATTTTACTCGAAACTAACAGGCAGTACCGTTTCCGATGAAGACTATGCACATGCATGTCATGTTTGGCGAGTGTCTGGCATTAAGACGCTAAGTGAATATGCTTTGCATTACCTAAAACTGGATGTATTGCTGCTCACCGATGTGTTTCAAAAATTCCGTGAGTTGTGTCAACACATTTACGGTCTTGACCCGGCTCACTATTATACGAGTCCTGGGCTCTCGTTCGATGCCGCTTTGAAATACATTCAAGTGGAATCGGATTTACTCATTGACGTAGACATGGTTCTATTTTTTGAAAAGGGCATTCGTGGCGGCTTTGTGTCACTTAACCAACGCCATGCCGAAGCGAACAATGTCTACATGCCTGATTATTCACCAGACAAACCAGAATCGTACTTAATTTACTATGACGTGAATAATTTGTACGGTTACGCCATGAGTCAGCCTTTGCCCTATGGGAAGTTTGCTTGGCTGACAGACAAACAAGTGTCAGAATTTGATGTGAACATGGCTAGCCAAGAAACAGGCCGTGGATATGTGCTAGAAGTGGATATTGAATATCCCTCATCGTTGTATGATGAACATGCCGATTTCCCATTCTGCCTTGAGCAAATGGTTCCCCCTGACAGTAAAGTGAAAATTGAAAAACTCATGGGCACACTTTACAACCATAATCGATATGTGCTACATATCCAAATGTTGGTGCAATGCCTCGCCCAAGGCTTGGTGTTGAAGAAAATCCATAGGGGTAATTCTTTTGCTCAAAAAGCATGGCTTGAGCCATACATGCGACTCAACACAGAGCACCGACAAATGGCAACACAGCAGTTTGAAATTATTATTTTTTAATTAATGAACAGCTGCATCTATGGCAAGTCCATGGAGAATGTCCGCAAATACCGTGACATTAAATTGGTCAATGTCTGGGAGGGGCGGTGGGGTGCCCGGCGGTACATTGCCAAGCCAAATTTTAAATCGATCAACATTATCGATGAGGATTTGGCTTCTATTGAACTGAGTAGGACCAGCGTGACCATGGATAAGCCCATTTACTTGGGCCAAGTCATTTTAGACTTTTCCAAATCGGTCATGTATCGATTCCACTATGAGTTTGCCAAACGCCATTTTGAGGACGTCTCTCTTTTGTATATGGACACGGACTCATTGATTTACCACATTCGTCACTGCAACCCCTATGACGTTATGAGACAATATAGTGACTGGTTCGACACTTCTTGCTATAGCGCTGACAACGTGTTTCAGCTGCCCATAAAAAAACAAGAAGGTAATGGGCGTTTTAAAAGATGAATGCGGTGATTCCATTATGACGGAATTCGTAGGTTTGGCCTCAAAAATATATGCTTACCGCACACTCGACTGTAAGGAAGCCAAAAGAGCAAAAGGTGTAGGTAGAGCAGTGGTAAAATCGCTACGTGTAGACGATTACTTAGCAGTTTTACACACTGGCAAAGCTATGTCTCATACACAGTGCAGGATACAATCCAGCAACCATCATTTGTATCTTGTGGAACAGAGAAAACGCACCCTCGCCTCCATGGATAACAAACGTGTGTGGGCCGATGACCTGCTCACCAGCCTGCCCTGGGGTTATGATCGCAAGGAGGAGGAGGTGTGATTTTTCTGTTTGTTCGTTTAGGGACATAGCTTTATGTAACTTGTAGATTTAGTATTTTGTAAATATTGGCTTTTGTCATTGTAAATAGTAGATTTTGTAAATAGTGGCAACCCATTTGGAACTTTTGCTCTCTAAAAAAGTTCTATGCAACCATATTATTTTAAAATTTTTGATTGGTAAATAGTTTGATTCTTTTAAAGCTGTACAAAGTTGGAGTTTTTTGTAAATATGAAATAAGTAATATTTTTTTAGTAACTTTAGTGACTAGTATTTAATTATTTTTGTAATGTAAATTATAAATGGTAAACTAAAAAAGTTCTTTTGGGATGAGTGTGCATGTCGAGAATGGGCTTTTGGGAATAAATAAAGTGGTTGTGTTTGATCCCAAAGACAGGTGTGAATGTATGAGTAGAGAGAGAAAGCTGGTGTGTATGTATGACCAGAGCAAACACGGTGAGGTAGGGTGGGTGGGAGGCGGTAAATGGTCACTTATATACTCATTTTGTTTTCAATAGTTTTGTTTTCTTTGAAATGTGGCAGACAATAGACATTATTTTTGAAAAACAGTCTTACCTGCAGTAGTCGTAGACCTTGACGTTTCCGCAATCCCATAAACTCACTGCAGCATTGCCTTGGTCATGCACTTGCATCAATATCATTGCCTAATCTCAACTTTCAACATACACCAAATGGAAAAATGTCAAAGCAGCAAAATGGAAAATCTATGTTTCCATATCACCAAAAACAGCAAAACTTAAAACGGACATTTTAAAAAACTTGAAATGGCCATGTGTGAAATATGAAAATTCATAAACTTCAAACGGACATTGTTTAAAAAGTGTCATCAGCTAAATGGAAAAATTCATATCATCAAAATCACAAAAGTTGAAACGAACATTTTTAAAAACTGTAAATTGCAAATTGACAAAATGGCAGTGTGTGAATTCATCATGTGTGAAATGTGTAAAATGAGAAATCAGCCATCAACATCATGATTTTTTAAAATTAAAAATAACACAACATCGTGCTCTGGTAAACTTTTGTTTTTATTTCATAGTCATAGTGAATTGACAAAAGGAAAATAGAATACAAACAAATCCCAATTCCTCACTCCTCCATTCCTCAATGTTTATGTCCATGCATCATCAACTTTACTTTCATTGCACAAATGACAATCCGGGCTGCCATTCTTTCACCCACTGAGGCATCACAGGATGTGAAACGTTGTTTAGCTTTTTTCGATAACAATTTATCGACCACGTGTCTTAAACCAGAATGATTATGGCGATAAGAAAGGTCATGTTCTTTGCATGCTTGATCCAAAAGATTAATGGGTACATCACCACGCTGCAAACGTTTTTCGAGACGAGTTCCAGGGCCACAAAAACGATAACCTGGAAGATGGATTTCGAAAGGTAAGTATTGAATCACTTTGTCAATAACGCCATTGCCAGTACAAGTCTGGCATATCCTTTTCCATTGATGGTAAAAAGGTTTGGTCTTCCTCTTCTTCTGTGGACGAGGTTTGTGTTTGTTGTTGTTGTTGCTTTTTCTCACTATGACACCCGTGGAATGATTCAACAAAGTCTTTACACGGACTTTTATGACCGTGATACAGTTTCACTAGCTGGCAAGTCGCACACTGACGCATAGACGGTATTTTTGCCATGGCCACTTGCTTATGGTGATCGTAATCCGTACAGGGTTGCAATTCACTCAACACAGGGTCTTGAGTCCATGATTTTGGTACATGTTGCCAGATTTCTTTGACCGCGTTGGCGGCCACATTATAAATGAACGACTTGGGGAGCGCCAAGAGTTCCTCTTTGGTAAAACTGTCTAGTTTCTTTTTGCACACAAAGAAATTGCCGATGGCTTTGTCCGTAGCATTGCCTTTCTCCATGGTATCACGTGGTGTAGATGTTTACACGTCGCTTGTAGAAATCTCACTGGCGTCATTCACAGGTAAATCTTGAGTTATAATTTTGTTCAACAACTCCCAGCAGGCAAGGGTGGTTAACCAATGAAAGAGATGCCACGCATGCGCTAGGGCTGTATGGGTAATGTTACCACAGGAACAAGTATCCATGAGCGTTTGCAGGGAGGGGCAGCCCAACTCCATGAGGTCGATACATTGGCAGTAAGACGCCAAAAATGGTTGCAACCATTGACGTTTTTCATTACCTTTCACAAATACCACATTGGCCGAGGACAAGTGTGCTTTCATGACCACGTCCAAATATTTATAGGAAATGGTTCTTTGATTCCAGTCTAGTTGCCTATGATTTTCAATCCACTGGGTTTGTTTACGGTCTTTTTCACACAACAAATCAAAAGCATGGGGTGATTTAAATAGCAAATGCGTAGCTTGCGGTATCCAAAACTTGTTACAATCGATAATGGCCACTTGTTTAAATATAAATTTGTTGTCACCAATTTTAAACCCTTGGCAATTCACAATGAGTGTGCGCAACATGTTGACGCTTGCCTGGACCAAGTTCAACTGACGACTGACTGACGATCAATGACTAAGGTGGGATCATGACATGGACTTACCTACCATGCTAGATTGAAAAAAAATTGAGGTTAGGGTAGGACAGAGGGACATGCACAAATAAGAATTTAAGAATTACATCATTTTATTATCATAACACGTCTTACAGGCTTTTGTCATTTTGGGATAAGGACGATACCAACTGATACAACAATATAGTCTCTTGTGTTTGTAACGTCCATAACACCGATGATGTCCCAATGTCTCTAAACTAGGCGTTTTTGATGGTGAGCTGCTCACTGAAGCACCATGGACACCATACGGTCCAGAAGTATCGTAACTTGTTTTTTTTTTCATTACCCACGGACACAAGTGAGGGATAGCTTGAATGACAGGGTATATTTCCCACTTCCATTCTGCACAGACAGGGCAGGCGGGTGACCAGCGCTGATGTTCCTGCATGGGTTCATCGCCCTCCTGCCATTGGTCTATGATGATGGGACAAAAGGCACATTTCACTTCATCTCTTGTTTTTAAATAGTAGAATGCAGCGGCCGCCAAGTCTTGAGGGTTTATGAAAGGCACTGGCCATGTGGCAAGAGTCTTGAAACGTTGTTCCTCAGAGTTTAAATTCATGGATGTGACGTCTCTTGAGGCTTTAAAGCAAGACAAGACTGAGCGGCTTGACGTGGGTTGACCTGTTATTTATACACTCGTCACTTGGTTGGACAGTGGATAATAGTTGACTTGTTCGTGATGAATATTCAAACAGTAGGCCGTGATATTTGCTGGTACATTGTCATGCGTTTCAAAATCTAGTCGAATGTCAATATTGGATGGCTTGACAGACTCTTCCAGGTAAGAACAGTCAAAGACAATCAGTGGTGCTCTTGCCTTAAACGCTTGGGGTAGCAGCATGGGGCAGTTCTCTTTTTGATAATACGACCATCGAAATTTAGAAAACAAGTCGTACAGGAGGCCAAACTTATATTTAAAAAATCCAAATCCAGTCCTTCATAGGGAAACACAGCTCCGTTGAGGAAAAGTCGTGCATTTCTCAATTGCAGGTGATCAAATTGCGTGGCATCTTTAGTTTGTTGATACTTGCGATTCGTTTGAAAACCCACGATCAGGTAGAGAGTTCTCTCCGTATAGCGAGCTGTTTTTATAGACCAACTGTATGTGTTGGTGGAGGGCAATAGCGGATACTCATGGAGTGCCCAGCTTCTAAATTCCATTGGTAGAGGCACATCTCTCTTTACCATTTTGAGTATGTCCAGGGTCAAGGGTCACATGAGGCACTTTCCATAGCAAGCGTTGTAGTTGAATTTTGGATCTATGGGTACATTGTCGGCTCCCTTGAGTGCATTATTATCACTCCTGTCTCTCACTAGATAGAGCACTTGCCTTGCGTTGACCACAATGCGCTGGTGATCTTCGGCAAAGCCTAACATCAGTTTAAGAAGTAAATATCCAGTAAAGGTCCCATCGGTGTGTACCATCCAGTCATTGGTCGAGTCAGGTCACCAACCTGCCATGCAAAGTGTTTTACCTTCTTCCTCACTATAAGAGGGGTATAGTTTCATGACACTGGAAATGCCCACATTTCGAGTGCTATCCACCACGATATCGTTAATGACATACCGCACCTCAGAAAAGAGAAAGGCCAAACCATGGTTGGCCAACTTGGATGTGGTGGGTGTATAGCCATCGGCTTTGGTGAGTCGACCTTCAATTTGAATGACACTGTCATATGGTAGGGTGTAAATATCTTGGTTGTTGATAACAAATTGAATTTCATCATTGTTATTGGGTCCAGGTGTTTGAACTTGATAGGAATGGAGATCAATTCTTACCACTCCTGGTTGCTCCTCGATGCGGTTCGCTACCTCCAGGATAGAATTCATCATGGGGGTTGACGTGGTAACCCAAATGCCGTAAAATTTGCTTGTCTTGATATGTTAACGTGTATTCACGTGGCAAACAACTAACACCATTCCGAGACGGCGTTGTTGCTTTATACACAAAATTCATAGTGGCTTTAGCACCAACTTGTAAGTCACTGGTGTGGTAGAATCTAGATCAATGAGTTGTTGATCTCTATTGATCAGTCTTAATGTTATATTACTAATACTATCGACAGCCACAGAATGAAAAAGCACCACTGGAGGGTTTTCACGAATAATTTACCCATTGGGCGATGCCACAATAAAGTCATAAAGCGAATGCCATGTTTCTTGATTGGTGTACACTTGGCTAATAATATTACACGTCACCGACACAAGAAGGTCCTCAATGAATTTCACTTCATGGTCCGATTCATGTTTTTGTTGGGCTCCAACACACGTGGTTTAAATCCTAGTAATGGACCAATGGAATCGGGGCGTGCTTTAAAGTCAATGTTGAATGTAGAGAAAATACTGCAGCGATGAGTGTCGGTATTGTTGTACCCCTAGGGTACGCTACCCCATCCCTTAAGGAAAATCTATAAAATTCCAAAACTACAAACTTCTGATATAAAATCATTATAAAATACCACCTACAAATTACATGAAGAACATAAGTACCACATTCAGGAAGTAAGGTAGCCCCGTGCCAAAGGCAACGACCTAAAAGAGGTGCACGACTCGGAAGGAATGTAAGAATTCGCCGAGCGTGCACACCAAAGTTATAAAAACCCTAAAGGTCAAGTACCGAGGATCATCTATCACTCAGTCCTCACTCAGTGCACCGACGTGTTGAACCTCTTCTGTCTACAGACCGGGTAAGTGTCTTAGCGATCTACACACTATCCATTACACTACACACTCCCCTCCCCCTGTGCTTGGACTGTATTTATTTTTATTAACTACTAGTTTGAACTGCTTGCTCTATTAAGTGTATCTCCAAATAGAGATACACATTAAAATCCTAAATAATAGAAGCCACTGGTCTCACTCTTTTATTTATTTAGTCTGTAAGTTCCTACCCTAATAGATTCCACTTTAGGTAGGACTTAGAAATAGCCTTATTGCATAATTGATTAATCGTTGCTCTTGTTCAGCTGAGCGTCCTTGATACGCGCTGACCACAGCGAACTCTCTACTCACTCGCGTGCTTACGGCTCTCTATAGACCGCGTGGCGCAGTCATCACGATCTGTCTTATAACTTAATAGCTCTTACAGACTACCCCTTTACCTAGAACTACCCCGTCAAATAGAACATAGGGGAGTTCTCCTGGCAGATCGCACGATCGATCTACCTTCCTAAAACAATCCTTACCTCTTACAGTTTTCGCCAAGCTCAAACCCCATTTTAAACTAATTTCATCCCCTAGTTTTAGTATTTGTACTGGCATCCCTCACAGATACCATACAAATGGTGGAGGCAAGGGTACCGCGACGTTGATTTAAAGCAACGTCTAAGGAAGTTCAGACAACGAATTTCCGCGGCAAAGATCCCTAAACCTCGTGCTAAGCCAAGCAAACGCCACCCAAAATTGGGAAAATTTTTTGAGATCAGGGTCCAGGTAAATTTATAAACCCACCCAGACCCGCCCTAATTGAGCTACTTTTAGTAAGGCCACCCCTATCAAGTACTTAGTCACTTGAGACCCCACATTTGCTACGCCCAGACAGTAGATAATTCATATAGAGCCACATTTATTAATTGCCCACCCAGTTCGGTCCCCAATACCTCAGATAGCAATTTAATACCAATATTTCATTAATCTCCCTCATTTTTAAACCATGGCACCTCATACCAAAACGAATACTTTACAAGGGAGAGTACACCATAGCAATAGCCGGAGAACTTCCGAATTATTCTTTTCTTGTGCGAAGCCGGCAAAGCCGAATGTTAAAGGTACAATTCCGCATCCAAGCGATGCAAGCAAGGGTAAGTGCGGCACAAATTAAATACATCCGCGCCCCCACACATAGGCGTAAAACACTCCTTACCCGGGCACATAAGAATTTACATACAATCCACAGGGTGTTGCTGGAGAAGCATACAAAAACACTGAGAATCCATGCCAAATGGACAGGTTATATGGGCACCCCAGTTATACAGAACACTTGCAAAATATTAAGGCGCAATATGCGAGGCTGGAGAACCACTTCGCACGGCTCATTGCCGAATATCGGCGGCTGAGCGCCCAATTAATACGGATGTACCACATTACTTCCTAATAAAAAAAATATAGCGGGCAGCATTAATAATTTTTTTTCCACACACAGTAACATGCCCAATATAAAACAAATAGCGGCATTTATTTTCACCCCTTTGGGCATATAATTGAAGTCACGTAGTATACAGCCCATGTGCACACCTTAAGCTTAATACCGCCACAGTGGCTGTAACGGAGCAAGCCAGGGTATTCACCCGGCAATACGCCAAGGAATGGCAGCGCTTCCGTCAGGTCCAGGCATAATTTATTACAATAAACTTAATCACACAACCACGTGAACCAACGGAAGCGATCATTATATAAAATATACCTAAAGTAATCAACACATATATCCCCGTAATGCCCACTCCTATTAGGAAGGGGACGTCCGTGGCCATGCCATATCCCAAGCTTAACATGGGAAACGAGCCACAGGTAGACACAGTCACTGTAACACGTAATAGCATTGCAATCCCAAAACTTCCATTAGGCCCTAGGACGTTAGCGCCCATATCGGCTAGCAATAGTCCTAAGGTACGCCGAAAAGCCATACTAGTTCACCGCATAGTTCCATTCACACTCCCCAAAATAGAGGGTAGAATCCATAAACCTAAGATTACCCTTATCCAAACGCCTCGCACGGAGAATGCATCCCTTGAGTGGATACCAGGGGCGAAAGCCGCTTTGGCAATCCGAGGGAGACGAAGCTATTATTTGAGATAGCTCAGCAATAAATAAATTCCCAGATAAAGAGCACATTATTTCTAAACAATTAAAAGTACACTTTCCTATAGTATCAGATAAGAAGAATAAGTAATAGCCTAACGAATGGCATAAATTGCTTTTCTAGCCCATTTTTCTTTACCACACACCATTTAGGTGTAGGTAAAAAGATAAGAGATGTCGAGGTACATTCCACTCGCAACAGTCCCACATAGGCTAGATATACATTTTCCCAGTCCCCACAGCCATAAAGAATAAGAGCATTTCACCACCAGTAACAGGAAATAAAATAGCATATTTCCCCCAAATAATTCGAACCCAGGAATAGACAAAGTATAACAAGCGCCCTACGCGATATAACATTTAATAGCAATGCTAATAACTAGCATTCACTGGTAATCTCCAATACTGCATGATAAGGCATTAATTATAAGATGCATGTTTAGTTGTAAGAGGTATAATAAAACATACCAGGTTATATTACATGTGTACTATATTATGATAAAATAATGAATTTTGTTGAAATACACTAGCTGCAAATAGAACATGGCTAGACACATATTTAATACTACTTAGGCCCTACATTTCACATAAGTCCCCATAGCCAAAATACGCCATACAAGCCTTGGCAATAGCGCCAAGTAGAAATGGCACCTAGTCTCCAAACTCAGAAACAGGAGTCACGACCAAGTTTTAGTTGGTCATACAACATAACTCGTCTTTCAGCCTAAAACATCCCCATAGGACCTACTGACATAATATGGTTGATAATAATTATACATTTATAATATGAAATGTGCACAAAAATTTTCATAGACAATACATGGTAGATAGAATATTACACATGTTGCCTACAGCGCACAGCAAACTAGGTCAAGACTCTGTCATAATAGGCGGAAGTAACAAGACACGGAGCGCGGCGTCAGCGAAACACGCTTACTCCATAGCAACAGTGATTTACGCAAAGTCACGTAAAATACCACACTCACACATGGCCGTGCGAAGCATGGGGTCATTTACCCATATGTGGGCCATGTGGCAAACAATAGCAGGATTCCTTCATTATAGGGAAATGCCTAGACACTTCACATAAATAACAATTAATAATGGCGCACATTTTTACAAATCTACTCGCATTTAAATTCACATACAGACATAACCACAAAAATTAGGTGAGCGGGCAAAGATCTCATTACATATCTTCAGGAAATGTAAAATAACGGACCCTTGTCCTATAAACATATAATAACAGAACACGGTTCGAATACCCTAACATAGAACTTAATTGTTTACACATACATCCCGATAGATATCATAAATACTAGCGATTCCATATATTTCCCATAACGCTATAGGAAAGAACACTTATATGGATCATGAACACCTATAAGAGAGTAACACACATTTTTTACTTGAACAATTCAGAAAGTGCACGGATTCCAATAGTTACCCCATATGAAGGAGGGACAACAGGCCGATACACCATAGGGCCACAGAATAGACTAACAAAATAATACATAGGGCCTAATATACTATATAACAGTACATTGATACGATTTCTCTAACAAACGCCCTTATTTCCGTAATAGCGAAAGTACATACAGTACAATAACACAGGTTAGCCGCAGTGCATACACACAATGAACACAGGTTGGCGGCATTTATAGGATGAAACGTAATACTTCTACACTCGTGAAGATGAACGATATTTCCCACACGAATAAATGTAGACACACAATAACACAGGTTAGCGAATGCCACTGCCAAAGCAGAGTAGTACTTACAACTGTATATAGCAAGCATTGATATCATTACGCTCATTATTGCGATAATACACAGGTAAATTATTACAACCACAACCTATAGGTAGTGACACAATAACACAGGTTGTTAGAATATCACAGCAAAAACCATATATTACTCCACTATACACACAAGTAGGAAACACGGGGAAAGGAGTTGACAAATACTTACGCGTAGTACAGATAATCCAATACACCACAATCCACAAGAAGTTTTTAATCATAAATATTAGTTTACCTCACACAGACTCCTTGCTAAGGCAATCTCCACACACGCAATGAATCAGGCGCTGCAGACAAAGCGGATGCGTGCGTAGACAGATTAACGACACCGGAGACGGTAGAAGACCGCAACTCACGTGGTGTATACAGCGCTTCCGGCGCATACACATAATCTGGTCCACATCTTTTTACCCTCATAGGGAATTTTCTAAATATTTCTACTTTCTAGATCAGAGTGGGATTGACCACAAAATACCGTCATATCTACGCCCCGACATATTTTTCATTTTCATGGGGTAGAAAGGGAAAACCACTGACACACTTGCCTACACAATTTTACATAGAATTTCCACAGCCACAGGAATGCGATATATGCTTCCAAACATGTAAAGCACAGTCCAGAATACTACATATATTTTCCCGAAGTAGAAAGTAAAAACCACTGAAACACTTTTCTACACAATATTACAGAGCATTTTAATAGCCATAGGTGCGACATATGCTTACGAACATGCTAAGTACACTCCAGCATACCACATGGATACTAGATAAGAAACACATTACTTATATACATAGCACTGGCCACATTTCGATACGATATAATGACAAAATAATCCCATTAGGATTTAGCCAAAGGAATACATACATAAATTCCCAGCATACAGACGAATAGCTAATGCCCTCTGCCCAAGTTATACACCACACCAGCTATACAGTTCAAAACTCTGGTAAACAATACATTCCAATACGTAACACGTGCGTTTGACAGCTCCTATACGAAATGATAACAAAGCCTTTATGGTTCCAACCCACTCATGTCGCGCACATCTAATCACAGTACAGACATGATAAACAAGACCTACTCCAGCCGGACAGCCAATTACAGGCTACAGGTCACGCCTCACACTGATGACAGGTGATATCTCATATATACACACGTTATCTCCGAACACGCCTCCCACGGGACAGATAAATAGCAAGCGGCCATAATGGATTCAAGTCGCATAGCGCGCGCCAAATTTAAACGGCACTAGGTGACAGACATGTATTTATTACAATATAATTCAAACAATAGGGTAACCAAATGATTTTATTTTAGTTCACCCGTATCATCCCTCAACCCTTTACACCGGGATAACATATTTAACGGCCAGAAGCCAATATTCTCGGGGATATTTACACAGCGCCGCGTCACAATAAACACGCCACATTTTATATCCTAGCGGACTTTTAATACATTTTTGCCCTCAGATACACTCTTATCTAGACACGCCAGCGAATATAGAACAACATGAGTATATACCCGTCACCAAATAGGTAGATAAATCCACTTTCCCATTAGGAGGTTTTAATTTGTTTTATTTTGGAATACGGCAATATTATTTAAAATATTAGGTTTCAGAGTTAGACCGGCAAAGTTGTTTCAGGTGACAGCATGTTCGCATAACCACCATACATTATACCCCCTTTGCGACCTCTCATTAAAACTCCACACTTAGGGATATTTATGGTCCTGTTTAATACATAGATGGCATATATATATACCATCATTCCAGTTCCTAGGATGGCAATAATTTTCATAGGGTGGATAGTATGATATTTTTTTTGCAACGATCAACCCCATCAGAGGAGGGAACTACGACACATATAATGCGCTGCAGTATATCCTGGTATAGGATACCAATACATAGTATCTAATCAAAATCTATAGACAATATAAATAGATAAAATCTATAGGCAACAGCTCTAGATAATATATCTAGACAGCATCTCTAGACAATAGATCTAGGCGGAGTTCGTAGAAAATATTTAAAAGCAATAGCTCTAGACAGTCCACCTAGAAAATACCACTAGACAATACCTCTAGTTAAGGAATTATACTATATATAATAATAATAGATGACCAGTTTTTTTAAGATAGACTTTATAGCTTATAAGTCTAATAAATATACTACGAGCATAAACAGCAGTCACATATTATTATGGCAATAGGTGCCATATATTACCAATAGTATGTCCTGGCCAAAAAGCACATTTACCTCCCATGATACACATTAAACAATATACAAATAACACATATACACTTCTTTCCCTACCCATGCGAGGCACTATGGTTATTATGCAAATACCAGGGTGTATACCATGCCTTATCGCTCATGGTTGGATGTTAATGAACACTCGGAACTTTAAAGCTAACAGCTAGCGTTCCAGGCTTAACCCACTAACACAAGTGCATGCAATGATACATTTTTCACCAATGTTTTCACCCTGCATGTTAAATAAAAGCATAAATGCTAGCCCACATCCTTCAGCACGGTAACTAACAACCAAGACTGAATACCCAGATCCTACACAATAAAATCCTCACCTACACCGGTCGAGAGTACCTACCCATTAACGTATCCATAAATCCCCGTAGGACCAAGATTCCGTGAACCTTTACTATCATCCCGTTACCAGTAATTAACAACTTTTAACATACATACAATTGTCCAATAACATGGGAATACCAGTCCAAATCCCTCAATTACCTACTAACATGTGAGAAGGAAATATACGCAGCTGATATTAGCTGGAAATCCGATTAACCAGGCGCAATAATAATGCACCGTGCCACCACAATTGTCCCCCCCGTTTAACTACAACACAATAAAACAACATTAAAACGCTAGACACTTATTCTTCATGGTTTATGCACGGCGATGCACTTAGCAGGATATAAAAAGTTTTTTCAGGTGAAAATACATGTTAAAAAGTATTTTCCAGGCGAAAATATACGTTGATGTATCAACAAATTGTACCATTGACATGACATGACAAAACGTCGACAATGACGATCGAAGAGAGGTCATAGTGGTGACGCGTTAGGGAGGGCAAGCGCCTGTGTTGCGGGGAAGTACCTAGCCTGTCTCCTCTCAATACAGGGTCCGTTATACCGTTTTTTTGCCCTAGCGTCGTCTAAACTATACCTGCGGATGGAGGATTAATGGTTCGATGAGGGAATACATTTACCCCTACATTTGACAGAATACTTCCTCCTTCCCAAGACGACCCCTAGGACTAAACGTTAGTCAGTAAATAGAGTTAAGTAGATGCTCTAGAATAGGAGCAAACGCCTGCAGTGGCAGGTATATAGGAATAAGATGAGTATTGAGAAAAGGGAAGAATGAGATAAGTGTATAAGGAGATAAGGAAATAGTAAGAGAATATGATAAGGAATTAAGGGTATAAGGTAACAAGGAACAAAATGTGACAAGGAAAGAATAGAGTAATAAGGGAATAATAACACAAGAAATGAAGTGAAATAATGAACCAATGAAATAATGAACAATTATATTCCGGGCCGAGGGATGCAGCACCGATGACCTCTTTGCTCATACCCCCGATGAACAAAGCGCACAAGCAGCAAATACATAATGAAACTACGATTCATTTTCCCTGGCCGAGGTAACATACATTATTGTGCCCCAGGTAGGAGAATATTCAGCAAATATAATGAAACTACGATTCTTTTTCCCTGGCCGAGGTAACATACATTATTGTGCCCCAGGAAGGAGAATATTCAGCAAATATAATGAAACTACGATTCTTTTTCCCTGGCCGAGGTAACATACATTATTGTGCCCCAGGAAGTAGAATATTCAGCAAATATAATGACACTACGATTCTTTTTCCCTGGCCGAGGTAACATACATTATTGTGCCCCAGGAAGAAGGATATTGATATTGCACAAAAGGCAACATACACGATAATGAATGATAAAGGGTAGAGTGCTGATATAAAACGGAAGTAGATAGGAGTACAGAACAGTAAAGTCATAGGAGACAATGCATAAGAAAGAATAAAGAAAGCTAAAGATGAATACAATAATGAATGAAGATAATGGTAGAGCAATGATGTAAAACAGAAATAAATAGGAGTAAAGTACAGTGAAGTTACAAAGGATAATGAATAAGAAGGAGTAAATAGAGTGTGAATACGTACCAAATAAGAGATAAAGGTTGAAACAATACAAAGATTTAGGAGAAAGATGAAGGTGGATAAGTAAATACAAAGGTAAACAAAGAGTTAATAAAACATGGCCAATAGCATTTAAGAATCTAGATATTATGATAATAAACATGTATTTCCATTTCAGCGCAGGTTGAAAACCTGAGGCGCTGATCCCAGACAAGGCACACATGATGGTGCACAATTTGAAAGCATGTATCGGGAGTGGCTCCATTATAGGGCGCTCACCGAAAATAACAATGATAATGATAAAAAGTGATATAGTGAATAAACATAATGTTTTTATATATGCTTCCACAGACAATCATAATGAAAAAAGTGTAATTTATTGAATAAACATAACATTTTTCTATATGCCTCCACAGGATTAACCCCACAAAGGACGAGGGAAAATGCCCTCTGAAATAATCATTTTTACATGTATTTCTGGATCCACAAAAATTGATACAATTTTTTTATGCAATAACCATATGTTTTTTCTTGTGTTACACAACTGCCCCACCCCCAAAAGTGTACACTCAAATGCCCCATAAACAGCCCCCCCCCCCCCAACACATAATACTCATTTTCAGGCATATATCCAGACCACAGTGGAGATATACCTGTGGGACATCCTCCACTGAAGGTCGGATCAACGAAGCAAATTAGCACCTAAAATGAGAGGTGCATTACGGCCACACAACTCGCGCCTATCTCTGTAAAGGACGAGTTGTGCAGCCAAGATGACTTCGCTCGCCCACAGGGAGCAAGCCATACAAAAAAAATATTCTGTACACACATAGTATAGATCACCTGCAGATAATAGGTAATAGATAATAAGTAATGGGTAATAGATAATAGACAATAGGTTATAATTACATATTAAGTTAAGAGTGCACTCAAAATAATATTAAAAGGTGTTGAATACAGTATTAAAAGGAATATAGTTGCGCAACTACAGTAAACAACAGAAGGATGATAAATAATTAAGTGAATTTGGTTTTGTTTTTATTGAAGATTGATGTCACTAAGAGAATTGGATTTTGTCTCTGTATGAAACATTGATATGAGTAACAGGGTTTTTGTTTCAGGTTTAATGGTTTTCAATGATTATAAATGATATGAAGAATTGATTTGTTTTAATGTTGTTGATATTTAACCAAGCGATGATAACTTTGTAATACACATTATTTTTTCCTTTCCACTCTTCTAAATTACACATTGTAAAAATGTCGCATTTTTCCCCAAAACAATAAAACACTTTTCAATTTAAACCTTTAACTACACCTTGCGGCATTTATTTTTCTATCTCTATACTCTATCCCTTATACACACATACAGGGCACGCGAGAGCAGTTTTTCATCCCCACTGGAGGCAAGTAATTATGTATTTATCCATAACCTCCCCCTTTAACCCTCGGATGTTTTTTTCCTCTCGTGTGTTCCTGCACCCCTTAATTTACATTGCACGATTGAATTTTTTTAATAATATGTAATGTTTTCCTTAGCAAGTTATTATGTTTGTATACAATAAGGGATCCAGATAATATCCCGTCAAGAAAACACATAGTATGAAAAATAGTAAGCTTCACACCCCAATGTTGGATTTTAAAAACAAATTGTAAAGAAACATTGTTCCCCTCACCACAGACAATTACACTTGATCGCTAGGCACACCCGGACACCCAATTAATAGAAGGCACAATTATTCCGCTTTCAACTTCAACATTTAACAGTATAGCACTAAATTTATATCTACCCCCTGACTTACCCCTATCTTCCACGAGGCTACCAACCTATCCCCTACGACACCAACCAAACAACGATGACCTAAATTGAAAGAAGAAAAGAAGAGAAGAACAGAAGACAGAAGACTATCAAGAAAGAAGATGAGGTCTTATATTTTCAAAAACCACCCCCACGTCTTCGTCCAGTTATCGAGGTCGATAACTAACCCTACAAAGGGGGTTGTTGTACCCCTACGGTACGCTACCCCATCCCTTAAGGAAAATCTATAAAATTCCAAAACTACAAACTTCTGATATAAAATCATTATAAAATACCACCTACAAATTACATGAAGAATATAAGTACCACATTCAGGAAGTAAGGTAGCCCCGTGCCAAAGGCAACGACCTAAAAGAGGTGCACGACTCGGAAGGAATGTAAGAATTCGCCGAGCGTGCACACCAAAGTTATAAAAACCCTAAAGGTCAAGTACCGAGGATCATCTATCACTCAGTCCTCACTCAGTGCACCGACGTGTTGAACCTCTTCTGTCTACAGACCGGGTAAGTGTCTTAGCGATCTACACACTATCCATTACACTACACACTCCCCTCCCCCGGTGCTTGGACTGTATTTATTTTTATTAACTACTAGTTTGAACTGCTTGCTCTATTAAGTGTATCTCCAAATAGAGATACACATTAAAATCCTAAATAATAGATGCCACTGGTCTCACTCTTTTATTTATTTAGTCTGTAAGTTCCTACCCTAATAGATTCCACTTTAGGTAGGACTTAGAAATAGCCTTATTGCATAATTGATTAATCGTTGCTCTTGTTCAGCTGAGCGTCCTTGATACGCGCTGACCACAGCGAACTCTCTACTCACTCGCGTGCTTACGGCTCTCTATAGACCGCGTGGCGCAGTCATCACGATCTGTCTTATAACTGAATAGCTCTTACAGACTACCCCTTTACCTAGAACTACCCCGTCAAATAGAACATTGGGGAGTTCTCCTGGCAGATCGCACGATCGATCTACCTTCCTAAAACAATCCTTACCTCTTACAGTTTTCGCCAAGCTCAAACCCCATTTTAAACTAATTTCATCCCCTAGTTTTAGTATTTGTACTGGCATCCCTCACAGATACCATACAGTATTGCCTACAAGTTCAAACTTGCGCGTACCATCGAGAAATGACTTTAAACCATATTCATTGATCAACACCACATAAATGTGTTCATAAATGCCATCGATCGTGTATCCACCAGAGTTCAGGGTGAGCACAGAATCATCATAGTAAAACTTGTTGTACACATTTTCACGTATGTTGTATATTCGATTGTACGTTTCAAGAGAAACAAATCCTAAACCATAGGGTTTCTCACTCATTTCGATAGGCGGGTTAAAGTCTAGGCTGACTTCGGGTCCACGTCCATGCAGTGTAAACGTTTTACTTCCTGCCGACATACTGGTGGCGTTTTAGCTTATGCTGCGTCTTATATAAAAAATTAAACACAAACGTCCACACTGTTGGCTGTTAAACGTTTGCTCACGTTTCACATTATAATATATCTTGTTCCTGTTTCCAAAATAGATCACTAGTTCCATGGGCGGGGGCAAATTCCCAAAACTGTCAAAGTACCATACAGTGGATCCCTCTTTGACATAAGCTACATAATGAGTTCCTGGTCCTCGGTGATCATCCAAATTGACAACAGCACATTCCTGTTTCCAGGGTCGTGTGGGTAATTGGTTTCGCATAAACACTCCTCGAAAATGAGAAAGCTTTAGTTGTTTAGCATAGCTTTGCATTTGTTGATGCGTCAGGGCACGTCTCGCTATGGCTGAGGTTATTTTTTTTTTATATTTAGAAATTGTGAAATCCCTAATCCTTGTTGATAAAAGGCTGGCTTTTAATTGGCATTTCTAGCCTCCATAGCAATCGCTTCCATCGTTTCATTGTGTCGCTGACTTTCTTTGAGTTGTTGCTTGCCCTGCTACGCTGCTTTAATGGTTTTCGCCACTGCACTGGCACCGCCCAAAAGTGAACCCAGTGCAGCCAAACCGGCAAATAATGCAGGTAAAAATCCCGCTCATTTGGGGACGGGAATCACTCGCCCTTGTTATGAACCCTGTCGCCAACGATTTGGAATAACATGTCTCAGTGCTGCTCGAAGGGCTTTCCTTATAGTCAATACATTATTTTTTCTTTTTTTCCTTCGCAAGGGCTTGTCCACGAATGACTTACGCCCAGGCTTTGCCAAGGACAGGGTCTTTTTTTTAGTCTTTCTCACCACATACCTTTGTTTCACCATGATGATAATGACCAACAACCTTTCACAAGAAAATTTAAATCACAACTAGCGTTAGATTGTTATTTCATGGCTGTATATTCCAATTCCACATAAAGTGGGAAATCGTTATGGTTATTCCCGCTTGCTTTTCATCCCATGTCAACATAAGATGAAAGGATAATTCGTCACTTGCATTGACCATTTCATGGTTATGAACCAACATTCTATGACCGTTTATCTGTATTTGTATATGGTTCTCATCAGGTATGGCGTATTTGATGTGAATGGTTCCATCATAATGCAATCGATAGTGGCTTAAACCCGAAGCAAGCACATAGGTCAAGTGCTGGTCACGAGCTAGCGCTAAATGGTTTCTGTCATTCAAAGGTTTTTCATTTGTCAGATACACTAAAAATACAGATGAGATAAATTTATAAAGCCTTTTCATTTCATAGGTCACGTAACGCTTGGTACAGACATCGTCTTCGTCTTGCGGGTCTTCCACGTGAATAATTCGATGGTGATTAGCGCTATAGCCATTCACCGTAAGCTGAGGAACTTTGTCATAAAACTCATACACTTTGTTATCCACATACTTTTTCGTAGTAACGTCTGTAGACACTTGAGGATGTTTTACATGGGTTAACCGCTTTCCCTTAAAGTCATAATCTCCCTGTTTTGTGCGTGGCACTACAGACCTATCCACATAGTGTTTATTAGCAGGATCTGTTTCTTGTTTAGGATCGTGTATGGGGACAGACCTAGCTTTGGTCATCAACGCACGTCCAAAGGCATCGATCGTCAACCTGTAGTACCAGTCTACTGTTTCTATGATAAGGCTCGGTGTCCTGTATATAGACAGCCTGCTAGCTTGGCTAAGCCTTAGTTGAAATGAAGATTATTAAGCAGCAAGAGTCATTCCCCGTGGGGAACATGGTTTCCCATCTCTGTCCCACATCACGTGAACAACGCCATGGTTCACTGTTTCCATCATCCATTCGCTACATCATTGTGGGGCCTTCCGGCTGTGGAAAGACCAATCTTTTGCTCACGCTCATCACAGCGCCCAATGGTTTGCGTTTTCAAAATATTTATATTTTTGCAAAATCTCTCTACCAACCCCTCTACGTGTTTCTTGATCAAGTCATGTCTGGATTACAAAAAGAGAATATGGGTTATTTCACATTTTCCATGCAAGAAAATATGATTTCACCGGATGAGGTAAACCCCGATTCACTCATGATTTTCGATGATGTATCCACTGAACGTCAAGGTATCATTCAAAGCTATTTCAGCATGGGTCGTCACAAACATATCGATTGCTTCTATCTTGGACAAACGTATTCTAAAATGTCCAAACAGTTGATTCGTGACAATGCCAATGTAATTGTTTTATTTCGTCAGGACGAGAGGAACAGTCGTCACATTTATAATGAAAGAAGGGAAGGAAGCTTGTAGTTTAACGTGACCGTTAATCTTGAGATCATGAGCCACGGGACCTCCTTTTTACGTGGAATCCGAACCACAGGACATGGCATTTCACTTCGAAAATCTCACATGCATTGACCGGGAATCGAACCCGGACCACCTTGGTGAGAGGCATACAGCTAGACCGCTGAGCCACCACGCCCCCCATTTATAATGAGCATGTGAATCCGGATATGACCTTTCAAATGTTTACAGAATTGTGTGCCATGTGCTGGAACACTCAACGTCATGCCTGTTTAGTGATTGACAAACAAAGTGAACTCAACCAAGGACGGTATCGCTTAGGGTTTGATCATTTTATTGCTATTTAAGGCCCTGTCTCATTCCCCGTCAAGTCATTTGTCAAGACACCATGGCGATAGCAGAGAGTCAATTGAAAAAGCATATTATTAGAGCAAAAAATACTATTCACCAAAAGTTTCGTCAATTGAAACGATCGCGTGCCGATCATGCTTTGTTTATTCAACAACATTGAGCACCTCCGCTAAAAGCCATGTTGAAACCCTCTTTCAAGCCATCTGAAACGCTACCCACCGTTACACAAGCCACGCAGACGCCGCACGAGGACCCTGAGGAAGAGGAAGAGGAAGAGGAACAGGAAGATTTGACTAGTGTTAGCGAGGTTGAGGATGAGGAGGAACAAGTGTTTACGCCTCAAAAAAAAAAAGGCCGCACTCCTTGCAGAGTTTTAGAGAAAGAAGAAATCCTTGGCCATGGTCGAAACACCTTGCCCTTCCAGAGCGTCGCCGTTTTCACAACTCTTGGCCACCCCTCAACATAAAACTTAACTGAAAACCATTTTAAAAAATATTATGGATCAACATTGGAACCCTATTTCACTGATCTATTTATTGGAAACACAGATACCACGTATGGTGTTCGCTATGAGAATTATAGTTTTAATATTGACGATTCATCCATTAAATTTGTTCGTACTAAAGCTGTCATTAAAAACATCAACTAAAAATTAACCCCAGGACTGTTAAAGCTGCTCTTTTCTCCGACCCCCTCTTCCCATGATTATACGTCAGAGGATCTTGACAAATATAAATCCATTTTATTGGATACCCATGCCCACAAAAGACAGTATGATCCAGCACAACAAGTGAATATAAAACCATCATTGAAAAAATGTTTCCCACAAGTCAAAGTGGTCGTTGTAAAGCATCCGCTTCGGGAGTGACATTTAAACCATTAAAACCCCTTCTGGATGTTACCTACTGGCACAATCCCAATAAGCTCGTCCAGCGGATACAGTTGTTGCATGCTTCACGTCAAGCTGGCCATACCGGTCACGATTGGGAAATTCAAGAAATTGAACAAGAACTTCGAAATGCCAAAATTATTGTTTAAGCCCTCACCCATTAAAATGGGTATTGCTCACGAGTTGCATCGCCCAGCTAGGCGTCACTATCCACGGCTCAAGGTGATTTCACGAGGTGTGGATGAACTTTTGCAGGCTGACTTGGTTGAAATGATACCCTACGCTGGCCTTAACGATGGTGTACGCTATATGTTGACCGTCATTGATGTCTATTCCAAAATGGCCTTTGTTGAACCTGTGCGTCGCAAGTCTGGTCCACTAGTTACCAAGGCCTTTCAACATATTATTCAACACTCCAAACGTCAACCTCAGCTGCTACAAACCGACCAGGGGAAAGAATTTTTCAACAAGGATTTCTCCAATTTTCTCAAATCTAAGGATATTCACCATTACACCACATACAGCAATCTCAATGCCAGTGTGGTCGAGCGGTTCAACCGAACATTGAAAACCCATATGTGGAAAGCGATTATCGCTCAGGGCACGAATCGCTGGTTGGACATGTTACCAGAGCTAGTATCACGTTACAATGACACCAAACATAGAACGATTGGGACCAAGACACGCCTCGTGTCCAAAAATATTCAGCGATTGAATAAACTGTTTAACCCCATAAAAACAGCCGATCCTAAACGTCACCGACTGAAAATTGGGGATTTTGTTCGTGTGAGCAAATTTAAGTCAGCCTTTAATAAGGGCTACACGCCTCAGTGGGGGACTGAACTATTTCGAATTCGTCAAGTCAACTTGGACACTCCAGTCACCTATTTACTGCAAGACCTCAACCATCAACCCATAAAAGGTAGATTTTATCTCCATAAACTTCAGAAAACAGCATTTCCTCAGCATTATCTCGTGGAAAAAGTGTTGAAACAAAAAGGAAATAAACTATATGTCAAATGGTTAGGATTTAACTCTATGTTTAATTCTTGGATCAATAAATTACATGTTGTGTGAACCTGTGCACTTTTTATTTATTCACACATGTTGTACACCACCTATAGCTCTGTGTGTACAGTCCTCAGCTCCACATATTTATTTCTCTTTCCACCTGTGTTCTCTCTTACATATCCCCCCTCCCCCTTCACCTCCCATCACTGCTGTTCTCAGCTCTTGCCTATCTGTTGGTTATGACATTATTCCCACAAGTTGCATCATACTTTTTACTGATTCAGCGATTCCCTCGCTTTGAACATTCTGTTATCAGGCACGTGGACAGCTAACGTCCAAGGTGAACACGTGTGTTGGATCATATTACATGTCAACTTGCATTTTGTCACGTATGAAGCAAAACTGGATGTAACTTGTTAACAGTTATCGCGCACGTGGACAGCTAACGTCCCAGGCGAACACCTGTGCCAGATCAAATTTAACATGAACTTGCATTTTGTCACGTACGAAGCAATCAGGATGTAACTTGTTTAGCGTACATGTGGTTTCACACATGTTCACATGCATTTCGCACTTCCCTGCCACCACGATGGTCAGATTATTTCACCATCAAGTGTGCTCTGCGTCTTTGTCATTTTCCATTGCACCTGTTGTCAAGTTAGATCAGTGCATTCCAATAAGCTCAAATGGCATCCACCTCCTGCTCGTCTGCAAGTTTGTTTTCTGTACTCGCTTCGACCAACATAGAACCAAGTTCTCATCACCGTTTACACGTCAAAGATCCCCTTCGAGGGTGAAATGTGTGAAAAAACGAACCCTCGCTCTGTCATAAACCGACCCACCGAAATAGCGATTGTTCTATTAAGCATGGTCCCTGTGGTTAGCGACAGGTTCGTTGAAACACACACCCAGCAGTATCGTCTCTCTCAACCACCACGCTTCATGAACATTTTAAACAGGTAAAGAAAAATTAATATTTTTTTCAACAAAAGTATCGTTAGGCCCTTTGTCAAAATTTCAAACATAGTTTCAAACAGGGGGCATTAGCCCGAGTCCTAGGACACCTCGTACACGTCTCTAGCGTTATTGGTCCGTGAGATATCGGCAAAAATCACAAGAAACACGTGTTTACCCCAAAATCGAGATTCCAATTTTTTTTAATATAACGAGTGGTCCATAGCAAAGAAGACGTCAGCCCGAGTCATTGGACCCCTCGTACACGCCTCTAGCATGATTGGTTCGCGATATATTAATAGCGGATGACCTTTTAGTTTTGGTCTTTTAATTTAATAAAGAGCCTATAGGAAAGTAGGGGGCGTCACTACGAGTGCTAGGACACCCTGTATGTTCAAATCCCATGATTGGTTAGCGAGATATCAGGTTCGGGGCCGATACGAGGAGGGTTCAAAAAGAAGCGCCGTAGCTTTCCCATCATCCCACTACTGTCAGGTCTTTATCCTAGAGACTTGACATTTATTTTGGGGGTAGAGGGCGTAGGGACCTTGCATTTACGTCAAATAAACTTTTTTGTATAACTCACAGTTTCCATGGGATTTTCCAAATTCGAGTGTTTTCAAAAAAAATAAAAAAAGTTTTATTACAAAAAATAAAGGTCATAAAGACCATTCGTTTGAGCGATGGCACAACGTTCTATCATGTTTGGTTTTCAAACTATCGCCTATTTTCGAAAGCGAAAAATAAATAAAAAATGAAAAATATAATACATGGTCCATAGGAAAGAGGACGTCAGCTCGAGTACAATGACACCTCATTTGTCAAAATCGGACCTTGCGTTTGAGAGATATTAATTATTTAACATGGCTGAGGCTTAGTAGTGGGGCAAGGAGGGTTCTGGAGTGGGGCAGAAACCGCCTCACCCCCTACTTATGTTCCCAAAAATCGCAAAATATCTCACAAAGTCGTCATCACGCCAAAATACACGGGGGATAATGACCACATTGATTCAAGCACATAAATCAAAATAGTACATTATGCAACGATCCTATAATGGCAATAATCAAGACACGAGTATGTTTATAAAACGAGCGTATGCGAGTTTTATCATTTCCATAAGAGTGTCTTAATTACCGTCATAGGCGAGTTGCATACGACTGTTTATGTTCGACGATAATTATTATAATTATTTTATGTTCGAACATAAATATCCATAAATATATGTCGAGAGTTCGTCAGTTTTATGTACTGAACAGAAGACGCAGAGAATGCCTTGTATTTGACCATGGCTTCCTCGATTACCCTACTATGACACTAGGCCAGGCAGTGAAATTTAAATTAGAAGGCCGTGAAGTCAGCGCATCTAATTATCAAATTGGTCAAACAACTGTTTCTTGAGTTCTGATTGGTGGGAGAAACTGTTTCATAATGAAAAATAGTGTTATAATGAGCCTCATTATAATACAGTTTTCTGGCATATAATAGTCAGGGTCGAACATAAAAACTAATAACAACATTCTACTAAAATATTAAAAATTCATGGAAGACAGGATTACAAAACACGACTGTTCCTAATTATATTAAGCGGGGATTACAACTAATTTAACACCCTATCCTGAAATAATGTTTATCACTTAATTAACAGACTTTTGTACAACGGACGGGTGGGGGGGGGGGGAGAGTGCGGGGGGGGGGGGGGGTTAATAGGATGGCATATTTCGGTCGTTATGCGATCATCATCAGATTCTGTTCACCTAAGCTTGGATTAGGCCGAGGTCAACAATACCTGATGATGATCACCTAGTCCTTATCTACGCCTGGGTGGAAAATGTCTGATGATTATCGCATGATGATCGAAACATGCCATCAAATTAAATAACCCCACCACATTTTTTGTACAAAGTGTGTTAGCCAGTGATTAAATATTGGGTTTTAAATAATTGTACTCCCCGCCTAATATATTTGGGTAAAATCATGTTGGCCGAGTGAAAAGCATTATATGATATAATACTAGACAATACTAAAGAGAATGGCTTCTAATAATTCAATACAACATAAGTACAGGGTCATTATTTATGTTCGCCCAGAAAAACAAGGCAAGCTAAACATGCTGTGACTGGCACAGATCGCGGGCGCGCGTTCACGGTTCAGCTGGTGGTTAGCGCACTCCGCTAACTCATATCGTTACTTCACACGTGTTTTGTCATTCATATGGACGTGTATCTGCAAAGCTTAGACGTTAGTGTTGCACATTTAGTGAGTATTATGATTACTGTGAATGTTGGTCATGCCTAGACACCAATTCACATTGCGTGAAAGTGTGTATATCCATAATTCGTATATGAAAAGCAGAAAATCTTGTTCCGAAACAAGACGAAAATTTCTAATCAAGTTTCCAGGAAGAACAATTCCACATTGGATTGATGAACTTAAATAGTACATAAGAGATGAACTCGAAGCCATCACTGCTGTGGAAGTTCAGAATGTTTTCCATTGTTTCATCAGAAGATGTCAGGTGTGTGTTACAAGAGAGGGAGGACATTTTCATAATCGGATATAAGCACTGTTAGTACACATTACTGAACATGTTTGGTAAAAGTGTAAAATTGCGCGCGTACCTCCGGCTGAACCGTGTTCGCACGCCCGCAATCTGCGCCAGTCAAAGCCGGCTTATCTTGCCATGTTTATCGGGGCGCACATAGATAACGACCCTGTATAAACAGCTGGTATAAATATACTTACAGTCGGAATTCCTTCAGAGCCAATCAGGAGTAAAAATCCCTGAATCAAAATTTCGTAGTTCAAAATCAATAAATGTGAAAATAATTTTCTAAAATACGAAGATTACAGGCGGAACACAAACTAATGGCATGCAATACGGATCTCGTCGTAAAAAGAGCCAGTCAGTCTGAAAGACTGGACTTAATATCATTTTAAATGCTACAAATGCTGAAAAATAATAGAAAGACTCTTGACATGTTAGATGATCAAGAAGCAATCAGAACGCTAGAAAGTTAAAAGTCATCGCGGTGAAAGGAGGGAGCTGGCTGGTTGACGTCACGCTCGCCGTGTCGTTGCCGTCTCGTAACGCCAGAGCTCACCAGTGAACTCAGTACACATGCACCAAGCGCTACTATGACGTCACACACCTCAGTGCATTCTCGGTACATTTCGCGACGTTGCCGTAACGTAACGACCAAGTCGACTAGATCATTTAAAATGATAAAATTATTGGTAAACTGTGCTAGGATTTGTTTCATCAGCCAACTACTAAGGCGTCTATGGTATGAATTTGCCATATTACTCATGGGACTAAGTAAGATCTGCCGTGTGTGAGGAAGTTTCGTATATCTGAATTAAAGGTTAAAGTAAATTGAAAGTGCTATGTTGCACATAATTCTATGATCTACCGATTAAAGTTCTTATTTACCTCAATTACAAAATGCACTTTGATATGAAAGCTCTCTATTACACAGAACGATGAGATCCATGGCCTAGCGCCATAGATCGCTGGCATTTGGCCACAACCTCAAACATAGCCGCAGTAGACTTTCAGCTGTTTGATGTGATGTAACCGTGGTGTGTGTGTACATGATGTAGGTTGTGCCGTTCGCTTTAACCTGTTATTAAAGGTGCACCAAACAATTGGTTTTTTTTTTAGATTGAATAAATAAACCGTCATGGTGCGGTTTCTGGTCATCAGATTAGTTTCTTATTACATGGACCATTTTATCTTCAAACGAACGTTTGAGGCATGCCCATAAAAATTGCACGGAACAAATTCTCAGTCTCAAACTAATAATGAAATAGTCTATCATTACAAATTAAGAAATAAACCACTGTTTGTCTCTTTCATAGAATTCAAGTATCCATCAACGGACATTTAAAAACTTCTCAGAGCATACAGTCTTCATCCAAAATTAATTAAGATCATTGGACTTAATTCAACTATCACTAATTCCAAGGTTAATGTCAGGAGAGAAATATCAAAAGCTTTGCATTAACTACGGGCCTCAGACAAGGAGGTGGATTCTCTCTGCTGCTCTTCAATGTGTCTCTCGATTACATCATAAGGATTTGGCAAAATGAAAATCCACCTACGGTCAAAATTGAAACCAAACCTGCCATTGAAACAAAATGCCTGAGATTTGCTGATGATCTAGCTCTTTTATCCCTTGACAAGGAATACGTTCCTGCTCAGATCACCAGTCTAAAAAGAATCGCTATAAAGATAAGATTACAAATATCCTTAGAGAAAACTGAGATCATGCCCATGAAACCTCTGTGTATAAATGAAATCTCTATAAATGATCTCTATATTAACATAGATTTAAGTAACACAGCTTAAGTATCTTGGATAAATTATCATTCACAACTTAAACGAAAAAGCAACATGGATAAATAGAACCTATAATATGATAAAGGTTATATATTTCACCTGGTAAACATAAACGAAAAGGTGCCTGAAAATAGCCACTATGATCCAACACTACAAAACCGTCTCTCTCCTCTAAGACACATATGCTTTTGAAATCTTATTCCTAATTCAAAATTAAAGTAGAACTGATTAGGTCTTGAAAACTGAAGTACCAATCATTATCAGAACTTGAATAAATAAGAAATTCCGTTCGATGTGGTCTGGAGAATTCTCCCCATCGAAACTGTCTACCGCAAGATAGAACTGATTAACAGCACAATGAAGAAAAAATCTCCTATTTCTGCTACGTCTTACGACTGCCAGAAGACAGGATTTTACGACAACCAGTGACGAGAAATTTCGAAAAGAAGAAAGGAGGAAAACGGATCCAAGAAATCCAACAGAACCTCACAATAACAGTTGCCCTCGAGATAGTGCATGCAGAGGCTAAAGATAAAATCAACACTTTTCATCAGACTCATCACTTGTCATGGGAAATGACACACAGAAGACCCATAGAGATTTCAAATGATTAAAAACAAGAAGTTCCGTGACGAACTAAAGAGCCTATTTTTCATGCCAATGATTATTCTACAGTATATGAACCTATCTAGAATAATGACGAAATTAAGTTGCTAATATCGAAATTTCTAATTAGTTCGAAATACTGTATACCTGGCATAATGTAGCCTAATAGGGCACCACAGTTGGCAGCCCTGATGACTGAATATATTCTTAGTTCCATCTCTTAAGGTACAGAATACAAAATTTGGTTGAAGTCCAATGAATAGCATGGACGTTACATGCAGTTAAACATTGGATCTAACAGCGCGCGTAAAATCATGTTGGCAACAATGTCATGCATGTATTGGTCAGAAATAATCTGAAATAATATGATCTATTGTTGTGGCAATTTTGAATGAAATCCATTAATTAGTATAGAAGTGACATGCATTTTAAAATTGGACCTATCAGCAGGCTTAGAATAATGTTGGCAGCACTGACGTATATTAGTTACTCCAAATTCACCTAGAATGCCAGGTACTATTCGTGTGCAAAGTTTAGAGCTATTGGCTTGCATACTTTCTGATATATTGATATTAGGGTAACAAAAATAGGGACAGTACATATTAACAGGTGGCAGCCCTGGTTGCTCTTAAGAATACGCATAGTCATATCTGTTATGGTACACATAGCACATACGAAATTTATTTCAAAAATCCAAATGATAGTATGGAAGTTGTATGTATTTAAAGTTGGACCTGTCAGCAGGCTTAGAATCATGTTGGTAGCACTGACGTATATAAGTTACTCCAAATTAATATAGAATGTCAGGTACAATACGTGTGCATAGTTTAAAGCTGTTGCTTGCATACTTTCTGATATATTGGTGAAAATGAAAATCCACAGCCTGCTTCCAGTCTCCGACCGGGTCAGGAATGGAATGAATGAAGCCCCTATCTAGCGGCGAGGATATGAACTGTGCCGGCTGCCGAGGCCTGACGCACTCCTCTGGGGCAATGATTAAATGAATGATAGATGAAATGAAATGATAGTGGAGAGTGTTGCTGGAATGAAATTTTGACAGGGAAAACCGGAGTACCCGGAGAAAAACCTGTCTGCCTCCGTTCTGTCCAGCACAGATCTCACATGGAGTGACCGGGATTTGAACCACGGACTCAGCGGTGAGAGGCCGGCGTGCTGCCGCCTAAGCCACGGAGGCTCTGATATATTGGTATTTGGATAAAATAAATTAGGAGCATTAATTAACAGTTGGCAGCCCTGGTGGGTCGTAAAAATACGCTCAGTCATATCTGGTTATGTACACATACAACATACGAAATTTGGTTGAATTCCAATTGATAGTGTAGAAGTTATATGCATTTAAAAATTGGACCTATCAGCAGGCTTATAATCATTTTGGCAACACTGCCATGTATGGACTCCTGGAAATTAAACTGCAATTTTGAAATAGCTCCCATTCATACCTTCCAAGATATATATCATGGAGCTCAAATTTCAATTCCGATTTTTTAGCAGTTGGTAGCACTGACATCATTTTCAAATATGGCCGTGAGATATTCAGGTATAGATCTTTAATCCTACCAAATTTTGTTTCGATTGCTCCAGCCGTTTAGGAGTTGATAGGGGGACACACACACACAGCCAGACAGACAGACAGACAGACACACATTTGCCCGATCTCATAAGCCTACTTTTTCCTCATTTTTGCAAAATGTGAAAAGTAGGCTAAAATGGATCGGACCTAATGAAGAGGTACTGGGTGGATCGCAAGAACCAAACAATACAAGCTTCAAAGAAAGTGCATGTAACGATCCAAGTGAACCAATGTGACCAATAAAGTTGATACTAATATTAATAATGTTATGAGTTTTACGGCCCTTTTACCTACTGTGGCTTTTAGAGTGACCGGGATACCGAAATTTTGCCACGAAAGGGATCTTTAACGTGCCAGTAAATCAACTGAAATTGATCCATCACACTCAAGCACCCTCAAATGCCAGCTGACTGCGCCGGGTTTCAATCAAACTATCTTGGGATCAGCAGGCAATAACCACTAAAGTTAGTAATAATAATAACACTTCCCCTTCTATCTCCGAATATTGCCAACTATGGACCGATTAATCCTAAGGCTTCTTGGGTTTTCTTCTTTTCTCTTCCCATTCTTTCGCTTCTCATCCTTCCCTGCTACTCTGAAATGATCGTTACAGATTTCTTATGTAGTGTTTCGCATCGAACGACTTGAAACCTTTTACTCTTCTGGAGGCACTTCTATCACGAATTATCTCTGGAGTGATTCCAACTTCTGCTGCATCCCTCTTGACCTCATCTACCCACTTATAGGTGGCCTTTAAACCCATGATTTATCGGAAGATCTTTTTGATCATTGCTTTTCGTCCATTCTTACCAGGTAACCATAGAATGTCGGCCCTCGTTTCCGCAATGGGTCTGTGTTCTTTTCAAAATGCTTGTATTTTTATTATAGGTCATACTTCCCAGGGTCGGTACTCTTTGAATTTTCCGAGTAATAATTTGTTAGAAGGAATAGATAACCTTGATATTCGAACCCTATATACTATCCCCAGTACCACCAAGATAAAGGATCGGTGTGTGAAATAAACAGTTGAAGGTTATTACTATGCTGTACTGTGCCCATTCAACCACGAAATATGCAAATCACAGTTTGCCAGCAATGCTCAATCGGTAGTATCGGGGTTCATGGTTTGTTCTCCCACTCTGTGACTTACACACTTTGGATTAAGCAGAGGATACACTTCCAAAAATAAACAAAAATCAACTCCTACCATTAAGACATTTAATTATCCAAATATATGGCGCTACAAAAATTAAACAAATAAAATACTGACACTCCACTTCACACTTGTCCAAAGTTGAACAAGGAATTTATATTAAACAAATTATAAGATCATCATAACTGGTTTTCCAAAAACCAACAAAACTTCCACTAAGTTTCACTTCCATATGGTGTCACTTCAAATTCTTTACAATAAAGAGCTCCAAACGGCTCGGTAATGTTTGCCTACACGGTGTTATCAATTTAATACACATCAATTACTATTAACATGAGTATATCTTGTTTACTCATAAATATCAAAATTACTAAAGTATGGTTAATCATCACTTAATTTTGGGCTTTCACAATGCTCATATGTTACCATCCCTCTCTCTCAAGTCAACAACTCACTACCGTGACTGGGAAAAATTTGCGTACTCCCGAGCTACAGAAGACTACTGAACAAGTCAAAATTAAGATTACTCCCGGAATCTAATATCTTCAATAGAACTCGTGAATCACTGAATCATTAAACAATAAAGTTAGGAATTTATCATTATTTGTCTTAAAAGAACATTATATTATAAGAAAGCAACGATCTGAACTCTGCAAGCGATAATCATGGATATAAAGGGACCTCGGTTCAATGACCGGGTCGTTCAAACAAATCCTTAAACACTCTTTTGTATTATGACTCAGACGGTCCGTTTCCCGACCTACCGCAATACCAGAGGGTGAGGGTCTAGTCTTAACTACTTAGCGTGATTTATTGCAGGGAGAGAAGAGAGTCCACAGTCTCGCTTCTACAAGAGACTGGCTACCATCAGCTTTTCATACAGCTGTTTCAAATGCAATTCTCTGAATGACAAGGCTTCTAATACAAATTCTTAAAACAACATATTTAGGCTCAACAGACCTATTCTCTTAGCTTCGGTCTATATAATAATTATGAAGTGTCCTCATTGGCGGGTAAGAAGATTCAATAATATAACCAATATTTAAGGGGCTTCAACACGGACGACTCTGAGTTCGATCCTTTCAAATGCCTCGGAAGCAGTATCCCAATTTGCAGGACTTATAACATTCGCGACTTAGGGCAGGCCTCACCTTATACCAGCGCTCATAATATAACATAAATAGCATCCTTTTTAACATACAACACACAATGCCTCGTGATCATTATCACAACTTTGAGGACTTATCACAGTTCAATTACCACGACCAAATGTCCCTCATTATTAGTTTTACCGAGCATTTCAACGCATTCCTAGCGTGACAAATTACTTCTATGCGCTACATGGCGCTTATACATTAATTAGCCAAGTTGATTTCAAAGAACTAATAAATTCAAAATCAACGTTTGATCTACATCTCAAAATATCTTATTACTCTTCCTCCCTTGACAATAATCATTTTACCATAAGAACATGTATTCATAACATGTATTAATTAATTTAAAGGAGCTCGGATGCTACCGCTTTCAATATAAAATTCATCATAATATTCATTCATTTATATAATTAGTATTATTATTATTATTATTATTATTATTACGCTTGCTTTCTCATATTTATATCATTTATCATTTACACTGATATTTTACTGAATACATTCCCAATGGATTCATTTACTTCACATATTTATTATCTTTATCTCAAATTATTCGTTCAGATCGCGCAATCATTCTTTTACCTGTTATTAAACATCCCTACTCTCTCTCTCTTATGAGGATTATACGCAAATTCTCCCAAACACATACCATAATGAAATAGTTACTCACATGACTGTACGGTCAGCGACCGAATCCTCCAGCGATGGAACATTTTTGCCCACCCACTGCTTTTTAAGCCATTCCCATGGTTACATTTACACTCAATAACACTTCTTCAACAGCACATAAAATATTTACCTTAATCACTTGCAATATAATGAATACCATTTTGTATTCGTTTCACTTAACACAATACAATTTCACTAAAAATATTACACTCAAAAAATTTCACTATATTTACATAACATAACAATTTTATCACTTGGGCGTTAATTATTCGCCTTACACACGTGATTTCTTTTCTTTTCCCGTTTCCAAGGGTGGCACTTATAGAACGTTGGCTTCCTAATCTGACGAGATGATGGAAAGTCTCGATCGAACTACACCTCACTGGAACGGCTGATCTTCAAATCCGGGGTTTGACTATCGGCTTCTATAACTTTACTGCACGATGTTGTTTCTTGCTAAACGCTAACTTGTTCGTCTCAATAAAAGTCTGTCCTTGATGAATTACTATTACGGCCGCTCGAATAGTTTATCGGTGATCTAGTAATTTCCTTGCATTACTTGCTGTTACTTTAATTCGTCGCTTATTGGAGTACTCCCCAATGTTTACTGTTCATTTGTCTACCTAGACAAAGCCTGGAACTACAATTCCTAATTTTTATCGTCCTGCGCTCTAGTCCCTACCTTTCCGGGACCCTAGGCGTTACTTATTTCGTTCTACCCTTATCGGGTTCCTTAACGTCGATAGAACAGTCTATTTCACTTCCTTGGGTACTTTGAAACCTTATGATGCGTCGGTTCTTTAACTGAACTATTATTCGAGTACCTATCGCTTGTTATTTCTTCAAGTCCATAGCCTAAACTTTGACTATACTGGTGAACTTTGACGATAATTGTTTCTGCGTGCAGCGTCTACGCGCTCACTAAAATAACTGGTTATACTTTGCGACACAGTATCACGCTCTCTGACGTCTGTTATAATTGAATATACTTTGATGCAGCCCTCCTGTACTAGGAGTTTACTTGTAGCTTATCTTGTAGTTGATGCTTCATCGTGCAGCGCCTCTGTGCTCACGGAACTGAATTGTTGTCGAAACAGTACCACGCTCTCCGGCGTCTCTGGTAAACTGAATTATTGTGATACAGCGACGCCCCTAGGGCTGTCGGAAGACTGCATGCTCCTCCTGGCACGTCCAGGGTTTTTATACAAATCGTCGACAAAAAGATAAAATCCGCGTCTTCTCCAGCACTAACTTTTGAAGTAATGGTCGTATAATTTTGAAAAATATATCTCTGGAAAGCTCTTGTTCTAAAAGTACACTGGTTTCTCTGATCATGAAAATCGATCGCACAATTCCAAGATATTAAATAATTTGGCTCCTCCGATACGTGGGTGTTGCGGTTTATTTTTCCATCCCTACCAACTCTGGTCTCGGGGAATTACTAACGACGTCATGCCACGTCTGCACTTCTTTCCTGTGCAAATATTATAAACTTTTTCCTCCACACAAAAATCTCTACTCCAGAATGATCAACAATGGTGTGTATCTTTCATTAATTAAATGCTCGCAAATGGCTTAATTCTAATTATTTCTCTTCTTGCGCAATTGCAAGGTTGTCATTTTATAGCTGAGTAAGGTCTATTTCCGAAATCTCTTCTCTCTTACTCGTAGTGGAAAGTTTTTATCGTTCTATTAATAATCATGAGCCAGCTCCTTATCGATGCGTCAAGCATGATCTCACGTCCGCATGACTCGTGGTCACCCATTCTTGCGCCACATTATAACAGCCCTCTTCTTAAAATCTTTCTAAGTCATTCTAAAGACTGTATTATTTCCTTTCCTCTTTTACAAATAAATTATGGATTCGACGCTTGAACCAATAGCATATGGGTTCAAATCTCTCCAACTTAGATAAATAAATTTTCGAAATTTTGAGGAAATTTATTTAAATATTTTTCATAAAAAATCTTATTTTTTTCAGTGTCGAAGCCATCATAATAACACTTCGCAGTTCCTTCTGGTCTTCTTTTACAAGCACTTCCCTTCTCTGGCTTGTTATGGTCTCAACAGGGTTTCCCTTCACTCATTCCCTTTAAGCGGATGTCCACACTTAAGGTTATAAATTACTTGTCTCGTTCGGGTATTTCTCTGTCTCCTCACAGTCTGGCGTGCACTCCAAACTTGTGTCAGACGGTTTCCTTTTTCTGGTTTCATGGGACTTGCATTCTGCCTGTCTGTCTCTCTTTCTTCTCTGGTTAACCATTAACCTATATATTTACTTTAAGGCCCCGCGGGTGCGGTCTGGCCCTACCGCGTTATTCCTTCCTTATTTCTGTTTTCTGGACTCAAAGTCTACCGAATTTCTTTTTTCCTTACGAGTAAGGTGTATCCCTACCCGTCTCCTCTCTGTTCTCTTCCATTTTCCTTTATCTCGTATCGAGATGGCATTTTTCCATACTTTCTTTTTTCTACTCTTCCAATTCCAGAGTTCCTTAAGATTCTCTTCTTTTCTTTTCTTTTCTTTTCTTTTCTTTTCTTTCATTCATTCCATTTCTTCCTTCGAATCTTCCAGCTGTAAAACACTTGTGAACTATCTTTCTCCAGGGGAATTTGTATTATTTCTAACCCTCTCATAATTTCAATAGGGTTTCTATCATCTTGTAAACCTGTTACAATTAGCGGTTTTCTTCCTCTTTCATAATTTCTCTCAAACACATCTCCTCTCTTTTCTTCATTCTCTCCAACAATTTCATCCTTTTATTTGCGGTTTTCTTTACTCAGATTTGAATCTGTTTCCATTTTTCTTTTCTCGGCCCTCTTTCGTTGGCATTCCTGATATCTCATCATGAGTTCCAGGATCTGTGCTTTCAATTGTTCTTCTTCTGTTTCCATTTTGTCTTCCTCATCCTTATGACTTTCTTCTGGATTTTCTTTTCAATTTCTATTGGATCCTGAACCTCTACTTCCATTCGTGCCTCGACGACACTCTCTATTAGGGTTTCAGTTGATCTATCCATTTCCCTAGGAACTATTATTTTAATCTCTGCGACTTTCACTTCTTCTGTTATCCCCACTTGTTCTGGGTTTTTCTCTTGCTCTTCATGCTCAGTTTTGGCATAAGAATGGTCTTTAATTTGAAACTCGTTTTCATTTAGGCATTCTTCCTGACATGGAATTATCGTTTCCTCTTGAATCTCCGTTATTTTCTCTTGAGGTAGCTCAATAGTTTTCTCCATTTCCATAGGAGTCACAACCATTTCTACTTCTTTTTCTTCTTGGGATTGTTTAATGCAATTTTCGGGCTCTTCCGGCACCATTATATCCTTATCCTTAATTTCTTCTGTGTCACTTATGACTGGGATAGCCATTTCTTTTGCCTTGAGGTCCTGCGCTAATATATATTCATATATATTTTCTGGACGGCCTCTAATATTTCTTTATATTCCGAAATTTTAACCTTCCTTACTTCGGGTAACTCCTGAATGCTTATTATCCCCTGTTCATCATACATGCTCATTATGTGGCAATGCATCTTATCCTTTTCTTCTTTTATACAAGCCATCTGTTCCTTCAGATATTTCCTCCTTTCATTATCAAAGCAACTGATCTTCCGCAAAACTTTAGACCACTTATCATTTACTTCCGACCATTTTTCCTCTAGTTCACTTATTTCCTCAGTGAACATTCTTATCTGTTCCCACGAAGCTAATTCTATTTTCCCCTCTTCAACCATACGTTTCAAAAATTTCTTTTTTGTTTCTCTTAATGACTTTTTAACATTTGGAATTTCAATATACAATTCTTCTAATTCTTGTTTGGGTATCTGATACCAATTTTTACTTGCCCTCTCACGAAGTTCGGATATCTTCTTAATTTCCTTGGAAATATCCCTTATTTGTTCTTCAATTCCCTCTGTCTTGTTTAGATCTTAATACCACATTTTCCTAAGTTCATCCCTCATCTTAGTATGCTCTTTTCGCATTTCATCAATTATATCCAAGAATTCTTTCACTTCTTTCAAGGTCGCCATTTCTACTTTTTCCTGATCCTGAATGCTAAGACTATCATTCTTTTCCCCTTCGCTTTTCGAGCCTACTTGAACTTGCCTTACTAAATGAGACTTTGAACCATCTTTATCATCTTTATTATTGCTTTTACTAGGCACGCATTCCCTTGGAACTGGTTTACATATTTCACTCTCTACTTGGAGGACTATAGGCTCAAACTTTACCCTGTTTTATAAAGACATGTTACCTTCTCTTCGTGCAACTATGCCTCTAGATGCACGCATGCTTCCTAAGGAAATTTCTTCATTTTCCTTAATTGGGTACCCTTTTTCCTTTTGTTAGAGGTTCACTTTACTATCTATCGATTCATACCTATCTTTACTATCTGCCTCCACGGCCTCCAAGAACCTCTGCCTTTCCTCACTCAATGACATCTTATTATCTTATCGAATACAGTGGGCTATTCCGTCCCATCGTCGGTTCATGCATGAGAGATGGTACTCTGAAATCTTGTGTCCCAATTTCCAAAATTCAATCTCAGTACGGGTGTTTACTGAAACGTACCCGTCTGGTATAATACTCATTATAATATCAACACCTTTACGGAAGTGATTTTCCTAAAATTCAAAAAAATATTTGAAAAAACATATTTTTCAAAAAATGATAATTTGGATTTTTCAAGAAAAACTCGGGTTTTCCCTAGGGAAACTCACCCCTACGTACTGGGCGCCAAAGAATTATTGTTTTTAGGGGGTGTGATATAATCATACAGGCCCCACGTTGGAAATTAAACAAATAAGACATGCCGGTCCAAAGCGGAACACGGGGTACATATTATACAAATCAGAAGATCATCATGACTGGCTCTCCAAAAACCAACAAAACTTCCACTAAGTTTCACTTCCATATGGTGTCACTTCAAATTCCTTAAAATAAAGAGCTCCAAACGGTTCGGAAATGTTTATCTACACTGTGTTATCAATTTAATACACATCAATTACTATTAACATGAGTATATCTTGTTTACTCATAAATATCAAAATTACTAAAGTATGGTTAATCATCACTTAATTTTGGGCTTTCACAATGCTCATATGTTACCTTCCCTCTCTCTCAAGTCAACAACTCAATACCGTGACTGGGAAAAATTTGCGTACTCCCGAGCTACAGAAGACTACTGAACAAGTCAAAATTAAGATTACTCCCGGAATCTAATATCTTCAATAGAACTCGTGAATCACTGAATCATTAAACAATAAAGTTAGGGATTTATCATTATTTGTCTTAAAAGAACATTATATTATAAGATAGCATCGATCTGAACTCTGCAAGCGATAATCATGGATATAAAGGGACCTCGGTTCAAAGACCGGGTCGTTCAAACAAATCTTTAAACACTCTTGTGTATTATGACTCAGACGGTCCGTTTCCCGACCTACCGCAATACCAGAGGGTGAGGGTCTAGTCTTAACTACTTAGCGTGATTTATTGCAGGGAGAGAAGAGAGTCCACAGTCTCGCTTCTACAAGGGACTGGCTACCATCAGCTTTTCATACAGCTGTTTCAAATGCAATTCTCTGAATGACAAGGCTTCTAATACAAATTCTTAAAACGACATATTTAGGCTCAACAGACCTATTCTCTTAGCTTCGGTATATAATAATTATGAAGTGTCCTCATTGGCGGGTAAGAAGATTCAATAATATAACCAATATTTAAGGGGCTTCAACACGGACGACTCTGAGTTCGAACCTTTCAAATGCCTCGGGAGCAGTATCCCAATTTGGAGGACTTATAACATTTGCGACTTAGGACAGGCCTCGCCTTATACCAGCGCTCATAATACAACATAAATAGCACCCTTTTTAACATACAACACACAATGCTTCGTGATCATTATCACAACTTTGAGGACTTATCACAGTTCAATTACCACGACCAACTGTCCCTCATAATTAGTTTTACCCAGCATTTCAACGCATTCCTAGCGTGACAAATTACTTCTTTGCGCTACATGGCGCTTATACATTAATTAGCCAAGTTGCCTTCAAAGAACTAATAAATTCAAAATTAACGTTTGATCTACATCTCAAAATATCTTATTACTCTTCCTCCCTTGACAAAATCATTCTACCATAAGAACATGTATTCATAACAAGTATTAATCCATTTAAAGGAGCTCGGAAGCTACCACTTTCAATACAAAATTCATCATAATATTCATTTTTTTATATAATAATTATTATTATTATTATTATTACGCTTGCTTTCTCATATTTATATCATTTATCATTTACACTGATATTTTACTAAATACATTCCCCAAGGGATTCATTTACTTCACATATTTATTATCTTTATCTCAAATTATTCGTTCAGATCGCGCAATCATTATTATACCTGTTATTAAACAACCCTACTCTCTCTCTCTTATGAGGATTATACGCAAATTCTCCCAAACACATATCATAATGAAATAGTTACTCACATGCCTGTACGGTCAGCGACCGAATCCTCCAGCGATGGAACATTTTTGCCCACCCACTGCTTTTTAAGCCATTTCCATGGTTACATTTACACTCAATAACACTTCTTCAACAGCACATAAAATATTTACCTTAATCACTTGGAATATAATGAATACCATTTTGTATTCGTTTCACTTAACACTATAGAATTTCACTAAAAATATTACACTCAAAAAATTTCACTATATTTACATTACATAACAATTTTATCACTTGGGCGTTAATTATTCGCCTTACACACGTGATTTCTTTTCTTTTCCCGTTTCCAAGGGTGGCACATATAGAACGTTGGCTTCCTAATCTGACGAGATGATGGAAAGTCTCGATCGAACTACACCTCACTGGAACGGCTGATCTTCAAATCCGGGGTTTGACTATCGGCTTCTATAACTTTACTGCACGATGTTGTTTCTTGCTAGACGCTAACTTGTTCGTCTCAATAAAAGTCTGTCCTTGATGTATTACTATTACGGCCGCTCGAATAGTTTATCGGTGACCTAGTAATTTCCTTGCATTACTTGCTGTTACTTTAATTCGTCGCTTATTGGAGTACTCCCCAATGTTTACTGTTCATTTGTCTACCTAGACAAAGCCTGGAACTACAATACCTAATTTTTATCGTCCTGCGCTCTAGTCCCTACCTTTCCGGGACCCTAGGCGTTACTTATTTCGTTCTACCCTGATCGGGT
Organism: Meconema thalassinum; assembly: GCA_946902985.2. Taxonomy (NCBI): domain Eukaryota; kingdom Metazoa; phylum Arthropoda; class Insecta; order Orthoptera; family Tettigoniidae; genus Meconema; species Meconema thalassinum. Next base: position 184,984,215 of record OX336394.1, read on the forward strand.
TCCTTAACGTCGATAGAACTGTCTATATCACTTCCTTGGGTACTTCGAAACCTTATGATGCGTCGGTTCTTTAACTGAACTATTATTCGAGTACCTATCGCTTGTTATTTCTTCAAGTCCATAGCCTAAACTTTGACTACACTGGTGAACTTTGACGATAATTGTTTCTGCGTGCAGCGTCTACGCGCTCACTAAAATAACTGGTTATACTTTGCGACACAGTATCACGCTCTCTGGCGTCTGTTATAACTGAATATACTTTGATGCAGCCCTCCTGTACTAGGCGTTTACTTGTAGCTTATCTTGTAGTTGATGCTGCATCGTGCAGCGCCTCTGCGCTCACGGAACTGAATTGTTGTCGAAACAGTACCACGCTCTCCGGCGTCTCTGGTAAACTGAATTATTGTGATACAGCGACAACCCTCGGGCTGTCGGAAGACTGCATGCTCCTCCTGGCACGTCCAGGGTTTTTATACAAATCGGCGGCAAAAAGATAAAATCCGCGTCTTCTCCAACACTAACTTTTGAAGTAATAATCGTGTAATTTTGAAAAATATATCTCTGGAAAGCTCTTGTTCTAAACGTAAACTGGTTTCTTTGATCATGAAAATCGATCTCACAACTCCAAGATATTAAATAATTTGGCTCCTCCGATACGTGGGTGTTGCGGTTTATTTTTCCATCCCTACCAACTCTGGTCTCGGGGAACTACTAACGACGTCATGCTACGTCTGCACTTCTTTCCTGTGCAAATATTATAAACTTTTTCCCCCACACAAAAATCTCTACTCCAGAATGATCAACAATGGTGTGTTTCTTTCATTAATTAAATGCTCGCAAATGGCTTAATTCTAATTATTTCTCATCTTGCGCAATTGCGAGGTTGTCATTTTATAGCTGAGTAAGGTCTATTTCCGAAATCTCTTCTCTCTTACTCGTAGTGGAAAGTTTTTATCGTTCTATTAATAATCATGAGCCAGCTCCTTATCGATGCGTCAAGCATGATCTCACGTCCGCATGACTCGTGGTCACCCATTCTTGCGCCACATTATAACAGCCCTCTTCTTAAAATCTTTCTAAGTCATTCTAAAGACTGTATTATTTCCTTTCCTCTTTTACAAATAAATTATGGATTCGACGCTTGAACCAATAGCATATGGGTTCAGTACCGGGCGAGTTAGCCGTGATCGTTATGGCGTGGCTGCAGGCAGTTGCTCACATCCGGGAGGCGAGGAGGTTCGAATCCCCCTGCCGGCAACCTTGAAGATGGTCTTCTGTGGTTTACCATCTTCCTTCCAGGCAAATGCCGGGGTTGGTCCTTAACTCTAAGCCACAGCCACTACCTTCCAATTCCTCGTCCTTACATTCACACTTTCCTCTCCAGGCAACACTCCACACGCGACGGTACTTGTAGCACACCCCACGGGTGTCCGCATAGAAGCAGCTACAAACTCTGGCGAGCCGAACATGTCCTCGGACACTCCCGGCAATAAGAGCCATACGCTAAAAAATAATAATTAAGAAGACTATGCTGTAATTTAATTCACTGTCGTCTCAGAAAGAAAACTTTTGTTACTTTATGGTCTTAATTAAATTTAAATTGAGGAGAATTGTGTTCACGTTATATAAATATTATTATTACAGGACTTGTACGAGGTAATTAAAGCCTCTTTAAAACCTCGAATTAAGCCATGTTCATTAACTTTGATCCGAGGAAAGAAAGGGAGAATGACGAAGAATATTCATTTATCTCGGCTAAAGAAGAGTTCAGGCGGTAACTATCTGACTTTAAGTACAGCAAGAAGCTCTGGGGGGACATTTAGTATGCAGATCACAATGTGCCGTCTGTTTACTCTTGCCTCCGTAGTACAATTGTGGACAGGTGAGGGTGGAAGTTCAACCGGAGATAGAACGAAAAATGTTTTCAAAGTCCTCTTAAAAAGTCTGATGAGGGGACTTATCATACTCGTTAGTGGGATTGGGCACGACTCTAGTCTTTGTTCAAGTAAAACAGAATCGGAGTAACTTCCAGGTGTGCGTACGCTTTATTTCCCTACCTCTACCACGATGGGGATCTGTGGCAAGTACAGAGGTCGGAAGTTCAAATAGCGGTGTTGACAGTGGCGTCTATAATGAGTAAGCCCCCCCCCGTAATTTTTCACATTTCCTGCATGCGAATACTAGGATAGTACCTTACTTAAAGTCCCGGGTTTCACCGGCTTCGATGACGTAGTTGGTAGCATGCTGAGCTGCTATGCCCAAGGTCGCGGGTTCAAACCCGGCCGAAGTCGTCGGATTTTTTAAGAGCGTTAAAAATCCCTCAGTATGCCTTACATTGGAGGGGAAGTAAAGCCAGCGGTCACATGTCGTTGATTTATGGCTTGATAAAGAACCTTCTACAAATTACTCTTGTGTGAATTTAAATTATAGGTTATATTTGACTAACGGTCTTAGGTTCCAACGATCGTCACAGGGAGCCGACTGCGGTGGCATCTAATAACAAAGTTCAGAACTAGTTGATCGTTGACGGTGGCGTTTGGTAGTAAAAGTTGGAACTACTTGAAAATCGAATGTCTGCAGTCCTTACTTGAATTAAAAACAGATAACACACACTAATACAGACATCACAAAGAATACCGGTTATCAGACAGATTCTACACACACCCAAAGTACACGGGGTTATATGACCATGTTTTCGCAGCCCCTAAACTGAGGAACCAACCAACCACCAAAGTCCCAGCGCTCCTACCCCAATTACGACCCTAATAATTTCAGCTGCACACGCTACTGCGTTCACCAAAGAAACACAGGTTATGATACAAATTGAACGCTCACACAGGTGCATGGAGCTGATGACCATAATGACCAAAGCCTAACAAAACACTTTTATTGTTGACTTTTAGGGGCTTTGTGATATATTGTTCATGTTGCCCCGTGAACTTGGGTGTATGTAGAAGTTGTCTGTTAACCTGAGTCAGTGTGAAGTATGTATGAGTGTGTATATTTGTACAGGGAGTCCGAGAATGTTCTCCGCAGTGGCTACGTGTAGCTGCGAGAGGTAGCGTCATTAGTTTAGTTGGCAGCACGGTGTCCTTGATAGGGTGAATGCCATGTGTGTGGGCTGTGGGCTGTCGAATTCGTCAGTGCGTATATTTAGATTATTGGAAGAGTGCAACAGTATGTTATGAATGGCTGTGGTGAGTATGAAGTCTACTGTTTGTTTGTTTTGATACAAGCGACAGCCGTGCTGCCAACGTAACTGGTGACGTAATATCTCGCAGCAGTTTGCAGGCACTGCGGAGAACATTCCAGGACTCCCTGTAATTGAGGTAGGATTTGGGTAGAAAGTAACCGTGGCCATAAGTTAGTCACCATCCCGGAATTTACCCCTCAGACCAGAATTAAATTTCTTGGCACAGCCGGGAATTGAACCCGGGCCTCCATGGTGATGGCCAAGAATGCTAGCCACTGCACAACGAGGCGGACCTCATAAAATTAATAATAATCTATATATAAGGTGCGTTAAAAAGTAACGAGCCGGAGGCTGGAATGCGCAAACCGGTGACGACATCGGCTAATCGTGGCGTGTGTAACGAGGTGTGGTTCCGACCAGAGCGTGGAAAGTCACAGCCCGTCGCTAGAGGGCACGCATGCACGTCACGTGACGATACTTAGAGAGCAGCAGCATGCATCAATCGTCCAACGCTGCCAGTCGCATTGCAAACAGTGACCTGAAAGCGTCAAACGAAGAGCAAAGAGGTGTTCGGTTTCCGACAGCGGAAGGAGTACCGGTAGGGGCAACGGACATTCATCGCCGAATGTCACAAGTGTACGGTGAACACTGCATGCCCCTTGCAAGGGTCAAGGCGTGGAACAAGCGCTTCAGGGACGGACGGGTGTCGTTAGCCGATGATGCCCGGTCTGGGGCATCCCCCTGCATTACCGATGACAACGTCCAGCTGGTTGATGCACTCATTACCCAGGACCGCCGAGTGACAGTGAACGCCATAGCCACCGTGGTCGTATTGAGCGTCGGAAGTGTGCACACCATCATGAAGGAACGACTGCACTTGCGCAAAGTGTGTGCCCAATGGGTGCCCCACAGTCTTCAACCACACCAGGAAGCATGTCGAATGGCTATGCGAGGGAAGGGAATGGGTTCCTGGCACGAGTGGTGGCTGGAGATGAGTCATGGTGTCATCACTTCGAACCAGAATCCAAACGACAAAGCCTCCAGTGGAAGCATCCAGGGTCAGCACCACCCAAAAAAGGCAAGGCCATCCACACGAGTGCAGGAAAGGTAATTCTGACGATCTTCTTTGACCAAGATGGCCCCCTTCTGATACACTTCATGCAGCACAGGACAACAGTGAATGCCCAGCGTTACTCGCAAACCTTGACCACCCTTCGCCAAGCGATCAAAACAAAACAACCAGGCAATCTCACCCGTGTGGTAATTCTGCTCCACGACAATGCACGACCTCATACGGCCAACACAGTTGCGGCACTCCTGCATAAATTCAAATGTGAGGTTCTCGGCCAACCTCCATACAGTCCAGACCTCCCTCCCTATGATTACGCCATGTTTGGTCCCCTGAAAAGGGCTCTGCGGGGCTATCGATTCACCTCTGACGCCGACGTCCTGCTGTACGTGCGGAACTGGTTCACATCCCAGCCCAGGGAATTTTATGAGACAGCCATTCACCGCCTCGTGTCGCAGTGGGACAAGTGCCTCAACAGCCAGAGCCAATACTTCTAACATACAGGTACTGGTTTCTGTAATTATGCCTCCGGCTCGTTACTTTTTGAACGCACCTTACATATATACGCTAAGGTGTATGTTTCACAAAACTCAAGCTCCTAAACCAGAGGGAGTTAGAAGGTGTGGTTTGTACCAAAATCTTCCAAATCGTCTCAATAGTACAGGAAAAATCTTCCGATTCTTGAAAAGTCAACGGAAATATATTTGTTTATGAAGTGCTTTTAAACAAATAAACAAGACGATAGCTCCTGGCAGAACTGTGTCATGTACAGCCGCATAGTACTAGTGCCGGGCGGGAAGTCTGTACACATGGGGCGCACACAACCCATTGTGCAACCAGCAGCTGTGATGAATATTGCACTCTGATTTCATAAATATCGACAATTTGTTTAAAAAGTGCGTTTAAACAAATAAACATATTTACAGAAGTCCGCATAACAGTAAAGCCAGGCGGGTGGTTTATACACATGCGAGAGTTCTCTCACGGGTCCGCTAGTAATAGTAGTAATAATGGTTGTACGTCTTTTTAACTACTGCGGCTCTTAAAGACGCCGGGGTGCCAAACTTTACCCCGAAGAGGATCTTTAATTAACCAGTAAATCTACTGACATGCTCCCTCGCATTTGCACATCCTCAAATGCCAACTGATTGTGCCAAGATTCGATCCTGCAACCTCGGACGTAACAGCCAAGTCCGTTACCGATGCGCCACGCAGCTAGTGTAATTAACAATAGCAACAAGCTTCATATTTAGGTAACCCGTATTGCTAACTTATCAGAAATCCAACTAGATATCACATTGTTTCAACACCGACTGGTAGAGAACTTACACAATTAACTTCGTTTCAGTGGCATGGGACATCTTGGTCATCAGGCCACTGTAGTTGGCTGAGTGTTTAATATCCAGCATTTGCCTGATGTAGGAGTGGGGAAACTACGGAAACCCACTTCCAGGAAGGCTGAGTCGAAAATCGAACCGACCTCTTCTCATGAGACTAAGTGTACGCCTTTTCAGCATTGCTCACTAGTGTTTAATATCAGAGGATGTACACGAATTTATCACTTTAACTAAATTCAGAGCCTTTTTGACTTGACGGTTTCAGATGACATTGCCAGAAAAATGTTAAATATCGTGACTTGTCAGCGCTAGAGAGAACGAGGTATTCGCTACTAAATATTCTTGCAGCAGACGACTCTTCCCATACGCAGACGTCGAGCAGACATTTCACTTAAATGTCAGACACTCTGCTCTAAAGCTGTCAGTATCTCTTGTGCACTACCGTTGTTTACACCAAGTATCGAGCTAGCAAGCAAAGACCCATAATGAGCTGGAACGTTTAGTCAACTTACCATTGTTTAATAGCCACCGAGACTCGAACCCCAGTACCCAACTATCTCTAGATATGGCAATGAAGATAATGATGGTTGGTGTTGTAAGGATCCCAACATTAAGATTATCGGCCCCCAATGGTTCGGGTGAAAATGAAAAATTATGATGAAATGAACACTAGAACTAAAACTAACTCCAACTGACTAACTTATGGGCTAGAAGAAAAAACGGGCTGAAAAGGAAGGCAAATGAAATCACGGAAAATAAATTGCCTCAGTCCTATAAGAATGAGGATTCAGGTATTTGGAAGGAAGAAGGGCCATGAAAGGTGATAAGAAAAAGAAATGGGAGATGATGATGATAATTGTTGTTTTAAGGGGCCTAACATCTAGGTTATCGGCCCCTAATGATCTGGGTGATAGCGAAAATGATAGTGAAACGGAAACCAGAACGAAAATTAAGTAAGACGGAAAATACGCACAAAAAGGAACTCAGATTGACACAACTCACAAAATGTTCTTACAGAAGGGAATTTAGAACGAAAAGATTCACAAAAGGAATAGATTGAAAAATACCCGAAAAAAAGGCAAGGTTCAAAATACGTACAAAATGCAATGTAGTGTCGAAATATCTACAAAATGCAATTGAAATTCAAAATACTTAAAAAATGCAAATGAGATCGAAATGACGTACAAAATGCAATTGAGGTTCAAAATACTTACAAAATGCAATTAAAATTCAAAATACTTACAAAATGCAATTGAAGTTGAAAATGCTTACAAAATGTACGGTAGATTCAAACGACTCATGTGGATTGACAATACTTACAAAATGCAATTTAGATTGAAAATACTTGACAAAATGTAATTTAGATTCAAAATATCCACAAAATGCAATTAAGAATCAAAATATGTGCAAAATGCCCACCAAACAAAATGCAATTTAGATTCAAAATTCGTGCGAAATGCGGTTTTGGTTGAAAATACTTACAAAATGCAATTGAAATTCAAAATTCTCACTAAAAGGCCCGGCTACCTGCATTGAAAAAGACTTACCAAAAAGCAATTTAGATTGTCAATCTTTACAAAATGCAATTGAAGTTGAAAACAATCGCGAGATGTAATTTAGATCGAAAAAAAATTTACAAAATGCAACGTAGATTAAAAATACCTAAAAAAATCGCTAAAAGGGAATTTAGATACACGGTGAACCAAGTAACAAAAACAGTGCGGGAATCTTAAAGAGAAAGGAAATATAATGAAAAGAGGAGAGGAGGGGGAGAGGAGAGGGGACAGAGGAGAGGGCCTCCCCAAAGGTAAGGGACAAAAGGGGGAAAACGGACCCAGCTCAGGAATCCCTCGGGGTCGCCAACTCCCGAACTCACCAGCCGTGAGCCCCTGAGGGTGTAGCATTATCTAGGGTGTTCCAGAAGGGGTGGGGCTACATACACCCGGCCTCCTTAAGGGCCTTGAGCACAAGGCAGGAGGTAAAAGGAAAAGAAAAAGAAGGCTGACCACCTCACAGAAGGAGGGTATCAGGAAAGATGAGAGAAGGGCCAAAGAAGGCGGGAAAGTGAAAGACTCCCTAGGCCTCGGATACCCTAATACCGTTGGGGTCGGAAGAGAACAAGAGTTGACCAATTGAGGTCGACAGGAAAGTAGACGGAGAGGAGCCCGGCACAAGTAATTGGAAGCAATGCCGGACTCAGCTGGGGCCCCGTGGTCGCCAATCCACGCCCACTAGAAGTGAGCCCCTGGGGGAAGAAATGGGAGAGGGTCCACCACAGAGGTAATGGAAAATGGGAAGAAACAGGCCCAACTCAATAGACCTGGGGGTCGCCAACTCCCGAACTCACCAGCCGTGTGCCCTTGAAAGTGTAACACTATCCAGGTTGCACCATAAATGGTGGGGCTACACACACCCTGTCTCCTTGAGGCCCTTCAGAAGAAGGCAGGAGATACAATGAAAAGAAAAAGACAGAATGATCTCAAAATCTGAGAAAAGAGCCAAATAAGTGGGGAGAGGTAGGGAGGGGGGGGGGGGGGGTGAAAGGCTCCCTAGGTATCAGTTACCCTAATACCGTCAGGGTCGAAAGACAACGATAGTTGACAAAGGCAATATGACACAAGTAAGTGGAAGCAATGCCGAACTCAGCTTGGGTCCCGTGGTCACCAACCCACGTCACAATAGTTGTGAGCCCCTGGGAGGTCGAGATTTGGAGTTTTACCCACTCTACTAATATGACAAAAGTACAGGGAATGCCCTTGTTTGGCAACTGTTTGGAGCAAGCTTCTTGACGATTCTTAGTGCTCTATTAGCGCTTTTCAAGCCTCGTAACAGTATAAACCAAGAGAGTAGCTATCAGTGAAGATTATTGTTGTTGTCAATTCATTTCGGTGCTTTCCGACATCGTGGTTATTTAGCCCCGCGTACTTAAGTGCACATGGATGAGACCAGGAGATACAGGTCGTTACCAAATCGACTTCATTATGGTTAAGCAGAGGTTTCGAAACCAGATTTTGGATTGTAAAACATATCCTGGTGCTGACATAAACTCTGACCACAATCTGGTTGTTATGAAATGCAGATTAAAGTTGAAGAAACTGAAGAAAAGTCAAAAGCCAAAAAGGTGGGCAATAGATAGACTGAAAGTGAAGGATCTAAACGAAAGATTCAAGAAGAGTGTAAAGGAAGGACTAATGAAAAATCCTAAACAAACTCAATTGCAGACGAATGGGCACTTTTGAAGAATGAAATAACAAAATCAGCAGAAGAAAACATTGGTAGGAAAGAAAGAATAGGTAGAAAACCGTGGATCACTCAGGATATACTAGAATTGATGGATGAAAGGCGGAATCACAAGAATGTAAGAGATGAAAAGGGGAAAGCAGAATACAGACGTCTGAGAAATGAGGTTAACAAGAAGTGCAAGGAAGTGAAAGAGGAATGGTTGAAAGAGAAATGTGCAGATATAGAAAATCGTCTGAAATTAGGAAAAGTAGACACAGCTTATCGAAGGATTAAGAATACTTTTGGGGAAAAGAAGACTAAGTGTTGAAATATTAAGGACACAAATGGAAAGCCTCCAACAGATAGGGAAGAAAAGGTTGAGAGATGGAAAGCTTACATAGAGTGTTTGTATAAGGGAAAGGAGATAGAGAATCATGTAATGGAAAGAGAGGAGGAAATTGATGAGGATGCAAAGGGAGATTTAATATTGAGATCAGAATTTGACAGGGCATTGGAGGACTTAAGCAGGAACAAAGCACCAGGAATAGATGATATACCGATTGAGTTGCTACGCTGCATAGGAGATGAAGGTCTGATCAGGTTATTTCACTTGGTGTGTAGGATTTATGAGAAAGGCGAGGTACCACCTGATTTCAAGAAGAATGTTATCCTCCCTATACCAAAGAAAGTGGGAGCTGACAGATGTGAAGATTACCGTACAATCAGCTTGATTACTCATGCTTCAAAGATTCTGTCTAGAATAATTTACAAGAGGATGGAAAGCCAGATAGAAACGGAGTTGGGTGAAGACCAGTTTGGTTTCAGGAGAAATGTAGGAACAAGGGAAGCTGTTCTAAGTCTTAGGCTGATTATGGAAGGTAGAATAAGGAAAGATAAGAGAACGTTCATGGCATTTGCAGACTTAGAAAAGGCTTTTGATAACGTTGATTGGACTAAATTGTTTGACATTTTGAAATATATTGGAATAAAGTACATGGATAGGAGGGTGATCTACAATCTATACAGAAACCAGACAGCAGTCATTCGAGCTGAAGTACATGAGAGAGAAGCTGGTATTCAGAAAGGTGTAAGGCAAGGTTGCAATTTATCACCCATACTTTTCAATCTTTACATTGAACAGGCAATGAAGGAAATTGGAGAAAAATGTAAAGTGGGAATGAAGATTCAAGGAGAAATAATTTCAACTCTGAGATTTGCTGATGACATCGTCATCTTGGCCGACACACCTGAGGATTTGAATGAGTATTTGAATGGTATGGACTCCGTCTTACGGAAAGAATACAATCATGATGAAAATTAATAAATGTAAAACAAAAATACTGGAATGCAGCCGAAATAAATCAGAAACCTCTATGGAGATCAAATTGGCAGGTGAAAAGCTGAAGGAAGTAGGAGACTTCTGTTACTTAGGAAGCAAAATAACCATTGATGGACGAAGCAAAAAGGATATGAAAAGTAGGTTGGCTCAGGCAAGGAAAGCATTTCTACAAAAAAGGAATCTGTTGACATCGAATATAGATTTAGGTATTAGGAAGTCATTTTTGAAAGCCTTTGTCTGGTGCGTGGCACTCTATGGAAGTGAAACTTGGACTATTGGTGCAGCAGAAAAGAGGAGAATTGAAGCATTTGAAATGTGGTGTTACAGGAGATTGATGAAGATCAGATGGGTAGATAGGGTTACAAACGAAGAGGTATTAAGACGAGTGGGAGGGGAGAGATGTTTCTGGCGACTGCTAATGAAGAGAAGAGATAGGTTAGTAGGACACATACTAAGACACCCAGGAATAGCAAGCTTAGTTATGGAAGGAAGGGTTGAGGACAAGAACTGTAGGGGTAGACCAAGGTTAGAATATGGTAAACAGGTTGCCTCGGATGTAGGGTGTGGTAGCTATGCAGAGATGAAACGATTAGCTCAGGACAGGGAGGCATGGAGAGCTGCATCAAAGCAGTCAAAAGACTGAAGACTCAAACAACAACAACTTAAGTGCGTACATAGAATTCATCTGGGGGCGTGGTGGCACAGCGGTCACGCTGTTGGCCTCTCAGCAAGGTGGACCGGGTTCGATTCCCGGTCAATACACGTGAGATTTCCCAGTACATCACATGTAAATTCCTTTCGATAGAAGAGAGAGATTCTAATGGATAAGTATAGCAGAATATATGAAAATTGGTTATTTAGTTCTCTACAGAAACTACTTGTTATTATTTGGTTCTGGAGGGGATTCATCCCTCGTAGTTAGGCCAGTGCACAGTGGGTCAAAATCGAAATCTAGGGGGACAAAATTATTTTTACGTTTCATTCAATAATTTAGAATGAAAGCAACGTATATAATTTGTTTACTTCATAATAAGCATCAGTTAAGACATTTTTAGGCTACGTCTACACATGCAAGAAACTGTCTATGACTAGGAGTTGGATAGAGCATTCAGTTATTTATTCAGAACAATTTTCTACCCCTAATTTACTTTTAACAAAGTCACAAAGTTCCACTTTTGGCATAATCGTCGAACCCAGTGCTTCAAACAGTTGTAAACGTGTTAGAACCGGTTGCGCGGCATCTTCTAAAACGTAAAATAACTAAGTAAGTTGCAAAAAGATGCAAAAAATCTTATAACAGGCGTAAACTACAAGACTTTATCTACATTTAAACATAAAGTAGAACGTGACGCAGAGTGACGCGACATACTAAAAATCTATGTGAAAATATAATTTTAAAAATAATAGTTAAATATTATATAATGCAAATGTAGCTAAAATTACGTAACAATTACGCCCATTAATAACTGAAACACGTTACAAAGATCATACCTTCAGCTGCATGTTCCATCTTAAAGCAACACATTAACCATAAAGACAACCAAACCACAGCCACTTACATTCACCCTCCAATTCAGACTGCTCGAACAGTGGTGGCATATTTGCACTAAGATGCGTTTATATCCCAGAATAGTGAGCGGAAATAGTATGAGAATGCTGTAGAAGTAATAAATTATGATTTTTTAATTATGAAAATAAATAATTTTGTCCTCCTAGATTTCGATTTTGAGCCACTGTGCAGTGAGTCGGTATGTCCCGGTGGATGAATCTGTGTCCCCAGCAGCTCGTGAATAATTAGGAACACAGAGCGCAGGCAGTCTCTCCAAGCGTTAAGCGCACCTTATCTCTCACCCCACTTAACCTGTCCTGTTTCCCACTCCCGCTAGGTAACTAGTCATACACTGCTCTGGGATTCAACCTCCTACAGCTGATACTTACCCCCGCAGAACGCACTATCGATCATACGCCATAGGTTTTACCTGTAGGCTATTTCCATCCGCCTGTGGGGTTTCTGCTTGGCCCTTGCCATATCTGTGCCCTTACGTTATGTTCGTAAACGTAGACGTCTGTGAAGCACTGGGACAAGCAATAATAGGTTATCACTCGTTTTCGAGTAAGATTGTATTCTAAAGGTGAGTTCTTAGATGACTATACCTAGGTATAGTCCAGTCCTGGAAACACAAACTTTCCCACAGTAATGACTAGGGCCCAGATTCTTAGTTTTTTACCTATTTTTCCCCTGGGTATGTAATTCACAAATTTCAACATATATGTTCGTTTCACACTTCCTAAAAAACTAAATGGGGGGCTACCACCTAAAATAATCTAAATAGCTCTTTTGCCTTTTTCAAATAAAGAATGTTCTTTCCCCATTGAAATGCATCGTAAAGTTATTTTCACCGCGATTATAAGCAATAGGACGGAGATAGTTCAGGTTACTACCGTTAAATGCAGTGCGATTATGATGATGATGATGATGATGATGATAATTGTTGTTTTAAGGGGCCTAACATCTAGATTATCGGCCCCTAATGGTTTGGGTGATAGTGAAAGATAGGATGAGAATGAAAACTGCAGATGACAAGAAACCTAAAGTGAAGGTTTAAGCCACCTTAAAATCCGGGCTACTGACTTACATACTAGAAGAAGAAATTGCAAACAATTAAAGGATAAAGCAAATAAAGGACAGGAAGAAATAAAATGCCCTCAATCCTCGAAGAATGAGGATTGAGGGACTTGGAAGGAAGGAGAGCCATAAAAGGCAGATCGGAAAGGGAAGTCAGTGGAAAAAGGGGAAATAACGGATCCAGCTCAGGAATCCCTCGGGATCGCTAACTCCCGAACTTACCAGCCGTGAGCCCCTGAGGGTGTAGCAATATCCAGAGTGTAGAAATAAGTTCAGAAATAAGAAAAACAGAAAATTATTGCTGCGTGTTTTGATCCTGGAAGAAAACCCTAAAATAACCTATGTTTAGATGACAAGAAACCTAAAGTGAAGGATTAAGCCACCTTAAAATCCGGGCCCTAGTAATGACACACGTTGTTCGGAGCAGCCACTGGCTCTTGAGGGTTGATCCTCCGGTATACCTTACGCTCTTTCCTCGCATTGTACAGGGCGCCAGGGAATGTTCTCCGCAGTGCCTACAGGCTGCTGCGAGAGATTACGTCACCAGTTACGTTGGCAGTACGGCTGTCGCTTGTATCAATACAAACAGTAAACTTTATACTCACCACAGCCATTCATAACATACTGTTGCACTCTTCCAACAATCTTCTACAGCCCACAGCCCACACACGTGGCCTTCACCCTATCAAGGACACCGTGCGGCCAATTAAACTGATGACGCAACCTCTCGCAGCTGCACGGAGCCACTGAGAACATATCCTGGCACCCTGTACTTCTCAGTCTCGGGTCTTCACCGATGGTGTGCGAAACATAGTGTACCTTGGTGAACGATGCGACGACAGGTAATAGTCTCAAGAAAGCACTTCCAATCGAACCCCAATCTGTTTCTTCTAAGCAGGTGTTCTCAACCTGGTGCTCTTTGAATGAAATTTGGTGTTCTCGTCACACGAGCCACAACGTGCTCGCGAGCACAAGCTACCCTGAGATCCATTCTTCAATTGAAATGCTTTTGCACGAACCGGATTAATAATGTTTCCATTATAAGATTAATTTAAAAAAAATATTTTAAAATGATCCGGCTAAGCTTAAACAATTTACAGCGGTTCGCCCCAGTGTACCATTGGGCTTTTCAGTTGGTACGGTGCACCTCACCAAGACGCTGTTTAGTGCTCACTGAGTAGGCCAATGCAAGACGCCCAATACACATTACAAAATGTAGTATCTACGTCACGAGCAATGCCGAAGCACTACGGAAGTATAGACTTCCTTCCAAAGTAAATACAAACCTTACCTTGGCAATCGATATGTCGAATGAGTGTTCTCGAACGAGAAACATGTTTTTATGGTCGGTTGAGATGAGATTTATTCAACAAAAATTATGTTAAGATGGTCCGGCTAAACTCAAACAATTCATTCGACATATCATGAGATTTGACACTCAGAAATGTCATTTTGTGAAATAGTAGGCTATGTTATAATCTACAGTGAAAATAAATCAATATCTCCGTTTTATGATTAACAGGAAAGATTCCGATTCAACTCGACTGACCATGCATAAATGTATTTTATCTGCATGAGTCATGCAAGCAGTTGCAGCATGCCTAGTGAGAGGTGTATCGCCAATTACTTATTTAACTGGCTTACAGACAATAACCTATATTTTATTTTGAGTACATTCAACATTCATCTTATATATCAACAATCTGTATATCACTTCTCCTTCTTATCGTCTCAAGTTCCAAAGGGAATGAAGTCAAGTGAATGTAAGTGCATATGCACTACAGGTGAATCCCTAGCTATTTCAACACTTCTGGGGGAGAGAGGCAGGGAAAGGAGAGAAGGAGGGGCATGCTGGTTTTATAATTAATATTATTATTACTATTATTATAGCGAGTATAGGATTTAATGGTGTGGTATGAGGGTGGTGCCCAAAGTCTCAAAAACGTCTAAAGTGTAGGCAGCGCTAGCATTGTGCTGGGCGTCACGCGAAGGTCCAGATACCTTCAGTCGCTCAGCACGACTAGAATGAGAGCTGAAAGTTCGGGCATCGAAGGTTCAAAGGTGACCGTGACCTTAGTTTAGTAATCATCCTGCCATTCACCAGGAGTAGAAGTGGGAAACCATGGGAAACTAGGATGGCTGAGGTGGGAATCAACCCCCCCCCCCCCCCTCCTCCTCTCTGTGTTGCCTTACAAGGCCGATTGTACCCCGTTTCGGCCCTCACACCAGGATTAAAATTTCCTGGCAGAGCCGGGAATCGAACCCGGACCTCCGAGATGACAGCCAAGAACGCTAGCTGCTACACCACGAGATGGTGTTAATGAGAGATGAAATGCATGAAGATGAATGAAACTGGATAATGAATTTGAAGAAAGTGATCGTGACTTATTAAGAGGTACGGTCCCGGCATTAGCTTGGAGTTGAAAGTGGGAAACCACAGAACACTATTCCAAAATCAGGTGACAGTGAGGTTCGAACCCAGGTGGTTTGGCCCCAAAACTGCGCCTTAATGAGCGTATCTACCACTGTCGGTTAATCAATAGCACTTGTCAACAGATATTTAAACGATGCCTTGGTTACTATTCTATTAAGTCTCACTCGTGTAGCCAAATGGTCTATGGCACGATCGATGGCTGGGCAGAATATCTGACGTTCGAATCCCGGCGTTGGCAGTTGCCACAATAAGATTGGTTCACCCCCAAATGTTTCGTCACTCTCTTCAGGCTATTATTTATTTATTTATTGAATGTCCAGTACAAGGTGAACCCTATTCCAATGAAGTATATTATTTATTTATTTATTTATTTATTTATATATTGGTGCCTTTATTGTGGCGACGTTACGGCTCTAGGCCCTCTCTTACACTTAACCACACACAGTGCAACTTACATGAATACTCAAATATGATATACTTAACCTACCAAACTTAAATACTAGGAAAACTTAAATACTAGAATAAAATAAAATAAAATAAAATTAAATTAAATTGGCGACTGCGTGATATTAACTAAGTTATACAATTTAAATGGCATACATTTTTATCCAAATTATACTATGGTCATTCACTCACACATTCATACACAAATTGTTCTAGTTGGCCTACGAATTCAAGACGAAATCTTTACATGCACGTTTGGAAGTTGTTATGGATGTACCCCCAGGGGCTCACATCTAGTGGGCGTGGGTTGGCGACCACGGGGCACCAGCTGAGTCCGGCATTGCTTCCACTTACTTGTGCCGGGCTCCTCTCTGTCTTCTTTCCTGTCGACCTCACTTGGTCAACTCTTGTTCTCTTCTGACCCCGACGGTATTAGGGTATCCGAGGCCTAGGGAAACTCTTCCTTTCCCGCCTTAATTGGCCCTTGTCTCATCTTTTCTGATACCCTCCTTCTGCGAGGGGTCAGCCTTCTTTTTCTCTTCCTTGTACCTCCTGCCTTGTGCTCTAGGCCCTTAAGGAGGCAGGGTGTATGTAGCCCCACAACTTCTGGTGCACCCTAGATAATGCTACACCCTCAGGGGCTCACAGCTGGTGAGTTCGGGAGTTGGCGACCCCGAGGGATTCCTGAGCTGGGTCCGGTTTTCCCCTTTTGTCCCTTACCTTTGGGGCGGACCCTCTCCTCTTTCACTTTCCTATCTGCCTTTCATGGCTCTCCTTCCTTCCAAGTCCCTCAATCCGCCTTCTTCGCGGGTTGAGGGCATTTCTTTTCCTCCTGTCCTTTATTTGCCTTATTCTCCTTTTTTTCCATTTCTTCTTCTAGTATGTAGGTTAGTAGTTAGTTTTTTTTAAGTTCGCTTTTTTTTTCCATCTTCACGATCACCTGAACCATCAGGGGCCGATAACCTAGATGTTAGGCCCCTTAAAACAACAATTATCATCATCATCATGTTATGGATGTACAATTTCTAACCTCACGAGGACAATTATTCCAAATTCTAGTTGTAGTTTAAGAAATTACAGATTACATACTGTTTAAGGAAGGCCACGCCAACTCAGGTGCTTCGCGAGCACCGGCCGGCACCGGCAAAAGCACCGGTGCTCTGCTGTAGGAGAGGAACGTGTAGGGGCAGCGCTTAGCGAGGCGAGAGTCGTGTTATTGTTTGGTGAATGGGGCTGGGCAAATCAGCGGGCGTCAGGCAGCGTACCGGTAAGAAAACGAATAATAATGCCAATTTTGTGTACAGACAGAAATAATAGTTTTATTGCGCTCCTGATTGTGATCTAATTTTCAACATTCTTTGTGTATCTTTGGCATCGCTTTGAAACCACTCCGATATTTGGAACAATCGTTTTGGCAGTTGCAATCCGAAGTTTGGCTTCCAAGGAAGCATCAGACAAACTTGACCTTGTCTTTGTTTTGTCAATGTTCATAATTGTAAACATTTGTTCACAAACGATCGTTGTTCGAACACAGCAACAAATTTCAGGGCAAGGGCTTGAATCCTCAACACCTTTATAAAATTGAATAACATCTTCATTGTAATGGTAATAGTGGTCCGTCAAAATTGAATCGCACTGTAGTTTTATCAGCACAACTTGGAGACTTGATGGGACATCCTCTGAGCGCATCGAGAAAGGCGTCATTAAAACTTAAAATGCCGGTTTTACTTGTTTTATTTCTTCAAACCTATCTTCAAATGCTTTATTCAATGACTGTAACGCTTTTATGTACTCACTGATGTATTCATAAGTACTTAAATTCAAGAATTTTAGAGAGGGATAATTGTCCCAATTTCCTTCTTGAAGCTGACTTTTGAAAAGCACAAGCTGCAATTTGAATCTTTCAATACGGCCACACATAGTACTGATTAACATTTATTTTCGCCTTGCAACGAGATATTTAAATCATTTACAATACCCCATGATGTATTTCATGAAGGTGAGGTCAGCGATCCATTGCTCATCATCCAAGTCTGACAGTGCTACCACCACTACACGGAGAGGAAAGCGGGCAGGGAGGGGTAAAGCACCGGTGCGGCACCAGGGTGCGCAAGCAATAAGTGCTGGCGTTGGTATAAGGCAATTTGCAAAGATAATTTAGAGTAAATGTGATGTGTAAATGTTAGAATCAGATTGTAACAACAAGATTTTTGACAAATTGAATAAAGTGGTTTTGTTAGTTCATTATTGCATTAATTCAAATGGCAATACAGATTATATCTTTCTCTTTTGAAGGTAGGACAGTCAAATACTAGGTGACTTATACTTTGAGATGATCCACAGAATCAAGAGTAATCGTCTTATATTTTAATTTTGAAACGCTCAAAGTAGAATTTGAATTTCCCATGGCCGGAAAGGAATTGTGAAAGCTCAAAGCTTGGTGTCATAAATTTGTATTGGAGCCGGTCGAAAACTTTGGGAAAGAATATTCCTGATAACTGCGCCCTTTGAAGAGGAAGTCCATAGGTAGGTCCACCGATCGAAGGTGTATTGTTTTATCTGTTTTGAAGGAAGGAAGCTTTTAGTTTTACGTAACCGTTAATCATGCGATCATGAGCCATAAGACCTCATTTTATGTGGAATCCGAACCTCAGGACATGGCATTTCATTTCGGAAATCTCACATGCATTGACCGGGAATCGAACCCGGTTCACCTTGGTGAGAGGCCAACAGCTTGACCACTTTCATCTGTTTTCTCACATAATATACTGGAGATTTATCTTACGTCACCAGTAAGTTAGACATGGCAGCAGGCTAATATCGGGAACTCTTACCCTAATCCTAGACCTTAACATGTATCGGTCGTGATGGCACAGCGATCAAGGTGATTATCTCTCATCAAGGCGGACCGGGTTCGATTCCAAGTTATTCCATATGCAGTTTTTGAGGAGAAATGTTACGTCTGGTGGTTCGGATTGCACGTTAGAAATGGGATATCCCGTGACCTATGATCACAAAATTGACGCTCAAGTGAATCTACAAGCTTCCTTTCATTTCTGTTAGGTAGTTAGGTGTTCAGCCCGAAGGCTGGTTGGATTCTCAAAAAGCACCGCCGTTAGGTTACGTGGGTAGATACCCACAAAAACCCAAGGCAGCGCTATATTGAGGCGTACTAGGCAAGAAGAGGAGTGAGGTAGTTTGCCATTGCTTTCCTCACTGAGTCAGTACAGCAGTACTAACTCTATGAGTAGAACTTTTCACAGCATCCACAGGCACTGACTGTGCCCTGAATGTCATTACTAAGCACCACCCATACCTCAGTAGCTCCCATATAATCACAGCCATGAGCGACACAGAGACATCGGTGAAAAGCCACATTTTACTCTAGCCTGTGCCAACAGACAAATGCAAATGTACTGCTTCATCAAGAGAAGGCAAACAGGCCATTTTTTAATTTCCACGAAACGGTTACAGTTACATACACTGCTGCAGTTAACACAATTACACAATTTACTATATTAAGTCACAGCACCCGAGTGACTGGAGCTGTTTAATATGATGATGATGATGATGATGATTATATTAAAACTTGATAGGCTACACCGAATAATACAGGGTTGAAGACCACGATGTTCCAAACTGCTTAATAGAATAACAAAGTTACGTTTCAGTCAAAATTTCACATTTTATTGGTGGTTGATGTTGTTAATTCATTTCAGGGGCTTGAGACATCGCAGTCATCAGCCCCATGTAGTTGGGGGTTGACGCTTTCTGCTAAATGAGTAAGTGAGTAAGTTAGTAGGTAAGTAAATCAATAAGTAAGTAAGTAAATCAATAACTAAGTAGGTAAGTAAATCAATAAATAAGAAAATCGTTAAATAAGTAAATCGATAAGTAAGTAAATATATAAATATATAAGTAATTAATTAAGACGAAATTAGAAAACGCACAGCCAAATTTTACACTCACATCCATAGGATGGACACCTCCAGATTGCCCAAGAAACTACTCGGTATCATAACACAGAGCAAATGCGGCACAGAATGGCTTAAAGAGGTACAAAGAGACTTACAAGTTATCAATACAACATTTCGAAGACCGAACTGAGTGCCAGACGAAAATCGCGAATGTTAATTTCGAACCAAGATCAGTACGACAACCTGGGAAGAGTGGACGGATGAGAGGAAGAGGGAACATTCCGCGAGAATGAAGAGATTTAGGGAGGAGCGGAGGAGACACGCCTCCAAATGACATCATGTGATCCAAGTTTAGTCGCTCTCCTGTAGGGGAATTTTCGCTTAAATAAATAAAAAAGTAATTACTTAAATCAGTAAATAACGATAGAAACACCAAGAAGATCTTCAACTTGATTAAAATGGCTATAAGACTGGCAGCTTGAGGCTTAATGAAATGAAACACGACTTGAATAACGCTGGCATTTTAGACTGTGATATTCTTGACCGTTCCAAATTTTGTGATAGTGTTAACTCTAGGTCCCCACCACCCAAGGTGATTAAGACCTGACACAGGAGAGGAAGTACAAGTTATTGGCTGGACTGAGGTGTTATTGGAAAACAAAGAAAGCATGGCAGAAGCACTGGTCATAAGCGCTCCTTAGTGGGATTAAATCACTAATAATAAAATAAGTAAAGTATTATATAATTTAATAATTATTATTATTATTAGCGTATGGCAAGGTAATTATATACATAATATATACAATATATACACAATAACAAAAAAAAACATTGATTCACGTCAGGCATTAGAGTTATCCACTATAGGTGAATGTCCAACTTTTGAACCCACTGCAGTGCCTCCGCTGTTGGTGATACAAAGTCTTCCAATCTACCTGGATAAGCCCGTAGTTGACGCTTAAAATGTGGGGAATGGTCTGGCGAGGGGCTCCACAGTCACATTTTGGAGAAGGTACAAAGTTCCACTTATAGAGGGAATCCCTGCACCTTCCATGACCTGTCCTGATCCTGTTCAGACTGGACCAAGTTGCACGCGGTAGTTGGAATCCGTTAGCAATTTTTTCACCTCTGAAGATGTTATGTAGGGGCAAGTCAGTGGAGTTATTCCAGCGGCCTTTCTATTCCTCCAAAGCATCGAAGTTGGTGGATGTCTTCAGAGCTGCATCACATGAGGTGGATGTCGTGATTTCAATCTTTGGAGACTAAGAGCTGGTATGTCGCCTAGAACAGGTAGCAGAGGATACTTGCAGATCTTGTTTTACTCTCGAACAAGAGCACTGGATCTTCGTAAGTCAGGTGGCATTATACCAGACAATAGTGGGAGCCAGTGGACTGGAGTTGGTCTGATGGTGCCAGATATAAGACGCATACTGGTATTCAATTGTGGGTCAATATACTTCGTATACGGGCTATTAAGGCACACTGGAGCACAGTAGTCGGCAGTAGAGAAAACCAGTGCCAAGGCTGAAGAGCGCAGGATGTTCGCAGCAGATCCCCAAGTAGTAACAGTTAGCTTCTGAATAATATTGTTCGGGTTTTCAGTTTCTTCGACAAGTTCAAAAGATGTTGCTTGAAGGATAAAGTCCGATCCAAGGTAACACCAAGATATTTCGGAAACCTATTGTGATTAAGTACTCTATTGGAAAAGGTAATATTTAGTTTGAAGTTAGCAAGCCGGTTACTCAAATGGAAGCAAGAGACCTCCGTCTTGGCTGCACTGGGTCTGAGTCTCCAGTTCCTGAAATATTCTGTCAGGGTGGATAAGTCCTTAATCAAAATGTCTTCAGTTTTCTCAATGATCTTGTGTTGTGTGGCCAGGGTCAAGTCATCAGCATAGCAGAACTTTCTGGATATTGTTTCTGGAAGATCAGAGATGTATAGATTAAACAGTAGTGGCGACAAAACTGATCCCTGGGGCAAACCATTATGCGGTTTTCTCACTGAGCTTTTCTTTTCACCTAAACAGACCTGAAATTTTCTGTCACTGAGCATGTTGTTGATAAGCTGTGCAATTGTTCTGCAGGGTATAGCTCTGAGTAATTAATAAATCAATCCTTCCTTCCTTACGGTATCAAAGGCAGCAGTGAGATCCACAAAGACAGCAGATGTTTTAAGCTTTTGCTGGAATCCGGCCTCAATGTAAGATGTTAATGAAAGTACTTGATCACAGCAGTTTCGGTTAGGTCTGAAGCCTGCCTGATCCACAGGAATGAGTTCTAAAATGGTTGACCCAATTCTCTTGTAGATAAGCCTTTCAAAGGGTTTGTAGCAACAGCTAAGGAGGGCTATGGGTCTGTAACTTTCAGGTATATTTGCAGGTTTTCCAGGCTTCAATATGGAAATGATTTTAGCTTTCTTGAAGTCGGGTGGGATTTGTCCAGTCTGGAGAATATCTGTGAAGAACTGTGTCATCCATCTCTTTGCATTGTTTCCCATATGTATGAGGAATTCTGGATGAATTCCATCGAAACCAGGTGCCTTGCCAGGTTTTAGTTCTTTGAGGGCCTCTTGAACATCAAAGGCTGTAAAGGGACGTGAATAGCTAGACATGCGAGGTGTTGATGATTTCAGAGCACGAAGCTGGTATCTAACATACTTCGTATGCTTCTTGTCAGATGGAGCTCGGGAAGTTGTTACAATATGGGAAGCTATTTGGTCTGGTGTCACCTGAGGTTGACTCTTTACTACTGGTGTACCTCCTCCTAGCCTTCTAAGAAGACCCCAGGCTTTTCTGCTAGAATGAGTGAAATCTAAGCTTTCGACTGTTTCAACCCATCTTTGTCTTCGGCAGTCATCCAAGCTAGCCAGAAGTTTGTCAGCCGTTTCTGCATCTCTGTTTTGTTCGAAATTCTTAAACAATTCCTCACTCTCGGTATTCCAGCCAGGAATATATTCTTTCCGATAGCCCCTGGGCATACATTTCTTAGCAGTAGATATAACTGCGCCAACAAGACGTTGATAGCTTTGGTGATTTGGGGGAATCCAACGAATGCATTTATCAAGCTCCACAGAGAATGCAGACCAATCGGCTTTCTGGAAATTCCACCGGGGACGTGGCGTTCATCGTATAATGGGAACCGTGATACCAAATTCGAGTATTACTGGTCTATGCTGGCAATGAGGGAAATCTCCCATCACTTTGCGTGTAGTGTGTAATGGATTTCCATTTATATTGGAGCTGACAAAGCATAAATCTGGATTCGAATCTCTACCCCATGCAGCTGACCGAAAAGTTCCTTGATCTTCAGCGTCAAATACTAGATGGAGGTTGTTACTTTCACACCAGTCCATTCATTTAAGTCCACAATCATCTGTTTTAGAATACTTCCAGAGTTCATGATGACTATTGAAATCCCCCACATACACACATCAAAAAAAGTTTTGCATCACCTCGGTTCCAAGAGTTCCGGAACCGTTAAATACAAAGGGAATAGAGATCAACACAAACAACATTTCAGCTCGTTTCATTGCTCATGAGACCCACACATTGCATGTTGTACCTTCATACAGCTAGACTTTCAGCATTTGTGGTCCAGATTGCAGTACACACCACTACCTCTAATACCCAGTAGCACGTCCTCTTGCATTGATGCATGCCTGTATTCGCCGTGGCATACTATCCACAAGTTCATCAAGACACTGTTGGTCCAAATTGTCCCACTCCTCAACGACAATTCGGCGTAAATCTCTCAGAGTGGTTGGTGGGTCAAGACGTCCATAAACAGCCCTTTTCAACATATCCCAGGCATGTTCGATAGGGTTCATGTCTGGCGAACATGCTGGCCACTGTAGTCGAGCGATGTCGTTATCTTGAAGGAACGCATTCACAAGATGTGCACGATGAGGTCGAGAATTGTCGTCCATGAAGACAAATGCCTCTCCAATATTCTGCCGATATGGTTGCACTATGGGTCGGAGGATGTCATTCAGGTATCGTAAAGCCGTTTCGGAGCCTTCCATGACCACCAGTGGCGTACGTCGGCCCCACATTATGCCACCCCAAAACATCAGGGAACCACCACCTTGCTGCACTCGCTGGGCAGTGTGTCTAAGACGTTCAGCCTGACCAGGGTGCCTCCAAACACGTCTCCGACGATTGTCTGGTTGAAGGCATATGCGACACTCATCGGTGAAGAGAACGTGATGCCAATTCCGTGGGGTCCATTCAGCATGTTGTTGGGCCCATCTGTACCGCGCTGCATGGTGTCGGGGTTGCAAAGCTGGACCTCGCCATGGACGTCGGGAGTGAAGTTGCGCATCATGCAGCCTATTGCGCACAGTTTGAGTTGAAACACGACGTCCTGTGGCTGAACGAAACGCATTATTCAACATGGTGGCATTGCTGTCAGGGTTCCTCCGAGCGGCAATCCGTAAGTAGCGGTCATCCACTACAGTAGTAGCCCTTGGGCGGCCTGAGCGAGGCCTGTCATCGACAGTTCCTGTATCTCTGTACCTCCTCCATGTCCGAACAACATCGCTTTGGTTCACTCTGAGACGCCTGGAAACTTCCCTTGTTGAGAGCCCTTCTTGACACAAAGTAACAATGCGGACGCGATCGAACTGCGGTATTGACCTTCTAGGCATGGTAGAACTACAGACAACATGAGCAGCGTACCTTCGTCCTGGTGGAATGACTGGAACTGATCGGCTGTCGTACCCCCTCCGTCTAATAGGCCCTGCTCATGCATGGTTGTTTACATCTTTGAGCAGTTTTAGTGACATCTATGAACAGTCAAAGGGACTGTATCTTGGATACAATATACACAGTCAACGTCTATATGCCGGAGATCTGGGAACCGAGGTGATGCAAAACTTTTTTTGATGTGTGTATATTGCAGGATGTTCTGCAGTTGGTACAACATATGGAGGCCATAAAATGCACGGTGGCTTGTAGATGTTGGCGATTGAGACATTATTCAGTGGGATGACAACCTGATGAACGTTTTCTTCTGTACTTTGAGATAGTAGGTCAGTTTCTTTGATGTTATTACGGACATATGTGGCCACTCCATATGCTTCATGGTAAGCTGCTCCTAGTGCCGTGTACCCAGCAATACGACCTCTAGAACGGAGTTGTTCTTCAATAGCAAAATGCGTCTCTTGAAGGACAACAACATCTATGTTGTTCTCTCTGAGCATTTTTGAGAGATAATCACACTTTGCTCTACTGATGCTTTCTATATTGAGTTGGAAAATGCGAATAGTGAGACCAACGTTTCTTGTTAAAGAGCTCTGAGAAGAGCTGTTTCCAAATGGTGTATTTGACATAATTTGATAGCCAGGAGATCCTAGGATAGACTGGCTGCCTATTGCCGTTGCTCGCTTAGCACCACCCGGGGGACACGTGCAGGGCAATGAGAAGATAAATCCTGCGGACGTGAGCAACGTTCATCCCCCATTAATTAACAATTAACAATCAAAAATTTATAAATAAATAAAGAGCCAATTAAATTAAATAAATACCTAAATGTCGCCTCCGTAGCGTAGCGGTCAGAATGGTTAGCTGGCGCCCCGGAGGTCCTGGGTTCGATTCCCGGCTCTGCCACGAAATTTGAAAAGTGGTACGAGGACTGGAACGGGGTCTACTCAGCCTCGGGTGGCCCAAATGAGTAGAGGGGATTCGATTCCCCCTCAGCCATCCTCGAAGTGGTTTTCCGTGGCTTCCCACTTCGTCTTCGGGCAAATGCCGGGATGGTACCTTCTTCAAGGCCAAGGCCACCTCCTTCCCTCTTCCTTGTCTATCCATCCTAACCATCCCTTACCTTCCCTCAAGAGGCCCCTGTTCGCTTTGCAGGTGAGGCCGCCTGGGCGAGGTGCCAATCCCACCTCACCAGTTGTATCCCTTCCGATTCGATGTTCCCAGCTCTAGGACACTGCCCGTAGAGGCGGTAGTGGTGAGTTCCCTCGCTGAGTCCGTGGGTTCCACCAACCTGGAGGGTAAAACGACTAAAAAAAACCTAAATAAATAACTTACATGAATAAAATTGATGAAGCCTCCGTGGCTTAGACGACAGCACGCCGGCCTCTCTCGGCTGGGTCCGTGGTTCAAATCCCGGTCACTCCATGTGAGATCTGTGCTGGACAAAACGGAGGCAGACAGGTTTTTCTCCTGGTACTCCGGTTTTCCCTGTCAAAATTTCATTCCAGCAACACTCTCCACTATCATTTCATTTCATCTGTCATTCATTTAATCATTGCCCCAGAGGAGTGCGTCAGGCCTCGGCAGCCGGCACAGTTCATATCCTCGCCGCTAGATGGGGGATTCATTCATTCCATTCCTGACCCGGTCGGAGACTGGAAGCAGGCTGTGGATTTTCATTTCAATAAAATTGATCACTAATACGTTGCACACAAATGGAACCTGTATTTAGCGTGCTTTGAATTGGCTACAAACATAAATTTTATATTATTTGAAATAACTGCAATCAGAAGTTATAATTGGATTTTAAAATTAGAAGTAATTACAACTAATCATGCAATTTGTATTGATAAGAGTAATTCAACTCAATATAGATATTTAAGAGAATATTCTGCGACGGGCAAAACATCGCAGTGCATAAGGCAATGTGAATCTCAATTGCCGTTAAAAAGCAACTGGGTTGTGTGGACTTACCCTCCTCATAAGGTAAAGTGTTTCAGCGTTGGAATATATTACCTGTGTGTTATATGAAATACAGAAAGAGCTTCTGCTGGAAATTAATAAGTCGCGTACCGAATGCATCATATTTGAGTTGAGTGACTTGTCATGTCATCTCGCTTCCTGAAACTTTATTTGAAGTGTAGTATATTATCGTATGGCCTCGGGTGCCTGGTGCAAGCTTTGTTAATTGACACCCAGAGGGTAGCTTGCATGTCGAATTTCGTCGTAGTGTATTGTGCCTACGCTGTAACTCTGCCTCTGTACGACATCCCTACTTTTGCGAAGGATATATCGACTGTATACCGGCTTCGCTGGCGTAGTCGGTAGCATGCTGAACCACTACCCCCAAGATTGTGGGTTCAAACCCGGCTGAAGTCATTAAAATCCTTCAGTATGCCTTCATTCAGAGGGGAAGTACTGCCGCGACTGGCCCATGTCATAGATTTTTTGCCTATTTTCAATTTTGAAAAAATAGGTTTATGAGATCACCTTTTGTCAGTGTGTGTGTGCGAGTGTGCGTGTGTGTGTGTGAGGTGTGTGTGAGTGTCCCCCTAATAAAATATAAACGGCTGGAGCGATTTCAATGAAACTCATAGCACTATTCCGGGCGACCTCGACCGTGCCCTTCAAATTTTGTTACGTCTCACCGATCCAACATGGCGGCTGTGCGAAATATTGCACCAGCATTCAATATCTCGGAAACTATACCCGATATCACCCTGGATTTTTTTACGGTGATAAAGGAAACTACTAGAAGTACACCTATGTAACTTTTGAAAAACTGATAACTACAAAACCAACATGGCGGCCATGCGAATTTGCGACTTTTAAATAGACGTTTCTCGCGAATTAACCAACCAAACGCAATTAAACGTGGTACAGTGTATGTTTAAACACATTGTAATGCACCGACATCTAACATCGTTCAATTGTTTACATAACCTCAAGATGATGGATGTGCGAAATATTTCACCGGCATTCTATATCTCTGAAACTATTAGCGTTATCACCCTGAAATTTTGTACGAAGATAAAGGGCACTACTGGCAGTTCATATATAAGACTTTCAAAAACCGATTAACTACAAACCGCACATGGCGGCCAAGCGAATTTGACAATTTTAAATAGACCTTTCTTGCCAATTAATGTTCCAAACGCAATGAAATCTGGTACAGGAAATGTTTATACACATTTTAATGCACTGGTATCTAATTTAGTTCAATTATTTACATAACCTCAAGATGGCTGCTGTGCGAATTTTAAAATTAAGATTTTATTTCCTGTGTCGTAATCATGCGATCGAATTGAAAGTTTGAATAATGAACCTACGCAATAATTTTCCTTTAATGGTACATGACTCTATGGCCTATACATTTAACAATCCAACATGGTGACCATCCGAAATATTTAAACGGCTCTGAATATCTACGAATCTATTATAGCAATCAAACTGTTTTTTTATGATCATAGGGGCTATGAACTTAATCTCACCTATAGGACTTTAAATAACCTGGTGATCACAAATCCAACATGGCGGCGACGCGAATTATAAATATTCACATGGACGTTTCTCGCAATTTAACCATCCTACTGCAGTAAAACTT
Organism: Meconema thalassinum; assembly: GCA_946902985.2. NCBI lineage: Eukaryota > Metazoa > Arthropoda > Insecta > Orthoptera > Tettigoniidae > Meconema > Meconema thalassinum. The sequence goes on from OX336394.1 coordinate 185,012,099, forward strand.
GGTACAGTAAATCCTTATACGAATGTTAATCCACTGGCATCTAATTTATGTCAATTGTTTCCATAACCACAAGATGGCAGCTGTGCAAAATTTTAAAATATTTTTGTTACTTCTTTTGTCCTAATCATGCGATTGAAGTTTGAATGCTACACGTAAACAATAATCTTCATGTAACATTACATAACTCTAGGACCTACATATATAAAATCCAACATGGCGACCATCCGAAATATTTAGTCGGTTCTCAATATCTACGAATCTATTACAGCAATCAAACTGAAATTTTATATTTTGACAAGCTGACCCGGCAGACGTTGTCCTGCCAATCAAAGAAAGTGTTGTAACTTTGTTTCTTGAAGTGCTTTTGGATACACATTTTTTTTTCAGTTTCTGTTAACTGCCTCTAAACTATCGTGAATTGAATCAACTAATTTGGAAACATTCGTTAGAGCGTGCACAACAACTCTCCAAAGTTTAATCGCAAACGGATAATTGGCATTTAACGCATACTCGATTTGGTTTAAATGATTCGTGCGCTGTCACTCATTTGTTGAATCTACTCGCGCTCTTCCAACTGCGAAATGGATTTACTAAGTTAGAAAGCTTCACGTAAGTGTGCACAACAACTCATCAATGTTTCATCGCAATCGATGAATAGTATATGAACGCATACAGGATTTTGTTGGAACGCTTCGCGCGTCGTCACTCATTTGTTACATCTACTCGTGCGCTACCAGTATTGTAAAATGGATTTACCAAGTTGAACACCTTCCCTGGCGTGTACACAACAACTCATCAAAGTTTCATCGGAATCGGATGAATGGCATATGAACGCATAAGTGATTTTCTTTAAATGATTCGCGTGCCGTCACTCATTTGTTGAATCTACTCATGCGCTACCTATTGAAAAATAGATTTACAAAGCCTGAAACCTTCTCAGGCGTGTACTCAATGATTCACCAAGGTTTGATCGCAATCGGATGAATGATATATGACCGCATACGGGACATTGTGGAAACGATTCTCGCGCCGTCACTCATTTGTTGAATCTACTCGTGCGCTACATATTAAAAACTGGATTTACTAAGACAGAAACATTTCCTGGAGTGTACACAACAATTCACCAAAGTTTCATCGCAATCGGATAAATGGTATATGGACGCATACGGTACTTTGTTGAAATGATTCGCGTGCCGTCTCACATTTGTTGAATCTACTCGTGGGCTACCTATTGTAAAATGGATTTATTAGGCCAGAAAACTTCCGTAGGGTGTACACAACATCTCACCCAAGTTTCATCGTAATCGGACGAATGGTATTTGAACGCATACGGGACCTTATTGAAACGCTTCGTGCGTCGTCGCTTATTTGTTGAATCTACTCGTGCGAAACCTCCTGTGAAATGGATTTACTAAGTTAGAAACCCTCACGTAAGTGTACACAACATCTCACCCAAGTTTCATTGCAATCGGATGAATGGTATATGAACGCATACGGGACTTTGATTAAAAGTTCGCGCGTCGTTAGTCATTTGTTGAATCTACTAGTGAGCTACCTATTGTAAAATGGATTTACTAAGTTAGAAACCCTCACGTAAGTGTACACAACATCTCACCCAAGTTTCATCGCTATCGGACGTATGGTATTTGAACGCATACGGGACTTTGTTGAAACGCTTCGCACGTCGCCTCTCATTTGTTGAATCTACTCGTACGCAACCTCCTGTGAAATGGATTACTAAGTTAGAAGCCTTCACTTAAGTGTACACAACAACTCATCAAAGTTTCATCTGAATCTATGAATGGAATATAAACTTATACGGGATTTTGTTGAAACGCTTCGCTCGTCGTCACTCATTTGTTGAATCTAGTCGTGCGCTACCTAATGTGAAATTGATTTACTAAGCCAGAAGCCTTCCCTGGAGAGTACACAACATCTCACCCAAGTTTCATCGCTATCGGCGATGGTATTTGAACGCATGCGGGACCTTTTTGAAACGCTTCGCGCGTTGTCGCTCATTTGTTGAATCTATTCGTGCGCTATCTATTGTAAAATGGATTTACTAAGCCAAACACCTTCCCTGGAGCTCACTCAACATATCACCCAAGTTTCATGGCAATCGGATGAATGGTATATGAACGCATACGGGACTTTGAAACGCTCTAACGTGCAGAGACAAACAGTAGAATTCGATATCACTGCCACCTTTGGTATAAAACACAACTTTTCGCCGCGGGCGGAGTGAAAGTAATGGCGGTAGTTGCACAGATTGCGACCAGGTGGCTCTAACGTGCAGAGACAAACCGTCCAAAGACAGCTTTCACGAAGGCCAAGCCTAGTGGTTTCCATGACGACTGTTTTTGACTGTATATTGTGGTTCTAAAATTGTGTGTATATTGTGGTTCTAAAATTGTGTTCATTACTCCTACCGGGTCGGATTGTGAATCTAAACCATACATGGACCCACACTAATATACATACCAAATTCCATCAAAATCGGTTCAGTCGCTTAGGAGGAGTTCAGTCACATACACACGTGTCGAAGAATTATATATATAAAGATAGTGGCAATTAACATAAGTAGGATATATGAAAATAGGCTGTATAGTTCTTCACGGAACTACTTGTTATTTTTAAAAGAACCTACCACCACAATTGGTAGTGTATAGCGAAATGTTTAGGTTATTTGGTGATAAACGATCTATCAGTTCCAACGTTCACCGCTAGGCGTCAGTGATTGTGGCATCTCTGGTAGCCAAATTTGGAACTACTTGAAATTGAACTCGATGGGAAGCCTACGGGCGTTCAATTAAAATAACAACAAATACTAACTTCAACTAAAATATTTCTCAAATCGGCCGTTATTAGTATTATTTATTTATGTATTTATGTATTTATTTATTTATTTGAATTACACGTTACAGGCCTCTTATACCACGTGAAGCAATCAAGACCAACCTACTTGTTCTTCCGGCTTTTCGAGTACTCTTTCATTCGTGACATCACTTCTCATATGTATACCTAATGTCGAAAGACGCTTTTGTCTATGACGTCTTCTGGGTCGACCTGTGGTTCTTCCAGATCAATTTTGACTTGCATCATCAAGGGTGTAGTAGTCTTGAGCCGCTGTATGTATCTATGAATTTTGTTGGTGAGTCTGGTTATTTTTGGGTGTATTGGAGTGTGTCTAACCAACCTATCTCTTCTCGCCACAAACAACACTCCTCTCCCAATCGTCTTAATACCTCTTCATTTGTAACCCTATCTACCCATCTGCTCTTCATCATTCTCCTGTAACACCACATATCAAACGCTTCAATTTTCATCTTTTCTGCTGCTCCAACAGTCCAAGTTTCACTTCCATAGAGTTCCACGCTACAGACTTCCTAATACCTAAATCTATATTCGATGTCAACAAATTCCTTTTTTGTAGAAATGCTTTCCTTGCTTGTGCTAACCTACTTTATATATCCCCTTTGCTTCGTCGATCACTGGTTATTTTGCTTCGTAAGTAACAGATGTCTCTCACGTCCTTTAGCGTTTTATCTGCCAATTCGACGTCCATAGGGGTTTCTGATTTCTTTCGACTGCATTCCAATTTTTACATTTATTAATTTTCATCATGAAATTATTATTTCCCCATGGCACAATCCATACCATTTAAAAACTAATCCAAACCCTGTGCTTTGTCGGCAAAGTTGACGATGTCATCAGTGAATCTCAGAGTTGAAATTATTTCTCCTTGAATCTTTACTCCTACTTCGATTTTTTCTCCAATTTCCGTCATTGCTTGTTCAATGTATATATTGGAAAGTCTATAGGTGATAAGTTGTAGCCTTGACTTGCACCTGTCTGAATACCAGCTTCCCTCTCATGTCCTTCACTTCGAATGACTGCTGTCTGGTTTCTGTATAGATTTTATATCACCCTCCTATCCCTGTTCTTTATTTCAATCATTTTTGAAATGTCAAACTACTTACTACTTACTCCAATCAACGTTATCTAAAGCCTTTTCTAAGTCTACAAATGCTATGAACGTTCTCTTATCCTTCCTTATTCTAGCTTCCAAAATCAGCCTAAGACTTAGCACAGTTTCCCTTGTTCCTACGTTTCTCCTGAAACCAAACTGGTATTGACCCAACTCTGTTTAGTTAGTTATTGTTGTTTTAAGGGGCGGAAATACGAGGTCATTTCTATCTGTCTTTCCACACCCGTGTAAATTATTCTAGTCAGGATCTTTGAAGCTTGAGTGATCGAGCTGATTGTACGGTAATCTTCACATTTGTCACCTCCTGTTATCTTCGGTATAGGGATGATAACTTTCTTGAAATCAGAGGGTGCCTCACCTGTCTCATAAATCCTACACACCAAGAGAAATAACCTAATCAGACCTTCATCACCTAAGCAGCGAAGCAATTCGATTGGTATATCATCTATGCTTGGTGCGTTGTTTCTGCTCAAGTCTTCTAATGTTCTATCAAATTCTGATCTCAATATTAAAATGCTAAACACTCTATGTAGGCTATCCATCTCTCAACCTTTTCTTCCCTATCTGTTAGAAGTTTTCCGTCTGGGTACTCAATATTACAGCACTTAATCTTCCTTTCCCCAAAAGCACTCTCAATCTTTCGATAAGCTGTATCTACTTTTCCTAATTTCAGATAATTTTCTATACCTGCTCATTTCTCTTTCAACCATTCTTCTTTTGCTTCCTTGCACTTCTTGTTAACCCCATTTCTCAGACGCCTGTATTCTGCTTTTCCCCTTGTGATTCCGCCTTTCGTCCATATTCTAGTATATCCTGCGTGATCCACGGTTTTCTACCTATTCTTTCTTTCCTACGAATGTTTTCTTCTGCGGATTTTGTTATTGCATTCTTCAAAAGTGCCCAATCCTCTGCAATTGAAACTTGTTCAGAGTTTTTCATTAGTTCTTCCTTTATACTCGTCTTGAATCGTTTGTTCAGGACCTTTTCTTTCCAGTCTGTCTATTGCCAACCTTTTGGGATTTTGACTTTTATTCAATTTCTTCAATTTAATTCTGCATTTCATAACAACCAGATTGTGGTCAGAGTTTGTGTCAGCACCGGGATATGTTTTGCACTCCAAAATCTGTTTTCGAAATCTCTGCTTGACCATAATGAAATCGATTTGGTAACGCCCTGTATCTCTTGGTCTCATCCATGTGAATATACTTCTATTGTGGTTATTGAATAAGGTGTTAGCTATGACCAACTCATGTTCGGTGCAGAATTCCATCAGCCTGCTTCCTCAATCATTCCTTTCATCTGATCCGAATTCTCCTAATATCCTCCCTTCTCTTCCTTTTCCTACCACAGCATTCCAATCTCCCATTACTATCACATTTTCATCACCCTCGACATACCTCAGAATTCCATCTATTTCTTAGTAGACCTTTACAACAACTTCATCATCAGCTTGACTGGTGGGCATATAGGCTTGTAGAACTGTGGTGCACTTAGGTCTTGTATTGTTTTTAGCTACAATAATCCGTTCACTATATTTCTCATAATATTCTACCCGCTGTCCAAGCTTCCTAGACAATATGAGACCTACGCCTGCTTGGGCATTGCTTGATTTAGTGGTAATGTACCATTATATGAAAATTATTCTACAGGCTCATTATACAAACATTCACTTCGATTGCATGATTAGAACACAAACAATTAAAACTTCATTTAACGATTTCACACAGCTGCCATCTTGAGTTTATGAGAATAATTGAATTAAATTAGATGCCAGTAGATTAAATCTATAGACATGTAGAGTGTGAGGTTTCACTGACCCCAGTTGATTAATTTTCAAGAAAAATCCATTTGAATATTTTAACTTCACTTGGCCGCCATGTTGGTGTTGTAAACAGATGTTTAAACGTCACGTAGGTGAACTTATCTTGGTATTTTGTATCGCTATACCGAATTTCAAGGTGATATCATTTACAGATTCGGAGATACAGAATGCCGGTGGAATATTCGAGCAGCCACCATGTTGGATTGATGAAACGTATTAAAATTGGAAAGTCACTGTCGAGGACGGGCTGAATTGTATTATATCCTTACCGATTGTCATTGATATTAGCGGGGAAACACACACAGATACGCGCACATACACGGACGAAGGTGATCTCATAAGCTTATCTTCTTTACATATGATGAAAATAGGCTAAAAGTATTGACTACGTTTACAAAAACTGCATTTTTTTCAACTAAGTAAATATTTATAAGTCAGTACGGAAAGCATAATACAAGAACAAATGTGTTTATTTTTAAGGTTCATTTCCCATTCCACTGAAGTCGGATGGCTATGGGACATGGAAAATTGTTTTAAGCATTTTTTTTTCGAATTTTTGGGATGCTTCGGATTCCATAAGTATATTTATTGTGACGCAGTTTAATTTTCCTCATTCTACTAATCTTGTGAACACCCGCTGATAAAATGAAAATGCCGGCGCCTATATTCCCAATTGATTTACAGTTATTGCGTAGAGTTCCCTGCAGTAGAATGTTTAATTCTGATGCAATAGCGATGCTACTCCTTGGGACATCACACGCCTCTTTGTGATGCTCATTGAAGCGTCTTGTGTCGCGGACGTTGAATCAATACCCAGAGCGAGCTAGCGACTGCCCAAAGCTTCGCAACCATATATAAGCTACAATCTGCCAAAATTCTACTTTGTTCAATAGGAAAGCTGATAGGTGTTGACAACATTTTGAGTGGTAATTTCAACCAGAGCGCTCGGAACAGAGTCCCACGTAAATTATGTAATGTACAGAACTCCTGGAGGCTCATCAGCGTACGACGTGTCATTGTCATTAGGATTCTTCACTCTTCAATGTCATTGCTGTTTCTACCCCTGGAGCTTCTTTCATTTTTAGCCTATTATCATTTTATGAAAATATAGGCTTATGAGATCACCTTTTGACCGTGTGTGTGTGTGTATGTGTCTGCGTATGTGTGTGTGGGTGAGGGTGTCCCTCTAATACCTTCTAAACGGATGGAGCGATTTCAATAGAACTCGGTAAGGTCAAAGTAATATTATCTCGGCCGGCCCCGACCGTGCCCTTCAAATTTTATTACGTCTCACCAATCCAACATGGTGGCTGTGCGAAATATTTCACCGGCATTATATATCTCCGTAACTATTACAGATATCACCCTTAAATTTTGTACGGTGATAAAGGGTACTACTAGATGTTCAGCTATGAGACTTTCAAAACTTCGTAAAAAACAAAACGAACATAGCGAAGGTGAAACATTTTAATAGTATTTTCTCGCAATTTAACCATCTGAGCTCAGTGAGATATGGTACAGTATATGTTAATACACATTGTAATGCACTGGCATCTTATTTAGTTCAATCGTTCACATAACCTCAAGATGGCGGCTATGCGCAATTTTAAAATTAAGTTTTTATTTATCTATTAATCTTGCGATCGAAATGAACGTTTGAATAATGAACCTATGCAAAAATCGACATCTAATACTACATAACTCTATGGCCTACATACAGTATGTAAAAAACCGAAATGGACCTCAATGTCAATTAATCTATGATAGCAATCAAACTGAAATTATGTATGTTGATAGAAGCTATGAACACAAGTTCACCTATAGAACTTTCAATAATTTGGTGAGCACAAATCCAGCATGGCGGCGACGCAAAATATAAATATTTAAATGAACGTTTCTCGCGATTTGACCATCTGAACGCAGTAAAACTTGGTATGGTAAGTGCTTATACAAATTTTAATCCACTGGCGTCTAATTTATATCTAATTTATTTCAATTGTTTTCATAACCACAAGAAGGGAGCTCTGCAAAATTTTAAAACCTGATTTTCATTTCTTATGTCCTAATCATGTGATTGATATTTGAATACTACACCTACGCAATAATCTTCATGTAATAGCACATAACTCTATGACCTACATATATAAAAATCCAACCTGGCAACCATCCGAAATATTTAGACGGCTCTCAATATCTACGAATGTATTACAGCAATAAAACTGAAATTTTGTATTTGGATAGAGGATATTAACATAAGTAGGATATATGAAAATAGGCTGTATAGTTCTTCACGGAACTACTTGTTACACATTTCATAAAACTCCTTTCCAAACTGGGACCACCATTTAATTGTGTCTCAGTTCAACCCTGGCCTTCGATCTCCTTTGGTAAACTCAAGTGCTCTTCAGACCCAGCTGATGGTACGTAAGAAGGTCTGGGGATTGTTTCGTTTACCGCCTATCATAGTCGTTCCCTTTATTTTTCTGGTATCCTCATTTTTGTGGGGAAGACGCTTTCCTTGTGTGGTGGTGATATAGTTTATGAATCGGGCGGAGCTGAAAAGCATTACGTCAACAAGTAGTTCCGTGAAGAACTATACAGCCTATTTTCATATATCCTACTAATGTTAATTGCCTCTATCAAAATACAAAATTTCAGTTTGATTGCTGTAATAGATTCGTAGATATTGAGAACCGACTAAATATTACGGATGGTCGCCATGTTGGATTTTATATATGTAGGTCCTAGAGTTATGTACTGTTACATGAAGATTATTGTGTACGTGTAGCATTCAAACTTCAATCGCATGATTAGGACACAAGAAGTAACAAGGAGATTTTAAAATTTCGCACAGCTGCCATCTTGTGGTTATGGAAACAATTGAAATAAATTAGATGCCAGTGGATTAACATTCGTATAAGAATTTACTGTACCTAGTTTCACTGCACTCGGATGGTTAAATTGCGAGTAACGTCCATGTGAATATATATACTTCACGTCGCCGCCATGTTGGATTTGTGATTACCAGGTTATTTAAAGTCCTATAGGTGAACTTAAGTTCATAGCCCCCATGAACATAAAAAAATCAGTTTGATTGCTATAATAGATTCGTAGATATTCAGAGTCGTCTAAATATTTCGGATTGTCGCCATGTTGGATTGTTAAATGTACAGACCATAGAGTCATGTACCATTAAAGGAAAATTATTGCGTAGGTTCATTATTCAAATTTTCACATCGATCGCATGATTACGACACAAGAAATAAAAACTTAATTTTAAAATCCGCAAAGCCGCCATCTTGAGGTTATGTAAACAATTGATCTAAATTAGATACCGGTGTATTACAATGTGTATAAACATTTCGTGTACCAGCTTTCATTGCGGTTGGAACATTAAATCGCGAGAAAGGTCTATTTAAAATTTTCAAATTCGCTTGGCCGCCATGCTCGTTTTGTAGTTAACCGGTTTTTGAAAGTCTTATAGATGAACTTTCAGTAGTGCCCTTTATCTCCGTACAAAATTTCAGGGTGATACCGCTAACAGTTTCAGAGATATAGAATGCCGGTGAAATATTTCGCACATCCGCCATCTTGTGGTTATGTAAACAATTGAACGAAGTTAATGTCGGTGCATTGCAATGTGTATAAACATATACTGTACCAAGTTTTATTGCGTTTGGTGGTTAAATAGCGAGAAACGTCTATTTGAAAGTCGCAAATTCGCATGGCCGCCATGTTGGTTTTGTAGTTATCAGTTTTTCAAAAGTTACATAGGTGTACTTCTAGTAGTTCCATTTATCACCGTAAAAAATTCCAGGGTGATATCGGGAATAGTTTCGGAGATATTGAATGCTGGTGCAATATTTCGCACAGCCGACATGTTGGATTGGTGAGACGTAACAAAATTTGAAGGGCACGGTCGAGGTCGTCCGGAATAGTGCTATGAACTTACCGAGTTTCATTGAAATCGCTCCAGCCGTATAGAAGTTATTAGGGACACACACACACACACACACACACACACTCCTCACACACACACACGCTCACACACACTCACACACGGACAAAAGGTGATCGCATGCGACTATTTTTTCAAAATTGACAATAGGTAAAAATGGTCATTTTTTATACAATTAGTATGTGGAGTGTTGACCCAAGGGCCTTGGAATAGCATAGGAAATAATTAGTCAGCCTTCTGTTTAAGTTAGAAACCACTGCTACATGCAGTGCGATCATAGGAGAAAAGCATTAACTCAATGACTTGCTGCCTTTCAGCGCCGTATTTCGTACTTAATGTTGGCCGCTCAGCAAGATTTGCGTGTGTTACAGGGCTATTGTATAAAATTACATTTGTACAGAGTTTAGGTGTTTTTTATGTTACAAATCCATTTTTAAGTAAGATAGAATATGAAATATTCATTTCGGATTGCGTTATGCCACACTAAAATGACCACAGAGCTGAAAGGGATTAAGTCACGTTTCCAAAATTGATTTGAAAAGTATGTTTATTAAATTAAAGTTGATATTCCACTAACACAAATATAACCTGAATAGTTGCTTCACAACATAGAGGACTAATATAATGTGTTTGTTAAGTTCTGTTCTGTCAATGACCTTTTATCTGTCTCCTAGAAAGCAGTGAAAACTGACTTAAGACTTTTCAGCTCCGGCCGATTTATTAATATAGATCTCTCTCTTTGTTTGCTTCATCATGTAATCCAGATGGATGTATGGTTTCCTAAGAGTTTCAAATGATTCATTCACCTGAGGGATTTTTTCTGAACTGAGTAATAAGAGGATGTTTGCCTATGTATAGAGGAGATCCTTCCATATGTCGGGGTTTCTCATATGAAATTTGAAGCCCAGTTTTACGAACAACTTCATGATTTTTTTTTCAGGGGATATACAGCTCCTTTACTATTGTTTGATATAAATTCTAGATCAGCTGCGAAAGCCAAACATTTGAGATGAATATTATATTTAGCTAACTTGCCGATATTTATCCCCCTTAATCATTTTTGTGTTATCAGTATTATTATTATCTCTTCCTCTTGCTCCGTACAGGCCAACTACAGACCACAACATTCAACTATTGTGTTTGGAGTGGGTCTTGATGTTTGTCCAGTAGTCACGCATCCTCTGGCTGTGTAGTTCGTTTCTCTCCTTTGTCCTGAGGCCACCTGTCTGCATCCTTGGGGTTTTTCCCTGGAAATTCATTTGCTTTAGTTTACCCCTGGGAGACCTTCGGTCATTTATGTCTTTCTCTGTAACTCCCAGCTCTATCAGATTGTTGCCCACTTCTACAAGCCACGGTGACTTGGTCTTCCATCTTTGCCAGTATGTGAGAAGCTGGTTGGTCAGCCTATTTGGATGCATCGTGGAGACGTGTTCATAAAATTCTAGACGTCTCTTCTTGGTCACGTCTGTAATTCTTTCAGAGTATCTATAGAACTCCTCGTTGGGTCGTCTTTTATATTTACTCCATTCCTCGGCTGGTCCCAATATATTCCTGTTTATCTTCCTCTCCTGGATTTCAAGTTTGTCCAGGAGTCATTTCCAGTTTAATATAAGGCATTCAGAGGCATACAAGGCTTCAGGATGGATGAGTGTCTGATAGTGCTTCATTTTGGTGTTGCGGGACAGGCACTTCTTATTGTAGGTGTTCTTAGTCAGTTGGTATTGTACCCAATCATATGGATAATGCTCGATCACGACCTGGTTTGCTACTGTGGTTCGGGGCATGTTACGTCCAGCCCACAACATGATCTTACATTTAGATATGATAGCACTTTTCAGGATCTACAAGACTAAATTGATAACCAAACTTCATGATTTTGCTTAGGCTTAAAGCCTATTTATTCATTTTGGGTAAGAAATTAGTCCCTCACGAGCTCGGGAGTTCAACTCCTGAGTTCTGGCTCTAATTTAGTCTATATTTAATTTCCAAGTGTAATTGGTAATAATATTACAATTGCCTGCTGGCGGAACGAGAATTGTTCGTGGGTTTATTTTTAATTAATTAAAATAGTTAATATCAGTAGTAAGTGTTTGTTAGACTCTAAATATTGCATCATCATGACCAGAAATTGCGTAATCCTGATGACGTCATGGGATGACGTCATGGGTCCTTAGAGCGAGCACGTGGTCCAGGAGCGAGCATGTGCAGTGCACGTGTTAGCGTGGGAAGAGGTTGACCCTTTGGCTTGTTTGTGCGATGGTGATAAAAAGTTAATGGGTGTTGACGTCATGGAGGATGTTTATTAGGATGCTAACTGTCATCTGACACCCATGCGAGTGTGAGCACCAAAACAAAAGGTTATTCGCGGGTAGTGGGGTAGTGTATGTTCTCTTGCAAGTCGCGTGTGTGCTTGAATACGTATGGCTATGTTGGGAAATGTTTGGTGGCGGGCGAGGACTAGGGTTGAGTGAGGGTTCGTTTAAATGCTATTTTTCCCGCTCTATTTGATGGTGAGGTAATTTTTTAAAATGGGTGGAATTTGGAAACGCAATTTGAGGTAAACGTGCTTTTTTGACATTTTGGCGAATTTAATGAGCTTGTAAGGCTAGAACGATGCATATAGGGTGTCGTAGGACTTGTGGTGAACCACCCCTTGCTATGGACGGGAGTATATCCACCCCAAAATAAATCTACCCTTACCCGGAGGTTAAGTAGTGGTTATTTTTGTATGCATGCGCACTTGAGGGCTTTTGTAAGAGAGCGGAATTTTTAAAAGATTCTTTATAGATGAGGCTTTTTAAAAAATTTATTAAAAAAACAAAAAACTAATAGGTCATTCGATTTTTAGTATCTCGCTAACCAATAATGCGATGTAAACATATGGGGTGTCATAGGACTCGTAGTGAATTCTCCTTTTGTATGAATGAGGTATGTCAACCCCCAAAATAAAAACTACCCTTACCTGGGGTGAAAGAGCAATTTTTGTATGTATGCACACCGGTGGCTTTTGTCAAAAGGGTCTAACTACACATTTGTTAATATTTTCTGAACCCAGGATGGGATTTTCCCATAGGCAGTATCCTAGCACTTGGGGTGACACCTCGTTTTTGAAAGTATCATTCATTTATTTTCTTGTCAAAAGGGCCTATCTACACTTTTGTTAATATCTCGTGAACCAATCATGCTAGGGACTTGTATGAGGGGTCCTAGCACTTGGGGCGACGTCCCCCTTTATGGGGTGAAACTACCCCCCCAAAATTGAAAACTCAATATCTTGGAAACTATGAACCCTAAAATTAGGCGTTATAGCTTTAAAAATAGGTGATGACATAGGCTTTTACCTGGATTGGTCATTTCACCCCTAAAACAGTAAATAGTCATGTTATGGGGAAAAAACGTGTTAAACACCTAAAAATGATAAATGAAACTAAGATCTTTTGTTTTTGATGAAAAATAGCAGGGGGGTGAAAACTACCCCCAAATTGAAAAATCGATACCTTGGAAACTAAGAACCGTAAAATTATGTGTAATAGCTTAAAAATTTCGTTGTGACATAGGCTTTTACCCGGATAGATGATGTCACCCCTAAAACAGTAAATAGTGATTTTACAGTGGGGAAAAAGGTTTTAAACGGGTAAAAATGATAATTGAACCTAAGATCTTTTGTTTTTGATGAAAAATAGCAGGGGGGTGAAAACTACCCCCAAATTGAAAAATCGATACCTTGGAAACTAAGAACCGTAAAATTATGTGTAATAGCTTAAAAAATTCGTTGTGACATAGGCTTTTACCCGGATAGATGATGTCACCCCTAAAACAGTAAATAGTGATTTTACAGTGGGGAAAAAGGTTTTAAACGGGTAAAAATGATAATTGAACCTAAGATCTTTTGTTTTTGATGAAAAATAGCAGGGGGGTGAAAACTACCCCAAAATTGAAAAATCGATACCTTGGAAACTAAGAACCGTAAAATTATGTGTAATAGCTTAAAAAATTCGTTGTGACATAGGCTTTTACCCGGATAGATGATGTCACCCCTAAAACAGTAAATAGTGATTTTACAGTGGGGAAAAAGGTCTTAAACGGGTAAAAATGATAATTGAACCTAAGATCTTTTGTTTTTGATGAAAAATAGCAGGGGGGTGAAAACTACCCCCAAATTGAAAAATCGATACCTTGGAAACTAAGAACCGTAAAATTATGTGTAATAGCTTAAAAAATTCGTTGTGACATAGGCTTTTACCCGGATAGATGATGTCACCCCTAAAACAGTAAATAGTGATTTTACAGTGGGGAAAAAGGTTTTAAACGGGTAAAAATGATAATTGAACCTAAGATCTTTTGTTTTTGATGAAAAATAGCAGGGGGGTGAAAACCACCCCAAAATTGAAAAATCGATACCTTGGAAACTAAGAACCGTAAAATTATGTGTAATAGCTTAAAAAATTCGTTGTGACATAGGCTTTTACCCGGATAGATGATGTCACCCCTAAAACAGTAAATAGTGATTTTACAGTGGGGAATAAGGTCTTAAACGGGTAAAAATGATAATTGAACCTAAGATCTTTTGTTTTTGATGAAAAATAGCAGGGGGGTGAAAACTACCCCCAAATTGAAAAATCGATACCTTGGAAACTAAGAACCGTAAAATTATGTGTAATAGCTTAAAAAATTCGTTGTGACATAGGCTTTTACCCGGATAGATGATGTCACCCCTAAAACAGTAAATAGTGATTTTACAGTGGGGAAAAAGGTTTTATACGGGTAAAAATGATAATTGAACCTAAGATCTTTTGTTTTTGATGAAAAATAGCAGGGGGGTGAAAACCACCCCAAAATTGAAAAATCGATACCTTGGAAACTAAGAACCGTAAAATTATGTGTAATAGCTTAAAAAATTCGTTGTGACATAGGCTTTTACCCGGATAGATGATGTCACCCCTAAAACAGTAAATAGTGATTTTACAGTGGGGAAAAAGGTCTTAAACGGGTAAAAATGATAATTGAACCTAAGATCTTTTGTTTTTGATGAAAAATAGCAGGGGGTGAAAACTACCCCGTATATGAAAGGAGTGTAGACTTATTGATGTTGCAGATTGGAAACAGTGAAAGTTATCACTTTTGTTTAATTAGAAATCTTACTCGCCTTGTGCGTTCAAGCATCACTAGCACTCAGAGAAGGATTTATATATGTAGACGTTGTTTGTCATATTATCTTCTTGAGGATGAGTTAAATGTTCACTTTGCAGACTGTAAACAGTTTCCTGTTGCAAAAAGCATAATGCCGACTGATGAACAAAGATTTGTTAATTTTACAGAATTCCGAGTTAAAGATACAGTTCCATTTATAATATATGCAGACACTGAATGCGTTTTGTCTCCAATTTCCTCCTGTTTTCCAAATAGTGACATTCATAACTCTACTTTAACACATAAACATATTCCTTACAGCATTTCTTTATACCTTCATTGTAATTTCGATAGTGAATTGTGCAGTTTCAAGCTCTTTAGGGGAAATAATTGCATTGAATTGTTTGTAAAGGAACTTTATAGTATTGTGGATAAACTTCAAACATATTACTTATCGGTTAAGCCAATGTTAAAGATGACCGAAAATGAAGAAAGATTATTTTTGTCAAGTAAAATGTGTCACATTTGCGAGAAACCGATTGCAGTTAATGAACTCAAAGTACGCGATCATTGTCACTTAACTGGAAAATATAGAGGAAGCGCACACAATAGTTGTAATTTAAATTACAAAGTAACAAAGGTTTTGCCTATAGCATTTCATAATCTAACCGCCTATGATGGACATTTTATAATTAAAGAAATTTGCGAGAAACGTGATGGAGAGGTGTTACATAATCCTGGTCATATAAAATTGTTAGCGATGAATATGGAACGTTACAAAGGGTTTACAAAGTATGTACGGGCTAAGAATGGATTCATTCAGTTAAGATTTTTCGATACATATAATTTCTTGTCCTGTTCACTAGATCAATGTTCATCTTCGTTAAGCGAAGATTCAAAGCAAATAACACGACGTTATTTTAATGATGATGCACAGTTTCGACTTACTGCGAGAAAAGGTGTGTTTCCCTATGAATACGTCACGAGTATGGATGTTCTTAACGAAACTAAATTACCTGAAATATCCAAGTTTTATAGCAGCCTTAATGATCAAACAATATCGAATGAAGAGTATGAGTTTGCTCAATCGGTGTGGGAAACGTTTTCCTGTCAAACATTAGGAGAATACGCAGATTTGTATTTAAAAGTTGACACACTTCTTTTGGCGGATGTCTTTGAAAATTTTAGATCGAATGGCATGGAAACTTATGGCATTGATGCAGCTCATTTTTTACACTGCTCCATCTATGTCTTGGTGTGCTATGAAAAAGATAACCAACGTTCAACTTGTCAACAAATATGCCGGCAAAAGTATATACACAATTCAAGATAGTTGAAAGTAAAGTATATACACAATTCAAGTTAGCATATTTGCTCCCACTTTTTATATTTGCTTTGCTCCCACATTTCATCCCATATATGCTCCCACTTTTTGCTTCCCATTGGTCGGTAGTGCCTCAAGTGCTTACATTAAATAACAATACTGTAAACATATAAACATTTAATAAATCATAATTGTTTTCAGTAAATATATATACCTAATAAATATTTTCACACCATAGGATGACCATTTCAAGATCATTTATTGTAGGAATTGTAGGGATCTCCAGACCTTGAAGTAAACCATATTTGATATACATTCCACATAGCTACATAACCGACAGTACGTCGTGGTATCAATCTCAGCCACCAGGCACGCTCATTGTTTGTATTGCATTTCAGTTCCATTTGCATTTCTTGAAAATCACCCCCAAGCCAAAAAATACATAGCAAGTTAGTGGAATCATGTTACACATCAATAATTTTAGAAGAGCTCTCAGGTATTGTATGATGATTTTTTTTTAGAAGTGTATAACTGTTGACTAGCATTTACTGTTACACAACATTATTTTTGGTAAACTCTACATAAGTATTCTAATTGTCTCTGGTATAATGTCTTGTTTAACAAACATGGTCACACGGTTTATCTATACGTTTAACCCTCTGTTGTTTATGATTTAAAAAAATGATAAACAGCTAAACTCACTGGTCAATAGCCAACATAGTGGCCAAAATGTTTCCCTGATAGGTAACTCATGTTTGGTTAGTCAATTCTTAATGCAAAGCCAGTCAAAACCTAAAAATACTATTAACACCATATCATTAAACAAATCAAACCATCTTAAGGTATTTATTAAATTTAATTGCATTTTAGGAACCTTGCAAGCATCTTGCAACCTTCAAGAGGAATGTATAGACAGGAATTGTGAAAAGGAAACCGATAAATCAATCAACGTAGTGTTATGAACCTCAACGTAAGAAGTTATGAAAGTCTATGTGAGGGTGTGGTTTTTACAGCTGGATGCCTTTTCTGGCACCCACCTCAGAGACGAGTTTATGGGAGATGAAACTCCGCTATCATGTCGAATGTGGAACTCCTAGTCTAGGATTTCATAAGCAAAGGAACACACAAAAATTAGTATTATTACCAGCATAAAAGTGTGTGTGTGTGAAAGAAATAAAGTAAGTGAGATGAACTGCTTTAATCTCAATTTGTTTCTAATCATTTTTCAGAGAAAAATGACCAAACGGTAAAGTATCAATTCCGTTTTCAGTTATGTGTCTTTTATCTTCGTTTGATGAAATTGCCAACTTATTTTGCCGAACAGTAAATACAGAATGAGATTTTGAAATTATACAAACTTGAACTTTGTTGACTTTTTCTCTGTTATAAAGACACTTTCGATACTCATCAATATTCATACTTTTACTCACACTCTTCTTAATGCCTTTAGCCTTACACAAGCTATTCATTTCATCACACAATTTTATTGCATACATTTTGGGTCGTAACCCCACAAATTCTTCAACAATCCTTCCAGCATTTTCATCTTTCATTAAACCAATTTCACCTTTATTTTGTCTCACAATGCCAAAAGGATTGTTTGTTTCATAGTTTCCAGTATCAAACAAATTTGAATGTTGTTTCATGAACTCATAAATATCATAATAGAATATATACATAAAACTATCGGTGTCTGTGTATAACAACCTCACATTTGATTCAGGATTTGCTAAAATAACATTGTAATGAAAGTCATTCATTTTACATTTAGACAAATCTAATATAGATGCACCAACATATACTGGTTGATTGTGAAAAATCTTTAGTCTACTCATCTCGATGACCATACATTGTTCATCGAATATAATTCTATGTTTAAAATTAGCCTTAGCTATTAAAGACCTACCACCACGAGCTCCATGCCATTTGGTGACCCATTTGATGTCCCTTAACTTCCTCACATTCATCAGTGAACGACCAAAAATTGCATTATTCATCAATTTATAAAAATTCTTTTCAAAATCATTTTTGGCTTGTTTTCGTTTCTCTGTGTTCACATCAATATATGGTTTTAGCCATTGGCTCTGATTGAATTCAATTATTCTGTGAATACGATCTAATTTCATTCCTAGTTGAATACATTGCTTTAACAATCTATAATGCAAAACATAACGTTCTTTATTATCTAGGGTAGCCATTAGCTTTGTCAACTTTTCTGGACATAGAGGGTAATCTGAATGTTTGTCATGTAACTCTTGAGGATAAGTCAAATCTACTTCCAAAATATATCCAATTTCTGAAGTATCATCAATAGTTAAAACATCAAAGCCTTCAACATTTGCAATCCATTTAAAGCCACCCGTTGGAAGATATTCCATCATCGCATATCCATACAAATTATTAACGTCAAAGTACATTATGTAGGACTCTTGCTTTTTCTCATCATAAGTTTTCATATACTTATTATTAGCAATCGCATGTCGTGTTATACACTGAACATTTCCTCCTCGAATAGATCGTTCAAAAAAGTGTAACATATCAATATCTTGAAGCAATTCAAGTTGAACGTTGGTTATCTTTTTCATAGCACACCAAGACATAGATGGAGCAGTGTAAAAAATGAGCTGCATCAATGCCATAAGTTTCCATGCCATTCGATCTAAAATTTTCAAAGACATCCGCCAAAAGAAGTGTGTCAACTTTTAAATACAAATCTGCGTATTCTCCTAATGTTTGACAGGAAAACGTTTCCCACACCGATTGAGCAAACTCATACTCTTCATTCGATATTGTTTGATCATTAAGGCTGCTATAAAACTTGGATATTTCAGGTAATTTAGTTTCGTTAAGAACATCCATACTCGTGACGTATTCATAGGGAAACACACCTTTTCTCGCAGTAAGTCGAAACTGTGCATCATCATTAAAATAACGTCGTGTTATTTGCTTTGAATCTTCGCTTAACGAAGATGAACATTGATCTAGTGAACAGGACAAGAAATTATATGTATCGAAAAATCTTAACTGAATGAATCCATTCTTAGCCCGTACATACTTTGTAAACCCTTTGTAACGTTCCATATTCATCGCTAACAATTTTATATGACCAGGATTATGTAACACCTCTCCATCACGTTTCTCGCAAATTTCTTTAATTATAAAATGTCCATCATAGGCGGTTAGATTATGAAATGCTATAGGCAAAACCTTTGTTACTTTGTAATTTAAATTACAACTATTGTGTGCGCTTCCTCTATATTTTCCAGTTAAGTGACAATGATCGCGTACTTTGAGTTCATTAACTGCAATCGGTTTCTCGCAAATGTGACACATTTTACTTGACAAAAATAATCTTTCTTCATTTTCGGTCATCTTTAACATTGGCTTAACCGATAAGTAATATGTTTGAAGTTTATCCACAATACTATAAAGTTCCTTTACAAACAATTCAATGCAATTATTTCCCCTAAAGAGCTTGAAACTGCACAATTCACTATCGAAATTACAATGAAGGTATAAAGAAATGCTGTAAGGAATATGTTTATGTGTTAAAGTAGAGTTATGAATGTCACTATTTGGAAAACAGGAGGAAATTGGAGACAAAACGCATTCAGTGTCTGCATATATTATAAATGGAACTGTATCTTTAACTCGGAATTCTGTAAAATTAACAAATCTTTGTTCATCAGTCGGCATTATGCTTTTTGCAACAGGAAACTGTTTACAGTCTGCAAAGTGAACATTTAACTCATCCTCAAGAAGATAATATGACAAACAACGTCTACATATATAAATCCTTCTCTGAGTGCTAGTGATGCTTGAACGCACAAGGCGAGCAAGATTTCTAATCAAACAAAAGTGATAACTTTCACTGTTTCCAATCTGCAACATCAATAAGTCTACACTCCTTTCATATACGGGGTAGTTTTCACCCCCCTGCTATTTTTCATCAAAAACAAAAGATCTTAGGTTCAATTATCATTTTTACCCGTTTAAGACCTTTTTCCCCACTGTAAAATCACTATTTACTGTTTTAGGGGTGACATCATCTATCCGGGTAAAAGCCTATGTCACAACGAATTTTTTAAGCTATTACACATAATTTTACGGTTCTTAGTTTCCAAGGTATCGATTTTTCAATTTTGGGGTGGTTTTCACCCCCCTGCTATTTTTCATCAAAAACAAAAGATCTTAGGTTCAATTATCATTTTTACCCGTTTAAAACCTTTTTCCCCACTGTAAAATCACTATTTACTGTTTTAGGGGTGACATCATCTATCCGGGTAAAAGCCTATGTCACAACGAATTTTTTAAGCTATTACACATAATTTTACGGTTCTTAGTTTCCAAGGTATCGATTTTTCAATTTGGGGGTAGTTTTCACCCCCCTGCTATTTTTCATCAAAAACAAAAGATCTTAGGTTCAATTATCATTTTTACCCGTTTAAGACCTTTTTCCCCACTGTAAAATCACTATTTACTGTTTTAGGGGTGACATCATCTATCCGGGTAAAAGCCTATGTCACAACGAATTTTTTAAGCTATTACACATAATTTTACGGTTCTTAGTTTCCAAGGTATCGATTTTTCAATTTTGGGGTGGTTTTCACCCCCCTGCTATTTTTCATCAAAAACAAAAGATCTTAGGTTCAATTATCATTTTTACCCGTTTAAAACCTTTTTCCCCACTGTAAAATCACTATTTACTGTTTTAGGGGTGACATCATCTATCCGGGTAAAAGCCTATGTCACAACGAATTTTTTAAGCTATTACACATAATTTTACGGTTCTTAGTTTCCAAGGTATCGATTTTTCAATTTGGGGGTAGTTTTCACCCCCCTGCTATTTTTCATCAAAAACAAAAGATCTTAGGTTCAATTATCATTTTTACCCGTTTAAGACCTTATTCCCCACTGTAAAATCACTATTTACTGTTTTAGGGGTGACATCATCTATCCGGGTAAAAGCCTATGTCACAACGAATTTTTTAAGCTATTACACATAATTTTACGGTTCTTAGTTTCCAAGGTATCGATTTTTCAATTTTGGGGTAGTTTTCACCCCCCTGCTATTTTTCATCAAAAACAAAAGATCTTAGGTTCAATTATCATTTTTACCCGTTTAAAACCTTTTTCCCCACTGTAAAATCACTATTTACTGTTTTAGGGGTGACATCATCTATCCGGGTAAAAGCCTATGTCACAACGAATTTTTTAAGCTATTACACATAATTTTACGGTTCTTAGTTTCCAAGGTATCGATTTTTCAATTTGGGGGTAGTTTTCACCCCCCTGCTATTTTTCATCAAAAACAAAAGATCTTAGGTTCAATTATCATTTTTACCCGTTTAAAACCTTTTTCCCCACTGTAAAATCACTATTTACTGTTTTAGGGGTGACATCATCTATCCGGGTAAAAGCCTATGTCACAACGAATTTTTTAAGCTATTACACATAATTTTACGGTTCTTAGTTTCCAAGGTATCGATTTTTCAATTTGGGGGTAGTTTTCACCCCCCTGCTATTTTTCATCAAAAACAAAAGATCTTAGTTTCATTTATCATTTTTAGGTGTTTAACACGTTTTTTCCCCATAACATGACTATTTACTGTTTTAGGGGTGAAATGACCAATCCAGGTAAAAGCCTATGTCATCACCTATTTTTAAAGCTATAACGCCTAATTTTAGGGTTCATAGTTTCCAAGATATTGAGTTTTCAATTTTGGGGGGGTAGTTTCACCCCATAAAGGGGGACGTCGCCCCAAGTGCTAGGACCCCTCATACAAGTCCCTAGCATGATTGGTTCACGAGATATTAACAAAAGTGTAGTTAGGCCCTTTTGACAAGAAAATAAATGAATGATACTTTCAAAAACGAGGTGTCACCCCAAGTGCTAGGATACTGCCTATGGGAAAATCCCATCCTGGGTTCAGAAAATATTAACAAATGTGTAGTTAGACCCTTTTGACAAAAGCCACCGGTGTGCATACATACAAAAATTGCTCTTTCACCCCAGGTAAGGGTAGTTTTTATTTTGGGGGTTGACATACCTCATTCATACAAAAGGAGAATTCACTACGAGTCCTATGACACCCCATATGTTTACATCGCATTATTGGTTAGCGAGATACTAAAAATCGAATGACCTATTAGTTTTTTGTTTTTGTAATAAATTTTTTAAAAAGCCTCATCTATAAAGAATCTTTTAAAAATTCCGCTCTCTTACAAAAGCCCTCAAGTGCGCATGCATACAAAAATAACCACTACTTAACCTCCGGGTAAGGGTAGATTTATTTTGGGGTGGATATACTCCCGTCCATAGCAAGGGGTGGTTCACCACAAGTCCTACGACACCCTATATGCATCGTTCTAGCCTTACAAGCTCATTAAATTCGCCAAAATGTCAAAAAAGCACGTTTACCTCAAATTGCGTTTCCAAATTCCACCCATTTTAAAAAATTACCTCACCATCAAATAGAGCGGGAAAAATAGCATTTAAACGAACCCTCACTCAACCCTAGTCCTCGCCCGCCACCAAACATTTCCCAACATAGCCATACGTATTCAAGCACACACGCGACTTGCAAGAGAACATACACTACCCCACTACCCGCGAATAACCTTTTGTTTTGGTGCTCACACTCGCATGGGTGTCAGATGACAGTTAGCATCCTAATAAACATCCTCCATGACGTCAACACCCATTAACTTTTTATCACCATCGCACAAACAAGCCAAAGGGTCAACCTCTTCCCACGCTAACACGTGCACTGCACATGCTCGCTCCTGGACCACGTGCTCGCTCTAAGGACCCATGACGTCATCCCATGACGTCATCAGGATTACGCAATTTCTGGTCATGATGATGCAATATTTAGAGTCTAACAAACACTTACTACTAATATCCACTCGACGGGGCCAGCCTAATTCTTCTTGCCGTCCGCGGGAAACCTTCCGCTCACATTCCAATGACGTATTCCTTAGCTTGCATTATCTGAAGTGGCTTATTTCAGGTCTACCAACCTTCCGATTTCTGATGTTCCTGACTCCCTTTCGACTTTAGATTTGATAACTCTGGGAGTTTATTTTGTTAAGTTTAATGGTTGTAAGTCCCCCATCTGTATGCTTCAAAATCTCGCTGATTTGAAAATATCCGGGGCCTAGTTTCAAGTACATCTTGAGAAAGTAGTTTCCCTCATAACTGTCGCACTCGAAAAGTAATAATTTTCGATGAGTTGCTTATTCATCGGAATGTCGGGTGTTACTTATAGCCTCTTGACTCTGCATCCCTCTAGTTCTTGTATGGCTTCCTTAATGGCTATTTTCACTTAAGCTGTCCGGCTAATGGGAGTTTATGTGTTTAAAATGACCACCTGCGTCTCCAATAATGTCTCTGTGGCTGTTTTCCAGTGAGCTCATCTTCGTTACTTCTTGTGGTCTTTATAAAATTCTAAAATACCTTCCTATGAACGGTCCGGGGTTAAATTTGTGCCATTACCCAAATGGGCACAGTATGCCAGTTCTAGTTTATATATATAAGAATGAAGGTTTGTCTGTTTTTTCTGAATTTCTACGGAAATTTGCGTTAATTACGCTTTTCAGACTGTTTTATGACGGATGCGCACAGAAAATAAAATTTGTGACTGTCTGTCTGTATGTCTGTTTGTCTGTGGACAATTTTGTTCCCTTATAACTCGAGAACGGCTGGGTGGATCAACGTCAAATTTGGTACAGATATCCATCAGAGGCACGACACTAATCATTGATGTAACTCTTCTCTGTACCTCTCATAAAAGGGGGCCTACCTCCTTAAAATACTTGCTGAAATAAGCATAGAAGGGCGAGACAAAGCTCATTTTCAGCCCTTCTATGAGAGAAGCGAAAACTCGCCGAAAACCACATTTTACGGCCCTAAAACCAACAGTGTTTGAGATATTCCCAGAAAATTAATTTCATTTAATACAATAATGAAAGAAAGCAAGCCAGTAACCATGGAAACAGAAACTCACAGGCCCATCTATGTTAGACGCAATACAATTCCATTCATTAGCCTACTTTCGATTTTTGCGAAAAATGAAAGTAGACTTATGAGATCAAAACAGGACGAAAAATTGTGTGTCTGTCTGTGTGCGTGTGTGTATGTTTGTGAGTGTGTGTACTCTGAATGTCTGTCCCCCCCCTATCAATTCGAACACGGTGAATCCGAATTGAACGAAATTTGGTACAAAGGGCACCTCAGTGTCATGTTTTATATACCTGCCATCTTGACGGAAACGTAATGGCGGCCAACCAAATGGTAAAAGCTTAAATTAAATTACGACCACCCTAATCATCTGATCTCTACTAAATCTTGCAACAGCATACCTTAATGTGGTGAGCATTTTTGGACCAAACGAGAAGGTTATCAGCCCAATACTTTACAGATAGCGGCCATTTATGTGTGAAAATCGATTCCCCCTATAAATTCAAACACGGTAAAACAGAATTGAACGAAATTTGCTACAGACGTAGCACTTTCAAAAGGCAACTCAGTGTCATGTTTTATATCGTCGCCATCTTGACGGAAACATAATGGCGGCCACCCATATGTTAAAAGCTTAAATGAAATTACGACCAACCTAATCATCTGATCTCTACCAAATTTTTGCAGCAACATACCTGCATGTGAGAAGCGTTCTTTCATCAAGCTACAAGATCATCAGTCGAATACATTGCATATGGTGGTCATGTATGTGTGTAAATCGATTCTCCCTATCAATTCAGACACGATCAAATCAAATAGAACTAAATTTGGCACAGAGGTAGCACTAGCAAAGAGAACCTCAGTGTCATGTTTTATAATGCCGCCATCTTGACAGAAACGGAATGGTGGCCACCCAAATGTTAAAAGATTAAATCAAATTACGACCATCCTAATAATTTGATCTTTACGAAATTTTGAATCAACATACCTTTCTGTCGGAAGCATCTTTTGACTGAACTACAAGGTCATCGACCCAATAGTTTGCAGATAGCGGCCATGTATGTGTGCAAATTGATTCACCATATCAATTCAAACACGGTGAAACCAAATTGAATGTTTTTTTACAGAGTTAGCACTAGCCAAGGGCACCTCATATTCATGTTTAATATCCGCATAAGACGTTGTATTTCAACAAGCTACTACAACCAACATTCAATTATACTCCTTGAAAAGGACAAAGAGTTATAACAAGCAGTTCCGTGAAGAACTATACAGCCTATTTTCATATATCCTACTTATGTTAACTGCCACTATCAACATACTACATTTCAGTTTGATTGCTGTAATAGATTCGAAGATATTAACAACCGACTAAATATTTCGGATGGTCGCCATGTTGGATTTTATATATGTAGGTCCTAGAGTTATGTACTGTTACATGAAGATTATTGTGTACGTGTAGCATTCAAACTTCAATCGCATGATTAGGAAACAGGAAGTAACAGGGAGATTTTAAAATTTCGCACAGCTGCCATCCTATGGTTATGGAAACAATTGAAATAAATTAGATGCCAGTGGATGAACATACGTATAAGGATTTACTGTACCAGGTTTCACTGCACTCGGATGGTTAAATTGCGAGAAACGCCCGTGGAATATTTATAATTTGCGTCGCCGCCATGTTGGATTTGTGATCACCAGGTTATTTAAAGTCCTATAGGTGAACTTAAGTTCATAGCCCCTATGAACATTAAAAAAATCAGTTAGATTGCTATAATAGATTCGTAGATATTCAGAGACGTCTAAATAATTTGGATGGTCGCCATGTTGGATTTTTAAATGTATAGGCCATAGAGTCATGTACCATTAAAGGAAAATCATTGCGTAGGTTCATTATTCAAACTTTCACTTCGATCGCATGATTACGACACAAGAAATAAAAACTTAATTTTAAAATTCACACAGCCGCCATCTTGAGGTTATGTAAATAATTGAACTAAATTAGATACCAGTGCATTAAAATGTGTATAAACATTTCCTGTACCAGATTTCATTGCGTTTGGAACATTAATTGGCGAGAAAGGTCTATTTAAAATTTTCAAATTCGCTTGGCCGCCATGTTAGGTTTGTAGTTAATCGGTTTTTGAAAGTCATATATATGAACTGCCAGTATTGCCCTTTATCTTCGTACACATTTTCAGGGTGATAACGCTAATAGTTTCAGAGATATAGAATGCCGGTGAAATATTTCGCACATCCGCCATCTTGTGGTTATTTGAACAATTGAACTAAGTTAGATGTCGGTGCATTATAATATGTATAAACATATAATGTACCAAGTTTTATTGCGATTGGTCGTTTAAATCGCGAGAAACGTCTATTTGAAAGTTGCAAATTAGCGTGGCTGCCATGTTGGTTTTGTAGTTACCAGTTTTTCAAAAGTCACATAGGTGAACTTCTAGTAGTTTCCTTTATCACCGTAATAAATTCCAGGGTGATATCAGTAATAGTTTCGAAGATATTGAATGCTGGTGAAATATTTCGCACAGCCGCCATGTTGGATTGGTGAGTCGTAACGAAATGTGAAAGGCACGGTCGGGGTCGCCCGGAATAGTGCTATAAACTTACCGAGTTTCATTGAAATCGCTCTAGTCGTTTAGAAGTTATTAGGGACACACACACACACACACACACACACCTCACACACACCCGGACAAAAGGTGATCTCATAAGCCTATGTTTTCAAAAAATAGTTTGCAAACGGCCATAAGGTTATAACGGAACTAAATTAAACTCTAAAATTCATCAATACATATAAAGCGCTTAAGGGGGTCAAGGGGTACACTAGAATATTTCACGCGATTTACACGTGCTGGTGTGGTACGGAAGGTCTATTATATCCCTATACCTATATTGTTATGTTATTTTTTTTTTTTGAGTCGTTTCGGCCATCAATGGACCACGATGTTCTTCACTCATATGATCACTGTAAAGCTTGTTTTCTTGTCTGTATGTTATTATTATAATAATAATTATTATTATTATTATTATTATACTACAGCCTACAACGACGAGACAAAGCTTATTTTCAGCCTCTTGGTGTCAGAAACAAAACTCGGGGCCCCTAGACAGCCGTAGAGGGTCCCCGAAAACTATATTTTAATGCTCTAAAACCAAGAGTTTCAGAAAACTAATTTCATTTAATCAGCAAATGTAGGAATACAAGCCAGTAACCATGACAACAGCGTCTCGAAAAGTTACATCCAACTTTCCATCTATTTATGCAAGAAGTAATGCCACTCCATTTATTAAATTTCTGTGAAAGTTTGCAAATGGCTATAAGATTATCACGGAACCAACATAAACTTTAAAATTCATTAATTCGCTTAAGGGGGTCAAGGGGTAC
This sequence comes from Meconema thalassinum, assembly GCA_946902985.2. Taxonomy (NCBI): domain Eukaryota; kingdom Metazoa; phylum Arthropoda; class Insecta; order Orthoptera; family Tettigoniidae; genus Meconema; species Meconema thalassinum. The sequence continues at coordinate 185,039,690 of OX336394.1, forward strand.
CCTACATTTTTTCACAAAAATTAAACGTGCTATATGTCGTACAGAAGGTCTATTATGTCTCCAAAGAGCAACATTAATTTCAAAAATTCCTGAATTGAAATAGTTTATTTTTTATTTTATTTTTTTTTGCTTTTTGGATTTTGGGCCATTGGAGGCTAAAAAAAACTGAATTTTCATGCACCACAAGCCTTTATAATTTATTAAAGGGGTCTTTCTCTGGATGCGGTCTTGACACAACAGTGCGGGTCACTTTTTATGTGACGTGTATTGCGTTTCGTCTACGAGGTTTTCAATTTTATTTTCACACGTTAGGTAAATTAGTTTCAGAGCATATTTCAACTTATCATTTATCTTTGTCGACAAACAGGTTCCAAGCCCCTAACCATTGCAACAGTAGCTCAATTGACTACGTCTGGTTGTTAATACCGAAGATCGTTCGAAGAAAGGGTACTTCTGCTAGTATTATTATAATGAAATGAAAATCCACAGCCTGCTTCCAGTCTCCGACCGGGTCAGGAATGGAATGAATGAAGCCCCCATCTAGCGGCGAGGATATGGACTGTGCCGGCTGCCGAGGCCTGACGCACTCCTCTGGGGCAATGATTAAATGAATGACAGATGAAATGAAATGATAGTGGAGAGTGTTACTGGAATGAAATTTTGACAGGGAAAACCGGAGTACCCGGAGAAAAACCTGTCTGCCTCCGTTTTGTCCAGCACAGATCTCACATGGAGTGACCGGGATTTGAACCACGGACCCAAAGGTGAGAGGCCGGCGTGCTGCCGCCTAAGCCACGGAGGCTTAGTATTATTATAATAATCATTATTATTATAATCCACTTCTTCCTCTTCTTTCCTTCTTCTTTTTTAGCATATTTCCCACGTTGGCGCAAGGTCCACTTGCTTGGGTGTTGTTCACCACTTCTTCCTGTATTTATTTATTTATTTATTTATTTATTTATCGTATGGCTTTTATTGCCGGGAGTGTCCGAGGACATATTCGGCTCGCCTGAGTCTGTAGCTGCTTCTAGCGGACACCCATAGGGTGAGATACAAGTTCCGTTCAATTTCAAGTAGTTCCAACTTTCGCTACCAGATATCAATGATACCTAGTGGTGAACGTTGGAACTTTGATAGAGCGTTCCGACGAAATCTAACCTAACAATTTAGCTGCACACAAGTTTAGTCTGTGGAGGATCTTTTACATGCCATAAATCTATGCCATGGAACCGCCGGCTTTACTTCCCCTCCGAAGGAAGGCATACTGAGGGATTTTTCTCGCTTTTAAAAAATCCGATAACTTCGGCCGGGCTTGAACCCGCTATCTTGGGCACAGCAGTTCAGCATGCTACCAACTACGCCACCGAAGCCGCTTATACATAATTATGTATTAATCAGAAGGTTGAACAACGTATCATATCCAAAACTGAGATACCAGTCACTGCAATAAATTTTGCACATGGGACATTTGCTTCAGGACATAGACCTGCTCGAATCTGTTTGTTGGTTATCTCCGTCCGCAGTTCAAAATGGTTAATGTATATGTGCTAGGTAATTATATAATAATGGGATGCGTAAAATATTTCGACATTGATAAGCCTATCGTAATGAAATTACCCATATAAGTTGAGAAATTCAATTGAGTAACATCATAAAACAGAGCATCAAAAGTAGAACAGGTAATGAATGTAATGTGACAATAACGAGAATGAATGAATATTCTTTTACGAATTTTAGTACACTGAAACTTGGATAATTCAAACCTCAAGGGACCAGTAAACAAATTCGAATTATCCAAAAATTCGAATTAAGAAAGTGCATTGAAAAGAGTAGAGAAAATATATTGTATTGTACAACCCAGGGGCAGTACCCCTAAGACCCACCCCTCCATCTTTCATCAAAACCACCCTCATAGGCATGCCATAAGCCTCACATACTTCTTCAACACAAGCAGGCCCAGCAATACTGCTGAAAGCCACGCATACATAATACACACATAAACACACTAACTGGAGCAGCGACGGTGAGGAAACGCTGACCGAGCAGTGGGGGAAGGCCTTAAAAGCTAGACCCAGAAGAACCCCATTATCTGTTCGTGGCCAGCGGCTCTGCTCCTCCGAGGTCCGTTCCAGCTCTTCACCAGGTGAGAACTAGCCGTGTGCTCAGATTCCTAATCACTATAACACATACCCTGAGCACTTTTGTATTTTACATCTTGTACTTTACTTCATACCTGTCCAGCACCTAAAAGGGACAGTACATCACCGCTACTGACCAATAAATACTTGGTCAGTAAACACATACATCTATTACTCATTTACCTAGTTTTACATCCTTACACCCAGCCTGACCTTAGTCCTAATTGCCCCTGACCGTGGAGGCCAGGAACTGTGCCGTCAGGAATTCTATTGTACTCGAGCAAGCGGCCCGACTGCAGAGTGTCAAGTTGTCGACTCTGCACGTGAGCTCGCTAAAACGCTCGCTCTACTTAATTGGCAGGCTAGGTTAATAGCCCACTCTTAGACATTCATCCCCTAACAGGTAAACGCATCCTGTAGGAACACCCCCAACAGATCACATCCCCACACCAACACACTACACTAGTAGTCCCCCCACAATTACGGGAAACTAACCTCAATTACGGGAAACTAACCTTTTTTGGAAACATCCCTTAAATTAATACATCTACACTACCCTGTTTATCCCACCCCCCCACAGAGGGATAAAACAGAATGGTGGAGGCGCAGCTACCACGCAAAATAAGGGTAAGGGACTCAAAAAACAACGAGCCCTCGTGGTAGAGCGATCCATACTAAAAGCAGCCAAGCGAAATTTGAATTGTTTTTCTCCGAGAGAAAGCATTATTTTTTCCCTCCACTCTGGGAACACAAGGGAAATATCGGGAACTCCAGGCCAACAATGCTATCTTTGAGTTCACGGCAGGGCCACCAACGAAACCAAGAGAGGACATAGGCGTAGATACGCTAACACAGCAATTCTTGAAGATGTCCCTCTCGACACGTACCGCCACACAAGGGAAGGAGTCTGGCGTGGCCATTGGCCAGAAAACGGTCAGGCTATCCTCCAATACACTACAGGGCCAAACTCACATAGACACACGTCCCTCAGCCGGTCCGGGAGGCAATTTTGCCAGACCGAGGGGCGAAGCCAACGCCAGCCCCCTCACAACGAATGAACGAGAGGGAGTTGACGCCAGGGCTCTCAAACACACACGATAACACGAAGAGGAACCTGGAGGAAACTATATCATGGGCTGAGGACGTAGAGAACGTGCCACAGCACGATAAGCCCATACAGACCTACACACATAGACAGACGCGAAGGAAGGAGTCTGCCGTGGCCATAGCCCAGAAAACGGCCAGACTACCCTCCAATACAATAGAAGGGCGCTCACAGACAATTACACGACCCCTACCGCCAGTTCAAAGGGCGATTTCTCCAGAATGGAGGCGGACACGAACATGTGCACCCCCGATGCGAAGAAATACAGGGGGATTGCTTGCAATTCACCAGGGTGTAACACACACGCCTACACGCACTATCCTGCCTCCAAAACAAAGTATACGGGGTATAAGGGAAGTTTTACCACCCACCCCACGAGGCCAGGCAGACAGGAGGGCATACACCCCCACAGACACTGATAGGGTAGCGCGGAGCCAACGCAGCCCTTCAGGCGCCCGCACACCTCCACCTACGCCTATTAACAGGCACTACGGTGAACGTTGGCTTAGGCTTACTTTACTTAAAACACCCCAGAAAAATGGTAAAGAAGCACCTCAATGGGAAGCGGAGGCCTATACCCTCATGACAGGGTGAAGGTATTCACCCTGTTGGGCAACAGCGCTCGGGCGACGATAAACACATTTACAGGGGAAAATCCACTCCCAACTAGACAAAAACTGGCCAGAACTAAGGTAATTTATAGGCACATTAAAATTAAAGCCAGGAATATGGACACGGGGACAGACAATCACACGGACGGCATCGCACAGACAGCATGAACACACAATCCCATAGAAAAGCCATAGGATCCCATATAGACACTGTGTCCCATAGAGTTATAGCTAAGAATTAATGCATGCATAAGAAGGTTTATATTATATGTATATGACTGGCATATTATCATTGTGTACACATCTTAAATATACACCAGGGATGGCATATGAATTGCACTAATGCCACTCACAGCACAGACATAAACACGGGAAGGTTCTTTTACAAGGTAGATACACCGACACGGGAGTATACAGCAATAGCATACTGCCCAAAGTCAGCCTCAAGGGCGTGACATGGTAACTAAGGGCCAGGACACACAAGCACCAAAACGATTGAGCCACACAAGCATGAACACGGGAAGGTTCTTTTACATACGGGGAATACATGTACAAACACATAATCTACACAGGCAGAGACACTGACACAGATAGCGTCATCAGGATAGTAGGGCCAAAATATAAGGCACGGTCATTATGAGGAAACGTAGGGCCTCGTAGAAAACATATTTTAGAAACACTCACGCCATTTGTGACATGGTCGCAACATAAATACTCTACACTTCAAATGTTAACTGCCGGACAGGAAATATGGTCCCGGCAGCGCCGTTATCACATGAGGTAATCCAACACTTTGCATGCTCAGCAGGAATACGTGACACACTGGTCAGCTGAAGGCACTCACAGACATCACAGTATTATGATCGACAGAGTATCATTCACTAGGGATTCAAAGCCACACTACGCCCACAAATTAAGACCAGGGTTAACCAAAATTCACACAGACGACATACATGGGTCATACTTACAGGGGCGTAGGCCCGTTCCGAGGTATTCGCTATAGCAACCTACTTAGGGCATTAGCGACCCCGGGACTACCAATAGGGGACGTACCGGGAACACCAGGCCTCTACGGAGACCACAAAATACTTTTTTGGACCATAGCGCCCGAAATCTGAATACAGGGGACGCCACGGGCACAGACAAATGCTCACACGAAGTAGGTAACACCACATATTTACGGCAAAAAAATCATGGCAATCCAATACAAGGGGCAGATAGACTACCCCGGACATAAGATAATAGAGCAAGGCACAAAGGGGAAGTAATCACGGAAACAAATTCCTAAACAAGCTTGAGAGCGAAAAAAATAACAAGTTAACACGTTGGCCTTTCAAGAATACAAACACATGTCAGTAGTGGAGTGGTGACAGTTCTAACGAGTGTCATGGCCGCCGCGTGAGTCTAAGCCGATAACTCCCGAACCAGTGGTCGGAGATTCACGAATGAAGTGTCGTTGGACTCGGGATGACGGGGGCTTTGTTATGGACCACTCGTTATATTTTTGAAAATTTTTTGTTTTTTTTTGTTTTCGAAAATAGGCGATAGTTTGAAAACCAAACAGGATAGAACGTTGTGCCAGGGCTCAAACGAATGGTCTTTATGACCTTTATTTTCTATAGTAAAACGTTTTTACTTTTTATGTTTTTTTGAAAACACTCGAATTTTGAAAATTCTATATTTTGGAAACTAGGAACTCTACAAAAAAAATTGTTTAACGTCAATCAATGGTCCCTACCCCCTCTACCCCCCAAAAAAATTTCAAGTCTCTAGAATGAAAACCTGTAGTAGTGTGGTAGTGACAAAGCTGCACCACTTCTTAATGAACCCTCCTCGTATTTGCCCCGAAGCTGATATCTCGCTAACCAATGGTCGGATTTGAACATACAGGGTGTCCTAGCACTCGTAGTGATGCCCCCTACTTTCCTATAGGCTCTTAATTTAATGAAAAGACCAAAACTAAAAGGTCATGTGCTTTTAATATTTCGCGAACCAATAACGCTAGAGGCGTGTTCGACAGGTCCAAGGACTCGGGGTAACGTCCTCTCTGCTATGGACCACTCGTTATAATTTTTAATAAAATTGGAAACTCGGTTTTGGGGTAAACACGTGTTTTTTGTGATTTTGTCGATATCTCACGAAGCAATAACGCTAGAGGCATGTACGATGGGTCCAAGGATTCGGACAGACGTCCTCTTTGCTATGAACTACTCGTTGTAATTTAAAAAAAAATTGGAAACGCGATTTTGGGGTAAACACGTGTTTTTTGTGATTTTTGCCGATATCTCACGAACCAATAACGCTAGAGACATGTACGAGGTGTCCTAGGACTCGGGCTAACGCCCCCTTTCAAATGTGGTAGATATTTTTTTTCAAAAAATAATTCACATGGGTCTAACGCCATACATGTTGAAAAAACGTTTTCTTTTTCTTTACCTGTTTATAATGTTTATAAAGCGTGGTGGTTGAGAGAGACAATACGGCCGGGTGTGTGGTTCAACGAACCTGTCGCTGACCAAGGTGGCTGTGTTCAATAGATCAATCGATATTTCGACGGGTCGGTGTATGACAGAGCGAGGGTGCGTTTTTCTGATATTTTACCTTTGACGTGTAAACGGTGATGAGAACTTGATTCTATGTTGGTCGAAGCGAGTACAGAAAACCAACTTACAGGAGGTGAAGGTCAATTGAGCTTATTGTAAGGCTCCGGTCTGACTTGACAACAGGTGCAATGGAAAAAATGACCATGACGCTTGAAGGTGAAATAATCTGACCATCGTGGTGGCAGGGGAGTGTGAAAGGCGTCCACACATGTGTGAAACCACATGTAGGCTAAACCAGTGACATCCTGTTTTGCTTCGTACGTGACAAAATGCAAGTTCATGTGAAATTTGATCCAGCACAGGTGTTCGCCTGGGACGTTAGCTGTCCACATGCATGATAACTGTTAACAAGTCACATCCTGTTTTGTTTCGTACGTGACAAAATGCAAGTTCATGTGAAATTTGATTCGCCACAGGTGTTCGCCTGGGACGTTAGCTGTCCACATGCATGATAACTGTTAACAAGTCACATCCTGTTTTGCTTCGTACGTGACAAAATGCAAGTTCATGTGAAATTTGATTCGCCACAGGTGTTCGCCTGGGACGTTAGCTGTCCACGTGACCGATAACAGAATGTTCAAAGCGTGGGAAAAAATGATTATACATGCAACGTAGCATATATAAAGACATGTCGTTATCATTTCCACTCTCACTTGGGTGGACTACCTTTGAACACACTGCTTTGCATGAAACCCCTGGTCTTGTTTAGCAGTTTTAGTATTTGTGGAAAATACTTAACCTTGTTGTGGGGTAGGTATTTATTTATATATTTATTCATTTATACATTTATTGATTAATATATATATATATATATATTTACAAGCAATTATTTATTGATTAAGTAATTAATGATTTTATTTATTTGTTTGCAGATAACCGGCATACCTTACATGTCTGAGGGAGAAGAAACCATTGCACTTTTGAGCCCACTAGAAGGGAAGAGTAACAAGTCACTGCAAGTAAAGGTGAGATGATTTTTTTAAACTAACTTGTTTCATTTTTTGTTTTATGTTTTATTTTATGAAATGTATGTATTAACCTGAATTTAGTTATTTATAGCGGTTTATTTTATTTATTTTTAGAAACTTGGAAAGAATAGCCTTACCGCCGTAGCAGTCGCTGAAAAAACCAGAAACGCACTAAAGCGAAACCACTGCCAAAGAGTGAACTGTTTAAAACTCAGGTAAGTCCAACTTAAAAATGCTATTCCATTTTACCACTACTGAAAACTCGTAGACAAAAAAAAATTCATTACCTGTACATGACTGGGACAATGATTGCTTTCTTGATTAATGGCTATGTTGTTGTTGTTGACTGGGAAAAGTACAAGGCCATGTTGGATTTTCTAAAAATAAAAATAATAAATTTAATTTATGGGTGGTTCCCTATGGACTCAACGAATATCCACAGGTTTGAACATGATAATGTGAACAAAATGACATGACATTCATTTTTGTTTATATATTGGTTAAAGGGAGGGTGGGGGAATGTAAATGACTGTAGCTTTATAAAAAAGAAAATAAGTACATGGGTTACTGTTAGTGCCAACATACAGTTTATTTTTAATGGTGTTTTGATATATTAATGCCAATTAACGTTAACGTTTTATTTACAAGTATTGATTGATTGATTGATTGATTGAGTGATGGGTTATTTTGTTTGCTTTTAGGTGTCGTCATGTGCCATTAACGTAATGAACAGACAGTGAACAAGCATGCATTATGCTTTAAAGTACTCTGTGCAATGTTAATAACTTACAATAAGAAAAAGTTTTATTATAACACATGGCGTTAGTACCAAATACAACAAGTGAGCAAGTTGGTTTACCACGTGGGTTAAATTTTAAATCAGAACATGATCGATGGTTAACATTTGAATCCTGGCCTGTAGGCTTTTTGTCGACGCATGAACTTGCAAAAGCCGGTTTTTTTTACTGAACCGAGGAGATGTGGTGCGCTGTGTGTTTTGTCGTACTGAACTTTCACACTGGGAAGAAGGGGATGATCCCTTTAGAGACCATTTGCGATGGTCTCCTCACTGTCCTTACATGCTTGGAAAGCAAGTGGGTAACCTACCCGTGCATTCATTTTACCGAACCACAAGGCCTATGGCCGCTACTTACGTTGCTGAATCACAAATAAATAATAATAATGATGTATTACCAGCCAACGGTAGTGTCGATATATGTGGTCCATATGCCATAGACAGTGTTGAATTGGCGTGTGCTTTTGAAAAATTGGGAGTTTACAAGACTAAAGCACTAGCACACCCAGAGTACAGCTCTGTTGAAAAACGTTTCGAATCTTATAAAAATGTTTGGCCATTAATATTAAAACACCTTACCAAACAGCTAAGTGAAGCTGGATTTTTTATACTGGTGAAGGGGATAAAACAATATGTTTTTATTGTGGATTTGCTTTAAAGGATTGGCAAATGACTGATGACCCTTTTGTGCAACACGCTCGTTGGTTACCAAACTGTAAATACATGGTGTTGCTTAAAGGTCAGGAATTTGTGAACACTATTCGTAAAGAAAAAGTGATTGCAGCACAAGACATAAAAGTGCCTTTAGAGTTAGAGCACGCGGAGCAAATACATAAGGCTGAAAGAAAAGACTTGTCTCACGAACAGATACAAAAGTGTGACCAACAATTATGAAAAATTTGTTATCAAGATGAACTAGGTGTTGTATTTTTACCCTGTGGACACATGATAGCCTGTGTCAAGTGTGCATTAGAACTTAACACTTGTGCTATATGCAGAAAAGTAGTATCTGCTACAGTTAGGGCATTTCTTGCATAACTAGTATAATTTATTCGCCATGCATAGTGCAAAATCCCTAATTGCACAATATTATTAAAGCTGTTTTAGAGTGTAATAGATATGCTTTTGTTTTGTTTATAGACTACTACAATGAATGTTTTGAATGCTGTGGGACAATCATGTGGCTTAGAGACAAAGAAGCTCAGCGAATTGCCAACGCATATTCCATTCCGCATTATCAAGATTCGGAAATTGAAAACAGCATATGGTGATCGTGTACTTTGTGTATGTGAAAACTTTGAGACATTTCTGCCTATACGGTTTAATGATATGTCGGAAAGTGTTTTTGATGAAGTCAATAATGCTGTGCAACCTGTACACTTAATTTATGAAGGTTTTAAAAACAATAGGTGCATGGTTCGTTTTAATTAAATAAATTTAAAAAATGTGAAATAATAATGGAAAATATAAGTAATGACAATATACTGAAAAAGAAAGAAAATATGTGTATAGAATAGTAATGTTTCAGTGTTTAGTGTTGTCTTTAAAAATATTATGATGAAACCAAAAAAAAACAAGAAATGTATATAAAGTTTGTAAATAAATGCAAAATCATGTTACAATGTTGTTTTATTTTATACAAAGTTAGTATATTTAACATTGCAGAGTATACATGATTATGACAATAAATGCACACTGAATACAAGCCTTTCTCACTTTACAATAGTCTGTTATAGTTTTAAACACAATGCTTGTTGTAGATTATTTTATAGCAATGTCCATTCAACGTTGTTTTCGAAAAGTGGGAAGCCGCAATGGTTGTATAGGCATAAAAGCTTTATTGTTATTACTATTTAGTCACTTTGATCCCCTTGCATATCAAGAGCAGATGACCTAGTTGTTCCACTCTTTAAAACGACGACAACAACAACACTACCTCTTGCATAGTTTGTGATGTTGATGGCTCTTGCGACGTGAAAGATGGATTAAAAATAACTTTTAGAACTGGGGTTAAACGTTGCTCATTAAACAATGCACTATTTTGAGTAGCAATATGGTTTTCTTGATTTTTTTTGTCGACGGCAACTGTGTTTCATGCAGCACACTACATTGATGATCACTGACACTTAAAACCTCACTATTTTTACTTTTTAGGTCACCACGACAATGTTTGGAACGTTGCTTTGAACAACGCCAAATAACAGTTCCATTTTTATTGGTTCGTTTCACAATATATGAATATCCTTTATAGTATGCGTAAGGCTTACCATACCTAGTCACTGATACTTCCATATCAACTGTCAAGCATAGACTAAGCTCTAGTAAAGTCAACTTGGTAATAAGAATACTAGTTTAATGTGAGAGCAAATATGGATCCAAAGAGTTCAGGTAAAAGTGAAAGCAAATAAGCAAATATTAGAAACAAGAGTTGAGGTGAAAGTGGTCGAAAAGTGGTAGACCCATTACACAATAATTTCAGCACGACGAAGCTCTTGTTCAATTTCTTTGATTTCCCAATCGTGACCAGTATGGCCAGCTTGACGTGAGGCATGCAACAACTGTAGCCGCTGGACGAGCTTATTGGGATTGTGCCAGTATACAAATTTAACAAATGGATTTTTAGGTGTAAACAAAGCATTACCATTATCATGATCATTATCATCATCGTCATCATCATTATCATCATCATGATCACCATTATCATCATGACCATCATCACTGTTACTATATAGTCCTTTTTGATCCTCTTGCAATACCACTTTATTTATAGTCTGAGTTGATTTTGATAGTGTTGAAGGTTTCTTGGACGTTGACAACTGTCCTAACATGACGTTTTGAGGACATGATAAGTCCTTTTGAACAAACACTGCACTATCTTTAGCCGCAATATCGTTTTCTTGAACTTGCTTTTTAGCATTTTGATAATTGTTTGTAAACAGTAAGCGTGGTTCGTTTCGAGCACTACATTGATGAACACTCACACTTAAAACCTTTCCATTTTTACTTTTCAGATTGCCTCGACATTTTGTTGACCTCTCTTTTGAGCATCGCCAGAATATTATTCCATTCACATTCTGGCGATTATAGTTATAGGAGTAGCCTTGATAGAGTGCACGTAGCCTACCTTTGTTGGTTGTAATAAGTTCCATAGTAGTAACTGACCTGTCAGTACGATGTTCACACTACAAAGGTTACAACTGTTTTGCTGATGGAGTGACCTACCATAAGCTTATATATTGGCTTATGTGTTGGCTTTTTGTGTTGGCTTTTCGTGTTGGCTTTTCGTGTTGGCTTTTGTGTTGGCTTATGTGTTGGCTTTTTCTGTTGGCTTTTTGTGTTGGCTTTTCGTGTTGGCTTTTCGTGTTGGCTTTTTGTGTTGGCTTTTCGTGTTGGCTTTTGTGTTGGCTTATGTGTTGGCTTTTTGTGTTGGCTTTTTGTGTTGGCTTTTCGCGTTGGCTTTTCGTATTGGCTTTTCGTGTTGGCTTTTTGTGTTGGCATTTCGTGTTGGCTTTTGTGTTGGCTTTTCGTGTTGGCTTTTTGTGTTGGCTTTTCGTGTTGGCATTTCGTGTTGGCTTTTCGTGTTGGCTTTTTTTGTATTGGCCTTTCGTGTTGGCTTTTTGTATTGGCTTTTCGTGTTAGCTTTTTGTGTTGGCTTTAGTATTGGCTTCTGTATTGGCTTATTTGACAAGTTATTTGTGTCAATGTATTTAGTGGATTTTTTTCTTGGTGTTGGAAAGTAGTTGAAAGAGAGGGAATATTTAAAGACTTAACCTCAGCTCACTAACCTAACCTAACCTAACCTAACCTAACTTTGCCTAACCTAACCTAACCTTTCAACTCTCAGATGTTAATTAAATTCTGTGCATAGTCGAGTTGGAACCCAAGACCTCAGGGGTAAAAAAAACAATTATTTTTGACGACTTATTTTGATAACTTGTTTTAATGGCTGACCTAACTTTACCTAACCTAACCTAACCTAACCTCAGCTCACTTTGGATATTACTAGTAAGTGTTCATATCCTCTGCTAGGTAGCATGCTAGTAGTACAGGTAGTGCTCATATTTACCGCTAGGTAGCGGAAACATACTTTGCATGTTGCATGTGACACTTGTGAAGTTTAACCACATGCAAGACGTGCTTGTATAAGTTCTCTATTTAAACTCAATATACAATTAACCACTAAATGTTCAGAACTAACATGTATAGCCATGTTTAGGGTATATAGGAGACCCTTAGCAAGAAAGGCTGTCTAACCCACGAGTGTACAGCCTTGTCATACGCAGTAAGCACCTGTTGGCAGAAAACAACAACAACAACAACTACAATTTGAGAAAGCCAACAGGTGCTTACTGCGTATGACAAGGCTGTACACTCGTGGGTTAGACAGCCTTTCTTGCTAAGGGTCTCCTATATACCCTAAACATGGCTATACATGTTAGTTCTGAACATTTAGTGGTTAATTGTATATTGAGTTTAAATAGAGAACTTATACAAGCACGTCTTGCATGTGGTTAAACTTCACAAGTGTCACATGCAACATGCAAAGTATGTTTCCGCTACCTAGCGGTAAATATGAGCACTACCTGTACTACTAGCATGCTACCTAGCAGAGGATATGAACACTTACTAGTAATATCCAAAGTGAGCTGAGGTTAGGTTAGGTTAGGTTAGGTAAAGTTAGGTCAGCCATTAAAACAAGTTATCAAAATAAGTCGTCAAAATTAATTGTTTTTTTTTACCCCTGAGGTCTTGGGTTCCAACTCGACTATGCACAGAATTTAATTAACATCTGAGAGTTGAAAGGTTAGGTTAGGTTAGGCAAAGTTAGGTTAGGTTAGGTTAGGTTAGTGAGCTGAGGTTAAGTCTTTAAATATTCCCTCTCTTTCAACTACTTTCCAACACCAAGAAAAAAATCCACTAAATACATTGACACAAATAACTTGTCAAATAAGCCAATACAGAAGCCAATACTAAAGCCAACACAAAAAGCTAACACGAAAAGCCAATACAAAAAGCCAACACGAAAGGCCAATACAAAAAAGCCAACACGAAAAGCCAACACGAAATGCCAACACGAAAAGCCAACACAAAAAGCCAACACGAAAAGCCAACACAAAAGCCAACACGAAATGCCAACACGAAAAGCCAACACAAAAAGCCAACACGAAAAGCCAATACGAAAAGCCAACGCGAAAAGCCAACACAAAAAGCCAACACAAAAAGCCAACACATAAGCCAACACAAAAGCCAACACGAAAAGCCAACACAAAAAGCCAACACGAAAAGCCAACACGAAAAGCCAACACAAAAAGCCAACAGAAAAAGCCAACACATAAGCCAACACAAAAGCCAACACGAAAAGCCAACACGAAAAGCCAACACAAAAAGCCAACACATAAGCCAATATATAAGCTTATGGTAGGTCACTCCATCAGCAAAACAGTTGTAACCTTTGTAGTGTGAACATCGTACTGACAGGTCAGTTACTACTATGGAACTTATTACAACCAACAAAGGTAGGCTACGTGCACTCTATCAAGGCTACTCCTATAACTATAATCGCCAGAATGTGAATGGAATAATATTCTGGCGATGCTCAAAAGAGAGGTCAACAAAATGTCGAGGCAATCTGAAAAGTAAAAATGGAAAGGTTTTAAGTGTGAGTGTTCATCAATGTAGTGCTCGAAACGAACCACGCTTACTGTTTACAAACAATTATCAAAATGCTAAAAAGCAAGTTCAAGAAAACGATATTGCGGCTAAAGATAGTGCAGTGTTTGTTCAAAAGGACTTATCATGTCCTCAAAACGTCATGTTAGGACAGTTGTCAACGTCCAAGAAACCTTCAACACTATCAAAATCAACTCAGACTATAAATAAAGTGGTATTGCAAGAGGATCAAAAAGGACTATATAGTAACAGTGATGATGGTCATGATGATAATGGTGATCATGATGATGATAATGATGATGACGATGATGATAATGATCATGATAATGGTAATGCTTTGTTTACACCTAAAAATCCATTTGTTAAATTTGTATACTGGCACAATCCCAATAAGCTCGTCCAGCGGCTACAGTTGTTGCATGCCTCACGTCAAGCTGGCCATACTGGTCACGATTGGGAAATCAAAGAAATTGAACAAGAGCTTCGTCGTGCTGAAATTATTGTGTAATGGGTCTACCACTTTGCGACCACTTTCACCTCAACTCTTGTTTCTAATATTTGCTTATTTGCTTTCACTTTTACCTGAACTCTTTGGATCCATATTTGCTCTCACATTAAACTAGTATTCTTATTACCAAGTTGACTTTACTAGAGCTTAGTCTATGCTTGACAGTTGATATGGAAGTATCAGTGACTAGGTATGGTAAGCCTTACGCATACTATAAAGGATATTCATATATTGTGAAACGAACCAATAAAAATGGAACTGTTATTTGGCGTTGTTCAAAGCAACGTTCCAAACATTGTCGTGGTGACCTTAAAAGTAAAAATAGTGAGGTTTTAAGTGTCAGTGATCATCAATGTAGTGTGCTGCATGAAACACAGTTGCCGTCGACAAAAAAATCAAGAAAACCATATTGCTACTCAAAATAGTGCATTGTTTAATGAGCAACGTTTAACCCCAGTTCTAAAAGTTATTTTTAATCCATCTTCCACGTCGCAAGAGCCATCAACATCACAAACTATGCAAGAGGTAGTGTTGTTGTTGTCGTTTTAAAGAGTGGAACAACTAGGTCATCTGCTCTTGATATGCAAGGGGATCAAAGTGACTAAATAGTAATAACAATAAAGCTTTTATGCCTATACAACCATTGCGGCTTCCCACTTTTCGAAAACAACGTTGAATGGACATTGCTATAAAATAATCTACAACAAGCATTGTGTTTAAAACTATAACAGACTATTGTAAAGTGAGAAAGGCTTGTATTCAGTGTGCATTTATTGTCATAATCATGTATACTCTGCAATGTTAAATATACTAACTTTGTATAAAATAAAACAACATTGTAACATGATTTTGCATTTATTTACAAACTTTATATACATTTCTTGTTTTTTTTGGTTTCATCATAATATTTTTAAAGACAACACTAAACACTGAAACATTACTATTCTATACACATATTTTCTTTCTTTTTCAGTATATTGTCATTACTTATATTTTCCATTATTATTTCACATTTTTTAAATTTATTTAATTAAAACGAACCATGCACCTATTGTTTTTAAAACCTTCATAAATTAAGTGTACAGGTTGCACAGCATTATTGACTTCATCAAAAACACTTTCCGACATATCATTAAACCGTATAGGCAGAAATGTCTCAAAGTTTTCACATACACAAAGTACACGATCACCATATGCTGTTTTCAATTTCCGAATCTTGATAATGCGGAATGGAATATGCGTTGGCAATTCGCTGAGCTTCTTTGTCTCTAAGCCACATGATTGTACCACAGCATTCAAAACATTCATTGTAGTAGTCTATAAACAAAACAAAAGCATATCTATTACACTCTAAAACAGCTTTAATAATATTGTGCAATTAGGGATTTTGCACTATGCATGGCGAATAAATTATACTAGTTATGCAAGAAATGCCCTAACTGTAGCAGATACTACTTTTCTGCATATAGCACAAGTGTTAAGTTCTAATGCACACTTGACACAGGCTATCATGTGTCCACAGGGTAAAAATACAACACCTAGTTCATCTTGATAACAAATTTTACATAATTGTTGGTCACACTTTTGTATCTGTTCGTGAGACAAGTCTTTTCTTTCAGCCTTATGTATTTGCTCCGCGTGCTCTAACTCTAAAGGCACTTTTATGTCTTGTGCTGCAATCACTTTTTCTTTACGAATAGTGTTCACAAATTCCTGACCTTTAAGCAACACCATGTATTTACAGTTTGGTAACCAACGAGCGTGTTGCACAAAAGGGTCATCAGTCATTTGCCAGTCCTTTAAAGCAAATCCACAATAAAAACATATTGTTTTATCCCCTTCACCAGTATAAAAAAATCCAGCTTCACTTAGCTGTTTGGTAAGGTGTTTTAATATTAATGGCCAAACATTTTTATAAGATTCGAAACGTTTTTCAACAGAGCTGTACTCTGGGTGTGCTAGTGCTTTAGTCTTGCAAACTCCCAATTTTTCAAAAGCACACGCCAATTCAACACTGTCTATGGCATATGGACCACATATATCGACACTACCGTTGGCTGGTAATACATCATTATTATTATTTATTTGTGATTCAGCAACGTAAGTAGCGGCCATAGGCCTTGTGGTTCGGTAAAATGAATGCACGGGTAGGTTACCCACTTGCTTTCCAAGCATGTAAGGACAGTGAGGAGACCATCGCAAATGGTCTCTAAAGGGATCATCCCCTTCTTCCCAGTGTGAAAGTTCAGTACGACAAAACACACAGCGCACCACATCTCCTCGGTTCAAGTAAAAAAAACCGGCTTTTGCAAGTTCATGCGTCGACAAAAAGCCTACAGGCCAGGATTCAAATGTTAACCATCGATCATGTTCTGATTTAAAATTTAACCCACGTGGTAAACCAACTTGCTCACTTGTTGTATTTGGTACTAACGCCATGTGTTATAATAAAACTTTTTCTTATTGTAAGTTATTAACATTGCACAGAGTACTTTAAAGCATAATGCATGCTTGTTCACTGTCTGTTCATTACGTTAATGGCACATGACGACACCTAAAAGCAAACAAAATAACCCATCACTCAATCAATCAATCAATCAATCAATACTTGTAAATAAAACGTTAACGTTAATTGGCATTAATATATCAAAACACCATTAAAAATAAACTGTATGTTGGCACTAACAGTAACCCATGTACTTATTTTCTTTTTTATAAAGCTACAGTCATTTACATTCCCCCACCCTCCCTTTAACCAATATATAAACAAAAATGAATGTCATGTCATTTTGTTCACATTATCATGTTCAAACCTGTGGATATTCGTTGAGTCCATAGGGAACCACCCATAAATTAAATTTATTATTTTTATTTTTAGAAAATCCAACATGGCCTTGTACTTTTCCCAGTCAACAACAACAACATAGCCATTAATCAAGAAAGCAATCATTGTCCCAGTCATGTACAGGTAATGAATTTTTTTTTGTCTACGAGTTTTCAGTAGTGGTAAAATGGAATAGCATTTTTAAGTTGGACTTACCTGAGTTTTAAACAGTTCACTCTTTGGCAGTGGTTTCGCTTTAGTGCGTTTCTGGTTTTTTTCAGCGACTGCTACGGCGGTAAGCTATTCTTTCCAAGTTTCTAAAAATAAATAAAATAAACCGCTATAAATACCTAAATTCAGGTTAATACATACATTTCATAAAATAAAACATAAAACAAAAAATGAAACAAGTTAGTTTAAAAAAATCATCTCACCTTTACTTGCAGTGACTTGTTACTCTTCCCTTCTAGTGGGCTCAAAAGTGCAATGGTTTCTTCTCCCTCAGACATGTAAGGTATGCCGGTTATCTGCAAACAAATAAATAAAATCATTAATTACTTAATCAATAAATAATTGCTTGTAAATATATATATATATATATATATATTAATCAATAAATGTATAAATGAATAAATATATAAATAAATACCTACCCCACAACAAGGTTAAGTATTTTCCACAAATACTAAAACTGTTAAACAAGACCAGGGGTTTCATGCAAAGCAGTGTGTTCAAAGGTAGTCCACCCAAGTGAGAGTGGAAATGATAACGACATGTCTTTATATATGCTACGTTGCATGTATAATCATTTTTTCCCACGCTTTGAACATTCTGTTATCGGTCACGTGGACAGCTAACGTCCCAGGCGAACACCTGTGGCGAATCAAATTTCACATGAACTTGCATTTTGTCACGTACGAAGCAAAACAGGATGTGACTTGTTAACAGTTATCATGCATGTGGACAGCTAACGTCCCAGGCGAACACCTGTGCTGGATCAAATTTCACATGAACTTGCATTTTGTCACGTACGAAGCAAAACAGGATGTCACTGGTTTAGCCTACATGTGGTTTCACACATGTGTGGACGCCTTTCACACTCCCCTGCCACCACGATGGTCAGATTATTTCACCTTCAAGCGTCATGGTCATTTTTTCCATTGCACCTGTTGTCAAGTCAGACCGGAGCCTTACAATAAGCTCAATTGACCTTCACCTCCTGTAAGTTGGTTTTCTGTACTCGCTTCGACCAACATAGAATCAAGTTCTCATCACCGTTTACACGTCAAAGGTAAAATATCAGAAAAACGCACCCTCGCTCTGTCATACACCGACCCGTCGAAATATGGATTGATCTATTGAACACAGCCACCTTGGTCAGCGACAGGTTCGTTGAACCACACACCCAGCCGTATTGTCTCTCTCAACCACCACGCTTTATAAACATTATAAACAGGTAAAGAAAAAGAAAACGTTTTTTCAACATGTATGGCGTTAGACCCATGTGAATTATTTTTTGAAAAAAAATATCTACCACATTTGAAAGGGGGCGTTAGCCCGAGTCCTAGGACACCTCGTACATGTCTCTAGCGTTATTGGTTCGTGAGATATCGGCAAAAATCACAAAAAACACGTGTTTACCCCAAAATCGCGTTTCCAAATTTTTTTTAAAATTACAACGAGTAGTTCATAGCAAAGAGGACGTCTGTCCGAATCCTTGGACCCATCGTACATGCCTCTAGCGTTATTGCTTCGTGAGATATCGACAAAATCACAAAAAACACGTGTTTACCCCAAAACCGAGTTTCCAATTTTATTAAAAATTATAACGAGTGGTCCATAGCAGAGAGGACGTTACCCCGAGTCCTTGGACCTGTCGAACACGCCTCTAGTGTTATTGGTTCGCGAAATATTAAAAGCACATGACCTTTTAGTTTTGGTCTTTTCATTAAATTAAGAGCCTATAGGAAAGTAGGGGGCATCACTACGAGTGCTAGGACACCCTGTATGTTCAAATCCGACCATTGGTTAGCGAGATATCAGCTTCGGGGCAAATACGAGGAGGGTTCAATAAGAAGTGGTGCAGCTTTGTCACTACCACACTACTACAGGTTTTCATTCTAGAGTCTTGAAATTTTTTTGGGGGGTAGAGGGGGTAGGGACCATTGATTGACGTTAAACAATTTTTTTTTGTAGAGTTCCTAGTTTCCAAAATATAGAATTTTCAAAATTCGAGTGTTTTCAAAAAAACATAAAAAGTAAAAAAGTTTTACTATAGAAAATAAAGGTCATAAAGACCATTCGTTTGAGCCATGGCACAACGTTCTATCCTGTTTGGTTTTCAAACTATCGCCTATTTTCGAAAACAAAAAAAAAAACAAAAAATTTTCAAAAATATAACGAGTGGTCCATAGCAAAGCCCCCGTCATCCCGAGTCCAACGACACTTCATTCGTGAATCTCCGACCACTGGTTCGGGAGTTATCGGCTTAGACTCACGCGGCGGCCATGACACTCGTTAGAACTGTCACCACTCCACTACTCATGTCGACACACGGGCAGTGGCGGATGTCACGTTTTGTTAGCTTTCCTGCATATCATTGAAGACTTTCCGTACACAAGGACACTAAACAAATATACAAAAAAACACTGCGCTGCAAATAAGCGAATTCCAGCGTGTTGCCACACACTGTTGACGGAAGAAATTCTTGTAGCAGCAGAACGTGACAATGACATACAGACATGATGACACTAACATAAAACAATAACAGTAATGGTATACAGTGACAACACGGATGTTGATACAGGAAGTGAGAGCGGCATTACATTAGGCTCCGCATCATATATTACACAAATATTGCAGACCAGATTGATCTGGGAAGACAGACTATTTTACGCCTATCACTAACAGCACTAGGAACATGCATACAAGGGTGATAACACACAGTACACGGCGCGTGACTAGTAGCCACGCGATACGAGATAAGCCCTCTCCGATAACACCACACGCGCCGGCAGGAGTCAGCGGTAGGCGACTCCATACACACAAGCGCGTCAATTACAGCCACGGCCGCTTCCCCCCCACGCGCGCCCAACACTTAGGGGCAGACAGGCAATTACTCGCGAACATTCAAACCAATTAGGGGCGGATACAGACAGATTCCATGGAGGAACAAACCACTACCCCTAATAATGTCTTTTCATAGTTGTTGTTTTTTTTCTCCTAAAAACCGCTACAGGCAATTATGCTACGCCGATTTATATTCGCAGCCACATGCTACCCCCTCTCACATTATGAACAGGGGACCAGATTAGGCCGTGAACGACACAGCGTCACCACACTTGAACATCACAAGGGCAGCCAGAGGGCGGTGCCCACAGACACAAACATTTTTACACAACGTAGGTATCACAGACCCACGGGCACTCCACAGACTAGTATTTTAGGAGACACTAGGTGCTATATGGCATCTCAACTCAGCCAGCGTAAATCCCAAAGAGCGGGAGGACAACGCATAACGACCAAGAGAGGATGACACACTACAATAGGAGTAGAGGTGGATAATGCCATCAGGATGGCCATAGTACCAGCTACGGGCTACCATCCCCATACCCTTCCTCCCACACACCCCATTACCTGCAACACTATCCAACACAGACATACAGATACATAAAAACACCTACAATACATTGCAAAATATACAGAGGGGTTGATAGACTTCATGCTTTTCATAAATTAAGGTTTGCTACACCTTGGACCCGAACGCCTACACCTGAGTATTAGAGGTGATTCGGAAACAAATATTAAGCGGCGATGCACATCTCTATATAGAGAGATGAGGCCATACTGATACTAATACATATTTTATTAAATATGGCCGCATGCAAGGGACATAAACTTATTGTATCCTAGCACACGCCTTATCCTCAAATGAGAACAGACACGCCTCATATCCATCTCACTGCATGAGATATCCCACCCACACACCAGGGGTTGTATTACTATCACACCTGCATGATATTTGCAATTTTGGACACCTGGGAAAAAACCCACCCCATCCACTCACAGTAAATACATCCTAACAGCATCATCGGCTCCCGGCCACCATAAACATGGAGTCCAACGATGCACAACCCTCTCCCACCACGCTTTAACCCCACTCAGCAAATAACACCCCCCGGATCCTAATAACAAGGGACCAAACGCCCTATAAACCTACTAATACCTCCAGAAAAGTACCAAGGCATCAATGCTGGATATCCGATACGGCAATAACAGGCCTAAAGTAGTCACGGCATTTCGAAGATTCTACAACCCCAGAACACTAGAAATTTTACATAATTACATAATTATACAGTATCACACTTATTTTCAAAGGAATCTGAAGTCACACTAGATGGTGAGGAGAAAGTAAACGGAGCGAGCAGAATCGCCACACGAGGACAGAGCTGGAGAAGGCGGCGATGAGGCCTGACCCAGTGTAATGACAGATGTACGTTAGGTCGAAGCGCTGATTACTCAGTGCGGGCAAACTTCGGAATCCTGAGAGACCTAGCCTGTCCCTGGGACGAAGAAACTTACACCAATTATGCACTGCGGTCGTCGAAGCCAGACCTGCAGGGGAGACTTTTGACGGCTAGTAGGAGAATTAGCCAGCTCAATACTAGACTCAGAAGACGAACCTAGAGACGACCAACTTGGACTAGACTTTTAGTAAGTGTGTAACATAGGTAGCGTTCGTAAGGCGGGGAACGAGTCTTCCATTCGCGTGAAGTGAAGATAGTGCGCCAAGGGTGCAGCGGGACAACCCCTGGCCACACAAGACATGGGGGGAAGAGGATTCCCGGACGCTAAATTCCCGGATGATATTATTTTATCGGATGATTTTTCCCGAACGATGTCCCGTGCCCACATAAATGGATGACAGCGAGTCTCCAGAGATTAAATGGTAACGCAGCGAGTGGCCAGAGATGTAAATGAGGAATGCGGCGAGCCCTCACAGCGGCCTGGGCCACCGATTAATAAATATAAAATGGCGAATAATGCCAATATACGCATATATAAATACCAATGAAAAGGATATCCGCGCGAAGCGTTTGCTCCCTAGCAATGCAGCCACACAGGCCTATATTAGTTATTAAGGGGGGAAATCGACAATTAGCATAAAGGGCGCGGAATGCAAAAGGGTTTTTAACGCGGCAGTTTTGGAAGCAACCGGTGTTTCCAAAACATGCACGTGTGGTGCCCTGAGGGTGGCGACATACCTCAGGCGATCGCGCCGATCAAAATTCTAGTATGTAAGGCAGTTGCATTTGAAAGGCAACTTAGATCTAAGCAAATTTAACAAGCACTGTTGTAAAACAGTAGCTACAACATATTTCGGCATTAAGTTAAGGACTATTTCGGCATGTATATACAAATATATTTTTATAGCATTAATTAATATAATCTAGGTTAAGCACTTTTACTTATCGACTGGGCGTTCGGCACCGTATAGGGTAAGACCGACACCGTATAGCTTTTATTGATTTCACTATGCGAACGCAATACGCGAGACGGCCGAAGAGGTCTCAAGGGCGGTGGCTCAATCCAAGCCGACCCTTAAAACAGCGCTGCGCGACATGGGCGCGCGTTAACACATTTGGCCAAGGGCATATTACCAATGTACTTTATATTACAGATTTGAGCTCCATCGCTACGGCAGAGATCATCAAAAACCACGGTCACAGGTAATGGCTATGCGCAAAGGCAGCATAATTCTCCTATAACACCACACTTGTTACACTACACTGCCCTATAGCGGGCTACACATTCACAAATACACTGAAGAAGGAGATAGCAGTACAGGTAACATGGTAAGATCCAGCCGGCTTAGACTAAGATAGGCTAAGTGGCGCCAAGGTAAAATATATGTTTTATGAGCACTAAAAGGTATAATATATATAATATGCAAATGCATGTATGATAACATTGAATTCCATTTCAGACGACCAAGGAAGCAACAGCAATACATCCATTGCCAAATAAATGCATAATAAACCATTCTTTCCAGTTGAAGCAGAAATTGTACATATACCCATTGTAAATATACACACATCAAAAAAAGTTTTGCATCACCTCGGTTCCCAGATCTCCGGCATATAGACGTTGACTGTGTATATTGTATCAAAGATACAGTCCCTTTGACTGTTCATAGATGTCACTAAAACTGCTCAAAGATGTAAACAACCATGCATGAGCAGGGCCTATTAGACGGAGGGGGTACGACAGCCGATCAGTTCCAGTCATTCCACCAGGACGAAGGTACGCTGCTCATGTTGTCTGTAGTTCTACCATGCCTAGAAGGTCAATACCGCAGTTCGATCGCGTCCGCATTGTTACTTTGTGTCAAGAAGGGCTCTCAACAAGGGAAGTTTCCAGGCGTCTCAGAGTGAACCAAAGCGATGTTGTTCGGACATGGAGGAGGTACAGAGATACAGGAACTGTCGATGACAGGCCTCGCTCAGGCCGCCCAAGGGCTACTACTGTAGTGGATGACCGCTACTTACGGATTGCCGCTCGGAGGAACCCTGACAGCAATGCCACCATGTTGAATAATGCGTTTCGTTCAGCCACAGGACGTCGTGTTTCAACTCAAACTGTGCGCAATAGGCTGCATGATGCGCAACTTCACTCCCGACGTCCATGGCGAGGTCCAGCTTTGCAACCCCGACACCATGCAGCGCGGTACAGATGGGCCCAACAACATGCTGAATGGACCCCACAGAATTGGCATCACGTTCTCTTCACCGACGAGTGTCGCATATGCCTTCAACCAGACAATCGTCGGAGACGTGTTTGGAGGCACCCTGGTCAGGCTGAACGTCTTAGACACACTGTCCAGCGAGTGCAGCAAGGTGGTGGTTCCCTGATGTTTTGGGGTGGCATTATGTGGGGCCGACGTACGCCACTGGTGGTCATGGAAGGCTCCGAAACGGCTTTACGATACCTGAATGACATCCTCCGACCCATAGTGCACCCATATCGGCAGAATATTGGAGAGGCATTTGTCTTCATGGACGACAATTCTCGACCTCATCGTGCACATCTTGTGAATGCGTTCCTTCAAGATAACGACATCGCTCGACTACAGTGGCCAGCATGTTCGCCAGACATGAACCCTATCGACCATGCCTGGGATATGTTGAAAAGGGCTGTTTATGGACGTCTTGACCCACCAACCACTCTGAGAGATTTACGCCGAATTGTCGTTGAGGAGTGGGACAATTTGGACCAACAGTGTCTTGATGAACTTGTGGATAGTATGCCACGACGAATACAGGCATGCATCAATGCAAGAGGACGTGCTACTGGGTATTAGAGGTAGTGGTGTGTACTGCTATCTGGACCACAAATGCTGAAAGTCTAGCTGTATGATGGTACAACATGCAATGTGTGGGTCTCATGAGCAATAAAACGAGCTGAAATGTTGTTTGTGTTGATCTCTATTCCCTTTGTATTTAAAGGTTCCGGAACTCTTGGAACCGAGGTGATGCAAAACTTTTTTTGATGTGTGTATTTCCTAACACACCAAAAAACACTATACTCCTATAGTATCACTCACATACAAATACACTATCTGTCGTTCTTCAGTCGCGCCAATAAGTTGAAGGCAACGGTGCTCAGCAGCAGACAGCGGTCGTGGGACGCTGAACGCCACTGGCAAAAATCACACTGACGCTTAAATAATGAGCGACATGCGATGGGCCAGGAATGGTGCAATTTTGTAAGTGCCAAACCTTGCCATCAGGGTGAAAATTCTCCCGCCCACGAGGAGAAATTCACTAGGACAAGGTAAAGAGGTACTAGAGATTTGCCACTAAACCACGATCCAGAAAGGCCAAGTAAAAGGAAAGCAGATAAGGTATAGAGAATAAGGGTTAGCCGGCATAAGAGAGGAAGACGCGGAAGAATGGCCGCACAAAAGGAGCTCTAGAGAAAGATATTATTAGATTTTATTACATTTTGTATTTTAAGTGTTTTTTATTTTTGTATTTTATTTTTGTATTTTATTTTGTATTCTATTTTGCACTTATCACAATGCCACACTGTAAACAGCCAATACACTTGTTTTTTCTTTCCTTTCTTCCTAATAACGATAATTTGTAAAGGCGTTCTATTTACCCCAACACAATAAACTCATTTTAATATACACCCTTAAAATTACACCCCAGAGCCCTATTTTTCTTTCTTCTTCACTCTTTCATACATTAAATTTCAGTGTCATACCAAGTGTAAACGCAGAAGGCAATTTTTTTCATCCTGCTGCAGGGCAGCATCACAGCCAAAACCGATGTTTTTTTCCCTTCTGTGACAATGCGAAATAACAATTTCCCACGCTATGTATTCAAGATATGTATTTTTAACCTCCATGTAACAAATTTTTATAATTGATTCTACACATATGTAAAGCATAAACATGTTCCATACCCAATACCCACCTTCTCTGAGCACACGCTAAACTCACATCACCAGAAGGACAACACGACATCTACACATCCACACGACACCGAAGAAAAAGAAGAAGAAGAAGAGGGACAGGAAGAAGAAGAAGAAGAAGGGGGAGGAGGAGGATCACTACGCCAACACGCCTACTCTATTTCCCGTTCGCGAGGCAGCGAACAAAGGCCGAGGAGGTCTTGTACAGCCCAGGGGCAGTACCCCTAAGAACCACCCCTCCATCTTTCATCAAAACCACCCTCATAGGCATGCCATAAGCCTCACATACTTCTTCAACACAAGCAGGCCCAGCAATACTGCTGACAGCCACGCTTACATAATACACACATAAACACACTAACTGGAGCAGCGACGGTGAGTAAACGCTGACCGAGCAGTGGGGGAAGGCCTTAAAAGCTAGACCCAGAAGAGTCCCATTATCTGTTCATGGCCAGCGGCTCTGCTCCTCCGAGGTCCGTTCCAGCTCTTCACCAGGTGAGAACTAGCCGTGTGCTCAGATTCCTAATCACTATAACACCTACCCTGAACACTTTTGTATTTTACATCTTGTACTTTACTTCATACCTGTCCAGCACCTAAAAGGGACAGTACATCACCGCTACTGACCAATAAATACTTGGTCAGTAAACACATACATCTATTACTCATTTTACCTAGTTTTACATCCTTACACCCAGCCTGACCTTAGTCCTAATTGCCCCTGACCGTGGAGGCCAGGAACTGCGCCGTCAGGAATTCTATTGTACTCGAGCAAGCGGCCCGACTGCAGAGTGTCAAGTTGTCGACTATGCACGTGAGCTCGCTAAAACGCTCGCTCTACTTAATTGGCAGGCTAGGTTAATAGCCCACTCTTAGACATTCATCCCCTAACAGGTAAACGCATCCTGTAAGAAACACCCCCAACAGATCACATCCTCACACCAACACACTACACTAGTAGTCTCCCCCAATTACGGGAAACTACCCTTTTTCGGAAATATCCCTTAAATTAATACATCTACACTACCCTGTTTATCCCACCCCCCACAGAGGGATAAAACAGTATTATGTTTACAAAATTATTTACGTTCAACAAAGGAGATAAACAGACAACGGTGCTTTATAAATACTGTATCGTGAATAACCTCAAAAGTTTCAAATGAAAAATAAAACCAAAATGTACTATTCACCTATTTAACGACAGTATTAATCCAGCAATCTAGTTAAGTCTGAGAGAAATCTACTGTTTTTCAAAATAGTTTGAGTATTTTACCTGTTTCCTACAATTAAGTCTCTCAGCCATCACAAAAGAATGTAACAAAAAAGGAACGTGAAAACAGAACTACTTGCGTCATTTCTACTTACAAAAAACACGTAAGTTCTGTGATGTGGTTTGTTGCTTGGGCTGCACTCGTAACAGGTTTTATGTTCGACCCTGACTATTATCTGTCAGAAAACTGTACTATAATGAGGCTCATTATAACACTATTTTTCATTATGAAACTGTTTCTCCCACCAATCACAGCTCAAGAAACAGTTGTTTGACCAGTGAGATAATTAGATGCGCTGAGTTCCAATGCCATCTAATTTGAATTTCACTACCTGGCCTAGTGTCATAGTAGAGTAATCGAGGAGGCCATGGTCAAATACAAGGCATTCCCTGCGTCTCATGCGTTCTGTTTAGTACATAAAACTGGCGAAATCTCGACAGATATTTATGAATATTTTTGTTCGAAAATAAAATAGTTATAATAATTATCGTCGAACATAAACAGTCGTATGCAGCTCGCCTATAATGGTAATTAAGACACTCGTATGGAAATTTTAAAACTCCCATACGCTCGTTTTATAAACATACTTGTGTCTTAATTATTGCCATTATAGGTTCGTTGCATAATGTACTATTTCGGGAAATGTTCGGCTTCCGATCGGCTTTTTACACTAAAATCTTCGAATTATCCAAAACATAATTCGAATTAACCATGATTTTTTAGCATTGATTGTATATAAAATGCTAGGGGCCAAGAGAAAAATTCGAATTAAAGAAGATTTCGAATTATAGAAGTTCGAATTAGCCACGTTCCACTGTATTTCCTACTTATTGTTCAAGAGCATCTCCAGGTTTGAGACCGCACACCAGTAGGTCCTCACTGATTCTATCCATCCATCGTTTCTTTGGGCGCCCACGGGGTCGATGCTCACCTGGATCGTATCGGAAGGCCGTTTATATCACAGAGTTCTCATCACTTCTAGTGACATGCCCATACCAGCGAAGACGTGCTTTCGTCATTTTGTCTTCAATTGTTGCAACTCCCATTAATTGCTTCCTTACATGTTCATTTCTGACATGGTCAAGTCTTGTAATACCCATGAACCTACGCAGCATTTTCATTTCAATATCATGGAGGGCTCATTCGTGTTTCGTTGAAGCTGGCCAACATTCTGTGCCACTGGCCTTATCATGGTCTTGTAAACTTTTCCTTTCAGCTGGATGGGTATTTTCTCATCGCACAGTTCTCCAGTGACTTGGTGCCATTTCAGCCACGCGGCATTTACTCGTGCTCGGGCAACGTGAATGGTTTCGCCATCCAAACGATGAGAGAGCCAAGTTACTTAAAGTTAGTGGTTTTATTATAACTCACTTATTGTTTCTTTTTGTGATGTTTGAACATACACACATCAAAAAAAGTTTTGCATCACCTCGGTTCCCAGATCTCCGGCATATAGACGTTGACTGTGTATATTGTATCCAAGATACAGTCCCTTTGACTGTTCATAGATGTCACTAAAACTGCTCAAAGATGTAAACAACCATGCATGAGCAGGGCCTATTAGACGGAGGGGGTACGACAGCCGATCAGTTCCAGTCATTCCACCAGGACGAAGGTACGCTGCTCATGTTGTCTGTAGTTCTACCATGCCTAGAAGGTCAATACCGCAGTTCGATCGCGTCCGCATTGTTACTTTGTGTCAAGAAGGGCTCTCAACAAGGGAAGTTTCCAGGCGTCTCAGAGTGAACCAAAGCGATGTTGTTCGGACATGGAGGAGGTACAGAGATACAGGAACTGTCGATGACAGGCCTCGCTCAGGCCGCCCAAGGGCTACTACTGTAGTGGATGACCGCTACCTACGGATTGCCGCTCGGAGGAACCCTGACAGCAATGCCACCATGTTGAATAATGCGTTTCGTTCAGCCACAGGACGTCGTGTTTCAACTCAAACTGTGCGCAATAGGCTGCATGATGCGCAACTTCACTCCCGACGTCCATGGCGAGGTCCAGCTTTGCAACCCCGACACCATGCAGCGCGGTACAGATGGGCCCAACAACATGCTGAATGGACCCCACGGAATTGGCATCACGTTCTCTTCACCGATGAGTGTCGCATATGCCTTCAACCAGACAATAGTCGGAGACGTGTTTGGAGGCACCCTGGTCAGGCTGAACGTCTTAGACACACTGTCCAGCGAGTTCAGCAAGGTGGTGGTTCCCTGATGTTTTGGGGTGGCATTATGTGGGGCCGACGTACGCCACTGGTGGTCATGGAAGGCTCCGAAACGGCTTTACGATACCTGAATGACATCCTCCGACCCATAGTGCAACCATATCGGCAGAATATTGGAGAGGCATTTGTCTTCATGGACGACAATTCTCGACCTCATCGTGCACATCTTGTGAATGCGTTCCTTCAAGATAACGACATCGCTCGACTACAGTGGCCAGCATGTTCGCCAGACATGAACCCTATCGAACATGCCTGGGATATGTTGAAAAGGGCTGTTTATGGACGTCTTGACCCACCAACCACTCTGAGAGATTTACGCCGAATTGTCGTTGAGGAGTGGGACAATTTGGACCAACAGTGTCTTGATGAACTTGTGGATAGTATGCCACGGCGAATACAGGCATGCATCAATGCAAGAGGACGTGCTACTGGGTATTAGAGGTAGTGGTGTGTACTGCAATCTGGACCACAAATGCTGAAAGTCTAGCTGTATGATGGTACAACATGCGATGTGTGGGTCTCATGAGCAATAAAACGAGCTGAAATGTTGTTTGTGTTGATCTCTATTCCCTTTGTATTTAACGGTTCCGGAACTCTTGGAACCGAGGTGATGCAAAACTTTTTTTGATGTGTTTATGAATAGTCTGTGTTTGTTACTATTATATTAGCTTGCCACGGTGAGTGAGTGGTTATAGTGTCGGACTACCAACCCCAAGATTTCAGGTTCGCTCCTGGCCATGGTAAGTGATTTTTGAAAGGCGTCAAAAATCACGACACTCATGTCATACGTTGTTGGCATGTTAAAGAACCCATTTGAATTCAGTAGGCCGTGTACAATGGCAAAATTATTCTCGGGATTTTCCGCCTCCACAAAATTCCTGCATTCTCTACTTGTAAGCGCTGTAGTGTCAAGGAATTTAGATACCTAACCTCCTTGACTTTCATAGCGTTCAAAGGAACGACGAAATTCGACATGCAAGCCACCCTCTGGGTGTCAATTAACAAAGCTTGCACCCAGCATCCGAGGCCATACGATATTATTATTACTATACTATTATATTCTATTAAATTCATACCAATGTATATGGTATAGAAGTGCTTAACTCGCGGTATTACCATCCAGAGATGTACGTAGGAACCTGTCTCGTGATCTTCTAACATCTCTGCTGTGTTGTTGTATTTCAGTTTCCCGCTGAGTAGCCTGGGGTGCGGGAGAATTAACCTCCTGTGGAGCAATACAGCTAACAAGTCCTATTATATGATGCGCTACTCTCTTTATTGACCTTCCTTCTACAACAGTTAAGCGTCCGCCTCGTTGCGTAGTGGCCAGCACTCTTGGCTGTCACCACGGAGGCCCGGGTTCGATTCCCAGTTCTGCCAAGAGGTTTAATTCTAGTTCTAGGACTGGAATGGGGTACACTCAGCCTTGTGAGGCAAAACTGAGAAAAGGAGAGTTCAATTCCCACCTTAGCCATTCTTGAAGTGGTTTTCCGGGGTTTCAAAATGCTACCCCAGGCGAATGCTGGAATGGTTCCTAAATTAAGGCCACGGCAGCCTTCTTCCTAATTCTCATCTAAATTACAAATGCACACACGTATACAGCCATCACAATAACACAGGTTAACACATTCCACACATAGACCAAGCACATGGGGCTACATGCGCACGATATCGCAAAGCTCCTCAATAAATCAACAACAAAAACTAAGAAACACCTATGTTTGATATTATGGCAAATATTTTTGCTTATAACAAAATCATATCCATGTTAATAGGAAACTCAGTTGTTTATGTTCACGAGATTAACGGTCATGTAGTATTACAAGCTTCCTTACTTTTTAGTCCATGAAAAGTTTAAGCCCCATCGGGTTCGATTTTCGGGCAATGCATGTGGGATTTTCGTAGTGAAATATCGCGTCCTGTGGTTTGGATTCCACGTAAAAATGGAAGTCCCGTGGTTCATGGTCGCGAGATTAACATTCACGTAAAGAACAAGCTTCCTACCTTCATTTACACTGAAAATCGTAAGAATCTGCCTACACATCTCAGTGAGCTGGATCCCATTATAGTAGAAGATAATGACCACCTCGGCAATGAAGTCTGGCCATTTCTTTCCCTGGAATGTGGTGATAACTCTAGTGGGCCGTGATAAGATAGCAACCCCATTAGCACTTGGCTCCACACCCCACTAACTTACTGGGACGGCAATTACTACCGAGTGCTCGATCAGCTGTTCGCAAGCGCGATAAACGTCTGTTCTGTAAGGTAGATAAGTCTGCTCTCTTTAAATCCTTATCTCCTTAGCGTGCCCATAAGGGAAATACGTTGTTACAGTAGGGACTTGATAATGCGAACAGAATAGAGAAACGGGTCGTTAGTATTAGCGAATCGTTAAAATTAGGAGAGTCTTTCTGAAAATGAATGACATTTTGATAACACAGTACATAAGAAATTAGTTCTACTATATAAAACACCTGGCAAAAACAGTACGAAAGAAACGACTTTTACGGTGTAAAAAAACACATGACAAAACCTTCGGAACCTATTCACTAAAATAGTCAGTGACTTTTTTGAACGCTGCAGTTCAACTATTGATTACAAGCGCGATCCCGCAAACGCCGCAGGAAAATACAGTAATTTCAGCACTGTCGTTGGCGTTTTCTTCAGCTCTTTGAAGAGCCATGTTTAGACCTTACACTGTTTCCGAAGTATACAATTCCATCAGCTGCAAGATATCGGTGTATTATTCCTCCTTGTCCTTGTATAAATTCACTCCTTCAAGACTATGTTACGAACTTATAAGAGAACTCTTTTATTCAGAAGAATTCCGATACAAACTAGTATTGCCATCTACATATGCATTCAACCAACTACTTACAGAGCTGCAAGCCAAGAAGGGAGATACATGGGAAACGCTTTACACCACAGAGGCTATGACTTAAGCATAAACCCGCGGATATCCGCAACATTTTTGACCGTGCGGATATAGTTTGCACAATAGTGCGGTTAGGAGATAAGCTGCGGATAATGTTTGGAGTAAATTTGCGGATAGTTTTTAGAATGCAATCCGAGGTTGCTGAAAATCATTACGAGGACTCGGATGTCTATGACAAGTTATGATTCTTCCGTGACAAATGTAAAATGATTTAAGGTAATCTCATTCAAATTATGTCATTAACACTCTGAACTGAAAAGGGTTGTATAATATTCATTTTAAACATACCACATGACACAAACTGCCCAGGGCAGGACTGCCCAACCTACGGCCCGCCGCTCCGTGCCCGCGCCGCCTCACCAAAACTTGGAAACAACTAAAGCCAACTGGACAAAGGTGAAAATTAATAATAATAATAATAATAATAATAATAATATCGTATGGCACTTATTAATGATTTGTACAACTAAGTTCGATCCTAAGCGGAAATACATTTTAAGTACCGGTACAAAGCTTTTCCCAGTCGTCGCACCAAACTAAATTATCATGAACTTTATTTCATAATTTGATTAATAATTGTGTCAAATTAACATAAATACTCACTCTTTGTCATTCATGCTGTATGAGTGCATTGAATTCATCGTACTTCCAATTTAAAGGGATTAATTAAAGATATTTAATTATCTATTGGAGCCTCCGTGGCTTAGGCGGTAGCACGCTGGCCTCTCACCGCTGGGTCCGTGGTTCAAATCCCGGTCACTCCATGTGAGATCTGTGCTGTACAAAACGGAGGCAGACAGGTTTTTCTCCGGGTACTCCGGTTTTCCCTGTCAAAAATTTCATTCCAGCAACACTCTCCACTATCATTTCATTTCATCTGTCATTCATTTAATCATTGCCCCAGAGGAGTGCGTCAGGCCTCGGCAGCCGGCACAGTTCATATCCTCGCCGCTAGATGGGGGCTTCATTCATTCCATTCCTGACCCGGTTGGAGACTGGAAGCAGGCTGTGGATTTTCATTTCAATTATCTATTGCTTTATCGACTATAAATATAGAAAACGGCAACAATAGTATGAAAACTAAGGTCAGACAGCCACAAATCTCACCATATCGCACCTATGTTTAAAAAAAATAATCATATCCTCCAAACCCCCCGGAGTGTTATTGGCCCGCAAGGTCCCCCAACTATTAGGTGCGTTCAAAAAGTAACGAGCCGGAGGCATACTTACAGAAACCAGTACCTGTATGTTAGAAGTATTGGCCCTGGCTGTTGAGGCACTTGTCCCACTGTGACACGAAGTGGTGAATGGTTGTCTCATAAAATTCCCTGGGCTGCGATGTGAACCAGTTCCGCACGTACAGCTGGACGTCGGCGTCCGAGGTGAATCGTTGGCCCCGCAGAGCCCTTTTCAGGGGACCAAATATGGCGTAATCACAGAGAGAGAGGTCTGGACTGTATGGAGGGTGGCCGAGAACCTCCCATTTGAATTTCTGCAGGAGTGCCGAGACTGTGTTGGCCGTATGATGTCGTGCATTGTCGTGGAGCGACCACGGCGGCTATGGCGTTCACTGTTAGTCGGCGGTCCTGGGTAATGAGTGCATCAACCAGCCGGACGTTGTCATCGGTAATGCAGGGGGGTGCCCCGGACCGGGCCTCAACGGCTAATGACACCCGTCCTTTCCTGAAGCGCTTGTGCCACGCCTTGACCCTTGCAAGGGACATGCAGTGTTCGCCATACACTTGTGACATTTGGCGATGAATGTCCGTTCCCCCTACTCCTTCCGCTGTTAGAAACCGAAAAACACCTCTTTGCTCTTCGGTTGACGCCTCCGTGTCACTGTTTGCAATGCGACTGGCAGCGTTGAACGATTGATGCATGCTGCTGCTCGCTTTGTATCGTCACGTGACGTGCACGCGTGCCCTCTAGGGACGGGTTGTGACCTTCGACGCTCTGGTCGGAACCACGCCTCGTTACACACGCCACGATTAGCCGATGTAGTCACCGGTTTGCGCATTCCATTGCGGCTCGTTACTTTTTGAACGCACCTTATATTTACAATGTGGCCCTTAGTTAAAAAGAGTGGGCACCCCTGGCCTAGGGGAACGACTTTCTCCTCAAATGTCTAAATGTGTTGCTTTAATAATTTATGCTTCATCTAATAAATTAAAAATATTGTTTTATGTCAGTAGATTTCGATACCAAGCGTGCGGATGCGGATAACAGTCATGCGAATGGTGGGCGGATGCGGATATCAAGCGTGAGGATGCGGGGCGGATGCGGGGCGGATGCGGATAACGTTTTGTTTATCCGCGCAGGGCTCTAGCTATGTAATAATAATGTTATTGGTTTTACGTCCCTTTTAACTACCCTGGCTTTTAGAGACGCCGGGGTGCCGGAATTTTGACCCGAAGGGGATCTTTAACGTGCCAGTAAATGTACTGACACGGCTCCCTTGCATTTGCGCACCCTCAAATGCCAGCTGACTGCGGCAGGTTTCGAACCTGCAACCTTGGGCTCAGCAAGCGAGAACGTTACCCCTGAGCCACGCAGCCAGACCTCTAGCTATGACTAGTACGGATTGGATGAAGGCAGGCTATGAACTTAGGCACACAGTGACTAGGGTAGCAGCACACTGTCATAATCACCACGAGCGTGTGTGCAAACAAAACCTTTCACATCCCGAAAAAGGAATGTATGTGTGTGTTGTGCGAGATGACTTGTGACTTTTATCAAGTTGTGACGTGTACTAAGAGGAAGATTTGTCTAGCAAAATTCTGTTTAATGCAATCAGTAATTTAAGCGTAATGTTGGCCATTGGCTGCAATAAACTCCTTATTATTCCACCTCGGCCTCCTTGTTGTTGACAGATTGCACGAATTTCCTCATTTTTTAGAATTTCCTGGTGCTGTATCGCATCAACAACAGTCTCCGGATGCGCACTTTTGAGCCTCATCTTCTCTTGGATCAACTTCATTATGAGTGGGGTGTGATTAACATTGTTGACAGTGGAGGGCTCGTTTTCTGATACCGATTCCGGACAGAGATTTATCTATGACTTTCTTATCAAATGAGACGAAACAGATGACCAGCAGTTGACTAAACTGAAATAACGAATTTCAAATGTATCTTTCTTAAAACTGCCTCCAAATTAGCATAACCTTCTTCATTTGTAGAAATGTTTGCGAGAAGATCTTTTGGGTAATGTAATTTTATATTTTGAATAATATTCTGATGGCAGCCGTGTTTGGTGGTGGCAGAATCATCGCAAAGAGTTTGCCGTCTTCACTATGAATTTATTCTGCAGATGGGTGGCCGGGACGCGTATTGCTTAAACCTCCTGGCCTGCAACACAGTCACTGTTTTAAGGCATCTGATTGGCGAATGTTTAACGGTTTGCAAATATTGATCGTTCAAAGTCATCATCGCTGTCACGCCTTGGTTGTAATCCATACATGTTTTGCTTTACGCTCAGCTCGCGGTGTATAAATTCTGTAGGCCAAGTGGTTGGTTTTAGAAGTACGCAATGTAGGGAATAATTTGGCTTTAAAACAACCCTTGTAACTCATTCTGCTTTGGAAAGCTGCAGTTACTACATAAATAATATACGTTCTGTGAAAACTGCACATTCAATGCACATTGTGCGAAATACTATTATTATTATTAATATATGTTATAATTGCCCACCAGGGGCTTTGTTAAATTGTTCTCACTAAAGAAATGATCTTAAAACATGCACTATCATTTCAAGAACTACAGTTTCAATGAACACATTCTTCAATCTTTTTTAAATTGCATTTCACACCAGGATTCTTCCGTAAATTGTGTAACGTAATCTCGTAATGAATAACAAACAATTGATAGGGAGAAGCAGGCGTAACTTTTATAGGTAGTACTGTGTTCTGTGGCGTACTTACAATCCTGCGTGGATTAACGATTGTAGTTTCGAACGAGCATATTATTCTTCATACAGTTCACTTGTTCATAATATCCGCCAATCAGATGCCTTAAAACAGTGGCCGTGTTGCAGGCCAGAAGGTTTTAGCAATACGCGGCTGGGACAGTTAAACAACAATAATACAGCCTACTGAAGTAGGTTCATAAATTAAAGATGACGACAAAGAGCAGGAGCAGATGCATTACGGAACAAGTCACTCAAGCATTCTCTTGCTCTAGATATAATACAGGGAGCAAAACTGATTTAAATGCGTGTGGTTTGTTGACTGATCCCAAAATAAACGAACGAAGTTTATGATTGGCGGTTGCATTAGCGCAAGACATGAAGATGATCCTTTGGTTCACAATTTTCCTTCCGGGAATGGCCTTCTCTGCAGCTGAAACTAGAGTGCAATCCAAAATAATCCAGATTCGCGAGAACAATGATTATTTGACGGTTCACCAATACGGAAATTCAAGTATTAAATTGAGTTATTCTTGTTGTTGTTGTTGTTTGTTGTTTGAGTCTTCAGTCTTTTGACTGGTTTGATGCAGCTCTCCATGCCTCCCTGTCCTGAGCTAATCGTTTCATCTCTACATAGCTACCACACCCTACATCCGAGGCAATCTGTTTAACATATTCTAACCTTGGTCTACCCCTACAGTTCTTGTCCTCGACCCTTCCTTCCATAACTAAGCTTGCTATTCCTGGGTGTCTTAGTATGTGTCCTACCAACCTATCTCTTCTCTTCATTAGCAGTCGCCAGAAACATCTCTCCTCTCCCACTCGCCTTAATACCTCTTCGTTTGTAACCCTATCTACCCATCTGACCTTCATCATTCTCCAGTAACACCACATTTCAAATGCCTCAATTCACCTCTTTTCTGCTGCACCAATAGTCCAAGTTTCACTTCCATAGAGCGCCACGCTCCAGACAAAGGCTTTCAAAAATGACTTCCTAATACCTAAATCTATATTCGATGTCAACAGATTCCTTTTTTGTAGAAAGGCTTTCCTTGCCTGAGCCAACCTACTTTTTATATCCTCTTTGCTTCGTCCATCACTGGTTATTCTGCTTCCTAAGTAACAGAAGTCTCCTACTTCCTTCAGCTTTTCACCTGCCAATTTGATCTCCATAGAGGTTTCTGATTTATTTCGGCTGCATTCCAGTATTTTTGTTTTACATTTATTAATTTTCATCATGAAGTCCTTCCGTAAGACGGAATCCATACCATTCAAAAACTCATTCAAATCCTCAGGCTTGTCTGCCAAGATGACGATGTCATCAGCAAATCTCAGAGTTGAAATTATTTCTCCATGAATCTTCACTCCCACTTTAAATTTTTCTCCAATTTCCTTCATTGCTTGTTCAATGTAAAGATTGAAAAGCATGGGTGATAAGTTGCAGCCTTGCCTTACACCTTTCATAATACCAGCTTCTCTCTCATATCCTTCAGCTCGAATGACTGCTGTCTGGTTTCTGTATAGATTGTATATCACCCTCCTATCCCTGTACTTTATTCTTACGTTGTTGTTAGATCCTTCAGTCTTTTGACTGGTTTGATGCAGCCTGCTCCCTGCCATGAGCTAATCCCTACATAGCTACCACACACTACATCCGAGTCAATCTGTTGTACATATTCCAGACTTGGTCTACTTCTACAATATAATGTTACTAGCTGAAGTACCCGTGCTTCGCTACGCGTCATAAATAAATTAAAATATGAAGGTGACAGTTAAAACAGGGGATAGGCGAAGTGCTGCGCAGAGGGAGATTAAGGATGGAACATTTTGTCCAACTACACCGCTCGGCGTCGACCGTGTTTTATAGCACAAATTTAGGTATAACTCGCTAACGGTTGGATATACCTTTCGGATAGAAAATGTAATTTTTAACCTCGTATATACCATCAAAGGTTTGCTATTTCTTAGCGTTCTCTTTGTATTTGAAATGGAAATATGAAAGTTTTAAACCAAAGGGTGTAGTGAAGTCACTAAAATGGTCGCCATCTTTAAATAGTACAAAATATTGAAATCAAAAGTAACCTATATGTTAACCAGGTAAATCAGCTACTTCCATGTAAAATTCATGTAAATCGGACCAGTGGTACTTGCGTGATTGAGTAATACATAGACGCACATCATCTCATTTTTAGCCTCGCTTCGCTCGCGTCATAGTCGTGTCATATTGTTATTCAATGAAATGCAGGTTTAACCCCATTAATACCCCTTTAGAACCTGAATATCCAAAAGTCCCTCCTTGGTAGACGTTTTCGACACACAACAAACATATCCCCAAAATATCATTCTTCTAACTTTAATCGTTTGGGTTGGTCGATGAGAGTGAACATCCAAAAATCCTTCCTTAGGGGACGTTTTTCTTCCAGAATTTCACCCCTCCCCATAGGCTCCTTAAATTGGATTTATGAAAAAACGGTCGAACACATATTTATTTTATTTATTTATTTATTTATTTATTTATTTATTTATTTATTTATTTATTTTTAAGCTGATTGGTTTCCTCCGAGTTTCAAACTCCTCGCCTATGTCGTTTAAGAGATACACGGTCCGTTAGGAATCTTTCAACCCCCACTTTTCATCCCTTTCACCTCATAATATACACTACATCGAAAAACCATTAGACATGTGTCAGCTTATTTTTAATGATTAGTATATATGCCAAGTATCACATCCCCAAATGAAACCACTCGTGAGATATTGTTATTCAATGAAATGCACGTTTACCCCCCTTAACATCTATTTAGAACCTGAATATTCAAAACTCTTTCCTTAGTGGACGTTTTCGACATACAACGAACACATCCCCAAAATTTCATGTTTCTAACTTTAATAATTTTGGCTGGGCTATGATGAGTGAATGAGTCAGTCAGGACATTTCCTTTCACTTATTTTTGATAATTTCACCCCTCCCCATGAACCCCTTAAATTGGATTTATGAAACAAACGGTCGAACACCTATTTACTTATTTAAAGCTGTTTTCCCCCTGAGTTTGATGAGTGATAAGTGAGTCAATCAGTTAGGATACTTTCTTTCCTGTTTTTTTTTTCCCCCAGAATTTCACCTCTCTCCAAGGGCCCCATAAATTGGATTTATGAAAAAAACAGTCGAACACCTATTTACTTGTATTTTAAGCTGTTCTTTTTCCGTCGAATTTCAAACTTCTCGCCTAAGTTATGTCCTTTAAGAGATACACGCTCCGTCAAGAATCCCTCAACCCCCAATTTTCACCCCTATCACCTCATAATATACACCACATCGATAAACCCTTAGACATATGTCTGATTATTTTTAATGATTAGTATATATACCGAATATCACATCCCCTAAGAAACAACTCATGACATATCGTTATTCAATGAAATGCACGTTTACCCCCTTAACATCTCTTTAAAACCCGAATAAACAAAAATCATTCCTTAGTTGACGTTTTCGACATACAGCGAACATATTCCCAAAATTTCATTTTTCCAACTTAAATAGTTTTTGTTGGGCGTGATGAGTGAGTGAGTCAGACAGGGCATTTTCTTTCAATTATTTTTACCAGAATTTCACCCCTCCCCATGGGCCCCTTAAATTGGATTGATGAAAAAACGCTTGAACACCTATTAACTTATTTTTAAAGCTGTCTTTTTCCCCTGAGTTTGGTGAGTGAGTGAGTTAGTCAGTTAGGACACTTTCTCTCCTTTTTTTCCCCAGAATTTCACCCCACTCCATTGGCCCCTTAAATTAATTTATGAAAAAACGGTCGAACACCGATTTACTTATCTTTTTAGCTGATGTTTTTTCGCTGCGTTTCAAATTTCTCGCCTATGTCGTTTAAGAGATAGGCCTACACGCTCCGTTAGGAATCCTTCAACCCCCACTTTTCACCCCTTTCACCTCATAATAATACACCACATCGAAAAACCCTTAGACACATGTCTGCTTATTAGCCTACTTTCGATTTTTGCAAAAAATGAAAGAAGACTTATGAGATCAACACAGGGCGAAAAAAGTGTGTCTGTCTGTGTGTGTGTATGTGTGTGTGTGAGTCTGTGTGTGTCTGTGTGTGTGTGTCTGTGTGTGTGTGTGTCTGTGTGTGTGAGTGTGTGTACTCTGAATGTCTGTCCCCCCCCTATCAATTCGAACACGGTGAATGCGAATTGAACGAAATTTGGTACAAAGGTAGCACTAGCAAAGGACACCTCAGTGTCATGTTTTATATCGCCGCCATCTTGACGGAAACGTAATGGCGGCCACACAAATGTTCAAAGCTTAAATCAAATAACGACTAACCTAATCATCCGATCTCTACCAAATTTTGCAACAACATACCTTTAAGGGGGGAGCATCCTTTGACCAAACTAATAGGTCATCAGCGTAATAGTTTGCGGATGACGGCCATCTTTGTGTGAAAATCGATTCCCCTTATTAATTCGAACACGGTGCAACCGAATGGAACGAAATTTGGTACAGAGGTAGTACTAACAAAAGGCACCTCAGTGTCATGTTTTATATCGCCGCCATCTTGACGGAAACGTAATGGCGGCCCCACAAATGTTCAAAGCTTAAATCAAATTACGATTTACCTAATCATCCGATCTCTACCAAATTTTGCAACAACATACCTTTATAGAAGAAGCATCCTTTGACCAAATGACTAGGTCATTAGCCTAATAGTTTGCGGATGACGGCCATCTTTGTGTGAAAATCAATTCCCCCTATTAATTCAAACACGGTGCAACCGAATGGAACGAAATTTGGTACAGAGGTAGCACTAGCAAAGGGCATCTCAGTGTCATGTTTTATATCGCCGCCATCTTGACAGAAACGTAATGGCGGCCACACAAATGTTCAAAGCTTCAGTTAAATTACGACTAACATAACCATCCGATCTCTACCAAACTTTGCAACAACATTCCTTTATGGAGGGAGCATCCTTTGACCAATCTAATAGGCCATTAGCCTAATAGTTTGCGGATGGCGGCCATCTTTATGTCAAAATTGATTCCCCCTATTAATTCGAACACGGTGGAACCGAATGACCGAAATTTGGTACAGAGGTAGCACTAGCAAAGGGCACCTGAGTGTCATGTTTTATATCGCCGCCATCTTGACAGAAACGTAATGGCGGCCACACAAATGTTCAAAGCTTCAGTTAAATTACGACTAACATAACCATCCGATCTCTACCAAACTTTGCAACAACATTCCTTTATGGAGGGAGCATCCATTGACAAATCTAATAGGTTATTAGCCTAATAGTTTGCGGGTGGCGGCCATCTTTATGTCAAAATTGATTCCCCCTATTAATTCGAACACGGTGGAACCGAATGGAACGAAATTTGGTACAGAGGTAGCACTAGCAAAGGGTACCTCAGTGGCATGTTTTATATTGCCGCCATCTTGACTGAAACGTAATGGCGGCCACACGAATGTTCAAAGCTTAAATCAAATTACGATTAACCTAATCATCCGATCTCTACCAAATTTTTCAACTATATACCTTTATGGAGGGAGCATCCTTTGACCAATCTAATAGGTCATTCGCCTAATAGT
The DNA here is from genome assembly GCA_946902985.2 of Meconema thalassinum. Lineage (NCBI taxonomy): Eukaryota > Metazoa > Arthropoda > Insecta > Orthoptera > Tettigoniidae > Meconema > Meconema thalassinum. The sequence continues at coordinate 185,081,327 of OX336394.1, forward strand.
TTGCGGATGGCGGCCATCTTTGTGTGAAAATCGATTCCCCCTATTAATTCGAACACGGTGCAACCGAACGGAACGAAATTTGATACAGAGATAGCACTAGCAAAGGGCATCTCAGCGTCATGATTTATATCGCCGCCATATTGACAGAAATGAAATGGCGGCCACACAAATGTTTAAAGCTTAAATCAAATTACGACTAACATAACCATCCGGTCTCTACCAAACTTTGCAACATCATACCTTTATGGAGGGAGCATCCTTTGACCAATCTAATAGGCCATTAGCCTAATAGTTTGCGGATGGCGGCCATCTTTATGTCAAAATTGATTCCCCCTATTAATTCAAACACGGTGGAACCGAATGAACGAAATTTGGTACAGAGGTAGCACTAGCAAAGGGCACCTCAGTGTCATGTTTTATATCGCCGCCATCTCGACGGAAACGTAATGGCAGCCACACAAATGTTCAAAGCTTAAATCAAATTACGATTAGCCTAATCATCCGATCTCTACCAAATTTAGCAACAACATATCTTTATGGAGGGAGCATCCTTTGACCAAACTAATAGGTCATCAGCCTAATATTTTGCGGATGGCGGCCATCTTTGTGTGAAAATCGATTCCCCTTATCAATTCGAACACGGTGAAACCGAATGGAACGAAATTTGGTACAGAGGTAGCACTAGCAAAGGGCACCTCAGTGTCATGTTTTATATCACCGCCATCTTGACGGAAACGTAATCGCGGCCACCCAAATGTTAAAAGCTAAAATGTAATTACGACCAACCTAATAATCTAGTCTCTACCAAATTTTGCAACACCATATCTTTATGTGGGAAACATATTCAGACCAAACTGCAGGAAAATCAGCCCAATAGTTTGCAGATGGTGGCCAAGATTGTGGGCAAATCTATGCCCCCTATCAATTCAAACATGGTGAAACCGAATTGAACGAATTTTGGTACAGAGGTAGCACTAGCAAAGGGCACCTCATATTCATGTTTAATATCCCTATAGCACGTTGTATTTCAACAAGCTACTACAACCAACATTCAATCATACTCCTTGAAAAGGACAGAGAGTTATAACAATAGCCATGCATTTAGGAGAAAGTAGGCTATATGTTCTTTACTGAACATCTTGTTTTTAATGATTTAGTTTATATGCCGAGTATCACATCCACAAATGAAACCACTCGTGAGATATTGTTATTCAATGAAATTCATGTTTAACCCCCTTAAGACCCCTTTAGAGCCTGAATATCCAAAAATCCTCCCTTAGTGTACGGTTTTGACATACAACGAACATATCCTCAAAATGCCATGTTTCCAACTTCAATATTTTTGGCTGGGCGATGATGAGTGAGTGAATGAGTCAGGACATTTTCTTTCATTTTTTTTTCCTTCAGAATTTCACCCCTCCCGATGAACCCCTTCAATTTGATTGATAAAAAAAACTGTCGAACAGCTATTTACTTACTTTAAAGCAGTTTTTCTCCCTGAGTTTGATGAGTGAGTCAGTCAGTCAATCAGTTAGGAAATTTTCTTTCCTGTCCCCCCCCCCCCCCCCTAGAATTTCACCCCTCCCCATGGGCCTCTTAAATTGGATTTATGAAAAAACGGTCAAACATATATTTACTTATTTTTATGCTGATTTTTTTCCGCTGAGTTTCAAACTCCTCGCCTATGTCGTTTAAGACATACACGCTCCGTTAGGAATCTTTCAATCCCTACTTTTCACCCCGTTCACCTCATAATATACACCACATCGAAAAACCCTCAGACACGTGTCTTACTTTTTAATGATGAGTTTATATGCCGTGTATCACATCCCCCAATGAAACCAATCGGGAGATATTGTTATTCAATGAATTGCAGGTTTAACCCCATTAAGACCCCTTTAGAACCTGAATATCCGAAAATCCTCCCTTAGTAGACTGTTTTGAAATACAATGAACATATCCCCAAACTGTCATGTTTCTAACTTCAATAATTTTGGCTGGGCGATGATGAGTGAGTGAGTGAGTGCGTCAGGACATTTTCTTTCAATTTTCTTTTTTCAGAATTTCACCCCTCCCCCTGAACCCCTTAAATTTGATTTATGAAAAAAACTGTCGAACAGCTATTTACTTACTTTAAAGCAGTTTTCCCCCTGAGTTTGATGAGTGAGTCAGTCAGTCAGTCAATCAGTTAGGACACTTTCTTTCCAGTTTCTCCCCCCCCCCTCCAGAATTTCACCCCTCCCCATGGGCCCCTTAAATTGGATTTATGATAAAACGGCCAAACACATATTTACTTATGTTTATGCTGATGTTTTCCCGCTGAGCTTCAAACTCCTCGCCTATGTCGTTTAAGAGATACACGCTCCGTTAGGAATCTTTCAATCCCCACTTTTCACCCCTTTCACCTCATAATATACACCACATCGAAAAACCCTCCGACTCGTGTCTTCTTATTTTTAATGATGAGTTTATGTGCGGAGTATCACATCCCCCAATGAAACCAATCGGGAGATATTGCTGTTCAATGAAATGCAGGTCTACCCCCTTAACACCCCTTTAGAACCAGAATATCCAAAAATCCTCTCTTAGTGGGCATTTGCGGCCCTTGGGGAAGCTGCATACCAAATTTCATTCCAATCCGTTTGATGGTTTCTGAGATTTCGTGATGAATGAATGAGTGAGTGAGTGGTATTTGACAAATATATAGTAGAAGATAGTGTCAAGTCTTTGTTATGCTAAACTCGGTTGACAGTGCTGTGTGAGTAGTTGAGTAACTAACGGGATTTCAAGTAAAGATCCTCATTTTCTATACCGGTAGTGAGCGCAAATGGCATCTAGTCGGCCGTGTCTCGACTTGAGCTATGTTGCCATGGAAACTATCCGCCTTGCCATTCCTTCATGAGTATATTTTATGATTTGATTAGCATGTGCTGGAGTGCAAAAGGGCCTAAATCAGAAGAATGAGAAAGACTATCGAAAATTCATGTAGCCAGCGGTTCCTTCTGGGTCCTAAGCTATGTGTATGCAAAATACGGTTGAGATTGGTGGAACGGTGTAGATTTGTATACGGAACAGACCCACCCACATACATACCCACATACATACAGACTTTCACTTTTATATATAAGATTGGTTTTGCGTCCTTTCAACTACTGAGGCTCTTACAGACGCCGGGGCGAAGGAATTTAGCCCCGAAGGTTATCTTTTACGTGCCAGTAAATGGGTAAATGGGTCCCTCGCATTTGCGCACTCTCAATGCCAGCTGAGTGTGCCAGGATTCGATCCTGCAACCTTGGGCACTCCAGGAGAGAACGTTACCGCTGAGCCACGCAATAAGCCGGTCCACCTTTACAGTTCTTGCTGTCGACTGTTCCTTTCATAAATAAGTTTGCTATTCCTGGCTGTCTTAGTATGCGTCTGCCAACCTATCTCTTCTCAGTCGCCAAAAAATAACTCCCACTCGTGTAAGTACCTCTTCATTTGTTACTCTATCTACTCAGTATGCCTTCCTTCGGAGGGGAAGTAAAGCCGGCGGTCCCATGTCATAGATTTATGGCATGTTAGAGAACCTTCCACTAATTACACCTGTGTGAAGCTAAATTAATATAGGTTAAATATTTGACTAACGTTCTTAGGTTCCTACGTACGTCATCAAGAGCCGACTGCGGTGGCATCCAGTAACTAATTTCTTAACTAGTTGGTCATTGACGGTGGCGTTTGGCGCAAAAGTAGGAACTACTTGAAAAAAACCATTGCCTGCTGTCCTTACTTGAATTAAAACAGATACACACACTAATACAGCCACGACAATTAACACCGGTTATCAGACAGATTCTACACACACCCAAAGTACACGGGGCTACATGACCGCGTTGTTGAAGCCCCTAAAATAAGGAACCAACCAACCAACTACCCAATTGATCTTCATCATTCTCTTGTACACCACATTTAAATGTTTCTATTCTCTTCTTTTCTGCTGCTCCAACAGTCCAAGTTTCACTTCCATAAAGAGCCACGCTTCAGACAAAGGCTTTCATAAATGACTTCCTAATATCGAAATCTATATTTGATGTTAAAATATATTTCCTGTAGAAATTATTTCGTTGCCTGAGCCAACCTACTTTCTATATCCTCTTTGTCTCGTACATCACTGGTTATTTTGTTTACTAAGTAGGATCGAGGACAAGATCAGTAGGGTTAGACCAAGGTTAGAATATGTTAAACAGATTGTCTCGTATGTAGAGTGTGGCAGAAACGATTAGCTCAGGACTGGGAGGCATGGAGAATGCATCAAACCAGTCAAAAGGATAAAGACTCAAACAACAATCCCAGATAGACTCTCAACTCAAAATCATATGCATGTTAATTTTATGTACATCTTTCCCGATGTTCTCTGCATCAACAGTGAAATGTGAAACAAGTTTATATGTCCTTTACGGTCACACATATCATTAGTGGATTCGGTGACGTAGTTGGTAGCATGCTGAACTTCTATGCCCAAGATCGCGGGTTCAAACCCGGTCGAAGTCGTTGGATTTTTAAGATCGTTAATAAACCCTCGGTATGCCTTCCTTCGGAGGGGAAGTAAAGCCGGCGGGCCCATGTCATAGATTTATGGTATTTTAAAGAACCTACCACTAACTACAATTGAGAGAAGGTATATTTGTAGGTTAGATTTAATTAACGCGCTATTAAATTCTAACGTTCGCCACCAGGTGCCAGTTGCGGTGGCATACAGTAGCCAATTTCACAGCTAGGTTTCGTTGACGGTAGCATTTGGTAACAAATGTAGGAACTACTTGAAATTGGTCGTCTGCAGTCCTTACCTGAATTAAAGATAACACACACTAATACAGCCATCACAATTAACACAGCTGATCAGACAGATTCTACACACACCCAAATTACACGGGGTTACATGACTGCGTTGTCACAGCCTCTAAACTGAGGAGCCAACCAACCAAAATGGGTGACCAAATTGGAGAGAAAAGGAACTCATTCTATTGTAGGCCTATGCCTCGTGTAGATACAGTACATACAGTAGATACTCATTGTCTCATTTTTATGGATCCAAAGAACCTTACAGCATCCCGGAGGGTTATTACGAGCAAGAAATGACAAAATCATACAGTAATGACTACCGAGTACTAAGCCACAGACAGAGAGATTTATCTGACGCAATTAACGTTGCTAATCAAACCCAGCTCATAGAAACTTCGTTTAAATGATCTTGTGTGTTTGTGTGTTACAGGAAAGCGAATATGGTTGGTAAACATCCTTTACGGGCTTAGCCAACTGAGATACCGAGGATCTCGTAGCACGGCATCAATAACCAGAATTAAAACAGCGGTAAAGTCATCAAAGATTTGAAGCGAGTGAATTACGTTGCTATGTTGGGAATATGGAAGACTTGAATAGCAATAAACAGGCTAGTATACATTTCTACACTGCAATTGACCACATCACAGAATTCCCATATTTGGGTATATGATACGCTCTAATAAGTACCTGTCAGAAATCAAGAAAAGAATAGTGTTATTAAAACAAGCCTTCCGAAATTAAAAGAATGTATTGCTAAATAATCACCTCAGTTTGAGGACTAGAATGTTATTTCTCAAGACCATTGTTTGGAATGTCTTACTGTATGGACGCCAAACTTGGACATTAAGGAAACTGGAGGAAACAAATCTTAAGGCTGCATAAATGTGGTTTTGGAGAAGAATGACAAGAGCAAGTTGGATGGACAGGAAAGCAAATGATCTTGTTCTGCAGGACGTGTTGAAGGATCGATGTATATTAAAAGCAATAAAGAAGAGGAAAACAAAGTTTCTTGGACATGTAGTCAGACACGACTCTCTTCTCCAAACCATTATTGAGGGAAAAGTATCGGTGATGTCGTACATCAAGAACTCCATTGGAGAACTGGCATGTGGTTCTTATGGCAGCATGAAGAGACTCGCAGAAAACCGTCAAATGTGGCTGCAGCGGCAAGGCTTTGCCTTTAGTAAATGATGATGATGATGATGATGATGATGATGATGTACGGATTGAGGATGAAGTGAGATGAGTTCTACTATAACCAAGACGATAACTCAAAATATCGTGGTACTGAATTCCATTAAAAATTTGGTATATTGGCTTTTACGGCCAGTGAATTAAAAGTCAGCAATTCTTCTAGGTTTGTGCCGTGTCTTATGAGGGGTTTCACCTAGGACACCGAGCTGGCTCATCAGCGCGCTCTTGGTGTCCCAGCCCGGACCCCCGCAGGTGTAGCGAAATGCGCGCTACCTCTCTTTTTATGAAGCGCACCTGCGCCTCTTAACTGAGAGAACTAAAAGCTCAAGCAGCCATAACCTCCCTATGAGGCCTTCCAAAAAATGGTATATTGGCTTTCTCGACCAATGAATTAAAACTCAGAAACCTAGTAAACCTATAAAAATTGCTGAGTTCCTTTAAAAAAAAGTCCTCTCGGCACGCCGGAAGGCGGAGGTAGATTTCAACGGACAAACTTGGAGATAGGCGAAAATAGGCAGAATATGCAGGTTTTCGTAGAAGGATCAGACCTCATTTATCGCGTGAAAGTATTTTATAATTGGTTATTAATTAACTTTGTTTTTCTTCATTTTAAACATATTTTAAACATTTTATTGTCTTACGGGGACGGTAACCTTCTTGTCATTTGGAGTCCATTTTTAGCCTATTTTCAATTTTGAAAAAAATAGGCTTATGAGATCACCTTTTGTCCGTGTGTGTGTGCGTGTGTGTGTGTGTGTGTGCGGTGTGTGTGTGTCCCCCCTAATAAAATCTAAACGGCTGGAGCGATTTCAGTGAAACTCGGTAAGTTCATAGCACTATTCCCGGCGACGTCGACCGTGCCCATCGAATTTTGTTACGTCTCACCAATCCAACATGGCGGCTGTGCGAAATATTTCACTAGCATTCAGTATCTCCGAAACTATAACGGATATCGCCCTGAAATTGTGTACGGTGATAAAGGGTACTACTGGAAGTTCACCTATGAAACTTTCAAAAAGCTGGTTACTACATAACCAACATGGCGGCCAAGCGAAATGGAGACTTTTAAATAGACTTTTCTCGCGATTTAACTATCCAAACGTAATGAAACTTGGTACAGCAAATATTTATACACATTGCAATGCACTGGAGTCTAATTTAGTTCAATTGTTTACATAACCTCAAAATGGCGGCTGTGCGAAATATTTCACTGACATTCTATATCCCCGAAACTATTACAGATCACACTGCAATTTTGTACGGTGATAAAGGGTACTGATACAAGTTTACCTATGCATAATTCATAAACCTGTAAAGTACAAAACGAACATGGCGACCAAGCGAATTTGAAATATTTTAATAGACTTTTCTCGTGAGTTAACTCTCTGAGCGCAGTGAAATGTGGTACAGTAAATGATTTTGCAGATTGTAATGTACTGCATTCTAATTTAATTCAATTGTTTACATAACCTCAAGATGGCGGCTGTGCGAAATTTTAAAATTAAGTTTTTATTTCCTGTGTCGTAATCATGCGATCAAAGTGAAAGTTTGAATAATGAACCTAGGCAATAAGTGACCTTGAATGGTACATAACTCTATGGCCTATACATATAACAATCCTAAATGGCAAGCTTCCGTAATATTTAGACGGTTCTCAATATATATGAATCTTTTACAGCAATCAAACTGAAATTTTTATGTTCATAGAGACTATGAACATATGTTCACCTATAGGACTTTCAGTAACCTGGTGAGCACGAATCCAACATGGCGGCGACGCGAAGTATAAATATTTAAATGGACGTTTCTCGCGAATTAACTATCCGAGTGCCGTGAAACTTTGCACGTTTTAAATGCTTACACAAATGTTGATCCACTGGCATCTAATTTATTTCAATTGTTTGCATAATCACAAGATGGCTGCTGTGCGTAATTTTAAAATCTCGTTTTTACTTATTGTGTTCTAATCATGCGATTGAAGTTTGAATACCACACTTACACAATAATCTTAATATAATAGTACAAAAATAAAAATCCAACCTGGCGACCATCTGAAATATTTAGATGGTTCTCAATATCTACGAATCTGTTACAGCAATTAAACTGAAATTTTGTATGTTGATAGAGGCAATTAACATGAGCAGGATATATGAAAATAGGCTGTACAGTTCTTCACGGAACTACTTGTTATACTTGTGGTCACACTGACCTTATGCAAGGTTTCGTCACTGATGTGTAACTATGTAACGGTCTGTTACTTCTTCACGCAAAATTATATCTCCCGCAGAGATGTTGGTTGGTTCCTCAGTTTAGGGGCTGCGACAACGCGGTCATATAACCCCGTGTACTTTGGGTGAGTGTAGAATCTGTCTGATAAACGGTGTGAATTGTATGGCTGTATTAGTCTGTAATTTAGGTAAGGAATGCAGACGCTAAATTTCAAGCAGTAGTTCCTAATGTTGCTACCAGATACTAACGTCAACGCCACCCAGTTGTGAACTTGGCTACTAGATGCCACCTCAATCATCATCTCGCAACGAACGTTGGAATTTCCCCTCGAAAGGAAAGCTTATTGAGGGATTTTTAGCGCTCTTAGAAAATCCGACGACTTTGGCCGGCTTTGAACTCGCGACCTTGGGCATAGAAGTTCAGCATGCTACCAGTTACGTCACCGAAGCCGCTTCACTCTTAGTCAGATGGAAATCTGAATCTGATCTCGCGCAAGTGCGTTGTCATGGCAACGTCTGATGGCTCATCCCTCATCAATTTAGTAGTGTTGCCATGTCAACCACTGATAGCTCTTGGCATTTTCTTATAATTCCGAAATCATTTTTCTCATCCCTTGGCGCAATGGTGGCTCATATCAAAAATTCCTTCAGACAAACGTTTTAGGTAATTATTAGGGGAATATTGTCCATTTTGTACGGTTTTGATATTGTGCCTATTAACAGAGATATGATTAATGTTTCCCGAAAAAAACACTTTTTCCCACCCCTTTGGTCAATGGTTGGTGCTATCAAAAAACGTTTCTAACATAAATTTCTGAGCTTTATCCGACACATAGTATGAACTTTGAACGGATTCGATATTTCTCATATTAAGAGAGTTATAGCAATATTTCATTTTTTCGAAAAAAAAAAGTCCCCCATTTTCATCCCCTTCGACCGATTTAGCCCAGTAACGAACTCGTCCGAGATTTTATGGGTATACATATTCGGTAAAAAATTCAAAGTGATTGGTGCAAAATTACGGCAGTTATCGTGTCCACAAGAAACTGATATACATATATACATATATTACATAAATTATATATAAACTTTTGAACTGACGGTGGTTTTGGGGTCTGGGGGATGTGAAACGCGAAGATATGTCGAAATTTTCCGGAAATCGAAACATGGTACCCATTGCAATAGTTAGCTTTCTAATGAAATCTACCTAAAATACTGCCGTCAACGACACCTAGCTGTGAACTTGGCTACTAGATGCCACCTCAATCAGAAACTCGCAACGAACGTTGGAACTTCCCCTCCGAAGGAAAGCAAACTCAGTTTTTTTAGCGCTCTTAGTAAATCCGACGACTTCAGCCGGGTTTGAACCCGCGACCTTGGGCATAGAAGTTCAGCATGCTACCAGTTCCGATACCGAAGTCGCTTCCCACTGACATATGAAAACTGAATGTGATCTCGTGCAGTGGCGTTGTCATGGCAACTGCTGATGGTCATCCCTTATCAATTAAAAGTAAAGTTGTCATGGCAACCTCTCTTGGCACTTGGCATTTTCTTATAATTTAAATCATTTTGTTCACCCCGTGGCGTAATGGTGGGTCATATCAAAAATTCTTTCAGACAAAAGTTTTAGGTAATTATTGGAGGAATATTGTCCATTTTGTACGGTTTTGATATTGTGCCTATTAACAGAGATATGATTAATGTTTCCCGAAAAACCCACTTTTTCCCACCCCTTTGGTCAATCGTTGGTGCTATCAAAAAACTTATTTGACATAAGTTTTTGGCACTTATCGGACACATATTATGAACTTTGAAGGGATTCGATATTTCATGTATTAAGAGAGTTATAGCGATATTTCACTTTTTCGAGAAAAAAAAAGCCCCCCATTTTTACCCCCTTTGACCGATTTTTCCCATTAACGAACTCGACCGAGATTTTATAGGGATACATATTATGTAAAAAATTCAAAGTGATTGGTGCAAAATTACGGCAGTTATCGTGTCCACAAGAATCTGATATATATATATATATATATATATATATATATATATAGATATATATATAGATAGATACCTATATACATAAATTATATATAAACTTTTGAACTGACGGTGGTTTTGGGGTCTGGGGGATGTGAAACGCGAAGATATGTCGAAATTTTCCGGAAGTCGAAACATGGGACCCATTGCAATAGTTAGCTTTCTAAAGAAATCTACCTAATTGTATTTATTTGGCTTTGTATAAATTTAAATCCCTTCTTCTGAAAAACTTGATTATTTTAGTTGTATCGCACTATATAACTGAGCCACTGACATAATGTTGAAAATATGATTATATTGAAACTTGTTACAGAGTTTTCTGGCAACAGCAGAAACACCTATGAGAACTCCAATGTTAAGCAATATTGGGCATGGCCAGTACTTGGTTGGGTGAGTGGTCCTGGGGTTCACGTTCTGTTGGTGGGCTAGGGGAAGGAGGAGTGGAGTAGAACTGGCCACTTACCGCAGGTAAACTTCGGTTCAGGACCGACTCATTGAAGACACAAACCAAGAAATGGGCTGAGAACCCTTCCGCTTCTTCGTCTACAGACTTCCTATGAGACCCGATACCAACTGGTGAAACAAGAGCGTTTTCATGTTTACTAAAGACGGTAATTGGACAGCTCATTGTGTGGGGAGATGACTGTAACCGTTCTATTCAATGTCTAGAGATAGGCTTAATGAGGGAGAAAACTTGTCAGCAACTTCTTTTGAAACAGTTCGTAATTATAAAATGTGTTCGGAAGTTACCCCAAGCCTTACGTTGAGGACTTTTTAATTTATTAATCAATCAACACACGAACTGCAGCTATGGGAGTTCTTCATGCTTGTACTAATAACAGACAGTATAACAATGATGTCTATCTATGTACACCCCTTATTAATCCCATTTCCTACGAGGTCGGGAATGAGATGCGATGAAATTCCACGTGGCTGATGGTTTCTACGGCCGGATGCCCTTCCTGACGCCAACCTCATGAGAGGAGTTAATGAGAGATGAAATGAATGAAGACGAATGAAAGTTCAATTTCAAGTAGTTCCAACTGTGGATACCAGATGTCACTGTCACCCAGCGACGAAAGTTGGAACTTGATAGAGCGTTTCTAAACGAAATAACCTACAGATATAGCTACATACTACCAATTATGGTGGTAGGTTCTTTTACACGCCATAAATCTATGACATTGGCCCGACGGCTTTACTTCCCCTCCGAAGGAAGGCATACCGAAGGATTTTGATGCTCTTAAAAATCCGACGACTTCGGCCGGGTTTGAACCCACGATCATGGGCATAGCACTTCAGCATGCTACCGACTACGCCACTAAATGATATAAAATATAAAATTAAAAGGAATCAAATCTGATACAAATACATATCACAATCATGATAGAATGTCCGTGTTCATCGCTGTCTCTTTACTCCGCAATGAAAGGTTGTTCCTTCCTAGATCTAGGGGTAAAAATTTATGCGCCTGACTTGTATGCCGTGGATTCATTCAAGGTTCTGTGAAGAATGTAATTCTGAAACGGGATGCTCTCGGCGTTGCGTCCTGAAAATAACAAATAATAGCTGCGTTCGTATCATAAATATCTCACACCAGAAATGGTTCTACATGGCTTCCCACTTCTTCATCAGTAAAATGCTAGGTTAGCTGCAAGGTCACCTCCATCTTATAATGTAATTCTTTCCCCAGTTACATGAATCACCACAGTAACACATGTAATCATACTGATTCAATTTTCACTCTATCTTGCCACGGTGGGTGAGTGCTTAACGTGTCGGATTACCAACCCCAAGCTTGCCCAGGTTCGCTCCTGGCCGTGATAAGTGATTTTTTTTTCAAGGCGGCAAAAATCACGACGCGCATGACATACGATGTTGGCATGTTAAAGAATCAATTTTAATTCAGTAGGCAGTGTTCATAATGGCAAAATTAATCTCGGGATTTTCCGCCAACGCAAAGTTCCTCATTTCTCTACTAAAAGTGCTAGAGTGTCAAGAGCATAGATATCTAACCTCCTTGACTTTCATAGTGCTACAAGGAACAACTAAATTCGACATGCAAACTGCCCTCTGGGTGTCAAATAACAAAGCTCGCACCCGGCACCCGAGGCCATACTATATTATTATTATTATTTATTTTATTTTACACGTTACAGGCCTATTAGACCACGCGAAGCAATCATGACTTTTTGTTCTTCCTGTCTTTCCAGTACTCTTTCATTCGTGCACTAAAGGCCCTCTTCCTTTCTTCGGTCCACTTTGGTCTTTGGGCTGTAGGTGCAGCTCTCTCTGACAACACTTCCCACTTGTATACTTTGTGTCTAAATACGCTTTTGTCTATGACGTCTTCTGGGTCGACTTGTGCTTTTACTAGATCAATTTTGACTTGCATCATCCAGGGTGTAGTAATCTTGAGCCGCTGTATGAATATATTATTATTATTATTATTATTATTATTATTATTATTATTCTTTCTTCGATTCGGCCAAGTAGGGACCACGTCAGTTCAACTGTCTCTTCTTCCGAGCTCTAACTAACGCCCAGTGTTCCCGCATTCGTCTCCGGTGTTGTTCTTTTCTCTCTTGGGACCACACCTTCCCTGTCTTCAGCTTCGGCTTTTCCTGGAAACCTTCGTGCGTACGTAGTTTTTCCTGAAGTGGAACACGCTCCTGGATATCTTTAGGGGAAATTTCCATTTCACGTAGATCTTTCTCAACTTCCGTGAACCATGCCCCTTTGGTTTTCTTATCCTGAAAGTACGTCAATATCCGTTTTGATATCCTGCCTGGGCTCATTCGTGTCACATGGCTATAAAAGGCAATCCTTCTTTTTCGAATCGTGTCACTGATCTTCTCCACGTGCTTGTATAATTCGTGGTTGTGATGCCTTCTGTACTCGCTGTTTTCTTTGATAGGACCCAGGATTTTCCTCAAAATCTTCCTTTCTTTCGCCTCTAGTTTTTCCATTAGACCTTTCTTGTTCATTATTAGAGTCTCGGCCGCATATTATTAATATTATTATTATTATTATTAATTTTCACTGATTATTACGATATCGTAAACACCCAAATGAAACAAGATTAACAAGTACCGCTGTCGTTTTTTCTGACCGGGACAATTAACGGTGATCAGTGACCAAGAGTCTGCTTAAAGACGTAATGTCTGCTCCCGGGAAATGAGTAAGAAACCTACTTGCCATTACATATAATACGCCTCTTGTTGCTCACCACGTAGAAGCCAATATTTCTTCCATTTTAATTTAGCGGCTACCAATTTCGGTCTCCCACTTCTACTCCACGCAAATGCCGGGATGGTACCCACCTTAAGGCCTTGGCAGCTTCCTACCCAACTCTTACCTCAATTGCAAATACGCACACTAGTACAGACATCCCAGTGACACAGGTTATCAGACAAATTCAACACACATCCAAGGACACGGGGTTACATGACCACGATGTCAAGAGGCCCATAAAAGAATCAAAAACAACAACAGATTAACAAAACTTAGCGATAAGTAACGCACGCTACCAGTTGTGTTTTTGTTTAGTAAGCGTATCCTGGTTCACGTCGCAATATCCTGTTCGGACCTAAGACAAAATTTGTATCGTTTTTCTGGTTCTCTCTTTCTTATTAATTAACAGCACATTTATCTTATTCTAAGATAAATTACACATTACAATTGCCGACCGGCTTAGTTATGAGCGCCAAGGAATGGTCATATGGCCAGACTATCTCCGGACTGGAAGAACAGATGGGTTCAAATTCCTCAGTTGAAATGGTTGAAATGGTTTTCCATGCTTGTCGTTTTCAAATCCAGGCGGAACTGGGACGGTACCTTCTAGCAGGCCAAGTCCGCTTCCTTCCAACTTCTTGCCCAGTTCAATTCATGTCCTCTCATTTTTATCTCTCAGTAACACCCCTCTTGAGCTAGGTATCGGGAAGGGTATCCAGACGTAAAAACACCCACAATCTCTCTCTCTCTCTTCACCCACCAACCCCATAGAAATGAGAATACAAAGGGATAGAATTAGTTAAGAAATCACATAATACCAAAATTGTTGCCGAGAAAATATATTGAAAAGTACAGGTGCACATATGTGTACCCTACAGTAGGTCTGCAGAGGACATCATGCAGAGTAGGTTGAAATTCAAATTAATAAAAAAAATACAATGATCCTCTTATGAATTTCAGATCAACACAAACAGATTAACTTTCCAATGGATATTGCAGTGACGATCATTAACAAGTAAGTGATGTCCAGTTTGAAATTACTTTCTGTCCGGATGAACATGTGATTGCCATGGGATGCTAACTGATGTGCCATGGTATGAAGATTGGCATACCGTGCGCTATCTCAATTTCCTCGAAACATTAATCTGCCTGATGCTCATAAAATATTAAAGGAACGTGTTATATGTTCGCAAAGTTCTATTCAGGGGGAGGAAATATAATGTTATTACTACAGTATCCTGATCAGCACTCGACCTAAGCTGTACGTATGTCAATCTATCGTAATACCAAGCCTTGCTTACGGCTGTGAAATTTGGACCACCTACAGAAGACATATAATCTGCTTGGAGAAATATCATCAACGTTATAACTCAGCAATTTCTCTAGGTTTATGCCATATCTTGTGTGGGATTTCACCTAGGAACATCAAGCTGGTTCATCAGCAGGCATTTGGTGTCCACGCCCGGACGCCCACAGAAGTAGCAAACTGTGCACTAACTCCTTTCTTATGAAGATTACGTGCACCTCTTAACTGCGAGAGCTAAATGCTCAAGCAGGCTTTCATCCCCCAATAAAGCGAGGTAGTGCACAGTACGCTACTCTTGTGGGAGACTGGGTGCGGACACCAAGAGCCCGCTGATGAGCCAGTTTGGTGTTCCTAGGTGCAACACCACACAAGACACGGTATAAGCCTAGAAAAATTGCTCAGTTTTAATTCACGGACCGTGAAAGCCAATATATCATGAAGATTGTATGAGAAGAATCTTGAGAATAACATGGCAAGATTGGCGTACCAACATCAGCATCCTCGAAGAAGCCACAATAATCAAACATCAACTTCGTATGTCCGTATGCCAACTCTCGTCTCCCTACGCAAATCTTGTATGTTCAACTTACGAATGGGCATCGTACGCAGAGAGGACAGCGCAAAGGGTACAAAGATGCCCTGAAATCTAACATGCAGAAATGAATGATCAACACCAAAAACTGGGAGACCACAGCTTCTAGCCACCAAGCATGGCGTCGGCTTGTTTACGGAGGTCCACGACACTTCAAAGACGAACGTCGAAGACATGCAGTGGATATGCAACAGGCAAAGAAAGAACGAATGGTCGCTCAAAGGAACAATCTTCAGCAGGTTGTGGGTGAAATATATGTTTGTGAACATTATGGAAGAGTTTGCGGCTCCAGAATTGGTCTACACAGTCATCAGAGGACCCACAGACATTGAAGTTTTATAGTCCTAAAGGAGATATCGTACTCGCTAGCGAGTGATTGCCTACCATCATCATCATCATCCTGATCCACTGACGTTTTAGTTTTATGTCACAAACTCAACACGAAACCTAGGTAATCTGTGGAGTAGTTACGAAAACAAGTTTTTTGAACCATATGCAGTGGCGACGATAGGTGGAGGGCTGGTCACTGAGGGGTCATACTTCAAGGACTGGACATCAGCAAACACAAATCCTAATGATACACATATTAAGTCCACCTCGTTGTGTAGTGCCTAGTGTCTGTCACCCCTGGGATTCAGTTTCGATTGCCAGCTCTGCCAAGATATTTAATTCTGGTCTGTGGTCTGGAACGGGGTTCGCTAAGCATCGTAGAGTAGAACTGAGCCATCTCAGCAATTGTCTGGTGTAGAAGTGGGAAACCACTTTTGAGATTGCTGAGAAGAAATTCTAATTTGTTGTTTTATTTGAGAGGCTTGGACATCGTGGTAATTAAGCCGTGTGAACTTGGTTGGGTATACCGGGTGTTATAGTGAGATCGGGCCAAAAGGATGCCGGCAAACCAGATCGCCACATTGAGCATATCGACATAGGGAACATGTGGTCTCCGAGTTCCCCCCACCATAGGTGCTACGGACGTAAACATGTGTAACACGTCAAGGGTTATTGGCCCCTAATGATATAAGTGATAGAAAAATACTGTTAATGAAATAAACCTACTGCTACAACTACTTCTAACAGCTGACATATAACTAATTCACACACTGGAAGAAGAAAGGGGAAAATAAAAGGAGAAAGGGAAATAAATGATAGAAAAAGAAATGTCCTCAACCTTCTAAAAATGAGGATTGAGGGACTTTCAAAGAGAGGCAGTTAGGAAAGGGGGAGAGAGGAGAGGGGCCACCCCAAAGTCACTGGAAGAAGGGAAAAACGGACCCAGCTAAGGAATCCCTCGCTGTCACCAACTCCGAAGCTCACTAGCCGCAAGCCCTTGAGGATGCAGCACTATCCAGGTTGCACCAGACGTGGTGGGGCTCCACAAACGCTGCCTCCTTTACGACCTAGGGCAGAAGGCAGGAGATATCATGAAAAGAAAAAAACAAGTCTGACCCCTCGATGAATGAGAGGATCAGGAAAGATGAGAAAAGCGCAAATTAAGGCGGGAAATTGAAAGATTCCCTAGGCCTCGGATACTCTAATACCGTGGGGTTGGAAGAAAACAAGAGTTGGCCAGAGAAAGTTGACGGGAAAGATGAGAGAGAGGAGCCCGTCACAAGTAAGTGGAAGTACAGTAATACCAGACAAAGTTGGGGTCCGGTGGTCGCCAACCCACATCCCACTAGTCATGAGCCCCTGGGTGTGTGTGGTTGTTTGTCTGACAACCTGTGTCACTGTGATGGCTGTATCAGTGTGCTTATGTGTAATTCAGGTAAGGATTTGGAAGGAAGCAGCCGTGGCCTTAAGTTAGGAACCTTCCCGGCTTTGCCTGGAGTAGAAGTGGAGAAACCACGGAATAGCACTTCTAGGATGGCTGCGGTAGGAATCGAACCTACCTCTCCTCAGTTTTGTCTCACGAGACTGAGTATACCTCGTTCCAGCCCTCGGACCAAAATGAAATTTCTTAGCAGAGCCGGGAATCGAAACCGGGCCTCTGGGGTGACTACCAAGACATGTAGCCACTACGCAACGAGGCGGACAGTCCCGGTAGTGAAAGATAAATAACATGAAATATATTTTGAAAGTATAATAATTTTAGGTCTTCTATCTACGTAAAATGAACGACTTATTTGCTGATTAAGGTGAATAAACTGTCGAAATTTTATTTTGCCTCGTATAATCCTTCGAGTATTGTCAAGGCTGAATATTAATAATGGTTTGGAACATTCAACTAACACTGTGCTTTCTGTCCTCAGTCTCTAGGATGTACTGCACCCTTAATGTAATCAGACTGTTTGTGCTTCTCTTATTATAAACGTAAATCCCACTCTATATTACCGCGCATGCGTTAAGCGAGACGTCGTAATGCTGTCTCGTTCCATGTAATAAGACTGGCCTAGCTCTACTCTGCGGAATGTTTCCACCTCGTCCTGAACATCTAGAGCAAACTCTTTACATTAAGCTGCAAGTTAATATATTTATAACTTGCTCCTCCTCCTTCTAAAGGATACGTATTCGTGTAAAATGTAAAATAATAGAATCAATTTGAATTAGAATAAAATGGATATCCATACAAATAACTTGGTTAATTAAAGGCTCGAAACATTTGAATATAATTTTCAAAAACACTCCGGAGATGCCCTTTCAAACTTGTTATTGGAGCCATGATGGATGTGAAGTTGAAACTGAAGATGGAATTGAGACTTCCAGTCTCCACATGTACCAAAATTTAATGTCACAATATCCTTTGATGAATGTATCAAAGTACTGTGAGATTTAATATTTTTTAAATGTAAAACTTTTACGTCTTGGTTGATTAATTCTGAAATTGATCGATGCTTGTAAAAGGTCGTGTACGAAAAACATTCCAATAATGTTATTGGTGGAAAGTTATATTGAAACATCAGTCGGAAATTAGACATCAGCTACGAAAATATGGGAGATAATTCAGTTACTTCTGATGTAAAACACAGTCTTAATTGTGTAGTCTCAACATCGGGCGGGGGGATAACTGATAAATTATGACAATATTCGGGGTCTGTTTGTGTGTGTGTGTCCATTTGTCATGTGTTCCCCTCACGATCCATCCGTCAACTCCGGAACCGAAATGATGAAATTAAATAGAGAAGCCGTGCTCCACCGGTGCACCTTAAATACACTCCTCATATTGGCACTTTGTGGATAACAAAACAGCAGCTTACATAATTTAAATGACTCATGGTGGTTCCGTATTGATATGTTAGAATAGTTATTAACAAGAAATGAACATCTGCCTGAATCAATACTATACAGATAAAATTAATTACTTAACTTGTTTACAGTACATGTTTCGGGGATTAATTATATTTTATCCCCTTCATCAGCTGTTGAAAAAACAAAGCGTAGCACAGTAATAAGATACGGATTTAAAACCTAATATGGTGCACCATAAAATTTAGGATATAAGGATAGAATAAAATGATGAGAAACAGATGGTGACGGTGGTCAGCTGCTCATGACAAATAGTAGTTCCTTGAAATGGTAGATGTGTAACACCAATACTTCACCAATCCGTGTAGCTCTATAACCAATGAAGAGCCTGTATGCTTAAATATCCAAATATAGCCTTTTCAAAACAAAGCGGCTTTAAGAAACCCGACGTGATGGAAAGTGATCATAGGTTAGTTTAAAGCATATGGTGTATGTGGTTAGGACAACGTTACATTTAGAAAGTGATTTGTCATTTAATTAATCCCCGAAACATGTACTGTAAACAAGTTAAATAATTAATTTTATCTGTATAGTATTGATTCAGGCAGATGTTCATTTCTTGTTAATAACTATTAAAACAGCAGCTTCCAGAATTTCCATAGCCTAAGTAGGCCACCAGATGAACGCGTAATCAGATCGCTTGTAAATACGATTCTCACGCAGAAGGTAATTCAGAGCCCCTCTCATTAGTCTGTAGTCACATGGAGGGAGAAATAATAGTGTCCAGTATCGTTTGCAGGATATGCTTGCAGTGCATTAGTACCATACGGGATGCAGGCAGGGAAATGTCGACCTTCCTGATAAGAACGCTAGTTGGGCTGCATAAAACAATATGAATAGGGGCAGCTGATTCACCTGGTATAGTCACACACTAACGGCTTCTGTGGCGTAGTCGGTAGCATGCTGAACTGCTATGCCCAAGTTTATGGGTTCAAACCCGGCCGAAGTCGTCGGATTTTTAAGTACGTTAAAATCCTTCAGTATGCCTTCTTTTGGAGGGGAAGTAAAGCCGGTGGGCATTAATGGCACGTAAAAGAACCTAGCACTACAATTGGTAGTGAGTAGCCAAAATTTGGAGGTTATTTGGTTAGAAACACACTAGCAAGTTCGCCGCTGGGTGTCAATGACAATGGCGTCTGGTAGCCAAAGTTGGAACTACTTGAAATTGCATTTGTTGGGGAGCCTACGGGCGTTCAATTGAAATACTCTGCTATTGGTTGCAATTCAAATATAATAATAGTAGGCACACACACTTAAGTACATGGATTAAATTATACGTGACTAGCAGGTACCCGTGGCTTCGCTCGCGTCATAGTCGTGTCATATTGTTATTCAATGAAATGCAGGTGTACCCCCTTAACACCCCTTTAGAAACTGAATATCCAAAAACCCTTCCTTAGTGGGCGTTTTCGACTTACAACGAACATATTCCCAAAATTTCATGTTTCTAGCTTTAATAGTTTTGGCTGGGCGATGATGAGTCAGTCAGTCAGTCAGGACACTTAGTTTTATATAATAGATAATAGATAAGCATGGGACCTAGTGGAAAATAATTCTATCACCTGAAACCAAAAATGCATAGGACGAAAAAAAAACATCAAAATATCATGTTGGTTTCGGACCCTAAAAGACGTGAAAAATATAATTAAAGTATTAAAAAAGCTATTTTTTGAAATTTAATTCGAATCAATTTTTTTGTCATTCCTGGGACTTAGAAAATTCCGTCCAAAAAGTAAAAAATGATTAATAACTCCCTAAATATTCGTCGTATGATGAAATAGCAAGAGACAAATAAGATGTAATGTGTTATTGTCTACAACATAGGCCATGTATAATTTTACATATTACCTGTTCTCCCCCCCCCCCAGAATTTCACCCTCCCCGTGGGCCCCTTAAATTGAATTTATGAAAAAACGGTCTAACACCTATTTACTTATATTTTAAGCTGATTTTTTCCGCTGAGTTTGAAAATCCTCACCTATGTCGTTTAAGAGATACACACTCCGTTAGGAATTCTTCAAACCCCACTTTTCACCCCCTTTCACCTTATAATATACACCATATCGAAAAACCCTCAGACATCATTCTTCATACCTTTAATGATGAGTTTATATGCCGAGTATCAAATCCCCCAATGAAACCAATCGGGAGTTATTGTTATTCTATGAAATGCTGGTTTAACCCCCTTAAGACCCTTTTAGAACCTGAATATCTGAAAATCCTCCCTTAGTGGACGGTATTGACATACAATGATCATATCCTCCAAATGTCATGTTTCTAATTTCAATAATTTTGGCTGGGGATGGTGAGTGATTCAGGACTTATTCTTTCAAATTTCTTTTTTCAGAATTTCACCCCTCCCCATGAACCCCTTAAATTGGGGTTATGAAAAAAACTGTCGAACACCTATTTACTTATTTTTAAGCAGGTTTTTTCCCCATGAGTTTGAGGAGTGAGTCAGTCAGTCAAGCAGTAAGGAAACTTTCTTTCCTGTTTATTCCCCCCAGAATTTCACCCCTCCCCATGGGCCCCTTAAATTCGATTTATGAAAAAACGGTCAAACACCTATTTACTTATTTTTTAAGCTGATTTTTTTCCGCTGAGTTTCAAACTCCTCGCCTATGTCGTTTAAGAGATACACGCTCCGTTAGGAACCCTTCAACCCCCACTTTTCACCCCTTTCACCTCATAATATACACCACATCGAAAAACCCTCAGACACGTGTACCCGCGTCATAGTCGTGTCATATTGTTATTCAATGAAATGCAGGTGTACCCCCTTAACACCCCTTTAGAAACTGAATATCCAAAAACCCTTCCTTAGTGGGCGTTTTCGACTTACAACGAACATATTCCCAAAATTTCATGTTTCTAGCTTTAATAGTTTTGGCTGGGCGATGATGAGTCAGTCAGTCAGTCAGGACACTTAGTTTTATATAATAGATAATAGATAAGCATGGGACCTAGTGGAAAATAATTCTATCACCTGAAACCAAAAATGCATAGGACGAAAAAAAACCATCAAAATATCATGTTGGTTTCGGACCCTAAAAGACGTGAAAAATATAATTAAAGTATTAAAAAAGCTATTTTTTGAAATTTAATTCACGCTCCGTTAGGAACCCTTCAACCCCCACTTTTCACCCCTTTCACCTCATAATATACACCACATCGAAAAACCCTCAGACACGTGTCTTCTTATTTTTAATGATACGTTTATATGCCGAGTATCACGTCCCTCAATGAAACCAAGCCGGAGATATTGCTATTCAATGAAATGCATGTGTACCCCCTTAAGACACCTTTAGAACCTGAATATCCAAAAATCCTTTCTTAGTGCGCGTTTTCGACTTACCACGAACATATCCCCAAAATTTCATGTTTCTAACTTTAATAGTTTTGGCTGGGCGATGATGAGTCAGTCAGTCAGGACACTTGTTTTTATATAAGAGAAACTTTCATTCCTGTTTATTCCCCCCAGAATTTCACCCCTCCCCATGGGCCCCTTAAATTCGATTTATGAAAAAACGGTCAAACACCTATTTACTTATTTTTTAAGCTGATTTTTTTCCGCTGAGTTTCAAACTCCTCGCCTATGTCGTTTAAGAGATACACGCTCCGTTAGGAACCCTTCAACCCCCACTTTTCACCCCTTTCACCTCATAATATACACCACATCGAAAAACCCTCAGACACGTGTCTTCTTATTTTTAATGATACGTTTATATGCCGAGTATCACGTCCCTCAATGAAACCAAGCCGGAGATATTGCTATTCAATGAAATGCATGTGTACCCCCTTAAGACACCTTTAGAACCTGAATATCCAAAAATCCTTTCTTAGTGCGCGTTTTCGACTTACCACGAACATATCCCCAAAATTTCATGTTTCTAACTTTAATAGTTTTGGCTGGGCGATGATGAGTCAGTCAGTCAGGACACTTGTTTTTATATTAAATTATACGTGATATCGTAAGCTCCTACATGAATCTACAACAACAACGAAAATCGCTACGCTTAGACAAGTTCAATGCTCAGCCAAATACATTAGGCTCATGATTAGGATGTCCCTAACCTGTAAAATAAATCAAAAACAACAACAAACAAATCTCACACTTCAAATAAAGGAGGAAAGTGTTAGTATATGTGCTTTTAAAATCAAGTTACCCATTATCTGCCGCATTTTAATATTCTCCTCTATGAATCCGCTCTCTTAAAGGGAGATTTAAGAGATCACTTCACCTGAACACAGCAGAATGATTCTGCCGAGTTAGAAATACGATTAGGCCTATCTGGGCCACAACAGTCTCAATAAATGGGCATGTATGTGAATACAGCAAGCTGGTCTGTTCATTGAAGTTCCCGACTACACGTGTACTCAGCACGCCGCAACACTCTTGTTATGAGGTTGTGGTGAGCTCTAACCAACCGCGACATGTCCACGACTCCTGTAACAGCTGATCTTCATCCATCATTCTCCTGTCCGTGAGAGTCAATCAGGTGTGAAGGAAATGCTGTCACCTACCATGTTCCGCTATAGACATGTACAGTAGCATGGAAAGCCACGAAAATCTCGCAAGCGCTACTTCCAACTTCAATTTTTAAATAAATGCGGATTTATACATCTGAAAGGAGCTTTGTTTCCCTCATTCGACACATTTCCTTACATGAAATCTCTTGGTTACACTGGGGTCCGAATAAGCCCAATATTTTACTGAATTCTATACAATACATTCACAAACTCAACGCAGCATACGAACTGCCCCACAATTTGTACAACAAGAAATGCATTTCGAGGAATGCTAAGATCTGTCGCTACAGAACTGCTGTCTGACCACAGTTTTTGTACGCCGCAGAGACCCTCTTGATGAACAGAAAAGGCACCATGGTTGACCTGGAGAAAGCCGAAAGACGTATCCTCAGAAAAATTCATGGCCCGAGATTGCTCCCAGATGGAACCTACGGTTTGAAATCTAATTCTGACCTGTATCAACAGTTACAATCAACCAATACCAGTATGCGACGTAGGAGGCAACAGCAACAGACTTGCCAAGAAGATCTTCTCTTCGGTTAAAAGCTACAAGCCTGTGGCTTAATGAAGTACTAAAGGACTTGGATTCGCATAGAATTGCTGGCCTTAATGTAGAAGATCGTTCTAAATTTTTGCTATGGTAGAGTCTTGGATCCCACCACCTAGAGTCCCAAAATGTCGGAAGCCCCTTTCGCAGGAGAGAAAGGAGAAATTATCAGCAGAGCTCAAGAGATATTGGGAACGGAAAAGAGCATCGAAGAAGAACTAGTCATAAGCGCTCCGAAGTGGGCTGAAATCAATAATAATTATTTACAACATATTGGAAAATAACATGCACGGATAGTTACAGAGATTCATTAACAACATTCCTAGTGACTTGAGCATTGTTTTTTATAAACTCATGTTCCTACTACTATAAAAAATTAAACATGTGAATAAACATAATGACAATAATAATAATAATAATAATAACTCCGCCACTGCCGGTCCCAAGCCCGGGGCCTCATCTCGTAAGTGATGAGGAAGGAGGAGGGGGAGGAGTAACACCTCGTTAAAAAACCTGGGTCCATCTGGCTCCGGATGGTAGCACCCTGTAAGGGCCCCTGCCTAGGGTTACTAGGTGAAAATTGGTCAACGGTCCTGATGGCGGAAGAGGAATCTAAGATTCCCAACGATGGATGGAGCGGAAGAGCCAGGTGGTTTCCCCACCAATAAAGAACTCTAAATCCAAAAGCGTTTGTTCCCAGATTGGGCGGCTTATGGTCAGCGTCTGTTCACCATGTGGTGCGGCTGTAAACATGCTCCAGGAACTAACAATCCCTGGTTCTAAGAAACCTAGTGGATAACCACTAGACCCCTTTTCTTACAAGTAACCATGGTGCGTGCAAATAATAACAGTATTACCCCAGGTGGTAACCAATCCACCCGTCAACTGACGGCACCCGGGCGTTCGGACTCTGGGGGACCCGGGCAACCACGGCCACAGAGAAAATCGGAGTTCTCTGGCAAACTTCCACATAAGACACCAACTTACGTAGGCACTCTAAACATCAACACTCTCATACAGCCTGGAAAGTTGCACAATCTAGTGACAGAACTCGATAGACAGAAGCTTCTAATCCTCGCGCTGCAGGAGACACGTATCACAGATGAAGACACCATGGACTACGGCAATTATCGCTTGTTCAAGAGCAAGACTGACAGGCGCGTTGCCAAAGGCGCTCCACTTCTGGGGATGGCCTTCATGGTCCACAAGACCATAGTAGAATCCTTAGAAGAAGTTACTCCAGTAAACAACAGATTGATGAGCATGCGCTTCCGGTGCGCCAACAAAAAATACACACTGATCAACGCACACGCCCCCACTAACCAAAGTAACAAGAGCGATCCACAGTCCGCAGAAAAATTCTGGTCGACCCTTGACACAGTGATGTCCAAAGTCCCCAGGAATGACGTCAAACTCCTCATGGGCGACTTCAATGCACAGATCGGTAGAGAAAAGATGTACAGGAAAACAGTCGGAAACTATCCTGCACATAAATTCACAAATAAAAATGGCACACGACTCATAGAACTCTGCCAGCAGAATAACCTCAAGCTCATGTCAACATCTCTTAGAAAACACCCTAGAAAACAGAAAACTTGGCGTTCTCCAGTCCAGCAGTTAGGTGAGTTCCAAATCGACCATGTGGCAATCTCATATCCAGTACAGAAGGAGATTCATGATGTACAGGTACGTAGAGGAGCCAACATTGACTCTGACCATTACCTAACCCGCGTCAAGGTCAAGTTCACCCCAAAGAGAACTTTCTGTAAGAAACCCCCCCTACCAAAATTTGACACAAAAAAGATCGCAGACTCTGGAGTGAAGGAAGCCTGGGAAAAAGAACATGCCAATGACTGGCAAAATTTCCACCGAAAAATCATAGAAACAGCACAAGCTCTCATTCCCTTGAAGAAGAATTCCAAACATCCTTGGTGGGATGTTGATTGTGAGAATGCACTCATTACCAGGAAATTGGCATATCAGAAATACAACAGTAAAAAATCCCCAGAAAATTTACAGAATTTCCATGAAACACGAAAAGCAACCGCAAAAATTATCAGACAATCCAAGAGGAGATACCTGAAGGAACAGTTGGACTCCATTGAGGACTACTTCCGTAACTACAACGTAAGGGACTTCTACAGAACGTTTGCAGGACACATCAGAGGGTACACACCACCAAACCTTTGCTTCAGTAAATGTGATGGAAAATTAGCACTAACGAATAAGGAGAATTGCAAGGTGATGGCACAATACTTCTCTGATCTTCTCAACTGTCCAGAACCAATAGAGAGATTCTCAGAGGAAGAACCTACAGTCAAGAACGCAGACTCATTACCTCCGACACAAGAGGAAGTTCACAGGCACATCATCAAACTTAAGAACAACAGGACATCTGGTGAAGACGGCATAGTGGCCGAACTACTGAAAAACCTAGGACCACACTCACTCAGGGAACTCACACAGATTATCACTGACATCTGGACATCAGAAAAGCTACCAGATGAGTGGAAATGTGCATTGATCCACCCGTTACACAAAAAAGGCGACCGCTCTGACGTAAACAATTACAGGGGCATTTCACTATTACAAGTTACGTACAAGATCCTCTCAGCGTGCCTACTCCAAAGGGCTCGGGACCAGCTGGAACACAAGATTGGCGAGTACCAGGCGGGATTTCGTCCTGGTCGCTCCTGCGCGGAACAAATCTTCAACCTAAAAAGTATATTGCAGGGCTGGATAACTTAACATAATGGCCTTGAATAACGAATTGTTTGGCGTTACGGTATACATCGCGTAACGTATAACTTAACAGAAAGTTTGTTGTAACGTTATTCATACGAAGAACGAATAAATGGATACTGTATATATACCGTTATTTTAAATATTGTATTATCATACCGGATAGCATTTTAGTTATTGCAGGAGACACAAGTCGAATAACGTTATTGGCGTTGTAACACAATCAAATGTACCCCATTCACTCAGATGTTTTAAATAACGTTATTGACAAGACCGGATAGCATTGTGTTATGCTGCATGCCTCGCAGGTCGGATAACGTTATTCGTGCTGTAACACGTCGCGAACAACTACCACTCATTCCGAACATCAAATAACGTTATTCACAAGACCGGATAGCATTGTGTTATGCTGCATGCTTCGCAGGTCGAATAACGTTATTAACTTCGTGTTCTGTTGTATGGGTCTCGGGTTGAATAACGTTATTAGCCTCGTACTAGGATCCAAATTTCAATAACGGTATTCTCCTTCTAGTGTACGAATAGAAAGTTAACTATACATGAATTCGGATTCGTAGTGCTGCCTGGTGACAAACAAGTAGCTCCGTGACCGACTAAAAAGCCTACTTTTCCATAAAATTTAAGATTCAAGCCAACGATTAAGTTAATCTATATACGATGGGCATATCGAGAAAAATGACGAACTTAGGTTGGTAATAAATAAACATTTCTATTTCGATTGAAACATGTCTGAAGTAATGTATTCCAATACAGCTCTACAGTTGGCAGCCTTGGTGACTCTGAATATATTCTTAGTTCCATATCTTAAGATACAGAATGCACATACAAAATTTGGTTAAGTCCAATGGATAGTAAGACGTTGCATGCTGTGAAATATTGGATGTATCAGTGCGAGTAAAATCATATTGGCAACAACGTCAAGAATGCGTGCTCAGAATTAATCTGAATTATTACTATATTTTATAGTGCCAATTTTGGATCAAATCCATATATCAGTATAGAAGCTACAGGCATTGAAAAATTGGCCCTATCATAGGCTTAGAATTATTTTGGCAGCACTGACGTACATTTGTTACTCCAAATTGATCTAAAATTTCAGCAAATATACATGCGCAAAATTTGGAGATGTTGGCTTGCATACTTTCTGATATATTGGTATTAGGATAAAGAGAGTGAGCATTTATTAACAGTTGGCAGCCCTAATGTCTCTCAAGTATAAGCATAGTCATATCTGTTATAGTACACAAAGCACGTACAAAATTTCGTTAAAATCCAATTGATAGTATAGATGTTAGATGTACTTAAACATTGGACTTATCAGCAGGCTTAGAATCATCTCGGCAACACTGTCATATATGGGCTTCTTAAAATGTATCTGGAATGTTATTAACCCTGTGTGTGCTTATTTTGGAAAAGTTCGCATGCATAACGTCTGAGATATCCAACGTAGAGCTTAAAAGTGAATTGTGATATTTAGCGGTTGGTAGCTCTGAAATCATTTTCAATTATGTCCTTGAGATATTCAGATTTAGATATTTCCTTATACCAAACTTGGTTTTGATAACTGCAGCCTTTTAGGAGTTGATAGGGGGAGACACACAAAGAAAGACAGACAGACAGACATTTGCCTGGATCGATGCCATAAGTCTATCTCATCCTCATTTTTTTAGTGAAAAGTAAGCTAAAAATGGCACGTAGAATATACGATAGCTACTGTATAACATCCAACCTTAGGTGCTTCTATACTGTGCTGATCAGTACCCGCTGCTTATGGACATATCACATGTGTTGTACCGCAATCATTGGCCATCAGAGTACAAATGGTACAGATCGTAACGTTAAAGCATGTATACAAGCACAATTCCGGTATTGGCTTGAATAACGTTATTCGTGCCCGCATTAGTTGTTCCGATTGGCTCTGCTGCAAGAAATCAAAGATGGAGGAAACTTGTGGATTGAGAGTAATATTCGCAGTCCATTGGCATTATTAATGGAAATCAGTAATTTAGTTCCGTTACGTTGAATACAGGAAAAGGCACTGACTGATTAAACGCATTTCTGTCAGTATTTAAGACTAAACTGAAATCATTCGACATTTAGCCATATGGATGAAGCTATGAACCTGCAGAGTACGTGAGAAGTGTACGAGTGCTAGAGCGCTAACTTGGTATCTAATGGCTCCTGGGTTCGAGACGGTCTATGGTCGGAATTTTTATTCTTTTTGAATTATTTTGTTGTGTCAACACTACTGTGTGATGCAACTTTTCAACTTCGATTTATTCGCATGATCTAGGGGGGGGCATGTTAATAATGGATATTGGTAGGGAAAAATCATTCTATTTTATCATTCGAATTTGCACTTTCCCAATCAAAACCATGAATATTTGTACTATTCGTGAAACTAATATAATTTTCACAGCACTGTTTACTCCACAGTATTTTTTTTTTTAAGTCGTTTACCCACCAGGTTGGTGGAATCCATGGACTCAGCGAGGGAACTCACCACTACCGCCTCTACGGGCAGTGTCCTAGAGCTGGGAACATCGAATCGGAAGGGATACAACTGGTGAGGTGGGATTGGCACCTCGCCCAGGCGGCCTCACCTGCAAAGCGAACAGGGCCTCATGAGGGAAGGTAAGGGATGGTTAGGATGGATAGGCAAGGAAGAAGGAAGGAGGCGACCGTGGCCTTGAAGAAGTTACCATCCCGGTATTTGCCCGAAGACGAAGTGGGAATCCACGAAAAAACACTTCGAGGATGGCTCAGGGGGAATCGAACCCCCTCTACTTATTTGGGCCACCCGAGGCTGAGTAGACCCCGTTCCAGTCCTCGTACCACAAATTTCGCGGCAGAGCCGGGAATCAAACGCAGGACCTCCGGGGCGGCAGCTAACCATGCTGACCACTACGCTAAAATAATATTAATAATAATAATATTTTTTCTTTTTTTCTTCTTCTTAGTCGTTTATCCTCCTGGTTGGTGGAACCCACGGACTCAGCGAGGGAACTCACCACTACCGTCTCTACGGGCAGTGTCCCAGAGCTGGGAACATCTAATCGGAGTGCATACAACAGGTGAGGTGGGATTGGCACCTCGCCCAGGCGGGCTCACCTGCAAAGCGAACAGGGGGCCTCACGAGGGAAGGTAATGGATGGTTAGGATGGATAGGCAAGGAAGAGGGAAGGAGGCGGCCGTGGCCTTGAAGAAGGTACCATCCCGGCATTTGCACGATGACGAAGTGGGAAACCACGGAAAACCACTTTGAGGATGGCTGAGGTGGGAATCTAACCCCCTCTACTCATTTGTAACACCCGAGGCTGAGTAGACCCCGTTCCAGTACTCACACCACTTTTCAAATATCGTGACAGAGCCGGGAATCGAACCCAGGACCTCCGGGGCGGCAGCTAAACATGCTGTCCGCTACGCTACGGAGGCGACTTCAGGAACTATTCGTGCGCAAAATTTAGAACTGTTGGCTTGCATACTTACTGATATATTGGTATTAGGATAAAGAGAGTGAGCATTTATTAACAGTGGGCAGCCCTAATGGCTTTCAAGTATAAGCATAGTCATATCTGTTGTAGTACACAAAGCACGTACGAAATTTGGTTAAAATCCAATTGATAGTATAGATGTTAGATGTACTTAAACATTGGACTTATCAGCAGGCTTAGAATCATCTTGGCAACACTGTCATATATGGGCTTCTTAAAATGTATCAGGAATGTTATTATCCCTGTGTGTGCTTATTTTGGAAAAGTTCGCATGCATAACGTCTGAGATATCCAACGTAGAGCTTAAAAGTGAATTGTGATTTTTAGCGGTTGGTAGCTCTGAAATCATTTTCAATTATGTCCTTGAGATATTCAGATTTAGATATTTCCTTATACCAAACTTGGTTTTGATAACTGCAGCCTTTTAGGAGTTGATAGGGGGAGACACACAAAGAGAGACAGACAGACAGACATTTGCCTGGATCGAAGCCATAAGTCTATCTCATCCTCATTTTTTAAAGTGAAAAGTAAGCTAAAAATAGCACGTAGAATATACGATAGCTACTGTATAACATCCAACCTTAGGTGCTTCTATACTGTGCTGATCAGTAATTATTTTTTTTAGTCGTTTACCCTCCAGGTTGGTGGAACCCATGGACTCAGCGAGGGAAGTCACCACTACCGCCTCTACGGGCAGTGTCCTAGAGCTGGAAACATCGAATCGGAAGGGATACAACTGGTGAGGTGGGATTGGCACCTCGCCCAGGTGGCCTCACCTGCAAAGCGAACAGGGGCCTCATGAGGGAAGGTAAGGGATGGTTAGGATGGATAGGCAAGGAAGAAGGAAGGAGGTGGCTGTGGCAAAGAAGAAGGTGCCATCCCGGCATTTGCCCGATGACGAAGTGGGAACCACGGAAAACCACTTTGAGGATGGCTGAGGTGGGAATCGAACCCCTTCTACTCATTTGAAACACCCAAGGCTGTGTAGACCCCGTTTCAGTCCTCACACCACTTTTCAAATATCGTGGCAGAGCCGGGAATCGAACTCAGGACCACCGGGGCTGCAGCTAACCATGCTACCGCTACGCTACGGACATATCACATGTGTTGTACCGCAATCATTGGCCATCAGAGTACAAATGGTACAGATTGTAACGTTAAAGCTTGTATACAGGCACAATTCCGGTATAGGCTTGAATAACGTTATTCGCAGCAGCATTCCGTGTCCCGATTGGCTCAGCTGCAAGAAATCAAACATGGAGGAAAGTTGTGGATTTAGAGTAATATTTGCAGTTTATTGGCATTATTAATCCAAATCAGTCATTAAGAGGCGTTGCGTTGAATACATAAAGAAGCACTGACTGATTGAACGCATTCCTGTCAGTATTTACGATTTAACTGAAATAATTCGACATTTAGCTATACGCATGAAGTTACGTAACTATGAACTAGGCTAGTAAGTGAAAAGTGTACGAGTGCTATAGCTGTAACTTGGTGTCCAATGGATCTCGGGTTCGAGACGCTCTAGGGCCAAATTTTTTATTCTTTTTGAATTATTTTGTTGCATTCACACTACTTTTCTTGTGAGTTTCCAACTACGATTTATTCGCATGATCTACGGAGATAATGTTAATAATGGATATTGGTAGGGAAAATTATTATATTCTATCATTCAAATTTATACTTCCCCATACAAAACCATGAATATTTGTACTATTCGTGAAAGTATAATAATATTTTCATACCACAATAATAGTCTATGTTTACTCCACAATAAATAATAATATTAACAATAAGGAGAAATAGTTTTGTGACGATCTAAAGAGCATACTTTTCTTTATATTTAAGATTCATGCCAAATATTAAACTATATAGACCTATCTAGAATAATGACGAAATTTATTTGTTAATACTAGCATTTCTAATTATATGGGAATATACCTGAAGTGTTCTAATACAGCACTACAGTTGGCAGCCTATGTGACTGTGAATATATCCTTAGTTCTATCTCCTAAGGTACAGAATGCACATACAACATTTGGTTGAAATCCATTGGATAGTATGGACGTTGCATGTTGTGAAATATTGGATCTATCAGTGCGTATAAAATCACATTGGCAACAAGGTCATGCACGTGTGATCAGAATTAATCTGAAATAATATCTTCTCTTCTCTTCCCTTCACTTAGTCGTTTACCCTCCAGGTTGGTGGAACCCACGGACTCAGCGAGGGAATTCATCACTACCGCCTCTGCGGGCAGTGTCCTAGAGCTGGGAATATCTAATCGGAGTGGATACAACTGGTGAGGTGTGATTGGCACCTCGCCCAGGCGGCCTCACCTTCAAAGCGAACAGGGGCCTCATGAGGGAAGGTAATGGATGGTCAGGATGGATAGGCAAGGAAGAGGGAAGGAGGCGGCCGTGGCCTTGAAGAAGGTAACATCCCGGCATTAGCCTGAAGACGAAGTGGGAAACCGCGGAAAACCACTTCGAGGCTGGCTGAGGTGTGAATCGAACCCCCTCTACTCATTTGGAACACCCGAGGCTGAGTAGACCCCGTTCCATTCCTCATACCACTTTTCAAATTTCGTGGCAGAGCCGGGAATCGAACCCAGGACCTCCGGGATGGCAGCTAACCGTGCTGACCGCTACGCTACGGAGGCGACTTAATCTGAAATAATACTATATTTTAAAGTGCCAATTTAGGATTACGTCCATTTGTTGGTATAGACTTTACATGCATTTTCAGCAGGCTTAGAATTATATTGGCAGCACTAGCGCACATTAGTTACTCGAAATTAATCTGAAATTTTAGGTACCATACGTGTGTAACATTCAGAGATGTTGGCTAGTATACATTCTGATATATTGCTATTAGGATAAAGAAAGAGAATGACCATTCATTAGCAGTTGGCGGCCCTCCTGGCTCTCAAGTATAGGCATACTCATATCTGTTATACTACTCAAAAGCACATACGAAATTTGGTTAAAATCCAATTGATAGTACAGAAGTTAGATACACTTAAACATTGGACTTATCCGCAGGCTTAAAATCATGTTGGCAACACTGTCATATATGCGCTTCTTAAAATATATATATATGGAATGTTATTATCTCTATGTGTACTAATTTTGGAAGGGTTCGCATGCATAACATCTGGTAAATCCAACATGGATCTCAAAAGTGAATTGTGAATTTTCAGCAGTTACTAGCACTGAAATAATTTTCAATAATGCCCGTGAGATATTCAAATACAGGTATTTACTTATACCAAATTTGGTTTCAATAACTGCAGCCGTCTAGGAGGGACAGACAGACATTTGACTGGATCGATGTCATACGTCTATTTTTTCCACATTTTTACAAAATGTGAAAATGAGGCTAAAATAGTACGTAGAATATACGATAGCTACTGTAAAACATCCAACCTTAGGTGCTTCGATACTGTGCTGATCAGTACCCTCTGCTTATGGACATATCACATGTGTTGTACCGCAATCATTGGCCATCAGAGTACAAATGGTACAGATTGTAACGTTAAAGCTTGTATACAGGCACAATTCC
Source organism: Meconema thalassinum (assembly GCA_946902985.2). NCBI lineage: Eukaryota > Metazoa > Arthropoda > Insecta > Orthoptera > Tettigoniidae > Meconema > Meconema thalassinum. The sequence continues at coordinate 185,114,880 of OX336394.1, forward strand.
GGTATAGGCTTGAATAACGTTATTCGCAGCAGCATTCCGTGTCCCGATTGGCTCAGCTGCAAGAAATCAAACATGGAGGAAAGTTGTGGATTTAGAGTAATATTTGCAGTTTATTGGCATTATTAATCCAAATCAGTCATTAAGAGGCGTTGCGTTGAATACATAAAGAAGCACTGACTGATTGAACGCATTGCTGTCAGTATTTACGATTTAACTGAAATAATTCGACATTTAGCTATACGCATGAAGTTACGTAACTATGAGCTTGGCTAGTAAGTGAAAAGTGTACGATTGCTATAGCTGTAACTTAGTGTCCAATGGATCTCGGGTTCGAGACTCTCTAGGGCCAAATTTTTTATTCTTTTTGAATTATTTTGTTGCATTCACACTACTTTTCTTGTGAGTTTCCAACTACGATTTATTCGCATGATCTACGGAGATGATGTTAATAATGGGTATTGGTAGGGAAAATTATTCTATTCTATCATTCAAATTTGTACTTCCCCATACAAAACCATAATTATTTGTACTATTCGTGAAAGTATAATAATATTTTCATACCACAATAATAGTCTATGTTTACTCCACAATAAATAATAATATTAACAATAAGGAGAAATAGTTTCGTGACGATCTAAAGAGCATACTTTTCTTTATATTTAAGATTCATGCCAATGATTAAACTCTATAGACCTATCTAGAATAATGACGAAATTTATTTGTTAATACTAGCATTTCTAATTCTATTGGAATATACCTGAAATATTCTAATACAGCACTACAGTTGGCAGCCTATGTGACTGTGAATATTTCCTTAGTTCCATCTCCTAAGGTACAGAATGCACATACAACATTTGGTTGAAATCCAATGGATAGTATGGACGTTGCATGTTGTGAAATATTGAATCTATCAGTGCGTATAAAATCATATTGGCAACAAGGTCATGCACGTGTGATCAGAATTAATCTGAAATAATATCTTCTCTTCTCTTCCCTTCTCTTAGTCGTTTACCCTCCAGGTTGGTGGAACCCACGGACTCAGCGAGGGAACTCACCACTACCGCCTCTACGGGCAGTGTCCTAGAGCTGCGAACATCTAATCGGAGTGGATACAACTGGTTTGGTGTGATTGGCACCTCGCCCTGGCGGCCTCACCTGCAAAGCGAACAGGGGCCTCATGAGGGAAGGTAATGGATGGTCAGGATGGATAGGCAAGGAAGAGGGAAGGAGGCGGCCGTGGCCTTGAAGAAGGTAACATCCCGGCATTAGCCTGAAGACGAAGTGGGAAACCACGGAAAACCACTTCGAGGATGGCTGAGGTGGGAATCGAACTCCCTCTACTCATTTGGAACACCCGAGGCTGAGTAGACCCCGTTCCATTCCTCATACCACTTTTCAAATTTCGTGGCAGAGCCGGGAATCGAACCCAGGACCTCCGGGGTGGCAGCTAACCGTGCTGACCGCTACGCTACGGAGGCAACTTAATCTGAAATAATACTATATTTTAAAGTGCCAATTTAGGATAACATCCATTTGTTGGTATAGACTTTACATGCATTTTCAGCAGGCTTAGAATTATGTTGGCAGCACTGACGTACATTAGTTACTCGAAGTTAATCTGAAATTTTAGGTACCATACGTGTGTAATATTCAGAGCTGTTGGCTAGCATACTTTCTGATATATTGGTATTAGGATAAAAAAAAAGAGAATGAGCATTCGTTAGCAGTTGGCAGCCCTGCTGGCTCTGAAGTATAAGCATAGTCATATCTGTTATAGTACACAAAACACATACGAAATTTGGTTAAAATCCAATTGATAGTATAGAAGTTAGATACACTTAAACATTGGACTTATCCGTAGACATAAAATCGTGTTAGCAACACTGTCATATATGCGCTTCTTAAAATATATATTTGGAATGTTATTATCTCTATGTTCACTAATTTTGGAAGAGTTCGCATGCATAACGTCTGATAAATCCAACATAGAGCTCAAAAGTGAATTGTGATTTTTCTGCGCAATTACTAGCACTAAAGTAATTTTCAAATATGCCCGTGAGATATTCAGATATAGATCTTTACTTATACCAAATTTAGTTTCAATAACTGCAGCCGTCTAGGAGGGACATACAGACATTTGCCTGGATCGATGTCTTAATTCTACTTTCCCTCATTTATACAAAATGTGAAAAGTAGGCTAAAATAGTACGTAGAATATACGATGGCTACTGTATAACATCCAACCTTAGGTGCTTCGATACTGTGCTGATCAGTACCCTCTGCTTATGGACATATCACATGTGTTGTACCGCAATCATTGGCCATCAGAGTACAAATGGTACAGATTGTAACGTTAAAGCTTGTATACAGGCACAATTCCGGTATGGGCTTGAATAACGTTATTCGCAGCAGCATTCCGTGTTCCGATTCGCTCAGGTGCAAGAAATCAAACATGGAGGAAAGATGTGGATTGAGAGTAATATTTGCAGTTTATTGGCATTATTGATCCAAATCAGTCATTAAGATGCGTTACGTTGAATACATGAAGGGGCACTGACTGATTGAACGCATTGCTGTCAGTATTTACGATTTAACTGAAATAATTCGACATTTAGCTATATGCATGAAGTTACGTAACTATGAGCTAGGCTACTAAGTGAAAAGTGTACGAGTGCTATAGCTGTTACTTGGTATCTAATGGATCTCGGGTTCGAGACGCTCTAGGGCCAACATTTTTATTCGTTTTGAATTATTTTGTTGTATTAACACTACTTTTCTTGTGAGTTTCCAACTACGATTTATTCGCATGATCTACGGAGATGATGTTAATAATGGATTTTGGTAGGGAAAATTATTCTATTCTATCATTCAAACTTGTACTTCCCCATTCAAAACCATGAATATTTGTACTATTCGTGAAAGTATAATAATATTTTCATACCACAATAATAGTCTATGTTTACTCCACAAATAGGCTACATTTGTTATGTCGGTAGGCCGGGTACTGCTGCGTGTCCCCCCGCACTGCACTCCGAGCCCATGGACTTTAAAAGCTCAGCCCGTTCAGTGCCGTTCTCATCTAATGCGGCCGCGTTCTGGCCCATAGCACTGGACTCACAAAGCACTGGACGGGGTGGGCCGATCAGGCAGACTAACCTTCACCCCGCGTGCACAACCAAAAGCTCTCTTTACACTTCTATTCGGAATTTTTAGCAATACTGGTGTCACTGAGTTAATGGTAGGCCTATAGTTCAAACTGGCTAATCTCTATCTGAAATACATCGATAGTTGTTGTTGATTGGTTTAGGTGCTTTGGGACATCATGGTCATGTAGCCCCGTGTATTTGTTTGTGTGTTCGTGTGTGTAATTTTTCTGATAACCTGTGTTATCGTGATGGCTCTATTAGTGTGCGCTTTGTAATTCAGATGAGGTTTGGAAGGAAGCGGCCGTGGCCTTATGTCAGGTACCTTCCCGGCATTTGCCTGGAGTAGAAGTTAAATAACAAATCGGAAATTAAGTACTGTATCGAGTTTAACCGAGTTTTTACGAATATTACTGTCGTCAAACGAATTTAGATAACTATTTGAAGTTATTAGACATTGCAAAAAACGAAGTTTTAACTTATACATTACGTCGTTCTAAATACTGGTTTTATCTTAAAGGTGTGTCACTATTAGTAAATTGTGCCAATGGTAAGAACAATAATACTACTATTAATAACAAGTAGTTCCGTGACGAACTACATTACGTCGTTCTAAATACTTGTTTTATCTTAAAGGTGTGTCACTATTAGTAAATTGTGCCAATGGTAAGAACAATAATACTACTATTAATAACAAGTAGTTCCGTGACGAACTAAAGAGCCTACTTTTCTTTAAATTTAAGATTCATGCCAATCTATAGAGACCTATCTAAAATAATGACGACATCTAGTTTGTAATACCGTACTTACATTTCTAAGTATTGCATTTTGAAATACGGCTGAAACAGTGTATCCTAATAAAGTAACTTACTACAGTTCGCAGCCCTGGTGACTCTGAAAATATTCATAGTTCCATCTCTTAAGGTATAGAATGCACATACAAAATTTGGTTGAAGTCTAATGGATAATGGAAGTTACATGCTGTTTGATATTGGTTGATTAACGGCCACGTAAAACTAAAAGCTTAACTAAACACGTTAAACACCGAGTCCTTGCATTATATGAGAAATGTGGCTAAAATTCGTCCATACATTTTTAGCCTACGTTTCACATTTTGCAATAATGAGGAAAAAGTAGACTTATGAGATAGATCCGGGCAAATGTGTGTCTGTCCTTCTGTCTGTCGGTCTGGTTGTCCTTCTGTCTGTCTGTCTGTCTATGTGTGTGTCTCCCCCCCCTATCAAGTCCTAAAAGGCAGCAGCAATCGGAACGAAATTTCATAGGAGTAAAGATCTGTAATTGAGTAACTCAGTGCCGTATTAGAAAATGATGTCAGTGCTACATACTGCTGGAAAATCGCAATTTAAATTTGAGCTCCATGTTGGATATCATGGAAGGTATGAACAGTAGCTATTTAAAAATTGGTACACGTATAGATAATACTATTTTAGTTTAATTTCCAGGAGGTCATACATGGCAGTGTTGCCAAAATGATTATAAGCCTGCTGATATATCCAATTTTTTTATGCATATAACTTCCACACTGTCAATTGGAATTCAACCAAATTTAGTAGGTGCTATGTGTACATAAACTGATATGACTGAGCGTATTCTTAAGAGGGCTTTTTTTATCTTTTCAAATGATCTTGTCGATTTCGTCGTTATGCTTGGGTCTAACGTTATGCGTTACGGTTACGGCGTGTATGACGTCATCATGTTGTTCAGTGCATATGCACCGAGTCTGAGTTTACTCCTGGGAGACGGCGAGTACGTGACGTCAGACAGGAAAACAGGGTGACTCCTAAAGAGATATACACGATGCCAGATAAGAATACAGGGTGACTCCTAAGGAGGTGTACAAGATGCCAGATACGAATACTGAGTGACTCCTAAAGAGGTGTACAAGATCCCAGATAAGAATAAAGAGTGACTCCTAAAGAGGTGTACAAGATGCCAGATAAGAATAAAGAGTGACTCCTAAAGAGGTGTACATGGTGTCAGGCAGGAATACAGGGTGACTCCTAAAGAAGGTGTACAAGACGCCAGATAAGAATACAGGGTGACTCCTAAAGAGATATAGAAGACGTCATATAAGAATACGGGGTGACTCCTAAAGAGGTGTACAAGATGCCAGATAAGAATAGAGGGTGACTCCTAAAGAGGTGTACACGATGCCAGATAAGAATACAGGGTGACTCCTAAAGAAGGTGTAAAAGATGCCAGATAAGAATAGAGGGTGACTCCTAAAGAAGGTGTAAAAGATGCCAGAAAAGAATAGAGGGTGACTCCTAAAGAAGGTGTAAAAGATGCCAGATAAGAATAGAGGGTGACTCCTAAAGAGGTGTACACGATGCCAGATAAGAATACAGGGTGACTCCTAAAGAAGGTGTAAAAGATGCCAGATAAGAATAGAGGGTGACTCCTAAAGAAGGTGTAAAAGATGCCAGATAAGAATAGAGGGTGACTCCTAAAGAAGGTGTAAAAGATGCCAGATAAGAATAGAGGGTGACTCCTAAAGAAGGTGTAAAAGATGCCAGATAAGAATACAGGGTGACTCCTAAAGAAGGTGTAAAAGATGCCAGATAAGAATAGAGGGTGACTCCTAAAGAGATATACAAGACATCAGATAAGAATACAGGGTGACTCCTAAAGAAGGTGTAAAAGATGCCAGATAAGAATAGAGGGTGACTCCTAAAGAAGGTGTAAAAGATGCCAGATAAGAATACAGGGTGACTCCTAAAGAAGGTGTAAAAGATGCCAGATATGAATAGAGGGTGACTCCTAAAGAGATATACAAGACATCAGATAAGAATACAGGGTGACTCCTAAAGAGATATACAAGACGTCATATAAGAATACGGGGTGACTGCTAAAGAGGTGTACAAGATGCCAGATAAGAATAGAGGGTGACTCCTAAAGAGATATACAAGACGTCAGATAAGAATACAGGGTGACTCCTAAAGAGATATACAAGACGTCATATAAGAATAGAGGGTGACTCCTAAAGAGGTGTACAAGATGCCAGATAAGAATAGAGGGTGACTCCTAAAGAGGTGTACACGATGCCAGATAAGAATACAGGGTGACTCCTAAAGAAGGTGTAAAAGATGCCAGATAAGAATAGAGGGTGACTCCTAAAGAGATATACAAGACATCAGATAAGAATACAGGGTGACTCCTAAAGAGATATACAAGACGTCATATAAGAATACAGGGTGACTCCTAAAGAGGTGTACAAGATGCCAGATAAGAATAGAGGGTGACTCCTAAAGAGATGTACAAGACGCAGATAAGAATACAGGGTGACTCCTAAAGAAGGTGTACAAGATGCCAGATAAGAATAGAGGGTGACTCCTAAAGAGATATACAAGACGTCAGATAAGAATACAGGCTGACTCCTAAAGAAGTGCACATGGTGTCAGACAGGAATACAGGGTGACTCCTAAAGAGGTGTACAAGATGCCAGATAAGAATACAGGGTGATTCCTAAAGAGATATACAAGACATCAGATAAGAATACAGGGTGACTCCTAAAGAGATATACAAGACGTCATATAAGAATACAGGGTGACTCCTAAAGAGGTGTACAAGATACCAGATAAGAATACAGGGTGATTCCTAAAGAGATATACAAGATGCCAGATAAGAATACAGGGTGACTCATAAAGAGGTGTACAAGATGGCAGGGAAGCATACAGGGTGACTCCTAAAGAAGTGCACAGGATGTCAGACGAGAATACAGGGTGACTCCTAAAGAGGTGTACAAAATGTCAGACAAGAATACAGTGTGACTCCTAAAGAGGAGTACAAGATGTCACACAAGAATACAGGGTGACTTCTAAATAGATATACAAGATGCCAGATAAGAATACAGGGTGTCTCCTAAAGAGGTGTGCAGGATGTCAGAGCAAAATACAGCGTGACACTTAACGAGGTGTACAGTATGTTAGATTCAATTCAAATACAGGGTGACCCTTAAAGTGGTGCCCGCGCGGGAAGCCTAAGTTAATGGGCAAGGGAGACTGTTGAGAGAGTCCTGGGGCTTCGAGCGAAGCGAGAAGCCCTCATTAGCCTTTCTAACCTTGTGTAGCATTTGTAGCATGCGTCATTTGAAATGATATAAAGTCTAGTCTTTCAGCCTGACTGTATTTTTTAAGTAAGGGCCGTTTCTTTAGTAAAATTAACCGAACATTTTATTTTGAAACGAGATTTACTTTTAGCCTACGTTCGATTTTTGCAAAAAATGAAAGTAGCCTTATGAGATCTACACAGGGCCAAAAATTATATGTCTGTGTGGGTGTGTGTGTGTGAGTGTGTGTGAGTGTGTGTGTGTACTCTGAATGTCTGTCCCCCTCCACCCTATCAATTCGAAAACGGTGAAACCGATTTCAACGAAATTTGACACAGAGGTAGAACTAGCAAAGGGCACCTCAGTGTCATGTTTTATATCGCCGCCATCTTGACGGATACATAATAGCGGCCACCCAAATTTACAAAGCTTAAATCAAATTACGACTAACCTAATCATCCGATCTCTTCCAAATTTTGCAACAACATACCTTTATGTAGGACGCTTATTTTGACCAAACTACATGATCATTAACCCAATATTTTACGGATGGCAGCCATGTATGTGTGCAAATCGATTCCCCCTATCAATTCAAATACGGTGAAACCGAATTGAACAAAATTTGGTACAGAGGTAGCACTAGTAAAGGACATCTCAGTGTCATGTTTTATATCGCCGCCTGTGGCCCCTGTGTCCAGCAGTAGGTCTCTGGGTTCTCCATCCACATGGCCACTGACTAAAATTGAGTTGGCTTGACGACCCAGAGACGCGACGATAGCAGAAGTGGGGGCATTCCTGGTGTTGGCGCGGGTTGACAGTCGCCCCTTTCCATCAACCCTCTTAAGTTTCCCTAATCTTGACGAAAACCTAATGGCGGCCACCCAAATGTCAAAACTTAAATAATTACGCCCAACCTAATCAACCGATCCCTAGGGAACTTTTCAACATTATATCGTTATGTATGAAGAAACTTTTGAGCAAACTACATGGCCATCAGCCCAATAATTTGCGGATGGCGGCCATGTATGTGTGCAATTCGATTCCCCCTAAATTTTCAAACACGGTGAAACCGAATTAAACGAAATTTGGTACAGAGGTAGCACAAGCAAAGAGCACCTCTGTATCATATTTTAAATCGCCGCCATCTTGACGGAAACGTAATGGTGGCCACCCAAAAGTAAAAACTTAAATCAAATTACGACCAACCTAATCATTTGATCTCTACCAAATTTTTCAACAATATACCTTTATGTGAGAAGCGTTCTTTGACCAAGCTACAAGGTCATCAGTCCAATAGTTGGCATATGGCGGCCATGTATGTGTGCAAATCGATTCCCCCTATCAATTCAAACACGGTAAAACCGAATTGAACGAAATTTGGTACAGAGGTAGCATTAGCAAAGGGCACCTCACTGTCATGTGCTATATCGCCGCCATATTGACGGAAACGGAATGGCAGCGAGCCAAATGTTAAAAGCTTAAATCAAATTACGACCAACCTAATCATTTGATCTCTACCAAATTTTGCAACAACATACCTTTTTGTGGGAAGCATCTTTTGACTGAACTATAAGGTTATCAGCCTTATAGTTTGCAGATAGTGGCCATGTAAGTGTGCAAATCGATTCCCCATATCAATTCAAACACGGTGAAATCGAATTGAATGTTTTTTTTTACAGAGTTAGCACTAGCGAAGGGCATCACATATTCATGTTTAATATCCGTATTGTGCCCAACTCTAGGAATGGGTATTCCAAGTTTCAGACACCTAGATATCAAGGGAAGGGCTGTAGCCGCTTTTGAAAGTTCAGATATTTGAATATCGCGCTACATTGCTTCTCGAAGCATTTCGAAGGATTTTACCGATAGTTGGATGTCAAGTGACGTAGCGAGTAACAGCAGAGGTGGAGGCTATTTATTGATTAAATAGTTAACTATGGAGCAGAAACATGAGACTAGGATCAGATTACTGGCACGGCCAAATGAAAGAGAATGCAATTAGTATCAAGTAAATCGGACCAGGGATTCAAGAGATATGAGGATTTCTAGATATCAGGCGATGACGCGTGACCCTGACAGTTTTGAATAAAAGCCAGCTGGAGGAGGCATGGTTAGCTCACTTCAACACAAGCACTTGGCAAGCAAGTTGCGTCTACGCTGAGCCAAGGCACATGGTTGCCGTATCTACGCAGAAGTTCTTTTCAAATCGTGATAGTCACGAGAAGTGCTGCGCAAACGAGTTGGAACTTAGTAAGTTTCTGGTGAGGAGAATCACTGAGGTGATTGTATTTCTACAGACATTGGTGGAAATATTTATATTTCCAAAAGGACATATGCTAGACTTTGTCTAGGAAATAGTATTTTGTCACAGTCCAATAGTAACTTAATACTTGGATGTTTAAATCCATTTCAAGTCAGTTTTCATTTTTGTAACTAGTTAACCACTTCGATCTGTCAGTACACTGAAGACTAGTCTATAACGGTTGTGTTCATTAGTCTACGCAAGGGAAACTGCAAGTTGTCTAGCGCATGGCAGATGGTGATATTAATAAACCATGCCCAGGGAACGATCTTCAGAACAGCCGTTAATTGCTTAGACTGTCAATGTTTTTCTTGTACTGATGAGATTACAGTGAGTTATGTTACAACTGACATATTTAAGAAGAGATCACTTAGATCTGACCCTATTTCAACAAACTGTTATGGCTTTGATAGAAGCTCATATTAAAATGGAACCACAGTTTATTCAAACGTCGAAAGATACTACCACTATGTCTGACTAGACGATTTGTGGGTCTACAATGGCGGCCGATACAAGGATTATACGTGCTTGTCCGATAGGGCATGTCTACGGATAAATCTGGTACAGACCAGGTTTACTACACTTCAAGACCATCAAGAAATGTAAGCCACATTTGAATTATGTTATGCTTAGCTAATTGGAACAAACTATTTTTCTGCAGATGACCAACACATTTTTTTCGTCGTATTTAAAGCTTGTAATGATTTACGCAAGACTTGTTAGAGTTATTCTGAGTATTTTCAGCACTCAGAACAGTTTAGGATCGATGACCGAGCATTTCGAGCATTTATTTGAATTTTTCATATTTTTGGGAAATCACGGTAATCAGCCGATGTAACTGTAAAAGTTAAATTTATTTTTGTTGAGGAATGGATATTTTTTCCATATTCGAAGGTTCGAACATGTGGATTCTCACATAATGAGATGATAATTAAACATATTTAAAATGATATAAATAATAATAATAATAATAATCCACTAATAATAATAATAATAATTTTCATAATTTTTCTAAATAATTCTTGGATATTATATTTTCTAATAATCATATGTATTGAGAAAGAGCCTATGAAGTAGTTTAAACATTTCTAGTTTGGAACAGGAGATTTTCCGAAGGAGAGTGGTTAGCGCAAGCCCGCATTCAACCAACATTTCAGTTCTGGTTGAACAGTTGATATTTGCATTGAGCAAAGTATATTTTTCATATAACACGGAGAGGCATGAAACGGGAAGCAATTGATATTTGTATCAAATAGGATATTTTTGTATTTATATAAAATCATGACGTAAATACACTCGAAAGTGAAATAAAGCTTTTCATAAGTATGGTAAATTCACGGGTTGAACTGAATGGTAAAATAAAATAAACTTGTAAGTTTATTAATCTTCCAGTGTTGATAACAAGCAGAGGCTTGATTTATTGTATAAATTTTGGGAAGAAAATTTATGTGTGTGAAGTAGTTGAAATGCCATTCCCAGGTGCGCATGTTAAGTCGCAGGAATGAAGGTTTTTTCGAGCATCAATCAAATAGCAGGTTCGATGGCTCAGGTTTATGGTAGGAGTATTGGAACTACACATTTCGTCGGATGAATAACCCGAAGGTTATTTCTTTGAAACCATCAGTTCTTATTTCAACCTTGTTTACGAATTCCATTTAGACTTTGATTTTGCTAGAACCCGGATTTGTCATGATAGTAGTTTATTCTTCTACAGAGGAAGACCTTTGCCGTTGTTGTTGTTGTTGTTGTAATATTGTGTTCTTACACAAATAGTAGAATGGGCCACTGCCAATTAAAAATAATTCTTTAACCACGAATAATTTGAAGGATATTTTCAGTCCTAGTGCCATGAACTAAATGAATTCATTATAAAACTACAATTCTAATTTCCGCATTCTGTCGAAGAATTGCAAGTTGTGAAAGTTGCTAAAAATGGCCATGAATACAAATATTTTTTTCATAATGATTCCAAGTGGATAATTGAATAGTTGAATGGTTCAACCATTTATTGATCAAGCTGATGATTCAGAAATCATATATTTTGTTTGGAACTTGAAGTTCATAATCGAGTCACTTCTCGAATGTTTAATGTCAGAAGAACAATTAATTGTTGTTGTGCTTCGCACAGTTCTTCGATGCTATGCTCAATGGTCAAATACTTTTCAGATGTTATTAATATGTGTTAATAATTTGTGTTGCTTCGATGATGATAATATTTTCAACGATATATTTTTGAAAACTGGAAAACAAATGAAAGTCTAAGAAATTCTATAAACATTTATTCTACGAGTGTTAATATCATGTAAATAGTCAGTGATCAACGTTATTTCCAGTATGGACAATTAATTTTGAACTGGAATTAAATATTAATAATTTTGGAACACAGTCCACAGGACTATTAATCGGACTTGTGTTTCCAGAAAGATTGTCAAATGTGTTTGGAAAATTTCTGTATATTGTGTGTAAATAAGGGTGTGGATCGCCACACGTGGAGTGATGCTGCTTTGAGCATCTTTGCAGTCAGATTTTAACTTTAAAATAAACTGAGATAATTTTACCAGATGTGTCTTACCCAATTAAATCTCCTTCTATCCTTATTGTTGCATTGAACCAAAAATCAGTAAAGCATTTTTTTAATTTGATGTCGTTTTTGCGATTTGCTTTAACCCATCTGGCGCTCCGGGATATTTTGACTCTCGTGCTGACTGATTATTGGTAAAATGCATATGTGGTCGTGCGGACTCCGGTCTAAACGGGCACATAAAATAAGATAGAGAGAGAAATGGCTTCGAACGTGGGTCCCGATTTAGACATGGTCAATCGCATGCCGATTTGAAATTGTGATAATTTTTATAGAAATATTTTGGGAGTTGAGAGATGTCTGGTTTGGATGAATAAATTAGTAGGAAACCCAATTAGTGGGGAAGATTAAAAATTTAACTTGGTTAATAATTAGAATGGGTTTGATTATTTTTGATAATGACTTAACCATTAGGGCGTCAAGTAAATTCAGTAGTAAACGTTCGATGACTGGACATACACATTATTAGAATCCAGGTGGAGGATATTTGAGTACTTGCATATTTTCTTGTGATATTGTGGTAAATGTAATTCGTAAAAGTAGAGACTTTTGTTTTTCCATCACGTCGATATTAGGACAAATCTCATTTTATTATAGTGTTCCAATTAGCTATTCATATTTCTTGTTCTAGTTATAAGCTTGTGTTTGCCACTGTTGTATACCCCTAAGTTTTGAATAATAATTGAAAATTATGGAAGAAATGATGAGGATGATGAGGCGTTTGGAGGAGAGTTCGAAAGAGGCTGGACGGCGTGTAGCCGCTATTATGAAAGAAAATACAGAGGCTTTAGAAAAGAAACTTAAAGAAAATTCTGATTCTTTAGAAAATAAACTTAAGGAAAATTCTGATTCTTTAGAAAATAAACTTAAAGAAAATTCTGATTCTTTAGAAAGCAGGTTAAAAGGTAACTTAAAAGAAAGTTTAGAGGATAAACTCAAAGAAAATTCCGATTTGTTAGAGAGCAGGTTAAAAGATAACTTAAAGGAAAATTTAAATAGTAAATTTAATTCAATGGAAAGTAAATTTAAAGAGAATTCTGAAATTTTGAAAATGACACTTGAAAGTAAAATGAATAAATTATGCGATAAAACACATGAGCTCGAAACTTCATTAGCTACTAACGCTAGTTTAATGGACGAAAAATTTCGCGATGCCGATCTTCGATCTCAAAGCTTAGCTGATAGGATAGAACATGGTCTTAGGAAAGTTGGTGAAGACATGGTCAACCTGGAAGTCAGAGTGAAGAAGGAGAGTAACGAGATGGGAATTCTAGTTGTTCAACGTTTAAAGGAACAATTTAAAGAACTTGTCATGGGAGAAATAAGAGAAGGTGTGATTAGTGAATTGCAAACTGAAATCAAGACCACAGTTGTCAATGAAATTAAAAACACACTCAAGCTGGAGAATCAAGAGGGAATCAAGGAGATTAGGGAATCTTTGTCATCCCATATTGAAGTAATTGCCAAGGATATCCAAGCAACTCAGAAGGACATATCAGATATGACAGGGTCATTGAAAAGTCATGAGGCTGTTATGAACCAGATATCCATTGATGTCAAGGACAATTGTAAAGAAACTGAAGCAATTAAGAAGATGGCAAAAGAAAACCAGAAGGAACTTGAGGCTATGAAAACTCAAATAAAGGATGAGAAACAGTCTGATCATCTGTTAAAAATGCCAAATATACGGGGAAAGGAACAGATACAGATAAATCTAGGAGCAGCTAGAGGGACTGAAAGACAGGATGAGGTCAGGAGAGTATTTCAATCCAACCCCATAACTGTATTTAAGAATATAGAAGATAAGCCTTCTAAATTTTCAGGGCGAGATTCTGTAACACCCGTGGAATCTGTCCCTAAAGAAAGACAGATCCGAGTGATAGGGAAGTTCTTGGAAGGTCCTGCACTTTTGTGGTTTAGAGCATTTAGATCCACTCTAACCACTTTTGAGGAGTTTTCTCGTGGGCTATTAAAGAAGTTTTGGTCCCCTGAAACCCAACAGCAAGTCAGAGCAGAGTTATATTCGAAGAGATTCTCGACGTCACAACCTACTCGATACTCTACGTACTTTTCTGGACAGCTGTCTAAACTTCAACATTTAGATCCACCGATGCCAGATAACGAGTTGATTACTGCATTGATACGTCAGTTTCCAGCAGACGTCCAGAGGACTTTGATCGCTGCTGATATCTAATATATAAAAGTGAAAGTCTGTATGTATGTATGTATGTATGTATGTATGCATGTATATATGTTGGTTCCGTATACAAATCTACACCGTTCCACCAATCTCAACCATATTTTGCATACACATAGTTTAGGACCCAGAAGGAACCGCTGGCTACATGAATTTTCGATAGTATTTCTCATTCTTCTGATTTCGGCCCTTTTTCACTCAAAAACAGGCTAATCAAATCATAAAATATACTCATGAAGGAATGGCAAGGCAGATAGTTTCCATGGCAACATAGCTCAAGTCGAGACACGGCCGACTTGATGCCAATTGCGCTCAGCACTACCGGTATAGAAAATGAGGATCTTTACTTGAAATCCCGTTAGTTACTCAACTGCTCACACAGCACTGTCAACCGAGTTTAGCATAACAAAGACTTGACACTATCTTCTTTCTACTATATATTTGTCAAATACCACTCACTCACTCACTCACTCACTCACTCATTCATTCATTTATTCATCACGAAATCTCAGAAACCACCGAACGGATTGGAATGAAATCTGGTATGCAGCTTCCTCAAGGGCCGCAAATGCCCACTAAGAGAGAAATTTTGGCTATTCAGGTTCTAAAGGGGTGTTAAGGGGGTAGACCTGCATTTAATTGAATAGCAATATCTCCCGATTGGTTTCATGGGGGGGATGTGATACTCGGCATATAAACTCATCATTAAAAATAAGAAGACATGTGTCTGAGGGTTTTTCGATGTGGTGTATATTATGAGGTGAAAGGGGTGAAAAGTGGGGATTAAAAGATTCTTAACGGAGCGTGTGTCTCTTAAACGACATAGGCGAGGAGTTTGAAACACAGCGAAAAAAAATCAACATAAAAAAGAAGTAAATATGTGTTTGACAGTTTTTTCATAAATCCAATTTAAGGGGCCCATGGGGAGAGATGAAATTCTGGGGGGAACAGGAAAGAAAGTGTCCTAACTGATTGACTGACTGGCTCACTCATCAAACTCAGGGGGAAAAAACTGCTTTAAAGTAAGTAAATAGCTGTTCGACAGTTTTTTTTTTCATAAATCAAATTTAAGGGGTTCATGGGGAGGGGTGAAATTCTGAAAAAAGAAAATTGAAAGAAAATGTCCAGACTCACACACTCATCATCGCCTAGCCAAAATTATTGAAGTTAGAAACATGACAGTTTGGGGATATGTTCATTGTATGTCCAAACAGTCTACTGAGGGAGGATTTTTGGATATTCAGGTTCTAAAGGGGTCTTAAGGGGGTTAAACCTGCATTTCATTGAATAACAATATCTCCCGATTGGTTTCATTGGGGGATGTGATACACGGCATATAAACTTATCATTAAAAAGTAACAAGACACGTGTCTGAGGGTTTTTCGATGTGTTTATGAGGTTAAAGGGGTGAAAAGTGAGGATTGAAAGATTCCTAACGGAGCGTGTATCTCTTAAACGACATAGGTGAGGAGTTTGAAACTCAGCGGAAAAAAACAGCATAAAAATAAGTAAATGTGTGTTTGGCCGCTTTTCCATAAATCCAATTTAAGGGGCCCATGGGGAGGGGTGAAATTCGGGGGGGGGGGGCGGGGGTACAGGAAAGAAAGTGTCCTAACTGATTGACTGACTGACTCACTCATCAAACTCAGGGGGAAAAAACTGCTTTAAAGTAAGCAGTTTGTTTTTCAATCAAATTGAAGGGGTTCATCGGGAGGGGTGAAATTCTGAAGAAAAAAAAATTGAAAGGAAATGTCCTGACTCATTCACTCACTCATCATCGCCCAGACAAAAATATTGAAGTTGGAAACATGACATTTCGGGGATATGTTCGTTGTATGTCAAAACCGTACACTAAGGGAGGTTTTTTTGGATATTCGGGTTCTAAAGGGGTCTTAAGGGGGTTAAACCTGCATTTCATTGAATATCAATATCTCACGAGTGGTTTCATTTGTGGATGTGATACTCGGCATATTAACTAATCATTAAAAATACGCAGACATGTGTCTAAGCGTTTTTCGATGTGGTGTATTATTATGAGGTGAAAGGGCTGAAAAGCGGGGGTTGAAGGATTCCTAATGGAGCGTGTAGGCCTATCTCTTAAACGACATAGGCGGGAAATTTGAAACTCAGCGAAAAAAATCAGCTTAAAAAGTAAGTAAATCGGTTTTCGACTGTTTTTTTTCATAAATTAATTTAAGGGGCCAATGGGGTGGGGTGAAATTCTGGGGAAAAAAGGAGAGAAAGTGTCCTAACCGACTGAATCAGGGGAAAAAGACAGCTTAAGAAATAAGTTAATAGGTGTTCAAGCGTTTTTTCATCAATCCAATTTAAGGGGCCCATGGGGAGGGGTGAAATTCTGGTAAAATAAATGAAAGAAAATGTCCTGTCTGACTCACTCATCACGCCCAGCGAAAACTATTAAAGTTGGAAACATGAAATTTTGGGAATATGTTCGCTGTATGTCGAAAACGTTAACTAAGGATGATTTTTTGTTTATTCGGGTTTTAGAGACGTGTCAAGGGGGTAAACGTGCATTTCATTGAATAACGATATCTCATGAGTTGTTTGTTTGGGGATGTGATATTCGGTATATAAAATAATCATTAAAAATAATCAGACATGTCTAAGGGTTTATCGATGTGGTGTATATTATGAGGTGAAAGGGGTGAAAATTGGGGGTTGAGGGATTCTTGACGGAGCGTGTATCTCTGAAACGACATAGGCGTGAAGTTTGAAATTCGGTGGGAAAAAACA
Source organism: Meconema thalassinum (assembly GCA_946902985.2). NCBI lineage: Eukaryota > Metazoa > Arthropoda > Insecta > Orthoptera > Tettigoniidae > Meconema > Meconema thalassinum. The sequence goes on from OX336394.1 coordinate 185,131,926, forward strand.
GCTTAAAATACAAGTAAATAGGTGTTCGAACGTTTTTTCATAAATCCAATTTAAGGGGCCCTTGGAGAGGGGTGAAATTCTGGGGGAAGAAAACAGGAAATAAAGTGTCCTAACTGATTGACTCACTTACTCATCAAACTCAGGGGGAAAACAGCTTTAAATAAGTAAATAGGTGTTTGACCGTTTGTTTCATAAATCCAATTTAAGGGGTTCATTGTGACGGGTGAAATTACCAAAAATAAATGAAAGAAAATGTCCTGACAGACTCTCTCACTCATCATCGCCCAGCCAAAATTATTGAAGTTAGAAACATGAAATTTTGGGGATATGTTCGTTGTATGTCGAAAACGTCCACTAAGGAAAGAGTTTTGAATATTCAGGTTCTAATGAGGTGTTAAGGGGTAAATGTGCATTTCATTGAATAACAATATCTCACGAGTGGTTTCATTTGGGGATGTGATACTTGGCATATATTCTAATCATTAAAATAAGCTGACACATGTCTAATGGTTTTTCGATGTAGTGTATATTATAAGGTGAAAGGGATGAAAGTGGGGTTTGAAAGATTCCTAACGGAGCGTGTATCTCTTAAACGACATAAGCGAGGTGTTTGAAACTCGGAGGAAATCAATCAGCTTAAAAATAAATAAATAAATAAATAAATAAATAAATAAATAAATAAATAAATAAATAAATAAATAAATAAATAAATAAATAAATAAATAAATAAATAAATAAATAAATAAATAAATAAATAAATAAATAAATAAATAAATAAATAAATAAATAAATAAATAAACAAATAAATAAATAAATAAATAAATAAATAAAATAGGTGTTCGACCGTTTTTTCATAAATACAATTTAAGGGGCCTATGGGGAGGGGTGAAATTCTGGAAGAAAAACGTCCACTAAGGAAGGATTTTTGGATGTTCACTCTCATCGACCAACCAAAACTATTAAAGTTAGAAAAACGATATTTTGGGGATATGTTTGTTGTGTGTCAAAAATGTCTACTAAGGAGGGATTTTTGGATATTCAGGTTCGAAAGGGGTGTTAACGGGGTTAAACCTGCATTTCATTGAATAACAATATGACACGACTATGACGCGAGCGAAGCGAGGCTAAAAATGAGATGGTGTGTGTGTATTACTCAATCACGCATACCACTGGTCCGATTTACATGAATTTTACATGGAAGTAGCTGATTTACCTGGTTAACGTATAGGTTACTTTTGATTTCAATAATTTGCAGTATTTAAAGATGGCGACCATTTTAGTGACGTCACTACACCCTTTGGTTTCAAACTTTCATATTTCCATTTCAAATAAAAAGAGAACGCTAAGAAATAGCAAACTTTTGATGGCATATAGGCTACGAGGTTTAAAATTACATTTTCTATCCGAAAGGTATCTGCATCTGTTAGCGAGTAAAACCTAAATTTGTGCTATAAAACATGGTCAACGCCGAGCGGTGTAGTTGGACAAAATTTTCCATCCTTAATCTCCCTCTGCGCAGCACCTCGCCTATCCCCTGTTTTAACTGTCACCTTCACATTTTAATTTATTTATGACGCGTAGCGAAGCACGGGTACTTCAGCTAGTCTATAATATGGAACAATTTGATGAAGTATTACAGAAGCTGGATCATACAAACGCTCAATTCTTCCATCAGAAGGGAGCAAAGAATAACAACGCTGTGTATGCTGTTATGGCTGATAGTTATTCTCAGACACCTCGAGAGATTCGAGAGGAGCGAGAAGAGAAATCGCCGAGGGAAGATTCCAATAAGAGAGGATGGAACCAGTACAGTAACAGATACAGTTACAAGCCATATGCGAGACCAGATGGTGGTAATCGATACAACACTCGATGGAGAAGACCACGAGATAGTCAAGGAAGGTACCAAGAAAGAAGATCCTATGGTAGAAATAACTACAATAATAGAGGGAATGTAGATACTCGTCAGTCCAATGAAGAGTTTAACAAGGACACGAGGAAAAATTTGGAAGCAAGACACCAAGATAACTTGCAATTTTTGGAGCAGAGGCCCAACGAACCAGGTCCATCGGGAACACAACAATCCCGGGGGAATGGTAATGAAAAAAAAAACAACTTCGAATTCACAGTAGAAGATAGAATTTTGAATACTTTCACTTCCAGAATTATTAAATGGCAAGCAGAGGATGATGACTTAATTCAACAGAATGACGAACGAAAAGAAATGAGTACCAGAATTAGAATGCCAATCATATCATGCGAAGTATTCGGTATGCCTGTCGATACTTTGATCGATATTGGGGCTATGCTTTGTCTGGTGAGTGAGAAGCTTTATATTCTGTGGAAGCTCAAAGAGAATTTAGAAGAGATTCCAGTATCAGGAATTAAGATCCAAGGAATAATACCCAATAAAATATCTCTGTGTAAAACACAATTATACTTATGTATTACGATTGGAGGACATGATTTCCGACATGTATTTGTTGTAATGAAGGACATGGCTTTTGACATGATCTTGGGAGCAGATTTCATTCAGAAATATCAAGCAGTGATAGATATGAAGAAAGAGACGATTAGATTCAAGAATACCGAGGAGATTAACTTCGAGGGAAAAGAAGAGGAAGACATCGAGGGAGATGCTCAATGGTCTCTGATTTTTCATGAAGCTGAAGGAAGAGAAGTCTACACTGAGAAGGAGTCCCCAGAGCTAGGGAAGATTTTGGAAGAGTATCACGATATTTTTGATATTAAACCTGGTGAAATTGAAGAGTTTGAATATTGTGGAAGTAGACAATAATGGAAGCTATGAAGTAGCCAATACACGAACTGGTAACATCGTGGGAACTTACAATGCATCGAATTTGAAGATCTATTATTCAAGAACCAGATGATTTAATGTGTAAATAGGAAAAATAAAAATTTTTCAATTTTTATTTTTTGCTAGGTGTGGGGTGGATGTGCCCAACTCTAGGAATGGGTATTCCAAGTTTCAGACACCTAGATATCAAGGGAAAGGCTGTAGCCGCTTTTGAAAGTTCAGATATTTGAATATCGCGCTACATTGCTTCTCGAAGCATTTCGAAGGATTTTACCGATAGTTGGATGTCAAGTGACGTAGCGAGTAACAGCAGAGGTGGAGGCTATTTATTGATTAAATAGTTAACTATGGAGCAGAAACTTGAGACTGGGATCAGATTACTGGCACGGCCAAATGAAAGAGAATGCAATTAGTATCAAGTAAATCGGACCAGGGATTCAAGAGATATGAGGATTTCTAGATATCAGGCGATGACGCGTGACCCTGACAGTTTTGAATAAAAGCCAGCTGGAGGAGGCATGGTTAGCTCACTTCAACACAAGCACTTGGCAAGCAAGTTGCGTCTACGCTGAGCCAAGGCACATGGTTGCCGTATCTACGCAGAAGTTCTTTTCAAATCGTGATAGTCACGAGAAGTGCTGCGCAAACGAGTTGGAACTTAGTAAGTTTCTGGTGAGGAGAATCACTGAGGTGATTGTATTTCTACAGACATTGGTGGAAATATTTATATTTCCAAAAGGACATATGCTAGACTTTGTCTAGGAAATAGTATTTTGTCACAGTCCAATAGTAACTTAATACTTGGATGTTTAAATCCATTTCAAGTCAGTTTTCATTTTTGTAACTAGTTAACCACTTCGATCTGTCAGTACACTGAAGACTAGTCTATAACGGTAGTGTTCATTAGTCTACGCAAGGGAAACTGCAAGTTGTCTAGCGCATGGCAGATGGTGATATTAATAAACCATGCCCAGGGAACGATCTTCAGAACAGCCGTTAATTGCTTAGACTGTCAATGTTTTTCTTGTACTGATGAGATTACAGTGAGTTATGTTACAACTGACATATTTAAGAAGAGATCACTTAGATCTGACCCTATTTCAACAAACTGTCATGGCTTTGATAGAAGCTCATATTAAAATGGAACCACAGTTTATTCAAACGTCGAAAGATACTACCACTATGTCTGACTAGACGATTTGTGGGTCTACAATGGCGGCCGATACAAGGATTATACGTGCTTGTCCGATAGGGCATGTCTACGGATAAATCTGGTACAGACCAGGTTTACTACACTTCAAGACCATCAAGAAATGTAAGCCACATTTGAATTATGTTATGCTTAGCTAATTGGAACAAACTATTTTTCTGCAGACGACCAACACATTTTTTTCGTCGTATTTAAAGCTTGTAATGATTTACGCAAGACTTGTTAGAGTTATTCTGAGTATTTTCAGCACTCAGAACAGTTTAGGATCGATGACCGAGCATTTCGAACATTTATTTGAATTTTTCATATTTTTGGGAAATCACGGTAATCAGCCGATGTAACTGTAAAAGTTAAATTTATTTTTGTTGAGGAATGGATATTTTTTCCATATTCGAAGGTTCGAACATGTGGATTCTCACATAATGAGATGATAATTAAACATATGTAAAATGATATAAATAATAATAATAATAATAATCCACTAATAATAATAATAATAATTTTCATAATTTTTCTAAATAATTCTTGGATATTATATTTTCTAATAATCATATGTATTGAGAAAGAGCCTATGAAGTAGTTTAAACATTTCTAGTTTGGAACAGGAGATTTTCCGAAGGAGAGTGGTTAGCGCAAGCCCGCATTCAACCAACATTTCAGTTCTGGTTGAACAGTTGATATTTGCATTGAGCAAAGTATATTTTTCATATAACACGGAGAGGCATGAAACGGGAAGCAATTGATATTTGTATCAAATAGGATATTTTTGTATTTATATAAAATCATGACGTAAATACACTCGAAAGTGAAATAAAGCTTTTCATAAGTATGGTAAATTCACGGGTTGAACTGAATGGTAAAATAAAATAAACTTGTAAGTTTATTAATCCTCCAGTGTTGATAACAAGCAGAGGCTTGATTTATTGTATAAATTTTGGGAAGAAAATTTATGTGTGTGAAGTAGTTGAAATGCCATTCCCAGGTGCGCATGTTAAGTCGCAGGAATGAAGGTTTTTTCGAGCATCAATCAAATAGCAGGTTCGATGGCTCAGGTTTATGGTAGGAGTATTGGAGCCACACATTTCGTCGGATGAATAACCCGAAGGTTATTTCTTTGAAACCATCAGTTCTTATTTCAACCTTGTTTACGAATTCCATTTAGACTTTGATTTTGCTAGAACCCGGATTTGTCATGATAGTAGTTTATTCTTCTACAGAGGAAGACCTTTGCCGTTGTTGTTGTTGTTGTAATATTGTGTTCTTACACAAATAGTAGAATGGGCCACTGCCAATTAAAAATAATTCTTTAACCACGAATAATTTGAAGGATATTTTCAGTCCTAGTGCCATGAACTAAATGAATTCATTATAAAACTACAATTCTAATTTCCGCATTCTGTCGAAGAATTGCAAGTTGTGAATGTTGCTAAAAATGGCCATGAATACAAATATTTTTTTCATAATGATTCCAAGTGGATAATTGAATAGTTGAATGGTTCAACCATTTATTGATCAAGCTGATGATTCAGAAATCATATATTTTGTTTGGAACTTGAAGTTCATAATCGAGTCACTTCTCGAATGTTTAATGTCAGAAGAACAATTAATTGTTGTTGTGCTTCGCACAGTTCTTCGATGCTATGCTCAATGGTCAAATACTTTTCAGATGTTATTAATATGTGTTAATAATTTGTGTTGCTTCGATGATGATAATATTTTCAACGATATATTTTTGAAAACTGGAAAACAAATGAAAGTCTAAGAAATTCTATAAACATTTATTCTACGAGTGTTAATATCATGTAAATAGTCAGTGATCAACGTTATTTCCAGTATGGACAATTAATTTTGAACTGGAATTAAATATTAATAATTTTGGAACACAGTCCACAGGACTATTAATCGGACTTGTGTTTCCAGAAAGATTGTCAAATGTGTTTGGAAAATTTCTGTATATTGTGTGTAAATAAGGGTGTGGATCGCCACACGTGGAGTGATGCTGCTTTGAGCATCTTTGCAGTCAGATTTTAACTTTAAAATAAACTGAGATAATTTTACCAGATGTGTCTTACCCAATTAAATCTCCTTCTATCCTTATTGTTGCATTGAACCAAAAATCAGTAAAGCATTTTTTTAATTTGATGTCGTTTTTGCGATTTGCTTTAACCCATCTGGCGCTCCGGGATATTTTGACTCTCGTGCTGACTGATTATTGGTAAAATGCATATGTGGTCGTGCGGACTCCGGTCTAAACGGGCACAGTATTGTACGTTGTATTTCAACAAGCTCTTACAACCAACATTCAATTATACTCCTTGAAAAGGACAAAGAGTTATAACAATACCCATGCATTTAGGAGAAAGTAGGCTATATGTTTTTTACTGAACATCTTGTTAGGTTTTACATACCTTCCTCTATTTTCCTACATAGTTGCCTTGTTTATTTAGGCACTTGTCATGCCTTAAAACTAAGTTTTCAAGTCCCTCTGCATAAAAGTTTGCCGCCTGCTCTGACAACCACGAATTCACACTTAAGGAAAATCCATTGATAGAGGGGTTATCATGAATATTCGGTCCTCGTGAAGTTTCGTGACAATTGCAATCACCATGTCATCTATGATCACAGACCTGAGCGTCCATCGTCATATACATTTTCACGGCCACTTTTGAACTCGCGCACCCATTTTCGCACTTTACCATCCGTCATTGCATTATCACCATTCACCTCACAAAACTGACGATGAATGTCTGCACCCGACATGTTTCTTGCACTCAAAAGACGTATCTCAGATCGTACCTCACACGCGGCGGGCGAATCAATATTCTTGAACATTGTAAAGATGCACAGTTCAGCGTACAGGTTAGCTACACAGCTGCAACTGACGCCTGCTTGTTCGCAAAGGATGCCAGTTGTTGCGGCGAGCGCACTAACTACGGCTTAAAAAAACAGCCCTTACTTAAAAACAGTCCACGTAAATGCTCTCAATTTCTTTTATTCAAATACCAATATATCAGGAAGTATGCAAGCCGACAGCTTTAAACTATGCACATGTATAGTACCTGACATTCTATATGTATTTGCAGTGCTACCAACATTACTCTAAGCCTGCTGAGAGGTCCAAATTTAAATACATGTAACTTCTATACTATCATTTGGATTTCAACCAAATTTCGTATGTGCTATGTGTACCATAATAGATATGACTATGCGTATTCTTAAGAGCAACCAGGGCTGGCAACTGTTAATAAATGCTGTCTCTATTTTTGTTACCCTAATATCAATATATCGGAAAGTATGCAAGCCAATAGCTCTAAGCATTGCACACGTATAGTACCTGGCATTCTAGATTAACTTGGAGTAACTAATTTACGTCAGTGCTGCCATCATGATTCTAAGCCTGCCGATAGGTATAATTTTAAAATGCATGTAACTTATATACTAACTAATGGATTTCATTCAAACTTAGCAGAACAATAGATCGTATTATTTCAGATTATTTCTGACCAATACATGCATGAAATTGTTGCCAACATGATTTTACGCGCGCTGTTAGATCCAATATTTAACTGCATGTACGTCTGTGCTATCCATTTGACTTCAACCAAATTTTATACTCTGTAACCTTAAGAGATGGAACTAAGAATATATTCAGTCACCAGGGCTGCTAACTGTAGTGCTCTCTTAGGCTACATTATGCCAGGAATAAAGTATTTCGAACTAATTTCAAATTTCTATATTACCAACTTAATTTCGTCATTATTCTAGATAGATCCATATAGATTAATCATTGGCATGAATTTTAAGTTTTAAGAAAAAGTTCGTCTCGGAACTAGCTTGACACGGTGGGTGAGTGGATCTACTAAACCCAAGATTGCAGGTTCGCTCCTGGCCGTGGTAAGTGATTTTTGAAAGGTGGCAAAAATACGACACGCATGTCATACGATGTTGGCATGTCAAAGAACCCATTTGAATTCAGTAGGCCGTGTTCATAATGGCAAAATTAATCTCGGGAGTTTCCGCCAACACAAAGTTCCTCATTTCTCTACTAGAAAGCGCTATAGTGTTCAAGGAGCTTAGATGTCTAACCTCCTAGACTTTCATAGTGATTCAAGGAACAACGAAATTCGACATGCAAGCTACCCTCTGGGTGTCAAATTACAAAGCTTGCACCCGGCACCGAGGCCATACGATATTATTATTATAGTCACGGAACTCCTTGTTAACCTACTTTTCACGTTTTGCAAAAATGAGCTAAAATTAGACTTATGAGATCGATCCGGGCAAATGTCTGTCGGTCTGTCTGTCTGTCCATCTGTCTGTCTGTCTGTCTGTCTGTCTGTCTATACGTGTCTCCTAAACGGCTGCATCAATCGAATCCCAATTTGGTATGAGTAACGATCTATACCTGAATATATCAAGCCCATATTTGAAAATCATGTCAGTACTACCAACTGCTGATAAACCGCAATTGAATTTGAGCTCAAATGTTTGGAAGGTATGCATGGGAGCTATTCCAAAATTGGCACACATATAGATAATAATATTTGATTTTAATTTCCAGGAGGCCATGCATGGCAGTGTTGCCAAAATGAATCCACGCTGGCTAATAGGTCCAATTTTTAAATGCATATAACTTCTACACTATCAATTGGAATTCAATCCAAATTTCAATTCCGATTTTTCGGCAGTTGGTAGCACTGACATCATTTTCAAATACAGCATTGAGTTATTCAGGTATATATCTTTGCTCCTACCAAAATTTGTTTCGATTGCTGCAGCCGTTTAGGAGTTGATAGGGGAGGACACACACACAGCCAGGCAGACAGATAGATGGACAGACAGAAGGACAGACAGACACACATTTGCCCGGATCTATCTCATAAGTCTACTTTTTCCTCATTATTGCAAAATGTGAAAAGTAGGCTAAAAATGTATGGACGAATTTTAGCCACATTTCTGATATAAAGCAAGGACTCGGTGTTTAACGTGTTTAGTTAAGCTTTTAGTTTTACGTGGCCGTTAATCAACCAATATCAAACAGCATGTAACTTCCATTATCCATTAGACTTCAACCAAATTTTGTATGTGCATTCTATACCTTAAGAGATGGAACTATGAATATTTTCAGAGTCACCAGGGCTGCGAACTGTAGTAAGTTACTTTATTAGGATACACTGTTTCAGCCGTATTTCAAAATGCAATACTTAGAAATGTTAGTACGGTATTACAAACTTGATGTCGTCATTATTTTAGATAGGTCTCTATAGATTGGCATGAAACTTAAATTTAAAGAAAATTAGGCTCTTTAGTTCGTCACGGAACTACTTGTTATTAAGAGTAGTATTATAGTTCTTACCATTGGCACAATTTACTAATAGTGACACACCTTTAAGATAAAACCAGTATTTAGAACGACGTAATGTATAAGTTAAAACTTCGATTTGTGCAATGTCTAATAACTTCAAATAGTTATCTAAATTCGTTTGACGACAGTAATATTTGTAAAAACTCGGTTAAACTCGATATAGTACTAAATTTCCGATTTGTTATTTAACTTCTACTCCAGGCAAATGCCGGGATGGTACCTAACATAAGGCCACGGCCGCTTCCTTCCAATCCTCATCTGAATTACAAAGCGCACAATAATAGAGCCATGACGATAACACAGGTTATCAGACAAATTACACACACGAACACACACACAAATACACGGGGCTACATGACCATGATGTCGTAAAGCCCCTGAACCATTCAACAACAACTATCGATATATTTCTGATAGAGATTAGCCAGTTTGAACTATAGGCCTACCATTAACTCAGTGACACCAGTATTGCTAAAAATTCTGAATAGAAGTGTTAAGAGAGCATTTGGTTGTGCACGCGTAGTGAAGGTTAGTCTACCTGATCGGCCCACCCCGTCCAGTGCTTTGTGAGTCCAGTGCTATGGGCCAGAACGCGGCCGCATTAGATGAGAACGGCACTGAACGGGCTGAGCTTTTAAAGTCCATGGGCTCGGAGTGCAGTGCGGGGGGACACGCAGCAGTACCCGGCCTACCGACATAACAAATGTAGCCTATTTGTGGAGTAAACATAGACTATTATTGTGGTATGAAAATATTATTATACTTTCACGAATAGTACAAATATTCATGGTTTTGAATGGGGAAGTACAAGTTTGAATGATAGAGTAGAATAATTTTCCCTGCCAATACCCATTATAAACATAATCTCCGTAGATCATGCGAATAAATCGTAGTTGGAAACTCTCAAGGAAAGTAGTGTGAATGCAACATAATAATTCAAAAAGAATAAATAAATTGGCCCTGGGGCGTCTCGAACCCGAGATCCATTGGACACTAAGTTACAGCTATAGCACTCGTACACTTTTCACTTTGTAGCCTAGCTCATAGTTACGTAACTTCATGCGTATAGCTAAATGTCGAATTATTTCAGTTAAATCGTAAATACTGACAGGAATGCGTTCAATCAGTCAGTGCTTCTTTATGTATTCAACGCAACGCCTCTTAATGACTGATTTGGATTAATAATGCCAATAAACTGCAAATATTACTCTAAATCCACAACTTTCCTCCATGTTTGATTTCTTGCAGCTGAGCCAATCGGGACACGGAATGCTGCTGCGAATAACGTTATTCAAGCCTATACCGGAATTGTGCCTGTATACAAGCTTTAACGTTACAATCTGTACCATTTGTACTCTGATGGCCAATGATTGCGGTACAACACATGTGATATGTCCATGAGCAGAGGGTACTGATCAGCACAGTATCGAAGCACCTAAGGTTGGATGTTATACAGTAGCCATCGTATATTCTACGTACTATTTTAGCCTGCTTTTCACATTTTGTAAAAATGAGGAAAAAGTAGAATTATGACATCGATCCAGTCAAATGTCTGTCTGTCCCTCCTAGACGGCTGCAGTTATTGAAACCAAAGTTGGTATAAGTAAAGTTCTATATCTGAATATCTCACGGGCATATTTGAAAATTACCTGAGGGCTAGTAATTGCGCAGAAAAATCACAATTCTCTTTTGAGCTCTATGTTGGATTTATCAGACGTTATGCATGCGAACTCTTCCAAAATTAGTGAACATAGAGATAATAACATTCCAAATATATATTTTAAGAAGCGCATATATGACGATGTTGCCAACATGATTTTAAGTCTGCGGATAAGTCCATTGTTTAAGTGTAGCTAACTTCTATACTATCAATTGGATTTTAACCAAATTTCGTATGTGCTTTTGAGTACTATAACAGATATGAGTATGCCTATACTTGAGAGCCAGGAGGGCCGCCAACTGCTAATGAATGGTCATTCTCTTTCTTTATCCTAATAGCAATATATCAGAATGTATGCTAACCAACATCTCTGAATGTTACACACGTATGGTACCTAAAATTTCAGATTAATTTCGAGTAACTAATGTGCGTCAGTGCTGCCAACATAATTCTAAGCCTGCTGAAAATGCATGTAAAGTCTATACCAACAAATGGATGTAATCCTAAATTGGCACTTTAAAATATAGTATTATTTCAGATTAAGTCGCCTCCGTAGCGTAGCGGTCAGCACGGTTAGCTGCCACCCCGGAGGTCCTGGGTTCGATTCCCGGCTCTGCCACGAAATTTGAAAAGTGGTATGAGGAATGGAATGGGGTCTACTCAGCCTCGGGTGTTCCAAATGAGTAGAGGGGGTTCGATTCACACCTCAGCCAGCCTCGAAGTGGTTTTCCGCGGTTTCCCACTTCGTCTTCAGGCTAATGCCGGGATGTTACCTTCTTCAAGGCCACGGCCGCCTCCTTCCCTCTTCCTTGCCTATCCATCCTGACCATCCATTACCTTCCCTCATGAGGCCCCTGTTCGCTTTGCAGGTGAGGCTGCCTGGGCGAGGTGCCAATCACACCTCACCAGTTGTATCCACTCCGATTAGATGTTCCCAGCTCTAGGACACTGCCGCAGAGGCGCTAGTGGTGAGTTCCCTCGCTGAGTCCGTGGGTTCCACCAACCTGGAGGGTAAACGACTAAGAGAAGGGAAGAGAAGAGAAGATATTATTTCAGATTAATTCTGATCACACGTGCATGACCTTGTTGCCAATATGATTTTATACGCACTGATAGATCCAATATTTCACAACATGCAACGTCCATACTATCCATTGGATTTCAACCAAATGTTGTATGTGCATTCTGTACCTTAGGAGATGAAACTAAGGATATATTCACAGTCACATAGGCTGCCAACTGTAGTGCTGTATTAGTACACTTCAGGTATATTCCAATATAATTAGAAATGCTAGTATTAACAAATAAATTTCGTCATTATTCTAGATAGGTCTATATAGTTTAATCTTTGGCATGAATCTTAAATATAAAGAAAAGTATGCTCTTTAGATCGTCACAAAACTATTTCTCCTTATTGTTAATATTATTATTTATTGTGGAGTAAACATAGACTATTATTGTGGTATGAAAATATTATTATACATTCACGAATAGTACAAATATTCATGGTTTTGTATGGGGAAGTACAAATTTGAATGATAGAATATAATAATTTTCCCTACCAATACCCATTATTAACATTATCTCCGTAGATCATGCGAATAAATCGTAGTTGGAAATTCACAAGAAAAGTAGTGTGAATGCAACAAAATAATTCAAAAAGATTTAAAAATTTGGCCCTAGAGCGTCTCGAACCCGAGATCCATTGGACACTAAGTTACAGCTATAGCACTCGTACACTTTTCACTTACTAGCCTAGCTCATAGTTACGTAACTTCATGCGTATAGCTAAATGTCGAATTATTTCAGTTAAATCGTAAATACTGACAGGAAAGCGTTCAATCAGTCAGTGCTTCTTTATGTATTCAACGCAACGCCTCTTAATGACTGATTTGGATTAATAATGCCAATAAACTGCAAATATTACTCTAAATCCACAACTTTCCTCCATGTTTGATTTCTTGCAGCTGAGCCAATCGGGACACGGAATGCTGCTGCGAATAACGTTATTCAAGCCTATACCGGAATTGTGCCTGTATACAAGCTTTAACGTTACAATCTGTACCATTTGTACTCTGATGGCCAATGATTGCGGTACAACACATGTGATATGTCCATAAGCAGAGGGTACTGATCAGCAGAGTATCGAAGCACCTAAGGTTGGATGTTTTACAGTAGCTATCCTATATTCTACGTACTATTTTAGCCTCATTTTCACATTTTGTAACAAGTAGTTCCGTAAAGAACTATACAGCCTATTTTCATATATCCTGCTCATGTTAATTGCCTCTATCAACATACAAAATTTCAGTTTAATTGCTCTAACAGATTCGTAGATATTGAGAACCGTCTAAATATTTCAGATTGTCGCCAGGTTGGATTTTTATTTTTGTACTATTACATTAAGATTATTGTGTACGTGTGGTATTCAAACTTCAATCGCATGATTAGAACACAAGAAGTAAAAACGAGATTTTAAAATTACGCACAGCAGCCATCTTGTGATTATGCAAACAATTGAAATAAATTACATGCCAGTGGATCAACATTTGTATAAGCATTTAACGTGCAACGTTTCACGGCACTCGGATAGTTAATTCGCGAGAAACGTCCATTTAAATATTTATACTTCGCGTCGCCGCCATGTTGGATTTGTGCTCACCAGGTTACTGAAGTCCTATAGGTGAACATATGTTCATAGTCTCTCTGAACATTAAAAAAATTCAGCTTGGTTGCTGTAAAAGATTCATAGATATTGAGAACCGTCTAAATATTTTGGAAGCTCGCCATTTAGGATTGTTATATGTATAGGCCATAGAGTTATGTACCATTCAAGGACAATTATTGCCTAGGTTCATTATTCAAACTTTCACTTCGATCGCATGATTACGACACAAGAAATAAAAACTTAATTTTAAAATTTCGCACACCCGCCATCTTGAGGTTATGTAAACAATTGAATTAAATTAGATGGCAGTGCATTACAATCTGCAAAATCATTTACTGTACCTCATTTCACTGCGCTCAGAGAGTTAAATCACGAGAAAAGTCTATTAAAATATTTCAAATTCGCTTGGTCGCCATGTTCGTTTTTTTACTTTACGAGTTTATGAAATATACATAGAAAAACTTGTACCAGTACCCTTTATCACCGTACAAAATTGCAGGGTAATATATGTAATAGTTTCGGAGATATAGAATGTCAGTGAAATATTTCGCACAGCCGCCATTTTGAGGTTATGTAAACAATTGAACTAAATTAGACTCCAGTGCATTACTATGTGTATAAACACTTGCTGTACCTAGTTTCATTACGTTTCGATGGTTAAATCGTGAGAAAAGTCTATTTAAAGGTCTCAACTTCGCTTGGTCGCCATGTTCGTTCTCTACTTCACAAGTTTGTGAAATATACATAGGTAAACTTGTATTAGTACCCTTTATCACCGTACTAAATTGCAGGGTGATATCTGTAATAGTTTCGGAGATATAGAATGTCAGTGAAATATTTCGCACAGCCGCCATTTTGAAGTTATGTAAACAATTGAACTAAATTAGATTTCAGTGCATTACAATGTGTATAAACATTTGCTGTACCAAGTTTCATTACGTGTGGATAGTTAAATCGCGAGAAAAGTCTATTTAAAAGTCTCAACTTCGCTTGACCGCCATGTTGGTTTTGTAGTCACCAGGTTTTTGAAAGTCTCATAGGTGAACTTCTAGTAGTACCCTTTATCACCGTACACAATTTCAGGGCGATATCGGTAATAGTTTCGGAGATATTGAATGCTAGTGAAATATTTCGCACAGCCGCCATTTTGCATTGGTGAGACGTAACAAAATTTTAAGGGCACGGTCGAGGTCGCCGGGAATAGTGTTATGAACATACTGAGTTTCATTGAAATCGCTCCAGCCGTTTAGATTTTATTAGGGGGGGACACACACACGAATCACACACACACACACACACACACACGCGCACACACACACGGACAAAAGGTGATCTCATAAGCCTATTTTTTCAAAATTGAAAATAGGCTAAAAATGTGGAAAAAATAGACGTATGACATCGATCCAGTCAAATGTCTGTCTGTCCCTCCTAGACGGCTGCAGTTATTGAAACCAAATTTGGTATAAGTAAAGACCTGTATTTGAATATCTCACGGGCATTATTGAAAATTATTTCAGTACTAGTAACTGCTGAAAATTCACAATTCACTTTTGAGATCTATGTTGGATTTATCAGATGTTATGCATGCGAACTCTTCCAAAATTAGTAAACATAGAGATAATAACATTCCATATATATATATATAAATATATATATATATATATATTAAGAAGCGCATATATGACAGTGTTGCCAACATGATTTTAAGCCTGCGGATAAGTCCAATGTTTAAGTGTATCTAACTTCTATACTATCAATTGGATTTTAACCAAATTTCGTATGTGCTTTTGAGTACTATAACAGATATGAGTATGCCTATACTTGAGAGCCAGGAGGGCCGCCAACTGCTAATGAATGGCCATTCTCTTTCTTTATCCTAATAGCAATATATCAGAATGTATGCTAGCCAACATCTCTGAATGTTACACACGTATGGTACCTAAAATTTCAGATTAATTTCGAGTAACTAATATGCCTCAGTGCTGCCAACATAATTCTAAGCCTGCTGAAAATGCATGTTAAGTCTATACCAACAAATGGATGTAATCCTAAATTGGCACTTTAAAATATAGTATTATTTCAGATTAAGTCGCCTCCGTAGCGTAGCGGTCAGCACGGTTAGCTGCCACCCCGGAGGTCCTGGGTTCGATTCCCGGCTCTGCCACGAAATTTGAAAAGTGGTATGAGGAATGGAACTGGGTCTACTCAGCCTCGGGTGTTCCAAATGAGTAGAGGGGGTTCGATTCACACCTCAGCCAGCCTCGAAGTGGTTTTCCGCGGTTTCCCACTTCGTCTTCAGGCTAATGCCGGGATGTTACCTTCTTCAAGGCCACGGCCGCCTCCTTCCCTCTTCCTTGCCTATCCATCCTGACCATCCATTACCTTCCCTCATGAGGCCCCTGTTCGCTTTGCAGGTGAGGCTGCCTGGGCGAGGTGCCAATCACACCTCACCAGTTGTATCCACTCCGATTAGATGTTCCCAGCTCTAGGACACTGCCCGCAGAGGCGCTAGTGGTGAGTTCCCTCGCTGAGTCCGTGGGTTCCACCAACCTGGAGGGTAAACGACTAAGAGAAGGGAAGAGAAGAGAAGATATTATTTCAGATTAATTCTGATCACACGTGCATGACCTTGATGCCAATATGATTTTATACGCACTGATAGATCCAATATTTCACAACATGCAACGTCCATACTATCCATTTGATTTCAACCAAATGTTGTATGTGCATTCTGTACCTTAGGAGATGGAACTAAGGATATATTCACAGTCACATAGGCTGCCAACTGTAGTGCTGTATTAGAACACTTCAGGTATATTCCAATATAATTAGAAATGCTAGTATTAACAAATAAATTTCGTCATTATTCTAGATAGGTTTATATAGTTTAATCTTTGGCATGAATCTTAAATATAAAGAAAAGTATGCTCTTTAGATCGTCACAAATCTATTTCTCCTTATTGTTAATATTATTATTTATTGTGGAGTAAACATAGACTATTATTGTGGTATGAAAATATTATTATACTTTCACGAATAGTACAAATATTCATGGTTTTGTATGGGGAAGTTCAAATTTGAATGATAGAATATAATAATTTTCCCTACCAATATCCATTATTAACATTATCTCCGTAGATCATGCGAATAAATCGTAGTTGGAAACTCACAAGAAAAGTAGTGTGAATGCAACAAAATAATTCAAAAAGAATAAAAAATTTGGCCCTAGAGTGTCTCGAACCCGAGATCCATTGGACACTAAGTTACAGCTATAGCACTCGTACACTTTTCACTTTGTAGCCTAGCTCATAGTTACGTAACTTCATGCGTATAGCTAAATGTCGAATTATTTCAGTTAAATCGTAAATACTGACAGGAATGCGTTCAATCAGTCAGTGCTTCTTTATGTATTCAACGCAACGCCTCTTAATGATTGATTTGGATTAATAATGCCAATAAACTGCAAATATTACTCTAAATCCACAACTTTCCTCCATGTTTGATTTCTTGCAGCTGAGCCAATCGGGACACGGAATGCTGCTGCGAATAACGTTATTCAAGCCTATACCGGAATTGTGCCTGTATACAAGCTTTAACGTTACAATCTGTACCATTTGTACTCTGATGGCCAATGATTGCGGTACAACACATGTGATATGTCCATGAGCAGTGGGTACTGATCAGCACAGTATCGAAGCACCTAAGGTTGGATGTTATACAGTAGCCATCGTATATTCTACGTACTATTTTAGCCTGCTTTTCACATTTTGTAAAAATGAGGAAAAAGTAGAATTATGACATCGATCCAATCAAATGTCTGTCTGTCCCTCCTAGACGGCTGCAGTTATTGAAACCAAATTTGGTATAAGTAAAGTTCTATATCTGAATATCTCACGGGCATATTTGAAAATTACCTGAGGGCTAGTAATTGCGCAGAAAAATCACAATTCTCTTTTGAGCTCTATGTTGGATTTATCAGACGTTATGCATGCGAACTCTTCCAAAATTAGTGAACATAGAGATAATAACATTCCAAATATATATTTTAAGAAGCGCATATATGACGATGTTGCCAACATGATTTTAAGTCTGCGGATAAGTCCATTGTTTAAGTGTAGCTAACTTCTATACTATCAATTGGATTTTAACCAAATTTCGTATGTGCTTTTGAGTACTATAACAGATATGAGTATGCCTATACTTGAGAGCCAGGAGGGCCGCCAACTGCTAATGAATGGTCATTCTCTTTCTTTATCCTAATAGCAATATATCAGAATGTATGCTAACCAACATCTCTGAATGTTACACACGTATGGTACCTAAAATTTCAGATTAATTTCGAGTAACTAATGTGCGTCAGTGCTGCCAACATAATTCTAAGCCTGCTGAAAATGCATGTAAAGTCTATACCAACAAATGGATGTAATCCTAAATTGGCACTTTAAAATATAGTATTATTTCAGATTAAGTCGCCTCCGTAGCGTAGCGGTCAGCACGGTTAGCTGCCACCCCGGAGGTCCTGGGTTCGATTCCCGGCTCTGCCACGAAATTTGAAAAGTGGTATGAGGAATGGAACGGGGTCTACTCAGCCTCGGGTGTTCCAAATGAGTAGAGGGGGTTCGATTCACACCTCAGCCAGCCTCGAAGTGGTTTTCCGCGGTTTCCCACTTCGTCTTCAGGCTAATGCCGGGATGTTACCTTCTTCAAGGCCACGGCCGCCTCCTTCCCTCTTCCTTGCCTATCCATCCTGACCATCCATTACCTTCCCTCATGAGGCCCCTGTTCGCTTTGCAGGTGAGGCTGCCTGGGCGAGGTGCCAATCACACCTCACCAGTTGTATCCACTCCGATTAGATGTTCCCAGCTCTAGGACACTGCCGCAGAGGCGCTAGTGGTGAGTTCCCTCGCTGAGTCCGTGGGTTCCACCAACCTGGAGGGTAAACGACTAAGAGAAGGGAAGAGAAGAGAAGATATTATTTCAGATTAATTCTGATCACACGTGCATGACCTTGTTGCCAATATGATTTTATACGCACTGATAGATTCAATATTTCACAACATGCAACGTCCATACTATCCATTGGATTTCAACCAAATGTTGTATGTGCATTCTGTACCTTAGGAGATGGAACTAAGGAGATATTCACAGTCACATAGGCTGCCAACTGTAGTGCTGTATTAGAATATTTCAGGTATATTCCAATATAATTAGAAATGCTAGTATTAACAAATAAATTTCGTCATTATTCTAGATAGGTCTATAGAGTTTAATCATTGGAATGTATCTTAAATATAAAGAAAAGTATGCTCTTTAGATCGTCACAAAACTATTTCTCCTTATTGTTAATATTATTATTTATTGTGGAGTAAACATAGACTATTATTGTGGTATGAAAATATTATTATACATTCACGAATAGTACAAATATTCATGGTTTTGTATGGGGAAGTACAAATTTGAATGATAGAATATAATAATTTTCCCTACCAATACCCATTATTAACATTATCTCCGTAGATCATGCGAATAAATCGTAGTTGGAAACTCACAAGAAAAGTAGTGTGAATGCAACATAATAATTCAAAAAGATTAAAAAAGTTGGCCCTAGAGCGTCTCGAACCCGAGATCCATTGGACACTAAGTTACAGCTATAGCACTCGTACACTTTTCACTTACTAGCCTAGCTCATAGTTACGTAACTTCATGCGTATAGCTAAATGTCGAATTATTTCAGTTAAATCGTAAATACTGACAGGAATGCGTTCAATCAGTCAGTGCTTCTTTATGTATTCAACGCAACGCCTCTTAATGACTGATTTGGATTAATAATGCCAATAAACTGCAAATATTACTCTAAATCCACAACTTTCCTCCATGTTTGATTTCTTGCAGCTGAGCCAATCGGGACACGGAATGCTGCTGCGAATAACGTTATTCAAGCCTATACCGGAAGTGTGCCTGTATACAAGCTTTAACGTTACAATCTGTACCATTTGTACTCTGATGGCCAATGATTGCGGTACAACACATGTGATATGTCCATAAGCAGAGGGTACTGATCAGCAGAGTATCGAAGCACCTAAGGTTGGATGTTTTACAGTAGCTATCGTATATTCTACGTACTATTTTAGCCTCATTTTCACATTTTGTAAAAATGTGGAAAAAATAGACGTATGACATCGATCCAGTCAAATGTCTGTCTGTCCCTCCTAGACGGCTGCAGTTATTGAAACCAAATTTGGTATAAGTAAAGACCTGTATTTGAATATCTCACGGGCATTATTGAAAATTATTTCAGTACTAGTAAATGCTGAAAATTCACAATTCACTTTTGAGATCTATGTTGGATTTATCAGATGTTATGCATGCGAACTCTTCCAAAATTAGTACACATAGAGATAATAACATTCCATATATATATATATATATATATTTTAAGAAGCGCATATATGACAGTGTTGCCAACATGATTTTAAGCCTGCGGATAAGTCCAATGTTTAAGTGTATCTAACTTCTATACTATCAATTGGATTTTAACCAAATTTCGTATGTGCTTTTGAGTACTATAACAGATATGAGTATGCCTATACTTGAGAGCCAGGAGGGCCGCCAACTGCTAATGAATGGTCATTCTCTTTCTTTATCCTAATAGCAATATATCAGAATGTATGCTAGCCAACATCTCTGAATGTTACACACGTATGGTACCTAAAATTTCAGATTAATTTCGAGTAACTAATATGCGTCAGTGCTGCCAACATAATTCTAAGCCTGCTGAAAATGCATGTTAAGTCTATACCAACAAATGGATGTAATCCTAAATTGGCACTTTAAAATATAGTATTATTTCAGATTAAGTCGCCTCCGTAGCGTAGCGGTCAGCACGGTTAGCTGCCACCCCGGAGGTCCTGGGTTCGATTCCCGGCTCTGCCACGAAATTTGAAAAGTGGTATGAGGAATGGAACGGGGTCTACTCAGCCTCGGGTGTTCCAAATGAGTAGAGGGGGTTCGATTCACACCTCAGCCAGCCTCGAAGTGGTTTTCCGCGGTTTCCCACTTCGTCTTCAGGCTAATGCCGGGATGTTACCTTCTTCAAGGCCACGGCCGCCTCCTTCCCTCTTCCTTGCCTATCCATCCTGACCATCCATTACCTTCCCTCATGAGGCCCCTGTTCGCTTTGCAGATGAGGCTGCCTGGGCGAGGTGCCAATCACACCTCACCAGTTGTATCCACTCCGATTAGATGTTCCCAGCTCTAGGACACTGCCCGCAGAGGCGCTAGTGGTGAGTTCCCTCGCTGAGTCCGTGGGTTCCACCAACCTGGAGGGTAAACGACTAAGAGAAGGGAAGAGAAGAGAAGATATTATTTCAGATTAATTCTGATCACACGTGCATGACCTTGATGCCAATATGATTTTATACTCACTGATAGATCCAATATTTCACAACATGCAACGTCCATACTATCCATTGGATTTCAACCAAATGTTGTATGTGCATTCTGTACCTTAGGAGATGGAACTAAGGATATATTCACAGTCACATAGGCTGCCAACTGTAGTGCTGTATTAGAACACTTCAGCTATATTCCAATATAATTAGAAATGCTAGTATTAACAAATAAATTTCGTCATTAGTCTAGATAGGTTTATATAGTTTAATCTTTGGCATGAATCTTAAATATAAAGAAACGTATGCTCTTTAGATCGTCACAAATCTATTTCTCCTTATTGTTAATATTATTATTTATTGTGGAGTAAACATAGACTATTATTGTGGTATGAAAATATTATTATACTTTCACGAATAGTACAAATATTCATGGTTTTGTATGGGGAAGTTCAAATTTGAATGATAGAATATAATAATTTTCCCTACCAATATCCATTATTAACATTATCTCCGTAGATCATGCGAATAAATCGTAGTTGGAAACTCACAAGAAAAGTAGTGTGAATGCAACAAAATAATTCAAAAAGAATAAAAAAAATTGGCCCTAGAGTGTCTCGAACCCGAGATCCATTGGACACTAAGTTACAGCTATAGCAATCGTACACTTTTCACTTACTAGCTTAGCTCATAGTTACGTAACTTCATGCGTATAGCTAAATGTCGAATTATTTCAGTTACATCGTAAATACTGACAGGAATGCGTTCAATCAGTCAGTGCTTCTTTATGTATTCAACGCAACGCCTCTTAATGACTGATTTGGATTAATAATGCCAATAAACTGCAAATATTACTCTAAATCCACAACTTTCCTCCATGTTTGATTTCTTGCAGCTGAGCCAATCGGGACACGGAATGCTGCTGCGAATAACGTTATTCGAGCCTATACCGGAATTGTGCCTGTATACAAGCTTTAACGTTACAATCTGTACCATTTGTACTCTGATGGCCAATGATTGCGGTACAGCACATGTGATATGTCCATAAGCAGAGGGTACTGATCAGCACAGTATCGAAGCACCTAAGGTTGGATGTTTTACAGTAGCTATCGTAATTCTACGTACTATTTTAGCCTCCTTTTCACATTTTGTAAAAATGTGGAAAAAATAGACGTTTGACATCGATCCAGTCAAATGTCTGTCTGTCCCTCCTAGACGGCTGCAGTTATTGAAACCAAATTTGGTATAAGTAAAGACCTGTATTTGAATATCTCACGGGCATTATTGAAAATTATTTCAGTGCTAGTAACTGCTGAAAATTCACAATTCACTTTTGAGATCTATGTTGGATTTATCAGACGTTATGCATGCGAACTCTTACAAAATTAGTACACATAGAGATAATAACATTCCATATATATATATATATATATATATATATATATATATATATATATTTATTTTAAGAAGCGCATATATGACAGTGTTGCCAACATGATTTTAAGCCTGCGGATAAGTCCAATGTTTAAGTGTATCTAACTTCTATACTATCAATTGGATTTTAACCAAATTTCGTATGTGCTTTTGTGTACTATAACCGATATGAGTATGCTTATTTGAGAGCCAGCAGGGCCGCCAACTGCTAATGAATGGTCATTCTCTTTCTTTATCCTAATAACAATATATCAGAATGTATCTGAATGTTACTCACGTATGCTACCTAAAATTTCAGATTAATTTCGAGTAACTAATGTGCGTCAGTGCTGCCAACATAATTCTAAGCCTGCTGAAAATGCATGTAACTTCTAT
This sequence comes from Meconema thalassinum, assembly GCA_946902985.2. Lineage (NCBI taxonomy): Eukaryota > Metazoa > Arthropoda > Insecta > Orthoptera > Tettigoniidae > Meconema > Meconema thalassinum. The sequence goes on from OX336394.1 coordinate 185,154,844, forward strand.
ACCAGCAAATGGATATTATCCAAAATTGGCACTATAAAATATAGTATTATTTCAGATTAATTCTGAGCACACGTGCATGACCTTGTTGCCAATATGATTTTACATACACTGATAGATCCAATATTTCACAACATTCAACGTCCATACTATCCATTGGACTTCAAGGAAGGAAGGAAGGAAGCTTGTAGTTTAACGTGACCGTTAATCTGTAGATCATGAGCCACGGGATCTCCTTTTTACGTGGAATCCGAACCACAGGACATGGCATTTCACTTCGAAAATATCACATGCATTGACCGGGAATCGAACCCGGACCGCCTTGGTGAGAGGCATACAGCTAGACCGCTGAGCCACCGCGCCCTCCCCCCATTGGACTTCACCCGAATGTTATATGTGCATTATGTACCTTAAGAGATGGAACTAAGGATATATTCAGAGTCACCTAGGCTACCAACTGTAGTGCCGTATTAGAATATTTCAGGTATATTCCAATCTAATTAGAAATGTTAGTAGGCCTATTACCTACTAAATTTCGTAATGGGAAAAGGCACCTACTTTATTATTGCAATGTGCTAAAATATTTTATATAACCCTTCGTTGTATAATGTGACTAATCCCACACAACGTCACTCTTTCTACATCACATTTAGTAACAATAACGTTATGGCCCTCTGTTCGAGCTGTTTCCTTAATAACGTTCTTGACGGAATATACACAATTTCTTGTCATAAAGATTGGATTTGATTAATAATAAACAAGAAATGGGAATAACATTAATTTGTAGAACGCAATTTTAGCTGTCTTTTTAACAACGTTATCGTCGGTAGCACTCACAATTTTGTTCCTTAAAGATGGGTAAGACAAATAACGAAAACCGGCGAATAACGTTTTTATGAGGAACTTCCTTTACCCGCCTTTCGAATAACGTTATTATCAGCAGTTCGTTCAATTTCGTTCTTCGACATCAGGTTGAACTAATAACGAAATGATGCCAATAACGTTATTCAGTTATTCACTATGTGAGCTACCCTCCCAATAACGTTATTGGTAGGGACCGGAATAATAGCGTTCTTCAATTCGGTTATTGAATATAACGTTATTGTGATAGTATATGATAAATACGGTATTCTTGTCGAAACGAAGTAATTCGTTCTGTAACGCATTTACCTAAAAGCACTCATGGAGTTTTCCTGTACATTCCCTAATTACGTTACGTTATGGTTACGGTTAAGTTATCTAGCCCTGGTATATTGAAAATCAAAGCCCTCAGGAATACTCCAGTTATATGTACCTTCGTTGACTTCAAGAAGGCATATGACTCCATTGACCGTCAGTCATTGTTCAACATCTTGCACGAGCAAGGTTTGGATAGCAAGACCTTGCGATTGATCAAACAGACACTGACAGACACGACATCAAAAGTGAAATTCATGGGGGAAATCTCAGAACCATTTCAGATCAATACAGGTGTTCGCCAAGGTGACGGGCTCTCTCCGCTTCTCTTCAACCTAGTGCTGAACAAAGTTATCAAGGAATGGGAGAAAGAGCTGAGACTTCAAGGTTACTGGAGGCCAGTGCGACTAGGACGACCAAAGGACGAACTGGAGGTTGGATGTCTAGCCTTCGCGGATGATCTGGCTCTACTCTCAGATAACGAAACCACATCAATCAGACAGATAGAAGTACTCCAAGAGTGCGCCGAAAAAGTAGGACTACAGATCTCGTTCCAAAAGACAGAGTTTTTCTGTACGAAATTCGACATACAGAATTTAAACACGAAATATGGCAAGATCAATAGAGTCGCCCACTTTAAATACCTAGGTGAAGTGCTTGAACCGACGGGAAAAGAGAAAATCGCGCAGAACACTAGGTTAATGAAAATGAAGAGAGCCTTATACAAGACACAGAGTGTCTACAACAAAAAATGTCTGTCCACATTCACTAAACTTCGTCATTACAACACGGTTATTAAACCTGAGGTGCTTTATGCTAGTGAGACGTTGACGTTACACACTAAGGGCGACTTGGAAAAAATCCTCACAGAGGAAAGAAAAATAATAAGGAAAATAATTGGACCAAAGCACACAGATGAAGGATACAGGCTTCACTCCAGAGACACCACAGAGAAATTGTCCAACCTCGCAGCAGACATCAGAAAGAGGCGACTAAAATTTTACGGCCACATCAGCAGACTCCCACAAACCAGACTCACCAACAAAATTCTTAGATACATACAGCGGCTCAAGATTACTACACCCTGGATGATGCAAGTCAAAATTGATCTAGTAAAAGCACAGGTCGACCCAGAAGACGTCATAGACAAAAGCGTATTTAGACACAAAGTATACAAGTGGGAAGTGTTGTCAGAGAGAGCTGCACCTACAGCCCAAAGACCAAAGTGGACCGAAGAAAGGAAGAGGGCCTTTAGTGCACGAATGAAAGAGTACTGGAAAGACAGGAAGAACAAAAAGTCATGATTGCTTCGCGTGGTCTAATAGGCCTGTAACGTGTAAAAAAAAAAAAACAAAAAAAAACAAAAAAAGTAATAATAATAATAATAATAATAATGATATCGTATGGCCTCGGGTGCCGGGTGTAAGCTTTGTTACTTCGTTATTTGGCACCCAGAGGGTAGCTTGTATGTCGAATTTCGTTGTTCCTTGAAGCACTATGAAAGTCAAGGAGGTTAGATATCTAAGCTCCTTGAATACAAAAACGCTTTCTAGTAGAGAAATGAGGAACTTTGTGTTGGCGGAAACTCCCTAGATTAATTTTGCCATTATGAACACGGCCTACTGAATTCAAATGGATTCTTTGACATGCCAACATCGTACGACATGCGTGTCGTAATTTTTGCCACCTTTCAAAATCACTTACCATGGCCAGGAGCGAACCTGCAAGTTTGGGGGTTAGTAGAAAGACACGATAACCACTCACCCATCATGGTAAGCTGAGTAAACATTATACAGAGTGTAAACATCTTGAGGAGTTGAAACAAATGTCAGCTATTTTAACATTTTATGGAGCCACGTAGAACACAGGGACTAAAATACTAGGGGTTGAACTACTGGACCTTATTTACCAAGAAGCTTTGTTTATGCTGTCCTGGCGTTCGCGAGGCTTCTTTAAGTGAACTCGTTTCAATTCAGGAGAGCAGTATCTTGAGTGCTCCCACGGCAGGTAAAAGAATAGCATCATATTGCGAAGAGTAAGGAAACGTAGAGATTTGAGAGGGATCAAAGTCTGTGTCTATATCATTTTGTAAACTGCCTGAGGCTTCCCTGCCTTGTTAGACATAGCCGCCTGTGTGTGTGTGTGTGTATGTGTGTGTGTGTGCGTGTGTGTGTGCGTGCGCGCGCCTGTATAGCGTTCAGCTCTCTGCCTCTTCTCCATTCATTGTGCTTTGTTGCTTTTAAACAGGACTTGGTGTAAGTAATCCTCCAGTGTAATAAGCGACAGTGGTCTGCAATCTGACAAACACATAACCCTGGGAATATCAAGAAGATTTCTTGCGTACGTACGGGTTAAATATTAAAGGAGTTACTCTAGCTTAATACCCTATTGTCTCTTCTACTATTCAAAACTTAAAGTAGCTTTTATATAAATTACCTGTACTATATTTGTACAATACAACAGCAGAAAACCTCCATTTGTAACCACTTTAACTTTATCTTTAATATGTATCGATACTAAATGAATCATTGGATACTTATTGACAAACAAATCTAATTAAATACCAAATGATATAGAGAAATGTATTTTCCACTAAAGATGAAAAACGTTAAGCTAGTTATTGTATAGTACTAGTTTTGGCCACGTTGTGGTCTCCATACGCTAGGTACTTACTATAATTAATGTATAATTACATTGCGGTGTTTGTACACCACACCCAAAACAATTGAACTAAGAGTACTATATTGATGTGCAATTGCAACGATAGTGCATGTATATATTTATTGTGTTTAAGGGTAATATAAAATCATATGTTCATTCTCATTCATTCTTGTAATCAGACGTCAACCCGAGATTTCAAACCGTAAATTTACAACCCCTCCCCCAATAAATATATTTCTTGAGCTCACTTGCGGAACTAACAACTGACAATAGATACCGCTCGACCCGTCATAAACAGCTTATGAAGAGGCCGGAAGAGTGGAAAGGGAGCCGCAACCAGGAGAGACCCTCGGTAGCCAACAGGCTAATTCTAAAAGATGTCGGAACAATGGACCCTACAGCTTTTTAGAATAAATTGTTTTACGACGAGAAAACTGCAACCTTGTGATTTTTAAGGAAGATACCGCTACATGACACCAATATGGAAGTGTGTCACTGGGAAGAGACCTTCACCCCAATATAGCCACTTGGTGCATGATAAAGGACTTACTTCAGCCAATAAGGAAGGAGCGTCACTTTCTGTAGACAATACTTTGATATTGCAATTGGCAGATCCCCTACTGCTGGTGGGAGATATAATTGCCATATATAAGCCGGAACAGAGCTGTATGGAGAGGAAGAATATTATTATGTTTTCACTTGAAAGCACTTAAAAGTCTAAACTTGGACCTCACTTGTTGAGATTCAACTACAAAATTTCATAAATTTAAACTAGTAAACTCAGTGGAGATCTAGCTAGGATATTTCCAGCATTGCGCTGAATATCGAAGACGAGTAAAACCATTCCATTCACTCAGCGAGGCGACAGTATCTGTGCAATTAGTGGGCAGATAGCTTTATCAGGTAGGATTGGTACTGGGAACCATGGAAGACTACGCGAGATGTCTACTTCAGGAACGAGATACCTCCTCCAACATCGCCCATGAAGATCTACAACCCGGTGAGCTAATGCATATTTGTCAATTGCAAGTCGGACGTAAATACTATTAACTTCAATAATTTAAAGAAATAACTTCCCCTTTTTATTTTATCTGTTTGGAAGGTCGCAAGACGTCATTCATCTCATCCTGTTTGTTAATAAATTATTTTTAACTTCTATGACTTTCAGTCAATATTTACTCAATGCTAGACTTCCCACAGGTCAAGATAATAGAATAAGGTGTTTTACAGCTAGCCTCTTCTGCCCCTCCCCCGAAAGTAAAGAATCTCAATTTAATAAATATAAATTTATCTCACAACCGTCTGTTGGAGATTGGCGCCCTATTAACCGAGCTATTTACTGCACTCATTTTATATCACGAGCTATGAAACGTTACAACATGTCACCCAAGCATGGGCCAAGCTGTGCACTAGCCACGAAACGTTACAACATGGCACTTCAACGTGGAGCTCGAAAGCTATAAAACACCTTAAAGAAATACATAAAATTAGTAAATTGCATTTGGAAATAAAATTAATTGTTTTTTATAATAATAAAGTATATGTAAAGTGAATCATGGGAGATGAGACCGAGATGATGACGTTACGTAGTGGTAACATAGTTAAGGGTACCGAGGCAGAGGTAGTGGAGAAAGACTTAGCTAGCGGGAGTAACAATGTTCAGAGTTGCGGCGAGGTAGACAAGTCGGTTGAATCACAGAATAGTACGATGGGGGGTGCGGAAGACCTAGAAAAGGGCAAAAACATAAATATAGAATCTGATACATTGGAAGAAAGGTTAATCAAGATGATGGGAGAGATGCTCGCGAACAATCAAAAATCAAGTCAGATAGTAGATCAAAGTTTTTAAGAATTAAAACATGAAATAGAACAATGGAATCAGGAACTAGCCCAGAGCACCAGAGAAGCAAAATATGAACTAGAGCAAAAGAAAATAGTATCACAGCCTATAATAAAACAGAATGTGGAATTTAACCAAAGATGGCAAGTGCTGGACAAGGAAACCGAAGAAGATAAGAAGCTAGAAATAGTCAATAGTAGTTTTTGTGAGAAAGAGCAGGATGTAGAACAGAAAATGGAGGAAGTGAATGGAGATGAGAGTAGATTATAAATACAGAATCAGGAGGAGGAAAGATTAGCTGAAATGAGATCAGAAGTAGAGCAGAAAGTAGACATTGGTCATGACACATTTTGTAAGCCTAATAAACAGTTAGAGGAGAGAATTGAGGAACTCGAGGAAGAGATGATAGATCAGAGAATGAGAGAAGAGGATTTGTTTGAAGAACAGTTAGGAGTAGAAATATGGGAGGCAGAGAAAACAATAGATACTCAGGATTGTAGAATCCAGGAAGTTGTTAAAGAGGAGAACAATCAGGTTAGAGTAAATGTTGCAAGTAGGATAGTGGAAATAGAGCAGGATATTAGGAAAAGTCTTCCTAAAGTAGTAGGAGTTTCTAGTAACGTAAACTTGGCGAAGATGGAGATGCGTGTGTTAGCACAAAGCCAGAAGGTAGATTTCAGTGAACGAGGAAAGCAGATGACGGGAGTTAAAATCTCTAGGAGTAGGACAAAGCGGAAAAGCGAGGTCACATTGTTAGATGAGATTAGAAAGAGATATAAAGATAAGGATGAATATTACTATTTGGAATGTATGTTAGAAGTAGAGATGTTAGGTGAAACGTTAGGAGGAGAGACTAAGAGTAGCTTTACTATAGATAAATATAGGCCTAGTAATGAGGAAGTAGAGACTATTATTATGAGAAGAGAAGAAAAAGTAACAATAAAACCAGGGAGAAAGAAAGAAATGAGAGCAATAGAACAAGGAATCTTAAACGAATAGTGGAGTGTAATGAGTGGTTGGAGACTTAGTCGTGTAGTTAAAGTGTATTTATTTAATGTAGTTAAATTAGGGAGTTATGACGTAGATATTTAGTATGTACTACAATAAGGAGCTAAAGAGTATTAATAGAGATTAAGGTCGTGGAGCATGTTAGCTCATTGTTTAAATAGAAGTGTGGGGGGCGTAGATTAAAATTTTGGTGGATTTTTGAAGCCTGAAATCTTGTATCAAATCAGAGTTGTATGATACAGTGAGGGAGCAGCAAATAAAAGCGTGTGCTTATAAACTTAGGTAAAGACGGTGAACCGCTTATCGATATATAATTATATACTGTATTAAAAGTGCGTAGTCTGCATAAGTAAGCATCCTAAGGATATCTGAGAAAGTAATAAAGGAAATGGTAAGTAACCTAATGAAAATAAGAACTGTTATGACAACCATAATGATGATAATAATAATAATAATAATAATAATGTAGAGATTCGTGAATGATTTAAGATGATGTGATACAGTGAGAATAAAATTAATGAATTGAAGTATGTATTGATGTGCTGTAAAGAAATTTCATTTGAGAACAGCGAAGTCATCAGTGACTACAGTTGGAGATATTTAGAAGTGGTTTAGAAGTGATAGATGGTAAGGCTTGGTCTGAAATAACCAACATCTGATGGAAATAAGGAAGTATTAAATTATAGGATATCTGGTACTTGGAGATGGATGTGTGTGTATGTATGTACGTGTGTGTGTGTAAATTTCACGTAAATGACGTGACTGAGGTAGTAAGTAAGGATGCCAGCGAGTTTTAATGCCGTTGAGCAATGAGGTTTCAGGTTGGTAAGTGGCCAAATGAAGTTATGGTGGAGGAAGGTTTTGGAGAAGTAAGTATGCCAGAGGAGATTAATAACTCTGAGCAGGAGGTTTTTGTGGTGTCTACGTAAATACGTGAAGTACTCGTAGATGTTGGGAGTTCTGAGGAGGTTTTTGTGGTGTCTACGTGAATACGTGAAGTACTCGGTAGATGTTGGGAGTTTTGAAGTATAAAAATAGCGAATGTATGCACACAAGGAAACAGAGTAATGAGGGAGTACACCCAAGAGATGATCCAAGTTATAGTTTCAAGATCTTAATACGCAAGTTTTGGAACTTAGCCAAATATATTGCAAGGCCAAATACCTAGTCAAACCACTTGTAAATGTTACTGATGATGAGCGATAGCGAGTTGATGGTGTGTTGTGTTGTTGTACGGCACACATCGAAAGTAAAAAAAGTAATAATAATAATAATAATAATAATAATAATAATAATAGATGGTTGGCATAATATTTAAAAGTTTTTGAAAGGAATTTGTTAAAATTCGAAGTTAATTGAGTTAAAGGTAGTAGGATTGAAGAAGAGAAAGAGGTAAGTAAAATACGACTAATTCGTGAGAAATTTAAATTGAGTAGCGGTTTACCAGTAGTTTGAGAGAGAAAGCATTGAGAGCTACTGAACTATGAAGTTATGTTAGAAGCGATGACAGTAATTAGATGAGGTGGAGAAGAATTGAGGGTGTTTTTCAAATAATTATGATTAAGATACAGTGTGTGAATATTATTTAGATTTGTGAGTAAGATTGTGTAGGATGATTATAATAATAGTGTTAGAATAACAGTAATGGTTACGCATTGAAATAATGTAAGGATATATAAGGCTGGTAGGAGCGCAGGTAGTTGGTTTGATACAGTGTGCCACTATGTCGCTAAGTTGTCTAATTTTGATACCATGAAGTTTTGTTAAGAATATATTTTCTGTAAGTAGTGACTACTGGGAAGAGTAATGTTTTGTTGAAAGATGGTGTTACACAAGGCAGAAGACATATCTTATCCTCCGACTTGTAATTGCATTTTGTAAGAGCAAACACTTTGCGTGTGTATGCGTGTGCAATTATCCGTGTAAAATTCAATCTTCTACAGTTGAAATGCTGTATGCCATAAAGAACACCCTTCGAGTGAAATAAGTTCAGACAAACTGGATAAGAAGAAACATTGAAAGAAATGACATTTTAAATGTATTGTTGATCTGAAGATTTGAGTGTATTGTGTATATATTTTTAAGTGTTGTGTAATTGTTTTCAGGGGATGAGTCATTCTCAAAATTGGGAATTTATTCGTCGACTCATGGGAGCGATTGTGGTGTTTGTACACCACACCCAAAACAATTGAACTAAGAGTACTATATTGATGTGCAATTGCAACGATAGTGCATGTATATATTTATTGTGTTTAAGGGTAATATAAAATCATATGTTCATTCTCATCCCTTCTTGTAATCAGACGTCAACCCGAGATTTCAAACCGTAAATTTACAACCCCTACCCCAATAAATATATTTCTTGAGCTCACTTGCGGAACTAACAACTGACAATAGATACGCTCTACCCGTCATAAACAGCTTATGAAGAGGTCGGAAGAGTGGAAAGGGAGCCGCAACCAGGAGAGACCCTCGGTAGCCAACAGGCTAATTCTAAAAGATGTCGGAACAATGGACCCTACAGCTTTTTAGAATAAATTGTTTTACGACGAGAAAACTGCAACCTTGTGATTTTTAAGGAAGATACCGGTACATGACACCAATATAGAAGTGTGTCACTGGGAAGAGACCTTCACCCCAATATAGCCACTTGGTGCATGATAAAGGACTTACTTCAGCCAATAAGGAAGGAGCGTCACTTTCTGTAGACAATACTTTGATATTGCAATTGGCAGATCCCCTACTGCTGGTGAGAGATATAATTGCCATATATAAGCCGGAACAGAGCTGTATGGAGAGGAAGAATATTATTATGTTTTCACTTGAAAGCACTTAAAAGTCTAAACTTGGACCTCACTTGTTGAGATTCAACTACAAAATTTCATAAAGTTAAACTAGTAAACTCAGTGGAGATCTAGCTAGGATATTTCCAGCATTGCGCTGAATATCGAAGACGAGTGAAACCATTCCATTCACTCAGCGAGGCGACAGTATCTGTGCAATTAGTGGGCAGATAGCTTTATCAGGTAGGATTGGTACTGGGAACCATGGAAGACTACGCGAGATGTCTACTTCAGGAACGAGATACCTCCTCCAACATCGCCCATGAAGATCTACAACCCGGTGAGCTAATGCATATTTGTCAATTGCAAGTCGGACGTAAATACTATTAACTTCAATAATTTAAAGAAATAACTTCCCCTTTTTATTTTATCTGTTTGGAAGGTCGCAAGACGTCATTCATCTCATCCTGTTTGTTAATAAATTATTTTTAACTTCTATGACTTTCAGTCAATATTTACTCAATGCTAGACTTCCCACAGGTCAAGATAATAGAATAAGGTGTTTTACAGCTAGCCTCTTCTGCCCCTCCCCCGAAAGTAAAGAATCTCAATTTAATAAATATAAATTTATCTCACAACCGTCTGTTGGAGATTGGCGCCCTATTAACCGAGCTATTTACTGCACTCATTTTATATCACGAGCTATGAAACGTTACAACATGTCAACCAAGCATGGGCCAAGCTGTGCACTAGCCACGAAACGTTACAACATGGCACTTCAACGTGGAGCTCGAAAGCTATAAAACACCTTAAAGAAATACATAAAATTAGTAAATTGCATTTGGAAATAAAATTAATTGTTTTTTATAATAATAAAGTATATGTAAAGTGAATCATGGGAGATGAGACCGAGATGATGACGTTACGTAGTGGTAACATAGTTAAGGGTACCGAGGCAGAGGTAGTGGAGAAAGACTTAGCTAGCGGGAGTAACAATGTTCAGAGTTGCGGCGAGGTAGACAAGTCGGTTGAATCACAGAATAGTACGATGGGGGGTGAGGAAGACCTAGAAAAGGGCAAAAACATAAATATAGAATCAGATACATTGGAAGAAAGGTTAATCAAGATGATGGGAGAGATGCTCGCGAACAATCAAAAATTAAGTCAGATAGTAGATCAAAGTTTTTAAGAATTAAAACATGAAATAGAACAATGGAATCAGGAACTAGCCCAGAGCACCAGAGAAGCAAAATATGAACTAGAGCAAAAGAAAATAGTATCACAGCCTATAATAAAACAGAATGTGGAATTTAACCAAAGATGGCAAGTGCTGGACAAGGAAACCGAAGAAGATAAGAAGCTAGAAATAGTCAATAGTAGTTTTTGTGAGAAAGAGCAGGATGTAGAACAGAAAATGGAGGAAGTGAATGGAGATGAGAGTAGATTATAAATACAGAATCAGGAGGAGGAAAGATTAGCTGAAATGAGATCAGAAGTAGAGCAGAAAGTAGACATTGGTCATGACACATTTTGTAAGCCTAATAAACAGTTAGAGGAGATAATTGAGGAACTCGAGGAAGAGATGATAGATCAGAGAATGGGAGAAGAGGATTTGTTTGAAGAACAGTTAGGAGTAGAAATATGGGAGGCAGAGAAAACAATAGATACTCAGGATTGTAGAATCCAGGAAGTTGTTAAAGAGGAGAACAATCAGGTTAGAGTAAATGTTGAAAGTAGGATAGTGGAAATAGAGCAGGATATTAGGAAAAGCCTTCCTAAAGTAGTAGGAGTTTCTAGTAACGTAAACTTAGCGAAGATGGAGATGCGTGTGTTAGCACAAAGCCAGAAGGTAGATTTCAGTGAACGAGGAAAGAAGATGACGGGAGTTAAAATCTCTAGGAGTAGGACGAAGCGGAAAAGCGAGGTCACATTGTTAGATGAGATTAGAAAGAGATATAAAGATAAGGATGAATATTACTATTTGGAATGTATGTTAGAAGTAGAGATGTTAGGTGAAACGTTAGGAGGAGAGACTAAGAGTAGCTTTACTATAGATAAATATAGGCCTAGTAATGAGGAAGTAGAGACTATTATTATGAGAAGAGAAGAAAAAGTAACAATAAAACCAGGGAGAAAGAAAGAAATGAGAGCAATAGAACAAGGAATCTTAAACGAATAGTGGAGTGTAATGAGTGGTTGGAGACTTAGTCGTGTAGTTAAAGTGTATTTATTTAATGTAGTTAAATTAGGGAGTTATGACGTAGATATTTAGTATATACTACAATAAGGAGCTAAAGAGTATTAATAGAGATTAAGGTCGTGGAGCATGTTAGCTCATTGTTTAAATAGAAGTGTGGGGGGCGTAGATTAAAATTTTGGTGGATTTTTGAAGCCTGAAATCTTGTATCAAATCAGAGTTGTATGATACAGTGAGGGAGCAGCAAATAAAAGCGTGTGCTTATAAACTTAGGTAAAGACGGTGAACCGCTTATCGATATATAATTATATACTGTATTAAAAGTGCGTAGTCTGCATAAGTAAGCATCCTAAGGATATCTGAGAAAGTAATAAAGGAAATGGTAAGTAACCTAATGAAAATAAGAACTGTTATGACAACCATAATGATGATGATAATAATAATAATAATAATAATAATAATGTAGAGATTCGTGAATGATTTAAGATGATGTGATACAGTGAGAATAAAATTAATGAATTGAAGTAAGTATTGATGTGCCGTAAAGAAATTTCATTTGAGAACAGCGAAGTCATCAGTGACTACAGTTGGAGATATTTAGAAGTGGTTTAGAAGTGATAGATGGTAAGGCTTGGTCTGAAATAACCAACATCTGATGGAAATAAGGAAGTATTAAATTATAGGATATCTGGTACTTGGAGATGGATGTGTGTGTATGTATGTACGTGTGTGTGTGTAAATTTCACGTAAATGACGTGACTGAGGTAGTAAGTAAGGATGCCAGCGAGTTTTAATGCCGTTGAGCAATGAGGTTTCAGGTTGGTAAGTGGCCAAATGAAGTTATGGTGGAGGAAGGTTTTGGAGAAGTAAGTATGCCAGAGGAGATTAATAACTCTGAGCAGGAGGTTTTTGTGGTGTCTACGTAAATACGTGAAGTACTCGTAGATATTGGGAGTTTTGAGGAGGTTTTTGTGGTGTCTACGTGAATACGTGAAGTACTCGGTAGATGTTGGGAGTTTTGAAGTATAAAAATAGCGAATGTATGCACACAAGGAAACAGAGTAATGAGGGAGTACACCCAAGAGATGATCCAAGTTATAGTTTCAAGTTCTTAATACGCAAGTTTTGGAACTTAGCCAAATATATTGCAAGGCCAAATACCTAGTCAAACCACTTGTAAATGTTACTGATGATGAGCGATAGCGAGTTGATGGTGTGTTGTGTTGTTGTACGGCACACATCGAAAGTAAAAAAAAGTAATAATAATAATAATAATAATGATAATAATAATAATAATAATAGATGGTTGGCATAATATTTAAAAGTTATTGAAAGGAATTTGTTAAAATTCGAAGTTAATTGAGTTAAAGGTAGTAGGATTGAAGAAGAGAAAGAGGTAAGTAAAATACGACTAATTCGTGAGAAATTTAAATTGAGTAGCGGTTTACCAGTAGTTTGAGAGAGAAAGCATTGAGAGCTACTGAACTATGAAGTTATGTTAGAAGCGATGACAGTAATTAGATGAGGTGGAGAAGAATTGAGGGTGTTTTTCAAATAATTATGATTAAGATACAGTGTGTGAATATTATTTAGATTTGTGAGTAAGATTGTGTAGGATGATTATAATAATAGTGTTAGAATAACAGTAATGGTTACGCATTGAAATAATTTAAGGATATATAAGGCTGGTAGGAGCGCAGGTAGCTGGTTTGATACAGTGTGCCACTATGTCGCTAAGTTGTCTAATTTTGATACCATGAAGTTTTGTTAAGAATATATTTTCTGTAAGTAGTGACTACTGGGAAGAGTAATGTTTTGTTGAAAGATGGTGTTACACAAGGCAGAAGACATATCTTATCCTCCGACTTGTAATTGCATTTTGTAAGAGCAAACACTTTGCGTGTGTATGCGTGTGCAATTATCCGTGTAAAATTCAATCTTCTACAGTTGAAATGCTGTATGCCATAAAGAACACCCTTCGAGTGAAATAAGTTCAGACAAACTGGATAAGAAGAAACATTGAAAGAAATGACATTTTAAATGTATTGTTGATCTGAAGATTTGAGTGTAATGTGTATATGTTTTTAAGTGTTGTGTAATTGTTTTCAGGGGATGAGTCATTCTCAAAATTGGGAATTTATTCGTCGACTCATGGGGGCGATTGTGGTGTTTGTACACCACACCCAAAACAATTGAACTAAGAGTACTATATTGATGTGCAATTGCAACGACAGTGCATGTATATATTTATTGTGTTTAAGGGTAATATAAAATCATATGTTCATTCACATCCCTTCTTGTAATCAGACGTCAACCCGAGATTTCAAACCGTAAATTTACAACCCCTACCCCAATAAATATATTTCTTGAGCTCACTTGCGGAACTAACAACTGACAATAGATACGCTCTACCCGTCATAAACAGCTTATGAAGAGGTCGGAAGAGTGGAAAGGGAGCCGCAACCAGGAGAGACCCTCGGTAGCCAACAGGCTAATTCTAAAAGATGTCGGAACAATGGACCCTACAGCTTTTTAGAATAAATTGTTTTACGACGAGAAAACTGCAACCTTGTGATTTTTAAGGAAGATACCGGTACATGACACCAATATGGAAGTGTGTCACTGGGAAGAGACCTTCACCCCAATATAGCCACTTGGTGCATGATAAAGGACTTACTTCAGCCAATAAGGAAGGAGCGTCACTTTCTGTAGACAATACTTTGATATTGCAATTGGCAGATCCCCTACTGCTGGTGAGAGATATAATTGCCATATATAAGCCGGAACAGAGCTGTATGGAGAGGAAGAATATTATTATGTTTTCACTTGAAAGCACTTAAAAGTCTAAACTTGGACCTCACTTGTTGAGATTCAACTACAAAATTTCATAAAGTTAAACTAGTAAACTCAGTGGAGATCTAGCTAGGATATTTCCAGCATTGCGCTGAATATCGAAGACGAGTGAAACCATTCCATTCACTCAGCGAGGCGACAGTATCTGTGCAATTAGTGGGCAGATAGCTTTATCAGGTAGGATTGGTACTGGGAACCATGGAAGACTACGCGAGATGTCTACTTCAGGAACGAGATACCTCCTCCAACATCGCCCATGAAGATCTACAACCCGGTGAGCTAATGCATATTTGTCAATTGCAAGTCGGACGTAAATACTATTAACTTCAATAATTTAAAGAAATAACTTCCCCTTTTTATTTTATCTGTTTGGAAGGTCGCAAGACGTCATTCATCTCATCATGTTTGTTAATAAATTATTTTTAACTTCTATGACTTTCAGTCAATATTTACTCAATGCTAGACTTCCCAGAGGTCAAGATAATAGAATAAGGTGTTTTACAGCTAGCCTCTGCTGCCCCTCCCCCGAAAGTAAAGAATCTCAATTTAATAAATATAAATTTATCTCACAACCGTCTGTTGGATATTGGCGCCCTATTAACCGAGCTATTTACTGCACTCATTTTATATCACGAGCTATGAAACGTTACAACATGTCACCCAAGCATGGGCCAAGCCGTGCACTAGCCACGAAACGTTACAACATTATGAGCAAACAATCATAAAGATGTATATAAGTCTGATTTTGTGGGTAGTATAATGTTAAACTAAAATACTAGAAAACCTTTGCACAATAAATTATTTATTCTGGAAAATACATTTTCTAGCAACGATCATGAATAACTGATTCCATGAGAAAATAATAAAAAATACATATAAGGAAATTAGATCTGTTGCAGGTAGTAGCCTATTTAAATACAATTTCATTTCATAATAACATGAATAATGTTATGAAATAATCAATATTCAATAGCTGATAAATACCACAAGGTTGTCTAAACTAGTACTATATAAATAACTCAGCTGGCTGCGTGGATCAGAGGTAACGTTCTCTCCTGCTGTTCCCAAGGTTGCAGGATCGAATCCTGGTTCAGTCAGCTGGCATTTGAGGGTGATAACATGCGAAGGAGACGTTCCAGTAGATTTGCCGGCACGTTAAAGACCCCCTTCGAGGCAAATTTTCGACACCCCGGCGTCTCTGAAAGCCGTACTAATTAAAAGGGACGTAAAACAAATAAAATTAGTATTAAAAATGATTAACTTCAAGCTCTCCATTCATTGATCTTTGGTAGAAAATACATTTCTTTATACAACTTTAACACTTTAAAACTAAAATTGAAACTTTAAATATTTAAGACTTTAATTACATTAAAACTTTAAAACTGTTTTAATCAAACCTTTAATTAAACTTTCAAAACTTTAAGACTTTAATTAAAATTACAAAACTTTAAGACTTTAAAACTTTAATTTTAACTTTAACTGTTTTAGTTTAGTTTTCCTTTTATTTTATTAACTTGTTTATGATAATTTCTTCTCAAAATGTATGAAAGCTATGAAAAATATCTTTGAAATGAAAATTGATTTCCAAACATATAATTATATTTGTAACGTCTCTTAAAAACTGGGGGGCGTGGTGGCTCAGCGGTCTAGCTGTATGCCTCTCACCAAGGCAGTCCGGGTTCGATTCCCGGTCAATGCATGTGAGATTTTCGAAGTGAAATGCCATGTCCTGTGGTTCGGATTCCACGTAAAAAGGAGGTCCCGTGGCTCATGATCTACAGATTAACGGTCACGTTAAACTACAAGCTTCCTTTTTTCTCTTAAAAACTGTCATTTAAATTATAACCTGTGTGTAAGGTAGTCAGTCCGGAGGCTGGACGGATCCCCAAAATGCACCACCATAGATTAGCCTATGTGGGTGGCAACCACAAAAAAATCCAACGGAGCAAGGTGAGGAGTGAGGTAGTTTGCTATTGCTCTCCTCACTGAGTCAGAACAATTGCACTGATCCTACGAGTGGAACCTTTCACAACATCCACATGCACTAGTTCTGCCCTGAATGTCAATACTCATCACCAACCATTCCTCAGTAGCTTCCATATAATCACTGCTATGAATGAGAAATCGTTGAAAATCCTCATTTTGCTCTAGCCTGTGCCAGCAGACAAATGTATTCATCATGAGATGGTAAAGAGACATAAATGATAACCGTCAAAACAATAACCTGACTCCAGAGAATGAATAGCTTAAATGTGTATTACTGAATAAGAATAGAGTTGAACTGATAAACAAGGCATGTATGAGTAACATTGTATGACATTTTTTCTAAATTCTATTATTTTATAATTTTGATTCCTCGTCTTATAAGACTGCTTATAAAGCGTCGAAAATGCGGGACATTTTAACGTGAGCTGAATTGTTTCTTTTTGCGGGTAGCGCGAAGACGGTAGACTACGTTTCTGGACACAAGTTCCTATGTTAAACGTAACCACTTTAGTGCCCACTACAAGCCCTCAAAGTCTGTAACGGGAATTTAGAAACACCCTGCATACAAAGCATAACAAACATCATAGAAATGTGAAAGAGGAAAAAATACAAGGCCAACAAAATAGTAATGTTTCTCATAAATATAAATAAGATAATAATATAGTTAGTTGTGGAAACCACTGATAATTTAAATTAAATTAAACTGTAACTGAAACAAATAATTAAACCTGCTGTTAAGCCCTAAAATGTACATAAATTACGAATATAAGTGATGTCTCAAAATACCACTTGATCCTTTAAGGGCTGTTACTGCTACGGTGGCGTACTTGGTAGCATGCTGAACTGCTGTGCCCAGCGGAAGTCGTCGGATTTTTTAAGGGCGTTAAAATCTTTCAGTATACCTTCCTTCGGAGGGGAAATAAAGCCGGTGGTCCCATGCCATAGATTTATGGCATGTAAAACATCCTTCAATTAACTGAACTTGTGTGAAGCTAAATTTCTGGGTTAGATTTCGTTGAAACGCTCTATCAAAGTTCCAACGTTCACCACTAGGTGTCAGTGACATCTGGTATCAAAAGTTGGAACTACTTGAAATTGATTGGAACTTGTAGCTCACCCCATGGATATCCGCATTGAAGCAGCTACAGCCTCTGGCGAGCCTAACATGTCCTCGGACACTCCCGGCACTAAAAGCCATAAGCAAACTAAATCCCTCCCTATATTATTCTGCTAAGGTCCCATTCTAGTTTTGTATCAAAAATAAGGTCCTATTAACACAACCCTACACATATGGGGTACCTACAGGTTAGGCATAACCCAATGTGTGCGCGAAAAACACACTCACTTACTCATTAAATGCCTCACAATTAAATAAATACAATTTTGCACTCGAGAAAAGGCTTATAAAGTCATAAAATAAACTCATGAAGGAATGACAAGTCATGTCGTTTCCAGACAACAGTAGCTCTTGATAAGACACGGCCGACTGAATGCGAGTAGCGCTCTCCACTACCAGTATAGAAAATGAGGCTCTTTAAATGAAATCCCGTTAGTTACTCTACTGCTCATACAACACTGTCAACCCAGTATAGCTTAACAAAGACTTGACACTATTTGTACCATGGCGTACTGCTAGGCAAACCTGCCGCTAGAGCGCAGGGCAGCGCGGCGGCATTGGTAAGATACCTAACCTATATGTCTTTCTGTAGTCTCAGTTAGTTCATATTTACGTTTGTGGTCGGAAACCGTGTTGTGATTTTGAGTCGAATTTTATACTTGCGATGCGACATAAGGTTGGGGAGATTTTGATATTTACAGTATGTGCCATTGTTGTGCTATCGTGTCTTTATAGTGTCATTGTTTACGGTCTTTACCAAATTATTATAATTATTATTCAAAATTATACGATACATCAGACATAGCATTCATGATTGAGACGTTGCTAAGTCTACTCTTTACAACTACCATATTCGCGGGCGAAGCCACGACGGGTAATGCTAGTAAATAAATACTAATTGCTATGGTGTTGATGCTGGTGTTGGAAATACGAAATGTTCTACATGTTGTAGCAGAAAGGGATGGTGTTGTCTCCCGGGAACCCACGAGTAACCCAATAACTTATATATCTTGAAGGCGGTATTTCTCTTTGTAGAAAGGGATTGTAGGCTCGTAAATGTATTTCTTTGACTACATCTGGCTGCTCGGCATGCGTATCAAATCGCATGGTTGGATCCAATATCCTTTCTGTTTACCCTCCTTGTAGGATATGATGCCAATGCGCCCGGTACTGCCCTGAAACTTCTTCATGCACCACGAACCCAACATCTCTCAGACTCTCCGCAAGGGTGGATGTCACTGAGTGATGTCTTGTGTTACGTAGAGCCTCACCAAAAGTGCACAAACCAAAGATTTTAGATTTCGTTGGCATTTACAACCGCTCCATGCCAAGATAATCCCTGATGTCATTTCTATGTGTCTAACATATTATTAGGATTTCTCATAAGTAACGTCTTTCTTTTTACTTTGGTGTTTCATAAGATAGAACAGGGTTTCTTTGGTTCGAGAAAGCTACAGGAGGCCATGACTAGAAATGCGTATATTGCGAGAACGTATCAGTCGTCAGTTATAATAATAATAATAATAATAATAATAATTATTATTATTATTATTATTATCTTGATTGGTCACATTGGACCACTTGAGTCGTTCCACAATCACTTCTTCTTTGAAGTTAGTACTGCTTGGTTCTTGCGCTCTTTCCAGTACTTTTTCATTCTTTCAGATCGGGATTTTCTCAACTCATCTGAAATCTCCATAGGCTTTCTATGTGTCATTTCTGCAGAAAATTTGTGAGTTTTAAGAATGGTGTTAATTTTATTTTTCTCCTCGGCATCTGTTATCTTAAGTCCAACTGCTTTGAGATCTTGTTGGATTTCTTGGATCCATTTTCCTCCAGTTTTCTTTCCTAGATTTCTCATCACCAGTTGGCGTACAATTCTGTTTTCTGGAAGCCGTAAGATGTGAAAAAAATATGAAATTCTTTTCTTCTTCATTGTGCTGGTGATGGGATCTATCTCACGATAGACAGTTTCATTTGGGAGAATCCTCCAGACTCCCTCAACCTGATACTTTTTATTTATGCACGTTCTAATGATTCTTCTTTCCGTTTTGAGGAGCTGA
This sequence comes from Meconema thalassinum, assembly GCA_946902985.2. NCBI lineage: Eukaryota > Metazoa > Arthropoda > Insecta > Orthoptera > Tettigoniidae > Meconema > Meconema thalassinum. The sequence continues at coordinate 185,174,525 of OX336394.1, forward strand.
TCAGTTCTTTGTTCATTTTTAATTTGGAACAGTGTTTCACAAGCATAAGTGGCTTCTGGGAGAGTTACAGTTTTATAATATTGGATCTTAGTAGCTATTGATAGGCATTTTTTATTATATGTTGACCAGGTTAGAGATTGTGACTTTTTCATTTTATTTGTTCTATTTATCCAAGTTACTTTTTCGTTTAAGTTATGTGTTATAATTTCTCCAAGATACTTAAATTGAGGAACTAGGTTAATTTTATGATCATTTATATAGACTTCATTTATATCTAAGGGTTTCATAGGCATGATCTCAGTTTTTTCAAAGGATATCTGTAATCCTATCCCTTGAGCAATTTCTTGGAGACTAGTGATCTGAGTACAAACCTCTTCCTTGTCTAGTGCTAAAAGAGCCAAATCATCTGCAAATCCTAAGCAGTTTATTTTTATTGATGGTTTTGTTCCAATTTTGATGTTAGGAGGGTTTTCCTTTTGCCAAACCTTCATGATATAATCAAGAGCCACATTGAAAAGCAGAGGGGATAATCCATCACCTTGTCTGAGACCAGTTTTTACTGAGAAAGCTGTTGATATTTCTCCCCTAAATTTAACTTTCGAATTTGTGTTTGTTAATGTTAATTGAATGATTTTTATCAATTTAGGATGGAGACCATATGATCTGAGGTTTTTTAGCAGTGTCAGTCTATGAATACTATCATAGGCTTTTTTGAAATCTATAAAAGAGATAAAGAGTTGCTTATTTCTGTTTTTGTAATATTCCATTATTAATTTCAGGCTAAGGATTTGGTCTGGACAACTTCTGTAAGGGCGAAATCCTCCTTGATATTCTCCAAGTTGTGGTTCCAGAATGTTTTTGATCCTGTTGTAAATTATGCGAGAGAAAATTTTATATGTGCAGTCCAGAAGGGTAATTCCTCTGTAGTTATCTGGGTTCGTTTTGTCTCCTTTCTTAAATAATGGATGGATTATTCCTGTGGTCCAGTGTGCAGGAATTTCTTCAGTAATCCACATTTTAACTAGATGTTGATGAAGATTTATAATCGCAGGTTTACCAGCATTTTTCCAGATTTCAGCAAAGACTAAGTCTTCGCCACAAGTTTTGTAATTTTTTTGTTCTTTAATTGCGAGTTCTACTTCATTAATGTTTGGAGGATTTATTAAATCAGGTGAAGTTAAAATAGGTGTATCAGTGTTTACTTGCAGGGTTTCCAGTGGATCATCACAATTTAACAGTTTCTCGAATGCTTCTGCAAGGATCTCTGTATTTTCTTGGTTAGAATGTGCTAACTTCCCCGTTTGATTTTTCAACATTAATGTTGGAGCTTCAAATTTTTTAAGATATTTACCAAATGTTTTGTAATAATCTCGAGATTGCTTTTTCCTGAAATCATCTTCTATCTTTTCCAGTGTATTCTTAAGATGATTACGTTTCGTTTGTCTGATGATTTTATGGGTTAATTTTCTTTGTATAGTTAGTTCTAAATTTGATTCTTCTGACTTTAGAGCTTGATGTTTTATCCATGCTTGGTGTCTTTTCTCTATTGCTTGATCACAATCTACATTCCACCATTCATGTTTTTTCCTTGGATTTATTGGTGCTAGCTCCTCTGCTATTGATTTTAATTTAGTGATTAATTCGTCCAATGTTTTAGTGTTGAGAGATTCTTCTCCTGTTCTTTCACAGTACTCTATATTTTTTATTAAGGTAGATGGATCAAATTTCCTCCTATTGTTATTATTAGGTTTTTTCTTGGCCATTGGAGTTAATTTTATTTTTATCTTTACCACATAGTGGTCTGATCCTGAGTCAACTCCCCTTAGAACCTTGACATTGTGAATTTCGCGATGGTGAAATTTATCCATGCAGACATGATCCAACTGCCATTCACCCCTTCTGAAGTCAGGATGTTTCCAAGTTTTCAATTTATGGGGCTGTCTTTTAAAACATGTTGATTTAGAGATTAATTTGTGGTTTCTACAAATTTCGACTAATCTTTGACCATTTTTATTGGTTCGTTTATGTGCTGTCCATTTTCCAATGATATCTCTATATCTTCTTTCTTGTCCGAGTTGCGCATTGAAATCACCAAGGAGAATTTTGATGTTTGATGAAGGGATGTTTATTAAAGTTTGATCCAAAAGATCCCAGAATTTTTGTACTTCTTCTCTGTCCTTAATGGTGTTGTTTTTTTGATTAGTAGGAGCATGTGCATTAATAATTGTATATGTTTTATTTGCCGATTTCAAAGTTAGGGTCGTAAGTCTGGAGGATTGAGATTTAAATTCTGTTATCGAGTCAATGATTCTGAGATCTATTAAGAATAATAATAATAATAATAATAATAATAATAATAATAATAATAATAATAATAATAATAATATCAAGGAGGCAGTGACTCAGTAGGTCAGCTCGCAACGATGCTCCCGAATTTGTTCATTTTATATGGTTATTTTGCGCTACTAAGGTTATTTTACAGTTTATATGTTAATTTTGGATGATTTACTACCGGTATACATGACTTCGGAATGTTTGAGAGTGTTTTTATGATCATATTTGACATTATTTGAACAGCATGACATTTTGTTTACCTGGTTGCTTAGAAATAAGTAGGTCTACAACCAGGTTAGGTTATGTAAGTTGTCCTAAGTACGTCGCTGTCGCTGTTAGATTTGAACCATATGTTGCGTGTTTATAACTTCTTTCATCCAGTCTCTAACTGAATTTGGCACAGATATTGCAGCAAAATAAATTGTTGAATGGAGTTATGTTACATACCGCAAGTTGTGCAAATTAAGTGTCGGCTGGCGTGACATCAATGAAACCCAGGACCTACGAGTATAAATTGTAACCTTAGTTTACTAGCACAGCTAGTTGCTTTCGCCCCTCCTGTCACAGTGAGTATTTATGCATTTCTATACTGCTTGCATGTGCTGAACTTTGGTGAATTGCGTAAATATTTAACACGAAGAGGTCGATTTAGATCTGACAGTTCCAATGCAGGTTAAGGATAACTCGTCTCATACTCTTTCGATATCAGCTTCAAAAGCGTCGGCAAAATTTACAAGAAACGATAACTAGACTATTAATCATTTAAGGTAGGTAGGACTCTTCAGCCGTAGTGAAGGCAACCTGCCTAGGGGATGAAAACCCCGAAATCAAACTCATTGCAGCAGCGTCTGTCCCGCAGCGGGCGGCTGCTAACGACGTCTGTTCCCCATGTTAGGGGCGGTCGAAATCATATCCTGGCCGTAGGTATAAAAGGCACACCATCATCATGATGAGATCAAATAAGAAAAGTGGAAATAAAAGGCCGCTACCCGAGGAGCGTCGGGGCACCCTTGGAGCCATCGCTGGGGGTGACAGCATACAAGCCGGTGGTGATCAGGAGCTGAACAGGCGGGCCCTGATCGGGGAACACCCCGAACATGTTACAGCCGATGTTGATAGTAGCACCCTAACAGCATTCAACGCTACACCTGCTCCTAGTGTTTCTTCTGATACTCAGGAGACCACAAGAGCAGGCAAACCGAGAAAGCGCATGAAATGGACAAATGAAATGAATATGTACATCATGCGTTCATATTATCAGATAACGAATATGGAAACTGACACTACTGCATATAGACAGAAGTTGCACGCTGCATTCTGCCAGAAATTCCCTGATATTAATGTTACGGAAGAGAGAATAGCAGATCAGCGCCGTGCTATAGTTTTGAAGAAACTTATCCCAGAACATCACATCAAGCTGCTAATGGTTGACGTAGCTGCCGACAATACTCATACCTCTGTAGACGAATCCATAAATCAGGAGAGTACACGTTTGGTCAATGAACAAAGGCACACCGATCATCGTTCAGATGACAAAGATGTAAGAATATCGCCGGAAGCACTCGGAGATCCAGTGCGGAAACAACTCGAAGATGAATTTGGGAAGGCTCTCATAGAATTTGAAGGGACTGATCCAATAGAGCGGCCCATGATCACGAACCAACATTGCTCTAAGAAACTTGCTACCGCTGTTGTAACAATGAACGACATTCTCTCTCAGCATCTGTCCCAGAAATCTTGCAGTTTCAACCATGTTCAGACTGTAATTTACGCTGGAGCGATAGCTGTGATACGAGTGACAGGAGGTAGATTATGGCGACCTAAATATACGTTAGGTCGACAGAAGAAGATGCCAGCTTGGGAGATACGTTTACGAAAGTCTGTTGATGAACTGAGAGTAAATATCGGAAGAATGCATCAGTATGTTGCAGGCAATAGAAGTAAGAAGGTTGTTCAATGTGTTAAAATGTTGAGCCATACGAAGAGTAAACATGCAAAGTATAATCCTCCGAACTGTAGCCCCCTTGAGATCCTAGACACATTAAAGCAACAACTTGAGGCAAAGGCACAGAGATTACGTCGATATAAAGAATCGAGCGAACGAAAGCAACAGAACAAGCTATTTGTTACCAATGAGAAACGGTTCTATAGGAATCTTGACGATCCTGGAACTCAAAAGGGCAGTTCACCGCAAAAGGAAGAGGTAGAGAACTTCTGGTCTTCCCTATGGTCGAATGCTGGAGATTATAACAGCAGCGCTAATTGGATTACGGAGGAGGAGGAGAGAATGTCAGAAATTGACACGATGAGTGACTCTTCGGTATCAACTGAAGATGTGACCCGTGTGGTTAAGGAGACCCAAAATTGGAAAGCGGTAGGACCAGACAACCTCCACAACTTTTGGTTCAAACGTTTCACTTGTACTCATGAGCATCTTGCCCGCTGCTACACAGATTTCATCCAAAATCCACAGCTTATCCCCTCTTACTTGATGCGAGGTAAAACATACCTTCTGCCAAAAGGTGATAGAACCAATGATCCTTCCAAATATCGACCTATCACCTGTCTGTGCACCCTGTATAAGATATTTACATCTTGCATTGCACGTAAGATTTGTGAACACATAAATCTTAATAACATCCTGGCTGAAGAGCAGAAGGGGTGCATGAAGAAGTCTCAAGGTTGCAAAGAGCAACTTGTAATCGATGCAGTTACTATGGAACAAGCAGGAAAGATGATGTGTAACCTCTACATGACCTTTATTGATTACAAGAAAGCTTTTGATTCAGTGCCACATTCCTGGTTAATCCAAACCCTGAAGGTATATAAAGTTGATCCTGCCATCATTATAAGTCTGCAACATATGATGTCCCATTGGGGGACCAATTTATTAATGTCTAATGGAGACACATGTATGGAATCGGGATTTATTCAAATCAAAAGAGGTATCTTTCAGGGTGACAGCTTGAGCCCTCTATGGTTCTGTTTGGCGCTCAATCCACTATCATCATTGCTGAACAATGCAAAGTGTGGTTTTCCAATTAAGCACCATGGTATAGTCAAATACAAAATTTCTCATTTGATGTATATGGATGACATTTAACTATATGCATCCTCTGAGAAACACATCGACAATCTAATTGCAATTACTGCTTCATTTTCTTCTGATATTGGAATGTCCTTCGGATTAGATAAGTGTCGCACCCTCACCATTCGGCGTGGAAAATTAGAGGCCCGAGCATTTCAACTTGATGACGGTTGTTTCATAAAGCCTATGGAAGGTAATGAGACCTACAAATATCTTGGTCTCCTGCAATCTAATCGAATTGATCATAAAGGTATTAAAGATAGAACCGTAGCTATCTACAATCAACGCCTTAACAAGATTTTAAAATCAAAGTTGAATGGAAAGAACACCTTTAAGGCTATTAATACCTATGCTATTCCTGCTCTGACATATACTTTCGGTATTATCAAATGGACGCAGACTGACTTGGAGAACATCCTAATTAGGACACGTACCATCTTAACAAAACACAGATGTCTCCACCCTAAGTCAGCTGTTGAGCGATTGACAATCCCGCGTCAAAGAGGTGGACGAGGGCTCACGGACATTATCCAATTGCATGCAAGGCAAGTGAGGAACCTTCAGAGATATTTTCTGGGAAGACATGACTCTCCCATACATCAAGCCGCTGTGAAGGCAGATGACAAGTGCACACCGCAGGATCTTCTTCACGTAAGGGATATACAGTTAGCCACTGATGAGGAATGTTCAGCCATCAAGCTTCAGCAGTGGACGCAGAAAGCTCTGCACGGTCGTCATCCGTATGATCTCAACCAGAAACATGTCGACATTGATGCGTCGAACAGCTGGTTGACTCATGCAGACCTATTCACTGAGACTGAAGGATTCATGGTTGCAATCCAGGATCAAGTTGGGGCTACCAAAAACTACCTGAAATATATAGTTAAGGCAAATATTCAGGATGATAAATGCAGAAGATGCCAACTAGAACCGGAAACAATTCAACATATCACAGGAGGCTGCCAAGCAATCTCCTGTACTGATTACATGAAAAGGCACAACCAAGTGGCCAAAATAATGCACCAACCCCTTTCTCAAAAGCATTTATTATCTGATAATATTTTGCCTTACTATCAGTATGTTCCTGACGCCGTTTTGGAAAATCCCAGTCACAAGTTGTTATGGGACCGATCAATTATTACTGATAAAACCATACTAGCAAACCGACCAGATATCGTTCTTGTGGACAAGGTGCAGAAGAGAACCTTCCTAATTGATATTGCAGTGCCCAATTCCCATAATCTGCAACAAACCTGCTGTGATAAAATCACCAAATATCTGCCTTTGGCTGAAGAAATACGGCAAATGTGGAGACAGGAAAGTGTAGTGGTTCTGCCCATAGTAATTTCTTCTACCGGCATCATCCCCAAATTATTGGCTCGTAATCTACAAATATTGGGAATACATCCTGGTCTACATATCACCATGTAGAAGGCCGTAATCTTGGAGACCTGTTCCATTGTTCGCTCGTTTCTCAATGTGCCACCTTAAGAGAATTAGCCATACCGTCTTGCAAACAAGCCGACGATATGTTGATATGTCCCACTTATGTGGTGAAATGAATGTAGAAATAATAATAATAATAATAATATCGTATGGCCTCGGGTGCCGGGTGCAAACTTTGTTATTTGATACCCAGAGGGCAGCTTGTATGTCGAATTTGGTCGTTCCTTGGAGCCATATGAAAGTCAAGGAGGTTAGATATCTAAGCTCCTTGAACACTATAGAGCTTTCTAGTAGAGAAAGGAGGAACTTTGTGTTGGCGGAAAATCCCGAGATAAATTCTGCCATTATGAACACGGCCTACTGAATTCAAACGGGTTATTTAACATGTGACATGCGTGGCGTGATTTTTGTCACCTTTCAAAAATCACTTATCACGGCCAGGAGCAAACCTGAAAGCTTGGAGTTGGTAGTCCGATACGATAACCACTCACCTACCGTGGAAAGCTAGTCACCGGTTGTTGATACACAATCACAAATGGAGGTTAAGGTTCTTCTAAAGCACTACTGGAAACAAGATTACAAAGTTGCTGCCGCGGCTCGAAGAATATGTGAAGTGGAAGGAGAAGGTTACGTTAGTGAGCGTGTGGCACAACGAATGTTCCAACGTTTCAGCACTGGAAAAGAAAACACTACAGACTTACTGCGTTCTGGAAGACCTATTGTTAGGGACCTACGCCTAACCGGTGTAGGTATAACCAATAAAACAAATTGAATGAAACGCTCAAGACTTCTCATAAGAAAACTTTATATTCTGGTAACCACCATTACAGCATTTCACGGCCTTATGTATCAAAGCTCTCAACAACAAGAAACACAAAAGTCATGCAGTAAAGAGTAATCGTCCGTGACACCTATACTGTGGTATCTTGAGAATACACGCAGAATTTTGGAAGGAAATCTGCAAAGAAGTACTCGTAGGCTGTCAGAAGGACTTGCTGCATCAAAAGATACCATGCATCGCCAGTTTAAGAAACTTGGAAAGTCCAACAGATGCTGTAGATCTGCACCACATGAATTGACCCCTGAACAGACTCAACGTCGAGTGGATACCTGTCGTCAGCTTATCGGTAAACACACAGATGATAGATTTATCAGGAGAATTGTCGACATGTGATGGAAACTGAGACAATTACCACAACGCTGACGCCTCGAAACAGTGCCTCAGTCCCCGTCAACCTGCCAAAGTCATCGTTGAAAAGGATCAGTTTGACCCCAAACTGATGTTGTGTGTCCGGTGGAATTTTGAAGGAGTGATTCACTGGGAGTTTGTCCCAAATGGGCCTACAGTCAATTCTCAGCAACTGGAACGAGTTCATGAAATTTTGAGACGGAGATACCCTGCAATAGTTAACCGAAATAGAGTTCTCTTGCAGCAGGGCAATGCGAGACCTTATACTGGACGAACAACCATTGCAAAAATTCAGGAATTGGGAGGAGTCCATCTGCTACTAAATCCAACATACAGCCTGGATCTTGCGCCTTCAGATTACCATATTTTTCGATCAATAGCCCATTTCTTTCGTGAAAGAAATTTCGGATACTCTGAAGCTGCGGAAGTGGGTCTCGCCAAATTCTTGGCATGAATGCCCAGAAACTGGTACCGTCATGGGATAAGAAACCTCGCTGAAAGATGGCTCAAGACCATAGCATCTGCTGGTCTCTATGAAGAATAGTTGAGTCGAATGATCGGCCTGATAGGGTAGGGTGCGTGAGGAAGGTTCACAAAGCTTCAAGGACAACGACTATACCAATGATGCACGGGAACGACAATAACTAAACGACTGGATCACTATTGTGATCTGCGCGACCACTAAAAATTAAGTCCTTCTACTAAATGCAAGTTCTATGAAGAGATGTTATTGTTTCATTTGAGAGGTTTGGGCATCGTGATCATTTAGCCCCGTGTAGTTGGGTGGATGTAGAATTTGTCTGATAGCCTAACCTTTGCTTTTGTGTTGGTTGTATTAGTGTCTGTATTTTTAATTCAGGTAAGGTGTGGAAACGAGGCAGTTGTGACCTTATATTAAGAATTATCCCAGCATCTGCCTGGAGCAGAAGTGGGAAACCACGGAAAACTACTTCCAGACAGAAGGAATCTAAACAACCTATTATCAGTTATGCCTCACGAGACTGAGTGTACCACGTTCCAGACCTCAGAGCAGAATTACATTTCTTAACAGAGTCGGAAATCGAACCCGGACCTCTGGGTTTACAGCCAAGAATGCTAGCCGCTACACCACGAGCTGGTCTATTATGAAAAGAAGAGAAGAACCCTGACCCCTCGTGAAATGAGGGTATCAGGAATGAAACGACAAGGCGGGAAAATGAAGATACCTTTGACCTCGGATACCGTAATACCATCGGGGTCGGAGGAGAATCTGAGTTGACCAAGGAAGATTAAGACGCGGCAGTAGTAGGGGAGATTCAGCTAAATTCGTAATATTATGGAATTGATGGTAAACTTCATAAGTTAAGGGAAAGGATTTCAAAAAATTAATATAAAAATTAAATCGGTACATATTGTTTGAGAAAGAAATTCAATTCTTAAAATCTTATCTGGCATGGGTTGTCTAAATCATTTAATACTTGAAGTAACATTTTTGAATAAATTTGAATGTATTAACTTTTTGTTTTGTTTTTGGTTGATGCTAGTGGTACTAGTGCCAAATCCATGGTACCTTGTATAAATCCGCAATATTATAAGTCTATTAATATGCTTCACAACGGCATAAATGTGTCACCGAAACACATGAGATTTTATAAATACTTCACAAACAAATAATACAAGTTTTCTTGATGTTACCACCAGGTGGTAGCATTTGTCGTTTCGAAATTCATAGCCAAGGGAAATTAAATATTTGACTCAACACAACCTACTGTTGAGATGAACTCTTCTCTTGCACTGGGGTATCCCTGCATAAGAAGTACGAAGGTGGATCAAAAAATAAGTTGCACTTCCCAGTTATAGCCATTTATTACACCACCTAAACAACAGCAACACGTCTATAACGACATACAATGTAACGTCACTTTTCCACATAGTTTCCAAGAGACTCCAAACATTTCTGCGAACGCACAACCAACTTGTCGATGCCGGATGCAAAGAAAGTTCTTCCTGCGTTCTGCATCCATACGGAGACAGCGGCCTTAACCTCCTCATCTGTCTGGAAATGTCGACCACCGAGCTCCGTTTAGAGCTTACCGAACAGATGAAAGTCGCAAGGTGCTAGGTCGGGACTATAGGGCGGATGTTGCCAGACCTCCCACTTGAAACGCTGCAGCATTTCGCTCGTTTGGCGGGCCTTGTGAGGTGTTGCGTTTTCGTGCAACAAAATCACACCGGCGCTCATTTTCCCCCCGGCGCTTCTCTTTAATCGATTTACACAACCGGTGCAACGTTTGACAATACGACGCCACGTTGATCGTCGTTCCTTTCGACATAAGTTCCACGTGCAGCAAACTCTCCATGTCAAAGAATACTGTCGCCATAACCTTACCGGTTGATGGTTGAACCTTGGCCTTCTTTCGTTGTGGTGATGAGGGATGCACCCATTCCATTGATGTTCTCTTCGTTTCGGGGGTGATGTGGTGGACCGATGAGGAGGTGAAGGCCGCTGTCTCCGTGTGGTTGCAGAACGCTGGAGGAACTTTCTATTCATCCGGCATCGACAAGTTGGTTGTGCGTTCGCAGAAATGTTTGGATTCTCTTGGAAACTATGTTGAAAAGTGACGTTACATTGTATGTCGTTATAGGCGTGTTGCTGTTGTATAGGTGGTGTAATAAATGGCCATAACTGGGAAGTGCAACTTATTTTTTGATCTGCCCTCGTATATTTCAAGTGCTGTGGAATAAGTCGTAGCGTGAAGTTAGCAAAGTTTCCTCTAATTGAGAGCTGATTCTCTAGGGGTACCGATATATTCCATGTCCTACAAAAAATACAAGGTAATAGATTGTCATGTAGGAGGAACTAAATTAGAGCAGGTGGAACATACCAATACACGGGAACGACAATAACTAAACGACTTAGACTATATTCTCTCAGGATGGTAGTATAGGGAAAGAAATAGTTTCAAAGTGTATACGAGCCAATGCAGTGAGATCTCAATTGCGATCTGCAAGCAGGAAGTTAGTGTAGCCAGAAAATTTCCTACATCGCTCAGTATTACACCGACGGCGGCTTCAGTGGCGTGGTTGGTAGCATGCTGAGCTTCTATGCCTAAGTTCGCGGGTTCAAACCCGGCCGAAGTCGTCGGATTTTTAAGAGCGTTAAAAATCCCTCAGTAAGCCTTCCTTCGGAGATGAATTAAAGCCGTCAGTCCCATGTCATAGATTTATGGCATGATAAAGGACATTCCACTAATTACACTTGTGTAAAGCTAATTTATAGGTCAGATTTGACTGACGCTCTTAGGTTCCAACGTTCGTCGCCAGGATCGACTGTGGTGGCATCTAGTAACAAAGTTCAGTACTAGTTAGTCATTGACGGTGGCGTTTGGTAGCAAAAGTTGGAACTACTTGAAAATCGAATGTCTTCAGTCCTTACTTGAATTAAGAACAGATAACACACACCAATTCAGCTATCACAATTAACAACGGTTATCAGACAGATTCTCCACACACCCAAAGTACACGGGGCTACATGTTCGCGTTGTCGCAGCCCCTCAACTGAAGAACCAACCAACCATTTAGACCAGCCTTGCTTTATGGAAGTGAGAACTGGGCAAATTCAGGATATCTGATACATAACCAGGAGGTAACTAATATGAGGGTAGCACGAATGATTGATGGGACAAATAGATGAGAGAAATAGCAAGAAGGTACTCGTAATGAAGAGATACAGTCTATGTTAGAAATGAACACGCTAGATGAAGCTGTTCGTATGGTGGGGTAACGTGAAGAGAATGGGAGAGGAGAGATTACCTAAGAGGTTAATGAGTTCAGCTGTAGAGGGTAAGAGAAGGATAGGTAGACCTAGGAGGCGATGGTCAGATTCAATGATGAACGATTTCAAAGTGAGAGTGTAGAAGCAAAGGAGGCCACAGTGCTAACTGCTAAAACGGGATCATGGAGGTGACTTTTTCGCAAACTGAAGCTTGCAAACTGGACACTGAAAAACAAATCAGTCTCAAATGAAAATGTTTGTATGTATGTATGTATGTATGTATAAAAAGTAACAGAAAACTATGTCAACAGTTTAAATTGATATCACATATAGGTCATACGACACGCCCAGGTGATTTACTAACCAACATTTACAGGAGGTGAAGAACTATTATACCTAACACTCCTCGTCGTGAAAGGACTCATCAACTCAATGAGAGTTTGTCGAGTTAAAGAAGGAAGGTGAGCCTGTCCCTGGGCTGAGATAGAAAGTAGCTAAGCCCCTCATCTGCTATTCCGTCTCGCTGTCACTTCTCCCTGTTCCGCTCTTAAAGACACCTATTTATTATTCCCCGACTGACACTGCTCGCTCTGTCTTCACTGTGGCCCTCTCATTCAATTGACTTCACCAGTCCTCCTAGTGATACATTACCTTCAATGTTGTACTAGCCAGGCTACACTTCACATACGAGATAAATTTGTGCATATATCTTTATATTGCTATTATTACCCATTTAACATTTGATTGCCTGCCACTGAGCGTGGCTGCGCCCCCGCGGGGTGAAGTGGAGGACACAGTGATGACAGAGTGCAGTCTACACATAAGTCATGCGTGCTACCTCTCTTAGAAGTGCGGATAAGCGCCACAGGAGCTCATGTCATCACGGACAATTAAACGATGACTGAAGCTACTGGAGCTGAGTCACATCCTACTCGCGCAACTGTACCTGTCAACGAAGCAGAGTGACGTGAGACTCAAGTAAACAGAGAATAGTTCCCATCTCGACCGCCGGCAATCAATTCGTGAAAGGGTAATACGTTGGATTGTTGTTCATTCATTTAGGGGCTTTGTGTCGAGGTGGTCATGTAGCCCCGTGAACTTAAATGTGAGTAGAATCTGTCTGATAATTAACTTATATCGTTATGATCAGTTGCGTAAGTCTGTGCTTCTGGAAAGGGAAGGGCAAAGCCAAAATTACTTTGGGGGTGAGGGCTCGGTCATAATGAGACATAAGCAATGAAAGGAAACGTACTATTCCGAAGTTTCAAAATCTCCTATGTAGGCCTATATTTTTAGCCTACTTTCGATTTTTGCAAAAAATGAAAGTAGACTTATGAGATCACTACAGGGCCAAAAATTGTGTGTCTGTCTGTGTGTGTGTATGTGTGTGTGTGTGTGTGAGTCTGTGTGTGTGTGTTTGAGTGTGTGTACTCTGAATGTCTGTCCCCCCCCCCTATCAATTCGAACACGGTGAAACCGAATTGAACGAAATTTGGTACAGAGGTAGAACAAGCAAAGGGCACCTCAGTGTCATGTTTTATATCGCCGCCATCTTTACCAAAACTGAATGGCGGCCACTCAAACGTTCAAAACGTAAAATCAAATAGCGACTAACCAAATTATCCGATCTCTACCAAATTTGGTAGTAACATACCTTCATATAGGACGCGTCGTGTGACCAAACTACAAGGTCATCCGCCGTACCATTTCAGGATGGCGGCCATGCGAATTATGCAAACTTTATAATCCATATCATGGGACCCACCAGTTCCGATTATCGAGCCGAGAATCGATTTAACTGTTCTAAAGGAAGAGGCACGTTCAAAATGATAAGTTTATTTTGTAATACTATAGTGCAGAAGTGATTTTAAAAAGCTGAGCCGTCTCGATAAGAAGACAAGATGGCAGCGGATATCTTGTGCCTGACTAATATTTCACTAATTTGAGTATTGCATGCAATATAGCATACTGATACAAAATAAATAAACTTTGAATGAAATGCTTTATAAATAAATAATATACTCCACTGATGAAATCGTTTAGTCTAAATCATTATTTGCTAACAAGTTATATGTAAGTCATTTTATATAGAACGATGTTCGTTGGCACAAATGGCTCCGTGGTAAAGCGTTGGCCTATCACTCATATGCCTATGGTTCAAACCCCATCAGAGTTATTCTTTTTGCTTGAAATTTTATATATTTATTGTTTTGTAATGATTCAGACGTTTTAAAATTAAGCGTTATATTTTGCATATTACGGTGGAAAATATATATTTAATTAAAACATAATTCACCAGCAGGTTTGCTCGAGACATCTAGCAGCCAAAAAGGTAACTGCACGCCGGCCTACTTATTAACTTCAAGATTTTATTGAAAAGTTTCTTCTTATGGCCACTAGAATGCACTCGCCCTGTCAGGGTTATATTGTTCGATACTTCTCCACTAGATGTCAAGACTGGTCTACGTGGGACTCCATTGGTTAGTACCGTATACCATTGGCATTCTTTGCGCATCGAACTTGAAGAATGGCAAGATGGTACTACGATAAATTTTTACTTTTTATTTTAAAGGGTTTGTAACAGCCTATTGTGCGTTATTTGAAAACGTTATTTGAAGTAAAGAACAAAACGATTTCACATAGTAACTGAATTCTAGCCGTTGGTGCTAGTTCAGATTATTAATTAATGTTTTTATTTCAGGTAAATAGCAATCGAAAATATCCACATAGTTTGTATACACACGTCTCTGTAGGGTCATGGAAAGATTTGTTAATTCAATTAGGGTTGTGAAAGCCATGCACAACCAGACGTGTAAAGACATGCCTCAACTCAAAGTTGGATGTTGCCCACGGCAGGTCGATTATGTAATAATAACAATAATAATAATAATGTTATTTGTTTTACGTCCCTTTTAACTACTGCTGCTTTTAGATACGCCGGGGTGCCGGAATTTTGGCCCGAAGGGGATCTTTAACGTGCCAGTAAATCTACTGACACGGCTCCCTCGCATTTGTGCACCCTCAAATTCCAGCTGACTGCGCCAGGATACGAACCTGCAACCTAGGGCCCAGCAAGCGAGAGCGTTACCGCTGAGCCACGCAGCCAGTCCGGTCGATTATGTCTCCAGATCCATAACATTCTTGAGATACTTCTTATCAATGTTTCTTCAATGATGGTAGTAGTTCTTTTCTAGGTTGTGGCGTTTGGTAAAGGTAAATAGTTTCTAAGGTCTTCAACCAAGAAATGATTCTATTATACTCTTTGATAATAACAATGAGTTATAACTATACTCATACATTTAAGAGAAAGTAGGCTATATGTTCTGTACAGGCCCCCAGGGGGATGCACCCCCTGAAGCCACCCTCCATCATCTATTAAAACCACCCCTAACTGGCAAACATCATAAGTCCAGAACAGCACCTTTTACACAGCAAGGGCGGCTGCCCAGCTTGGGAAGCCTGCCAACCACTTGCATCACACTCACAAACACCTACACAATGGCTAACTAGGGCACCTACATCGATGGAATGTCGACGAAGCAACGCCAGAACCTATAAGAAGGAAGGCCTTAATGAGGACAGGCTCTCTCTATTATCTGTCGTACAGTGTGTGTAGCCGGAGGCCCTGTTACTGCGCTATCATCAGGTGAGTCAGCAAGTGTTCAGATATCCTATACTTTGTAAAACCTACCCACAAACTTGTACACATAACTTGCATTATTATTCACGTTCCCCCAAAAGGGACATACAATTTCATACTCACTGACCAATAAATACTTGGTCAGTAATCTACACATTGCATTCGTAATTACACGCCTCTTTACATCCTAATACCCTTCCTGACTCTCGTCACGAGTAAGCATGACAATAGTAGCCGGTAATCGCCTGCTCGGGCTCCATTGTGTCTCCCGCACGCGTCCGCTGGCAGCAAGCCGCCAGTATAGCTGACGCAAGCAGGTCTGTTATATAATTCCTTCCGACAAGCTGGGAGGCCAGTACATTAACCTGCGCCCAGAAGATCATCCCCTAAGCGACACTTACGTCTTTATAGGAGCACCCCCTAGCATTTAAACATCACACAACACTCTACACTGGCAAGCTTACCCAGCTACGGGAAGCTGCCCTCTCTAGAAATCACCTTCCAAATTAGTACACTAACACATATGTTTTAGATCTAACTACCCCCGACTAAGGGATCTAAAACAATTTGGTGGAGGCGCCGCTACTACGCACAGTAAGGGTAGGACTCATACAACGAGCCCTCGTAGTAGAAACGACCCCTACCGTACGCAGCCAAGGGAAATAGTGAAAAAAAAATTTTTTTTAGACAGACAGCATCATTTTTGCTTCACACTACCTACACAAGGGAAATTTTTGTCAAACCAACCCCCCAGCCCCCAGAAAGAATTAAAGATCTCGGTCACATTTCTTCTTATACCCACCCTCAACTCAGAATGGCACCACATGTAGAGGCAACAGAGATTATAAGCCATAGAGGAAATAGGGGTACGGCGATACTATTAGCATTATTGCTAAGATGCCAGAGGCATATACAAAGCCGACAGACACAGATACGGGCTCTCCAAACAAAAGTCAGGGCAATACAGGGCAAACAGCCATACACTCCGTCAGAGGGTAGGACAGCGTGATTGAGATGCGCACACAAGCACTTGAGGCACATACATGAACACCTCAATTGGATCCATGTCCAAAGAAACAGAATATACGACCAATTAATCACCACACATGGTCCCGTAATAGATAATGCAACCCTCGAGAGAATGAGGGTGCACTACACAAGTTTACACACTCAATACAGGGAGCTCATTCGCAAACAAGCGTTTCTCCAACTGGCGGCCACAGAACTGTACAGGACACAAGCAAATTGACACAACAGTTTGCCAGCAGGCCATGAGCCTCAATAGGCAGTACGCCCAAATTTGGGGCGAGTATAAGGAACTCCAGGCTAACTAGGCCATTTTTAAGTTCATGGCAGGGCCGCCAGCCCAGCCGAGAGAGGACATAAGCGTAGATACGCTAACTCGGCAATTTGCGAGGATGTCCCTCTCGCCACGTACTGCCATACAAGGGAAGGAGTTCCCCGTGGCCACAGTCCAGAAGACGGCCAGGTTAGACTCCAACACACTGCAGGGCCAAAGTCACAACAATACACGTCCCTCAGCTCCGGATCAGAAGGCCATTTTGCCAAACCGAGGAGCAGAACCTACGCCAACCCCCTCAAAACGGACGAACGAGAGGGAGGTGACGCCAGGACTCTCGAGCACACATGACATAACAGGGAGGAAACTGGAGGTAACCACGTCATGGGCTGAGGACATAGAGCCCGTCCCACAGCACATTAAGCCCACACAAGCCTACACACATAGGCAAACACAAGGGCAGGAGCTACCGTGGCCATAGGCCAGAAATCGGCCAGACTACGCTCAAATACATTGCCAGGGCAGAAACAGGCAATTAAACGGCCTTTACCGCTAGTTCAAAGGGCAATTTTGCCAGAATGGAAGCGGGCACCGGCATTTGTACCCCAGGTGCGAATGCATAAGAGGGTGTTGCCTTCAGTCCCTCAGGGTGCACAACACACACCCGCACACTCTGACCAGGCGCAAACACACAGTACACGGGGTATAAGAAAGGTCTTATTACCTACCCCACGAGACCGGGCAGTCAGGGATATACACATCCCCATAAACTCTGCTAAGGTAGCGCGAAGCGCAATTAATCCCTCAGACATAACCACATTAAGGCCAACATCCAGGCACTATGGTGAAAGCAGGCCCAGGCTTACTTTGCTACAAATTCCTCCGGAAAATAGCAAAGAAGCACCTCGGTGGATTTCAGGGGCCTACACCTTAGTGACAGGGCGAAAGTATTCACCTTGCCGAGCAAGGACGCTCGGACGGGGATAACGACTTTCACCATGAATATAACACACACTGTCACCCGAATCGCAAATATATATATGGGCAGGGTCTTTTACACGTGAGAAACACGACAGGGGATACACAAAGGGCAGATCCCACCCCTGTAAACGCTAGATTTCACACGTATATACAACAGATCGTGGCCAATTCAAAACTACGTAATTTGAAATTTTTCCTAATTTTTCCTTGGACCCTAGCATTTTTTTTAGGCCATCAATGATTTACAATCGGGATTAATTCAGGATGTATTGTCGGACAATGCAAAGTTTTAATATGCAAAGCCGAGCGGAAACCAATTAGGCGAGCCACGCGGCTTAGGGCCGGAGAGAGCTATTTCGAACACAGCCTAAACAACAAACCACAGCATAGAGCTTAGGCAGGTCTTTCTAAGTAGAAATGACTAAGTGTTCTATGTTCCAGTCCCACAGTTTGATAGATTCTCTTGTGATGGCCGAGAGCCCTAAGCGCAAGCGAGAATTAAGAATCTCAAACTATTTTTCAAAAATGGTAGATTCCCCTGAGACGTAACTAGTTTACTGTCGTACTAACGTCGCCAAACAGGTGAATAGTACACCCAGGTCCTACCTTTCATTTTAAAAAATTTTTGCATTATTTACGATACAATCCTTACTGATTACCGCTGCCTGGCAACCCGCTTTGATAAGCATAAAGTATTGCGCAGACGTGCAAAGAAGGCCAAGAAATAGCCTTCGGACCTCGCTGACCGCACCGGGATACGACCCTAACACTTGGCAGAACTGTCCAGAAGACACAAGCCTGATTGGCACCAGAAATAATTAGCCTGGTTAAAGACGGTCTCGAACCCGCAATCTCCTGGATACCAGGAGTGCAAGGTCGGGTAATTTCCCATCGGAGGACATAATAATAAAGGACAGTTCCACTAACACATATACATACGCACAAAACAATAAAATCACCTCCGACACCTGGTCACCAAACACGCAACTAGCGGCCCGGTGACACACATACATAATGACATCGGGTACCACTAACATGAATATATTCGACCCACGCTTACATTACCACAAAACTTGGGAACACAAATGTATTTAGTGGAAGGTTCTTTTCTATCACGGAAAGCCATGTTCGCAACAGCAGAGAGAGCACTCAGGCTTAGACACACACACTTGCCGGACACAGGAACATCGTCAAACAAGTAATAAGATAGCGCACACGTCAATGAAATTAGAGACTATCGCCGTCAGCGATAAGACACTCGTGACTGGGCGACCTTCACTACATACGGGCAGCTAACATGCATGCAGCTCTGAAGGCGGAACACACGCCATCATTCACGCCAGGTTCAAAAATCCTATAACTCCCAAAATTACAACACGAGGACCATTCCCAAAGATACATACTTTTCACGCCAAAGCGTATTTTCATCTGCGCATTTCAAATACACGATACGTGCGCCATGGTATATACGGTACAGATATCGTAATACCAGAGCCTTAAAGCAGGTGGGCGCGAACTCACGACCACACAACACACTCGTGCCAAAAACTAACTAATCAACGGTATTTTTGGCGCGAAAAACACAGTCAAAAGCCACACTGGGGGCAATCAAATCCCAACAGACAACGCAGACATAGAACACGGAGAATTACATGATTACGGGTCCGAATACCCAGCAAAAATCGGAAGCCATGGGAAACAAAAAACAAAATCCAGACGCCCAATTACACTGAAACTGGCCCCTGACAAGTACATAAGTGGATCAGACACATGTCTATAGGCACAGGAAGGTTTTTTTTCCTCTTTTTTCCCATACATAATGGAGCATAGATTCGCCCCAGGGTACTCGCTACAACAGCCTACCTCGGCACTGCCGACCCAGGAATTCCCAACAAGAGGGCGTAACGAAAATTCTAGGCCTCCAAGGGGTCACAATAGACTTCCCAAACAGGGATTACACATAGTTACACAAGGCAGAAGTTTTGCTGAAAACAGTGTACACATAACATCGGTTAGCAAAAACGGGACAGATTACCACACTGGCACTCCCGGAAACCCATACAATGACAATATGCCGACATTCGCAAAAAGGCACGTTCCGACAGCCGACATACGTGACGTCAGAGCCTTCCATTACACAAGCAAAAATATTGACTTGCGAATTCTAGAAGCATTGCTACACTAACATACAATACACATGGATATTGGCACAGAATTCTGCAATGTTTCAATATGCCTGGCATTTAGCAATAGGCAGATACTGTGGGTCATATTACCTTAGGCCCATAGGAGCATGCTTACAAAGATGATGACAGGCCGCACGCACATCCGGCCCATGCACGTGACACACAGTAGGACTTAGGCTATAACAGCCCACCCGCCCGCGTGGTGTAACGGAACATAGCCACACACACGCGCTCACTAATCAGGGGCGAATACAGACAGGGACTCTGAGGGAACAGACCTCCCCAATAAATACTTCGCCTCTTACTTTTAAATCCTAAAACCATCATAGGCGGTCAGGACATGACCAGTCACACTACGATCACTTGCTACATTAACATTGCAACTGAGAGACCAGATTAGGTCGTGACGTTATAGCGTCACCATACTTTACTATCCCAAGGAGCAATAGAAAACAGGTATTGACCAGATGAGGATGACAGGAGCACAGGTGGATAGGGCCAGCCAGATAGCCAATATACCGCCTACAGGCTACCATAGTAACACCCTCATCCTTCCATAACCTTCCCACTTACAACATTAACCAACTCAGACACATAAACACATAAAAACAGCTAAACTACACGCCAAAATGTACATCGGGGTTGATAGACCTCATGCGTTTAAAGAGAGGGCTCACTACGCCCTGGCTCTCAATGCTAACACCAGAGTATTAGGGGTGTGTCGGAAAGAATGACAAGCGTAATGCACATCTCTAACTAAGAGATGAGGCCAAATTTATATATTAACAACTTATTTTTATTAAATAATCCCGCATGAAAGGGAAATAGTATTATTATACATTGACCGATACCTATCCGTAAATGAGTGCGGATACGCCTCATATCCAGATACATGCATGGAATATCCCACCCACATACCGAGGGTTATTACTATTGAACCTGCATGACACTTTGTTAAAATTTTTGCAATCCCGGGAAATGCCTACCCCCGTCCACTCATTGTAGAAGCATCCTGATACCATCACCGGCTCCAGGCCACCATTTACATGGAGCCCAAAGATGCGCAACCCCCTCCTACCATGCTTTAAGCCTATTCAACGAATAATACCCCCGGATCCTAATAACAGGGAACCTAACGCCATAAACCCTACTAACGCCTCCATGAAAAGTAACAAGGCATTACAGCTGGAAGTCCGACATAGCACAGTAGACCTGAAGTAGTCTATGCACTTAGAAGATTCTACAACCCCAGAACACTTAAAATAAATTTTTTTACATTTTCTACACAATAAATTATTTACACAGACACTTATTTTTTTATATATAAAAAGGAATCTGTGACACGCTGAATGATGATGACAGCGTAAGCAGAAGGCCAAAGGCACCACGCAGGAGCAGAGCTGGGTAAGGCGATGATAAGCCCTACCCCAGTTGGCTCACTGACCCAGACCAAACAGACGAACTACGTAAGGTTGAGGCATTCATGGCCTGGCACGGGCAAACTTCGGAGTCCCAGGGGACCTAGCCTGTTCCCGGGACAAAGAGATGTTACACCCACTATGTGCCACGGTCGTCGAAGCCAAGACCTGCAGGGGAGACTTTCTGAGGATGGTGGGAGAAATAGCCAGCTCCACACCGGACTCAGGAGATGACCCTAGGGACGACCAATTAGGACTAGACTCTTAGTTTAGCATGTAAGTAAATAAAACTTCCAGAGAGAGAAGTTTGTCTCCTATTTGTAGGAGTGAAGCAGCATTTTAGGGTTCACCGGAATCAACCCTAGAGCCAACAATGCCAATATAGGCGAAGAGGAGCCGGACGCCGCCATTCCCGGAGGATATTATTACTGCCAACATAGGCGAAGAGGACCCGGACGCCACCATTCCCGGAGGACACTATTTTAGCGGACGATGTCCAATGCCCACTTAAATGGTGACGCATCGGGCAGCCAGAGTTATTAAATGAGGAGCATCGCGAGCACTCAAAGGGGTTTAGTGGGTAGACCCAACAACAATGAATATATCAATGACGACATATGCAAATGCAACGGCAATGAATAGGCAAGTATAACGGGCGAAGCGTTTGCTCTTGTGGGGCACCGCAGCCGCCCGTAACTTTATTAATTACTAGTTAGTAAGCACTAGCATAAATGTCGACAACTAGTATTAAGGGGGCGGAATCCGGCGGTTCTAGAGACAACCGGTGTTTCTAGAATACGTGCGGGTGGTGCCCTGAGGAAGTAAATTGCCTCAGGCGATCGCCCTGGTCGAAATTTTAGCATGTAAGACAGTTGCATTTGACACGCAACTTAGGATTAAGCAAATTTACTAACCGCTGTTGCCAAATAATAGCACAGCATATTTCGGCAGTAAAGTAAGGTCAACCATTCGGCTTATAAATAGCAAACATTTTTACTTACCATAATTAAGGTAACGACTTCGGCACCTGATGACCACAAACCCGTCATCAGGGTAAGCCCGATAACACATTAGGTTAACAATAGACTAAGGTAGAATATCTCGGCACCTGATGACTAACAAACCCGTCATCAGGGTAAGCCCGATAATACATTAAGTTAGATTATACTAGAATAACTTACATTAACGTAGAATATTTCGGCACTTGGTCACCAAAAATCGGTACCAGGGTAAGCCCGATAATATAACACAATAAGTAGAGTAAGTAGGCTAAGATAGGATTCTAGCCGGCATAGGTTAAAATACAGCAATATAGAGTGCCAAAGGCAAGCGATATTGGCATGCGCCTATAAATGATATATATGGCTTGTATAATATTTCTATGCTCTATTACAGATCACCCGAGCGGCAATCCACTAATATACTTTGTCCACAGGTCCACAACGCAATAAACATGTCTTTTGTAAATATATTTCCAACACCAAATTGTACACACTCTCCTCTGTCACAAACATATACACTCTCCAAAACTTTCAGATGCACCCTTTAACGGTGACAACACAGTGGTCAACGATGCACAGTAACCGTGGAATACTGAGCATCAATGAGCACAGATACACATTATGCACGCAAATGAAGCGTGGATTCAGTGTCTAAGGGCGGCACAACGCTTGTAAGCGCCGCGCCTTCGACGCTAAGGTGGAATTCCTAACCACGATGGGAAAACCACTAGGGCATGAGAGACAACAAAATGAGACAGCGGATTAGCCACTGAACCTTGGCAGAAACGGCCACTTAAGGACGCTTCGGAAGCAAGGTAGAGAGTTAACAGCGCAAAAAGGTATAAAATAACTGGCCACTTATAAGAGCTCTATAAGGTAATAATATTAGTTATAAATTATTTTGTATTCCATAATTATAGCATGACAAGGTTATACACGTACATGTTCCACGTGGTTGGATAATATACCCGTACATAGAATGCCAACATGGCAGCCATCATTACTACTATGGTTATTATTATTATTATGCTTAGTATGTTTATTTATAAATTATAATAATATTATAAATGTCATGATCATCATTATTATCGGGTCATGCCCGGCATCATCATCATGATTACCAATGTCAGTATGCAATGCTACCATAATTACCACAGCACTATCACCAGCCTGTATACGGCACCATTATTTCCATCAGCGCCACGGCGAATATTGTTATTTTTTTCCAATGTATACATGTACACAATGATTATGCTTTTGTTTCTTTCATTTTATTTCTACTAACGCCCAAATTTGTGAAGGTGTTCCGTTTTACCCCAACACAATAAACATATTTTAAATATTTCCTTTAACTTATACCTTGGAACACCTATTTTTCCTATTTCTTCCATCTTTCACATTGCAGGGAGCAATTTTTCCCCAATAGAGCGGCGGACGGCACAATCACCCGTCCAGCCATGGGTTTTTCCCTCCCTGCACAACACCAATATCGTATACAATGTCAAAACCATGTATTTTTTGTGGAACTTTTTATATTGCAAATGGCAATTTTTTTTATTTTTCATGAACTGTTTTAAATTAGCACATGTATATGCATATATCCCAAAACCCACCCCTCTGAACACGAGCTGATCTCACATCTACACGACATCGCTACATCTACACGACATCGCTACATCAACACGACATCACTACCTCTACACGAAACAGAAGAAACGAAGATGAGATACAAGGAGAATTCAACAACGACCTACTACATCGACACCCCAACTCCACGTTCCGTTCCCGTTCGCGGGGACGCGAACTAATCAAAGGAGGACTTGTACAGGCCCCCAGGGGGCTGCACCCCCTGAAGCCACCCTCCATCATCTATTAAAACCACCCCTAACTGGCAAACATCATAAGTCCAGAACAGCACCTTTTACACAGCAAGGGCGGCTGCCCAGCTTGGGAAGCCTGCCAACCACTTGCATCACACTCACAAACACCTACACAATAGCTAACTAGGGCACCTACATCGATGGAATGTCGACGAAGCAACGCCAGAACCTATAAGAAGGAAGGCCTTAATGAGGACAGGCTCTCTCTATTATCTGTCGTACAGTGTGTGTAGCCGGAGGCCCTGTTACTGCGCTATCATCAGGTGAGTCAGCAAGTGTTCAGATATCCTATACTTTGTAAAACCTACCCACAAACTTGTACACATAACTTGCATTATTATTCACGTTCCCCCAAAAGGGACATACAATTTCATACTCACTGACCAATAAATACTTGGTCAGTAATCTACACATTGCATTCGTAATTACACGCCTCTTTACATCCTAATACCCTTCCTGACTCTCGTCACGAGTAAGCGTGACAATAGTAGCCGGTAATCGCCTGCTCGGGCTCCATTGTGTCTCCCGCACGCGTCCGCTGGCAGCAAGCCGCCGGCATAGCTGACGCAAGCAGGTCTGTTATATAATTCCTTCCGACCAGCTGGGAGGCCAGTACATTAACCTGCGCCCAGAAGATCATCCCCTAAGCGACACTTACGTCTTTATAGGAGCACCCCCTAGCATTTAAACATCACACAACACTCTACACTGGCAAGCTTACCCAGCTACGGGAAGCTGCCCTCTCTAGAAATCACCTTCCAAATTAGTACACTAACACATATGTTTTAGATCTAACTACCCCCGACTAAGGGATCTAAAACAGTTCTTTACTGAACATCTTGTTTGTGTTTGAGTTCATTAACATTTGATACTTTGTATTTTCTCTTATTAATGTGTAAATGATCGAGAATCAACAATTTAATTGATAATAATAATAATAATGTTATTGGTTTTACGTCCCTTTTAACTACACTGGCTTTTAGAGACGCCGGGGTGCCGGAATTTTGCCCCGAAGGGGATCTTTAAAGTGCCAGTAAAAGTCAATTTAATTGATATAGCCTATCTACATAGTATAAAATAAATTCCCCGATTCTTGAATGTAACGGGTAATCTCGAGAACCACTGGATGGATTTTGGTGCAGGTTTCACCATACTGCAAAGGATTTCTCGAGGAAGGTTTCGGTAGAAAAAATATTCATTTATGGCCAAAGCAAGCCGAGCAGTAACGATTTCAGTGAATCGAGTCGAAGTAAAACCTGCCGTTCGTGATGAGCCTCTTATACTTACGCTGGGCAAACCGTTAAAAATATCTATTAACTATGAATTGTTCAGCATTAAAGGTTCTACAAAAAAAAATGTCCCTGCCAACATATGTCTACCTTGAATACATCGCCCACTATAAGTGTTTTTACGTTTTCATTTCTTACAACAGTCTTCATTCGGTGGAAATTTAAATTACTAGCCTCGGAGCGAGTAAGCTTATGACCTCAGTTTCGGCCAGCATCAGACTGTCGAGTAGTGTCAAGTTAAGACTTCATAGAAAAGTATATGTGTTTGTAGTTTCGCTGTTCACCTCGGCATTTCTGAATTGGGTCTGGGACCTGCCGTCCGTGCGCCTTTTAAGCTTACGTTGGGTAAACCGCTATAGATACCGGGCGAAGCACGGGTAGGTTTGCTAGTAAAATTATAAAATCAATTAAGTTTAACTTAGAACATCAATGCCACTTTAGTACATTATGCAACGAGCCTATAATGGCTATAATTTAGACACGAGTATTTTTATAAAACGATCGTATGCGAGTTTTATAATTTCCATACGAGTGTCTTAATTACCATTATAGGCGAGTTGCATACGACTGTTTATGCTCGACGATAATTATAACTTTATTATATGTTTTAACATAAATATTCATAAATATGTGTTGAGAGTCGGCCACAAGAATTTTGTTATCGGAGAGCGAGCGCGAGACATCTCTCTGTCTTTCAAGATCTCTGAACGACCGACGCATGCGCTCTGTGTGCTTGCAATGCCATATTATGCAGGCCATACGTTTACATCTGCCGTCCCTCAGTAATATTGTCACCGGAGTCGTTTGAAGGCTGTGTAGAAATTAGGGTTGATGATATTAAGGTACAGTGCTATTTCTTGTCTCATATTCGCCAGTTTATTTACGCGAACATATGGACGGTGCGTATTCCATGTCGGTAATTTATTATATTTCGATGTTGTGTTTATGTCTGACATGTTGGATTTTGAGCGCATGCGCGAAGTTATCGTTACCTAATTGGTCAATGAACGAGCTCTGATTGGCTGGAGAAACTGTATCGTAATGAAAAACAGTGTTATAATGACCATCATTATGATACAGTTTTCTGACACATAATAGTGAGGGTCGAACATAAAATATAATACAGTATTATTCACTTTCCACTACACTTACACTCTGATAATAACTAAGAATGACTTTGCCGTTGTGATGTCATTAGCGAGAACCCCTATATCGTCGGCAAATGCCAAACAATCTATTGTTATACCCTCCTTACCTCTCCCAATCCTGAAGACCTCTTTGCCCTATATTCCTTTCTTCCATTCTCTAATGTATTTTGCCAAAACGCAGTTGAACAGGATTGAGGAGAGTCCGTCTCCTTGTCTTAGTCCAGTTTTGATCTCAAAAGGTTTTGATATCTCATCTCGGAACTTAAGTTTTGATCGGGTGTTGGTGAAGGTCTGCCTGATTAAATTTTTTGTCTTCATATCCACTACGAACTCTTCTATAATAATAATATAATAATATAATAATAATAATAATAATAATAATAATACGTATTTGAAAGGCAAAGCGCTAGTGCAACACCTCCCCGTCCACCCGAGCGGCAGCTCAATGCCACACGCAACAATGCTTGTAGCCTACTGTACCTGTGCTACCGCTACTAAACTACACCACATGGCCAGCGGCTTCGGTAGCGTAGCTGGTAGCATGCTGAACTGCTGTGCCCAAGATAGCGGGTTCAAACCAGGCCGACGTCGTCGGATTTTTTCAGATCGTTGAAATCCTTCAGTATGCCTTCCTTCGGAGGGGAAGTAAAGATCCTTCCACAGACTAAACTAGTGTGAAGCTAAATTTCTAGGTTAGATTTCTTTGGAACGCTCTATCAAAGTTCCAGCCTTCACCACTAGGTACCATTGAGATCTGGTAGCGAAAGTTGGAACTACTTTAAATTGAACGGAACTTGTAGCTCACCCTATGGGTGTCCGCTTGAAGCAGCTACAGCCTCTGGCGAGTCGAACTTGTCCTCGAACACTCCCAGCACTAAGAGCAATACGATAAATAAATAAATACTACATGGCCCTCACTTGGTATCACAATTCAGAAGGCCAAGGACAGCGGAAAGCGCCACCCTCGTGCCCAGCTGTGCCTTAAGGGGGATCATACCGCTTAAGGAGCCAAAACAACAACGGATTTAATATTATAATTGTGCCTGTCATAGTCCTTGTACTACAATAAATTATATAGCCTACATTTCCAAGTAAACACGTCCATCTTGTTATTAGAAGCAAAGCTTTATATTTTCAAAATTCAAATCATCACTAATGTTATCCATATTTCAAAATTAAGTTCTTGCTTTGTTCTGATCTTCATCGTTTATAGGAAGTTTTTGACTTATATTTTTATCACGGGGATGTTAAGCCTTTAGATACAAAATGAATCTCCCTCATTTCCATATTACTAATTAATTAATT
Organism: Meconema thalassinum; assembly: GCA_946902985.2. Classification (NCBI taxonomy): domain Eukaryota; kingdom Metazoa; phylum Arthropoda; class Insecta; order Orthoptera; family Tettigoniidae; genus Meconema; species Meconema thalassinum. Next base: position 185,202,484 of record OX336394.1, read on the forward strand.
AAGCGTTATATTTTCATTCATATTTTGAGAAAACTCAAGAAATAGTTTTAACGTTCCATATAAAGACTAATTAAATCCACAGTTGTTTGAATGAGATTCGTTTTGTAGCTGAAGATACAACATCCACTTAAAAACAAGGAATGTACAAAATTTTCTATAAATATAGGAAGTATCACGGAAACGGTGAAGATGAGCACAAAGCCAGGTCCAAATTTTGAAAAATGAATAAAAATTGTTAGACTTTGAATTTTTGAAAATTGTAAACTTTGCTTCTAATAGAAAGATATGTGTGTTTCCTTGTAAATATATACTGTATAATTGCTGTACATGATGTATGACAGGCACAGTTATAATTTTGAAATCTTTATTGTTTTGGCTCCTTAATGTTATGTTTCCCCTTAAAACACAACAATTTCGAATCCTTTTTTGTTGGTGGAATCGTGGAATTGCTCACAATTATGTATCATTGACTACCCACATTTTTGATAATACGTAGTAATAATTCAGTACTGTGAAGAAAATTGGTTAATTAAGGAGAAATTTAATAAATCCCTTTGTGGCGAAGTGAACACTGCCAGCTCATCAAGGGTTGTTTGTGGCTAATGGAGAGATATTACAAGACCATCCAAAACATTCATTACAACATCATTAGAAATTTAACACATGGGGCAAACAAACGTCACATCACAGCCCTTTGTTTGGTAACCTGTGCTGGATGACCAGTCATATCCATCACGTCAACACAGTGGCAGCGATCATTATCCAACTCTTGTTGTCAGGGCCAAACGGTGTGGGTGTAAAGGCTGCTGAATATCGAGAATGGCATTGCGGTACTACCTAGCGTTAATACTGTATCTATCAAATACAGATCAAATACGGGAAATTCGAGTTTTTTCTTCGGCGTGTGATTGGTCAAGGGGCTCCGGAATTCCTAGAGTTGTTTATTTTAGGTTGGCCAAAACCAAGGTGTTGGAGTAGCGCAGCTACCTCTCACCTGAAGACCCCGAATTCGATTCCCGGTTCCACCAGGGGTTTTAGGAACTGGCGTGAGGGCTGGAACGGGGTGCACTCAGTCTTGTGAGGACAATTGAGTCCTTGGTCTCGAAGACCAAGATTCACGGCCGAGGGGACCCGACGCGCTCACCACGTGTCACCCCATAATCTGCAGGTCAAATGGCTCGGCAGCGGTCACTTGGTAGGCCTAGGCCCTTCGTGGGCTGTAGCACCATTGAGTTTGGTTTGGTTTGGTATATTTTAGCAAAGTGTATCTCGATTGCTTCCTTTAAGTCTTCCTCTCGGTTCGTGATGTAATATTTTTAAGTCGGATGGTTAAATCTCGAAAAACGTCTATTTAAATGTTTCAACTTCACTTGACCGCCATGTCCGTTTTGTACTTAAACAGATTTCTGAAAGTCACATAGGTGAATTTTTAGTAGCACCCTTTATCACTGTACAAAAGTTCAGGATGATATCGGAAGTTGCTTCGGAGATATAGAATGGCAGTGAAATATTTTGCGTGGCCGCCATGTGGAATTGGTGAAACGTACCATAATTTGAAAGGCAAGGTCGAGGGGGACAAGGTAGTCGTATGTACTTACCGAGTATTATTGAAATAGCTTCGGCCGTAAAATTTTATTAGGGGGACACACATACATACGCGCGCACACATGCACACACATGGACAAAAGCCTTTTTTTTTTCAAAAATGAATATAGGCTAATAATTAGGGTGCCTCTATAATGACGATAAAAGAGAACTACTACTTTTAAAAGTATTAAGATCAATAAGGAACGTAAGGTACTCTAACGAGGCACCTTATATGTCATAAAAGAAGCGAGAAAAATGTGATAAAATGAGTGGGAAGCGGTGAAAATTAAGTATGAAATGAGTGATATTAATTGCGATGAGAATTATGGATAGAAGAAAGGGAACGGTAGGCTAAAAATTAAAATATGTGGGCCAGCCTCATTTGATAAAATATTAAGGTGGTCCACATTTGTCCTAATTCTAATTAAAATTTACAAGTACAGCACAAATCGGTGGACAACCGCGTCAATAAGAAAGTACAATAAAAGGAGCTTGAGGGAGCCATATGAAAAAAATAGGATGCCTCAAGCTTAAACTTCTTCTTCTTCTTCTTAGTCGTTTACCCTCCAGGTTGGTGGAACCCACGGACTCAGCGAGGGAACTCACCATTACCGCCTCTACGGGCAGTGTCCTAGAGCTGGGAACATCTAATCGGAGTGGATACAACTGGTGAGGTGTGATTGGCACCTCGCCCAGGCGGCCTCACATGCAAAGCGAACAGGGGCCTCATGGGAGAAGGTAATGGATGGTCAGGATGGATAGGCAAGGAAGAGGGAAGGAGGAGGCCATGGCCTTGAAGAAGGTACCATCCCGGCATTTGCCCGAAGACGAAGTGGGAAACCACGGAAAACCACTTCGAGGATGGCTGAGGTGGGAATCGAACCGCCTCTACTCATTTGGAACACCCGAGGCTGAGTAGACCCCGTTCCAGTCCTCATACCACTTTTTAAATTTCGTGGCAGAGCCGGGAATCGAACCCAGGACCTCCAGGGCGGCAGCTAACCATGCTGACCACTACGCTACGGAGGCGACCATAAACTTAACATATTCAAAAAGCTAATCAAAGCTGCCATCAAGAATATATGAAATGAATGATCTCGTGTCTTATGTAGTTAACACTTCTTTTAAGAGTTATTGTAGCTCGGGACATGGCTCGGGAAACTTAAAAATCTAGGACTGTTCTGGTAAACTTGGGACGTGTGGGATCCCTCTTCCAGTACCTTTGTCATAATTCAAAAGATTAGAACAAGTTTTGTTCGGTAAACTGTTGGATGACATCCCTCGGTTCAAGTGTAGAAACATATAAAACAAACTATTTTTTTTGTTATTTTCTTTCGTTTTAATTTCTGTTTTCAAATATATTTATTTACATCCAAAACACTGCGTTGAACTTAATTCGTATTTTGGTTTTGTGGTAGCAAACACCTTCTTTATTGTAAGTTCTTCGCATACTTTCATCAATAAACTGTAAAATTAAAATTGCCGGAATTATGGAGCTCTAGCATGCAACCGATCTGAGCTGTAGTGACCGCAAACTTAATATCGGAAAATTATTCTGGCAGTTCACATTCATGTGGGTAGAGACTATAAGGTGTAGACATTGGAATCCATTAACCCTCCTTGTATTATCGGGTGAGACAAGTCATCTATTTAATATCACGTCATACTCTACTAGTCATAGATTTCCCCGCTACTCTCCTGGTGCAGCAATTCTGAAACACGAATAGTTTGTGTTAATTTGATTTAGGGGCTAGGGATATCTTTGGTCAAAAAACCCATGTACTTGGGTGTGTGTTAATTATTTCTGATAATCTGCGTTTCTGTGGTGAGTATAATAATAACAATGTTTTACGTCCCTTTTAACTACTGCGGCTTTTAGAGACATCCGGATGCCGGAATTTTGTCCCAAATAAGATCTTAAACGTGCCAGTACATGTACTGACACGGCTCTCATGCATTTACGCACCCTCAAATACCAACTGACTGGATTCGATCCTGTCAACATACTCATCTGCCGAGAACATGGCGATGAATGACCAACACTTCTAGGATGCATACTGTGTCAAGCCGGTACACATTGAACCCTAAATTAACACCGCATTATAATGGTCAAATGTGGCACGAATGCCTTTGTATTTGAACCCCAAAGCTTAAAATGTGTATACAAATATTTGGCGGTGGTGGGATTCGAACCCGCAAGCCTCACACACCTTCTACGCACTTGTACCACTGCTCCACAGCTACTCATCTCTTCACCTTGCCTGAAAGCGTATGAGATGTGATACTGATTTCCACTTTGAAGGTTCATTCACGTATTTTATCAGTAGGCCACCGGTTTTTTAGCCTATTTTCAATTTTGAAAAAATAGGCTTATGAGATCACCTTTTGTCCGTGTGTGTGTGCGTGTGTGTGTGTGTGATTCGTGTGTGTGTCCCCCCCTAATAAAATCTAAACGGGAGGAGCGATTTCAATGAAACTCGGACAGTTCATAGCACTATTCCCGGCGACCTCGACCGTGCCCTTCAAATTTTGTTACGACTCACCAATCCAACATGGCTGCTGTGCGAAATATTTAACCAGCATTCAATATCTCCGAAACTATTACCGATATTACCCTGACATTTTCTATGGTGATAGAGGGAACTACTATAAGTTCACTTATGTGACTTTTGAAAACCTGGTAACTACAAAACCAACATGGAGGCCAAGCGAATTTGCGACTTTTAAATATACGTTTCTCGTGATTTGACCAACCAAACGCAATGAAACTTGGTACAGTATATGTCTATATACATTGTAATGCACCGACATCTAACTTCGTTCAATTGTTTACATAATCACAAGATGGCGGATGTGCGAAATATTTCACCGGCATTCTATATCTCTGAAACTATTAGCGGTATCTCCCTAAAATTTTGTACGGAGATAAAGGGCACTACTGGAAGTCCATCTATAAGACTTTCAAAAACCGGTTAACTACAAAACGAACATGGCGGCCAAGCGAATTTGAAAATTTTTAAATAGACCTTTCTCGCGATTTAATGTTCCAAGCGCACTGAAACCTGGTACAGGAAATATTTATACACATTGTAATCCACTGGTATCTAATTTAGTTCAATTGTTTACATAACCTCAAGATGGCGGCAGTGGGAATTTTAAAATTAAGTTTTTATTTCTTGTGATGTAGTCATGCGATGGAAGTGAAAGTTTGAATAATGAACCTACGAAATAATTTTCCTTTAATGGTACATGACTCTATGGCCTAGACATTTAACAATCCAACATGGCGACCATCCGAAATATTTAGACGATACTGAATATCTACGAATCTATTTTAGCAATCAAACTGCATTTTTTAATGTTCATAGGGGCTATGAACTTGTTGTTGTTTGAGTCTTCAGTCTTTTGACTGGTTTGATGCAGCTCTCCATGCCTCCCTGTCCTGAGCTAATCGTTTCATCTCTACATAGCTACCACACCCTACATCCGAGGCAATCTGTTTAACATATTCTAACCTTGGTCTACCCCTACAGTTCTTGTCCTCGACCCTTCCTTCCATAACTAAGCTTGCTATTCCTGGGTGTCTTAGTATGTGTCCTACCAACCTATCCCTTCTCTGCATTAACAGTCGCCAGAAACATCTCTCCTCTCCCACTCGTCTTAATACCTCTTTGTTTGTAACCCTATCTACCCATCTGATCTTCATCATTCTCCTGTAACACCACATTTCAAATGCTTCAATTCTCCTCTTTTCTGCTGCACCAATAGTCCAAGTTTCACTTCCATAGAGCGCCACGCTCCAGACAAAGGCTTTCAAAAATGACTTCCTAATACCTAAATCTATATTCGATGTCAGCAGATTCCTTTTTTGTAGAAATGCTTTTCTTGCCTGAGCCAACCTACTTTTTATATCCTCTTTGCTTCGTCCATCACTGGTTATTCTGCTTCCTAAGTAACAGAAGTTTCCTACTTCCTTCAGATTTTCACCTGCCAATTTGATCTCCATAGGGGTTTCTGATTTATTTCGGCTGCATTCCAGTATTTTCGTTTTACATTTATTAATTTTCATCAAAAATTCTTTCCGTAAGACGGAGTCCATACCATTCAAAAACTCATTCAAATCCTCAGGCTTGTCGGCCAAGATGACGATGTCATCAGCAAATCTCAGAGTTGAAATTATTTCTCCTTGAATCTTCACTCCCACTTTAAATTTTTCTCTAATTTCCTTCATTGCTTGTTCAATGTAAAGATTGAAAAGTATGGGTGATAAGTTGCAGCCTTGCCTTACACCTTTCTGAATACCAGCTTCTCTCTCATGTCCTTCAGCTCGAATGACTGCTGTCTGGTTTCTGTATAGATTGTATATCACCCTCCTATCCCTGTACTTTATTCCAATCGATTTCAAAATGTCAAACAATTTAGTCCAATCAACGTTATCAAAAGCCTTTTCTAAGTCTACAAAAGCCATGAACGTTCTCTTATCTTTCCTTATTCTACCTTCCGAAATCAGCCTAAGACTTAGTACAGCTTCCCTTGTTCCTACATATCTCCTGAAACCAAACTGGTCTTCACCCAACTCCGTTTCTATCTGGCTCTCAATCCTCTTGTAAATTATTCTAGACAGGATCTTTGAAGCATGAATAATCAAGCTGATTGTACGGTAATCTTCACATCTGTCAGCTCCCACTTTCTTTGGTATAGGGATGATTACATTCTTCTTGAAATCAGGGGGTACCTCACCTGTCTCATAAATCCTACACACCAAGTGAAATAACCTGATCAGACCTTCATCTCCTATGCAGCGTAGCAACTCAATCGGTATATCATCTATGCCTGGTGCTTTGTTCCTGCTTAAGTCTTCCAAAGCTCTATCAAATTCTGATCTCAATATTAAATCTCCTTTCGCATCCTCATCAATTTCCTCCTCCCTTTCCATTACATGATTCTCAATCTCCTTTCCCTTATACAAACTCTCTATGTAAGCTTTCCATCTCTCAACCTTTTCTTCCCTATCTGTTAGAGGCTTTCCATTTGTGTCCTTAATATTACAGCACTTAGTCTTCTTTTCCCCAAAAGTATTCTTAATCCTTCGATAAGCTATGTCTACTTTTCCTAATTTCAGACAATTTTCTATACCAGCACATTTCTCTTTCAACCATTCTTCTTTCGCTTCCTTGCACTTCTTGTTAACCTCATTTCTCAGACGTCTGTATTCTGCTTTCCCCTTTTCATCTCTTACATTCTTGTGCTTCCGCCTTTCATCCATCAATTCGAGTATATCCTGAGTGATCCACGGTTTTCTACCTATTCTCTCTTTCCTACCAACTTAAGTTCACCTATAGGACTTTAAATAACCTGGTGATCACAAATCCAACATGGTGGTGACGCGTATTATAAATATTTCCCATGGACGTTTCTCGCAATTTAACCATCCGAGTGCAGTGAAACTTGGTACAGTAAATCCTTATACGAATGTTAATCCACTGGCATCTAATTTATTTCAATTGTTTCCATAACCTCAAGATGGCAGCTGTGAAAATTTTTAAAATCTCCTTGTTTTTTCTTGGTCCTAATTTTGCGATTGAAGTTTGAATACTACACGTTCACAATAATCTGCATGTAACAGTACATAACTCTAGGACCTACATATATAAAATCCAACATGGCGACCATCGGAAATATTTAGTCGGTTCTTAATAACTACGAATCTATTACAGCAATCAAACAGAAATTGTGTATGTTGACAGTGGCAATTAACATAAGTAGGATATATGAAAATAGGCTGTATAGTTCTTCACGGAACTACTTGCTTAAATCGACTTTACCCTCTAGGGTGGTGGCTCCCACAGACTCAGCGAGGGAAATGACCCCTACCGCCATTTCCAGGCAGTGTCCTAGAGCTGGGAACATCTAATCGGAGTGGATCCAACTAGTGAGGTGGGATTGGCACCTCACCCACGCGGCCTCATCTGCAAAGCGAACAGGGGCCTCATGAGGGAAGGGAGTGGAAGGTTAGGTTGGATAGGCAAGGAAAAGGGAAGGAGGCGTCCATGGCCTTACAGTAGGAACCATCCCGGCATTTGCCCGAAGACGAAGTGGAAAACCACGGAAAACCACTTCGAATATGGCTGAGGTGGGAATCGAACCCCCTCTACTCATTTCGACCACCCGAGGCTGGGTAGACCCCGTTCCAGTCTTCATACCACTTTTCAAACGTCGTGGCAGAGCCGGGAATCGAACCCAGGACCTCCGGGGCGGTAGCTAACCACGCTGACCACTACGCTAAGTAAGCCACCGTACGCAGCGTTAATTTCGTATCCAACTGAAACCGTACAATCGGCATGTAGCCTACATTGTACATGCCCGTGTGAAAGTTTTATAATAATGTTATTGGTTTTACGTCCCTTTTAACCGTGTGACAGTTTGATGCATTGCATATTCACTTGTCGCATGCATGTTTTTGTCATAAATCTTGAAAAGTCGTTTAGGGTCATTGTGGCTTTAGACGGGGAACTGTCGACCATGCTGCCTATAGACGCTGGAAGTGTTGCCGAAAACTAGAAAAATAAGGGGCAGAAGGCTCACCCGGTAAATATGGTACCCCGCCCTGTCATTGGACAAATTCGGGTCGACCAACTGAAGAGTAACAATTGACAGTCTAGGCCAATTTACAACATTGTGAAACAGGCACCGCTAAGGCATATTGTGCTAATAACAGGGTATTAAGACATCCTTGTTACACTTCCCGATGACAGTACTTAAAAGTACTGTAGTGTTTAATAAAGTGTGTTCCCACAGGAAACATTGTGTTTTGAGCTAACGAGCATATCCTGACTCTTTGTGCGTCTCTATTATGAACGGTGCTTTGTCCCGGCAGGTGGATTGTTACCGCCCATTGTCGCCATTAGCAGCTGTAGTAATTGGGGTAAATTGATAGTTACACGTCCAGAATTATCGCGGCAGTAAGTGTTCGTTATGCTTCCTTCAAGAGTAAGCTGTTTGTTAAGAGTTTCACGACAAGTTGAACAAGACCATGTTTCATGAAGATGTGACATTTTCCAGTAATTAGCAAGATAATGTGTCACGTGGTTCGCTCAACTGCTTGTTGTCTGGTGATTTATTTAGGAGCATTACGACATCATAGTCCTGAGCCCCGCGTACTGGTGTATGTAATTTGTCTGATAACCTGTCTTATTGTGTTGGCTGTATGAGTGTGTGTATTTGCAATTCATGTGAGGATTGAGGAGGAGACTGTCGTGGCCTTAACTTAGGCACCATCCTGACATTTGCCTGGAGTAGAAGCGGGAAACCATGGAAAATCACTTCCAATATGGCTGGGATGGGATTCGAAATCTACTTTTTTCAGTTTTATCCCGTTTCAACCTTCAAACCAGAAGTGTATACTACTACTTCTACACCTATCCAAGGCGGCTTCGGTGGCGTAGTAGGTAGCATACTGAGCTTCTATGCCCAAGATCGCGGATTCAAACCCGGCCGAAGTCGTCAGATTTTTAAGAGCGTTAAAAACCCCTGAGTATGCCTTCCTTAGGAGGGGAAGTAAAGTCGGCGGTCCCATGTCATAGATTTATGGCATGCTAATGAACCTTCCACTAATTACACCTGTGTGAAGCTAAATTGTATAGGCTAAGAGTGTAAACAACGCTCTTAGGTTCCCACGTTCGTTGCCAAGAGCCGACTGCGGTGACGTCTGATAGCTAAGTTCTGAACTACTAGTCGTTGACGGTGGCGTTTGGCGGCAAAAGTAGGAACAGCTTGAAAATTGATCGTCTGCAGTCCTTACTTGAATTAAAACAGATACACACACTAATACTGTCATCACAATTAACACCGGTTATCAGACAGATTCTACACACACCCAAAGTACACGGGGCTAAATGACCGCGTTGTCGCAGCCCCTAATCTTATGAACCAATCACTTATCCAAGCAGTTGCACAGTTAATGCTGATCGTTGTTTCGAGAGGCGGAACAGCAAGGCCATCTGCCCCTCTATCACAGTTTAAAAAACAAATTTAATAAATTAAAATTTTGATGTGAATGCCCAAAAATAAAAAGGACTAATTTAAACAAAATAACAAGTAGTTCCGTGAAGAACTATATCGCCTATTTTCATATATCCTAGTTAGCCTATGTTAATTGCCACTATGTACCCGATTGTCACCATGTGGACCATGTGTTCGTATCCCAACTAGCTCACGGTCTTTCGAGGTATGGGACGTTCCTGCCCACAATACGACCACATGCTCAGGATTTGAGTCTACCAGGTAACTACTTCTACAGGAAATACACAACATTCCTAACAATAAACATTTACTGGTCTAAAATCATGGCTATACAACAAATACAAATCAAAGGACAATTTTACATTTAATTCCCACAAATAAAATAGGGTTATTCTGTGAGCTTTCTTCTTAAAAAATAGTGCTACACTGCACTCACACCTAATTCTAACATCCTGTCAATAATAGTTCAGATTAGAAGGTTCCCATAGTGTTCATCATGTGACACAATTTTAGTTAATGGGAGTATCTTAACACAAAAATCACATGTCACATAAAAATGATATTACTAAGACATTATTCCGTCTCTTACGGCATTTACTTCAATTAGCAAAAATTCATTATATTCTGCAATTATTAACACATATTTGTTGTGTCGTGCGAATCATCTTCCTTCTTTCCATCCCTATGAACGATCTAGGACAGTGGTACATGCTCCTTAAAAAAATAAACATGGATAGAATATTTTATAGTTTCACCATATAACGATTTTTCTGGGTCTTGTCGGGCTTACCATAGTTACAACTGTGTCATGTTCTGGGAAAAACACATACCCGTATGCATAAATTAGCATGAACTGGCAAAATGCATTTTAAAGAAGATGTCTACATTATTTTGGTTCAGCTTTCCTCCTCAGAGGATAACTTCGCCAAATATTATCTGATTTCTATGATCCAACAACGTATGTGACTTGCCACACACCATTCAATTCAATTGGCATCATTATAATACTCATATCTTAATTGCATATTTAAATACCGAGATTCCTCAGTGTCCTACTGTGACTGTAAATGACAAGGGATCGGTCGACCGACCTTTCTCCCCCTCAGCAGGTCATAAAATTCGTTCCAGCTGGCTAACCAAGATGGCCGCCACGGAAACGGTCTACAATACCTTTCTCTCTCTATCGTCAAGGTCAAACTTGTTTACAATTATATAACAGTACAGATACGCTAGGCGTGATTCCTAAGTAATTGAGTCATTTAATTAATTAACACCTATCTTTATAGTGTATTTGGGCTCAATTGGCTCCTTAATAAACATTCATGGCTGGGGTGGAATTCTAGTGATAGCCTTGCCGTTCTATGGTGATTATTTTTGGCTTTAAGACGCGCATCATAGTGAAACCCCACGGTTTTCACCAGCAGCTGTCAGTAATATATCAGGAAATCTGCGTTCCTAGACGACGAATATGGTCCTACCTATCAGGGTAGACCATTGGTACAAATGCTCACTGCGTCTCGACGGACGTCAATAGTGGCCATAATTCATGCAAGCGTTGGAAATAGACAGGATCTATCCAAATCGCTGCGTATAATACAGTATGCACAAAGGCGATACTCCTCGAAGATTCAGCCAACTCTTCACCTAACGCGCAAGCTATTCTAGTCAATTCCCGCGATTATCTTACGTAAATCACTGGATTCTACGTTAATCTGCACGCTATACATGCGGCTCAAGCAATCTTTCACATAGATGACTCCATTATTAAGGCACCTGCGTTCTCTCTGTTATACTACTTAAGCCAAAGCTTTACATAGCTCCTAACATAAATGTATAAATTTACTGGCTTACTTTAATTTAATGGTCCTCAAACATAATCCTAAGGATTGACCATATCAAATATTCATTCAAATTTTCACTGACACTGAAAAAGCTCTCGTATTTCACTATATTCCACGTTACACTTTTACTGTTTACCAAATTACAGTATCTTTAAATTAGACATGACACTATTTGAACATTATTTAGGCCACATTTGCCCATTACTTTATTGTTGCCGACCCCAGATTATTATTATTATTCATTTACCGTTACCGTTAGATTCATCACTATTTTTGACCTAAAGGGTCCTAAACAAATCACCTTCCAAGCCATACTTTATTCAAGACGAGTGGTGAAAACTCGTTCAGTAAGTGACTATTACATCTTTTAATCTCAAAGTGATAAATCGTTACATGGTGAACTATTCAGTTATAAGGATATAATTGCATGTGTACTCACTTTTTCCTTCTTGCTGGAAAATGCCAGCTCTTCCGCTTAAGCGCTACCATGATGTTTGGTTTAAACCATCATGATATCCTTAACACAACACTGAGATTCACACACTTGCCACATGATACACATATTTTTATAAGTGGCCTTTACCACTGCTATACACTGAATATTAACCATTAGACACATGAACACTTTAAATCATTATTTCACAATTTATTTACACTTCATCCACGACTTCACATGTTGATCCTTAATCCGGACTTCTCCTACGCTTGATCTCAGAGATGCGATGCAATTATGACAACCGCTGGTCTACGTGAAATCTAGTAGCGTTTTACGGATGTTCGATCCTCGTTCCCTGCAATCACGTTCAGCTCACTATCCTAGTTAGGTGGCAATGACTTCCACGCTCCCATCACTGTAGTGATCCTGATGATAATGTCATACAATTCTGACAATACCTCCCGGTATAAGAACTGTTCGAAAACATTATAAGCTCCTTTTCGCTGTAGCGAATTTATATCTGCGTCAGGTAATAGATAAATATCTGCATTAATTTACTTTCGACGCACTTCATGATTATTTATGAAGCTTATAACTTGCTTCCATTGTCTTCAACGGCGGAGCGTTGATATTTTAATACTTGGCGTGCTTACTGTAGATCGAATGTAGACAAAGACTTCTAACTCTCAACTGCTGTAGGTCAACTAACAACTTTCAACTCGAGCGACTGTAGATCAACTAACTTCTGACTTTTCCGACTGCTTTCAACTGACTTCAACTGACTGCTTGGCGTGGGCTGCTCTCCCTTATAAAGGTTTCTTGCACAAAATAGTTCACGGGACATGTGAGAGCGACTCCCTTCTTGAAATAATCCCTCTTCAGCCGAAATGACATCTGCATCTTGTTTATTTAGGTGTGGAGGTTTCAAAAACATTCGCGTGCCGGCGATCGCTTCGGCCAATTAATTACAATTAATTGCCTTAGTTCAGCGCGTTATGACGCCACGGTGGGGGTTCCCCGCTGGCTGGTTACAATATCCCTGCTCTTGAGCGTGAGTTAGGTTGTAATGCGGTCATTTGGAGATATAGGCATTAATTTAGGTGAAAAACCACTCCTAAATTACTTCTCCGTGAATATATTCATCTGTGTGTATATTTCAATGCATTACAATGTTCCATTTAGCTGGAATTAATTAATTTCCTTGTGCATGCAGCTTGCCCCGTTGTCGAATGGTGGATACCCGGGTCATTAATTTTTAGCTGTCTCTCCGCTCCAGACGTAAGTAGTGCGGTTGGCGCCTAGGCTACTCCGCCCACTCGCTAAGGGTCATTTTTAAACTGCCAAACTCGCCCTCTCTCGTTTTCGTATGCTCTGAAAACGTATATTTCCTATGCATTTGGCTACAATTCCTCCTTTTAAAATTGCTATGATTTTCACGTATAAATCGTGAAATCACGCTAGACTATTATATGTCAGTATACCTCTCATTGCTCTGTGGGTTCCCTATAATTGCTCCCCCTTAGAGACCAATGGTTCGACCCTAGGCATAACCATGTGCCTGGTCTTCTCTGATGAGACCTGAGTTCGATGCCAGACTGCCGTGACTAATTGGGCACACTATCAACATACAAATTGTCAGTGTGATTGCTGTAATAGATTCGTAGATATTGAGAACCGTCTAAATATTTCGGATGATCACAATGTTGGAAATTTATATAATAGGCCTTACAGGTATGTACTATTACATGAAGATTATTGTGTATGTGTATTATTCAAATTTCAATCGCATAATTAGTACACAAGAAATGAAAACGAGATTTTGAAATTTCGCACAACGGCCATCTTGTGGTTATGAAAATAATTGAAATTAATTAGATGCCAGTATATTAAAATTTGTATAAGCATATACCGCACCACGTTTACTGCGCTATGATGGTTAAATCACGAGAAACGTCCATTTCAATATTTAAATTTCACGTCACCGCCATGTTGGATTTGTGCCCGCCAGGTTATTAAATGTCCCATAGCTGAACTTATGTTCATAGCCTCTATCAATATACAATATTTCAGTTTGATTGCCGTCATATATTAATAGATATTAAGAACCGTCTAAATATTTCGGATGGTCGCCATGACGGATTTTAATATATGTAGGCCATACAGTTATATACTATTAAATGACGATTATTATGGAGGTTTATTATCCAAACGTTTACTTCAATCGCATGATAAGGACACAGAAATATAAAAGTAATTTTAAAATTTCGCTCAACCACCATCATGAGGCTTTGTAAACAATTGAACTAAATTAGATTTCAGTGCATTGCAATTTGTATAGTCATTTGCTGTACCAAGTTTCACTGCGTTCGGATTGTTAAATCGCGAGAAAAGTCTATTTAAATGTTTCAATTTCGCTTGGCCGCCATGTTCGTTTTGCAGTTAACAGGTTTTGAAAGCAGCATAGGTGAACTTCTGGTAGTGCCCTTTATCACCGTCTAAAATTTCAGGGTCATTTGAGTAATAGTTTCGGATATATAGAATGCCGATGTGATATTTCGCCCAGCTGCCATGTTGAATTGGTGAGACGTAATAAAATTTGAAGGGCACGGTCGGGGTTGGCTAAAATACTATGATCTTGCCGAGTTTCATTGAAATCGCTCCAGTCGTTTAGAGGTTATTAGGGGGAACGCATTCACACGGACAGAAGGTGATCTCATAAGCCCATTTTTTTTTCATAAATGAAAATAGGCTAAAAATTAAACTTATAAATCTACAAGCTGTACCGGCATGCGTTGCAATGCCAATCAAAGAAAGTGTTGGCGTTGTAATTTTGTTTCTTGAAGTGCTTTTGGAAACAAAATATTTTGTTCACTTTCCGTTAACTGCCTATAAAAAATAGTTAAATGGATTTACTAATTTCGAAACATTTTTGGCAGCGTGCACAACAACTCACCAAAATTGCATCGCACTCGGATGAGTGTATATGAACGAAAATGGAACTTTGTTGAAACGCTTCGCGCGTCGCCACACATTTGTTGCATGTACTCGTCCGCTACCTATTGTAAAATAGACTAAGTCGAAAACCTTCCATAGAGGTACACAACAACTCATCAAACTTTCAACGCAATCGGATGAATGGTATATGAACACAGATAGAACTGTGTTGAAACAATTCGTGCGCCGTCACTTATTTGTTGAAACTACTCGTGTGCTACCTATTATAAAATGGACTTTCTAAATCATAAACGTTCCCTGCAGTGTACACAATAACTCACTCATGTTTCATGGAAGACTACTGAGGTGTGCAAATTATATTAGACTCAAAGCCAGTTTTCCACCATTTAATTTTACTTTTTATAAATTAATTCAGTAAAATTGTTTGCAAGGTTGTGGAATTATTTCGATAGCGAAAACATTTTAGTTGCTTATAATTTAGAGTGAAATGGGCAACCGAGTATGTGGATCATGGTGAACTAGGAAGAAACCTTGGTCTGCAGAGTATAGGCTACTCAATCTCGCAGTATATTGACCGACGACCACGTGGTGGCTGCTGATCTCGTTAACTGCCTTATACGTGAGAGTGGATTAGGACCAACAATCCAAATTGTCAAGTGTGTTATTACTCAAACAAGTCATTTAAAAAATCTGATTTTTGTATTCCGTATAGTTTGTTTGTTTCATTATTTACTAGCAACCCACCCCGGCTTGGCCCAGTATCTTTAATGGTTTACCACGCGTAAGCTCAAAAAGTAAAAAAAGAGATGTTCAGTAAAGTACATATAGCCTACTTTCTCCTAAATGTATGAGTATAGTTATAACTCGTTGTTTTTATCAAAAAGTATAATAGAATCATTTCTTGGTTGAAGACCTAGAAACTATTTACCTCTACCAAACACCACAACCTCGAAAAAGACTGCTACCATCATTGAAGAAAGAAAGATAAGAAGTATCTCAAGAATGTTATGGATCTGGATACATAATGGACCGGACTGGCTACGTGGCACAGCGGTAACGTTCTCGCTTGCTGGGCCCTAGGTAGCAGGTTCGTATCCTGGCGCAGTCAGCTGGCATTTGAGGGTGCACAAATGCGAGGGAGCCGTGTCAGTAGATTTACTGGCACGTTAAAGATCCCCTTCAGGGCAAAATACCGGCACCCCGGCGTCTCTAAAAGCAACTGTAGTTAAAACGGACGTAAAACCAATAACTTTATTATTATTATTATTATTATTATATAATCGACCTGACGTGGGCAACATCCAACTTTGAGTTGAGGCATGTCTTTACACGTTTGGCTGTCCATGGCTATCACAAACCTAATTGAATTAACAAATCTTTCCATGACCCTACAGAGACATGTGTATACAAACTATGTGGATATTTTCGATTGCTACTTGGCTGCAATAAAAGTAGCCTATTAATTAATATCCTGAACTAGCACCAACGGCTAGAGTTCAGATATTATGTGAAATCGTTTTGTTCTTTAGTTCAAATAACATTTTCAAATAACGCACAATAGGCTGTTACAAACTCTTTAAAATAAAAAGTAACAAGAAATTCCGTGACCAACTAAAGAGCCTACTTTTCTTAACATTTAAGATTCATGCCAATGACAAGAGTTTAGTGCTTATCCGTCGGTCAACACGAATTCGTGTTGACCGACAGAAAAGCACTAAACTCTTGTTTACTAAGGCAACACTGAAAATATGGCTTCAAACACCACAATATTCATGCCAATGATTAATCTATATGGATCTATCTAGAATAATGACAAAATTAAGTTGGTAATACAGAAATTTCAAATTAGTTCGGAACACTGTATACCAGGCATAATGTAGCCTAATGTAGCCTAATAGAGCACTACAGTTGGCAGCCCTGGTGACTGAATATTTTCCTAGTTCCATCTCTTAAGGTACAAAATACAAAATTTGGTTGAAGTCCAATGGATAGCATGGACGTTATATGCAGTTAAACATAGGATCTAACAGCGCGCGTAAAATCATGTTGGCAACAATGTCATGCATGTATTGGTCAGAAATAATCTGAAATGATACGATCTTTTCTTTGCCAATTTTGAATGAAATCCATTAGTTAGTATAGAAGTTACATGCATTTTAAAATTGGAACTATCAGCAGGCTTAGAATCATGTTGGCAGCACTGACGTATATTAGTTAGTCTACTCCAAATTAATCTAGAATGCCAGGTACTATACGTGTGCAAATTTTTGTGATATTTGCTTGCATACTTTCTCATATATTGATATTAGGGTAACAAAAATAGAGACAGCATTTATTAACAGTTGGCAGCCCTGGTTGCTCTTAAGAATACACATAGTCATATCTGTTATGGTACACATAGCACATACGAAATTTGGTTGAAATCCAATTGATAGTATAGAAGTTACATGTATTTAAATTTGGACCTATCGGCAGGCTTAGAATCATGTAGGTAGCACTGACGTATATAATTTACTCCAAATTAATATAGAATGTCAGGTACTATAGATGTGCATAGTTTAAATCTGTCAGCTTGCATACTTTCTGATATATTGGTAGTTAGATAAATGAAATTGAGAGCATTTATTAACAGTTGGCAGCCCTGGTGGATCTTATGAATACGCTCAGTCATATCTGTTTATGTACACATAGCACATACAAAATTTGTTTGAATTCCAATTGATAGTTTAGAAGTTATATGCTTTTAAAAATTGGACCTATTAGCAGGCTTATAATCATTTTGGCAAACTGCCATGTATGGCCTCCTGGAAATTAAACTGAAATATTATTTGCTATACGTGTGCCAATTTTGAAATAGCTCCCATTCATACCTTCCAAGATATCTAACATGGAGCTCAAATTTCAATTGCGCTTTTTTAGCAGTTGGTAGCAATGACATCATTTTCAAATACGGCATTGAGATATTCAGGTATATATCCTTTGTCATACCAAATTTGGATTCGATTGTTGCAGTCGTTTAGGAGTTGATAGGGGACACACATACACACAGCCAGCCAGACAGACGGACAGACAGACAGACAGACAGACAGACAGACAGACAGACAGACAGACAGAAGGACAGAAGGACAGACAGACACACATTTGCCCGGATCGATCTCATAAGTCTACTTTTTCCTCATTTTTTCAAAATGTGAAAAGTAGGCTAAAAATGTATCGTAGTATCATCTGGTCAATCTTCTAATTTGATGCGCATAGAATTCAAATGGTATACTAATCAATGGAGTCCCACGTAGACCAGTCATGACGTCTAGATGAGAAGTATCGAACAAGATAATCCTAACAGGGCGAGTACATTCTAGCGGCCATAAAAACTAAAATTTTCAATAAAATCTGTAAGTCAATCTGTAGGTGGGCGTACAGTTCACCGTCAGGTGGCCATGACAATTCACTTTTTTGCTGCTAGATGTCTCGGCAAATCTGCTGGCGAATTTTGTTTTAATTACATATATATTTTCCATCGTAATATGCACAATATAACGCTTAATTTTAAAACGTCTGTGTCATTACAAAACAATAAATATCAAAAAATTCAAGCAAAGAAAAAAAACAACCATTGCCATAAGAGTGATAGGCTAACGCTTTATCACGGAGCCAAACGTGCCAACGAACATTGTCCGATATCAAATGAGTTACATAGAAGGTTAGCAAATAATGATTTCGACTAAACGATTTCATCTACAAAGGGCCAAAAATTGTGTGTCTGCCTGTATGTGTGTGTGTGTGTGAGTGTGTCATGACTGGTCTACGTGGGACTCCATTGAATTATTTATATATAAATCATTTCATACAAAGTTTATTTATTTTGTATCAGTATGCTATATTTCATGCAATACTCAAATTAGTGAAATATAAGTCAGGCACAAGATATCCGCTGCCATCTTGCCTTGTAACTGAGACGGGTCAGCTTTTTGAAATCACTTCTGCACTATGGTATTACAAAATAAACTTTTAATTTTGAACGTGCCTCTTCCTTTAGAACAGTTAAACGATTCTCGGCTCGATAATCGGAACTGGTGGATCCCATGATATGGATTATGAAGTTTGCATAATTCGCATGGCCGCTATCCTGCAATGGTACGGTGGATGACCTTGTAGTTTGGTTAAAAAAAAGGTGTGACGGTATGTTGTTATCAAATTTGGTAGAGATCGGATGATTTGGTTAGTCGTTATTTGATTTTACGTTTTGAACGTTTGAGTGGCCGCCATTTAGTTTTGGTAAATATGGTGGCGATATAAAACATGACACTGAGTTGCCCTTTGCTAGTTCTACCTCTGTACCAAATTTCGTTCTATTCGGTTTCACCGTGTTTGAATTGATAGGGGGGGGGGCGACAGGCATTCAGAGTACACACACTCACACACACACACACATACAGACAGACACACACTTTTTGGCCCTGTGTAGATCTCGAAAGTTGGCTAAAAATACACAAAAGACAGTCAAAATCCAAAAAGAAAACAATTACAATTTGTCAAAATTAGTGAAAACCAGCTTACAAATTCCAAATAAATAAATAGTCAAAATCCAAAAGGAAAAAATCAATCAAAATTCTTCAAAAACAGATTCTTCAAATAGCAGGCCTATCCACACTACCCCCGATTTACTAAGGAAAGGCCGTGGCACTATCGTGGCAGACGACTGCCACCGTGGCATTAACCATGGCCTGGAGACTGAAATAAAAGATACCGTAAATTGTATTTATTAACTGTTTCTAGAATCGTAGTGGTCACCCATACGAAGTGTTACCGATAGTAACGTTGCAATCAGCGCGACCGTTTTGGGGTTTAACTTAGAGAAGGTAGAAGGACATTGGACTTTTCAAAATTAAGCTCTTCATGTAACGAGTGCAAATGCAATACGGGATGAGGTGTAATGATCCGACGAACACTGATATGCCCCAGAGCTAAATGGATATAACTGGCTTGCAACTTGATGTGTTCAACCACATGGATCGAACAATGGAATAATGTCAGTCACTGACCTGTTTATCTTGGTTTACAGCAGCCATGCGGTACAAACCCTAAGATAATATCTCGACATGTTCATATCTGAAACCCACATGAGATCAAAGATACTGTCTGATGCACCCACTGGCTTGTTGAGGTCGCATGCTAATCCGTCAGACACGCGTTCTGAATGCCAATTGTTTGCACATGGTGTTAAACAGCTGTGAAATGAGGAAGGGAAACCACAGACAACCATTGTGATACATCATCGGTACGCCTGGGAGTTAGCGCTCATACAGAGTCACTGGATCGAGGAGAGAGACGGGGGAACTCCACGTGTACGACCACGACAGTGAAGATCATGCACGAGTTCCAGGACAGGGACTTCCGGCCCTCTCTATCGTCCTTCACCCCTTGATATCCTTTGAGTTGCATGCATTTGCTTCTGCGTTTAAAGACCGGGAATTAAAACAAAAAACGTCAAATAAAACTGAACTGAATGCCAGTTAACTTCGTAGAAAGTAGATCTGGTCTATGCCTGGAAATTTTATGATTTTATAATTATCGGTTCGCCTTTTGGTCATTCGTTATTCGGTCATTTCTTTTCTTGCTCTACTAGCGGACCCATGAGAAAATTCTCGTATGTGTGTATAGACCACTCGCCCTGATTTACCGTTAAGCGGGCTCGACGCGACACAGTTATGGCAGGGGCTACCTTGTTTATCTGTTTAAACACACTTTTTAAACAAATGGTAGCTATTTATGAAATAAGAGTGAAATTCGTCACTGCTACGGGTAATTCTCTCTCTATTGAATGCTCATTTGTTACAATCGGTTACTTGTGGGCACCCCATGTGTATATACCACCCATCCGGCTTTACTGTTAAGTTAGCTCGACGTGACACAGTTGTTTACTAACTTAAACGCACTGTATAAACAAATAAATATATTTCCGTTGCTACTCAGACAATTTGGAAGATTTTGGTACAACCCACACCTTCTAACTCCCTCTGGTTTAGGAGCTTGAGTTTTGTGAAAGATACACCTTAGCGTATTATATAATAACGCAACAACCATAGAAGTGAACTATACTCTCTGTAAATAAGTTTGACACGTTACACAAGTTTTTGCAAACTAATCTAATATAAACATTGTTTGTGTATATATATATATATATTTGTGTTTAAGTGTAATTCATAAACACCGTATACTAATTAACCCGAAGTGAACAGGATCTGAAGATGAACGTTTGAATTTTGAAACATGTCATCCAATTAAGCAGGTACCCCATTTTGCACATAAAAGCGTGTTAATTTGTAATAATAACTCTTTTCTTTCATGTTAGGGCGTGTAAATACTTGTTTCCCGCCTAAAGTAATTGGGCACAATGTGTGTTGACCGACTGAAAAGCTTCCTTTTGATAGAATTAGGCAACACTGAAAAATGGCTTCTATCACTTCAAGCACACACCCAAATACACGGCGCAGATATAGTTGATTACAGCGAGGAAATCCCCTCCATAATTGGTCAGTAAATTATGACAGATGGAATACAATATTCATTATCGATAAGAGACTTCTACAGTAGATAAAGATGCCCTGTTGTCCTGCTTAGAAACACAGTACTCTATGTGAAAGAGCTTGCTCGCTTATTTTTAGGCTGCGACATAGAGGTTATATAGCCCCGTTTATTAGGGTGTGTGTGTGTAATTTGCTGATAACCTGTGGCATTGTGATGGCTGTAATAGTATGTGTGTATTTGTAAATTGGAAAGGATGCGGCCATGACGGAAAACCTCTTCCAACCCCCCCCCCCCCCCTCCCTCCTCTTCTTAGTTTTGCCTCACGAGGCTGTGTGTTCCAGCCCTCGCACCAGAATTAAAATTTCTTGGCAGAGCTGGGAATCAAACCCGGACCTCTGTGTCGACAGCCAAGAACGCTACCCACTACTCCACGGGATGGTCTCTATGCAAAAAGTAAACCTAACTCAAGTAGCCATGGCGGAGCATACTCAGAGCCTGATGGTTGCCATCCAAGTCTAGCTAGTACTGAGTTCCTGGAGATAAAATATTTAAACGTCATATTATCATGCTGATGACCTTAATGTAAATTCCCTTAAGTTTAAACATCATCAAGCATTATTCCGCATACACTCAGAGAGGAGTATTTCCTTGCTCCACCTACGTTTCGAACGATCATTCATTTAGTGTCTTTCTTTAGCAGCGCAAGTCAGAAATGTCTCGTCTCGTGACCAGCTAGGAGCTTCATCCTCAGAGAAGATGTCCTAATGACGTCACTAGCGGCAATTTATCATGCGCTTGAC
This sequence comes from Meconema thalassinum, assembly GCA_946902985.2. Lineage (NCBI taxonomy): Eukaryota > Metazoa > Arthropoda > Insecta > Orthoptera > Tettigoniidae > Meconema > Meconema thalassinum. The sequence goes on from OX336394.1 coordinate 185,224,653, forward strand.
TTGAGCTTCATAGCGAGTGTCCCTTCAAGAAATCTGTCTACTGCAGCACTCCGACTAAAGCAGACCTGGAAGATAGAGACACGAGTTAGCTGGACTGGGATGTCTTCGGGAGGTCGTGATTTGAAGTTCCTCTATATGCAATTCCTGTTATTATCGAATCCTAATACAATTTACATGAAATGAATAAATACTCTTGGATATATTTACACTTGGAGTAAATACATCCAAGTGTATTTATAACGGGGGGCGTGGTGGCGCAATGGTCAAGCTGTTGGCCTCTCACCAAGGTGGACTGGGTTCGATTCCGGTCAATGTGTGTGAGATTTTCGAAGTGAAATGCCATTTCTTGTGGTTCGGATTCCACGTAAAAAGGAGCTCCCGTGGCTCATAAACACAAGATTCACGGTCACGTAAAACTACGATCTTCCTTGTATATATTACACGCACGAGTAAATGCATACAAGTATATTTATTACACGCACGAGTTTGTGACTGTGGAGAAGACCAGACTGTTCAACATATGCTTCAATGTCGACTATGTTCAGCTCCTGTACAGAATACGACCTTTTTCAAGGAAAAAGAAAAGAATTGGAAGTGACCAAGTTTTGGGCAAAAATAATATAACTGTGTATAATATGTATGCTTCTGATACGAGAATAATAATACAGACACCACAATAACAAAGGATATCAAACAAATTCTACACAGCCAAGTATACAGGGCTGAGATGGCCACGATATCCCAGACACTAAATAAGACAACAAGTCATAAACTCGCTACGAATGCTAGCCACTAAACAACGAGGTGCTCGAATTTACAACTGATGAGCTGCAATATCTTTTCTGCCACTTATATCACAACGTTGGACTGTTTGCAGGTACAACAACAACAACAACAACAACAACAACTGACTATTATACAGGATGTTCCAAAACTCAGCAGAAAAATTTGAGGAATGGATTCATTATATAACGAGAGAAAAAAAGGATATGACATAATGGGTCCGGAAATGCATAGTAACCGAGTTATTCGAGAATTTACTGTTGAGCAGTGCATGCCGACAAGTGCTGTTTGTCGCAGGAAAATGCATAATTGGAATGTATTAATGTGATGAGGTTACACAAAAGAAAAAATTCATAACAGTGAATTAAGACAAACATCAAATACTAAGACAATTAATAAATAGACACCCGAAATACAAATACAAATACCACCGAGAATGGAGAACCTCGTATGTTAGTAAGTATCTTGCCAGGAAAGCCAGGTGTACCAAACTGGAGATAGCTTACTATCTCTGGAAGAAGATTAACAAGTCCTATCTCTGGAAGAAGATTCACAAATCCAAATCCCTTTTACTTCGCCTCAAACACTACGAAACCGTAGGAAGACCTTCAGTACTGTATGCCTCAGAATGCTTGAACATCGTCAAAAAGGGACAACTCAGAAATTCCGAACTGAAAGAACGAAAGATCTTGAGAAGAATCATGGGTCCCATTAAATAGAGAGGTGAACACAAAATCAGGCATAACAATGAGCTTTACCAACTTTCAGAGAGCATAACATCGGATATAAGAAAGAGGAGACTTATTTTCTACGGTAACATAGTCAGAATCGTCAACATAATTTCTAGAGGGAGGGGGACTACGTTAATGCCAAATGGACGAGATTTGTTAGAAAAGACCTCAAATTTTTTGAAATTGATTCCGAGGATATATTGAACAGGGATACATTTAGAATATGTCGTATGGCATGAAGATGCAATATACAATTATTTACATTATACAATATTTACAATTATATACAGATTGAGACCTTGATCTGTAGCTTCAGTTTTGTTAGAGCTGGATATCTAATTTCTCTAACCATTCTAAAGCTTCATCACTAGCTTGATGAATCTCCTCCATTGGACCATTGAACCTTCGGAGTGGGCAACCCATAGCGATGTGACTGATGATCTGAGGCACATCTACACAGTTGCAGAAAGGATTCTCGGCAATTTTCCATTTGTGCTTCCAGAACTGACATCTACCGGTTCTTATACGGTTCAGCGACGTCCAGATTTTCCTGGGAAGGTCGAAACCAGGGGGCTGCTTAACTTGATCCGAGATAAGATCTAATCTGTCTGGATTTGAAGTCAGCCACTCATTGCGCCAAGCTTCATTCACTTGAAACTGCTCTTGGACCAACTTCCTTCCTTGTCTCCAAGAAGGATTCCGGGATTTCAGCCTGAGATCTTTAGGTGAGTAGTCTAGATGTATTGGCAGAAGAGGGTTGTCACAACATTTAAGCCCTTCTCTCTTCAGTTCCATTTGTCTTCGAAGATGAGGAGGCGGGATGTTGGAGAGTACTGGTAACCACTCCAAAGGTGATCAGAACATTCGACACTTTCCAGTCATTGACAACTAAGACATTGCGTCCTGGAGTGGGAGTGAAATGGACTCAGGAAAGGAAAGCAATCCATAGTGGAAAGATGAAGGAATACTGGGCTAAGAAGAAAGCTCGCCTGAGTTAGGAACCACGTGGTCCAAGGGGCCTCAACGAACCAAGAAGAAACACCCGAAAAATAAAAACTAGGGAAATAACTGTTTAAATCCGCGCGCATTATTAAAATGCAGCCATTGCCGTCTTCTTCTCGTTATGACGAATCGGTTCCTGAAGTTTTACCCCTGAGTTATGAAACACCCTGTGTTGCACCTTTTATGTTGGTATAAGGTTATCCTTGTGTGTCCTTTCACGCTACAGAACAGCACTGGGATGCTGTAACAAGTCCGGAGATAAGAGGCTCAAATCATAGCACTGAAAGCGATCATTTGACCATTTTTAGTGAGGTTTTCCATAGATTTCTCACACTTTCTCCAGTTAAATGCCAGTTCTTGTTGTTTGAGCCTTCAGTTTTTTTTACTGGTATGATGCATCGCTCCATGCTTCACTGTCCTGAGCTAATTGTTTCATCTCTATATAACTACTACGCCTTACATTCGAGGCAATCTGTTTAACACATTCATGCCTTGCACTACCTCTGCAATTCTTGTCCTCGACCCACCTTTCCATAACTAAGCTTTCTATTCCTGGGTGTCATAGTATGTGTTCTACCAACCTATCTGTTCTCTTCATTAGCAGTCTCCAGAAACATCTCTCCTCTTCCACTGGTCTTAATATATCTTCTTCTGATTTACATCATTCTCCTGTAACACCACATTTCAAACACTTCTATTCTTCCCTTTTCTGCTCCGCCAACATTCCAAGTTTCACTTTCATAGAGCGCCACGCTCCACACAAAGGCATTCAAAAATGACTTTCTAATACCTAAATCTATATTCGATGTCAACAGATTTCTCTTCTGTTGAAATGCTTTTCTTGCCTGTGTCAATCTACTTTTTATATCCTCTTTGCTTCATCCATCACTGGTTATTTTACTTCCTAAGTTGCAGAATCCTCCTACTTCCTTTAGCTTTTCACTTGTCAATTTGACGTCCATAGTTTTTTTTTGTTTTGTTTGCCATCTCTTGATGAATACAGTACATTTGCATTTGTCAGTTGGCACAGGCTAGAGTAAAAGGTGGCTTTTCACCGATGTCTCAGTCTCACTCATGGCTGTGATTATATGGAAGCTACTGAGGTATGGGTGGTGCTTAGTAATGACATTCGGGGCACAGTCAGTGCCTGTGGATGTTGTGAAAGGTTCTACTCATAGGGTTAGGACTACTGTTCTGACTCAGTGAGGAAAGCAATGGCAAACTACCTCACTCCTCCAGCCTTCGGGCTGACTACCTAACAGAGAGTTTTTTTTATTTCTTTCGGGTGCATTCCATTATATTTGTCTCACATTTATTGAGTTTCATCATAAATTCTTTCCTCAAGACGGAGTCCATACCATTTAAAAACTCAATCAATTCCTCAAATGAATGGACTAAGATGTAAATGTCATCTGCAAATCTCAGAGTTGAAATGATTTCTCCTACTTTAATTGTTTCTCTAATTTACTTCATGTTTGTTCAATGTACAGATTGAAAAGTATGGGTAATAAGTTGCAACATTGCCTTACACTTTTCGGAATACCAGCTTGTCTGTCTTGTCCTTCGGCTGGAATAACTGCCGTCGGGTTTTGTACACATTGTACAGACTGGATTCACGTAAAAATAGTTTACGGTTTATCATCTTGGCTTACTGGATTGAGCCGCGTTGCATATCGGTTACTATTTCCCGACGTTTCGGCTGACATTGCAGCAGCCTTAATCATGGGTAGGTGCGAGTAGGTGTCCGTACTCAAACTAACAGTCATTGCCAATCAGATGGGCTTGCTTGCCCTGCATTGTCGTCACGCTGCTCGCTGATTGGTCCCCGACCCTGGCCGTCGCGCGCTAGGAGAACTTTCCAAATGTTGCTAAGTTTGAAACCATCTTCGCGATTGAAATTATTGGGATGCTTCACGACCTCTATTGCCTCATCTTGGCTCAATCCTGTAAGCCAAGATGATAAACTAGACACCGGCCGCGAATGCTTACGATCTAAATAGTTTACGGTGTTCAATTTCCTATAGGCATTGGAAAGTATTTGAATAATCCACGCCACGAAAACGATAAAATATCTCACCCAACGTGCACCAATGTAAGGACTCATCCCATTACTTGTATAAAATTCACCAATATTTATTGTTGGGCGGTATCGATTTCATGGTGTGCATGAAGGACGTCAAAATAACAGATCATAATTTATTAGCATGTGAAACCACAGCGAGTGTTCCGGATGTCTAGCTGTTGCCATGGCAACCTAGAGAATTAGCGGCTGATTGAGAAGAAGTGACGGACGATCCGGCGAGCGCCCTGATTACTAATTGCTGCCCTACGTGATCTCACAAGGGATACAGTGCATTCCAAAACAAAGTAAAGGCAAGATTTTGCTGAAAAATAAAATAAAATTTCCTTCCCACGTTCATGGAAATATAATTTCTTAACTATTCGACTTCAGTGGCGTGGCCGGTAGCATGCTGAACTGCTATGCCCACGATCGCGGGTTCAAACCCGGCCGATGTCGTTGGATTTTTAAGAGCGTTAAAGCCTTTCGGTATGCTTTCCTTTGGAGCGGAAATAAAGCCGGCGGGCCCATGTCATAGATTTATGGCATGTAAAGGAACCTACCACTACAATTGGTAGTGTGTAGCCAAATTCGTAGGTTATATTTCGTTGGTTAGAAACGCTCTAACAAGTTCTAACGTTCACCGCTAGGTGTCAGTGACAGTGCTATCTAATAGCCAAAGTTGGAACTATTTGAAATTTAACTTGATGGTAGCCCACGGTTATTCAATTAAAAATACCCTACTATGGCCATTGGCTGCAATTATATATGTAATTAATTTGGTAATTTGTTGAACTTGCAGCTACTAAACAATCTTATAATTACCGGGTGTCCAAAATTGTTGTATATCATTTCCTTGTTCTGTAGAATAAAAACTACCTTATATATTTATTCTCTGTAACCGATATCTGTCAAAGTTCGGCGATTTTGATTTAAAGAATTGAATGTTCTCGACCACTTGATGATCACAGTAGCTTTCAGTTTTTATCTCGTCTATTGTTGCTTTTGTTGTTGTTAATTCATTTTGGAGCTTTGCGACATCGTGGTAATTTAGCCCCGTGTGCTTCTGTGTGCGTAGAATTTGTCTGAAAACCTGTGATATTGTGATGTCTCCAGTAGTGTGTGTATTTATAACGCAGGTGAGGATTGGGAAGAAGGTGGCTATGGCCTTAAGCTAGGAACCATACCGGCATTTGCCTGGATTAGGAAACCATGGAAACCACTATCCAAGATGGATGAGATAGGATCGAACCCACCTCTTCTCAGTTTTGCCTCACGAGGCTGTGTAGACCCCGTTCAAACCCTCAGATCATAATTAAATTTCTTGGCAGAGCCAGGATTCAAAATTTTCCTTTACTAGGCATATGATTGAAATCACGATGGTGGCTGGTCGTAACAACAAATCATTAAACCAATTTATCATGTTGAAATTACATAATTACCATAAAAAGCGGAATAAGAGAAGTAAATTAATATACCTCACTGGTACTAGTCACAAAAATATTACACCCATCATATCAGTAACAGCCATCTTGTAAATATCAACTAATAAAATTGGAAGAGAAGATTGACATTCCTTGGGCATGAATGAATGAACAAAAACAGATTAACCAAGCAAATATTCGACTGTCTCTGGAAGAAGAAGAAGAAGAAGATGATGATGAAGAAGAAGAAGAAGAAGAAGAAGAAGAAGAAGAAGAAGAAGAAGAAGAAGACCCCTACAATGTGGACTAAGGAAGTTAGAAAGGATTTAGAAAAGTTGAACATCACAGAGTATCAAATGCTAGAATAAAAATAATTTAATGGTAGAGTGAAAAATCTGGAAGGGTTTCAAGATGCAGGAAGACCTAAGGGAAGTGGACGAACTTGGACAGAAGATCAAAGGAAACACGCCAGTGACCGCATGAAGGAATAGTGGAGGCAGAGGAAACTCCAGGCAAAGGAAATGAAAAGAAAAGAAAAAAAGTTGTTGCGTGATCCTAAGTGGTCAATTTGCTTGGAAAAATATGGAATAGCAAAAACCTGTGGAGATCTACTCCCACACTTTGCAAGGATATTATTTTAACCACTAATACTAAATGATGTCCAAAGGAATAAAGGACGCTGAGGAAAAAGGAAGAGTGCTTTGTTTCTTCACGTTAGTTATAATTAAGGATTTTGTGAAGCGTAACCCGCAAGAGTTTGTTGAAGACTAATACGTGTGACAACACACTCTACCATTGATTTTTTTTTAAAGTGGTATATTATTATTCTGTTTAAAATTAATTTTTGATCCCCCTAGTTATATTTGCAATTTACCCCCTCTGTGCATCGTTCTGAACAGCGTCTACCTGCTGGGATACCAAAAGAAACAGAGTGGATCATTGCAGCAAGATACAAATGGCAGGAGTAAGCCCTTTGTAGGGGGATAAAAGCGATAGCGTTAACATGGAAACAAATGGCGCTTGAAACGAAGTAGGACCGGGACAAATAGCAATCGTACAAGTGCTACCAACTGAAGCTTACGGGAAAGTTACAAACTGACAATAGAAAGGTTGCTGAATTTCTGTCTAAGTAAGGATTGTTACATTCACGTCGCTAAAAGGGAATTAAAAAGCCACTATTTTCACGATATAAAGGCTATAATAATTTGTAACATACACGAAAATGAGGGGACTAACCGATAATTATTATTGGTTTATACTGTGCATGGTCTTGAACTTCGTCAAATGCTTGACCAGAACTGACATGGTCTTCCGGATTGAGTGCATTCTTGTAAATCTGTTGTTTTTGTTGTTGTTTTAAAGGTCCAAACATTTAAGTGTTCGGCCTTGTATGAGATTAGTAACTGAAGATAAGGTATGTACAGTATATTAACTATTTCTTGATGAGTACTTAAGATCTGAGAGTCCTCCTTGTGGCGTTATGGCCTGCATTCTTGGTTGTGACCAAGGAGGTCCGGGGTCGATTCCCGCCTCTACTAAAAATTGTAATTCAGGTCTGAGGCCTGAAGCAGTGTCCACTAAGCTGCATCAGGCAAAATTAAGAGTAGTTGTTTCATTTCAGGGGTGTTGAAATCGTGGTCATTTATCCCCGTGTACTTCAGTGTGTGTGTGTAAAATTTTGTCAGATAACCTGTGTTACTGTAATGGCTGTATTTGTGTCAGAATTTGCAAGTCAGGTGAGGATTAGGAAGGAGGCGACCGTGGTATTCATCTAGAGTAGAAGTGGGAAACCACGTACAACCACACCAAGATGGCTGAGGTGGGAATCAATCCGACCTCTTCTCAGTTCACCTCACCAGGCTGAGTTGGCCCCGTTCCAGCCCTCAGAGAAGAATAAAATTGCTTGGCAGAGTCGGGAATCGATCAGAGATCTCCGGGACGACATCCAAGAATACTAGACCCTACGCCACGTGGTGTTCTGCACTCAAATAAACTCGGGCACGCCGATGTGCTACTTCTCTCTCTGCTTTGGAGCTCAGGTGCATGCGCCAGTGCCTCTCTGCTCTAGCTATGCCCTTCGAGAAGAATGTCCTCTCTCATGTTGTTATGTTACTGGCATTTTAAAGATCTCCTTAGGGGCAAAATTGCGCCCCCCCCCCCCCTCCTCCCCGGCATCTCTAAAAGCCACGAAAATTTAAAGGGGCGTAAAACCCATACTATTAGTATTTCATTTTGCTAATACGCCTTCCCTGTGAAATGAAATTACGAAACATATTCGGATCCCTCCTCGTACAAAACCTATCAAATCTGGACAAAATGCTTGATGTCCTATAAGACCGCGAACTGTGGTTTATTTCTAACACGACGGAATATTGTTATATCCCCACCTGATCGTACAGACTTACGACATTGGTCGATCAAGGGATATGCAAAATTATGTACTAGGATCGTTTTCGTGCCCTTATCGACAGCTTCCGATAGGAATTACAGTACAGTCCCTACTATACAAGAAAGTGGGAGTGGGACGTGGTTCCAGGATTCAGAGAATACTCCCCAATGAAATACAGTAGATTGAAAGTTTAAGGCCCAATTTATTCTGTGTTGGAGCAAAGGAACTACCACCGTGGACACAAGGATCACGATGGATTATAATGTCATCCTCGAGTAAAATTTAAATACTAGTTCTCACCTGTTCCCTCATCTTTGCTAACTATGGTGCTTCCAGGTACCACCTTAGCTCCGTGCCCCTTGGTCAATGAGTGTCTGCTGACCCAACTTGCCCAATCTCCCGATCAGCAGGCAATCGATCTCTCGATTGTCTGATTTTCGCCGATGTAGTGCCAGACTGACCCCCTTTTGACTTAAGCCCACCACTGTTCATAGTGAGGAAGCGAGGTTTTTGCTGACCACCTTGAACTGGGGTTGAATGTCTGATACGGATTCTCCTTGAACCAACAACGGGACATAACAATACATTTACCCAACATTTTATTTCACAATGACCTATAACAAACTATTACAAAGCGTGATTTATGCTGGTAGATAAAACGAGGGAGATAAGTAAATATAATAAATTAAATGAAATATCACAGAAAGATGACTCAAGTGAAAATTAAATTAAACGGAGAAGATGAAAAGAAGGCAAGCCTTTCTTTTCCACTTGTCGTAATCTTGTAAACAGAGCGGATGCACGGGACAATGGCGGAAAGAAAGGTAATGTGTACAATAAAAGTTGGGAAAGATAAAGCGTCAGGAATAAGTGCGAAGTAGTGCTCAAGATGGCTAGGAGAACACAACTCGTGGTGTAGTGGCTAGCATTCTTGGCTGTCACCCTGGAGGTCTGGGTACAATTCCTGGTTCTGACAAGAAATTCTTATTCTGGTCTGACTAATGGAACGGAGTACGCTCAACCTCCTGAATCAAAACTGAGAAGAGGCGGGTTCGATTCCCACCAAACCATCCTAGATGTGGTTTCTACTCCAGGTAAATGCTGGAATGGTGCCTAACTTAAAGTCACGGTCTCCTCCTTCCCAATCTTACTCTTATTTACTAATACACACTCCAATTAGCACCACAATAACACAGGTTATCCTGTACACACATAAGTACTCAGGGATGAATGACCACGATGTCCTAGGACCCCTCAATGAATCAACAATAACTCCTCCCCCATTATCTTCACATGACCGCACCATTCGATTCGGTTCATACGAAAAAATTCTTCATCTAGCGTGTTAATTTCTAATTTAGCCTTTATCTCTTCATTACGAGTAACTTCCTGTCCAGCGGTTTCAGTGGCGTAGTTAGTAGCATGCTGAGCTTCTATGCCCTAGATCGCGGGTTCGAACCCGGCCGAAATGGTCGGATTTTTAAAGAGCGTTAAAAATCCATCAATATGCCTTCCTTCGGAGGGGAAGATAAGCCGGCGGTCCCATGTAATAGATTTATGGCATGGAAAAGAACCTTCCACTAATTACACTTGTGTGAGCAAAAATGTGTAGGTTAGTTTGATAACGATCTATTGGTTCCAACTTTCGCCACCGGGTGCTGACTGCGATGGCATTTAGTAGCCACGTTCACAGCCAGGTGGCATGGATGGTAGCATTTGGTGGCGAAAGTAGGAACTACTTGAAAAAATTAATCGTCTGCAGTCCTTCTACCTGAATCACAGATAACACACACTAATACAGCCAGCACAATTAACACCGATTATCAGACAAATTCTACACACACCCAAAGTACACGGGGCTACATGACCGCGTTGTCGCAGCCCCTAAACTAAGGAACCAACCAACCAACCTTCCTGCCAATGCGCCCATCTATTTGTACCAGCAATCATTTATACTACCCTCATATCAGTTACCTCTAGCTTACGTATCAACTATCCTAAATCTACCCAGTTCTCACTTCCATACAGCAAGGTCGGTCTAAATACTGAGCGATGTAGGGAGAGTTTTGTTGCTACACCAAATTCTTTTTTGCAGAATACTGTAGACCGTAACTCAAAACTAACTGCATTGGCTTTTCGGTACATCGACTCGATCTCTTTCACCATACCACCATCCTGAGAGAATGCACAGTCTCTAAGTATTTAAAAAGGCCCAACTGTTCCAATAATCTCTTCTTTCTCTCCTCAACCTGGCGGTTGGTGGGTAGCATGAATGTCTTCGTCCAAAGGTCTTCTATCCTGAGCCCGCTGTTTGATCAGGTGGTACGGACATCTTCCTCCGACGTCATCAAAGAACTTTGCTCTTGGTCGTCCTCTTCCTGCCTTGCCTTCCATTTTCCCTTTAAGCAGTGTGATGCACCATGGTGAATGCCGGAGTAGGTGGCCTATCCACTTATTTCTTCTTTTTTTTTATAGTTTCTGGCAGATTGATGGTTTCTTCTGCTCTTCTTAGAACCTCTTCATTAGTTAGCCTTATGGTCCAAGGTATCCGTAGCATTCGTCGCCAGCACCACATTTCAAATGCACATAATCGTTGTTCCAATAATAATAATAATACTAATAATAATAGTAATAATAATAATTTCCATGGAAGATGAATAGCACATGCTAATCAGGAGTTTGCTGACAAATGACAGCTATTGGTGAAGAAACCCTTCAACCTTGGCTGAAAGATTATTTGTTGATGGTCTCGTAGTGCAGTGACTGGCATTCTTGGCTGTCACCTATGACAACCGGGTACGATTCCCAGCTCTGCCATGAAATTTAGTTCTGGTCTGAGGGATGAAACGGAGCACGCTTCGCCTCGTGCGAAGTGAGAAGAGGGGTGTTTGATTCCCAACTTTGCCATCCAGAAGTGATTTTCCCTGGTTTTTCACTTTTACTCAGTACAAATGCTGAGACTGCTGCCTCGTACCCGAATCGTATCCCTATTACAAATACACACTCGTTACTACAGCTATCGCAATGACACTAGTTATCAGACAGATTCCACACATGATCAAAATGTCGTAAAGGTTCTAAATTTATCATAATCAACAACAAAAACAAATGCAACTACATTTCTGTATTATACTGGTTCTCATACAGTTCCTATATGAAGGAAAATTCGAATCGTAAGTTTATTGACAAGTATTAAGGTTAGACTGCCAGTTCCTCACCAAGGTGACCGAGTTCAATACCCCGAAGTGAAACTTCACGTCTTGTGGTTAGGATTCCACGTAAAAATGGACGTCTAGTGGCTCATGATCGCGAGATTAACGGTGACGTAACCATTTCCTTACCTCTCCACCCCCCTTCCCTCCACCCACCCCCCTCATCGACCCATCCCTTCCCTTCCTTTCCTTCCCTCCCTTTCTTTTCTTCCTTCCCTTCCCTTTCTTTCCTTCCTTCCCTTACTTCCTTTCTTTCTCTTCCCTACCCTTCCCTCCCACCTTCCTTTCCTTCCCTTCCTTTCCCTCCTTCCTTCCCTTCCTTCCCTTCCAATACTTCCTTCCCTTCCCTTCTCTCCCCATCCTTTCCATTACCTTACCTTCCCTCCCTTCCCTCCTTTCCTTCCCTCCCTCCCTTTCATTCCTTCCTTTTCTTTCCTTTCTTTCCCTTTATTTCCCTTCCCTTCCTTCTCTTCCTTCCTAAATTTCCTTTCCCTACTTCCTTTCCTTCCCTCCCTCTCACCCTTCCTTTTCTTCCCTCCTTTCCTTCCCTACCTTTTCTTCCCTTCCCTACCTTTCCCTCCCACCCTTCCTTCCCATACTTCCTTTCCTTCTCTTCCCTACCCTTCCCTCGCACCCTTCCTTGCCCTCCTTCCTTGCCTTCCTTCCCTTCCTTCATTTTTCCCTCCCTTCCTTTCCTTCCCTCCCTTTCATTCCCTTCGCTTCCTTCCTTCCTTTCCTACGCTCTATTCTCTTTCTTTCCTCCTCCATTCCCTTCCTTTCCATCCTTCCTTTCCTTTCTTTCCTTCCCTTCATTTACCTCCTTCCTTTCCTTCCAATACTTCCTTCCCTTCCCCTCCCTTTCCATACCTTCCCTCCCTACCTTCCTCTCCTCCCCCCTTTCATTTCTTCCTTTCCTACCCTCCCCCCATTCATGTCTTCCTTCCCTTCCCTTCCCTTCCTTCTCTCCCTTCCTTCTTTTCCTTAGCTGCCTTGCCTGCCTTTCCTTTCCTTTCCTTTCCTTCCTTTCCCTCCTTCCTTTCCTTCCTTCCCTAACTCTCTCCCTTCCTTTTCTTTCCTCCCTTCCTTCCTTTCCCTCCTTCCTTTCCTTCCTTTCCTTCCTTCCCCACCTCTCTCCCTTCCTTTTCTTTCCTCCCTTCCTTTCTTTCCGTTCTTCCTTTCCTTCCTTTCCCTCCTCCTTTCCTTCCTTTCCTTCCTTCCTTACCTCTCTCCCTTCCTTTTCTTTCCTCCCTTCCTTCCTTTCTTTCCCTCCTTCCTTTCCTTTCTTTCCTTCCTTCCCTACCTCTCTCCCTTCCTTTTCTTTCCTCCCTTCCTTTCTTTCACTCCCTTCCCTCCTTTACTTCGCTGCCTTTCCTACATTTCCTTCCCTACCTTCTCTCCCTTCGCTTCCTTTCCTTCCCTTCCCTTCCCTGCCTTCCCTCCCTTCCCACCCTCCCTCCCTTCCCACCCTTCCCTCCCTTCCCTCCCGTCCCTCGCCACCTTTCCTTCCCTCCTTTCCTATCCTTACCTTCATTCCGTTCCCTCCCACCCTTCCTTTCAACATATTAAGTAGAGTAGTAAAACCATGACAAACACTCCTGCTTTATGAATTATTTACTCTGTAATCTTGTACGCTACATCTTGCCTCCAGGTTATTGCGGCGGACTTTGCAGCATGGACATAGCGACTTAATGAGGCGGAAACTACTGGCACCCAGCTCCAAAACCTCGAAATAACTCACAGACTTTGTACAAACAATCACACAAGTTACTGTTCATAAGGGTGTCATTGTTGGAAGGGATTTGTGGCGTGGAGAGGTTGGCAATGTTTTATCTGATCCCTTGGCTGGCTAAGACTGCTTTCTGGCCATTTGGCGCGGCCTGTAACGGAGGTGTTGCTATCTATGACAGCGGAGTGTGTGCTCTTTGAGATATCTTCTTTTGACGGGTAATTTAGGACTCCACTGTATCTTTCCCGCAGCAGAAACGTGGTCGTTAAATTGTGCACCACGACCGTGCGGGCAGCTTCAGCAAGTTCGAAGAACATAGGTTCGAATCCCCGAGGCAAATGCCAGGATAGTACCTTTCTTACGCCCCGGGGAACCTACCCTATCGTTGTCCCTAACACAGTTACACAAACTACTAGAATCACCACATAATTAATACAGATTATCAGACACATTCAACACCCACCCAACGAACGGGACTGATGACCAATATGTCCCAAGCCCTTTATTAACAACAACTCTTCTGTATCATATCACGCAACGAGAATCGTCGTGAAACTATCACAGAACCTAGTGAAAGAGAGAAGCCGGTTACATTTCCGATGAATTAATACTGTAGCTTTCAATCGGTCAACACAAAAAAGCCAATACAGTAACTGGAATATTTGAAAAAAACCTAAAATAAACTACATGTTAAGGAATGTCCTGACCAGAATCACGATTCACGGCTTCCACCACATAATCTGTCAAAACAAGAAGTTTCATGAGCCAAACGACAATTACGTGTGTGTACTGTGCGAACAACCTTGTGAAAGATACCATTTGACTATATGTGCTAAGAGGGAAATACAGTATCTATGGCTGAATATCGCAAGAGTTAACTATATTGACATCATGTATATTCTTTGTAAATACTATCTAATTCTCGTTTGCGTGCATCTTAATAAATAAATTGATTCTGTCGAGACAGAACACAATTCAGGGAAATACTTTCTAACATAAAGGTTCTTGTGGGAGAAAAGAGAGAACACAGGGGAGGAAGATGGACAGCAGAGAGAAAAGAGCAACACTCTGAAAGAATGAAGGAAGTGTAGAGGAAGAGAAAGGAAGAAGGAACTATGAGAAGGATATTAAATTATATTTGGGTGGTCCTTAGTTTTGGCCGGTTTGCATAATGTAATGTAATAATAATGTTATTGGCTTTACGTCCCTTTTAACATCTGCGGCTTTTAGAGACGCCGGGGTGCCGGAATTTTGCCCCAACGGGAATCTTTAACGTGCCAGTGAATCTACTGACACGGCTCCCTCACATTTGCGTACCCTCAAATGCTAGCTGACTGCGCCAGGATACGAACCTGCAACTACATATAGGTTCACTGGATCAGTGAGAAAACCAATAGTGAATCAGTGCCTAGCGTTCTTGGCGGTTCCGGGTTCGATTCCCGGCTCTGCCAATAATGTAATTCAACAGATCCACGGCCGATTCCATACCACTTACTTAATTAGACCCAAGTTAGCGATCATCTCCTTATTGTTGGTGGGGTAAACAGATGTTGAGAAACGGGAAGAATGATTATACCAACGATACCAACTACTGTAGAATATAATGCATTGGATGAAAAGTGATTTCCTTAAAATACTGTCAAAAGGCAATCGTACTCAATACGGGCACGAACCCCTAAAATAGGCAATTATAGGCACAATAAAACAAACAACTTTAGCTTAAAAGCCAAAAATGGATTTATATCTTAAATTCCTACGTTCTTGTACAAAGGAATAAAATCGCCCAGAATAAAAACTTCCAATTGTGCCTTACACAATGCCAGATAAATGTTTTGGAACAATCCTATGTTACCTGTCATTGAGCCTGCACAGTTAGGGTTGTGTTTACCCAGAGGAGATGTGTGTGACAGTAACATGGCTAACACAGATTCTATTACCAGGGATGTCTCTAAGGAGGAGCCTGCAGTCAGCGCTCATGCCCATGGAGATACCTGATGAAAGTACAGGCAATTTGACATTATGCTTAGTCTATTTCATGGCTGAATTTTAAAGTCCGCTTTCTATGATCTCGTAGTATGGATCCAAAGGTTAACTTCCAGGCTCTGCATTGAAATTTAATTATGATCTGAGGGTTGCTATATTTAGGTGATCTATGTGAAAATGTTCTTCAGTTGGTGGAGAATTAGGACAAGTGTGAATTTCATAAATGCGCCTAGCTAGACTTTAAAACAAAGAGTTGTTTTAGCCTGAATATTGAAAAATTGTTATTTATTAGGAATGTGAAGACCATCAAATATATGATAGTTAAGAATTCAAGTTCCATAATATGCCTGTTGGCCGAGCTACGTTGAAATTGTAGCTTGCTGCAGGTTTATCTTTCTTCATTTATGTTTTTGTTGAATGGGAACGTTCAGTCGATTTTAGACATCGTGGAAATTCCTCCCCATATACACAAAGCTTGACCTTCTAAGCAACCGCTGCTCAGCCATTTGGCCTACAGATTATACAAGTTGTGTACTAAGGATCTTAATCTTAATTATTACCATTATCTTTTCTAGCTGATGAAGAATCCTTGGTGATTTGAAATGTGTACTGGCCACACAAGTTAAGGCGTCATCTCTGCAATCTTAACTGTTTACGCCGGTACACTGTTTTCTCAATTCTTCACATGTTCCGAGTTTTGACTCATTCGGCCCATTCATTCCGGTAGTTGCAATATTCACAAACGTTGGTTAATGTGCACAGTTTCCAACTGCAATATAATAATAATAATAATAATAATAATAATAATAATAATAATAATAATAATAATAATTCAAACCTGAGACACTTTAAGCCAGCGAGACACTAAACCTCAACTACAAAGGGGTTCTTGAGAACATCAAGAAGGCTGAGAGAAAAATCATCCGTAAAATATTGGGCCCTAAACTCAAAGATGATGGATATCGTCTGCAATCACACACAATCACAGAGATATACTCTAACATCGAGTCAGATTTCCTCAAGCGACGACTGAGATTCTACGGCCACATTATGAGACTGAATGACGACCGACTAACAAAGAGAATATTGACTTACTTACGGAAACTTAAAGTGACAACAGTCTGGGTTACCCAAGTCCAAATTGATCTTGAAAGTGCCAACATCACGCCAATAGACATAGACAATCGAATGACATTCCGACATAATATCCACAGTTGGGAAGTCACACATGAAGATCGACCAAGGAGACCAGGAAAAGGATGGACGGAGGAACGTCGAGTCCGACACAGTGTGATGATGAAGGAGTTCTAGAAGGACAAGAAGAACAGCAGCAGAACATAATTTGCTTAATGTGATCCTTTGGGTCCAAACAATGTAAATAAATAAATAATAATAATAATTTTGAATTTATTTGAATTTGAATGTATTTATTAATTAATTACTATTGATAATATATTATAAATGGTTTTGTAAGTATTATATCTACATAGAATAAGAGATTGTAGAAGGTGTAAAGGTTTGATCTTATGTTTTTATACTGTTTACTGTGTGTGTGTTCATTTTAAAGTTTTCATCAAGGGTATGTAATTCGTAGGTATTTTTTAGTTGAAGTACTATTTACTGTATAAAGGTGTTACATTTGCAACCTGAAAGGATGTTTTGGTGTATAATAATAATAATAATAATAATAGAAGGCTGTGACTTGGTGAGGCTGATCGGATTGAGGCTCCTCGTATTTATATAGTTTGTTTAGTTATTTAATGTCTACATGATTGTTTTATGGTTCGGAAAATGTTTTTGAGTGACTTACTGACAGTACACAGTGTTTAATAGTGATTGTGCGAGGTTTTAATAGTGATATTTGGATATCATGTGTCTGTGCATGAAACTTGTTTACGTGATTGCCTAGGAATGGCTGGTACAGGTTAGGTTAATATTGCCACAAATACTTCGTTTAAAGTAGTTTAATCTATGCCCTGTATTGTGTGTTTTATTACTTCGTTTACTCAAGTAATCCAATTGGGCCCCTATAACATATATTCATTGTGTAATGCCGTTTATTTCATTAGAAACGGATGTTAGGGTCGAGTGAACAGATATCAGTTGGATCACATATTTAGAAAGAAACTACGTCGATCAGTCAAACTAACACACAGGCATTCACAGGAATGTAGTAAACCTTGCCATAGGTATAAAAGGCAATACCCAGTGTCTTACGACAATGGTGAATTCTGAATTCATTAAACGCCCGCTACCGGAGGATCGTCCAGGTACGTCTAGTTCTGGCGCAGGACGTGACAGTTTAATAGCCACCAGTAATGGCAGGTTGTGGATGCAGCGGACAACTGCCATTTCATCTGAAGAAACCCCTCCTGCCAACGAAAATTCTGCTGATACCCAACATCAACAGATCAGAACCGCCGAAAGTGCTTTGCAGAATTCATTTGCTACCACCAAGGCTGGCCGCAGTAGACAACGCATGCAATGGACACGAGAAATGAATACAGACGTCATGCGTTTCTACTTCCTAGTTACAGCCATGGAAAGAAATCTTACTGGATATAGAACTTCTCTGCATTCTTAGTTTATAAGTAAATACTCTCATTTGAATATCACAGAACAGCGAGTAAGTGATCAGCGTAGAACCATAATAAAGAACAGTCTCCTAAGCGAATTTGAAATTCAACAGATTAAAGATGAGGTTCTCACAGAACTACAACCCATACAGAAAACCAACAATGATGATCATCCTGCCGTTAACGTAGACACCACACCACGTCAAGGTACTGCAGAAAGTAATCAACCTTCAGTAGTCGAAATTGAAGGCTATAGTAACACACTGGAGGATCGTAGAACTGTAATGAACATTTTACAGACAGCATTAATGAATTGGGAAGATAGTGATCCAAATTCAAGGAGTATTATTCCCAAGCTAAGATTTAAAAATAATAGCTGACAAATAATTGAGGATGTAAACAATTGCTTGGCTGCTTTCATAGAAACAGTAGATAATCTTACGGACTTCTATTTGCTCATATACTGCGCAGCTGTTACTGTGTTATCACTCCATGACCAGGTGCCCAGCAACCAAAACTTCAGTTCAGGTACAGAAAGAATACTTCCATGGGAACGACGAATCAATAATAAAATAATGTTGTTGCGTAATATAATAGGTCTTGGCTTTTCACCGATGTCTCAGTCTCACTCATGGCTGTGATTATATGGAAGCTACTGAGGTATGGGTGGTGCTTAGTAATGTCATTCAGGGCACAGTCAGTCCCTGTGAATGCTGTGAAAGGTTCTACTCATAGGGTTAGGACTACTGTTCTGACTCAGTGAGGAAAGCAATGGCAAACTACCTCACTCCTCTTCTTGCCTAGGACGCCTCAATATAGCACTGCATTGGGTTTTTGTGGGTATCTACTCACATAACGTAACGGTGGTGCTTTTTGAGGATCCAACCAGCCTTCGGGCTGACTACCGAACAGACTGGCACACACAATATGCTTCAGATAATAGAACTCGAAAGATCACTTCATGAGGATAATTCCGAACATAAAAACCAAAGGGAAGCAAGAAATCCTGAATATCATGGACGACTACAAGCAAAACCTGGCAGCACAAGCAGCAAAACTCAAGAGCTACAAGGAAAGTTATCAGAGAAGAACACAAAATTATCTCTTCAGAGATAATGAGAAAACTTTCTACGTGAATCTTGATGGCAGCCGTGAACCAACAATCTGTAAAACACCGAATGAGGAGGAAATAAGCAACTTTTGGCGTAATGTGTGGTCTAACCCGGTGCTGCATTAAGAAGATGCTGAATGGATCCAAAAATTCAACGAGAAGCACTCACATATTAATCAAACACAAGAGTTAGTCATTACTGAACAGGACATCCAAATAGCCATCAGCAAAACACACAGCTGGAAAACTCCGGGACTAGACAAAATTCAGAACTATTGGTACTAAATCTTTACCAGCACACACAGAAAATTAGCTGATCTTGTAACTCAGGTAATCTATGATCCCGACAAGTTCCCACACTTTCTCACCGAGGGACGAACCTATATATTGCCTAAGAGTGATGATACAGCTAATCCAGCAAACAGCTAATCCAGCAAACTACAGTCCAATAACCTGTTTGCCGACGCTCTACAAGATCATCACATCGGTCATCACTAATGTCATTTCTGGTCACATGTACCAGCATAGCATCTTCACAGAGGAGCAAAAATGTTGTAAGAGAGACGGCCAAGGCCGCAAGGAACAGCTCACCATTGACAGTGTGATTATACACCAAGCATAGAAGCAACAACGTGACCTCTTATTGGCTTATATTGACTATAGAAAAGAATTCGATTCGGTGCCCCACAGCTGACTCATCCATACCCTTGAGATATACCGAGTAAACAAGACACTCATCAACTTCCTTGCTATCACTATGCAATTTTGGCGTACCAAAATCATCTTGAAACCTAACATCACTACCACTAAAACAGAGGTCATACCCATCAAACGTGGTATATTTCAAGGCGATGCGTTAATTGCACTGTGGTTCTGTTTATGTCTCAACCCTTTATCAGATACTCTGAAGATGAACAACTACGGATACCAAATAAAAGAAAATAAACAAAATCTCATCAAAGTAAATCAGCTCTTTTATATGGATGACATAAAGTTGTATGCAGAAAATAGGAACCAACTGACATCACTCATCAATATAACAGATAACATTTCGAAGGACATTTGCATGGAGTTTGGCACTGGCAAATGCAAAATCAACAGCATCAATAAAGAACAGTGGTGTAGAACAGCGGGAATTATCATAACAGCTGATGAGCGAATACACAGCATGGGGAAAGATGAAACATATAAATACCTAGGATTTGAGCAAGTAGTTGGAATCGACAGTAAACCTGAGAAGGAAAACCTCTACCAGAAATGTAATCATAGACTTCGGCTTCTGCTGAAAACCAAGCTTAGTGCTCATAACCTAACAAAAGCTATCAATTCGTATGCTATGTCTGTGCTTTTTTTTAGCGTATGGCTGTTAGTGTCGGGAGTGTCCGAGGACATGTTCGGTTCGCCAGTTTTTGTAGCTGCTTCGAGACGGACACCCAATAGGTGAGCTATAAGTACCGTTGGGGAGGGAAGTTGGAATGGAAGGTCGAGGAGTTGTAAGGTAGCGGCTGTGGCCTATAGTTAGGGACCAACCCCGGCATTTGCCTAGAAGGAAGATGGGAAACCACAGAAGACCATCTTCAAGGTTGCCGGCGGTGGGATTCGAACCTCCTCGCCTCCCGGATGTGAGCAAACTGCCAGCAGTCATGCCGTAACGACCACGGCTAACTCACCCGGTTATATATGTGCTGATGTATTCATTTGGTGTTTTAAAATGTTCTCAAAGACATCTAGAGAACATTAATCGCACAATAAGAACTATGCTTACGAAACACAGAATGTTGCATCCCAATGCTTGTATAGAGGGAGTAACATCACCCAGAAATGAAGGCGGCAGAGGTATTCTTGATGTTATAGCTCTGCACAATCAACAAGTTATATATCTAAGGAATTAATTTCATTCTTGGAACAATACCAGTGTTTTACATCGAGTGGTAGAAAAAGCTGACTTCAACCACACTCCTTTGAAGGAAATTTCGTCATGAAAGACAAGGACACATTGAACAGGGAGAAGGTGCAGAGATGGGCTAGAAAAGAACTTCATGGCAGATTCTACAACCAGTGCAATGACAAGAATATTGACAAAAAGCTTTCAAACACATGGCTGTCAAGGGGAGAGCTGTTTCCAGAAACTGAGGGATTTAACCAGGCGATACAGGACAAAGTTATCACCACAAGAAGTTATAGGAAACACATCCTGAAAGATAAGACTATAATAGATGACGAATGCAGGAAGTGCAATACAGGCCCAGAAACCTTAGAGCATACCAGCAGCTGCAGAATTCTAGCGCCAACATACACTGAGAGGCATAAGAATGTTGCCAAAGTCATTCATCAAGAACTCGCCCTAACCCGAGCTCTCATACAGGACAGGATGCCTTATTACAAATACTCTCCAGAAAGTGTGCTGGTAAACGAAGATTACAAGATGTATTGGGATCGCACTATTCAAACTGACAAAACAACTCCTCATAATAGACCAGACATAACTTTATCTGATAAGAAGAGCCATCACACGTACTTGATTGACATATCTGTTCCGAATGACCATAATATCTACCATAAATACAGAGAGAAGATTGTTAAATATACTCCAATAGCTATGGAGGTGGCAAGAATCTGGACACAAAAGAATGTGACCATCCTTCCTTTCCTCCTTTCTCCCACTGGCCTGACACCTAACTCCTTTTCAGTAAATCTAGCCACACTAAATCTTCCTATATACACCCACACTACTGCACAAAATGCTGCAATTCTGAATCGTTAGAGGATTTTTGAATACACACTAGGATTTTCTTGGACCTTCTTGTGAAACAGTGACGTGGAAGATAAGAAGAGAAAAGATAATTAACTGTCAAACATCTATGTTATACCGTATAGTTTGAAAATGTATGCTATAGGCTTAAGTGTTACTTTACTCATTTTCTTGTACGCAATGTACCGATATGACTCATGTTACCAACTGTAAGTTGAGTAAATAAAGAAAATAATAATAATAATAACTAGGGGACCTGTGTGAGAAATATCGATGTGCTTAAACCAACCGCCCGACTTTACATTATGTGGGCTTCGTGTGTAGGCCTATTTAAACGCACGTTTTAAACAAATTGTCGCTATTTATGAAGTCAGAGTGCGGTCGTCACTGCTGAGGGTAATTCTATTTCTTTTGTATGTACGATGGGTTACTTGTGGACGCCCCATATGTATAGACCACCCAGCTAACTTTGTTATGCGGGCTCGACGCTACACAGTTCTGGCAGGGTTAATCGTCTTGTTTATTTGTTTAACGTAATTTTCAAACAAATAAATATATTTCCGGTGATTTATCAAGAAATGTAAGATTTTTTCTGTATCGTTGAGATGATTTGGAAGATTTTGGTAGCCTACAAACCGCACCTTATAAGTCCGTCTGGTTCAAGCTTGAGTTTTCTGAAACATAAACCTTAGCGATTTATATTTAATAATAATAATAATAATAATAATAATTATAATAATAATAACTTCTGTTTTGATGTGGTATGACCAACTTTCATCATGATCAGGAAGTTCACGTTGGCGAGCTCCCTCGTCCTATTGGGACCTGGTATTCACTGTTCTCATCTCACATTCATTTTGAACTTTTCTCATAGAGAAGGAAGGTTGTGAGGATCATATTTCCATGTTCATGATATCATGCTCTACTGACTTACACTTCCCCCCAGAAAGCTCTTTTAGACCGCGGTGAGAGTGAGTCTACTCCCGCAGGCAGTGAGACAGCGTCTTGGCTCAGGTGTATACCACACCAAGCGCAATCCCCACAATAAATCACGGGAGTCTCCAGGAAGGAGACTGATCTACCACTCACAATTCCTTAATTGGAAATGTTTACTATCTCCCTTCCCTCGCAGACATGGTTACCATAAGCATAATGGTTTTAATGTCTGAATATAATTAATCACATGTGTTTCTGACAGTGCTGCAAACATCACCATAACAATGATGCACATATCACGATCAGGGTGCTGCTACAAAAAAATGGCGAAGTAGTTATTTTAAATGGTGAGTCTGCTACACTGAAATAAACTAGTAGTAATTTACGTTACCGTTAATCTCGCAATCATTAGACAAGGGTCCTGGAATCTGCACCATAGGACATGATGGTTTATCTGACAAATACCCAAATATTAAACAAGGATCGAGCCCGTTCCACAAACACAAAGTTCTACAATGTATAGATTGTTTGGTTTTGTAATGTTGCCTAAGATGTAAAAGATAGGACATTGGGCCTGACAGAAAATCACCCTTGATAACATTCGCAGGAACCTCACCAATCATAGACAAGATAAGGGTAAGCCGACTTCGACGTTAGGGACACGTGCTTCGAGCGGACAGCACATCTTGTCTAAGGTAGAAGAATTATTTGATAGGTTGGATTCTTAAGGCAGTGGTAGTGTGTAACATAATTTGTAGGTAATATTTCGTTAGAAACGCTCTATCAAGTTCCAACGTTCACCACTAGGTGTCAGTGGCAAATTGTAGCCACAGTTGGAGCTACTTGAAATTGAACTTGCTCATTTTTAGCCTACTTTCGATTTTTGCAAAAAATGAAAGTAGACTTATGAGATCACTAAAGGGCGAAAAAAAGTGTCTCTGTCTGTGTGTGTGTGTATGTGTGTGTGTACTCTGAATGTGTGTCCCCCCCTATCAATTCGAACACGGTGAGCGCAAATTGAACGAAATTTGGTACAAAGGTAGCACTAGCAAAGGACACCTCAGTGTCATGTTTTATATCGCCGCCATCTTGACGGAAACGTAATGGCGGCCACACAAATGTTCAAAGCTTAAATCAAATTACGACTAACCTAATCATCCGATCTCTACCAAATTTTGCAACAACATACCTTTATGGGGGCAGCATCCTTTGACCAAACTAATAGGTCATCAGCCTAATAGTTTGCGGATGGCGGCCATCTATGCGTCAAAATCGATTACCCCTATTAATTCGAACACGGTGAAACCGAATGGAATGAAATTTGGTACAGAGGTAGCACTAGCAAAGGGCACCTCAGTGTCATGTTTTATATCACCGCCATCTTGACGGAAACGTAATGGCAGCCACACAAATGTTCAAAGCTTAAATCAAATTACGACTACCCCAATCATCCGATCTCTACCAAATTTTGCAACAACATAC
This sequence comes from Meconema thalassinum, assembly GCA_946902985.2. Classification (NCBI taxonomy): domain Eukaryota; kingdom Metazoa; phylum Arthropoda; class Insecta; order Orthoptera; family Tettigoniidae; genus Meconema; species Meconema thalassinum. Next base: position 185,248,819 of record OX336394.1, read on the forward strand.
CTTTATGGAGGAAGCATCCTTTGACAAATCTAATAGGACATTAGCCTAATAGTTTGCGGATGGCGGCCATCTTTGTGTGAAAATCGATTCCCCCTATTAATTCGAACACGGTGAAACCGAATGGAATGAAATTTGGTGCAGAGGTAGCACTAGCAAAGGGCACCTCAGTGTCATGTTTTATATTACCGCCATCTTGACGGAAACGTAATGGCGGCCACACAAATATTCAAAGCTTAAATCAAATTACGATTAACCTAATCATCCGATCTCTACCAAATTTTGCATCAACATACCATTATGGAGGGAGCATCCTTTGACCAAACTAATAGGTCATTATCCTAATATTTTGCGGATGGCGGCCATCTTTGTGTGAAAATCGATTCCCCCTATTAATTCGAACACGGTGAAACCGAATGGAACGAAATTTGGTACAGAGGTAGCACCAGAAAAGGCCACCTCAGTGTCATGTTTTATATCACCGCCATCATGACGGAAACGTAATCGCGGCCACCCAAATGTTAAAGGCTGAAATGTAATTACGACCAACCTAATAATCTAGTCTCTACCAAATTTTGCAACAACAAATCTTTATGTGGGAAGCATATTCTGACCAAACTGCTAGATCATCAGCCCAATAGTTTGCAGATTGTGGCCAAGTATGTGTGCAAATCGATTCCCCCTATCAATTCAAACACGGTGAAACCGAATTGAACGAAATTTGGTACAGAGGTAGCACTAGCAAAAGGCACCTCAGTGTCATGTTTTATATCGCCGCCATCTTGACGGAAACGGAATGACGGCCACCCAAATGTTAAAAGCTTAAATCAAATTTCGACCATCCTAATAATTTGATCTCTACCGGATTTTGCAACAACTTGCCTTTTTGTGGAAAGCATCTTATGACTTACTACAAGGTCATCAGCCCAATAGTTTGCAAATAGCGGCCATGTATGTGTGCAAATCCATTCCCCGGATCAAGTCAAATACGGTGAAACCGAATTGAATGATTTTTTTTACAGAGGTAGCACTAGCAAAGGGCACCTCATATTCATGTTTAATATCCCTATAGCACGTTGTATTTCAACAAGCTACTACAACCAACATTCAATTATACTCCTTGAAAAGGACAAAGAGTTATAACAATACCCATGCATTTAGGAGAAAGTAGGCTATATGTTCTTTACTGAACATCTTGTTCTTCATTCATTTCATCACATCCACACTCGACGGTACTTGTCGCTCACCCCTTGGGTGCCCACATAGAAGCAGCTACAAACTCTGACAAGCCGAGCATGTCCTCGGACACTCCCGGCACTAAACGCCATACGCTAAACAAATAAATAATAATCATTTTCTACATGTCATAAATTCGATTATTATGTCATAACAGTAAGTTTGAAAGTTGACAACACTGGCGGCTGATGTCATTAAACCGTAAGCACCGGCAAAATTAGCGACTGCAGTACCGTCTGTGTACCGGTCATTGCTGGTAGCATCGCCGATGAGTCGGCCGACCGCTACCGGACCTGAGCAAAGATGTACAAAAAACCTAATATGAAACACACGCCTAGTTTGAAAGTCATTTTTACCTCTATATTCTTGTGTATCGCATGTCACAAAAGAGCTAAGGAACCTCTAACGGTATTTGCTACTCCGCGACTTTTCACTTACACAGAAACTAGAGAAATATGACGCATACCTCCTGATCTGTGTTTCCCTCTTTCAGAAAACGCCTCAAAGGTCATAAATTAAAAGCTGATTCAAGGTTGTTTTAATCCCTTTCATACAGACACCACGCAGATGTAATCTCAGGTTTGAGTTGGTAAGGGGAGGCTAATAAACCTCAGGAATATTGGTTCAGATAGAGTAATAACAGTTACGCACTGTCACCACAGCAAACACCGGCTCAGAAAAATGCAAAATACCTCAAAGTTCACGGAGCTGATAACCAAGATGTCCCAAACTTGTAAAATGAAATAACTACAAAAAGAATCCCTCTCGGTCGCCGAAAGGATGATATAGATTTCACTGAGCAAAGAAAAATATTTGAATTCACTAAATTTGACAATTTTATTGTGCTATACCTACTGAAGAGGAGAAAAGTTCTACATGATTAGCATACGAGAAATCCTATCTTGTAATAATTTCGAAATTATGTTGCTCGTCCCTTGGTGGAAGGGTGGGTCACATATTTGTTTTTCTGTCAAAAGGTTTTGATAATTTTAGAGGAGTGCTGACCATTTCAAACGGTTTTGATATTGTGCCTATTAAGGTAGGTATGATATGTCTCTCTCAAAACTGCACTTGTATTTAGTTATTGAGGTTTCAAGGAGAGGAACTACCAGGTCATCTGCCCCTAAACTCCACTTTTCCCACCTCTTCACTGAGATAAGATTTCGGCCCTTTCCCGAAGAATAGTTTGAACTTTGAATGGACTTGATATTTCACATACGAAGAAAGTTATAGCGACAAAGCCCCCCCGCTCCTCCCCCTATCCACCCCTTGGTCCAATTTTAAACGGTTATATTTGATGTATATATTTGATATTGGCGCAAAAATACAGTCGTTATCGTGCCCACAAGAAAGAGATATATATATATATATATATTATTATTATTATTATTATTATTATTATTATTATTGTTGGTATTCTGCTCGACGACAGGTCCGTGCCTCCGAAGTACAACCACGCCCACTGCTGCTTAACTGCGGAGGTATCATGGGATCCGGTGTTTCAACACGGCCAAACTGTTGGCTATATATATATACTTTATTTGAGGGGTGTGAAACGTGAAGATATGTCAAAATAGTTCGGAAGCAGCAGCATGGTACGCATTGCAATAGGTAGCTAAAAACGAAATTCTAAAAGAAAACTTTCAATCACTGTTGGATTGGTGATGGATTGTGTTTCTCAAACGTTGTTAGTCCCTTTATTTTATATAATTACTTCCCAAACCACGTTAAAGGCATATCACTACAGATAATAAACTTGAAAGTTATGGTCTGGGCAGGAGCTGAGAATGTCATTGGCCATGCTGTAGAGAAAACAAATTTTAAAAACTCTCTCACGGCTCCGTGGAGGTTGACTTCATATTGATGGGAGTAGGGTAGTTCAAAAGTTTAGAAGTCACGGCATATCATAACAACATTACTGGTACACCAAGTTAAGAAAGAAAAAAGGGGAAGAAAGATTTGTACATCAAAAAGCTATTGTGATAAAATGGTATGTTAAGTGTTCGATAAAGGAAGTTGCCAGAGAAGAAGGATGATAAGACTCAGCGTATGCATGTCTGAAATACAACTTGGTTGCACTAAACTGGCAAATTAAGCTTGCATCTTTGTTGGTGTTGATTCATTAACGGGCTTCGAGACATCACCGTCATGTAGCCCCGTTTACTTGTGTGTGTATGGAATATGTCTGATAACCTGTGTTATTGTAATGGCTGTATTTGTGTGTGTATTTGTAATTCAGATGAGAATTGGGAAGGAGGTGGCAGTGGCCTTCATTTAGGAACCATCCCGACATTCGCCTGGAGTAACTAAATAGAATTAAACAAGGTAGCAATAAGCCTACTTTTTAAGATTTAAGATTCAAACCAAAGATTTATCTATTTATGATATTATAATTATCGATATCATTAAGTTGGTAACACTGGCATTTAAGATTTGCTGAAAATATACCTGAAATATTGTGGGCTAGTGTTTCCTCGCATGGATTATTAGATACTGAGAGTCTGGTGTTCAAATGTCCAAGGATAGTAATTAGATAGTTGGTAGGTGTAGTCTCTCTAAATTATTGCAAAATTATCTCTCAAAATTTTAAAAATTTGGTTTTAAGAAACATTAAATTTGATGTAAGTTACAGTACATGTAGTTAAACAAGGAAATAAGCGTACATATAATTATTTTGTTGACACATATGAATTGATCAGAATGTATCTGCAATATTATGATGTACTGTAATAGTGTTCAGAGCATAACATTTTTTATTTGAATATATTCTACGATATTAAAATAAGAGTTCAAATGTCCGCAGGACGATACTAGCCCAGTTGATAGCCTTGAGTACTCTGTCAATACGCAAAGTTATATCTCTAAATGCATATATTGTACATAAGATATGTGGTACAAATCCAAGAATTGGCATGTCACATACAAGCAGTTAAACACTAAACCAATACCTGTGCGTAGAATTACGTTGCTAAACCTACCACTGCCACCTTAATCTCCATATATATAAAAATGAAAGTTTGTCTGTTTTTTCTGAATTTCCACGGAAATTTGCGTTATATGCGCGTTTCAGACTGTTTTATGACGGATGCACGCAAAAATAAGATTTTTGTCTGTCTGTCTGTCTGTTTGTCTGTGGACAATTTCGAGTCCTTATAACTTGAGAACGGCTGGGTGGATCAACGTAAAATTTGATACAGATATCCATCAGAAGCACCACACTAATCATTGATGTAACACTTCTCCGTACCTCTCATAAAAGGGGCCTACCCCCTTAAAATTCATGCTGAAATAGGCGTAGAAGGACGAGACAAAGCTTATTTTCATCCCCTCGATGTGAGAAACAAAACTCGGGGGCCCTAAAGGGTTCCCGAAAACCACATTTTAAGGCCCTAAAACCAACAGTTTTTGAGATATTCCCAGAAAACTAATTTCATTTAATAATCTAATGAAAGAATGCAATCTGGTAACCATGGCAACAAAATCTCAGAGGACCATCTATTTCTGTAAGACGCAATGCAATTCCATTTATTACATTACTGTGAAGTTTGCAAACGGCTATAAGGTTATCACGGAACCAAATTAAGCTGTAAAATTCATCAATACGTATAATGAGCTTAAGGCGGTCAAGGGGTTCACTAGAATTTTGTCACGCGATTTTCACGTGCGGGTGTGTTACGGAAGGTCTTTCATATCCCTATCCCTATATTGTATTTATTATATTATTATCATTATTATTATTATTATTATTATATTTTGGCATACAACGACGAGACAAAGCTCATTATTAGCCCCTCGGTGGCAGAAACAAAACTCGAGGGTTCCCGAAAACTACATTTTAAGGCTCTAAAACCAACAGTTTCTGAGATATTCCAAGAAAACTAATTTAATTTAATAAACTAATGAAGGAATGCAAGCCGGCAACCATGACATCAGGTTCTCAAGAGAAGACATCCAACGTTCCTTCGATTTCTGTAAAAAATCAATGCCACTCCACTTATTACATTTCTGTGAAAGTTTGCAAATGGCTATAAGGTTATCACGGAACCAACTTAGACTGTAAAATTCATCAATGCGCATAAGGGGGTCAAGGGGTACCTTAGAATTTCTTCACGTGATTTACACGTGTGATATGTCGTACAGAATTATATCTCCAACCAGCAACATTATTTTCAAAAAATACTCAATTGAAATAGTATTTTTTGCGGCTATTAGGAATTTGGGCCATTGAAGGCTAAAAACCTGAATATCCATGCACCACAAGCCTTTATAATTTATTCAAGGTGTCTTCCTGTGGATGGGGACTTTACACAACGGTGAGGGTCAGTCTTTATGTGAGGTGTATTGCGTTTCGTCTACGAGGTTTTCAATTTTATTTTCACGTGAGGAAGTACACGTTAGATGAATTTAGATTGAGCACATTCTAACTTTTTTTTTTTGACAAACGGGTTCATCGTAAGGATGATTTTGTTTGAAACTGTGTGGTTGATATATCCATATTTGGACTTCTGGGTAATATGTTGTAGGTTGGTTGGTTGGTTCCTCAGTTTAGAAGCTGCAACAACGCGTTCACGTAGCCTCGTGTGTGTAGAATCTGTCTGCTAACCGGTGTTAATTGTGATGGCTGTATTAGTGTGTGTTATCTGTATTTCAGGTAAGGACTGCAGACGATCAATTTCCAGTAGTTCCTACTTTTGCTACCAAATGCTACCGTCAACGACACCTAGCTGTGACTTGGCTACTAGATGCCACCGCAACCGGCACACTTTGGAAATAATAGAGCGTTAATCAAATCTAACCTACAAATTTAGCTTCACACAATTGTAGTTAGTGGAAGGTTCTATTACATGCCATAAATCTATGACATGGGACCGCCAGCTTTACTTCCCCTCCGAAGTAAGGCATAGTTAGGGATTTTTGGCCTTTCTGTGTATCTTTATGTACGCCTATAACTCGTGTTCGAAAGTTTGGAGCATCGTAAAATTAGGTATCCATGAGAGTCAATACACCAATTATTTATAAAACTCTTCACCGTACTTCTCATAGAAGGATTGGTATAGGAAGAAACTTTTCAAAATACATGCTAAAATAGGCGAAATATAAAAATTATCCTGGAAGGACGACCAAAGCATATGTTGCGCTTCTCAATGTGAGACACAAAATTCGGGAGTCTATAATGAGTCTCCGAAAGCCACATTTTAAGGACCTCAAATTAATAGTGTGTGTAATATTCCCAGATTACTAACTGCGCTCTGATAAACATATGAAGGAATAACAAGCCCCTAACCATTGCAACAGTAGCTCAATTGATAACGTCTGGTTATTAATACCGAAGACCGTTCGAAGAGCGGGTACTTCTGCTAGTTTAAGTATATCAGAGACATTGCGTGAAAAGTTTAAAATTGCTTCCAAGTACAGATTGTCAGACATTGAGCGTAGACTCCATACGTCTAGAGATAATTTTGATAGTTGGCAGCCCTGGTAACTCTGATGACATGCATAGTTATATACAGGGTCTTAATTTTTGCTTGGCAAGGCGATTCAGCTCGTTCTTGGCCGCCTGTCCCCGGCCAATAGCCGGCTGATACAGGTTGGCGCGCGCGGTCTCTCGCCGTATTCCCACGCTCTTGCTGCGGTAGACGTGTGAGCTCCGAGCTAATTGGGTGTTTTATAAAGCTACAGTGTACTGTATATCGTATTGTATAGTGTTTTATTGTGATTGTGTATAGTGCTGTAGTGCCTTATGTTAAATATTCGTTACGCGAACGTGTATATCTGCACAATACGTACATATAAAGTGCAGAAACCCGTGTACTAGAACAAGACAAAAGTTTCGAGTGAAATTTCCACGGAGACCCATTCCTACCAATCGGACAATAAAACAACTGGCTAAGAGGTTCAAACGTACAGGTTCAGTAAACAATAAATATAAACGGTAGGGATCGTTATTTCCTTGCTGAAGCTAAATTAACCGGAGTAACCGGAAACTTCATAAGGAGGTGCCGATTCTGTTTGGCAGCGGATGGGGAAAATCTTCAGCATCTACTGTAAACATGGTGGGTGAAAATGCATAATACTGATCTTAAGCACCGTATTCTGCCGTACATATGCGCACGCGGTCGCCGGCAACTGAGCCGTCACTGGCGGAGCGCGTGAGCGAGAATGTCCTTGCCAAGCAAATATAAGGGCCCTGTATAAGGAAGGAACGTTGTAGTATGACGTTGCCGTTAATATCACGATTATGAGTCACGATAATTAAGATACCTATGTTTATAATACATTTATGATTACCTAAGGCACATGTTGAAGTGTCGTGACCTACCTGGCCTGTGAGACGTTCTGGCAGGTTGACAGCTCCTCCGACGATTTCCCTACTAGCCGAGCGGTTTTCTAGATAAGGGAAATTGAGGTTCGAAGACTCGTCCCGGAACTACCGGAATAAAAGATGATATTCCCTTGGACTACTGCCGATTTATTAAGCCCTTGGCAGTCGAAGTATATATACACTATATACAGATTAGGTGAAGTTCTGCTGGGAGTGCACGCAGGTCTGTAATAGCGCTACTAAGTCTTACTGATACTTGACATCTAGTATGTCTCCGCGAGGCTGAATTCTGCTCGCGCGCGTTACGACGTTACTCTGGCAAGAACTGAGGCGTGAGAGCTACTGTTACTCTGCCGCTCCACTACTCTGCAATCACTCTGTGACTACTACTCTGTTACTCTGTAATAACTCTGTCACTCGCCATTTTGGATACCATTATATCCTACTGGAGATGACCTCGAGTCCATCTCTCCCTTCCACTGAGGCCTGGTCCATTCCACCCTCCAGTGCCTGGCAAGTGCTGCTCCCTGAGGTAGCGGCGACTGCCCATACTTGTGTCTACGTGACATCCAAGGTTCAACTTCTGGCCTGACTTGTGACTATGAATCACTCTCCCTACAATACAAAGTGCTCAACCAACGTACTGTTGTACTATCAATATTTACAGACCTCTGTACACATCCTGGCGACAGCAATCCTATCTCCTCCAGAAATACATCTCTGGCTTACAAAAGCTCACATCCAACTTAGTAATAATAATAATAATAACTCTATTGCCCTTATGTATAATGTTCCTTCGAACCGCAGTCCTGGGTTCTGAGTCATGGAGGTTCACAGTCACGACACCTCCCTCCCCAGGGAAGAAATGGGTGCAATCTTCCTTGCATTCATTTCTGTCCCAATATTACACTCGGTTACTGTCGAGTCGTAATGATCTGCGACTTTGCGTTGAGGGTGAAGGCTGTAGCGCGACCTGACTCGCACTCATATCTGAACCTACAATGGCCCTTGTAGGCGTACTGAAGCGTCCTTCAGCAGGCCTAGAGTCTAATTCCAGGATTTCCTCAGACATCTCCGGGCGTCCCCGAAGTTGCCTGGGACGTTGGAATATCGTAATATCCTCATCTTAAGTCTTAGCCTTACCTTCCCTCGTAATTACTGTTTGCCTTATGCAAATATTTGGGCAATGTGACCTTGCATCATCAAACCATTTTTTTGGCTGGAAACCCTAATTTAGGGCAATCACAACAACAATTGCAACAATAGCACCATAAAATTATCCCAATTGTACCTGCTATAGTTAGTACAATATACTTATATACATTGAAATGTTTATACATCATCTGACTTTGTATGTCTTCTTCTTGTTTTCTTACCAAGTCCTCCACCTCTTCTGTTTTGTGCGTGGCCCACTTTAAATCATTCACATGATTTAACAAATTATTCAGTGGCAGTTTATTAACCTCCGGTACCTGCTCTAACTTAATCTCACTACCAATCTGCTCGCAGCAGTCATAATTAAGTATCAAATCTGGCACTAAGTCCTTACCTCGAGTAGTGTTTATTTTACCTACCCCTTGTACCTTACTATGTGGGCTGTACAACGTACACCCTGGACTTAACACAACAATACCTGTGCCAGTTAGTCCCATATCACTTGTAGTGTCCTTACACATGCAGGTGACCCTTGTCTCACCTGGAGACACATAAATATACCTGTTTTCCCTTATAGGTATCCACAGCAATCGCTGTACTGGTAGTACTCTCTTATCACAATTCTCCGGTACCTGACTAACTCCACTGAGTATCTTCACTGCGCAACTGTCTTGCGAGTGAACCATATTAACAGGGAACTGAGCATGACACAACCTCCACGTGGCAGACACTACCTAGCACTGCCTCACCTGTTCCCTATCTAATTGCGCAAATGTCTGCTTTTCCTTGTCCATCAATATATAGTCCTTGGCCTCTTGAATGTACACAAAATGGTGGGGATTACTCTTCATGTAGGTGGGGAATGGGATCATATGATACACACTATAAACCACTCTGTCTGTAAGGGGTGTTCTTATAACATACACAAGATAGTTTTCACTTGTAAACACTTCCACTGTGGCCACCTTGTAGACTAGGTAACCGTAAGCTGACCTTAATTCAAATGGCAGAGACAGCCCCTTGGGAAAGTCCTCCTGGGCTTTCTTATAACTTTCTATGATGTCATCCGGTGATATTATCTGTACCTGGATGACTCCTACATGTGCATTCATAATGCCTGACAGTACCACACTGTACTGCTCATACAGCTGTACAAGTAAGCCTTCTATCTCAATTAAATGTCTGTTTAATGAGATCTCTAACTCTGCTTGCTCAAATGCTTCTGTAATCCGAAGCGTACTATTGGACAAATATGTCCTGATTTCATCTAAACCCTGAGTCAACCTCTGCTCGTTTGCAGTTACATCGTAGATGGTGCTGTTCATTGTTTGTAACGTGGACTTAACCACTAACATCTGTTCTTTAGTGACCTTAATCATTGAGAGTTGCTCTCTCTCTAACTCACTTATTTGTGACTCATACTTATCTGCATCATCCTGACTTAATGTTCCAAATAACGCTTTGGCTATTGAACCTACAGCATTTATCAATCCCCTTTTCGGTCTGGTATTATCCGTATCCCCACTTGGTCTAGTGATTTTGGCTATCGTTTCTTAGATTCCTTAATCCGTTGCAAATGATTACTTAACATCTTAATGTCATGCTGACATGTCAAATTTGTTTTCTTCTCTAACAATATACATGCCAATTGTGTCCAGTGTATATGCTCCCTGATATTCGAAAATACCTCACTTAGCTGATTCAAATTCCCATAGGTAACTAATGTCCATTCCATGTTATACAACTGTATCTCACCCTGGTTGTCGAAGTATACTCCAGGTGTATTCTCGTATGGTGTCACTTGTACATCTAGTACTTCTCCGGTTATGCCGTGGGGTGATGACGTCACTGTTACCACCGTCACCATGGTGTAGAACCATTCTAGCATTCGTGCCATTGCCTTCTGCCTTACCTGCAAGGTAAAGACAGGTTATTCGTTACCTATTTTACTGATTTTCCATCAAAATTTTAATCTACTTCAATAACTAAAGTCTCAAAAGACTTTGCTTCGCATCCTGGTTTAGGCATGCGGCTACAAAACTATCAGCAGTGTCATACACTAAGTTCAAAAACTTGCTCCCTTAACTTCGAGTTCTGTTACATAGAGACTCGGCTTCACATCCCACCTCGGGGATGGCTACACTAATGCCGTTTGCATTTTACTGAATGCTCTCAAAATGTGCCCTACATGGCTCGGTTTCTGTGTACATTTCATCTAAGCTAATTTCCGGTTTTCCCTACCCCTGTCCTAACGGGTGCGTATCCGCGACTACCCTAGGGGTGACGAGTCACATATAGGCTACACGCTCGCCATCGTGCAACCCTTTACTTACGAGCACCTCAGTGCCACCCGTCGAACCTCTGTTCGTCTGACTGTTAAAATTTCTAATACGACCCAATTTTGTTTTCCGTAGCTTGGCGGGGTATTAAAGAACCCTACCAGCAGCTGTCGCTATGACCTAGTTACCATTGAGACGAAGGGGTGTGTAACTTCGTCGTGGCCGAAATTTGAGGTTCTGACTCTTCGCTTTCTTAAAATGTGCCTCTTAGAGCACTTCTTATCTACTTACTATACACACGTATGTGTCCCTAAATAATTTGTACCTTTAACACAGGTGTCTTTGATTCACCCTTATGCCATTGATTGGTTTCCATCTATTATCAAAGGCAGGCCTTCGCATACTTTGGGCTGCCATTAATAACATATGGCTCAATTACACAGAGCTACTCACCGGGATTCGCGCCTGCCTGACCAGTAGGTCATCGAGGTCATCAGGCGACGCCTCTTTCCTGTCGCCTCTTACGACACAGCAGGCTCACTGTTGGGGGTATTCTAACACCAATGATCACGTGTCTAAACGTTCCAATGGTTCCCGCCACCCACACGGGGGTTTTTAGTTTCCTCAGGATGGCCGCTCCGGGGCCACTATGGACATCCCTGTATTTCGCCTTACATAACTCGTGCCTCCCGGTGCATTATCTAGTCTGCTCGCCTCTGTTGTCCGCTGTTCAAATATTATTGTGTGCCTACTGATAAACTATATTGACTCCATTCGCACACAATCTCTTACAGCTGTGTTAACCCTTAGCTGTCATTGTAGTCTACTAACCGTATATATACGTCCTTACTCCTTAATCCGTTCTGTGCTGCTTCTGCACCCACCCGGGTTCTAAACCCGTTGGAGTCCTTTTACAAGTACATTTTCAACCGATTCTTATGCACCTTGACTCTTCTGCCTTTCTTATTAAGCAGTAGGGTACAATTTACCCCTGAAACGTCCACTACCTCATAAGGTCCTACAAATGGCGGACTCAGCTTTTTTGATCGTCCCCTTCGCAATGCATCATTACGCAAGAGTACCTTGTCACCAATTCGAAATGTGACTTCGTTCTGCTTTTTATCGTAATTAGCCTTTTCCAGTTCTTTACGCTCAACTAGCGTCCTCCTAGCGGCTTCATGATTCCTCCTGAGCTGTGACGTCAGCTCCTCTACCACGTTCTGATGTTCATTATAATCCACCTCAGGTGGCTTTTGCAATACACCTGGTATATTTGCCTTCTTTCCAAAAATAAGCTCGTAGGGTGTGAACCCTGTACTAGTACTCTTGGTAGTATTATATACAAAGCTCGCTGTGGGCAGATACTTGTCCCAGTCATTCTGTTCACTTGAGCAAACATAATGCCTCAGGTACTCTGCTAGTTCCTTGTGAGATCTCTCTACGCTACCGTTGGATTGCGGTCTGAAAGCGCTTGTATTTGTTTTCTTAATTCGCAGTTTCTTGCAAAGTGCCTTGAAAACTTCGCTCATGAAGTTACTACCCTGGTCAGTGAGAATCTGCCCCGGTATCCCGTAAATGCTTATAACATTATTAATTAGCGTCCGTGCCACTGTTTCAGCCTCCTGATTCGGCATGGCACTAGCTACCAAGTACTTCGACAGTTGGTCCTGGCATGTCAAAATATACTTATTGCCAAGCTCTGTCACTGGAAGTGGACCCACCACATCCAATGATACCTTCTCAAAGACCGTGCTAGGGGTGTCCGTAATCATCATTGGCGCTCTGACGTCTGGTCTAGTCCCCTTATTCTTTTGGCATGAAGGACACGAGCGTATATAACGCTCAATGTCGCTTTTCATTCCCTTCCACTGTAATCGTTCGCGTACCCTGGTGTACGTGAGGGCTATTCCCTGGTGTCCTCCAACCAAGGAATCATGACACTCCTTCAGGATGGCCAATTTCTCAGCCTCCTGCAACTCGGTTACCTCGGGTAAGCTGTCTTCGGGCGTGGACTCCTCTGCGTTAGCATCTTCGGAGACCTCACTACCGTCTGCTTCAATTCCCTCTACCGTAGCGTCCTCGGGTTTTGAAGTCGTTGCTACCCTCCTACGAGTTTCCATATGAGTGGCCACGGCCGCCCCCTGCCGTAACTCGTGCCCAGCCGAGTTGATCACTCGCGCTTGACACTGTGCATCAGTGGGATTCCTGCTAAGGGCATCAGCATTGCAGTTCTGCTTGCCCTGCTTATAAATGATTTCAAAATCATACTCTGCCAATTTCAATCGGAACTTTAGCAGGCGTGACGACGGGTCCTGGACATTGAATACCCACTTCAGCGAGTTGTGATCTGTCACCACCGTGAAATGCCGTCCGAACAAATACGGCCTGAAATACTTTACACCCCAAACAATGCCTAATAATTCTTTTTCTGTGACACTATAATTTCTTTCTGCCTTATTAAGCGTCCTGCTTGCATACGCTACGGGAAGATCTTTACCCACGGGCCCTTGTGACAATACGGCCCCCACTGCTTCGTTGCTAGCATCTGTGGTAAGAACGAATGGCTTTTCAAAATCTGGGTACTGTAATATAGGCTCTTCAATGAGTTTTTGCTTTAGCGTTTCGAACGCTTCTTCCTGTGCATCTCCCCACACGAAGGGAACTTCCTTCTTCACTAATTCATATAGTGGCTTCGCGATCTTACTATAATTGGGTATAAATTTCCTGTAATACCCACTGAGTCCGCAGAATTGTTTAATCTGGCGGCTCGTGGTAGGCCTCGGAAAATCCTTCACGGCCTGCACCTTTCGTGAGTCTGGTAAGACTCCCCCTTCAGTAATTACATGCCCTAAGAACGTCACTTCAGTCCTCAGGAACTCACACTTATCTGGCTGGAGCTTCAACGTATTTTCTCTCAGCCTTTTGAAAACATCCCTTAACTTAGCATTGTGCTCCTCTATTGAGCTACCATACACTATTATATCATCTAGATAGCACAGACACTGAATACCTGTCAATCCGGTAAGCACTGTGTTCATCAGCCTTGTGAATGTGGCTGGCGCATCTTTCAACCCCATGGGCATCTTTGCAAATTCGTACTTGCGCCCTAATGCTGAAAAAGCTGTCTTGGGCCTGTCTTCAGGTTTTAATAACACCTGATAATAACCGCTACAAAGGTCAAGTGTACTGAAATATCTGGCCTTACCTAGAGCATCTAATAGCTCTGAGATGAGTGGGAGGGGATAACTAACCCCTATCGTTACTTCGTTCAATTTTCGGAAGTCAATCACAACTCTCCACTTTTGCTTACCTGACGCATCCATTTTCTTTGGTACTAACAATAATGGTGCATTCCAAGGGGATGTACTAGGTACAATAATTTCATCACCTAGCATCTTATCTATCTGCGCTTGTATCTCTCCCTTTTGTGCCTCCGGCAGCCTATACGGCCGCACATTAATCGGGGGTTGATCCCGGGGCGTTGGGATCTCGTGACGTATAACTTCCGTGCATGTGAGCTTATCTCCCTCAAGGTGGAAGATGTCATTGTATTCCGCACTGATGGCGTATATACCTTCCTTATCTACCTGCGTGAGATGGTCTACTCGCAAGCAGCCTATCACTCGGCGTGATCTGGGCTTCTGAGTAGCCGCTTCTCCGGTTACCGCCTTACTGCCTTGCTGTACCTTGCGTACTTCTGCCAGGCAGGTGTCATCCACCTCCTGCATTCGCACTCGAGGGCTGTACAGAGTCACTTCTTCCTCAGTAGTATTCATCATACTGACTACTGCCTCATTGTGCTCTGACCTAGTTAGACACTCTGCGAGGTAAACCCCTGGTGCCACCTCGGCCCTCTCAATAATTCCCACTGGTAGATTCTTATCGACTTCAATAACTACTACCTTCTGAGTTCGAGGCTCTAGGCTGATTATCTTCGCCTCCCTCGCTCCCAGCGGGTATCTTTTACCGTGGATCGTAACATGACCCTCCCGGTAGTCGATCACACTGTCAGCTAGGATGTCTCTCCCTATTATACCATCCTGGCTTAGTTGGAAATCACTGCCCACCACATGCACTGTGTGTTTAGTACCTCCAATAACAAACTGAACGGTCCCTTGGGTGTAAATCGTTCCCTCGCTTACACCCATTAATTCGATCGTGGTGCCTCTACTGATTGTAACTGTTTTAGGCACTGATTGCCTCTTCACTAGGCTGACATCGGAACCAGTGTCAATTAAAAACCTCAGAGGCCCCCCACAATGCATTAATATAGTGCCCTCCATGTCACGTGCCTTGGGACTCCTTAAATTACGGGATTCCATAGCTGTCCCTGTGTTATGGACCCGTTCCAGTTTGTCGCCCCTGTCTGAGTGATATTTCTCTTACTACCTTTCCCACTCTTGAACCAACAGTCCTCGGTTCCATGTGACCATCGGTCACAAATATCGCACTGTCGTCGGCCATTCATGGCCTTGCCTCCCGTGCGCCTACTCTGGCCCTGGCCTTTCTTGGCCTCCGGACAATTTCGTTTTATGTGACCCTGCTGGCCACATTTATAACACTTCCGCTGGTCCACTTCTACTTGTGGTACCCGGGCTGTCTGTCGGCAGTTGTTTTGTACGTGCCCTTTCTTCCCACAACGGTAACAGGTTCTACTCCTGTCCGCTTCCGTGTGAGGCTTCTCTCTAATTATGCGCACGGCTTCCGGCGCCACGGCTTCCTTATCTCTCTGCTTCTTTCTGCAATCGCGCTCTATGTGTCCCGGTTTCTTGCAATATCTACATATGATCTTACTTGGTGTGCCCCCTGTCTGTACATTAGGTGTATTACCTAACGCGGTGCGTGCGCCTCGGGTTCGTGCCTCCTTGCACTCCCGTGCGATGTGGCCTTCCCTGTTACAATTATAACAGACCACCCTAACACTCGCTTGTGTTGGCTTAGTATGCCACCTTAGTGGTGCCTTCCTTTCCTGATCGGGTTTACCTGCTCTTACCCCTGAGCTATGTTTCGTATGCAACCCTTCTCGTGCCTTCTTTGAGAGTATTACCGCCTCTTCTTGCCTCGCAGTGGCTACAGCTTTCTCGAAAGTAATGGCCCCGTGGCCCTGGACTCTAGCTTGGATTCGCGGGTTACTTAACCCCTGTATGAAGCTAGCTACGCATATTTTTCTTGTGATTCTTAACTGAGCTTCCCTGTCCTCCCAGCTTTCTCCATCGAGGACTGCTTCCCTGAACGCAGCTGATAGAGTCTCTACTTTGTGTGCCCATGTCGCCACTGATTCCCTCGGATCCTGCGCTGTTTGAAACATCTGGCAAATATACAAGTCTAATGTGCCCTGAAATCCATAGTATTCTTGTAATGCCTGTTTGGCAGCCTCCCAATGATTTATATCTCTTCTGACTAACAACTTATCTCGGGCCTTGCCCGTGATTTTGGTCAGGATATACTTAAAGAACAGCTCTTGATCATCGTCTTTTACCATGCGAACAGCAGCGTCTACATTGGCCACAAACTCACGTAATCTGTCGGGCTGTGTTCCATCGAACTCCCGACCTATCAGGCGATGTCCTTCGGTTACTGATACAAAAGGCCCACTTGTACTTACCATATCTATGTCTGCTAGCCTCTCCTCTACCTGGACACCGGTAGCTGCACTTGTCTGTCTTGCCATTGTAATAAGGTTAGCTTACCTGGCGGCTACTTCTTCTTCCTTGTTGTCTCTGCTAACTGGATACTGCGGCTGATCGGTTCTCCCTTCTGCTGGTGGCACGGCTCGCTACTGCACGGCTCCTTCTGCTTAGTAGGCTTCTTCTTCTCTCTTCTGCGTTGCGCGGCACTCGGTACGATTTACGCGGATGCGCGGACGGACAATCTTCTGCGTTGTCGCGGTCTTTCTCTTTATTCCGTAGTTGCTCTGCTCCGTGCGTCGAACTCGGGACCCTACACCTCTGACACCAAAAAGTTAGGTCTGTCGTGACCTACCTGGCCTGTGAGACGTTCTGGCAGGTTGACAGCTCCTCCGACGATTTCCCTACTAGCCGAGCGGTTTTCTAGATAAGGGAAATTGAGGTTCGAAGACTCGTCCCGGAACTACCGGAATAAAAGATGATATTCCCTTGGACTACTGCCGATTTATTAAGCCCTTGGCAGTCGAAGTATATATACACTATATACAGATTAGGTGAAGTTCTGCTGGGAGTGCACGCAGGTCTGTAATAGCGCTACTAAGTCTTACTGATACTTGACATCTAGTATGTCTCCGCGAGGCTGAATTCTGCTCGCGCGCGTTACGACGTTACTCTGGCAAGAACTGAGGCGTGAGAGCTACTGTTACTCTGCCGCTCCACTACTCTGCAATCACTCTGTGACTACTACTCTGTTACTCTGTAATAACTCTGTCGCTCGCCATTTTGGATACCATTATATCCTACTGGAGATGACCTCGAGTCCATCTCTCCCTTCCACTGAGGCCTGGTCCATTCCACCCTCCAGTGCCTGGCAAGTGCTGCTCCCTAAGGTAGCGGCGACTGCCCATACTTGTGTCTACGTGACATCCAAGGTTCAACTTCTGGCCTGACTTGTGACTATGAATCACTCTCCCTACAATACAAAGTGCTCGACCAACGTACTGTTGTACTATCAATATTTACAGACCTCTGTACACATCCTGGCGACAGCAATCCTATCTCCTCCAGAAATACATCTCTGGCTTACAAAAGCTCACATCCAACTTAGTAATAATAATAATAACTCTATTGCCCTTATGTATAATGTTCCTTCGAACCGCAGTCCTGGGTTCTGAGTCATGGAGGTTCACAGTCACGACAGAAGCTCCAGTTTCAGGGTCAATAATTTTAGCAGGAGTATTATTGAAATTGGGAGGATATGGATTATTACGGGTTTATTTAATGTTAATCAAGCTCGGATTAACTTATAATGTAATTTGAATTAGAATTAGTTTAGTAGGTGGGTTTTTAATGAGCTTGGTTTGTTTGCGTCAGGTTGATTTGAAGGCTTTAATTGCGTATTCTTCTGTAGTTCATATAGGAATAGCTTTAGGGGGAATAATAACATTAACAGATTGGGGTTTATAAGAATGTATACATTAATAATTGCTCATGGACTATGTTCGTCTGGTTTATTTGCTTTAGCTAATATTTCTTATGAGCGATTAGGAAGACGAAGTTTATTAATTAATAAGGGTTTAATGAATTTTATACCTTCTATAACATTATGGTGATTTTTATTGAGATCTTCTAATATAGCAGCTCCTCCATCATTAAATTTAATAGGAGAGATTGGGTTATTAAATAGATTAGTAATATGATCTTGACTTTCGATGGTTATATTAATATTAATTTCTTTTTTTAGAGCAGCTTATTCTTTATATTTATATTCTTATAGACAACATGGTATAATTTATTCTGGTATTTATTCTTGTTCTATAGGGTATACTCGAGAATATTTATTATTAATGTTGCATTGATTACCTTTAAATATTTTAGTTTTAAAGGGTGATTTGTGTATTTTATGGTTGTATTTAAGTAGTTTAAATAAAAATATTGATTTGTGGTGTCAATGAAGTAATGAATTTACCTTAAATCATTTTATGATCAGTATCAATTTGTTTTATTTATTTCTTTTTTTTTATTATTTATGGCAATTTTTCTGGTAATAATAGGATTTTATTTTATTATAAATGATATAGTTATTTTTATTGAGTGGGAGATTTTTAATTTAAATAGATCTTCTTTAATTATAACTTTTTTATTTGATTGAATATCTCTATTATTCATAGGATTTGTTTTATTTATTTCTTCACTGGTAATTTTTATAGTGAAGAATATATGCATGGGGATTTAGCGATTAATCGATTTATTATTTTGGTATTGATATTTGTCTTATCTATGATATTTTTAATTATTAGTCCTAATTTGATTAGAATTCTTTTAGGATGAGATGGATTAGGTTTGGTTTCGTATTGTTTGGTGATTTATTATCAAAATGTGAAATCTTATAGAGCTGGGATATTAACGGCTTTATCTAATCGTATTGGTGATGTGACGTTATTAATAGCTATTGCTTGAATATTAAATTTTGGGAGATGAAATTATATTTATTATTTGGATGTAATGAAGAATTCTAGAATTATATATATTATTACTGCGTTAGTAGTCTTGGCAGCTATAACAAAGAGAGCTCAGATTCCTTTTTCTTCTTGGTTACCAGCAGCTATTGCAGCTCCTACCCCTGTTTCAGCTTTAGTTCATTCTTCAACTTTGGTAACTGCAGGGATTTATCTATTAATTCGATTTAATATTGTTATTGTTGATAATAGATTAGGTAAGGGACTATTATTAATTGCTGGTTCAACAATATTTATAGCAGGATTAGGGGCTAATTTTGAATATGATTTGAAAAAAATTATTGCTCTTTCTACATTAAGACAATTGGGATTAATAATAAGAATCATGGCTATAGGATTCCCTAAATTAGCGTTTTTTCATTTACTTACACATGCCTTATTTAAGGCATTATTTTTTATATGTGCAGGTTCTGTAATTCATAATATGAAAAATTCCCAAGATATTCGATTTATGGGTAGTTTATGTAGACAAATACCTTTAACAGTTATTTGTTTTAATGTTTCAAACTTAGCATTATGTGGCATACCTTCTTTGGCAGGATTTTATTCAAAGGATTTAATTTTAGAAATTGTTTCTTTAACTTATTTAAATATTTTCAGATTTTTTATATTTTTTTCTACTGGATTAACTGTGTGTTATTCCTTACGATTAGTTTATTATTCAATAAGAGGGGATTTCAATTCTTCGTCATATCATTCATTAAGTGATGAAAGATGGATTATATTATATTATAGCAGTTGTAGGGGGTTGTATATTGAGATGAGTAATTTTCCCTTCCCCTTCTATAATTTGTTTACCATTTTGATTAAAGACTTTAGCTTTAACCGTTAGTTTATTAGGGGGATGATTAGGTTATGAGTTATCAAAATTTTCCTTATCTTATAATTTACAGTCTTTAAAGTTTTATTTGATAGCTTACTTTATTGGGTCAATATGATTTATGCCTTTTGTGTCTACATATGGGGTTAATTTTTTGCCCTTGAAGTTAGGAAGTTATATATATAAGTCCTTTGATCAAGGTTGAAGTGAGGATTGAGGAGGTCAAATAATTTATAATACTTCTGTTAAATATGCTGGGGCTATTCAGTGGTGGCAAAATAATAGAATTAAGATATATTTAATTAGTTTTGGTTTGTGATTTATTATTTTATTAATGTTATTATTATTATATTTAAATAGCTTATATGTATAGCATGACATTGAAGATGTCAGGGAAATTATTTAATTTTTAAATATTTATAAATAATAATTTATTATTTATACAATGAAAATGTATTGTTTTTAACTATATAAATAGAAATATTAATGGAGTTAAACCATTTAAATAAAAAGTTAGCAGCTTTAATTTGATCCTCTCATTTCGGCTTAATTGGAAATAAATTTCACTAATATTATTAACAGTAATATACCGCTTCTTTGGTTTCAATTAATACTAAAATAAGTACACAAATAAGGATGGAATCATCTAAGATCAAGTCGAAATTGATTGCAATATATCGCTTCTTATTTAAGGAAGATTGAATTTCAATACTTTTTGAGTGCAAATCAAATGTTATACTTAACTACAACCCTATGAAGTTAATAAGCTCATTCTAAAGCACCTTGATTTCATTCATGGAATAATCCAATTAGGAGAATAAATAAGAAAAATATTCTGACTAAAGCTCATGATGTAATATCTGATGTTTGTATAATGATAGACACAGGTAAAAGAAGGGCAATCTCTACATCAAAAATTAAGAAAATAACAGCGATTAAAAAAATTCGAAGAGAAAAGGGTAGACGTGCTGAGCTTTTAGGGT
Organism: Meconema thalassinum; assembly: GCA_946902985.2. Lineage (NCBI taxonomy): Eukaryota > Metazoa > Arthropoda > Insecta > Orthoptera > Tettigoniidae > Meconema > Meconema thalassinum. The sequence goes on from OX336394.1 coordinate 185,269,757, forward strand.
CGAAGCCGCACTCGAACGGTGAACTTTTCTCACGGTCATTAATAGATTTTTTTGAAAGTATTGAAGCTAGGATTATAACAATTATAGCTAAGGTAATGGAAATGATAGATATAATATATATAATTCAAATTATTTATTTTGAATGTTTCAATCTTTTTGATTGGAAGTCAAATGTACATATATACTAAATAAATATCTACCTCATCAGTAAATAGAAATATAAAGGAATAATCATACAACATCAACAAAATGTCAATATCACGCAGCAGCCTCAAAGCCAAAATGGTGATTAGGAGAGAAATGACATATTAAGTGTCGTAGTAAGCATGTTGATAAAAATGTTGTTCCGATTAAAACGTGTAGTCCATGGAATCCTGTTGCTATAAAAAGGCTAGATCCGTAAGAAGCATCTGCAATAGTAAAGGGAGCTTCAATATATTCATAAGCTTGTAAGATGGAAAAATAAATTCCTAAAATAATAGTGAAAAATAAACCTTGTGTTGTTTGACTATAATTTCCTTCTATTAATCTATGGTGGGCTCATGTCACTGTAACCCCTGAGGCAAGGAGAATTGCTGTATTTAATAAAGGAATTTGTAATGGGTTAAAGGGATTAATTCCTGTGGGAGGTCATATTGCACCTAAATCAATATTAGGGGATAGTCTTCTATGAAAAAAAAGCTCAAAAAAGAGATGAAAAAGAAGATTTCTGATACAATAAATAAGGTTATTCCTCAACGAAGTCCGTAATTTACTGAAAGGGTGTGTAATCCTTGATAAGTACCTTCACGAGTGATATCTCGTCATCATTGAATTATTGTTAAAATTGTGATTAAAGTTCTTAATAATAAAAGAGAATTATTAAAATGATGGAATCATTTTACTAATCCCGCAGCTGTTACAAGTGCTCCGATGGCCCCTGTTAAAGGTCAGGGACTAGGATTAACTAAATGAAAAGGGTGATTAGAGTGTGTTGTCATAATTTACTTCTCTAGAATATAATGTTGTGAGGACAGCAAAGACATGAGATTGGATTATTGCAACAGCTGATTCTAATGTTAATAGTGCAATTTGTGCAAATACAAGCCCTGATAGGAGTATTATTGTTAATGAAGGACCAGTATTACCCAGTAGAGTTAGAAGTAGGTGTCCAGCAATTATATTAGCTGCTAGACGTACAGCTAGAGTTCGTGGTCGGATTATATTTCTGATAGTTTCAATACAGACTATAAAAGGTATAAGAGCTGCAGGTGTACCCTGAGGAACTAGATGAGCAAATATATGTTGGGTGTGGTTAATTCACCCATAGATTATAAAGCTAAATCATAGTGGTATAGCTAATGCTAGAGTTATTACTAAGTGTCTTGAGCTTGTAAAGATATACGGAAATAGTCCTAAAAATTATTAAATAAGATTAATGAGAATAATGCAATAAATATAAATCTACTTGCGTTATGTCCTGTAGGTCCAATTAAAGTTTTAAATTCATTATGTAATGTTTTAATAACTGAGTATCAGATTATATTATGGCGTGAAGGCATTAATCAGTAAATGAGAGGTAGGATTATTATTCCTAGGAATGTGCTTAATCAATTTAAAGATAAATTTATAATATTGGTTGAGGGATCGAAAACGGAAAATAAATTTGTTATCATTTTCAATTCAAGGAAGTTTGAGGAATATTAGATTCTTCAGTTGTTGAGGAAATTGGTTGATAAATTAAGAAGAAGTAATTAATAATAATAGTAAAAATGATTAAAGCTAAAGAAAATATTGAAAATAAAAATAATCATCTTATAGGGGCTATTTGAGGAATAAAGAAATATTAAATCTATTAATGATTTTAGCATGACATACTAATGTTATTTTTTAACTAATTTCTTCATCAAAAGTAAACGTTAATTACTATAAAATGGTTTAAGAGACCATTACTTACTTTCAGTCATTTGATGAATTGTTATTAGCAATTCAGTTGATAAATGTTTTAGTATTAACTCTTTCTAAGACAATAGGTATAAAACTGTGATTAGTTCCACAGATTTCTGAACATTGCCCATAGTATAAACCTGGCCGGTTAATAAAGAAGCTTGTTTGGTTTAGTCGACCAGGTGTAGCATCTACTTTTACACCTATCGCAGGAACAGTTCATGAGTGTAGTACGTCCGCCGCTGTTACTAGTATTCGAATTTGTGTATTTAAAGGTAAAACTGTTCGATTATCAACGTCTAGTAATCGGAATCCATTATTAGCCATTTCATTATAAGGGATTATATAGGAATCAAATTCATGAGGGTTAACGAAGTCAGTATATTCATAACTTCAGTATCATTGATGCCCTACAGTTTTTACGGTAATAATAGGATCTAAGGATTCGTCTAATAAATAAAGAAGACGTAGAGATGGAAGGGCAATTAAAATAAGTGTAATAGCAGGTAAAATTGTTCAAATTACTTCAATTGCTTGTCCTTCTAGTAAATATCGGTTAGTATATTTATTAAAGAATAATGTTAATATAATGTAAGATACAAGAATGGTGATTATTAATAGAATTAATAATGTGTGATCGTGAAAAAAGATGAGTTGTTCTATTAAAGGGGATGCACTATTTTGTAAATTTAAATCTGATCATGTTGCCATATTCTAATAAAAGATTATCTTTATATGTAGAGCTTAAATCTACTGCACTTATCTGCCATATTAGAAATTAGTTAATATAGGTAATTCTGAATAGCTATGTTCAGCATGAGGTAAATTTTGGTATCATTCTAAGGAACTAACTATGTTTAAGGAGAATAAAATAGGACGGTTGGAAATTATACTTTCTCAAATAATAAAAATAAGTAGAATGATACCAACAAATGAAATAGTTGATCCTAAGGTGGAGATAACATTTCATGAAGTATATACATCTGGATAATCAGAGTATCGTCGTGGTATTCCTGCTAATCCTAGAAAATGTTGAGGGAAAAACGTTAGGTTTACCCCTACAAATATAATTGTAAATTGAATCTTTAATCATTTAGGGTTTAAGGATAGTCCAGTAAATAATGGATATCACTGAACAAATCCTGCTATAATAGCGAATACTGCACCTATTGATAAGACATAATGGAAATGGGCAACGACATAATAAGTATCATGTAGGATAATATCAATTGATGAATTTGCTAAGACTACTCCCGTTAAGCCACCAATAGTAAATAAGAAAACAAATCCTAATGCTCATAGTAATGATGGGCTATAATTGAATTGTGTTCCATGAAGAGTAGCTAATCATCTGAAAATTTTAATTCCAGTTGGTACGGCAATGATTATTGTTGCTGAGGTGAAATAAGCTCGAGTATCTACATCTATACCTACTGTAAATATGTGATGAGCTCCAACGACAAATCCTAATAAACCAATGGCTAATATAGCATAAATTATTCCTAATGTTCCAAATGCTTCCTTTTTTCCACTTTCTTGACTAATAATATGAGAAATCATACCAAACCCAGGTAAAATTAGAATATAAACTTCCGGATGACCAAAAAATCAAAATAAGTGTTGATATAGGATAGGATCTCCCCCTCCTACAGGGTCAAAGAATGAAGTATTTAAGTTTCGATCTGTCAATAATATAGTAATGGCTCCAGCTAAAACGGGTAAAGAAAGGAGTAAGAGAAGTGCTGTGATACCTACAGCCCATACAAATAGAGGGGTTTGGTCTAAAGATATTCCTGGGACCCGTATATTAATAGTAGTTGTAATAAAATTTACTGCCCCTAAAATTGAGGAGATTCCTGCTAAGTGAAGTGAGAAAATTGCTAAGTCTACAGAGGCACCTGCGTGAGCAATATTTGCAGAGAGTGGTGGATAGACAGTTCAACCAGTCCCAGCTCCATTTTCTACTAGACTTCTTGCTAATAATAGTGTTTTAGATCCCTTATTTGGGGGTGGATCTAAAAGGGAGAGTTGTTGTACTAATTTATAAAGTGGTGCCTAAAAGGGTAGCTTCCCTTGTCAGGGTAAGCTGACCAGTGTAGAGTGTTGTGGTGTGCTAGGAACTAGGGGGCGTTCCTATGAATAATGTAATAGTGCTTGGAGGGATGGGACCCCCTGCAAAGGGTCGTTGTGCTGGTCGCTCAGCTCAGCTGACTGCTTGTTATGTAACTGACACTGTTCGTATCAGCCGAGTGGCACGCGCTGCTTGCTTGCAGCCGAGCCGGCTCGAGAGACACAAAGGTACCTGAGTTAGCGCTAATGGCTTACCGTCTGTCACGTCTTTACGTGACGGGAATAAGGAAGGGCGTTGGGATGTAAAGAGGCGTATAACAGTAATGCTAGTGTAGAGTGTGGACCAAGTGTTTTATTGGTCTGTGATTCTTTGTGTGAGTCCCTTGTAGGGAATGAAATTATGTTTATAATGTGATACAATTTGTGGGTTGCAGGTTACATAAGTAGGAACTCTGAACACGATTGACTGACTCACCTCGGTTGACACCAGCGTAGCCTCCGGCTGTCTCGATGAAGCACTGACAATGGAGAGATCCTTTGACCTCATTAGGACGCCTTCTTATACCTTTTGACGTCCTGCTGTCAGCATTGTGTTGGCATGCTGCCCCAGTTAGTACTATGTCGCTGAGTGTAATGATTACGTAAGGCTTGAGCTGCTTTATGGAGTAGCAAGCTGTCCTTACAGTATTAATGGATGTTGCCCCGGCTTTCCAAGGGTTGCCATTTTAGGGGATTTAGCCAGATGCTGGGGGGGATGGTCTCCAAGGGGTGCATACCCCTGGGATGCTGTACAAGAGTCTTCCTTCATTTGTTCGCGTCCTCGCGAACGGGAACGGAACTGGAGGTTGGGGCGTTGACGTAGTGGTCCTTGAAATCCCCTCGTATCTCCTGGTGGCGTCGTATCGAAGTGTGGGTGTGAGGTGAGCCCGTGTTCAGAGGGGAGGGTTATGGGATTTACATATATATGTATACATTGACATTGTGAAAAAAACAAACAAAAAAAATTGACATTTGCGAAAGATTTGATTAACATTGGGAAAAAATTGACATTTTGAGAAAAATTGAACATTAAAATAAATTCGACATGTAAAAAAAATTGCCCTTGCATTTGCTGGCATATTGCTAGTTTAAAAAAAAAACATGGTTTCTGATGGTGATGTGTTACATATTTGTGCAGGGAGGAAAAACCCAGGGCCGAACGGATGATGGCGTCGTCCGCCCTATCTTAGGGAAAAAATGCTCCCTGCAATAAGAAAGGTAGAAGAAAATAGAAAAATGGGTGTTCCAGGGTATAATTTAAGGGAAATATTCAAAAGACGTTTATTGGGTTGGGAAAAAACGGAACACCCTGACAAATGGGGAAGTTAGAAGAAGGAAAGATGAAAGAAAACGAATCATACACATCATGTACATTGGCATTTTGATGAACAAACAAAAATATATATAGTGTATAATTGTATAAAGTTTATCCTGAAAAATTATAAATTACAATGACCTTATGTCTAGTGAAAAAATTGTATAAAGTTTATCCTGAAAAAATATAATTGACAATGACCTTATGTCTAGTGGAATAATTGTATAAAGTTTATCCTTAAAAATTAGTAATTACAGTGGTCTTATGTCTACTTAATCGCGCTAATCCCTTATAATTATAATTTTTGTGAGGTACCTCGCGTGCACGCTACCCGTCTGTACGTACTCTTGCCGTCTCACGGCTGATTCTGTACGGCCACTTCCTGGTACGGTATAGTGGTCGTACCGCTTGCATGTATGCTTAATACCTAACCTGTGAAGCATCCTCTGTGGGTGAATGCTTTCACACTTGACAATGAGAGTCACTGCCACAAATCGGTTGCGCCCTCATTGTCGTAATCTGCGTCGCATTTTGACGCTTTATGTGTTTATATTTTAGTTGATCTGCCAGTAAGCCTGGTACCCCACAGGCACCAGTCCTGCTGTGCAGATTTATTTTAGAGTGTGTAGCTGAAAAAGAAAAATGTGGTGAGTGTTTGCGAGTGTGTCGGGATTAGTGCAAGTTGAAAAATAAAAAAAAATAGTACACATCATGGCATGCTGTAAATAATATGCCACTGCTATATGGCAGTGAAATTCCCGTCACCAGTTTCCTGTATCTGGTGACGATGCCTGTGAAAAAATGGCGAGGTTTAGAAAAAAACATATTAGTACTGGTTGAAGCTCTTCTTCCACTGAAAAAAAAATAGCATGATTAATGTTACTTAGCTGCAAGGCCGGGCTTACCCTATACGGTGCCGTAATGCCGTAAATAATATATAGTTGGTCTTACCCCGGTAGCGGAATTGTGGTTACCGGGTGCCGATATATTCCACTTTGATTATGCCTATCTTAACCTAGTTTATCCTAAGTATTGTCGGGCTTACCTCGGTAACGGATTTATAGTCACCGAGTGCCGACATATTCTACGGTGAGCTATATATATAAAAAAAAATGCCTTAAATGTAGGTTTATGTTACCTTATATCTTACCTTACTTATTTAACTTATCGATAAAATTACTTAACTGTAAAACTATTCTGTATTTACATGCCGAGTGGACCTTATTCTAAAGCCGAAATGTGCTGTGCTATTATTAGCAACAGCTGTTAGTAAATTTGCTTACACCTAAGTGACCTTAACATGGCACTATGACTTAAGTACTAAAATTTAGATGGAGGCTGGCCGCTTGATTTCTCTCGCGGGGGCGCCCTTGTAGTACATTGTCGGGACCGGAACCCAACAATGCCTCATAGTCCCCTCCGTTTTAATACTATTGTCGACATCTATTCTAGGTCTTAATACTAGTACTAACCTATTCGCAGGCGCCTTACGGTGCCACTAAGCTAACCGTTTCGCCCGCTGTAACTTCCGTGTTCATAACCGTGTGCTGTTCCTATTTAACGTAGTTGAGCCGCCCACTTGGCTCCTGTGAGGGGCGCGCAATGCCCCTCTCTTAATGCCCTCTGGTTGCCCGTTGCGTCGCCATTTATGTGGGCATTGGACAGTGTGGTCCAATGGCATAATATTGTCTTCGCCTTAATCGGTCGTCGCAATCTGCTTTTCGCAGTGATATTTGCCTCTATGGGCCGCCGTAGTATGCATTTTCGCATTGATATATAAATTTGCCTCTATGGGCCGCCGTAGTATGCTTTTTCGCATTGATATATGAATTTGCCTCTATGGGCCGCAGTGTGTTTTACTCCAACGCACAGGAGTTTTGCTTCCCGCTATGGAAGCCGTGCCTACTTAAATTTAAACTTAACTAGAAGTCTAGTCATAATGGGGTCGTCTCTAGGGATAGTTCCCGAGGCCGGCGCTGAGTGAGCTATTTCTCCCGCCATCCTCAGAAAGTCACCCTGCAGGTCTTGGCCTCGACGACCGTGGCACAAAGTGGGTGTAGCATCCCTTCCTCCCAGGGGCGGTTTACGCGCACCTAGGATTCCAGAACTTGCCCGACCAGGCCGCGAATGCTTTGACCTTACGTAGTTCGTCTGTTTGGTCAGGTCAGTGATTTGGTGAGCCAACTGGGGTAAGGGTCCACATCGCCTTCCCCAGCTCTGCTCCCGTGTGGTCCCTCCTGCCTTCGGCTTACACCGTTGTCAACCAGCAGTTCGTATCAGATTCCTTTGTAAGAGAGAAAAAAAAATGTGTCGTAACCTGTGTGAATGGTTCAATCTCCGTGTAAAATGTAAAATATTTCCAGTGTAGCGGGGTTGTAGATCTTCTAAGTACATAGGCTACTTCTGGCCTACCATCGCTATGTCAGCTTCCCAGCAATAATGCTTTCTTTACTTTAATGGAGGTGTTAGTAGGGTCTGTAAGGTCAGGTACCCTGTTATTAGGATTTGGGGGTAGTTATTTGTTGAGTGGGCTTAAAGTATGGTAGGAAGGGTTTGCGCACCTTTGGGTTCCACGTTAGTGGTGGCCTAAAACCGGTGATGCCACTGGGATGCTTCTATAGTGAGTGGAGTGGGGAGGTAATTCCCGGGATTGCAAAAATACGAAAATTCATGCAGGTTTGATATTAAAATCCCTGGTAATTGGATGGGATACTCATGCATGTGTCTGGATATGAAGTTTCTGCCTTCATGTACGGATAGGTGTAGGATGGGGCATAATACCATATGTTCCTTTCATGCGGGAGTGTTTAAGTACTAAAGAATGGTTAGTATATATCTATGGCCTCCTCTCTCATTTGGAGAGGCGCATTATGCTTCTTTAATGTTTGCTGACACACCCCTAATACTCAGGTGTTAGCATCGTGACGCAAGGCGTAGCATGCCTGCTTTTTAGACGCATGAAGTCCATCAACCCCTGTGTGTATTTTGTAATGTAGTGTATCTGTTTTTGGTCGTGTAGATGTGTTTGCGTTGTTTATGTCAGGCGTGAGAAGGTTATGGGAAGGGAGTAAGGTGGTACGCTGGTAGCCTGTTCTCCTGTCATCCTCCCTTGGTCCATGTTGGCTTTCTATCCGCGCCTTGGGATAGTAGAGCTGCATGACCTAATCTGGTCGGCCATTTGCAGTGTAGATGTGGCCAGTGGTCGTAGTACGACTGGTCATGTGCTAGTCATCTGTAATGATTTATTTTGGGAATAGAATGGCGAAAAGAAGTTATTAAGGGGAGGTCCTGTTTCCTCAAAGTCCCTATGTTCGCTCCTAATTGGTGAGTGCGAGTGCGTGTGTGTGTGCCTATGTACCGCTACACCACGCGGCCGGTTGGTCTGTTATAAGGCTAAGTCCTACTGTGTATGTTGTGTATGGGCGGGAAGCGCCCGTGGCCTTGCAACGTCTTTGCGAACGTGCCCTTATAGGCCCAAGATAAGTTCCGCTGTGTCACGTCTTGTCCATTGCCAAATGATTTTGCAGTGTGGGAAAAAAAAATGTATGGCGTTATAATTGTTATGTGTGTGTAATTTCACGGTCACGGGTGATACGCAATAGTGTCTCGTCACCGCAGTATTGCAGTGTGAATAGTCTGCAGTCAGCAATTGGTATGTGTAATACCAGACTGGGAAGTTACTGTTTGTCATCCGCTGGTATGTGCCTTTTTGCACGAATGCAAGTGTGGTCATTGTTTTGGATTCCTAGCGGCTTAATGTAGCAATTCGCCCTAGTTAGGTAATGACGTCGTGTGGCCATTGTTCCTTAAGACCTGTGTCTTGCGAAATTTTCCTACCTGTGTTTGTGAAATGTATTCCTCTATGCCTGGTGTAATGCGAAATTTTATGTCTGGTTTTTGGTGGGAGGAAATGTAGTATTCCCTGTTCATGCACTTGTATGGGCCAATTTCAGTATGATTGGACGCCTGAATAGCTGTTCTCCTTGTAGTGTAATTTTGGAAGATATAGGGTCTCGAAATCGGGCGTGAATGATGCCGTGCGCTCTGCTCTGAGAGCTGTTGGCTGTAAGCGTGCAGGTTATCACTGAGGCCTGCGTTGTTGCTGAGTATGGCGGTATCGGCTTACAATGTCTTGCGCGTACGCTCGTTGCTTGTCTTGATAATGCTGTGTGTCCGGCACATGTGTTTTTAGTCGCTTACTCTCTGTGACTGTGATGAATGCTTTTCGCATTGCGACAGAAAAGAGGGGAATTTGTGGTTTAACGTGACCGTATCTGGAGATCATGAGCCACGGGATTTCCGTTTTACTTGGAATCCAAACCACAGGCCATGGCATTTCACTTCGGAAATCTCATATGCGTTGGCCGTACTTGTAAAAGAACCTTCCATTGACTACATGTGTGTCCCCAGATTTTGTGTTAACTGTATCGTTGTTCAAGTATGTTCTTTATCCCTGGAGAAAATGTCGTTGTACGCGAGTGTGTCTGGCCCGCTAGTCGCGTGTTTGGTGACCAGATGCCAGAGGCGATTGTATTGTTTTTCGTTTATGACCCGCTGTGAGTGGGACTGTCCCAATTTGTCTTAGCTTTCCCATCATTCTATCCTAGAACTGGATATTTATTCAACCTTATATTCCTGGTATTCAGAAGGTTGCGGGTTTGGAGACCGTCTTTTACTCAGAGTAATTGTTTCCGGCACCATGAAGGTTGTGTCTCCGGGACAGTTCTGGTGAGTGTTAGGATCGTATCCCGGCGCGGTCAGTGGGCTATTTCTTGGCCCTCTTTTCACGCCTGCCCGTGGGATTACTTCCTTTCCTTTTGGCAGTATTTCCGCCTTTACGTGTACCTATGTATTAAATATGTATATTTGTTTAACTTGGCCACCTTTCTTTCATCGGGCCCAATGCCTGCGTCATAATAGAGAAAAAAAAATGAGCTATGCCCCGCTCTGGATTAAGAGAGCACTTTGAAAGAAAATAATAGCAAGTGGCGATAGTCTCTAAAAATTATGTCGTGAACACTATAAAAAATGTTAAAAAAAATGTGCTTGGGACCTGAGTGTAGTATTTACAATTTTGGTAACGTAAGTACTACCGTAAACTGGTTACGTCTCAGGGGAATCTACCGACACTGTCTAGTACACATTAGGAAGGCCATTGCAAGACGTAATTGACACACTTGTATCCACGTCAGGAGCAAAGCCAGTGCACTATGGGAGTCAAACCTGCCCTTCAAAGTAATTGTAACTCACCACAATGACAGTGTCTCGTCCCGGTGTGCAATTGGGCTTTTCAGTTGGCTAAAGCACACCTCACCAAATTTTTGAAGTTAGTTTGAGAGTCTGAATTCCTGCCACACTTACGGCTTTCGCCCGCAACAGGAGGATCTATCAAACTGTGGAACCCTAACATAGAACGTTTAGTCATTTTCTACTTAGAAAGACTCACTTGAGCTTTATGCTGTGATTTTATGCTTAAGCTGTGTTCAAAATATCTCTCTTTCAGCCTGAAGCCTGCTTGGCTTCCACTTGGCTTAGCATATTTAGAGACTTTACGTTATGGCATTCACCACTTCGCCCAATAACCATTGATGGCCTGAGAGAAAAATGCCATGGTTCCGAAAAAAACTGGAAGGATTTAGAATTGTTCCTTCTAATTTGGCTATATCGCACTGTATATACATAAAATAAGAAAGAAAAATATGCGATTTTATGTTTATTATGTACTTGTTGGACCATTTTCTTATCGCCCCCGTGTGAAAGAATTTATGTGGCCTATAATGTTGGTGTTAGCGATGTTAGTTTATTTCTGTGGCCCTGGTGGAAGTCGTTATCCTCTTTCGAGCTTCAGTGCTCAGAAAGGTGAAGGGTTTTGCCCTGTTATTAGATTATAGGCCTCTTGAATCCACTGGGGTGTTCCTTTGCTACCTTCCGGCGGAATTGCTAGCAAAGTAAGCTTTGGCCTACTTCCACCGTAGCGCGTGTCTATAGGTTTAAATGTACCTGTATTCGAGGGCCTAATTGCGCTTGGCGCTGCCCTAGTAGATTTTACGGGAGTGTGGATGTATTTGACTGCGTGGTTTTGTGGGGTAGGTGAGAACACCTTTCCTAATCCCCGTGTACTGTGTGGTAATGCCCGGTCAAAATGTTCGTGCGTATATCGTGCATCCTGAGGGACTAATACCGGTGTTCGCCTTTGTTCTGGCAAATTTGCCCTTTGAACTGGCGGTAAAGGTCGCTTAATGGCTTGTGTCTGGCCTAGCAATGTGGTGGCGTGTAGTCTGACCGCTTTTCGGCCTGTGGCCACGGCCGACTCCTGCCAATGTGTTAGCCTATCTGTGTACGTGTATGTAGGCTTTATGTACTGTAGGGCGGGCTCTATGTCGTCAGCCCATGACGTGGTTATGTCCCTTTGTTTCCCTGTCATATCGTGTGTGTTTAATGGCCCTGGCTTCAACTCCCTCTCGTCCCTCTGTTCCGAGGGGATTGTTCTAGGCTCTGCCCCTCGGTTTGGCAAAATTGCCTCCCGATCCGGAGCTGAAGGACGTGTGTTTGTGTTAGGTTTATTTTGTAGTAAGTTGGAGCCTAACCTGGCCGTCTTCTTGACTGTGGCCACGGCGAACTCCTTCCATTCTGTGGCAGTACGTGGCGAGAGGGACATCCTCGCAAATTGTCGAGTCAGCGTATCCACGCTTATGTCCTCTCTCGGGTGGGCTGGTGGCCCTACCATGAACTCAAAAATGGCCTTGTTGGCCTGGAGCTCACGGTATTTGTCCCAAATTTGGGTGTACTGCCTTATTGAGCCATATGGCCCGTTTGCAAATTACTGTATTAGTGTATTAATGTTTCTGTGCTCTGTATAGTTTTGTGGCCGCTAATTGGAGAAACGCTTGGACGCGAATTAGCTCCTTGTATTGGGCGTGTAAACTTGTGTAGTGCACCCTCATTCTCTCGAGGGTTGCATTATCTATTACGGGACCATGTGTGGTAGTTAATTGTTGGTATATTCTGTTTCTTTGTATATGGAACCTATTGAGGTGTTCATGTATGTGATTCAAGAGTGTATGTGCGCATCTTAATCGCGCTGTCCTATCCTCTGACGGGGTGTATGGCTGTTTGCCCTGTATTGCCCCGATTTTTGTTTGGAGTGCCCGTATTTGTGTTTGCCGGCTTTGTATGTGCCCTTGGCATCTGAACAATAATGTTAATAATATTGGCGTACCCCTATGGCCTCTATGGCTTGCAATCTCTGCATGAGGTGCCATTCTGACTGAAATGTATGGGCCTACAATAAGAATAATAATAAAAAAAAAATCTGTGCGTGTTTGACAGTGTACTCTTATATTTCGTTGATTCTGTATGGGGCTAGGGGGTTGGTTTATTAAGAATTTCCCCTGTGTAGCTAGTTTGGAGCACACAAAAAAAAATGGTGCTTTTTGTCTGGGGGAAAAATTTTTCTCACTAATTTGCTTGGCTTTTTGCGGTACGGAAGGGGTCGTTTTACCTACGAGGGCTCGTTGGTTGAGTCCCTTTTCTCTATGCGTAGGACCGCGCCTCCACCAGTGTTTTAGATCCCTTATTTGGGGGTGGATCTAAAAGGGAGAGTTGTTGTACTAATTTATAAAGTGGTGCCTAAAAGGGTAGCTTCCCTTGTCAGGGTAAGCTGACCAGTGTAGAGTGTTGTGGTGTGCTAGGAACTAGGGGGCGTTCCTATGAATAATGTAATAGTGCTTGGAGGGATGGGACCCCCTGCAAAGGGTCGTTGTGCTGGTCGCTCAGCTCAGCTGACTGCTTGTTATGTAACTGACACTGTTCGTATCAGCCGAGTGGCACGCGCTGCTTGCTTGCAGCCGAGCCGGCTCGAGAGACACAAAGGTACCTGAGTTAGCGCTAATGGCTTACCGTCTGTCACGTCTTTACGTGACGGGAATAAGGAAGGGCGTTGGGATGTAAAGAGGCGTATAACAGTAATGCTAGTGTAGAGTGTGGACCAAGTGTTTTATTGGTCTGTGATTCTTTGTGTGAGTCCCTTGTAGGGAATGAAATTATGTTTATAATGTGATACAATTTGTGGGTTGCAGGTTACATAAGTAGGAACTCTGAACACGATTGACTGACTCACCTCGGTTGACACCAGCGTAGCCTCCGGCTGTCTCGATGAAGCACTGACAATGGAGAGATCCTTTGACCTCATTAGGACGCCTTCTTATACCTTTTGACGTCCTGCTGTCAGCATTGTGTTGGCATGCTGCCCCAGTTAGTACTATGTCGCTGAGTGTAATGATTACGTAAGGCTTGAGCTGCTTTATGGAGTAGCAAGCTGTCCTTACAGTATTAATGGATGTTGCCCCGGCTTTCCAAGGGTTGCCATTTTAGGGGATTTAGCCAGATGCTGGGGGGATGGTCTCCAAGGGGTGCATACCCCTGGGATGCTGTACAATAGAGAAAGAGAAGGAGGCAGTAATCAAAATCTTATATTATTTATTCGTGGAAAGGCCATATCAGGGGCTCCTAGTATTAAAGGACTAATCAATTCCCGAATCCTCCAATTATAATTGGTATTACTATAAAAAAAAGTATTACAAAAGCATGGGCTGTTACAATTACATTATAAATTTGATCATCCCCAATTAGATAGCCAGGTTGACCAAGTTCTGCACGAATAAGTATTCTCAATGAAGTTCCCACTATTCCTGCCCAGGCTCCAAAGATAAAATAAAGTGTTCCAATATCCTTATGATTTGTTGAGAAGAGTCATTGTTGCGGTAAAATGGCTGAGTTATAGGCGATAAATTGTAAATTTATTTAGGGGATTTATCTCTTTTATCAGACCGTTATAGTCATGAATGATATTAGACTGCAATTCTAAAGGAGTAGGATTCTACTAAGGTTTAAAAATTGATATTTTATTTATAGCTTTGAAGGCTATTAGTTTAATTAACTTAAAACCTTATAATATATTAAAGATTAATGATCTAAATAATAATCCAAAAGTTGAAAATATAGTAAAGGTTGATATTAAAATATAAAATTGATTACTATAAAATTGCTTGTAATTTCATTTAGTTTCTCTATAAGAGAAAAGAAAGGCAGTGAAGGTAACACGAAGATAATAAAATAAATTAATTAGTGTTGTGATTACTATTAAGGTAATAATTATTAGTCTATTAAGCTCAGCTATAGCTTGGATAATTAGTCATTTTGGTATGAATCCGAGGAAGGGGGGCAGACCCCCTAACGAGAGAAGTAAAGAGAATAAACAAAATTTAATTTTGGGTTATTATTTATTATAAGGAAATTTTGATTAATATGAAAGATTTGGAAGGTATTAAATAAGAAAATAATTGATGATCTCAGGAAAGAATAAATAAGAAAATATAATTCTCATAAGTTTTCGCCAGAAACTATAGCAGCAATCATTCATCCTAGGTGATTAATGGATGAGTAGGCTATTAATTTTCGTAAGGATGTCTGGTTTAATCCCCCTAAAGAACCAATTGAAATTGAAGAAATAATAATGACTGAAAAGAAAATATTTATTCTAAGGGTATAAGACAGCAGTATTAAAGGTGCAATTTTATGTCATGTTATTAAAATTAAATTATTTCTTCAGTCTAACCCTTCTATAGTTCCAGGAAACCAAAAATGGAAAGGTGCTGCCCCTATCTTTAGAAGAAGAGCTGAGCTGATTATTAATAAAAATACTTCATAATTTATTATTATAATAATATTTGATATTAGGAATATAATAATTAAAGAGAATAATAATAGGGAAGAGGCAATAGCCTGAATTAAGAAGTATTTTAAGGAGGCTTCCGTTGATAAAATATTTTTTGTATTGGATATTAATGGAATAAAAGATAATAAGTTGATTTCTAATCCTATTCAAACGCCTAGTCAAGAAGTTGACGAGATGGAAATTAAAGTACCTATAATTAATGTACTTAAAAATAAAACCTTTGAAGGATTTTTTAAAATTAAAAAGGAGGTAATCCTATTTACGGGGTATGAACCCATTAGCTTATATTTAGCTTACCTTTTTTAATATTTCTAAATATATTTAGGTGTATGATGCATAAAAGTTTTTGATACTTTAAGGAGTAGTTTAAATCTACTAAATGTAATGAAGGTAAAAAAATACATAATTTACTCTATCACTGTAATCCTTTAATCAGGCACTTCATTTAAAGGTAGTGGATATTATAACATTTAACTAATAGTATCTATAAATATTATAATTTATATGTATATAAATATATTTATAAACATTTCTTAAAAGTGTAGGTACTAAAAGTTAATTTATAATTAAAAAAGGTACTAATAGGGATGAATAGAATTATAAAAAAGTTTTTTTTCCACCCCATCTTCCGGGACGTGGAGGCAATTTCAAGGGGGGTTGAAATTATTTTTCTATTTCAAAAAATGGTCTTCTCCTGTGAACATGATTCACTTTATAAAATTTCTTAAAAGTGTAGGTACTAAAAGTTAATTTATAATTAAAAAAGGTACTAATAGGGATGAATAGAATTATAAAATTTTTTTTTGCCACCCCATCTTCCGGGACGTGGAGACAATTTGAAGGGGGGTTGAAATTATTTTTCTATTTCAAAAAAGGGTCTTCTCCTGTGAACATGATTCACTTTATAAAATTTCTTAAAAGTGTAGGTACTAAAAGTTAATTTATAATTAAAAAAAGGTACTAATAGGGATGAATAGAATTATAAAAAAGTTTTTTTTGCCACCCCATCTTCCGGGACGTGGAGGCAATTTCAAGGGGGGGGTGAAATTATTTTTCTGTTTCAAAAAAGGGTCTTCTCCTGTGAACATGATTCACTTTATAAAATTTCTTAAAAGTGTAGGTACTAAAAGTTAATTTATAATTAAAAAAAGGTACTAATAGGGATGAATAGAATTATAAAAAAGTTTTTTTTGCCACCCCATCTTCCGGGACGTGGAGGCAATTTCAAGGGGGGTTGAAATTATTTTTCTATTTCAAAAAAGGGTTTTCTCCTGTGAACATGATTCACTTTATAAAATTTCTTAAAAGTGTAGGTACTAAAAGTTAATTTATAATTAAAAAAGGTACTAATAGGGTTGAATAGAATTATAAAAAAGTTTTTTTTGCCACCCCATCTTCCGGGACGTGGAGGCAATTTTAAGGGGGGTTGAAATTATTTTTCTATTTCAAAAAAGGGTCTTCTTCTGTGAACATGATTCACTTTATAAAATTTCTTAAAAGTGTAGGTACTAAAAGTTAGTCTATAATTAATTTCTTTTGTTTATTATATTTTATAAAAAGGAAAATATTTTAAAAAAGTGTTAAAATTTAAGGTAATTTGGTTAGATTTATGTATTCTTCCTCTGTAAAAATTGATTAAAATTAATGTTAAAATTTATTTTGTAAAATGAAATGATAAGTTCTGGTCTTTTAATTAATTTTATGATAAATTTAGTGGAAAGAGTCGAGTAAATTTATAAGGTAATTTTAAAGGAGTTTTTATTCTGTAACAATTGATCAGTTTAAAGGTATAAAGATGTGATTTTATACAAATATATTTCTGTGAGATTAAGATGCTATAAGGATAAAAGATGAGAGATACACTATTATGCTAATTAGAATTTTTATAAAATGGGTCAAAAAACAGCTTAGATAAAAAAAATCACGTGGCAGTAAGAGAAAAACTGATAAATGGACCCTCCAAGTTCAATCTGTTATATATATATATATATATATATATATATATATATATATATATATATATACGTATATATAGTAAATAGAGAAGTTTATTAATCAATAAGAACTTATAGATATGCAGATCCTTTCGACCTATTAGAGACCTATAGGATAGAGGCCTAAAAAGGATCTTAAAAATATTTATGACATTGTAGAGGATCGCAATCTTTATTCATATTATATATTTATTTGTATATATATATATATATAAATGCATATTGTAATATAATTAAATATACTATATATATATAACAACCTATAAAGTTTATTTATTTATTTTTATTAATAGATTGAAGTATTTTTTTAAAATACCCATTTATTATAGATTGACCAAGAATTTTGAAGTATATAGGATAAAATACAATAATGAAAAATATATATATATATTTACCCATTAATTAAAAATTTGTCACGGTTCTTATATTATATGATTGAATATATATATATGGTAACTTATTGAGTAACCGCGGGCGCGAGTTTTTATTGTTTTTAATCTTAGTGGTGTGTTTTTGTACCGTGACTTTATATGTTTCTATTAAAGTTTAGAAAACCTTTTACAGGAAAAAGATACTATCATATTTGAGTTTTAGATAAAAAAAATATGAATTTGGGGGGGGGGGGGAATTTATAGATTTTTTTCTAAATATTTGATTAATTATTATCACTTATGAATTGTTTTATGAGGTATCTGAGCAATTTTTATGAATTTGGAAAAATATTTGATTGGTGAGAAACGAGTTGTAACGAAATTGATCAAATGGCTTGTTGGTTGAGCTGCTACGAGGTTGTTGATTGGAATTTTGAAGATTGGTGAGAAACGAGTTTTATTATAACGGCCCAATCTGTTGATTTGGGGATTTGAGAAGTGGATTGGCCAATCAAAATATTTGATTGGTGAGAAACGAGTTGTAACGAAATTGATCAAATGGCTTGTTGGTTGAGCTGCAACGAGGTTGTTGATTGGAATTTTGAAGATTGGTGAGAAACGAGTTTTATTATAACGGCCAAATCTGTTGATTTGGGGATTTGAAAAGTGGGTTGGCCAATCAAAATATTTGATTGGTGAGAAACGAGTTGTAACGAAATTGATCAAATGGCTTGTTGGTTGAGCTGCTACGAGGTTGTTGATTGGAATTTTGAAGATTGGTGAGAAACGAGTTTTATTATAACGGCCAAATCTGTTGATTTGGGGATTTGATAAGTGGATTGGTCAATCAAAATATTTGATTGGTGAGAAACGAGTTGTAACGAAATTGATCAAATGGCTTGTTGGTTGAGCTGCTACGAGGTTGTTGATTGGAATTTTGAAGATTGGTGAGAAACGAGTTTTATTATAACGGCCAAATCTGTTGATTTGGGGATTTGAGAAGTGGATTGGCCAATCAAAATATTTTATTGGTGAGAAACGAGTTTTATTATAACGGCCAAATCTGTTGATTTGGGGATTTGAGAAGTGGATTGGCCAATCAAAATATTTGATTGGTGAGAAACGAGTTGTAACGAAATTGATCAAATGGCTTGTTGGTTGAGCTGCTACGAGGTTGTTGATTGGAATTTTGAAGATTGGTGAGAAACGAGTTTTATTATAACGGCCAAATCTGTTGATTTGGGGATTTGAGAAGTGGATTGGCCAATCAAAATATTTGATTGGTGAGAAACGAGTTGTAACGAAATTGATCAAATGGCTTATTGGTTGAGCTGCTACGAGGTTGTTGATTGATATCTGTACAATAGAAATGAAATAATAAGTATGAATATAGTGAAAGTAGAAGATTTTATAAAATAATTTTGTGTATAAATTTATGTATATATATATATCGCTCTCTCTCTCTTTCTCTTTCTCTCTTTTTCTTTCTCTCTTTTTCTTTCTTTAAAGTTGAAACAATATTTTATATGTATTCATAAAAGTTTTATTCTTACTTAATAATTTATTGTTTGAATATTTTACATGTAAATTTTTGTGGGTTATAATAAGGTCTAAATGATTATATGTTATTCGCAGTATTTAATATTAATAATTAAGGCAATTTAGAATTAGTAATTTGATTTATGGTCGACAAAAGTCGTGCCAGCAGTCGCGGTTATACGTAGGACTTGAATGAATATTATCAGTGTTAAAGTTAGTTGGTTTAGGAAAAAGATTTTAATTAATTTTAGAAGGTAGAATTTGAAAATTAAATGGATTTTTATAAGATAATGAAGCTTTGAAATTTAAAATTTAAACTAGGATTAGGTACCCTATTATTTTTAAATATAAAAGATAATACTTTAGTAATAGTTAAGTAAGTGGAATCCGAATAATAGGACGTAATATTTCACTTCGAAAATGTCACATGCATTGGCCGAGAATCGAACCAGGTCAACATTGGCGAGAGGCAATCAGCTTGACTACTGCACCATAACGCCCCCAGTCATACTGCATGTCTCTTATTAACGTTTAAAACTCTCTATAGCGACGTAGATGGCATTGAGAAAAGTAATTTGATATAGGACACTTAGGGTCACAAGTGTCCGGAAATACCTTAAAAGTGAACCCCAACTGTTAAACACGGCCAACGAGAAAGACAGGCCATGGCGCGTAAACCTAATCATTTTGTGACGTAGGCAATGTAGTGCTTGATGGTGCTTGTGCGTTTAAGTCGAGAGCAATCCATTAGCAGCAGAAATGCGATATTTTATATCAAACTTCTTGAAATGGACCCAGTTTAGATGTTCCGTGTGTTTTCAAGCACGATAAATTATACTGTACAAGCTGTACCCGGCATGCGTTGCAATGCCAATCAAAGAAAGTGTTGGCGTTGAAATTCTGTTTCTTGAAGTGCTTTTGGATACACAACATGTTAACTGCCTCTAAGCTATCGTAAAATGGATTTTCTAATTTAGAACCATTCCACCTGGAAGCGTGCAGAACAACTTTCAAAAGTTTCATCGCTGTCACTCATTTGTTGAATCTACTCGTACGCTACCTGTTGTGAAATGGATTTACTAAGTCGAAACCCTTCCCTGGCGTGTACATAATAACTCATCAATGATTCATCGCAATCGGATGAATTGTATATGCACGTATACGGGGTTTTGTTTAAACGATTCGTGCGCTGTCACTCATTTGTTGAATCTACTCGTGCTCTACCTATTGAGAAATGTATTACTAAGTCGAAGCCCTTCCCTGGCGTGTACACAATAACTCATCAAGGTTTCATCGCAATCGAAGAATGTTATATGAACGCAATAGGGGATTTTGTTGAAACGCTTCGCGCGTCGTCACCCATTTGTTGCATCTACTCTTGCGCTACTTATTGTGAAATGGATTTACTAAGTCCCCTTCCCTGGCGGGTACACAATAACTGATCAATGTTCCATCGCAATCGGATGAATAGTATATGAACGCATACCTGATTTTGTTTAAACGATTCGCGCTCCGTCACTCATTTGTTGAATCTACTCGTGCGCTACCTACTGTGAAATGTATTTACTAAGCCAGAAACCTTCCTTGGAGTGTCCACCATATTTCACCCAAGTTTCACCGCTAACGGCAGAATGATATATGACCTTATACGGGAATTTGTTGAAACGCTTCGCGCGTCGTCCCTCATTTGTTGAATAAACTTGTGCGCTGCATATTGTACAGTGGATTTACTAAGCCAGAAATTTTCCATGACGTGTACACAACATCTCACCCAAGTTTCATAGCTACGGACGAATGGTACATGAATGCATACGGGACTTGGTTGAAACGCTTCGCGTGTCGTCGCCCATTTGTTGATTCTACTCTTGCGCTACATATTGTAATATGGATGTACTCAGCCAGAAACCTTCTTTGGATTGTACACAACATCTCACCCAAGTTTCATCGCAATCGGATGAATGGTATGTGAACGTATACGGGACGTTGTCGAAACGCTTCGCGCGTAGTCACTCATTTGTTGAATATAAACGTGCGCTTCGTATTGTAAAAGGGATTTACTTAGCCAGAAACCTTTCCTGGAGTGTACACAACAATTCACCAAACATTTATCACTATCAGACGACTGGTATATGACTTTATACGGGACTTTGTTGAAAATATTCGCGTGTCATCGCTCATTTGTTGAATCTACTGGTGCGATACCTATTGTAAAATATATGTGCTAAGCCAGAAACCTTCCCTGGAGTGTACACAAGATCTCACCCAAGTTTCATCGCTATCGGATGAATGGTATATGAAATTATATGGGACTTTGTTGAAACGCTTCGCGCGCCGTTGCTCATTTGTTGATTCTACTCGTGCTCTACCTATTTTTAAAGGGATTTACTAAGCTAGAAACCTTCCCTGGAGTGCACACAAAATCTCAGCCTAGTTTCATCGCTATCGGACCAATGGTATATGAACGCAAACGTGACTTTGTTGAAATGCTTCGCGCGTCGTAGCTCATTTGTTGAATCTACTCGTGCGCTGCCTATTGTAAAGTGGATGTACTGTACCCGTTCGTCCTGGGGATGCGATGACCCATCTGCTATTACATCGCATTCCTGGATTTCCAGGACAGAGCGGAGTTAAATGAACCTCTAGTCAAATAAGGAATGTGTCGGAAATTCAGCTGAGATATCGAAAAAGCAGTGGGTAACACGAGACAAAGTATCTCTAGGGTCGTTACGGGCTTAAGTTTAATAAAATAAATGCAAATACAAATGGGCGCCATCAACTGAATTCCTAGCAAACCACTTCCTTTCCGGTTAAGCCTTAATCAAGACAAGGAAAGAAAAAGGAAAATCACACCATCATCAGATCACAACTAAGATAAAAACAAATTTATTTCAATTTGATAGTCAGACAGACATTTTAAATATTCATCCCACCTGAGAGCATGGTCGAATGCCAACGTTAAATTGTCATTGTCCAAAAATCGAACCATCTCTTTTCTAATCAAAAATATTTCATCCACATAGAACAGGAAAAATCTCTAAAGTTCTCTTGGGTTCTCAGGATCACTGTAGCACTATGTCTTTCGTCACTGACATTTGTGATACCTGAGACCTAATTTCTCTTTAAATTAACATCATGAATGTGGATTTGAAAAAATTATTAATCTGTCTAAACATACACATTATAATCACATATTTTAAACATCACGTAATTTATGGCTTGCATGGCATAATTTAAATGTTGAATACATTAGTAAAATGCTCCTAAACATCGAATAATTAATTTACACAATTTACATTGTCATTAATAATTGCTTGTTCGTGAATTACAGAAAATCCACGGCTCATTGGTTGTCATCATCATCATCATCAAAGTTAAATATTTCTCACATTAATTCTCATCTTAAAATTCAACATATTCCTGTCAGAATCATTAACTCATCACCATTAAATCATTTAAATGAAAATTATTATCATTACTTCATTATACTTTCTAATTATTCACACACTCTTATTTTATCATCTAATTCAGATTAAATCATCTTAAATCATCAATACAAATTGTTTAATTCCTCAACTCAAGTTGCAATTCCTCAAATTATATGTCAATTAAATTTATTTAATTCCATATCAATTCATTAATCATCAGCTTCTTTAATTAATTATCACCTTCTAATTCAGTTATTCATCAACTATCCAATCATCTATTCATTTATTTTAAATCAGTTTATTTATCCAATCTTTAATTCATCCACTTATTTAATTCATTGATTTATTCCAAAATTTAATTTATTAATTTATTTAAATTTTATTCTTCCGGTTATTTAGATTTTTATTATTTCATCTAGTCATTCTGATTTTTATTTCATTAGGTCAGATCATTAATATGCTTACATTTCAGATTATTATTTCATTAATTATTATTCTCAATTTTATTTATTTGTTTAATTTCCTAACAAATTGTTTAATATGGGTTATAGAACGTTGTCTTACAGTTTTATCACTTCCAAGTTATATCTCGTATTTAATTATCATGCCAAAAAATATTATTGCCTTCACGACATCACGTTGGATCTGACTATCCACAACTACATTATATATCCTCACTTCTTCAAATATCACATTTGAATACCACAATTATTCCACAAAACTCCATAAATATTCAGCACATACAGCATAAATCTCAACACTTACGCTAGACTGGGTTCGACAACCTCATGTCTGCCTCAAAATACATTAGCAATATTGCAACTATCACTTGGCAACTTCCACAAAATGCCTATCACAAACTTCACTCAACCATGTTGCATGATCTACAAAAAATATATAACTGGCTTCAAATTATCAACGCACACTATCTCCAATAACTGTAATTACTCTGATCACATCTAGACAACTTCTTAAACAATTGAAAAAAAATATTACCTTAGTAATTCAAGATTTGCTTTCAAATAGCATAAATTCTCTTACAATTCTCATAATTCACATCACAGAAAAACACCAATGTGCTATAATCTCTCATATCAAAATATGCAATATTGATCTGCCTTAAAATAAATCTGACCATTAATGATTCATCTTACAAGATTCAATTACTTTAAATCCTTCTCAAAGGTATCAAACACAATTATAAAAATCATCAAAAGCATCAGCTGTACCAGCTGTTAAACTGAAAGTACTCTCAAAAGAGTATAGCAACAAAATATTGGATTGGCAAACAAGAATTACAAATGTAACCCTGCTGACATTTATCTGTACTTTATTTAACAAAATTTCGACTGATATGTGACTAGTAGTTCCTTGTTTGATCCTCTTACAATCTCAAGTACACTCGGATGATAAAAATGAGTCCCTCAATGGCAAGTAAGATGAGTAACCACCGTACAATCGTATAAATACGAAAGACCTCGCCCCGTCGACTAACATGATAGTGCCCTGAACAATGGGTAAGATGAGTAACCACCATACAATCGTATAAATACGAAAGACCCCATCTCGAAGACTAAATGAGTGAATGTACCAGATAGGAATCAACAAGTCTCTAGTTGTCATATAAAAGCGATATTCATTCACTAAAGTGAATAACATCTTAACATCTCCAAACAATCCAATGGAAAAATCCCTACTGATGAATAATACACACTCGCTAGTATGCAATGAACTGACGAAGTAATTTAGATAATCAATTGCAGATCACGAGTTCGAAATACTCGTCACACAAAAAAACTATTCATGAAAACTATCCTTGCTGGAAAAATGTCTAAAAGACCAAACATCTGCTTAATAAAGCCAACCAATGGTGAGAATTTCGTATAATGATGCCTGCCATATCATATGGTCACGCCATATTCTAGCAAAATTCTGAAGCATATAAAGTCAAAGCCATGTCTAAATAATCGTATCACTCCTATTAGAAAAATATACATGTGTGCCCAGTATTCATGAAATAATCATATCAGGAAGTTATAACTCTTACAATACCTTTTCATAATCAGCTGTCATTAAATTTCAAAGATCGTCGATTTTCCTTATGTAGTGAATTTCTCGAAAGATCGGCGTGAATATCATTCCACCCATGCAATGACGATTGCCTTCAAATCCCAAGTGAATCAGCTGGTGGACCTCCTCCTCGCCAGGAATCGAATCCATCGCTCTGTGGTGCCATCGCGTCTCTGTCTGCGTTTACTCCGACATGATGAACTTCTGGTTATCCATAGCGGATACTGTCCAAATCTTCACGAAAAAGTTCATAGAAACAGTGGACCCCCTATTCCTCTTCTACGTTACGCCACTGTTCCATACAATGTTCAGTTTGAGTGTTGAAAGTTCAATATCCAATAACTGCTAAGTCTCACTTTCATAAAATAAGATTTTATATGAGAGTGTCTAAGTTTATGAAACACCCTGTAGCTGTGTTCGTACTCGGTAATTTATAACACTTCATAAGAAAGAATCGCATTAATGCACGTGCCAAAGTTCATAAGTGCATATGCTTAAAACATTTTGTTTGCCTACAATCGTTAATGTTATTTGGAATGCGTTATGAAATGCATAGTCGTAATGTCATTGAAAAACTATGTTCATTTAAAGTTCACAGTTGCAGTATCTCGTAACTATCTGCTTGTACAATTCAAATGCTGAATAAACGTTCCAACTCAATGTTGTAATGAAGTTCAGCTTCTGTCATAATGCTTGCGTATAAAATTGGAAATAACCCGCTCGGCCCCACTGCAATGCTAGAATAATCTCCGCCTAAGCTGGCCTCGCCATGTCGCTCTACTATGCTGTTCTGTGTAACCAAAATGCAGCTTGAAATAAGTTCTCCAACTCGTTTTACAGTACTGTTCTAAACCCCGGCCTTCTCATGCTTGCTTGGGCCGTACAGCTGGTTCTGTAACCGGTCTTCACGCTGCCTACCGCGGGTGTCCGCCCGGCTCACTGACCTACTTTTCGTTCGCTGCTTAGTGAAGTTAAAACTGTCGCTTTCACTTTCCGTGACAAAAGCTGCTCGCTGCGCGACTTTTACCATACGCTCGGCGCATGTGCTACTCGGCTCGCTCTCTGAATTCGACTGCGTTGCTCGCTATACTTGACTCCTCTGCTTACAGAGCTCGACTGTGTGGCTCACTGAGCTCAACTGACTCTCTATGGACTGCATTGACCTGAACCTCCCTGGCGCAGTCACGTGACGTTCTCCCCACCTCTGTGTTCTTGTGTCACAAATATAATCTCGAACCCCGATCATCTTGGCTATTAAGTTATAAAATAACTTAAGGGTTATCTGACTTCCTACAAATTATTACCACATATAATGCATGTTATATCTTCTCTTCTGAGATGTTTAAATACCATGTTCCATATAGATCTTAATAAAGCTTCATATTTCTATCCATAATTCCATCTGTTTGACTGCGGTCAGTGCCTTCTTAATCCTAGACCTTCTACGTCATCCTGACATTCCTCTTGACTCGAACTGAGCGCTATCTTTTCATAACTCTTCCCATAATCTCAACTACGGCTTAATGTCTGCTGGCGTAGCCGATAGCCTCAACTAGGTATCGGGTACTTCTCTCCCGTACATCTCCTTTTTATCAGGATTGAGAAAAAAATACACTCTCAGGCATTCTATACATAACACATGTACACGATAGCTCTACAACCCTCTTATTCATCATGATGGTACTTTCTAATGCTAGCTGCATTAAAAGTTCCCACAACTTCATCAGTATCCATTGTGACAATCTTGTAGCTATTATTTCGGTACGTTTCTTCAATACGGAATGGACCAGCGTACAATGGCGCAAATTTATGGTAGATCTTCAGTTGAAGATTCGAAGTGACTGGCTTCCTAATCAGCACCTCATCATTTTCTTGAAATGGCTCGTGGAACCTCCTTCCTGCTTGTCTCCTGGCTCTCTTCTCCACCTGTCTTCTGAGTCTCTCTCCTGCCATCTCGACTCTTCTTTCTTGTGTGGGTTGAGGATCTACTGGTGCCCTCACGACTCGGTCCCATGGTCTATCAGGTTTCAATCCATGATGAAGCATGGACGGAATCTGTCCTGTGCTTTCATGTACTGTGGAATTCAAGCATTGACTAATGATGGGTATCACTTCCATCCATCTATGGTGTTGCCTTGACACATATAAGCGACACATTTTACTGATTTCCGGCATAATTCTTTCGGCTGGATTTCCCTCTGGATACCGCACAGAATTAAACACATGCCTTATTCCTAAACGTTCCATAGCAGTAGAAAATTCCATACTGGTGAATTGTGATCCATGGTCACTCAACAAAACTTCAGGTTTCCCCATACTTGGAATAACTGTTCTCTCTAATCTGTTGATCACGTACTTGGATGTAGCTTTCTGGATAGGGCATAGAGATACGTATTTAGAAAATACGTCTACTGTTACCAAAACAAACTGATTTCCTTTCGTCGAACGAGGAATCGGACCGAAAATGTCCGTAGCGAAAAGTTCTCTTGGCTTGCTGGGTAATATTGATCTAGGAACTTCTTTCATTAGCTTAGATGAATATTTACTTCGCTGACAACTGTCACAGGTCTTTAGGACGTCGCGAATCGTTTGTCCCATTTGTCTCCAAACGAAGGTTTCTTGAGCGAGAGCCAAAGTCTTGTCTACAACTACATGAGCTGCAGTTCGGTGTATCATCCAAATAACTGGTTTGACAAGCTTTGGTGGGATCACTACTCTAAGTTTAGTATGATCCTGGTCGATATATTGGCATATAACACCTCCCATAATATGATATTTTCTAGCCTCTATCTCAGTTCTTTGAAAATCTGGATCAGCGTTGTCCATCCTGCGTGTCAAAAAACGGTAAATTCTTCGCAAAAGTGCATATCTCTTCTGAGTTTGCGCTAACATCTTCAATTTTTCTAGAGTACCATTATCCTCTTGAATCAAATTTATATGGTTGACAATTACTTCCTCACAAGGGTTTCTGCTCAACACATCTGCTAACAGATTTAATTTCCCAGGTCTATGTACAACAGTTGGGTTAAATTGCTGTAAGAACAGAGCCCATCTGGTGATGCGGTCACTCGCTAAGTCTACGTCTGTCTTCATAATAAATTGGAGGGCTTTATGATCTGTGATCACTGTTATGTCATGTCCAAACAACACCTTCTTCCATGTCTTAAGAGCATGAACCACTGCTAATGCCTCTAACTCAGTTGCATAGTAATTCTTCTCACAATTCCTGAGCTTGCGACTGGTGAAAGCTAAATACCTATGTTTCTTGTTATCGTCCAACTGATATAGGATCCCACTAATACCTATTTTGGATGCGTCTGTCTCCACAAAAAATCTTCTTGCAAAATCTGGGTACTCAAGCTTGATATTTTGGATCAACATGTCCTTAGCCGCAAGAAACGCTTGATTGCATCTATCGTCCCATTTCCATCGATTTCCCTTTCTTAGTAAATCCTGCAGAGGTGCCATCGTTTCAGTATATTCAGGACAATGTGTTGAAAAGAACTGACACATGCCTAAAAACTGCCGTACCTCTTTAATCTTTCGTGGGGTTGGAAACTCTGAAATAGCCATGATCTTCTTTGGATTGGGCCTATAACCATCTCCATCGATTCTATGTCCAAGAAATTCAATTTCTTCATGAAAGAACTGACATTTGTTGAAATTCACCTTGAAGTTCGTCCTCCTAAGATCTTCAAAAAGCAGTCGAAGGTGCCTGATATGTTCTTCCGCTGTCTCAGACGCTATAATCAGGTCATCAATATAGCTCACCTCATGCTCCTTAACTGCATCTGACAAATTTTCATCTAGTGCTCGGATCATCACCGGACCACTATTTTTCACTCCAAAAGGTAACCTATTGAATACATATGTTTTATGGTCAAACAAGAACCCTGTGTATTATTTGCAGTCTTCTGCTAGCTCCACATGATAATAAGAACTAGTCAGATCGATAGTCGAAAAGAAACTCTTTCCTCTGAATCTGCGCAATAATTCACGAATAACAGGTGGTCTGTCGTGTTCAGGAAGAACTCTTTCATTATGGGCTCTAGCATCTAGGCATATCCTCAGCTTACCATTAGGTTTCTTGACAACAGCTAAAGGATTCAAATAAGCAGTTGGCATCTTCTTGATTATTCCATCTTTCTCCATATCGCTTATCATTGTACTAACTTCCTCCTTCCATTTATCCGGAATGGGATATAAATTCTTATGGTATGGTTTGTCATCCATCAACTTGATGCTGTAGGTAAAATTTTCTATGAGACCTGGTTTGTCATTGAATATGTCCTCATATTCTGAAATTACTTGATCAAACTGCTCCTTAATTTCTGGATTTATTTTATTTGTCATGCTAGTTCTATCTTCTATAGACCTTTCAATGATGCATACTATCTCATCCAATATATTCTCTCTAAAGAATGTCATCTCAGATTCCTGATTTTCCATGACCCCTTCTTGAAAGTACATGCGCCTACTCTGCATATCTATGATCAGGCCACTCTCACTTAAGAAATCCACTCCTAGGATCATGTCGAAATGTAGTTGACCCACTACTAGGAACATCTGTTCAAAACTTCTGGTTCCAATCCCAACATCTAAAAGTACCTGACTTTTACATTTCATACTTCTGTCTGGGATCACCCCTTGAATCTTGCTAACAACAGTTGGCAACATTGTAATTTCTCCTGATAATTTCAACTCATCCAGGCAACCTATGGATATCAAGCTCACCATAGCCCCCGTGTCCACTAGTGTCTTTATTTCCTTTCCCATGACTTCCACACTGATAACTGGCAATTCATGTCTATTTCCTCGATGTACTACGTCTTCCTCTTCAATTAAATCCTCGTCCTTGACCTGATACGTTTCCACAATGATGATCGATTCCCAATGAATAGCATCCTGCTCTAAAGTTAATTTGACGGGTTTTTTTCCTTCGCCACTCGTGCTTGCTCGATTGACATCTCTGACTGTCTCCTCGGGTGGTGCACTAGGCTGTCTACTTTCTTGCCTCGATCTCTCATATTCACGATTATCTCGCCTTTCATTTGGCTCATTTCTTCGGCCATCCTGCCTGTCGTTCCGATTATACTGTTGACCTTGGCTCCAGTTGTTTCTACCACGATATCTATTGTTGTATCGATTCCTATCTTGGTATCTGGAATTCTGATTATAATTTCTGTATCGGCTGTCTCTTGCTTCCTGATCGTATGGCCTGAACGTTACGGATGTTTCCTCAATTTCCTTCGTTCCTTCTGTTTTCCCAGGAATCTCTTCTGTCCGTCTGAGCTGCGTTATCAACGACTACCGCATTCACCTCTTGCGTGTTTCGATTGTCGTTTCTTGCATTTCTAGGCGTAACTTGAGCGCTTGTATAGTCTAATCGCCGTAAAATGTCGTCATAGTGCTCAAGTGTGTTTGCTCCCGACGCTATTAGTGATCGCTGTACCTCAATCGGTAACTGTCTCGCTATAGCTTGCAAAAGCTCTTCTTCTGGCAATGGAGGAATCAGAAACTGTAATTTAGCCAACTGTGACGTAAAATAATTGGCATAATGCGTCGGATGTGACGTAGAATAACGCTTCGAGTACATTTCTGCTCTTACGTTCAGCTGATCCTCTGCACTCCAAAATCTCCTTAAGAATGCTATTGCAAATTGCTCCATATTCGCAAAATTGCTTCTGAATGCTCTAAACCAAGTTAACGCAGACCCGTCTAAGGCGCGTTCGACTATCCTTAGTTCTCTCTCCTTGGCTACTCTATGTACCGCCATGTAGTCGCGAATATCTCGCAGAAATTCGACTGGTGTGACTCCTGTATTTCCAGAAAACTTCCTCGGCTTGTCATCCAGATTTCTGATAATGGTAACTGGACCTGAGTATCGTTCACTTGTACCCAACGTATTCCTATTCGAACTCGGATTATCCTGAGGGGTTGAACTTGCCCTTTCGAATGTCACATTCTGTTGCGTTTGACGGTCTTCTCCCATGCTAACTTCTTGATTACTCATACTGCGGTCTATCGCTGTCTGATTTATCGATGTTTCCCCTGATGTAATATTCTGACTTGAGAAACTATTAATCATAGATTCTAGTTTAGTTATCCTATCTTCTGCCAATTTCTCTACGGTTTTGACCTGAGTCTTCAACTCATCTAACGACGTAACATTCTGCGTTTTGTTACTCTCGTCTAAATCGTTTTTCAACTTGTCTATCTTGTCTTCGCATGTATTCTTTACTGACGCGACTTGTTCCTTTAACAGATCAACATCTGTCCTAAATAGAGTTGAATCTATCTTCATCGCTTCCTTGTTCTCCGTAAATCTCGCTTCTAAGTTCGCCATACCTGCGATTAATTTCTCATCTAATCCTGCACGTTTTTCTTTTGCTTCGGCATCGACCTCACTATACCGTTCTTCCACGATTGCACCGACTCTATTTTTGAATAAAGCTAAGTTTTCATTAACCTTTTGCTCTATATCATCATCCATTTTCCTAATATCTTTCTGCAATTGATTCTCTAATGATTTTAAATTAGAATTAAACTCTCCTAAGACTTCCTCTTTAATGGTTCCAATTACTGACTTTAAATCTTTGATCTCATTACCTAGATTCATCTCTAGACCTTTGATTTTAGTTTCGAAAGATACTTCGGTAGACCACTCTTGAATTTTGCCTACATCTGCCACTAAACCATCAATGTCGAATCTCAACTTCGATACATCCGATTTAATGTCTTTCTGTATAGACATAACGTCTGTTCTTAAAGTAAGAATGTTTTCTTCTCCTCTACTTTCTAATTCAATAATATTCTTTCTTAATATTTGGACATTTTCCTCTCCTTTCATATTTACTGCAATTATATCTAATTGTAAAGTCTTAAGCATTTCATTATTCTTTAAAGTTAATCTATTCTCTAACCTAGTTAACTTGTTTTCTAACTGTGTGTTAGTTTCTTCACTACGAATTTGTAATTTTTCTTCTAATGATTTAAAATTATTTTTCAAGTTAGCTTCGCTATTTGACTGTAATCTGGTCTCCAATAACATCAACTCATCTTTACTACTAGTCTGTAATCTAGTCTCCAATGACTTTAAATTGTCTTCACTATTTGACTGTAACCTAGTCTCTAATGACTTTAAACTTTCTTCACTAGTTGACTGTAATAATTTTACATTAGCTTCCTTACTAATCTGTAATGATTTTAAATGTTCTTCATTACTAGTCTGTAATGCTTGCACATTTTCTTTACATTTAGCTTCTAACCTAGCTTCTGAACTATTTATCTGTTCTTTAACTTCCGTTTCCATTTTAGAAATAGTTTCTGCAATACCAGACATACCACTCTGTAACTCTCCTAACACCTTCGCTAAAACTTCCGGCAACATAATTATATTTTCAATAGACGTTTTATTCAGAGACGTTACACAACAACACATCACAATGTCTCAATTCCTGCATTCACTTGGATATGAGAAAAATGACTTATAATAACATGATATAATACTAATACGATTAACATGAACACTGGAATGGGCACACAAGTATATTGTCTGACTAAGTTTAATAAATTTTGTAACACAATTAAATGAACTTGAGATCAATCTCTCCGTAATCTAAATCTGATGTGATTCCATAGAATAAACAAAATCATATCCACCCGTTGGGCGCCAATTCTCCCTCCCTCTCTGTACCCGTTCGTCCTGCGGATGCGATGACCCATCTGCTATTACATCGCATTCCTGGATTTCCAGGACAGAGCGGAGTTAAATGAACCTCTAGTCAAATAAGGAATGTGTCGGAAATTCAGCTTAGATATCGAAAAAGCAGTGGGTAACACGAGACAATGTATCTCTAGGGTCGTTACGGGCTTAAGTTTAATAAAAAAAAATGCAAATACAAATGGGCGCCATCAACTGAATTCCTAGCAAACCACATCCTTTCCGGTTAAGCCTTAATCAAGACAAGGAAAGAAAAAGGAAAATCACACCATCATCAGATCACAAATAAGATAAAAACAAATTTATTTCACTTTGATAGTCAGACAGACATTTTAAATATTCATCCTACCTGAGAGCATGGTCGAATGCCAACGTTAAATTGTCATTGTCCAAAAATCGAACCATCTCTTTTCTAATCAAAAATATTTCATCCACATAGAACAGGAAAAATCTCTAAAGTTCTCTTGGGTTCTCAGGATCACTGTAGCACTATGTCTTTCGTCACTGACATTTGTGATACCTGAGACCTAATTTCTCTTTAAATTAACATCATGAATGTGGATTTGAAAAAAATATTAATCTGTCTAAACATACACATTATAATCACATATTTTAAACATCACGTAATTTATGGCTTGCATGGCATAATTTAAATGTTGAATACATTAGTAAAATGCTCCTAAACATCGAATAATTAATTTACACAATTTACATTGTCATTAATAATTGCTTGTTCGTGAATTACAGAAAATCCACGGCTCATTGGTTGTCATCATCATCATCATCAAAGTTAAATATTTCTCACATTAATTCTCATCTTAAAATTCAACATATTCCTGTCAGAATCATTAACTCATCACCATTAAATCATTTAAATGAAAATAATTATCATTACTTCATTATACTTTCTAATTATTCACACACTCTTATTTTATCATCTAATTCAGATTAAATCATCTTAAATCATCAATACAAATTGTTTAATTCCTCAACTCAAGTTGCAATTCCTCAAATTATATCTCAATTACATTTATGTAATTCTATATCAATTCATTAATCATCAGCTTCTTTAATTAATTATCACCTTCTAATTCAGTTATTCATCAACTATCCAATCATCTATTCATTTATTTTAAATCAGTTTATTTATCCAATCATTAATCCATGCACTTATTTAATTCATTGATTTATTCCAAAATTTAATTTATTAATTTATTTAAATTTTATTCTTCCGGTTATTTAGATTTTTATTATTTCATCTAGTCAATCTGATTTTTATTTCATTAGGTCAGATCATTAATATGCTTAAATTTCAGATTATTATTTCATTAATTATTATTCTCAATTTTATTTATTTGTTTAATTTCGTAACAAATTGTTTAATATGGGTTATAGAACGTTGTCTTACAGTTTTATCACTTCCAAGTTATATCTCGTATTTAATTATCATGCCAAAAATATTATTGCCTTCACGACATCACGTTGGATCTGACTATCCACAACTACATTATATATCCTCACTTCTTCAAATATCACATTTGAATACCACAATTATTCCACAAAACTCCATAAATATTCAGCACATACAGCATGAATCTCAACAATTACGCTAGACAGGGTTCGACAACCTCATGTCTGCCTCAAAATACATTAGCAATATTGCAACTATCACTTGGCAACTTCCACAAAATGCCTATCACAAACTTCACTTAACCATGTTGCATGATCTACAAAAAATATATAACTGGCTTCAAATTATCAACGCACACTATCTCCAATAACTGTAATTACTCTGATCACATCTAGACAACTTCTTAAACAATTGAAAAAAAATATTACCTTAGTAATTCAAGATCTGCTTTCAAATAGCATAAATTCTCTTACAATTCTCATAATTCACATCACAGAAAAACACCAATGTGCTATAATCTCTCATATCAAAATATGCAATATTGATCTGCCTTAAAATAAATCTGACCATTAATGATTCATCTTACAAGATTCAATTACTTTAAATCCTTCTCAAAGGTGTCAAACACAATTATAAAAATCATCAAAAGCATCAGCTGTACCAGCTGTTAAACTGAAAGTACTCTCAAAAGAGTATAGCAACAAAATATTGGATTGGCAAACAAGAATTACAAATGTAACCCTGCTGACATTTATCTGTACTTTATTTAACAAAATTTCGACTGATATGTGACTAGTAGTTCCTTGTTTGATCCTCTTACAATCTCAAGTACACTCGGATGATAAAAATGAGTCCCTCAATGGCAAGTAAGATGAGTAACCACCGTACAATCGTATAAATACGAAAGACCTCGCCCCGTCGACTAACATGATAGTGCCCTGAACGATGGGTAAGATGAGTAACCACCATACAATCGTATAAATACGAAAGACCCCATCTCGAAGACTAAATGAGTGAATGTACCAGATAGGAATCAACAAGTTTCTAGTTGTCATATAAAAGCGATATTCATTCACTAACGTGAATAACATCTTAATATCTCCAAACAATCCAATGGAAAAATCCCTACTGATGAATAATACACACTCGCTAGTATGCAATGAACTGACGAAGTAATTTAGATAATCAATTGCAGATCACGAGTTCGAAATACTCGTCACACAAAAAAACTATTCATGAAAACTATCCTTGCTGGAAAAATGTCTAAAAGACCAAACATCTGCTTAATAAAGCCAACCAATGGTGAGAATTTCGTATAATGATGCCTGCCATATCATATGGTCACGCCATATTCTAGCAAAATTCTGAAGCATATAAAGTCAAAGCCATGTCTAAATAATCGTATCACTCCTATTAGAAAAATATACATGTGTGCCCAGTATTCATGAAATAATCATATCAGGAAGTTATAACTCTTACAATACCTTTTCATAATCAGCTGTCATTAAATGTCAAAGATCGTCGATTTTCCTTATGTAATGCATTTCTCGAAAGATCGGCGTGAATATCATTCCACCCATGCAATGACGATTGCCTTCAAATCCCAAGTGAATCAGCAGGTGGACCTCCTCCTCGTCAGGAATCGAATCCATCGCTCTGTGGTGCCATCGCGTCTCTGTCTGCGTTTACTCCGACATGATGAACTTCTGGTTATCCATAGCGGATACTGTCCAAATCTTCACGAAAAAGTTCATAGAAACAGTGGACCCCCTATTCCTCTTCTACGTTACGCCACTGTTCCATACAATGTTCAGTTTGAGTGTTGAAAGTTCAATATCCAATAACTGCTAAGTCTCACTTTCATAAAATAAGATTTTATATGAGAGTGTCTAAGTTTATGAAACACCCTGTAGCTGTGTTCATACTCGGTAATTTATAACACTTCATAAGAAAGAATCGCATTAATGCACGTGCCAAAGTTCATAAGTGCATATGCTTAAAACATTTTGTTTGCCTACAATCGTTAATGTTATTTGGAATGCGTTATGAAATGCATAGTCGTAATGTCATTGAAAAACTATGTTCATTTAAAGTTCACAGTTGCAGTATCTCGTAACTATCTGCTTGTACAATTCAAATGCTGAATAAACGTTCCAACTCAATGTTGTAATGAAGTTCAGCTTCTGTCATAATGCTTGCGTATAAAATTGGAAATAACCCGCTCGGCCCCACTGCAATGCTAGAATAATCTCCGCCTAAAGCTGGCCTCGCCATGTCGCTCTACTATGCTGTTCTGTGTAACCAAAATGCAGCTTGAAATAAGTTCTCCAACTCGTTTTACAGTACTGTTCTGAACCCCGGCCTTCTCATGCTTGCTTGGGCCGTACAGCTGGTTCTGTAACCGGTCTTCACGCTGCCTACCGCGGGTGTCCGCCCGGCTCACTGACCTACTTTTCGTTCGCTGCTTAGTGAAGTTAAAACTGTCGCTTTCACTTTCCGTGACAAAAGCTGCTCGCTGCGCGACTTTTACCATACGCTCGGCGCATGTCCTACTCGGCTCGCTCTCTGAATTCGACTGCGTTGCTCGCTATACTTGACTCCTCTGCTTACAGAGCTCGACTGCGTGGCTCACTGAGCTCAACTGACTGTCTCTGGACTGCATTGACCTGAACCTCCCTGGCGCAGTCACGTGACGTTCTCCCCACCTCTGTGTTCTTGCGTCACAAATATAATCTCGAACCCCGATCATCTTGGCTATTAAGTTATAAAATAACTTAAGGGTTATCTGACTTCCTACAAATTATTACCACATATAATGCATGTTATATCTTCTCTTCTGAGATGTTTAAATACCATGTTCCATATAGATCTTAATAAAGCTTCATATTTCTATCCATAATTCCATCTGTTTGACTGCGGTCAGTGCCTTCTTAATCCTAGACCTTCTACGTCATCCTGACATTCCTCTTGACTCGATCTGAGCGCTATCTTTTCATAACTCTTCCCATAATCTCAACTACGGCTTAATGTCTGCTGGCGTAGCCGATAGCCTCAACTAGGTATCGGGTACAGTACTAAGCCAGAAAATTTCCCTGCAGTGTACACAACATTTAACGCAAGTTTCATAGCTATCGGACGAATGGTATATGAATGCATACGGGACTTTGTTGAAACGCATTGCTTGTCGTCGCTCATTTGTTGAATCTACTTGTGCGCCTTCTACTGTGAAATGTATTCACTAATTTTGAAACCTTCACGTAAGTGTACACAACATCTCACCCAAGTTTCATCGCTATCGGACGAATGGTATATGAACACATACGGGACTTTGTTGAAATGCTTCGCGCATCGTCGCTCATTTGTTGAATCTACGCCTGCGCTACCTATTGTAAAATGGATTTACTAAGTCAGAAACCTTCCTTGGAGTGTACTCAACATCTCACCCAAGTTTCATCGCAATCGGACGAATGGTATATGAACGCATAGGAGACATACCCACAGACAAACTATCACGTTACATTGATTTTTATATATATAGATGGGTTTACAAAACTACACCAGCTATAGATAGCCTATTTACATGTTGAAGTTACTCGTTACAATAGAGCACGTGAACTAGGATTCAAGGGTTTGTTGTGTCTTTAATAGCTGCAACGAGTACAGTAAGTTGAGTTGTAGAGCCTGTGACCTTCGTTGTGAGTAACTTATGTGGACATGAGCAGTGACATGAGTATACTTAGATCAAAATTGTTGTTTTAAGGGGCGGAACAGAAATCATTACGTTTATAGAAGAGATATGTGGAATACACTCGCTAACGACTCATATCAATGCCTTCTATGAAGACAAGTGGTAAATGAATACCAGCATTTATACAGATTAAATAATGATGACAAGATGTCTACCACACCGGCAGTAAGACGAAGACCATAGAATATTATGCTCTTGAATATCTTTCAATTACAAAAACGTTTGATACATTTATGCATATCGTCCAACTATAAGAAAGCATACATACATTGTCCGGCACTATTAATAGCTTTTCATAACCTTCCTGAACACTTCGTAACCGTCAAGTAATTCCACATAATTAACAAGCAACCGCCAGGGAAGGATAACCTACTCCTGAAAAGTATTACCTTGTGATCAACTACGACGATTAAAGATAAGTGATCTACTGGTTCTACTTAGAGTAATGAATAAATAAGTAAATTGTGGCTAAGTATTGGACTTCATAAGATTGATCAGTGTAAGACTTGAGTTGCAATTACTATGTATGTTTTGCCAGAAGCCATGGTTGTGTTGGGTCAATGCTTTTTACAGCGTGTTTTCTGATGTGATATGGGTTAAGTACGATCTTCTAATTCTGTGATTTCAGCATCTTGTAGACAATAGGGTTTATGTTCCCGTCAAACATAACCCTACTGGAAGTGGTGCAACAGCACTACATTGCTGACGTCACGAAAGCGCACCAGGGCCAGTATTTCTCGTTGGCCGTGCTGTTAAACATATGACGTCATCAGGTGACGTCTCTGCTCCAGCGGTCAGGCCCGTGCTCCCTTACGCACACCAAAGCAAACGTTGAATGTCATATCTCTCTGGCTGCTCCGAGTCTGCGTGTGTGACTCGGACGCGTGGGGTTCGAGGTTCAAATCCGGGGCCTATCCATCAGCTTTCTTTGTTCTCTCTCTTCTCCTTTCAAGAGGAAGCAGATTGTTTGTTGACATTAAGACACGGAACCAGAGTGATGTGATATTAAACGTATGCTTTGGTGTGCGTAAGGGAGCACGGGCCAGACCACTCAAGCTGAGCCGTCACCTGATGACGTCATATGTTTAACAGTTGGGATTCACTTTTCAAGTATTTCTGGACACTTGCGACCCTAAGTGTCCTATATCAAATTACTTGTCTCAATGTCATCTACGTCGCTATAGAGAGTTTCAAATGTTAATAAGAGTTATCCTGTGCGTACCAGGTGAATTAGCTGCCCCTATTAATATTGTTTTATGCAGCCCAACTAACACATGTTGTCAGGAAGGTCTATATTTCTTTGCTTGCATCCCGTATGGTACTACTGGACTGTAAGTATATCCCGCAAAAGATACTGAACACTATTGTTTTTCCTTCGTATTAGTCTGTAGGCTCATCGAATGAAAAATAATAGTATTCAGTATCGTTTTCAGGACATGCTTGCAATGCATTAGTACTACAGTCATATTAGGGCAAAATTTGGCCGGATACGGAAAAAATTAAATGACAACGAATTTCTTCAAAAACATGTTCTATAAGACCCCCTGAACATCCCCAGAAAAATCGCCAAAAATCGGGCTTGGGGAACACCCCTAAAATTTCAAAAAACATCCGCCATCTTGGATTTTTCAAAAAACTGTTATAATTTATGAACGAAAAGTAGAAATAAGGTGCGGTTTTCGCACAAAGTTGTGTTTCATCTTCTAGGTGTTGTATCTACTATGAAAACTCACATTCAGGTCAGGGACCGTCTTTAAATTTCGAAGAAAGAAAAAAAACGTATCTACTTAAAAAAACGTTCTACTAAACGAAAAGTGATAAAAAGGTGCTGTTTTCGCCTATATAATTAATTTAACTTTTAGAACTTCTGTTTATTATATTACTGCGTATGTAAGATGGGAAACGTCCTTAAATTTCAAGAAAGAAGCCTGATTTCTTGGAATATATTTTTAAATTTTGTGATAGCCTATACTAAGTAAACGTAAAAATAGGCGGTTTTTGTCCAGGAGTTTACGTTTTTCTTTTGATTTGTTAAATAATATATTACTATCTTTTGGAAGTAGGGAACGTTATTAAATCAAAAATGCATTGTTTGTCAAAGCGATGGATATAGTATCTCAATCAGACGAATCGGATCTCTTGTCTTCAGTCATCGTGCGGTTAGGAGGGTTCTACCTTCTGATGAGCTTTATGGGAGCCACGGTCAAAATCATGGCTGACAGCGGCTTGGAAGACTTGTGGGAGCAGGTATACGCTAAAAATACAGTTTATATAACAAAGGAGAAACTGTTCCGCCTAGTCAATACATTTATTTACAACAAGTTATAAACTTGTATTGACTAGGCGGAACAGTTTCTCCTTTGTTATATAGTGAATCTGTCAATACGGAAAATGAACTTCTTTCAGAACACAATTTAAAAATACAGTTGTCCAAATGATGGGCGGACACGCATATGCAAGAACTTTGCGTGCTAATTCCCTCTCTCGAGCTGCTATCGGCCATTTGATTTTAGAATCATGCCAGGAACAGAAACGTCTATCTGCCTCCGATGTCGAAACCCTTCATCTAGCTTACGAAAAGGTTTTTAACACCGGATCTCCAGAAGAATCTTTTCTCCAGGTGGAAGAACTACTCCAGGCTGTTTCGTTGTGGATGGCTGAAATGGAAGAAAAAAGTCGAACTTCGAAACAGTGGCTGCAATATTTTTGACAGACAGCGATCATTCATGACTTTGTTCGAGCGGAAAGATCCAGAGATTGGAGCCTTCACCTATCCGCAGTTCAAAGGATGCTAAATTGCCTGCATGCCACAGGACAAATTCACTACGTCAAGGCGGCTCACATCTATTTTCAGAGCATGGCTCAACTTGAATCAACTTTGACAGACAAGGAATTTGAGTTGTTCGTCAAGAAAAGCTTTTTCACTGTCCGCCGATCGGATAAATTTTTGGTGTGGGGTAGCCTATGGACCGACATGACCATCGAGCAGGTTTTGATGAGATCAATGAAAGTCAGCAGTGGGTTGACTCAAAGTCGAGGTATCTCTGATGCAATCGTAGCCCATTGGATTCGCACTTTGCCGGCGAGTCTACAAGTGATAGAGGCAGTGGAAGCCTTTGTAGGAATTAGAAGTGAAACCTCTGAACAACATGTCTCTTTGCTGGCATCCAGGCAGTCTTGAGACTCCAAAGACTTGAAGAAATTCGTTGAGTGGCGAAAACAACATTCTCCCGTTAAGAAATCCAAAGATCTCGTCTCCCTGTCAACTGGAATAATTGCAGACGAAAGCGTCACTTGTGATTTGGCCAAAGAATTGGGCAAAAAAGCGGCGAGAATTGTTGTGGGTAAGTCATTTGACACCGTCACTCCAAAACGGAAGGATCAAGTGTCAACTTTCGCTGCCATGAAGAAGACACTCGTGATCAACAAGGAACCGGTCGTTGTAAATCCCAACCAATTGTTCCACCGCATCGCCTGTGTCGTCAGAACCGAGGAGGAGTTGGAAGACTGCTTACGGCACGAGTTGGCGACATATGCCCAAGCTTCGTTCGACCAAAGAGGTCTAGCATCTCCTCCATAGAAACCTCAAAGAGAAGACGAGTTGTAAACAAATGAATGTTGTCTTAATATGTGTCAATGTCTAATCAATGTTATCTTCAATGTAAAATGTCTGCAATTTGTATATTGTTGTTTACAGTACTAATATTTTGTAATGTCAGTTTTAACTAAAATGATTTTTTGTAACCTTTGAACATCGGAAATCCAAAAACTGTAAATACTCTGCTATGAGCATTAGATTTTGTTTATGCAATATAAGAGTTTATTATGACGTGTTTTATTTTTCTAATTTAGGGACGTTCCCCCTCGTATATATTCAGTTATTTGATGTACACAAGTTGTGAAAGTTAATCTTAACTTGTAGACAGAATAGCATCCTTTTCACTTTCCGTTCAACAGTTACATCATTTTTTTTACAAAAATCTAAGGTATATAGCGTCCTTTTTTTAAATTTAAATACTGTCCCCGACTTGGCTGTTAATATTAAGCACAATATCAAGAGTTAATAGGAAGTACAACATCTAGAAGTAGAAACACAAATTTTGGGGGAAACCGCATTTAGTTTTTACTTTTTGTACGTAAGCGATAGCATTTTTTTTATCCAAAAATTTAAGGACTCTCCCCGACTTGATTGTGAGTTTTCATAGCAAGTACAACATCTAAAAGTCGAAACACAACTTTTGGCGAAAACCGCATCTTATTTCTACTTTCCGTGCATAAGTTATAGCAGTTTTATGAATAATCCAAGATGGCGGACATTTTTTGAAAATTAGGGGTGTTTCCCAAGCCCGATTCTTGGCGATTTTTCTGGGGATGTTCAGGGGGTCCTATAGAACATGTTTTTGAAGAAATTCGTTGTCATTTAATTTTTTCCGTCTCGAAGCCTAATTTGACCGTACTATAGTGCTATACGGGATGCAAGCAAAGAAATATCGACCCTCCTGACATAAACGGCAGTTGGGCTGCATAAAACAATTATTATTAGGGGCAGCTGATTCACCTGGTGTATTGTACCCATGTGAGTAATTTCCATGGAAAACATGCTTCTGCCTCCAGCCAGCATCAGTCCTCAGGTGTGTACCGTCCACCCACTGAGCAGTTGCATATTTTTGATCTGAGACTAAAAGGTATCAACTCTACAATAATAAAGCACAACTCTATTCTAAAGACTTTAATTAAGTTCAAAATCATGGCTTCAAACAAACAAAAACACAATCCCAACAATATAACACAAAACAATGCAAAATGATACCTACAATCCACCAACATTCGCACTTTAACCTTGCAAATCCCAATGATTATTCTTTCATTTACCATGAGATTAACATCAAGATTCATTCTCACGTGCGCTGATGCACAGGTAAACTACACATAAACTGTACTTATCATCTTATGTCACCTATTGTGACCTCTTTAATTTCACAATCTTAATTGTTTACTCTCAACACATCCTAATTTACATTATGCGTACACTTGTGTTTTGTATCTTTCTTCCCACCAAAATGCTTTACCATGCATTAACCAATTTATGGTTTGCACCTCAAATTTACTTGCAACTCCACAATTACTGCAATCATACCCCTTTCCTGCAGTACCATTTTCTACAGTTCCACTGTATGCTGTCATGAGTTCAACTTCAAAGATTCTGTTACCGCTGTGTCGGATGGTATATTATGCTACCCTTGCGTGGGCATAGCCTATGGCATCTAGTGTCGACCTTTAGAACAAAGCGACAATGTCAGTATGAAAATGTAACTTCTAACAACTCATAAGTTTTCTGAATATTAAGTCATTAAGATAATCCTTAATTATCAATGTGTTTCAAACCCCACAAATTCATTATACAATACAACAATGATTCTTTTCTTACAAACAGGGTTTTACAGTCTCTCCACTCTAAATGTCAAGCTCCAAGGGTTGTTTAACACCTCCCCCTCGGTTCTACTTGTACACAATGGGGATGAGTCGGGCGGTCACAAACACGTGCTCTGTCCCTTCCTGACTCCCTCCTGCTTTATCTCCAAGCAGTAACAAGTGATTTTAAATACAATAGTGCAGTCTCATGGATCTACACATCCCACATGATTTAACTTAAACTGTATGCAAGATAGGTTATGGACGTATTTAATCATTTTTTCCTAACCTTAGGATATTAATAACTGGCCTCAACAGGTCCATTTCATTATATAAAGGAACGAGATTCATCAATCACTGGTCGAACTGGCTAGCCGGCATCTTATTAAATGCTACGGTCAGGCTCATCCTACCGCCAATTAAATTCACTTCCCAGGGGCTGAATTATTTCAATAGCTAGTTCTCGGTCGAGAACAGGTGTCATGTTGAGGTTTCCATTGTTGTCCTCCCATACACCACTGGATTTGAACCAGGAACATTTCATGGCAATCCACAGAGCTAGGGTAAATCACTATTTACGCTCTGTCCATAATAAATATCTCTGTATGCCCTAGGCTATACGAGATTTCACACGTTGAATAGATTACCTGGCTTCCGTGACCATGTGCTATGATCTCGTCCTTTAATTAGTATGATAATCTATCAATTACTCTTTCAAGCTTATTCACAAGCTGCAAATTCAATTCTCTATTAAACTCTTCCATTTCCTAGATTCTTGCATATTTATTTCCATTATCATAATATACTCTGATATTAAATTGCTTTGCTTAGCCCTTCATGTATAATATTACTGCTTGGATAGATAAATATTCCAATTAGCATATCTATTTTGCTTACAACCGTTTTTCCCTGATGTGTATTCATTTATTCTTATTATTATTATTAATATTATTATTATTATTATTATTACTGACATGTATTACCATAACCCGACACAACGTAACCATTTTCAATCACCGAACATCCGTGTTCGTTACGTTACGTTTCTATATAACTGAATTGCCATTTTACATTAGTGGTAACGATTTATCCACTCAATGATGTACAAAAACATCTCAACTTGACTAAAATCAACACAACAATAATATATTGAGGTTCTACCTCCGAAAATTGACTCTTATTGGCATATTTTATAATTTTGAAATCACTCAACATACAGTGGACTATAATTGCTACAAAATCACGGTTTTTGGGTACTTACATTAGTTAATCTGATGGCTCCAACCACGCATGTCTTCCAGTAATGCCCTCCATTATTTGCAAAATTAGCAAGGCATTCTTATACTTCTAACACACATTTTACATAACTTTTGCCTTACAAAACACACGGCACTTTTCCTTTCCATATTGGAGCTGTTG
The DNA here is from genome assembly GCA_946902985.2 of Meconema thalassinum. Classification (NCBI taxonomy): domain Eukaryota; kingdom Metazoa; phylum Arthropoda; class Insecta; order Orthoptera; family Tettigoniidae; genus Meconema; species Meconema thalassinum. The sequence goes on from OX336394.1 coordinate 185,313,955, forward strand.
CTTCCTTATTCACACAACACGTTATAGCACTTGTTACACTATTAATTTTACATATTAACAAATCATCACTACAATCACACGCTCACTATTTACATTTCTTACTGGTTGACTTTTCCTGGCAAAATATCAGAATTTCAGACGTTGAAGATCTCCTCCTCACTGCTATCCGCATCTTGATTGAAAGTCTCGATTCTCTGCCTAAGGATTCCTATCGGTTCCCCAAACTGTCTATCAATTTCTATCCTTGGATAAATTTCCTGATATCGCATAAATATGCTTGCATATTGTCCTGAGCATTAATTATATTAGTATTCCTATGAAATTTCACCAATCGCATAACAAAGTTTATATCTGCGCAGTCCGATATCCTATGATATGTCTAACCAATTGTTTACATACTGCTCTCAACCATTGTACATTGTACTTGTACAGATTATCACTCTCACTTGTCCTACCTTGTATATCACACGGTACATTTCCTACGTGCACAATAACAATCGCTCGTAATGCCGACTATAAAAATATGGAGCGACTGTCCTTAATAAATGGTATTAATAAATGTCTTAATGCACGGCTCTTCATGTTGAAGTCCGAGCATCCCTTCTCGACTTCGGTAACGTGCATTTCGCATTATACTGCGGTTCAACTGACTACATTACTCGTTATTAATTCAGGGCTTAATGCATGATTATATGTTGCTGCACTTAGAATGTTACAGTCCGCGCGCCCCTTTCTCTGACTTCGGTTGACGTGCTCCCTGCGCTCAAGTATGGTTCGACTGACTGCCTCTGTCCTGCATCCACCCCTTATATCCGTTTGGAGAGAAAAAGTAGACCGAAAATTTCCCTGCAGCGTCATCTTCTCCCTAAGTATGATTCTGGTCTTGAAATAACGTTTATATGGTTCCTTTTCCCTCGCTGATCACAGATCTGTATGCGTGCTCGAGGATCGATCGGCCAATTAATTAATATTAATTGCCTTTGCCAGCGCTTACCCACGCGGCGTCCCCTAAAAATCCCCAAAGACGTGGTTAGATCTCGCCGCTAACCTCCAATTACTGTGTTACTGCGCGTTCCATTAAATCTGCCTCGATTTCAATGTTTAATGGCTTGATAATTAGCCTCCCGGCTAAACATTCACATAGGTGCAATCCTCATGTCACTGAGTTGCTCCAATCACGAGTAATCATTAAATTACACTGGTATCTTCCCCTTCCACTAGCCCCTCTATTCTCAAACGGGGAATAATTTGACAATATTTTACCCTCTTGACCTGTTCCAGACGACATAAGTAGGTCACATTGGGTGGCACGGCTCCAAGAATCCACGCCCCTCTTCCAGAGTCATTAGACAAATGTCAAGCGCTCCAATTTTCTGCACTCAAGTCCAGAATTGTATGCCTCATACACCCCAATAATGCAGTATTCTACTCTTATTCCCTGCATTATATTAATAAATAATGTCAGAATTAGTTCATATCACAACAGTGATTTAATATGTATTTTCTCTAGGGGTTTTTATAACTTAAACTCCCTCAAAAGATCTCGTGTTCGTTCCTTGCTGGACTCTCAATTCTGAGCTCAACTATCTCATAGATCCACGTTCGACACCTATCAGCCTAACCCCGTTGGGTTCATATTCCCCTTGCAAAACTTATAGAAGTCAATTGCAAGTGACCTTCTGTAAGTCTCCGGCTGACTGTCCCACCCGTCTTTGTTTACACTAAGCGGTCCTTCACCTCGTCTGTCTGCGAGTGGGTTTGTCTACATCCCCCTTCCACTCTGAGCTCAGCCCTTAGACGTGCATTCTCTTGGCGGGGGGTTTCATTCAATGCTTCAACCTCCCCAGCGGCTTCGACCAATTCTTTGTATAGCAGTCGCAGACACTTGCATTCCGGTTGTCTGCTTCCTTCTCTGAGCGAGCTGCTCGTCTCTCTTTCCGTCCCGCGTGAGCCTTCAAGCCTGGCTACCTGGCCGACTTTGCTGTCCACGTCCACTTGGGTGTGCGCTGCTATTACTTCCTCTTGTTCATCAAATTCCTCTGGTGAATAATAAATTTTGAGGTTGGCTGCATTCATATGTCTATTGCCTCTACGTGCTCTAGGCAGTGGTCCAAAGTTGTCTACACTCATTAGCTGCCTTGGCTTCTCTGGTAACAACGGAATGGGTCGTTGTCTCATTAAAAAGGGATTTGGCTTTACCCTTTGGCACAAATCTCATGTCCTAATAGCATTTCTGACAGTTTCTCTTAACTTCGGGCAAATGAATGCTTCTTTCAGTAGAGCAGTTAGCTTATCTATACCCGGATGTCCAAACGCTTTGTGTGCTAGCCACACCAATCTCCTCTGCAAAGATGCAGGAATAACAATTCTTTGACGGGTATGGTCTACATCATCCCACTTGTGTAGCATCTGAGTGTACCATACGTAGTCTGTTGATAATGCCTCTGCCTCTCTGTATATTGCAGTTCCCCTTGCTAAGCGTCCCTCGAAGTAATCAATCATCATTTCCAACCACGGATCTTCGCGTTGTAGGTTGGTAAGATTCTTCAAGTCATCTAAGTTCTTCTGATCTCGATTTTCAATCTGGACCGCTAGAGTTTCCTCTTCTCTTGGATGTCGGCTTAACATGTCTGGTATTACGTTCTCTTTCCCTGGACAGTATTCTATTTCCACATTGAACTGTTGAATATACAGGGAACATCTTGTCAACCTCTGGCTAGACAAATCCGTTTTTAACAAAAATGTTTAAGCTTTATGGTCTGTTCTGAGGACGATTTGAAAGCCATATATGAGTTTGTGCCAGTACTGCAATGCGTACAGAATTACGAGCAACTCTATCTCTGTGATCGTGTAATTTTTCTCATGGGCCTTCAATCTCCTACTTATAAAGGCAATAAAAACTTTCTCCTCGGGCTTATCAACATTTTCTTGGAACAGCATCGATCCTATCCCAACATGTGATGCATCCGTCTGTATTATGAACTTCTGGGTATAATCAGGGTATCCCAGCTTCACGTATTCCAAAAGCATTTGCTTTGACCTCACGAATGCCTCTTGACATTGCTCCGTCCAATTCCACCTGCCGCCTTTCTTCAAAAGATCTTGCAGGGGTGCCACAGTTGTAGTATAGTTTGGGCAGTGGTTAGCAAAGAATCCAATTACTCCCAAATACTGTCGGACGTGCTTTACTTTCGTGGGTCGAGGAAAATTTCGAATTACCTCTAATTTCTCTTGGTTTGGCTTAACTCCATTTTCATCTATAACGTGCCCTAGGAATTTAACTTCCCTCTGAAAGAAGTGCGATTTCTTGATATTAACCTTAAAATTAGCTTCACGAAGGTTATCCAGCAACTTCTTCAGGTCTCTCATGTGCTCCTCCGGAGATTCTGATCGGAGTAGAATGTCGTCTACGTATCTGATGGTACTCTCTTTAACATCATCTGATAGATTGCGATCTAACGCTCTTATCAAAGCTGAACCAGCTGTTTTCAAACCAAAAGGTAATCTTAAAAACGTGTATGTATGTTGATCAAACATAAATCCTGTCAACAGACTCGTTTTCTTCTCCAATTCAAGATGGTGAAAGCTCGACGTAATATCTAAATTTGTAAATATGGTCTTCCCTTTAAACTTTCTGAGGATTGTCAAATTCTGGTACCACCTTCATATTCAAATGCCTCAAATCCTGGCATACTATGACAGTCCCGTCTGTCTTAGGTACGATTACCAATGGGCTTACATAAGGCGTAGGTGTTTTCTCAATAACACCGGCCTCCAACATCTCCTGAATTGCTTCTTTGACCTTAGCATAGTGCTTTTCAGCTATAGGGTAGGGTTTCTGCCTAAATGGTGTCCAGTCATTAACTTGGAATGCATAAATGAAGTTCTTTATACGACCAGGTCTCGAGTCAAAGACTTCCTTCTGTTCCAATAATAATTTCTTTAAATTTTCTTTATCTCTTGGACCAATTTTTGCTTCTTCTAGATTTTCCGAAATATATTCTTCCAGTTCAGGTTCCAGATCTTTCTCCATGTCTGCGGCTAGTGTTTTCAGTTCATCTTCTAACTGCTCGATGGCTAACACTTCCTCCTCGGCCATGTCTCTGTATATATGCCATACTTGTTCATCTGTCCCTGGTTTATTCTGTTTGAGTGAGACCTCTAAGCCTTCAGCTTCCTCGTTCACACGGAACATAACTCTGTCCTGTGATAGGTCTATTACCACTCTGTATTCCCTTATAAACTCTGCCCCAATAATAAGGTTAAAAGGCAATTTGTTTACTAGTAGAAAACTCTGTGAAAATATAGAGCCTCCTATCTGTAAATCTAGGAATACCTGTTATTTGCATATCATCGTCTTGTCTGGAATGACACCTTTTATTTTGACACTTGAGATAGGTATTTTCAAAACATTTTCTCTCTGCACTATCTCATTATACAGAGCTTGTGTCATAAGACACACCTTTGAACCCGTGTCTAACAGACTTCTTATCTTCAACCCTGCCACTCTTACTAATATAATGGGCAATTCTCTTTTGATCATGACCTGTGATCCTCCTGTATCCTCGATTAATTCTTCCGGTTTGGCTATCCAATTAATGATGTTGACTGCCTTCCATCCATCATTCTCAAATTCTTCTAATTTTGGAGTTTTTTTTTCTACAGCGCCAGTCCTGTTAGAGTTTCTTCTCTCCTGTTCACTGCGCTGTAACTCCAAACGTTTGGCTCCATCTCCATATCTGTCTGGTGACGTCCTATTTTGCATAGCTTCTTGCCAGCGGACTTGCTGCTTCTGGGGTTCTTCTCCCCTTTCATTTAGGTATTGCAATGAAGCGTGATAACGTTCCTCTACCTCGTCATAAAAGTTACGCCTTCTTTCCTGGGGTCTCCAATTCCGATTCTTGCCTTCTTGGCCATCGTTACCTCCATTATTTTGGTACGCTCTACCCCTTGTATTCTGTTGATTCCAAGAATTTCGGCCTCCTCTTCCTCTACCAGCATTCCCTTTGTACTTCGGTTGCCATCTTCTGGGTTCATGTTCCCATTGACGTCCGTTGGAATCTAACGTTTCAGTGCTAGTAGCTTTATTATTTTTCGGAGCTTTGTACTGGTCAGTCTGCGTGTTGGTCACGTGTACCTGTTCCACGGTTCGATTCTGACGCATAGTATTGGATGTTGTGAGGTCCAGTTGACTAAGAACTGCCTCCATTTCCATTGCGGTTTTTGCATTTGCCGAAATCAGCAGCCTTTGGATTTCATAAGGAAGTTGTTTGGCAATAGCAATGCATAGCTCCAGCTCGCTAGGTTTCTGGTCAAGTTCCTTAAACAAACACATCTGAGATATAAAGAATTCAGCGTACTTCGTTGGGTTGTTGGTGCTGTATCTTTTCGAATACAAATCCAATCGTAAATTCTGTTGAGTCATAGGGTCCCTGTATCTCTTCAAAAAAGCTTCCCGAAACTCCTCGACTGTATCGAAGGTATAACGGAAACTGCGAAACCATAAAGCACATTCTCCCTCCGTTAGTTTATCTATGGCTCGTAGCCTGCGCTCTTGTGGTATCCGCGCATCGTTCAAATATTCGGACACTTCTTTCAACCAATACTTCGGTGTCATATTACAATGGCTACCTGAAAATTTTCTTGGTTTCTCCTTGCTTGCTCTAATTACATTTATCACTTGGTTGTGCATAGCATTTTCATGCGGCGTAGAAGCTGCAATCGGTGCTCCTGGCGTCATATAAGTACTTTCGCCTGGGCCTGTAGCATTCCTTATTATAGGTTGGGTTTCTAAATCTGTCCACTTGGTTTTCCTCATATCTTCTACGCTGCCGTCACTTGACTTAGGATCTTTCATTAGGGTTTCCTCCTGTGCTATTCTCCTAGTCTCCATTTGATTGTGGGGCATCTCTGCTCTTTCCAATCGAGTGATTACCTCTTTTTCTATTCTGCTAAGCCTATCCCTGTTCTCTTCTGTCACTTGAAATATTTTCTTCTTATCTTCCATCAGGCTTTGCTTGATATGGGAGATTTCATCCTCTACATCTTCCTTTATTTGAGCAAGGGTCTTGTCGCTTGCCTCTGTCTTTTGGCCTTCTCTCACTTCGAGTTCTTCTCTAAGTCCTTTAATTTCCTCTTGGATATGTCCATTGACCTTTGATATTTCATTTCTGACTTTAGCGATTTCACCTCGGTTTTCCTCTTGTCTTTTGTTAACGATAACAACGTCGCTTTGAATTTGGTCCAGTTCTTGATGAACTTTGCTCATCTGACCCTTTATGTTGCCTACCAGCTCTTTACTTTCGTTAGCAATAGACTTAATCTCTCCTATTTCCTGACATTGATCTAATATGTTCTGATCCTGCTTCTTTAGATCACCGTTAATCGCTCTAGCATAAACTTTCAACTATCCATCCCATTTACTGTCATTTTCTTCTAATCTCTTATCTACCGTTTTAGTAAATTCTGAAAATTGGTTTGCTTGGCGTTCGAGATTCGCCTCATTTTGGATTTGAATGTCCTTAATGTCATTAGATAGCGCATCTAACCTACTGTTCGTTTCATCCTTCGCGTGCTTACATGCCCGTAAATTACTTTCAAGTTTGGCTTCTATCGCCTCGAAACGCTTATCGGTCTTAACCTGCATTTCTGATATAATGCTTACAACGGTTTCTGTTACCTCGGTCTTAATTGTCTCTTGCATTTGACCTAGCTTAGCATTTATTTCTTCCTGATTATTATTCATTGCAACCTGATTTGCATTAATTGCCAACTGATTAGCTTCTAAACGGTTACTCAATTCAACATGATTATTATTAATTGCCAACTGATTAGCATCTAAACGGTTGTTTATTTCATCCTGGAAAGCCTTGGCTTCCAGCTTATTCTGTTCATTAACAGCGTCAAAATGATGTTTTAGCTCTGCAATCCCCTGCAAAATTCCCTCCGTACAAGCCATTCTTACTACAATTCACTTTGAGATATAGGCAGGCTTCCTGGATACATGTGTGGATTCGTTTTAAAGAGAAATACAAGACACTGTACACATATTGTAAGATTGTACTTAACATTTGGATTTTAGGATAACTTGTGGATTGGGTGAGTAGCGCTCATACCCTTGGGCAATTCTCTTCTGAATAGAGAAATTCTGCTTACTTCAAAAGCCTACTGAACTCAAAAATCACTCAAACACAGTTTGAGGCAAATTATTATGGTTTTCCCCATGAAATACCTTAAAAATCTATGGGGTTTCCCTAAATCCCATAAGCTCCACAAACGTGGGCGCCATGATAAATAAAGTACACACATGCGCCTATGGTGCCCTGTATTTTAAACTGGCCCCACGTTGGGAGCCATGATAAATAAAGTAAGAGGCTTTACCTTGTTTTGCCCACACACGGGCGACATGATAAATAAATAGGTGGTTACTTATCAAAATTTATATTGTTTGTATCGGAGCTTAGCTAAGGTTAGGTGCGGTCATTCCCCTAATTCATTTTATTCGTTAAGTAAATGGAGTTGTTTACCCTAGATCTTGACCGACTTAAGTTGTACCTTTAGCTCAAATCACTGTATAGGACATCAAATCCCATGTACCCATGTGAGTAATTTCCATGGAAAACATGCATCTGCCTCCAGCCAGCATCAGTCCTCAGGCGTGTACCGTCCACCCACTGAGAAGTTGCATATTTTTGATCTGAGACTAAAAGGTATCAACTCTACAATAATAAAGCACAACTCTATTCTAAAGACTTTAATTAAGTTCAAAATCATGGCTTCAAACAAACAAAAACACAATCCCAACAATATAACACAAAACAATGTAAAATGATTCCTACAATCCACCAACATTCGCACTTTATCCTTGCAAATCCCAAAGATTATTCATTCATTTACCATGAGATTAACATCAAGATTCATTCTCACGTGCGCTGATGCACAGGTAAACTACACATAAACTGTACTTATCATCTTATGTCACCTATTGTGACCTCTTTAATTTCACAATCTTAATTGTTTACTCTCAACACATCTTAATTTACATTATGCGTACACTTGTGTTTTGTATCTTTCTTCCCACCAAAATGCTTTACCATGCATTAACCAATTTATGGGTTGCACCTCAAATTTACTTGCAACTCCACAATTACTGCAATCATACCCCTTTCCTACAGTATCATTTTCTACAGTTCCACTGTATGCTGTCATGAGTTCAATTTCAAAGATTCCGTTACCGCTGTGTCGGATGGTATATTATGCTACCCTTGCGTGGGCATAGCCTATGGCATCTAGTGTCGACCTTTAGAACAAAGCGACAATGTCAGTATGAAAATGTAACTTCCAACAACTCATACGTTTTCTGAATATTAAGTCATTAAGATAATCCTTAATTATCAATGTGTTTCAAACCACACAAATTCATTATACAATACAACAATGATTCTTTTCTTACAAACAGGGTTTTAAAGTCTCTCCACTCTAAATGTCAAGCTCCAAGGGTCGTTTAACACCTCCCCCTCGGTTCTACTTGTACACAATGGGGATGAGTCGGGCGGTCACAAACACGTGTTCTGTCCCTTCCTGACTCCCTCCTGCTTTATCTCCAAGCAGTAACAAGTGATTTTAAATACAATAGTGCAGTCTCATAGATCTACACATCCCACATGATTTAACTTAAACTGTATGCAAGATAGGTTATGGACGTATTTAGTCATTTTTTCCTAACCTTAGGACATTAATAACTGGCCTCAACAGGTCCATTTCATTATATGAAGGAACGAGATTCATCAATCACTGGTCGAACTGGCTAGCCGGCATCTTATTAAATGCTACGGTCAGGCACATCCTGCCGCCAATTAAATTCACTTCCCAGGAGCTAGTTCTCGGTCGAGATCAGGTGTCATGTTGAGGTTTCCATTGTTTTCCTCCCATACACCACTGGATTTGAACCCGGAACATTTCATGGCAATCCACAGAGCTAGTGTTAATCACTATTTACGCTCTGGCCATAATAAATATCTCTGTTTGCCCTAGGCCAGAGTTTCTCATAGTGTGGTCCGCGGACCCCCGGGGGTCCGCAAGCATATTTTCAGGGGTCCGCAAAAAATATTCGAATCTAATTTTGTTAATTACTCATACCAAGAACTCCTGTTTCTGCAAATAAACGTTTTAATTTGTATTACTAAATATGTGCGTGGCAAGATTCGCCAATCCTATGATCAGGTCAATATTGTTTTCGACGGGTGGCTACCCTGCGGCTAGCCACTAACACACCTAGTCTGTCATCTGTTCTGTCAGCGGAGCAAACGTATCGGGATCTATTATTCAGTTGACTTTTGTCGCTATTTTGATGCTTGTCGTGATGGTTTGTTTTGCTTTGTTGTGATGTTTAACTTTTAATGGTGGAAACATTTTACGTAAGGAAGTGTTAATTTTGGGCCTGTATCATGGATCGTTGGTTAAAGACAGGGACTGTAAAACGTTCAGTTGATAAATTAGAAAGAGACAATGATCGTGAAAGTGAGGTTAGCTGCTCAACTTCAGTAGCTAGTTCTAGCTGCAACACTGATTTTCGTAAGACTGTTAAGCGCCGCAAATATTCTGAAGACTATAGGTTTTGTGCAATCTAATGACGAACAAAAACCACAGTGCGTGTTATGCTACGAGATTCTTTCCAATGAAGCTATGAAACCTGCGAAATTAAGGAAGCACTTAGAAACAAAACATCCAGACTTTGCTGATAAGTCATTTGAGTTTTTTTAATAAAAAAGTCAAGAAATAGAAAAGATGAAAACATCAATGGAGAAAATGGCGTCAGGTAGCGCAGCTGAAAAAGCTTCTGTGGCGTCATACGAAATAGCATTACTCATAGCTAAATCTGGAAAGCCATATACGATTGCAGAAGAAATAATCTTACTAGTGGCAAAAAACATGTGTAATTTAATGATAGGAGAGGCAGCTGCTAAGGAATTAAGTACAGTTCCACTTTCAAACGATTCTATAAAACGTGGAATTGATGACATGTCTAAAAATTTTGAAGAGCAGCTACTTTGTAGGTTAAAATCTACAAAAATGTACGCTTTGCAGCTTGACGAAAGTACAGACCTATCAAACAAATCTCACTTGTTAGCCTTTGTTAGGTATGAAAATGAAAATTGGCTTTTTGAAGAGCTTTTGTTTTGCGAAGAGATTCTTCATAACAATGCCCATGTTGTTTTTGAAGCATTAAACTATTTAATTTTATCAAATGACTTGGACTGGCAACGTTGTGTTGGTGTGAGTACCGATGGAGCAGGAGCCATGGCCGGCAAATAGACAGGCCTAATTGCTCGTGTCAAGTCTGTCGCTCCCAAAGTTAAGTGGACTCACTGCTCTATTCGTAGGGAGGCATTGGCTGTAAAACATATGCCAGAAGATCTAGAAACATCATTAAAAGAAGTTGTGAAAGTTGTAAATTATATTAAAGCACGACCTTTGAACTCTCGTATTTTTACTCAGCTTTGTGAAGAAATTGGAAGTGAGCATGTACAGCTCTTGCTTCACACTGAAGTTCGCTGGCTCTCCCGAGGTAATGTCCTCACACGTTTTTTTGAATTGCTTGATGAAATTAGAATATTTCTTTTGGAAGAAAAATATGAAAACTTTCTTCTCAAAGACAAGTTGTGTGGGTTTGCGTGGTTGATCAAGGTTGCATATTTGGCAGATATCTTCCAGCATTTGAATGTCCTAAATACGAAACTTCAAGGGTCTGACACTGACATATTCCGTGTAGAAGAGCAAGTAGAAGCTATGATAGGAAAACTGCAGCTTTGGTCTGACCGTATGCTTAAGAATTCATACAACAATTTAACAACGTTGCAGGAATTCTTAATAACATCTGAAGAAGAGATGCCTACAAATACAAAAGAACTGTTTGCTGAGCATTTAACAGGCCTAGATCAGAGTCTGAGAAGTTACTTTCCTGAACCTAATCCTAATAATGATTGGATGAAGTATCCATTGAAGAAGAGAAGTATTGGTAACCTCATCGACCTATCTGATACTGAGCAAGACCAATTGGTGGAACTCTCATGCAGCAGAGCCTGGGAGATTGTTTATCAAGAAAATAACTTGGCAAGGTTTTGGCTACTTGTACAAGCTGAGGTACCAGAACTTGCCAAAATAGCCCTCGAACATATTGTGCCCTTTTGTACGACATATTTGTGTGAACGCGCCTTTTCTGAACTGTGCAACCTGAAGCCAGCAAAGAGAAACAGACTGAAGAACATTGAAACCGATTTAAGGCTAAAGCTTTCTAAAATAAATCCCAGCATTTTAGAGATAGTCAAAAGCAAGAAACAGTGCCATTGTTCTCACTAAAGTAATGGTAAAAACACTCATAACTTTTTATTCTAAGATTGCATTTAAAGTCTACTCCTACTGTAATTAAGAAAATTTGTGTATACTGTACCTATGTAAGTCATGTTTTTTCCAGTATTTATTCCAATTTAAATAAACTATATATATACTAAAACAAACAGATTAATTGTTTTACAACCCACCATTTTTTGGTATAAATTGTTTATCTTTTAAAATGACAACCATTAAAAAATTTACAACAAAAATTAAAGGCAGTTTTGAGGGGTCTGCAATGACTACATAAATAATTGAAGGGGTCCTCGAGTACAAGAAGTTTGAGAACCCCTGCCCTAGGCTATACGAGATTTCACACGTCGAATAGATTACCTGGCTTCCGTGACCATGTGCTATGATCTCGTCCTTTAATTAGTAAGATAATCTATCAATTACTCTTACAAGCTTATTCACAAGCTGCAAATTCAATTCTCTATTGAACTCTTCCATTTCCTAGATTCTTGCATATTTATTTGCATTATCATAATATACTCTGATATTAAATTGCTTTGCTTAGCCCTTCATGTATAATATTACTGCTTGAATAGATAAATATTCCAATTAGCATATATATTTTGCTTACAACCATTTTTCCCTGATGTGTATTCATTTATTCTTATTATTTTTATTATTATTATTACTGACATGTATTACCATAACCCGACACAACGTAACCATTTTCAATCACCGAACATCCGTGTTCGTTACGTTACGTTTCTATATAACTGAATTGCCATTTTACATTAGTGGTAACGATTTATCCACTCAATGATGTACAAAAACATCTCATCTTGACTAAAATCAACACAACAATAATATATTGAGGTTCTACCTCCTAAAATTGACTCTTATTGGCATATTTTATAATTTTGAAATCACTCAACATACAGTGGACTATAATTGCTACAAAATCATGGTTTTTGAGTACTTACATTAGTTAATCTGGTGGCTCCAACCACGCATTCCTTCCAGTAATGCCCGCCATTATTTGCAAAATTAGCAAAGCATTCTTATACTTCTAACACACATTTTACATAACTTTTGCCTTACAAAACACACGGCACTTTTCCTTTCCATATTGGAGCTGTTGCTTCCTTATTCACACAACACGTTATAGCACTTATTACACTATTCATTTTACATATATCTATCAGATCATCACTACAATCACACGCTCACTATTTACATTTCTTACTGGTTGACTTTTCCTGGAAAAATATCAGAAATGCAGACGTTGAAGATCTCCTCCTCACTGCTATCCGCATCCTGATTGAAAGTCTCGATTCTCTGCCTAAGGATTCCTATCGGTTCCCCAAACTGTCTATCAATTTCTATCCTTGGATAAATTTCCTGATATCGCATAAATATGCTTGCATATCGTCCTGAGCATTAATTATATTAGTATTCCTATGAAATTTCACCAATCGCATAACAAAGTTTATATCTGCGCAGTCCGACATCCTATGATATGTCTAACCAATAGTTTACATACTGCGCTCAACCATTGTACATTGTACTTGTACAAATTATCACTCTCACTTGTCCTACCTTGTATATCACACGGTACATTTCCTACGTGCACAATAACAATCGGCGTAATGCCGACTATACAAATATGGCGCGACTGTCCTTAATAAATGGTATTAATAAATGTCTTACTGCACGGCTCTTCATGTTGAAGTCCGAGCATCCCTTCTCGACTTCGGTATCGTGCATTTCGCATTATACTGCGGTTCAACAGACTACATTACTCGTTATTAATTCATGATTTAATGCATGATTATATGTTGCTGCATTTAGAATGTTACAGCCCGCGCGCCCCTTTCTCTGACTTCGGGTGACGTGCTCCCTGCGCTCAAGTATGGTTCGACTGACTGCCTCTGTCCTGTGTCCACCCCTTATATTCGTTTGGAGAGAAAAGGTAGACCGAAAATTTCCCTGCAGCTTCATCTTCTCCCTCAGTGTGATTCTGGTCTTGAAATAACGTTTATATGGTTCCTTTTCCCTCGCTGATCACAGATCTGTATGCGTGCTCGAGGATCGATCGGCCAATTAATTAATATTAATTGCCTTTGCCAGCGCTTACCCACGCGGCGTCCCCTAAAAATCCCCGAAGACGTGGTTAGATCTCGCCGCTAACCTCCAATTACTGTGTTACTGCGCGTTCCATTAAATCTGCCTCGATTTCAATGTTTAATGGCTTGATAATTAGCCTCCCGGCTAAACATTCATATAGGTGCAATCCTCATGTCACTGAGTTGCTCCAATCACGAGTAATCATTAAATTACACTGGTATCTTCCCCTTCCATTAGCCTCTCTATTCTCAAGCGGGGAATAATTTGACAATATTTTACCCTCTTGACCTGCTCCAGACGACGTAAGTAGGTCACATTGAGTGGCACGGCTCCAAGAATCCACGCCCCTCTTCCAGAGTCATTAGACAAATGTCAAGCGCTCCAACTTTCTGCACTCAAGTCCAGAATTGTATGCCTCATACAGCCCAATAATGCAGTATTTTACTCTTATTGCCTGCATTATAATAATAAATAATGTCAGAATTAGTTCATATCACAACAGTGATTTAATATGTATTTTCTCTAGGGGTTTTTATAACTTAAACTCCCTCAAAAGATCTCGTGTTCGTTCCTTGCTGGACTCTCAATTCGGAGCTCAACTATCTCATAGATCCACGTTCGACACCAGTCAGCCTAACCCCATTGGGTTCAGTATTAAGGCATATAATGCGAAAAAAAGTTTGTAGACATATATTTAGTAGATTAGTTATAATTATGCTTTTAGAACATTGAACCGATGAGCATCCTTAGTATTATGTTGCTAACACTAATTAATTGATTACACTAATATTGACAAATTACACGAAATATATTATAGACACCGTGGCCTAATAGTGCGCTAAGTTTGAAATTGGCCAAACGCACAGAGCTGAGATATTCAGTACACGCATCAAACGCCTTTGAAAGATAGCAGCCCTGATTACTCGGATATCATCCATAGTTATATCTCTTAAGGCAAACATTACACATACAAAATATGATTGAAATCCATTAGTCATTGTAGAAGTTACATGCAGTTAAACATTGGTCCAATTAGCACACGTAGAAGTATGTTAAGCAACAGCGGCATGTATGGGTTATTCAAAATTAATCTGCAATTTTACAGTCTGGATGTGTGCCAAATGTTGGTACTGTTTTCATGCATACTTTTTCAGACATTGGGACTAGGGTTCTAAGATTTAGAGAGCATTTTTCAACAGCTTGGTGACTCTTACAATTTGTAAATTCATATGGAATACATAACACATACAAAATTTGTTGAAATTTATTGATGTGTAACATCTTTCCACTCGATATCTGGATATTTTTGTGGCAATCGGTAGCTGGAATTTTTTGTGGGAGTGATTTTGGAAAAGGGTCGGAAGTGGATGGGTGCTTGGGACGGAAACAATGAGCGCGAGCGGTGGCGGAGATCGGAACAACGACGTACTGTAGGCCATGTGCTATGTGAAATATATATCGCATACGGTTTAGTTCAAGGTTTGGATACCCTATTAAAGATATTCCTACAATCTTCAAGTTGTCGTTCATTGGTGTGAAAATATTTATTATACAGTATCATATTTGCTGAAAACATTTACGATTGATTAAATCTTCATACTTTTGCTGTATTCTTATTTAATTTAAGCACTCGAGGTACTGTCGCCCATCTGGCTATGTGGAATCTATATCGCATCAACAAACACTCAAACAACGTAGGAATTCAGTATATTAACACCGACTACTAACAATAATTGATACTTCGTTGGTCTAACCGTATCACTGGGAGAAATACATTTAATATACCTACTGCACCCCAAATTTCTAATCGCGCCTATACTTGGCAGTGCAAAAGGAGGCCATTTTCAATAACACCACTGGCATGGGTTCACTAACTGGCCGGCATAGAGCGCAGCTCGCATCAAGTAGGCAGTGGATTGCTCGCACATACCGTAGTTCAACTAGATGCAGGTAGATGTCACTACTGCAGATCCATTGGAGAACTTTAATTTAATTAAATAGGTATATATATATATATATATATATATATATTCCATTGCAAAATGCACAATATAACGCTCAGTGGTATAATGCCTCAGCACTGAAAAAATATTAAATGTAAGCACTCGAGATACTGTCGGCCAAAATACAGCACTATGTGTAATGTAGGCTATATAGCATACGGTTTAATTCAAAGTTTGGAGGCCCCATTAAAGAAATTCCTACAATAAATCATCTTCAAGTTATCGTTCTTTGGTGTGAAAATATTCATTATATCATATTTGCTGAAAGTATTTGGCACAGGAGTTTTACAAGTAGCGCGTGGTAGCAGAGATAGGTGCAACGACGTACTGTTGGCCATGTGGCTATGTGGAATGAAAATCGCAAGTGGTTTACCTCAAGGTTTGGAGGCCCCATTACAGATATTCCTGAAATAAATAATCTTGAAACTGTCGTTCTTTGGTGTGAAAATATTCATTATATCATATTTGCTGAAAACAATTATGATTTATTACATTTTGCTGTATTCATATTTAATGTAAGCACCCGAGGTACTTTCGGCCAAAATACAGCACTATTATATCATATTTGCTGAAAGGATTTGTCACTGGAGTTTTACAAGTAGTTATTGCAGAAATAATAGTAGTGAGAACTTACCGATGGAAGGAATCCTTCGTGTTTGCTGGCACAAGGTAGCACTATGAGTTCATTATTTAAAAAATGGGAGTAAATAATATGGAATTATTCGAATAACATGTCAGATTTTACACATCATATACGACTGTTGTAAGGCTCGTTTTTTTATAATGAAAGTTACACGAAGATGAATATTGAACCTATCAGCCATCGTAGAATTATTTTCGAAACACTGTCATTATGGGCTTGCTCCAAATGAATCTGCAATATTATGGGCTACATGTTTTGCGAGATATCCTATCTCAGTTTACATTTCAATTCTATTTTGTCTGAAGTCTGCAGAAATTGTGTAATTTTAAAATACCGCATTGTTTGCACTGGAATAGACTTAAATCTTTACAAAGTTATTCACTAGCTGCAGCGGTATAGGGGTATGTACACGCAGTTGGACAAACAGACACACACACAGAGTAATGGATTGATCTCATTAAGTCTAATATTTCTTGATTTTTAACTATATGTGAAAAGTAGGCTACTCATATGCATTGTGAAATTAAATGATGGTTCTTAGTATGTCGCGCAACTCAATCCCGTTTGCTAAAATGTATGTTCATATATCGTGATCATAGTAGAGTGTAGGTTGTTGATTACAGAATGCAAGTGGTGCGTAAGTTGAGCTGCTTACAGAGACAGGAGCTTCTGAAGACCACACTGGCAAACTAAACCACCTGATGATTTTGTCAAAAATGCCAGTATTTTATAGTAATATATTGATGAAATATACTACAAGTTATGTAAAAACTGCAGATTCAGGCACTACAAGTTTCCACTTTTATACTTGATCATCCCGCTGCACATCTAAAGTAGAGAAGTTGCCTGCACATCAGAGATTAAGATTAGGGATCAGGTTCTAGGCAGCTCAGCTAATAGTGCTGTATGTACTGTATGTGTTTACATCCTGGTCATACATTATACAAGTAAATCGACAAAATATTCAAAACATGCAAAATAAACACATTGATGTTGATGATGAATATCGAGGTCATTCATAATGCCTCGATCAACAGAATATGATATACAACGATATATGTAAAAGATTAAGAATATACCCAGTAAATGTTGTTTGGTTCTTAGTATTTATAATTTTCTACAGAGTTTTATATTTAAAAAAATCCATGACGGGGCCTATTATCTGCTGTAATAGCAGCATATATAGTAGCATATATTGCGCTCTGATAGTCTGGTGTTAAGAGCCTAAATATCTGATGTCCATTGATTGCCGGTCAACCATTGTCCTATACTCGCTTACCTCCTCTTACTGGCTCCTGGAAACACGCAACCCACAGCACCAGCTCAGCCATATCTCACCCGCAGTAGACAGGCGGGCGGTAACCCCGGACTCAAGCCAAGAAGCAATAATGGCCTTTCAAGGCTTTTAAGTAATGCTTTTTCAATTTCTACACAAGAGCACGGCAGCCAAAACTCTTCCGTGTAAAGACCTTAAAGTTGAACTGCTCGTTGTTGGATCAAATTCTCCGTGGACTCCTTATCGCACGACTTGTAAATGGCATTGCTCGTACAGCGTGTTCCGATTCGACACGGAACAGTAAGAAGGGTTGCCTAACCACCTGCAATTGGCTTGAAATCTGTCCGCAGCGCGCTAGCGACGGTGCTGAGTTCGATTTCACTGATTGCCGCCTTCTTATGCAGCATTGCAAAGTATTTTTCTCTTTCAAAATATATTTATACAGGCTTCACTATAAGTTTGAACGATTTCTGTTTCAGAATTTGTTATTTTACGCTTGTGTTAATGGCTTTTGCAGAGCATTTCTATGAAATAAAATTTTATTTTACAACATAGTTTATTACAACACAATGTGTTTTGTGTTGTATTTCATTAACAACACAATGTATTGCTTCTTACTCCACTGCCACAAAACGAAATACAATTTGGAAATGATTTCTTACAAAATTGAGTTTAATTGAGAATAAGTTTCAACTATTTCCATTTCAGAACTTTTTACCTGCAACAATGTAAAATGATAGAACAACGAACACAGGCAGTTTATTCTTACTTCATACTCAAGGACATCTTGGATGATTTTACATTGGCGGAGTTGAACAACATGCTTTTTCAACAAGATGGTCATCCAGAGCACTCTTCCAGACTGGCGAGAGATATTTTAAACCGTTTGTTTCCTGGCCGGTGGATAGGAATTGGCGGCTTTATAGAATTCCGACCACGTTCACCTGATATGACCGTCCTGGATTTCTTCATTTGGGGCTACGTCAGGTCGAGAGTATTTTTAGGATCACCACAAACACCCGAAGAAATGGAGCTCGTCATTACCGGAGCCTTTGCGTAAATGACTCCTCAGATGTTGTCGAACGCAAGAGAGAACTACATGCGACGAGTGGCCCTCTGCTTGGAAATGATGGACGCCACTTTGAACACCTTATGTAAATGTCCATTTGCAGTAGATGTAACGTCTGTGATAAATTAACTTTTTTAGTCGCATCGATGACTGATAACACTTTTGTAACAAATCATTTCCAAATTGTATCTCGTTTTATGGTATTGGGTTAAAAAGCAATAAATTGTGTTGTAAATAAAATACAACACAAAAACACATTGTGTTCTAATAAACTATGTTGTAAAATAAAATTGTATTTCAAAGAAATGCTCTGCAAAAGCCATTAACAGAAGCGAAAAATAACAAATTCTGAAACAGAAATCGTTCAAACTTATTGTGAAGCCTGTGTAAATATATTTTGATACAGCAAAATACTTTGCAATGCTGCATAAGAAGGCGGCAATCAGTGAAATCGAACTCAGCACCGTCGCTAGCGCGCTGCGAGCAGATTTCAAGCCAATTGCAGGTGGGTAGGCAGCCCTTCTTACTGTTCCGTGTTGAATCGGAACACGCTATACATACGAGGCACGTCCAGAAAGTAAGTTCCGTTTGGTAATAAAATTAAATTGTGTACAGATACAGAAAAATTATTTATTGCACAACATTCTACACCTCTTAAACTACTTTTCCACATAACTGCCGAAATTTTTCAGGCATTTGTCATATCGTGCCACATGTTTTTCGATACCTTTTTCATATAAGATTGCCGTCGACCGTAAACGAGAGTGATGACTCCCCTGTAAGATATCCTGCCGTTTGGCCACCACTGTTAGGCAAATTGCGTGCTTACCAGGAAAACTGCGTATGTTTAGGAGTTCTCCTGACCACATGCCCAAATTGCCTAACAGTGGTGTCCAAACTGTAGGATATATTACAGGGGAGTCCTCACTCTAGTTTACGGTCGGCGGCAAACTTCTATGAAGAAGGTATCCAAAAACTTGTGCCACGCTATGACAAATGCCTGCAAAAGTTCGGCAATTATAAGGAAAAGTAGTTCAAGAGGTGTAGAATGTTGTGCAATAAATAATTTTTCTGTATCGGTACACAATTCAATTTTATTACCAATCGGAACTTACTTTCTGGACGTGCCTCGTAATACTGGTTCAGGGGATCCATATTTTCAAACGCAAAGGCCGGAACACCCCAGATCTTTTAATGAGTATAAAATTTTGAATGAAGTGGACGATGACATAGAATACATGAATACACTAGAATGGATATCCTTAGAGAAATTAATTCATTTAAAATAATTGAATGAACACAATAAAGGAACAATAAAACACAATATTATAAATCGATTAACCTTGAATTAAACACTACAGCAGAATATAATTAATAATATAATTTACTAGCAGTAGTACCCGGCTTCGCCCGGTGGAATGATGATAATGTTTTAAGGTCTCCTTAGAAATATAATGGACTTAAAATCTAAGTCATTTGCCCCCAAAGACAATGAGGGAGTAATATCTAGGTCATTTGCCCTTTTGATAAGGATGATAATAAAAACTACTGTTGAATTGACACGTCAAACTTACAAACTACCGTAATAGAAATACATATTTCCAAATTCACAGGCGAGGAAGACTTATTGTGTGTGGTGATTAATGGTGTAATGGGCGTAACATCTACTGTAGGTCATTTGCTCTTATGATGAGGATGATTAGGGAAACTACTACCGGTATTGAATTGACACTTCAACGTATAATATACACAATGTACTGTAATAAAAATAACTATATGGCGGCTTCGGTGGCGTATTTGGTAGCATGCTGAGCTTCTATGCCCAAGATAGCGGGTTCAAACCCGGCCGAAGCCATCGGATATTTTAAGAGCGTTAAAAATCCGTCGGTATGCCTTTCTTCGGAGGGGAAGTAAAGCCGGCGGTCCCATGTCAGATTTATGGCATGTTATTGAACCTTCCACTAATTACACCTGTGTGAAGCTAAATTGGATAGGTAAACAACGCTCATAGATGTCTTCGTCCGTTGCCAAGAGCCGACTGCAGTGGCGTCTAGTAGCTAAGTTCCGAACTTGGCCTAGTAGTCGTTGACGGTGGCGCTTGGCGGCAAAAGTACGAACTATTTGAAGAATTCTAAGTTGCAGTTTGTACTTAAATTAAAAAACAGATAACACACACTAATACAGTCATCACAATTAACACCGGTTATCAGACAGATTCTACACACACCCAAAGTACACGGGGCTACATGACCGCGTTGTCGCAGCCCCTAAACTTAAGAACCAACCAACCAAAAATAAATATTTTAAAAATCACAGTCGAGAAAGACTATGCGGCGGTGATTATTGGTATGATGCGCGTAACATCTAGGTCATTTGCACTTATGATGATAATAATAAGGTAATGAAAAAATGACTACTAAACGAACATGGTGTTATTTTAAAACTGATATAGGTAATTCAGGTGTCTAGCTTCGATGTCTTCCAAAGTCTTACCCTTATTTTCTGGCTTAGGCCTGTACTGGATGCGTCTAGTGAAAGAGCGTACTGCTCGGCAAAGACAAAGAATATAGGTCCAAGCTGCACGAACCTGAGATGATCGCAGATGATGACGAAATATGATGACACACGTTCGGGGTTCCCCGTCCTATACAGATTGACCGGGAATCACTCACTGTTTCACAACGGCCCTGTGCTGGCATCAGCATAGACAGCAGGAGATAACACGGCGGGCTCTGGAAAGTACTCTCAAGTCACCTCACGATGAATCAGCAAGCTATTCTCACAACTGACACCCCCCAGGGTCTCACAACTTGTGGGACGAGGGTTGGCGACCACGGAACCCCAGCTGAGTCTGGCATCGCTTCTACTTCCTGGTGCCGGGCTCATTTCAGTTCTCTTTCCTGTCGGCCTCCCTTGGTCAACTCTTGTGCTCTTCCGACCCAGACTGTATTAGGGTATCCAAGGGCTCGGGAGTCTTTCAATTTCCCGCCTTAATTGGCTTTGTCTCATCTTTCCTGATGCCCTCATTCTTCGAGGGTCTGCCTTCTTTTCCTTTTCATAATATCTCCTGTCTTCTGCTCAAGGCCCTCAAAGAGGCAGGGTGTGTGTAGACCCACCACTTCTGGTACACCCTCAAGGGCTCATGACTGGTGAGTTAGGAAGCTGGCAACCCCGAGGAATTCCTGAGCTACATGCAGGGAATGGAGTGGTATGTCAGAAATTTCAAGTGGACAGTGTTACGCATCGGGTTCCAAAGGGTAAGTATACACACTTTGTTTTCGATCGGTGAACGATGTAGATTTGTACCAAAGGGCCTTAATGCGGGAAATGGAGTGGTCTGTCCGAAATTTCGAGTGGACAGTGTTACTCGTCGAGTTCCAAACGGTAATTATGTAAAATCTGGATGAGATCGGTGAAACGGTGTAGTTTTGTGCCAAGGGCCAAAATGCAGGGAATGGAGTGGCCTGTCCAAATTTTAAAGTGGACAGTGTTACTCATCGGGTTCCAAAGGGTAAGTATACACATTTTGTTTTCGATCGGTGAACGATGTAGATTTGTGCCAAAGGGCCTAAATGCGTGGAATGGAGTGGTCTGTCCGAAATTTCGAGTGGACAGTGTTACTCGTCGAGTTCCAAAGGGTAATTTTGTAAAATCTGGTTGAGATCGGTGAAACGGTGTAGTTTTCTGCCAAAGGGCCAAAAAGCAGGAAATAGTGTGGTCTGTCCGAAATTTTAAGTGAACAGTGTTACTTGTCGGGTTCTACGGGTAAGTATATAAAATTGGGGTCAGATCGGTGAAACGGTGTAGATTTGTGCCAAACAGCCTAAATGCAAGGGATGGAGTGGCCTCGCCGCAATTTCAAGCAGACAGTGTTAGTCGCAGTGTTCCAAAGGGTAAATATACAAATTTTGGTTGAGATCGGTGAAACGGTGTAGATTTGGGACAAAGGGCCTAAATGCAGGGAATGGAGTGTTCTGTCCGCAATTTCAAGCAGACAGTGTTACTCGCTGGGTACCAAAGGGTAAGTTTACGAATATTGGTTCTGATCGGTGAAACGGTGTAGATTTGTGCCAAAGTGCCTAAATGCAGGGAATGGGGTGGTCTGTCCGAAATTTTAAGTGAACAGTGTTACTCGCAGGGTTCCAAAGGGTAAGTATACAAAGTTTGGTTCAGATCGGTGAAACGGTGTAGATTTGTGCCAAAGGGCCTAAATGCATGGGATGGAGTAGCCTCTCCGCAATTTCAAGCAGACAGTGTTAGTCGCAGTGTTCCAAAAGGTAAATATACAAATTTTGGTTGAGATCGGTGGAACGGTGTAGATTTGGGCCAAAGGGCCTAAATGCAGGGAATGGAGTGGTCTGTCCGCAATTTCAAGCAGACAGTGTTACTCGCAGGGTTCCAAAGGGTAAGTATACACATTTTGGTTCAGATCGGTGAAACGGTGTAGATTTGTGCAAAAAGGGCCTAAATGCAGGGAATGGCGTGATCTGTCCGAAATTTCAAGCAGACAGTGTTAGTCGCAGTGTTCCATAGGGTAAATATACAAATTTTGGTTGAGATCGGTGAAACGGTATAGATTTGGGCCAAAGGGCCTAAATGCAGGGAATGGAGTGGTCTGTCCGCAATTTCAAGCAGACAGTGTTACTCGCAGGGCACCAAAGGGTAAGAATACGAATTTTGGTTCTGATCGGTGAAACGGTGTAGATTTGGACCAAAGGGCCTAAATGCAGGGAATGGGGTGGTCTGTCCGAAATTTTAAGTGGTCAGTGGTACTCGCAGGGTTCCAAAGGGTAAATATACAAATTTTGGTTGAGATCGGTGAAACGGTGTGGATTTGGACCAAAGGGCCTAAATGCAGGGAATGGGGTGGTCTGTCCGAAATTTCAAGTGGACAGTGTTACTCGCAGGGTTCCAAAGGTTAAATATACAACTTTTGGTTCAGATCGGTGAAACGGTGTAGATTTGTGCAAAAGGGCCTAAATGCAGGGCATGGGGTGGTCTGTCCGAAATTTAATGTTGACGGGGTTACCCGCAGGGTTCCAAAGGGTAAGTATACAAATTTTGGTTCAGATCGGTGAAACGGTGTAGATTTGTATACATAACAGACAGACAGACAGACAGACAGACAGACAAACTTTGTGCTTTATATATATAGATAAGTAACATTACCCGTCGCGGCTTCGCCCGCGAATATTTTAGTTGTAAAGAGTAAACTTAGCAAAATCTCAATCATGAATGCTATGACTGATTAATTCTTGGTATGAATAATCGGACTTTATCAGTTCAGCTACTGGTGCAGTAGTTAGGGGTTTGTCATTCCTTCATAGGTATATCAGAACGAAGTTAGTTTTCTGGGAATATCACAGACACTGTTAATTTAAGGGCCTTTAAATGTGGTTTTCGGAGACCCTTCTTAGTCGGGTGAAAAAGACCTTTCGTACCACACTCACACGTGAAAATTGCGTGAAAAAATTCTAGAGTGCCCCTTGACCCCCTTCAGTGCAATATACTGTACGTATTGATGAATTTTTAGCCTAATTTGGTTCAGTGATAACCTTATAACCGTCTGAAAACGTTCACAGTAATGTAATACCGTAATTGGAATTGGATTGCGTCTTACAGAAATAGATGGAACTGTGAGATTCTGTTACCATGGTTACCGTGTTGCATTATTTCATTATTTCATTGTAAATATACAGGTTTTAAGGTATTTATTTAATTTTGAGTCATTTAAAGAATAATTGAGTGCGTTTCGCTTAAGCATTGGGTTATGCTGAACCTGTAGGTACCCATATGTGTAGGTTGGTGTTAATGGGACCTTATTTTCGGTACAAAACTGGAATGGGACCTTAGCAGAATAATATAAGGAGGGATATTATATTTTCATTACTCCATTTGTGTGTCCATTCATTTTTTTTAAATTAATGCATTTCTGTAAGGGCATCCATTTTGTTTTTGGTTATTTGTTGCTATAATTCTCTAAGACTTTCTCACGCTGAAGAAGTTATTAATGTAATCACGAAACATGTGCGCATATTTTAATTAGTAAACTACCTTCTAGTGTTTGACAAGGCGGATCTTATAATTATAATATTCAGTCAACACGGATAATAGCTATACCATCTTCACAATGGTTAATTTCTATGCATTTTATTTTAGGTCTATATAGGTAAATCATTATTTCGTCATGGAATTACTTGTTTCTCTTTCATCTTTATAGTTTTTTTTCTCATATGTGTTTAATTATTTTGTCAAACAACAGCGGAGTTCATATAATTTTCGTAATAATTAGAACTATATCAGAAAATTGCCTATGCACATGTCCCCTTTCTTCTCATGTGTATTTCTTCCCCAAGTGTAATACCGATCTCCTTGCTAGAGGTCACGGCTATGAGGGCAGGAGCTCCTCGGATAACAGGTAATAACTGAAGTTGGATGAATGGGCCAATTGTGCGCAGCGTGCAGCTAAACCAGTTATCAGCCCCTCGCTAAACCACCTTACTCCTTTCGTCGCCCAGTATTGGAAAAGCTCTTTCTCGGACCTGATGAAGTGAATCCTGAGAGCCCGGAAACCACAATAATGTCAAGGAGGGGCGAATATTGGGAAAAGGGGGATTGAAAGAGGGCCTGAAACAGATGTAAAGGAAACCATTTGTATTAAAGGAGGGATGGCGGACACGCCTGACGTTAGTTGTAATAATAATAATAATAATAACAATAATAATAATAATAATAATAATGTTATTGGTTTTACGTCCCTTTAAACTACTGTGGCTTTTAGAGGCACCAGAGTGCCGTAATTTTGCCCCGAAGGGGATCATTAACATGCCAGTAAATCTACTGACGTTAGTTGTGATAAGCCTCGCACATTATACTGTATTTGGTAGATGAACGGAAGGAAAGAACTATGTCATCATACTAATACGAGGCACGTCCAGAAAGTAAGTTCCGTTTGGTAATAAAATTAAATTGTGTACAGATACAGAAAAATTATTTATTGCACAACATTCTACACCTCTTAAACTACTTTTCCACATAACTGCCGAACTTTTGCAGGCATTTGTCATAGCGTGGCACATGTTTTTCGATACCTTCTTCATAGAAGTTTGCCGTCGACCGTAAACGAGAGTGAAGACTCCCCTGTAACATATCCTACCGTTCGGCCACCACTGTTAGGCAAATTGCGTGCTTACCAGGAGAACTGCGTATGTTTAGGAGTTCTCCTGACCACATTATTACCAAACGGAACTTACTTTCTGGACGTGCCTCGTATATAAACATGAGATGGTGTGAGTCTGTCTGTCGTCCTGTCTGTTACTCAATCACGCAAGAACTACTGGTCCGATTGAAATAATCTTCTGCAGGAATGTATTTGATTTACCAGGTTTACACATAGGCTACTTTTAATTTCGATATTTTGCACTATTTAAAATGGCGACCATTTAGTTTCAAAATTTCATATTTCCATTTCAAATAAAAAGAGAACGCTAAGAAATAGCAATCTGTTGATGGCATATACGAGCATTAAAATTTAATTTTCTATCCGAAAGGTCCTTGTCACTTTTCGTGTATCTCCAACGGTTAGCGAGTAAAACCTATAAAACACGGTCAACGCCGAGCGGTGCAGTATATCTCTATACATAG
Organism: Meconema thalassinum; assembly: GCA_946902985.2. NCBI lineage: Eukaryota > Metazoa > Arthropoda > Insecta > Orthoptera > Tettigoniidae > Meconema > Meconema thalassinum. The sequence continues at coordinate 185,340,057 of OX336394.1, forward strand.
TGGTCCACCAGCCCTTTATATTATTATTTTTTTTTTGGAGGAAGGCAACCCAACTAACGCGAATATCATAGTCGTCCTAAAAACATTAGTACCTGCTCCTTTACGTCCTTAGTACTACTTTACCGTTGAGTACATGCTCGCGAATAAAGTAGAAATCATTAGTGGAAGTATTATTTCAATGACCACAAATATAATGCATGATTAAAAGGATCGGAGCTCCGAATATCACCTTCTTACATTTGGACAGGAAGTGTCTACGAATAGATTCAATACGTGCCAGCAATACACCATGGTTCTCGGTAGCTACCATGGCTAAATCAAGGGCTAAATCAAGAATTGCTAGTAGAGCGTAGTAGGTTCGAACTTGGAACTAGTACATTTTGTTTTTTGCTTAATGTCGTTTATTGTGGACCTCTTATGGACATATCTATCTGTTCCAACGAGTGATTTTTTTATTTGGTCCTGAAAAGGATCGTACTTATGCGATGGTACGCAGCCAGATTGGAAATAATTACGACCACTAGAACGAAAGCAAGGTATCCTGTATATTTAAGGTAGAAGGTGTTCGAAATTTTGAACACCTTGGTTTAAAGGACAACAGAGACTCCCTCAGGCTCACGAATAAATACATCAGACCGAAACTATAATATCTTTCAAAGGCGTCTGTGCAAAAAGCGCTCGCTATACACATACAGAAATAGTTAGTTAGTTAGTTAGTGAGGTTTTGAGGGGCGGAACTACGACGTCACCTGACCCAAACATAAAATACAGTTAATTATAACGTAATTGGTTTTACGTCCCTTTTAACTACTCTGGCTATTAGAGACGCCGGGGTGCCGCAATTTTCTCCGAAGGGGATGTTCAACGTGCCAGTAAATCTACTGACACGGCTCCCTCGCATCTGCGCACCCTCAAATGCCAGCCGACTGCGCCAGGATACGAACCTGCAACCTTGGACACCACAAGCGTGAACGTTACCGATGAGCCTCGCAACAAGGCAGTAAATACAGAACGGGTCATATTATTATAATTATTATTATTATTATAGGATAAATATTGACTATTAAAATTCTAATAATGCCTAATAGAGTCGCCTCCGTTGCGTACTGGTCAGCGTGATTAGCTGCCACCTCGGACGTCTTGGGTTCGATTCCCGGCTCAGCCACGAAATTTGAAAAGCGGTATGAGGACTGGAACGGGGTCTACTCAGCCTCGGATGGTTCAAATGAGTAGAGGGGGTCCGATTCCCACCTCAGCCTTCCTCGAAGTGGTTTTCCGTGGTTTCCCACTTCGTCTTCGGGCAAATGCCAGGATGTTACCTACCGTACGACCAAAGTTGCCTCCTTCCCTCTTCCTTGCCTATCCCTCAAGAGGAACCTGTTCGCTTTGCAGGTGAGGCCACCTGGGCGATGTGGTGATCCCACCTCCCCAGTTGTATCCCCCCTGACGAGATGTTTCAAGCTCCAGGACACTGCCGTAGAGGCGGTAATGATGGAATCCCTCGCTGAGTCCGTGGGAAAACCCAACCTGGAGGGTAAAATCGCATAAAAAATATAAATTAGAACGAATAGTATCCATCCATGGTTTTGAACAGCAGTTAGGGAAAATAACCATTTAAATGAAACTAGAAAATAACTTTCCCTATCGTCTTCGTAGAGAATGTGAACATATTTTTTTTTTTAATCGAGTTTACCCTCCAGGTTGGTGGAACCCGCGAACTCAGCGAGGGAACTCACCACTACTGCCTCTACGGACAGTTTCCTAGATCTGGGTACATCTGGTCGGAATGGATACAACTGAGAAGGTGAGTAGTGGAGTAAAGCCGGTTTAAACCCACAGCCTACTTTCCTGGTGACGTCACATACTAACCCGCAATACATTCAGGGGCAAAGTCGATATCACTCGAACCCATGGTCCGATTTTGACAAATGAGGTGTCGTTGGACTCGGGCTGACGCCCTCTTTCCAATGGACCACTCATTTCAACCCCTAAATAAAACTTACCCCTACTAGGGGGTGAAATTGTAATTTTTTAGTGAAAGTCTCTTTTCAAATGCGACATGTATAAGGTGCGCCACTAAAATGAACTTAAACATTGTTGCTCATATAGCGCATGCGTTTTGTTGGATGCCGCTATGGATTAACATTTTTGTTTTTGTTTTTACGCATGCGCACTTGGGATTTTTGTAAGAGGGCGAGCTCTTTGAAAAAAAAAATGATTGATAAGAAGGGGTTTTGGTGGTGAGGAGAGAACCAGATAGTCGCCTACTTTCCAACGAAGTTTGCCGATATCTCTCGAACGCAAGGTCGGATTTTGACGTGTGACGGGTCAAATCGCTTGTCTCGAAGCCCTATATATGTTATTAATAGTTAAAGTTTTGAGAATGAGGGAAACAGGCTTCTTGGGGGTAAAACCATGATTTTAGACTTTTCCGATATCTCACGAATGCATGGTCGTATTTGGTCCTATGAAGTGTCAAATGGCTTGTCTCGAAACCCTCTTTATTTTGGTAATAGGTTAAAGTTTTTGAGAATGAGGGAAACAGAATGTTTTGGGGTAAAACTGTGATTTTATACTTTTTGCCATATCTCGCGAACCAATCATGCTAGAGGCGTGTACGAAGGGTCCAAGGACTCGGGCTGACGTCCTCTTTGCTATGGACCACTCGTTAAAAAATTGGAAACTCGATTTTGGGGTAAACACGTGTTTTTGTGATTTTTGCTGATAACTCACGAACCAATAAGCCTAGAGACAAGTGCGAGGTGTCATTCTTTTCATGGCGTTGCCCTCTTGCCGAGGATGTTCGTGTTGAGCAGGAATGAAAAGCCATGTTGAGGTAAAACCATGATTTTAGACTTTTTTTATCTCGCAAACCCATAACGCTAGAGAAGTGTATGAGGTTTCCTAGGACTCGGGATCACACCCCCATTTAGAAACTATGTTTGACATTTTGACAAAGGGCCTAACGCCATACATGTTGAAAAAATTTCCTTACCTGTTTATAATGTTCATGAAGCGTGGTGGTTGAGAGAGACGATACTGCTGGGTGTGTTTCAACGAACCTGTCGCTAACCACAAGGACCATGCTTAATAGAACAATCGCTATTTCGGCGGGTCGGTGTATGACAGAGCGAGGGTTCGTTTTCTGATATTTTACCTTTAACGTGTAAACGGTGATGAGAACTTGGTTCTATGTTGGTCGAAGCGAGTACAGAAAACAAACTTGCAGACGAGCAGGAGGTGAATGCCATTTGAGCTTATTGGAAGGCGCTGATCTGACTTGACAACAGGCGCAATGGAAAATGATCAAGACGCTTGAAGGTGAAATAATCTGACCATTGTGGTGGCAGGGAAGAGCGAAATGCATGCATACGTGTGAGATGACATGTACGCTAAACAAGTTACATCCTGTTTGCTTTGTACGTGACAAAATGCAGGTTCATGTGAAATATGATACAACAGAGGTGTTCACCTGGGACGTTAGCTGTCCACGTGCATGATAACTGTTAACAAGTCACATCCTGTTTGCTTCGTACGTGACAAAATGCAAGTTCAGGTGAAATTTGATCTAGCACAGGTTAGCTGTCCACGTGCACGATAAGAGTTTGTTCAAAGCATGGGAAAAAAAATATTATAAATGCAAGGTAACATATATAAAGACATGTCGTTATCATTTCCACTCTCACTTAGGTAACTACCTTTGAACACACTGCATTGCGTGAAACACTTGGTCTTGTTTAACAGTTTTGGTGTTGGTGGAAAATACTTAACCTTGTTGTGAGGTAGGTGTATATTCATTCATTTATATATTTATTGATTTATATATATATATATATTACATGCAATTATTTATTGATTGTTAAAGTTATAATTAAATGTTTATTTATTTGTTTGCAGATAACGTATATAGCCTATTTGTTGTGTATCTGTGGGAAAGAGATTGAAAAAGAGAGAAAGACAGACAGCTAGAAAAGGAAACCATTTCCACACTAGCCCACGAGATGGAAATAAAGCAAAGCATTACACGACAAGGTGAGATTTGTTCTTTTATATATGTAACCTGTTTGATTTTGTTTTGTTTGTGAAATGCATAAACTATATGGAATGGATATACTTATGGTGGTTTATTTAATTTATTTTTAGAGTGTTGAAAAACGCTTGACCTCTGTTGATAACCAGGAACGCGTGTGTTTGAGGCCATTGTCAAGCAGTCTACAGCTGAAAACTCAGGTGAGAGTGTTCTTTCAAAATAATGTATTTTGCCACTGCTACCAATAGCCTAACTTGGGAACCCCTAAACAGTTGTTTCAAATCACGTGTGTGCACTGGTCGTGTGGTCAATGTTAGAAATAGTTTGATTCCCAAAGAATTTTTAGAATCTTGTTTTGAATTTTTTTAAATTGAAATTTGTACAGCGCAAAGGTGAATACAGAACTGGTGTGCGATTTCATATAAAACAAGATGTTCAGTAAAGAACATATAGCCTACTTTCTCCTAAATGCATGGGTATTGTTATAACTCTTTGTCCTTTTCAAGGAGTATGATTGAATGTTGGTTGTAGTAGCTTGTTGAAATACAACGTGCTATAGGGATATTAAACATGAATATGAGGTGCCCTTTGCTAGTGCTACCTCTGTACCAAATTTCGTTCAATTTGGTTTCACCGTGTTTGAATTGATAGGGGGAATCGATTTGCACACATACTTGGCCACCATCTGCAAACTATTGGGCTGATGTTCTTGCAGTTTGGTCTGAATATGTTTCCCACATAAAGATATGGTGTTGCAAAATTTGGTAGAGACTAGATTATTAGGTTGAGCGTAATTACATTTTAGCTTTTAACATTTGGGTGGTCGCGATTACGTTTCCGTCAAGATAGCGGTGATATAAAACATGACATTGAGGTGCCCTTTGCTAGTGCTACCTCTGTACCAAATTTCGTTCCATCCGGTTTCACCGTGTTCGAATTGATAAGGGGAATCGATTTTCACACAAAGATGGCCGCCATCCTCAAAATATTAGGCTGATGACCTATTAGTTTGGTCAAAGGATGCTCCCTCCATAAAGGTATGTTGTTGCTATATTTCCTAGAGATCGGATGAATAGGCTAATCGTAATTTGATTTAAGCTTTGAACATTTGTGTGGCCGCCATTACGTTTCCGTCAAGATGGCGGCGATATAAAACATGACACTGAGGTGCCCTTTGCTAGTGCTACCTCTGTACCAAATTTCGTTCATTCGGTTCCACCGTGTTCGAATTAATAGGGGGAATCAATTTTGACATAAAGATGGCCGCCATCCGCAAACTATTAGGCTAATGGCCTATTAGATTGGTCAAAGGATGCTCCCTCCATAAAGGTATGTTGTTGCAAAGATTGGTAGAGATCGGATGGTTATGTTAGTCGTCATTTGATTTAAGCTTTAAACATTTGTGTGGCCGCCATTACGTTTCTGTCAACATGGTGGCGATATAAATCATGACACTGAGATTCCCTTTGCTAGTGCTATCTCTGTACCAAATTTCGATCCATTCGGTTTCACCGTGTTTGAATTAATAGGGGGAATCGATTTTGACACAAAGATGGCCGCCATCCGCAAACTATTTGGCGAATGACCTATTAGATTGGTCAAAGGATGCTCCCTCCATAAAGGTATGTAGTTGCAAAATTTGGTAGAGATCGGATGATTAGGGTAATCGTAATTTGATTTAAGCTTTGAACATTCGTTTGGCCGCCATTACGTTTCAGTCAAGATGGCGGCGATATAAAACATGACACTGAGGTGCCCTTTGCTAGTGCTACCTCTGTACCAAATTTCGTTCCATTCGCTTCCACCGTGTTCGAATTAATAGGGGGAATCAATTTTGACATAAAGATGGCCACCACCCGCAAACTATTAGGCTAATAACCTATTAGATTGGTCAAAGGATGCTCCCTCCATAAAGGAATGTTGTTGCAATGTTTGGTAGAGATAGGATGGTTATGTTAGTCGTAATTTAACTTAAGCTTTGAACATTTGTGTGGCCGCCATTACGTTTCTTTCAAGATGGCGGCGATATAAAACATGACACTGAGATGCCCTTTGCTAGTGCTACCTCTGTACCAAATTTCGTTCCATTCGGTTTCACCGTGTTTGAATTAATAGGGGGAATTGATTTTCACACAAAGATGGCCGCCATCCGCAAACTATTAGGTTAATGACCTAGTCATTTGGTCAAAGGATGCTTCCTCTAGAAAGGTATGTTGTTGCAAAATTTGGTAGAGATCGGATGATTAGGTTAATCGTAATTTGATTTAAGCTTTGAACATTTGTGTGGCCGCCATTACGTTTCTGTCAAGATGGCGGCGATATAAAATATGACACTGAGGTGCCTTTTGCTAGTACTACCTCTGTACCTAATTTCGTTCCATTCGGTTGCACCGTGTTCGAATTAATAGGGGGAATCGATTTTCACACAAAGATGGCCGCCATCCGCAAACTATTTCGCTGATGACCTATTAGTTTGGTCAAAGGATGCTCCCCCCATAAAGGTATGTTGTTGCGAAATTTGGTAGAGATCGGAAGATTAGGTTAATCGTAATTTGATTTAAGCTTTGAACAATTGTGTGGCCGCCATTACGTTTCCGTCAAGATGGCGGCGATATAAAACATGACACTGAGGTGCCTTTTGTTAGTACTACCTCTGTACCAAATTTCGTTCCATTCGGTTGCACCGTGTTCGAATTAATAGGGGGAATTGATTTTCACACAAAGATGGCCGCCATCCGCAAACTGTTACGCTGATGGCCTATTGGTTTGGTCAAAGGATGCTCCCCCCATAAAGGTATGTTGTTGCAATATTTGGTAGAGATCGGATGATTAGGTTAGTCGTAATTTGATTTAAGCTTTGAACATTTGTGTGGCCGCCATTACGTTTCCGTCAAGATGGCGGCGATATAAAACATGACACTGAGGTGTCCTTTGCTAGTGCTACCTTTGTACCAAATTTCGTTAAATTCGCATTCACCGTGTTCGAATTGATAGGGGGGGACAGACATTCAGAGTACACACACTCACACACACACACACACACACACACACACACACACACACAGACTCACACACACACATACACACACACACACAGACTCACACACACACATACACACACACAGACAGACACACTTTTTCGCCCTGTGTTGATCTCATAAGTCTACTTTCATTTTTTGCAAAAATCGAAAGTAGGCTAAAAAAGGACGTAGAGCATAAAGAAACATTTTATATTTGCAGTAAAATGCAAGAGCTTTTGATAGCCGATAATCTGAACGAATGGTATCAAAGCCATGTGGTGACTGCCTTGCTATCAAAATTTGATAAACTACAACAAGGACCGAGTGGTTTAGCGTTAGACAAAATTCATCATCTACAAATCAACATTTGTCAGTTCAACCCGTTGAATGCTGGGTCTAGACACATTTCTTTACCATAAGCGATTGCCTGTCGGAGAGCGGTGGTAAATATTGAAAATAAAGGTGATAAACGTTTCCTCTGGTGTGTTGCCGCGTATTTGCAGCCAGCACAACGTCACTGTGAGAGACCAGGAAAGTACAAGGCCAAGTTTGATGAATTGAAACAAACTTTAAATTTAACTCGAGTATCGTTGCCTATGGACTTAACCGAGATCCATAGGTTTGAACAAGACATGGTGTATGGCCTTGATGGTGATGAGATTGTGGGTCCTCTTTATGCCACAAAAGAACCGAAAAGACACCACATTCATCTTTTATATTTATTTGTAGGAGAGGTGAATCACTATTGCCTGATTAAAAGCTTGAGTAGATTGCTAAGCAGTCAAGCATCCAAAGATCAATATAAGAAACATATTTGTGACCGTTGCTTGCAATATTATAAAACCCCTACGCTTTTGAAACGTCATAGGGTAGATTGTGTTTCTCAGGAAGCGGTGAGACTGATATTGCCACAAGGGGACAAGGCTGTGTTAAAGTTTAAGGACATTCATAAGCGTGACACTGTTCCCTATGTGGAATACGCAGATTTTGAAGCTCTCACCACACCCATGGCGGGATGTGAACCAGATCCCACCATCAGCTCAACCACACTCATTCAAAAACGTGACCCCTTTGCTATAGGATTTAATGTGGTGTGTGCCTATGACCCCACACAATCCGTTTACAAATACCGTGAGGGGCCAGATTGTGCCAGATGGTTTTTGGATGAACTTGTCAAGTTGGCCGACCATGTACAGGAATTACTGGACCACCCAATACCCATGAGTCTATCTCCAGAACAGCAGCAGCAGTATGAGCATGCCACGACATGCCATATTTGCGAAAAGCCTATTTTAAGTGGAGAGGAAAAAGTCAGAGACCACTCGCACTTTACGGGGGAGTTTCGTGGAGCTGCGCACAGCTAATGCAATTTAAACTTTCCAGCTCCTCGTTTCATCAGTGTCTTTTCCACAATCTGGCGAGTTATGACATTCAGTTTTTGATTCGTGAATTGGGTCATGTCAACAAGGGCTCGTTTACCATTATTCCCCAAAACCATGAGCGTTTTACGGCCCTGACATGGTGGTTGGGTGACTTGAGCATTCGATTTTTGGATTCCTTTAAGTTTATGACATCCTCGCTAGACAGCCTTGTGAATGGCTTGAATGAGGAGGAATTAAAACATACTAGAATGCATTTTAATGATCCTGAGCAATTTCAATTGTGCATTCCGAAAGGTATATTCCCGTATGATTTCTGCAACAACTGGGACGTGTTAAAGCAAAGAAAACTCCCACCACAAGAGAAATTTTACTCGAAATTAGCACGCAGTACCGTTTCCGATGAAGACTATGCACATGCATGTCAAGTTTGGCGAGTATTTGGCATTAAGACGCTATGTGAATATGCTTTGCATTACCTAAAACTGGATGTATTGCTGCTCACCGATGTGTTTGAAAAATTCCGTGAGTTGTGTCAACACATTTACGGTCTTGACCCGGCTCACTATTATACGAGTCCTGGGCTCTCGTTCGATGCCGCTTTGAAATACACTGAAGTGGAATTGGATTTACTCACTGATGTAGACATGGTTCTATTTTTTGAAAAGGGCATTCGTGGCGGCTTTGTGTCGCTTAAGCAACGCCATGCCGAAGCGAACAATGTCTTCATGCCTGATTATTCACCACATAAACCAGAATCGTACTTAATGTACTATGACGTGAATAATTTGTACGGTTACGCCATGAGTCAGCCTTTGCCCTATGGGAAGTTTGCTTGGCTGACAGACAAACAAGTGTCAGAATTTGATGTGAATATGGCTAGCCAAGAAACAGGCCGTGGATATGTGCTGGAAGTGGATATTGAATATCCCTCATCCTTGTATGATGAACATGCCGATTTCCCATTCTGCCTAGAGCAAATGGTTCCCCCTGACAGTAAAGTGAAAATTGACAAACTCATGGGCACACTTTACAACAAAAATCGGTATGTGCTACATATCCAAATGTTGGTGCAATGCCTCGCCCAAGGCTTGGTGTTGAAGAAAATACACAGGGGTATTTCCTTTGCTCAAAAAGCATGGCTTGAGCCATACATGCGACTCAACACAGAGCACCGACAAATGGCAACACAGCAGTTTGAAATTAATATTTTTAAATTAATGAACAACTGCATCTATGGCAAGTCCTTGGAGAATGTCCGCAAATACCGTGACATTAAATTGGTCAATGTCTGGGAGGGGCGTTGGGTTGCCCGGCGGTACATTGCCAATCCAAATTTTAACCGATCAACATTATCGATGAGGATTTAGCCACTATTGAAATGAGTAAGACCAGCGTGACCATGGTTAAACCCATTTACTTGGGCCAAGTCATTTTAGACTTTTCTAAATCGGTCATGTATCGATTCCACTATGAGTTTGCCAAACGCCATTTTGAGGACGTCTCTCTTTTGTATATGGACACGGACTCATTCATTTACCACATTCGCCACTGCAACCCCTATGACGTCATGATGCAGCATAGTGACTGGTTCGACACCTCTTGCTATAGCGCTGACAACGTGTTTCAGCTGCCCATAAAAACAAGAAGGTAATGGGCGTTTTAAAAGATAAATGCGGTGATTCCATTATGACTGAATTCGTAGGTTTGGCCTCACAAAATTATGCTTATCGCACACTCGACTGTAAGGAAGCCAAAAGAGCAAAAGGTGTAGGTAGGGCAGTGGTAAAATCGCTTCGTGTTGACGATTACTTAGCGGTTTTACACACTGGCAAAGCTATGTCTCATACACAGTGCAGGATACAATCCAGCAACCATCATTTGTATCTTGTGGAACAGAGAAAATGCACCCTCGCCTCCAAGGATAACAAACTGGGGTTATGATCGCAAGAAGGAGGAGGTGTGATTTCACTGTTTAATCATTTAGGGACATAGCTTTATGTAAATTGTAGATTTAGTATTTTGTAAATATTGGTTTCTGCCGTTGTAAATAGTAGATTTTGTAAATAGTGGCAACCCACTTGGAACTTTTGCTCTTTGAAAATTTCTATGCAACCTTATTTAAAAAAAAATGACTGGTAAATAGTTTGATTCTTTTAAAGCTGTACAAAGTTGTAGTTTTTTGTAAATATATAATGAGCAATAGTATTTTTTTAGTAACGTTAATAACTAGTATTTAATTATTTTTTGTAATGTAAATGATAAACTAAAAAAGTTATTTTGGGATGAGTGTGCATGTCGAGAATGTGTTTTTGGGAATAAATAAAGTGGTTGTGTTTGTTCCCAAAGACAGGTGTGAATGTATGAGTGGAGAGAGAAAGCTGGTGTGTATGGTTGTCCAGAGCAAACACGGTGAGGTAGGGTGAGTGGGTGGGGAGGGGGTAAATGGTCACTTATATACTCATTATGTTTTCAATCGTTTTGTTTTCTTTGAAATGTGGCAGACAATAGACATTATTTTTGTAAAAACAGTCTTACCTGCTGTACTCGTAGACCTCAACGTTTCTCGAAACACCCATAAACACATTGCAGCATCGCCACGGTCAAGCACTTGCATCAACATCATTGTCAAATCTCAACTTTCGACATACACCGAATGGAAAGATGTGAAAACAGAAAAATGGAAAATCCATGTTTCGATATCACCAAAAACGCAAAACATAAAACGGACATTTTAAAAAACTGGAAATGGCCATGTGTGAAATATGAAAATTCAAAAAAATTCAAACGGACATTGTTTAAAAAGTGTCATCAACAAACTGGAAAAATCCATATCATCAAAAACGCAAAACTTGAAACGAATTTTTTAAAATCTGTAAATTGCAAATTGGCAAATGACAGTGTGTGAATTCATCATGTGTGAAATGTGTAAAATGAAACATAAGCCATCAACATCATGATTTCTTAAAATTAAAAATAAGAAAACATCGTGCTCTGGTATACCTTTATTTTTATTTCATAGTCATAGTGAATTGACAAAAGAAATATAGAATACAAACAAATCCCAATTCCTCAATGTTTATGTCCATGCATCATCAACTTTCCATTCATAGCACTCATCACAATCAGGGCTGCCATCCTTTCACCCACTGAGGCATCACAGGATGTGAAACGTTGTATAGCTTTTTTCAATAACAATTTATCTGCCACATGTCTTAAACCAGGATGACTATGGCGGTAAGAAAGGTCATGTTCTTTGCATGCTTGATCCAAAAGATTAATGGGTACATCACCACGCTGCAAACGTTTTTCAAGATGTGTTCCAGGGCCACAAAAACGATAAACTGGAAGATGGATTTTGAAAGGTAAGTATTGAATCACTTTGTCAATGACGCCATTGCCAGTACAGGTCTGGCATATCCTTTTCCATTGATGGTAAAAAGGTTTGGTCTTCCTCCTCCTCTGTGGACGAGGTTTGTGTTTGTTGTTGTTGTTGCTTTTTCTCGCCATGACACCCGTGGAATTATTCAACAAAGTCTGTACACGGACTTTTATGACCATGATACAGTTTCACTAGCTGGCAAGTCGTACACTGACGCATTGACGGTATTTTTGCCATGGCCACTTGCTTATGGTGATCGTAATCCGTACAGGGTTGAAATTCACTCAACACAGGGTCTTGAGTCCATGATTTTGGTAAATGTTGCCAGATTTCTTTCACTGCGTTGGCGGCCACATAATAAATGAACGACTTGGGCAGCGCCAAGAGTTCCTCTTTGTTAAAACTGTCTAGTTTCTTTTTGCACACAAAGAACTTGCCGATGGCTTTGTCCGTAGCATTGCCTTTCTCCATGGTATCACGTGCTGTAGATGTTTACACGTCGCTTGTAGAAATCTCACTGGCGTCATTCACAGGTAAATCTTGAGTTATAATTTTGTTCAACAACTCCCAACAGGCATGGGTGGTTAACCAATGAAAGAGTTGCCACGCATGCGATAGGGCTGTATGGGTAATGTTGCCACAGGAACAAGTATCCATGAGCGTTTGCAGGGAGGGGCAGCCCAACTCCATGAGGTCGATACATTGGCAGTAAGACGCCAAAAATGGTTGCAACCATTGAGGTTTTTCATTACCTTTCACAAATACCACATTGGCCGAGGACAAGTGTGCTTTCATGACCACGTCCAAATATTTATAGGAAATGGTTCCCTGATTCCAGTCTAGTTGCCTATGATTTTCAATCCGCTGGGTTTGTTTACGGTCTTTTTCATACAACAAATCAAAAGCATGGGGCGGTTTAAATAACAAATGCGTAGCTTGCGATATCCAAAACGTGGTACAATCGATAATGGCCACTTGTTTAAATATAAATTTGTTGTCACCAATTTTAAACCCTTAGCAATCCACAATGAGTGTGCGCAACATGTTGACGCTTGCCTGGACCAAGTTCAACTGACGACTGACTGACGATCGACCACTAAAGTGTGATCATGACATGGACTTACCTGCCATGCTAGTTTCAAATTGAGATTAGGGTAGGACAGGGGGACATGCAAAAATAAGAATTTAAGAATTACATCATTTTATTATCATAACACGTCTTACAGGCTTTTGTCATTTTGGGATAAGGACGATACCAACTGATACAACAGTATAGTCTCTTGTGTTTGTAACGTCCATAACACCGATGATGTCCCATTGTCTCTAAACTAGGCGTTTTTGATGGTGAGCTGCTCACCGAAGCACCATGGATACCATACGGTCCACACGTATCGTAACTTGTTTTTTTTTTTCATTACCCAGGGACACAAGTAAGGGATAGCTTGAATGACAGGGTATATTTCCCACTTCCATTCTGCACAGGTAGGGGCAGGTGGGTGACCAGCGCTGATGTTCCTGCATGGGTTCATCACCCTCCTGTCATTGGTCTATGATGATTGGACAAAAGGCACATTTCACTTCATCTCTTGTTTTTAAATAGTAGAATCCAGCGGCTGCCAAGGCTTGAGGGTTTATGAAAGGCACTGGCCATGTTGCAAAAGTCTTGAAACGTTGTTCCTCAGAGTTTAAATTCATGGATGTGACGTCTCTTGAGGCTTTAAAGCAAGACATGACTGAGCGGCTTGACGTGGGTTGACCTGTTATTTATACACTCGTCACTTGGTTGGATAGTGGATAATAGTTGACTTGTTTGTGATGAATAATCAAACAGTAGGCCGTGATATTGGCTGGTACATTGCCATGTGTTTCAAAATCTCGTCGAATGTCGATATTGGATGGCTTGACAGACTCTTCCAGGTAAGAACAGACAAAGACAATCAGTGGTGCTCTTGCCTTAATCGCTTGGGGTAGTAGCATGGGGCCGTTCTCTTTTTGATAATACGACCATCGAAATTTAGAAAACAAGTCGTACAGGGGGCCAAACTTATTTTTTGAAAAATCCAAATCCAGTCCTTCATAGGGAAACACAGCTCCGTTGAGGAAAAGACGTGCATTTCTCAATTGCAGGTGATCAAATTGCGTGGCATCTTTGGTTTGTTGATACTTGCGATTCGTTTGAAAACCCACGATCAGGTAGAGAGGTCTCTCTGTATAGCGAGCTGTTTTTACAGTCCAACTGTGTGTGCTGGTGGTGGGCAATAGCGGATACTCATGGAGTGCCCAGCTTCTAAATTCCATGGGTAGAGGCATATCTCTCTTTACCATTTTGAGTATGTCCAGTTTTTTGCTATTTTTGCTATCTTCAAGGGTCACATGGGGCACTTTCCACAGCAAGCGTTGTAGTTGAATTTTTGAATCTATGGGGGCATTGTCGGCTCCCTTGAGTGCATTATTATCACTCCTGTCTCTCACTAGGTAAAGCACTTGCCTTGCGTTAACCACAATGCGTTGGTTATCTTCGGCAAAGCCTAAAATCAGTGTAAGAGGTAAATATCCAGTCATGGTCCCATCGGTGTGTACCATCCAGTCATTGGTCGAGTCAGGACACCAACCTGCCAAGCAAAGTGTTTTACCTTCTTCCTCACTATAAGAGGGGTATAGTTTCATGACGCTGGAAATGCCCACATTTCGAGTGCTATCCACCACGATATCGTTAATCACGCAACGTACTTCAGAAAACAGAAAGACCAAACCATGGTTGGCCAACTTGGATGTGGTGGGTGTAGAGCCATCGGCTTTGGTGAGCCGACCTTCTATCTGAATGACACTTTCATGCGGTAGGGTGTAAATATCTTGGTTGTTGATAACTAATTGAATTTCATCATTGTTATTAAGACCAGGTGTTTGAACTTGATAGGAATGGAGATCAATTCTTACCACTCCTGGTTGCTCCTCGATGCGGTTCGCTATCTCTAGGATAGAATTTATTATGATGGTTGACGTGGTAACCCAAATGCTGTAAAATCTGCTTGTCTTGAGATGTTAACGTGTATTCACGTGGCAAACAACTAACACCATTCCTAGACGGTGTTGTTGCTTTATACACAAACTTCATAGTGGCTTTAGCACCAACTTGTAAGTCACTGCTGTGGTAGAATCTAGATCAATGAGTTGTTGATCTCTATTGATCTGTCTTAATGTTATATTACTAATACTATCGACAGCCACAGAATGAAAAAGCACCACTGGAGGGTTTTCACGAATAATATACCCTTTGGGCGATGTCACAATAAAGTCATAAAGCGAATGCGATGGTTCTTGAATGATGTACACTTGTCTAATAATATTACATGTCACCGACACATGATGGTCCTCAATGAATTTCACTTCATGGTCCGAATCATGTTTTTTGTTGGGCTCCAACACACGTGGTTTAAATCCTAGTAATGGGCCAATGGAATCGGGGCGTGTTTTAAAGTCAATGTTGAATGTGGAGAAAATACTGCATCGATGAGTGTTGGTATTTCCTACAAGTTCAAACTTGCGCGTTCCATCGAGAAATGGCTTTAAACCATATTGATTGATCAACACCACATAAATTTGTTCATAAATATCATCGATCGTGTATCCACCAGAGTTCAGGGTGAGCACAGAATCATCATAGTAAAACTTGTTGTTCACATTTTCTCGTATGTTGTATATTCGATTGTACGTTTCAAGAGAAACAAGTCCTAAACCATAGGGTTTTTCACTCAATTCGATAGGCGGGTAAAAGTCTAGGCTGACTTCAGGTCCACGTCCATGCAGTGTACACGTTTTACTTTCTGCCGACATACGGGTGGCGTTTTTGCTTATGCTGCGTCTTATATACAGAAAATAAACACAAACGTCCACACTGTTGGCTGTTAAACGTTTGCTCACGTTTCACATTATAATATATCTTGATCCTGTTTCCAAAATAGGTCACTAGTTCCATGGGCGGGGGCAAATTCCCAAAACTGTCAAAGTACCATACGATGGATCCCTCTTTGATATAAGCTACATAATGCGTTCCTGGTCCTCGGTGATCATCCAAATTGACAACAGCACATTCCTGTTTCCAGGGTCGTGGGGGTAATTGGTTTCGCATAAACACACCTCGAAAATGAGAAAGCTTTAGTTGTTTAGCATAGCTTTCCACTTGTAGATGCGTCAGGGCATGTCTTGCTATTGCTGAGGTTATTTTTTTTAATATTTCGAAATGGTGAAATCCCAAATCCTTGTTGATAAAAGGCTGGCTTTAAATTGGCATTTCTAGCCCCCATAGCAATCGCTTCCATCGTTTCATTGTGTCGCTGAATTTCTTTGAGTTGTTGCTTGCCCTGCTGCGCTGCTTTAATGGTTTTCGCCACTGCACTGGCACCGCCCAAAAGTGAACCCAGAGCAGCCAAACCAGCAAATAATGCAGGTAAAAATCCCGCTCGTTTGGGGATGGGAATCACTCGCCCTTATTTTGAACCCTGTCGCCGACGATTTGGAATAACATGTCTCTGTGCTGCTCGAAGGGCTTTCCTTATGGTCAATACGTTATTTTTTCTTTTTTTCTTTCGCAAGGGCTTGTCCACGAATGTCTTAAGCCCAGGCGTTGCCAAGGACAGGGTCTTTTTTTTTTTTTTTAGTCTTTCTCACCACATACCTTTGTTTCACCATGATGATAATGACCAACAACCTTTCACAAGAAAGTTTAAATCACAACTAACGTCAGATGGTTATTTCATGGCTGTATATTCCAATTCCACATAAAGTGGGAAATCGTTTATGGTTTTTCCCGCTTGCTTTTCATCCCATGTCAACATAAGGTGAAAGGATAATTCGTCACCTTCATTGACCATTTCATGGTTATGAGCCAACTTTCTATGACTGTTTATCTGTATTTGTAAATGGTTCTCATCAGGTATGGCGTATTTGATGTGAGTGGTTCCATCATAATGCAATCGATAGTGGCTTAAACCCGAAGCAAGCACATAGGTCAAGTGCTGGCCACGAGCTAGCGGTAAATGGTTTCTATCATTCAAAGGTTTTTCATTTGTCAGATACACTAAAAATACAAATGGGATGAATTTATAAAGCCTTTTCATTTCATAGGTCACGTAACGCTTGGTACAGATATCGTCTTCGTCTTGCGGGTCTTCCACGTGAATAATCCGATGGTGATTAGCGCTATAGCCATTTACCGTAAGCTGAGGCACTTTGTCATAAAACTCATACACTTTGTTATCCACATACTTTTTCGTAGTAACGTCTGTAGACACTTGAGGATGTTTTACATGGGTTAACCGCTTTCCCTAAAAGTCATAATCTCCCTGTTTTGTGCGTGGCACTGCAGACCTATCCACATAGTGTTTATTAGTAGGATCTGTTTCTTGTTAAGGAGCGTGTATGGGGATAGACCTAGCTTTGGTCATCAACGCACGTCCAAAGACATCCATCGTCAACCTGTAGTACCAGTCTACTGTTTCTATGACAAGGCTCGGTGTCCTGTATATAGACAACCTGCTAGCCTGTCTAAGCCTTAGTTGAAATGAAAATTATTAAGCAGCAAGAGTCATTCCCCGTGGGGGACATGGTTTCCCATCTCTGTCCCACATAACGTGAACAACGCCATGGTTCACTGTTTCTATCTTCCATTCGCTGCATCATTGTGGGGCCTTCCGGCTGTGGAAAGACTAATCTTTTACTAACGCTCATCACAGCGCCCAATGGTCTGCGTTTTCAAAATATTTATATTTTTGCAAAATTTCTCTACTAACCCCTTTACGTGTTTCTGGATCAAGTCATGTCTGGATTACAAAAAGAGAATATGGGTTATTTTACATTTTCCATGCAAGAAAATGTGATTTCACCGGATGAGGTAAAGCCAGAATCACTCATGATTTTCGATGATGTATCCAATGAACGACAAGGCATCATTCAAAGCTATTTCAGCATGGGTCGACACAAACATATCGATTGCTTTTATCTTGGACAAACGTATTCTAAAATGTCCAAACAGTTGATTCGTGATAATGCCAATGTCATTGTTTTATTTCGCCAGGACGAGAGGAACAGTCGTCACATTTATAATGAACATGTGAATCCGGATATGACCTTTCAAATGTTAACTGAATTGTGTGCCAAGTGCTGGAACACTCAACGTCATGCCTGTTTAGTGATTGACAAACAAAGTGAACTCAACCAAGGACGGTATCGCTTAGGGTTTGATCATTTTATTGCTATTTAAGACCCTGTCTCATTCCCCGTCAAGTCATTTGTCAAGACACCATGGCGTTAGCAGAGAGTCAATTGAAAAAGTATATTATTAGAGCAAAAAATACTATTCGTCAAAAGTTTCGTCAATTGAAACGATCGCGTGCAAGTCATGCATTGTTTATGCATCAACATTTAGCACCTCCACTAAAAGCCATGATGAAACCCTCTTTCAAGCCATCTGAAACGCTACCCACCGTTTCACAAGCCACTCAGACGCTGCACGACGACCCTGAGGAAGAGGAAGAGGAACAGGAACAGGAAGATTTGACTAGTGCTAGCGAAGTTGAGGATGAGGAGGAACAAGTGTTTACGCCTCAAAAAAAGTCCTCACCCCTTGCAGAGTTTTTGAGAAAAAAGAAATCCTTGGTCATGGTCGAAACACCTTGCCCTTCCAGAGCGTCTCCGTTTTCACAACTCTTGGCCACCCCTCAACATAAAGCTCAACCGAAAACCATTTTAATAAAATATTACGAATCAACATTGGAATCCTCTTTCACCGATCTATTTATTGGAAACACTGATACCACGTATGGTGTTCGCTATGAGAATGTTAGTTTTAAAATTGGCGATTCATCCATTAAATTTGCTCGTACTAAAGCTGTCATTAAAAACATTAACTATAAATTAACTCCAGGACTGTTAAAGCTGCTCTTTTCTCGGACCCCCTCTTCCCATGATTATACGTCAGAGGACCTTGACAGATATAAATCCATTTTATTGGATACCCATGCTCACAAAAGACAGTATGATCCAGCTTTACGACGAGCTCTTTGACTAGTGGGAAACATTTTTGCAATGATGGTTTTATATTTTGAGATATATGTTGACCGTCATTGATGTCTATTCCAAAATGACCTTTGTTGAACCTGTGCGTCGCAAGTCTGGTCCACTAGTTACTAAGGCCTTTCAACATATTATTCAACACTCCATACGTCAACCTCAGCTGCTACAAACTGACCAAGGGAAGGAATTTTTCAACAAGGATTTCTCCAGTTTTCTCAAATCTAAGGATATTCACCATTAAACCACGTATAGCAATCTCAAAGCCAGTGTGGTCGAGCGGTTCAAACGAACATTGAAAACGCATATGTGGAAAGCGTTTACTGCTCAGGGCACTTATCGCTGGTTGGACATAAGGCCAGAGCTAGTGTCACGTTACAATGACACCAAACATAGAACGATTGGGACCAAGCCACGCCTCGTGACCAAAAATATTCAGCGATTGGATAAACTGTTTAACCCCATAAAAACAGTCGATCCTAAACGTCACCGACTGAAATTGGGGATTTTGTTCGTGTGAGCAAATTTAAGTCTGCCTTCAATAAGGGCTACACGCCTCAGTGGGGGACTGAACTATTTCGAATTCGTCAAGTCAACTTGGACACTCCAGTCACCTATTTACTGCAAGACCTCAACCATCAAACCTTAAAAGGTAGATTTTATCTCCACGAACTTCAGAAAACAGCATTTCCTAAGCATTATCTTGTGGAAAAAGTGTTGAAACAAAAAGGAAATAAACTATATGTCAAATGGTTAGGATTTAACTCAACGTTTAATTCTTGGATCAATAAAAACATGTTGTATGAACCTGTGTACTTTTTTTTATTCACACATGTTGTACACCCCCTATAGCTCTGTGTGTACAGCACTCCGCGCTTCATGCATGTTCATACATGTTTGTCATTCCCTTTCCACCTGTGTTCCCTCTTACATTACCCCTCCCCCTTTCCCCCCCCCCCTCCACCTCCCACCACTGCTGTTCGCAGCTCTTTCCTATCTATTGGTTGTGACATCATTCCCAAAAGTTGCATCATACTTTTTACTGATTCAGCGATTCCCACGCTTTGAACATTCTGTTATCAGGCACGTGGACAGCTAACGTCCACGGAGAACACCTGTGCCGCATCAAATTTCACCTGAACTTGCATTTTGTCACGTACGAAGCAAATAGGATGTGACTTGTTAACAGTTATCATGCACGTGGACAGCTAACGTCCCAGGTGAACACCTGTGTTGTATCATATTTCACATGAACTTGCATTTTGTCACGTACAAAGCAAACAGGATATAACTTGTTTAGCGTACATGTCATCTCACACGTGTATGCATGCATTTCGCTCTTCCCTGCCACCACAATGGTCAGATTACTTCACCTTCAAGCGTCTTGATCATTTTCCATTGCACCTGTTGTCAAGTCAGATCAGCGCCTTCCAATAAGCTCAAATGGCATTCACCTCCTGCTCGTCTGCAAGTTTGTTTTCTGTACTCGCTTCGACCAACATAGAACCAAGTTCTCATCACCGTTTACACGTTAAAGGTAAAATATCAGAAAACGAACCCTCGCTCTGTCATACACCGACCCGCCGACATAGCGATTGTTCTATTAAGCATGGTCCTTGTGGTTAGCGATAGGTTCGTTGAAACACACACCCAGCAGTATCGTCTCTCTCAACCACCACTC
The DNA here is from genome assembly GCA_946902985.2 of Meconema thalassinum. NCBI lineage: Eukaryota > Metazoa > Arthropoda > Insecta > Orthoptera > Tettigoniidae > Meconema > Meconema thalassinum. The sequence goes on from OX336394.1 coordinate 185,360,617, forward strand.
TTCATGAACATTATAAACAGGTAAAGAATTTTTTTTTCAACATGTATGGCGTTAGGCCCTTTGTCAAAATGTCAAACATAGTTTCTAAATGGGGGTGTGATCCCGAGTCCTAGGACACCTCGTACACGTCTCTAGCGTTATGGGTTTGCGAGATAAAGAAAAAAGTCTAAAATCATGGTTTTACCTCAACATGGTTTATCATTCCTGCTCAACACGAACATCCTCGGCAAGAGGGCAACGCGATGAAAAAAATGACACCTCGCACTTGTCTCTAGGCTTATTGGTTCGTGAGTTATCAGCAAAAATCACAAAAACACGTGTTTTCCGCCAAAATCGAGTTTCCAATTTTTTTTTAAATATAACGTGTGGTCCATAGCAAAGAGGACGCCAGCCCGAGTCCTTGGACCCCTCGTACACGCCTCTAGCATGATTGGTTCGCGAGATATAGCAAAACGTTTACAATCACAGTTTTACCCCAAAACATTCTGTTTCCCTCATTTTAAAAACTTTAACCTAATACCAAAATAAAGAGGGTTTCGAGACAAGCCATTTGCCACGTCATAGGACCAAATCCGACCATGCATTCGTGAGATATCGGAAAAAGTCTAAAATCATGGTTTTACTCCCAAAAAGGCTGTTTCCCTCATTCTCAAAACTTTAACCTATTAATAACATATATAGGGCTTCGAGACAAGCGATTTGACGCGTCACACGAACCTTGCGTTCGAGAGATATCGGCAAACTTCGTAGGAAATTAGGCGACTATCTGGATCTCTCCTCACCACCAAAACCCCTTCTTATCAATCATTTTTTTTCAAAGAGCACGTACTCTTACAAAAATCCCAAGTGCGCATGCGTAAACACAAAAACAAAAATGTTAATCCATAGCGGCATCCAACAAAACGCATGCGCTATATGAGCAACAACGTTTAAGTTCATTTTAGTAGCGCACCTTATACATGTCGCATTTGAAAATAGACTTTCACTAAAAAAATACAATTTCACCCCCTAGTAGGGGTAGGTTTTATTTAGGGGTTGAAATGAGTGGTCCATTGGAAAGAGGGCGTCAGCCCGAATCCAACGACACCTCATTTGTCAAAATCGGACCATGGGTTCGAGTGATATCGACTTTGCCCCTGAATGTATTGCGGGTTAGTATGTGACGTCACCAGGAAAGTAGGCTGTGGGTTTAAACCGGCTTTACTCCACTACTAAGGCGTGATCAGCACCTCGCCCAGGCGGCCTCAACTGCAAAGCGAACAGGGGCCTTATGAGGGATGGGAAGGGAGGGGAAGTTTGGGAGGGATAGGAGGCGGCCGTTGCCTTACAGTAGGCACCATCCCGGCATTTGCCCGAAGACGAAGTGGGATACCACGAAAAACCACTCCGTGGATGGCTGAAGCGGGAAACGAAGCCCCTCTACTCATTTGGGCCACCCGAGGCTGAGTAGACCCCGTTCCAGTCTTCATACCACTTTTCAAATTTCGTGGCAGAGCCGGGAATCAAACCCAGGACCTCCGGGGCGGCAGCTAACCATGCTAACCACTACGCACGGAGGCGACATTATGTGAACAAAACCAAGTTGAAATCTTGCTGTAAGAGGTAGGGAGGGTATAATAAAATAGTTTAAAAGAATTCAAAAATTCTCCCGTTGGATAGGCCTGAACCCGGGATCTTCGGAACAGCGAGCAGACGCAATACCACTTGCACACTTTTCCAACACAATTTGGAGGTTTTTGTTGCGCTTCATATTAACGCGTTTGGTAAAATATTCAATTATTACAGTTAGATCTTAAATCTAGATTGGAATGCATTCATTCAGTAACTGGCAAGTTTTCTAATTTACTAGAAGCAAGTTTCGCGACTGCTTTGCGTTAATAAGGCGAATGAACTACAATTAATGCCCTCAAACGACAGCCCTTCGCTATGTTTTATTTCATACAACTTTGCGTACAAAATGCTAGCGTGTGATACACTTTGGTCATACAAGCAGGTGTACTGACGAAGAGAACAGAATCATACAGGATTTTGTACCAGCAAACATAACAGCTTCCTTGCCAGCGAGTGTCGTCTGATACGGGCCTAAAGATATGCTAAGACTTTTTGTTAAAATTTTAATAAAAAACAAGATGTTCAGTAAAGAACATATAGCCTACTATCTCCTAAAGGCATGGGTATTTGTATAACTCTTTGTCCCTTTCAAGGAGTATAATTGATTGCTGGTTGTAGTAACTTGTTGAAATACAACGTGCTATACGGATATTCTACATGAATATGAAGTGCCCTTGCTAGTGCTACCTCTGTAAAGAAATATCTTTCAATTTGGTTTCACCGTGTTTGAATTGATATGGGGACTCGATATGCACACATACATGGCCGATATCAGCAAACTATTGGGCTGATTACCTTGTAGTTCAGTCAAAAGATGCTTCCCACAAAAAGGTATGTTGTTGCAAAATTTGGTAGAGATCAAATGATTAGCTGGTCATAATTTGATTTAAACTTTTAACATTTGGGTGGCCGCCATTCCGTTTCCGTCAAGATGGCGGCGATATAAAACATGACACTGAGGTGCCCTATGCTAGTGCTACCTCTGTACCAAATATGGTTCAATTCGGTTTTACCGTGTTTGAATTGATAAGGGGAATCGATTTGCACACATACATGGCCGCCATATGCAAACTGTTGGACTGATGACCTTGTGTCTTGGTCAAAGAACACCTCTCACATAAAGGTATGTTGTTGCAAATTTGGTAGAGATCAGATGATTAGGTTCGTCGTAATGTGATTCAAGCTTTTAACATTTGGGTGGCCGCCATTACGTTTTCGTCAAGATGGCGGCGATATAAAACATGACACTGGAGTGCCCTTTGCTAATGCTACCTCTGTACCAAATTTTGTTCAATTCGGTTTCAGTGTGTTTGAATAGATAGGGAGAATCGATTTGCACACATGCATGGCCGCCATCTGCAAACTATTGGGCTGATTACCTTGTAGTTTAGTCAAAAGACTCTCGCCATAAAAATAAATGTTGTTGAAAAATTTGGTAGAGATAGGATGATTAGGTTAGTCGTAATTTGATTTAAGCTTTGAACATTCGAGTGGCCGCCATTACGTTTTCGTCAAGATGGCGGCAATATAAAACATGACACTGAGGTGCCCTTTGCTATTTTTGGTAGAGATAAGATTATTAGGTCGGTCGTAATTTGATTTAAGCTTTTAACATTTGGGTTGCCGCCATTACGTTTTCATCAATTTGGCGGTGATATAAAACATGACACCTTTATTAGTGCTACCTCTGTTCCAAATATCGTTCAATTAGATTTCACTGTGCTTGAATTGATAGGGGTAATCGATTTGCACACATACATGGCCGCCATCTGAAAACTATTGGGTTGATTACCTTGTAGTTTAGTAAAAAGACGCTCGCCACATAAATAAATGTTGTTGAAAAATTTGGTAGTGATCGGATGATTAGGTTAGTCGTAATTTGATTTAAGCTTTGAACATTCGGTTGGCCGCCATTACGTTTTCGTCAAGATGGCGGCAATATAAAACATGGCACTGAGGTGCCCTTTGCTATTTTTGGTAGAGATCAGATTATTAGGTTGGTCGTAATTTGATTTAAGCTTTTAACATTTGGGTGGCCGCCATTTCGTTCAATTCGGTTTCACCGTGTTCGAATTGATAGGGGAGGGGTGGGGGAAAGAAATTCACTGCACACACACACATACACACATACACACACACACACACAAACACACAGTCACGCACACAGACAGACACACAATTTTTGGCCCTGTGTAGATCTCGTAAGTCTACTTTTTTTTTTTTTTGCAAAAATCAGAAGTAGGCTAACCAAGGGAAATTCTAAGGAATACGCATACTTCGATGCAAGCACTGGAGATCCGAATATCCTTCAATACGTTGTTTTGATTCATTTGAGGGGCTAGAACATCGCGGTCATTTATCCCCGTTTACTAGGGTGTGTGTGTAGAATTTGTCTGATAACCTGAGGTTTTGCGCGCTTGTAATGATGTGTGTATTTGCAATTAAGGATTGGGAAGGAGGCGGCCTGGCCTTAAGACAGAAACCGTCCTGGAATTTAGCCAGAGTAGAAGTGGGAAACCACGGAAAACCACTTCCAGGGTGGCTGAGGTGGGAATGGAACCCACCTCTTCATATATTTGCTTCACGAGGCTAAGTGTACCCAATTTCAGCCCTCAGGCAAGTATTACATTTCTTGGCTGAGCTGGGAATCGAACCCGGACCTCCGGAGTGACACTTCGATATGTTATGTTAATATCCATGCCAGTTTTTTAATTTTCTGCCATTACAGGTCACGTGGCATAACGTACCAATTCGATCGTATTCTCTTTATAAATCTGCAAAATTCAACGTACTCTTCACAAAAATACATCGTAAGGTAATAAATGTGGCAAAGTAGTTACATCCCCACTAAAATGGAGCGTGTGCTTTCGTTCAAACAAGTATGCCTACCACTGGATTCGAAGCAGCATCCTACCCGCTCCCGCCCACCACGTACGGTCAGGTTTTACCCACTCAGCCACCAACACATGGTAGATACCGCGCGCTAAACGTGCAGTAGTTATAGTGGCCGTCCCACCTCAAACGTTTATGTCCATGTCAAAGTCTTAAATCATGGTTTATGGTGATGATTTAACTTTCTACTATTAAGACCACGTGGCGTAAGCTATTAATTCAAGCAGTTCCAATTTTGGCTGCCAGACGCAACTGTCACTGACACCCAGAGGCGAACGTTGGAACTTGATAGAGAGTTTCTAACCAACCTACAAATTTAGCTGCACACTGCCAGTTGTAGTGGTAGGCTCTTTTTCATGCCATAAATCTATGACATAGGCCAACCGGCTTTACTTCCCATCCGAAGGAAGGCATACTAAAGGATTTTAAGGCTCTTAAAAATTTAACGACTTCGGCCAGGTTATAAGCCGCGATCTGGGCATATCCGTTCAGCATGCTACCGACTACACCATGTAAATAATTTTATTAATACAGCCAATGGCCATGTATTTTCTTTTCAGGACAGGACAGCAGGGCCACCGAGAGGTTTTAAGGGCCCTATGCATTTTTTTCTCGGGCCCCTCTTGAAATACTCTATTACTATCCACTACCAGATATTCTGGAAAGACAATGTCATTTTGAGAAAAGCATCTGATGCACAGTCAACATTTATAAAAACATACAAATCTCATTCCATAGAAAATTTTTAGTATACAAAAGTTTGGTGCTTTTCAGTCGGTCAACACGAATGTACCCAAAAGAGCAGGGTTACGCCCCAATCCTGAAAAAAATTACATGAGATTAATAAATACACCAGGATGACCAGTTTCGATCGTCAAGCGATCATCATCAGATTCATTACACTTAGGATGTAAAATCTATGTTTGATTTTTTTTTTAGTCGTTTACCCTCCAGGTTGGTGGAACCCACGGACTCAGCGAGGGAACTCACCACTACCGCCTCTACGGGCAGTGTCCTAGAGCTGGGATCATCGAGTTGGAAGGGAGAGAACTGGTGAGGTGGGATTGGCACCTCGCCCAGGTGGCCTCACCTGCAAAGCGAACAGGGGTCTCATGAGGGAAAGTAAGGGATGGTTAGACACGGAAGAGGGAAGGAGGCGGCCGTGGCCTTGAAGAAGGTACTATCCCGGCATTTGGCCGAAGACGAAGTGGGAAACCACGGAAAACCACTTCGAGGATGGCTGAGTGGGAATCGAACCCCCTCTACTCATTTGGGTAACCCGAGGCTGAGTAGACCCCGTTCCAGTCCTCGTACCACTTTTCAAATTTCGTGGCAGAGCCGGGAATCGAACCCAGGACCTCCGGGGCGGCAGCTAACCATGCTGACCGCTACGCTACGGAGGCGACATGTTTGAAAATACAGATGAAAATATTTACAATATGTACAATTATTTAGTTGCAGTATTGGTAATGCAACTTGTCAGTGTATGCTAGTTGTAGTATATATGATGTTAGGTGAAATGCTAAAATGGTGATAGAAATACGGAATGTGTCTGTTTGGAATGACTATATCGTTGTAAAAGTCAACTATGGTTGTACTGTATAGTGCAGGCTATTACTTATCTGGTTGGATGTCTTCCGCGTTGTAGCTGCGAGTAGTTACAACCTCCCTCTTGGAGCAGTGACGGTCGACGTTACTGGTCGAAACTGGTCATTTTGGTGTATTTATTAATCGCATGTAATTTTTCTAAAGATTATGGCATAACCCATCTCTTTAGGGTACATTCGTGTTGACCGACTGAAAAGCACTAAACTCTTGTTTACTAAGGCAAAACTGAAAATGAAAAATGGCTTTAAACCCCACACATTTTAGTATTTATTTTATGTAATATATTTTGCAAACTGAACAAAACAATTTGGGATTTTTAATACAATTGACATGCATAGGGAAATATTTTGCAATTCTTTGAGTCATCACCCTAATGACCAGTACGTAATGAATAAAAAGGAGCATGTTAAAACTCCGTATTAGTTTGATAGCAGATTCAACACTAAATGGTAGTAGATTATTCCTCAACAGTTGTAACTGCTAACTCAAGAGTCATTATATAGACTCGTATATGAGCTCGCGAGGGAGACTTTCCTGAGATGCAACCTTATTCTACCAGGAGGAGCAGCATATGATAATCTGTTGCATAAGCTAAGGGAAAAAAGGAGGGACATTTGGGAGGACTTCTATTCAACGGAGGCCATGACGGATCGGAAATGGATGGAAACGGGCTACCAACTGAGGCTGTCCACGGGTTCCACTTCAAGATAACACACACAAATACAGTCATCACAATTAACACCGGTTATCAGACAGATTCTAAACACACCCAAAGTACACGGGGCTACTCTTATGAGGTAGAATAAGGTATTTCAAACTCCGTGTTACTTTTGTTGTTTTTTGTTTTGAAACTTAAAAAAACGAAGAACTTATTTTACCAAGTGAATGGTTTCTGCCAATATTTTCGCACTGCCATATTTTGCTTTGATGTGATTTTCTGCCTCATTTCTCTTGACAGTTAAAAGATGGTAATATGATATATCTTCTGCAGAGCTGTAGACAAATCGACATCCTGGCTCTGCAAAGCCTTGGGCAGGTTGTAAGTTATAGACAACATTTCACATAATACAAAATTACCTAGAACAGACTGAAACTAACGGGCCTTCATTGCTTACGGGCCCCAGTGCATTTGCCCCCCCATTGCCCCTTCCTCTTGGCGACATTAAATCGCGAGAAAGGTCTATTTAAAATGTTGAAATTCGCTTGGCCGCCATGTTCGTTTTGTAGTTAACCGGTCTTTGAAAATCGTATAGATGAATTTCTAGTAGTGCCCTTTATCTTCTTACAAAATTTCTGGGTGATACCGCTAATAGTTTCAGATATATAGAATGCCAGTGAAATATTTCGCGCATCCGCCATCTTGTGGTTATGTAAACAATTGAACGAAGTTAGATGTCGGTGCATTACATTGTATATAAACATATACTGTACCAAGTTTTATTGCGTTTGGTTGGTTAAATCCCGAGAAACGTCTATTTAAAAGTAGAAAATTCGCGTGCCCCGCCATGTTGGTTTTGTAGTTACCAGTTTTTCAAAAGTCACATAGGTGAACTTCTAGTAGTTCCCTTTATCACCGTAAAAAAACCAGCGTGATATCGGGAACAGTTTCGGAGATATTGAATGCTGGTGAAATATTTCGCACAGCCGCCATGTTGGATTGGTGAGACGTAACAAAATTTGAAGGGCACGGTCGGGGTCGTCAGGAATAGTGGTAAGAACTTACCGAGTTTCATTGAAATCGCTCCAGCCGTTTAGATTTTATTAGGGACACACACACACACACGCGCGCGCACACATACGGACAAAAGGTGATCTCATAAGCCCTTTTTTTTTTTTTTCGAAATTGAAAATAGGCTAAATATTGGAATGCAGCCGAAATAAATCAGAATCCTCTATGGACATAAAATTGGCAGGTGAAAAACTAAGGAAAGTAGAAGACTTCTGTTACTTAGGAAGCGAAATAACCAGTGAAGGACGAAGCAAAGAGGATATAAAAAATTCCTCTCGGCACGCCGGAAGGCGGGGGTAGATTTCACCGGGCAAACTAGGGGATAGGCTATAATAGGCAAAATATGCAGGTTTTCGTAGGAGGATCAGACCTCATTTATTGCGAGAAAGTATTTTACAATTGGAGGTTAGTTAACATTTTTTCGTCTTTCTATGCATATTTTTAACATTTTACTGTCTTATGGGGATGGTAACCTTCTTGTCATTTGGGGTTCATTTTTATACTTGTGATCACACTGTACTTATGCAAGGTTTGGAACTAATGTGTAACTATCTAACAGTCTGTTACTTCTTCACGCAAAATTTTATCTCCCGCAGAGAAGTTATTTGGTTCCTCAGTCTAGGGGATGCGACAAAGTGGTCCTGTAACCCCGTGTACATTGGGTGTGTGTAGAATCTGTCTGATAAACGGTGTTATTTGTGATTACTGTATTAGTCTGTAATTCAGGTAAGGTGTGCAGACGGTCAATTTTAAGTAGTAGTACCTAATTTTGTACCAAATACTAACGTCAACGACACCCAGCTGTGAACTTGGCTGCTAGATGCCACCGCAACCAGCAACTTGCAACGAACGTTGTAACTTCCCCTCCGAAGGAAAGCATGCGGACGGATTTTTAGCGCTCTTAGAAAATCCGGCGACTTTGGCCGGCTTTGAACCAGCGACCTTGGGCATAGAAGTTCAGCATGCTGCCAGTTAGCCGCTTCCCTCATAGTCAGATGGAACAAGAAGTTCCGTGACGAACTAAAGAGCCTACTTTTCTTAAAATTAAGATTCATGCCATAGATTAATCTACAGTATATGAACCTATCTAGAATAATGACGAAATTAAGTGGGTAATATCGAAATGTCTTAATTAGTTCGAAATAAGGTATATTAGCCATAATGTAGCCTAATAGAGCAATACAGTTGGCAGCTCTGGTGACTGAATATATTCTTACTTCCATCTCCTAAGGTACAGAATACAAAATGTGGTTGAAGTCCAAAGGACGTTACATGGATTTAGACATTGGATCTATTAGTACACGTAAAAGCATGTTGGCAACAATGTCATGTGAGTGCTGGTCAGAAATAATCTGAAATATTATATCCTTTTGTGCCAATTTTGGATGAAATCCATTTGTTGGTATAGAAGTTACATGTATTTAAAAATTGGTCCTATCAGCAGGCTTAGAAACATGTTGGTAGAACTGACGTATACAAGTTACTCCAAATTAATATAAAATGTCAGGTAATTTACGTGTGCATAGTTTAAAGCTGTCGGCTTGCATACTTTCTGATATATTTGGATACAAAATAGAGAGCAATTATTAACAGTTGGCAGCCCTATTGGCTCTTAAGAATACACTCAGTCATATCTGTTTATGTACACATATTACATACAAAATTTGGTTGAAATCCAATTGATAGTGTAGAAGTTATATGCATTTAAAAATTCGACTTATCAGAAGGCTTAAAATTATTTTGGCAATGCTGTCATGTATGGCCACCTGTAAATTAAACTGAAATAGTATTATCTACATGTGAGCCAATTTTAGAATAGCTCCCATGTATACCTTCAAAGATATCCAACATGGAGCTCAAATTTCTAGTGCGTTTTCTTAGCAGTTGGTAGCAATGGCATCTTTTTCAAATATGGGCCTGAGATATTCCGGTATACATCTTTACTCATACTAAATTTGGTTTCAATTGCTGGAGCCGTTTATGAGTTGATAGGGGGGGGGGGGCACACACACAGCCAGACAGACAGAAGGACAGACAGACAGACAGAAGGATATACACATTTTCCCGGATATATCTCATAAGTCTACTTTTTCCTCATTTTTAGCCTATTTTCAATTTTGAAAAAATAGGCTTATGAGATCACCTTTTGTCCGTGTGTGTGTGTGTGTGTGTGTGTGTGTGTGTGATTCGTGTGTGTGTCCCCCCCTAATAAAATCTAAACGGCAGGAGCGATTTCAATGAAACTCGGAAAATTCATAGCACTATTCCCGGCGACCTCGACCGTGCCCATCAAATTTTGTTACGACTCACCAATCCAACATGGCGGCTGTGCGAAATATTTCACCAGCATTCAATATCTCCGAAACTATTAGCGACATTACCCTGACATTTTCTATGGAGATAGAGGTAGCTACTATAAGTTCACTTATGTGACTCTTGAAAACCTGGTAACTACAAAATCAACATGGCGGCCAAGCGAATTTGCGACTTTTAAATAGACGTTTCTCGCGACTTGACCAACCAAACGCAATGAAACTTGGTACAGTATATGGTTATACACATTGTAATGCACAGACATCTAACTTCGTTCAATTGTTTACATAATCACAAGATGGCGGATGTGCGAAATATTTCACCGGCATTCTATATCTCTGAAACTATTAGTGGTATCTCCCTAAAATTTTGTACGGAGATAAAGGGCACTACTGGAAGTCCATCTATAAGATTTTCAAAAACCGGTTAACTACAAAACGAACATGGCGGCCAAGCGAATTTCAACATTTTAAATAGACCTTTCTCGCGATTTAATGTTCCAAGCGCACTGCACTGAAACCTGGTACAGGAAATATTTATACACATTGTAATCCACTGGTATCTAATTTAGTTCAATTGTTTACATAACTTCAAGATGGCGGCAGTGCGAATTTTAAAATTAAGTTTTTATTTCTTGTGATGTAGTCATGCGATCGAAGTGAAAGTTTGAATAATGAACCTACGCAATAATTTTCCTTTAATGGTACATGGACTCTATGGCCTATACATTTAACAATCCAACATGGCGACCATCCGAAATATTTAGACGATACTGAATATCTACGAATCTATTTTAGCAATCAAACTGCATTTTTTAATGTTCATAGGGGCTGTGAACTTAAGTTCACCTATAGGACTTTAAATAACCTGGTGATCACAAATCCAACATGGCGGTGACGCGAATTATAAATATTCACATGGACGTTTCTCGCAATTTAACCATCCGCGTGCAGTGAAACTTGGTACAGTAAATCTTTATCCGAATGTTAATCCACTGGCATCTAATTTATTTCAATTGTTTCCATAACCTCAAGATGGCAGTTGTGAAAAATTTTCAAATCTCCTCGTTTTTTCTTGTGTCCTAATTATGCGATTGAAGTTTGAATACTACACGTTCACAATAATCTGCATGTAACAGTACATAACTCTAGGACCTACATATATAAAATCCAACATGGCGACCATCCGAAATATTTAGTCGGTTCTCAATATCTACGAATCTATTACAGCAATCAAACTGAAATTGTGTATGTTGATAGTGGCAATTAATATCAGTAGGATATATGAAAATAGGCTGTATAGTTCATCACGGAACTACTTGTTGAAAAGTGTGAAAAGTAGGCTAAAAATGAATGTGATCTCGTCAATGGCGTTGTCTTGGCAACCTCTGATAGATCATCCCTCATCAATTTAAACGCGTTGTTATGGTAACCTCTGATGGCACTTGGCATTTTTTAAAATTCCGAAATCATTTTTCTCATCCCTTGGCATAATGGTGGGTCATATCAAAAATTCTTTCAGACAAAAGGTTTAGGTAATTATTAGGGGAATATTTTCCATTTTGTACGGTTTTGATATTGTGCCTATTAAGAGAGATATGAATAATGTTTCCCGAAAAACCCACTTTTTTCCACCCCTTTGGTCAATGGTTGGTGCTATCAAAAAACTTATTTGACATAAATTTTTGGCACTTATCCGACACATAAATGAACTTTGAATGGATTCGATATTTCACGTATTAAGAGAGTTATAGCGAAATTTCACTTTTTCGAAAAAAAAAAAAGCCCCCCATTTTCATCCCCTTCGGCCGATTGTGCCCATTAACGAACTCCACCGAGATTTTATAGGGATACATGTTATGTAAAAAATTCAGAGCGATTGGTGCAAAATTACGGCAGTTATCGTGTCCACAAGAAACTGATATATATATATAGATACATATATACATAAATTATATATAAACTTTTGAACTGACGGTGGTTGTGGGGTCTGGGGGATGTGAAACGCGAAGATATGTCGAAATTTTCCGGAAGTCGAAACATGGTACCCATTGCAATAGATAGCTTTCTAATGAAATCTACCTAAATGTAGGTTAGCTCAGGCAAGGAAAGCATTTCTACAGAAAAGGAATCTGTTGACATCGAATATAGATTTAGGTTTTAGGAAGTCATTTTTGAAGGCCTTTGTCTGGGGCGGCGTCGCACTCTATGGAAGTGAAACTACTGGTGCAGCAGAAAACAGGAGATTTGAAGCGTTTGATTTGTGGTGTTACAGGAGAATAATGATGATCAGATGGGTAGACAGGGTAACGAACGAAGAGGCATTATTACTAGTGGGAGAGGAGAGATGTTTCTGGGGACTGCTAATGAAGAGAATAGAAAGGTTGGTAGGACACATACTATGACACCCAGGAATAGCAACAGATTGCCTCGGACGTAGGGTGTGGTAGCTGTGTAGAGTTGAAACGATTAAATCAGGACTGGGGGAATGGAGGGCTGCATCAGATTACCAACCACTGAGATAATGTTCCCTAGTAAAAGGGAAGTAATGGGAGCTTACAACAACAGGTACGATTATAAAGAGCAAAGTTATGAAATCACCTCATCTTTTATGACTCCTAATATAATTTTGACATTCTATAGCCTCCACTTTGCCTCAACAGTGATGCACCGTTTTACGGTATTTTTTATTTTACGACTGCCAAGATTATTGCTGTACTTCATATGGCTATTCTACACGCCAGACAGTCGTAACTGTGAAACTGCATTACAAAAAAATATAGCTGCAATTGGAGCCACAGGCGAGGATTTTTACTGTTAACAGACTACTTAGAGCCACTTTCCTTGCCTTCATATCTTCTATTATTTTTAAGATCCATCAAATGTTGTCGCCAAAAATACCTACTGTATCTCGAAACACGTTAAACTTAAACACCTCTATGGGTTGTTGATTTTAAAAGAGAAATTGGAATATTACAGTGGGGAGTAAATTAATAGACTTTATTTTCATCTTCATCATACTCATCTTCATAATCATCTTCTTCATCTCCTTCTTCGTCGCGTATGCGTCTATTTGGACCATGCGGAATGAATATTGGTTGGTCTCTTTGTTTGCCCAATATACCTTCATGCACGACGAATGATTTTGTATTCGTTGTATGGACCAGAGTAGCCTAGAATAAAACCGCACTTTCTCCAAAAACATGATTATTCAGTAGAGCCCAAAAACTGATTCCAGCTGAAATCAAAGTTAATTAGTGAAACTGATGGGTGTATATTAAAGATTTGATTTACGGAACACAGTTTCAATACATAAAACCCGATTTTATTGACCTACCTGAATATTTAAGAAGATTTAATGTTGGAGAAAGTGCACTTTGTCTCTAGGTCATGGATAAAGTGCACTCATGTGTCAATATAAAATGTAATTTAAGAATATATCACATTTACAAGATGAAATAAGGCATTTTAGATGTAATACATATCTATTGTACTGAAAAATGCAGACCACTACAAAAATTAAGGTGAATAAGTGGATTTTCAAACCATTGTAATTAAGATGTAAATTTTTTTACAACACCTTTCATGTACTCCTTAACGTCATAAATTTTGGTGTCCGAACTAACCTTCTTGACTGATGAGTACCTTGATACCAAATCTATAGCGACAAATGGGAGGCTGCCATTGGCTGGCGCTGACTTGGAGTCATTCTGCACTTTATCCGTAGGAGAAAGTGCTGTTCGTCTCCGAGCGGTGATTTTCTTACCTATTTTAACATGGATATAGTGCAGTTTGACACCAACCGACCAGATTATTATATTCTTCAGACAATTCCGCATTGAAATCTTCTATATATATAAAGCACAATGTTTGTCTGTCTGTCTGTCTGTCTGTCTGTCTGTCTGTCTGTCTGTCTGTCTGTCTGTTATGTATACAAATCTACACCGTTTCACCGATCTGAACCAAAATTTGTATACTTACCCTTTGGAACCCTGCGGGTAACCCTGTCAACTTTAAATTTCGGACAGACCACCCCTTTCCCTGCATTTAGGCCCTTTTGCTAAAATCTACACCGTTTCACCTATCTGAACCAAAATTTGTATACTTATCCTTTGGAACCCTGCGGGTAACACTGTCCACTTAACATTTTGGACAGACCACCGCAAACCCTGCATTTAGGCCCTTTGGTCCAAATCTACACTGTTTCACCGATCAGAACCAAAATTCGTATTCTTACCCTTAGGTACCCTGCGAGTAACACTATCTGCTTGAAATTGCGAACAGACCACTCCAATCCCTGCATTTAGGCCCTTTGGCCCAAATCTACACCGTTTCACCGATCTGAACCAAAATTTGTATACCTACCCTTTGGAACACTGTGAGTAACACTGTCTGCTTGAAATTGCGGACAGACCACTCCATTCCCTGCATTTAGGCCCTTTTGCCCAAATCTACACCGCTTCATGGATCTCAACCAAAATTTGCATATTTACCCCTTGGATCACTGCGACTAACACTGTCTGCTTGAAATTGCGGAGAGGCTACTCCATCCCCTGGATTTATGCCCTTAGGCACAAATCTACACCGTTTCACCGATCTGAACCAAAATTTGTATACTTAGGCCTACCCTTTGGAACCCTACGAGTAACACTGTCCATTTAAAATTTCGGACAGACCACCCCACTCCCTGCATTTAGGCCCTTTTGCACAAATCTACACCGTTTCACCGATCTGAACCAAAATTTGTATAGTTACCCTTTGGAACCCAGCGGGTAACCCTGTCCACTTGAAATTTTGGACAGACCACCCTATGCCCTGTATTTAGGCCCTTTTTCACAAATCTACACCGTTTCACCGATCTGAACCAAATTTTGTACACTTACCCTTTGGAACCCTGCGAGTAACACTGTCCACTTACAATTTCGGACAGACCACCCCATTCCCTGCATTTTGGCCCTTTGGTCCAAATCTACACCGGTACACCGATCAGAATCAAAGTTCGTATACTTACCCTTTGGTACCCTGCGAATAACACTGTCTACTTGAAATTGCGGACAGATCAATCCATTCGCCGCATTTAGGCCCTTTGGCACATATCTACATCGTTTCACCGATCTCAACCTAAATTTGTATACTTACCCTTTGCAACCCGACGTGTAACACTGTCCACTTGAAACTTTGGACAGACCACTCCATTCCCTGCATTTAGGCCCTTTGGCAAAAATCTATCCTGTTTCACCGATCTGAACCAAATTTGGAACCCGATGAGTAACACTGTCCACTTGAAATTTCTGACATAACACTCTTTTCCCTGTATTTAACTCAGGAATCCCTCGGGGTTGCCAGCTTCCTAACTCACCAGCCATGAGCCCTTGAGGGTGTACCAGAAGTGGTGGGGCTACACACACCCTGCCTCTTTGAGGGCCTTGAGCAGAAGACAGGAGATATTATGAAAAGGAAAAGAAGGCAGACCCCTCGAAGAATGAGGGCATCAGGAAAGATGAGACAACGGCCAATTAAGACGGGAAATTGAAAGACTCCCTAGCCCTCGGATACCCTAATACAGTCGGAGTCGGAAGAGAACAAGAGTTGACGAAGGAAGGCCGACAGGAAAGAGAAGTGAAAGGAGCCCAGAATCAGGAAGTAGAAGCGATGCCAGACTCAGCTGGGATCCCGTGGTCGCCAACCCACGTCCCACAAGTCATGATACCCGGGGGGGGGGCAGTTGCGAGAATAGCTTACTGATTCATCGCGAGGTGACATGAGAGGACTTTCCAGAGCCCACCGTGTTATCTGCTGTCTATGCTGATGCCAGAACAGGGCCGTTGCTCAAGCCACTGTGGTGTTGCGAAAGAGTGAGTGATTCCCCGGCCAATCTAAATACGGCGGGGAACCCCGAATGTGTGACATCATATTTCGTCATCATCTGCGATCATCTCAGGTTCGTGCACCTTGGACCCATATTCTTTGCCGAGCAGAACACCATAAGCTCTTTCACTATACGCTTCGAGTACAGGCCTAAGCCAGAAAATAAGGTTGAGACTTTGGAAGACATCGAAGCTAGACGTCTGAATTACCTATATCAGTTTTAAAATTACACCATGTTCGTTTAGTAGTAATTTTTTCATTACCTTATTATTGTCATCTTAAGTGCAAATGACCTAGATATTACGCGCATCATACCACTAATCGCCACCGCATAAAGTCTTTCTCGACTGTGATTTTTAAAATATTTATTTTTATTACAGTACATTGTGTACATTATTAGTTGAAGTGTCAATTCAATATAGGTAGTAGTTTCCCATCATCCTCATCATAAGGGCAAATGACCTAGATGTTACGCCCATTACACCATTGATCACCACACACAATAAGTCTTCCTCGCCTGTGAATTTTGAAATATGTATTTCCATTACGGTAGTTTGTAAGTTTGAGGTGTCAATTCAACAGTAGTTTTCATTATCATCCTGATCAAAAGGGCAAATGACCTAGATATTACGCCCTCATTGTCTTTGAGGGCAAATGACCTAGATTTTAAATCCATTATATTTCTAAGGATACTTTGAGACATTATCATCATTCCACCGGGCGAAGCCGGGTACTACTGCTAGTCTATATATATAAAGCTCAATGTTTGTCTGTCTGTCTGTCTGTCTGTTATGTATACAAATCCACACCGTTTCACCGATCTGAACCAAAATTTGTATACTTACCCTTCGGAACCCTGCGGGTAACCCTGTCCACTTGAAATTTCCGACAGACCACCCCATTCCCTGCATTTAGGCCCTTTGGCCCAAATATACACCATTTCACCGATCTCAACCAAAATTTGTATACATACCTTTTGGAACCCTGCGAGTAACACTGTCCACTTAAAATTTCGGACAGACCACCCCATTTCCTGCATTTAGGCCCTTTGGCAAACATCTACACCGTTTCACCGATCTCAACCAAAATTTGTATACTTACCCTTTGGAACCCTGTGAATAACACTGTCCACTTAAAATTTCGGACAGACCACCCCATTTCCTGCATTTAGGCCCTTTGGCAAACATCTACACCGTTTCACCGATCCGAACCTAAATTTGTATACTTACCCTTTGCAACCCTGCGGGTAACCCTGCCCACTTGAAATTTCGGACAGACCACCCCATTCTCTGCATTTAGGCCCTTTGGCCCAAATCCACACCGTTTCACCGATCAGAACCAAAATTTGTATACTTACCCTTTGGTACCCTGCGAGTAACACTGTTTGCTTGAAATAGCGGACAGACAACTCCATTCCCTGCATTTAGGCCCCTTGGCTCAAATCTACACCGTTTCACCGATCTGAACCAAAATGTGTATACTTACCCTTTGTAACCCTGTGAATATCACTGTCCACCTAAAATTTCGGACAGACCACCCCATTTCCTGCATTTAGGCCCTTTGCCAAAAATCTATATCGTTTCACCGATCCGGACCAAAATTTGTATACTTACCCTTTCGAACCCTGCGGGTAACCCTGTCCACTTGAAATTGCGGACAGATCACCCCATTTCCTGCATTTTGGCACTTTGGCACAAATCTACACCGTTTCACCGATCAGAACCAAAATTTGTATACTTACCCTTTGGTACCCTGCGAGTACCACTGTCTGCTTGAAATTGCGGACAGACCACTCTATTCTCGGAAAGAGGACAGGGTCCGTCCCAAAGGCAATGGAAAAAAGGGGTAAAACCGGACCCGCTCAGGAAACCCTCAGGGTTGCCAGCTCCCGAACTCACCAGCCATAAGCCCTTGAGGATGTAGCACTATCCAGGGTGCACCAGAAGTGGTGGGGCTACCCACACCCTGCCTCCTTGAGGGTCTTGAGCAGAAGACATGAGATATTAAGAAAAGAAAAAGAAGGCTGACACCTCGAAGAATGAGGCTATCAGGAATGATTAGACAAGGGCCAATTAAGGCGGGAAAGTGCAAGAGTCGCTAGGCCTCGGATACCCTGATACCATCGGGGTCGGAAGAGAACAAGAGTTTGACCAAGGGAGGCTGACTGGAAAGAGAACTGAAAGGAGCCCGGCACCAGTAAGTAGAAGCAATGCCGGACTCAGCTGGGGTCCCGTGGTCGCACACCCACATCCCACAAGTTGTGAGACCCTGGTGGGTGGAGGGGGGAGGAGGGGGCAGGTGTGAGAATAGCTTGCTGATTCATCGCGAGGTGGCATGAGAGAAATGTCCAGACCCCGCCGTGTTACCTGGTATTGCTATGCTGATGTTCATACAGGGTCTTCACTCAAACCACTGTAGTGTTACGTAAGAATGAGTGATTCACCGGTCAATGTGAATAGGACCGGGACCCCCCCCCCCCCCCTTGAACGTCTGTCATCATATATCGTCATCATCTGCGATATTCTCAGGTTCGTGCAGCTTGGACCCGAGCAGTACTCGATAATCTGTTTCACTACATGCATCGAGTATAGGCCTAAGCCAGAAAATAACGTTCAGACTTTGGAAGACATCGAAGGTAGAAATCTGAATTACCTATATCAGATTTAAAATTACACCAAGTTCGTGTAGTAGTCATTTTTCATTACCTTATTATTATCATCATAAGGGCAAATGACCTAGATGTTATGCCCATTATAGCACTAATCACCACACACAATAAGGCTTTATCGCCTGCGAATTTTGAAATATTTCTATCACGGTAGTTTGTAAGTTTGTCGTGTCAATTCAACAGTAGTATTCATTACCATCCTCATCAAAAGGGCAAATGTCCTAGATGTTACGTCCATTATACTACTAAGTAACACCACAGTCTTCATCGCCTGTGATTTTTAGCCAATTTTCAATTTTGAAAAAAATAGGCTTATGAGATCACCTTTTGTCCGTGTGTGTGTGCGTGTGTGTGTGTGTGTGTGTGTGTGATTCGTGTGTGTGTCCTCCCCCCCCTAATAAAATCTAAACGGCAGGAGCGATTTCAATGAAACTCGGAAAGTTCATAGCACTGTTCCCGGCGACCTCGACCGTGCCCTTCAAATTTTGTTACGACTCACCAATCCAACATGGCGGCTGTGCGAAATATTTCACCACCATTCAATATCTCCGAAACTATTCCCGATATCACCCTGTAATTTATTGCGGTGATAAAGGGAACTCTATAAGTTCACTTATGTGACTTTTGAAAACCTGGTAACTACAAAACCAACATGGAGGCCAAGCGAATTTGCGACTTTTAAATAGACGTTTCTCGTGATTTGACCAACCAAACGCAATGAAACTTGGTACAGTATATGTTTATATACATTGTAATGCTCCGACATCTAACTTCATTCAATTGTTTACATAATCACAAGATGGCGGATGTGCGAAATATTTCACCGGCATTCTATATCTCTGAAACTATTAGCGGTATCTCCCTAAACTTTTGTACGGAGATAAAGGGTACTACTGGAAGTCCATCTATAAGACTTTCAAAAACCGGTTAACTACAAAACGAACATGGCGGCCAAGTTAATTTGAAAATTTTAAATAGACCTTTCTCGCGATTTAATGTTCCAAGCGCACTGAAACCTGGTACAGGAAATATTTATACACATTGTAATCCACTGGTATCTAATTTAGTTCAATTGTTTACATAACCTCAAGATGGCGGCAGTGCGAATTTTAAAATTTAGTTTTTATTTCTTGTGATGTAGTCATGCGATCGAAGTGAAAGTTTGAATAATGAACCTACGCAATAATTTTCCTTTAATGGTACATGACTCTATGGCCTATACATTTAACAATCCAACATGGCAACCATCCGAAATATTTAGACGATACTGAATATCTACGAATCTATTTTAGCAATCAAACTGCATTTTTTAATGTTCATAGGGGCTATGAACTTAAGTTCACCTATAGGACTTTAAATAACCTGGTGATCACAAATCCAACATGGCGGTGACGCGAATTATAAATATTCACATGGACGTTTCTCGTAATTTAACCATCCGAATGCAGTGAAACTTGGTACAGTAAATCCTTATACGAATGTTAATCCACTGGCATCTAAATTATTTCAATTGTTTCCATAACCTCAAGATGGCAGCTGTGAAAATTTTTAAAATCTCCTTGTTTTTTCTTGTGTCCTAATTATGCGATTGAAGTTTGAATACTACACGTTCACAATAATCTGCATGTAACAGTACATAACTCTAGGACCTACATATATAAAATCCAACATGGCGACCATCCGAAATATTTAGTCGGTTCTTAATATCTACGAATCTATTACAGCAATCAAACAGAAATTGTGTATGTTGATAGTGGCAATTAACATAAGTAGGTTATATGAAAATAGGCTGTATAGTTCTTCACGGAACTACTTGTTAAAATTTGTACTTCCATTAGTTTGTAAGTTTGATATACCCGTTCAGTCGTAATCGTCTTCATTATCATCCTCATCAAAGGGGCAAATGACCTAGATGTTACGTCCATTATACTACTAAGCAACACCAGAGTCTACCTAGCCCGTGATTTTAAACATATGTATTTCCATTAGTTTGTAAGTTTGATATACCCGTTCAGTAGTAGTCGTCTTCATTATCATCCTCATCAAAGGGGCAAATGACCTACAGTAGATGTTACGTCCATTATACTACTAAGCAACACCAGAGTCTACCTAGCCTGTGATTTTAAAAATACGTATTTCCATTAGTTTGTAAGTTTGATATACCCGTTCAGAAGTAGTAGTAGTCTTCATTGTCATCCTCATCAAAAGGGCAAATGACCTCTCATTCCTTTAAAGTACGGTATCAATTTTTCCCATTCGTTGATAAGTTACATGTGCCAGTAGTCGCTTATATGTTCATCATCACTATGTAGAAGATGTTTTGCGTCAGAAGAAAAGACAACTGGATGCTCAGGAACGTTAACGATATATCGACTGCGAAATCTGGAAGCTTCTCTTTGAGGAATTGCTTCAGACATTTATCGTACAGTTTAAACCTTAACATAACGAAACTTTTAACCAGATAGCGATCTAAGTGGGAGCTCTTTGGCAAAAAATAATCAAGTCTTTCCCGAAATGTGAGTCCTAAAAATAACTTTTTCGATTATTTTCTAAGTTTCATATGTCAGTTATGTAGTAATTTTCAATATCATCCTGATCAGTAGGGCAAATTACCTAGATGTTACGCCCTCAACGTCATTGGGGGCAAATGACCTAGAATTTATGTCCATTATATTTCTAATCACCACCACATGAAGCCTTCTACGACTGAGATGTCACGAATTTTGGGACCGCTAACGACATATCTCGACTCGGACTGAAGACAAATATCACGAGAATGATCATTATTTTACAGAGCCTTCCCATAGTGACTTAAGTATAAACATTGTCACTGGGTTTGATAATGTAAGAAATGAATACATAAATAAATATAATTTATGACGTCGAGTGTTAAGGAGACTGGAATATTATCATCATTCCACCGGGCGAAGCCGGGTACTACTGCTAGTATACAATAATCTCATTTTCGATAATTTTGGAGAAAGTGCAGTTTGATTCTAGGTAATTAGACCTTATCTTTTCGTCCTCGAAACCCGTGTGAGTGCAAGTTTCAGTTCGGTCTAGTAAATTTGGTGATCCTAATTCACTCAGGTCTTTTTCAGTCTGTTTGTACCAATGTGAAATAGTTGTTTTGTTTTTAAGATATGAGTAAATTTTAGAAGTTAGCCTGTTTGGGTCCATTCTTTCTAGGTGTCCCATGAATTGGATTCGCTGCAGACGTATTGCGTCAGTAAGTTTGGAGAGAGTTTTATATATATCTACATTTGGTTCTAAAAGATGAACTCCATCTCTGAATCTCGACCCTAAGAATTTTCTCATTATTTAACTATAGTTTGGAATATTATTAATGTTTTGTTATTAGTATCATTATTATTATTATTAGTAGTAGTAGTAGTAGTAGTAGTAGTATTTAAATAGTTATGCCCTACTCAGGAGCACAATTGAATCTGTTTAGCTGATGTGTTGGCCTTCATTTCCTCCCAAAATCTCTTCATCCTCTTGCTGAACTTCTTCGTTCTTCTGTCCAAGTAATAGTGGCTCTGGTGTTGGGGTTGTCTTCAAATTGATGATTGTCGATTTTGGTTCTGAATTTACATCTGTCCCGTATTATTATTATTATTATTATTTATTATTATTACCGTAGGATGTATATAAATGAAAATTCGTGAACAAGAAAGACATGTACTGTATAATACAGTAACAACTTTAAGAAACAAAATACTTTACCTTCACCGAATCAAAACAATGAGTCTTTCTACTTTATTAACATGTAAATCCTCTCTTATTTTTTAATTCAAAATCCATATATATGTTACAGGGAAAGTCGATTCTCCAGTAAGAGTTGACTCTCCCTAGGTAAAGTCGACTCTTACTGATCTTTTCAGTAAAAGTTGATTAAAAGCGGTGTGTGTTCAATTTCGATCAACATTTACTAGTCAGAGTTGACTATACCTAGGGAGAGTATACTCTCACTGTCTTGAGGTAGTAACAGTTGACTATTTGCACGAACAAATATGAAGGCATAACCAATACATTAAGGGAGAGAAATGTTTAAAAGAAACTAATATAAATGAAAAACCTTTAAAATATATAAAGAGATAGAAATATTTATCATTTACTACAGCAAGTTAAAGATTTGTGACACTTTGAGTTGCAAAGTACACTTTTCTCATTGCACATGCACCTCATGGATTCGCATTTAGTGTTGAATAAACCTTGTCCATCCCAAAGTGATTGTGAAGTTGCAACAGTCCTCACAGCTATTGTTTTATCCATAGGAACTTCATTTCTTGGATAATGTTCGTACATTTACTGAACTCAGACCTGAAAAAATGTAATCATTAAAATCTGAACAATTTAATACTATGGGCAGCGAGGGAGAGGAGAGAGAGATATATATCTTTTATTTAAGCTTTGAAAACTTACCTTGAGAAAAGCTGCTTTAGAATTCCATTTCTCGTTACAATTCGATAAAATCCATCATCGATAACCTCCAGTAACACGCCAAGGATAGATCGAGCATCTCCTCTACCGCGGTCAACATCGGGGACAGGAGTTCGAACTGATGTTCCTTTTTCTACTGGCGGATGAATGTGATCAGATTTTTTTTCATGCGTTAAGCTTGTTGTTCTAGACAGTAAAAAGCTTCATTTCTCAGTCTCTTGATGTCCCCAGTAGACTAGTCAGTGAGAAGACAATAACTATCATCTCAGAGCTTTTCACCACTTGATACATTTTTGTTTGTTTCATTTTCATCAGGATTTCCATTCCGTTACTTCCAATTTCGTTTTTTTCTTGTTGCTGAATTTGATCAATTGCGCATTGAAGATCCTCTTCTGTTTCTAAATTTGCCAGTAACTTACCTCAGTTGGTAGTTTCGAACAAGATAAGCCGTGTCCCGGGAAGAGGGGGGGCGAACATTGCCTCATACGGGGATCCTGTTATGACACTATACAATGCACTGTTTTTCATAAGTTAAATAAACGTTAAGCCTTCACTCCATTTTGATGTTTTGTGGTCTTGCATCCAGGTGGTTATCATATTCTCTATGTCCTGGTTGGCACTTTCGACGCTACCTTGACTCTGACTATGTCGCGGTTTGCCGTGCACCATTTTGAAGTTCGGCCATGTATTAAGCAGACTGTCAATTTTATTAACAAATTCTGCCCCATTGTCTGATTGTAAAATACAAGGAGCGCCTAACAAAGTAGTACAAGTAGTTCCGTGAAGAACTAAATAGCCTATTTTTATTTATCCTACTAATATTAACTGCCTCTTGCAACATACAAATTGTCAGTTTGATTGCTGTAATAGATTCGTAGATATTGAGAACTGTCTAAATATTTTGGATGGTCACCATGTTGGATTTTTATATTATAGACAGTAGATTTATGTACTTTTACATGACGATTATTGTGTAGGTGTTTTATTCTAACTTCAATCGCATGATTAGGACACAAGAAATAAAAGCGGGATTTTCAAATTTCGCTCAGCCGCCATCTTGTGGTTATGAAAATAATTTAAATGAATTAGATGTCAGTCGATTAAAATTTGTATAAGCATATACCGTATCAAGTTTCACTGCGCTCGGATGGTTAAAACACAAGAAACGTCCATTTGAATATTTAAATTTAAATTTAAATTTCACGTCGCTGCCATGTTGGATTTGTGCTCGCCAGGTTATTGAACGTCCCATAGGTTAACTTATGCTTATAGCCTCTATACACTTACAAAATTTGAGTTTGATTGCTGTAGTAGATTAATAGATATTGAGAACTGTCTAAATATTTCGGATGGTCGCCATGTTGGATTTTATGTATGCCATAGAGTTATGTACTATTAGATGATGATTATTGTGTACGTTCATTATGCAAATGTTGATTTTGATCGCATGATTAGAACACAAGAAATAAAAACTTAATTTTCGAAATTCGCACAGCCGCCATCTTGAGGTTATACGAACAATTGAACCGAATTAGATACCAGTGCATTACAATGTGTATAAAAATTTGCTGTACCAAGTTTCATTGCGTTTGGATCATTAAATCGCGAGAAAAGACTATTTAAATTTTCAACTTCGCTTGGCATCCATGTTCGTTTTGTAGTTAATCGGTTTTGAAAGTCTCATAGATGAACTTCCAGTAGTGCCCTCTATCTCCGTACAAAATTTAATGGTGATACCGGTAATAGTTTCAGAGATATAGAATGCCGGTGAAATATTTCGCACAGCCGCCATCTTTAGGTTATGTAAACAATTGGACGAAGTTAGATGTCGGTTAATTACAATGTGTAAAAACATATAATGTACCAAGTTTCATTGCGTTAGGTAGGTTAAATCGCGAGAAACGTCTATTTAAAAGTCGCAACTTCGCTTGGCCGCCATGTTGGTTTTGTAGTTAACCGCTTTTTGAAAGTCTCATAGATGAACCTCCAGTAGTGCCCTTTATCGCCGTTAAAAATTTCATGGTGATATCAGTAATAGGTTCAGAGATATGGAATGCCGGTGAAATATTTCGCACAGCCGCCATCTTGAGGTTATGTACACAATTGAACGAAGTTAAATGTCGGTGCATTTACAATGTGTATAAACATATACTGTACCAAGTTTCATTGCGTTAGGTTGGTTAAATCGCGAGAAATGTCTATTTAAATTCGCAAATTCGCTTGGCCGCCATGTTGGTTTTGTAGTTACCAGATTTTCAAAAGTCACATAGGTTAACTTCTAGTAGTTTCCTTTATCACCGTACAAAATTCCAGGGTGATATATGTAATAGTTTCGGAGATATTGAATGCTGGTGAAATATCTCGCACAGCCGCCATGTTGGTTTGGTGAGACGTAACAAAATTTGAAGGGCACGGTCGGGGTCGCCCGGAATAGTGCTATGATCTTACCAAGTTTCATTGAAATCGCTCCTGCTGTTTAGAAGTCATTAGGGGGGGGACACACACCATCACACACGCACACACAAAAAGACACTCGGACAAAAGGTGATCTCATAAGCCTAGTTTTAGCCTACTTTCACATTTTGCAAAAATGAGGAAAAAGTAGACTTATGAGATCGGGCAAATGTGTGCCTGTCTGTCTGTCGGTCTGTCTGTCTGTCTGTCTGTCTGTCCTTCTGTCTGTCTGTCTGTGTGTGTGTGTCACCCCCCCCCTATCAACTCCTAAACGACTGCAGCAATCGAAACAAAATTTGGTAGGAGTAAAGATCTATACCTGAATATCTCACGGCCATATTTGAAAATGATGTCAGTGCTACCAACTGCTGAAAAATCGCAATTGAAAATTGAGCTCCATGTTCGATATCTTGGAAGGTATGAATGGGAGCTGTTTCAAAATTGGCACACGTATAGATAATGATATTGCAGTTTAATTTCCAGGAGGCCATACATGACAGTGTTGCCAAAATGATTATAAGCCTGCTGATAGGTCCAAATTTTAAATGCATGTAACTTTATACTATCAATTGGATTTCAACCAAATTTCGTATGTGCTATGTGTACATAAACAGATATGACTGAGCGTATTCTTAAGAGCCACCAGGGCTGCCAACTGTTAATAAATGCTCCGATTTTTTAAAATCCAAATACCCATTTTTCAGAAAGTATGCAAGCAGACGGCTTTAAACTATGCACACGTATAGTACCTGACATTCTATATTAATTTGGAGTAACATATATACGTCAGTGCTACCAACATGATTCTAAGCCTGCTGAGGGATCCAACTTTAAATACATGTAACTTCTATACTATCATTTGGATTTTAACCAAATTTCGTGTGTGCTATGTGTACCATAACAGATATGACTATGCCGATTTTTAAGAGTAACCAGGGCTGCCAACTTTAAATAAATATTGTCTCTATTTTTTACCCTTATATCAATACATCAGAAAGTATGCAAGCCAATAGCTCTAAACTTTGCACACATATAGTACATGGCATTCTAGATTAATTTGGAGTAATAAATATAGGCCTACGCCAGTGCAGTCAACATGATTCTAAGCCTGCTGATAGGTCCAATTTTAAAATGCGTGTAACTTCTATACTAACTAATGGATTTCATTCAAAATTGACACAACAATAGATCATATTATTTCAGATTATTTCTGACCAATACATGTATGTCATTGTTGCTAACATGATTTTACGCGCGCTGTTAGATCCAATGTTTAACTGCATGTAACGTCTCTGCTATCCATTGGACTTCAACCAAATTTTGTATTGTGTACCTTAGAAGATGGAACTAAGGATATTTTCAGTCACCTGGGCTGCCAATTGTAGTTCTCTATTAGACTACAATTATGCCAGGTATACAGTATTTCGAACTAATTAGAAATTTCGATATTACCAACTTAATTTCGTCATTATTCTAGATAGATCCATATAGATTAATCATTGGCATGAATCTTAAATTTTAAGAAAAGTAGCTCTTTAGTTCTTCAGGGAATTTCTTGTTTCATAAATGAAAATAGGCTAAAAATATCACCGATATTATTACACACTTCGTCTGCAGTCTTTGATTTCAGTGGTCTTAGCACAACAAACTTTGTTAAATGGTCCTGGTACACCATTATAAATTTGAAGTCTTCATCAGGTTGCGACTGAATGTCAATCAAGTCCACTTGACATCGTGAATTCATTTCCTTGAATAATAAAGGCTTTACAGCCAGTCCTTTCCTTTTATGTTTCAATTTTTTAATATCAAGGTTCACACAAGCTTAAAAATAGTAAAATGTCCTTTGTAATAACATTTTGAAATTTCCCTTTCAAGTGCCGAATCATACGATCTCCACCTCCGTGTCCAGTGGATAAGCTATGTGCGCTTCATTAAGAACTCCAAACTACTCTTCATCAAAAACATAATACCATATTCTGTATTGGTCTGTGACAGGGTGTATTAGTTTTGTAATACCATTTACTTCAATAATGTCATATCGTCCTAAAAACCTGATATCGTTACTTTCTTTTTAATTGCAGTTTTTAGATTTTTCACTTTTTGAATGCAGCTATCATATAGATTTACCTTGGAAGTCGAGCGTTACTGCTGCAGTTTTTCAAGAAACAGTTCTGCCGTGGTGTCTGACATAATTATTACACACTTAAACTAATTATTTAAACGTAAATGAATCTTTTGTCACTATTGCACAACAATAAAGAACCGAGTAATGACGAATGGCAACTGCCTGTTTTGTGGTGGGGTAATAAAAACAGAGAATTGCTATGATCTATAACGGCCGGTCCAATAATGCAAGTACGAGTCCAAACAATCGCAATATTTTAATAATCATAACAAAGGTTTGGCGTGCGCGGTTACATTTTCAGAGCAGCATCTGTGAATCAAGTTTTACTAAACCACAGCGGGCATAGTTAACTACTCTCCCTAGGAAAAGTTGATCTGTTTGTTTTCAATCAAATATTACTGATACTTTTAGTAAGAGTTGACTCTGCCTAGGGAGAGTCAACTCTTACTAAGAATCGACTTTCCCTGTAACATATATATACTGCTTTCCGGATTCCATTCCCACATTATTATTATTATTATTATTATTATTATTATTATTATTATTATTATTTAAGAGCGTTAAAATCCTTCAGTATGCCTTCCTTCGGAGGGGAAGTAAAGCCGGCGGTCCCATGTCATAGATGTGTGGCATGTAAGAGATCCTTTCACATACTAAACTTGTGTAAAGCTAAATTGTTAGGTTAGATTTCGTCGGAACGCTCTATCAAAGTTCCAACGTTGACCACTAGTTATCATTGATATCTGGTAGCGAAAGTTCGATCTACTTGAAATTGAACGGAACTTGTATCTCATCCTAATAAGGGTGTCCGCTGGAAGCAGCTACAAACTACTCTGGCGAGCCGAATATGTCCTCGGACACTCCCGGCACTAAAAGCCATACGATAAATAAATTATTATTATTATTATTATTATTGTTAATATTTTAATTCCAATTCTGTCTTCCATATTAAGCCTTTTTATCAGTTGACCAATATTCAATGGGGCTCCGATGTTAAGGAATATCAGGTGAATAGTGCTTATCTCACCTTTAGCGTTCAAAGTTTGAACTACATTTCGGTTAGCGACAAATTGTGTATAAAGTTGAAGCAATGATGTCCGGAGATAGCGCCAGTAGCTGCGGTGTTGTGTAATGGAATACTCAACTAAACTCTGGTCTATACAGACCACCACACCGCCTCAAGCACTTCAGTGTAAACATCCACACCTCGTCAAAAGACATCCGCCAACTTCACTCTAACTCCTTTGATTACTTTAACACTGGCCATTCACGTAAAACAGGCTACAAGAGAAGTGAAGAAACACTCAGATACCTAACCAGTAAACAGTTTACAGTCTAAAATGATGGTATATTGGCTTTCACGGTCAGTGAATTAAAACTCAGCAATTCTTCTAGGTTTGTGCCGTGTCATGTGTGGGATTTCGCCCAGGACACCAAGCTGGCTCATCAGCGGGCTCTTGGTGTCCCCACCTGGACCCCCACTGGAGTAGCGAACTGCGCGCTACCTCTCTGTATATAATGCGCTCCCACGCCTCTTTACTGCGAGAACTAAAATCCCAAGCAGCCATAACCACCCTAAACCGTTTAATGTGGTCAATAGTCCTATAACAATTACCTAAAACTTTAGTCTGAAATAATTTTTGATATGACCCACTCTTACGCCAAGGGATGAGCAAAATATTTTCGAAAGTACGTATAAGAAGATGAGGTTTCTCGTATGCTAAACATGTGGTACTTTTGTTAATATACGAGGGTTGGGGCAAAAGTCATGGCAACTATTTTTTTCCTGAAGATATCAGTCTGGTTGGAAAATGTGACATATACAGACGAAAGGACAAGGTGTTAACTACATGTGTGGACAATGAATAGCACTGAAATATCGTAACACACTCATTTATTCCGGTATTATACAGGGCAATATGGCTTTCACGGTGCAAAAGTATGACAACACAGTACACATACAGTTGACATGACAAACCTGGGCCTAAAGACCCTCAAAGTAGTCCCATGCTACTGTCACCACACGCTGCCAACGATGTGGGAGGCGCTGAATACCATCTGCCTCAGCATTTGCCGCACCATGTGTGAATCGGGTCACCTGTTGGCGCACACCATTAGAAATGTCCTCTCGTGTTGCAAACCGCCTACCACGTAGTGGTTCCTTAATCTTCCGAATGAGATGAAAGTCACAGGGCGAAATGTCGGGAGTGTACGGTGGGTACTCCAATTCTTCCCATTCCCAACGTCACAGTAGCTGCCCTACACACTCTGCTTTATGTGGTTCTGCATTGTCGTGCAGAATTATTGCACTGTCCATAAGATCCGGACGTTTCTTCCGAACGCCACGTCGTACCTGTCGCACCAGGAAGTCCCTGTAGTACTGTGCGATCACTGTTCTGCCATGTGGAACAAAGTGGCAAACAATGACACCCCGGACGTCATACGCGACGATCACCATCAATTTGACTGACGGAACTTCTGCCTCCTTGGTGATCCAGCATGTCGCCACTCCGCGGACTGACGATTCAGTGCTTGTTCGTATGCCCTGGCCCAAAATTCATCGATGGCGACTATTCGTGACAAGAATTGATCGCCGTCCTGCTGCCAGCGTGCAATGTGGTCGGAGCATATTGCAATAGCGAACCCACCTTTGAACTTCCGGCAGTGCATGCGGTACCCACCGCGATGCGATTTTGCGCAGTTGCAGCTCATTACGCAATATCCTGTGGACGTGCGTTTCTCGATGCCACTTGCCCTCTCTAACTCCAGTAGCGTCCATCGTCTGTCTTCATCCAGGAGCTGCTCGATGACGGCACGTGCCACGTCGGACCGCACACTAGCAGGTCGTCCCGAACGTTGCTCATCATTGGTTGACACACGTCCTTGCTGAAACTTTCCTACCCACCGTGCTACTGTACGGTATGGTAGGGCATTATTCCCAAGGGCTTCCACTAATTCACTGTGACATTCCATCGCATTTCTCCCTCGGAGAACGGCTATTTTGATGCAAGCACGCTGCTCAACATGGGTTACGTCCATCTCGCACGACACTCACCAACTGACTGATTTCACAGCCCTCGCTTCGCTACTACCAGCTATCACAGAGCCATCTCTTGTTCTGCATACACACTATGCCTGCAGACCTTCCACACGACACATACACGTTTGTGATCCGTTCACATATCTACATGAAAAAAATAGTTGCCATGACTTTTGCCCCAAGCCAACAGGGCCATCCACACAGCGTTCCCCGAGCACTAGCGATCCGGCCGCGCTTCAGGCCTGTGCTCCGAGCGCCTTGGTGGAAGGTACTGTAGTTTCGGTAGTGGTGGAGGAGCTTGGCTGGTTGAGCACGCGGTCTGCCAGCCACGCAGAAGTGAGCATTGTTTGGCTCAACGTACATTTGTGAGCGTTTCTTTTCGGTTCATAAGCTTACCAAAAGTAAACATCGTGCAACGATGAGCGATTGTTTACGAATTACTGTGTCCAGAAATATTGTAGCCAATTTGGAGAAGATTGTTTCCTCCAAAACTAAAAGCTCGTAAAAACGACGGAGCAAATGTCTCTCTAGATCTATACTATCTGTTCAAATTGGTAAAGTGTTGTTGAATTTTCCTCTCTAATAGGCTATGTTAACATTTCAGTTTGAAATAAACCACAATATTCTTTACTTAACACTTGCGTTCGTTTCCTTCACATTCCATACATCGGAGTGCCATTCGATTTGTAAATGCAGTATATTTTTAGCCTATTTTCAATTTTGAAAAAAATAGGCGTATGAGATCACCTTTTGTCCGTGTGTGTGTGCGTGTGCGTGTGTGTGTGTGTGTGTGTGAGGTGTGTGTGTGTGTGTGTCCCTAATAAAATCTAAACGGCTGGAGCGATATCAATGAAACTCGGTAAGTTCATAGCACTATTCCCAATGATCTCGACCGTGCCCTTCAAATATTGTTACGTCTCACCAATCCAACATGGCGGCTGTGCGAATTATTTCACTAGCATTCTTTATCTCCGAAACTATTACCAATATCGCCCTAAAATTGTGTACGCTGATAAAGGGCACTACTAGAAGTTCACCTATGAGACTTTCAAAAGCCTGGTGACTACAAAACCAACATGGCGGTCAAGCGAAGTTGAGACTTTTAAATAGACTTTACTCGCGATTTAACTATCCAAACGTAATGAAACTTGGTACAGCAAATGTTTATACACATTGTAATGCACTGAAGTCTAATTTAGTACAGTTGTTTACATAACCTCAAAATGGCGGCTGTGCGAAATATTTCACTGAAATTCTATATCTCCGAAACTATTACAGATATCACCCTGCAATTTTGTACGGTGATAAAGGATACTGATACAAGTTTACCTATGTATATTTCATAAACCTGTAAGGTACAAAACGAACATGGCGACCAAGCGAATTTGAAATAATTTACAGTAATAGACTTTTCTCGTGATTTAACTCTCTGAGCGCAGTGAAATGTGGTAC
Source organism: Meconema thalassinum (assembly GCA_946902985.2). NCBI lineage: Eukaryota > Metazoa > Arthropoda > Insecta > Orthoptera > Tettigoniidae > Meconema > Meconema thalassinum. Next base: position 185,392,819 of record OX336394.1, read on the forward strand.
AGTAAATGATTTTGCAGATTGTAATGCACTGCCATCTAATTCAATTCAATTGTTTACATAACCTCAAGATGGCGGCTGTGCGAAATTTTAAAATTAAGTTTTTATTTCTTGTGACGTAATCATGCGATCGAAGTGAAAGTTTGAATAACGAACCTAGGCAATAATTGTCCTTGAATGGTACATAACTCTATGGCCTAGACATATAACAATCCTAAATGGCGAGCTTCCGAAATATTTAGACGGTTCTCAATATCTACGAATCTTTTACAGCAACCAAACTGTTTTTTTTAATGTTCATAGAGACTATGAACATATGTTCACCTATAGGACTTTCAGTAACCTGGTGAGCACAAATCCAACATGGCGGCGACGCGAAGTATAAATATTTCAATGGACGTTTCTCGCGAATCAACTATCCGAGTGCCGTGAAACGTTGCACGTTAAATGCTTACACAAATGTTGATCCACTGGCACCTAATTTATTTCAATTGTTTGCATAACCACAAGATGGCTGCTGTGCGTAATTTTAAAATCTCGTTTTTACTTCTTGTGTTCTAATCATGCGATTGAAGTTTGAATACGACACGCACACAATAATCTTAATGTAATAGTACAAAAATTAAAATCCAACCTGGCGACCATCTGAAATATTTAGACGGTTCTCAATATCTACGAATCCGTTACAGCAATTAAACTGAAATTTTGTATGTTGATTGAGGCAATTAACATGAGCAGGATATATGAAAATAGGCTGTATAGTTCTTCACGGAACTACTTGTTAATATCAAAACAGCCCTATCAATATGATGTCAACAATCCCACAAAAGCCGTGGACCGCACGACTGTACGTACGTATCTACTCAGCGCGGTCTGAACATCGTCCGTCTGTCTCAGGTCTCTTCGTTCCCACAGTGTAGTGGTGGTAGGGGAAGGAGCGCTAGTCGGACTGTCCAGTGTTCCCCGAGCACGGCCGCGCTCTCACAGCGCAATGCCTGGATGACCCTGATATAGAACAATTGACAAATTTACTGAATTCGAATTATATCTATTTGCCCGGTGAAATTTACCTCCACCTCTACCGGGTCTAGATTTTTTTAAAATTTCAGATAGTTACTTTCCCTTGCTTGGGGACCAGGTATCTGTGACGTCTTTATCATTCGTTTCATCCTCATCACTGCGCGAAGGCCCCTTATGGGCGTCAGTATGATGATGATGATGATGATGATGATAATAATTGTTGTTTTAAGGGGCCTAACATCTAGGTTATCGGGCCCTAATTGTTTGGGTGATCGTGAAAGATGAGATGAGAATGAAAACTATAACTAATACTAACTACAAACTTGCATGCTAGAAGAAGAAATGGTAAACAAATAATGGACAGGAAGAAAAGAAATGCCCTCAACCCTCGAAGAATGAGGATTGAGGGACTTGGAAGGGAGGAGAGCCATGAAAGGCAGATAGGAAAGGGAAAGAAGAGAGGGCCCTCCCCAAAGTCAGTGGAAAAAGGAGACAAACGGACCCATCCCAGGAATCCCCCGGGATCGCCAACTCCCGATCTCACCAGCCGTAGCCCATAAGGGTGTAGCAATCTCCAGGGTGCACCAGAAATGGTGGGCCTACATACACCCTGCCTCCTGGAGGGCCTTGAGCAGAAGAAAAGAAAAAGAAGGCTGACCCCTCAAAGCAGGAGGGTATCAGGAAAGATGATATAAGGGCCAATTAAGGCGGCAATGGAAGAGAATCCCTTGGCCTCGGATACCCTAATACTGTCGGGTTCGGAAGAGAACAAGAGTTGACCAAGAGTGGTCGAAAGGAAAGAAGACGGAGAGGAGCCTGGCATAAGTAAGTGGAAGCAATGGCGGACTCAGCTGGGATCCCGTGGTCGCCAACCCACGTCCCTCTAGATGTGAACCCCTGGGTGGGGGAGGGGGGGGGAACGTCAATATGAAAGACCTGCACAATGCCTCTTTTGAGGCAATATGCTATTGATCACAGAAACAGGACTTATACGACAAGTTCAATACACATCCAAACTTGGGGTAATGACCAAGTTGTCCCAAGACACAAATATTAATTATTAACACCAACACAAAACTGGAGATGTAAGCTTATCCAGGGCATGATTACATTGAAGTTTTCTAAGAACGACCGTTGAGGCAATGAATAGAAGAGGATAAGACTGTTTGTTCACTTTCTAAATTAATAATGTTGAATCGGAAGTGCTGTGTGCCCTGGGTTAAAATATGTAGTTCATACTTCCTCGCCCTAAGATATAAGCAGGAAAATGCTCTTAAAAACTTGGAGGATAAAGATGCAGTAATTCAACAGGTCTAATGAAAGAAGCACACGCGTCATAACCAGTTTAAGGGAACCCGGTAGGGTCTATATCTATGGTATTATATTAAATTTACTGTTTTTAGGTACATTTTTCTCGGAAACGGTTCATACAAAGGCTTCATTTTTTTCTCATGCAATCTTTATGCCTTCTTGCATGTTTTAACTAGGGGTTTATTCATTAGAGTAATTTGTCCATTTTTTATGAAGTGCAACATTTTTTGGAAAATCGCTCACTTATTAGCCCCTTGTTTCTGTACTAAACATTTCTCTCCAAATTGAAAAAAAAAAGTGTTAAAGTACGTATATTATGAGTTTATGTAACATCTGAAAGTTTCAAGATTTTGTACTGAATAGTTTTTGAGAAATTTTCCTTTTGTTCAGAAAAAAGTGAAATTGCAGAAACAAGCCTTCAAAGTTTTTCAATGTAATCCTGCCCCATATGGTTGGTTGGTTGGTTGGTTGGTTGGTTGGTTGGTTGGTTCTTAACTTTAGGGGCTGCGACAACGCGGTCATGTAGCCCCGTGTATTTTGGGTGTGTGTAGAATCTGTCTGATAACCGGTGTTAATTGTGATGACAGTATTAGTGTGTGTTATCTGTTTTTTTTTATTTAACTACTGCAACATAGAATTTTTCAAATAGTTCCTACTTTTGCCGCCAAGCGCCACCGTCAACGATTACTAGGCCAAGTTCAGAACTTAGCTACTAGACACCACCGCAGTCGGCTCTTGGCAACGAACATAGAAACCTAAGAGCGTTGTTTACATTCTTAACCTATCCAATTTAGCTTCACACAGGTGCAACTAGTGGAAGGTTCTTTAACATGCCATAAATCTATGACATGGGACCGCCGGCTTTACTTCCCCTCCGAAGGAAGGCATACTGAGGGATTTTAACGCTCTTAAAAAATCCGACGGCTTCGGCCGGGTTTGAACCCGCTATCTTGGGCATAGAAGATCAGCATGCTTCCGACAACCTGCCCCATATGATGGATCATCTGGGTTGACTTGCATCTCATCCTCTATTCTTCTGCTCACAGCTCTCTTAGTTTGTCATGACAGTTCTTTATAGTCCATTTCTGCACTTTCAACCTTCCTTTTCCGTTCACAATCGATTTTCAAATAAAATGGGTGGGATAGAATTCTTATGGAAAATCTGCTAATTTAAGGCATTTTTGGGCATTTTGGTAAATTTAGGGGTTCAGGGTGATGGGGGATAGGGAAACGGGTGGGAGTATAACGGTAACGTGAGAGGCCATCTTGAAAGCCCCCCCTCTTACCCTTGAAAACGTTTACCATTTTTTTAAATATTAAAAGACTAATTTAAAATTTGTAGTTCGGCCCTTTGGCAAAAGCTAAAAACCTAATATGTCATGGAGATAGGGACGTGACCCCTTTTAATTTGAGCCCTCGTGTGACTCTCTACAATTATTAGTTCGAGAGATATAAATAATCAATAATGTTGAGGGACCATCCTGAATCGACCAATTAAAGATACCTCTCCCTCTCGCTCAGGGCACCCCGTCCCAGCTACCTACAGTATCTAAAATTGTTCCACGCCAAAGAGGCCGTTACACGCTTTAATTTGAATCATTGCTTGATTTTGTACAATTATGTTTCGCGACATATTTGTAGCCTATTTTAATTTATGAAAAAATAGGCTTATGAGATCACCTTTTGTCCGTGTGTCTGTCTGGCGTGTGATGGATTTTTGTGCGTCCCCGCCTAATAACTTCTAAATGGCTGGAGCGATTTCAATGAAACTCGGTACGTTCATAGCACTATTTCGGACGACCCCGACTGTGCCCTTCAAATTTTGTTACGTCTCAGCAATCCAACATGGCGGCTGTGCGAAATATTTCACCAGCATTCATTATCTCCGAAACTATTACCGATATCACCCTGGAATTGTGTACGGTGATAAAGGAAACTGCTAGAAGAACACCTATATGACTTTTGAAAACCTGGTAACTACAAAACCAACAAGGCGGCCAAGCGAAATTGCGACTTTTATATAGACGTTTCTCGCGATTTAACCAACCAAACGCAATGAAACTTGGTACAGTATATGTTTATACACATTGTAATGCACCGACTTCTAATTTCGTTCAATTGTTTACATAACCTCAAGATGGCGGCTGTGCGATTATTTTTTTTACCGGCATTCTATATCTGTGGACTATTACCGGTATCACCATGACATTTTGTACGGAGGTAAAAGGCATTACTGGAAGTTCATCTATGAGACTTTCAAAAACCGGCTAACTACAAAACGAACATGGCGGCCAAGCGAAGTTGAAAGTTTTAAATAGACTTTTCTTGCGATTTAATGATCCAAACCCAATTAAACTTCGTGCAGCAAATGTTTATACACATAGTAATGCACTGGTATCTAATTTAGTTAAATTGTTTACGTAACCTCAAGATGGCGGCTGTGCGAATTTCGAAAATTAAGTTTTTATTTCTTGTGTTCTAATCATGCGATCGAAATCAACATTTGCATAATGAACGTACACATGGCGGTAACGCGAAATTTAAATATTCAAATGGACGTTTCCTGCGTGTTAACCACCCGAGCGCAGTGAAACTTGATACGGTATATGCTGATACAAATTTTAATCGACTGGCATCTAATTCAATTAAATTATTTTCATAACCACAAGATGGCGGCTGAGCGAAATTTTAAAATCCCGCTTTTATTTCTTGTGTCCTAATCATGCGATTGAAGTTTGAATAAAACACCTACACAATAATCTTCATGTAATAGTACATAAATCTAAGGCCTATAATATAAAAAATCCAACATGGTGACCATCCAAAATATTTAGACGGTTCTCAATATCTACGAATCTATTACAGCAATCAAACTGACAATTTGTAAGTTGATAGAGGCAATTAATATTAGTAGGATATATGAAAATAGGCCATTTAGTTCTTCACGGAACTACTTGTTTATAATGTAGTTAGGCCCTTTTGCAAAATCCGGAAAAAAACTGAAATTTATCTCCAGACTTAGACAGTTTTTTAGCTGTCGATCAAGTAGTGGTATCACCATTGGGTGGGAATAACAGGAGGGAGTCATGAAAACGCGTACTGTCGATGTCAACAACGAAATCTCCGGCAGATAAAGTTTCCGCGCCCATGCAGTGTTTTCTCGGAGACGCAACTTAAAGCACTTATAAATAATTAAGATATGACCATGAATGATAGCTAAAATTAAAGAAGAAAGTCTCTAGATTCTATTGGAATGAAAAAGTAAAAATCAATATTTTGCCAAATTTCACCCTACCGGTTGGCTTAAGAGAATCTACCATCTAACGTCATCTGTGTATACCTCGTATATTACTGAGACGTAGGCATTAAGTTCTCATTATTAGTATTTTTAGCCTATTTTCATGTTATGAAAAAAATAGGCTTATGAGATCAGCTTTTGTCCGTGCGTGTGTGCGTGTGTGATGGTGTGTGTCTCTCCCCCGAATAACGTCTAAACGGCTGGAGCGATTACAATGAAACTCGGTAAGATCATAGCACCATTCTTGCCGACCCCGACCGTGCCCTTCAAATTTTATTGTGTCTCACCAATCCAACATGGCGGCTGTGCAAATTATTTCACCAGCATTCAGTATCTCCGAAACTATTACCGATATCACCCTGAAATTGTGTACGGTGATAAAGTGCACTACTAGAAGTTCACCTATGAGACTTTCAAAGACCTGGTAAACTACAAAACCAACATTGCGGCCAAGCGAAGTTGAGACTTTTAAATATACTTTTCTCGCGATTTAACCATCCAAACTTAATGAAACTTGGTACAGCAAATGTTTATACACATTGTATTGCACTGGAGTCTAATTTAGTTCAGTTGTTTACATAAAACAAAATGGCGGCTGTGCGAAATATTTCACTGACATTCTATATCTCCGTAATTATTACAGATATAACCCTGAAATTTTGTACGGTGATAAAGAGCACTGCTACAAGTTTATCTATGTAACATTCAAAAACCTGTAAAGTACAAAACGAACATGGCGGCCAAGCAAAGTTGAAACATTTTAATAGACTTTTCTCGTGATTTAACTCTCTGAGCGCAGTGAAATGCGGTACAGTAAATGATTATACATATTGTAATGCACTGGCATCTAATTTAGTCCAATTGTTTACATAACCACAAGATGGCGGCTGTGCGAAATTTTAAAATTAAGTTTTTATTTCTTGTGTCGTAATCATGCGATCGAAGTGAAAGTTTGAATAACGAATTATTATCCTTGATTGGTACATAACTCTATGGCATATACATATAACAATCCAAAATGGCGAGCATCCGAAATATTTAGACGGTTCTCAATATCTACGAATCTTTTACAGCAATCAAACTGAACATATGTTCACCTATAGAACTTTCAGTAACCTGGTGAGCACAAATCCAACATGGCACCGACGCGAAGTATAAATATTTAAATGGACGTTTCTCGCGAATTAACTATCCGAGTGCAGTGAAACGTAGCACGTTAAATGCTTATACAAATGTTAAGCCACTGGCATCTAATTTATTTCAATTGTTTGCATAATCACAAGATGGCAGCTGTGCGAAATTTTAAAATCTCATTTTTACTTCTTGTGTTCTAATCATGCGATTGAAGTTCGAATACCACACGTACACAATAATGTTAATGTAATAGTACAAAAATAAAACTCCAACCTGGCGACCATCTGAAAAAATTAGACGGTTCTCAATATCTACGAATCTATCAAAACCTTCAAATTGAATTTTGTATGTTGATAGAGGCAATTAACTTGAGTAGGATATATGAAAATAGGCTGTATAGTTCTTCACGGAACTACTTGTTTTATTTGCGAATTGACCACTCAGGATCACGCTTCAATTTCACTATTTGTGCTTTGTCGGTAATTTCCTCTGCCTCCAGTACTCCTTGATACGTTCGCTGTACTAATGCCGTTGGTTTTCCGTTTAGGTTCCTCCGGTCTTTGTAGCTTACTTATCCAGTCTTGAAACCCCTCCAGATCGTGTATACTGTTTCGAAACTTATCTCTTTGTAATATTTGGGCCTCCGGGATGTTATATCTGTCAAGGTCTTTCCAAGTTTCTTTAATCCATGATGCGGTGGACTTCTTGTTCCAGAAGTAGTCAAATAACTGGTTAATTTGGATTTGTCCATTCTCTACAGGTGTCCAAGAAATATTAGCCTCCGTTTCCTCATGGTCTCAGACATTTTTTATACATTCCTATAGACTTCATTGTTGCTCCGAAGTTTCCATCCGGCATCAGTCTGGATTGGGCCCATGATTTTCCGTAGGATTCTCCTTTCTAGGACCTCCAACTTCTCTAGCTTATAGTTCATGAAAGGCATTCGCTGGCGTACAGCCATTCTGTTTTGACCACAGTGTTGTAGGGCTTTATTTTTGCGTTCCAGAATATGCATTTCTTGGTGTAGATGCCCAATCGCTCTCTCCATTTGTGAGATCCTATCGCCTACCTTAGCGTTTCCTAGACCATTCTCCTGTATTGTTTCACCGAGATATTTTAATTTTTACCCTGTGAATCCTCCCAATATCCGTTTCAAGGAAGTTTGATCCTTTATTTTTTAAATTATCTTGTATTCGGTTTTCTCTATCGAGACCCTGAGCCCCCCCCCCCCTTGCCGGCGATCATTTCTAAGAGGTTAATTTGAGTGATCGCTTCCCTTGGGCTTTCATAAAGTCTCGCAAAGTCATCCGCAAAGGCCAGAGAGTTGACTTTAATCCCTCCTGATTTCCTCCCTGAGCAGATCGGGCTTATCCTTTGATTTATAAGCTCTGAGCTCCAAATTCGTACAATCTTTTCCAGGATGCAGTTGAATAGCAGCTGTGAAAGTCCGTCTCCCTGACGTACGCCTGTCTTGATTTCAAACGATCGGAACAGTTCTCCCATGAACTTCACTTTGGATTTTGTGCCTGATAAAGAATATTTCATTATGTTTGCCAATTCTCGAATGATACCGTCCAGGGTTTCACTGTCCACCGAGTCAAAATCCATTTTGAAGTCTATGAAAGATACGACGATTTTTTTTGGAGCTCAGTATCATCGCGTATTATTAATTTAAAATTGAGGATCTGCTCTGCGCAGGAACGATCTTTTCGGAACCCTATATCTTAGAGAGGATTTTATGGGCGACCGGAAGGAGGGAGACGTCTTGATAGTATTGACGTCCTGTTGGTCCCCTTTTTTATGGAGAGGGTGGATCAACGCTGTTTTCCATAGGTCCGGTATCATTTCTGTCTCCCATATTGTCTGAAATATTCGATGCAAGTCGTCTAGGATTTCCAGTTCTGCCCATTTCAAAATTTCTGCCGTTATCGAGTCTTCTCCACTAGCCCTGCTGTTCTTCTGACTTTTTAGGGCATTCTTGATTTCTTAGCTCGGTGGTGGGTCCTCCAGTGGCAGAAGTTCTATTTTGCAGGTCGGAGATTATCAAAATATCTTGCAAGTATCTCGCAGTTTCCGTAGTTGTTCAGTCCGATTTTTCCGTGTTCATTTCTGAAGCTCATACTTGGGGATTGTTACCCTCTGAATTTGTTCTTAAGGTCTGGTAGAAGTCGCTGGAGTTGTGTCTGGTAAAATTATTTGAGAAGTCTTCCAACTGCGCCTTTTCAAATGATCGTTTTGCCCTTCGAAATACAATGGATGTTTCGTTCCTTTGATGCCTGAATTGTTTCAAGTGTTCCATCTGTCCGGAACATTTCCATCTTCTCATTATTGGTAGGCTATTATTATTATTCGCTCTTGTTTCGTTTCGGCCAACTGCGGCCAGAGTCTTTTCAAATGTTTACTTTTAGCTTTAAAATTAGTCCAGTATTCCTTCATTCTTAGACGGTGTTGTTCCTTTTTATTTTTTGTCCATGCCTATCCAGTTTTCAGCGTCGGCTTAGGTTGGAAACTCCGATGTTCGAAGAGTTTTCTCTTAATCTGGTCACGCTCCTGGATATCTTCACATCAGATCCCAATCTCGTGTAGATCTTTTTGTATCTCGCTGAGTCAGGCTCCCTTTGTATTTCTCTCTTAGAGAAAGGTGAAAATGCGATTATTATGTTGCCACGGTGGGTGAGTGGTTATCGTGTCGGTCTACCAACCCAAAGCTTGCAGGTTCGCTCCTGGCCATAGTAAGTGATTTTGAAAGACGAAAATATTCTCGACACTCATGTCATACGTTGTTGGCATGTTAAAGAACTCATTTGAATTCAGTAGGCCATGTTTATAATGACAAAATTAATCTCGGGATTTTCCGCCAACACAAAGTTCCTCCTTTCTCTACTAGAAAGTGCTATGGTGTCAAGGGGCTTAGATATCTAACCTCCTTGAATTTCACAGTGCTCCAAGGAACAACAAATTCAACATGCAAGCTGCCCACTGAGCGTCAAATAACAAAGCTTGCACCCGGCACCCTACGCCATACGATAGTATTATTATTATTATTATTATTATTATTATTATTATTATTATTATTATTATTGACCCGTTATTTCACTCTATCAGGTCGCAAAGTGTAAATTATAACCTGTCTTGGCTTGACGTCTGTGTTAGAGGCAAGAAGTCCGACAGAGTGTAGGTCTGTTAAGTCAGCGAGAACCTTACTTGTATCCCGGCTCGCAAGAGCGCAGAAATGCTTGACTCTCCGTTCTGTTACGACGGAGTTGAATCGTCATTTGTATAGAGTATTGGTATGGCAACCTCTGTTAAATATCTAATAGTTGTAGGAATTGTGAAATGGAAATCAGACGCAAAGAGATGTAGCTCCAGATAATCGGAGAAATTGAGGGGGTTGGAGAGGACTAGTGCTCTCTGATCTGAGTCCCAACGAGCCGTAATGACATCTACGTGAATTATTAGTATTTTGACGACGTGTAAATTGGATTAATTAAAATATTGTGCATGGCATCAGTGGAAATGGGATTTCTTTCATTCGTCAGATGTTACCTTAGTTCTTACATGTGTACTGGATGGTCTTCGACTACGTGTGATGTAAAGATACTTCCTTTTATAATCTTTGAAGATTATGGAAGTTTAGTAAATTTTGAAGGAACGTATGGTTGGATGTCACGTCGAATTGCAAGGGCAAGTTGAGGTTTCGTTGCCCGTAGTAAGTATATGGTGGAATGGTGAATGTAAGTAACATAATTTGAACAACTGTGTCTGATGGAAGGTTCTTGTATATTCTTCTTAAATGCCACCCCGTGAATTTCTTCCGGCGTAGGTTGGCAACTCAAGTTGTTGCGCGTTTTATGTTTCTCTACCTATATTTGCTTTGAAGTAATGTTCCCTCATTTAAACTGCGTGTAGTATGATCCTTATGAACCTGAGAAGATTTATTTATTCATTTCCTGGTAGTTTTATCTTGCAACGTTGTAATGATTTAATTCGTCAATTGTCCGACTCTCATGGAGTCATATTATTAGGTTGACGATGGGTGACTATCAGCTGTTCGCTAAGATGAGAATCGCTAGGTAGCCATTACACTGAATGGTCGTGTTGAAGAAGTTATGCGCATTTGATGTTAGTTATTTGAAAGAATTAATTAATGAAGCTTGTGATTTGTTGGATGAATATCCATGATTAATGTTGGGATTATCGAAGATATTAGATATTTTCCATTTTACGTCGAATAACTTGAGTATTGGATACTCAGATATGCTGCATGTATTGCCACGAACATCGCCAAAGGAATGATAAGACCTAGATGACTTCTTGATCTTATTGGTGCGATATTAGCCTTCGTAACTAAAGGGAATTTTCTTCTATGTGAGTACATGTTATGGATCCTGAATTTCACACCTACATTATTTTAATTTAATGCATGTTGTTAATTTTTAGCCTACTTTTCACATTTTGCAAAAATGAGGAAAAAGTAGACTTATGAGATCGGGAAAATGTGTGTCTGTCTGTCTGTCCTTCTGCCTGTCTGTCTGTCTGTCTGTCTGTCTGTCTGGCTGGCTGTGTGTGTGTCCCCTCCCCCCCTATCAACTCCTAAACGGCTGCAGCAATCGAAAGAAAAATCGGTAGGAGTAAAGATCTATACCTGAATATCTCACGGCCATATTTGAAAATGATGTCAGTGCTACCAACGGCTGTAAAGTCGATACTGAAATTTGAGCTTCCTGTTGGATATCATGGAAGGTATAAATGGGAGCTATTTCAAAATTGGCACACGTATAGATAATAATATTGCAGTTTAATTTCCAGGAGGTCATACATGGCAGTGTTGCCAAAATGATTATAAGCCTGCTGATAGGTCCAAATTTTTAATGAATATAACTTCTACACTATCAATTGGATTTCATCCAAATTTCGTATGTGCTATGTGTACATAAACAGATATATCTGAGCGTACTCTTAAGAGCCACCAAGGCTGCCAACTGTTAAAAAATGCTCTCAATTTATTTATCCAAACATCCATATATCAGAAAATATGCAAGCCGACAGCTTTAAACTATGCACACGTATAGTACCTGACATTCTATATTAATTTGGAGTAACTTATATATGCCAGTGTTACCAACATGATTGTAAGCCTGCTGAGAGGTCCAACTTTAAATACATGTAACTTATATACTACCATTTGGATTTCAACCAAATTTCGTGTGTGCTATGTGTACCATAACACATGTGACTATGCCGATTCTTAATAGTAACCAGGGCTGCCAACTGTTAATAAATACTGTCTCTATTTTTGTTACCCTAATATCAATATATCAGAATGTATGCAAGCCAATAGCTCTAAATTTTGCATGCGTATAGTACCTGGCATCCTAGATTTATTTGGAGTAACTAATATACGTCAGTGCTGCCAACATGATTCTAAGCCTGCTGATAGGTCCAATTTTAAAATGCATGTAACTTCTATACTAACTAATGGATTTCATTCAAAATTGGCACAACAATAGATCATATTATGTCAGATTATTTCTGACCAATACATGTATGCCATTGTTGCCAACATGATTTTACGCGCGCTGTTAGATCCAATGTTTAACTGCATGTAACGTCCATGCTATCCATTGGACTTCAACCAAATTTTGTATTCTGTACCTTAAGTGATGGAACTAAGAATATATTCAGTCACCAGGGCTGCCAACTGTAGTTCTCTATTAGGCTACATTATGCCACGTATACAGTATTTCGAACTAATTAGAAATTTCGATATTATCAACTTAATTTCGTCATTAATCTAGATAGATCCATATAGATTAATTATTGGCATGAATCTTAATTTTAAAGAAAAGTAGGCTCTTTAGTTCATCACGGAACTTCTTGTTAAATGTTTAATTTATTTGTGACTGTAAATAAAGATTAAGAATAGATGTGATTTTATTGGCATACTTGTTTTATTTCCGAGTCTACGTATCGGTGATATTTCTAAAGTAAGTAACCTCGGGTATGTTTGAAAATGGTCCAGCAGCTTCCTTCCACACACCCACTATATTGATGAGTTTACTTATTATCATGTGTGGGGGCATTAAGTAGTAGCAGAGCGTGGTTCTGATATTCTGATATTATTACCACAATTTATTTATTTTGAAATGTCATTGGTTCTAGACTTGGGAACGATACAAACATTAACCTCCAAATGTGTGACAGTGTATTTGTAAAATGTCTCTAAAAATTTTGTGGTTCTCTGTTTCATGTATTATAAACTATTCTGAATGGACGAGAGGACATTGAAATATGTCTCTTATTAAATAAGGAAGAAATCTGTTATGAAATTCTCATTCGTGGAAAGGAGCCTAATTACCACCTGTTAAACTCATTGAAATTGGTTTCTGTAATTGACCACCTGTTGACAATTCTTATTGCACGTTAGGTATGTTCTTAATTGTACCTTTTGTTTCTGATTTATTGAATGATATTGGTAATTCTTCTAAATCCCAACTGTTAGAATTAGGCATCGTTCCATCCATTGGATTCATAGGTTAAGTGATGCGATAAATGTCTGGTCGAATAGTGACTTTGAATTTTCTAGTGAGCTATCGAACCTGCGTTCGAAATTGGTCGAACTGTATAATAAATTATTTTCTGGTGCGACTACTGATGACTATAAGGAAGCTGTTGTGTGTTCAGACAGTATTGCTTCTGGAAATCGTGGCTCGAGTGAGTTTGATGTAGGGAATAACTTGATTAATAATTTTGGATCTGTGTCGTTAAATAATTGTGATACTGGGATGGATAATTTGCAAGATAGGCATGATTGCGTTGTGATTAACCAAATAGGGTCGTCAAATAATTCAACTGGGGCTATATCGACTTCAGTTGCAAGTGTTGAAAGGCAAGTAAAAAATTTAAATGAGAGATGTATCATGATACCTGCATCTAGTCCTAATAATAATGTTGGTAAAGCCTCGAATAACTTAAGATCCCCTTATTCTCCTATTTCAAGGTCTGTTCAGACTGGTGATTGTTAATTTCAAGAACTCAATGAGGATGGCAACAATAATATAAGTGTTAATTTGAATAACGGTGCCTCGTCCAATGTTGATTTGCCTATTTATGCTATGTCAGGTTGTAATATCAAATTTTCCACTTTGCCAAATCCTTTAAATCTTATACTTAAGGACCTCAACGTTTGCAATGGTAAGGATAATGACCTCTTGGTCTAGGTTTTGAGAAAATTCATCGAATTAAGGGATAGTGCTGTTGTTTTTGGTTGTCAGAACTACAAATATTTCGTATTCGTTTCCCTTATACTGATGGCATGCTACGATAAAAGTTGTTATCTTGCGTGAGTGCTCATAATTCCTTAGAATATTTTCATATGGATGTTTGAAATTTTTATAACCCCACGTGCTGTGTCAGATATGTATCGTCAGTATGTACAGTAGTTAGAGTTCAGCGTATGGATCAGACCTTAAACGATTATTTTATTGACATTAAATATTATTCTGAAGTTTTTGCTGTCCCGTTATCTGAAGAACAAATCGTTACAACATCGGTTGAGGGCATTAATCCTATCTATCGTTCCTTCTTGACTATGAATGCTAAACCGAGGAGTTATGTAGAGTTAAATGAAATAATCCTGGCAGCTGAAAGATCAAGAATGCAGATAAGATGCGCATGTGTGACGCTTCTCTGTCTGGTAAGACTACTCAGTATCAGTTATGTTATGTTCCTTATTCTAATGTTTTTCAGTGGCGAGATGCTGTTCAGCCGAGTAACAGTCATCGAGATCCAGTTATTGATGGAAAGGTTTTATTTGGAAATGGTTTACAGGGTAGATCTAATTTTGTTCCTGCTTATGTAAAACATGATGCCTTTCAGGGGCGTAAGTTCCAGAGATCAAGTGGGGGTAGACCAAGCAAAGCTAAGAGGTGTAACTTGTGTAGTTCGAACAACCATATTAGGCGTAGGTGTGTTGCCAGTCCTAGTCATGATTCCTGACGGTACGCTAATGAGATCTCGTCGGATGGTCTTAATGCGAATTTAATTTCTGTTAAAAAGAAATCTAAACGTGTTAATAATCGTGATTATGGCCGAGGTCTCGCTGATAGCAAGAAAATGTGCAGTCGCATTTCAGGAGTAGACAATGGTGTTTCTCCATTCATAAATATTGACATAAATAACGAACTTGTTCCGGCTTTAATTGACTCCGGTAGTGTAAATTCTTTCTTAAGTTTGAAATGGTTCAATTGTATGTAATCTGTATGTAAGTTTGGAAAATCAATTGATAGTAGTAACAACGTGATGTCTGCTAACTCTTCACTGATTGAGGTAGAAGGTTTGGTGAAAGTGAAAATTTGAATTCTGAATTTCACGTGGAAGTTTAAACTATGTGTTGTCAAGAATATTTCGTGCGATGTTATTTTGGGTGCTGATTTATTTGCTCATGTCGGGTTATTGATCGATTTAAGGTCGGAATCATGTAGGCTCAGGTTCAGACCCAACTTAAAAATAAATTTCAATCGCTCAGTAAGTTGTTTTGGTGTGAATTCAGCACAGAAAGAGGCTAAGACTACTACTATCGAGGATTTAGAATTTGATTATCTCAGCGAAGATCAGACAAACTCTATACGTAGGTTGTGTTATGAGTTTACTGATGTTTTGACCGATCGATTGGGTACAAATAACATTATGGAGTACGAAATAGAGCTGTCGGACTCCATTCCTGTTAGATCTTCACTAGATTGCCTGTCTCCACCTAAGATGAAAGTATTGAAGGGAATTATAGATTAGATGGTTGACGAAGGGGTAGTTAGGAAATCTACATCGCCTTTTTCCTCTCCTATTTTCTTGGTACCTAAACCCAATGGAGAATTTAGGCCTGTTGTCGCTTATCGAGCCTTGAATAAAAAAGTTATACTTCAACAAATTCCTCTTCCCGATTTGCAATCTTGCTTCGGGTGGTTTCAGGAAGCAAATCTATTCACTGTGCTTGAATTAAACAAGGCGTACTTGCAGATTCCGTTATCTGAGAAGTCTCAAGCTCACAGCCTTTACTACTGACTGGAAATTGTACGAATTTCAACGTCTTACCTTCGTTTGTCGACGGGTGCTGCTGTGCTCAGTCGTTTACTAGATAATATCTTTGATGGCATAAATTTAAATCAGTTTACCACTATTTAGATGATGTGATTGTATTTAGCTAAACGTTTGAGGAATATGTCGAACATGTTAGAGAAGTCTTAGGTCGACTTAAGCGAGCTGGATTAACGGTAAAGCTTTTGAAATTATCTTTTGCTAAATCCCAAATTGTGTTTCTGGGCCACATTGTATCGTCATCAGGAGTTTCTGT
The DNA here is from genome assembly GCA_946902985.2 of Meconema thalassinum. Classification (NCBI taxonomy): domain Eukaryota; kingdom Metazoa; phylum Arthropoda; class Insecta; order Orthoptera; family Tettigoniidae; genus Meconema; species Meconema thalassinum. The sequence goes on from OX336394.1 coordinate 185,408,928, forward strand.
CGACCAGTCCGTGATTTTAAACTTCCTAGGAACGTAAAAGATGCTGCCCGCTTCATTGGCATGCTGAACTACTTCCGCAAATTCATCGCTAATTTTGCACACAGAGCAGCTCCACTAAATATCTTGACAAAGAAGGGTCCTTCGCAAGAATCGGCTTTTGCAGATTTGAAGATGGCTTTGATTAACGTGCGTATTTTAGCTATTCCAGACTTCTCCAAACCTTTTATTGCACAAACAGATGCATCAAATAGAGCGGTTGGTGCTGTTTGGTTACAGCAACACGATGATGGTAGATTGCCTGTTGCCTATGCATCGCGCACATAGTCAGATGCAGAAATGAAATATTCCGTATACGAGTTGGAAGGGTTGGCAGTCATGTTCGCCCTGGAGAAATTTAAACTGTTTGTGGAGCATGTGGAATTTGAACTAGAGACAGATAATCAGGCTCTGATTTGGGTCCTAGGAAGACCTAGGAAAACTGGACGATTAGCGCGCTGGGAAACCAGGATTTTGTCTTTCATGTTCACTGTAAAACATATCAGAGGGACTGAGAATGTGATTGCTGACTGTTTATGTCGCATGTATGGGGACTCTTCTGATGTTTGTTATAGGGTATAAACTTCTTGCAATAATAATTTGGTCGGTAGTTCTTGAAACGTGATATTATCCAATTGTCCATTGTTGTTTCGTGATGTCTCTGGGTATCAAAGAGAGGAGCCTGTTTTATGTGAGATTATCCAGAAGATCGAGAATGGTGAAATTGTTAAGCCATATTCCCTTAAAGGCAATATTTTTTGTTGTACTGCACGTCAGGATAGATTATCGAAAATCGTACTTCCTTCTTCTTCTTCTTCTTCTTCTTCGCGAATGGGTCGCTTAGGACCACGCGAAATCAACACTTTCTAGCCTTCCTGTTGGACCAGTATTCCTTCATTCGCAACGAGTGGGTCTGTTTCCGCTGCTCTGACCATCGATGTTGTGTAGTCTTCTTCTCTTCTTCCTCGAAACCCCGCGTCTGAGTGATTTTCCTGATTTCCTTCCGGTCATGTAAGTTTGGTGATCCTAATTCCTTTAAGTTTCTCTCTGTAAATTTATACCGATTCGGTCTAGTAGCCTTGTTCTTTATGAAAGTATTTATTTTGTGTGTCAGTCTGTTCGGGTCCATTCTTTCTATGTGTCCCATAAATTGGATTCTTCGCATTCGCATTGTGTCTGTGATTTCGGAAACTTATTTGTATATTTCTGTATTATGCTTTGGATAATGTACACCATCCTTTGTTCTCGGTCCAAGGATTTTTCTCATTATTTTACGTTCCTTCACTTCTATTTGGTGTTTTAGTGTTTTGTGTTGGAGATTGAGTGTCTCTGAAGCATAGAGAGCTTCAGGTTTGATTACAGTTGTATAGTGGCGAATTTTGCAGTTCCAAGAGAGACTCTTTTTGTTATACATATTTTGTGTTGATTGAAAAGCAGTTTCCATTTTCTGAAGCCTCGATTCAATTGCTTTCCTTTCGTTACAGTTTGCTGTAATCCATTCACCTAAATATTTAAATTCGTTTACTCGAAAGATTTTGTTGTTGCCAATTTGAAGTTCATTTGATGCGGTTTTGATGTCAGTCATAAATTTTATTTTTCCAAACGAGATTTGTAATCCAATTTTCGCCGCTTGTTTTTTAGTAGTTCAATTTTCTTTTACGCGTCAGAGATATCTTGGGCAATTAGTGCAATGTCATCAGCAAATGCTAAGCAGTCTAATTCTGTGCCTTTCAGTTTTGGCCCCAGTCGGTGTGTTGGTGCACCAGCTTTTCTCCATTCCCGTACAACTTTCTCAAGAGCACAATTGAAGAGCAAAGGGACAGTCCAGCGCCTTGTCGTACTCCTGATTCTATTTGAAAGTCTGTGCTCAGTTCTCCCATAAACTTCACCTTGCATTTGGTCTCCTTGAGTGTTTCTTTGATAATGGTTGTCGTCTTCTGATCAAGTCCAAATTCTGCTAATACTTTGAAAAGTGATCCTCTGTCTATACTATCGTACGCTTTCTTGTAGGCGACGAATGTGATGACATAATTCTTGTTTGAGCTGTGGAAATATTTCATACAGGTCTTTAGATTTATAATTTGCTCTACGCATGACCGTCCTTTTCTGAATCCTCCTTGGCATTCGCTGATTTCTGGATCCAGTTGAGATTCTGCACGGTTCAAGAGAGCTTTGGACAGAATTTTATAATCTATTGAAAGTAGTGAAATTCCAAGATAATTGTTGGGGTCTGTCTTGCTTCCTTGTTTGTGCAGTGGATGTATGATCGCCATTTTCCATTCTGCAGGGATTATTTCAGTTCGCCAGATTTCATCCATAATTTTCTTCAGTTTTGGGATGAGATTTTCCCCTGCATTTTTCCATAGTTCTGCAGTGATTTGATCTTCTCCTGATGCTTTGTCATTTTCCAAAGAGTGAATTATGTCTTTAATTTCCTGTATACTTGGTGGTTCTGAGTCTGGGTTTCGTTGTGCATGGTAAAATTTGATTTTTCCTTGTGGTTTTTCACAATTTAAAAATTCTGAAATATATTTCCCCAGGATTTCACAGTTTTTGGCGTTGCTGTGAGCAATTTCCCCGAGTTCATTTTAGGTAGATTTCATTAGAAAGCTAACTATTGCAATGGGTACCATGTTTCGACTTCCGGAAAATTTCGATATATCTTCGCGTTTCACATCCCCCAGACCCCAAAACCACCGTCAGTTCAAACGTTTATATATAATTAGTGTATATATGGATCTATCTATATATATATACACACATCAAAAAAAGTTTTGCATCACCTCGGTTCCCAGATCTCCGGCATATAGACGTTGACTGTGTATATTGTATCCAAGATACAGTCCCTTTGACTGTTCATAGATGTCACTAAAACTGCTCAAAGATGTAAACAACCATGCATGAGCAGGGCCTATTAGACGGAGGGGGTACGACAGCCGATCAGTTCCAGTCATTCCACCAGGACGAAGGTACGCTGCTCATGTTGTCTGTAGTTCTACCATGCCTAGAAGGTCAATACCGCAGTTCGATCGCGTCCGCATTGTTACTTTGTGTCAAGAAGGGCTCTCAACAAGGGAAGTTTCCAGGCGTCTCAGAGTGAACCAAAGCGATGTTGTTCGGACATGGAGGAGGTACAGAGATACAGGAACTGTCGATGACAGGCCTCGCTCAGGCCGCCCAAGGGCTACTACTGTAGTGGATGACCGCTACTTACGGATTGCCGCTCGGAGGAACCCTGACAGCAATGCCACCATGTTGAATAATGCGTTTCGTTCAGCCACAGGACGTCGTGTTTCAACTCAAACTGTGCGCAATAGGCTGCATGATGCGCAACTTCACTCCCGACGTCCATGGCGAGGTCCAGCTTTGCAACCCCGACACCATGCAGCGCGGTACAGATGGGCCCAACAACATGCTGAATGGACCCCACGGAATTGGCATCACGTTCTCTTCACCGATGAGTGTCGCATATGCCTTCAACCAGACAATCGTCGGAGACGTGTTTGGAGGCACCCTGGTCAGGCTGAACGTCTTAGACACACTGTCCAGCGAGTGCAGCAAGGTGGTGGTTCCCTGATGTTTTGGGGAGGCATTATGTGGGGCCGACGTACGCCACTGGTGGTCATGGAAGGCTCCGAAACGGCTTTACGATACCTGAATGACATCCTCCGACCCATAGTGCAACCATATCGGCAGAATATTGGAGAGGCATTTGTCTTCATGGACGACAATTCTCGACCTCATCGTGCACATCTTGTGAATGCGTTCCTTCAAGATAACGACATCGCTCGACTACAGTGGCCAGCATGTTCGCCAGACATGAACCCTATCGAACATGCCTGGGATATGTTGAAAAGGGCTGTTTATGGACGTCTTGACCCACCAACCACTCTGAGAGATTTACGCCGAATTGTCGTTGAGGAGTGGGACAATTTGGACCAACAGTGTCTTGATGAACTTGTGGATAGTATGCCACGGCGAATACAGGCATGCATCAATGCAAGAGGACGTGCTCTTGGAACCGAGGTGATGCAAAACTTTTTTTGATGTGTGTATATATCAGTTCCTTGTGGACACGATAACAGCCGTAATTTTGCACCAATCACTTTGAATTTTTTACATAATATGTATCCCTATAAAATCTCGGTCGAGTTCGTAAATGGGCAAAATCGGTAGAAGTAGGTGAAAATGGGGAGGCTTTTTTCGAAAAAGTGAATTTTCGCTATAACTCTCTTAATACGTGAAATATCGAATCCCTTCAAAGTTCATAATATGTGTCGGATAAGTGCCAAAAATATATGTCAAATAAGTTTTTTGATAGCACCAACCATTGACCAAAGGGGTGGAAAAAAGTGGGTTTTTCGGGAAACATTAATCATATCTCTCTTAATAGACACAATATCAAAACCGTACAAAATGAAAAATATTCCTCTAATAATTACCTAAAACGTTTGTCTGAAAGAATTTTTGATATGACCCACCATTACGCCAAGGGATGAGAAAAATGATTTCGGAATTTTAAAAAATGCCAAGTGCCATCAGAGGTTACCATAACAACGCTTTTAAATTGATAAGGGATGATCTATCAGAGGTTGCCAAGACAACGCCATTGACGAGATCACATTCATTTTTAGCCTAATTTTCACATTTGGCAAAAATGAGGAAAATGTAGACTTATGAGATCGATCCGGGAAAATGTGTGTCTGTCTGTCTGTCTGTCCTTCTGTCTGTCTGTCCGTCCTTCTGTCTGTCTGGCTGTGTGTGTATCCCCCCCCCCCCCATCAACTCCTAAACGGCTGCAGCAATCAAAACCAAATTTAGTATGAGTAAAGATGTGCACCGGAATAGCTCACGTCCATATTTGAAAATGATGTCAGTGCTACCAACTGATGAAAAAACGCACTAGAAATTTGAGCTCCATGTTGGATATCTTGCAAGGTATGCATGGGAGCTATTCCAAAATTGGCACACATGTAGATAATACTATTTCAGTGACCATGACAGTGTTGCCAAAACAATTTTAAGCCTTCTGATAGGTCCAATGTTTAAATGCATATAACTTCTACACTATCAATTGGATTTCAACCAAATGTTGTATGTAATATCTGTACATAAACAGATATGACTGAGCGTATTCTTAAGAGCCACCAGGGCTGCCAACTGTTAATAATTGCACTCTCTATTTTTTTTAATCCAAATACCAATATATCAGAAAATATGCAAGCCAACAGCTTTAAAATATGCACACGTATATTCTGACATTTTAGATTAATTTGGAGTAACTTATATACGTCAGTTCTACCAACATGATTATAAGCCTGCTGATAGGACCAATTTTTAAATACATATAACTTCTATACTATCAGTTGGATTTCAACCAAATTTCGTATGTGATATGTGTACCATAACAGATATGACTATAAGTATTGTTAAGAGCAATCAGGGCTGCCAGCTGTTAATAAATGCTGTCTATATTATCTTTACCCTAATATCAATATATCAGAAAGTATGCAAGCCAACAGCTCTATACTTTGCACACGTATAGCACCTGACATTCTAGATTAATTTGGAGTAATTAATACAAGGCAGTGCTGCCAACATGATTCTTTGCCTGCTGATATGTCCAATTTTAAAATACATGTAACTTCTATACTAACAAATGGATTTCATCCAAAATTGGCCCAACAAGATATCATAATAATTCAGATTATTTCTGACCATCACACGCATGGAATTGCTGGCAACATGCTTTTACGCGTGCTGATAGATCCAGTGTCTAACTGCATGTAACGTCCATTGGACTTCAACCAAATTTTGCGTTCTGTACCTTAAGTGGTGGAACTAAGAATATATTCAGTCACCAGGGCTGCCAACGGTAGTGGTCTATTAGGCTACATTATGCCTAGTATACCTTATTTCGAACTAATTAAGACATTTCGATATTACCCACTTAATTTCGTCATTATTCTAGATAGGTTCATATACTGTAGAATAATCATTGGCATGAAAAGTAGGCTGTATAGTTCTTCACGGAACTTCTTGTTAGCCTACTTTTCACACTTTTCAAAAATGAGGAAAAAGTAGACTTATAAGATATATCCGGGAAAATGTGTCTGTCCTTCTGTCTGTCTGGCTGTGTGTGTGTGTCCCCCCCCCCCTATCAACTCCTAAACGGCTGCAGCAATCGAAACCAAATTTAGTATGAGTAAAGATGTGTACCGGAATATCTCAGGCCCATATTTGAAAAAGATGCCAGTGCTACCAACTGCTAAAAAACGCACTAGAAATTTGAGCTACATGTTGGATATCTTGGAAGGTATACATGGGAGCTATTCTAAAATTGGCACACATGTAGATAATACTAGTTCAGTTTAATTTCCAGGTGACCATACGTGACAGCGTTGCCAAAATAATTTTAAGCCTTCTGATAAGTCCAATTTTTAAATGCATATAACTTCTACGCTATCAATTGGATTTCAACCAAATTTTGTATGTAATATGTGTACATAAACATATATGACTGAGTGTATTCTTAAGAGCCACCAGGGCTGCCAACTGTTAATAATTGCTCTCTATTTTGTATCCAAATACACACATCAAAAAAAGTTTTACATCACCTCGGTTCCAAGAGTTCCGGAACCGTTAAATTCAAAGGGAATAGAGATCAACACAAACAACATTTCAGCTCGTTTTATTGCTCATGAGACCCACACATTGCATGTTGTACCATCATACAGCTAGACTTTCAGCATTTGTGGTCCAGATTGCAGTACACACCACTACCTCTAATACCCAGTAGCACGTCCTCTTGCATTGATGCATGCCTGTATTCGCCGTGGCATACTATCCACAAGTTCATCAAGACACTGTTGGTCCAAATTGTCCCACTCCTCAACGACAATTCGGCGTAAATCTCTCAGAGTGGTTGGTGGGTCAAGACGTCCATAAACAGCCCTTTTCAACATATCCCAGGCATGTTCGATAGGGTTCATGTCTGGCGAACATGCTGGCCACTGTAGTCGAGCGATGTCGTTATCTTGAAGGAACGCATTCACAAGATGTGCACGATGAGGTCGAGAATTGTCGTCCATGAAGACAAATGCCTCTCCAATATTCTGCCGATATGGTTGCACTATGGGTCGGAGGATGTCATTCAGGTATCGTAAAGCCGTTTCGGAGCCTTCCATGACCACCAGTGGCGTACGTCGGCCCCACATAATGCCTCCCCAAAACATCAGGGAACCACCACCTTGCTGCACTCGCTGGACAGTGTGTCTAAGACGTTCAGCCTGACCAGGGTGCCTCCAAACACGTCTCCGACGATTGTCTGGTTGAAGGCATATGCGACACTCATCGGTGAAGAGAACGTGATGCCAATTCCGTGGGGTCCATTCAGCATGTTGTTGGGCCCATCTGTACCGCGCTGCATGGTGTCGGGGTTGCAAAGCTGGACCTCGCCATGGACGTCGGGAGTGAAGTTGCGCATCATGCAGCCTATTGCGCACAGTTTGAGTTGAAACACGACGTCCTGTGGCTGAACGAAACGCATTATTCAACATGGTGGCATTGCTGTCATGGTTCCTCCGAGCGGCAATCCGTAAGTAGCGGTCATCCACTACAGTAGTAGCCCTTGGGCGGCCTGAGCGAGGCCTGTCATCGACAGTTCCTGTATCTCTGTACCTCCTCCATGTCCGAACAACATCGCTTTGGTTCACTCTGAGACGCCTGGAAACTTCCCTTGTTGAGAGCCCTTCTTGACACAAAGTAACAATGCGGACGCGATCGAACTGCGGTATTGACCTTCTAGGCATGGTAGAACTACAGACAACATGAGCAGCGTACCTTCGTCCTGGTGGAATGACTGGAACTGATCGGCTGTCGTACCCCCTCCGTCTAATAGGCCCTGCTCATGCATGGTTGTTTACATCTTTGAGCAGTTTTAGTGACATCTATGAACAGTCAAAGGGACTGTATCTTGGATACAATATACACAGTCAACGTCTATATGCCGGAGATCTGGGAACCGAGGTGATGCAAAACTTTTTTTGATGTGTGTATATCTGAAAGTATGCCAGCCGACAGCTTTAAACTATGCACACGTAAATTACCCGACATTTTACATTAGTTTGGAGTAACTTATATACGTCAGTTCTACCAACATGATTCTAAGCCTGCTGATAGGACCAATTTTTAAATACATGTAACTTCTATACCAACAAATGGATTTCATCCAAAATTGGCACAAAAGGATATAATATTTCAGATTATTTCTGACCAGCACTCGCATGACATTGTTGCCAACATGCTTTTACGTGTACTAATAGATCCAATGTCTTAATCCATGTAACGTCCTTTGGACTTCAACCACATTGTTTATTCTGTACCTTAGGAGATGGAAGTAAGAATATATTCAGTCACCAGAGCTGCCAACTGTATTGCTCTATTAGGCTACATTATGCCTAGTATATTTTATTTCGAACTAATTAAGACATTTCGATATTACCCACTTAATTTCGTCATTATTCTAGATAGGTTCAAATACTGTAGATTAATCTATGGCATGAATCTTAATTTTAAGAAAAGTAGGCTCTTTAGTTCGTCACGGAACTTCTTGTTCCATCTGACTATGAGGAAAGCGGCTAACTGGTAGCATGCTGAACTTCTATGCCCAAGGTGCTGGTTCAAAGTCGGCCAAAGTCGCCGGATTTTCTAAGAGCGCTAAAAATCCGTCAGCATGCTTTCCTTCGGAGGGGAAGTTACAACGTTCGTTGCAAGTTGCTGGTTGCGGTGGCATCTAGCAGCCAAGTTCACAGCTAGGTGTCGTTGACGTTAGTATTTGGTACAAAATTAGGTACTACTACTTAAAATTGACCGTCTGCAGACCTTACCTGAATTACAGACTAATACAGTCATCACAAATAACACCGTTTATCAGACAGATTCTACACACACCCAATGTACACGGGGTTACATGACCACCTTGTCGCAGCCCCTAAACTGAGGAACCAACCAACATCTCTGCGGGAGATAAAATTTTGCGTGAAGAAGTAACAGACTGTCAGATAGTTACACATTAGTTCCAAACCTTGCATAAGGACGGTGTGATCACAAGGATAAAAATTAACCCCAAATGACAAGAAGGTTACCATCCCCATAAGACAGTAAAATGTTAAAAGTATGCATAGAAAGACGACAAAATGTTAACTAACCTCCAATTGTAAAATACTTTCTCGCAATAAATGAGGTCTGATCCTCCTACGAAAACCTGCGTATTTTGCCTATTATAGCCTATCCCCTAGTTTGCCCGGTGAAATCTACCTCCGCCTTCCGGCGTGCCGAGAGGAATTTTTTAAATTGGAATGATGGGGGAGAATACTTGGTTAATTTTTGTTTGAACGTTCTGTAGTAGTTTCGTGAATTGTGTTTCCTGAAGTCAGATTCTATTTCTTGTAATTTTGTGTCCTCGTGCTGTTTACGAATCGTTCTTATAGATTTAGTGACCATCTTTCTGACGTCCTTGAGGTCCTGCCTAGTTTTTGGATTTTTGTTGCATGACCAATTTAGCCTTTTGTCTGAGTTTCAAGAGTTGATCACACTTATCTGTCCACCATGCGTGTTTCCGTGTCTTGGATAGTGGCGCTATGTTTTCTGCTATTTTTACAAGTCCTGCTTGAAGTTGTTGCCAGTTTTGTGGATTTAACTTTTGTGTTTCTTTTCTAAACTGGTCATTGTCTTTTATCTTTTGTACATCGTATTTACGGTGCGGGTCTTTCTGAATGAACGTCCTCTATTCAGGAATGATGTCCAAGGAGAATGTTGTGGGGTAATGTTCTGAATCTAGATCTAGTCCTTTAAGAACTTTAAGGTTGATTATTTCTACTGTGTTTTGGCGGGAGATCATTACATGGTCCAGTTGATATTCACCTAATAGTGGATTAGGCGAGATCCACGTTTTGGTTTTAGAAGATGTTTTCTTGAAAAATGTGGATTTGAAAAAAAGGTCATGGTTTTTGCAGATCTCATTGAGTCACATACCATATTTGTTAGTCTTCTGATGTCCTGACCATTTACCGACCCAGTATCTTCCTTCTGAATTAGTTCCAGAGATATTTCAATACTTTCACGAGTTGCCAATGGGTGCTCACCTAGGAGTGTATAAAACAGAGAGAATTTTAATAGGAAGGGCATTGATAAAGATGTAAAGGCGAATGGTGAATAACTGTCAAACTTATAAATTAGGTAAGCCTCCTACCAACACTAATGTAGGGATGTTATCGTCAGAAGTTGCCACAAGACCCATGGAATGATTGTTCCTGGACTTTATGTGTCCATTCCCTGTGTCAAGATCCGGAAACCGGTTTGCCTTAGTCTGTACGGACGGGTTTTCTAGATATAACTGGATTTTCCTCACTAGAAAAGCCACGACGCAAATTGTTATTAAATGCTTGGAACATATTATCGCATCGTTCGGCCCATGCCAATTTTTGGTCACGGACAATGCTAAATGCTTTACATCCAGTGTATTGAGGAACTTCTTATTTGAGCTATCGATTTCACACGTTACTTCTTCACCTTATTACCCTCAAAGGATCCTACGCTGAGCGAGTAAATCGTAACCTGCGAACAGCTTTAATTGCTTACCATCATAAAGACCATAGTCAATGGGACTCTTGTATTCCTTGTCTAACGTTTTCATTCAACACAGCTGTCCATGAATCTTATAAAACCACTCCGTTTTCTTTAATGTTTTCTTTCATCACTAATTCCCCGATCTCGAACATTCGGCCTATTAACCAGTTATTGCCTGAGCAATACACTTTCAGTGACATCAAGTCGATCTGGAAAAACTAAAGCCAATATGAAGGTAGCCCATGATAAATTAGAGAAGAGGTACAATCGGAGACGCAAACCAACCTCCATTAAAGTTGGAGATAAGGTGTTTGTAAATAATTTTTCTTTAAAGGAAGTTGGTCTGGCAAACTAAGACAGAGATTTCGTGGTCCGTTTACTGTTGTTAGTTTTTTGACTCCTGTAACGTGTCTTGTAAGCGACCCAGTTAAAAAGAGAATTTTTAGAGTGCACTTGTCGCACGATAAGCAAGGAGGCAATATTTCTGATTAAATTATGAAAGTTTGGAGTTGTATTTTGTTAATTTCTCTATTTTTTCTTGTCGAGTATCGAGTTATAATGTAATTCTGATGTCATTATAGTTTAAATATCTTAATTGAATCTTGTAAATGTGTGAAATTCTGAGAAATTAGGGTAATTTAAAGAAAAAGAAAGCTGATGCCATATTTTTGAAACACAGATGTTATGCTTTTTGTTGAAAATTGTCATTGTGTTAGATGTAAGTAGATCCAAAATGTATTGCTTTCGGAGTTGTACTTGTTTACAGCTCGAGTAACACCGAGCTCATGTTCTGCGTTGGAGTTTCTTGCTGTGAGTGAAAATATCCAGGGCCCGGATGTTGGATCAAGCAACTTGGAGTTCCACGGATTTGAACATACATCGCCTTGTCAAGATGATCGACCAGTTGTATATACATATTGTGAAAATTGTATTACACAAGAAGCTATCCATAACTGATTCGTCCTGTATACTCATAAGTAAGATGCTAACTTATATGCATGAGTAATTAACCGAATTGTGACGTCGACTAGTATATCGAAATATTAAGAGTAACCAGTGTGAGTACTATTGGCCAATGATATGGGAAAGAGGTTTCTCTTAAGTGATCCTATTCTGAAGCCATTTGTGATGCATGACTAGTCAAAAACTTTGTAATTTTTGAAAGATTTCCATGTGTGCATGAATTTTACTATGATACATTTTTACGACGTCTTAGACTTCAACCGTCGACGAGCTTGTCGATGGGGTGTCTGACCCGTTATTTCACTCTATCAGGGCGCAAACTGTAAATTATAACCTGCATTGGCTTGACGTCTGTGTTAGAGACAAGAAGTTGACTTAGTGTCCAACAGAGTGTAGCTCTGTCCAATCAGCGAGAACCTTACTTGTATCCCAGCTCGCCAGAGCGCAGCAACGCTTGACTTTTCGTTTTGTTACGACGGAGTTGAATCGTCATTTGTCTAGAGCAGGGGTCTCCAAACTTTCCAGCCTTAGGGCCATATTGATTACTCCAGTAAGTTCCGAGGACCAAAACCATATTATCATTGTTGCCGGTGGTAAAAAGTGAAATAGTCCACTGATGAAAATAAAAGTCCGAAAAAGTACGCAACGTTGAAAAAAGGCTGCAAATCGGACTAAAGTCCGCAAAATGCCAACACTGCATATTATTAATTTTCCTGTCATTATCTGTAATTTCTAGATTAGTCGTAGAGTACGAGCCATGAGGAGTAACGTGACACGACGGTGGACACAAGCGGAAATAGGTAGTACCTTCTATCGCTAACAGATGGCGCTAATAGCACGTACAGAGTAATCTCGTTGGTTCGAGAGAGTTCTGTTGTCTTCCACTCACTTCTAGATGGCAGTAATTTGAATATATAAGAAGGCTAGTTGCGCAACCACAAGTCAGTTCCTATGACACTGTTGTGAAATAAAATAGTGCGTACCTGCTTAAAACGTGTTTGTGCGTGTTTAAGTTTAAGACATCTTTGTAACAGTATTTTGATTTGAATTGTTGCTTTTGTGTGTGATTTAGTAGTATGGAAAAGAAGCGAAAAATTGATAGTGAATGCAGAAAATTCAAAGATGAGTGGAACATTCAGTATTTCGTAATTGAGTCCAGTAACAAGGCGCTATGTTTGATTTGCAATGAAAGCATAGCCGTTCTCAAGGAATATAACATTAAACGTCATTATGAAACAAAACATTTTCAAAATTACTCAAAATATACAGGAAGTTTGCGGACAGAAAAATTCGAAGCTATGAAGCGCGGATTGAAATCGCAGCAATCTTCATTTACAAAACTCAAAACCGAACAAGAGGCTGCAACTCGTGCCAGCTTTCGTGTGGCTCTTGAAATTGCAAAACGTGGAAAACCATTCACCGATGGAGAAATGATCAAAGAATGCATAATTGCAGAAGCCGAAGAAATGTGCCCTGAAAAGGTAAATTTATTAAAAACTGTCAGTATGTCAGCAAACACTGTGGCTCGAAAGGTAGAAAACATCGCTGAAAATATATCCTCTCAACTGTTCGACAAAAATGGAGATGTTGAGTGGTTTTCTTTGGCCTTGGATGAGTCAACGGATGTGTCAGATACTGCTCAGGTGTTGATTTATATTCGAAGAGTAGATAAAAGCTATGAAGTGCATGAAGAACTTCTTGATATGTATAGTATTCATGGCACAACTACTGGTACAGATATTTTTAAAGGAGTTGAAATGGCCATTAATCAAAAGAACCTTCGATGGAAAAACTTGAAATGTATTACAACTGATCGAGGCAAAAACATGAGTGGGAAAGATAAAGGAGTGGTCGCTCTTGTGTCAAAGGCTGTAGAAAATGACGGTGGTTCAAAACCATTAGTCTTACAATGTATCATTCATCAACAGTCTTTGTGCGGAAAATGTTTGGACATGTCTGAAGTTCTGAAACCAGTCATATCAACTGTTAATTTTATGAGATCTTTTGGGCTGAATAACCGACAATTCCGACAATTTATTGAAGAGATTGGAGAAAATGACTTACCTTATCATACTGCCGTACGTTGGCTTAGTTGTGGGAAAGTCCTTCAGCGCTTTTTTGAACTTCGAGCAGTGATCGAAAATTTTTTGAATGAAAAGCATCGCCCTCTTACTGAATTACAAAACAACGCATGGCTGTGGAAGTTAGCATTCTATGTTGATTTGACAACACATGTGAACGAACTGAATTTGAGATTGCAAGGAGAAAACCAGCATCTTCCTGATTTATACACTAATATCAAATCATTCCGGAAGAAATTGATACTGTTTCAATCACAACTACGAAGTAAATGTTTTTCACATTTTAAAACATGTGAAATATTCAGCCACACCACTGAGACTGAGTTTCCTATCGATTTTGCAATCGAAACTTGGAGTGCTTTGAAAATAAATTTTGATACTCGTTTCTCGGACTTCGATGCCTTTGCGAATCAAATTAAGATTTTTCAGGATCCTTTTGATACTGACATTGAAACCCTAGCCCCGGAACTTCAAATGGAAATGATTGAACTACAGTGCAGTGATATAATTAAGAACAAATATCAAAGCTCATCTTTGTTGGAATTTTATAAGAGTCTTCCATGACACAATTTGATAATTTGCATAAATTTGCTCGTGGGCTGTTTTCTGTTTTTGGTACTACTTATTTGTGTGAGAAGACCTTCTCCAAAATGAAGTACACAAAAAATGTTTACAGATCTAAATTAACTGATGAGCATCTTAAATCTCTTTTAATAATTGGTACAAGTAAAATTAGTCCACAACTACAAACTATTGTCAGTGGAAAATCTCAATTACATAAATCTCATTAGTATTTCATATGTCTGCATGTTACACTTGTCTTTACTCATTACAATTCTGTGTTTAATTATCCAACTTATCACAAAAACAATAACAATAAGCCTACAACAATGTTATGAGTAGTTAGCCCATGACCATATCAATGTAGATGTCATATTAATAATTATTCAACATAAAATTAGAATACTTCAGTAAACTAAATTTAATTTGCTATAAAAAATATGTTCTCTAAAAGGAGTTTTCAAGTATGCTAGCTCTCCGCGGGCCGGACAAAATCTGTCCGCGGGCCGGATGTGGCCCTCGGGCTATAGTTTGGAGACCCCTGGTCTAGAGTATTGGTATGGAAACAACTGTTAAATATCTCATAGTTGTAGGATTTGTGAAATGGAAATCAGACGCAAAGAGATGTAGCTCCATATAATTGGAGAAATTGAGGGGGTTGGAGAGGCCTAGTGCTCTCTGATCAGAGTCCCCATGATCCGTAATGACATCTACGTGATATATTAGAGTTTTGACGACGTGCAAATTGGATTCCGCTTTAAATAACTTAAAATATTGAGCATGGCATCAGTGGAAATGGGATTTCTTTCATTCGTCAGATGTTATCTTAGTCCTTATATGCTTACTGGATGGTCTTCGACTACGTATGATGTAAAGATACTTTCTTTTATAATCTTTGAAGATTATGGATGTTTAGTAAGTTTTGAAGGAAAGTATGGTTGGTAGTGACGTCGAATTGCAAGGGCAAGTTGTGATTTCATTGCCCGTAGTAAGTATATGGTGGAATGGTGAAATTAAGTAACATAATTTGAACATCTTTGTCTGATGGAAGGTTCTTGTATATTATTGTTAAATGCCACCCCGTGAATTTCTTCCGGCGTAGGTTGGCAACTCAAGTTGTTGCGCAGTTTTATATCTCTCTACCTATACTGGTTTTGAAGTTATGTTCCCTCATTTAAACTGTGTGTAGTATGTTCCTTATGAACCTGAGAAGATTTATTTATTCATTTCCTGGTAGTTTTATCTTGCAACGTTGTAATGATTTAATTCATCAATTGTCTGACTGTCATGGAGTCATATTATTAGGTTAACTATGGGTGACTATCAGCTGTTCGCTAAGATGAGAATCGCTAGGTATCCATTACACTGGTCGGGTTGTAGAAGTCATGCGAATTTGATGTTAGTTATTTGAAAGAATTAATTAATGAAGTTTGTGATTTGTTGGATGAATATCCATGATTAATGTTGGGATTATCGAAGATATTAGATATTTTCCATTTTACGTCGAATAACTTGAGTATTGGATACTCAGATATGCTGCATGTATTGCCACGAACATCGCCTAAGGAATGATTAGACCTAGATGACTTCTTGATCTTATTGGTGCGATATTAGCCTTCGTAACTAAAGGGAATTTTCTTCTATGTGAGTACATGTTATGGATCCTGAATTTCACACCTACATTATTTTAATTTATTGCATGTTGTTAATTTTTAAATGTTTAATTTATTTGTGACAGTAAATGAAGATTAAGCATAGATGTGATTTTATTGGCATACTTGTATTATTTCCAAGTCTACGTATCGGTGGTATTTCTAAAGTATGTAACCTCGGGTATGTTTGAAAATGGTCCAGCAGCTTCCTTCCACACACCCACTATAGTGATGAGTTTACTTATTATCATGTGTGAGGTCAATTATTATTATTATTATTATTATTATTATTATTATTATTACAGGCAATAAAGCTCGTTGCTTTGAAAAATACAACGGACTCTGGAAAAATGTCATTGAAATTCCTAAAATATGCGCATCTGATTGTAGGTTTTCCTTATATGGAACGAGATATAGATCCTCTTTCCAACTCTCACCCATTCCATTAAGTGATTTTTTTAAACAAGAAGCTCAGGAAAAAACATTTAGCCTACTTTCTCCTAAATGTAGGGGTATAGTTATAACTCTTTGTCCTTATCACCTCCTAATTTCTTCCAATTCAAAGTGCATATTGGCACACAGGATTTGAGCAGTGGCGTTCAAACCATAGTTTATAATTTACCCCAGCATTTTGCAATTTCATCAGCAAACACTCCAAACAACGTAGGTATTCAGTATATTAACACCGACTACTTACAATAATTGAAACTTCGTTGCTCTAAACGTATCACTGGGAGAAACATATTTAATATAACGATTACACAGCTAATTTGTAATCGCGCCTATTCTTGAGGATATGTGCGCTCTATTAGCAAAAGAAGAAACTTTTTAATTATACTGTAGGTAAGGGTTCACTAACTGGCCGGTTTGGAGCGCAGCTCGCATCTAGAAGGCTGCAGTTAGCTCCTGCATAATTCAACTGATTGCTAGTACTGTATGTGCCACTCCGGTGGAGAATGTTTTAGTTAAATATATATTTTACATTGCAAAATGCACCATATAACGCTTTATATTATAACGTCTTAGTTCTCAAGGAACAATAAATATAAAAGAATTCAAGCAAAAAAAAATCAACTCTGATGGAACATTAACCGCGGCCAGCCGGGTGAAAGACCAAAGCCCTAACCACACAGCCAATCGTGCACACATTACTCAAGCGTTTATCAATCAATTTACATACAACGTTATAGCAAATAATGACTTGGACTAAACGATTTCTTCCCTGGAGTATATTTAAAACCGAGTTCATTTCATATACAGTTCATATAATCTCTATCAGTAGGCTATATTACATGCAACATACTCAAATTAGTGAAATATAGGTCAGAACGAGCGATCAGCTGCCTTCTTGTAAAATAACCGAGACGACTCAGATTTTTAAAGTCACTTCTACACTATAATATTACAATATAAACTTTTAATTTCGAACGGGCCACGTCCTTTAGAACAGTTTAAACGATTCTTGGTTCGATAATCGGAAATAGTGGGCCCCATCTTATGGATTATAAAGTTTGCATAATTAACACGGCTGCCATCCTGAAGTGGTACGGTTGATGACCTTGTAGTTTGGGCACAAGACATGTATCATTATGAAAGTATGTTTTTACCAAATTCGGTAAAGATCCTATGATTAGTTTGGTCGTAATGCATTATTAGGTTTTGATAATTTGAGTGGTCGCCATTAAGTTCTATTAAAAATGGCGACAATATCAAACATGACACTGAGGTGTCTTTTGCCAGTGCTAGCTCTGTACTAAATTACGTTCATTTCGGTTTTACCGTGTTCGAATTGATAGGAGGGGGGGAGGGCAGATATTCAGAGTACACAATTTTTGGCCTTTTTTTATCTCATAAGTCTACTTTCATTTTTTGCAATAATTTTTTAACATGAGTTTTGGACGTTTTATTGTTTCTTAGCATGCTTCGTTTATACAAACAGATTACCTAGGTTGTAAAATGTCTAATCAGCGTGAGGTCTCGAACGATATTAAATTGTTAAACTTGTCCTGATAGATAACAAGTACGAGATTTTCCACTTTCACTGTGTTATTTCTAATTAAACTATCACTTCAAGATTTCTCCTGAAAACCAAAATTTAAAGATTGATGATGATGATGATCATCATCATAATTGTTGTTTTAAGGGGCCTAACATCTAGGTTATCGGCCCCTAATGGTTTGGGTGATCGTGTAGATGATAATGAAATGGAAACCATAACGAAAATTAAGTGAGTCTGAAAATACTTACAAAATAGAACTCAGATTGAAACGACTCACAAAATGGACAGTGGTGATACTTGCAAAAGGGAATTTAGAAGAAAATACTCACAAAAGGAATAGATTGAAAAATACCCACAAAATGTATTTTAGGTTCAAAATACGTACAAAATGCAATGTAGAGTCGAAATACTTACAAAATGCAATTGAAATTCAAAATACAGTACTTACAAAATGCAAATGAGATTGAAAACACGTACAAAATGCAATTGAGGTTCAAAATGATCACAAAATGGAATTTAAATTCAAAATACACAATGCAATTTACAGTAGATTGAAAAACGCCCATTTCAGATCCAAAATACTCACAAAGTGAAATTGAAATTCAAAATGCTTACAAAATGCAATCGAAATTGAAAGTGCTTAAAAAATGTATGATTGATTCAAACTACTCTTTTGGATAGACAATACTTACAAAATGCAATTTAGATTGAAAATGCTTACAAAATTTAATTTAGATTCAAAATACCCACAAAATGCAATTGAGAATCAAAATACATACAAAATGCCCAACATACAAAATGCAATTTAGATCGAAAATACTTGCAAGAAGTGGTTTAGGTTGAAAATACTTACAAAATGTAATTGAAATTCAAAATACTCACTAAAGTCCCTGCTCCTATATTGAAAGACATACTAAAAAGCAATTAAGACTGTCAATCCTTACAAAATGCCATTGAGGTTGGAAATACTCGCAAAATGCAATTTAGATTGAAAAGACTTACAGAATGCAACGTTGATTTAAAATACCTTCAAAATGGAGTCTAGATGCAAAACATGTGCTAAAGGGAATTTAGATACACGGGGAGTCAATAATTGACAATAATTATTAACAAAAACAGTGTGAGAATCTTAAAGAGAAAAGGAAATATAATGAAAAGAAAACAAGAGGTCTGACCCCTCGAAGAAGGAGGGATCAGGAAAGACGATACAAGGACCAATTAAGGCGGGAAAGTGAAAGACTCCCTAGGCCTCGGATACCCTAATACCGTTGGGGTCGGAAAATAACAAGAGTTGACCAAGGGAGGTCGACAGGAAAGAAGACGGAGAGGAGCCCGTCACAAGTAAGTGGAAGCAATGCCAGACTCGGCGGGGATCCCGTAGTCGCCAACTCACGTCCCACTAGATGTGAGCCCCTGGGGGGGGGGGGGGATTTAAAGAATATTCACATCCATTGAGTATTTTATCGTATGGCTTATTATCGCCATGCTTGTTTCGTGCAACACGGCCGCGAGGACAACTGCAACAAGTGCAGACATTGCAGGTTCGATTCCCGGCGCTGATCGTGGTTATCCTGAGTGTAGTTTTCTTCGCGGATTTTTCACATTCACCACAGAAAAATACCTGGATAGTACCTTACTATAGGTCCCCGGGCACCTACCTCATCCCTGTCCCTAAAACAGTTACAGGTTATCAGAAGAGTTCAACACACATAACGACACGGAACTGATGACCAAGATATCCGAAGCCTCTAAAGTGAATTAACAATTACAACAAAGAAAACATCAAGAATAACTCCATGTCCGTCTAGCTGTTCGAATCCCAGCGTTGACAGTGGTATATCTTATTGTCAATTCACTTTAGAGACTTGGAATATCTTGATCATCAGTCTCGTGTACTTGGGTGTGTGTTGAATTTAACGGATAATCGGTGGTTCTGAGATGACTGTAGTAATAGTCTAAGTTTAGCTACAACTATGGTTGGGGATGGAGTATGCGCCCAGGGACTTGAATTAAGGAACGAGTGCTATCGTGGCATTTGCCTGGAGGGAGTGTAGAAAAACCTTGTGTAAATTACACTAAGGATAGCCGCTGTCATCGATGGGATTGGAACCTGCAATCTCCGGACATACTGCCCCCCCCCCTCCCCCCTCACGACGACCATGGTACATGAATTAAATTGCAGGATTACCTCATGTTGTAGCGGCACTTTAGAGTGTCCTTTTATCATTTCTAATGATCTTGTCGACTTCATCGTTATGCTTTGGTCTACCGTTATGCGTTACGGTTACGGCGTGTATGACGTCATCATGTTGTTCAGTTCATATGCACCGAGTCTGAGTTTACTGCTGGGGTCTGGCTTTACGCGATACGGAGACGGCGAGTGCGTGACGCCATGAAGCAGAGTGCACCTCCCGCTCTCCGTTCCCCGCGCGGGAAGCCTAAGTTAAAGGGTAATGGAGTCTGTTAAGTCTGAGTTTACTCCTGGGGTCTGGCGTTATGCGATACGGAGACGGCGAGTACGTTACGTCATGCAGCAGAACGCACGACCCGCTCTCCGTTCCCCGCGCGGGAAGCCTAAGTTAATGGGTGATGGAATCTGATGAAAGAGTCCTGGGGCTTCGAGCGAAGCGAGAAGCCCTCCTGAGCCTTTCTAACATGTGTAGCATTTGTAGCATGCGTCTTTGAAATTATATAAAGTCTAGTCTCTCAGACTGACCGTATCTTTTTTTCTCAGTCTTTTTTCTGCACTTGCTCCAGATAAATGCCAGGTTGATTCTTTTTTCCCGATTCAGATCTCAAGGGCATGGCCGCCTCCTTTCCAATCCTCGCCTGAAATACAAATATACACACTAATACAGCCATCACTATAGCGCAGGTTATCAGACCCAGGTACACGCGTCTAAATGAGCACGATGTCCAAACTCCCCATCTGAAACAAATACGTATTTATTGTTCACGGAAATCATATCAAGATGATGATGATGATAATTGTTGCTTTAAGAGGCCTAATATCTAGATTATCGGTCCCTAATGGTTTGGGTGATCGTGAAGATGATAATGAAATGAAAACTATAATTAAAACTAACTTCTAACTTATATACTAGAAGAAGAAATGGAAAACAAAAGGAGAATAAGGCAAATAAAGGGCAGGGGTAAAATAAATGCCCTCAACCCTCGAAGAATGCGGATTGAGGGACTTGGAAGGAAGGAGAGCCATGAAATGCAGATAGGAAAGTGAAAGAGTAGAGGGTCCTCCCCACAGGTAAGGGACAAAAGGGGAAAACCGGACCCAGCTAAGGAATCCTTCGGGGTCGCCAACTCCCGAACTCACCAGCCGTGAGCCCCTGAGGGTGTAGCAATATCCAGGGTGCACCAGAAGTGGTGGGGCTACATACACCCTGCCTCCTTGAGGGCCTAGAGCCGAAGGCAGGAGATAAGGTGAAAAGAAAAAGAAGGGTGACCCCTCGTAGAAGGAGGGTATCTGAAAAGATGAGAAAAGATGAGACAAGGGCCAATTAAGGCGGGAAAGAAAGAGACTCCCTAGGCCTCAGATACCCTAATATCGTCGTGGTCGGAAGAGAACTAGAGGTGACCAAGTGAGGTCGAGATGAAAGAAGACGGAGAGGAGCCCGGCACAAGTAAGTGGAAACAATGCCGGACTCAGCTGGGGCCCCGTGGTCGCCAACCCACGTCCCACTAGATGTGAGTCCCTGGGGGAGAGAAATCGTTTAAATTGTACGCACTGTACTACTGATTACTGTAGCCGAGAGTGCTAACGCGCTACCTCGTGCCTCACTGGTATCGGGAGAGTGTGGGTTCGAATCCCATCATGGCTGTCCTGAAAATGGCTTTCGTGGTTTCCCATATTCACCACCAGGCAAATACCAGGACGGTTTCTTTCAACAGGTCCACAACCAACTTCTTCCCAAAATCCCTTCCCAGACCCTTCCTTACTTAGACCCTAGTTATTGGTCACCTGGTCGATCAGCCTGTCACCATCCCCAGTTGTTTCTGCTGACAATGTGTGTTCAGTTCCCAAACAACTTCCATCCTATGGTAAAGATGATGATGATGATGAAAGTAATTGTTGTTTTAAGGGGCCTGACATCTCGGTTATCGGCCCCTAATGGTTTGGGTGATAGTGAAATATGAGATGAGAATGAAATGATAACTATAACTAATACCAACTACAGTCTTACAAAGTAGAAGAAGAAACGGTAAACAAATAAAGACTAAGGCAAACAATGGAGAGGAGGAAAAGAAATGCCCTTAGCCCTCGAAGTATGAGGATTGATGGACTTGGAAGGAAGGAGTGCCAGGAAAGGCAGATAGGAAAACGAAGAAATAATAATAATAATGTTATTGGTTTTACGTCCCTTTTAACTACTCAGGCTTTTAGAGACGCCGGGGTGCGGGAATTTTGCCCCGAAAGGGATTCTTAACGTGCCAGTAAATCTACTGACACGGCTCCCTCGCATTTGCGCACCCTCAAAATGCCAGCTGACTGCGCCAGAATACGAACCTGCAACCTTAGGCCCAGCAAGCGAGAAGGTTACCGCTGAGCCACGCAGCCAGCCGGAAAGGGAAAGAGGAGAGGGTCTGCCCCAGAGGCAAAAGAAAAAACTGACCCAGCTCAGAAATCCCTCGGGGTTACCAACTCCCGAACACACCATCAGTGAACCCTTGAGGGTGTAGCACTATACAGGGTGCACCAAAGGTAGTGGGGGTACACACACCCTGCCTCCTTAAGGGCCTTGAGCAGAAGGCAGGAGATAGGAAGAGAGCAGATGAGGTCGGACCTCTCGAAGAATGAGGGATCAGGAAAGAAGAGACAATGGCCAAGAATGGCGGGAAAGTAAAAGACTCCCTAGGCCTCGGATACCCTAATACCGTCGGGGTCGGAAAAGAACAAGAGTTGACTAAGGGTGGTCGATAAGAATGATGACAGAGAGGAGCCCGGCACAAGTAAGTGGAAGCAATGCCGAACTCAGCTAGGGTCCCGTGGTCGCCAACCCACGACCCACTAGCCGTGGGCCCCTGGGGAACGACGGTAAAGCAATGATCCTCGCAGAGTCCGCGGGTGAAGCCAAGCAGAGAGGATAAGCGATTTAAAGAACTGTAATATTACAGTCAACACAATAGCACAGGCTATTAGACGAATACCACTGTACGAAGGAACATCAGCAATGAAGACCGACTGAAGCCTCAATAGCCGATGGGTAAAGTTACAAGAGCTCTCCAGTGATTATGTGGAAAGTGTCAGTAATTACATTGGTGCAGCGTAATACGCAGGGCCTATGGGAACATTGTATTACGTGTGGTTGGTACTAATACTGTACCTTCTGCGGCGAGATTAAAGGGATCGTTACTGGACGTAAGCTTATCCCAACTTCCCACACAACTTTTATAACACTAGACTATACAGCTTTGATGCCATAATAGCTGAACTTAGATAACAATATGTAAATGCAATTCTCGTATTGCTGCAGTGTTACAGTGGGAACGCGTGAGGGGCCACCAGGGATTATTTTGAGGTATTCTAATACAACACTCCAAGTATGCTATTGAACACGACACATTGTTAGTTGTACATCGCTTCGCCTGGAAGTACAGTCGCTCAAACGAAGAATGAAAGCACTCTTGGTAAGTAAGTACATAAATAAGTATGTAAGTGATAGCCGGCCCCGTGGTGTTGGGGTAGCACGCCTGTCTCTCGCCCGGAGGGTTATTAGAAACTGACGTGAGGACTGGAACGGGGTGCACTCAGAGTAGGGGGGTAAGGCCGATTCTATTACACTCTAGAACCCTCCTTGTCCCACTACTAAACCTCAGCCATGTAATATTTGCGAAGGCTCGTGAACCCAAGGTCGGATGTTGACAAATGAGGTGTCGTTGGACTCGAGCTGACGTCCTCTTTCCTATGGACCACTCGTTATATTTAAGGGAAAAAAATTGAAAATTTTAGTTTTCGAAAGTAGGTGATATTTTGAAAACCAAACATGATAGAATGTTGTGCAATAGCTTAAAGGAACGGTCTCTATGTCCTTTATTCTTATAATAAAACGTTTTTATTTTTTACATTTTTTTGAAAAAAGAACAATTTTGAAATTTTTATATTTTGGAAACTAAAGAGTTTACAAAAGAAATGTTTGATATAATTGAATGGCCCTGACCCCCTCTACCTGCAAAATAAATTTCAAACCTCTAGGACTAAAACTGTGCAGTAGTGGGGTGTTGTAGGTTCTGAGTCGCCCCCTACTTTCATATAAACTTCAGACGATAACTCTCGAACGCGTGGTCGCATTTTAACGAACGAGGTATTGTTGGCGTTGGGATGACGTTCTCTTGGCTAAGCATGTGTGTTGGTATTTAAAAAAATTAAATGTTTGTTTTTTGGATTGGCACTATTTTGGAAATGGTGAATTGGAAAAAAAAGATTGTTTGACGTTAATGAAAGGTGGGTATGCCCTCTAGGCGGGCAGCAAGTTTCAAGTGTGTAGGAGGAAAAACAAAATGAAAGCCTACTTTCTCGCGAACATTGGTGATCATTGACGAACGGATGGTCGGATCTTAACAAATGAGGTGTCGTTGGACTCTAGCTGACGTCCTCTTTCCTATAGTTCACTCGTTATATTTTTCAAAAAGAAAATGAAAAATTTTGTTTTTAAAAGTAGGCGATAGATTGAAAACCAAACATGATAGAACGTTGTTCAACAGTTCAAACCAATGGTCTCTATGGCCTTTATTTTTTATAATAAAACTTTTTTATATTTTGAGATTTTTTGAAAACACTTAAATTTTGAATTTTTACTATGTTGAAAACTAACACGTTGACAAATAAGTTTGTTTGACATAAATGAAAGGTCCCTACCTCCCTCGACCATGAAAATAAATGTCAAGTCTCTAGGCCAAAAATCTAGGCATTTTATTTTTCTTTCTATTTAAATAAAAGCGTGTTTGTCGACAGAGAGCCGCTAGCGCTTGACGTATGTTACAACGAGGCTATGATTGGCCATGGTGGATACGGGAAATGGCTATTTCGACGGGGCGATGTATGGCAAAACGAGGGGTCGCTTTTCGATATATTTTTTTCTCCTATGACAGATGAATGAAGGCGAATATTTTGAAATGTGACAAGCATTTTAAGATTTTTTACCCCTCAAGGGGATCTTTAACGTTTTAGTTAACGGTCATGAGCGAGATCGCTCTCTGACACAACAGACGGTTGTAGGATATGACCAAGTGATTCTTACACGTTGGCGATCTCGGTGACCGTGCCCGGAAAAAATGAATAGCTATTTTGGTGGGATGGCGGGGGCAGCTTATGACGGTTGGTTTTGTGACATTTCCTATGACGGATGGAGGCGAATATTTGAAAATGTGTTAAGTGTGCTAGGATTTTTTTTACCCCTGAAGGGGATCTTTAGAATGCTAGTAAACGGTAATAAGCGAGACTGCTGTCTGGCACAGTAAATGGTTTTAGAATATGGAAACCTATAACATTTGCTCGACCAAGTCACGTGCATGTACGCAAAGAGACAAAACGGTAAGGTCATTGGCCTGAAATGTTATAAACTAAATATTGAACTGGGTAAAGTCATGTGTTTTAGGGTGAAAGTATGTGGTTAACATGATCATGTATTGAGGATGGCCGCTTGCTAGTAATTATTATTACAGTAAAATGTTTAAGAATAATAATAATAAAAATAATAATAATAATAACAATGATAAAGATAATTGTCAGATTCTAGCAAGTTATTTTGAAAACCTCCTCAACTGTGAGGCTCTAGTGACCCCTTTCGTTTATGAAATAAATCCAAACATCCACCCCGATTCGTTCCCACCTACAAAGGCTGAAATCACGAAGATAATCAAAGAGCTGAAGGACAACAAGGCACCGGGTGAAGATTTGATAGTTGCTGAACTGTGGAAACATGCAGGAGAAAAGGCAATCGACAAGCTTGTTGCAATTATTCAAGAGATCTGGGAGAGCGAAAAACTCCCTAGTGGATGGACCTCTGCCGTAATTCATTCATTCATTCATTCATTCATTCATTCATTTATTTGCAATGGGGGTGTGTCCCCCGGTGGCAAATTGGATATACATAACAAATAAATAATTATACATAACAATTCAATAACAATTATACAACAATTAAACTGGAGTATTTACACAAATAGTCAGTCTTTTCTTAAACACACCTATATGTTTGGGAAAAGGCTCTAAGACTGCGGCAGGTAGAGAGTTCCAGTTATCAATGGCACGGTTTACAAAAGAATATTTACCATAATTTGTTCGCTGTGGTCGGCCCTTAACTTTGAAAGGATGATCGCTCCTACCCATGTAAGTGGGCTTTCCCAATCGTTTGCTAAGCTCACCCCATGCTGGTTGATTTATATACGTGTTGTACATAGCGCAGAGTCTAGATTTCATCCTCCTAGCCTCCAGTGATTCCCACCCAAGTTTCTTTAACATACGGCTCACTGCTCCTGGGATTAAAGTCACTGAGCACAAATCTAGCGGCCTTTCTTTGTACCATTTCCAACTCATTGATGAGCCCTACTTGATATGGATCCCAAACCGCCGAGGCATATTCCAGAATAGGTCTTACAAGTGACAAAGAGCCTAATTCTTTAGCAGAGGTACTACTTCCTTTTAATACCCTCATTACAAAGTGCAGGGATTTGTAAGCTTTTGAAACTACACATCCTACATGACTACTCCATTTCATATCATTCCTTACGTGAACGCCCAAATATTTGCAAGAATCTTCTTCTACAAGTATTTCCGAGCCAATGTTATATTGAAAATCCTGCCTTCGCACTTTCCCTATTTTTAAGAGACTACATTTTCTTGTGTTTATTTTCATTTTATTTACAATCGCCCACTTATAGACCAGGTTCAGGTCCTCTTGAAGCACTGCATTGTCTTGTGAGTCATGTATCTTTCGATATATTACACAATCATCCGCAAACAATCGACAGTCACTGCGAATCCCATTTGGTAAGTCATTTATAAACGCCAAAAATAACAAAGTTCCGATTACGCTGCCCTGAGGGATACCCGACTTTACGGTGATTTCATCCGAGAATATGCCTTCAACCTTCACTTTCTGGGAACGACCCGTCAAAAATTCTTGGATCCATAAAATTACTCTTCTATCAATCTTCGTCGAAGCTAATTTATGGAGTAGCATGTCATGCGGCACGACATCAAATGCCTTCGCAAAATCTATAACCACGGCGTCGACTGAAATTCCATGGTCTAACGATTCGCTAATGTCTTGAAAAAGTGATAGCATCTGACTCTCGCATGAGTAACCTTTCCGAAATCCATGTTGCCTATCATTAAACCATGATAATTTTTCCCACTGTTCCCTCAAGTCGTCGCAAATGAGATGCTCCATCTGTTTACAAACGATGGACGTAAGGCTAACCGGCCTGTAGTTGCCCAATTCAAGTCTGCTCCCTCCCTTAAATATTGGGACTACCGTAGCTCTCTTCCAGTCATCTGGGATTTGCGCACTGTTTATGGATACATTAAACATCACCTCCAAGTATCGTGCCACGGCCCTACCTCCTAGTTTAAGTACTTCACTAACAATATTATCAGGACCCTTTGATACATTGAAACGTAATTTTTGTATTAGCTCTACAATTGCTGGCAGGTTTATTTGGAACAGGGGAGCCCCTGATTCGTCGTTAAGGTCCAACACACAGCTATTGGATTTATTGAACACACTACCGTAAAAGACAATTAATTCATTAGCAATTCATCAACTACATAAGAAAGGGGAGAAAACCGATGTGAACAATTACCGTGGCATCTCTCTTCTGTCAATAACTTACAAGATTCTCTCAAAAGCTCTACAGAATAGGGCGGAACAACAAATCGATCCACAACTGGGGGAATACCAAGGGGGTTTCAGAAAGGGACGGTCATGTGCTGAGCAGATTATGAATCTGAAGTCCATCCTTTCATACCTGAAACTCAGGCACAGGGAATTCGTGGTGACATTTGTTGATTTTAGAAAAGCGTACGACTCAATTGATCGAACCACCCTATTGCAAATCCTTGAAGAGTTTGGCTTAGATAACAAGACACAATACAATTATCCAGCAAACCCTGACCAACACCACCTCCAAAGTGAAGTTCAGATGAGAGTTGTCCGATGCCTTTGAAATCAGGACAGGAGTGAGGCAAGGAGACGGACTCTCACCTCTACTCTTCAACTGTGTTTTAGAAAAGGTCATCCGAGAATGGCGGAA
The DNA here is from genome assembly GCA_946902985.2 of Meconema thalassinum. Taxonomy (NCBI): domain Eukaryota; kingdom Metazoa; phylum Arthropoda; class Insecta; order Orthoptera; family Tettigoniidae; genus Meconema; species Meconema thalassinum. The sequence goes on from OX336394.1 coordinate 185,437,118, forward strand.
GGAAATGAAAAATTCAAGGGTAGAAAATGGGGTAAGGCTAGGGTACAAGTATATGAATCTTACAATCGATTGTCTAGCCTTTGCAGATGATCTAGTGATCTTTTCAGATTCCATTGATACGGCAGAAGAACAACTTAACCAACTGAAAAATCAAGCACTGAAGGCTGGGCTTCAAATCTCCTTTGAGAAGACACAATTCATGACAAACATAAAATCAGGGCCCAGGGAACTGGAGGTCTGACTAGGAAAAGTTCATAAGGCAGAAAAGTTCAAATACCTCGGTGAATGGATAGAGCCTAACCTATCAGAGAAAGAAGCCTTCGTGTCACGCATTAATAAAATGGAAATTGCATACAACCTGACTAAAGACATCTACAATGAGAGATCGATATCCTTAAACGCCAAAATTAGACATTACCGCACTGTTATTCGACCAGAGGCTCTGTATGCGGCAGAGACTCTAACAATGAACAAGAAAGGTCTAATGGAAAAACTAGAGGCGAAAGAAAGGAAGATTTCGAGGAAAATCCTGGGTGCTATCAAAGAAAACAGCGAGTACAGAAAGCGTCACAACCACGAATTATACAAGCACGTGGAGAAGATCAGTGACACGATTCGAAAAAGAAGGATTGCCTTTTATAGCCACGTGACACGAATGAGCCCAGGCAGGATATCAAAACGGATATTGACGTACTTTCAGGATAAGAAAACCAAAGGGGCATGGTTCACGGAAGTTGAGAAAGACCTACGTGAAATGGAAATTTCCCCTAACGATATCCAGGAGCGTGTTCCATTTCAGGAAAAACTACGTACGCACAAAGGTTTCCAGGAAAAGCCGAAGTTGAAGACAGGGAAGGTGTGGTCCCAAGAGAGAAAAGAAACACACCGGAGACGAATGCGGGAACACTGGGCGGTAGTTAAAGCTCGGAAGAAGAGACAGTTGAACTGACGTGGTCCCTAGTTGGCCGAATCGAAGAAAGAAGAAGACGAAGAAGAAGAAGAAGAATAAGACACACACATGTTTTGAATGCTAACACGCACACAGTCCAGCTCACTGGAGACTGAATATTGAACGTAGCCAGAGGTCTCGTGAGAGCCGTTGCTGGTGCTGACGAGGCAGGAATGTCTACGTCAGCAAGAAGTGTGATATCAGCTTACTTGCCTCGTGGTGGCTAGCAGGTCTGGCGATTTAACAAAGAGAGAAACCGCCATTTTGGTTCCTAGACAGCCATACTACCTATGTATAAGAGGCAACCATTTTGGTTCATTATTAAAAACATAAAACTAGTATTAGGTAAACGAATTTTATTCAGATTGAGGAATAGGACAAGGCGTGGAAACACGTGCGAGAGAGAGACAGAGAACCATTCAAGGTCAAAACGCTGAGAAAATACAACTTTTTCTGTTGCTAGGATAACTGATAACGATTGCGTTAGTCATGCGCTTGCCATTTTAGCACACGGACGTATACAGTAGAGCTGTGGAAGAAAAATCCTTTTATTTTTTGGTAAGTACCTAAGAATGATTATTTTAATAATGTAATGCTAATGAACCTTAAATTTGTAGTTATTGATTAGGTAATTATTGATTTTTTAAATTTATTTGTTTGCAGATAACCGGTGTACCTTACATGTCTGAGATACAAGAAACCAGTTTACTTTTGAGCCCACTAGAAGGAAACAGCAACAAGCCACTGCAAGTGAAGGTGGGATTATTTTTTTAAACTAACTTGATACATTTTTGTGTCATATTTTATTTTATGAAATGCACATATTAACCTGAATTTAGGTATTTATAACGGTTTATTTTATTTATTTTTAGAAACTTGGAAAGAAAAGCCTTACCGCCGTAGCAGTCGCTGAAAACCCGAGACGCAGTTAAGTGCAACCATTGTTTCCAGGCAGTGAACTATTTAAAACTCAGGTAAGCCTAACATAAAATGCTATTCCATTTTACCACTGCTAAAAACTCGTAGACAAAAAATTCATTACCTGTACATGACTAGGACGATGATTGCTTTCTTGATTAATGACTATGTATTGGCAACCGGTACAAGCCCATATTGGTTGTTTACCGGTAAAGTACAAGGCCATATTGGATTTTGTAAAAAACAAAAATTTTAATTTAACTGACATGTCGTTCCCTATAATAATAATAATAATAGAATATTAATATTAATATCGTACGGCCTCGGGTGCCGGGTGCAAGCTTTGTTATTTGACACACAGAGAGTAGCTTGCATGTCGTATTTAGTTGTTCCTTGACTATGAAAGTCAAGGAGGTTAGATGTTAGATATCTAATCTCCTTAAACTCTATAGCGCTTTGTAGTAGAAAAATAAGGAACTTTGTACCCTATGAACTCAACGAATATTCACAGGTTTGAACATGATAACCTGTACAAAATGGCATGACTTTATTATTTTTTGTTTATGTATGGGTTAAAGGGGAATGTAAATGACTGCAGCTTTATAAAAAGAAAATAAATACATGGGTTACTGTTAGTGCCGACATGCAGTTTATTATAATTTTTATGGTGTTTTGATATAATAATGCCAATTAACGTTAATGTTTTATTTACAAGTATTGATTTATTGATTGATTGATTGAGTGATTGGTTATTTTGTTTGCTTTTAGGTGTCGTCATGCGCCATTAACGTAATGAACAGACAGTGAACAAGCATACATTGTGCTTTAAAGTACTCTGTGCTACGTTAATAACTTACAATAAGAAAAAGTTTTATTATAACACATGGCGTTAGTACCAAATACAACAAGTGAGCAAGTTGGTTTACCACGTGGGTTAAATTTAAAATCAGAACATGATCGTTGGTTAACATTTGAATCCTGGCCTGTAGGCTTTTTGTCGACACACGAACTTGCAAAAGCCATTTTTTTTACTTGAACCGAGAAGATGTGGTGCGCTGTGTGTTTTGTCGTGTTGAACTTTAACACTGGGAAGAAGGGGATGATGCCTTTAGAGACCATTTGCGATGGTCTCCTTGTTGTCCTTACATGCTTGGAAAACAAGTGGATAACATACCAGTGTATTCATTTTACCGAACCACATGATCATTGGCCGCTACTTACGTTGCTGAATCACAAATAAATAATAATAATAATGATGTATTACCAGCCAACAACGGTAGTGTCGATATATGAGGTCCATATGCCATAGACAGTGTTGAATTGGCATGTGCTTTTGAAAAATTGGGAGTTTGCAAGACTAAAGCACTAGCACACCCAGAGTACAGCTCTGTTGAGAAACGTTTAGAATCTTATAAAAATGTTTGGCCATTAATATTAAAACACCTTACCAAACAGCTAAGTGAAGGGTGAAGGGGATAAAACAATATGTTTTTATTGTGGATTTGCTTTAAAGGATTGGCAAATGACTGATGACCCCTTTGTGCAACACGCTCGTTGGTTAACTAACTGTAAATAAATGGTGTTGCTTAATGGTCAGGAATTTTTGAACACTATTCGTAAAAAAACGTGATTGCAGCACATGACATAAAAGTGTCTTTAGAGTTAGAACATGCGGAGCAAATACATGAGGCTGAAAAAAAAGACTTGCCTCACGAACAGATACAAAAGTGTGACCAACAATTATGTAAAATTTGTTATCAAGATGAACTAGGTGTTGTATTTTTGCCTTGTGGACACATGATAGCCTGTGTCAAGTGTGCATTAGAACTCAACACTTGTGCTATATGCAGAAAAGCGGTATCTGCTACAGTTAGGACATTTCTTGCATAAATAGTAAAATTTATTAGCCATGCATAGTGCAAAATCCCTAATTGCACAATAATATTAAAGCTGTTTTAGAGTGTAATAGATATGCTTTTCTTTTGTTTATAGACTACTACAATGAATATTTTGAATGGTGTGGGTCAAGCATGTGGCTTAGAGACAAAGAAGCTCAGCGAATTGCCAACGCATATTCCATTCCGAAATTATCAAGATTCGGAAATTGAAAACAGCATATGGAAGGAGAAAAGAAGGAAGCTTGTAGTTTAACGTGACCGTTAATCTCGAGATCATGAGCCACGGGACCTCGGTTTTACGTGGAATCCGAACCACAGGTCATGGCATTTCACTTCGAAAATCTCACATGAATGACCGGGAATCGAACCTGGACCGCCTTGGTGAGAGGCATACAGCTAGACCGCTGAGCCACCATGCCCTACAAAACAGCTTATGGTGATCGTGTACTTTGTGTATGTGAAAACTTTGAGACATTTCTGCCTACACGGTTTAATGATATGTCGGAGGGTGTTTTTGATGAAGTCAATAATGCTGTACAACCTGTACACTTAATTTATGAAAGTTTTAAAACAATAGGTGCATGGTTCGTTTTAGCCTTCCAGCGGGCGCGTGGGCGGCAATTCGGCCGCCTTTTGGAGAAAGTCACGAGATTGTGCTCTTTATTGACGAATTACTTAGCGGGACCTCCGGGTATTCGTTAATTACTCATCTCGACGTGAGACAGCGCTTCCGTAATTTTTCGAGTCGGCGCCAATCGGCCATTGTTCAGGTGCTAAGTGGTGCGTGCCATTGTCGTTCGAGTCAGGCGGCCAGTTTACCGCCTCGCGCCCGATTGTGTTCCATTCTCTCACACTTGAATGAGACATGTAAGTAAATATATTTCTTTTGTGTGTGTGTAGGTGCGTGTCTGTGTGTATGTGTGTGTGAGAGATAGTGAGAGAGAGAAACGTTTTCTCTTATAAATTACATACAATGTTCAAACATATTTAGATTTTGAAGTTTGGTTCGTTTTCTGTTAGATTCATTCCTTTCTCCTGTTCTTCATATTCGTCATATTGACGCAGTTGTGTCTTATTACTCGCGTTTCAGGGCACGATACAATGATCCTGATTCTATTCTACGAATACTTGATGAATTAGAAGATGATGAAACGAATGAAGGAGAAGATATTTGGGACGTTCATAATAATATTTTTTTCGAACCCGAAGTTATCGAAATTTAACCTAACTTCACCTAAGCTAATCTGAGCAAACCTTTATTGCCGGCCTCCCACCACTATTCATCTGTGTGGCAAAAAAGGTAAATATTTTTTGTTTAATAAAAAGTTATGTCCAGCCTCCCACCACCATTCATCTGTGACGTCATAGCCAGTCTTAAAGCAAGTCACAACGTGTATAACATTACCTTAGGTGAAGTTAGGTTAAATTAGGTGAGCTGGGGTTAAGTTAGGTTAGCTAGCTCTATATCACTCCTAGCCAATGATTAAACTTAAAGTACTCTAGAATTCTCTGAATCTGTTTCATGTAGTTATTTTTCTTGACAGTACTTTGAAAATTCAACCTTGAAAAATATAATTACAATTTATATTTTAAATTTTATTATTTTTATTATTATTATTATTAATAATATTATTATTACTCAGCTTACCCTACCAACATTTAATTAATGTGAATTGGTTGAAATAAAAGTCTTAACAACCAGTCATGGTTGCTCCCACGTTTTGCTCCCTCTTTTGCTCCCACATTTGTTCCCACTTTTTTACTCCCACATTTGCTCCCACTTTTTTCTCCCACATGTTGCTCCCCACTTTTTGCTCCCACTTTTTGCTCCCACTTTTTTTGCCCCCACATTTGCTCCCTCTTGTTGCTCACACATTTGCTCCTACATTTGCTCCCACTTTTTGCTCCCCAATTTTTGATTCCACTTTTTTTTGCTCCCACATTTGCACCCAAATTTGCTCCCTCATTTGCTCCCACTTTTTGCTCCCTCATTTTTTTCTCAATTTTTTGCTCCTACTTTTTGCTCCCACTTTTTGCTCCCACAATTGCTCCCTCTTGTTGCTCCCACATTTCCTCCCACATTTTTTTTTTGCTCCCACATGTTGCTCCCCACTTTTTTGCTCCCATATTTGCTCCCTCTTTTTGCTCACACATTTGCTCACACATTTGCTCCCACTTTCTGCTCCCACATTTGCTTCCCAATTTTTGCTCCCACTTTTTTTGTTCCCACATTTCCTCCCTCATTTGCTCCCACTTTTTGCTCCCAATTTTTTATGCTCCTACTTTTTGCTCCCACTATTTTGCTCCCACAATTGCTCGCTCTTGTTGCTCCCTTATTTGCTCCCACTTTTTTTTCTTCGTATTTGCTCTCTCTTTCAAGTTAGGCGAAGTTAGGTTAGGTGAAGTTAGGTTAGGTTAGGTTAGGTGAAGTTAGGTTAGGTTATAACTAAGTTTATTATTTGAGCTCCCACATTTGCCCCCACTTTCAAGTTAGGTTAGGATAGGTTAGGTGAAGTTAGGTTAGGTTAAGTTAAGTTAGGTTAGGTTAGGTTAGGTTAGGTTAGGTAAGGTTAGGTTATGTTATAACTAAGTTTATTATTTGTGCTCCCATATTTGCTCCCTCTTTTTGCTTCCACTTTTTGCTCACACATTTGCTCCCACATTATTTTGGCTTCCCACATTTGCATCCATATATGCTCCCACATTAAACTATTGTTCTTATTGTCAAGTTGTCTTTACTAGAGCTTAGTCTATGCTTGACAGTTGACTTGGAAGTATCAGTGACTAGGTATGGTAAGCTTCATGCATTCTATAAAGGATATTCATATATTGTGAAACGAACCAATAAAAATGGAACTGTTATTTGGCGTTGTTCAAATCAACGTTCAAAACAATGTCGCAGTGAGCTAAAAGTAAAAATAGTGAGGTTTTAAGTGTCAGTGATCATCAATGTAGTGTACTACATGAAACATTGTTGCTGTCAACAGAAAATCATAAAAATGCCAAAAAGCAAGTGCTACAAAATAATACTACTATTGAAAATAATTCAATGTTCAAAAAACCCTTAACATTATCAAAAGCCACGCAGACTCTACATGAGGACACTGTAGAGGAAGAGGAAAAGTAAGAGGAACAAGAACAGGAATAGGAACAGGAATATTTAACTGGTTTTAGTAATGTTGAGGATAATTATAGTGATTATAATAATAGTGATGTAGATCATGCTGCTTATGATCATGATAGTGATAATGATCCGAAACAAGATAATAACGTTTTCATGCCTATTGTTCACCGTGGAACAAAAAGGATCTACAACAAGATTTGTTTTTAAAGCTATAACACACTATCGTAAAGGCAAAGACTTGTATTAAGTGTGCTTTTTATTGTCATAATCATGTATACTCTGCAATGTTAAATATTCTGACTTCTGTAGAAAATAAAACAACATTGTACCATTATTTTCATTTATTTACAAACTTTATATACATTTTTTTGTTTCATGATAATATTTTTAAGACAATACAAAACACTAAAACATTATTATTCTATACACATATTCTTCTTTCAGTCCATTGTCATGACATATATCATCCATTATTATTTAACATTTTTCTAAATTTAATTAAAACCAACCATGCACCTATTGTTTTAAAACCTTCTTAAATTAAGTGTACAAGTTTTACAGCATTATTGACTTCATCAAAAACACTCTCCGACATATCATTAAACCGTGTAGGCAGAAATGTCTCAAAGTTTTCACATACACAAAGTACACGATCACCTTATGCCGTTTTCGATTTCCGTATCTTGATAATGCGGAATGGAATATGCGTTGGCAATTCGCTGAGCTTCTTTGTCTCTAAGCCACATGCTTGACCCAGAGCATTCAAAACATTCTTTGTAGTAATCTATAAACAAAAGAAAAGCATATCTATTACACTCTAAAACACCTTTAATAATATTGTGCAATTAGGGATTTTGCACTAGGCATGGCTAATAAATTTTACTATTTTTGCAGATACTGCTTTTCTGCATATAGCACAAGTGTTGAGTTCTAATGGACACTTGACACAGGCTATCATGTGTCCACAAGGCAAAAATACAACACCTAGTTCATCATGATAACAAATTTTACATAATTGTTGGTCACACTTTTGTATCTGTTCGTGAGACAAGTCTTTTTTTTTAGCCTCATGTATTTGCTCCGCATGTTCTAACTCTAAAGACACTTTTATGTCATGTGCTGCAATCACGTTTTTTTACGAATAGTGTTCCAAATTCCTGACCATTAAGAAACACCATTTATTTACAATTAGTTAACCAACGAGCGTGTTGCACAAAGGGGTCATCAGTCATTTGCCAATCCTTTAAAGCAAATCCACAATAAAAACATATTGTTTTATCCCCTTCACCAGTATAAAAGAATCCAGCATCACTTAGCTGTTTGGTAAGGTGTTTTAATATTAATGGCCAAACATTTTTATAAGATTCTAAACGTTTCTCAACAGAGCTGTACTCTGGGTGTGCTAGTGCTTTAGTCTTGCAAACGCCCAATTTTTCAAAAGCACATGCCAATTCAACACTGTCTATGGCATATGGACCTCATATATCGACACTACCGTTGTTGGCTGGTAAAACATCATTATTATTATTATTTATTTGTGATTCAGCAACATAAGTAGCGGCCAATGATCATGTGGTTCGGTAAAATGAATACACGGGTATGTTATCCACTTGTTTTCCAAACACGTAAGGACAACAAGGAGACCATCGCAAATGGTCTCTAAAGGCATCATCCCCTTCCTCCCAGTGTTAAAGTTCAACACGACAAAGCACACAGCGCACCACATCTTCTCGGTTCAAAAAAAACGGCTTTTGCAAGTTCGTGTGTCGTCAAAAAGCCTACAGGCCAGGATTCAAATGTTAACCAACGATCATGTTCTGATTTTAAATTTAACCCACGTGGTAAACCAACTTGCTCACTTGTTGTATTTGGTACTAACGCCATGTGTTATAATAAAAGATTTTCTTATTGTATGTTATTAACGTTGCACAGAATACTTTGAAGCACAATGTATGCTTGTTCACTGTCTGTTCATTACGTTAATGGCGCATGACGACACCTAAAAGCAAACAAAATAGCCAATCACTCAATCAATCAATCAATAAATCAATACTTGTAAATAAAACGTTAACGTTAATTGGCATTATTATATCAAAACACCATAAAAATTATAATAAACTGCATGTCGGCACTAACAGTAACCCATGTATTTATTTTCTTTTTATAAAGCTGCAGTCATTTACATTCCCCTTTAACCCATACATAAACAAAAAATAATAAAGTCATGCCATTTTGTACAGGTTATCATGTTCAAACCTGTGAATATTCGTTGAGTTCATAGGGTACAAAGTTCCTTATTTTTCTACTACAAAGCGCTATAGAGTTTAAGGAGATTAGATATCTAACATCTAACCTCCTTGACTTTCATAGTCAAGGAACAACTAAATACGACATGCAAGCTACCCTCTGTGTGTCAAATAACAAAGCTTGCACCCGGCACCCGAGGCCGTACGATATTAATATTAATATTCTATTATTATTATTATAGGGAACGACATGTCAGTTAAATAAAAATTTTTGTTTTTTTACAAAATCCAATATGGCCTTGTACTTTACCGGTAAACAACCAATATGGGCTTGTACCGGTTGCCAATACATAGTCATTAATCAAGAAAGCAATCATCGTCCTAGTCATGTACAGGTAATGAATTTTTTGTCTACGAGTTTTCAGTAGTGGTAAAATGGAATAGCATTTTATGTTAGGCTTACCTGAGTTTTAAATAGTTCACTGCCTGGAAACAATGGTTGCACTTTACTGCGTCTCGGATTTTCAGCGACTACTACGGCGGTAAGGCTTTTCTTTCCAAGTTTCTAAAAATAAATAAAATAAACCGTTATAAATACCTAAATTCAGGTTAATACATGCATTTCATAAAATAAAATATGACACAAAAATGTATTAAGTTAGTTTAAAAAAATAATCCCACCTTCACTTGCAGTGGCTTGTTGCTGTTTCCTTCTAGTGGGCTCAAAAGTAAACTGGTTTCTTGTATCTCAGACATGTAAGGTATACCGGTTATCTGCAAACAAATAAATTAAGAAAACAATAATTACCTTATCAATAACTACAATTTTAAGGTTAATTAGCATGCCATTATTAAAACAATCATTCATAAGTACTTACAAAAAATAAAAGGATTTTTCTTCCACAGCTCTACTGTATACGTCCGTGTGCTAAAATGGCAAGTGCATGACTAACGCAATCGCTATCAGTTAGCCTAGCAACAGAAAAAGTTGTATTTTCTCAGCGTTTTGACCTTGAATGGTTCTCTGTCTCTCTCTCGAACGTGTTCCCAAGCCTTGTCACATTCCTCAATCTGAATAAAATTCCTATACCTTATACTAGTTTTATGTTTTTAATAAAGAACCAAAATGGTTGCCTCTTATACATCGGTAGTATGGCTAACTATGAACCAAAATGGCGGTTTCTCTCTCTCTTAAATCGCCAGATCTGCTAGCCACCACGAGGCAAGTAAGCTGATATCTCATTTCATGCTGACGTAGACATTCCTGCCTCATCAGCACCAGCAACAGCTCTCACGAGACCTCTGGCTAGGTACAATATTCAGTCTCCAGTGAGCTGGACTGTGTGCGTGTTAGCATTCAAAACATGTGTGTGTCTTATAATAATAATAATAATAATGATTATTATTATTATTAAGCATCCGTGGCTTAGGAGACAGCACGCCGGCCTCTCACCGCTGGGCCCGTGGTTCAAATCCCGGTCACTCCATGTGAGATCTGTGCTGGACAAAACGGAGGCAGACAGGTTTTTCTCCGGGTACTCCGGTTTTCCCTGTCAACATTTCATTTCAGCAACACTCTCCACTATCATTTCATTTCATCTGTCATTCATTTAATCATTGCCCCAGAGGAGTGCGTCAGGCCTCGGCAGCCGGCACAGTTCATACCCTCGCCGCTAGATGGGGGCTTCATTCATTCCATTCCTGACCCGGTCGGAGACTGGAAGCAGGCTGTGGATTTTCATTATTATTATTGTTACGTGCAAAGGCCCGTCCCAACGTTTTTTATATGCATCTCCTCTACACATTGTATTCCTGACCATTAAAGCGCCCGCCTAGATGGCTTGGTTTCGCTAATGAACTCGAGGTGGCAGTATCTATCGGCCACTTCTAGCCGGAGTTGTATCTTCGACCGCTAGAGTGTGTGAGTGGTGTCTTCTGATCTCGCCTAATCGAAACATATTTGAAGGATATTGTATTCTACGTCATTGAACAAAAGACTATATATACATCATGCCGCCAAAATAATTATATAATCTGCACATTGTTACTTGATGTGTCAATCTGTGATTGGACAATTACAATTAACATTAATGCACTGTGGCCTTTGACTTTGGAGTCTCCGCCATCTTGGCATCTTCACAGTCTGTCGTCAAGAAAGCAACAAGCTTGTTGGTCGTGAAAGTGGTCGCCACTGCCCGGGGGCTTTGCCCTCTGGCCTCAACGAAATATGGATGTATTTAAAAAAAAGGAAACGCCTGTGCTCTTAAGGCTATGATTTCGCCATTTCGCCGTGAATAGAAAGTGTGAATAATTATCTCATCTCGCTGTAAACAGGACTGCTTGTGACCCAAACGGAGCATGTGCTGGGTAGGCCATGTTGAGGCAAATCTATTGCCTTATAATATTATTTTATTGGTGTGTTAATGATTTTATTATTATTGTGTCTCCACAGTGAAGGATTTTAAGGTACGTTATTATTTAATATAAGCCTATGTATATTGTTATGGGAGCTCCGTTATTGGCCATATATTAATGTTTTTATTCTGTATTTTATTTCGTGTTCCAGGCCTAATATTTATGTTTGTTAATGTTACCTGATATGTAAATATTTCCTGTTTTTATGCCTTCCGGAGACACGTACCTAATTATCGTACCTGGTATTTTTTTATTTGGTAATCTTAGCGATTGCTCTATTATTAATTTGATTTACGATCCGTTGCAGCCTAAATTGCCTCGTGACAATAGTGTTAAGGCGTAATTCTTTCCTCCCTTTCTGTTCTCTCTGGTGTCGTTTAAATTTAAAAAGGTAATTTTTAGCCGTAATTCGACTGAACATGCAAGCATCTGTTTGTGGCCATGTTTGTTTTTTGTTTTGCCCGAGTGCATTCTGGTCTGTGGAGTGTAGTTCTCTAGGCGTCGAGCGGGACACTCAAACGTGTTGTGCTGGTAGATCAGTTTGTTTTTTGTTAATCTTATTGGTTTAACTTTGTGTTTTTGTGAGTGTTCCTCAGTTTTCTTTCGTCATGAAAGTTTTAATTTTGTGAATTAATTTTATTTTATTAAATTTTGTTTAACTTTTCGTTTTTCCTCGTGGCCTTGATGTCTGCATGTCGGGTCGGTATTGCGTACCTTAGTAAATTATCAAGCCCTTTCTCATTTGGTAATACCTGTATTCTGGTTTTCTATCTTTTGGACTTTATTATTTTAATTTTAATTTAAATCTTTTCTTTTTTTTTTTTGCTTTGCAAGCAAGCATGTTAAGCCGTCTCTTGCCTACTTATGTAATTTAATTATGTTGGCCTTAAGCCATGTGCATCACCAGAGAGAGGTTGTTGTGGCAATAGATTTTCCTTTTTATGTTAAATTATATTTTTCTTGTCCCTTTGTTTACTGAGTAAATATTCTTTTAAATATTAAGCAACTGTTGTGGCATCATTTCGTCAGTGCCAGTTCGGTTAGTTATCGGACTGTGTCTGTAGACGAGCCTGTGCGTTTCCCTCTTCTCCACCTTATTCCCCCTTTAGGTGTTCTTCTGTTGGGGCTAATCTTCTGGCGGTGATTTTGCAGAAAGCGACGCGGACCTCTCAGAAAAGGTAAGTAGGGCCCCGCCCATTCTAGGGTGTCGCAGTGGTAGCAGATCGCGCTCGTGTATCGCTACTGCAGCTATCCCCTCCCATGTACCCGCAGGCTCGTTTTATGGACCCTTCTGATGCTGATAGAGCGGTTGCTGATGGGATGTGTCATGTCAGTGCACTTAATGTTATTTATGCTAATCGTTGTCGTTTGTTCGGTTTCATGTTTGCCTGTGAGTATCCATGTGGTGAAATGTGAAGTGTCCTGTTCCAAGCGAGGTTCTGTGCTGAATTTTATCCTGTTTGTGATGCAACATTCCCGGTGAAAAAGAAGCTTGGTAAGTGACTGGCATGTGTTCTTGGCATGGGAAATGTGGGTTTCTTGATTCTCTGATAGCCTACATGCTGCGAGTGAAGACATCGACGAGCCCTGTCTGAAGCTGTTCGCCCTGTGATTTGTAGCAATTTGTTATAATTTAGCTTCCTGTAATCGAGCCAAGCAAGCAATGACTTCTGCAGTTCTGAGCAACGTTGTGCATGGTTTTTATTTGTCGAAATTTCAGGTATCGAGGCAGTGTCGGTGGTTAAGAAGACTGTTGTGTTCCTGTATGTTTCTTTTGCATGAAATTCTGTTGTGATATGCTGTCCTCGTGATATATTTATTATGGAACTGTCACGCCTACTGGTGTTGTGGCAAAGTGTATTCCGATTAAAAGGGCTAAACTATGGAAATCAGCCCTCCCTATTGAACCCTTTATCCTCTGTTGGATAAATGATTCTATGTTTTATTTCTTCAATTAATAAATATTTCTACAAGCATCATGAAAATAGCCAGACGGAGATGAGGAAATTTCAAGCTTTGCTGGAGACAGTGGGGACATACCTGAAGCTGTTTGACAATAGGCTAAATACTTAGGATTGTGAAAAGAATGACCATAGCTATGATTCAGAAGGACAGGTGGTGGCTGCCTCAAAATAGAAGCGACGCGCAGTGAGACACGGCTCTGGTATGTTCATTGTAATATTCGCGCCTAGAAGAAATATGATGCAGTAACGTGAGTGGCTGATGTACATGCTAGTCACTCCTACTAGCCAAGGTCTGAATAAAAACCGCCAAGATACAGAAAGTGTGGGAACCAATGAGAGAAGAATGCTTATTTAGCGCGGCAGGTCTAGCGTGGGCACGCTCGGCTAGCATTCACGCGGGAGATCGCCTAGACAACATCTCTACGATCGATTCTAGGATTAATGGGCATATTCTTGACCTGCGCTATTTTTCGAGTTCAGTGATATTTATTTCATTCCTGTATCACTATTATTTTGTGAAATTGTTATCTAGTTTTCCCCTCTATCTACACCTGGGGCTGGTTCATTTATAAGTGGTGTGAAGAGCCAAGACATTGCTTATTACGTTTGTTCCTCTGAGGACGGAGGCTAATTATTATTGTGTGTGTCGAGGACACGGCATATATTACTTTGGTTCGTCTGAGGACGGAGGCTGTTACTTTGTGTGTCAGTGGACACAGGCAGTTATACGTTGCGTGTCATGAAGGACACAGACATTATTATTAAAAGTGTTAAATTCAGTGTTAGATAGTCACAGTACTATATTTGTAGGGGCAGTATCTTCGATAATTCGCCAACGAACTGTTTTGGGGAAATAAGTACCCGAACGGCGAATTTAGTAGTCAGACATCAAGTGTATAATAATTTAATTTTTGAATCAGCACGAGAGATGACATCATTGACCATGGAGGAAGCCTGGAAATATCAAGACTCCGTCAAGATGGTTGAGATGAGATAAGAAGAATCCGGTTGGGAGATGGCTGCGGATGTCCTTTGACGGGTGGCTGACTGAGGATGAGTACATAATAATTCTTATTATTTGATAAATTAACTTATGGTGTATGGGACATATTTTGTTTTGTAAATAATTTGCTTGTGTGATTAACGTAGTCTGTTTAGTTTTGGTCTGACACACCTTTTGCATGGAAACAGCTCGCATTTGTTATTAATAGAAGGTTCTTTTCTTGTTTGTTGTTTTAACTAACGTAGCTATGTGGACGATCGTGTTTGCATACGCTACGCAATGCGGTTAAAGACGTCTCTCGGAGATATGTTGTGTTTCAGAAGTAGGACTGAAGTAAAATAATTATACAGTAGATTGGAGGGTAATTGATTTCTTTTGTTTTATTATTGATCAGATTCAGTGAAATTATTGCCTTTGGAGCAATGTGATTTGTGACGAAGAGCAGTCAGCTCTATCGTAGGTTGTAATATTTTTTAAAATTGTTTGTGCGAGCATCTATTCAGCCGATCTGTGTGAAGGAAACGTATTGTCATTCCCAGAAGTGTGTGTGTGAGTGTGTGTATTTATGTCATTACAAGCGGGAATTTCAGCGTAGACTGATTTCTGGCAGCTTGATGACGAATCCATATTGTGACCTCGCGAGGGCAATCCTGGATATTTTGATTAATGTCTGACCAGAGTGGTTGAGTTTGTTGCTGTTGATCCCTTGAGATAACGGCACAGCTGGTCAGTTATATTTATACACACTGGAGTGGGACGGTGACAGGTAATTGAGGAAGAGGGGAGATGTTTCACAAGACTGACTGAAGGTTGCCAGCCAGGTCATTAGTGGAGAATGCCTGTGTGACTCAGTAATAACTTGAAATACAGAATTAAGAACTGATCAATGATAAAATTGTTTTAATAAATGGGAGTTGCCTACGAATCACGATAATCTCCGAAGCGTTAGCTTAACATGCAGTTTGTTCATATAAAGTAATGTCAGCCAGTCAGGCTTTTGTTGTTGTTGGTTCATTCCATGTTTATATTCCATTCAGTGACCCGTGAGTCACGTGCTATGCTGTATTTCCTTGTTTGTGTTGAGCAAGTTGGCCAGTTGGCAGCTCAAAGTCAAGTGCGTCTTCGCGCTAATGAGGGTCCCGAGAGAGATTCCTGTAAATAATAGATTTAGTGCGTGTGTCAGCATTACTTTTTAAGGGTTTTTATTAATGTCATGTTCCATATCCGTAAACGTTGATTTACGAGATGATTGTTCGTAAGCATCGTGGCTGTTAACCCGTTGTAAACGAACAGTCATCCAAAGTACTCATTCCTCGTAGTTAGTCATTACGCGCACATAAAACCCAAATTGCAAGGTAGTGGAACCAGGATCCACATTTTAAATAAAGAGGAGATCCGTCTGACTACTCAGATTTGAAAGATATTCTTGTCATGGGAAATTCAGGGAGGATTTTTTATTTTATTGTTGTTTATTTCTTTTATGCACTATTAGTCATTAAATCTTGTTATTATTTTACATATTGTCACCTTTCTTTCTTAATTTATAGTTTGCATCCTATGACCCTTACCTCAGTAGAGCATGTTGTTTGGCGAACGTAAACATCACATAGGAACTGAGCGCGACCCCTTGATTAAGATTTCTTACATTAATCACTGCTTTTCTGAAGGGTTCATAGGAGTAAAACTGGCGCGGCCAAGCGTGGGGCGGTTCACTGTGGTGTAACGGCAAAGATTTTTCACATGTCAATATAAGCGTAGTTGGGTTTTCTAACTGACGCAACAATGAAGGTGTAATTTGGTTGCTGGTTCGCTGCTGGAACACATTTTAAGTGGCGTATTTGAGTAAAACTGACTTGCCGAAAGTGCAGGCAGATATGACAGTATTTTAATCACCGGGAAGTGATATTTTATTAAAAGTAAGTGAGGCGAAGAGGATACCGCCAAATGTGTGAAATATAAAGTAAAATCAGGAGTTTGAAATGTAAAATACGGTTCACGTTTTTGTCTATTGAATTAAAGTAAAAGGTAATGTATGTGATACCGGGCGCCCAATGATTAAAATTAAAACTAGATTTGTATAGAAAGTCAAACTCATGAAAATGTTAGGAGGCTGTAGCCTTAAATGACAATTAATACTTTGTTAATTAATCAGTGTTAATATCAGATCAGGATAACAATTTAATGACTGAATATGTGTTTGGGTTTAAATTAAATTGAGTAAAGTTAGAACTACTCAGAGATGCAATCGACTAGTGGGATTAAATGTAAAAATAAATGAACTGAGTAGGGTAAAGAAATTAAATGTGCATTGGATTTTATGTGTGTGTCAAAGGGCATTGCTTTATGCCATTTCCCTAATGTCTCATTTAAAGTGTGTAATATGGCAACGGTTGAACAGATTCAAGAAATCATTGAGAGTGCAGCTAGGAGAACACAGGCATTGTTGGACACTAAATTGGCAGAACAAAGTGAATCACTAAACACGAAATTATCTGAACAAATAAACACTAAACTATCAGAACAGAGTCAATCATTAAATACTAGTATGTTAGAACAAAGTGAAGCATTAAAAGCGAAGTTATCTGAACAAATAAACAATAGTTTGTTAGAACAAAGTGAGTCGATAAACAAATTATCAGAACAAAGTGAATCATTGCGGACACAATTAAATAACAGTAGAATTGAACAGAATGAATATCAGGCGGAACAAGCTAGATTATTAAAAAGTGAAATTAATGACACTATCAATTCGCAATTAGAAGCGCAGAACATTAAAAACACGAACCAATTAGCTTCATTAACCGCAGAGATGAAAGATCACACTAATCAACAGATGGTATTACTGGCCCTAGATGTTAGTAAAAATAACGAAAAGCAATTAGACCAGATTAAGAAAATGGAAAGTATTTTTGATCAAAAACTTGGCATTTTGGATGAAACGGTGTTAGCTAAATTAGAGCAAATTGAAATAGCGTGCACTATGAATACAAGCGAGGTCAAGATAGCTCAGGAGAAGTTAGAAGGACGATTTATGGTGATGGAAAAGAGCGGCAAAGTCATTCAACAACAATTATCAGCGGTAGATGAGAATATATCCGGCATAATTAAAGATATGGACCGTCTCGAGATAACATCAGCAGAACAATGGAAAAGCCTAGAGGCGGATCAGGAGCAATTAAAGAGTACCTTAGACGACACTAAAAGTCAGATTGAAGAGAAAGTAAGCACGATTAAAGAGCAGATAAGAAAGGATTGGAAAAAAATGAATATCGATTCTAAAGAGGAAAGATCCACCATTCTTAAAACAGTAGGCGAAAATCACACTCGTATTCAAGCCTTAGAGCAAGAAATGAAGAGCAAGCTTAAAGAACAGACGGACAGGATCATTAAAGCCGAACTCAGGTCATTAGAGCAATCATCGATATTTAGAACGGGAACATTGAAAGACAAGCAGGATGACTCAAATAGCCCCGAGGCAAGCACAGCAGGAAGTCAGACTCAAGCGGAGGGCCCATTAACAACAAACACGGAAGGGTTTCGCAAGAATATCGATAGGAGCTCAACGCCACAAGACGGTCATCAGTCTACACAACTTATCCAAGTAATTCGCTCAAGTAATTATAAACCACAGAAATACACGGAAAATTCAGGGGTGACACCTAAAGCTTTTATAAAAGAAATTGAAGACCATTTCAATGACACTGGGGTACCTGAAGCACGTAGATTGAGGATGATGGAGAGATTTTTATCAGGAAATGTCCTTACATGGTTTTTAAGCTTCTAATATACATTTGGAACCATGTCAGATTTTAAATTGGCGTTTCTGCGCAAATATTGGTCGCCCGCGATACAACAGAGTCTAAGGATGGAGCTTTATTCTAGAAAGTACCAGACCACCCAGCAAACAAAATACTCAGATTTCTTTAACATGCAAATGTTAAAATTTCGCGACCTTGATTACCCTTTAAATGAAGCGGATTTGGTGATGACAATAGCGCGAAAATTGCCAGTCAATGTCCAACAAGTACTAGTTGCAGCGAACGTTAGTACGGCCATACATGCAGAGCAGATATTACGCCAGATAGATGAGACTACGTCTCATAATCATTATAGAGGAGGAAGACAGCTGGAGTTAGTCAACACGACAGAGGTCATAAAACCTAAGCAGGCAAACACTAAAACGCAGGGCACTAATACAAGCACTTCCACACCTAGGCGAAACCAGGAAGAAGGAGAAAACAGACCATACCAGCGTAACGAAAATAACTACAATAATAGATCATATCAAGGAAACAATAGGTACCAACAGAGAGGATATCAACATTGGCGTGAAAATCGAAGAAATGAGAGGCCTTATGGAAGATACGGTGATTACAATGCTAATCAAAGATGGAAAGGAAGATGAGACCAAAATCAGGAGAGCCACGAAATTATCGAAATGACTGGGATGATAGGCACGCTCAATCACAAAGTTATCTAGAGGAATTACACGCTAGTCAAGGTGGAGAGCTAGGAAGATGGGAAAAAGCCATTGGGAACATGAAGAATCCTGATACACATACTGAGGAAGCTGGAAGTCTACTGAGACAAGAAGAATATCAAGGGCATCGGCGACAAACGGATGATGGGAGTCGCACTGGAGCTAAAAAAATGCTAAATTTGGATAAAGAAGACAGCCTACAAACGCAACAGTCGGAAGTTGAAGAGGGATGGATAGTAGCGAACATACAAGAATGGATTGCTTTGCCAGAAGACTGCCTGGAGGAGACGGTGAAACCACGGAACGATGAAATTAGGCAGTTACCCATTATTTACGCAAGGATTGGTGGAATTAATATAAGATGTTTATTGGATACGGGGTCACAGATCAGTCTGGTATCGGAGGCCTTGGTTCGAGGGTTGGGACGGAGTCAAAACATTCCTGTAATTCCCGTACCACAGCTCAAATTGAGGGGTGTTATTCCTGAACGCACCGTCACTTGTAAACGTCAGGCATACCTAGAGCTGAACATATTGGAACACACTTTTGGGCAAACAGTCATTATCATGGCAAAGATGAATTTCAATATAATTCTTGGTGCAAATTTTATTTGTGACTATCAAGCAGTAATAGATTTGCACAAGAATACTGTCAGTTTTAGAGAGTATGATCAGCTGAAGAATGTGGGATTGCATATGGATGAAATCACCACCGGAAGAGATGTAAATTCTTGGGCATTGGCTGTTGTGGAACTAGACGAGGAGAGTGAATCCCAGGAGATATGGTCTTTATTAACAGAAGGAGACGACAGTGATGCACAATTTGAAGAGTTACTACAGGAGCGGCTCAATGATATTCAACTTGGGGGTGAACACAGAAAGCAATTGGAAGAGATTTTAAGGAAGCACAAAACAGTATTTGATACAGTACCTGGGAAAATATTAAATTTCAAATATTCAATGCAAGTCGAGGATTGGTCACCTTTCAAAAGTAGGTTGTATCCAATTCCTGAAAAATACCGTTGTCAAGTCAAGGTCATTATAGATGAGATGTTACAAGCTGGAGTGATAAGGAAGACACCAACAACTTATCTAAATGCGATTTTGGCAGTCACAAAACCAAATGGATCTATTAGACTTTGTTTAGATGCCAGAAATCTCAACACGAGACTCATTTTTCCTGAGTATGACAGAGCGCCAATCATCAGAGACGAACTAAAAGGCTTTAAAAACAAAAGCATTTATTCATCAGTTGACTTGACGTCCAGTTTCCACCATATTGAATTGGATGAGAAGTCACAGCTTCTAACTGGCTTCTTATTCGATAACCAAACGTTTTGCTTCGTTCGAATGCCCTTTGGAGTCAAAACAGCGGGCTGTGCTTTAATCCGAGCCCTGGACCGGAATCTAACCGAGGAAGTTAAGGAGATGACGGTACGCTACATTGATGACATTTTGCTGGCATCCGACAACATTGAAACTCACATGGAAAATTTAGATAAAGTATTAGGCAACCTGAATGCATCAAATTTCAAAGTAAACCTGAAGAAATCGCATTTCTTCAAGAGCGAGATCTTATATTTGGGTCACATCATTGACAAGGAGGGAGTGAAGCCAAATCCAGCTAAGATCGAAGCGATAAAGAATTTCCCTACACCAACGAGAGTCAAGCACATTCGGGCTTTCTTAGGCGTAACGGGATTCTTTAAGGAAAACTGTCCAGGTTATACGGAGACTGTCGCTCCTATGCAGGAAATGCTAAAGAAGAATAATAAATGGTTATGGAATTCGGAGTGTGAGAAGGCATTCCAAGCAACAAAACAGCTATTGGAAAACTGCATTAAATTAGGATATCCAGATTTCAAGCACAAATTTATAATCCAAGCGGATGCTTCACTAATTGGTATAGGTGCTATGCTCTACCAAGAGGATCCAGCTAACCTGCAGCATAAAACATATTTGGCATTTGTCAGCCGTAAATTGCGTAAGCACGAGCGCAATTATACTGTAACGGAACTAGAGCTGTTGGCCATACTTCATGCGCTACAACAATGGAAACGAATAATTTACGGCTACCCTATTGTTGTCAGGACTGATCACAAGGCATTAATATTCTTGTTTAAGACGTCGATGGCAAGCGAACGTGTGACACGTTGGTCTATATATATTCAGCAGTTTAGCATTGAGATTGAACATTGCCCAGGGAAGATGAACGTGATGCCGGATGCACTCAGCAGGAACCCAGAGCCTGATAATGAAGAAACAGCGATGGTACAACACTTGGAGTTAACACCGAAGGACCGGGAATTCTTGGAGGAGTTACGTGAGATACAGCGAGAACAAGAAGTGAACCATGGGAGCGGCGAAATAATGATGCAGTTTGAATATATGGACGTCCTACTATCAACAAAATAAACGGGGAGCAGTTGAGTACGGCACGTGAACGAGGAAGTAGAAGTGGTGTTGACAAACATTAACGAGACGAGCAGAGCGTTGCCCGAGGCAACAGCGCGTCACGCAAGCAGTTGAGAGAGTCATTATGAGCAGGATGTGAAACGAGTAAATGCCATTCAAGACAGGAGCGACTATACCAAGTAATAGAAAAGGGGTGATTCCGAAGTAAAACAATTTGGCCAACGGAAGTCTCTTAAAATTGTCGACTTTATTCCTAAGTTCGAAATTTTGTGAGTGGGAGAGTTGTGTACCCTTTATCCTCTGTTGGATAAATGATTCTATGTTTTATTTCTTCAATTAATAAATATTTCTACAAGCATCATGAAAATAGCCAGACGGAGATGAGGAAATTTCAAGCTTTGCTGGAGACAGTGGGGACATACCTGAAGCTGTTTGACAATAGGCTAAATACTTAGGATTGTGAAAAGAATGACCATAGCTATGATTCAGAAGGACAGGTGGTGGCTGCCTCAAAATAGAAGCGACGCGCAGTGAGGCACGGCTCTGGTATGTTCATTGTAATATTCGCGCCTAGAAGAAATATGATGCAGTAACGTGAGTGGCTGATGTACATGCTAGACACTCCTACTAGCCAAGGTCTGAATAAAAACCGCCAAGATACAGAAAGTGTGGGAACCAATGAGAGAAGAATGCTTATTTAGCGCGGCAGGTCTAGCGTGGGCACGCTCGGCTAGCATTCACGCGGGAGATCGCCTAGACAACATCTCTACGATCGATTCTAGGATTAATGGGCATATTCTTGACCTGCGCTATTTTTCGAGTTCAGTGATATTTATTTCATTCCTGTATCACTATTATTTTGTGAATTTTTTATCTAGTTTCCCCCTCTATCTACACCTGGGGCTGGTTCATTTATAAGTGGTGTGAAGAGCCAAGACATTGCTTATTACGTTTGTTCCTCTGAGGACGGAGGCTAATTATTATTGTGTGTGTCGAGGACACGGCATATATTACTTTGGTTCGTCTGAGGACGGAGGCTGTTACTTTGTGTGTCAGTGGACACAGGCAGTTATACTTTGCGTGTCATGAAGGACACAGAAATTATTATTAAAAGTGTTAAATTCAGTGTTAGATAGTCACAGTACTATATTTGTAGGGGCAGTATCTTCGATAATTCGCCAACGAACAGTTTTGGGGAAAGAAGTACCCGAACGGCGAATTTAGTAGTCAGACATCAAGTGTATAATAATTTAATTTTTGAATCAGCACGAGAGATGACATCATTCACCATGGAGGAAGCCTGGAAATATCAAGACTCCGTCAAGATGGTTGAGATGAGATAAGAAGAATCCGGTTGGGAGATGGCTGCGGATGTCCTTTGACGGGTGGCTGACTGAGGATGAGTACATAATAATTCTTATTATTTGATAAATTAACTTATGGTGTATGGGACATATTTTGTTTTGTAAATAATTTGCTTGTGTGATTAACGTAGTCTGTTTAGTTTTGGTCTGACACACCTTTTGCATGGAAACAGCTCGCATTTGTTATTAATAGAAGGTTCTTTTCTTGTTTGTTGTTTTAACTAACGTAGCTATGTGGACGATCGTGTTTGCATACGCTACGCAATGCGGTTAAAGACGTCTCTCGGAGATATGTTGTGTTTCAGAAGTAGGACTGAAGTAAAATAATTATACAGTAGATTGGAGGGTAATTGATTTCTTTTGTTTTATTATTGATCAGATTCAGTGAAATTATTGCCTTTGGAGCAATGTGATTTGTGACGAAGAGCAGTCAGCTCTATCGTAGGTTGTAATATTTTTTTAAATTGTTTGTGCGAGCATCTATTCAGCCGATCTGTGTGAAAAAAACGTATTGTCATTCCCAGAAGTGTGTGTGTGAGTGTGTGTATTTATGTCATTACAAGCGGGAATTTCAGCGTAGACTGATTTCTGGCAGCTTGATGACGAATCCATATTGTGACCTCGCGAGGGCAATCCTGGATATTTTGATTAATGTCTGACCAGAGTGGTTGAGTTTGTTGCTGTTGATCCCTTGAGATAACGGCACAGCTGGTCAGTTATATTTATACACACTGGAGTGGGACGGTGACAGGTAATTGAGGAAGAGGGGAGATGTTTCACAAGACTGACTGAAGGTTGCCAGCCAGGTCATTAGTGGAGAATGCCTGTGTGGCTCAGTAATAACTTGAAATACAGAATTAAGAACTGATCAATGATAAAATTGTTTTAATAAATGGGAGTTGCCTACGAATGACGATAATCTCCGAAGCGTTAGCTTAACATGCAGTTTGTTTATATAAAGTAATGTCAGCCAGTCAGGCTTTTGTTGTTGTTGGTTCATTCCATGTTTATATTCCATTCAGTGACCCGTGAGTCACGTGCTCTGCTGTATTTCCTTGTTTGTGTTGAGCAAGTTGGCCAGTTGGCAGCTCAAAGTTAAGTGCGTCTTCGCGCTAATGAGGGTCCCGAGAGAGATTCCTGTAAATAATAGATTTAGTGCGTGTGTCAGCATTACTTTTTAAGGGTTTTTATTAATGTCATGTTCCATATCCCTAAACGTTGATTTACGAGATGATTGTTCGTAAGCATCGTGGCTGTTAACCCGTTGTAAACGAACAGTCATCCAAAGTACTCATTCCTCGTAGTTAGTCATTACGCGCACATAAAACCCAAATTGCAAGGTAGTGGAACCAGGATCCACATTTTAAATAAAGAGGAGATTCGTCTGACTCCTCAGATTTGAAAGATATTCTTGTCATGGGATATTCAGGGAGGATTTTTTTATATTCTATTGTTGTTTATTTCTTTTATGCACTATTAGTCATTAAATCTTGTTATTATTTTACATCTTGTCACCTTTCTTTCTTAATTTATAGTTTGCATCCTATGACCCTTACCTCAGTAGAGCATGTTGTTTGGCGAACGTAAACATCACATAGGAACTGAGCGCGACCCCTTGATTAAGATTTCTTACATTAAACACTGCTTTTCTGAAGGGTTCACTATGTCCCTACTGTAGTGCCAAAAGGCACATTTAACGTGCATGTCACTGTTATTTGGCTAGAAATTCTTCCTAAACTTATTAAAGGTAAGTGTTTGTTTTGAGATGTTTTATCTCAGTGTGCGATTTGTAAAATTTTGTTCATACACTTACTTTATGCTGAAATCGTTCTGGGATGAGTGTGTATGTTGTGCAAATAGTGTCTGGATGTATGTGTTAACGTTAGATTTTGATTTAGATTTGTAGGGTGGGGTAATTCAGGTGTTGTTTTGTTTGCAAAAGTAAGTCTAGGATCGTATTTTTATTAGTTGCTTTCCTTGTAATTTAGAACTAAACCTAATATGTAGGTCTGTTTTACGTGGAGATATCTACTGTCTGTGGTTAGCTAGGTTAGAAGTATGGGATTCATTCTTGGTTCGATTCCTGGGCAGGTTGTATATAGGACTTGCACGATCCGAAGAGCCTCAGGTATGGGACTGATCTCTTCGATGACATGCAAACATATGTGTCAATGAATGTAATTGTAAGGGTATTGTGTTTTTATTGTATTTGTTTGTGTTATGATATCTCTACGACTACATAACTTGCTTATTTGAGTATTAATGGGAATTATTTTTGTGGCTGGTTAAAAATTATGTATCGCGGTTATTGGAGTATGTTGTGCGATGAATATGTTGTTGTGAATATGAGGTCTCAGTTCGTGAACAGCCATAATGTAATGTGCTTTCTGGTTAGTTAGTTAATATAGGGTCTGCTAAATTTACTGGGGTTAAATTTCTGTTGAAAATTGTGGTCATCAGCTTCTATAAGTCAGCTTGTTTTGGGTTGTATGCCAGTAATCTGTTGTTGCTGGGAATCAGGGTCATCAGTTGCCTCTTGTTAACTGTAAATGACATAGGCTTACTGTTTTAGTTCATGCTATGGCAATCTCGATCATCAGCCACTGTAACTGGAGTAAATTTTCTGCTTTTGACTGGTAATTCTAATTTTTTTCTGCTTAAATCGTTTGGAATGGTGCGTTAGTGTTCTCTGTTAGCCTCATCTTTCGACAAGAGCGGCTTGTTTCTCATCTAACCGTATTTTCGGGCCATGTTAGGCATCCTTTGGTTGTACGTGTTTGTGTCTTAAACCTGAACGAGGAAAGCTCATTGTACCTCTTGTACTGTTGAACTTAGTTTTTTATGTTGGATTTTTCTCACCTAGGCGGATTTCGGCTGTATTGTCATCTGGTGTCGAACCTAATTTTCGTTCCCTGTGTTAGTGTACTGGTGTTTTGTTTTCTGCGCTGCCATTTCCTCTTCGTTTTTGTCGTTTCTGTAACTGCGTTTGTATTCCTCATTGTGCCCATGCCAAGTAATGCGTGCGATCACGAACCAACAAATGTAGAGGCATTCTTGACTCCCGTTACTCTTCTTATTTGAAACCCAAAGGCCAACAAAAATCCAGAGTGCATCTGTCGCACATAAAACGAGGTGGAGAGATTTGTAATGAAGAAATGCTACCATAAAATTGTAAACTGATTTTTGTATAATGTAGAGTATCCCTAACATTCATTGAAGCCTACAGGCATCTGTTCCTTCGGGAAGTTTGAATTGGATTTGCAAACTCTACTGGGATACAGTTTGGAACTGTTGGGTAATTCCCATTTAATGATAAAATGTTAACATTGTGTAATAGCCTACCTTTGTAAAATTGTAATTAATTTTGATGTTCTCGTAGAAGATGCTAGCATGTAAGTAGGACTCGGTGGGAGACCTAACTCATGGTGATCTTGTATACCTGTTTCCTTGGGAATTTGAGTGGTCATTCCTCTACCGTAGCTCCTTCTAAATGTATAGTCGTTCAACTCGTGAATTATAGAAAGTACTTTTAGTCTGTAAAATCTTAACCTTGGTAATGTAAATCTTGTTTGTTTAATGCAATATTGTAAGCAAGGATCTAGGTCATGGTTAGGATTTTCTTCATATAAATTCAACCTTGTTTCTCATTTATAAAGTGTATTAAGAATTAGTAATTTCAGTAAACTTTTATTTTTGAAATTAGATTAACTTCTGTTTTGTAAATGGCTGCCCACTCGTCGCATGATATCAGGCACATTGCTTCCACCCACTTCGTCTAAAGCTAACAACATTGGACTTTTTGAAAATTTACCTAACACGTCTCGGATTCTGAAAGCACTGCAGGTGCTGGTGTTCTGCGTTTCTGAGGACTTAGGGACACAGTGAAGCTGTTAACTAAGTGGTTTGCGAGGTGATCAATTATCCCTTCACTGATAAACTGACCCTGCACTCTTCCGATCCAAAACGATGTGGTTTGATCCATCAATTGGAGTTAACTGGGTAACATTATTCTTCTGGAAACATGCTTGGTGAATCGACTAGTTATGGAGTACTGCCTATGCCTAGGCATATTCGTGAACGGTGTTCTCGCTTAAGGGAGGGAGACTGTTACGTGCAAAGGCCCGTCCCAACGTTTCTTATATGCATCTCCTCTACACATTGTATTCCTGATCTTTAAAGCGCCCGCCTAGATGGCTTGGTTTCGCTAATGAACTCGAGGTGGCAGTATCTATCGGCCACTTCTAGCCGGAGTTGTATCTTCGACCGCTAGAGTGTGTGAGTGGTGTCTTCTGATCTCGCCTAATCGAAACATATTTGAAGGATATTGTATTCTACGTCATTGAACAAAAGACTATATATACATCATGCCGCCAAAATAATGATATAATCTGCACATTGTTACTTGATGTGTCAACCTGTGATTGGACAATTACAATTAACATTAATGCACTGCGGCCTTTGACTTTGGAGTCTCCGCCATCTTGGCATCTTCACAGTCTGTCGTCAAGAAAGCAACAAGCTTGTTGGTCGTGAAAGTGGTCGCCACTGCCCGGGGGCTTTGCCCCCTGGCCTCAACGAAATATGGATGTATTTAAAAAAAGGAAACGCCTGTGCTCTTAAGGCTATGTGGTTCGGCCACTGTCTTGGCAAACCAGTTTTGTGTTTCCCTATTTGTTTCCACTCTGTGTGGTTGTACATATCTTTATTATTTGTCTTCATTGTATTTATTCATTGTCAAGTTTGTTTTGTTTATGTTGGTTAGTTGTCATGATTCATTTGTTTTGATTACATGTTGTATTCCCACTGCCGGTGTTTCCAGTGGGATATTTTAGCTTAGAAGATATTTTGGTATTCTATGTTGGCCACTTTGATTCTTCTTCTTTCTCTTTGTATTCTCTTTGACTTGTCTTTGAGTTTTCTGCTGTGATTGGCTGCTTTCAGCCTATCAGAGGCCTCCTTGCTGTTTGTAGCGACCAATCACGTGTTTCTTCTTCGCCTTTAAGCTTGTAGCCATGACAGAATGTTGTGCTTTGATACTGGTTGTGATCTATCGACGAATATCCAGTTAATCACATCTGTAATTGGTGCTATCTTCATAGTAACCGTGCTTGGTGATCATATCCTGCACATGATTCACATTTTTGTTAGGGCAGTGACATTTTGGGATTTTCGGTCTCATCAGACCATGCTTGTTGTTAACGCTACGCGCCATTTTGACGAATCCTTCAATCCGCGGCGTCGGATAGTTTGTTGTAACATGTTTAATTCTGAGCTTCACCTATTGCCTAACAATTTGTCATCACGCGTATGAATATGATTTTGTTTCGTGTGATAAGTAATTCATCGTTTTTCTTGAGGCATGTGCTACAAGGCCATGCACTATCTTCCTGCACCATCACTGAAATGGAGGTTGACACTGGGTTCAACTACTTTACTATTGTGACAATATCGTGCGATTGGCATATCCCGGTATTTGTATGACAGCAACTACTTTGACTTCCTGCGTGTCACACATAATTCGTTTTATTAACAATTCATTTTTGGGCTTACGGTATCGGCGCATCACTGTAAGTCAGTCCTGGTTCGACGACACATTCTCGTTCCATGCGACCTGTTTTCATTATTTGTTGCAACTCCACTTGCGTTGCATGTTTAAACTATACCATTCTTTGGAACCGCCTTGTATAGCATGCCGTTCCTTGATGTATTGATCTGCAGCTACGTTCAAGACAATTTATGTGTTTTAGGCTCAAGCCTTGCGTGTGATAATTCCATGCGAGTGTTTCTTCAATAGTGTAAATTTGTGCCAGTGTTTCTCATATATTTGTGTGCCACCTTTGAATATTTATTTTATGTGCCACCTATTTGATAATATATCTTATTATTAGTAATTGTTTGTGTTGTGTCCTTTATGCCTTCCTGGAGCTCCTTACTTGGTGACAATGATATTGTCTGGTCCTCCACATGTTTGCTAAATTGTTATGCGACCTTTTATAAAGTCAACCCCTTTTATCATTACATCTTTATCTAATGCTTTGGCCAACAAACCCTTATACATGTCCGCTATTACCAGGGTACTCTTGGTGGGTTGTTGACTTCCCGCGTTGGCCAATACATTATTTGGTCCTCTCCGGGCCGGATATTGAGCTGTTTACTACTTTGAATTATTAAGCATTGTTTTGGCCATGTTGGGCCCTTGTTTCTGGCTATTTCACCATGAAGGCCATAAATTTAACATTGTATACGTTCCCATTAACTTCCCAAGGACACAATGCAGTAGGCTATGTTCAGATGTTTGTTTACAACTTAATCGAGACCATTGTCTCAGTGTTTATTTTTTGTGTTAGTTAGTTGGTTGTGTTAGTTAGGTGTGCAACTCTGGTAATTACATCTAGGCGGGCAATCCTAAAGTTATTATGGAGGATGCCCAAAACCGAGCTTTCGTTAGGAAGCGTGCAGTCACTAAGGGCATGCTTACCTCACAAGAAAACGTAATTAGCAACTTTCAGGACATTACAGAAGAGCAATATCAAATGTTAGTGTTACGCAAACACAAATGCGAGGAAATTTATAAATAATATAACGAAGCGCAAGTCGCTTTAGAGGATATTACAGACAATATCGACGAAGAAACAGCCGAACGTTGTGACTTCGAAGATAAGTATTTTGAGTTGATGGTTAAAATTAAACTACATTGTGACAATTTCAAAAAATCCAACACTACAGACAGTGATAACCCTTTGAATAATTTGCAGAGTGCACAATTTCCTAATGCTAACGTAGCTGCAGCGCATATAAAGTTGCCTGAAATTCAAATTCCGCAGTTCAGTGGCGACTTCACAGACTGGCTGAATTTCAGAGATAGCTGTAAGGCTATAGTAATTGATAACCATGCTCTTTCTGATGTTGTTAAGTTCTACTACCTTAATTCTAGTCTTAGTGGCGAGGCTAAGCTCCTCCTAAAGAACATTACTGTGTCAGATGATAACTTTATGGTCGCATGGAACTTGCTGACAACTCGATACAATAACATTAGGCTCATAGCGCACAACCATGTCACCAAGCTTTACAAGCCCCTGCATACGGTAATGATTCAGTGTCCTTGCGTGCCATCATCGACCACTTTGTTTCTCATGTCAATGCGTTAGAAGCTTTGGACTTTAACGGGGTCTCCCTTCAAGACCTGTTATTGTCACATTTTATATTGGAGCTACTAGATAATGATAGCATCCGTGAATGGGAGAATCATGTTGATTCTGGGAGAATTCCCACTCTCCAGGACTTTGTTAGCTTCTCAGAGAAAAAATGCAAGGTACTGGAAATAACTGAAAGGAATGGGTCCAGACCTGCATTACATACTGCTGTAACCAAACTTAAAGCTGAAGGTCATTCGCCTCAGAAACCCATGTTAACTACTACCAAATTTCGTTGTACATATTGTAGGAGCATTGATCACCAATTGTCGAAATGTGGTGCCTTTATTAAACTGTCGTCCACAGCCAAATGGGATTTTGTCAGGTCTCGAAAATTATGTTACAATTGTTTGCGTAATTTCGAGCCTAATCATCAATGTTCGAAGTACTCTTGTAACACTTCTTCCCGAAAACACCACACTCTCCTTCACTATGAACCCTCCAGTGGCACTGGTAATGATGCTTCTCAAGCTTATGCTAACGTGGTAAACACGAGTTGCAGTAGCGTCGCTCGTGACAATCAATCTTCAAGGACGCTATTACCCACTGCCAAGTTGAGTATATTAGCTGTCAATGGCTTACGTGTACCTGTCACTGCACTACTTGACTCTGCATCAGATTGTAACTTAATTTCGTTACACTTAATTAAGAAATTAAGACTCCACACCAAACCTATGAAGGTACACATTCGCGGTGTCGGTCAAAATCAAAGCACTGCTACTGTTGTTGCTGACGTGAACGTTTTTGCCTGTGCTACTAATTGGTTTGCTAAGCTTGAATGTCTCGTGGTTCCCGATATTGCACTTGAGCTACCCGCTGCTGGTTTCGACACCTCTGAATGGAACATTCCATCACATATTGATTTAGCTGATCCTGATTTCAATTGCACTAAATCTATTGACCTTGTCCTTGGTGCAGAATATTTCTTTGACCTGTTATGTCCTGGTAAAATCATACCAGTTGGTGATTTGCCCATCATTCAAAATACCTATGTGGGTTGGGTGTTTTTTGGGAGGCTGCCCAGTGCAAGCACCTCGCAACCATCGCACGTGGTGTCAGCACTTACACTCTCACGCCCTCATGTAGAACAACAGCTCGAAGCGTTTTGGAACGTTGAAGAAGTTGAAACCCCAGTGTTGTCTGTTGACGAATCCATATGTGAAGAACACTTTGTTGCTACTACCACTCGCCAAGACGATGGTAGATTTGTGGTTAGACTCCCTCGCAAGGTAGACTCGGAGCCTATAGGTGCCTCTCGCTACGCTACACTAAATCGTTTTCACTCTCTCGAAAGACGTTTGGCTCGTGACCCTGAGTTAAGGTTAGAATACATTGAATTCATGCATAAATATCTAGCCTTAAGCCATATGCAAGTCGCTTCCCATCCGATTGATGGTGAAGTTTACTACATTCCCCATCATCCTGTTTTCAAGCCGCACAGTACTTCTACAAAGCTCAGAGTGGTATTTGATGCTTCGATGGTTACTACGTCTGGGTGCTCCCTTAATGATACCTTGTTGGTGGGCCCTGTAATTCAGCAGGATTTGTTCTCTATTTTGCTTCGGTTCCGTACTCACTTGATAGCGTTTGCAGCTGATCTGAGTAAAATGTACAGACAGATTCTTGTAGATCACAAAGATCGTGACTTACAGAGAATATTTTGGAGAGACTCTCCTTCAGACCCAATAGTAGAATATCAATTAAACACCGTTACATATGGTACTGCCCCAGCTTCCTTCTTAGCCACTCGTGTGCTAAAGGAGCTCGCCCTCACTGATGGCACAGCTTTTCCAGCTGCCACTCAGATTGTTTTAAACGACTTCTATGTTGATGATTGTATCTCGGGATGTGTTTCCGAGCACGACATACTCATTCTGTATGATGAATTGGCCCTTCTTTTGAGGTTAGGTGGTTTCGAACTGTGTAAGTGGAGTTCAAACTCCATGACTCTATTATATAACATTCCTCTTGATCATCAAGAGAAACAACAACTCCGTAGTTTCGGCGATGGTGAAGAAACAGTCGCCAGAACGCTAGGACCTTATTGGCAACCTATCGATGACTTATTGCGGATTCAGTCACCTATCGTGAATTGTGACGCTTCAATTACCTTTACTAAGCGTTCATTTTTGTCCATTGTTGCCTCTATCTTTGACCCCTTGGGTTTAGTGTCACCTATTGAGGTTGCTTGTAAGATTCTCTTCCAAGATTTGTGGATTCACAAACTCAGTTGGGATGACCCCCTTCCAATGGAAATCGCGCAAGCTTGGCTGAATGTTTATAGCAATTTACCTGCGATTTCTGAGATTTTTACTCCACGTTTGATTAAGCCTGCTTCAGAAATCAAATCTATGCAACTTCATGGCTTCTGCGACAGCAGTCGGCAGGCCTATGGAGCTTGTCTCTATTTATTGTCAATTGATACCAACGGCATCGTCACTGTTGCACTTGTGTGCGCTAAGTCGAAGGTTGCTCCTCTTAAACAGTTGTCTTTGCCCAGACTTGAGTTATGTGGTGCACTTTTGCTTTCCAAATTGATTGCAAAGGTGCAACCCGCTTTGAACTTGCCTATTGAATCCGTCTATTGTTGGACAGATTCCACTATTGTTTTGTCTTGGTTGGCTTCGCCCCCCTCAAAATGGAAAATCTTTGTAGCCAATAGAGTTGCTGAAATACAAAGGCTTACTGTCCACTGCGCCTGGAAACATGTCTCTTCCCGTGACAATCCAGACGACATAATTTCCCGAGGCTGTATGCCCTCGGAATTGAAAAATAATCAGCTATGGTGGTATGGTCCAGCATGGTTGAAGGCCTTTACAAGCTCCAGTACTTTAGATATCTTTGACACTCCTGTGTCCGAATTGCCTGAGTGTAGAATTTCGTGTGCAAATGTATCTAAACCTGTTGACATTGATTTTTTAAACAATTTTTCTTCCTACACGAGATTGTTGAGGGTCATAGCCTACTGTATTAGGTTTGTCTCTAATTGTAGAAATACCACTAGGATCAGTGGTCCACTCACTGCCATTGAAATTGTTGTTGCACTACTTACATGTGTGAAAATGATTCAAGCTCAGTGCTACTCTACTGAACTTGCTGCTCTAATGAATAATGAGCAAGTGCCATCCTCTTCAACCATCAGCAATTTGCACCCTTTGCTTCACTCTGATGGCACTATTCGTGTGGGAGGCCGTTTGGAATTGGCCGACCTTCCATTTGATACAAAACACCAGATACTTTCGCCCAATGACCATCATTTCACTAAAGTCCTGGTCGGACATACCCATTTAAAGTTGCTTCTTGGCGGGGTCCAGGTTGTGATTGAGACTATCCGACAACGCTTCTGGATACTGTGCCCAATCGGACACAGCAGACTGGCATCGAACTCGGGTCTTATCAGAGAAGACCAGGCCCGTGATTCTGCCTAGAGTCGAACCATTGATCTCTGAGGGGGAACAGTTACAGGGAACCCGAAGAGCAATGAGTTGTATAATGACATATAATAATATAGCATGATTTCACGGCTTGTATGTGAATATCATAGTTGTTTAAGGGAATAATTGTCAGAAAATGCAGTCATATGTACGTTTTCGAAGTATAGAAACGTGAAAGCAGGCCAGCTTGACACTTTACTAATTGCAGCCAGCAGATGGGAGGAGATTCAAGGCGCCGAAGGAACTTATTTCGTCTGGACCGAGGAGACAGCTCGAAATTAATGACCCTGGGAGTCCCCAATGGACAACACTTGAGACTGGAGTGGGGATGATTGCCCACGGAAATTAATTGATTGCAGCCAATTTGAGCATCGGAATGGAATGAAAAGTACACCCAGGTGAATATATTCTAGGAGAGATAATTTAGGAGTGGTCTTACACCTAAATTAAAGCCTATATCTCTAAATAAGCCTGTTAACACCGAGCTTACGCTCGAGAGGAGTAATTTGGTGACCAGCAAGAGGGGATTCATCATGGTGGCGTCATAACGCTACGGAATAAGGCAATTAATTGTAATTAATTGGCCGAAGCGATCGCTAGCACGAGAGTGATTATGGGACTTCCACATCTAGATGAACGAGGTGTATACGTCATTTTGAATGGAAATGCATTATTTCAAGAAGGGAGTCGCTCTCGTGTGTCCTGTGGACTACATTTTACGAGAAACCTTTATATAGGGGAAGCAGCACAGACCAAGCCAGTTGTTCTTGAGTTCGTCTTCAGTTCATCGTCAGTTCATCTGCAGTCTACACGTAAACTAAACGCTGCCAGTAAGTGCGCGAAATGTTAGAGTATATTTGAAGAACAATGGAAGCGCATCATACAGCTTCTTAATAGTAATCATGAATCGCGTAAAATTTAATATACGGAAGATATTTATCCATTATTATACGCAAGTGTAGTTTGCTGCAGCGTAGCAATAATTTAGGATGGGTTTGGACAATGAATACCAGGAGGTATTGTCATACTTATAAATGACGCAGTATCATCAGGATCATTGCAGTAATGGGAGCCCGAAAGGCATCACAAGTAATCATGACGGTGAAATGAACAGTATTGAAGGGAACGAGAATCGAACGCACGTATACGCAGATAGGCTTTCACGGAGACCAGCGGTTGTCGTAGCTTCATCGCATCTCTGGGGTCAGGCGTTAGGAGGAGTCCGATTAAGGATCAACCTGTGAAATAGTGAAAAAGTGTATATAAATTTTATTATAGTGATTTCAAAAGTGTTTATGTGTATTGTGAATTAATATGTATTGTGTAAAAGTGAGAAAAGCCACTGATAAGAGTATGATTATCATGTGGGAAATATGTGATATCAATTGTCGTGTGAGATATAGCATGATGGCTTAAATCAAGCGTCATGGTAGGTCCGTGGCTGGCGTGCTGGAATAATCCAGCGAAAATGAAAAAGTGAGTACAAATTTACAATGTTATTCTAACTAGATAGTTCACCATACAACGATGCATCACTTTGAGACTAAGATGTAATAGTCACTTATGTACGAGCTTTCACCACTCGTATTTTGTAGAATATGGCTTGGAAGGTGATTTGTTTATGGTCATTCAGGCCTAAGATAGTGATGTATGTAACGGTAACGTTAAATGATAATAATAATAATAATATCTGGGGTCGGTAACAGTAAAGTAAAGTAATAGGCATTTCAGGCCTAAATAACGTTCAATGTGTGTCATGCCTAATATAAATATACTGTATTTTTGGTAAACAGTAAGAAAGTAACGTGAAATATAGCGAGATATGAGAATTTTTCAGTGTCAATGAAGTATTGAATGAATATTTAATATGGTCAATTCTTAGGATTGTATTTGAGAACCATTAAAGTAATGTAAGCCAGTAAATTTATACTTGTTTTTAGGAGCTATTTAAAGCTTTGGCTTAAGTGTAATTGCAGAGAGGACGCGGGTGCCTTAATAATTGAGTCGTCTATGAGAAGTATTGTTTGAGCCACATTGAGCGAGCAAAGTAACGTAGAATCCAGTGATTTACGTCAATAAAGCTGCGGGGACCAAGCTAACATAGCTTGCACGTTAGGTGAAAAGGTGGCTAATCTACGAGTTAGTACCGCCGTGGAGCGTACTTATATTATTCGCAGCGAATTGGACAGAGCCTGTCTGTATCCATCGCTTGCAGGAATAATTGCCACAAGGGATGTTCTTCGAGACCCCGTGAGCACATGTATTGGTTGATCTGCCCTGAGAGGTAAGAATCAAAGTTCGTCGTATAGGAAACGCAGATTTCCTTATTATTTAGGCAGCTGCTGATGAGCAATCTTGTATTCTCATTATGATGCGCGCCAAAGCCTCTAGAATCGCCAAAGAACGGCAAGGCTATTACAGAATCCATCCCCAGCCATGAATGTTAATTAAGGAGCCGAGTTGAGCCCAGTACACTATAAAAATAGGTGGTAAATAATCAGAATGACTCAATTACTTGAGACAACACTTAGCGTAACTCCATTGTACTGCAATTGTAAACAAAGATGACCTTGCTTGCAGTCAAGAGGGGAGTGGTAGTAGACCACTAGGGCGAGGGCCATGTTGCTCGGCCACCTGGAACTAATTCTATTGCCAGCTTGGAAGGGGAGGTTTGGAGACCCAGTCCCTTTATTTTAAAAGCATAGTGGGACACAGAAGAATCTCGATATTTCGAAATGTAATTAAGATATGATTGTTATGATGATGCCAATTGTATTAAATGATGTGTTTCAACACACATACACTGTCGGATCATTGAAATCGGATAATATTTGGCCCAGTTATTCTCTGAGGAGGAACTGTGAACCAAATAAATGTAGGCATCTTGTTAAAGTGCATTTTTGCCCAGTTCACACTAATTTATGCAGACGGGTATGTGATTTCTAAGAACATGACACGTTTGTAACGATAATAATCTCGACCAGACCCAGAAAATCGTTGTATGGTGAAACTATAAACATTTCTGTCCATGTGTATTTTGGAAGGGAAAACGTACCACTTTTAGCGTTTCATGTTGATGGAAGAAGGGAAGACGATTCACACGACACAACAACATTTGTTAATTAAGGCATAAAATAATGAATTTATGTTAATGAAAATAAATGTCCGTAAGTAACGGATTAATGTTTAATTATTACAGAATTAATGTCATTTAATGTGATCTGTGACCTTTGTGTTGTGATACTCCAGTTATGTAAAATTGTGTCACATGATGAACACTATGGAGACTCGTAGATGTCTGAAAGTATCAGTGATAGGATGCTAGAAATAGATTTGAGTGCAGTGTAGCACTAATTAAGAAGAGACTCACAAAATATCCTTGATTTTCATTGTAGGAATTAAATGTAAATTATCCTTTGTATGTATTTTGTTGTATAGCCATGACTTTAGATCAGTAAATGTTTTATTTAGGAATATGTTGTTTCTTTCATGTAGAGTAGTTACCTGGTAGACTCAAATCCTGAGCATGTGGTCGTATGATGGGCAGGAACGTCCCATACCTCGAAAGACCGTAAGTTAGCTGGGATACGAACACATGTTCCACATGATGACAATTGGGTACATGGAGGAGATGTCTCTGTACTAGGATTGAGTCACAGGTATTACTGAAAGTCGGCCAAGATATTAATGCTAGAAGCAGGCACAGCAGAGAAATTATGATATATTAGGAAAAGGCCGCGTCCCATTTGTTAATAAGCCTTCACGTCAAAATAAATGTTGATAATCCTCCATAAGACATGCTTAAATGTAAATTGTAACTTGTCACCCCTTGACACTTACTCCTGTTTATTATCATGTCACCCTGGACTACTACTCTTTGTTTATCATGGCGCCCAATGTGGGGCTTATGGGATTCAGAAAACCCCGTAACAATAGCATGGTTTTCATGGGGAAAACCATAATAGTATTTTCCTCAAACTGTGTTTGAGCGATTGTGAGTCTTTATAGATGATACTCAGACATTAGACATTGTTGTCAGACGGGTACGAGGGTCTAAACCCATTCCATAGGTGGTTACAGAACTGTGTAATATGTTGTGTTGTTGTCGCGGGATCGGAATTCCCTTTTTCAATAGAACGCGCCAGCATGCTCAGCTGCGGCCTGCCTGAATCTCAAATTAAGAATTACAGGATGGCTGGAACTGAGGAGATACTCAGGTGTATCGCGGAGTTAAGAGAACATTTTGATGATACTAATGCTAAGAGTAAGGAAGAGGCTAAAGCATTTAAAGATGAAATAGCAGGTAGATTGGCTACAGTCAATACCCAATTGGATGCCAATCAAGCTGAAATGAACACTAGATTAGAGGCTAATCAAACTGAAATAAACACTAGATTAGAGGCTAGTCAAACTGAGGTAAGCCAGATGTTGACCACAGTAAACACGCAATTAGAGTCAAACCTAATAGAAGTCAATAAAGAGATGGATGACGTTAAAGAGTCCATTAAGCAAGAAGTAACTAAGAATATTGTTAGCGTGGTCTCAGAGACGCAAGCTGATAACGATAAACGCTTTGAGTCAATGGAGCTAAAACTAGAGAATAATCTGCAAGCGTGCAGAGAGTCACAGCGTGAGATTAATGATAGCTTAAGCAATATGTCCATGGAGCTTAAAGACATTCAAAGTCAGAATGAAGCGAATACTAATCGTCAGCAGGAGCAATTTAATACGTTCACTCAGACCGTGGATCAAAGGCTCGAAGACAGCGACGGAAAATGGAATACGCGGATGGCAGGCTACGCAAAGGCGGTAGACGAAGCCTTAAGGAAGCAGGATCAGAATATCCTTGACCAATGCAAGGAGATCAATGAAATAAAAACTTCTGATCAAGAGAATAAGGGAATAATGGCAAATATGAAGAGGCAGGTCGGAAAGGTTCAAAAAGAGTTAGAACAAACTCAGAACGACCTAGCAGTCATTCATAAATGACAGGATGAGGACCAGGGAGAAATGTCGAAGATAAGGACTGAAATCTCTCATATGCAGGGTCACATACAAAAAAAAGTTACAGGCTTACGAGAAGAATTAGAACTTCGAGAAGTCTTGAAGACTGAAGCCAGCGATAAAACTCTTGCCGAGGTAAGAGAAAGTTTGGCGGGGGAAATTACCCACCTGAAAGAAAACATTAAGGATGACGAGGAAAAGTATTTTCTATGGCAGAGAAAAACCGGGTTCGCTTAGAAAAAATAGAACGAGAGGTATTTGCTCGTTTAGAAAGGGCAGAAAATAGGCACAGCCAAATAGAAACTAGAATGATCGCACAGGAGGAATCCATGTTGCGGAATCCTAGATCTAGCGAAGGAAGCCTAGATGAGAATAGGAGAAATAAATGGGCAGATATAGAGATACAGCCCACTCCAAAGAATGCAGCCATGCCAAGTGACAGCCCGTATACCACGCCTGGTATACCAATTGCTATGTCCACACCGCATGAAAATGCTGTTCAAAATCAAATAGTCACTGTTGTGAGGGCTAGTGACGAGAAACCAAAGAAATATTCTGGGAGTAATTCTAACATGACACCCAAGTACTGGCTTAAAGAGGTTTCCGAGTACTTGAATGACGCGAAGGTACCGCCAGAGCGAAGGTTGAGAGCTATTGAAAAACTGACTGAAGGCGAGTGTGCCTTATGGTTTAGGAGTTTTCGGTACACGTTCGACACCGTTGACGAATTTTGCCAGGCATTTTTAAGCAGGTACTGGAACGCAAGTATACAACAGAACCTCAGATTGGACTTGTACTCCAGGCGTTATAGTACTAATAACCCGACGAAGTACGCAGAGTTTTTTGTGGCTCAATTGTGCCGTTTCCGCGAACTTGATGAAGGAATTAGAGAGTAAGATTTGTGTATAGCAATAGCCAAGCAGCTACCGTATGAAGTACAACGTCTATTAATCTCAGCAAACGCCAAGACAGCGATCGATATGGAGGAGGTGCTGAGACAACTCGACCTCACCACAGCGCAGCACACAAGGCAAAGTCGGAACATGGAACAAGTCAACATGACGACTACACAGACTGAATCGACTAAGGTGCAGACAAAAAGTAAGGCTACGAGCACCGAAACGGAGATATCAGACTGGCAACGCGAAGGACGGGAAAACCAGAATTGGAGGCCAGCATATCGAGGAGGATCGAACCGTGGATACCGAGGAAGGAAAGCCTGGAATCAGCGCGGCACAAGAGACCAGCTTGCTGATAACAGAAGGAATTACGGCCGAAAGGGGAACAACCAAGGATGGAGATCCCAAGAACAGAGTCGCGGGTTCGATGAAGAGGCGGAAGAACGCTATCACGCATCTTTAAGATACATGGAAGAGCGAAGAGACGACCATAGACAATCGCAAGTTCATTGGGATGAAGCGATTAAGAATCGAAGGTCACCCGACATCTATAAAAATGATGACGGTGCCAAGAGTCTGGAACTTCAGCAGTACGAAGACAGACAGAAGAACTCCACAAGGAATGGAGCAATGGAAAAAAACACACTAAAATTAAATGACCAAATAGAGTTAAATACAGGATGGAATACAGTGAATATAGTTAAATGGATTGCCAAACCTGAGGAGCTTATTGAAGACCAGGATGAAGGGACGGTCAATGTGAGAAGGGAACTACCCATTATTATTGTAAACATCGCAGGCATGAAGATAAGAAGTCTCATAGATACAGGTTCAACGGTATGTTTGATAACCCAGGCATTATATAATGAAATCCAAAGTAAAATCCCCGTATTGAAAATACCTATTTCAAGCGTGAAGATAAAAGGTGTGATACCAGATAAAGTTATGATATGCAGATACCAAGTATTTTTAGATTTGCAGATAGGGAACTCTACATTTTCACAGAGCTTCCTACTTGTGAATAAGCTGCCTTTTAACATTATTGTTGGCATGGATTTCATAAGAGAACATAAGGTCATTATAGATCTCTCGCAAGACATTGTTATGTTTCGCGCAAGTGAGGAGTAGGGGGGTAGTAGGGGTTCTGCCCCACCCATTTTATTGTACCAGACTGTACAAGTTAAAATAATTAATATGTCCCGAACCCATGGTTGGATGTTGACAAATGAGGTGTCGTTGGACTACTCATTTCAACCCCTAAATAAAACCTACCCCTACTAGGGGGTGAAATTGTAATTTTTTTAGTG
Organism: Meconema thalassinum; assembly: GCA_946902985.2. Lineage (NCBI taxonomy): Eukaryota > Metazoa > Arthropoda > Insecta > Orthoptera > Tettigoniidae > Meconema > Meconema thalassinum. The sequence continues at coordinate 185,477,730 of OX336394.1, forward strand.
AAAGTCTCTATCCAAATGCGACATGTATAAGCTGCGCTGCTAAAATGAATTTAAACGTTGTTGCTCATATAGCGCATGCGTTTTTCTGGCTGCCGCTATGGATGAACATTTTTGTTTTTGTTTTATACGCATGCGCATTTGGAATTTTTGTAAGGGGCGAGCTCCTTGAAAAAAAATATTGATAAGAAGGGGTTTTGGTGGTGAGAAGAGAGCCAGATAGTCGCCTACTTTCCTACGAAGTTTGCCGATATCTCTCGAACGCAAGGTCGGATTTGGACGTGTCAAATCGCTTGTCTCGAAGCCCTATATATGCTATTAATAGGTTAAAGTTTTGAGAATGAGGGAAACAGGCTTTTTGGGGGTAAACCCGTGATTTTAGACTTTTTCCGATATTTCACAAATGCATGGTCGGATTTGGTCCTATGACGTGTCAAATGGCTTGTCTCGAAACCCTCTTTATTTTGGTAATAGGTTAAAGTTTTTGAGAATGAGGGAAACAGAATGTTTTGGGGTAAAACCGTGATTTTATACTTTTTGCTATATCTCGCGAATCAATCATGCTAGAGGCGTTCACGAGGGGTCCAAGGACTCGGGCTGACGTCCTATTTGCTATGGACCATGCGTTATATTTTTTTTAAATGTGGAAACTCGATTTTGGAGTAAACAAGTGTTTTTTGTGATTTTTGCTGATAACTCACGAACCAATAAGCCTAGAGACAAGTGCGAGGTGTCATTTTTTCATTGCATTGCCCTCTTGCCGAGGATGTTCGTGTTGAGCAGAAATGAAAAACCATGTTGAGGTAAAACCATGATTTTAGACTTATTGCCGATATCTAACGGACCAATAACGCTAGAGACGTGTACGAGGTGTCCTACAACTCGGGCTAATGCCCCCTTTCAAATGTGGTAGATATTTTCTTCCAAAAAATAATTCACAAAGTGTCTAACGCCATACATGTTGAAAAAAAAATTCCTTTTCTTTACCTGTTTATCATGTTTATGAAGCGTGGTGGTTGAGAGAGAGACGATACGGCTGGGTGTGTGTGTTTCAACGAACCTGTCGCTAACCACAAGGACCATGCTTAATAGAACAATCGCTATTTCGGAGGGTCGGTGTAGGACAGAACGAGCGTGCGGTTTCTGATATTTTACCTTTAACGTGTAAACGGTGATGAGAACTTGGTTCTATGTTGGTCGAAGCGAGTACAGAAAACAAACTTGCCGAGGAGCAAGAAGTGAATGTCATTTGAGCTTATTGGAAGGCGCTGATCTGACTTGACAACAGGTGAAATGGAAAAAATGACAATGACGCTTGAAGGTGAAATAATCTGACCATTGTAGTGGCAGGGAAGAGCGAAAGGCATGTGAACATGTGTGAAACCACATGTAGGCTAAACAAGTTACATCCTGTCTTGCTTCGTACGTGACAAAATGCAAGTTGGCGTGGAATTTGATCTGCCACAGGTGTTCGCCTGGGACGTTAGCTGTCCACGTGCACGATAACTGTTAACAAGTTACATCCTGTTTTGCTTTCTACGTGACAAAATGCAAGTTGACGTGAAATATGATCTGCCACAGGTGTTCACCTTGGACGTTAGCTGTCCACGTGCATGATAAGAGAATGTTCAAAGCGTGGGAATCGCTGAATCTGTAAAAAGTATGATGCAACTTGTGGGAATGATGTCACAACCAATAGATAGGCAAGAGCTGCAAACAGCAGAGGTGGGAGGTGAAGGGAGGGAGAGGGGAGGGGTAATGTATGAGAGAACACAGGTGGAAAGTGAAAGAAATATGTGGAGCTGAGGACTGTACACATAGAGCTATAGGTGGTGTACAACATGTGTGAATAAATTAAAAATTGCACAGGTTCACACAACATGTAATTTATTGATCCAAGAATTAAACGTAGAGTTAAACCCTAACCATTTGACATGGAGTTTATTTCCTTTTTGTTTCAACACTTTTTCCACAAGATAATGCTGAGGAAATGCTGTTTTCTGAAGTTCATGGAGATAAAATCTACCTTTTATGGGTTGACGGTTGAGGTCCTCGAGGAAATAGGTGACTGGAGTGTCCAAGTTGACTCGACGAATTCGAAATAGTTCAGTCCCCCACTGTGGCGTGTAGCCCTTATTGAAGGCAGACTTAAATTTGCTCACACGAACAAAATCCCCAATGTTCAGTCGGTGACGTTTAGGATCGGCTCTTTTTATGGGGTTAAACAGTTTATCCAATCGCTGAATATTTTTAGTCACGAGGCGTGGCTTGGTCCCAATCGTTCTATGTTTGGTGTCATTGTAACGTGATACTAGCTCTGGTAACATGTCCAACCAGCGATACGTGCCCTGAGCGGTAAACGCTTTCCACATATGGGTTTTCAATGTTCGGTTGAACCGTTCGACCACACTGGCTTTGAGGTTGCTGTACGTGGTGTAATGGTGAATATCCTTAGATTTGAGAAAACTGGAGAAATCCTTGTTGATAAATTCTTTCCCCTGGTCAGTTTGTAGCAACTGAGGTTTACGTTTGGAGTGTTGAATAATATGTTGAAAGGCCTTGGTAACTAGTGGACCAGACTTGCGACGCACAGGTTCAACAAAGGCCATTTTGGAATAGACATCTATTTTACAATAGTTAGCGCACGAGTAGTTTCTACAAATGAGTTACGGCGCACGAGTCGAATCAACAAAGTTCCGTTTGCGTTCATATACCATTCATCCGATTGCGATTGAACTTCAATTGTTTGGTTTTCAAATGCAGTGGTAGATAGTCGTTATTTTGTAAAACATTCTTACTTACAGTAGTAATAAGACTCTATGATTTCCGCTAACACATAGATAGACTGTATTATTGCCATGGTCAAGCACTCACATTAAGATCATTTACAAAATCATAAAAAGAAAAATAAAAAATCTTGTTTTGGAAATATCGTTTTTCAACATACACAAAATAAATATATAAAAAATTTGTAAACAGCAAAATGGAAAATCCATGGTCAAGCACTCACATTAAGATCATTTACAAAATCATAAAATGAAAAATAAAAAATCTTGTTTTGGAAATATCGATTTTTTTCAACGTACACAAAATAAATATATAAAATATTTGTAAACAGCAAAATGGAAAATCCATGTTTCCATATAGACAAAATTTTAAAACCTTAAACGGACATTTAAGAAAATATATGCAAATGGCAAATTGACAAATGTGTACATATGAAAATGGAAAAATCCATGTTTCCATATCATGAAATTGAAAAACATCAAACTGTCATTTAAAAAAATGCAAATGGAAAATTGACAAATTGCAATGTGTGAAATGTGAAATTGAACAAATGGCTATCATTATTTAAAAAAAAAGAACATGGTGCTCTATGGTTGAGGTGTGAATCAAACCCTCTCTACTTATTTGGACCACCCGAGACTGAGTAGACTGGTTTTAGTTGTCATACCTCTTTTAAAAGTTTGTGTTAAATCTAGGAATTGAACCTAAGAGCTTGTAGGGGAGATCCAGGGTTATAATATGTTAAACAGATAGCCTTGAATGTAGGGTGTGGTAGCTATATATAGATGAGACGTTTCGCTCGGGGCAGGGAGGCATGGAGATCTGCATCAAACCAGTCAAAAGACTGACGACTCAAACAACAACATGTAGAGCTCACCAAAATAATGTTGTGTAACGGTAAATGTTAGTCAACGAACAGTAATGCATTACTAAAACCCATGACACGATACCTAAGAGCTTTTCTAAAATTATTTTAAAATGCCTTTAACCCTATATTAAACACCAAGTTCACAAGACTCATAACTGCAATGTTATGGTCAAACAAAACAAAATCTATATTTCAAAACAAACAAGTGGTTTAGTCAATGTTTACTGGAAAAAGTTTTATTAACACTCAAGTCCACAAAAATAATTAAAAAATAATTAAATTAGTAACAGTCAGGTTGACCGAGTGGTTATGGTGTTTGACTTAAGTTCAAATTTTCTGTACAAGATAGCAAGGGTTCGAATCCCTTACCTGATATAACTATTGCCTCAACATGGCTTGACCACACTGTATTATTGTGTACTCGGTACACAAACCATAAATAGAGTGTATTGTTTAAGGTCACTCTCTTTGCGAACATAGTCAGAGACTCTTGATGGTTAACAATTGCATTAATAGTGGGACATAGGAATAGCAATTAAGAAAAACAGACAATACCCATACACTATTTTTATTTATTTAATGTAAGTACTTGTACAATAGTTATATACAAACTACAACTCTCTTTTGTCTATTACTATCTAGTCCTTTTCGATCCACTTGCATATCAAGGGCAGATGACTTTGTAGTTCAGCCCCTTAAAACAACAACAACACTACTTCTTGCATAGTCTGTGATGTTGATGACTCTTGAGGCGTGGAAGATGGATACAACATAACTTTTACAACAGGGGTTAAACGTTGCTCAACAAACAATGCACTATTTTGAGTAGCAACATCTTTCTCTTGTACTAACTTTTTAGCATTCTGATGATTTTTTGTCAACACCATTAGTGTTTTGTCTGGAGCACTACATTGATGATCACACACACTTAAAACCACACCATTTCTACTTTTCATATTGCCTCGACATCTTCTTGACCTCTGTTTTGAGCATCGCCAGAATATTATTCCTTTTACATTTTGTCGTCTATAGTTATAAGAGTAGCCTTTATAGGGTACACGTTGTTTACCTCGGTTAGTTGTAGTAAGTTCCATAGTAGTAACTAACCTGTTAGTATGATTTGCACACTACAAAGGTTATCTCTGTTCTGGTAATAGAATTATTTAGCGTTGGCTTTTATATTTAATATGTACAGTTTAAAGTGATAGAAAAGTGGTAGAAACGTGGTAGCAAAGTGGTAGACAATTGGTAACATAGTGGTAGAAAAGTGGTAGCAAAGTGGTAGAAAAGTGGTAGAAAATATTACATGTATTGTTAAGAAATAGTTTAAGCGGTTACATGGATTCATTACACTATAATTTTAGCATCACGAAGCTCATTTTCTATATCCAAAAGTTCTTCCTCATATTTAGTATGACCAGCCTGTTTACAGGTACGCAAGTACTGAAGCCGCTGGATTAGCATACTGGGATTGTTCCAGTAAACAAATTTAACAAATGATTTTTTTGGGTGTAAACCATTATCATCATCATCATCATTATCATCATAATCATCATCATCATCATCATGGTTATCATCTTCAATATAATTATCATCAATATAATCATCATCACTATTACTATCTAATCCTTTTTGTTCATCTTGCAATGCAACAACCTTTGGCATAGTTTGTGTTGTCTTTGATAGTGTTAGAGGTTTCTTAGACGTTAACGACTGTCCTAGCATGTCTTTTTCAGGAGATAAATGCTCTTTAACAAACAAAGCACTATCTTGAGCCACACTGTTTTTTTCATGGTCTTGCTTTTTTACATTGGTTAGAGTGTTTTGTCCATTTAAATGAGTATTATTTTGAGATTTACAATGATGATCGATTGAAATAAGTATGTTGGAGCCTTTTGTCTTAATCATTCCTCGACACTTTTTAGATCGTTGTTTCGAACAGCACCAAATAACAGTTCCATTTTTATTAGTTCTTTTTGCAATATATGCATATCCTTTATAGTAAGCACATGGCTTACCATAGCTAGTCGTTGATATTTCCATGTCAACTGTTAAGCATAAACTAATCTCTAGTAAAGTTAACTCGATAATAAAAATGATTGTTTGTAGTATGTGCAGTTTAAAGTAAGAGCAAAAGTGAGAGTCAAATGGTATAAAAGTGTTAGCAAAGTGGCGGAAGAGTGGTAGCAGTTTATAGTAGTCATGATCTTTTTTACCAGAATGTGATTTGAGTAAATGTAATTTCTAATCCTTAGCAGTGAGTAGTCAGTTAGTCTTGGTTCAGACAAGCGTAAACAGTTCTCCAATGAATCAGAGATCAAGATTTTCATTATGAAACAGTTGTGTAACCAATTAGGTATCGGTACTTGATAGCTTCACACATGAACCAAAATTCCAACATATCTGACTTGAATTACATGATTTGAAAGTTGACAAAGAATATCCAATCAGCCAATGTAGTTACAATGTCAAACACACAAAGACAAAATCAGCATGAACGTTTAAGTTACAGGAAAATTCTATGAAATAGACTATGCAGGAAATTTGGAAATACACATCAGAAGTTTGCAACAACATCCTTCTAGCCTATATAAATTATCGACATGGAAAGTATGCACTGTCGCTAACATTAAACCAATTTATCAATAACACAAGTCAACAATCAAAACATTTTGTATTGAGTCTATCATTTAATGCATATATTCTGTCTACATTGAACAGTAACAAAAACACCATTCATAATTAATTAAGTTTGCTTTAATTCTTTATGTAATGATATATACATATTTAAAGTTTTGGCTGACTGTTCAGGGTGAATCGGCTTTGAACACATAAGAGAGGGAATATTTTAAGACTTGACCTCAGCTCACCTAACATAACCTAAATTTACCTAACCTAACCTTGTCATATAGGTAAGAAACGGGTCAAGCTATGCTTTCGACTACCGAGTTTCAGCTACTTTTCAAGGTTACTCTCCCGAACATTGCCGGAGACTGCTGATAAACACTTATATTCCCACGGCGGCGGCGCGCAACGACTTACATGACGCGCTTCCCCCTTTTCATTGATCCCTGTTGATTTGTCCCTTTGGACAGGTCCCTGTTGACTAGCCCCTTTTGGACGGGCCCTTTTTGAATGGAGTCATTTTTGACGGGTCCCTGTGGACAGGTCCTTTTGGCTATGGACCTGTCCACAGGGACCCGTCAAAAATGACTCCATTCAAAAAGGGCCCGTCCAAAAGGGGCTAGTCAACAGGGACCTGTCCAAAGGGACAAATCAACAGGGATCAATGAAAAGGGGGAAGCGCGTCATGTAAGTCGTTGCGCGCCGCCGCCGTGGGAATATAAGTGTTTATCAGCAGTCTCCGGCAATGTTCGGGAGAGTAACCTTGAAAAGTAGCTGAAACTCGGTAGTCGAAAGCATAGCTTGACCCGTTTCTTACTTATATGACAAGGTTAGGTTAGGTAAATTTAGGTTATGTTAGGTGAGCTGAGGTTATGTTTTAAAATATTCCCTCTCTTATGTGTTCAAAGCCGATTCACCCTGAACAGTCAGCCAAAACTTTAAATATGTATATATCATTACATAAAGAATTAAAGCAAACTTAATTAATTATGAATGGCGTTTTTTGTTACTGTTCAATGTAGACAGAATATATGCATTAAATGATAGACTCAACACAAAATGTTTTGATTGTTGACTTGTGTTATTGATAAATTGGTTTAATGTTAGGGGCAGTGCACACTTTCCATGTCGATAATTTATATAGGCTAGAAGGATGGTGTTGCAAACTTCTGATGTGTATTTCCAAATTTCCTGCATAGTCTATTTCATAGAATTTTCCTGTAACTTAAAAGTTCATGCTGATTTTGTCTTTGTGTGTTTGACATTGTAGCTACAATGGCTGATTGGATATTCTTTGTCAACTTTCAAATCATGTAATTCAAGTCAGATATGTTGGAATTTTTGTTCATGTGTGAAGCTATCAAGTACCGATACCTAATTGGTTACACAACTGTTTCATAATGAAAATCTTGATCTCTGATTCATTGGAGAACTGTTTACGCTTGTCTGAACCAAGACTAACTGACTACTCACTGCTAAGGATTAGAAATTACATTTACTCAAATCACATTCTGGTAAAAAAGATCATGACTACTATAAACTGCTACCACTCTTCCGCCACTTTGCTAACACTTTTATACCATTTGACTCTCACTTTTGCTCTTACTTTAAACTGCACATACTACAAACAATCATTTTTATTATCGAGTTAACTTTACTAGAGATTAGTTTATGCTTAACAGTTGACATGGAAATATCAACGACTAGCTATGGTACGCCATGTGCTTACTATAAAGGATATGCATATATTGTAAAAAGAACTAATAAAAATGGAACTGTTATTTGGTGCTGTTCGAAACAACGATCTAAAAAGTGTCGAGGAATGATTAAGACAAAAGGCTCCAACATACTTATTTCAATCGATCATCATTGTAAATCTCAAAATAATACTCATTTAAATGGACAAAACACTCTAACCAATGTAAAAAAGCAAGACCATGAAAAAAACAGTGTGGCTCAAGATAGTGCTTTGTTTGTTAAAGAGCATTTATTATCTCCTGAAAAAGACATGTTAGGACAGTCGTTAACGTCTAAAAAACCTCTAACACTATCAAAGACAACACAAACTATGCCAAAGGTTGTTGCATTGCAAGATGAACAAAAAGGATTAGATAGTAATAGTGATGATGATTATATTGATGATAATTATATTGATGATGATAACCATGATGATGATGATGATTATGATGATAATGATGATGATGATGATGATAATGGTTTACACCCAAAAAAATCATTTGTTAAATTTGTTTACTGGAACAATCCCAGTAAGCTAATCCAGCGGCTTCAGTACTTGCATACCGGTAAACAGGCTGGTCACACTAAATATAAGGAAGAAAATTTTGGATATAGAAAATGAGCTTCGTGATGCTAAAATTATAGTGTAATGAATCCATGTAACCGCTTAAACTATTTCTTAACAATACATGTAATATTTTCTACCACTTTTCTACCACTTTGCTACCACTTTTCTACCACTATGTTACCAATTGTCTACCACTTTGCTACCACGTTTCTACCACTTTTCTATCAGTTTGAACTGTACATATTAAATATAAAAGCCAACGCTAAATAATTCTATTACCAGAACAGAGATAACCTTTGTAGTGTGCAAATCATACTAACAGGTTAGTTACTACTATGGAACTTACTACAACTAACCGAGGTAAACAACGTGTACTCTATAAAGGCTACTCTTATAACTATAGACGACAAAATGTAAAAGGAATAATATTCTGGCGATGCTCAAAACAGAGGTCAAGAAGATGTCGAGGCAATATGAAAAGTAGAAATGGTGTGGTTTTAAGTGTGTGTGATCATCAATGTAGTGCTCCAGACAAAACACTAATGGTGTTGACAAAAAATCATCAGAATGCTAAAAAGTTAGTACAAGAGAAAGATGTTGCTACTCAAAATAGTGCATTGTTTGTTGAGCAACGTTTAACCCCTGTTGTAAAAGTTATGTTGTATCCATCTTCCACGCCTCAAGAGTCATCAACATCACAGACTATGCAAGAAGTAGTGTTGTTGTTGTTTTAAGGGGCTGAACTACAAAGTCATCTGCCCTTGATATGCAAGTGGATCGAAAAGGACTAGATAGTAATAGACAAAAGAGAGTTGTAGTTTGTATATAACTATTGTACAAGTACTTACATTAAATAAATAAAAATAGTGTATGGGTATTGTCTGTTTTTCTTAATTGCTATTCCTATGTCCCACTATTAATGCAATTGTTAACCATCAACAGTCTCTGACTATGTTCGCAAAGAGAGTGACCTTAAACAATACACTCTATTTATGGTTTGTGTACCGATTACACAATAATACAGTGTGGTCAAGCCATGTTGAGGCAATAGTTATATCAGGTAAGGGATTCGAACCCTTGCTATCTTGTACAGAAAATTTGAACTTAAGTCAAACACCATAACCACTCGGTCAACCTGACTGTTACTAATTTAATTATTTTTTAATTATTTTTGTGGACTTGAGTGTTTATAAAACTTTTTCCAGTAAACATTCACTAAACCACTTGTTTGTTTTGAAATATAGATTTTTTGTTTGACCATAACATTGCAGTTATGAGTCTTGTGAACTGGGTGTTTAATATAGGGTTAAAGGCATTTTAAAATAATTTTAGAAAAGCTCTTAGGTATCGTGTCATGGGTTTTAGTAATACATTACTGTTCGTTGACTAACATTTACCGTTACACAACATTATTTTGGTGAGCTCTACATGTTGTTGTTTGAGTCGTCAGTCTTTTGACTGGTTTGATGCAGATCTCCATGCCTCCCTGCCCCGAGCGAAACGTCTCATCTCTATATAGCTACCACACCCTACATTCAAGGCTATCTGTTTAACATATTATAACCTTGGATCTCCCCTACAAGCTCTTAGGTTCAATTCCTAGATTTAACACAAACTTTTAAAAGTGGTATGACAACTAAAACCAGTCTACTCAGTCTCGGGTGGTCCAAATAAGTAGAGAGGGTTTGATTCACACCTCAACCATAGAGCACCATGTTCTTTTTTTTAATAATGATAGCCATTTGTTCAATTTCACATTTCACACATTGCAATTTGTCAATTTTCCATTTGCATTTTTTTTAAATGACAGTTTGATGTTTTTCAATTTCATGATATGGAAACATGGATTTTTTCCATTTTCATATTTACACATTTGTCAATTTCCCATTTGCATATATTTTCTTAAATGTCCGTTTAAGGTTTTTTAAATTTTGTCTATATGGAAACATGGATTTTCCATTTTGCTGTTTACAAATTTTTTATATATTTATTTTGTGTATGTTGAAAAAAATCGATATTTCCAAAACTAGATTTTTTATTTTTCATTTTATGATTTTGTAAATGATCTTAATGTGAGTGCTTGACCATGGATTTTCCATTTTGCTGTTTACACATTTTTTATATATTTATTTTGTGTATGTTGAAAAACGATATTTCCAAAACAAGATTTTTTCTTTTTCTTTTTATGATTTTGTAAATGATCTTAATGTGAGTGCTTGACCATGGCAATAATACAGTCTATCTATGTGTTAGCGGAACCATAGAGTCTTATTACTACTGTAAGTAAGAATGTTTTACAAAATAACGACTATCTACCACTGCATTTGAAAACCAAACAGTTGAAGTTCAATCGCAATCGGATGAATGGTATATGAACGCAAATGGAACTTTGTTGATTCGACTCGTGCGCCGTAACTCATTTGTAGAAACTACTCGTGCGCTAACTATTGTAAAATAGATGTCTATTCCAAAATGGCCTTTGTTGAACCTGTGCGTCGCAAGTCTGGTCCACTAGTTACCAAGGCCTTTCAACATATTATTCAACACTCCAAACGTCAACCTCAGTTGCTACAAACTGACCAGGGGAAAGAATTTTTCAACAAGGATTTCTCCAGTTTCCTCAAATCTAAAGATATTCACCATTACACCACGTACAGCAACCTCAAAGCCAGTGTGGTCGAACGGTTCAACCGAACATTGAAAACCCATATGTGGAAAGCGTTTACCGCTCAGGGCACGTATCGCTGGTTGGACATGTTACCAGAGCTAGTATCACGTTACAATGACACCAAACATAGAACGATTGGGACCAAGCGACGCCTCGTGACTAAAAATATTCAGCGATTGGATAAACTGTTTAACCCCATAAAAACAGCCGATCCTAAACGTCACCGACTGAACAGTGGGGATTTTGTTCGTGTGAGCAAATTTAAGTCTGCCTTCAATAAGGGCTACACGCCACAGTGGGGGACTGAACTATTTCGAATTCGTCGAGTCAACTTGGACACTCCAGTCACCTATTTCCTCGAGGACCTCAACCGTCAACCCATAAAAGGTAGATTTTATCTCCATGAACTTCAGAAAACAGCATTTCCTCAGCATTATCTTGTGGAAAAAGTGTTGAAACAAAAAGGAAATAAACTCTATGTCAAATGGTTAGGGTTTCACTCTACGTGTAATTCTTGGATCAATAAATTACATGTTGTGTGAACCTGTGCAATTTTTAATTTATTCACACATGTTGTACACCACCTACAGCTCTATGTGTACAGTCCTCAGCTCCACATATTTCTTTCTCTTTCCACCTGTGTTCTCTCATACACTACCCCTCCCCTCTCCCTCCCTTCACCTCCCACCTCTGCTGTTTGCAGCTCTTGCCTATCTATTGGTTGTGACATCATTCCCACAAGTTGCATTATACTTTTTACTGATTCAGCGATTCCCACGATTTGAACATTCTCTTATCATGCACGTGGACAGCTAACGTCCAAGGTGAACACCTGTGGCAGATCATATTTCACGTCAACTTGCATTTTGTCACGTAGAAAGCAAAACAGGATGTAACTTGTTAACAGTTAACGTGCACGTGGACAGCTAACGTCCCAGACGAACACCTGTGGCAGATCAAATTTCACGAAAACTTGCATTTTGTCACGTACGAAGCAAGACAGGATGTAACTTGTTTAGCCTACATGTGGTTTCACACATGTTCACATGCCTTTCGCTCTTCCCTGCCACTACAATGGTGAGATTATTTCACCTTCAAGCGCTATTGTCATTTTTTCCATTGCACCTGTTGTCAAGTCAGATCAGCGCCTTCCAATAAGCTCAAATGACATTCACTTCTTGCTCCTCGGCAAGTTTGTTTTCTGTACTCGCTTCGACCAACATAGAACCAAGTTCTCATCACCGTTTACACGTTAAAGGTAAAATATCAGAAAACGCACGCTCGCTCTGTCATACACCGACCTGCCGAAATAGCGATTGTTCTATTAAGCATGGTCCTTGTGGTTAGCGACAGGTTCGTTGAAACACACACACCCAGCCGTATCGTCTCTCTCTCAACCACCACGCTTCATAAACATTATAAACAGGTAAAGAAAAGGAAAATAGTTTTTTTCAACATGTATGGCGTTAGGCCCTTTGTGAATTATTTTTTGGAAAAAAATATCTACCACATTTGAAAGGGGGCGTTAGCCCGAGTCGTAGGACACCTCGTACACGTCTCTAGCGTTATTGGTCCGTGAGATATCGGCAATAAGTCTAAAATCATGGTTTTACCTCAACATGGTTTTTCATTTCTGCTCAACACGAACATCCTCGGCAAGAGGGAAACGCAATGAAAAAAATGACACCTCTCACTTGTCTCTAGGCTTATTGGTTCGTGAGTTATCAGCAAAAATCACAAAAAAACACTTGTTTACCCCAAAATCGAGTTTCTACATTTAAAAAAATATAACGCATGGTCCATAGCAAATAGGACGTCAGCCCGAGTCCTTGGACCCCTCGTACACGCCTCTAGCATGATTGATTCGCGAGATATAGCAAAAAGTTTAAAATCACGGTTTTACCCCAACACATTCTGTTTCCCTCATTCTCAAAAACTTTAACCTATTACCAAAATAAAGAGGGTTTCGAGACAAGCCATTTGACACGTCATAGGACCAAATCCGACCATGCATTTGTGAAATATCGGAAAAATTCTAAAATCACGGGTTTACCCCCTAAAAGCCTGTTTCTCTCATTCTCAAAACTTTAACCTATTAATAGCATATATTGGGCTTCGAGACAAGCGATTTGACACGTCACACGTCCAAATCCGACCTTGCGTTCGAGAGATATCGGCAAACTTCGTAGGAAAGTAGGCGACTATCTGGCTCTCTCCTCACCACCAAAACCCCTTCTTATCAATCATTTTTTTTCAAAGAGCTCGCCCCTTACAAAAATCCCAAATGCGCATGCGTATAAAACAAAAACAAAAATGTTCATCCATAGCGGCAGCCAGAAAAACGTATGCGCTATATGAGCAACAACGTTTAAGTTCATTTTAGCAGCGCAGTTTATGCATGTCGCATTTGGAAAGAGACTTTCACTAAAAAAATACAATTTCACCCCCTAGTAGGGGTAGGTTTTATTTAGGGGTTGAAATGAGTAGTCCATTGGAAAGAGGGCGTCAGCCCGAGTCCAACGACGCCTCATTTGTCAACATCCGACCATGGGTTCGGGACATATTAATTATTTTAACTTGTACAGTCTGATACAAATAAAATGGGTGGGGCAGAACCCCTACTACCCCCCTACTGTTATTGAAAGGAAGATTTAGAGCTCTCTTTAAAGCACAATGAAACGAGACCAGAAGAGTACGTATGGCATACATACGGAGAAATGACTGGGGATGCAGTATTGACAACAGAAGACATCGAAGGAGAGTTGGCAACACTGGCCGCAGACATTGAAAAGGACCTCGAACCAAAATTTGAAGAATGCCTGGAAGAAAAGATAGAGGAAGCTAAAATTGGTCCAGAGCATAAGCAAATGCTAAGGGAACTGCTATTTGAGTACAAAGGAGTCTTCGATTCGAGACCTGGCCGGATCAAGAATTTCCAATATGCGTTCCAAGTCAGTGACTGGACACCATTCAGACAGAAGCCGTATCCTGTAGCCGAGATTCATTATTTAAAGGTCAAGGAAGCAATACAGGAAATGCTAGAGGCAGGCGTCTTTGTGAAGACGGCCACACCTTATGTCAGCCCACTGGTAGTTGTACCTAAACAGGACGGAAGTGTAAGGATATGCCTGGACCTGCGGAATTTGAATTCCAAGGTCATACCAGAATTTGACCAAGTGCCACCCATCAAGGAGGTCCTCAGGAGGTTCAAAGGAAAGACTGTTTTCTCAAATCTTGACCTGACAGCAAGTTTTCACCATCTTGCTCTGGAGGAGAAAACAAGCATATTAACTGGGTTTTTATTCGACCAGCATACATATTCTTACGAACGCTTACCATTTGGCCTGAAAACAGCGGGTTCAGCGTTGATACGAGCGCTTGATCGGAACTTGTCTGAAGAAGTAAAAGCAACAACCATATGCTATGTAGATGATATACTACTGACATCTGAAACAGTCGAAGAACACATCAGAGACCTACGCAAGCTGTTGAATGACCTAAGTCAGGCTAACTTTAAGGTCAATATAAAGAAATCTAACTTTGGTCAGAGAGAAATTAAATTCCTAGGCCACGTAATAGATGCACAAGGAGTTAGGCCTAATCCGGGAAAATTGGAGGTCATTAAACATTTCCCGAGACCAACGAAGGTAAAGAATGTAAGGCAAAATCTAGGCGTTATTGGATTCTTTTCAAGCCATTGCCCGAAGTATACCGAGACCGTAGCACCACTCCAAGATTTACTGAAGAAAGGAAAAAGGTGGCGTTGGACGGAAAAATGCGAGGAAGCCTTTGTGAAATCTAAACAGATGCTCTTAGATTATGTAAAATTGGGATATCCAGACTACACTCAGAAATTTATTATCCAGACTGACGCATCATTTATAGGCATTGGAGCGATGTTATACCAGGAAAATGTGGACAGGCCAGAGGAGAAAACTTATATTGCATTCATAAGTAGAAGGTTGAAACCTAATGAAAAGAATTATACGGTCACGGAGATCGAATTACTCGCAATACTGCATGCCTTACAGTATTGGCGAAAGCTAAGTTATGGGTTTTAGAATTATATTGAGAACGGACCATAAAGCCCTAACATTCCTGTTGAAAACTGACTTGTCGAGTCAAAGACTGACGAGGTGGTCCCTGTATATACAGCAATTTCAAGTGGAAATCGAGTATTGCCCGGGGAAGGACAATATTATACCTGACTTGCTAAGCAGATACCCTACAGCTGATGAAGAGGAAGCTCTAGCTATCGAGATAGAAGATAGAGATCAGAAGACCTTAGATGATCTAAGGAACATCACCGTTTTTCAACGTGAAGATCCCTGGATACGGTTGATGATTAATTACTTCGAGGGAAAGCTTGTCAGAGGAACCCCGATGTATGTGGAAGCCGAAGCACTATCAACGGAGTATCTATGGTTTAACCAGATGCTACATAAATGGAGCGATACAGACCACACTCGACCCAGGATTGTTGTACCACCAGCATTGCAGAGAAGGCTAGTATGGTTAGCACACAGAGCTTTTGGCCACCCTGGCGTAGACAAAACTGTTGCCCTGCTTAAAGAAGCATTTATTTGGCCAAAACTTAGAGACACGGTCAGGAATACAATCAGGACATGTGATATTCGCCAACGAGTAAAGCCTAACTCCTATTTAATGAGGCAAAAACCTATACCACTCTTACCAGAGAAGCCATGTCAGCTTCTGGCATTGACAATTTTGGGCCGCTTCCGAGAGCTAGAAGAGGAAACAGACACATCCTAGTTGCACTAGACGTGTTTTCTAAAATGGTAGTCCTCTGTCCAATTCAGAAAACCAGTACAAAACAGGTACTTAAGAGGCTGAAGGAAAGAATAATTCCTATACTAGGGAAGCCGGAGAACATATTATCTGATCATGGGAGCTGTTTTACCAGCGTAGAATTTCGCAGGGAATTGGAAAATCTGGGTATAAGACAGATTTTGTCCACAGTTCGACACCCGGAGTCAAATTCCGCTGAGAGAGTGATGAGGGAACTGCAAAAGTACATGAAGTTATACTGCTCTACAGAAAACTGGAAATGGATCGATGTACTAGAGATAATTGAGTATTGTATCAACAATACCGTGCATGAAGCGACAGGAGAAGTGCCAGTGAGCCTACGTCTTGATAGGAGACCAGAGAGGCCATGGAAAAATGTCATTCGGACACCCGTCGATGCACAGCCTGGACGTGAGTTGAGGATCCAGAGAACATTCGAGTATCTCAAGAAACAAGCAGACAGACGGCAGCGGAGAAATAGGAGGAAACGCTACCATAGACCACTACTCGTGGGAGAGTACGTCCTATTGAAAAAACCAGCTAGTTCAGATCCAGAGAGCAGGAAATATAAAAAATTTCAACATAGCTATCACGGACCCTACCTGATTATAAGGGACTTGCAAAATAATGCATACCGAATCAGAGACGAAGAGACAGGTAGAGGAGTTGTTGGAAATGCAGCGAATTTAAAGTTATATAGTCCACCAGAGGATTATGAAACAAGAGAGGAGCAAGCAGTGTACACCCGAATGGACGGGGAGTCATTATGTATGCAAGCAGAGAGTCCTGAGAAAAACTCGCAGACCCAGGAAGAAACGGAGCGAGGCGACCGGCTCGCAGACCCTGGGGAGACGAGGGGTGAATGCAGCTGCCGGCTGAAAGAATTTTACGACCAGTTGTGCGAGGCTCCAAGAAATGAATGAACGACTAAGGGAACAAAATAAGAGAAAACGAGACGTCAGACAGAGTGGAATGGAGGAACGAGACATCCCATTGCCGAGAGCACTGACCGCTTAAAGTAAATAGAGCATGAGTCAATGCCATCTGAAGGCGCGAAAAATTCACTTGTGAAATGAATTTTCCCAATCGGACACAGCAGACTGGCATCGAACTCCGGTCTTATCAGAGAAGACCAGGCCCGTGATTCTGCCTAGAGTCGAACCATTGATCTCTGAGGGGGAACAGTTACAGGGAACCCGAAGAGCAATGAGTTGTATTATGACATATAATAATATAGCATGATTTCACGGCTTGTATGTGAATATCATAGTTGTTTCAGGGAATAATTGTCAGAAAATGCAGTCATATGTACGTTTTCGAAGTATAGAAACGTGAAAGCAGGCCAGCTTGACACTTTACTAATTGCAGCCAGCAGATGGGAGGAGATTCAAGGCGCCGAAGGAACTTATTTCGTCTAGACCGAGGAGACAGCTCGAAATTAATGACCCTGGGAGTCCCCAATGGACAACACTTGAGACTGGAGTGGGGATGATTGCCCACGGAAATTAATTGATTGCAGCCAATTTGAGCATCGGAATGGAATGAAAAGTACACCCAGGTGAATATATTCTAGGAGAGATAATTTAGGAGTGGTCTTACACCTAAATTAAAGCCTATATCTCTAAATAAGCCTGTTAACACCGAGCTTACGCTCGAGAGGAGTAATTTGGTGACCAGCAAGAGGGGATTCATCATGGTGGCGTCATAACGCTACGGAATAAGGCAATTAATTGTAATTAATTGGCCGAAGCGATCGCTAGCACGAGAGTGATTATGGGACTTCCACATCTAGATGAACGAGGTGTATACGTCATTTTGAATGCAAATGCATTATTTCAAGAAGGGAGTCGCTCTCGTGTGTCCTGTGGACTACATTTTACGAGAAACCTTTATATAGGGGAAGCAGCACAGACCAAGCCAGTTGTTCTTGAGTTCGTCTTCAGTTCATCGTCAGTTCATCTGCAGTCTACACGTAAACTAAACGCTGCCAGTAAGTGCGCGAAATGTTAGAGTATATTTGAAGAACAATGGAAGCGCATCATACAGCTTCTTAATAGTAATCATGAATCGCGTAAGATTTAATCTACAGAAGATATTTATCCATTATTATACGCAAGTGTAGTTTGCTACAGCGTAGCAATAATTTAGGATGGGTTTGGACAATGAATACCAGGAGGTATTGTCATACTTATAAATGACGCAGTATCATCAGGATCATTTCAGTTATGGGAACCCGAGAGGCATCACAAGTAATCATGACGGTGAAATGAACAGTATTGAAGGGAACGAGAATCGAACGCACGTATACGCAGATAGACTTTCACGGAGACCAGCGGTTGTCGTAGCTTCATCGCATCTCTGGGGTCAGGCGTTAGGAGGAGTCCGATTAAGGATCAACCTGTGAAATAGTGAAAAAGTGTATATAAATTTTATTATAGTGATTTCAAAAGTGTTTATGTGTATTGTGAATTAATATGTATTGTGTAAAAGTGAGAAAAGCCACTGATAAGAGTATGATTATCATGTGGGAAATATGTGATATCAAGTGTCGTGTGAGATATAGCATGATGGCTTAAATCAAGCGTCATGGTAGGTCCGTGGCTGGCGTGCTGGAATAATCCGGCGAAAATGAAAAAGTGAGTACAAATTTACAATGTTATTCTAACTAGATAGTTCACCATACAACGATGCATCACTTTGAGACTAAGATGTAATAGTCACTTATGTACGAGCTTTCACCACTCGTATTTTGTAGAATATGGCTTGGAAGGTGATTTGTTTATGGCCATTCAGGCCTAAGATAGTGATGTATGTAACGGTAACGTTAAATAATAATAATAATAATAATATCTGTGGTCGGTAACAGTAAAGTAAAGTAATAGGCATTTCAGGCCTAAATAACGTTCAAAGTGTGTCATGTCTAATATAAATATACTGTATTTTTGGTAAACAGTAAGAAAGTAACGTGAAATATAGTGAGATACGAGAAATTTTCAGTGTCAATGAAGTGTTGAATGAATATTTAATATGGTCAATTCTTAGGATTGTATTTGAGAACCATTAAAGTAATGTAAGCCAGTAAATTTATACTTGTTTTAGGAGCTATTTAAAGCTTTGGCTTAAGTGTAATTGCAGAGAGGACGCGGGTGCCTTAATAATTGAGTCATCTATGAGAAGTATTGTTTGAGCCGCATTGAGCGAGCAAAGTAACGTAGAATCCAGTGATATACGTCAATAAAGTTGCGGGGACCAAGCTAACATAGCTTGCACGTTAGGTGAAAAGTTGGCTAATCTACGAGTTAGTACCGCCGTGGAGCGTACTTATATTATTCGCAGCGAATTGGACAGAGCCTGTCTGTATCCATCGCTTGCAGGAATAATTGCCACAAGGGATGTTCTTCGAGACCCCGTGAGCACATGTATTGGTTGATCTGCCCTGAGAGGTAAGAATCAAAGTTCGTCGTATAGGAAACGCAGATTTCCTTATTATTTAGGCAGCTGCTGATGAGCAATCTATTCTCATTATGATGCGCGCCAAAGCCACTAGAATCGCCAAAGAACGGCACGGCTATTACAGAATCCATCCCCAGCCATGAATGTTAATTAAGGAGCCGAGTTGAGCCCAGTACACTATAAAAATAGGTGGTAAATAATCAGAATGACTCAATTACTTGAGACAACACTTAGCGTAACTCCATTGTACTGCAATTGTAAACAAAGATGACCTTGCTTGCAGTCAAGAGGGGAGTGGTAGTAGACCACTAGGGCGAGGGCCATGTTGCTCGGCCAGCTGGAACTAATTTTATTGCCTGCTTGGAAGGGGAGGTTTGGAGACCCAGTCCCTTTATTTTAAAAGCATATTGGGACACTGAAGAATCTCGATATTTCGAAATGTAATTAAGGTATGATTGTTATGATGATGCCAATTGTATTAAATGATGTGTTTCAACACACATACACTGTCGGATCATTGAAATCGGATAATATTTGGCCCAGTTATTCTCTGAGGAGGAACGCTGAACCAAATAAATGTAGGCATCTTGTTAAAGTGCATTTTTTCCCAGTTCACACTAATTTATGCAGACGGGTATGTGATTTCTAAGAACATGACACGTTTGTAACGATAATAATCTCGACCAGACCCAGAAAATCGTTGTATGGTGAAACTATAAACATTTCTGTCCGTGTGTATTTTGGAAGGGAAAACGTACCACTTTTAGCGTTTCATGTTGATGGAAGAAGGGAAGACGATTCACACGACACAACAACATTTGTTAATTAAGGCATAAAATAATGAATTTATGTTAATGAAAGTAAATGCCCGTAAGTAACGGATTAATGTTTAATTATTACAGAATTAATGTCATTTAATGTGATCTGTGACCTTTGTGTTGTGATACTCCAGTTATGTAAAATTGTGTCACATGATGAACACTATGGAGACTCGTAGATGTCTGAAAGTATCAGTGATAGGATGCTAGAAATAGATTTGAGTGCAGTGTAGCACTAATTAAGAAGAGACTCACAAAGTAACCTTGATTTTCATTGTGGGAATTAAATGTAAATTATCCTTTGTTTGTATTTTGTTGTATAGCCATGACTTTAGATCAGTAAATGTCTTATTTAGGAATATGTTGTTTCTTTCATGTAGAGTAGTTACCTGGTAGACTCAAATCCTGAGCATGTGGTCGTATGGTGGGCAGGAACGTCCCATACCTCGAAAGACCGTTAGTTAGCTGGGATACGAACACATGTTCCACATGATGACAATTGGGTACAATACCTTCACTACGAAAACTTGTTCGTAGCCTATCTCGCTCTTGTGTTACTTGCGTGCGCTACGCTTCACGTCCTTCTGAACAGTTAATGGGTCATCTCCCAGCTGTTCGCCTCCATCAAACCTTTCCCTTTAATCACGTTGGTGTTGATTACTGTGGTCCATTTACTATCAAGTACGGTGGCCCCAGGTCAAAGGTCTCTACTAAGGCCTACATCGCAATGATCGTTTGTGTGGTTACGAAGGCTGTGCACACTGAAGTCGTCAATTCCCTCTCCAGTCATGCTTTCGTTGTAGCTTTTACTCGCTTCTGCAGTAGAAGGGGTGTTCCCGCTCAAGTGTACTCCGACAATGGTACCAACTTTCAAGGCGCACAGTCTTACCTTGCTGATCTTGGTTCGTTGCCCTCCTACAGATTTTCAATCTGTTGTTCAAGATTCTACCTCATCGCTACTAATTCAGTGGCACTTCGTTCCTCCTAGTTCTTCGCATTTTGGTGGAATTTGGGAGGCAAACATCAAATCTTTGAAATCTCATTTAATAAGAATCATGAAGGCTCAAGTAATTACGTATGAAGAATTGACCACTCTCGTGGTGCAAATTGAAGCTATTCTAAATTCTAGACCCATTTCGCCTATGACTGAGGATCCTACTGACTTGTGCTATCTCTCGCCAGGTCAGTTTCTGGTTGGACGACCTTTGAATGCCTTGCCCATTCCTGACGTTTCTGAAGTGCCCATCAATAGGTTGTCTAGATGGCAATTACTTCAACAGATTATGACTTCATTGTGGCGTAAATGGTCCACAGATCATTTACTCTCCCTTCAAAAACGTCACAAGTGGAACCGTGTGTCTCCTAACCTCAAGGTTGGCACGCTTGTGCTTATTATGCATGACAATATTTCTCATACTTACTGGCGACTTGGACGCATTCTTGAGGTTCACTGTGGTAAGGACGGCCTAGCTCGTGTGGTCTCTCTACATACCACCTCTGGACTCTTGAAACGTCCCATCGTCAAAGTGTCTCCCTTGTTGCCGCAGAAATAAACCCTCTTGTATTTCATAAACAACCTGCCTGTTGTTTCTGTGCGGGCAATATGGTTCGGCCACTGTCTTGGCAAACCAGTTTTGTGTTTCCCTATTTGTTTCCACTCTGTGTGTTTGTACATATCTTTATTATTTGTCTTCATTGTATTTATTCATTGTCAAGTTTGTTTTGTTTATGTTGGTTAGTTGTCATGATTCATTTGTTTTGATTAGGTGTTGTATTCCCACTGCCGGTGTTTCCAGTGGGATATTTTTGCTTAGAAGATATTTTGGTATTCTAAGTTGGCCACTTTGATTCTTCTTCTTTCTCTTTGTATTCTCTTTGACTTGTCTTTGAGCTTTCTGCTGTGATTGGCTGCTTTCAGCCTATCAGAGGCCTCCTTGCTGTTTGTAGCGACCAATCACGTGTTTCTTCTTCGCCTTTAAGCTTGTAGCCATGACAGAATGTTGTGCTTTGATACTGGTTGTGATCTATCGACGAATATCCAGTTAATCACTTCTGTAATTGGTGCTATCTTCATAGGAACCGTGCTTAGTGATCATATCCTGCACATGATTCATATTTTTGTTAGAGCAGTGACATTTTGTGATTTTCGGTCTCATCAGACCATGCTTGTTGTTATCGCTACGCGCCATGTTGACGAATCCTTCAATCCGCGGTGTCGGATAGTTTGTTGTAACATGTTTAATTCTGAGCTTCACCTATTGCCTAACAATTTGTCAACACGCGTATGAATATGATTTTGTTTCGTGTGATAAGTAATTCATCGTTTTTCTTGAGGCATGTGCTACAAGGCCATGCACTATCTTCCTGCACCATCACTGAAATGGAGGTTGACACTGGGCTCAACTACTTTACTATTGTGACAATACCGTGCGATTGGCATATCCCGGTATTTGTATGACAGCAACTAATTTGACTTCCTGCGTGTCACACATAATTCGTTTTATTAACAATTCATTTTTGGGCTTACGGTATCGGCGCATCACTGTAAGTCAGTCCTGGTTCGACGACACATTCTCGTTCCATGCGACCTGTTTTCATTATTTGTTGCAACTCCACTTGCGTTGCATGTTTAAACTATACCATTCTTTGGAACCGCCTTGTATAGCATGCCGTTCCTTGATGTATTGATCTGCAGCTACGTTCAAGACAATTTACGTGTTTTAAGCTCAAGCCTTACGTGTGTTAATTCCATGCGAGTGTTTCTTCAATTGTGTAAATTTGTGCCAGTGTTTCTCAAATATTTGTGTGCCACCTTTGAATATTTATCTTATGTGCCACCTATTTGATAATATACCTTATTATTAGTAATTGTTTGTGTTGTGTCCTTTATGCCTTCCTGGAGCTCCTTACTTGGTGACAATGATATTGTCTGGTCCTCCACATGTTTGCTAAATTGTTATGCGACCCTTTATAAAGTCAACCCCAATTATCATTACATCTTTATCTAATGCTTTGGCCAACAAACCCTTATACATATCCGCTATTACCAGGATACTCTTGGTGGGTTGATGACTTCCCGCGTTTGCCAATACACTATGATTTCGCCATTTCGCCGTGAAGAGGAAGTGTGAATAATTATCTCATCTCGCTGTAAACAGGAGTGCTTGTGACCCAAACGGAGCATGTGCTGGGTAGGCCATGTTGAGGAAAATCTAGTGCCTTATAATATTATTTTATTGGTGTGTTAATGATTTTATTATTATTGTGTCTCCACAGTGAAGGATTTTAAGGTACGTTATTATTTAATATATATATTTTTATGGGAGCTCCGTTATTGGCCATATATTAATGTTTTTATTCTGTATTTTATTTCGTGTTCCAGGCCTAATATTTCTGTTTGTTAATGTTACCTGATATGTAAATATTTCCTGTTTTTATGCCTTCCGGAGACACGTACCTAATTATTGTACCTGGTAAAATATTTTTTTTTATTTGGTAATCTTAGCGATTGCTCTATTATTAATTTGATTTACGATCCGTTGCAGCCTAAATTGCCTCGTGTCAATAGTGTTAAGGCGTAATTCTTTCCTCCCTTTCTGTTCTCTCTGGTGTCGTTTAAATTTAAAAAGGTAATTGTTTGCCGTAATTCGACTGAACATGCAAGCATCTGTTTGTGGCCATGTTTGTTTTTTGTTTTGCCCGAGTGCATTCTGGTCTGTGGAGTGTAGTTCTCTAGGCGTCGAGCGGGACACTCAAACGTGTTGTGCTGGTAGATCAGTATGTTTTTTGTTAATCTTATTGGTTTAACTTTGTGTTTTTGTGAGTGTTCCTGAGTTTTCTTTCGTCATGAAAGTTTTAGTTTTGTGAATTAATTTTATTTTATTAAATTTTGTTTAACTTTTCGTTTCTCCTCGTGGCCTTGATGTCTGCATGTCGGGTCGGTATTGCGTACCTTAGTAAATTATCAAGCCCTTTCTCATTTGGTAATACCTGTATTCTGGTTTTCTATCTTTTGGGCTTTATTATTTTAATTTTAATTTAAATCTTTTCTTTTTTTTTTTGCTTTGCAAGCAAGCATGTTAAGCCGTCTCTTGCCTACTTATGTAATTTAATTATGTTGGCCTTAAGCCATGTGCATCACCAGAGAGAGGTTGTTGTGGCAATACATTTTCCTTTTTATGATTTTGTTAAATTATATTTTTCTTGCCCCTTTGTTTGCTGAGTAAATATTCTTTTAAATATTAAGCAACTGTTGTGGCATCATTTCGTCGGTGACAGTTCTGTTAGATATCGGACTGTGTCTGTAGACGAGCCTGTGCGTTTCCCTCTTCTCCACCTTCTTCCCCCTTTAGGTGTTCTTCTGTTGGGGCATGTCTTCTGGCGGTGATTTTGCAGAAAGCGACGCGGACCTCTCAGAAAAGGTAAGTAGGGCCCCGCCCATTCCAGGGTGTCGCAATTATTATTATTATTATTATTATTATTATTATTATTATTATTATTAAACATTTTACTGTAATAATAATTACTAGCAAGCGGCCATCCTCAATACATGCTCATGTTAACCACATACTTTCACCCTAAAACACATGACTTTACCCAGTTCAATATTTAGTTTATAACATTTCAGGCCAATGACCTTACCGTTTTGTCTCTTTGCGTACATGCACATGACTTGGTCGAGCAAATGTTATAGGTTTCCATATTCTAAAACCATTTACTGTGCCAGACAGCAGTCTCGCTTATTACCGTTTACTGGCATGCTAAAGATCCCCTTCAGGGTTAAAAAAATCCTAGTACACTTGACACATTTTCAAATATTCGCCTCCATCCGTCATAGGAAATGTTACAAAACCAACCGTCATAAGCTGCCCCCGCCATCCCACCAAAAAAGCTATTCATTTCTTCCGGGCACGGTCACCGAGATCGCCAACGTCTAAGAATCACTTGGTCATATCCTACTACCGTCTGTTGCGTCAGAGAGCGATCTCGCTCATCACCGTTAACTAAAACGTTAAATATCCCCTCCAGGGGTAAAAAATTTTAGCATGCTTGTCACATTTCAAAATATTCGCCTTCATTCATCTGTCATAGGAAAAAAAATATCGAAAAGCGACCCCTCGTTTTCCATACATCGCCCCGTCGAAATAGCCATTTCCCGTATCCACCATGGCCAATCATAGCCTCGTTGTAACATACGTCAATCGCTAGCGGCTCTCTGTCGACAAACACGCTTTTATTTAAATAGAATGAAAAATAAAATGCCTAGATTTTTGGCCTAGAGACTTGACATTTATTTTCATGGTCGAGGGGGTAGGGACCTTTCATTTATGTCAAACAAACTTATTTGTCAACGTGTTAGTTTCCAAAATAGTAAAAATTAAAAATTTAAGGGTTTTCAAAAAATCTCAAAATATAAGAAAGTTTTATTATAAAAAAAAAGGTCATAGAGACCATTGGTTTGAACTATTGAACTACGTTCTATCATGTTTGGTTTTCAAACTATCGCCTACTTTTAAAAACAATTGTTTTCAAAAAATTTTTGGAAAATATAACGAGTGGTCTATAGGAAAGAGGACGTCAGCTCGAGCCCAACGACACCTCATTTGTCAACATCCGACCTTGGGTTCACGAGCTTTCGCAAATATTACATGGCTGAGGCTTAGTAGTGGAGCAAGGAGGGTTCTAGAGTGTAATAGAATCGGCCTTACCCCCCCCTACTACTCAGCCTAGAGAGGACAATTGAGTAGCTGTCTGACAGTGGGGCTGCGCCCCGATCATGAAAACCAAGATTAACGGCCGAGGGGACCCAATGCGCTGATCACGCGTCACCCCAATATCTGCAAGCCAAATGGCTGGGCAGCGGTCGCTTGGTAAACCTAGGCCCTTCACGGGCTGTAGTGCCAGGGGTTAAAGTTAAAAAGTAAGTGAGAAGTTAGTGAGTAAGTATTTAAGTGATGAAGTAATTAAGTATTCACGAAGGTAATTAAGAATTTAAGTAAGCAATTTAGTTACTAATTATGTGATAGTCTGTTAGCTAGTCGGCTCGAAGGCTGGTTGGATCCTCAAAAAGTACTGTCATTAGGTTATGTGGGTAGATACCCACAAAAAACCAAGGCAGCCCTATATTGAGGCGTACTAGGCAAGATGAGGAGTGAGGTAGTTTGCCATTGCTTTCTTCACTGATTGTGAGTCAGAACAGCAGTACTAACCCTGTGAGTAGAACCTTTCACAGCATCCACAGGCACTGACTGTGCCCTGAATGTCATTACTAAGCACCACCCATACCTCAGTAGCTTCCATATAATCACAAAATGCGTAAACATTGATAATTATGGCAATGGTAATAATTAGGGCCCGGGTGTTGATCACCTTAAGATTATCGAAAAATGACCCATAAAATGCCCCTAAAATCCTCTTAAAATGACCTCATGAAAAAAATGACCTAAAAGTGATCTTTTTTTTATAATCACCGTACCTAAAACAGATCAATTTCATGATTGTCTTGTTCAAATATTGGTACGAATAACAAACATTCGCAGCAGAATTAGTGTTACTACTAAACTATTAATCAATAGATTAACAATACGTCATTTTCATTTCAACTACATAGTGAAACAAGAAGTTCCGTGAAGAACTATACAGCCTACTTTTCATGCCAATAATTATTCTACAGTATATGAACCTATCTAGAATAATGACGAAATTAAGTTGGTAATATCGAAATATCTAATTAGTTCAAAATATACCTGGTATAATGTAGCCTAATAGAGCACTACAGTTGGCAGCCCTGGTGACTGAATATATTCTTAGTTCCACCTCTTAAGGTACAGAATACAAAATTTGGTTGAAGTCCAATGGACGTTACATGCAGTTAGACACTGGATCTATCAGCACGCGTAAAAGCATGTTGCCAACAATACCATGCGTGTGCTGGTCAGAAATAATCTGAATTATTATGATATCTTGTTGTGCCAATTTTGGATGAAATCCATTTGTTAGTATAGAAGTTACATGTATTTTAAAATTTTACATATCAGCAGGCATAGAATCATGTTGGCAGCACTGCCTTGTATTAATTACTCCAAATTAATCTAGCATGTCAGGGGCTATACGTGTGCAAAGTATAGAGCTGTTGGCTTGCATACTTCCTGATATATTGATATTGGGGTAAAAAGAATATAGACAGCATTTATTAACAGTTGGCAGCCCTGATTGCTCTTAACAATACTTATAGTCATATCTGTTACGGTACACATAGCACATACGAAATTTGGTTGAAATCCAACTGATAGTATAGAAGTTACATGTATTTAACAATTGGTACTATCAGCAGGCTTGTAGCTTTAGGGTGTCCGCTGGAAGCAGCTACAGATTCAGGCGAGCCGAACATGTCCTCGGACACTCCCGACACTAAAAGCCATACGATAAATAAATAAAACTTGTTGAAATGTCAACACTCTCTGTTAATATATTTTTTAAACCTCATTGAGTTGGTTAAAGATAGAACGCAAGGGCTTCCTCGATTCCTGGTTTCTACTGCCATCTGTTGGTAAAAGCGTAGAACTTTCGGAATTGAACCTACGTAGTGATTATCGCTGGTAGACAATCATTGTTTTTGACCATAAAGTATTTCATAGATGGAGAAAGTACAATAGGTCGTAGAATGTTCGAAGTAGCTCGAAATAATTTTGATAATGCTCAATGTTTAGGTTAGAGTTGCTCTGTATAGCCATCTCACTTCTGTCTAATGCATTCCAAACGCATATTAAAACTTACGCCATCTCTGCAGCTTTCGTATACTGATAATTCTGCCTTCCGTTCCATTTCATGTTAATGTTCATTGTGAATATCTGTAGAGTTGATATCTCACTGATATGAGTTGCCTCAATGTTCATAAACACACGCAGCTTAGTAAATATCAATGGCTTCAATACGGTGCTAATAATGTTCGTCTCACTTCACATAAATTTGCTGCTCGCCTCGCCAGTATACGAAATGTTAGTGACTGAACGATCTAGTATCAGACGCAGATTCTCTTATGAATACACTCGTATAAAACACTGTTACAAACGTCAAAAACCAATTCCCGACTACACAATCCTCCTTATTTACCTTAATACAGCCGAAATGAAACCATTTCTCACTTAGTGCAATTTTGCATACGTCCCCCTTAAATTGCATTTTGTGACAATTTTGAATCTAAATTACATTTTGTAAGTATTTTCTATCTAAATTGCATTTTGTAAATATTGTCAATTCAAATAAAAGTGCAGTAAGTATGTAGTTAGTTTTAGTTGTAAGTAGGTAGTTAGTTTGTCTATTAGATATATGTCATTGTTCTATTAGACTGTGGTGTGTGAGTGTGTCTGGTAGCAGTTGCATTATTTATTAGTTATAGTTCATTGTTTCAATAGACTATGATGTGAGAGGGTGCATGTGAGTGTGCCTGTTGACAGACTGTTTTAGTGGTAGTATTTGTTGTTGGTGGAACTTAAGTTTTCTGTTAGTAGAGTTTTGGTATTTAATTGTTAGTACGGTAGAAGGTTAGTATTTTTGTTAGTAGAATTGCTCTTTACTTATTCTGAAAGGGAGTAGCAGCCTTTCAGAATAAATCAATTCTTTACTAGTCTTATAGACGGTTAAGATATTGATAATATAAGCCAATAATGGCTACACTGCGTCCTGCTGCACGGCTGAAAGCAACGGGAATCTACAGCCGTATGTTATTCCCGAGGATATGCACCTCTCTATGCATAATTACATGTGATGATGGCCTCCTCCCTTGTAAAATTTCAATCCGGAGGTAAACTAGTCCCCCGTTCGGATCTCCGGGTGGGGACTACTCGAGAGGGGGTTAACATCACAGAAGTGACAAAGAGGAAATCTGACATTCTACGGATCGGATCGTGGAATGTTAGAAGTCTGCTAGGAAGTGGAAGGTTAGAAAACTTAGAAAGGGAAATGGATAGGTTGAGGTTGGATTTGGTTGGGATTAGTGAAATGCGCTGGCAGGACGAACAGGACTTTTGGTCAGGAGACTATAGGGTCATTAGCACTAAATCAAACAATGGCCAAGCAGGGGTTGGCCTCATATTGAGTAGGAAACTTGGACAGCGGGTGGAATATTATGAGCAATATAGTGAACGGATTATTGTAGCAAAAATCAATACAAAACCTACCTGCACTACAGTGGTACAAGTCTATATGCCTGCCAGTCAAGCTGATGATGAGGATGTTGAAAAGGTCTACGAAGAAATAGACGAAATTCTGAGGTATATCAAGGGTGATGAAAATATTATAGTAATGGGAGATTGGAATGCTGTGGTAGGAAAAGGGAGAGAAGG
This sequence comes from Meconema thalassinum, assembly GCA_946902985.2. NCBI lineage: Eukaryota > Metazoa > Arthropoda > Insecta > Orthoptera > Tettigoniidae > Meconema > Meconema thalassinum. Next base: position 185,507,404 of record OX336394.1, read on the forward strand.
GAAGATAGTAGGAGATTTCGGATTAGGTGAAAGGAATGATCGAGGAAGCAAGCTGGTAGAATTCTGCACCGAGCATGAATTGGTCATAGCTAACACCTTATTCAATAACCACAATAGAAGAATATACACATGGATGAGACCAGGAGATACAGGGCGTTACCAAATCGACTTCATTATGGTCAAGCAGAGGTTTCGAAACCAGATTTTGGATTGTAAAACATATCCTGGTGCTGGCATAAACTCTGATCACAATCTGGTTGTAATGAAATGCAGATTAAAGTTGAAGAAACTGAAGAAAAGTCAAAAGCCAAAAAGGTGGGCAATAGACAGACTGAAAGAGAAGGATGTAAACGAAAGATTCAAGAAGAGTATAAAGGAAGGACTAATGAAAAACCCTAAACTAACTTCAATTGCAGACGAATGGGCACTTTTGAAGAATGAAATAACAAAATCCGCAGAAGAAAACATTGGTAGGAAAGAAAGAATAGGTAGAAAACCGTGGATCACTCAGGATATACTAGAATTGATGGATGAAAGGCGGAAACACAAGAATTTAAGAGATGAAAAGGGGAAAGCAGAATACAGACGTCTGAGAAATGAGGTTAATAAGAAGTGCAAGGAAGCGAAAGAAGAATGGTTGAAAGAGAAATGTGCAGGTATAGAAAATTGTCTGAAATTAGGAAAAGTAGATTCAGCTTATCGAAGGATTAAGAATACTTTTGGGGAAAGAAGACTAAGTGCTGTAATATTAAGGACACAAATGGAAAGCCTCTAACAGTTAGGGAAGAAAAGGTTGAGAGATGGAAAGCTTACATAGGGAGTTTGTATAAGGGAAAGGAGATTGAGAATCATGTAATGGAAAGGGAGGAGGAAATTGATGAGGATACGAAAGGAGATTTAATATTGAGATCAGAATTTGATAGAGCTTTGGAAGACTTAAGCAGGAACAAAGCACCAGGCATAGATAATATACCGATTGAGTTGCTACGCTGCATAGGAGATGAAGGTCTGATCAGGTTATTTCACTTGGTCTGTAGGATTTATGAGACAGGTGAGGTACCCCCTGATTTCAAGAAGAATGTAATCATCCCTATACCAAAGAAAGTGGGAGCTGACAGATGTGAAGATTACCGTACAATCAGCTTGATTACTCATGCTTCAAAGATCCTGTCTAGAATAATTTACAAGAGGATTGAAAGCCAGATAGAAACGGAGTTGGGTGAAGACCAGTTTGGTTTCAGGAGAAATGTAGGAACAAGGGAAGCTGTACTAAGTCTCAGGCTGATTTTAGAAGGTAGAATAAGGAAAGATAAGAGAACGTTCATGGCTTTTGTAGACTTAGAAAAGGCTTTTGATAACGTTGATTGGACTAAATTGTTTGACATTTTGAAATCAATTGGAATAAAGTGCAGGGATAGGAGGGTGATATACAATCTGTACAGAAACCAGACAGCAGTCATTCGAGTTGAAGGACATGAGAGAGAAGCTGGTATTCAGAAAGGTGTAAGGCAAGGCTGCAACTTATCACCCATACTTTTCAATCTTTACATTGAACAAGCAATGAAGGAAATTAGAGAAAAATTTAAAGTGGGAGTGAAGATTCAAGGAGAAATAATTTCAACTCTGAGATTTGCTGATGACATCGTCATCTTGGCCGACAAGCCTGAGGATTTGAATGAGTTTTTGAATGGTATGGACTCCGTCTTACGGAAAGAATTCATGATGAAAATAAATAAATGTAAAACAAAAATACTGGAATGCAGCCGAAATAAATCAGAAACCTCTATGGAGATCAAATTGGCAGGTGAAAAGCTGAAGGAAGTAGGAGACTTCTGTTACTTAGGAAGCAGAATAACCAGTGATGGACGAAGCAAAGAGGATATTAAAAGTAGGTTGGCTCAGGCAAAGAAAGCATTTCTACAAAAAAGGAATCTGCTGACATCGAATATAGATTTAGGTATTAGGAAGTCATTTTTGAAAGCCTTTGTCTGGAGCGTGGCGCTCTATGGAAGTGAAACTTGGACTATTGGTGCAGCAGAAAAGAGGAGAATTGAAGCATTTGAAATGTGGTGTTACAGGAGAATGATGAAGATCAGATGGGTAGATAGGGTTACAAACAAAGAAGTATTAATACGAGTGGGAGAGGAGAGATGTTTCTGGCGACTGCTAATGAAGAGAAGAGACAGGTTGGTAGGACACATACTAAGACACCCAGGAATATCAAGCTTAGTTATGGAAGGAAGGGTCGAGGACAAAAACTGTAGGGGTAGACCAAGGTTAGAATATGTTAAACAGATTGCCTCCGATGTAGGGTGTCGGAGCTATGTAGAGATGAAACGATTAGCTCAGGACAGGGAGGCATGGAGAGCTGCATCAAACCAGTCAAAAGACTGAAGACTCAAACAACAACAGCAGGCTTATAATCATGTTGGTAGACCTGACGTATATAAGTTACTCCAAATTAATCTAAAATGTCAGAATATACGTGTGCATAGTTTAAAGCTGTTGGCTTGCATACTTTCTGATATATTGGTATTTGGATTTAAAAAAATAGAGAGAGCAATTATTAACAGTTGGCAGCCCTGGTGGCTCTTAAGAATACGCTCAGTCATATCTGTTTATATACAGATATTACATACAAAATTTGGTTGAAATCTGATTGATAGTGTAGAAGTTATATGCATTTAAACATTGGACCTATCAGAAGGCTTAAAATTATTTTGGCAACACTGTCATTGTTGGCCTCCTGGAAATTAAATTTAAATAGTCTTATCTACATGTGTGCCAATTTTGGAATAGCTCCCATGCATACCTTGCAAGATATCCAACATGGAGCTCAAATTTCTAGTGCGTTTTTTCAGCAGTTGGTAGCACTGACATCATTTTCAAATATGGACGTGAGCTATTCCGGTGCACATCTTTACTCATACTAAATTTGGTTTTGATTGCTGCAGTCGTTTAGGAGTTGATAGGGGGGGACACACACACAGCCAGACAGACAGACAGACAGACACACATTTTCCCGGATCGATCTCATAAGTCTACTTTTTCCTCATTTTTGCTAAATGTGAAAAGTAGGCTAAAAATATATTGCTAACTAAACATAGGCTACCTAGTTAGCGTTGCAATACACCACCATCGTCATCCTCAAGTTATCAAAGGTGAAGGACGGCGGTTTTCAGATAATACTGTTTTATATTTCGAGAAACTTCTATCCACTTACACTGATGTAATATGAGCATATTTGAAAAACACTATGTCACTGGCTGTTAAATCCTCTTCAAAAATATAAATTACTATCAGAAGTACCCATTCTTCGAACGGTCTTCGGTATTAATAACCACTGTTATCAATTGAGCTACTGTTGCAATGTTTAGGGGCTTGGAACCTGTTTGTTGGCAAAGAAAAATTATTAGTTAAAATGTGCTCTCAAACTAAATTTACCTAACGTGTTCTTCCTGGCGTGAAAATAAAATTGAAAACCTCGTAGACGAAACGCAATACACGTCACATACGAACTGACCCTAACCGTTGTGTTAAGTGCCCAACTACAGGAAGACCCCTTTTTATAAATTATAAAGGCTTGTGGTGCATGAAAATTCAGTTTTTTTAGCCTCCAATGGCCCAAATTCCTAAAATCAGCAAAAAACAGTCTACTATTTCAAATCAGGAATTTTTGAAAATAATGTTGCTGTTTGGAGATATAATGGACTTTCTGTACAACATATCACACGTGTAAGTCGTGTGAAAAAAATCTAGGGTACTCCTTGAACCCCTTAAGCGCATTGATGAATTTGACAGTTTTAGTTGGTTCCGTGATAACCTTATAGCCATTTGCAACCTATCACAGAAATGTAATAAATGGAGTGGCATTACTTATTCCAGAAATAGATGGAAAGTTGGATGCCACCTCTTGAGATACTGTTGTCATGGTTAGTGGCTTGCATTCCTTCTTTAGTTTATTAAATGAAATTAGTTTTCTGGGAATATCTAAGAAACTGTTGGGTTAGAGCTTTAAATTTAGTTTTCGGGGACCCTTTACGGCTCTTGAGGGGCCCCGAGTTTTGTTTCTGACACCAAGGGTTTGAAAATGAGTTTGTCTCGTCGGTGTACGCCAAAATAATGATAATAATTAAAATAATAGTAATAATAATAATATAACAATATAGGGATAAGGATATAATATACCTTCCGTACCATACCCGCACGTGTAAATCGCGTTAAAAATTCTAGATTGCCCCTTGACCCCTTAAGCGCTTTATATGTATTGATGAATATTTCATCTTAATTTGGATCAGTTATAACCCTATTGCCGTTTGCAAACCTTCACAGTAATGTAGTAAATGGAATTGAATTGCGTGTTACAGAAATAGATGGACTTCTGAGATTCTGTTGCCATTGTTACCGGCATGCATTCCTTAATTAATTTATTAAATGAAATTAGTTTTTGGGAATATCTCAAAAACTGTTTGTGGTTTTCGGGGTCCTTTTAGGGCCCCCGAGTTTCGTTTCTCACATTGAGGGGCTGAAAATGAGCTTTGTCTCACGCTTATTTCCGCATGTATTTTAAGGGGGGTAGGCCCCCTGTTATGAGAGGTACGGAGAAGAGTTACATCAATGATAAGTGTCGTGCCTCTGATGGATATCTGTATCAAATTTTACGTTAATCCACCCAGCCGTTCTTGAGTTATAAGGACACAAAAAATTGTCCACAGACAAACAGAGAGACAGACAAAAATATATTTTTGCGTGCATCCGTCACAAAACAGTCTGAAACGGGCAAATATGTCAAATTTTCGTAGAAAAGCCGAAAAATCAGACAAACATTCATTTTTATATAATAGAGAAGGGATATAATAGACCTTCCGTACCACACCCGCACGTGTAAATCGCGTGAAAAATTTCTAGAGTACCGCTTGACCCCTTAGGCACATTGTATGTATTAATGAATATTTCAGCTTAATTTGGATCCATTATAACCTTATTGCCGTTTGCAAACCTTCACAGTAATGTAATAAATGGAATTGCATTGCGTCTTACAGAAATAGATGGACCTCTGAGATTCAGTTGCCATGGTTACCGCCATGCATTATTTCATTAATTTATTAAGTGAAATTAGTTTTCTGGGAATATCTCAAAAACTGTTGGTTTTAGGGCCTTAAAATGTGGTTTTCGGGGGCCCTTTCGTTTCTCACATTGAGGGGCTGAAAATGAGCTTTGTTTCACCCTTCTACGCCTATTTCAGCATGTATTTTAAGGGGGTAGGGCCCCTTCTATGAGAGGTACGGAGAAGAGTTACATCAATGATTAGTGTGGTGCCTCTGATGGATATCTGTATCAAATTTTACGTTGATCCACCCAGCCGTTCTCAAGTTATAAGGACTCGTAGAAGTTGTCCACAGACACACAGACAGACAGACAGACAGACAAAAAATTTATTTTTGCGCGCATCCATCATAAAACATCCTGAAACGCGCAAATATCGCAAATTTCCGTGGAAATTCAGAAAAAACAGACAAACTTTCATTTTTATATATATAGAGATGAAGTCTCTTCTCTCGACAAAATACTGGCTATTTGACACACTGTCTAATAACCTTTATTCTTGTCCAATAAAAATTTTATTTTCTGTCTGACTGTGTCCCCATTCTCACCTTTTACATGTTTTATACAACCTTCAGCATTCCTGACTAACTCTATTGACTTGGCCAATAGCATGCCACTTTCTTCTAGGCAGGTTATGGTTTCTGGCAAAAATGAAAAAATTGATTTTATACAAGCCAATTTACCTTCCATTTGAGGATCAGAAAACAGGTCCTGTGCACTCCCAATAGCCTTAGCATCTGTCCTATCAAAGCCTTTCACTACTTCTCTCACTATCTGAAAATTGTCACAATAGTATATGCATGCAGTCAACCAGGTACCCCAGCGTGTTAAAACTGGTGCGGGGGGGCAAAGCTACATCAGGGGCCTTGTCTTTGAAATACTTAGTGCGGGATGGTGCTTTGACAAAGATTTTCTTTACTGTGGAAACTAGTCTATCTACTTCTGAAAATTTTGATTGGACCTCTTCTGCAATTCGATGCAAAGCATGGGCCAGACAAGTAACATGCACCATCTTGTTGTAAAATGCTTTGATAAATTTTGCTGCCTTTACCATGTAAGGTGCTGCATCCGTTGGGAAGAAGAGCACATTCTCATGTTGTATTCCCCTAGGCCATATTAAACACATGGATTTATCGAACAATTTGCATATCTGAGTGTGGTTAACCGCTTTCAAAACCTCTGAGGTCAGCAGAAAAGTTTACCCGGGACTGTTTGTTTCTAGGGTCCCTAACACTACATTTTCTACATAACGTCCCTCTGAATCTGTAGTCTCGTCAATTAATACGTAAATGTTTTCCCATTCACACATTCACGTATTCGGTTTAACGTGTCTTCGTAACATTTTGATAGGTAGATTTTACGCAATGTTGAATCGTCTGGAATAGTATGACCAGTGTGGCGTTCGAGGAAATCACTTAATTTAGGATTGCTTAGTTTTCCTACTGGAATATTAGCACTAGCAAACACTTCACATCTAATATATAAAAGTGAAAGTCTGTATGTATGTATGTATGAATGTATGTATGTATGAGGGTTGGTTCCGTATACAAATCTACACCGATTCACCAATCTCAACCATATTAGCCTGCTTTCGATTTTTGCAAAAAATGAAAGTAGACTTATGAGATCATTACAGGGCGAAAAAAAAGTGTGTCTGTCTGTGTGTGTGTATGTGTGTATGTGTGTATGTGTGTGCCCCCCCCCCCCTATCAATTCGAACACGGTGAGCACACATTGAACGAAATTTGGTACAAGGGTAGCACTAGCAAAGGACACCTCAGTGTCATGTTTTATATTGCCGCCATCTTGACGGAAACGTAATGGCGGCCACACAAATGTTTAAAGCTTAAATCAAATTACGACTAACCTAATCATCCGATCTCTGCCAAATTTTGCAACAACATACCTTTATGGGGGCAGCATCCTTTGACCAAACTAATAGGTCATCAGCCTAATAGTTTGCGGATGGCGGCCATCTTTGTGTGAAAATCGATTGCCCCTATTAATTCGAACACGGTGAAACCGATTGGAATGAAATTTGGTACAGAGGTAGCACTAGCAAAGGGCACCTCAGTGTCATGTTTCATATCGACGCCATCTTGACGGCAACGTATGGCGGCCACCCAAATTTTTAAAGCTTGAATCAAATTACGACCAACCTAATCATCTGATCTCTACTAAATTTTGCAACAACATACCTTTGTGGAGGAAGCATTCTTTGACAAATCTAATAGGCCATTAGCCTAATAGTTTGCGGATGGCGGCCATCTTTGTGTCAAAATCGATTACCCCTATTAATTCGAACACGGTGAAACCGAATGGAATGAAATTTGGTACAGAGGTAGCAATACCAAAGGGCACCTCAGTGTCATGTTTTATATTGCCGCCATCTTGACGGAAACGTAATAGCGACCACCCAAATGTTCAAAGCTTAAATCAAATTACGACTAACCTCATCATCCGATCTCCACCAAATTATGCAACAACATACCTTTATGAAGGGAGCATCTTTTGACAAATCTAATAGGTCATTAGCCTAATAGTTTGCGGATCGCGGCCATCTTTGTGTCAAAATCGATTACTCCTATTAATTCGAACACCGTGAAACCGAATGGAATGAAATTTGGTGCAGAGGTAGCACTAGCGAAGGGCACCTCACTGTCATGTTTTATATCACCGCCATCTTGACGGAAACGTAATGGCGGCCACACAAATGTTCAAAGCTTAAATCAAATTACGACTAACCTAATCATCCGATCTCTACCAAATTTTGCAACAACATACCTTTATGGAGGAGGCATTCTTTGACAAATCTAATAGGTCATTAGCCTAATAGTTTGCGGATGGCGGCCATCTTTGTGTCAAAATCGATTACCCCTATTAATTCGAACACGGTGAAACCGAATGGAATGAAATTTGGTACAGAGGTAGCACTACCAAAGGGCACCTCAGTGTCATGTTTTATATCGCCGCCATCTTGACGGAAACGTAATGGCGGCCACACAAATATTCAAAGCTTAAATCAAATTACGATTAACCTAATCATCCGATCTCTACCAAATTTTGCATCAACATACCATTATGGAGGGAGCATCCTTTGACCAAACTAATAGGTCATTAGCCTAATATATTGCGGATGGCGGCCATCTTTGTGTGAAAATCGATTCCCCCTATTAATTCGAACACGGTGAAACCGAATGGAACGAAATTTGGTACAGGGGTAGCACTAAAAAAGGCCACCTCGGTGTCATGTTTTATATCACCGCCATCTTGACGGAAACGTAATCGCAGCCACCCAAATGTTAAAGGCTAAAATGTAATTACGACCAACCTAATAATCTAGTCTCTACCAAATTTTGCAACAACAAATCTTTATGGGGGAAGCATATTCTGACCAAACTGCTAGATCATCAGCCCAATAGTTTGCAGATGGTGGCCAAGTATGTGTGCAAATCGATTCCCCCTATCAATTCAAACACGGTGAAACCGAATTGAACGAAATTTGGTACAGAGGTAGCACTAGCAAAAGGCACCTCAGTGTCATGTTTTATATCGCCGCCATCATGACGGAAACGGAATGACGGCCACCCAAATGTTAAAAGCTTAAATCAAATTTCGACCATCCTAATAATTTGATCTCTACTGGATTTTGCAACAACATGCCTTTTTGTGGAAAGCATCTTATGACTGACTACAAGGTCATCAGCCCAATAGTTTGCAAATAGCGGCCATGTATGTGTGCAAATCCATTCCCCAGATCAATTCAAACACGGTGAAACCGAATTGAATGAATTTTTTTACAGAGGTAGCACTAGCAAAGTGCACCTCATATTCATGTTTAATATCCCTATAGCACGTTGTATTTCAACAAGCTACTACAACCAACATTCAATTATACTCCTTGTAAAGGACAAAGAGTTATAACAATACCCATGCATTTAGGAGAAAGTAGGCTATATGTTCTTTACTGAACATCTTGTTTTGCATTCACATAGTTTAGGACCCGGAAGGAACCGCTGGCTACATGAATTTTCGATAGTCTTTCTCATTCTTCTGATTTCGGCCCTTTTTCACTCAAGCACAGGCTAATCAAATCATAAAATATACTCATGAAGGAATGGCAAGGCAGATAGTTTCCATGGCAACATAGCTCAAGTCGAGACACGGCCGACTAGATGCCAATTGCGCTCTGCAATACCGCTATAGAAAATGAGGATCTTTACTTGAAATCCCGTTAATTACTCAACTGCTCACACAGCACTGTCAACCGAGTATAGCATAACAAAGACTTGACACTATCTTCTTTCTACTATATATTTGTCAAATACCACTCACTCACTCACTCACTCACTCACTCATTTATTCATCACGAAATCTCAGAAACCACCAAACGGATTGGAATGAAATCTGGTATGCTGCTTCCTCAAGGGCCGCAAATGCCCACTAAGAGAGGATTTTGGGATATTCAGGTTCTAAAGGGGTGTTAAGGGGGTAGACCTGCATTTCATTGAATAGCAATATCTCCCGATTGGTTTCATTGGGGGATGTGATACTCGGCATATAAACTCATCATTAAAAATAAGAAGACACGTGTCTGAGGGTTTTTCGATGTGGTGTACAGTATATTATGAGGTGAAAGGGGTGAAAAGTGGGGATTGAAAGATTCTTAACGGAGCGTGTATCTCTTAAACGACATAGGCGAGGAGTTTGAAACTCAGCGAAAAAAAATCAACATAAGAAGAAGTAAATATGTGTTGACCGTTTTTTCATAAATCCAATTTAATGGGCCCATGGGGAGAGATGAAATTCTGGGGGGAGGGGGAACAGGAAATAAAGTGTCCTAACTGATTGACTGATTGACTCACTCATCAAACTCAGGGGGTAAAAACTGCTTTAAAGTAAGTAAATAGCTGTTCGACAGTTTTTTTCATACATCAATTTTAAGGGGTATATGGGGAGGGGTGAAATTCTGAAAAAAGAAAATTGAAAGAAAATGTCCTGACTCACTCACTCATTCACTCACTCATCATCGCCCAGCCAAATATATTGAATTTGGAAACATGACATTTCGGGGATATGTTCGTTGTATGTCAAAACCGTACACTAAAGGAGGTTTTTTGGATATTCAGGTTCTAAAGGGGTCTTAAGGGGTTTAAACCTGCATTTCATTGAATAACAATATCTCCCGATTGGTTTCATTGGGGGATGTGATACACGGCAAATAAACTCATCATTAAAAAGTAACAAGACACGTGTCTGAGGGTTTTTCGATGTGTTTATGAAGTGAAAGGGGTGAAAAGTGGGGATTGAAAGATTCCTAACGGAGCGTGTATCTCATAAACGATGTAGGCGAGGAGTTTGAAACTCAGCGGAAATAAAAAAGCATAAAAAATAAGTAAATATGTGTTTGACTGACTCACTCATCAAACTCAGGGGGAAAAACTGCTTTAAAGTAAGTAAATAGCTTTTCGACAGTTTTTTTTTTTCAAATTGAAGGGGTTCATCGGGAGGGGTGAAATTCTGAAGAAAAAATTGAAAGAAAATGTCCTGACTCATTCACTCACTCATCATCGCCCAGCCAAATATATTGAAGTTGGAAACATGACATTTCGGGGATATGTTCGTTGTATGTCAAAACCGTACACTAAGAGAGGTTTTTTGGATATTCAGGTTCTAAAGGGGTCTTAAGGGGGTTAAACCTGCATTTCATTGAATAACAATATCTCCCGATTGGTTTCATTTGTGGATGTGATACTCGGGATATGAACTAATCATTAAAAATAAGCAGACATGTGTATAAGGGTTTTTCGATGTGGTGTATTATTATGAGGTGAAAGGGGTGAAAAGTGGGGCAAGAAATTTGAAACTCAGCGAAAAAAATCAGCCTAAAAGTAAGTAAATCGGTGTTCGACTGTTTTTTCATAAATTAATTTAAGCGGCCAATGGGATGGGGTGAAATTCTGGGAGAAAAAAGTAGAGAAAGTGTCCTAACTGACTGACTAACTCACTCACTCGTCAAACTCAGGGGAAAAAGACAACCTAAAAATAATTTAATAGGTGTTCAAGCGTTTTTTTATCAATCCAATTTAAGGGGCCCTTGGGGAGGGGTGAAATTCTGGTAAAAATAATTGAAAGAAAATGTCCTGTCTGACTCAGTCACTCATCACGCCCATCGAAAACTATTAAAGTTGGAAACATGAAATTTTGGGAATATGTTCGCTGTATGTCGAAAACGTCAACTAAGGAATGATTTTTGTTTATTCGGATTTTAAAGAGGTGTTAAGGGGATAAACGTGCATTTCATTGAATAACGATATCTAATGAGTTGTTTCTTTGGGGATGTGATATTCGGTATATAAACTAATCATTAAAAATAATCAGACATATGTCTAAGGGTTTATCGATGTGGTGTATATTATGAGGTGAAAGGGGTGAAAATTGGGGGTTGAGGGACTCTTAACGAAGCGTGTATCTATGAAACGACATAGGCGAGAAGTTTGAAATTCGGCGGGAAAAAACAGCTTAAAATACAAGTAAATAGGTGTTCGACCGTTTTTTCATAAATCCAATTTAAGGGGCCCTTGGAGAGGGGTGAAATTCTGGGGGAAAAAAACAGGAAAGAAAGTGTCCTAACTGATTGACTCACTTACTCACTCATCAAACTCAGGGGGAAAACAGCTTTAAATAAGTAAATAGGTGTTCGACCGTTTGTTTCATAAATCCAATTTAAGGGGTTCATGGGGAGGGGTAAAATTATCAAAAATAAATGAAAGAAAATGTCCTGACTGACTCACTCACTCATCATCGCCCAGCCAAAATTATTGAAGTTGGAAACATGAAATTTTGGGGATATGTTCGTTGTATGTCGAAAACGTCCATTAAGGAAAGAGTTTTGGATATTCAGGTTCTAAAGAGGTGTTAAGGGGGTAAACGTGCATTTCATTGAATAACAATATCTCACGAGTGGTTTCATTTGGGGATGTGATACTTGGCACATATACTAATCATTAAAAAAAAGCTGACACACGTCTAATGGTTTTTCGATGTAGTGTATATTATGAGGTGAAAGGGATGAAATGTGGGGGTTAAAAGATTCCTAACGGAGCGTGTATCTCTTAAACGACATAGGCGAGGAGTTTGAAACTCGGAGGAAATCAATCAGCTTAAATATAAATAAATAAATAAAATAAATAGGTGTTCGACCGTTTTTTCATAATTGAAATTTAAGGGGTCTATGGGGAGGGGTGAAATTTTGGAAGAAAAACGTCCACTAAGGAAGGATTTTTGGATGTTCACTCTCATCGACCAACCAAAACTATTAAAGTTAGAAGAATGATATTTTGGGGATATGTTTGTTGTGTATCGAAAACGTCTACTAAGGAGGGCTTTTTTGGGTATTCAGGTTCTAAAGGGGTGTTAACGGGGTTAAACCTGCATTTCATTGAATAAACAAGTAGTTCCGTGAAGAACTATAGAGCCCATTTTCATATATCCTACTTATGTTAATTGCCACTATTTAACATACACAATTTCAGTTTGATTGCTGTAATAGATTCGTAGATATTGAGAACTGACTAAATATTTAGGATGGTCGCCATGTTGGATTTTATATATGTAGGTCCTAGAGTTATGTATTGTTACATGCAGATTATTGTGAACGTGTAGCATTCAAACTTCAATCGCATAATTAGGACACAAGAAAAAACAAGGAGATTTAAAAAATTTTCACAGCTGCCATCTTGAGGTTATGGAAACAATTGAAATAAATTAGATGCCAGTGGATCAACATTCGGATAAAGATTTACTGTACCAAGTTTCACTGCACGCGGATGGTTAAATTGCGAGAAACGTCCATGTGAATATTTATAATTCGCGTCACCGCCATGTTGGATTTGTGATCACCAGGTTATTTCAAGTCCATATGTGAACTTAAGTTCATAGCCCCTATGAACATTAAAAAATTTAGTTTGATTGCTAAAATAGATTCGTAGATATTCAGTATCGTCTAAATATTTCGGATGGTCGCCATGTTGGATTGTTAAATGTATAAGCCATAGAGTCATGTACCATTAAAGGAAAATTATTGCGTAGGTTCATTATTCAAACTTTCACTTCGATCGCATGACTACATCACAAGAAATAAAAACTTAATTTTAAAATTCGCACTGCCGCCATCTTGAGGTTCTGTAAACAATTGAACTAAATTAGATACCAGTGGATTACAATGTGTATAAATATTTCCTGTACCGGTTTCAGTGCTCTTGGAACATTAAATCGCGAGAAAGGTCTATTTAAAATGTTCAAATTCGCTTGGCCACCATGTTCGTTTTGTAGTTAACCGGTTTTTGAAAATCTTATAGATGGACTTCCAGTAGTGCCCTTTATCTCCGTACAAAATTTTAGGGAGATACCGCTAATAGTTTCAGAGATATAGAATGTCGGTGAAATATTTCGCACATCCGCCATCTTGTGATTATGTAAACAATTGAACAAAATTAGATGTCGGTGCATTACAATGTATATAAGCATATACTGTACCAAGTTTTATTGCGTTTGGTTGGTCAAATCGCGAGAAACGTCTATTTAAAAGTTGCAAATTCGCTTGGCCGCCATGTTGGTTTTGTAGTTACCAGGTATTCAAAAGTCACATAAGTGAACTTATAGTAGTTTCCTCTATCACCATAGAAAATGTCAGGGTAATATCTGTAATAGTTTCGGAGATATTGAATGCTGGTGAAATAATTCGCACAGCCGCCATGTTGGATTGGTGAGTCGTAACAAAATTTGAAGGGCACGGTCGAGGTCGCCGGGAATAGTGCTATGAACTTTCCGAGTTTCATTGAAATCGCTCCTGCCGTTTAGATTTTATTAGGGACACACACACACACGAATCACACACACACACACACACACACACACACGCGCACACACACACGGACAAAAGGTGATCTCATAAGCCTATTTTTTTCAAAATTGAAAATAGGCTAAAAAAGACACGACTATGACGCGAGCGAAGCGAGGCTAAAAATGAGATGGTGTGTGTCTGTGTATTACTCAATCACGCAAGTACCACTGGTCCGATTTACATGAATTTTACATGGAAGTAGCTGATTTACCTGGTTAACATATAAGTTACTTTTGATTTCAATACTTTGCACTATTTGAAGATGGCGACCATTTTAGTGACGTCACTACACCCTTTGGTTTCAAACTTTCATATTTCCATTTCAAATAAAAAGAGAACGCTAAGAAATAGCAAACGTTTGATGGCATATACGAGGTTTAAAATTACATTTTCTATCCGAAAGGTATCTCCAACGGTTAGCGAGTAAAACCTAAATGTTTGCTATAAAACACGGTCAACACCGAGCGGTGTAGTTGGACAAAATGTTCCATCCTTAATCTCCCTCTGCGCAGCACCTCGCCTATCCCCTCTTTTAACTGTCACCTTCGCATTTTAATTTATTTATGACGCGTAGCGAAGCACGGGTACTTCAGCTAGTTCTTTTTAAAAGGAAGATGACTTGTTATTTCATGTCGAAGCAGTTTCTTTTAACAGTAATTGAGACACTTTCGTTTTTTCCACATTTTCAAGACCTCGCAAATGTTTATCGCGCCCGGCATGTTGTTGTACGGTGAACTGTGTACCTGCAGCGACTTTAATTTCGCCCACTTTACAGAAATCTGACACATACTGTTTTAAACGGCTTGCAGTTGACTGCTGACATTTTGGCATTTCAATTGCACTGCACAATAAACCGTCACACACCTACAACACAAATACACCTTAAAAGTATTATAGTTGCCGGGTAACTGAGTGAACGATCAGAGGTCAGAGTCTGCCAGAGCTCCGTCAGAGCTATCAACACTTCTAATAAAGATAAACTCGACACAAACCACATGGCGCTGAAGGGATACCCCGTTTCTTTTCTCGGACTGACGCAATACTCGCGTGCACGTGAATAAATCGGTGACGCAAACTGTACACACAAATGCATCGTCAAGAAATTTAAAAATGCTGCGTAGATAAGAAAACGAGAACAGATGAGCACTGCAGAACTACAGTATATGGGTTAGTCCAGGAATGTTAACGCTGACATGTTTAGAAATATAGATACTAAAAACATAACTTTAAAATCAGCATTTAACCATCTTCAATGTTAAAAATGACCTATAAAGGTATAAAACATGAAAAATGACCTAAAATGCACCTAAATGTTAGAAAATGACTTTATTCTGGAAAATGTAGGAAAAATGCATTTTTATGACTCTTAAGAACCCCATATATCTAACATATGTATTGTAGAATACACTTAATTACCACTAAGCATCGTCTCCGTGTACTCAGAAAAAAGATGACTTTTCATCAAAATCCGGGCCCTAGTAATAATTAATAATCGTGTTGACTGATTGTATTATGTTTCGGTATTTCATTGATACCTTTCTCAGCGCGATTGATATTAAATCTTAAAACTAGTTAACAAAGCCAAAAAGAAATGGATATCTTACACAAATTGTTTTCAATAAAAAATGGAAAAGCTCGCAAATAATTAAATGCCATGTATTAAAAATGATAGTAAACTGATGCTATTAAAATAAGAGGTCTACCTTACAAACTGCCTACGTCAATACTCCAATAATTTTGATCGCAAACTGTAGTGACAGAAGATGTCGCTGTCAGAAGAATGAAGAAGCGCAAAGGATGTAGGTCAAATTGTCGCCTCAAACGGAACAAAAATTTTGTAATACAGTCCTCCAACCTAAAACTTCAGTTGATTCCCAACTTAATGACCCACTCTGTTGTTTTAGTTGCTTAATGGGTAACGCAATGTGCAGGCTATTTACCAAACACAGCAATCAAGCATATTACACAGTGTCGTCTTCAGGTGAATACTATTACGAGAAATGTAATAGATTACGGTATTAGCTTCTTCTAAACTTCGATGACTCAGTTGGTTCTTATTTTTTGGCTCTCTCTGCTATATAATATGAGTATTGGGCAACACAATGTGCAGATCATTTATTGAAAACTATAAAATAACTTCAATTACCGGTATTGAATTCCGTTTAAAAATATGCTCAGTGCACCTAAAGCATCATGTGATAATCTTCTTCTTTTTTTTTTTTTTTTTCAATATTCAAATGAAGTACCTATTTTATTTTATGGTTAGTGTATGCTTTCTGTTGGAGTAGTTATGCTAATGTGGTGACTGCAGCTGTATGTTTAATTAATTTATTACGATCTTGCATTAGAGGTGCCCAGGTACTATAAAGGTACCATCCCAGCATTTTCATGAAGCGAGTATGGGAAATATACCGAAAAGAAAACATACCCAGAATGGCCACAGTCTGAGCTAAGAAGACAATCTCAGGTCTTCAAACTGTAACTCACCATTATACCACGCAGAAGCTACCATTCTTGGATTTCATCACTGAGGGTCAGATTCGATTCCCGGCTCTGGCCTGGAATGTCATTCTGGTCCTAGGGTTTAAACGGGGTTCACTGATTGATTTATTTATTTATTTTTTAATTATTCATTCATTTATGATACAGTCAACACAGTAACAAAGGCTATCAGACAAATTCTACATACACCCGAATATATGGGACTACATGACCATGATATCGCAAAGCACCGAAATGAATAAAGATTATAATAACTTACCATTCCAGTAATTTTTTAACGAGACACGAGGATTCCAAAGAATGTATTTCTAGTAATTTATATTGGATAGTATCAAGTCTTGATATAATGTTTTTGAACCATTCTTACCTTCTCTGTTTCACAAGGGATCGCCTCTCTGTGCTACGGTCTTCAACTGGTGTACGTTTTATCAATAACTAAGTGCGTGCTTAAAGCAGCTGCTTCATTCCCTTTGTTAATATTACATGTGAGAGCTTATTCTCTAGCTACGGTTTGTTTTAATGCATTCCTTCATTATTACAACAAACGACTGCAGTACATTTTGAGAACAAGCTCAAGCGCTCTTTATAAATAATTCATTAGCCATTGCGCTGTAAGTGCTTCAACCTGTAACAAGAATATTAGAAATAAGCAGTTAATTTTGGTGAAAAAAATCAATTTCCTCTTTTTTGTTTTTTGTTTTGTTTTGGGTTCTCAGCTTATAAGAATATCAGAGGAAGTTTGTTCGGAGCAAATATGTTAATCTAGTTCTGAGATAAGAAACTCATGCCAAAATATTCATCTAACCTCATTGCCAAGAGGAAATCCATTCCTACTACGTCGTATTTCTATCGCATCCTGCCATTTTTAGCCTATTTTAATTTATGAAAATATAGGCTTATGACATCACCTTTTGTCCGTGTGTCTGTCTGTGTGTGCGGGTGTGATGGTGTATGCGATGGTGTGTGTCCCCCTAATAACAACGGCTGTACCGATCTCAATTAAACTCGGTAAGTTTATAGCACTATTCCGGACGACCCCAACCGTGCTCTTCAAATTTTGCTACATCTGACCAATCCAACGTGGCGGCTGTGCGAAATATTTCACCAGCATTCAATATCTCCGAAACTATTACCGATATCACCCTGGAATATTTTACGGTGATAAAGAGCACTACCGGAAGTTCATCTATAAGACATACAAAAACCAGTTAACTACAAAACGAATATGGCGGCCAAGCGAAGTTCAAAATTTCAAATAGACCTTTCTCGCGATTTAATTATCCAAACGCAATGAAACTTGGTACAGCAAATGTTTATACACATTATAATGCACTGGTATCTAATTTAGTTCAATTGTTTTCATAATCTCACGATGGCGGCTGTGCGAATTTTAAAATTAAGTTTTTATTTCTTGTTTCGCAATCATGCGATCGAAGTGAACGTTTGAATAATGAACCTGCGCAATAATTTCCCTTTAATGGTACATGACTCTATGGTCTATACATATAACAATCCAACATGGCGACCATCCGAAATATTTAGATGGATCTTAATATCTAGGAATCTATTACAGGAATCAAACTGATTTTTTTAATGTTCCTAGGGGTTATGAACATAAGTTCATCTATAGGACTTTCAAAAACCTTGTAATAAAAATCCAACATGGCGGTGACGCGAAGTATAAATATTCACATGGTCGTTTTCGCAATTTAACCATCCGAGTGCAGTGACACTTGTTACAGTTAATCCTTATACAAATGTTAATCCAGTGGCATCTATTTTTTTCAATTGTTTCCATAACCACAAGATGGCAGCTGTGCGAAATTTTAAAATCTCGTTTTTACTCCTTGTGTCCTAATCATGCGATTGAAGTTTGAATATTACACGTACACAATAATCTTTATATGACAGTACATTACTCTAAGACCTACACATATAAAAATCCAACATGGTAACCATGCGCAATATTTAGTCAGTTTTCGATAACTAAGAATCTATTACAGCAACCAAACTGAAATTTTGTATGTTGATAGAGGCAATTAACATAAGTAGGATATATGAAAATGGGCTGTATACATCTATTTTTTTCAATTGTTTCAATAACCACAAGATGGCAGCGGTGCGAAATTTTTAAATCTCGTTTTTACTTCTTGTGTCCTAATCATGCGATTGAAGTTTGAATATTACACTTATACAATATTCTTCGTATAACAGTACATAACTCTAAGACCTACACTTATAGAAATCCAACATGGCGACCATGCTCAATATTTAGTCGGTTCTCGATATCTACGAATCTATTACAGCAATCAAACTGAAATTTTGTATGTTGATAGAGGCAATTAACATAAGGAGGATATATGAAAATAGGCTGTAAAGTTTTTCACGGAACTACTTGTTTAATTGTCATTTAGATCATTTAAGCCAAGCATCTTCATTGATTATCCACTAAATGGTTATGTATTATAATACCACGTTTATTATCACCTGCTACGTATGACATGGTGTCGTAATTTTTGCCGCCTTTCAAAAATCACTTACCACTTTGAAAGGCGGCAAAAATTACGACACCGTGTCATACGATATTGGCATGTCAAAGAACCTATTGCTTCAAACAAGACTATGAATGCACCGAGAACTGGTTACTTTAAGCAACTTCCATAATCTTTGCAAAACATACAGAGACTTTCCGCTTACTATCTTCGCATATGTAACACCGCCAACAACCACAGTATTTTGATCTGTACCTCAATTTATTCAACAACCTATATACAGTATATGGTGCACCATATCAGGTTAAGTGACCTTTGATTGCTTGCCACGTTGGGTGAGTGGTCAACGTGTCGGTCTACTAACCCCAAGCTTGCAGATTCACTCCTTGCCGTGGTAACTAATTTTTGAAAGGCGGCAAAAATTACGACACCATGTCATACGATGTTGGAATGTCAAAGAACCCATTTGAATTCAGTAGGCCGTGTTCATAATGGCAAAATTAATCTCGGGGGTTTCCGCCAACAGAAAGTTCCTCATTTCTCTACTAGAAAGCGCTATAGTGTTCAAGGAGCTTAGATATCTAACCTCCTTGACTTTCATAGTGCTTCAAGGAACATCGAAATTCGACATGCAAGCTACCCTTTGGGTGTCAAATAACAAAGCTTGCACCCGGCACCCGAGGCCATACGATTTTATTATTATTATTTTTATTATTATTATGATTATATCTCTACTTAGTATAAAACAAAGTCCCCGATTTGTTTTTTTTACGGGTAAACTCGAGAACCACTGAATGGATTTTGATGCAGTTTCCACCATTCTGTAAAGGATATCTCGAGGATTATTTCTGTAGAAAATAATTTATTTATGATCAAAGGAAGCCGAGCAGTAACGATTTTGGTGGAAAAGTAAACAAACTGGCGTCCGAGCGCTTTGTAAGCTTACGCTGGGCAAACTGTTAAAAATATCTACTGTAAATACTATGAGTGTAAGAATTGTTCTGCATGAAAAGTTCTACAAAAAAGTCCGGGAGAGCAAATGTCTATCTTCAATACATCGCCCACTATGAGTGTTTTTACGTTTTAATTTCTTCCAACCATGTCCATTCAAATACTGAGGCAACAGTTTACGAGCTATCTAAGGGCGAATCTATCATCCCTGTTACAGCCTAGCTAGCGGGCGAACCTATTGCCTCAGATACAGCCAGAAGCAAACCGTTGAGTCGTGTTGAGTTAATACTTCTGAGAAGGGTGGTTGTGTTTGGAGTTTCCCTGGAAGTGCAACTCGGGTTTTCTTCATTTCGCCTGTGAACTTTTCGTTCCGCAAAATTCACAGTCAAGTTAAGATTGGACGGAAGGGGGATTTGTGTTTCATGCACGTCGCCATTCTTAAATTACGTCTGACAAGTATTTGTTGCACATGCATCTCCATGATAATATAACTAATAGTCCAGTCAGTGATTTTAACCCATCATGCCGAGACGTAAAACGGATATTGGTCGTTGTTCATTGACACTGCAGAAAAAAAAGCACTTATCATATAATGCATTCTCCCGGGCGAAGCCGGGTCGGGTTTCTAGTATATATATATATAATTCGTTGAGGCCATCTAGGACCACGTTAAGTCTTGCTACACTTGTCAATTTCTTTCGCTTTCCACTGAGCCCAGAATTCCCTCATTCTCTGTGAATGGGCCATCTTGCGCTCCGCTGTCCAGGTGGTACCTTGTCTTCTTTTCGGGTTTGGTGTCTCATCTCGGGTTATCTTTTTGCGGAAGAGATCTCTATTGAAGGTGTCGTCGGGTTTTAGATGCAGCATTTTGAGGTCGTCTTTGGTATTCATAAACCAGGGCATTGTGGTTTCGGGTTTGCATTCAAAGAAATGAAATATCTGTTTAGTCAGCCTGTTTCCGTCCATTCCTTTGAGATGACTGTAATACCGTGCCCGACTTTTATTATTATTATTATTATTATTATTATTATTATTATTATTATCATCATTATTACCATTGCTAGTTTAGTGCTACGCTTGATAATAATTTAATTCATTTAATTCCCTGTAATGTACCGTTTCCAAGAACAACTTTGTTAATATTTTTTTCATTTAAGTATTGATTCAGGCGGAAATATAAACTTTTTATTTTATTTTACTGAGATAAGAATATTTGAAGTTCGTCAATTTGGCAAATATCTAGCATTTCCCTATTAATCTATTTGCAGACATTTTTTGACAGATATTTCTTACAACTTTTATTTTTATACAAATAAGTTGCAATATCTACGAGCCTACGTGGCGTAAGTGGCAGAACGCCGGCCTCTCATCGCTGGGTCCGTGGTTCAAATCCTGGTTACTCCATGTGAATTATGTGCTGGACAAAGCGGAGGCAGACAGGTTCTTCTCCCTGTCCAAATTTAATTCCAGCAACACACTCCACTATAATTTCATTTCATCTGTCATTCATTTAATCATTGCACTAAGGGAGTGCGATAGGCTTCGGCAGTCGGCACAGTTCATATCCTCGCCGCTAGATGGGGGCTTCATTCATTACATTCCCTGACCCGGTTGGTCGACTGGAAGCAGGCTGTGGATTTTCATTTTCAGGGTACATTATATCAGAAATTACTGCATTGATCTACTTGATATTTTCACAATGTATTTATGTGCATATGTACAATAATCTGATCTAGAATAAAGGGTGCATTATTTATGCATTGCTTCAAAAACAAAGGATCTTTGTTTACTTATAAAAGAAAAATGTACAAACAATAAGTTTGAAGAACTAGAACCACGATTCTAAGTTGTATTGCAGCCATGAAATCTTCTTCGAATGTGTTTAGTTTTAAGCCTTTAACTTCAATAGTATGGTCATATATGTACATTTTGCTTAATCTTTTGTTTTTAAGAATTGTTTAATTGTCAAGTTGGTAACAGTGAATGATATTGCCTTTTCAGTAACTTAACTATTTTATCTTATTAAGGTAAATGTTGATAAATTTTTATAACAATTGATTCAGTAGTTTGTGTGGTAGGATCATATTGAGAAACTCAACTGTTTGTTCAACTGCTCAGATAGCGCCATCGTAACAGAAGCAACCTACGCAGCCAATACGATGGTGATCGACGGTAATTCCAAAATTAAGGGCATAGCAAAACAGGAACGAAAGATTTCAGGAAAATTTACCGGGCAGTCAATAGAACGGCATTTGGATGAAGAGACCTCAGTACGAACTCTATCAAAAGATCAACACAACAACGGAAAAAAATCAGAAAACGTCGTGGAAAGTTTTACACACACATATACAGGTTTAAAAAATCCAGAACGGTAAAGAAACAACTCAACATCAAGACAAATAGTAAAGCGGCACGGAATGGCTGACAGAGGTCCATAGGGATCTACAACAGTTCAGCATAGAAAATCTCGAGGACCGAACCGTGTGCCGGAATAAAATCACAAATTTTAAGTTGGAGCAAAGAACATCACGACAACCTGGAACAAAATGCACAGCAGAGTGGAAGAAGGAGCATTCCGAGAGGATGAAGAGATGTTGGGAAGAAAAGGGGGAAAACGACCAAAGAAGAAATCGTGAATTGAAGTTTAATCGTTCTCCTAAAGAAGAACACTCGATTAAATAAATAATAATAATTTTGTTGTTGATTTATTTATGGATTTTGTAACATGGTAGTCATGTAGCCCCATGTATTTGGGTGTGTAATTGTAAATTCAGATGAGGGTTGGGAAGGAGACGGCCTTAGCTTTAAGTTACGAACCAACCCTGGATTTGGCCTAGAGTAGAAATGGTAAAACTAGGAAAATCACTTTCGGGACAGCTGAGGTGAGATCGAACCCACCACTTCTCAGATTTGCATCACGAGGCTGAGTGTACCCTGTTTCAGCCCTCAGACCAGAATTAAATTTCATTGCAGAGCTGGGAATTGAACTCGGAATTCTGAGGCGACAGAATGTATCCACTACACACCAAGCTGATACTTCGTAACAACAAATAATAATAACAATAATATATTTATGTTCGACCCTGACTATTATGTGTTAGAATACTGTATCATTATGATGGTCATTATAACACTATTTTTCATTATGAAACAGTTTCTCCCACCAATCACAGTTCAAGAAACAGTTGTTTGACCAATTAGATAATGTTGGCATCGCACCTGCGTGGAGTTTCAATGCCTTCTGAACTGCGTTGCCTAATGTCATAGTGGGGTAATCGAGAAGGCCATGGTTAAATACAAGGCATTCTCTGCGTCTCATGCGCTCTGTTCAGTACATAAAACTGGCGAAATCTCGACAGATATTTATGAATATTGATCTTCGAACATAAAATAGTTATAATTATCGTCGAACATAAACAGTCGTATGCTACTCACCTATAATGGTAATTAAGACAAGGTGTGGATTACTTGCACAAAAAGAACATTATTCACAGAGATTTAAAACTGGGAAATCTCTTTCTAAACGATGACTTGTCAGTGAAGATTGGATATTTTGGTCTTGCTGCAAGAGTTGAATACCAGGGCGAGCGAAAAAGACCCTGTGTGGAACACCCAATTATATTGCTCCTGAAATCCTGATGAAGAAAGGCCTCAGCTTTGAGGTAGATGTCTGGTCAATCGGCTGTATCATGTATACATTGTTGTTTGGAAAACCACCATTTGAAACGACAACTCTAAAGGAAACATATTCTCGGATCAAGAGGTGCCAGTACCGAATGCCCATTGGGGAAATTATAAAACTCGCATACGCTCGTTTTATAAATATACTTGTGTCTTAATTATAGCCATTATAGGCTCGTTTCATAATGTACTATTGAAAAGTGCACAATGTGCAAAATAATTTTTTTTACACTGAATCACTGGTTGGTTGGTTGGTTGGTTCCTCAGTTTAGGGGCTGTGACAACGCGGTCATGTAGCCACGTGTACTTTGGGTGTGTGCAGAATCCGTCTGATAACCGGTGTTAATTTTGATGGCTGTATTAGAGTGTATCTGTTTTTTAAATTCAAGTAAGGACTGCAACTTTGAATTTTTCAAATAGTTCCTACTTTTGCCGCCAAACGCCACCGTCAACGACTACTAGGCCTAGTTCAGAACTTAGCTTCTAGACGCCACCGCAGTCGGCTCTTGGCAACGAACGTAGGGACCTAAGAGCGTTGTTTACATTCTTAACCTGTACAATTTAGCTTCACACAGGTGTAATTAGTGTAAGGTTCTTTAACATGCCATAAATCTAAGACATGGGACCGCCAGGTTTACTTCCCCTCCGAAGGAAGGCATACTGAGGGATTTTTAACGCTCTTAAAAAATCCGACGGCTTCGGCCGGGTTTGAACCCGCTATTTTGGCATAGAAGCTCAGCATGCTACCGACTACGCCGCCGAAGCCGCCACTGAATCACTGATACCTTTACACATCCTATGTTCACCTAACTATTGGTCAGTCACTTTCACAGTAGGCTAAGCTGTTTGATACAACTCTCTTCTGGCACAATATGACATGATAGCGATCGCAAATTTTAGCACACAGCTCACTGGGAGTCTGGGCCATGGCGTTTCTTGTTCATGTATATTTTATGATGAAACCCCTGTGTTGCTAATCAAGTCACCAGAGGTCTGCGGTCGTATTCTGCCTGTCGCTTTTGCGTTGTTATCATTGCGTCCATATAAGACAATCATTTCAATTTAAGTCAAACGTTTTCGCCAAAATGACTAATGTATGAATTGTTATCTCTATATTGTTTCCTTACAAAGGACTAGTGAAAAATCATACAAACCACTCCCCTCTCTAAACTTGCTTCATTTTAAAAAGATATTCTTGAATACATTTTTAGCCTACTTTCGATTTTTGCAAAAAATGAAAGCAGACTTATGAGATCAACACAGGGCGAAAAAAAGTGTGTCTGTCTGTGTGTGTGTATGTGTGTGTGTGAGTCTGTGTGTGTGAGTGTGTGTGTGTACTCTGAATGTCTGCCCCCCCCCTATCAATTCGAACACGGTGAACGCGAATTGAACGAAATTTGGTATAAAGGTAGCACTAGCAAAGGACACATCAGTGTCATGTTTTATATCGCCGCCATCTTGACAGAAACGTAATCGCGGCCCCACAAATGTTCAAAGCATAAATCAAATTACGACTAACCTAATCATCTGATATCTACCAAATTTGGCAACACCATACCTTTATGGGGGGAGCATCCTTTGACTAATCTAATAGGTCATTAGCCTAATAGTTTGCGGATGGCGGCCATCTTTGTGTCAAAATCGGTTCCCCCTATTAATTCGAACACGGTGAAACCGAATGGAACGAAATTTGGTACAGAGTTAGCACTAGCAAAGGGCACCTCAGTGCCATGTTTTATATCACCACCATCTTGACGAAAACGTAATGGCGGCCACACAAATGTTCAAAGCTTAAATCAAATTACGACTAACTTCATCATGCGATCTCTACCAAATTTTGCAACAACAAACCTTTATGCAGGAAGCATCCTTTGACCAAATTAATAGGTCATTAGCCTAATAGTTTGCGGATGGCGGCCATCTTTGTGTCAAAATCGATTCCCCCCATTAATTCGAACACGGTGAAACCGAATGGAACGAAATTTGGTACAGAGGTAGCACTAGCAAAGGGCACCTCAGTGTCATGTTTTATATCGCCGCCATCTTGACGGAAACGGAATGACGGCCACCCAAATGTTAAAAGCTTAAATCAAATTACGACCATCCTAATAATTTGATCTCTACCAGATTTTGCAACAACATGCCTTTTTGTGGAAAGCATCTTATGACTGACTACAAGGTCATCAGCCCAATAGTTTGCAAATAGCGGCCATGTATGTGTGCACATCCATTCCCCATATCAATTCAAACACGGTGAAACCGAATTGAATGAAATTTTTTACAGAGGTAGCACTAGCAAAGGGCACCTCATATTCATGTTTAATATCCCTATAGCACGTTGTATTTCAACAAGCTACTACAACCAACATTCAATTAAACTCCTTGAAAAGGACAAAGAGTTATAACAATACCCATGCATTTAGGAGAAAGTAGGCTATATGTTCTTTACTGAACATCTTGTTTTATATTTCATTGTCCGACTTGTACAGTTCCCTCGTTGTACGGAGACTGATTAGCCTACTTTTCACATTTTGTAAAAATGAGAAAAAAGAAGACTTACGAGATCGATCCGGGCAAATGTCTGTCTGTCCGTCTGCCCATCTGTCTATCTGTCTGTCTGTCTGTCCCTTTGTCTGAATGTGTGTGTGTGTCCCCTATCACCTCCTAAACGGCTGCAGCTATCAACACCAAATTTCGTATGAGTAATGATCTATAGGCTACCTGAATATCTCCCGGCCATATTTGAAAAAGACATCAGTGCTATGAAAAATCACAATTAAAATTACAGCTCTATGATGGATATCTCAGATCTTATGCATGCGAACTGTTCCAAAATTGGCGTTAAATGTTCAGGATCCCGTATATGACAGAGTAACCAACATGATTCTAAGCTTGCTGATACATCCAATATTTAATGGCATGTAACTTCTATAACCAAAGTTGGTATGTGCTTTGTGTACCATAACAGATATGACTATGCGTATTCTTGAGAGCCATCAGGGCTGCTTACTGTTAAGAAATGCTCTCCCTTTTATTTTTCATCCTATTACCAATATATTAGAAATTAAGCAAGCCAACAGATATGAACTCCGAACACGTATAGTACCTGACATTCTAGATTCATTTGAAGTGACTGTTATACGTCGATGCTGCCAACATGATTCTAAGCCTTCTGATGGTTCAAATTTTAAATGCTTGTAACTTCTATACTAACAAATAGATTTCAACAAAATTTCATATGTGGTTTGCGTACCATAACAGATATGAATATGCATATTCTTAGGAGTCATAAGGGCTGCTAACTGTTAATAAACTCTCTCTCTCTCTATTTCTTTCATCCTAATACCAATATATCAGAAAGCATGCAATCTAACAACTCTAAACTTTGCACACGTATAGTACCTGACATTCCAGATTAATTTGAAATAACTGATACATGTAAATGCTGCCAACATGATTCTAAGCATGCTGATAAGTCCAATGTTTTAATATTTGCAACTTCTATGCTAACAAATGGACTTCATCCAAAATTGGGACAATAATAGATCATAATATTTCATTTCAGATTAATTCTGAGCAACACATACAAGACATTGTTGCCAACATGATTTTATGCGCGCTAATAGATCCAATGTAACATTAATTCATTTCTGATATATTGTTTACTCTTTGGCATGAATCTTAATTTTAAGAAAAATAGGCTCTTTAGTTCGTCACGGAACTACTTGTTTTTGTTTCAAATAGATGTATAGTCGAAACTTATTTTTTCTACTTAGTAGCAAATGAAATTTATGAAAATCAATGAATCTAAAAAGAAAAATGGAATGCAGCCGAAAGAAATCAGAATCCCTTATGGACGTCAAATTGGCAGGTGGGAAGCTAAAAAGAAAATAGGAGACTTCTGCTACTTAGGAAGCAAAATAACCAGTGATGGATGACGTAAAGAAGATATAAAAAGTTGTTTTACTCAGGCAAGGAGAGCATTTCTACAGAAAATAAAGCTTTTGTCATTAAGTATAGATTTAGGTATTAGAAAGTCACATTTGAAAGCATTTGCCTGGAGCGTGGCGCTCTATGGAAGTGAAGCTTGGACTGTTGGCGCGAGCAGAAAAGAGGACAATAGAAGCGTTAGAAATGTGGTGTTAAAGCAGAATGATGAAGATCAGATGAGTAGATATGCACAAATAAAAAGATAGGCAATTAGATGAGTGGGCGAAGAGAGATGTTTCTGGCGACTGCTAATGAAGAGGTCACATACTAAGACACCCAATTAGTTAGTTATAGAAGTTATGGAAGGAAGGGTCGAGGACAAGAACTGTAGGGGTAGAGCAAGGTTAGAATATGTTTAAAAGATTGCCTCGATGTAAGGTGTGGTAGCTATACAGAGATGAAACGATTAGCTCACGTCAGGGATACATGGACAGCTTCATCAAATCAGTCAAATGACTGATGACTCAAACAACAACAGCAAATGTATCCATACATATTTTGACTTAGTCGTATCAATTCAATATCCCCTCAATGACGCTGACTTACGAGAAATTAATCCATAGAACTTTCCCAGGACTACTCTTGGTTTGTAGTGGTTAGTTTCTCGCACCAGGGAAATAAATTATGGAGGTTTATGGGCCACTGAGGTGTTTATGATGCACAGTGCGTCAGGGGAACCACACTATCTGCTGCTACAGGTAGTTACTGTAAATGTGTTAACATGAAATAAACACAAGGGGCCAATTGAGAAGGCTCGTAAGAGAACATAAATATTCAAGCTTCGCTTGGCAACGGAAGAACCTGGGAAATTATTGATGTAGGAGTATTTCAGCCTTAGTGATCATTGCTGGTTAGTCGATGAATATTCAATAAATAAATATGGTATGCCCTTGGCTGGATGAGGTGTTAAATTTTAAATTAACTGGTGAATGGGATGCAGACATAATGGAGACATCAATTCCAAGAGTAGAGTAATAAATTCGGAAGCGCTCCGGCTCCACATATACACCTGTGTCGACTGGAATTGTCTGAGAATCTATCTTCATCTTGGCCCCAAAATGATAGACGTTACTGGTGCCGTTAATTCGATTTAGGGGTTTGGGACATCTTGGTCGCCAGTTCTGTGTACTTGGGTGTGTGTTTAATTTGTCTGATAGCCTGTGTTTCTGTGGTGGAGCAGTAGTGGTTATAAATGCCATTATTAAGGACGGGAATGGGATAGATCAACCATGTGCAACAGCCGGCCCTCGGACTATTGACGTCAGAAAAGTTGGATGGCGCAGCCACGCGGCAGAATGTTGAAGCTGTAACATTGTGACTGGTGAGAAATATTTAGATGGTGAAGCACTGACGTCGTGATGGAAACAGAAAGAAATTTGTCAAATTCGAGGAGGTACTGCTCTGTATACGGTTGCAAATCGTACAAAACGGCTACGAAATATCTTCACTACTTTCCTGTACAAAAAGTTCAGAGAGAAAGATGGGCTTCGGCGTTGTCAATTGGAAAACGTGTTACATGTTACATGACAGTGTGCAGTCTGCATTTTTGTGAAGACGACTTCTTTCCACCGGTACTGTTGATTATTGATAGTTATTGTCTCTAATTTGTATTCACATGGATTTAGCTACATCAAAAATACTGATAAACGTATAGCCTATTACTTCGGTGCCGTACAAAGAATGTAATCCGCTCTTCGTGAACTTATTTTAAGGGTTCTTCCGATTGACAATAGCCGAATGGTTAGAAAACTTAAGAAAAATGCTGTTCCTAGCCTTAATTTGCCAGAGAATTTATATTCTTGCCTTTGAACAGCAAGTATGTAGTTCATTGAAGTATGATTTGGCTTAAATTGTGTTTTTGGCTATGATCTCCCTAGTTGAATTAAGTTAATTAAAATGTAAAATCTTGGTTTTAAGTACCGGTTTGGTGACCCATCATCCCAGGAAGGCCGGCAACACCTATACTACTGAAGCAGATAGGTCACTTAGCTGTAATTTTGAAGTTATAGTGATGTTAAGTATACATATGAGGTAATGTAGCAGGAGACCGGATCGGTCTAGCCTATTCTAACTTTAATTAGTTCCCATTTCAGGGTTTTACAGTTTTGAGTGCGAATAGTTGGTTTGAAAGTTGTACAACAGTAAGGAGAGTACGGTATGTTTTGTATAGGTTTTAATTGGTATTATTGTTTATATCGAGCTGAGGAGTGAATTTGGTTTGGCTTATAGTGTGGTTTTTGATCTGTTCCGTTTGCTTATGACAAGTTCAAATGGAGACTCCAGCTTCGTTAAATATCTGTATTTTAAATATTTAATTAAATATATTGATAAAGAGGATGTCGCCATTTTAACTTGCCTGTGGCAAGAGATTAATAAATTAACATTCTTGCCTTTGAACAGCAAGTATGTAGGTCAATATTTGCAATATTGAAGGATGATTTGAGCATCCCAAGTAACGCTTCTTTGAACCCAAAACATTCATGCAAATTCAGGGTTGCTTGATTCAATTTATTATCAGGGAGTCGTCCTTTGTGTTATGTGATATATATATATATATATATATATATATATATATATATATATATATATATATATATATATATTGTGAAAGTAATAAAAACATCGATACCGCTAGGCTCCCAAGTACAGGCTTCATATATGTAACAGCAGACAGTAAATTAACTATCTACATGTGGGTAATATTTTTAACTGGTAGTAATTAGGCACTGCATTTAAATTGATTATAAAAATATTTCTACCAATGAAAGGAAATATGTAGTATTTTGCCGTCATAAATTAGAAGCCATAACAATCGCACACCCAATTACTTCACGTCACTATATCGCCGCCATATTGCAAACAGCTGACCGTAAGCTCCTCCCCCGTTTCGGACGTCAATACCCGCCCAGCTGAACTCTTTCATCCGGCCCGCCTGGGTCAGTTATTGATGATGTATTTCTTACGGCATCTGTTAAATTGAAATTAAAAAATTCCAACCCTCAACAATACAGTGCGGTCATTTTCTCACTGTTATGACAAGCCCTGACGCCAACAACAGTCCCCACTCGATCTTGTGTTGTAAATTGCTTCAGAAGCTAGGTAAGCGTGTCGGTAACTTCCTTATTGTTGATTGATATTACCTGCCACTTGAATGAGTTGAATTCAAAGCTGTAAACATAAGATCAATTGAATCAGGAACTTGACGGACTTATGAAGTTCTGTCAGAGAAAACTAAATCTATGGGAAAACCAAGTAAGAAATGAAAATACCTGTCACTTTCAAACTACTGTATTCTCGCACATGAAGCGGATTAAATCCAAAAAGAGGGAAAGAAATCTGATCTACACCTTGAAAATAGGGTCGTACGAAAATCGCGCCCACGGAAAATAGCGCCCACTGAGAAATATGCGTAAATATCAACCAGTCTAGAAATTGTCCTCGTGACAATACTGATCTACATACAAAACAAAACTAACCTGGGGTTTACGCCCCAGACCCCCTTGCTTGTAGTGCAATCAGTAATTTTTGTCCAGACAGTCATCTAACCAAGTAGCGACCAATGATTTCTTCCCGACCAATGGTTTCGTCCAGAGAGTCGTCTAACCAAGTAGCGACCAATGATTTTGTCCAGACGAATGGTTTCGTCCAGACAGTCATCCAACCAAGTAGTGACCAATGGTTTCGTCCAGACCAATGGTTTCGTCCGAATCAGCCACAAATACTCCAGGTAGAAACCGTGGTGGGTGCTGTTTACATTTGGCATGATTTGAACTGGGTGCGATTTACAGGACACCGAAAATAGCCTCTGCGTTGGAACATCCGGTATACCACCGAACATTGAGAGACTGGTTCAGAACACGAAGGGCCAAGTTTCCAATTAAAATGGGAATTGATTACTTATGTATTTTCTTATTTTCATTAGTATATAAAATTTTGGTTGCGGCTTCGTTGGCGTAGTTGGTAGCATGCTGAGCTTCTATGCCCAAGATCGTGGGTTCAAACCCGGCCGAAGTCGTCGGATTTTTAAGAGCGTTAAAAGACCCTCTGTATGCCTTCCTTCGGAGGGGAAGTGAAGCCGGCGGTCCCATGTCATAGATTTATGGCATGTTAAAGAACCTTCCTCTCATTACACCTGTGTGAAGTTCAATTATATAGGTTAAGAATGTAAACAACGCTCTTAGGTTCTTACGTTCGTTGCCAGGAGCCGACTGCGGTGGCGTCTAGTAGCTAAGTTCTAAACTAGTTGTCGTTGACGGTGGTGTTTGGCGGCAAAAGTAGGAACTATTTGAAAAATTTAAAGGCTGTAGTCCTTACTTGAATTAAAAAACAGATAATACACACTAATACAGTCACCACAATTAACACCGGTTATCGGACAGATTCTACACACACACACACACACACACAAAGTACACGGTGCTACATGACCGCGTTGTCGCAGCCCCTAAACTGAGGAACCAACCAACCAACCAAAAATTCTGTTATCGGTATAATGATATTGTTTGTGTGTTTGTGATGAACGAGTTTCTTCTTTGAATGTGGCTACTACGTTCTAGTGAACATATTGTGCGTTGTTATGTAGAGCTCGTGACGCCGTAAGTCCTCTGTGGTTGGCCAACCTTCTATTCCAAGTTTCACATGTCTGGGATAGATGGTCCGTGACTTATAACAAGGGTCCATCTAGTTGCGTAGTGTCTTCTCGGAGGCCCGGGTTCGATTCCCGGCTCTGCCAAGAAATTCAACTCTGGTCTGAGGGCTTGAACTGAGTACACTGAGAAGAGGTGGGTTTGATTCCTACGTCAGCCAACCAGAAAGTGGTTTTCTGTGATTTCCCACTTTTACTCCAGGCAAATTCCTGGATGGTACCTCAAGGCCACGGCTGCTTCCTACCCAAATCCTACCTAGATTGCAAGTACACACACTAGTCTGGACATCACAGTGGCACAGGTTAACAGCAATTTTCATACACACCCAAGTACACGGGGCTACATGATCATGGAGTCGCAAAACACCCAAATAATCAACAACAACAACAACTCAAAACAAGGTACTAATCCAACATTAGGCTGGAGGGAGTGTGGAGGGGAAACCACACTCAGGATGGTCACTTTTAGAGCCGTAAATTGATCTCCGGACCTCCTGCAACTCACCATCGAGGTCGTGTTCAGCGATTTAACGAGTACGGCTACGTCGCGGGATAATATTAATGATAAAGCATCCTACTGTAGAAAATGTCTCTATTTCTTTAAAATGAAAGTACGGAAAGTGAAGCCACTGTCGGGACACAAAAGCTGAATCACCAGCATTCCGGGCAAATTCAAAGAGAATAAAACAGAAGAAACGTTGGATCAACAACCCACTGAGGACTTTGGCCTACCAAGCGACCGCTTCCCAACCATATGGTTGCATTATGCGAGGTGATGCGTAGTGAGTGCGAAGTGTACCGTTCGCAGCTAACCTTGGCTTTCTTGGCAGTGGTATCTGCCACCTAGATGAGACAGCTACTCAATTGTCATCAAGAGACTCAGTGTACCCCATGCCAGTCCTCATGTCTAGTCAGTTCTAAAATCTCTGACGTAACTGGGAATCGAAGACATAAGCGTGCGATAGTTGTGTAATGTGGACGTCTTCAGAAAGAAGAAAGATAGGTCAATTTACTATATTGATTCTCAACAACAACAACAACAACAACAACAACGACGACGACGACAACAAAGGAGTATTAGGAAGAGTTAGAAAAAAAGAACGAAGAATTCTAAGAAAAACGGCTTGTTGAGGAAAAGGAGAAATATTGGTTTGAACAACCAGGCGGAGGAACTTACGGGCAAATAAGTAAGAGAAGGATACATTTTTATGGATACCTCACTAGGATGAACAACAGTAGGATGACCAAAACGATATTCATTTACATTACCAACGGCTTCGGTGGCGTAGTCGATAGCATGCTGAACTGCTATGCCCAAGATCGCAGGTTCAAACCCGGCCTAAGTCGTCGGATTTTTAAGAGCGTTTAAATCCCTCAGTATGCCTTACTTCGGAGGGGAATTAAAGCCGGCGGGACCACGTGAAAGAACCTACCCCTGCAATGGGTAGTGTGTAGCAAAATGTGTAGGTTATATTTGGCTATTTAGAAACACTCTATCTAGTTCCAACTTTCGACGCTAGGTATTAGTGACAGTAGCATCTGGTAACCAAAGTTGGAACTACTTGAAATTCAACTTGTTGGGAGCCCTCGGGCGTTCAATCAAAAATACCCAGCTTATGGCCATTGGCTGCGATTCATATATAATTTACATTACCAAGTTAGCGGCTTCGGTAGCGTAGTTGGTAGCATGCTGAACTGATGATCCCAAGATAGCGGGTTCAAACCCGGACGAAGTTGTCGGATTTTTTAAGAGCGTAAAAATCCTTCATTATGCCTTCCTTCGGAGGTGAAGTAAAGCCAGCGGTCCCATGTCATAGATGTACCTAATGGCATGTAAAAGATCCTTCCGCAGACTAAACCTGTGTGAAGCTAAATTTCTATGTTAGATTTGGTTGGAACGCTCTATCAAAGTTCCAACGTTCACCACTAGGTATCATCGATATCTGGTTACGAAAGTTGGAACTACTTCAAATTGAACGGAACTTGTAGCTCACCCTATGGGTGTCCACTTGAAGCAGCTACAGCCTCTGGCGAGTCGAACATGACCTCGGACACTCCCGGCGCTAAAAGCCATACGATAAATAAATAAATAAATAAATAAATAAATAAATAAATAAATTTGGAAAGACCGAGTTTGTTACTAACATCAAGGATGCCCCTAGAATGATGAGAGTCAGTGATAAGATCTACATCAAGAGAGTCAAAAGTGTAAAATAACTTGGGGAATGGTTTTCAGAGGACCTCAGCGAAACAGTGGCTCTTGAACACAAGAGACTCAAACTAGATAAGGCTTACCATGCCTGTAGAACACTATATGCTTCAAAAAATTTGTCGATGAATGTCAAACTAAGACACTACAATGCAGTAGTCAGACCTTCAGTCCTCTATGGAGCAGAGTGCCTATGTCTAACTAAGAAGACCCCGTTAAGAGCCCTCGAGGTACAAGAAAGGAAGTTCCTGAGACGGATAATAGGACCAAGAATTCCACCAGATGGAAGCCAATGGTATCAACCAAATCGTGAGCTATATAAACACCAAGAAAAGCTCATAGATGCCATCAGAAGAAGGCGACTGGCATTTTACGGACATCTATTCAGAATGGACTCAAACAGGTTATCCCATAGGATCTTCAAGGCTGATAACAAGGGCAAAGCTACTGGATTCTTGTGGAAGAAGCAAGTGGAGAAGGATCTTTCGGAACTCCATATAAATTAAAATGACATAGCCGACCGGAGTAACTATCATACAGCTCTTAAAATTAAATCCTTCGTAACATCCCTCACAGAAGTTACCCACAGACCAAAAGACGAGACTAGTAAATGGTCTGAGGAACGTAAGATTCAATTTAACCGGAAAATGAAGGACTACTGGGCCATCAGAAAAGCTCGAGGTACCAACATGAAAGCAGCTGCCAAACCCACCACTAAGAACACCAATCGTGGCAAGCATGACGATGACATCAAGAAACAGCTAAAACACAAGCACCGTGGTCCATAGATGGCCCTAACGAAATTAAAAAATAAATAAATAACCAAGTTGAAGTCCACCACAAAATGGGTTGAAGAAACAAGAAAGTATCTCCAAGAAGTTGAAATTAATCCAGAAAATATACTAAACAAAACAGCGTTTCGAGGGAAGGTTGGTCAAATCAAAGAGTTTCAGGGAAAAAATAGCTCAAAAAACACGGTCATCTTGTCTAAAGACAGAAGGAGGAGATTTTGCGACCGAAGAAATTCTGGGAGAAGAAAAATAGATTGGCAAGTCAGCCGATTGTTTACCATGGACCACAGTAGACCACAATCGACAGAATAAGAGTAATGTAAACAGGAACTTTTCATATATTTGCCCACCTCTGTACCTGCATACTGTTGTAGTAATCAGGTGTCCATTCAAACAACGGTCTGTGTTTGAACAAGTCTCTAGAAACTTAAGATACGTCCAGGGACTACAAATCTTCCACTTGCTCCCAACATCCCTCGTGCCGAGAAAATAAATAATGGACTTTTATGGGCCACAGAGGCGTTTAAGATGTACAACACAGCGTGCAGCGTCGAGGGAATCCCCGCTATCAGCTGCTACAGGTAGTTTCTCGGACTCTAACACGAGGGAACAACTGATCAAGTTGATAATGAATCATGAATATTCCAGCTGGTAGGCTCTTGACGATGCTGAAAATTGGTGGAGATGATGTTGGTTAGTGTGATGGATGTTACATCTCGGTCATCTTGATCCAGTGGCAGTCGGTAATAAGGTTGCAGTGTTGCACAACGACCAGATTAATTCAAGAAAAACAATTAACACCGTAATAATATTTATGTTCGACCCTGACTATTATATGTCA
This sequence comes from Meconema thalassinum, assembly GCA_946902985.2. Taxonomy (NCBI): domain Eukaryota; kingdom Metazoa; phylum Arthropoda; class Insecta; order Orthoptera; family Tettigoniidae; genus Meconema; species Meconema thalassinum. Next base: position 185,543,517 of record OX336394.1, read on the forward strand.
GAAAACTGTACTATAATGAGGCTCATTATAACACTATTTTTCATTATGAAACAGATCTCCCACCAATCAGAGCTCAAGAAACATTTGTTTGACCAATTAGATAATTAGATGCGCTGAGTTCCACGGCCTTCTCATTTAAATTTACTGCCTGGCCTAGTGTCATAGTAGGGTAATCGAGGAGGCCATGGTCAAATACAAGGCATTCTCTGCGTCTCATGCGCTCTGTTCAGTACATAAAACTGGCGAAATCTCGACTGATATTTATGAATATTTATGTTCGAACTTAAAATAGTTATAATAATTATCGTCGAACAGTCGTATGCACCTCACCTATAATGGTAATTAAGACACTCGTATGGAAATTATAAAACGAGCGTCTTAATTATTGACATTATAGGCTCGTTGCATAATGTACTATTATAGTAATAAAAGCTGTACGTTTCCTTTTATATGTGAAGGAATTCATGATTTTGCTCTTAAATAATTCAGGAAATCTTTAGAGTAAGTTACTGTGAACTGTCTGAAAAAGCGAACTGCGCTGACTGTGAGTGCTTGTCTGTTTGGTCGTTGCCAGCCCCAAGCACCGACCACATCTCAATAGTGAAGGGTATGGCAGAGATGCTAGACATAGTAAGTTGTATCTCAAGAGTTAACTCGTCTGGTCGTTGCCCGCTGATTGCAACAAGGGAGCCGAGGCGTCGACGGAGACATCCGAGATGCTCCGTCAACAGCCTTGCGCGTACTTGTGACACTCGCGGTTTTTTCTCGCCCTCGTATATAACTTGAGTTGTTTTGTTCTCCTGAAGGTTTTCATGTAGACTAACTTATAATACGGCGGTCCCATGTCATAGATTTATGGCATGTTAAAGAACCTTCCACTAATTGCACCTGTGTGAAGCTAAATTGGATAGGTTAAGAATGTAAACAACGATCTTAGGTCTCTACGTTCGTTGCAAAGAGCCGACTGCGGTGGCGTCTAGTAGCTGAGTTCTGAACTTGGCCTAGTAGTCGTTGACGGTGGCGCTTGGCGGCCAAAGTAGGAACTATTTGAAACATTCTAAGTTGCAATACTTAAATTAAAAAACAGATAACACACACTAATACAGTCATCACAATTAACACTGGTTATCAGACAGATTCTACACACACCCAAAGTACACGGAGCTACATGACCACGTTGTCGCAGCCCCTAAACTTAAGAACCAACCAACCTAACTTATAATACACTTAATCCGATGACAATGTGGCGTTCTCTGAACTGCGACATTCGTGATGAATGACATACATCCGTTTTACCACGCAATTGAATACAGTATTCTCTGATATCAAGCAGTGTTTTACCCTAACAACTACCCCTCCCCCCAACCCCCCCCCCCCCCTCGCCTCCCTCCCCCCTTCCCCGCCCTTAATGAAAATAGTGCAACACCCAGAACAATTCTCCGCCAGCCGCCACTGTCTTCATCATCGTCATCTTCTTTTGTTTCACACTCTTTAGGGTACGTTGAATATATAATTTCTCTGTGTAGGCTAATGTTCTTACCTTAGTGCCCAGTAACTCTTCATTCTTTCTGATCTTCTTTTCCTCTCTTCTTCCGAGACGATGGGTTTTGATGTTAGTGTAGAATTGTCTTGGAACCTTATATTTTCGTCTTGAGTAATAATTTTAGCTTTTGAATTGAATAGTGAATTTTCTGTAATATTTAATTCAACTAGGTCTTTTTCAGGTTCTTTGACCCTTTATGGGATAGTGGTCTCTATATTAACCACCTGTCATAAGGACAGTTACCGGGTGAGTTAGCCGTGGTGGTTACGGCATGACTGATGGCAGTCGCTCACATCCGGGAGGCGAGGAGGTTCGAATCCCCCCGCCGGCAACCTTGAAGATGGTCTTTTGTGGTTTCCCATCTTCCTTCCAGGCAAATGCCAGGGTTGGTCCCTAACTATAGGCCACAGCCGCTACCTTCCAACTCCTCGTCCTTACATTCCAACCTCCCTCCTTCCCACCCCAACGGTACTTGTAGCTCACCCATTGGGTGTCCGTCTCGAAGCAGCTACAAAACTGGCGAGCCGAACATGTCCTCGGACACTCCCGGCACTAAAAGCCATACGCTAAAAAAAAAAAAAAAAAAAAGGACAGTTTATGTTTTCAAAGATGCTGATGGTTGAATCTTTTAGTCAAATTTCGGAGAATTTTCATGACAAAAAATCAAATATTATATACGTATCTACTTGGATAAAATAAAATAAAAAATAAAATAAAAACATTAGTCTAATAATTGTGTAGAACGTGTAAATATAGACATAGAAATCATAAAATTAAATTAATGAATGAAATTTAAAAAATAACATAACTGTAAACAATATGAAGATAATTGTTAAGTCAATTTGAAATTAATTAATTAATTAATTAATTAATTAATTAATTGATTAAATAAATAAAAAGTAAAATATCAACATTAAATCTATAAGAATATAAATTAAAAATTAAAAAATAAATATATAAACATTAAAAATAAAGAAACTGAAAATAACAAATAATAGTAATAATTAAAATAAATTGAAATGTAAAAACACATACAAAAAGAAATAGGTTTGCCCTATAAAGGGTTAAACCATCTGGGTTTCATTTCGCGGTCACGGAAGAAATCGAACATTTGTTTGGTTAATCTATTAGAGTTCATTCTGAGAAGATGACCATAAAAATGTATCCTCCTTTTTCGCATAGAATCTGAGAGATTTTCAATTTTCTTGTAAAGAGTCTCATTTTTAGCCTATTTTCAATTTTGAAAAAATAGGCTTATGAGATCACCTTTTGTCCGTGTGTGTGTGCGTGTGTGTGTGTGTGTGTGTGTGTGTGTGTGTGTGTGTGTCCTTATAACTTTTGAACGGTTGGAGCGATTTCAGTGAAACTCGGTAAGATCATAGCACCATTCTGGCCGACCCCGACCGTGCCCTTCAAATTTTATTGTGTCTCACCAATCCAACATGGCGGCTGTGCGAAATATTTCACTAGCATTCAGTATATCCGAAATTATTACCAATATCACCCTGAAATCATGTACGGTGATAAAGGGTACTACTAGAAGTTCACCTATGAGACTTTCAAAAACCTGGTAACTACAAAACCAACATGGCGGCCAAGCGAATTTGAGACTTTTAAATAGACTTTTCTCGCGATTTAACTCTCCAAACGTAATGAAACTTGGTACAACAAATGTTTATACACATTGTAATGCACTGGCATCTAATTTAGTTCAATTGTTTACATAACCTCAAAATGGCGGCTGTGAGAAATATTTCACCGGCATTCTATATCTCCTAAACTATTACAGATATCACCCTGAAATTTAGTACGGTTATAAAGGGTACTGCTATAAGTTTATCTATGTTAGTTTCATAAACCTGTAAAGTACAAAACGAACATGGCGGCCAAGCGAATTTGAAACATTTTAATAGACTTTTCTCGTGATTTAACTCTCTGAGCGCAGTGAAATGTGGTACAGTAAATGATTGTATATATTGTAATGCACTGGCATCTAATTCAGTTAAATTGTTTACATAACCTCATGATGGCGGCTGTGCGAAATTTTAAAATTAAGTCTTTTATTTCTTGTGTCGTAATCATGCGATCGAAGTGAAAGTTTGAATAATGAACCTACGCAATAATTTTCCTTTATTGGTGCATAACTCTATGGCCTATACATATAACAATCCAAAATGGCGAGCATCCGAGATATTTATACGGTTCTCAATATCTATGAATCTTTTACAGCAATCAAACTGAAATTTGTTATGTTCTTAGAGGCTACGAACATAAGTTCACATATAGGACTTTCAGTAACCTGGTGAGCAGAAATCCAACATGGCGGCGACGCGAACTATACATATTTAAATGACCGTTTCTCGCGGTTTAACTATCCGAGTGCAGTAAAACATTGCACGTTAAATACTTATACATATGTTAATCCACTGGCTTCTAATTTATTTCAATTGTTTTCATAACCACAAGATGGCAGCTGTGCGAACTTTTAAAATCTCTTTTTTACTTATTGTGTTCTAATCATGCGATTTAACTTTGAATACCACACGTACACAATAATCTTCATGTAATAGCACATAAATAAAAATCCCACCTGCGAACCATCTGAAATATTTAGGCGGTTCTCAATATCTACGAATCTATCACAACCTTCAAACTGAAATATTGTATGTTGATGGAGGAAATAAACACGGGTAGGACATATGAAAATAGGCTATTTAGTTCTTCACGGAACTACTTGTTTATATATATTATTTTGTTATCCTGAAATTTTGATCCCATTTTTCTTAAATGTTTCCTTTCCTTTAAATAAGTTTCTCCATCTGGCCATTGAAATTCATGTTTAGGGTTTCTGCTGCGTGCAGTGCCTCTGGTTTAATCACTGTCTTATAATGTTTAAATTTGAACCCCCATGGAAGGGATTTCTTGTTGTATGTATAATACTAATCTCTACTAAGCATAAAACAAAGTCCCCGATTCTTGGATGCCACGGGTAATCTCGAGAACCACTCGATGGATTTTGATGCGGTTTCCACCACTCTGTAAAGGATTTCTCGAGGAAGGCTTCTGTAGAAAATAATTTATTTATGACCAAGGAAGCCAAACAGTAACGATTTCAGTGAAAAAGTGGAAAAAAAATCCTGGCGTCCGTGCGCTTTTTATGCTTACGGTGGGCAAACCGTTAAAAATATCTGTATACTATGAGTGAAAGAATTGTTCAGCATGAAACATTCTACAAAAAAATGTCCCGGAGAACATATCTTTATCTTCAATACATCGCCCATTATAAGTGTTTTTACGTTTTCATCTCTTCCTACAATCTCCATTCCATTACTGAGATTACTGTTCCCGTGAGAAGCCGGGGTGGGTTGCTAGTAATAATTATAGTAAATACATACACGTGGAACTGGCCAGCTCTGAAAGAAATGAACTGCCATATTACAAATATCAGAATACAACTACAATTCATCCTGAGGGCGTTGGCGTTGGAGTTGGAGTTGGAGTTGGCGTTGGAGTTGGCGTAGGCGTCGGAGTTCGATTCCGAGCTCTGACACGCATCTTAATCCTGGTATTAATTTGGTCAGCCTCTAGACGACAGTTCAGGAGAGGGCAAACGCAGACATAAATATGACGTATAAATTAAGATACTGCCCCTGTATCATACCAAGTGAAGATGGCTGAGACCACAGTTTGGTATGCTCCATTCCCCTCGAATCACTTACCACACAATTATGTTAATGTGGCGGCGTACTAGGGCGACCATATGCTGATTATCACCCACAGTCATCCTGTTCCTCATCTATCTTGGTTAGTTACTGCAGCTCTCCCAGGGACTCACAACTAGTAGACCACGGCATTTTCATCTTAATCTTCATCTCATCATATCTAAGAAACCATTTTTGTTGTTGCAGGGGCATAAATATCGTGGTCATTTAGCCCTGTGTACCTGAGAATGTCTGGAATTGTGTCTAATAACCTGTGTTATTGTGTTGCCTGTGGAATTTTGTGTATTTATAATTCATGCAAGGATGGGGAATTCAGTAGCGGGAAGGGGAGGAGAAGGCCGTGGCCTATTATAAACCATCCCGGCATTTGCCTGGAGTAGAATTGGGGAAACCACGGAAAATACTTTCAGGATGGCTGACGTAGGAATCGAATCCACACCTTATCAGTTTTTCCTCATGAACCTGAGTGTATCCCATTCCCACCCTCAGACCAGAATATATTAAATGTCTTGGCAGATCGATAAATCGACCTCGGACCTCAGGTGTGACCGCCAAGGATACCACAAGGCGGCTCTAATAAGTTAGCTGTAATGAGTAGTAGCAGCGTTCTCTGGGAGTCAGTGGTAGTGTGTTCACCTACAAGTCCACGTGTTCGATTCCAGCCAAGAAAATTTGACTACTGAAGGATGGATAAATACCACGGTGCTCCGAATCGTGCGATGTTGGCTCGTAAAATATCTCTCGTATTACATTGGGTGATAGCAAGACTTCATTACAGCCTTAGGTCACGCAGTCGAGTTCTAGTTTCACTGCCAGACGGTAGTATTGAACTGAAAGTTGAAATTGGTGAGTAGATCACATCAATGGCTGCAACTCAAAATATCTACGTCAGGGTAACAGCTTAGCCACAGTATATGCTGTAATAGTGATGATGATGATTATTCACAAATATTTCTCTCATTTTACAATACGAAGGTACGGAATGAAGGTACGGATCAATGAAGAAGTACAGAGCGTCCGCAAAGTCTCTCCGCAGCGGCGAGCTACATGGGTGTCGTCTTGCGGGACGTGTTAGGTTGGCAGCACATAAATGTCGCTGTATATGCAAAGTCTCACCGTAGCAGTTAGCATAAGCATGCACTTGTTCCGTGTTGTCCTTCAACTGGAGTGATAGGGTGGAGAGGACCGTTTCATTATTGCTGACAGTGAGTGCCTGTGCGTCCCAGTGTTGACGCTGGAGGTTGTGTTCTTGTCAAGTTCTTGTGTAAGCTGAGTCTAGTGGGAATACTTACTACTGAAGAGCGTGTGTTTTTAGTGGAACAGATTTTCCGTGCTGGTGGAAACTTTATGTAATTTAATTTAATGTAATTGTTTTCCTTGTAACAACATAACATGAATATATTGCCAACCCAACACGTCCCGCAAGGTGTGATACGCGCTGCGGATAGACTTTGCGGACACACTGTATAACCATGGTTGCTCAGATCTTCATAAAGTGATGCACGATGCCGCACGAATCCAATATCAAGACTCTTGTTTGCATCCAATTACTTTCCCCGTGAAGTCATCTGTTGCATGAACGTTTTAGGGGTGCTGTTGTAGATATGACAATGAAGTATATTATCACCAGGTCTAGCTTCCACATTTTCATTTGTTTCCCAACATATCTCGGTGTATTTGATTACCTTCTGGGTATAAGTATTCCGTACATTGTGGTTTTCCCCCGCGGCATAGTCATGCTCGTTAAATCGTGCACCACGGACGCGAGGGCAGTTGCAGTCAGTTCCGAGATCGAAGGTCTGAATCCTGGTTTTGATAGCGGCTATCCTGAGTGTGGGTTTTCCACACTCCCTCCCAGCAAATGCCGGGATAGCACCTTATTTTAAGCCCCGGGGTGCCCTCATCCCTGTCCCTAATATAGTCACACACCCTATTACAGTCATTACAGCAATACAGGTTATCAGACAAGTTTAACGAACGTCCAACCACATGGGGCTGATGACCAAGATGTATTAACCCCCCTAAATGATTTAACCACAACAACATTGTGGTTTAAGGGGACAGCGATTTCAGTGATGATTTCTTTCTCATATCCATCTTTCTGTCATTTGATGCTGTTCTCCTCGATGCGTAGTAGCTAGCTTGGCTGTCACCGCGGAGGCACGGTTTCGATTCCCGGCTCTGCCAAGAAATGTAATTCAGGTCTGAGTGCTTGAGCGGGGTACACTCAGCCTCGTGAGACAAACGTGAGAAGAGGCTGGTTAGATTCCCATTTCAGCCATCCTGGAAGTGGTTTTCCGTGGTTTCCAATTTCTACTCCAGGCAAATGCAGGAATGGGTCCTAACTTAAGGCTACGGCCGCCTGCTTCCCAATCCTCATCTGAAATACAAATTCACACACGAATACAGTCATCACAATAACACAGGTTATCAGTCAAATTCCACACATGTACACTCCGAAGTTCACGAGCCTACATGACCAAGAGGTCGCAAAGCTAAATGAATTCACAACAACCAGTGGATACGGTGCTGTTTGTGTGAACTCTTAAGCTCATTTGTCTGTTAGCTTATTACTATTTTATCAATATACTAGGTCAGCAGTCGTCGGTTTTATCAGTTTACCAGTGTACCAGATTACGTCAGTGTGTCTCTTGGCTAAACGTGTTCAGCAATGAGAGAAGTTTCTTTTTAATTATTCTTTAGAGGACTGGTACACAAGTTGTGAGCTATGCCGATGGGCTATCGCTGGTATAAATCACCATGCAGATCCGGTAATCCATGACCATAACAACATACCAATGGCAAATAACGCCGACAGGACGTCATCAAGCATCAGGACTGGTCGGAACGAGAAATGATTATGGGATAATGTGAGAACCTGTAATATTTGGAAAAGTTTGGTTGTAATTTTCAGGACTGTCTAGTTTAGTTTTCACATAGGTCTATTCGAAGTTTAGTAATTCATAAAAATAAATCGTAGCCTATAATACAATTGCTAATTTATCAGAATAAAAGCTAAATTGCAAACATTAGAAAGTTGTTTTAATTGTCAGATTTTTTTTCGTGTAGCTTCCTGAGAGGCCGAGTGCAGGTCTTTCTAGTTGGCACCCGTGGATGAAGTGCTGATGAAAACGTCACATACACCCAGTCCCCGGGCCACGGGAATTAACCCCAGGAGATTAAAATCCCTAATGGCCCGGGAATCGAACCCGGGACCCTTCTGGCCAAAGCCTAGCGTGCTAACCAATTAGCCATGGAGCCGGACGTTAGTTAGATACATGAATATTAGTATTCCTGGTTGGCACAGCGGTACCGTTCTCGCCTGCTGATCCCAAAGTTGCAGGATCGAATCCTGGCGCAGCCAGTTGGCATCTGAGGATGTGGAAATGCATGGGAGCCGTGTCAGTAAATTTACTGACCCGTTCCTCTTCGGGGATAATTCTGGTACCCCGGTAGTTAAAAGATACGTAAAATCAGTAACATTAGTTGTAGTTGTATTCCAACCCTTCTACGCTTTTAAGGAAGTTTGGGTACGATCTATGCACGAGTATCTTTCAAGATTCTTACACACACTTAGAAAAGTCTTTTGATAACGTTGATTGGACTAAATTGTTTGACTTTTTTGAAAACGATTGGAATAAAGTACAGGGATAGGAGGGTGATCTACAATCTATACAGAAACCAGACAGCAGTCATTCGAGCTGAAGGATATGAGAGAGAAGCTGGTATTCAGAAAGGTGTAAGGCAAGGCTGCAACTTATCACCCATACTTTTCAATCTTTACATTGAGCACGCAATGAAGGAAATTGGAGAAAAATGTAAAGTGGGAGTGAAGATTCAAGGAGAAATAATTTCAACTCTGAGATTTGCCGATGACATAGTCATCTTAGCCGACACGCCTGAGGATTTGAATGAGTTTTTGAATGGTATGGACTCCGTCTTGAGGAAACAATCCATGATGAAAATTAATAATTGTAAAACAAAAATATTGGAATGCAGCCGAAATAAATCAGAAACCTCTATGGACATCAAATTGGCAGGTGAAAAGCTAAAGGAAGTAGGAGACTTCTGTTACTTAGGAAGCGAAATAACCAGTGATGGACGAAGCAAAGAGGATATAAAAAGTAGGTTGGCTCAGGCAAGGAAAGCATTTCTACAGAAAAGGAATCTGTTGACATCGAATATAGATTTAGGTATTAGGAAGTCATTTTTGAAGGCCTTTTTTTTCTGGAGCGTGGCGCTCTATGGAAGTGAAACTTGGACTATTGGTGCAGCAGAAAAGAGGAGAATTGAAGCGTTTGAAATGTGGTGTTACAGGAGAATGATGAAGATCAGATGGGTAGATAGAGTTACAAACGAAGAGGTATTAAGACTAATGTGAGAGGAGAGATGTTTCTGACGACTGCTAATGAAGAGAAGAGATAGGTTGGTAGGACACATACTAAGATACTCAGGAATAGCAAGCTTGGTTATGGAAGGAAGGGAGGACAAGAACTGTAGGGGCAGACCAAGGTTGGAATATGTTAAACAGATTGCCTCGGATGTAGGGTGTGGTAGCTATGTAGAGATGAAACGATTAGCTCAGGACAGTGAGGCATGGAGAGCTGCAACAAACCATTCAAAGGACTGAGGACTCAAACAACAACACACACTTTCAGATCCTGAAGAATTTTCAACTTATTTTGACTGTTTCTGTAGTAACTTTCATTCCCCATAGTAGAATATTTATACTTAAGTATTATTATAAACTTTGGTACATAACTGTGGGGCTGTCTCGATTACAGATCTATTAATTATATTTTATTTACTGAGTTTTAACACCATTTCTGGATGAATGCAGTACATTTGCATTTGTCTGTTGGCACAGGCTAGGGGAAAATGTGGCTTTCCACCGTTGTCTCAGTACCACTCATGGCTGTGATCATATGGAAGCTACTGAGGTATGAGTGGTGCTGAGTAATGGCCTTCAAGACACAGTCAGTGCCTGTGTGTACTGTGAAAGGTTCTACTCATAGGGTCAGTGGTATTGTTCTGACTCAGCAAGGAAAGCAATGGCAACTCCTTACCTTGCCTAGTATGCCTCATTCTAGTACCTTTGGTTTTTGTGGGTATCTACCGACTTGACTTTACTTTTTGAGGATCCAACCAGCCATTGGGCTGATTAACTGACAGGCAGCTGAGGTTTAATTGTTGTTTGTTACTCAACTTCAAAATTACAATCTAGACAACTTCCGCTCTTTCTCTTCGCGAGTTGAAATGGGGCTAGCATCTTGGTAGCTGCGACGAGATAAAGCAAAATCTTTATAAAACCCGCAAAATCTTTATAAAACCATCCCTGGAAGGACTGATTCAAATGGTTCGTCTGTTCAAGTCCAAACGTTCTGCATCACTGTGGGTCAGAATCTGGAATTCTCTTTTCACGCACGGCTATGAAAGAAGGCTAGACATCTATTCATTCACAATAAACACCCCTCCGCTGGCTCCGAGCAGTCCTGACACATGCAGCAATCCCATTACCCAGTTTACTTTGCGAATTGAGTGCAAAGACTCGATTTCCTTCACTCTCAAAATCGGGGTCGTGTCTCATCTTCTAACTTCCGCTCTTTCTCTTCGCCAGTTGAAATGGGGCTAGCAACTTGGCAGCTGTGACGAGATGAAGCAATCCCTCGACTCAGATGTTCAATCTTAATAACTATTTGAACTTTCCTTAATCCACCATTACACGTTTTAGAAATGTCTTCGTAAACTGGGAATATGTAGTCACTGCTTCTTTCTAATGTCACATATACGTAGTGTGTAAACTAAGTAATGAGACTGGTAGTGTAGTGTGCCATCGGGTAACATTGGTGACGCTGGACTTGGAAGAGAAGCAGGTGCACCACTGGTACGCCATCAGCGCTCGAGTCACGTTGGTTGTCCGTAGTGATTAATTTAGTGACGCAAATTTTGTTTGTGCGTTCCGACAATGAAGCAAAATTTGTAGCCATAATGGATAGTTCATAAGTATACGTATTAACTCAGTTAATTACATTTACTGATGACCGAAGGGGACGGTGTTGAATTGGAATGGTATTTGAATAAAACCAGGTAAAGTAAATCCGCCTCGTTATTTAATTTACACAACTCGTATGTTCACTTCAGAGGACATAATACAGAAGCCTCGTGATTGTGGATATAGTCGAGTTCCTAATGAACAGTTTAGTGCACAGGGTATTTGGGTATGACTAGCCAGCCGGCAGCGTACCATCCCTCAGGTCAGGAAGCGCCGAATAGTGAAAAAATCCATAATAAATAGTTGATGGTTTAGCGGGAAATATAATTCCGTTTCGCTATTTAAAACGAACCTAGCAGGCTAATTGTTGTACGTACTCTGGATGCTGTCTATCTACTTTGTTGTGCAACATAACAAAACGGCAGATTAAGTCTGGGGTAGATCTATAATCGACGAGTGATTTTCCCAAAAATTCTATGTACTGTTTTAATGTCTGTGTGAGTGTCCGTGTGAGTGTCCGTATGTCTGTCCCCCTTATCTTTTTTTTTTTTTTTTTGGTTCTTGCCTGAAATAACTATAAAGTTTGAACATTACGTTTTGAGTTTGTAATTGTTGATCTATACTTTATCACAAGGTAGGTCGTGAACCTAAAGCTATTTAGTCGATCGTATGGAAAATGTAATTAATAGGTAGGAGAGTTTTTAAATGGAAATGTCAGTGTAATATATGGAAATAGACAATTTAGTTCTTCATGGAACTACTTGTTCGTATGGGCACCACTAACAATGGGCCCAACTCAATAACACCCGCCATACTCGTCCTCTCCGAAACAATAGGTAGCTACTGATACGTCCCCGAGGGTTTTTTCCTCGTTCTGGTCTTGCACACAACAGTAGACTGCTATTCGCGACCTCAATTGAATGTAGGTGGCAGGTCGGTCGCGACAAAATGGTGGACGCAAGAGTGATAAACGAAATGTTGTTGGCAATTTTAGATGGGCTCTCGTCGAAGGACATGCTATATTAGATGCCAAACACATGCGCGGGAAGTGCTAGAAACATAATATTTTATGAGACTTAAATCTTTATGCTTACAAACTAGTAATTTGAAAAGAGTACCTCACCAGATTCAAATTGACATTCAGTCACCAGTTGACGAGCAAAAAAATAATTTGTTGAGGAATATGTAAAAAGCGTATAGCCGGTATATTGCTTTACATACTTCAGTAAGACGATACATTTAAATTTGGAAGATATAGCCTAATACTGAAGCCGATAAATCAAAGACTGTACAAGTTGACTATAAAGAATTTTTAAATTTTTAAGAGGCACATGATTGAAAACTTCGAAGACCTGAGGTTCACAGATTTGAAGCAGCAATGGGGCAAGTTAAAGAAAGAAAACCACATGTAGGTCTACGATAAAGCGACCTCTAAAAGTAATTTTTGCTACACGGGAAGAACAGCTGTCAAATCGACCCTGCTAAGTCACCTGGTTTGTAGTGTAGTGCAGAATATACGGTTCTGGATGTTGTAAGAAATTCATTAGAATGTATTAATAAATAATTCTCCTTTGTAAAATGGAAAACGCATTCGATCATATACTTCGAAATCGGCTTTGCGACGCGAAGTAATCGACTCCATTCCGCCTGAATAGCTTTATTTTTGTGTAAGTAATGCTTTGTTATGGCAATTGTTGAATTTAAGGAGCACAGTGGAACTGAGATATTATATTACTCATCTTTCAGCGTCAATTATTATGAAAATAACTGAGAAAACAAGAGAAGAGCACACCCAACAACTCAAATCACATTTTACAGCATCTATTTGTATAGGTTTCCGCCACCGTTACGTTAGTTCCAGATAATGGCAGCACCGTTTGTTGAGATCGCGAATAAGCACTGTTGCTTAGAAAACATACCTTCCCGCCTGCTTTTTATTCCACGACGTAACTTTTACTTCACGTTTTTCACGTATTTCAAGGAATCCTGATTTGGAGGATCTTATGTTCCCGTCTACCTTGTCATAACCCCACCCAACCTATATATTCCTTTACATTTGTCGTCATTTTCCATCACCTGGTGCTTAATCTCCAATATATCATTTGTGGGTTCTTGGTTACGGGATGCTGAAGCTAATTAATGTTCGCACTAATTGAGGACCACCATAGTTGTGTAAACTGTCGCTAAGCAACACAAAGCAGGACTTACAGTTTGCAAGTGGACTCAAGTGTCACACAGGGTTCCCTGTTGGCAGGGGGTGGGGAAATATCGAGGGCTCAAGTTCTCTTGACGTCGCATCGCCAACATTCATAGGCGTTCTTTCTCCGACAACTCAGAGTGGACGATGATTACAGCAGTCAGCACGAATTTTGAGACTAGGTTCTGTATGTCTGATGTTGATGAAAGAAAATATAGTTTTACCTAATAAAATTTACTGTTGTAGCTACCACAAAGAAAGTAAATTGAAGGAAATTCTCTATTTTAGTCAGTTCAAACGAAATCAAATGTTAATTCACTCTTTTTTGGGCAGGAGGGTATAAGTCAAAAGAATACTACAAAAAAGTATGACAATTCCCTACCAAACATTTGCATAATCTCAGTTTTGGCATTCTTTTTGACTTACACCCTCTTGCCTCAACAGGCAGAGTATTCAGAATTGACAAACCCTTTTGTACAAACAAAGTTATGACAAATACCAACCAAACAATTGCATAATCTCAATTTTGGTATTTTTTGACTTATTCCCTTTTACTCTAACAAGAGCGAATTAATAAATTTACATCACGTTTATTTATAAAACATAGTTAAAGTTAATCTATAAATTAAAAAAAACAATAAGCTTTAAAAATGAATATTTTTGGTACTTCTTCTGAGGAGGTACGAACTTTCTCGTATTAGCCCCAAAATGTTGATGATCATGGTGATGATGATAATTGTTGTTTTAAGAAGCCTAACATCTAGGTTATCGACCCCTAATGGTTTGGGCGATAGTGAAAGATGACATGAGAATGAAAACTATAACTAATACTAACTACAAACTTACATACTAGAAGAAGGAATAGTAAACAAATAAAGGATAAAGCAAATAAAGGACAGGAAGAAAATAAATGCCCTCAACCATCGAAGAATTAGGATTGAGGGACTTGGAGGAGAGCCATGAAAGGCAGATTGAAAAGTGGGAAAGAGGAGAGGGCCCGCCCCTAGGTCATAGGAAAAAGGGGACAAAACGGACCCAGCTCAGGAATCCCTCAGGAGTGTCAACTCCCAAACTCACCAACCGTGAGCCCTTGAGGATGTAGCACTATCCAGGGTTCACCAGAAGTGGTGGGGCTACATACACCCTGCCTCCTTGAGGGCCTTGTGCAGAAGGCAGGAGATAACATAAAAGGGAAAAGAAGGCTGACCCCTCAAAGAATGAGGGTATCAGGAAAGATGAGACAAGGACCAATTAAGGCGGGAAATTGAAAGACTCCCTAGGCCTCGGATACCCTAATACCGTCGGGCTGGGTAGAAAACAAGAGTTGATCAAGAGAGGTCGACAGGAAAGATAACAGAGAGGAGCCCGGTTCAACTAAGTGGAAGCAATGCTCGACTCAGCTGGGGTCCCGTCGTCACCAACCTACGTCACGTCCCACAAGTTGTGAGACCCTGGGTTGGGGGGTGGGGGCAGATGTAATAACCATGTTATCATTATATTGTCCTTGATAACGTTGCTCAATGTCCATCAAGTCTTGGAGAAAATGTTCCCCTTGCTCTTCTGAATATGACGCCTAGTTATCTTTAAATTGGTCCAAGTGAGCATGTAACATGTGTACTTTAAAAGACATTCTGCAACCCATGAGTTTTAAGTTCTCAAGCAGAGTGGAAATAAGCACTTTGTAATTCTCAGCTTTCTTGTTTCCAAGGAAGCATTGGATCACTGCTTTAAGGCTGTACCATGCTCGTGGGTGTCGAGTAGTTCTGGAAATTCTTCACTGGCCATTAGCTTCTTGATTCCCGACGAAAATACCAGCTTGAATTCTAGCTTCAGACAATATTTAGGAAACAAGATGATCATTAAAGAACATATAGCCTACTTTCTCCTAAACGCATGGGTATTGTTATAACTCTTTGTCCTTTTCAAGGAGTATAATTGAATGTTGGTTGTAGTAGCTTGTTGAAATACAACGTGTTATACAGACATAAAACATGAATATGAGGTGCCCTTTGCTAGTGCTTCCTCTGTATCAAATTTCATTCAATTCGGTTTCGCCGTGTTTGAATTGATATGGTGAATCGATTTGCACACATACATGGCCGTTATCTGCAAACTATTGGGCTGATGTCCTTGTAGATCAGTCAAAAGATGCTTCCCATAAAAAGGTATGTTGTTGCAAAATTTGGAAGAGATCAAATAGGTTGGTCGTAATTTGATTTAAGCTTTTAAAATTTGGGTGGCCGCCATTCCGTTTCCGTCAAGATGGTGGCGATATAAAACATCACCCTGAGGTGCCCTTTGCTACTGCTACCTCTGTACAAAAGTTCGTTCTATTCGGCATTACCGTGATTGAATTGATAGGGGGAATCGATTTGCACACCGCCATATGCAAACTATTGGACTGATGACTTTGTAGCTTAGTCAAAGAACGCTTCTCATATAAAGGTATGTTGTTGAAAAATTTGCTAGAGATCATATGAATAGGTTGGTCGTAATTTTATTGCAGTTTATAACATTTGGCTGGCCACCATTACTTTTCCCTCAAGATGGCGACGATATAAAACATGACCCTGAGTTGCCTTTTGCAAGTGCTACCTCTGTACCAAATTTCGTTCAATTCGGTTTCACCGTGTTTGAATAGATAGGGGGAATCGATTTGCACACACACATGGCCGCCATCTGCAAATTATTACGCTGATGACCTTGTAGTTTGGTCAAAAGATTCTTCGTACAAAGAGGTATAATGTTGCAAAATTTGGTAGATATCAGATGATTACGTTGGTCTTAATTTGATTTAAGCTTTTAACATTTTGGTGGCCACCATCACGTTTTCGTCAAGATGGCGGCGATATAAAACATGACACTGAGGTGCTCTTGGCTAGTGCTACCTCTGTACCAAATTTCGTTCAATTCGGTTTCACCGTGTTCGAATTGATAGCGGGGGACAGACATTCAGAGTACACAGACTCACACACACACACACACACACACAGACACACAATTTTTCGCCCTGTGTTGATCTCTTAAGTCTACTTTCATTTTTTTTTTTCAAAAATCGAAATTAGGTTAAAAAGTCTTATGCTTTCAAAGTAAGTTATTGTGCTGTATTGCAGTTTGGGTATTCAAGCAATATTAAAACACAGTTCATCTCATGAAGCACACACAGCGAACAAATATTTATATTTGACTTTAACGTATAATGAAAGTCTTTTAGTTGTAAAAATTACAGGTTCTTTCTGAATTTAAATCTTGAGTGCAACACAACACTATTATAAGTTTTTTTAGAAGATACTTCATAATGCATTTTTGATTATATTTTTTATTCAATTACTTTGTAAGAATTATTATTTCGATAGTTTTGGAACATATAGTTTCAATTACTCGCAACTTAAAACGTTTTGATAGTTTATTTGGAAATTTAAGATTGATGATGATGACCACACTGTGCTCGAAACTAGTCCTGTTATATTAAGCAACTTGCACTAATATATTAACTGATTATTGGTGGCTTTTTAATACCATTTAGACTTCAATTAACGTTTAAAAATAAGAATTTAATCTAATTATAATTTAGAAGTGGATGCCTAAAACTGAAACAACCAATTGTTGATAAAATAAAACACATAAAATAAAATTAATATTTGTAATAGAAATAACAAACCCCTAACAAGCGACCACTGCTCAGCCACATTGGTCTACAGATTGTGGGATGCCGCGTGGTCAGCACGTCGGGTCCCCTTGGACGTTAATCTCGGTTTTATTGACCAGCGTGTTGCCCGTCTGATAATACTGCTACTCAATTGTCCTCACTAGGCTGAATACACCCTGCTCCTGCCCTCACTCGCAAGTATGGACTTGTATTTTCTTTCTTTCTTTCTCTTTCTTCTCTTTTTATTCTTTCTCTTTTTATTTCCTTCTCCTTATTTGTCTTTCTTTCTCTATTTTATACTTTTCTCTCTCTCTTCTTTCTTTCTTTCTTTCTTTCTTTCTTTCCATCTTTATACTCTTTCTATTTTTCTTTCCCTCTTTCTTCTTTAATTCTTTCTTTCTTTCTACTTTACTATATTTCTTATTTATTTGTTTCTTCTATTTTGTTCTTTCTTTCTTCTCTTTTTTCCTCTGTTTCTTTTCCTTTTCCTTTCTTTCTATTTTTATTTCTCTTTCTTCTGTTTCTTTATTTTCTTTCTTCTTTCTTTCTTTCTTTCTTTCTTTCTTTGTTTCTGTTTTTTCATTTTGTCTCTCTTTCTTTCTTTCTTTCTTTCTTTCTTTCTTTCTTTCTTTCTTTCTTATCTCTAAAATGATATATAGGTTTACTTCTGTTATGTCTTCGCAAACAAGAATGGAGCGACGAGTTTATGTGCCTCAAGTTTTGTAAATGTCTACGTTTCAGTTTCGTTTATAAATACATATTCTAATCCAATCTTGTTACATTCTCAATATGATATTTATACTTGAACAACACATTCAGAATATTCCACACCCAATTGAACCCAAACTATGATTTGTAGTGTTCTTTACTCAAACACAGTTCAATCATACACGCATATTCACACTAAAGGTTTTAACGTCATTATATTGTGAAATCCAATTATCGCATGATTTGTGTTTTTTTACGATGACGTTGTTGTTTATCTGTAGGGGCTTTGTGACATCGTGGTCATGTAGCCCAGTGTACTCGGGTGTGTATAGAAGTTGTCATAATCTGTGTCACTATGACGTCTGTACTAGTGTGTGTAATTGTAATCGAGGTAGAATTTGTGTAGGAAGTAACCGTGGCATTACGTTAGGTACCATTCCGGCATTTACCCGGAGTAGAAAAGGAAACCCACTTTAAAGATGGCTGAGGTAGGAATCGAACTCGCCTCTTCTCAGTTTTGCCTGACGAGGCTGAGTGTACCTCGTTCTAGTCCTCAGACCAGAATTGCATTTATTGGCAGATCCGAGAATCGAGCCAGGACCTCCGAGGTGACCGCCAATAATGCTATCCACTACACCACAAGGTGGTTTCTGTACAATTTCTCAGTAGAGTACTGTACATATTTCTATTCCACATGCCCAAGGGGTTGTACTTGCTCGAGCTCACACCAAGCTTAAAGCTGAGCTACAGTACGTGCCCGTGACAGTTCCTTCCTGCTGTCGTCTCGCTTATTGAAACAACTCACTTCTCTCGCACGCTGCACACTCTTTCTTCAATCTCATTACACTGTATTTTCCACTCGCAGACACTTGCCCATCTCCTCCATCATCTCCAGAAAAATCAAACCCATACAAGACGTTTTGTAAAGAACTGAACTATCCCTTTTATCATTTTAAATGATCTTGTCGACTTCGTCTTTACGCTGGGGTCTGGCGTTACGTTACGGTGACGGGACGAAATGTACCCAGATGCACTGTGTGTGACGTCATAGTACCGCTTGGTGCATGTGTTCCCCGACAATCTCTACTTCGTTAGTATAAGACAAAAATCCCCGATTCGTGGATGTCACGGGTAATATCGAGAACCACTGGATGGATTTTGATGCGGTTTTCACCATTCTGTAAATGATATCTCGAGGAAAGATTCTGTAGAAAATAATTTATGTATGATCAAAGGAAGCCAAGCAGTAACGATTTCAGTGATTAAGTCGAAAACACACTTGGCGTCCGTGCGCTTCTTAAGCTTACGCTGGGCGAACCGTTAAAAATATCAATATACTATGAGCGTAAGAATTGGTCAGCATGAAAAGTTCTACAAAAATGTCCGCGAGAACATATCTCTATATTCAATACATCGCCCACTATAAGTGTTTTTAGACTGGATGGAAGGGGCACGTCCCCGCACACTCTGGTGAGCGTGCGGCATCCGCGCGCTTGACCCTGCTTTGCCCTTGGTTTGCACTTGCCGTTCGCGAGTAATTTGAAACAAGATAAGCAAGATAAGTATTATGCAGATAATTTTCTAACATGGGAAGAGTCTTTGGCTTCGAGCGAAGCGAGAAGTCTCCAGCCTTTCTAGCATTTTTCAACATTTGTAGAATTTAAAATGATACAAAGTCTAGTCTTTCAGACTGACTGTCACTTTTTATTCTAACTCGTGGAGTACCCGTGTTCGTTTAATCGTGCACCACTGCCGTGAGGGCAGCTGTAGCAAGTCTGGAGATCGTAGGTTCGAATCCCAGTGCTGAAGGCAGCTATCCTGAGTGTGGTTGTTCCCAGGCTTTTACACACTCCCTCCAGACAAATGCCGGGATAGTACCTTATTCCAAGTCCTGGGTCACTTACCCCTGTCGTTAATACACTTACACACACTACTACAGTCATCACAGAAGCACAGGATATCAGACTAGTTCAACACACACTGAACTACACGGAGCTTATGACCAAGATGTCCCAAGCCTCTCAAATGAATTAACAACAACAAATCATCTTCTTACATTAGACCTACAATAATTAAATGTCAGAAATTGGAAGTTGATACCCTTTGCCACCAGCTTTATTATCAGCTGGCTATACTGATATGCTGGAAGTAGGTAGGGAATAAGCGTAGTCGGTAGCATGCTGAGCTTCTAGGCCCAAGATCGCAAGTTCAAACCCGGTCAAAGTCGTAGGATTTTTAAGAGCGTTAAGAATCCCTCAGGATGCCTTCCTTCAGAGGAGAAGTAAAGATGGCGGGTCCATATCATAGATGTATGGCATGTAAAAGATCCTTCCACTAACTTCACTTATGTAAAGCCAGAATTTGTAGGTTAGAATTGATAACGCTCAATTAGTTCCAACGTTTATCGCCAGGAACTGGTTGCGATGGCAAGTTCGCAGCTAGGTGTCGTTGACGGTAGCATTTGGTAGCAAAAGTAGGAACTACTTGAAAATTGATCGTCTTCAGTCCTTACCTGAATCACAGATAACACACACTAATACAGCCATCACAATTAACAACGGTTGTCTGACAGATTGTACACACACTCAAAGTGCACGGAGCTAGATGACCGCGTTGACGCAGCCCCTAAACTGGGGAACCAACCAACCAGTAGGGAATAAATTCACTCAACATAGGATGCATAATATATTCGTTATTTCTTTTAAGATCTTTTAGTTTTACGTGGCCGTTAATCACGCGATTATGAGCCACGGAGCCTCCTTTTCACGTGGAATCCGAACCACAGTGCATGGTATTTCACTACAAAAATCTCACATGCATTGACCGGGAATCAAACCCGGTCCACCGTGGTGAGTTTCGAACAGCTTGACCGCTGCGCCACCACACCCCCTATTTCATTTAAGGGCCTGGTCATCAGCTCCGTGTTTAACAAAAAAAAAGTGTCCCATATTTTATGACGTCCAGTGTGAATCAAAATGAGAATAAAATATAATTAATGTAATTATTGTTCCTTGCAACGTATAAGTATTCCATTCCAGGGGTATCAACTGTGATTATACGCCTCCTATAAACTAGTGTTCAGATGTAAAAGAAGTAGGCGCTGTAGAACCCATGTTTATTAGATATTTTATTCTCATTTTGATTCACACTGTCACCTCATAAAATATGGGACATTGAAAAATGGTTTCAACAATGTTGCCTTATTAATTGAAATTGAATGGTTTTCATTCCGTCAACACGATTTTACCCAATTGAAATGGGCGGTACCCTAATCCTGAAAAGAATTACATGAGATTTAATAAATGATCTACACTTGGATATCCAGTTTCGATCGTCAAGTGATTAACATCAGAACCTATACACTTAGGCTATTAAATCTATAAAGTGCGTTCAAAATGTAACGAGCCGGAGGCTGGAATGCGCAAACCGGTGACTAGATCGGCTAATCGTGGCGTGTGTAACGAGGTGTGGTTCCGACCAGAGCGTGGAGGGTCACAGCCCGTCGCTAGAGGGCACGCGTGCACGTTACGTGACGATACAAAGCGAGCAGCAGCATGCATCAATCGTCCAACGCTGCCAGTCGCATTGCAAACAGTGACATGGAGGCGTCAACCGAAGAGCAAAGAGGTGTTGTTCGGTTTCTGACAGCGAAAGGAGTAGGGGGAACGGACATGCATCGCCGAATATCACAAGTGTACGGCGAACACTGCATGTCACTTGCAAGGGTCAAGGCGTGGCACAAGCGCTTCAGGAAATGACGGGTGTCGTTAGCCGATGATGCCCGGTCTGCTTGCCACGGTGGGTGAGTGGATAGCGTGTCGGTCTACTAACCCCAAGATTGCAGGTTCGCCCCTGACCGTGGTAAGTGATTTTTGAAAGGCGGCAAAAATACGATACGCATGTCATACGATGTTGGCATGTCAAAGAACCCATTTGAATTCAGTAGGCCGAGTTCATAATGGCAAAATTAATCTCGGGAGTTTCCGCCAGCACAAAGTTCCTCATTTCTCTACTAGAAAGCGCTATTGTGTTCAAGGAGATTAGATATCTAACATCTAACCTCCTTGACTTTCATAGTCAAGGAACTACGAAATTCGACACGCAAGCTACCCTCTGGGTGTCAAATAGCAAAGCTTGCACCAGGCACCCGAGGCCATACGATATTATTATTATTATTATTACCGATGACAACGTCTAGCTGGTTGATGCACTCATTACCCAGGACCGACGAGTGACAGTGAACGCCATAGCCGCCGTGGTCGGACTGAGCGTCGGAAGTGTGCACACCATCATGAAGGAACGACTGCACTTGCGCAAAGTGTGTGCCCAATTGTATGTGCCCAATGGGAGGTTCTCGGCCACCCCCCAACGATTCACCTCGGACTCCGACGTCCAGCTGTACGTGCGGAACTGGTTCACATCGCAGCCCAGGGAATATTATGAGACAGCCATTCACCGCCTCGTGTCACAGTGGAACAAGTGCCTCAACAGCCAGGGCCAATATTTCTATCATAAAGGTACTGGTTTCTGTAATTATGCCTACGGCTCGTTACTTTTTGAACGCACCTTATATGTTTATAAGTATGGGTAATGATATTTACAATATATACACTTATTTATTTGCAGTGGAGATTATACTGACACACCTTGTCAATATATGTGATCCTTCATAGAGATACAGATAGTATCACTACAATTTAACAAATATCACATACTTAGGCCTAATATTCAAAGTTGCAAATCACGCTTTCTTCCTTAGTCGTGCTCAATTTCCGAGGTGCAAGCAGTTTTATTTTCGAAATTACTAATGGCATTGTAGAAAGAGAGTTCAGTCGATGTAAAATATATGTTTGCCAACTTCAGGCAGCAGCAGAGGTCCTTGGTATAATTGTCTTTTGTTTTTATTTTTATAAAAACCTTCGTACTCTATTCTGAGCCACGCAGTTCTTGTACCAAAAGACCTTGATATTTTTAGCCTACTTTTCACATTTTGCAGAAATGAGGAAAAAGTAGACTTATGAGATCGATCCGGGAAAATGTCTGTCTGTCTGTCCTTCTGTCTGTCTGGCTGTGTGTGTGTTCCCACCTATCAACTCCAAAACGGCTGCAGAAATCAATACCAAATTTAGTATGAGTAAAGATGTATACCGGAATATCTCACATCCATATTTGAAAATGATGTCTGTGCTACCAACTGCTGAAAAAACGCACTAGTATTTGAGCTCCATGTTGGATATCTTGGAAGGTATGCATGGGAGCTATTCCAAAATTGGCACACATGTAGATAACACTGCTGAAAAAACGCACTAGAAATTTGAGCTCCATGTTGGATATCTTGGAAGGTATGCATGGGAGCTATTCCAAAATTGGCACACATGTAGATAACACTATTTCAGTTTAATTTCCAGGAGGCCATACATGACAGTGTTGCCAAAATAATTTTAAGCCTTCTGATAGGTCCAATTTCTAAATACCTATAACTTCTACACTATCAATTGGATTTCAACCAAATTTTGTATGTAATATGTGTACAAAAACAGATATGACTGAGCGTATTCTTAAGAGCCACCAGGGCTTCCAACTGTTAATAATTGCTCTCTCTATTATTTTATCCAAATACCAATATATCAGAAAGTATGCCAGCCGACAGCTTTAAACTAAGCACACGTATAGTACCTGACATTTTAGATAAATTTTGGAGTAACTTATATACTTCAGTTCTACCAACATGATTCTAAGCCTGCTGATAGGGCCAATTTTTAAATACATGTAACTTCTATACTATCAGTTGGATTTCAACCAAATTTCGTATGTGCTATGTGTAACATAACCGATATGACTAAAAGTATTCTCAAGAGCAATCAAGGCTGCCAACTGTTAATAAATGCTGTCTATATTTTTAACCTAATATCAATATATCAGGAAGTATGTAGCCAACAGCCCTATACTTTGCACGCGTATAGCACCCGACATTCTAGATTAATTTGGAATAATTAATATGAGTCAGTGCTGCCAACATGATTCTATGCCTGCTGATAGGTCCAATTTTAAAATACATGTAACTTCTATTCTAACAAATAGATTTCGTCCAAAATTGGCACAACAAGATTTAATATTTCAGATTAGGCTATTTCTGACCAGCACACACATGACATTGTCGTGCTGATAGATCCAATGTCTAACCACATGTAACGTCCATTGGACTTCAACCAATTTTTTTTATTCTGTACCTTAAGAGATGGAACTAAGAATATATTCAGTCACCAGGGCTGCCAACTGTAATGCTCTATTAGGCTACATTATACCAGGTATATTTCGAACAAATTAGACATTTCGATATTACCAACTTAATTTCGTCATTATTCAAGATAGGTTCATATACTGTAGATTAATCATTGGCATGAAACTTAATTTTAAGAAAAGTAGGCTCTTTAGTTCGTCACGGAACTTCTTGTTAAATGTATGAAACCATCAGAACATGAATTTCACCCAAAAAAAAGTGTAAGGCTACACAATTATGTCAGTGGACCCTTCAATTTTCAATGCATTTCACATCAATACCCGTGTGCTCTTGCTCGCGGATTAAACCTATAGCCGTCAATAGTTACGTTGACATGAGTTTCAAACCACTTGATTTCCAATGTCATAATGTTCATACTGCGATAGTTTCATTGGATACCAATTGAACTCCTATGATATATCACTCTTTCAGTCAGTGAGAATGTTATATACAGATTGAATGGAGTATTACAACACAGCCAGAATATACGATTTTTCAGGTCACGACGTGAAAACTTACGATAAACCGGAAGAAAAGAACGTCACATTCAGCAACACCACCTGAAAGCCTAGCACTAAGCGTAAACACTGAAACCAAAAGACGAGACATGACATATAGGTTTTGTGTCTACACGTCAACAAATATGAGAATACATAAACAAGATAACATGTATCTAGCTGTTTTCCAGTTGATGGTCACGCTGACAGGCTGTGAAAGGCCAGTATCCTGGAGAGTTGGGAACCCGTCCATCCGCATTTCTTTCCCTTCAATTAATGTTGCCAGACTGATAAAAAAACAAGATGTTCAGTAAAGAACATATAGCCTACTTTCTCCTAAATGTATGAGTATAGTTATAACTCGTTGTTATTATCAAAGAGTATAATAGAACTATTCTTTGTTGAAGACCTTAGAAACGATTTACCACTACCAAACGCCACAACCTAGATAAAACTGCTACCATCATTGAAGAAAGAAAGAAAGAAAGAAAGAAAGAAAGATAAGAAGTATATCAAGAATGTTATGGATCTGGAGACATAATCGACCGGACTGGCTGCGTGGCTCAGCGGTAACGTTCTCGCTTGCTGGGCCCTAGGTTGCAGGTTCGTATCCTGGCGCAGTCAGCTGGCATTTGAGGGTGCACAAATGCGAGGGAGCCGTGTCAGTACATTTACTGGCACGTTAAAGATCCCCTTCGGGCCAAAATTCCGGCACCCCGGTGTCTCTAAAAGCAGCAGTAATTAAAAGGGATGTAAAACCAATAACATTATTATTATTATTATTATTACATATACGACCTGCCGTGGGCAACATCCAACTTTGAGTTGAGGCATGTCTTTACACGTCTGGTTGTGCATGGCTTTCACAACCCTAATTGAATTAACAAATCTTTCCATGACCCTACAGAGACGTGTGTATACAAACTATGTGGATATTTTCGATTACTATTTGCCTGAAATAAAAGTAGTAATTAATAACCTGAACTAACACCAACTATGTGAAATCGTTTTGTTCTTTACTTCAAATAACATTTTCAAGTAACGCAAAATAGGCTGTTACAAACCCTTTAAAATAAAAAGTAAAAATGTATCGTAGTATCATCTTGTCATTCTTCAAATTCGATGCGCATAGAATGTCAATGGTATAGTAATCAATGGAGCCCCACGTAGACTAGTCGTGACATCTAGTGGTGAAATATCGAACAATATAATACTAACAGAGCGAGTGCATTCTAGCGGCCATAAGAAGAAACTTTTCAATAAAATCTGGAAGTTAATAAGTAGGTCGGCGTGCAGTTACCTTCTTGGCACCTAGATGTCTCGAGTAAATCTGCTGGCGAATTATGTTTTAATTAAATATATATTTTACACCATAATATGCACAATGTAACGCTTAATTTTAAAACGTCTGAGTCATTACAAAACAATAAACATATAACATTTCAAGCAAAAAACCTAGCTCTGATCGGGTTTGAACCATAGGCATTTGAGAGATAGGCTAACGCTCTACCACAGAGCTAATTGTGTCAACGAATATCGTTCTATATAAAATGACTTACATAGATACTGGCACGTTAAAGATCCCCTTCGGGCCAAAATTCCGGCACCCCGGTGTCTCTAAAAGCAGCAGTAGTTAAAAGGGATGTAAAACCAATAACATTATTATTATTATTATTATTATTATTATTATTATTATTACATATACGACCTGCCGTGGGCAACATCCAACTTTGAGTTGAGGCATGTCTTTACACGTCTGGTTGTGCATGGCTTTCACAACCCTAATTGAATTAACAAATCTTACCATGACCCTACAGAGACGTGTGTATACAAACTATGTGGATATTTTCGATTGCTATTTGCCTGAAATAAAAGTAGTAATTAATAACCTGAACTAACACCAACGCCTTGAATTCAGTTACTATGTGAAATCGTTTTGTTCTTTACTTCAAATAACATTTTCAAGTAACGCAAAATAGGCTGTTACAAACCCTTTAAAATAAAAAGTAAAAATGTATCGTAGTATCATCTTGTCATTCTTCAAATTCGATGCGCATAGAATGTCAATGGTATAGTAATCAATGGAGCCCCACGTAGACTAGTCGTGACATCTAGTGGTGAAATATCGAACAATATAATCCTAACAGAGCGAGTGCATTCTAGCGGCCATAAGAAGAAACTTTTCAATAAAATCTGGAAGTTACCTTTTTGGCAGCTAGATGTCTCGAGTAAATCTGCTGGCGTATTATGTTTTAATTAAATATATATTTTACACCATAATATGCACAATATAACGCTTAATTTTAAAACGTCTGAGTCATTACAAAACAATAAACATATAACATTTCAAGCAAAAAACCTAGCTCTGATCGGGTTTGAACCATAGGCATTTGAGCGATAGGCTAACGCTCTACCACTGAGCTAATTGTGTCAACGAATATCGTTCTATATAAAATGACTTACATAGAACTTGTTAGCAAATAATGATTTATACTAAACGATTTCATCACTGGAGTATATTATTTATATTTAAAGCATTTCATACAAAGTTTATTTATTTTGTATCAGTACGCTATATTGCATGCAATACTCAAATTAGTGAAATATAAGTCAGGCACAAGATATCCGCTGCCATCTTGTCTTATTACTGAATCGGCTCAGCTTTTTAAAATCACGTCTGCACTATAGTATTACAAAATAAACTTTTAATTTCGAACGTGCCTCTTCCTTTAGAACAGTTAAAACGATTCTCGGCTCGATAATCGGAACTGGTGGGTCCCATGATATGGATTATAAAGTTTGCATAATTCGCACGGCCGCCATCCTGAAATGGTATGGCGGACGACCTTGTAGTTTGGTCACAAGACGCATCCTATACGAAGGTATGTTGTTACCAAATTTGGTAGAGATCGGATGATTTGGTTAGTCGTTATTTGATTTTACGTTTTGAACGTTTGAGTGGCCGCCATTCAGTTTTAGTAAAGATGGCGGCGATATAAAACATGACACTGAGGTGCCCTTTGCTTGTTCTACCTCTGTACCAAATTTCGTTCAATTCGCATTCACCGTGTTCGAATTGATAGGGGGGGGGGGACAGACATTCAGAGTACACACACACACACACACACACAGAGACTCACACACACACACATACACACACACACAGACTCACACACACACATACACACACACAGACAGACACACTTTTTTCGCCCTGTGTTGATCTCATAAGTCTACTTTCATTTTTTGCAAAAATCGAAAGTAGGCTAAAAAAGGAACAGCCCCCCACAAAATAGTTGATTTTAGGAGAATCACAAGCTGTATGCTGATTAACCCTGGAATCATTTATTTTTGTTATGAAACACAACATAAAGTAAACATAATGTAATAAGGCGTACGATTAGCTTGCTAGGCATGTTGAAATAATCTGCTAAACCATTTTGCTCGCTTCACCACACATCTTTCTCAATATATTCTTCGCTTTTTTTTTTTTTGCTCTTCCTGACCTGGGGATCGTATACTGGCGAAAACATGCCAACACCAAGGGGATATAAGTTTTGAGGAATGCAATTTAGGCGAAGCAACTCATGTGTAGCATTCATTTGATGAACGTTCCCAGGTCACAGGTTCAAATACGAGGGCAAGTCAATAAGTGTCTGCAATATTTTTTTTATATTTTTTTTACAAAAGGAGTACACACTTTATATTGATATCGGAACATCTAAAGGAGTTCTTTTGTTGCATAACAATGCGCGTCTACATACCACCACACACACTGCTCAAACTCTTCGGACGCTGCGTTTGGAGGTGTTGGAGCATCCTGCGTACAGTCCCGATCTCACCCCAAACGGATTACCACAGGTTTTGTCCACTGAAAAATGCTCCAAGAGGCCGTCGCTTCAGCTCCAAACAACTGGTGAAGGACGCTGTGCATACGTGGCTTGCTGCGCAACCGAAAACCTTTTTTGCAGAGGGTGGACCATGTGCATTGAAAAGCAGGGGGACTATGTTGAAAAATGATATCGTATATGTCAGAAGACACGTGACATTAGTAATTACTGTACTCCCCAGGATTCTGAGTGAAACCATACAAACTTGCATGCATTGTGTCGTGCAAGTACCGTATGACTGTTTGTGGGATGGTGTTCCACGCATGTTTCAATTTGTCAGTCAAATCAGCAACGGTTAATGCTGGTATTAGATGGCACTGGATATGTCGTCTCATAATGTCCCATACGTGCTCAATGTCCGAGAGTTTTGGTAATCTCTCAGGCCAATAGTACAGTACAGCTGGAATGGTTTTGTTCCAAAAACTTTGCTATGGTTGGCTTTTTGTAAATCGTTAGAAAAGCACAAAAAAAAAGCTTAACTCTGAATTTTAGAATAATTTGCACGGAAAACTCAAAAAAAACATTGAAAAGCGTTTTTCTCTGTATTGACGTATTTTAAAGAAACGTTTTTTAAACAAAAACTGAAGAGGACATTGTCACCTACAATTCGTCTCATTGAGGTCATGTCATACGTTTTGAAATGCAGAAGCTAGGTGGCGCCAAAGTTTCCAAAAAAGTGTTTTTTCACTTTTTGTCCTAGAAAAAAATAGTTTTTTCACAAAAGAGTGAATCAGAAATTTGTTCCTCTCAAAATTGTCTGCAACATTTATTTAAACGTTTGTTTCCTCCGACTTACCGTTCCAAAGTTATAGCGCAGCAAATGCAACGCTGCGTAGTCAAGGCTACTATTGTTACTGCGGAGAGAGCGGTGGGCATAATTTAGACAGGGACCGGTGTCGGACAGCTGCCTAAGGCTCGGTCAAACAGGACGCGGGCCGAGTTTGTTAATTAGCTCAAACAATCATATCTATTTCAATCGCAACGTATCAATCATAACTGTACACATTTTAACATTTGTGCCATCTGAATAGTACAATTTTCACATTTCGGCAGACTATAACTTTGAAACGATGATGCCCAGTCTGGGGCACCCCCCTGCATTACCGAAGACAACGTCCAGCTGGTTGATGCACTCATTACCCAGGACCGCCGAGTGACAGTGAACGCCATAGCCGCCGTGGTCGGATTGAGCTTCGGAAGTGTGCACACCATCATGAAGGAACGACTGCACTTGCACAAAGTGTGTGCCCAATGGGAGCCCCACAGTCTTCAACCACACCAGGAAGCATGTCGAATGGCCCACTGTCTTGGTCATCTGCAGCGCTATACGAGGGAAGGGAATGGGTTCCTAGCACGAGTGGTGGCTGGAGATGAGTCATGGTGTCATCAATTCGAATCAGAATCCAAACGACAAAGCCTCCAGTGGAAGCAACCAGGGTCACCACCACCCAAAAAAGGCAAGGCCATCCACACGACCAAGATGGCCCCCTTCTGATACACTTCATGCCGCACGGGACAACAGTGAATGCCCAGCGTTACTCGCAAACCTTGACCACCATTCGCCAAGCGATCAAAACAAAACGACCAGGCAATCTCACCCGTGGGGTCATTCTGCTGCATGACAATGCACGACCTCATACGGCCAACACAGTCGCGGCACTCCTGCAGAAATTCAAATGGGAGGTTCTCGGCCATCCTCCATACAGTCCAGACCTCTCTCCCTGTGATTACGCCATGTTTTGTCCCCTGAAAATGGCTCTGCGGGGCTAACGATTCACCTCGGATGCCACCGTCCAGCTGTACGTGCGGAACTGGTTCACATCGCAGCCCAGGGAATTTTATTAGACAGCCATTCACCGCCTCGTGTCACAGTGGGACAAGTGCCTCAACAGCCAGGGCCAATACTTCTAACATACAGGTACTAGTTTCTGTAATTAAGCCTCCGGCTCGTTACTTTTTGAACGCACCTGATATGTTTACGTAATCAGAGAGTTGCAGCCCTCGAAAAAAGATGTAAAATGAGCAGTTTACTAGCGGAATCTTGAAACCGACCCCGAATTTTCAAAACAACTTTCAACTGCTCGAAGATACAGGTAAATAAGTAACAGTATTCATAAAGGAAATGCAATGTCTACAACTTCTTTCCGCACGAGTTTCCTGTAAAATGGAAGGCAAAAGGATTGGAAGGGCATGTTTGACGAGAAATGTGAGGCGCTACAAATGCTTCTGCAAATTTTCCATTTTCGTCGGCTCATATCTCGGAGACGGTAACACAAAGATAAGTGTGAATTATACCCTAGTTTAGGTAATGAATTTGCTTTAAGTTTCGAAAGAATACTGTAGGCTATTCTGTGCAACGCATTGTATTAAACTGAAAAAAAAAAAAGGACCTTTGAGCCTCCTCCCCACCACCGTGGTATCTGAAATTGATGTTACTTTATTAGACATTGTTTAGGAGACCTCCCCATACAGATTACTAAAACTTTTGGAACTACATGACTTGATGCAGCAAACTCAGCTTTGCTGGGTTTAATTGGACTGGGCTAAACACCGGACGATGACTAACGTCACAAAGTCTACGACGCGTATTTGAAGGAAGCTTGCCACGGTGGGTGAGTGGTTATAGTGTCGGACTACCAACCCCAAGACTGCAGGTTCGCCCCTGGCCATGGTAAGTGATTTTTGAAGGCGACAAAAATCACGATACTCATGTCATACGTTGTTGGCATGTTAAAGAACCCATTTGAATTCTGTAGGCCGTGTTCAATGGCAAAATTAATCTCGGGATTTTCCGCCAACACAAAGTTCCTCCATTCTCTACTTCAAAGCGCTGTAGTGTCAAGGAGTTTAGATATCTAACCTCCTTGACTTTCATAGCGTTCAAAGGAACGACGAAATTCGGCATGCAAGCTACCCTCTGGGTGTCAATTAACAAAGCTTGCACCAAAGGCCGTGTTCAATGGCAAAATTAATCTCGGGATTTTCCGCCAACACAAAGTTCCTCCATTCTCTACTTCAAAGCGCTGTAGTGTCAAGGAGTTTAGATATCTAACCTCCTTGACTTTCATAGCGTTCAAAGGAACGACGAAATTCGGCATGCAAGCTACCCTCTGGGTGTCAATTAACAAAGCTTGCACCAGGCCTCCGAGGCCATACGATATCATCATTTGAAGGAAACAATGCTTTGCAAGGTCAAAGTGGTGCTACTAGCACCTACCTTCGTCCACTGGAGTGCAAATGTGAATAGGCGTTATCTTTCAGATATGCGAACACAACTCCCGAATCTCGTTTACCTAGCACAATTCTTTCTACGTGTTGGGATTTTATTTTCCGTCCGTATATTATAATTCTGTCTGCCTAATACTACCCCACCCAGATGAATTTCGTTGGGAAAGCAACGCGCTGGAAATTCAGTTGATGTCTCTCTTTCCCGTCAGCTCACCACGATCACGCTCCTTTGTTATCTCGCACGTTAATCTCATGTAATTCTCATTTAATTATGAACGAGGTTAAGCTTGAAAGCCGCGTATCCGTGGAAACAGCTAATCATGGTTTATGATCATTTTAGATTTAATATTCCCTTAACCTTCTAAAGACACCGCTTTCGTTAATTATTCAGAGGAAATACGCCAGTCATCGCCAATTGATTCTTCCTGTAGCAACCAAGCATACTTATTTATTTATTTATTTATTTATTTATTTATTTACTAGCAACCCGCCCTGGCTTCGCCCGGTATCCTTAACGGTTTAGCCAGCGTAAGCTTAAAAGACGTTGGTTTTCTTTCCAATTTCATTGAACTACGACCTATATCCGATTTCCGTCTCGGCATGATGGGTTAAAATCGCTGACTGGACTGTTAATTATATTATCATGTGCAACGAATTCTTGTCAGACGTAATTTAAGAATGGCGAGGTGCATGAACCACAAATCCCCCTTCCGTCCAATCTAAACTTGACTGTGTATTCTGCGGAACGAAGGCTGTAACTGGGGCGATAGGCTCGCTAACAAGCTAGTTCGCTAGTAATTGAAGGGAGATTGTTTGTAGAAATGAAAACGTAAAAACACTTGGCTATAGTGGGCGAATATTGGAGATAGGGATATGCTGTCACGGACTTTTTTTTAGAACTTTTCACTCTGAACAATTCTTACACTCATACTATATAGATGCTTTTAACTGTTTACCCAGCGCAAGCTTAAAAGGCGTCAGTAGTTCTCGAGATTACCCGGAACATCCAAAAATCGGGGGCATTGCTTTATACTATGTAGAGATTCATTCATCTATTTATGTATGTATGTATTTATTTATTTATTTATTTATTTGCGGAGCATATGCCATTATAGTCATTTATTTATTTATTTACCGTATGGCTTTTAGCGCCGGGAGTGTCCGAGGACATGTTCGGCTCGCCTGAGACTGTAGCTGCTTCCAGCGGACACCCAAAAGGGTGAGCTACAAGTTCCGTTCAATTTCAAATAGTTCCAACTTTCGCCACCAGATATCAATGATACCTAGTGGTGAACGTTGGAACTTTGATAGAGCGTTCTGACGAAATCTAACCTAACAATTTTTGCTTTACACAAGTTTAGTCTGTGAAAGGATCTTTTACATGCCATAAATCTATGACATGAGACCGCCGGCTTTACTTCCCCTCCGAAGGAAGGCATACTGAAGGATTTTTAACGCTCTTAAAAATCCGACGACTTCGGCCGGGTTTGAACCTGCTATCTTGGGCACAGCAGTTCAGCACGCTACCGACTACGCCACCGAAGCCGCATTATAGTCATCAACCCTGTGGACTTAGTTAGTGTTATAGTTATTGTTGTTTTAAGGGGCGGAACTACGAGGTCATCTGCCCCTTAGGACTTAGGTGTGGAATGTGTTAATGTGGGATCTGTACTAGTGGACGCTTTTATATACCTACATGTCATGACAACGTAACTAACGTTATTAACAAGCCCAGTAGATACACGGGAGCTTTCGACGGGGAGTGGTGTTTTACGGGCGCTATCAAAAAGGGGCATATATGGGAGTTTCAAGATCTGAGTGATATTTAAATACGACGTAGAGACTTAAAAAATTAAAAATAAAGTAGGAATTAACCTTTCTTCAAAAACTAAATAATAATAAAATAATCGTATTCTTCTAAAAGTACACCACAATATTAAAAGTAAAACAATTACCAAAAATAAAAAATAAAAATATATATTTATTTATTTAATAATTCTGAGATACAACCTTGAAAGGGTCATTTTACACTAATATTTTAGCAATTTTAAATGATATTAACAAAATTAACAACCATAACAGGTAGGAAATGGCAGTGATGACAGCAAGAGACAAATCTCGGGAAAGCCCGCAGGGAAAAGATTGGGGTAGTGTGTGATCAGGAGGGGGAGGGGGAAGAAATTGAGGATGAAAGGGATCTTCTAATGTTATATTTGAATGTACTATAGGGAGAGAATATGTCAATATTTGGAGGGGAGTTGCCCAGGGTGGGTAGACGGTGGAAAATAGAGCGCCTCTGTACATCAAGACGTGGGCGAGGTATGTGGTATAAGTGGCGCTGACGTGTTGAACGGGAGGGAACGTGGGAAGTAGGTTAGTAGCATGTTACATTTTGTGTAACCAATATTATTATTTTATGTAGGAAACACAGATCAGTAAATTTTAGACGGCTTCTCAGGTCTAGTACACTGAGTTGATTTAGAATGTCGGATTTGGCAAAGTGCCTTAGTGAAGGATTGCGAGCGCTGACTATTGATATGAAGAAATTAAAGACACTGTTCAATTTAGAATTATTGGTTATAGCCGAAGTAGACCAAATTGGAGAAGAGAAATCTAGGATAGGGAGAACATATGTGGTGAAGTATAATTTAAGTGCAGTGAGGTCTTTAATTTCTGTGAATCTGTAAAGAATGCCGAGACTGCGCATTGCGCGAGATTTGATATGGTCAATGTGGGGAGAGAATGTCAGTTTATCATCATGAATAATACCTAAATCTCTTACCTGAGAAACCGTATCCAATTTATTTCCACATATTCAGTCGTGGGTGAACTTGACAGCTGATAATAAGGGATGTACAGTTAATCGATTAATCGACGCAACTACATTGGTCAAAGAAAGTATTGCATATTGTATGGTGTTGTATTCTCATTGCTATATGAAGACATTTCGTATTTGCACATTGGCTCATGTGTTAACTCTAAGATAACACGTTGGTTTGTTTGTATCGTACACTGTTATTGGACATGGAGTTTGTGCATACATCCTGCACAAAAGGGGGAAGTGGCCAAACCCCTGTTGTGATTGCGATACATCAAACCAGGCCATCAGGCACATTGTCGAAGATTGTAAACTAAAAGCGTACTTAGGTGACCCCTCAAGACTTTTTCAGTGCTATACCATCGAGAAATAGACTGAGCATAAGGTTGTAATAAGGTTGATATCTGTGCTTCTATGTACTTGTTATTAATATTATTATTATTCTTTATATGCCATCTCCTCTCAGGCGGTTGGCAACCATCATAGAGATTCTTGCTTTAGATGATGCATCACGAAACAGCTCAATTGTGGAACAATTGAACCAAGTTTTCAGATTATCGATCCAAGAAATGCGTCTTCTTCCTGGTCTTCTTTTGGTTTGTAGCTTCCCTTGAATGACCAGATGCAGCAGATGATATTTCTCTCCTCTCATCACATGACCCTAATACTTCAGTTTTCTAATTTTGACAGTATTTAATATTTCCTTTCTCTTTTCCACCCGCCTCATCACCTCAGCGTTGGTGACCTTTTCTTTCCAACTCAGCCTCAGTATCCTGCTGTACGTCCATAGCTCAAATGCCTCCAATCTGTCCATTTCTCTTTTCTTTATGGTCCAGGTCTCAACTCCATAGAACAAGGTGGAGAAGATATAACATCTCAGAAGTCTAATTTTTAGATGTAAATGAGGTCTCTGCTACAGAACACTCTCCTCATTTTATTGAATGCATTTCTGGCTTGACCGATCCTGGATTTTATCTCCTCAGTACAGTCAATGTAGCAGTTCACATTTCAACGGTCCCAAGTAGTAACATTGTAACTCACTTTTTTAGGGTTTTGAGTTAAGTTAACCAATGAACTAACATTGAAATTATCTATCATTTAAGCCATAAAAAATTGTATGTTTGCAATTGAAAAAAAAAGTTATTTCCATAAATATTAATATTGTAACAGTAACCAGATCCTATGTTACAGGTATTAACATTGTATCTTGAGTTACAATTATACTACTCGAAGCTTTTCATTGTTGTGTAACATTGTTGAATTTTAAATTATATTGTTAGTTTTGTTTTATCGTGTTTCCTACAGTACACTGCTACAACATACGAATAGCGCTTCTATTGTTTTTCCGCCAATTCACAGCTGATGGTCTGCAAATGGATGCTAAAGAAGCTTGCATTGCATCCTCTTTGTCATTATTTCTAAGTGTTCTTTAAGTGAAACCATGAGTGATTTTAGTTCCCGCACAAGAAAAATGGTGCAAATGGCACTGAATATCGTCGAAAATAAGGAAATAATTCGTTTAGGTAAGTGTTTTTGGTATTATAATAATAACAACCACAATTACTGTTGTTGTTATTAACAGCTTCATTCTTTAAATTTTAATTAGAGGAAATAATATTTGACTGAATTGCCTACAGAGTCATTGCTTGTGTAAGTTTTATCTGCAGTCGTTACTCTATTTTATTAATAATCCTTTTTTTATTTTTACATCTCAATCACAGTATCATCGGACTTTCTCAATGAGGATACTACAGTGGGAAGTTCTGTCCCTTCTACAAGCAATAATGATGCCCCCATGACATATAATGAACGTGTGTTGATTACTTCTATGCTGTAAAATGGACTTTAGTGAAGTAGGAAAAATGATTTGAATTTAATATACCGAATGTACATTTATGAATTCCTTATCTATTTTTCTTTACAGGTCAATACCACGTAATTTCCAACGTAAACCCGTTGTCAGATATTTACAGTGAGGACCGGACTCTAGTCTCCTTCCCTCCTACAGTTAATGTTGTATCGAGAAAGCCATCTGAAGGTAAATTTCATTGTACATATTCACTAATTAGAGCGTTAAGCTATGAAGTGAATGTTATTTCTTACTATGAGACACTGAGATCACTAGAAATTTATTTCAGCGAATTTTATTATTCAAAGACGCAGGAGAAAGCCCTAACCCATTACCAGATACCTTGAAGAACACTTCCATACAAGACAGTGAGCCGAGTGACCAGAGTACGTCTTTAGATGTAAGTACGTCTTCCAATACAACCTTTGATAACAATGAAAATAAAATAAGAAAGAGTAGAAAAGTTCCAAAGAAAGTCACCCCAGGAAGGAAACGTCCAAGGAATGTGAATAATTGGAAGGCAGAACAATGCAAAGAGCTAGAGGTATGGGACAGTCGTATGTAAGTCGCAATACTGGTAAAACTGTACCAGCCAGAGAACTAGGACCAGGTTGTGGTGTGACATGTCGTTACAGCTGTAAAGTTAGGATTAATAATGAAGAGAGATTGCAATTATTCGGTAAATTCTGGAGTATTGAAAGTCATACACGTAAATGGGATTTCATTGCTCGATGTGTTACAAAACTAGACAA
Source organism: Meconema thalassinum (assembly GCA_946902985.2). Classification (NCBI taxonomy): domain Eukaryota; kingdom Metazoa; phylum Arthropoda; class Insecta; order Orthoptera; family Tettigoniidae; genus Meconema; species Meconema thalassinum. The sequence goes on from OX336394.1 coordinate 185,580,642, forward strand.
GAAGCAACAAACCGTGAAAGGGAATTCTAGAATAAAATGTAGCTTACTATACTCATTTGAAGTCAACGGAAAATTTGTGAAAGTATGCAAAACAATGTTTCTTCATACTTTAGGCATAAACGATATGTGTGTCATGTCCGCTCTAAATAAGGTCGATAGTTCTGGATCTGGTGCTATTTCCCCAGACAAAAGAGGAAAACATGTCAATAGAAGTAGGCAAATTATAAAACATTCTATAATAGAAAGTGTAAGAGCCCACGTTGCTTCCATTCCTGTTGTTGAATCCCACTATTTGAGGAAAGGAACTAATCGTAAATATTTTGAAGAAGGGCTGTCTATAGGGTAACTCTTTAAGTTGTATGAAGAATGGGCAAAGAAAATGGGATACCAGGAACTTGCAACTGCCCGCCAATATAGAGACATATTTGTATCAGAATTCAATATAGGTTTTTTGTATACCTAAGAAGGATCAATGTGAGTTATGCAACCTTTACAGAAATTCAGATCAAGATTAGAAGAACGACCTACAAACAGCATATGAAACTCACCGTACAGTCACAGAATTTCTCAGGGAAGTTAAGGAAAAAGAGAAAATGAGAGTGATTGATGATCCTACTGTATGTGTAGCTTGTTTTGATTTACAAAAAGTTCTAGTAACACCACAAAGTGAAGTAAGTTTGTTTTATTACAAACGAAAATATTCGACTTACAACTTCACTGTATATTGTACAGCCTCCCAGGGGTAGGCACCCCTTGGAGTCCATCCCCCCGGCATCTGGCCAAATCCCCTAAAATGGCAACCCTTGGAAAGCCGGGGCAACATCCATTAATACTGTAAGGACAGCTTGCTACTCCATAAAGCAGCTCAAGCCTTACGTAATCATTACACTCAGCGACATAGTACTAACTGGGGCGGCATGCCAACACAATGCTGACAGCAGGACGTCAGAAGGTATAAGAAGGCATCCTAATGGGGTCAAAGGATCTCTCTCCATTGTCAGTGCTTCATCGAGACGGCCCGAGGCTACGCTGGTGTCAACCGAGGTGAGTCAGTCAATCGTGTTCAGAGTTCCTACTTATGTAACCTGCAACCCACAACTTGTATTACATTATAAACATAATTTCATTCCCTACAAGGGACTCACAATCAGAATCACAGACCAATAAAACACTTGGTCCACACTCTACACTAGCATTACTGTTATACGCCTCTTTACATCCCAACGCCCTTCCTTACTCCCGTCACGTAAAGACGTGACAGACGGTAAGCCATTAGCGCTAACTCAGGTACCTTTGTGTCTCTCGAGCCGGCTCGGCTGCCAGCAAGCAGCGCGTGCCACTCGGCTGATACGAACAGAGTCAGTTACATAATAAGCAGTCAGCTGAGCTGAGCGACCAGCACAACGACCCTTTGCAGTGGGTCCCATCCCTCCAAACACTATTACATTATTCATAGGAACGCCCCCTAGTTCCTAGCACACCACAACACTCTACACTGGTCAGCTTACCCTGACAAGGGAAGCTACCCTTTTAGGCACCACTTTATAAATTAGTACAACAACTCTCCCTTTTAGATCCACCCCCAAATAAGGGATCTAAAACACTGGTGGAGGCGCGGTCCTACGCACAGTAGAACGGGACTCAACCAACGAGCCCTCGTAGGTAAAACGACCCCTTCCGTACCGCAAAAAGCCAAGCAGACAGTGAAATTTTTTTTTAACCTCATATTACGTCACACATTTTTTTTTTTCAATTAAATGTCCACATTTAGAACTACATTAAGAGACTTTGCACACCATTTGTCGGCTAGTACGACTCCACTCCTGCCGAAGCTAAAGATTAAGAACGGTGACTTAATAACTGACCAGACTGCAGTACAACTACTCAGGGACCTTGAATTCAAAACAGCACAGATCCGTGCTCAACACCCTGCCGCCGCAGCACAAGTTATACATTTTACACGGTCCCAGGCCAGTGAACACACACAAGAGTCACCGGTATCCAGCGCTAGTGAGGTAGATTGCCTGCCAACACTCCATCCCCTATTGTTACAGCAACTGCAGATCACAGAGCAGAAAGCCAGTAACCTGCTCGAGCGCATTTCAGAGCTATTAGAGACAGACACTATTAAAGCCAATAATCACACGACAGAAGCGGTTCTTGACATCCACACTATTTTGGAGACAGTAAAACAGGATTTAGACAGAACCGTACACATAGTCGAATCTACACAGTACGACAATACACCATCCATCAGCACAAGCATATCAGGTGACGAGCCACCTGGTAACGTACCACAGGTGTCCTACACGGGAAGCGAGGCTAATTCCCCTCCAAACAGCCCAAACACCTCGACACACAGTCAACGAAACACAGCCGAGAACGACATGAATAGACACACTGAGTACCCCATGATCCACCCCACAAAGTTCACGGGGGAAGGCCAGGATCCCGAGGAATACCTCAAGGCCTTCAATAGAACGGCCCGGATCAATGGTTGGAGCGAGGAAGTTAGGAAACGGCTCCTTCCTGCCTACCTCACAAAGGCGGCCATGACGTGGTATGAGCTCCATGAGGACACACTAGAAGCTGCCACATGGGAGGAAACCGCTTTACTCTTAAAAGAGGAGTTCCAGCTCATACCAGACGATGACGATCTCTATGACCAGATTAGACAGAGGTCACAGGGACCCAAAGAGAGCGCCCAGGCATACATCAATGTTAAATTGATAATGTGCGAAAAGTACAATACAGCAATGACAAATAAACAGAAAGTCAAGCTGTTAATGCAGGGCCTCAGACCAGCCATAGTAGAAAAGCTATGCATAATGAACAACCTCACGGTCCAACATATGTTGATTAACATAAAGACCATAGAGGAGGGGAGAAAGATCACGGAAAAGGCTACGGAAAAAGCCGTGGATCTGCACTTCCAAAATCAGAAAGACGACACTAACGCAAAAATGGACGAATTAGTGGACAGGATGGAGAAACTGACCATAGCTGCCATCCAAGCGGGCGGGAGACCGCCAAGGGATGAGCAAGCAGACACACGAGAACACTATCATACTGAGAGGGACAGGGGGTACACAGAGAGGAGACGCTACGGGAGGGAAGAAAATTACTACCCTCCACAGCGGCCAACAACACCTCCCCCACAGGATAGGCCACACTACCCTCCTCGGTACTCACCGATAGCATACACGGACACAGAGCCGACATACCCCTCAAGGCGGTCACCATCTCCGTACACACGGGAGTACTACCCTGAGGAGTACGACCACGACATCCCCCGACGAAACAGCCCGTCACCACATAGACAGTCCTACGCTGCCCCACAATACAGGGGAAATAGGGAATATCGGGAAAACCCGCCCCCACGCAGCCAAGGCTATGCTGCCCCGCAGTACAGGGGAAATGGGGAATATCGGGAGAATCCGCCCCCACGCAGCCAAGGTTATGCAGCCCCGCAGTACAGGGGAAATGGGGAATACCGGGAGAACCCGCCCCCACGAAGCCCAGGCTATGCGGCCCCGCAGTACAAGGGAAATTGGGAACAGCGAGAAAACCCACCCTCGACCAGACAGGGGTATGCAGCTGACCAATATAGGGAAAAGGGGAACCGACGGGAACACCCGCCCCAGCAGCAGCAGACATACACCCCACCCTGGCGGAGACAGAATAACGGACAACAGGGCAATAACCGACAAGGAAGAAAACCCACTAGAGAAAGGGACAACATAGACAAACACACGAAGGGCCCAGAACACTACCCCCTCCCAGACGAATACCCGAGGGAGTTCAGGGATGAAGCACCCCGCCGGACAGACAGGGGGGCAATACTCCCTACACCTACTTACACACCGCAAACGGGGAGTTGGCGCAGCCACCCCGAGGGGGGGCGCACATACAGTACAGGTAGGCGTACACCCACATTTTCAAAAAACGCCTAGACGGGGAGGTTCGGCTAGCTGATGAAGCAGCTGAGGTTCCTCCCCCAACACAGCACAAGAAAGGCCCTTCCCCCAAGAAAACTCGTAAGAGTAAGGGGAAGAAGCAGCCAGCTAAAGCTAAGGCTGACGATCCGCCCCCGGACCGTTTCCAAACACACCCCGTGCAAGGAGACGGCAACTGTCTGTTTAGGGCCATGAGCTTTCTAATCCGGAATACCGAGGATTATCATGGGGACTACAGACAGAAAACGGTCAAACATATCCTGGCCAACTGGAAAGAGTACCGGGACTTTGTGTCGGACGAGCGGGAAAACCCATTCCAGACCGGGGCGGATTACCGAAAATACATGGGTAAGGACGGCACCTATGGCAGTGCCGTAGAGGTAACCGCTCTCGGCAAAGTGCTCAAAGCCAACATCCATGTATATACGGATGTGCACTCGCCTCCGCTATTCTCAACTGCGGGATTCAATAGGGACCTACACGTACTTTTCACAGGAAACCCTAAGGCGGGACATTACACACCCCTCACGATCAGAAGCAAACAGCCCGAGAACACGCCCACACCCTCCAAACAGAAAACCCCACCCCCTTCACCACACCACAGGGGGGGAATTGCCCACACACAGGCGCATGACGCGAGCTCGCTCGGCATGGGGAAGCCAGCAACAGGAGTCGAACTCGCGACCGCCTGGAACAAAAGGCGGGGTAACAAGGGCAAGCTCAGGGTCACATTTGCAGACACACCTTCCCGAGAGGAAGAAACCAACAACAACACAACTACACAAAGGCTGGGAACGATTAATACATTAAACGTTCGCCAGCAGACTCCTAGTCTCACAGCAAGACCGGTTAAAGGAGATGGCAATGTACTCGGCAAACGCACTTTGCTGACCGGGGCAAAGTACTCAGGACAGGAAGTAAGCCTAGAGGCGAAGCGTGCCAGGTACGATAAGCGGACAGCTCCGTGCCTTCCCAGCACAAATGTCACGCCGGCAACAACAACAACAACAACAACATACATCTTACACAACACATCGGTGCAGGGCAGCGGATTTCAGGTATCGGCCCTCACGATACACGCCACCATAAATGGCCACAGAGTGCAGGCCCTAATTGATACCGGGGCAGCCGTAAGTTGTGTTAATAGACGACACATTGCCGAGGCGCAAATACAAGGTGTCACGGGAAACATTCGGTTGGTAGCGGCCAATGCTCAGGCGCTGGAAAACATGGGGGTAGCGAACATACATATTAGGATAGACCATTTTGCCACAACGCACCCCATGTTCGTTATCGAACACCTTTCTGCGTCAGCCATAATTGGCATGGATTTTCTCGCTAGATATGAGGCTAGCATAAATTTCGCTAGTGGTCAGATGCTTTTAAAGCACGACCAGAGGCTCACCACACATCCCATGGTATACACCAGGAACAGAGATGGGATTCGAGCGGAGCGAGAAAACCACGAGCATCAGGCCCCTACACTGCACTCTATCAGCCAATACACAAACACACACACTGATAAGGCGGCCAACCAGAACCACAGGCAGGACCTGACTCCGGAGCAAAATGAAAGGCTCACGGAGCTCCTGGTGACCAACAGAGATATTTTTGCCCACTCAATGAAGGATCTCGCTGTGACAGACCTCATTGAACACCACGTCACACTCACTAGTGACCGACCAGTACACCAGCCTCCCTTCAGAGTGAGCCAGAAGGAGAGACATGCCATCGATGCCCAGATCTCAGAGATGCTCGAGGCAGGGGTCATTGTTCCAGTTATTTCTAACTATTCCTCTCCAGTTCTGCTGACCAAAAAAAGGGACGGATCGCACCGATTTTGTACTGACTACAGGAGGCTCAATAAGTTGGTCGAAAATGATAGTTATCCACTACCAAGGGCAGACACCTATTTGGACGCCCTTGGTGGAGCTAGCTGGTTCAGTTCGATGGATTGCTATAGCGGATTCTATTCAATCCCCGTCTATGAACCAGATAGGCACAAGCTGGCGTTCGTTACAGAGAACGGACTATATACCTACACCCGTTTACCGATGGGTCTCCGTAACGCCAGCCAAACCTTCCAAAAGCTAGTGGATAAGACATTTTCAGGGCTTAAATGGCGTTCCGTATTGGTGTACGTGGATGACATAACGGTCTTCTCCAACACTTTTGACGAACACATCGTACATTTGGAGGAGGCTTTCGCAAGGATCAGAGAAGCTAAACTAAGGCTTAAACCTGCGAAATGTCAATTTGCCAGACAGCAAATTAATATATTGGGCCATATTGTCAACCGGGAGGGCATTATTCCCGACCCAGCCAAGACTGACGCAATAACGGGCATCCCAATGCCCACAAATTTGAAACAATTGCGCAGTTTTATTGGCTTGGCTTCGTACTATCGCAAGTATATCTATAGGTTTGCACACATCGCCCATCCCCTAACTGAACTCACACGGGAAAAAACGCCCTTCAGCATCACGCAGGAACACATAGATGCCTTCAACACACTGAAGCAACTATTGACCTCACCTCCATTGCTGCAACATTTCCATAGTGATAGGCCCACATTTTTACACGTGGATGCCAGCCTGTATGGGTTGGGAGCAGCCCTATTGCAGGAAGACGCCGAAGGGCGCAAACGGCCCGTCGCCTACGCTAGCAGGAAGCTAACGGCCGTTGAGACTAGATACTCTGCCACAGAGCGGGAAATGCTGGCATTTTCGTGGGGAGTGAACTATTTTAGAGTATACCTCTATGGTATCAAGTTCACGGTAGTGACTGACCACGCGAGCTTGCTTTTTTGGGATAAATTTAAAAACCCAAATTCGCGACTCAACAGGTTTATATTCCGCCTGTATGAATATGACTTCGTGGTCAAACACAAGAAGGGCGCAACGCACCTAGACGCAGATGGGTTGTCTAGGCTGCCAGTAGACGATCCCCCGGATGACAGTAAGGACCACGACTGGGACGATATGCCCACCTTTGCCCTGACGGTGGTTGACATCAAACAGGAGCAAGAAAGTGATCCGCACTTGAAACAGATTCTATTGGCACTAGAAAACTTGGATAAGGTGGACTCCAAGACAGCACGGCTGTCTAGGCGATTTTTTCTAGACAAAGACGGGGTACTGAAATTTAAGCCCACAGCCATGCACGATAGCGCACCTATAGCGGTTCCGGAATCATTGAGAGAAAGTATCATGATCGGACACCACAATAGCCCACTGGCAGGGGCACATTTAGGTACGCATAAAACATACCTTAGAATCCGTGACAAGTACTATTGGGTGAACATGAAGGCCGACATAGATACCTTTGTAAAGACATGTCACACCTGCCAACGATTCAAAACAAGACCTGGCAAGCCTCATGGACTACTCAACCCAATTCCCGTGGGAGAGTTATTTCACAGAGTCGGGATAGATGTGAAAGGCCCCATTACAACAAGTCAGAAAGGCAATAAATATATCCTGGTGGCCACCGAGTATCTCACACGATACATGATAACAAAGGCTGTTCCCAAAGCAGACACGAACAGCATAGCCGAATTTCTATTTGACATAATTACACGATATGGCCTATTCCAAACCTTATTATCCGACAGAGGTACTATTTTCACCTCGAGAGTGCTCCAACAGTTTCTGGAGATACTCAGGATTAAGGCATACACTACCACGAGTTTTTCCCCGCAAACCAACGGACTCACGGAGAGTATGAACAAAATACTTGGAATAGCGCTGGCTAAATTTACAGAGGACGCAGGAACAGACTGGGATGAATACCTGCAAAGTATTACTTTTAGTTATAATACCTCTGTATCTACGGCTACGAAACACTCTCCACACTTCCTACTGCACGGATACACACCCAGGAGTCCCATATACAATATATGTATCCCACAGGACGCCCACACAGACAATGCGGCTCGGCTAGAGCATTTGCAGATAGCCCGCATGGACGCTAGAAAAAACATAGCCGAGGCCCAGAAAAAACAAAAAGAGCGGTACGATCGGAATAGAAAGACCGTGGAATACACACCCGGGCAATTGGTCATGGTCTCCAATCATGCCCGTAAGAAGAACGTGTCCGAATTCCTCCTGCCACGATGGGCAGGTCCCTTCAAAGTCTGCAGGAAGGTATCTGACCTAAATTATATAGTGAACGTGCGCCATGGGAGGAAACTCATAAAGGACACTATTCACGCCCGCCGGATGAAGGCATATCACACACGTAAAGCTCACACACCTACACGTAAAGGCGGGCACACTGCTAAAAGAAAAGGAAACGGTCCCGTTGGCAGACGTGAGAAGAAAGCCAAGAAATAGCCTTCAGACCTCACTGACCGAACCGGGATACGATCCTAACACTCACCAGAACTGTCCCGGAGACACAACCTTCATGGTGCCGGAAACAATTACTCTGGGTAAAAGACGGTCTCCAAACCCGCAACCTTCTGAATACCAGGAATATAAGGTTGAGTAGATATCCAGTTCTAGAATAGAATAATGGGAAAGCTAAGACAAATTGGGACAGTCCCACTAACAGCGGGTCATAAACGAAAACCAATACAATCGCCTCTGGCATCTGGTCACCAAACACGCGACTAGCGGACCAGACACACTCGCGTACAACGACATTTTCTCCAGTGATAAAGCACATACTTGAACAACGATACAGTTAACACAAAATCTGGGGACACACATGTAGTCAATGGAAGGTTCTTCTATAGTACGGCTAACGCATATGGGATTTCCGAAGTGAAATGCCATGGCCTGTGGTTTGGATTCCAGGTAAAACGGAAATCCCGGGGCTCATGATCTCCAGATACGGTCACGTTAAACCACAAATTCCCCTCTTTTCTGTCGCAATGCGAAAAGCATTCATCACAGTCACAGAAAGTAAGCGATTTAAAACACATGTGCCGGACATACAGCGTTATCAAGACAAGTAACGAGCGTGCGCGCAGGACATTGCAATCCGATACCGCCATACTCAGCAAGAACGCAGGCCTCAATGATAACCTGTACGCTTACAGACAACAGCTCTCAGAGCAGAGCGCACGGCATCATTCACGCCCGATTTAGAGACCCTATATCTTCCAAAATTACACTACGAGGGGAAATCAAAAACGTACAAACTCTACACAGGTATGCATGCTTTCATTTGCGCACTGCACATCAACGGGAACGTGCCATTTTAAATGCGGCACGAAAATGATCACACCAAGTCTTTACAGACAACCGGATTCGAACCCATGACCACACACCACACGCGTACCAAAAACTAACTATCCAATGGTATTTTTGGTACGCGGAACACAAGCAAAAACCACACTGGGAAAGCCCCAAGCCCTGGAACACAACGCAAACATAAAACACAGAGAATGATATAAGGTCACGGGTCTGAGTTCCAGTGAAAATTTAGACGCAAAGGAGAACAGCTATTTAGGCGTCCAACCATACTGAAATTGGCCCATACAAGTGCATAAACAGGGAGTACTACATTTCCTCCCACCAAAAGCCAGACATAAAATTTCGAATTACACCAGACATAGGGAATACGTTTCACGAACACAGGTAGGAAAATTTCGCAAGACACAGGTCTTGGAGAACAATGGGCACACGACGTCATTACCTAACTAGGGCGAATTGCTACATTAGGCTAGGAATCCAAAACAATGACCACACTTGCATACTTGCAGAATTGCACATACTAACTGCTGACAGCAGACTAGTTACACTGCAATACTGCGGTGACGAGACACTATTGCGTATCGCCCGTGACCGTGAAATTACACACACATAACTATTATAACACCATACATTTTTTTTCCACACTGCAAAAACATTTGGCAATGGACAAGACGTGACACAGCGGAACTTATCTTGGGCCTATAGGGCACGGTCGCAGGGACGGTGGCAAGCCACGGGCGCCTTTTGCCCACACAGGCGATACATATTACGACTTGGCCTGCAACAGACCAACCGTCCGCGTGGTGTAGCGGAACATAGGCACACACACGCACACGCACTCAACAATTAGGAGCAAAAACAGATAAGATCTCCCCCCTAATAACTTCTCTTATCGCTCATAAGGCATAAGAGTCATTACAGATGACTAGCACATGACCAGTCGCATTACGACCACTGGCCACATCTACACTGCAAATGGCCGACCAGATTAGGTCATGCAGCTCTACTATCCCAAGGCGCGGATAGAAAGCCAACATGGACCAAGGGAGGACGACAGGAGAACAGGCTACCAGCGTACCACCTTACTCCCTTTCCATAACCTTCTCACGCCCCACATAAACAACGCAGACACATCTACACGACCAAACACAGCTACACTACATTACAAAAAACACACAAGGGGTTGATGGACTTCATGCGTCTAAAGAGCAGGCATGCTACGCCTTGAGCCCCGTTGCACCGCCTGAGTATTAGGGGTGGCTCAGCAAACATTAAAGAAGCATAATGCGCCTCTCCAAATGAGAGAGGAGGCCATAGATACATATTAACCATGCTTTAGTACTTAAGCTCTCCCGCATGAAAGGAACATATGGTATTATGCCCCATCCTACACCTATCCGTATATGAAGGCAGAAACTTCATATCCAGACACATGCATGAGTATCCCATCCAATTACCAGGGATTTTAATATCAAACCTGCATGAATTTTCGTATTTTTGCAATCCCGGGAATTACCTCCCCACTCCACTCACTATAGAAGCATCCCAGTGGCATCACCGGTTTCAGGCCACCACTAACGTGGAACCCAAAGGTGCGCAAACCCTTCCTACCATGCTTTAAGCCCACTCAACAAATAACTACCCCCAAGTCCTAATAACAGGGTACCTGACATTACAGACCCTACTAACACCTCCATTAAGGTAAAGAAGGCATTATTGCTGGAAAGCTGAGGTAGCGATGGTAGGCCAGAAGTAGCCTATGTACTTAGAAGATCTACAACCCCGCTACACTGGAAATATTTTACATTTTACACGGAGATTGAACCATTCACACAGGTTACGACACATTTTTTTTTCTCTCTTACAAAGGAATCTGATACGAACTGATGGTTGACAACGGTGTAAGCCGAAGGTCGGGAGAACCACACTTTGAGAGCTGGGGAAGGCGATGTGGACCCTTCCCCAGTTGGCTCGACAGCGCAGCGACCTCACTTAAATGACGACTAGACCAAACAGACGAACTACGTAAGGTCAAAGCATTCGCGGCCTGGTCGGGCAAGCTCTGGAATCCCAGGTGCGCATAACCCGCCCCTGGGAGGAAGGGATGCTACACCCACTTTGTGCCACGGTCGTCGAGGCCAAGACCTGCAGGGAGACTTTCTGAGAATGGCGGGAGAAATAGCTCACTCACCGCCGGCCTCGGGAACTATCCCTAGAGACGACCCCTTTATGACTAGACTTCTAGTTAAGTTTAAATTTAAGTAGGCACGGCTTCCATAGCGGGAAGCAAAACTCCTATGCGTTGGAGTGGCAGATAACTGCGAAATACATATTACTGCGGCCCATAGCGGCAAAATCATATATCAATGCGAAAAGCATACTACGGCGGCCCATAGCGGCAAAATCATATATCAATGCGAAAAGCATACTACGGCGGCCCTTAGAGGCAAATATTACTGCGAAAAGCAGATTGCGACGGCCGATTAAGGCGAAGAGGACTCCCCGGACGCTTCCTTCCCGGAGGATATTATGCCATTGGACCACAATGTCCAATGCCCACATAAATGGCGACGCAGCGGGCAGTCAATGGGCATTAAGAGAGGGGCAGTGCGCGCACCTCACAGGAGCCAAGTGGGCGGCTCAACTATGATAAATCGGAACAGCAAACGGTCATGAACAAGGAAGTTACAGCGGGCGAAACGGTTAGCTTAGTGGCACCGTAAGCCGCCGGCGAATAGATTACTACTAGTAATAGACGTCGACACCTAGAGTTAAGGGGACGGAATCTAGCGACCCTGGAGACAACCGGTGTTTCTGGGGCTCGTGCGGGTGGTGATCTGGGGATTTAATTGCCCCAGGCGATCGTCCTAGGCCAAATTTAGTTGTAAGGCGGTTGCATTTGACACGCAACCTAGGATTAAGCAAATTTATTCACCGCTGTTGCCAGGTATGGCGCAGCACATTTCGGCAATAGATTAAGGCAACCCTCTCGGCTTAGTAATAGGTTTTTTTTATTAGACCATAATTAAGATAGATAGTATTAAGTAACGCCGGTCGGCTCCTGATGACCGCCAAACCCGGTATCAGGGTAAGTCCGACAATACACTAGAATATAGGATAAGATATAATATAGTACAATAGGGATAATCAAAGTGGAATATATCGGCACCCGGTAACCACAATTCCGCTACCGGGGTAAGACCAACTACATATTATTTACGGCATTACGGCACCGTATAGGGTAAGCCCGGTCTTGCAGCTAATTATCATTAATCATGCTATTTTTTTTTCAGTGAAAGAAGAGCTTCAACCAATACTAATATGTTTTTTTCTAAACCTCGCCATTTTTTCACAGGCATCGTCACCAGATACAGGAAACTGGTGACGGGAATTTCACTGCCATATAGCAGTGGCATATTATTTACGGCATGCCATGATTATGTACTATTTTTTTTTATATTTTATATACGTCAACTTGCACTAATCCCGACACACTCTCAAACACTCACCACATTTTTCTTTTTCAGCTACACACTCCACAAATAAAATAAAATCTGCACAGCAGGACTGGTGCCTGTGGGGTACCAGGCTTACTGGCAGATCAACCAAAATATAAACACATAAAGCGTCAAAATGTGACGCAGATTACGACAATGAGGGCGCAACCGGTTTGTGGCAGTGACTCTCATTGTCAAGTGTGAAAGCATTCACCCACAGAGGATGCTTCACAGAGTAGGTATTAAGAATACGTGCAAGCGGTACGACCACTATACCGTACCAAGAAGTGGCCGTACAGGATCAGCCGTGAGACGGCAAGCGTACGTACAGACGGGTAGCGTGCACGCGAGGTACCTCACAAAAACTATAATTATAAGAAATTAGCGCGATTAAGTAGACATAGGGTCATTGTAATTTATAACTTTTAAGGCTGAACTTTATACAATTATTCCACTAGACATAAGGTCATTGTAATTTATAATTTTAAGGACAAACTTCATGAACATAGTACATTAAACGCTATATATTTTTGTTTGTTTATCAAGATGCCAATATCCATAATGTGTATGATTTGTTTTCTTTCATTTTTCCTTCTTCTAACTTCCCCATTTGTCAGGGTGTTCCGTTTTTCCCACACAAATAAATACTTTTGAATATTTCCCTTAAATTATACCCTGGAACACCCATTTTTCTATTTTCTTCTACCTTTCTTATTGCAGGGAGCATTTTTTCCCTAAGATGGGGCGGACGACGCAATCATCCGTTCGGCCCTGGGTTTTTCCTCCCTGCACAAATATGTAACACATCACCATCAGAAACCATGTTTTTTTTAAACTAGCAATATGCCAGCAAATGCAAGGGCAATTTTTTTTTTTTACATGTCGAATTTATTTTAATGTTAACTTTTTCTCAAATGTCCATTTTTTTCCCAATGTTAATCAAATCTTTCGCAATGTCAATTTTTTTTGTTTGTTTTTTTCACAATGTCAATGTATAAATATATCTGTAAATCCCATAACCCTCCCCTCTGAACACGGGCTGACCTCACACCCACACTTCGATACGACGCCACCAGGAGATACGAGGGGGTTTCAAGGACCACTACGTCAACACCCCAACCTCCAGTTCCGTTCCCGTTCGCGAGGACGCGAACAAATGAAGGAAGACTCTTGTACAGCCTCCCAGGGGTAGACACCCCTTGGAGTCCATCCCCCCGGCATCTGGCCAAATCCCCTAAAATGGCAACCCTTGGAAAGCCGGGGCAACATCCATTAATACTGTAAGGACAGCTTGCTACTCCATAAAGCAGCTCAAGCCTTACGTAATCATTACACTCAGCGACATAGTACTAACTGGGGCGGCATGCCAACACAATGCTGACAGCAGGACGTCAGAAGGTATAAGAAGGCATCCTAATGGGGTCAAAGGATCTCTCTCCATTGTCAGTGCTTCATCGAGACGGCCCGAGGCTACGCTGGTGTCAACCGAGGTGAGTCAGTCAATCGTGTTCAGAGTTCCTACTTATGTAACCTGCAACCCACAACTTGTATTACATTATAAACATAATTTCATTCCCTACAAGGGACTCACAATCAGAATCACAGACCAATAAAACACTTGGTCCACACTCTACACTAGCATTACTGTTATACGCCTCTTTACATCCCAACGCCCTTCCTTACTCCCGTCACGTAAAGACGTGACAGACGGTAAGCCATTAGCGCTAACTCAGGTACCTTTGTGTCTCTCGAGCCGGCTCGGCTGCCAGCAAGCAGCGCGTGCCACTCGGCTGATACGAACAGAGTCAGTTACATAATAAGCAGTCAGCTGAGCTGAGCGACCAGCACAACGACCCTTTGCAGTGGGTCCCATCCCTCCAAACACTATTACATTATTCATAGGAACGCCCCCTAGTTCCTAGCACACCACAACACTCTACACTGGTCAGCTTACCCTGACAAGGGAAGCTACCCTTTTAGGCACCACTTTATAAATTAGTACAACAACTCTCCCTTTTAGATCCACCCCCAAATAAGGGATCTAAAACAATATGACTTGTCTAAGCATGAAGGTTACTGTTACGTTTGGCATGAATCGATAGGTCAAAAGGGAAGCAATGAAATTGGAAGTTCTTTAATGAGTTTTATGGAAACTAAAATTGAAAAAGGTGTTAAGGAATTCGTATTATTTTCAGATAACTGCATTGGTCAAAACCGTAACCGAAATGTGTATGCTATGTTTTAGTTGATTGCTGATAAATATAAAGTAAACATCACCCAGAGGTTCCTTCAGAAAGGACACACGCAAAATGAAGGCGATTCTATGCATGCCCGAATTGAAAGGGCAAAGAAGGGCATCACTGTCTCCACTCCCGATCAATGGATTATGCTAATTGAAACTGCAAAACTTAACGGTAAGGCATATATAGTAAAAGAAATAACTCAAGACGATATTTTTGATCTGAAGGACTTTCAAAATTAGATTATAGGAACTGGTCGCATTATGCAGATGGTGAACACGTTCAGTGGAATAAGGTCAAAGAAGTTCAGATACATGCAGAAAATCCTACATTACTCCGCGTAAAAACTGACCACCTAGGTCCAGAAGTAAAAACAATGGATTTGTATAGTAAACATCGTGGTAGAAGAACAACATGCTATAATCTAAAATGTGCATTTTCAAAACCATTGCCCATTACAAAAGATAAGTGCCGTGACTTAATGTCACTTTGTACTTCTGGACATATCCCAGCATGCTACAGACCCTTCTATGAAAACCTAAGCTACAAATAGAAAAGAAAGAGAAAATGAATATTTTGTTAGGTTTAATCACTATTAAATGATTAATTGTTGCAATTATCTTTTATCATTGTTTGTTTTATATCAGGTCAAAATTTTTATCTTTCTTACTGTGTACAGTAGTTCTGTATCTTAAAAATTCCATGAGCATCTGCTATTTCATGTGTTTGTTGAAATTGTACCAGTCAGTTTTTATTCAATTGTAGTTATCATTATGTGTAATTTGTAATTTCATTTCATTTTTCATTTAAATCCATTTATTACCTTTGTATTATGCTTAAAATAATAGAATGTCAAATAATTAAGTACTGAATATTCAATAATTTTAAGTGTATGTTAGAGATGAATAATTAAATAATGATACCTATGTTGAAAGAGAATGTACAATGAAACATATTTAAATAATTGTCAAATTTTTATACATTTTACTAGTATTATCATTGTAACTCAACATACAATGTTCATATTTTGAATCATTTAGGATCTGATTATTGTATCTCATGTAATTCTGTAATAAACAATTAAAATATATCAAAATTTTTATATATTGTTGTCCTTCTGTCCAACATCAACAAAACATTGAGTTTTGAGATACAATGTTACTACTTGGGACCGTCGATTTGTTCCTAAATACTTGTACTTTGTCACTTGCTGTACTTTCTCCCCATTGGTTATCAAGCTCTCTTGATGTTGTGTTAGTGATACTACCATAAAACGTGTCTTACTGACATTAAGTGTTAATCCCCATTGTTCACTTGCCTCCACGACTTTGTTAGTCAGTCGCTGTAAATCTTGTAGATCTTCTGCGAATAACAACGTATCATCTGCTAATCTTAAGTTGTTTATTATGTTTCCATTAACTTTAATTCCTGCTGTTTCTTCCTCTAACGCTGCTTGTAATATTTCTTCCGAGTATTGATTAAACAGCATAGGAGACAAGACACAACCTTGTCTAACACCACGTTTTATTTCCACCTCTTCAGATAGCTCCCTACCTTCCTTTATGACCGCAGTCTGTTTGTAATAAATATTGCTGATGATTCTTATGTCCTTCACATCCAAGTTCTTCTTCTGAAGTATTTGGATGAGGCAATCATGGCGAACTTTGTCGAAAGCCTTATTATAATCCAAAAAGCAGACATACATAGATTGATTCACATCTAAACATCTCTGTGCCAGCACATTGAAGGTAAACAGGGCTTCTCTTGTTCTTAGTGCATTTCTGAAACCAAATTGTGTTTGACTGATATCCTGTTCCAATTTTTTGAAGATCCTTCGATGGATAATTTTAGGAATATTTTTAGAGTATGACTCATGAGACTGATTGTTCTATGATCGCTGCATGACGGGCATTTGCCTTTTTCGGCAATGTAACAAATATAGACTGTAGCCATTCGTGAGGAATAACTCCTGTGTTGTAGATTGAATTATACAAGTCTACTAAGATATCTAAATGTTCTTCATTAATGAGTTTCAGTATGTCAGCTGTTATGAGATCAGGACCAGGGGCTTTATTATTTTTTGACAACTTTATAGCATGTATTACTTCTTTTGTTATATCTGGTCCATTTCCGACATCTATATCTTCACTAGCATAAGGTTCTTTCCTATCGTCTTCAAACAGTTCTTCTATATATTCCTTCCATCTCTAAAGTTTTTCTTTATTACCAGTAACGATGCCACCATTTTTGTCAAGCAATATACTCCCTTTCCGTATCTTATTGATACCAGTTAGTTCTTTGACTTTCTTATGGATATTGAAATTGTCGTTTTTTGAAATTAAGTCTTCAATCTCTGTGCATCATTCTCTGTACCATATCTCCTTTGCTAACTGTATCTTCCTCCTTTTCTGCATGTGTACTCCTGTAAAGATCTTCATCTCGGTTTTTACAGAGCCTCCTCTTTTCCATCAATTGTATTATTTCATCAGTCTTTTTATGCACTGTTTTTCAATCTTTCAGTATCTCTTGACTTGTATGCTGGAGTAGTCCCTTGAAGGATTCCCATTTGTCATTAACATCACTGAAGAATTTTTTCTCTTCTATACAGAGCTCTTCTTTGATTCGTTCTGTAATTTGTTCTCTCACTATAGGAGATTGAAGTTGTGAGATGCATATCATATCCTTATTTTGTTTTGGTAATATTTTCTTAAGCTTTATTTCGAATCTAGCCACAAGTGGATTGTGGTCTGATGCCACATCTGCTCCCGGATAAGTTTTCACTGCTTTGATGGCATTCCTATAGCGTTTATTGATTAGGATGTAATCAATTTGATTCAGTATAATGTTGATAACGTTATCTCCAGGTGCTTTCCAGGTGTCCAATCTTCTTTCTGGTAGCTTATAGAATGTGTTTGTAACAACTAACTCATTGTCCTCACAATACTGTGCCAGGATTTCTCCCCGTTCATTTCGTGATCCCAGACCAAAATCTCATATTAAGTCACATTCACGTCCCTTGCCAATTTTTGCATTGAAATCGCCCATGATGATTGTGATGTCTCTAGATTTTGTGGTACTCAATACTTACTCAATTTTTTTATAGAATTGCTGCAACTCTGCTTCACTCTTGTCAGCAGTTGGAGCATAGACTTGTATAATGTTAAATTTTGAACTTTTGTTTGTAGTTGTAAAGCGATTACATCAGTGGCGTAGCCAGAGGGGGGCCCAGAGGGGCCGCCGCCCCCCCCCCAAAAAAAATCCCGAAATTGGGGTTGGTATAAGCCTTCATATTTTCTTACGGCTCGAACAAATTTAGAACCTACAACGAAATGCTAAATACAGTAAATGCTTTGACAAAGAATGTACTAACAATCTTTGCACGACCTGTCATCATTTCTGTGTCTGCACAGCTTGGAGGAGCTCAAATAACAGGGTTGCATTTAGGATTGTGACATGGGGGAGGGGGGATTTTCCAAGAACAGTAGGTGCCTGAGTACGGGGGATACATCCAGGTGATGATGACAAAAGTCTACCAAGAAATTAGGAGATTGCCAATTAGCAGGAGACCTCTCTGTAGGGGGCCAGTTATATCTTGTCACCTTTTAATTTCCATTTCTTGGAAATATCAGTGTTAAAATGTCCCAGGCTACAATACTAGCGCAGCATGGTGGATTGTCGCCACTGTCGGGATTTACAGTGGCTGTGTGTCTGTGCGAGAGGAGTGATACAGTTTGTAAGTGGTAGTATTGGGGAGGAGTCGAGAGTTGTTTGATAGTTGCTCTTTTCTTTCTACTTTTTGTCACATTACCGAGTGTTAAGATCGACCGATTTGTCATAAAGAAGGCAAAACTGGACACATCTTCGGTAAGTTATGAAAAGCTTTTATTGTAGGTATAGAAAATTGAGGCCCCCATTTCATTATATAGGCACAGCTTTCACAAATAATTTTCTCTGAACGAGAAAGACGCAATGCTCACTGATAGAAAGTAAAGTTATTCCATTTTTTTAAAAGGTTTGTATTTATATATTATTATTTAAAGGGTGCTATAGTTTCCTCTGAATAATAATAATAATAATATACAAGATTGAGGTACCATACACGCCGACCGTTAGGCTTACCTTAAAACAGCACTGTATAAATTACACTAACAATAATATACCTAAATATTTTGCAACGCAGGTACTTGTTTGATGCATTTATGAGTGTCCTTTCTTCCTGTTATCTACTCCTGATGTTTTTTTTTACAGATTCATTAAATTGACTAAAAACATTTCTGGTAAATAAACTATTTATAAAACATCAAGACATAATGCAGTGTTAAAGAACATTGTGCACAGAAACGTGTGAATATGCCATAATGGTATTATTCTGATAATGGGTAGTTGAAAATCTGAGCGACAGAGACAAATATAGACACAGACACAGCTGTGAGCTGCCTCAAAACAAAGCAACGAAGGCCAGAATTCAGACAGACATGAACAGACTGAAGATCTTTGTCCTAAGTTAAAATTGACCCTAAAGTACTTATACTCAAAACAAGTAGTTTCGTAAAGAACTATATAGCCTATTTTCATGTATCCAATTGGTCTTCTTTATTAGAAAAATCTCCCGCCTATGAAAAGGAACGCCATGTTGGATTGTTATGTATGTACGCCACAGAGTTATGCACCGTTAGATGAAGATTATTGCATAGGTTCATTATTCAAAAGTTCACTTCGATCGCATGATTGGGACACAAGAAATAAAAACTCAATTTTAAAATGTCACACTGCCGCCATCTTGGGGTTATAAAACAATTGAATTTAATTAGATGGCGGTAGATTTTGTGTGAACAGTTACCGTACCAAGTTTCACTGCGCTCGGATAATGAAATCCATTTAAATGTTTTTACTTCACTTTGCCGCCATGTTGGTATTGTGCTCACCAGGTTATTGAAAGTCCGATAGGTGAACTTGTATTAATAGCCTCAATCAGCATACAAAATTTCAGTTTGATTGCTGCAATAGATTCGTAGATATTGAGAACCGTCTAAATATTTCGGATGGTCGCCAGATGTAGGCCATGCAGTTATGTAACATTAGATGAAAATTATTGCGTAGGTTCATTATACAAACTTTCACTGCGATAGCATGATTAGGACACAAGAAATAAAAACTTAATTTTAAAATTTCGCACAGCCTCCATCTTGAGATTATGTAAACAATTTAACTAAATTAGATGTCAGTAGATTAGAATTTGTATAAATATTTACCGCTTTAAGTTTCACTGAGCTCGGGTGGTTAAATCGCGTGAAATATCCATTAAAATGTTTCAACTTCGCTTGGCCACCATGTTCGTTTTGTACTTAACAGGTTTTATAAATGAAGGGTAATACTCCTAAATGTTTAATAAAGTCGCATCGGTAAACTTGTTGTAGTGCCCTTTATCACTGTACAAAAGTTCAGGGTGATATATGTTACCAATGCGGAGATATAGAATGCCAGTGAAATATTTCGCGTGGCCCGCATGCTGAATTGGTGAAACGCATCAAAATTTGAAATTTGAAAGGCACGGTCGAGGTCGGACGAGGTAGTAGTATGTGCTTACCGAGTTTCCTTGAAATCGCTCCGGCCATTTATATTTCATTATAAGGGGGGGGGGGATAATAGTAATAGATGAGGACCTAATGCCCCCCCCCCCCCCCCCAAACTAAAATCCTGGCTACGCTACTGGATTACATCATTACCAGAGTAATATAGGTTCATTTTGTTGCTATGCATTTCACCTGAGCTAGGCCATCTTGTTTCACATAGTCCCAATATGATTATCTTGAGTCGCTGCATTTCTTGGATCACGTTCTGCAACTTTCCTGACTTATATAATGATTTCACATTCCATGTACCTATAATCATATTTCTCATAGCTCTTTTCGTCGTATTCCCTCCCGGAGATCCGAATGAGGGAATTGAAACTCCGGAACATTTTACTTTGAAACCAGCCATGGTGGTTTTTCCCGGGGATATCTCTCAAGATCTTTAATGGAGGGTTTCCCGTTGCCTTCTCCATTCTATGCCATTGACCAAGATGCATTGGTTCATCCGCCTTTAGGGGCTATTTCTCAGCCCAAGGACAAGAGAGTGCCCTGACCTCATATCGCTCATCCATCCTCAGAACAGGCTGTTGGCAACATTGAGTGGGGCCACTTATACCGGTGGCCACTCGGTCCCCATTTAGTCGCCTCTTACGACAGGCAGAGGTTACCGAGGGTGTTATTCTGTCAATTTTAGCCTACTGTGTACCGAGTTGAACAATCGGCCGACTTGCCAATCTCATCTTCTCCTCCCAGAATTTCTTCATGCGTACGTTGAGTCTCCTCCTTCTTTCTTTAGACCAGACGACCTTGGTTTTTGAGCTAGGTTATTCCTGAAACCCTTTAATTTTATCAACCATCCTTCGAAACATTGATTTGTTGAGAATATCTTCTCGAGTGATGCCAGTTTCTTTGAGATCTGCTCGTGTTTCCTCAACCCATTTTGTGGTGGACTTTAATTTGCTAATGTAAGTAAATATCCTTATTATTATTATTATTATTATTATTATTATTATTATTATTATTATTATTATTATTATTATTATTATCATCATTACTGTATTTATTTTATTTATTCGTTAATTCCCCATAAGGAGAGCGTTACAGACCAATCAATTTTCAAGTTTTATTATGGCACTTTCTTCTTTTTTCCCAAAAACCTCTCATATACTCACTATGCTTCCTCTTTCTCTCCTCCGACCACTTCTTTCCCGGTTGTCTCTCTTTGGAAGTTTGCTCAAACTTCTGTTGTCAAAGTTTTTCTCTGTATGTGCTCCTGTCTGCGATGTCTTCTGTAGAGATGTTTAGTTTCTTAAGGTCTTCCACGGTTTCCTTTACCCAATTGGTTTTTAGTGTGCTATTCGTAACTATATTAACAATTCTCTTGGTCAGTCTGTCTTCGGTCATCCTATGTATATGTCCATAAAATTTTGCCCCCCTTTTCGTTATGTTGTTTGTAATCGCCTCTGTCTGTTTGTACAGTTCTATTGTCGGTCTCTTCATCCATATTCCCTCTTTCTGAACTGGCCCATAGATCTTTCTCAGAAGTTTTCTCTCTTGTTTTTCTAATTCCATGATTTTTGTTCGTCCCTTGGTTGCTGTCGTTTCTGAAGCGTGTAAGGCCTCTGGTAAGACTACTGTACGATAGTGTTGTAATTTGGCATCGATGGAAATACTTTTTTGATGTGTAACATCTTTCCGCTCGGTTGCTGGATAGTTTTGTGGGAGTGATTTTGAAAATTGGGGACGGAAGTGGATCGGAACGATCGAGCTGGCAGTGGTGGATCAAACGGAAGTATGAACTGCCCGTTCGATCGATCAAACGGAAGTGTACTAGCTGGCAGTGGTGGACAACGGAAGTATGCACTGCCCGCTCGATCGATCGAATGGAAGTGTGCCCTAACTGGCAGTGGTGGATCGAACGGAAGTATAAGACGCACTGCCAACTCGATCGATCGATCCAGCTGGCACTGGTAAGAGAAACAATAAGCGCGTGGTGTCGAAAATTGATACTGTATGGTATCTGTGAGGGATGCCAATACAAATACTAAATCTAGGGGATGAAATTAATCTAAATTGGGGTTGTAGCTTGGCGAATTTGTAAGAGGTAGGGAGTGTTTTATGAAAGGAGATCGATTAGGTGATCAGCCAGGAGAACTCCCCAATGTGCTGTTTGACGGGGTAGTTCTAGGTAAAAGGGTAGTAGGTAAGAGCTATTAAGTTGTAAGCCAAAGCGCGAAGCCGGCGCCACGCGGTCTGCAGAGAGCTATAAGCACGCGAGCAAGTAGCAAGTTAGCTGTGGTCGGCACGTATCAAGGACACTTGCTGATCAAGAGTAGTGATTAAGCAAATAAACACTAAAGCTATTTCTAAGTCCTACCTAAGTGGAATCTATTAGGGTAGGAACCTACTGACTAAATAAATAAATGAGTAAGACCAGGGGCTTCTGTTAATTAGAGTTTTAATGGGTATCTCTATTGAGAGATGCACTAAAAGAGCTAGCAGTTCAGACTAGTGGATAATAATAAATAAAATACAGCCCAAGCACAGGGGGAAGGGAGTGTGTAGTGTAGTGGTTAGAGTGTGGATCGCTAAGACACTTACCCGACCTGAAGACAGCAGCGGTATGGCACGTCGTTGCACTGAGAGGACTGAGTAATTAGTGATCCCGGCCCTTGACCTTTGGGGGGCTCTTATAGCTTTGGTGTGCACGGTCGGCGGATTCCTACATTCCTCCCGTGTCGTGCACCTATCCCAGGTCGTTACCTTTGGTACGAGCCTACCTGACTTCCTGAATGTGCTACTTGTGTTCTTCATGTAATTTTGTAGGTGGTATTTTATTAGAATCTTATATCAGAAGTCTGTAGTTTTATGAATTTGTGTATTTTCCTTAAGGGATGGTATAGCGTACCCTAGGGGTACAACAATCCCCTTTGTAGGGTTAGTTATCGACCTCGATAACTGGACGAAAACGTGGGGGTGGTATTTTGTAAAAATAAGTCATCATCTTCTTTCTTGACAATCTTCTATCTTCTGCTCTTCTCTTCTTTTCTTCTTTTAATTTAGGTCATCTTTGTATTGTCGGTGTCGTAGGGGGTGGCTTGGTAGCCTCGTAGAAGATAGGGGTAAGTCAGGGGGTAAACATAAATTTAGTGCTATACTTGTTAATTGTCGAGAAGTGAAAGCTGAATAATTGTGCTTTCTATTAGTTGAGTGTCCGGGTGTGCTTAGCGATCAAGTGTAATTGTCTGTGGTGAGGGGAAAAATATTTCTTTACAATTCGTTTCTGAAAAATCAACAATGGGGTGTGAAGCTTACTATTTTTGTATACCTGATGGGATGTCAATTGGATCCCTTATTGGATGTGTTTGACATACAAACATAATAAACAGAATAACTTGGTAAATAAATCATGACATATTATAAAATTTTCACTTGTGACATGGTAAATTAAGGGTTGCAGGAACACACGAGAGAAAAAAAAACATCCGAGGGTTAATTGGGGAGGTTTTGGATACATATATAATTATTACTTGCCTCCAATGGGGATGAAAAACTGCTCTCGCGTGCCCTGTATGTGTGTAAAAGGGATAGAGTATAGAGATAGAAAAATAAGTGTCGCAAGGTGTATTTAAAGGTTTAAATTGCAAAGTGTTTTATTGTGTGGGGAGAAATGCGACACTTTTACAATGTGAAATTTAGAAGAGTGGAAAGGAAAAAAAATTATGTGTATTACAAAGTGTTCATATTTCGGTTACATATCAACAATGTTTTAAAGAAATTTTAGTCTTCATATTGTGTAACATCATTAAAACCATTAAAACCTGAAATAAAAATCCTATTAATTATATCAATACAGTAACAAAATTCATTTCTCTTATTCACATTGATCTTCAATAAAAACAAAATTAAATACATTCAACTGTGTTGTCTTTCTGGACTAGTAAAATTAATCTTTCTTATTTATGTGTTATCCTTCTGTATCAACAAATAAACCAATTTCTCATAATTATTTATACTCCTTTTGTGATCACTGTAGTTGCGCAATTCTACTCCTTCGAATACTGTATTCAACATCTTTTACCTTTCCTTCGATTGTATTTCTTAACTTAATATGTAATTATGATCTATTATCTATTGTCTATTATCCCTTATTTATTATGTATTATCTACTACCTGCAGGTGATATACTAGTTGTTTACAGAATCTTTTATGTATGGCTTGCTCCCTGTGGGCGAGCGAAGTCATCTTGGCTGCACAACTCGTCCTTTACAGAGATAGGCGCGAGTTGTGTGGCCGTAATGCACCTCTCATTTTAGGTGCTAATTTAATTCGGTGATCCGACCTTCAGTGGAGGATATCCCACAGGTATATCTCTACTGTGGTCTGGATATGTACCTGAAAATGGATATTGTGTGCTAGGGGGGGGGGTTGTTTTATGGGGCATTTGTGTGTACGCTTTTGGGGGTGGGGCAGTTGTGTAACACAATAAAAATTACATGGTTAGTGCATAAAAAATCTTTGTTATAATTGTTGTGGATCCATAATATAAAAATGATTATTCCAGAGGGCATTTTCCCTCGTCCTTTGCGTAGTTAATCCTGTGGAAACATATATAAAAACATTATTTGTAGTTAATAAATTATCCTGTGATCATTATTATTGTCTGTGGAAGCATATATAAAAACATTATTTGTAGTTAATAAATCACCCTTTATCATGGTCATTGTTGTTGTCGGTGAGCGCCCCAAAATGGAGCCACTCCCGATGTATGCTTTTAAATTGTGCACCATCCTGTGTACTTTGTCTGGGATCAGCGCCTCAGGTTTTCAACCTGTGCTGAAATGGAAGTACATGTTTATTATTAGCATATCTATAGTCTTATTTGCTATTGGCCATGTTTTATTAATTCTTTGTTTACCTTTATATTTACTTTTTCACCTTCATCTGTCTCCTAAGTCTTTGTATTATTTCAATCTTTATCTCTTATTTGGTATGTATTCATATTCTATTTATTCCTTCTTATTCACTATCCCTTGTAACTTCACCGTACTTTGCTCCTACTTATTTCTGTTGTACATCATTGCTCTACCATCATTTTCCTTCATCATGGTATTTACCTTTATCTTCCTTTATTCTTTCTTACCCTTTGTCTCCTATTATTTCACCGTACTTTGCTCCTACTTATTTCTGTTTCATATCATTGCTCTATCATTATTTTCCTTCATTATTGTATTTACCTTTATCTCTCTTTATTCTTTCTTACACATTGTCTCCTATTATTTCACCGTTCTGTACTCTTATTTACTTCTGTTTTATACCATTGCTCTATTTTATCTCTGTTCATCATCGTACTTATCTCCGTCTTTCTTTATTCTTTCTTACTCATTGTGTTGTGTAACTTCAGTGTATAGTGTTCCTATCTGTTTGTCTTGTATATCATTGCTCTACTATTAATTGTATTCATTATTGTATTCATCTTTGTTTTTCTTTGTTCCTTCATTATTGTATTTACCTTTATCTCTCTTTATTCTTTCTTACACATTGTCTCCTATTATTTCACCGTTCTGTACTCCTATTTACTTCTGTTTTATACCATTGCTCTACTTTATCTCTGTTTGTTCGTTCATCATCGTATTTATCTTTGTTTTTATTTATTCTTTCTTACTTATTTTGTTGTGTAACTTCAGTGTATTGTGTTCCTATCTGTTTGTGTTTTATATCATATCATTATTATTCTTCCTGGGGCATAATAGTGTATGTGTAGTGTATGTTGCCTCGGCCAGGGAAAAAGAATCGTAGTTTCCTTATATTTGTGTAATATCCTCCTTCCTGGGGCACATAATGTTCGTTACCTCGGCCAGGGAAAAAGAATCGTATTTTCATTATATATTTGCTGCTTGCATATTTGTTCATCGGGGGTATGAGCAAAGAGGTCATCGGTGCTACATACCTCGGCCCGGAATATAATTGTTCATTATTTCATTTCATTTCTTGTGTTATTATTCCCTTATTACCTTATATTCTTTCCTTATCACATTCTGTTACTGTTTCCTTATTTCCTTGTTTCCTTATACCCTTAATGCATTATCTTTTCTCACTACTTATCTTACTCCTATGTACCTGCCGCTGCAGGCGTTTGCTCCTACTCTAGAGCATCTACTTAATTCTATTTATTGACTAGTGTTTAGTCCTAGGGGTCGTCTTGGGAAGGAGAAAGTATTATTCCTCCGTCCGCAGGTATAGTTAAGACGACGCTAGGGCAAAAAAAACGGTATAACGGACCCTGCCTTGAGAGGAGACAGGCTAGGTACTTCCTCCCAACACAGGCGCTTGCTCTCCCTAGCGTGTCACCATTATAACCTCTCGTCGATCGTCACCGTCGACGTCTTGTCATGTCATGTCAAGGGTACAATTTATTGACACATTAATATATATTTTCGCCTGGAAAATATTTTTCAATATATATTTTCAACTGGAAAACATATTTCACATCCTTCCAAGCGCATCGCCGTTCGTAAACCATGAAGAATAAGTGTCTAGCGTTTTAATGTTGTTTTATGGTGTTGTAGTTATACGGGGGGGACAATTGTGGTGGCACGGTGTATTTATCATTGCGCCTGGTTAATCGGATTTCCAGCTAATATCAGCTGCGTATATTTCCTTCTCACATGTTAGTAGGTAAGTGAGGGATGTGGACTGGTATTCCCATGTTATTGGGTAATTGTATGTATGTTAAAAAGTTGTTAATTACTGGTAACGGGATGGTAATAAAGGTTCACGGAATCTTGGTCCTACGGGGATTTATGGATACGTTAATGGGTAGGAACTCTCGACCGGTGTAGGTGAGGATTTTTATTGTGTAGGATCTGGTTATTCAGTCATGGTTGTTAGTTACCGTACTGAAGGATATGGGTGAGCATTTATGCTTTTAGTTAACATGCAGGGCAAAGCATTGGTGAAAAAAATGTCATAGCATGCACTTGTGTTAGAGGGTTATGCCTGGAACGCTAGCTGTTAGCTTTAAGGTTCCGAGTGTTCAATAACATCCAACCATGAGCGATAAGGCATGGTATACACCCTGGTATTTGCATAATAACCATAGTGCCTCGCATAGATAGGGGAAGAAGTGTATCTGTGTTATTTGTATAATGTTTAATGTGTATCATGGGAGGTAAATGTGCTCTGTGGCATGGACATAATATGGGTAATATATGGCACCTATCGCCATAATAATATGTGACTGCTTTTTACTCTCGTATGATATTTATTAGACTTATAGTCTATAAAGTCTATCTTAAAAAACCTGGTCATCTGTTATTATTATATATAGTAGGGTTCCTTAACTAGAGGTATTGTCTAGTGGTATTATCTAGGTATACTATCTAGTGCTATTGCTGATAGATATTTGCTATAAACTCCGTCTATATTTACTGTCTATAGATGCCGTGTATAAATTGTATCTAGGTGTGCTGTCTAGATATATTATCTAGAGCCATCGGCTATAGATTACATCTATTGATATTGTCTATGGGTTTTTATTATAGATCCTATATATAGGTATCTGAAACCAGGCTATATTGCAGCGCATTATATGTGTCGTAATTCCCTTCTCTGATGGGGTTGATCGCTGCAAAAAATATAATACGCTAATCACCCTATGAAAATGGGGGGGGGTACGTAAGTATTTATTGCTATCCTCTGAATTGGAATAATGGTATATATAAATGCCATCTATCTAGTAAACTATGTCCATAAATATCCCTAAGTGTGGATTTTTAATTATGGGTTTCAAAAGGGGGATAATGTATGGTGGTTATATGGACATGCTGTCACCTGGAACAACTCTGTCGGTCTACTCTGAAAGATAATGTTTTAAATAATATCGCCGTATTCCAAAATAAAATAAATTAAAACCTCCTAATGGGAAAGTGGATTTGTCTACCTATTTGGTGACGAATATATGTTCATTTTTGTGCTATATTTGCTGGCGTGTTTAGATAATAGTGTATCTGAGGGCAAAAATGTATCAAAAGTTCGCTAGTATATATAATGTGGCGTATTTATTGTAAAGCGCGGCACGGTGTAAATATCCCTGATAACATTGGTTTCTGGCCGTTAAATATGTTATCCCGGCGTAAAGGGTTGAGGGAGGATAGGGGTAGACTAAAATAAAATCATTTGGTTACCCTATTGTTTGAATTATATTGTAATAACTACCTGTCTGTCATCTAGTGCCGTTTAAATTTGGCGCGCCCTACGCGACTTAAATGCATTATGGCCGTTTGCAAGTTATCTATCTCGTGGAAGGCGTGTTCGTAGATAACGCTTGTGTATGTGAGATATCACCTGTCGTCAGTGTGGGGCGTGACCTGTATCCTGTAATTGGCTGTCCGACTGGAGCAAGTCGTGTTTATCATGTTCGTACTCTGATTGGATGCGAGCGACAAGAGTGGGTTGGTACCATTAAGACTTTGTTATCGCTCCGCGAGGGAACTGTCAAGCGCACGTGTTACGCGTTTAATGTATTGTTTACCCACGGTTTGGACTGTATACCTGGCGTGTTGTACACCCTGGGCAAAGGTCATTAGCTATGCATCTGTATTTTGGGAATCTATATATGTCCTCCTTTGGCTAAATCCTAATGGGACTATTTTGTCATTATATCGTGCCGAGATGTGATAAGTGCGATTTATATTAGTATTAGTATTTATATTAGTAATGTGTTTACTATCTAGTATACACGTGGTATTCTGGAGTGTATTTCGTATGTGCGTAATCATAGGTCGCACCTATGGGTATAAAAATTCTCTATAATATTGTGGAGAAAAGTGTGTCAGTGGTTTTCACTGTCTCCTCCAGGAAAATATATGTAGTATTCTGGATTGTGTTTTTACATGTTTGGAATCATATGTCGCATTCCTATGGGTATAAAAATTTTCTGTAATAATGTGGAGAAAAGTGTGTCAGTGGTTTTCACTTTCTACTCCAGGAAAATGAAAAAATATTGCGGGATGTAGCAATATGTGTATGGACATCTAAGATTGCGTTCCGCATGGTAGATTGCTCGTGGGGGAATATAATGGGCTACCTTTATCGGGTGTTCTGCTATATAGCATTGAAAATTACGCATTGTTTCTTCCTGACCGTATGTATTTGTCTAAGGATAGTGTATTCCGTATTCTGTATATTCTTGTCTGTGTAATTAAGTGTCTATTTACTTGTTATATATTAAAGAGAATCCTCGGGCCTTTACTAAATATTATCTATAAAATCCGGCATGATTATGTTTATGCTCGATACTTATTCCTTATCGTTATCCCTGGAGGGTAGGCAAACACCTGCTCTTGACTTATGGAACGCCTGAGATAACGTAGAATAGCTATGGACCATGTAACGTATTTATTGCCGAATATTTTTACATGTATACACTCATGGCTGATATCTATCCTTCAGTGTTTTGACCTAGGAAGGTAGGCATACACCTGCTTTGGTCTTATGGAACGCCTGAGGTCTACTGTAGGACATCTATGGGCCATGGCGTTATTGTGTGACTGATGGACATACATTTGTACGTGCCATGTCGTATCACGTTGCCTCAAAAGGAAATTTATGGAAATTATTTCGACCAACCGACGATTGTACTGTTACTTGTTGCTCTATTGTGTATATGTAAACTAGAGGGGATCTCTGCAAGGATTTGTGGTCCTTAATGAGCCTTGTGGCTGTTATGGAAATGCTGATTTAATTTTGTTAAAATGATGACTATCATTTCGTCATTAAGTAGACAATTACGAACAGTTTGTGAAAACTGTTCATTATGTCTGTCTTATATGACGTTATTTGGTGGTCAAATCCACTTTAATCTAGAAAGCAGAGATATCTAAAAGGATCCCCTATGTGGGTAAAAAAGTGTGGAACAGAGTCTGTTTTAACGCCGGAAGCGCTGTGCTCACCACGTGAGTCGCGGTCTACTATCGTCTCCGGTGTCGTTAATCTGTATACGCATGCAGCCGCCTTGTTTGCAGAGCATGATTCAGTATGTGTGTGGAGACTGCCTTAGCAAGAAGTCTGTGTGAGGCAAATTAACATTTATGATTAAAAACCTCTTGTGGATTATAGTTTATTGGATTCTTTGTACTACGCGTAAGTATTTGTCAACTCCTTTCCTCGTGTTTCCTACTTGTGTGTTTATCGGAACTGTATATGGTGTTCGCTGTGATATTCTAACAACCTGTGTTATTGTGTCACTTCCTATTGATTGTGGTATTAATAATCTACCTGTGTACTGTCGCAATACTGAGCGTAATGGTATCAATGCTTGCTATATATTATTGCAAGTGTTACTCTGCCTTTGCAGTGGAATTCGGTAACCTGTGTTATTGTGTGTCTACATTTAACCGTGTGGGACATGTCGTTTATCTGCACGAGTGTAGAAGTATTACGTTTGCTTCCCTAAATGCCGCCAATCTGTGTTTGTCGTGTTTATGCAGTGCGGCTAACCTGTGTTATTGTACTGTATGTATTTTTGCTATTACGGTTGTAAGGGCGTTTGTTAGAAAAACCGTAGCAATGTGTCGTTGTATAGTACATTAGGTCCTATGGGTTATTTTGTTAGTCTATTCTGTGGCCCTATATTGTATCGGCCTGTTATCCCTCTTGCATATGGGGTAACTGTTGGAATCCGTGCACTTTCTAAATTGTTCAATAAAAAAATGTGTGTTAATCTCTTATAGGTGTTCATTATCTATAGGTTGTTCTTTCCCAAATCGTTATTGGAATTTTATAGAGTCGCTATTATTTATAATATCTATCGGGATGTAGCCTATGTGTAAATAATGAATTTTTATAATATGGTAATCGAACTGTGTTCTGATATTGTATGTTTATAGGACAAGGGTCCGTTATTTTACATTTCCTTACGATAGGTAATGAGATCTTTGCTCGCTCACCTAAGTTTTGCGATTATGTCTGTATGTGAATCTAAATGCGAGTAGTTTTATAAAAATGTGCGCCATTATTAATTTTTATTTATAGAAAGTGTCTAGGCATTTCCCTATAATAAAGAAATCCTGCTATTGTCTGCCATATGGCCCACATATGGGTAAATGACCCCATGCTTCGCACGGCCATGTGTAAGTGTGGCATTTTTACGTGACTTTGCGTAAATCCCTGTTGCTATGGGCTGCGCGTATTCCGCTGATCGCGCGCTTCGTGTCTTGTTACTTCCGCCTGCTACGGCAGAGTTGTGACCTCGCTTTCTGCACGCTGTAGACGACATGTGTAATATTCTATCTATCATGTATTGTCTATGAAAATTTTCGTGCTCCTATTATATTATAAATGTATAATTATTATCAATTTTACTCTGTCATTATGTCCTATGGGGATTTTTATGCTGAAAGTTAAGTTATGTTGTTTGATCAACTAAAACTTGGTGGTGACTCTTGTCTCTGAGTATGGTTACTATATGCCACCTTCTACTTGGCGCCCTTGCCAAGGCTTATATGGCGTATTTGAGCTATGGGGACCTATGGGAAAATGTAGGGCCTAAGTAGTATTGAATATGTGTCTAGCCATGCGCTATTTGCAGCTAGTTTGTGTTAACAAAATTCATCAATTTAACATAATATATTACACATGTAATATAAGCTTGTACATTTTATTATACCTCTTACGCTAAACATGCATCTTATAATTAATCCCTTGTTATGCAGTACTGGAAATTACCAGATATTGCTAGTTATTATCATAGCTATCAAATGTTCTAGCGTATAGGGCGCTTGTTTCAATTTACCTTTCACTGGGTTTGAATTCTGTGGCGGAAAAATATGTTTTTCTCCCTTACGCTAGTAGCTTAGCGCTTGCGTTTCTTAGCTGCGGGAGGGTGGGGTGTGGGGGTGGTTTTCCGTGAATAGTATGGTTTCATACGCCGTACATGAATCGTGTCTTTAATAATTTTGTGATTGTGCCGAATGTTGACAAGGTAGTTTAGGTCCGAAATTTTTCTCTGGATTCTAAACGGACCTGTCCATTTCGGGATTAGGAATTCGGACACATTTTTAATGCGAGTAGGTGACCATACCATAATGAGCTGTCCGGGTTTGTATTCCTGGTGTTTGTGAGCTTTATCATATGTTTTTTTCTGTTTGTTTTGTGATGTACGGATATGTTGTCGCGCGGTGTTACGGGCTGTGCATAAATACTGCAATCTTTCAACGTTGCTAGGGAGTGTATCCTGTGGGATGTAGATATTGTCGATCGGACTGCGCGGCTGATATCCGTGTAACAAAAAATGCGGGGTGTGTTTGGTCGCCTGCGACACGGATGTGTTGTAACTAAATGTTACCGCTGGGAGGTAATTATCCCAGTCCGTGCCGTCGTCGTTAGTAAAACGAGCTATCGCGCTGCCAAGGATTTTGTTCATAGCTTCAGTTAATCCGTTCGTCTGAGGACTGAAACTAGTGGTGGTGTATGCTCTAATTTGAAGTAATTTGAGAAGCTGTGTGATAACATTTGATGTGAAAACTGTTCCTCTGTCGGATAATAATGTGCGGAAAGTACCGTATTTGGTAATTATTTCCATGAGGAACTCTGCAATTTGCTGTGCGCTAGCTTTTGGGACCGCTTTAGCAATGATGTATCGGGTGAGATACTCGGTTGCTACTAATATGTATTTATTACCTTTGTCTGATGTTGTGATTGGACCTTTTACGTCAATACCTATGCGGTGGAAAAGTTCACCTACAGGGATGGGGTGGAGTAATCCATGTGGTTTACCAGGGCGGTGTTTGTATCTCTGGCATGTGTGACAAGTTTTAATGAATTCTGTAATATCATTTTTCATATTCTCCCAGTAATATTTATTGCGAATGCGTAAATATGTTTTATGGACTCCAAAGTGTGCGCCATTAATTGGTGGACAATGGTATTCCGTCATCACGTGGTTGCGGAGTGTAGTTGGAAGGGCAATGGGTGTGACGTCATGTGTGGCCGTGGGTTTGCACCTAAGTATATCGTCCTTATCAAGAAAAAATCTACGTGATAATCGGGCAGTTTTACTATCTACCTGGTCGCGATCCTGTAGAGCAATTCTAATTTGTCCCAACTGGGGATCGTCTATTTGCTCCTGTTTTGTATTAATTTGAGTGACCGCAAATGTGGGTAAAGAATCCCAGACATGATTATTATCCTCTTCAGGAGGTTCGAGTACGGGTAGTCTAGAGAGACCGTCTGCATCAAGGTGCGCTTTTCCTTTCTTGTGTTTAACTTGAAACGTATAGTCGTATAATTTAAATATGAATCTGTTAAGCCGTGAATTAGGATTTTTAAATTTATCCCAGTGGAGAAGGCTGGCGTGGTCCGTAACTACCGTTAAGTGTATACCATACAGGTATGTTCGGAAGTAGTTTACGGCCCACGAGAATGCAAGCGTTTCTCTTTCGGTAGCGGAGTATCTAGTTTCCACCGGTGTGAGTTTGCGGCTAGCGTATGTAATCGGGTGTTGTTTTCCATCATCCGCCTCTTGTAATAGGGCTGCTCCGATGCTAAATTGGCTTGCATCCACGTGTACAAAGGTGGGCCTATCCTCTTGAAAATGCTGGAGCAGGGGCGGTGTAGTTTGAGTTTCTCAAAGGTCTCTCTATGTATCTTTGTAATTATAAATGGTGTTTTTTCGTGTGTAAGCTCAGTGAGAGGGTTAGCTATCTGTGCAAACCCATGAATAAATCGACGATAATAACTCGCTAGTCCCATAAAAGAACGTAACTGTTTAATGTTTTCCGGCATTGGAATATCGGTAATTGCGGCGATTTTGGCAGGGTCAGGTGTGATACCTTCGCGGCTGACAATGTGGCCGAGAATATGGACCTTCGTTTTCGCAAATTGACATTTGGATGGTTTTAGCTTTAATTTAGCGTGCCTAATCCTGTCAAAAGCTTCGGTTAAGTGTATAATGTGCTCTTCAAAGGTTTGTGAAAAGACTGTTATGTCGTCTATGTAAGTTAATACCGAGCGGTATTTGAGGCCTGCGAATGACTTGTCTACCAATTTTTGGAATGTTTGACTAGCATTCTTTAAACCCATGGGGAGGACCGCGTAACTGTAGAGGCCGTTTTCGGTGACAAATGCCAACTTGTACCTATCGGGTTCATATACAGGGATTGAGTAAAATCCGGAATAACAATCCATTATCGAAAAGTACTTTGCCCCGCTCAGGGTCTCTAGGTAAGTGTCTGTTCGCGGTAGCGGGTAATTGTCACTCTTAATGAGTCTATTAAGGCGTCGATAAACGGTACAAAACCTATGGGAACCATCCGGTTTTCGGGTAAGGAGTACCGGTGCGCTGTAATTGGACACGATGGGGTGAATTATACCGGCTTGGAGCATCTCCTGAATTTGTGTTTCTATAGCTTGTCTCTCTTTGGCGCTAACTTTGTAAGGTGCCTGGTGAACGGGAGTATCACTGGTTAATTTCACACGGTGGTGAATTAAGTCGGTCACCTCTAAATCTGCAAGGGAATGGGCAAAAATATCCTTATATTCCCGTAATAGGTTTTCAAGTTTTGTATTCTGCTCTGGGGTTAGTAACTGTGTTTCCCCAGTAGCGGGCGTGTTTGTGTCAGCACTTGTGTTCGTTGGCGGTACTATTGTGACCAACGGAGAGACCTGGTGTGCTTGCGCGTCTCGCTGCGCTCGTGGGTTGTATGTGTCCCGGGCGCATGATATTGGGTGTGTGGTAATAAGGTCTCCGTTCACTAATCGTATGTTATTAGTGACAAAGCTAATATTGGCTTCGAACTGGGCAAGAAAGTTCGTGCCAATGATTCCCGGGACAGAAAGGTCCTTAATGACGAACATGGGAAAGCTGGTCTCAAAGGAGCCTATTTGCAAATGTACATCCGTAATGCCTAAGCATGAAATGGTTTGCGAGTTGGCAGCCACAAGGCAAGTGTTGATAGGCATCTTGCGTATGCGCTCGCCGTTGATGTATTTACTGCTTACGCAGCAAATAGCTGACCCAGTATCAATTAGAATTTGGATTTGGTACCCGTTAATTTTGGCCGGGCTAGACAGGGCTGTAATGTTGTGACCATCTTGTGCAGTGTACATGTTGTTAAGAGTGTATGTTATTACTGGAACCAGGGGATTTTGGGACGGTGATTTGTTTTTATCGCCTTCTATCGCATCCTGCGCGGCTGTGTGTTCTTCCGGTCTATTACGTGTGTCGAGCAAACGCGGTGTTGTGGCCTGACTACTGAACCTGACACGCTTTGCTGAGTCCCGTGAAACTGGGAATCGCGCTTCAGCTGTTTCCTGTCTATCTGCCACTTGTGTTGTCCGAAGCTTTCTCTTGAGCTTTCGGTGGCTCGATAAATATCTATAACTATGTCTGCTACCCTGTGATGTTATTCCTAGCCTGGGCAATGGTGTCCTAAAGGGCCGGTTTGTTTGAGTGGTTGTGGGTTTATACTCGGGTGTTTGTGAAAATACTGTGCTTGCGCCGGTGGCTATAGAAGTTACCGGCTTTGTCGCACCTGGTTTAGTGGTCGGGCCGCTTGTGTCCACGGGTAAAATCAATGTGGGTGGGCTTAACACGGGTAACTTAATTGTGCTATTTGCGGGCGCGTTCTTAGGGTTGGTAATGTTAGTTCTGTTCTTTAATATGCCTTTCCTGAGCTTCTTCCCACTCTGAGGGGTGGCCGGTTGAGGTTTGTGAGATGATGTATTGGTGAGAGGGCTGTAATGACCCGCATTCGGACTTCCCGTGAACAAGAGGTGTAGGTCTTTGTCATATCCTACGGTAGAGAACATTGGCGCCATTTTATCCAGTGTGTATACATGGATGTTGGTCTTAAGGACGTGGCCTAGGGCGGTAATCTCTGTTGCTCCTGCGTAAGTGCCATCTCGGTGCATATAATCCCCATATGCATATTTATTGGGGAATAAGGCATCATTACCGTCGGCGAGGAAATACTTGTACTCGTCCCAATGTGTCATGACATACATGGCCAGCTGCGTTCGTAGCTCCTTATGCTGGTCCTCAGTTTTATGGAGCAGAAAACTAATCGCTCTGAAAAGGCAATTCCCGTCCCCTTTGACCGTATGTTCCTGGAGCTGCGATCGGGGAGGGATTTCCTGCTCTGTGTTCTGACGGGCGACAGTGGGGGTGACTTTCGGTTTTCTGGCTTTATCATCGGACTCGCTTTTGGAGGGTGGATTTGAACGATTGTTGGTTGTTAGGGAAGGGTTATCCGAGTTTGTGGGTACTGGCCCTTCCCTATCTAAAAGTTTTTTTGTTGGGAATAACCTCTGTTTTCGGTGTAACGAGGCTGTCCCCTGGGTGCCTCGTTTCGCCAGTTATTTGGCCGGGGCTGGTATTGGGGTTTGGGGAGAAATCCTTGTCTATCACGCGAGGGTGACCGCCTGCGTTCACCCCGTGGAGGGTGGTCGGGTAGCGGGTAGTCCTCCGGTCCTCTCTCTCTTCGGACAGGGCTGTATTGAGGGTATACCGGGGGAGGCCTTTCATATAGAGGCTCATACCGCTCATGCTGCGGGGGTGTGTTTGGCCGACGATATTGAGTGGCATTGGATGTTCGTGCGTATCTGGCGTTTTGGTTATGCTGCCAGTTTTGGTCGTCCCTATATTGGGGATGACGATTCGGTGTGCGGTTTGGGGATGTGTTGTCGCGTGGGCGAGTATTTGTTGTATGCTGTGTCCGCGGGAAGGGATGGGACTCGTTATGGCATGGCGCTTCGTCCCGGTATTGCGAATATAATTCGCCTCTCTTACCGGGGGTGTATTACGCCAATGGGGGTGGGTAGGTTTACTTTGACCCTGTTGCTTTCCCCTTGGCCCTCGCCATATATTTCTATGTTCATCCCCCTGAGGGCGTGTTTTAGGGCTAGCGTGGATGGCCGTGATTTGCATTTCTTGCATTTGTTTTGTCAGATCGCGGATCTGTTGATGCAAATCTCCGTTGTCTGTACGGATATGCTGATCCACGGCTTTTTGGGTCATTTTATTGCCCTCCTCAATGAACCTGATGTTCGCTTGCAATTCCGGCACTGTGTTACTCTGTAATGTACACAGCTTGTCAACTAATGTAGGGCGCATACCTTGCATGAGGAGCCGTACTTTCTGCTTATCTGGCATGTGCTTATTGTATCTCTCGCACATTAATAACTTGGCATTAATGTACGCTTGTGTGCCTTCCGTGGGACCTTGTGTATGAGCTCGGATTTTATCATATAAGTCATCCTCATCAGGGGTCAATTGAAATGTGTTCATGAGGGCAGTTGAAAATTGTTCCCATGTGGCATTTGCCAAGGTGGCCTCATGGAGTTCATACCATGTGAGGGCCGATTTAGTGAGGTAGGCTGGTAAGAGGCGTTTCTTGTCCTCATCCGTCCAACCATTAATCTTAGCCGTTCGATTGAAGGCTCTTAGATATTCCTCGGGGTCCTCTTTGTCACCAGGGTATCTAGTGGGTTGTATCATGGGATACTTCGTGGGCATGGCCATGTTCGCGCTGTAGGAGCTGTTGGGGGTGGATATGGGGTTACGCTCAGCTGTGGGCTGTAAGTCGTCGTTCGGTAATGCCACGTTAAATTGTACGTGGCTTAGGGGCTGGCGGTGGATCTGAATTTGTGTAGTATGTGTATTTCTGCTTTGGGACGTGCCTGGATGATTAGGGGTAGATTGTGGAGCGTCCTGCGGATTAAATTGCTCCGTACCCTGGATATTATCTAGCGACAAGTCGTGTATAATATTAACCTCCTGTAGTGCGGAAAGCGCCTTGTTAATTTGTCCGCCTAGGGTTGCTGCAATAGTGTTTATATCTACAATTAGCTTCCCGTTTGATGAGTTGTGTGTAATTTCGTCTAGCTGTTGTATCAGGACCTGCAACCCGTTATAGGTCTGCTGTGTGTCACTAAGGTGTTGTAATAAAGCTTCTGGTAATGTGGGGGTTAAGTCGTCACTATCCTCGTTATCTGGGGGCAACTGTTGGGCGTTCTGTGTCTGTGCCCGTGTGTTGGGACGTTGTCTGATCGCTTTTGGGTATTTAAGTTTAATATGTATAACTGCGTCCTCAAGTTCCTCAAGTAATTGGCCTACGTTATTTTCTGTTATAAGGTCAGGATTCTTAACTAGGATTTTAGGGCGTAGGGGTTTGGTAGCAGCGGCTAGGGTGTGTGCTGTATCTCTAAACACACGGTGGACCTTACTAGTCTTTTTAAATTAGAGCATGGGTCTTTGCTGTATGTCCTTCTGTAAGGGCGTGTTCATAAGGCTATAAATTATGTATTATTAGGTAAGGGTGGCGTTTAAAATTTATTTCCTAGCGGGGCGGGCTTGGGTTGGGTATAAAGATTTTATCTAATCCTATGTCTCAAAAAATTTTCCCAATTTTGGGTGGCGTTTGCTTGGCTTAACACGAGGTTTAGGGATCTTTTCCGCGGAAGTTCGTTGTTTGAACCCCCTTAGACGTTGTTTTAAATCAACGTCGCGGTACCCTTGCCTCCACCACTTGTATGGTATCTGTGAGGGATGCCAATACAAATACTAAATCTAGGGGATGAAATTAATCTAAATTGGGGTTGCAGCTTGGCGAATTTGTAAGAGGTAGGGAGTGTTTTATGAAAGGAGATCGATTAGGTGATCAGCCAGGAGAACTCCCCAATGTGCTGTTTGACGGGGTAGTTCTAGGTAAAGGGGTAGTAGGTAAGAGCTATTAAGTTGTAAGCCAAAGCGCGAGGCCGGCGCCACGCGGTCTGCAGAGAGCTATAAGCACGCGAGCAAGTAGCAAGTTAGCTGTGGTCGGCACGTATCAAGGACACTTGCTGATCAAGAGTAGTGATTAAGCAAATAAACACTAAAGCTATTTCTAAGTCCTACCTAAGTGGAATCTATTAGGGTAGGAACCTACTGACTAAATAAATAAATGAGTAAGACCAGGGGCTTCTGTTAATTAGAGTTTTAATGGGTATCTCTATTGAGAGATGCACTAAAAGAGCTAGCAGTTCAGACTAGTGGATAATAATAAATAAAATACAGCCCAAGCACAGGGGGAAGGGAGTGTGTAGTGTAGTGGTTAGAGTGTGGATCGCTAAGACACTTACCCGACCTGAAGACAGCAGCGGTACGGCACGTCGTTGCACTGAGAGGACTGAGTAATTAGTGATCCCGGCCCTTGACCTTTGGGGGGCTCTTATAGCTTTGGTGTGCACGGTCGGCGGATTCCTACATTCCTCCCGTGTCGTGCACCTATCCCAGGTCGTTACCTTTGGTACGAGCCTACCTGACTTCCTGAATGTGCTACTTGTGTTCTTCATGTAATTTTGTAGGTGGTATTTTATTAGAATCTTATATCAGAAGTCTGTAGTTTTATGAATTTGTGTATTTTCCTTAAGGGATGGTATAGTGTACCCTAGGGGTACAACAATACCATGACGCACTCTCGGCCATGTGGAATGTACATGACATACTGAACGGAAAACGCTCATGCGAACTCTGGTGTCAAGTGATTTAAACAAATGACATGGTACATGTTCGAAGTCTTCGTATCATATATATTATTTCAGTAGTATGCATCCCTCCTGCGGCGCTCACAAGAGACCGATCGTGAAAAATGAGCATTCAAATGAAAGAAAATATACATTACCAGTGATTCATTGCACTCTAATTTCATAAATATCTATAATTTATTTAAAACATGACTTTTAAAAAACTGTACGAAGTGTGCGATTTGCAGGTACTCTTGCTGCAGGAAGATACGCTCTATAATTGGTGTCTACTTCACATTTTGGTCGCTGTGTCGCCTTTTTATGTCATTTTAACATTCTGAGGTCTTTCCTTTATCATTTTGCATCGATTTCAGAAACAGTATATGAAAGGAATGTGTTCGTTTTCAGAATCAGTAGGCTAAATCATTGGATTGGGTACTCAAATCGTATAACCGGCGAGTGTTACTGCTAAATTTTCAATCAATGGACTCAGCACGAACATGATTTAAGCTCATCCGTCTAAGGAATGGATTTATTATATTCCAGGTTTGTTAAAATAAGCCGCGATACAGGATTTTCTTCTGCATTCTAATTCCATAAATATCGATTTTTGTAAGAATTGTGCTTTTTGCAAATACTGTTGCTCTAACATGCTGCAATTCTGAGTTGTCGTCTAAATCCTTAAAACATTGAACGTTAATTCTCTAACAGTTTTTCTTCTATCTGATTTTCAGAATCAGCAAATCAATGGATTGGGTACAGGTTTTTCTTCTGCATTCTAATTCTATAAATATCGATTTTTGTAAGAAGTGTGCTTTTTGCAAATACTGTTGCTATATCATGCTAGAATTGTCGTCTGCAGCCATGAAACTATCATCATCATCATCATCATATAGGCCTCATAAATTAGCAGTGAAGAATTGCATTCTAATTTCATAAATATCAATTTTTGTAAGAAGTGTGCGATTGCAAATACTGATGCTCTCACATGCTGCAATTATGAGTTGTCGTCTAAACCCTTAAAACTATTAAACGTTAATTATTTTACAGGTTTTTCTTCTGCATTCTAATTTCATAAATATCGATCATTTCGCATGGTTTTCAGAAACAGTAAATCAATGGATTGAGTACTCTAAATCGTATAACCGCCGTGTGTTACGACGTCTAAAACCTTAGAACTACTAAACATTCATTCTTTTACAGGTTTTTCTTCTATCATTTCCCATGGTTTTCAGAATTACTAAATCAATGGATTGGGTACTCAAATCGTATAATTTCATAAATATCGAATAACCGATGAGTGTTATGATGATCAAACTTTCAGTGATTGCCTTCTTAAGTTACGGAACGTACAACTTGCAATTCTCACTGAAATGTGTCGAATAGCCGGTGAGTGTTACGGCTAAGCTCTCAATCAATGGACTCAGCACAGAAATGGAATCATCAGTGACTAATCATCATCATCATCATCATCATCATATATATTATTTCAGTAGTATGCATCCCTCCTGCGGCGCTCACAAGAGACCGATCGTAAAAAATGAGCATTCAAATGAAAGAAAATATACATTACCAGTGATTCATTACACTCTAATTTCATAAATATCTATAATTTCTTTAAAAAATGACTTTTAAAAAACTGTACGAAGTGTGCGATTTGCAGTTACTCTTCCTACACACAGAACAAGGAAAGCACCCCTGTAGGTATCGTGCAAAGGAGTTTAGCGTTGCGCGCTACACACAGAACAAGGAAAGCACCCCTGTAGGTAACGTGCAAGGGAGTTTAGTGTTGAGCGCCTCACACAAAAACGGGTAAGCTGCCCTGCAGGCAGTGTGTGAAGGTGTTTAACGCTGATCGTTGCACTTAGGAACAAGAAAGCCTCACTGTAAGCGGGGCGTGAAGAAGTTTTCCAACGAGGGCTGTCCTGATAAGGGAGAAGGACACTCCTCAGCCAAGAAGTTAAAGCAGGAAATCTTGACCAAGATGCTTTCATAAATATCGAATAACTGGTGTGTGTTATGATGATCCAATTTTCAGTGATTGCCTTTAAGTTAGAGAATGTAGAACTTGCAATTCTAACTGAAATGTAAACAGTGTTCTATAATCATTTGGATGAAACGAAAACATAACAACCTTTCTCCTTAAGACTCTCATTATAAACATATTGGGAAATGTGTGGTTTATGAACAAGCGAGATTTTCTAATTTCATAAATGTCTATAATTTATACGAAGTATGAGATTTTCAGATACTGTTGCTGTAGGAAAATACGCTCCATAATTGCTGTCCACTTCACATCTTAGCCGATGTGACGCCTGTTTAGTGTCATTTTAATATTCTGAGATCTTTCCTTTATCATTCTGCAAGGATTTCAGAAACAGTAAATCAAGGAATGTGTACTCAAATCGTATAATTTCATAAATTAGCGGTGACGAATTGCATTCGAATTGCATAAATACCAATTTTTGTAAGAAGTGTGCAATTTGCAGATACTGATGCTCTAACATGCTGCAATTATGAGTTGTCGTCTCAACCCTTAAAACTGTTAAACGTTAATTTATTTCACAAGTTTTTCTTCTGCATTCTAATTTCATAAATATCGATAATTTCGCATGGTTTTCAGAAACAGTAAATCAATGGATTGAGTAGTCTAAATCGTATAACCGGCGTCTAAAACCTTAGAACTATTAAACATTAATTCTTTTACAGGTTTTTCTTCTAGCATTTCCCATGATTTTCAGAAATACTAAATCAATGGATTGGGTACTCAAATCGTATAATTTCAATTGCAATTCTGACTGAAATATATCGAA
The DNA here is from genome assembly GCA_946902985.2 of Meconema thalassinum. NCBI lineage: Eukaryota > Metazoa > Arthropoda > Insecta > Orthoptera > Tettigoniidae > Meconema > Meconema thalassinum. The sequence goes on from OX336394.1 coordinate 185,623,425, forward strand.
TGACCTGTGAGTGTTACGGCTAAGCTCTCAATCAATGGACTCAGCACAGAAATGGAATCAACAGTGACGAATTGCATTTTAATTTCATAAATATCAAGGAAAGAAACCAGCTACAGCACGCTCTCATGCTGACGCTCCATTCGGGAAAGTGAAACCACCACTGTAGGTAACGTGCAAAGGACTTTAGCATTGAGCGCTACACACAGGACAAGGAAAGCACCTCTGTAGGTAACGTGCAAAGGAGTTTAGCGCTGTTCGTTGCACTTAGGAACAAGGAAGCCTCAGTCTAAGCGGGGTGAGAAGAAGTATTCCAACGAGGGCTGTCCTCATAACGGAGAAGGAGGCTTCCCAGCCAACAAGATAAAGCAGGAAATCTTGACCAAGATGCTTTCATAAATATCGAATAACTGGTGAGTGTAAAGATGATAGAATTTTCAGTAATTGCCTTCATAAGTTAGAGAACGTACAGCTTGGAATTCTAACTGAAATGCAAATGGTGTTCTATAATCATTTGGTTAAAATAAACCTTTCTCCTTAAGCCACTCATTATAAACCTATTGGGGAAAGTATGACTTATGAGCATGCGAGATTTCTCGCACGGGTCCGCTAGTCAGTATTTAAATTGTAAAATGCCTTAATATCAAACATTGTAAGTAGTCGGCATTGCATTGGCATAAGGCATTTTAAACTCAATGTCACTCAGGAACATTATCGAAACAAGCAAAATATAAATGAAACTTAATTCCGTAATGCAGTATTACTGGAACGTGGAAATAAGTCACCATCTTGTGCACAATATTTCGTAGTCGAAATAGCCGTGGGGTTATTGCGTATGACTGAATCTAGAGAACTTGGGTTCGAATACTGCGCGGAGTAGATATTTTTGCTACCAGATTATCATTTTAAACGATATTTATCATATCAATATGACTCATTTTAACAGAATCCATATGAAATTACGTGTTGGTCTGTGAATGAAGAGGACCTGTTTATAAGGAATTTAATGTTATGAGCGGTGTCGCGTCTATTAATCTAGTTGATCCATATCGTATTCCTTATTTAGGCTAGTGCTGGTGGAAGCTACAAATCATCTAATAAAATGAGTTCCGTATTATAATCTACAATATACCGACAGTAGTGGCTACGCTGGCTAACGCGCAGCATTAGGTCATGGGGCCAAGCTCTCGGCTGACTCGGTAAACGCGTGGGTTCGAGCCCCACCGTCGGCCGTCCGTGAAATGGTTTTCCGTGGTTTCCCATTTTCAACACCAGGCAAATGCTGGGACGGTACCTTATGACAGGCCACGGCCGCTTCCTTCCACATCCTTGCCCAGTTTCATTCACAATCATTCTTTTCATCTCTCATTAACTCCTCTCATGAGGTTGGCGTCAGGAAGGGCATCCGGCCGTAGAAACCATCGCCACAAAGACTTCCATCGCATCTCATCCCCGACCCCGTTGGAACACGGGAATAATAAGGGGTAGACATACATACATACATTATAATCTACAATATCTGTAAAACACTCCCTTTTACAATAGATTAATATTTGTGCCAATAATACTATAAAATACAGGTGTATCAACAATTTCACGTGAGGTTTCTTCTATGTCAGATGTTACACATCATATGCGACTACTGTAAGGCTCGTATTTTTTTTATTGTAGTGGTTCCATGTAAGTCGGTATGCTTTCTGCAATTTAGCGATCCTGTCTTCATTGGATGCCAAGTTCAGTCCTGTTTTCTGTATAATGTCTCCTAGGTATTTGAAACTTTCCACTTGGGTTATATTTCCATACTTGGTTTCCAGTGGGTGCCTGTCTGTAGATTTTGTGTCCATGAACTGTGTTTTTCCGTATGAGATTTGTAACCCTGTTTTGGCAGAGATTTCATGTAGCGTCTCTAGAGCTTCTTTGGCTTCTTTTATGTTATGTGTTATAATCGTACATCATCGGCAAAGGCCAGGCATTTAATGCCGACTTTTCTTTCCTGGTGTTTTGCCATTTTTACGCCTTTGACTCCTTGTGTCCATATCTTTATCGAAAATGAAAATCCACAGCCTGCTTCCAGTCTCCGACCGGGTCAGGAATGGAATGAATGAAGCCCCCATCTAGCGGCGAAGATATGAACTGTGCCGGCTGCCGAGGCCTGACGCACTCCTCTGGGGAAATGATTAAATGAATGACAGATGAAATGAAATGATAGTGGAGAGTGTTGCTGGAATGAAATTTTTGACAGGGAAAACCGGAATACCCGGAGAAAAACCTGTCTGCCTCCATTTTGTCTCACTCCTGTCTTAATTTTGAAGGGTTCTGAGATCTCGCCCTTGAATTTCACTTTGTATATTGTATTCGTTAATGTTTCTTGGATAATTTTTCTGGACTTTCTAATTCTTCTAATGTGTTAAAAAGTGTTTCCCTATCTATGGAATTGTATGCTATTTTGTAGTCGACGAATGTGATAGTTGTGTTCCTGGACTTTCTCGTTGCTAATATTGTTCTCAGGCAACCGATCTGCTCACTGCACGATATTCCCTTCCTGAACCCTCCTTGGTATTCTCCTATCTGTGGATCTATCTGAGGCTCTATCCATTTTAACAGGGCTTTGGAGAAAATTTTGTACGCGACGGGTAATAGTGAAATCCCTCTATAATTATTAGAGTTCGTTTTGTCTCCTTTCTTGTTGTGAGGGTGTATTATTATTATTATTATTATTATTATTATTATTATTATTATTATTATTGTGTTTCATGTGTAATGTCATACGGTACATAAATAAATAAAACTGTTATCGGATAAAGGACGTGTATTATATTTTGTCCACAAATACATAAGCTTGCAACATGCAATACTTTTTTGACCAGTGTATTAATACATATTATTCGACCAACCGATTTTTCGATTAAATGTACAATAGATTAATCATCATTTGTAGCAATTAATCGATTTTTCTGCTTATTCGATAACTAAAATTAATCGATTAAAAGTACCAAGTCCTCAATGGACTTCACAGATGTACCATTGTAACTCTTCATTCTGTTTGTCCCACACGGAATATTTGACAGACTTTATTACTTCGCAATATTGTTGTCGTTCTTTGTCATGTTATAACGCTTCAATGCGGAAAATATGGGGGCCTTGCAAATTAGCGTTTCAGCTGCTCATTTCGTTAGTAATGAACTACAGAACATAGCCTAAGGCCTGATTCAGCAAAATATTATGTAGGCAGAAATGTCATGTTTGCTAAAAATAAGTAAGTTCTAACTTTGAGTTTCTCGCTAATGCTACATCGTTATACGAAGGTATTATTTCAACTTATAATGATACGAGTTTGTCCTTCATTAAGGTTATCTTCGCTGTAAGCAGTTTCACAAGTCACTACGGTTAAATATTACAATCCATGCAAATTATTACCTGGTGGAAAGATACAACATTAAACAGACGTAAGTTTGCAGAAATCTTCAGCATCACAATATTATCTCTGTTTAGTATAAAACAAAGTCCCCGATTCTTGGATGTCACGGGTAATCTCGAGAACCTCTGGATGGATTTTGATGCGGTTTTCACAATTCTGTTAAGGATATCTCGAGGATGATTTCTGTAGAATATTATTTATTTATGATCAAAGGAAGCCAAACAGTAACGATTTCAGTAAAAACGTCGAAAAAAAACCTGGCGTCCGAGCGCTTCGTAAGCTTACGCCGGGCAAACCGTTCAAAATAACTAAGTACTATGAGTGTAAGAATTGTTCAGCATGAAAAGTTCTACAAAAAGAGTCCGCGAGAGCATATCTCTATCTTCAATACATTGCCCACTATAAGTGTTTTTACGTTTTCATTTCTTCCAGCCATGTACATTCAAATACTGAAGCGACAGTTTACGAGCTAGCTAAGGGCGAGTCTATCCCCCCTGTTACAACCTAACTAGCGGGCGAACCTATTACACCAGATACAGACAGCAGTAAGCCGTCGACTTCAATTCGCCTGTGAACTTTTCGTTCCGCAAAATGTACAGTCAATTTAAGATTGGACGGAAGGGGATTTGTGTTTCATGGACCTCGCCATTCTTAAATTACGTCTGACAAGAATTCGTTATAATTAATAGTCCAGTCAGTGATTTTAAGCCATCATGCCGAGATGTAAAACGGATATAGGTCATAGTTCATTGACATCGAAAAAAGCTCTTATCACCTAACAATGAAACAGAGCAACAAATAATTTCTCGATTGTCACAAGAGAAAGAAAGACTTCTACCTCGGCCCCTTCAAACCGTTGCTCAAGAAAAACATCGTCTGAACCACGATCAGAAACAAGCTTATGACACCACCACATCTAGCATCACTAAGAAGGAAGGTAAAATATTTTTTCTCGATGCCCCTGGAGGCACAGGCAAAACGTTCTTGATTAATTTGTTGCTCTCCAAAGTGAGGCCTGGTGTTAATATTTCTCTTATCGTCGCATCATCTGAAATTGCAGCCACTCTTTTGGAAGGGGGAAGAACAGCACATGCAACATTTAAATTCCCTTTGAAAGTCAGCAGTAATGATGGAAGCGTATGTAATATTTCAAAACAAAGTAACACTGCCAGTTTAATCCAAAATTGTTCTTTAGTTGTATGGGATGAGGCTACAATGTCGCACAAAACTTCCGTTGAAGCTGTAGACATAACCTTGCGTGATCTAAGGAATCGGAACACACCTAAGGGTGGCTGCACAGTTTTGTTCGCCGGAGATTTTCGTCAAATCTTACCAGTTGTTACCAGAGGAACGAGAGCCGACGAAGTGAACGCTTCATTAAAAAGCTCTTACATCTGGCCGGATATAACGTGAGAGTACTCGTATATTCAGAAGATAATAGTATGTTTGCTAATTTGTTACTTAGAGTCGGAAATGGAGATGTACCGGTCACTGAAGGGAAAATTACCCTCAGTCACGATTTCTGTGTTTAAGTAAGCAGCATTCAAGAATTGATTGATAGCGTTTATCCTCATATCCATGACCTATCTAACAAGTCTCATTCATGGTTTAAGGAAAGAGCTATATTATCGCCGACAAACGAACAAGTTGTGAAAATTAATGACTTGGTGTTCTCCAAATTCACTGCCCAGGTGCAAGTATATTACTCAGTAGACGCAGTGGTCGATAGTGAAGAAGTTGTTCATTACCCTACATAATTCCTAAATTCTTTACTTCTTTCTCGCTTGCCACCACACACGCTTATTTTAAAAGTAGGAGTGCCTATTATATTCCTACGTAATTTACACCCACCAAAGTTGTGCAATGGGACGCGATTGATAGTGAATAATTTGAAAAACTGTTTCATTGAAGCAACTATCTTAACTATCTGTGGTACATTACCCATAATCCCTATGATTCCTTCAGACTTGCCTTATCATTTCAAACGAGTACAATTCCGAGTAAGAGTCTGCTTTGGCATGACTATAAACAAATCATAGGGTCAGATACTTAGCGTGACTGGAGTTGATCTCACTGGAGAATGTTTTTCTCATGGACAGCTTTACGTGGCTCTATCGCGTGTTACATCAAACCGAAATCGTTTCGTGTTCATTGCTGGAGAGAAAACGACTAACGTCGTATTCAAGGAAATCATATAATATCTCGGTTAAAAGTAGCCTATCACCTTGCATTCATAACTGTTCCCGGGCGGAGCCGGGGTGGGTTGCTAGTAATCATATATTTAAACATACAATGGTGGATATATTTATTTATCGTTGTTAATTCATTTAAACATAAATAAAATAAATAAAAATAAATAAATTAAAAAAGGGGCTTGAGACATCTTGGTCATCAGCCCAGTGTAGTTAGGTGTATGTTCAACTTGTATTATAATCTGTATTCCTTTGATGACTGCAGTAGTGTGTGCAACTATATTAGGTATAGGAATGAGTAATAATTATAACAATACCGTATGGCCTCGAGTGCCGGGTGCAAGCTTTGTTATTTGACCCCCAGAGGGCAGCTTGCATGTTGAATTTTGTCGTTCCTTGGAGCGCTATGAAAGTAAATGAGGTTAGATATATAAGCTCCTTGACACTATAGCACTTTCTCTTAGAGAAGGGAGGAACGTCATGTTGTTGGAAAGGCCCGAGATTAATTTTGCCATTATGAACACGGCCTACTGAATTCAAATGGGTTGTTTAACATGCCATCAACGTATGACATGCGTGCTGCGATTTTTGTCGCGTTTCAACAAGTAGTTCCGTGAAGAACTATACAGCCTATTTTCATATATCCTACTTATGTTAACTGCCACAATCAACATACAAAATTTCAGTTTAATTGCTGTAACAGATTCGTAGATATTGAGAACCGTCTAAATATTTCAGATGGTCGCCAGGTTGGATTTTTATTTCTGTACTATTACATTAAGATTATTGTGTACGTGTGGTATTCAAACTTCAATCGCACGATTAGACAACAAGAAGTTAAAACGAGATTTTAAAATTACGCACAGCAGCCATCTTGTGATAATGCAAACCATTGAAATAAATTAGATGCCAGTGGATCAACGTTTGTATAAGCATTTAACGTGCAACGTTTCACGGCACTCGGATAGTTAATTCGCGAGAAACGTCCATTTAAATATTTATACTTCGCGTCGCCGCCATGTTGGATTTGTGCTCACCAGGTTCCTGAAAGTCCTATAGGTGAACATATGTTCATAGTCTCTATGAACATAAAAAAAATCAGTTTGGTTGCTGTAAAAGATTCATAGATATTGAGAACCGTCTAAATATTTCGGGAGCTCACCATTTAGGAGTGTTATGTGTATATGCCATAGAGTTATGTACCATTCAAGGACAATTATTGCCTAGGTTCATTATTCAAACTTTCACTTCGATCGCATGATTACTACACAAGAAATTAAAATTTAATTTTAAAATTTCGCACAGCCGCCATCTTGAGGTTATGTAAGCAATTGAATTAAATTAGATGGCAGTGTATTACAATCTGCAAAATCAATTACTGTACCACATTTCACTGCGCTCAGAGAGTTAAATCACGAGAAAAGTCTATTAAAATATTTTAAATTCTCTTGGTCGCCATGTTCGTTTCGTACTTTACAGGTTTATGAAATATACATAGGTAAACCTGTATCAGTACCCTTTATCACCGTATAAAATTGCAGGGTGATATCTGTAATAGTTTCGGAGATATAGAATGTCAGTGAAATATTTCGCACAGGCGCCATTTTGAGGTTATGTAAACAATTGAACTAAATTAGACTCCAGTGCATTACAATGTGTATAAACTATTGCTGTACCAAGTTTCATTACATTTAGATACTTAAATCGCGAGAAAAGTCTATTTAAATGTCTCAACTTCGCCTGACCGCCATGTTGGTTTTGTAGTCACCAGGTTTTTGAAAGTCTCATAGGTGAACTTCTAGTAGTGCCCTTTATCACCGTACACAATTTCAGGGCGATATCGGTAATAGTTTCGGAGATATTGAATGCTAGTGAAGTATTTCGCACAGCCGCCATGTTGGATTGGAGAGACGTAACAAAATTTGAAGGGCTCGGTCGAGGTCGCCGGGAATAGTGCTATGAACTTCCCGAGTTTCATTGAAATCGCTCCAGCCGTTTCGATTTTATTAGGGGGGGACACACACACGAATCACACACACACGCACACACACACACACACACACACACACGCACACACACACGGACAAAAGGTGATCTCATAAGCCTATTTTTTTCAAAATTGAAAATAGGCTAATCACTTCCCACGCCCAGGTGTGGACCTGCAAGATGGGTTGGTAGTTCGACACGATAACCACTCACCCACCGTGGCAGGAATGAGGTAGGTGCCCAGGGATTAAATACCGTATTATCCTGGCATTTGCCTGAAGGGAGTGTGGAACACTCCACTCGGGATAGCCACTGTCAGTGCCGGGATTCGAACCTCCGATCTCCCCGGACTTGCTGCAGCTCCTCTTGGCAGTCATGGTGAGCGATTTAACTCGTGGCGTAGTTAATTAGTTTGACTTCTTAATTCGAACTCGAATATCCTGCATTCCATGTAGACTGTTTTCGTCTTGACAACGTTGTGAAATTTTCAGGAAGCGTTGTAGTTGTTGTTAATTCATTTTATGGGATTAGGATATCTTTGTCATAAGCCCCGTGTAATTAATTAGTTAGTTATTGTTGTTTAAAGGATGTAACTACGAGCTCATCTGCACCTAAGCAGCCCCGTGTAGTTGGGTGTGTTTTGAGCTTGTCTGATAACCTGTATGGAGGGCGTGGTGGCTCAGCGGTCTAGCTGTATGCCTCTCACCAAGGCGGTCCGGGTTCGATTCCCGGTCAATGCATGTGAGATTTTCGAAGTGAAATGCCATGTCCTGTGGTTCGGATTCCACGTAAAAAGGAGGTCCCGTGGCTCATAATCACAAGATTCACGGTCACGTAAAACTACAATCTTCCTTCCTTCCTTTTGATAACCTGTATTCATGTGATGACTGTAGTAGTGTGTGAAACTGTACGAGGGAGAGTAGACTTTAAGTAAGGTACTATCCCGGCATCTGCATGGAGGGGGTGTGACAAACCCCGGGGAAACACCACACTCAGGATAGTCGCCGTCAGCGCAGGGATTCTATCCTGCGAACTTCTGACGTACTGCAGCTGCCCTCGCAGCCGTGGTGCACGATTTAACGAGTATTTACGCCACGTTTCATGTAACGGTATTGATATTTAAAAAAATATATATTACTCCAGGTTAGCATTTTTTTACAGGGACATGAGCCTTGGTGTTCAAAATTTGAGTACTTCATTTACAATATTGTTAACAGCAAAATGACACACTCATAATGGCTACTATTAGCACCGGGATTCGAAACTCAAATCTCCGAACTGTGGTGCGTTGTAGCAGTGGTGAAGCGTAACTACCCATACTGTACTTGACTCCGTTCGTGGAACACAATAATCCATGTTCCTTATCGATGCAGCATATACCAGGGATATGCACTTATAATACGGGTTGTTAAAAAAAAGGAAGCTTGTAGTTTAACGTGACCGTTAATCTCGCGATCATAAGCCACGGGACCTCCGTTTTACGTGGAATCCGAACCACAGGACATGGCATTTCACATCGAAAATCTCACATGCAGTGACCTGGAATCAGGGGTTGTTAAAAGTTGCCCTCATTCTCTACCATACTCTATGACTGATAGTCTCTCCAGGAGTGAATACAATGAACTAGCTCTGAGAGATTTAATTTGTTTCAGAACAGTTTAACATTTCAGTATGCTTCCCTTTGTTAGAAATAATAAACCAAAGTGATTGTACATGGAACTGCTATTGTGCCTCCTTTGAAACCACACGTTCAATACGGCACACAGAGGTTTAAATGCTCGCGTAACATTCAAAAAACCTCAGACTAACACAGATAGATGATACAGAGTCCCACCTACAGTGCAATATTATTTAGAAAAGTACCAGCAAGGGGATATTTGCTTATTTACAGTCAATGGTGGACATCCCAGTGTGTAACAAGGCCTAACTAATATTATCAATTTGCAACAAGTCACACGATATATAATTGTAAACTTTGAAGATGTTGTCCATATTCATAACTAGATGCACATTATTTTGAAGATAATTCAAGAATTTAATTTTTATATCTGACTGCACGTAGTTCTTTGAGGATATTAATTAGTCCTTAACTTCTTCTTAATTCCGAATTATAATTGTTCAATTTATTTTTAAATGTAATGTTTTGTAAGGATATCCAATTATTTCCTGTAAATTTTATTTAGAATAGATTTTGCCTTCGATATAAGCTGAAGAAAACTCTAACGAAGGGTCGGAACATGTACTTTAATTCAATATAATGTTTGATGAATTGTATTTATTTATTATTTTAATTATTATTTTTAAATGTATTTATTTATTTTATTATTATTTTTAAATTTATTTATTTATGTATTTATTTATTTATTATTTTTATTATTATTTACGATATTTATTTATTTATTTATTTATTATTTATTTATCTATTTCCAGTTTAGTTAATTAATTAGAATAGATTTTCCGTTAGATATAAGCTGAAGAAGACTCCATTGAAGGGCCAAAACATGTACTATATCCAAGATATGCTTCCAGGAATTGTATTGATAGCCGTATTATTTTAAGATGTATTTTAAGCTGGAGGTAATTTACACAGAAAATCACTGTAAAGGCACTGAAATCATAATTTTTAGGACATACACTACTCAAAAGATGTGACCACTCCAAGAGTACGTCTTAAAGCCATTTCTATGTTTCAAACATCTCAAGTCAGGTTCACACTTTGTTCTCTAGGAAATCAAAGATATCTCCATGTTATTCCATATGCCGCTGCAACAGCGTCTCTCAAACTGTGACCTGAAGATATGCCAAGGTTGGAGCGTGGCTGCATTGGTCCACCTGCCCAGACAGCAAGAGATTAGGGCTCGAATGCAGACTGTGGTCACATTTACAAGTCTTACTCAACAGTATTTATATTTGTTCTCTATTACTTCTTGAGCTAGAAAACTGTACGGCTCTACCTTGACAGCTGAATGTGCAATGAATGATTGGCTAGTGATAATACATCAACTCGCTATAGCCTCTCCATTAAAATCCCCATCCTCCCTCCCCCATATTTTGAGCGTGAAGTTTCCATCAGGTGAGCTTCTGTCAACACACATTTTGAGGTAGAAAGGTTCATTCACCAGGATAATGTAATGCTTTGTGCGGCAGCGAGGCTATTTTTTCGACATTAACGATTATAATTTTAAATAGCGAACCATCGTCGCTTTTATGGTACATTGTGTACAAAAGAACACCTCTTTTTCAATGTATTTTAATTATTAAATCCTGTTTTATAAGAGAATGTGCACATTTAATCTGTCATAACAGTCCTAAAGGAATAACATTTACAATGAGTTTTAAACACGCTTTTATGAGCAAAATGGGGTACGTACCTAATTAGATGACATGTTTCAAGCGTTATCTTCTAATCCTGTTCACTTAGGCTTAATTAGTGTACGATGTTTGTGAACTACACTTATGCACAAATCAGTAGCGTAGCCAGGATCGGCCAATGGGGGGGCTTATAGGTACTCAAACCAAATTCTACAAGCATTTCGTCCCGCAGCGTAGCCGCGCTCGTCAAATGTGCGTCATGGCCGCGAGGGCAGCTGTGGTAAGTACGGATATCGTAGGTTGGAATCCCGGTGCTGTCAGTGATTATCCTGAGTGTGTTTTTTCCCCGGGTTTCGCCACACTTCCTACAGGAAATTGCCGGGATAGTACCTTGCGCAAGTCCCGGAGCGTCTACTCCATCCCTGTCCCAGATACATTTACACACACAACTACAATCATCACAGCAATACAGGTTGCCAGACAGCTTCAACACACTCCCAACTACACGGGGCTGATGACCAAAGTGTCTCAAGACCCTCAAATGAATTAACACCACCTCTACAAGTATTTCCAATTCTCTATGAGATATTATTATACAAGAAAAGTGTCATGTATTTTGATCCCGAATTTTCCGTGTAATACAGTATGTTCAAAAGAAAGAAACAAATCAGTTCTTTAAAAAATTAAGTTAATTTTTAACTAAAATGTCTCGCCTCAATGGTAAATCTAGAACATTCCTGTTCCCCTGACAGGAACAAAATAAACTCAAATATATCTGTGCTACCAACATGATGACTGCGTATCTCTCAACAAGAGAAATTATTTACAGAGGTCTCAGCAGAAATGGGCATGTCCTCTCACGATGTTTCATGTTGATTTATGAGTAATTCAATACGGGTACTCATTTTCATGTTTATTCAGTTTTTCGAACAAAATCCTGTGCTTTATATTGCAATTAGCCCTGAATGCCTAAACTACCATTTTCGAAGATTTTTGTCACCTACCAAGGTCCTTAGAAATGCTACATGCAGACGGAAAAAGGTTTAATTGTTTACACTGCTCAGGCGACAAATTTCACTCATTCGTAACTGGGAGATAACCGTAATTCGGGGAATTGCTGGACATATATTTACGTAATATGAATCAACTCGGCTGACGCTTATCTCATGCTCAAGAGGTTAATAATGATCCCAAAATTAGTGTTAATGTACCCATTGAATTTTCTAAGTCTTTATTAAATCGCGTTAAGTTTAATAAAAACTAGATTAATTTACATATAACTTCTCTCCCACCAAGAAAAGAAATAAAAGCTAATATTGTCCCGCTGTGTGGGATTCAAAATTATTTGGCGCTAGCCTCAGTTTGAAATAAGCTCTAAGTTATTTCGCGAGGGAAAAGTTAGATTGGCAACCCTGGGAGGACGGAGTTGTATTACCACAGTCTAAAATACACAGTCGCGAAGCTCGTTGCGCTACGAAATTGCATCCTCTTTGTGAGTGAAGCGACACTAGCGCTCGCGGCGGCCAGCAAGCTGTCAACTGCCTTGAGCACGTTATTCGCCGAACAGATGATTTCACTTTTGCAAGGGTTTTTTGAATTTTAACTCACCTGAATGATTATTTCCGTTGTAAACATAAGTCACGTTAAATCACCAACTACTACAGAAAAAAAAGCCACAATGTTGATATAATTTACACTTTTAATTCATAGAACATAAAAAGAATGCTTTGTTTTTATTAGTTCAGTCCTCTATAAGTATCCGTAGGTACAGTTGTATGACGTATTTAATGAGTCTTACGTGGAATTCATAGTCCATACTAGTTATAAATTCATGTATTTGTTTTAATGATAGTCACTGGCATCTCTACATAAAACCAAGTCCATGATTCCTGGATGTAACGGGTAATCTCTAAATCCACTGAATGGATTTTGCTGCGTTTTTCACCATTCAGTAAAGAATTTCTCGAGGAAGATTTTTGTAGGAAAACATTCATTTATGACCAAAGGAAGCCGAGCAGTAACGATTTCTGTGAATCGTGTCGAAGGAAAACCTGCCGCCCGTGCGCCTTTAACCTTACGCTGGGTAAACCATTAAAAATATCCATATACTATGAGTGTAAGAATTGGTCAGCATGATAAGTTCTACAAGAAGTCCGCGAGAGCATATCTTTATCTTTAATACATCGCCAAGTGATTTTACGTTTTAATTTCTTCCAACAACCTCCATTCAGTGGAAATTTTAATTACTAGTTTCGGAGCGAGTTTACGAGCTAGCGAGCGAGCCCATCACCCCAGCTTCGGCCAGCATTAACTGTCGAATCGTGTCGAGTTAAGACTTCAGAGAAGAGAAGACTATAAATGTTTGGAGTTTCGCTGTTCACCTTGGCTTTTCTGAGACCTACCGTCCGTGCGCCTTTTAAGCTTAAGCTGAGTGACCTCTTTAAGATACCAGGCGAAGCCGGGGTGGGTTGATAGTATGGGTATAATATAATATCAAATTCTTAACCATATCAAAATCTAGTTATTCCGCTAACATTATAGCTAATTAGTAAAAATACCAGTGTGATTTGTGAAACGAAAAGCATAAAAGATCTTAAGGACTTAAATGGCTCAATTGTAGGTACTTCGTATTTTTTCGTGGGTTTGAAACCTTTCATTCCTGAATTTGACAAAATAATACAATGCCAATTTTACAAAATATCGGCAATAACAATTGTGTACCGTACCTTCACAGCAGCCATGTGGGAGACCAGGTATTACATAAGAGAATTAACAAACAGTGTACCACATCTAAGTTTGTGAGCATTATCCTGGCGACATAAATTGGCTTGCTTCCAAAGGATTCGAGAATAAGTTTATATTATTGTACAAAATCTTTATTCAATAAATCGGCTCTCTGACTATTAAAAAGCCATTTTCTACATCTGAAAATTAAAACGTCGGCACGCGTTTGAGACTTAGGATGAGTATAAAATGAATTCATTTTCATAATGTAGCTAGCTTTGTTAATCGGGAACCCTTGTATATAATTTTTTGTTTCTTTTTTTAATTTGTTGTTTGTGGTAGTTTTGTTTTAACCGACTATTAATGTAATTTGTGAAGCTCATCGTGGTTATTCGTATTTGATTTTGTGTATTTTGCATGACAGTACATTAAATTGTCCAAACGAGTACAATAGTGTATACTTTGGATAAAATACAACACAAGAATGAGATATGTAACTGTCGGTAAATGGAGCTTGATTTTCAATAATGTAAATAGAGAGATGGGGAGAAACGAAATTTGTTTGGATAACTTCAAGTCACACAGGCTATGAACTATACGATACTGCATACTTAATTAACGAGGAGCCGTCTGCTTCTTCTGTAACGATTGTAGCGTAAATGGAGCACGGAGTTAAATTGTTGTGTTTTTGGGACACATTATATTTGTGTATTTCTCTGATCTGGTGCTATTTTGGTGGTGTAGAACTGTCAAACCAAGGTTGGGGTCATGTGTTTGTTTATTCTGCGCGGGGTGTGACAAAGGTCATTAACCTGACTGCTGCAATGCGACGACAGCACACTCAAGGAGGTGACTGTAAATTTTCTTCGGTCCCGAAATACAAGGTACAATTACTGGGGACAAATCTGCGTTTTGTGATCACGTGTATTTTCTTTCAAGATTGTGAAAAGCTGTTTCTGCGATTCTAAAAAGCTAGGAGCTTTGAGATACTTGGTAAAGACCTACCTGGTTTAGTGACACAAATGAGGAGTGTTTAAAGTCCACTCGCACGCCCAGATCATAGATAATGAATGTCAGGCAATTAGTAGCCGAGAGTGTGAGTGTGCTCGTGAGATAAGAAACATATTTGGAGCCTGTGTAATTGGAAGTGAGTTAGATTATTTTAATTAAGGGAGTTCTCCATGGCAGCTACTTATTTCAAGATTATGTTGATTTTTTTAGCCTACTTTCGATTTTTGCAAAAAATGAAAGTAGACTTATGAGATCAACACAGGGCGAAAAAAGTGTGTCTGTCTGTGTGTGTGTGTGTGTGTGTGTATGTGTGTGTGTGAGTCTGTGTGTGTGTGTATGTGTGTGTGTGAGTCTGTGTGTGTGTGTGTCTGTGTGTGAGTGTGTGTACTCTGAATGTCTGTCCCCCCCTATCAATTCGAACACGGTGAATGCGAATTGAACGAAATTTGGTACAAAGGTAGCACTAGCAAAGGACACCTCAGTGTCATGTTTTATATTGCCGCCATCTTGACGGAAACGCAATGGCTGCCCCACAAATGTTCAAAGCTTAAATCAAATTACGACTAACCTAATCATCCGATCTCTACCAAATTTTGCAACAACATACCTTAATGGGGGGAGCATCCTTTGACCAAACCAATAGGTCATCAGCGTAATAGTTTGCAGATGGCGGCCATCTTTGTGTGAAAATCGATTCCCCCTATTAATTCGAACACGGTGCAACCGAATGGAACGAAATTTGGTACAGAGATAGTACTAACAAAAGGCACCTCAGCGTCATGTTTTGTATCGACGCCATCATGACGGAAACGTAATGGCGGCCACACAAATGTTCAAAGCTTAAATCAAATTACGACTAACCTAATCATTTGATCTCTACCAAATTTTGCAACAACATACCTTTACGGGGGGAGGATCCTTTGACCAAACTAATAGATCATCAGCCTTATAGTTTGCGGATGGCGGCCATCTTTGTGTGAAAATCGATTCCCCCTATTAATTCGAACACGGTGCAACCGAATGGAACGAAATTTGGTACAGAGGTAGTACTAACAAAAGGCACCTCAGCGTCATGTTTTATATCGCCGCCATCTTGACGGAAACGTAATGGCGGCCACACAAATGTTCAAAGCTTAAATCAAATTACGATTAACCTAATCATCCGATCTCTACCAAATTTTGCAACAACATACCCTTATAGAGGAAGCATCCTTTGACCAAACGAATAGGTCATTAGCCTAATAGTTGGCGGATGGCGGCCATCTTTGTGTGAAAATCAAACACGGTGAAACCGAATGGAACGAAATTTGGTACAGAGGTAGCACTAGCAAAGGGTATCTCAGTGTCATGTTTTATATTACAGAAACGTAATGGCGGCCACACAAATGTTCAAAGCTTAAGTTAAATTACGACTAACATAACCATCCGATCTCTACCAAACTTTGCAACAACATACCTTTATGGAGGAAGCATCCTTTGACCAATCTAATAGGTTATTAGCCTAATAGTTTGCGGATGGCGGCCATCTTTATGTCAAAATTGATTCCCCCTATTAATTCGAACACGGTGGAACCGAATGGAACGAAATTTGGTTCAGAGGTAGCACTAGCAAAGGGCACCTCAGTGTCATGTTTTGTATTGCAGCCATCTTGACTGAAACGTAATGGCGGCCACACGAATGTTCAAAGCTTAAATCAAATTACGACTAACCTAATCATTTGATCTCTACCAAATTTTGCAACAACATACCTTTACGGGGGGAGGATCCTTTGACCAAACTAATAGTTCATCAGCCTAATAGTTTGCGGATGGCGGCCATCTTTGTGTGAAAATCGATTCCCCCTATTAATTCGAACACGGTGCAACCGAATGGAACGAAATTTGGTACAGAGGTAGTACTAACAAAAGGCACCTCAATGTCATGTTTTATATCACCGCCATCTTGACGGAAACGTAATGGCGGCCACACAAATGTTCAAAGCTTAAATCAAATTACGATTAACCTAATCATCCGATCTCTACCAAAGTTTTGCAACAACATACCCTTATAGAGGAAGCATCCTTTGACCAAACGAATAGGTCATTAGCCTAATAGTTTGCGGATGGCGGCCATCTTTATGTCAAAATTGATTCCCCCTATTAATTCGAACACAGTGGAACCGAATGGAACGAAATTTGGTTCAGAGGTAGCACTAGCAAAGGGCACCTCAGTGTCATGTTTTGTATCGCCGCCGTATTGACAGAAACGTAAAGGCGGCCACACAAATGTTCAAGGCTTAAGTTAAATTACGACTAACATAACCATCCGATCTCTACCAAACTTTGCAACAACATACCTTTATGGAGGGAGCATCCTTTGACCAATCTAATAGGTCATTAGCCTAATAGTTTGCGGATGGCGGCCATCTTTATGTCAAAATTGATTCCCCCTATTCATTCGAACACGGTAGAACCGAATGAACGAAATTTGGTACAGAGGTAGCACTAGCAAAAGGCACCTCATATTCATGTTTAATATCCCTATAGCACGTTGTATTTCAAAAAGCTACTACAACCAACATTCAATCATACTCCTTGAAAAGGACAAAGAGTTATAACAATACCCATGCATTTAGGAGAAAGTAGGCTATATGTTCTTTACTGAACATCTTGTTTATTTCATGATAGTTACTGTCTTGAGTAAATGTAAATATTTTGTTTATGTAACTTGCCGCGGTGGGTGAGTGGATAGCGAGTCGGTCTACTAACCCCAATATTGCAGGTTTGCTCCTGGCCGTGGTAAGTGATTTTTGAAAGGCGGCAAAAATACGACTCGCATGTCATACGATGTTGGCATGTCAAAGAACCCATTTGAATTCAGTAGGATGTGTTCATAATGGCAAAATTAATCTCGGGAGTTTCCGACAACACAATGTTCCTCATTTCTCTACTAGAAAGTGCTATAGTGTTCAAGGAGCTTAGATATCTAACCTCCTTTACTTTCATAGTGATTCAAGGAACAACGAAATTCGACATGCAAACTACCCCTGGGTGTCAAATTACAAAGTTTGTACCCGGCACCCAAGGCCATACGATAGTATTATTATTTTGTTTATGCATCATTGGTGTGCTAATTATGTAAGTGTTCGGGAAACAAACGGTTTGCCCATGTGTTGTTTTGATGATGATGATGATGATGATGATAGTTGTTGTTTTAAGGGGCCTAACATCTAGGTTATCGGCCCCTAATGATCAGGGTGATAGCAAAAATGATAATGAAATGGAAACCAGAACGAAAATTATGTGAGACGGAAAATACGTACAAAAACGAACTCAGATGGAAACAACTCACAATATGGTCTTACAAAAGGGAATTTAGAACGAAAAGATTCACAAAAAGAATAGATTGAAAAAGACCCACAAAACGTAGGCTAGATTCAAAATACGTACAAAATGCAATGAAGCGTCGAAATACTTACAAAGTGCAACTGAAATTCAAAATACTTACAAAATGCAAATGAGATCGAATATACGTACAAAATGCAATTGAGGTTCAAAATACTTACAAAATGCAAATGAAATTGGAAATACACAATGCAATTCAGATTGAAATATCCCAGTTCCAATCCAAATTATTCACAAAGTGCAATTGAAATTCAAAATACTTACAAAATGCAATTGAAATTGAAAATGCTTACAAAATGAACGGTAGATTCAAACGACTCATGTGGATTGTCAATACTTACTAAATAAAATTTAGATTGAAAATACTTGACAAAATGTAATTTAGATTCAAAATACCCACAAAATGCAATTGAGAATCAAAATATGAGCAAAATGCCCACCAAACAAAATGCAATTTAGATTCAAAATTGTGCGAAATGCGGTTTTGGTTGAAAATACTTACAAAATGCAATTGAAATTCAAAATACTCACTAAAATGCCCTGCAACCTGCATTGAAAGACTTACTAAAAAGCAATTTAGATTGTCAATCTTTACAAAATGCAGTTGAGGTTGAAAACAATCGCGAGATGTAATTTAGATCGAAAAAACTTACAAAATGCAACGTAGATTAAAAATGCCTTAAAAATCGCTAAAAGGGAATTTAGATACACGGTGAACCATGTAACAAAAACAGTGCGGGAATCTTAAAGAGAAAAGGAAATATAATTAAACGAGGAGAGAAGAGGGGAGAGAGGAGAGGGTCTGCCCCAAAGTTAAGGGACAAAAGGGGAAAACGGACCCAGCTTAGGAATCCCGAACTCACCAGCCGTGAGCTCCTGAGGGTGTAGCATTATCTAGGGTGCACCAGAAGTGGTGGGGCTACATACACCCCGCCTCCTTAAGGGCCTTGAGCACAAGGTAGGAGGTAAAAGGAAAAGAAAAAGAAGGCTGACCACTCACAGAAGGAGGATATCAGGAAAGATGAGACAAGGGCCAATTAAGGCGGGAAAGTGAAAGACTCCCTAGGCCTCGGATAACCTAATACCGTCGGGGTCGGAAGAGAACAAGAGTTGACCAAGGGAGGTCGACAGGAAAGAAGGCGGAGAGGAGCCCGGCACAAGTAAGTGGAAGCAATGCCGGACTCAGCTGGGGTCCCGTGGTCGGCAACCCACGTCCCACTAGACGTGAGCCCCTGGGGGGATGTGTTGTTTTGAGGATGGCCACGATGGAGTATTCATTGTTTGTGTTTGTAAGACCTATTTTTAAGCGTTTTGATTTCGTGCGTTTGCACCGTGATAAGACTTCACTTGGAAGTGATTTTGTATTATACTTAAGGGTAGCGTAGTCGGTTGATAAATTATTTTGTGTTAGCCATTGTGAATGTAGTTCCAGGAGCCAAAGTTTAGTGAAGTAAGTAAAAATTCAGACTTTCACGACCGGCGTTGAAATAGGAATCTCTGGTTCGCGGGCTTGTTTTACTTGTTTTATCTCGCTTAATGTAACCTGTGAACATGCTGAACGCAGTCTTCAGCGAAACGTCAGGACGAAAAAATGTCACTAGAACACGGCCTATAAGACCGCGAAACAGAGATTCCTATTTCTAGTGAAATGAATACGCGTCCGGCGGCTTGGTACAATGGAAACGTATTTCATGATAACGCGCTCATTCTAGGTTAAGCTTTGTTCATCATACGACACGCGCATACACACAAGAATATGGAAATTACGGACGAGATCCGTGCATTATTTGATGATTTCACAGCATTTCTTCAGCTGTACTTATTCATGTAATTGTTTGATTTGTATTTGTTTGGTGGATTCTTTAAGGGTGTCATGAAGGAGGTTTTTGATATTGTTGTGTCTATTTATTCAGTTATTAAAGTGGTTTTATGTTAAATTTTGGTTCATCTTTTGCTATTTATATTTTTATCTATGTTACCTTGAAATTATGGAAACAAATTATCAGAAGTACCCAGCCTCACAACAAAGAACTGAACACCCTCGAAAACAGTCTCCTGTACGCTTCTTTCAAGGGGACAGTACATTATGAGCAATTGTAACATGCTACGTTTCCGAGCACCGCGTCTTTCGGCCACTTCGCATACACTATTGAATGGCGGGTTGCAGTATACTCAACACAAGATGTTCAGTAAAGAACATATAGCCTACTTTCTCCTAAACGCATGGGTATTGTTATAACTCTTTGTCCTTTTCAAGGAGTATAATTGAATGTTGCTTGTAGTAGCTTGTTAAAATACAACGTGCTATACGGATATTAAACATGAATATGAGGTGCCCTTTGCTAGTGCTACCTCTGTAAAAAATGTCATTCAATTCGGTTTCACCGTTTTTGAATTGATATGGAGAATCGATTTGCATACATACATGGCTGCTATCTGCAAACTATTGGGCTGAAGACCTTGTAGTTCTGTCAAAAGATGCTTCCCACAAACAGATATGTTGTTGCAAAATTAAGTAGAGATCAAATGATTAGGTTGGTCGTAATTTGATTTAAGCTTTTAATATTTGGGTGGCCACCATTACGTTTCCGTCACAATGGCGGCGATATAAAACATGACATTGAGGTGCCCTTTGCTAGTGCTACTTCTGTACCAAATTTTGTTCAATTCGGTTTTACCGTGTTTGAATAGATAGGGGGAATCGATTTGCACACATACATGGCCGCCATCCCCAATGTATAGGGCTGATGACCTTGCAGTTTAGTCAAAAGATTTTTCATACATAAAGATATAATGCTGCAAAATTTGGTAGAGATCAGTAGATTAGATTGGTCGTAATTTGATTCAAGACTTTAACATTTGGGTGGCTGCCATTGAGTTTTTGCCAATATGGCGGCGATATAAAACATGGCACTGGAGTGTCAATTGCTAGTGGTACCTCTGTACCAAATTTTGTTCAATTCGGTTTCACCGTGTTTGAATAAATAGGAGGAATCAATTTGCACACATATATGGCTGCCATCCGCAATGTATAGGGCTGATGACCTTGCGGTTTAGTCAAAAGATTTTTCATACATAAAGGTATAACGTTGCAAAATTTGTTAGAAATCAGATGATTATATTGGTCGTAATTTGATTCAAGACTTTAACATTTGGGTGGCTGCCATTGCGTTCCTGTCAAGATGGCGACTATATAAAGCATGGCAATGGAGTGCCCATTGATCGTGCTACC
Source organism: Meconema thalassinum (assembly GCA_946902985.2). Lineage (NCBI taxonomy): Eukaryota > Metazoa > Arthropoda > Insecta > Orthoptera > Tettigoniidae > Meconema > Meconema thalassinum. The sequence goes on from OX336394.1 coordinate 185,644,681, forward strand.
TCTGTACCAAATTTCGTTGAATTCGGTTTCACCATGTTTGAATCGATAAGGGTAATCTATTTGCACACATACATGGCCGCTACCTGAAAACTATTAGTCTGATGACCTTGTAGTTTGGTCAAAAGACGCTTGCCATATGACTATATGTAGTTGCTAAATTAGGTAGATATCGGACGATTAGGTTAGTCGTAATTTTATTTAAGCTTTGAACATCTGGGTCGCCGCCATTACGTTTCCGTTACGATGGCGGCAATATAAAGCAAGACACTGAGGTGACCTTGGCTAGTGCTACCTCTGTACCAAATTTTGTTCAATTCGGTTTCACCGTGTTTGAATAGATAGGGGTAATCGATTTGCACACATATATGGCCGCCATCCGAAATGTATAGGGCTTATGACCTTGCAGTTTAGTCAAAAGATTTTTCATACATAGAGGTATAAGGTTGCAAAATTTGGTAGAGATCAGATGATAAGGTTGGTCGTAATTTGATTTAAGCCTTTAACATTTGGGTGGCCGCAATTACGTTTTCGTCAACATGGCGGCAATATAAAACATGGCACTGGAGTGCTCATGGCAAGTGCTACCTCTGTACCAAATTTTGTCCAATTCGGTTTCACCGTGTTTGAATAGATAGGAGGAATCGATTTGCACACATACATGGCCACCATCCGCAATGTATAGGGCTGATGACCTTGAAGTTTAGTCAAAAGATTTTTCATACATAGAGGTATAACGTTGCAAAATTTGGTAGAGATCAGATGATTAGATTGGGCGTAATTTGATTCAAGACTTTAACATTTGGGTGGCTGCCATTACGTTTCTGTTAAGATGGCGGCGATATAAAACATGACACTGAGGTGCCCTTTGCTTGTTCTAAAAACCGGCAACAAATCCAGTGTGCGTGTTAGGAGGACTACAATGACCGTTGACTGTCCATCACACATGTTTGGCCAATTTACTGGGCACGTTAAACTCGTACTACAGTGACTTCGGTGGTGATGTTGGTAGCGTGCTGAACTTCTATGCCCAAGATCGCGAGTTCAAACCCAGCCGAAGTCGTCGGATTTTTTAAGAGCGTTAAAAATCCCTCAGTATGCCTTACTTCGGAGCGGAAGTATGATAATGATAATTGTTGTTTTAAGGTGCCGTAATGGTCTGGGTGATAGCGGAAATGACAGTGAAATGGAAACCAGAACGAAAATTAAGTGAGAGGGAAAATACTTACAAAAAGCAACACAGATTGAAACAACGCACAAAATGTTCTTACAAAAGGGAATTTAGAACGAAAAGATTCACAAAGGAATAGATTGAAAAATACGCACAAAATGTAGGCTAGGTTCAAAATGCGTACAAAATGCAATGCAGAGTCGACACACTTACAAAATGCAACTAAAATTCAAAATACTTACAAAATGCAAATGAGATCGAAAATACGTACAACATGCAATTGAGGTTCAAAATACTTACAAAATTTAATTGAAATTGAAAATACACAATGCAATTCAGATTGAAAGATCCCATTTCCAATCCAAAATATTCACAAAATGCAATTGTAATTCAAAATGCTTACAAAATGCAATTGAAATTCAAATCACTCACTAAAATGCTCCTACATTGAAGGACTTACTAAGTAGCAATTTAGATTGTCAATCTTTACAAAATGCAATTGAGGTTGAAATGTAATTTAGATCGAAAAAAAAACTTAGAAAATTCAACGTAGATAAAAAAAACTACAAAATGTAGTGTAGATGAAAACAATTGCTAAAGGGAATTTAGATACACGGGGAGCCAAGTAACAAAAACAGTGCAGGAATCTTAAGGAGAAAAGGAAATATAATGAAAAGAAAACAACGAGGTCTGACCCTCGAGGGATCAGGAAAGATGAGACAAGGGCCAATTAAGGCGGGAAAGTGAAAGACTTCCTGGGTCTCGGATACCCTAATACCGTCGGGGTGGGAAAGGAACAAGAGTTGACCAAGGGAGATCGACAGGAAAGAAGACGGAGAGGAGCCCAGCAAAAGTAAGTGGAAGCAATGCCAGACTCAGCTGGGGTCCCGTGGTCGCCAACCCACGTCCCACAAGATGTGAGCCCCTGGGAGAGGGAGGGGAAGTAGAGCCAGCGAGCCCATGTCACAGATTTGTGGCATGTAAAAGAACCTTACACTAACTACAATTGTGTGAAGCTAAATTATTTTTTTTAGGTTAGATTTCATTAACGCGCTGTTAGTTCCATCGTTTGGTGCCGGTTGTGGCGGCATCTAGCACCCAAGTTCGAAGCTAGGTGTCGTTGAAGGTGGCCTTTTTTTAATCAAAAGTTGGAAGTATTTGTAATTGATCGCCTGCAGTCCTTACCTGAATTACAGATACCTCACACTAACACAGCCATCACAATTAACACGGGTTATCAGACAGATTCTACACACACCCAAAGTACACGGGCCTATATGACCGCGTTGTAGCAGCCCCTGAACTGAGCAACAGACCTACCAAACTCGTAGGCCTGCTACACAAGCCTAGTCGGACACTTCTTTTGTTTGCTAAAATCGTGCTGAGGATACGAGTACTTACTAATTCCTATGCTGGGACAAGCCATACGTATTGTTGGTTGAAGTACTGCAGGCAATAAATTAATTACAAGTGTTATATTCGCACATTAAGCACTAACTACGGGAGTAATTTATGGCTTAAGACCGCTCTGCTGGAGATATATTATATGAAGATAAAGCACGCAATCATACGGATCATTGAATGATACTGCCTACACACTCGTTCTTCAACACATATTAACAATAATTATTTATTGTACCGCCTCGTGAGGTAGTAGCTAGCATTCTTGGGTGTGGACTCGAAGGTCCGGGTTCGACTCCCGGCTCTGACAAGAAATATCATTCTAATCTGAGGGCTAGACCGGGGTATACTCATCCTCGTTACGAAAGACTGAGAATAGGTGGGTTCGATTCATACCTCAGCCATCCTAGAAGTGATTTTCTGTGGTTTCCCTGTTTCACTGCAGGCAAATGCTGGAACGGTTCATATCTTTTAATGCCAGGGCACCCTCCTTCCAAATCGTAGCCTCATTTACAAATAGACACACTTCTACAAACATCGCAATATCACACATGCCGGGTGATTCAGCAGCCCCTTCCAATACCGTTTGCTGCAACCCAACTAACGCGTGTTGGCAGGAAGGTCGATATTTCTCTGCTTGCAACCCGTATGATACTAATGCACTGCATGCATATCCTGCAAACAATACTGAACACTATCATTGTTCCCTCGATGTGACTACAGACTAGTTTTTTTTTGTCGTGTAGCCTCCTGAGAGGCCGAGCGCAGGTCTTTCTAGTCGACCCAACTAACGCGTGTTAGCAGGAAGGTCGATATTTCTCTGCTTGCATCCCGTATGATACTAATGCACTGCATGCATATCCTGCAAACAATACAGAACACTATCATTGTTCACTCGATGTGACTACAGACTAGTTTTTTTTGTCGTGTAGCCTCCTGAGAGGCCGAGTGCAGGTCTTTCTAGTCGACGCCCGTGGGCGACCTGCGCGTCGGGATGAGAAATGGAATGGATGAAGATGAATGAAACTGGGCAAGGATGTGGAAGGAAGCGGCCGTGGCCTGTCAGAAGGTACTGTCCCAGCATTTGCCTGGTGTTGAAAATGGGAAACCACGGAAAACCATTTCAAGGACAGCCGACGGTGGGGCTCGAAACCACGCGTCTACCGAGTCAGCAGAGAGCTTGGCCTCATGACCTAATGCTGCGCTTTAGCCAGCGTAGCCACTACTGTCGGTAATACAGACTAGTACAAGGGAAAAATAATACTGTTCAGTATCGTATTGGGGATATGATTGCAGAGCATTAGTATCATACGGGATGCAAGCAGAGACTTACATCGACCTTCCTGACAACACGCGATAGTTGGGTTGCAGTAAACGATATTGGAAGGGGCTGCTAAATCACCCGGCATACAGACAGGTTACACAACACCCAAGTATTATTGTGGTTTTTTGTTTGTTTTGTTTTTTGTTTTTTTCGATTTGTGGAGCTTGGACATTGCGGTCATATATCCCCATTGGTGTATTCTTTGAATACACGGTACCTGAGATATAATTTTTATTGCTCTTTACATGTTCATTTCTTCCTTCCTCTTTGTCAAACACCAACAGTGATCATCTGTTTTCTCCTTGTTGGGCATATCTCTTATGTCTTCATAAGTCTGTTCTAGATATATAACTTCTGTGACCCACCTAGCGTCACCTCGCAGCGAATCTCTGAAGCTCCTCAACTCTTCCTGGTGCTAGAGGACTTACTTATCCATTTGGCCACCAGATCCTGTTACCATCGCCAGCTATTTTCTCTTGGAGCAAGAGGACTACGTCTACTTCTTTACTCACCATGCTGCGCTAGTATCATCTGTTATCAACTCTTAGAAGATCAGCTCAGCAAGAGATTAATTTTCTGTTTTAAAGTTGGTAATGTTTATATGTTCTCCTTTTGTCTCCTACCCCCCACTCTTTTCCCCTTCCTCGGTCCCTCCGTGCTCCGTTGAGCTGCTCTCACTTCTCAGTCTGCAGTTGACTCGGTCAGTCAAAGCTCCGCTCGAGCTAGCCTCCTCAAACCAAGAGGCTCACCCTCTTCTACGCCATGTTGGCTAAGTAGTCATCAACGGAAACTTCGACTGCAACATGAAATCAAGATAAGTACCATTTTAAAAGTTTTAACCTCATCTTCATGGTTTTAACTTCCACGTGCTTTTAATTATAATTTATAGACAGTGTGAAATTATTTACTTTGGGGCAAAAATCATTCTTCGTGGGATTTGCCATGTTGAGCTTTCGCTTGTATAAGCCAACCTTACTAAAAAAGAGCTTTTCTTAAGCTATTCAAATGAGAAATCTTCTCGCTACGTGGGATATTATCTAATACCCGCTGTCTATAATTATAAAGCTAGTTCCTCCGTTGGATTTTCTCAACCCCATTTTTCTGCTAAGGTCGTTCTGGAACCTTCTAGATCTTGTACTCTATCTGCGAGTCTTGCCGTCAAGTGTTTTTCGCTCACTTGGGACAATGATATTTAAAATGAGGAATCTTCCTTACAAATTTTTGCAATAGCTAACTTTCTTCCACCGCTGGAACCTCTGGAACATTCTATGGCGCATTTAATTGTAAATCACAACTTTTTCCAGAAATAGACTCTCACCTATATAGTGCAATCAGTTATTTCCATAATTGCAATAACTTTCTTTTTCATAAACTTTAGTGTTTCTACAGTGAACTTTGCATCCATCTTCATAGACTACAGTGATAAACAGTGCTTGCTCCACGTTTCTACCGCGTCGCGATCGTCCGGTTATATTAAATACGGCCATGAACATTGATCCTATATCCCAATGATCTTTCCTCAACCTTCTACTAACAACCATTATTAATAAAATTGAAACTTTTCTATAAGGTGTCACTCACGAAGTGCCCTTCCAACTTTGCTAGTTTAACATTAATTAAATTCTGCATAATTGCTTGTGTGATACAAGTTTTAAATTCACGTTGTTCCTTTCCCATAATCAGGGAAAACAATTCTTTAAACTCTTGAGCGAGTCATGTTCAGGTTTCACGAAATGGAAACTGTCCCATTTGGCGAGTGATTCCTGCTCAAACTTGGGAAGTCTAGAACTTTCCCTTTCACTTTCTTCAGGTTTCACAGTAAGTGACCTGCCCTCTTTGTATAATTCTCATATATTAATTCTGTATAAATATAAGAAGTTGTAGGAACTTCTATCTTATTTTTCATGTTGTTATTATTGTTATTTTCAAAGTTGTCACTTTCTCTAGAACATTCTCTCCAGAATTTCTTAAGGTGCACTCTTTGTACTCCAATTCACGTTCAAGCTTTAATTATTTCATTGTTCATTTGTTTAAATCTTATAAAGATTTTAGAAACATGTAAGGTTTGAAACCTTGTAAATTGTCAATTGCCTGGAGCAACCGTTTAATGTTGAGAGGTCTGCGACCCTATTTGTTAAAAAGTTCAAATGAACTATGTTTGTTAAAATTATATTGCATAATTGTTAATTTCCTCAAACTTCTTCTAATTGTAAAATAAACGAATCTTTTCCCTTCGCTTTTTCATTTGCGAATATAAAGATTAGGCAAAATCCTGTCTTCCTTGACTCTCCTCACTCAATGATATTAAAATCATTAATAGAGCTTTCACCATTTGTTGCATTTGAGCAAGAACTCTTAATTTTCACCTCACTAAAGTTCTTCTTAGCGTTAATAGCTAATTCTAATTGGCCAGTAAGGCAAGTAAAGCTCGCTAAGCCAGCTACCTGCTTGTGGAGACCCTCTCCGAAAACTTATGGTCAGTTTTCTAAAAGATAAGTGTTTCTTTTTGTCTAAACTTTTAGCCGGCTCCTCGCTGAGTAAAAGCTTAGCCATTTTCCAATGCAACCATTGGTTCATTTACCAAGATTACCCAATAAGGCATAATCTTTTATCATTTTCCTTTTTAGAGACAGTTGGTCGCCCTTACAGGAACTCCATAATTTTGGAAATTGAAAATACCAAACCTGAGTTAAATCATTGGCATTCTTCGAATTACTTTGTAAAACCTAATTTCTTTGAGAAGACATACAGTAAATTTGTTCCTCTCAGTCTTGCCAGACCAGCACTCTTCCCCATAGTAGTTTTATATATGCTTGAGAGGGATTATACGAAAGCCACTCTCTTGCAAACAGCCCAAGTTCTATCTGTGTTTCTCGTCAGCTTAGACCAAGTCCTTACTCATTTTAGGTATCCGAAAGCGGATTTTCGGTGGCAACCACCTTTAAGTGTGTTTAAAACTAAACTTATTAATTTTGTGGGACTCTCCTCCTATTTTCGATCTTTTTTTTTAATCCAAAACCTACTTCCCTTTTTTTAATCATCTTCCCTTGGTGGGTGGGTTATTCCTCAGCCAATAAACTACCCACCCATGTACTAGAGTTTGAACTGGAAGTTTTTCTGATAACATGTGTAATTGCGATGTCTGTATTAGTGTGTATTTGAAAATCAGGGGAGGAGTGAGAAGGAGGTGTCCACGGCCATGAGTTAGGTTCGGTTCCCACCACAGTCTTCCTGAAAGTGGTTTTCATTGAATTTTCACTGTTACTCCATTTCCAGGAAGACTAAGGTGGGAACCGAACCTAACTATTCTCAGTTTGCCTCACGAGGCTGAGTGTACCCGTTTCCAACCCCGAAACCAGAATTAAATGTCTTCGCAGAGCCAGGAATCGAACCTGAATCTTCGGGATTACATCCAAGAATGCTACGGTCAAGTACACGGGACTACATGACCACAATGTTCAAAGTCGCTAAATGAAGCTACACTAGTTACAGCTGTCAACAATGTATGTCTACTCTTATTATTCCCGTTTTCCAACGGGGTCGGGGATGAGATACGATGGAAGTCTTTGTGACGGATGGTTTTTAAGGCCGGATGCCCTTCCTGACGCCAACCTCACGAGTGGAGTTAATGAGAGATGAAATGAATGATGGTGAATGAAACCGGGCAAGGATGTGGAAAGAAGCGGCCGTGGCCTATCAGAAGGTACCGTCCCAGCATTTGCTTGGAGTTGAAAATGGGGAAACCACGGACAACCATTTCAAGAACGGTCAGCACAGAGCTTGGCCCCTTGACCTAATGCTGCGCTTTAGCGAGGGTAGCCACCACTGTCGGTTAACAACAGCTGTCAACAATAAGGGTAAAATAAGTATTTCCGGTACCGCAGCACTGCATTCATGGTGGTGGATGATGACCTCGCTGTTCCACCCCTTAAGACAATAATACTTACTAAGATAACTAAGATGGTATCACACAGATCAAGGATTATTTTCTTTACTGTCTGGTCGTAACATTATGTGACTAGCAGTGGCGGTTCAGGACGCGCCGATATACGATGAAGTAATTTAAGATAATTATTTGTATGCTTTCACGAACACATCGTCCATACTTTTTATCATTTTAAATGATCTTGTCGACTTCATAGTTATGCTTTGGTCTGCCGTTATGCGTTACGGTTACGGCGTGTATGACATAATCATGTTGTTCAGTGCAAATGCACCGAGTCTGAGTTTAGTCCTGGGGTCTGGCGTTATGCGATACGGAGACGGCGAGTGCGTGACGTCATGCATCAGAGTGCACAACTCGTTCTCCGTTTCCCGCACGGGAAGCCTAAGTTAAAGGGTGATGGAGTCTGTTGAAAGAGTCCTGGGGCTTCGAGCGAAGCGAAAAGCCCTCCTGAGCCTTTCTAACATGTGTAGCATTTGTAGCATGCGTCATTTGAAATGATATAAAGTCTAGTCTCTCAGACTGAATGTATCTTTTTCTTTTAGGTATTTCACTACCGGTAATGTTTCCATACTCATATTTTTGTATTTCTTTTTCTTGGAATATAAAAATGTATAACATACTACACACGCAACACGTCGCTATCTAATGTACGAACTGCACGTCTGTTATTTATTTATTTATTTTTGTCAATTTTACCCTCCAGATTGGTGGTTCCCACGGACTCAGCGAGGGAACTCACTACTACTGCCTTTATAGGCAGTGTCCTAGCGCAGGGAACACTTGGACGGATTGGATACAACTGGGGAGGTGTGATCAGCAAAGCGAACAGGGGCCTAATGAAGGATGAGAAGCGAAGGGAAGATTGGGATGGATAGGCAATGAAGAGGAAAGGAGACGGCCGTGGCCTTGCAGTAGGTAATGAGCCCGAATTCTGATTATTATTGGTAAATATTGTGGTCATTTTCAACCCTATGATAAGTGATTTGCATTGAAACTTAAAGAGACTGGAAGTAAGCTCGAAAACCAGTTTTCTTCACAGTAGCGAGGGATGACTCGTGCTACAGTGCATTATGGGACCGTCGATCGATGTCATTTCACCTAGCAACAAACCGTGCCAATATTAGGAGGAATATGATATTCATTATCTAATTGGATAAATACGGGTACAGTACCATCCTGGCGTTTGTCCGAAGACGAAGTGGGAAACCACGGAAAACCACTTCGAGGATGGCTTAGGTGGGAATCGAACCCAGAACCTCCGGAGCGGCAGCTAACTATGCTGACCACTACGCTATGGAGGCGACTACGTCTTGTTATAAGACGATACAAATAAAAATATTGAGTCACCCTGTCAAATCACGTGGAAACATTTGAGACTGAGAATAAATCCAGGTGTAGTGTGTCTCACAGGTGGGTTCAATCTGTTTTATTCACACGGAAAATAGCAAACAGTGATACGGGGAATAGTATTATCCCCAGCCATCAAGTGGAATATTGTTAGTGAGGAATAACACGCTCTTGTTCAGTGCTTCAAAGAACTCTATACGGCATTGTTTCGAGTAATAGATCGATTTAATTTGGTAAATGGTGCATTTGGAACCAATGGAGTGCACGTGATTACATTTACAGGGAATTGAGAGACTCTTTATCCAATATAGCGTATGGTAAAACACTGACAATAGCATTCCCTACCCTCCAATTTCATATCAACACATTGATAATTCAATATCATCAGCACAAATGAGCAAATGAAGAATATGGGTGGAAATAGACATGAAGCAATTCATGCTGCATGTAACGCTTGCTTCAATGGAGAACACAAAACAGAACGGAAGCGATTTATTTCTCATTTAAGGATGTATTCGGGTTTATTATTATAGTAGCAACTCTTATTTCGTAAGTCTCTTTGAACCTTATAAACTAAATAATTTCACACCTGAGAATCCTCTTGTTACTCCCATCTATAATCAACCAGAATGATATTTTTAGCCCACGTTTCACATTTCGTAAAAATGAGGAGGAAGTAGACTTATGAGATCGAAACGGGCAAATGTGTGTGTGTCTGCCTGTCCGTCCTTCTATCTGTCTGTCTGTCTGTCTGTCTGTCTGTCTGTCTGTCTGTATGTGTATCCCCTCTATCAACTCCTAAATGGCTTCAGGTATCGTAACTAAATTTGGTAGGAGTAAAGATCTACACCTGAATATCTCAAGGTCATATTTGAAAATGGCGACAGTGCTGCTGAAAAATCGCACTTGAAGTGTGAGCTCCATGTTGAATATCTCCGAAGGTATGCATGGCAGCTATTCCAAAATTGGCATACATATAGATAATAATAATTAAGTTCAATTTCCAGGAGGCCATACATGACAGTGTTGCCAACATGATTATATGGCTGCTAATAGGTCATATCGTTATATGGATGTAACTTCCATACTATCAATTCGATTTCAACAATTTTCGTATATAGTATGTGTACCATAACAGATATGGCTATGCTTATTCTTCAGAGCAACCAGGGCTGCCAACTGTTGATACATGTTCTGTTTATTTTTTATCCTAATACCAATGCATCAGAAAATATGAAAGCCAACAAGTCAAAATTTCCGTACGTATAGTACCTAACATTCTAAATTAAATTGGCGTAATTAATATACGTCAGTGCTGCCAACATGATTTATGACTGCTGATAGGTCCAATTTTAAATACATGTAACTTCTATACTAACAAATGGATTTCATCCGAAATTGGCACAATAATAGATATTAATATTTCAGATTAATTCTAAGCAAAACATACATGACATTGTTGCCAACATGATTTTACGCGCGTTGATAGATGCAATGTCTAACTGCATGTAACGTCCATGCACACCCACAAATGCCAACTAACTCCACCTGGATTCGATCACGATGGCATGTGAGAACGTTGCCGCTGCACCACGCAGCCAATCAGAAGAAGAAAATACCAATGGAGATCGACAGATGTGACGGGCTCCTTTCCTTCATCCTAAGTAAGCGAAAGCAACACTGAGCTCAGATGAGGTCCCATGGTCACCAACCCACGTCCCACAAGTTATGAGCCTTTGTGGAGAATATCTTTTATCGAGATAAATCTTTTGTAAATCTGTCAGTTTTGATATACTGTATTTCCCAATATCAACTTGTACGGCCACGTTGTATGAATTGAATATTATTTTAGGTTGTTTCCAATAAGGTAATTGAAATAAAGGATGATTGTGTGAGCTACAGTGTATGAGCAGTCTACTGGAAGAGTTTCTGCTCAATATAAAATAAATACCCTTTGTTGTTACAACAAATTGGGTTTCAGAGGCAGTATTATAAGATGTGTGTTGGTTGTGACATCAAAGAGAAGGTTTCGCAAAAGAATTTTGATGCAGCACGCTTCTCTGGCTAAAGAAGCAGAAAATACTGTGGAGTTTTGATCCTTCTAGTAGAGGGATGTGCTCACTTTAAAATACAAACACCGTAAGAAGTGGTTTAAATATTTTAAATGTAAGAAACGGTATGCAACAGCTTATACATTCCATTTTAAATATGATAGAGCGCAATGCGAGCAGCCTGATAGGATCAATGTGGAGCAACTCCTTTGAGGAATACAAGACGAGTCTACAGTAAATATCTTGTAAGCTGTTAAAGGTGACGATATGCTGTTTCCACTCTAATCAATGGTAATAACGAGCACATCATTTGAAGCGTACAGTAATGTAATTCCATCCCGCGGCGTAGCCGTGCGCGTTAGATGATGATGATGATAATTGCTCTAAGGGGCCTAACATCTAGGTTATCGGCCCCTACAAAATGTAGTGTACATTCAAAAAATTCACTTAAGGTAATTTGGATATACGGGGAGCCAATTAACAAAAAACTGAGCGGGAATCTTAAAGAGAAAAGGAAATATAATGAAAAGAAAACAAGAGGTCTGCCCCTCGAAGAAGGAGGGATCAGGAAAGAAGATACAAGGGCCAATTAAGGCGGGAAAGTGAAAGACTCCCTAGGCCTCGGATACCCTAATACCGTAGGGGTTCGAAAATAACAAGAGTCAGCCAAGGGAGGTCGACAGGAAAGAAGACGGAGAGGAGCCCGGCTCAAGTAAGTGGAAGCAATGCCGGACACAGCTGGGCTCCCGTGGTCGCCAACCCGAGTCTCACTCAATATGAGCTCCTGAGGGTGCATGAGCGTTAAATTGTTGACCACAACCATGACGGGGAGCTGTATCAAGTCCGTAGATCGCAGGTTCCAATCTCGGTGCGGACAGCGGCTATCCTGAGTGTGGTTTTAATGCGGATATGTTTTTGTTCAGGAGATCTATCTAAATTTGCGTAATCAATTTCCCTACACCATGGCAACCGGCGGCTTCAGTGGCGTAGTTGCTAGCATGCTGAGATTCTATACCCAAGATCGCGGGTGCGAACCCGGCCGAAGTCGTCGGATTGTTGTAATAGTGGTAAAATTCCCTCAGTATGCCTTGATTCGGAGGGAAAATAAAGCCGGCGGTCCCATGTCATAGATTTATTGCATGAAAACTAACCGTCCACTAACTACACTTGTGGAAGCTAAAATTTGTAGGTTAGTTTGAAAACGCTATATTAGTTCTAACGTTCGCCAGGTGCTGGCTGCGATTGCATCTAGTAGCCAAGTCCACAGCTAGGTGTCGAGGACAGTAGCATTTGATAGCAAAAGTAAGAACTACTTGAAAAATTGGTCGTCTGCAGTCCTTCTACCTGAATCACAGATAACACACACTAATACAGCCATCACAATTAACACCGGTTTTCAGACAAATTCTACACACAGCCAAAGTACAGGGGGTTACAGGACCACGTTGTCGCAGCCCCTAAACTAAGGAACCAACCAACCATGGCAACCAGTGTTCGTCATCTATGTATTCTAGATAATTAGCGTCATCTTGCTAAAAGAACACAAGCGCTTAGTTACGTGTTGTTTTTCCATCTATGCATATAAATAATAATAATAATAAAATCGTATGGCCTCGGGTGCCGGGTGCAAGCTTTGATATTTGACACCCAAAGGGTAGCTTGCATGTCGAATTTTGTTGTTCCTTGAAGCACTATGAAAGTCAAGGAGGTTAGATATCTAAGCTCTTTGACATTATAGTGCTTTCTAGTAGAGAAATGAGGAACTTTGTGCTGGCGGAAAATACCGAGCTTAATTTTGCCATTATAATAATAATTATGCCATTATGATCACGGCCTACTGAATTCAAACGGGTTCTTTGACATGCATATTATGTCAGAGTAATTTATAATCTTATTTATACTGCCATTTATTTTCTTTGGGAGAAAATCGGCCGTGTACTTAATGAAAGGTACCACCCTGGCGATGGTGAAAATGGGAAACCACGGAATCCATTTTCTGGATGGCCGAGGTAGGATTCGAACCCATGCTTTCCCAATGCCTGCGAGGCACGAGGTAGCGCGTTAGCGCCACCATGGCCGGTAATAATGTCATTTATACGTGTCTATAAGATCGAAAGCTCTTAGTTGCGTGTCTTACATTCGTACTGTTTGTTTCGTCACGATTTTGTTTCTAATAATGCTGAATGCTGAAAAATGTACAAATTACCGCGAACGTAAACGTGCAAAAAAGAATAGAATTAGTTTCAAAATATTTAAAGCGATAGAAGCCATTATTCAGTGTTGCCTACTTCTATTAAGGGAGGATGTAGGTGAAATTTTCATGAAAATGTTATTTTTTTAAAATTTTCTGCAAACATTGTATGTAGTGTACAGACCCCCAGGGGGCTGCACCCCCTGAAGCCACCCTCCATCATCTATCAAAACCACCCCTAACTGGCAGACATAATAAAGCCAGAACAGTATCTTTCACACAGCAAGGGCGGCCGACCAGCTTGGAAGGCTTGCCAAATACTTGCATCACACTCGCAAACACCTACACAATGGCTAACTAGGACACCTACATCGATGGAATGCCGACGAAGCAACACCAAAGCCTATAAGAGGAAGGCCTTAATGAGGACGCTCTCTCTCGATTATCAGTCATACAGTGTGTCAGCCGGAGGCCCTGGTACAAGCTGTTATCATCAGGTGAGTCAGCAGTGTTCAGATATCCTATAATCTGTAAAACCTACCCCACAAACTTGTACACATAATTTGCACTATTGTTCACACTTCCCTAAAGGGACATACTATTTCATACATCACTGACCAATAAATACTTGGTCAGTAAACTACACCTTGTATTCGTAATTACACGCCTCTTCACATCCTAACACCCTTCCCGTCTCGTCACGAGTAAGCGTGACATCAGTAGCCTGTAATCGCCGGCTCAAGTTCTATTGTGTCTCTCACACGCGACCGCTGGCTGCAAGCCGCCAGCATAGCTGACACAAGCAGGACTGTTATATAATTCCTTCTGACAAGCTGGGAGTCTAGTACATTAACCTGCGCCCAGCAGATCATCCCCATAAGCGACACTTACGTCTTTACAGGAGCACCCCCTAGCATTTAAACATCACACAACACGCTACACTGGTAGGCTTACCCAGCTACTGGAAGCTGCCCTCTTTAGAAATCACCTTCCAAATTAGCACATTAACACGTATGTTTTAGATCTAACTACCCCCAACTAAGGGATCTAAAACAATTTGGTGGAGGCGCCTCTACTACGCACAGTAAGGGTGGGACTCATACAACGAGCCCCCGTAGTAGAAACGACCCCTACCGTACGCAGCCAAGCGAAATAGTGAAAAAAAAATTCTCAGACAGAAAGCATCATTTTTGCTTTCCGCTAGTTACACAAGGGATTTTTTTTTCTCTCACCCAAAACAACCCCCAACCAAAATCACTTTTATTTTTTAACACATAAATAAACATGAATGCGCCCGCACGAAAGGCCATGCTGAGGAACATTCATTTTGAGCTGGCAGATGAAAAACTCACGAAGCACACAAACGACATCTCTATAGACACATTAACGCAGCAACTTTCGAGAACGTCCCTCTCAGCACGTACCGCAACACAAGGGCAGGAGTCTACCGTGGCCACAGGCCAGAAATCGGGCAGACCAGCCTCCAACACATTGCGGGGGTACACACACACCACCAATTCCCGAAACCGGCCCGGAAGCCTAACAAGACAGAGAACAGGCGAAGCCGGGACATGTCCCCCCAACACCAATACAGGGAGGAACGGGACTACCCACCCCAAAGTTACCTAAAAGGACAGTAGAACAAACTACCAGGTGGGACAAGGAAAGACACATTAGGGAAGAGGGGGAGAGGACCTACAGACGAACACACTACCGGGATTATAGAGACCCAACTGGGCCGACAGCAGGAGCACATGACCCGATAAGGGATGAAACCCGCGATCGTCGGCGAAACGAACGAAGGGGCGGGCGTGAGAGATACGGGCATGACATTTGGACATCCACGCTACAATATGACGATAGGGCATACAGGTCCACTAGGCACACGGGCCTGACAAAGCACGCAATGGCTAATTCGACGCCAGGACCACGAGTGCAAGTACAGACGTGGACTCATACCGAGATCCACACTCGGCACACATACATAACCACACACAATTGGTAGCACACTATCCCAGCCACACGAAAACACGTTCAGAATTTAGGATGATTACCGAGAAACCCAGGCCAGTAAGGCCATTTTTCAGTTAATGGCAGGGCCGCCAGCCCAGCCGAGAGAGGACATAAGCGTAAATACGCTAACTCGGCAATTTGCGAGGATGTCCCTCTCGCCACGTACTACCATACATGGGAAGGAGTTCACCGTGGCCACAGTCCAGAAGACGGCCAGGTTAGACTCCAACACACTGCGGGACCCAAGTTACATAAATACACGTCCCTCAGCTCCGGTTCGGAAGGCAATTTTGCCAAACCGGGGAACAGAACCCAGGCCAACCCCCTCAAAACGGACGAACGAGAGGGAGTTGACGCCAGGACTCTCGAGTACACATGACATAACAGGGAGTAAACGGGAGGTAACTATGTCATGGGCTGAGGACGTAGAGCCCGCCCTACAGCACATTAAGCCCACATACACCTACACAAATAGGCAAACACAATGGCAGGAGTCTACCGTGGCCACAGGCCAGAAAGCGGTCAGACTACACGCCACTACATCGCCAGGGCAAACACAGGCAATCAAACGGCCTTTGCCGCTAGTCCAAAGGGCAATTTTGCCAGGACGAAAGCGGGCACCGGCATTCGTACCCCAGGTGCGAATGCATAAGAGGGTGTTGCCTTCAAGCCTTCAGGGTGCACAACACACACCTGCACACTCTGACCAGGCGCAAACACACAGTACACGGGGCATAAGAAAGGTCCTATTACCTAGCCCACGAGACCGGTCAGGCAAAAATACACACACACCCGTAAACTCTGCTAGGGTAGCGCAGAGCGCAATTAATCCCTCAGACAGAACCACAGTCAGGCCAAAAGCCAGGCACTACGGTGAAAGCAGGCCCAGTCTTACTTTGCTGCAAATTCCTCCAGAAAATAGCAAAGGGGCACCTCAGTGGATTCCAGGGGCCTACACCTTAGTGACAGGGCGAAAGTATTCACCTTTCCGAGCAAGGACGCTCGGACGGGGATAACGACTTCCACCAGGGACACAAACATAAACTGCACATTTTTCATGTATATACAGTGGAACATGGCTAAATCAAAAGTGTATCATTCAAAATTCTTCTTGTTTTTTTTTCTTGACCCCCTAGTATTTTTAGGCCACCAATGGCTTATAATCGTGATTAATTGAGGACATATTTTGGCCAATGCAAAGTTTTTAATATGCAAAGCCAAGCGGAAGCCAATCAATGGGACACGCGGCTTAGACCCTCAGTATTCCGAACACAGCTTAAGCAATAAACTACAGTATAGAGCTTAAGCAGGCCTATCTAAGTAGAAATGACTAAAGGTTCTATGTTCCGGTCCCACAGTTTGATAGATTCTCTTGTGACGGGCGAGAGCCCTAATTGTAGCAAGAATTAAGAATCTCAAACTATTTTTCAAAAGTGGTAGATTCCCCTGAGACGTAACTAGATTACTGTCGTACTAACGTCACCAAATAGGTGAATGGTACACGCAGGTCCTACTTTTCATTTTTAAACATTTTTGCACTATTTACGACACAATCTTTACAGATTACCGCTGCCTGGCAACCCGCTTTGATAAGCATAAAGCATTGCGCAGACGGGATATAATATATTTTCTCTACTCTTTTCAAAGTGCTCTCTTAATTCGGAGCGTTGCATAACTTATTTTTTTCTTTTGCCTCTTTCACTAATCCCGAGAAAGGAAAGTTAGCCAAGTGGAACTGTATGTATTTAATCCATAGGCATACGTGACACATCACACTGCCTATAACATGACTTTTTCTCGCCTCCATAACAGCACGCAAGCTAAAACACAAACACCATAGGGTGAAAATCCCAGACTTTGGGAAAGCCTACATATTTTTGGACGGCACACAGTCAACCCACATTACCACATAACAAGTTAATACGCTAACACAACTGTCCAGAAGACACAAGCCTGAATGGCACCAGTAATAATTATCCTGGTTAAAGACGGTCTCAAACCCGCAACCTTCTGAATACCAGGAATGTAAGGTCGGGTAGCTATCCAGTTGCAGGATAGGAAAGTAAGGGACAGTTACACTAACAGATATTCATACGCGGAAAACAATAAAATCACCTCCGACACCTAGTCACCAAACACGCGACTAGCGGCCCGAAGACACTTGTGCATAGAGACAGCCAAGTGCCACTAAGAGGGACATATTCGACCCACGCTACATTAACACAAAGCTAGGGGACACGAATGTCTTGAGTGGAAAGTCCTTTTACATGGCGGAAAGCCATGATCACAACAAGAGAACGGGCAATCAAATTCACGCACATACACGTGCTGGAAACATGAACAGAGTCAGACAAGTAACAAGTGAGTGCGCGCGCCATTGTAATTCAATACTGTCGCACTCAGCGATAACACACTCCGCGTGGGCGACCTTTGCTGGCACAGACAGACTAAGACCACTCCAGGTTGAACTGGGACATACACATTCATTCACGCCAAGTCCAGAACCCCGTAACTCCCCAAATTACACTACGAGGAGAATTCAAAAAGACACAAACTCTTCACAGGAATGCGTATTTTCATCTGCGCATTTCAAATACACGATACGTGTGCCATGGTATATACGGTGCAGATATCGTAATACCAGGTCCTTACAGCAAGCCGGGTCCGAACTCACGACCACACAACACAGTCGTGCCAAAAACTAACTAACCAATGGTATTTTTGGCACGAAAAACACAATCAAAAAACCACACTGGGGACAACTAAATCCCAAAAACACAACGCAGACATAGAACACGGAGAATTACATGATCACGGGTCCGAATCCCAGCAAAAATTGGACGCCATGCGAAACAAAATAATCCAGACGCCCAATTACACTGAAGTTGGCCACAGATAAGTAAATAACTGGGTCAGACACATGCCTATAGACACAGGAGGGTTTTTTCTCTCTTTTTTCTCTCTTTTTGCCCATACATAATGGAGCATAGATTCGCCCCAGGGTACTCGCTACAACAGCCTACCTCGGCAGTGGCGACCCAGGAATTCCCAACAAGAGGGCGTACCGCAAATTCTAGGCCTCCAAGGGGATCACAATAGACTTCCCAGACATGGATTACACATAGTTACACAAAACAAAGTCTTGCGAAAGCAGTGTACACATAACATCGATTAACAAAAGGGGGACAGATTAGCACACCGGCACTCCCGGAATCTCAAGCAATAACAACATGCCGACGTTCGCAAAAAGGCACGTTCCGACAGCTGGCATACGTAACGTCAGAGCCTGCCCTTACACAAGTAATAACATTGACTTGCACATTCTAGAAGCATTGCGACACTAACATACAGGACACATGGATACTGACACAGAATTCTACAATGTTACAATAGGCCTGGCATTTAGCAATATGCAGATACTGTGGGCCATATTATCATAGGCCCATGGGAACATGTTTACAGAGATGGTGACAGGCCACACGCACCTCCTGCCCATACACGCGACACAAGATAGGACTTAGGCTATAACAGCCCACCCGCCCGCGTGGTGTAACGGGACATAGTCACACACACGCGCTCACTAATCAGGGGCGAATAAAGACAGGGACTCTGAGGGAACAGACCTCCCCAATAAACACTTCTCTTCTTACTTTTAAATCCTAACACCATCATAGCCGGTCAGGACATGACCAGTCGCACTACGACCACTGGCTGCATTAACATTGCAACTGAGAGACCAGATTAGGTCGTGACGTTATAGCGTCTCCATACTTTACTATCCCAAGAAGAGGATAGTAAACAGATTGACCAGGTGAGGATGACAGGAGCACAGGTGGATAAGGCCAGCCAGACAGCCAATATACCGCCTACAGGCCAACATAGTACCACCTCATCCTTCCATAACCCTCCCAATTACTACATTAGCCAACACAGACACATAAACACATAAAAACAGATAAACTACATGACAAAATACACATCGGGGTTGATAGACTTCATGCGTTTAAAGAGAGGGCTTACTACGCCCTGGATCTCAATGCTAACACCTGAATATTAGGGGTGTGTCGGAAAAACGACAATTAAGCATAATGCGCATCTCTAAGTCAGAGATGAGGCCAAATTTTTTAAATTAAATAATCCCGCATGAAAGGGACATAATATTATTTTACACTGACCGATACCTATCCTTACATGAGTGCGGGTACGCCTCATATCCAGACACATGCATGGAATATCCCGTCCACATACCAAGGGTTACTACTATTGAACCTGCATGACACTTTGTTAAAATTTTTGCAATCCCGGGAAATACCTACCCCCGTCCACTCATTGTAGAAGCATCCTGATAGCATCACCGGCTCTAGGCCACCATTTATATGGAACCCGAAGATGCGCAACCTCCTCCTACCTTG
The DNA here is from genome assembly GCA_946902985.2 of Meconema thalassinum. Taxonomy (NCBI): domain Eukaryota; kingdom Metazoa; phylum Arthropoda; class Insecta; order Orthoptera; family Tettigoniidae; genus Meconema; species Meconema thalassinum. Next base: position 185,664,534 of record OX336394.1, read on the forward strand.
CTTTAAGCCTAGGCAACAAATAACGCTCCACGGATCCTAATAACAGGGAACCTAATGTCATAAACCCTACTAACGCCTCCATGAAAATCAACAAAGCATTACAGCTGGAAATCCGACATAGCACAGTAGACCTAAAGTAGTCTATGCACTTAGAAGTTTCTACAACCCCAAAACACTTGAAAAATTTTACATTTACACAGTACACTTATTTTTAGCCTATTTTCAATTTTGAAAAAATAGGCTTATGAGATCACCTTTTGTCCGTGTGTGTGTGCGTGTGTGTGTGTGTGTGTGATTCGTGTGTGTGTCCCCCCCTAATAAAATCTAAACGGCTGGAGCGATTTCAATGAAACTCGGAAATTTCATAGCACTATTCCCGGCAACCTCGACCGTGCCCTTCAAATTTTGTTACGACTCACCAATCCAACATGGCGGCTGTGCGAAATATTTCACCACCATTCAATATCTCCGAAACTATTACCGATATTACCCTGACATTTTCTATGGTGATAGAGGGTACTACCATAAGTTTACTTATGTGAAGTTTGAAAACCTGGTAACAACAAAACCAACATGGCGGCCAAGCGAATTTGCGACTTTTAAATAGACGTTTCTCGCGATTTGACCAACCATACGCAATGAAACTTGGTACAGTATATGTCTATATACATTGTAATGCACCGACATCTAACTTCGTTCAATTGTTTACATAATCACAAGATGGCGGATGTGCGAAATATTTCACCGGCATTCTATATCTCTGAAACTATTAGCGGTAAACCCCTGAAATTTTGTACGGAGGTAAAGGGCACTACTGGAAGTCCATCTATAAGACTTTCAAAAACCGGTTAACTACAATACGAACATGGCGGCCAAGCGAATTTGAAAATTTAAATAGACCTTTCTCGCGATTTAATGTTCCAAGCGCACTGAAACCTGGCACAGGAAATATTTATACACATTGTAATCCACTGGTATCTATTTTAGTTCAATTGTTTACATAACCTCAAGATGGCGGCAGTGCGAATTTTAAAATTAAGATTTTATTTATTGTGATGTAGTCTTGCGATCGAAGTGAAAGTTTGAATAATGAACCTAGGCAATAATTTTCCTTTAATGGTACATGACTCTATGGCCTATACATTTAACAATCCAACATGGCGACCATCCGAAATATTTAGACGATACTGAATATCTACGAATCTATTTTAGCAATCAAACTGCATTTTTTAATGTTCATAGGGGCTATGAACTTAAGTTCACCTATAGGACTTTAAATAACCCGGTGATCACAAATCCAACATGGCGGTGACGCGAATTATAAATATTCACATGGACGTTTCTCGCAATTTAACCATCCGCGTGCAGTGAAACTTGGTACAGTAAATCCTTATACGAATGTTAATCCACTGGCATCTAATTTATTTCAATTGTTTCCATAACCTCAAGATGGCAGCTGTGAAAAATTTTAAACTCTCCTTGTTTTTCTTCTTGTGTCCTAACTATGCGATTGAAGTTTGAATACTACACGTTCACAATAATCTGTATGTAACAGTACATAACTCTAGGACCTACATATATAAAATCCAACATGGCGACCATCCGAAATATTTAGTCAGTTCTCAATATCTACGAATCTATTACAGCAATCAAACTGAAATTGTGTATGTTGATAGTGGCAATTAACATAAGTAGGATATATGAAAATAGGCTGTATAGTTCTTCACGGAACTACTTGTTTTACATATATAAAAAGGAATCTGTGACACGCTGAATGATGATGACAGCGTAAGCTGAAGGGAAGAGGCACCACACAGAAGCAGAGCTGGGTAAGGCGATGTTGAGCCTTACCCTAGTTAACATACTGACCCAGACCAAACAGACGAACTACGTAAGGTTGAGGCATTCATGGCCTAGCACGGGCAAACTTCGGAGTCCCAGGGGGCCTAGCCTGTTCCCGGGACGAAGAGATGTTACACCCACTATGTGCCACGGTCGTCGAAGCCAAGACCTGCAGGGGAGACTTTCTGAGGATGGTGGGAGAAATAGCCAGCTCCACACCGGACTCAGGAGATGACCCTAGGGACGACCCAACTAGGACTAGACTTTTAGTTAGATATAAGTAAGTAGGGCTTCTAGAGCGAGAAGCGAGACTCCTATGCGCAGGAGTGAAGCATTATTGTTGCCAACAAGGGCGAAGAGGATACTATTAATGCCAATAAGGGCGAAGAGGATACTATTACTGCCGATAAGGGCGAAGATGATATTATGCCATTGGACGATGTCCAATGCCCACATAAATGGTGACGCAGCGGGCAGCCAAGGGCATTAAATAAGGAGCATGGCGAGCAACTCACAGGGGTTAAAGTGGGCAGACCCAACAACGACAACATATGCAAAGGTAACGGCAATGAGCAGGCAAATACAGCGGGCGAAGCGGTTTGCTTAGTGGCACCGTAAACCGCCTGCGACTATATTAATACTAGTTAATAATCATTAGCATAAATGTCGACAACTAGTGTTAAGGGAGCGGAATCTGGCGATTCTAGAGACAACCGGTGTTTCTAGGATACGTGCGGGTGGTGATCTGGGGAGGTAAAACTGCCCCGGGCGATCGCTCTGGTCAAAATTTTAGCACGTAAGACAGTTGCATTTTGGTACGCAACTTAGGATTAAGCAAATTTACTAACCGCTGTTGATAAATAATAGCACAGCATATTTCGGCAATAAAGTAAGGTCAACCATTCGGCTTATAAATAGCAAACATTTTTACTTACCATAATTAAGGTAGAATATTTCGGCACCTGATGACGAACAAACCCGTCATCAGGGTAAGCCCGATAACACACTAGAATAAGTCAGATTTAGGCTAAATATTTCGGCACCCGGTAACTAAAATTCCGCTACCGGGGTAAGCCCGACAACATATTAAGATAGTATTAAGATAACACATTAACATAAATAGACTAAGGTAGAATATTCCGGCACTTGGTCACCAAAAATCGGTACCAGGGTAAGCCCGACAACACTAGGTTAAGGCAACATTTGGAGCCACTTTTTATATATACCTAGGAGTAGTTTATAAACAGACATAAGGTTAGTTGGTAACTAGATGTATATCCACTTCAGCGACAGGAGTACACTTTCACGTTGGTAGACAGGAGTACACATACATATGGACAGTGATATTAATCATATATATGCTTGCTTTACAGCCATGAGCTCCAACGTGGGACACCCGCTCCCAATATAGGGTGCTCCATCATTATGGACATTTAATTTTGTCAGCATAGAGAGTGGCGCCAATATGGGCACTCTCCAGATTTTATATGGCAATATCATTATTATACTGTGCTTACATATCATGTTATATTTTCTTGCACCCCGCCAGATATCGGTCCAGCGCCGACAACCGACCACTGGATACAGGCAACCGCTACCATGTAGCAACCGCGTGTTGAGCACCATGCTCATACTGTCATGTTTTGCAGGCCAATACACAGGATGACAAGGGTAAAGACCCTATACATATACATATATGTCCAATAATTTCTTTTCTTTACCAACAGGTGGCGACATTGTATATAGCCCTCTGTAAATATTTTTCCCACGCCCATACACGTCTTGCTAACCCCCACTCACACACACAATTCCCCCCCTCTACACACATCAATAAATTTTGCTTACAGGTAATAAATCCGCACCACGGGGGAGATATGCCTGTGGGATATACCCTACCGCAGGTCGGATCAACGTTTAACGGATATCTCACCTAATATGAGAGGTGACATACGGCCACACAACGCGGACTCCTCATGTACAGGACGGGTTGTGTCGCCATGATAGTCGCGCCCACCCACAGGGGGCAACGCTATTAGCATAAGTTTGTTGGAAATGATGACGATGAGGTACCACATACAGTAGAGTAACAGAACTTTAGCGCGCTTAGTTAGTCCGTAAGATAATTGTAAATTGTAAATTAGCACAAAGTAATGCGCCCACGGGCAGTTATTCTTCTATAAATGTATAAATAATACTTCGCACCCCCACATTGTCTGCGGAGGGGATAAATGGTATTCATAAATCTTAATATATGCGCATATCAAAATTACATATTAAACAGTATACTCTCTATATTAATATCACACGCACACAATGATTATGATTTGTTTCTTTCATTGTCTTTCCTCTAACGTCCAAATTTGTGAAGGTGTTCCGTTTTATCCCAAAACAATAAACATATTTTAAATATATCCCCTAACGTATACCTTGGAACACCTATTTTTAGCCTACTTTCGATTTTTGCAAAAAATGATTAGCCTACTTTAGATTTTTGCAAAAAATGAAAGTAGACTTACGAGATCAACACAGGGCGAAAAAAGTGTGTCTGTCTGTGTGTGTGTATGTGTGTGTGTGAGTCTGTGTGTGTGTCTGTGTGTGTGTGTCTGTGTGTGTGTGAGTGTGTGTACTCTGAATGTCTGTCCCCCCCTATCAATTCGAACACGGTGAATGCGAATTGAACGAAATTTGGTATAAAGGTAGCACTAGCAAAGGCACCTCAGTGTCATGTTTTATATCGCCGCCATCTTGACGGAAACGTAATGGCGGCCTCACAAATGTTCAAAGCATAAATCAAATTACGACTAACCTAATCATCCGATCTCTACCAAATTTTGCAACAACATACCTTTATGGGGGGAGCATCCTTTGACCAAACCAATAGGTCATCAGCGTAATAGTTTACGGATGGCGGCCATCTTTGAGTGAAAATCGATTCCCCCTATTAATTCGAACACGGTGCAACCGAATGGAACGAAATTTGGTACGGAAGTAGTACTAACGAAAGGCACCTCAGTGTCATGTTTTATATCGCCGCCATCTTGACGGAAACGTAATGGCGGCCACACAAATGTTCAAAGCTTAAATCAAATTACGATTAACCTAATCATCCGATCTCTACCAAATTTTGCAACAACATACCTTTATGGGCGGAGCATCCTTTGACCAAATAAATAGGTCATTAGCCTAACAGTTTGCGGATGGCGGCCATCTTTGTGTCAAAATTGATTCCCCCTGTTAATTCGAACACGGTGCAACCGAATGGAACGAAATTTGGTACAGAGGTAGTACTAACAAAAGGCACCTCAGTGTCATGTTTTATATCGCCGCCATCTTGACGGAAACGTAATGGCGGCCACACAAATGTTCAAAGCTTAAATCAAATTACGATTAACCTAATCATCCGATCTCTACCAAATTTTGCAACAACATACCCTTATAGAGGAAGCATCCTTTGACCAAATGAATAGGTCATTAGCCTAATCGTTTGCGAATGGCGGCCATCTTTGTGTGAAAATCAATTCCCCCTATTAATTCAAACACGGTGAAACCGAATGGAACGAAATTGGGTACAGAGGTAGCACTAGCAAAGGGCATCTCAGTGTCATGTTTTATATCGCCGCCATATTGACAGAAACGTAATGGCGGCCACACAAATGTTCAAAGCTTAAGTTAAATTACGACTAACATAACCATCCGATCTCTACCAAACTTTGCAACAACATACCTTTTTGGAGGGAGCATCCTTTGACCAATCTAATAGGTTATTAGCCTAATAGTTTGCGGATGGCGGCCAACTTTATGTCAAAATTGATTCCCCCTATTAATTCGAACACGGATGAACCTAATGGAACGAAATTTGGTACAGAGGTAGCACTAGCAAAGGGCACCTCAGTGTCATGTTTTATATCGCCGCCGTCTTGACTGAAACGTAATGGCGGCCTCACGAATGTTCAAAGCTTAAATCAAATTACGATTAACCTAATCATCCGATCTCAACCAAATTTTGCAACTACATACCTTTATGGAGGGAGCATCCTTTGACCAATCTAATAGGTCATTCGCCTAATAGTTTGCGGATGGCGGCCATCTTTGTGTCAGAATCGATTCCCCCTATTAATTCAAACACGGTGCAACAGAATGGAACGAAATTTGGTACAGAGATAGCACTAGCAAAGGGCATCTCAGTGTCATGATTAATATCGCCGCCATATTGACAGAAACGTAATAGCGGCCACACAAATGTTTAAAGCTTAAATCAAATTACGACTAACATAACCATTCGATCTCTACCAAACTTTGCAACAACATACCTTTATGGAGGGAGCATCCTTTGACCAATCTAATAGGTCATTAGCCTAATAGTTTGCGGATGGCGGCCATCTTTATGTCAAAATTGATTCCCCCTATTAATTCGAACACGGTGGAACCGAATGAACGAAATTTGGTACAGAGGTAGCACTAGCAAGAGGCACCTCAGTGTCATGTTTTATATCACCGCTATCTTGACGGAAACGTAATCGCGGCCACCCAAATGTTAAAAGCTAAAATGTAATTACGACCAACCTAATAATCTAGTCTCTACCAAATTTTGCAACACCATATCTTTATGTGGGAAACATATTCTGACCAAACTGCAAGAACATCAGCCCAATAGTTTGCAGATGGTGGCCAAGTATGTGTGCAAATCGATTCCCCCTATCAATTCAAACACGGCGAAACCGAATTGAACGAAATTTGGTACAGAGGTAGCACTAGCAAAGGGCACCTCATATTCATGTTTAATATCCCTATAGCACGTTGTATTTCAACAAGCTACTACAACCAACATTCAATCATACTCCTTGAAAAGGACAAAGAGTTATAACAATACCCATGCATTTAGGAGAAAGTAGGCTATATGTTCTTTACTGAACATCTTGTTTTTCTACTTCTTCTATCTTTCTCATTGCAGGGAGCAATTTTTTCCCCAAGATAGAGCCGGACGGCACAATCACCCGTCCAGCCCTGGGTTTTTTCCTCCCTGCACAACAACAATATATTATCAAAACCATGTATTTTTTTCGAATTTTTTATATATTGCAAATGTCAATTTTTTTCTCATGAACTGTTTTAAAATGTCAAATGTTTATGTATATCCCAAAACCCACCCCTCTGAACACGAGCTGATCTCACATCTACACGACATCGCTACATCAACACGACATCACTACCTCTACACGACACAGAAGAAACAAAGAAGAGATACAAGGAAGATTCAGCAATAACCTAATACATCGACACCCCAACTCCACGTTCCGTTCCCGTTCGCGGGGACGCGAACTAATCAGAGGAGGAGGCTTGTACAGGCCCCCAGGGGGCTGCACCCCCTGAAGCCACCCTCCATCATCTATCAAAACCACCCCTAACTGGCAGACATAATAAAACCAGAACAGTATCTTTCACACAGCAAGGGCGGCCGACCAGCTTGGAAGGCTTGCCAAATACTTGCATCACACTCGCAAACACCTACACAATGGCTAACTAGGACACCTACATCGATGGAATGCCGACGAAGCAACACCAAAGCCTATAAGAGGAAGGCCTTAATGAGGACGCTCTCTCTCGATTATCAGTCATACAGTGTGTCAGCCGGAGGCCCTGGTACAAGCTGTTATCATCAGGTGAGTCAGCAGTGTTCAGATATCCTATAATCTGTAAAACCTACCCCACAAACTTGTACACATAATTTGCACTATTGTTCACACTTCCCTAAAGGGACATACTATTTCATACATCACTGACCAATAAATACTTGGTCAGTAAACTACACCTTGTATTCGTAATTACACGCCTCTTCACATCCTAACACCCTTCCCGTCTCGTCACGAGTAAGCGTGACAACAGTAGCCTGTAATCGCCGGCTCAAGTTCTATTGTGTCTCTCACACGCGACCGCTGGCTGCAAGCCGCCAGCATAGCTGACACAAGCAGGACTGTTATATAATTCCTTCTGACCAGCTGGGAGTCTAGTACATTAACCTGCGCCCAGCAGATCATCCCCATAAGCGACACTTACGTCTTTACAGAAGCACCCCCTAGCATTTAAACATCGCACAACACGCTACACTGGTAGGCTTACCCAGCTACTGGAAGCTGCCCTCTTTAGAAATCACCTTCCAAATTAGCACATTAACACGTATGTTTTAGATCTAACTACCCCCAACTAAGGGATCTAAAACAGTAGTTTCAAGATTATAATCCCAAAGTTTCATTGCTGTATTTAAATTCTAAGGGCGTCAAAAAAAATCGAAACGTTATGGCGCCACGCCCCCTATTTTGCTGTCACCAGTACAGCTGAACAGGAATCCGTACATATCTTGCCACTCTGACCGTCATTGCGAGGAAATGATTGATGCTATTGTTCGGAAGGCTGTGGACAAGATGTCGGCTGTTCCGGCTCTTTGTTGTTGAGTAACCATGGATACCACGGGGTTAATAACTGTGTGTTACCTGTGATAAGCGTTTCTGTCGAATATTTTTTCCATTTGTTGATTAGGATCTATAGGCTACTGGTTTATAACGTAAATATGGGGAGAATAAGTGGTAGAGTGTTTAAAAGGGCGGAAAGGAATAGGATTCAACGTGCAAGTACCGGTACAGTGAAGGGAATTGTCCCGCAAATTTTGAATAGGAGTGTATCTACCAAAAAAACAGAGTATTTTACCTGACATTAGCTCTGATGAAACTTCTAATAGTTGTTTCAGATTAATAGAATCGAACTACTTACTTAGTTATTGAGGTTTAAAGGGGCTGAACTACGAGGTAATCTGTGAAGCAATTCATAACAGATGAACCGGTACATGTGCCAATTGTGATTCAAAGTCTATGAAATTGCATGATGATGGTACAGAAAGGATTGGCATCATTAGTTGGCCTACACTAGCCTACATGTTGTTTATGAGAAGTGCAAATCACACATTAAGTTTATAGCATCCCTTATAAACAAATAGGTTTATGATGCCTAGGTGTGGGAAGGAGAGCTGATTTATTTTGTGGCTTGATAAATATGCCACCACCTGTGAATAGGTTTACAGATCTCAACACAAGATAAGTAATTTCCTTGGAAGAAGTTGCCAAAAGAAACTTACTAGCAGCAAAGGAACTAGTAGAAGCAGAAGATGATGCACTGAACTCTTCAGCTCTAGGTATTGCATTGTAGTCTATTATAAATAATCCAAAATTGACTCATCAATGCAGGGCTCAAACCACTAGATCTAGAAAGCTGAAATTTTGCATGTTGGTTGATCCGAGTATCTAGACACTCACTAAGAAACGGTTTTTGAAAATTCAATTTGTAAGTGACTTTTTTCGGCCCCTTGGCACTGAGCATCCAAAATTTACTCATCAATGCAGGGCTCAAACCACTAGACCTAGAAAGCTGAAATTTTGCATGTTGGATGATCCGAGTATGTAGAGGCTCAGTAAGAAACAGATTTTTTAAATTCAATTTGTAAGTTAACTTTTACGGCCCTTTGACACTGAGCAAGGACAGTCGGTACAAATATTGGATTTAGCTCATTTTAAGCCGCCAGATACGAGAAACAATACTCAGAGGTCCTGTAGGGACAACAAAACACACTTTTTAACTTCCTAAAATGAACGGTTTCGGAGATATTCCATAATAACTGTGTTTCCTCGAAGAAACAGATCAACGTTACTATGGCAACCACTGAAATTTCGCAGACCGGGGATAGTTTTCTGGCAATATCTCGAAAACCGTTCGTTTTAGGGCCTTAAAACGCGGGGTTCTGTTCCCACGTCATAGAAGTGGAAACTACGAACATTGCTCCTCGCATTGATACGCGCAGAATGAGCTATATTCCATATTTTTACGAGCACATCGACTTGGAAAGTCTCATCTATTATATATAATCCAAAATTGACTCATCAACGCAGGGCTCGAACCACTATACCTAGAAAGCTGAAATTTTGCATGTTTGTTGATCCGAGTATGTAGAGGCTCACTAAGAAAGGGTTTTTGAAAATTCACTTCGTAAGTGACTTTTGTCGGCCCTTTGGCACTAAGCATCCAAAATGTACTCATCAACGCACGGCTCAAACCACTAGACCTAGAAAGCTGAAATTTTGCATGTTGGTTGTTCAGAGTATGTAGAGGCTTACTGAGAAACGGTATTTAAAATTCAATTTGTAAGTGAGCTTTTTCGGCCCTTTGGCACTGAGCAAGGGCAGTCCGTAAAGATATCGGATTTAGCTCATTTTAAGCCGCCAGATACGAGAAACAATACTCGGAGGTCCTGTAGCGACCCCGAAACACACTTTTTAAATTCACAAAATGAACGGTTTCGGAGATATTCCCTAATAACTGTGTTTCCTCGAAGAAACAGATCAACGTTGCAATGGCAAACACTGAAATTTCGCAGACCGGGGATAGTTTTCTGGCAATATCTCGAAAACCGTTCGTTTTAGGGCCTTAAAACGCGGGGTTTTGTTCCCACTTCTTAGAAGTGGAAACTACGAACATTGCTCCTCGCATTGATACACGCAGAATGAGCGCAGAATATCCCATATTTCTACGAGCAAATCGACTTGGAAAGTCTCATCTATTACATATAATCCAAAATTGACTCATCAACCCAGGGCTCAAACCACTTTACCTAGAAAGCTGAAATTTTGCATGTTGGTTAATCCGAGAATGTAGAGGATCACTAAGAAACGGCTTTTGAAAATTCAATTTGTAAGTGACTTTTTTCAGCCCTTTGGCACTGAGCATCCAAAATTTACTCATCAACGCAGGGCTCAAACCACTAGACCTAGAAAGCTGAAATTTTGCATGTTGGTTGATCCGATTATGTAGAGGCTTACTGAGAAACGATTTTTAGCCTACTTTCGATTTTTGCAAAAAATGAAAGTAGACTTATGAGATCAACCCAGGGCGAAAAAAGTGTGTCTGTCTGTGTGTGTATGTGTGTGTGTGAGTCTGTGTGTGTGTATGTGTGTGTGTGAGTCTGTGTGTGTGTGTGTGAGTGTGTGTACTCTGAATTTTTTTTCCCCCCCCTATCAATTCGAACACGGTGAATGCGAATTGAACGAAATTTGGTACAAAGGTAGCACTAGCAAAGGACACCTCAGTGTCATGTTTTATATCGCCGCCATCTTTACTAAAACTGAATGGCGGCCACTCAAACGTTCAAAACGTAAAATCAAATAACGACTAACCAAATCATCCAATCTCTACCAAATTTGGTAACAACATACCTTCGTATAGGATGCGTCTTGTGACCAAACTACAAGGTCGTCCGCCATACCATTTCAGGATGGCGGCCGTGCGAATTATGCAAACTTTATAATCCATATCATGGGACCCACCAGTTCCGATTATCGAGCCGAGAATCGTTTTAACTGTTCTAAAGGAAGAGGCACGTACGAAATTAAAAGTTTATTTTGTAATACTATAGTGCAGACGTGATTTTAAAAAGCTCAGCTGATTCATTAATAAGACAAGATGGCAGCGGATATCTTGTGCCTGACTTATATTTCACTAATTTGAGTATTGCATGCAATATAGCGTACTGAAACAAAATAAATAACCTTTGTATGAAATGCTTTATATATAAATAATATACTTCAGTGATGAAATCGTTTAGTATAAATCATTATTTGCTAACAAGTTCTATGTAAGTCATTTTATATAGAACGATATTCGTTGACACAATTAGCTCAGTGGTAAAGCGTTAGTCTGTCATTCATATGCCTATGGTTCAAACCCCATCAGAGTGAGTTTTTTGCTTGACATTTTACATATTTGTTGCTTTGTAATGACTCAGACGTTTTAAAATTAAGCGTTATATTGTGCATATTACGGTGCAAAACATATACTTAATTAAAACATAATTCGCCAGCAGATTTAATCGAGACATCTCGCTGACAAAAAGGTAACAGATTTTATTGAAAAGTTTCTTCTTCTGGCCGCTAGAATGCACTCGCTCTGTTAGGATTATATTGTTCGATATTTCACAACTAGATATCACGACTAGTTTTTATATTTATTGTTTCTTGAGTACTGAGACGTTATAAAATAAAGCTTTATATGGTGCTTTTTGCAATGGAAATTATATATTAAAAAAACGACATTCTCCACTGGAGTGACATCTTCCAGCCTTCAGTTGTACTATGCAGAAACTATAGATTCGAGCAGCGCTCTATACCGGCCAGTTAGTGAACCCAGTCTTAACGACTGCTAGGAGTAATAAGACAGTAACATTCGTTTATTCCTTGTGCACAGAGGCGTTGTTGATAATCTCAAAACTTGCAATATGGATGATTTGGAGATGGATTATTTTGTTATACCGTGTATTTAAGATTAGCCTATAAATTAACGGGTTGCGAAGTTACTTCACTTAGTTCTATATCATTCGTACACGACACAGAACAACAACGTGACGTCAGTTTCTGATCTGCTCTGATTGGCTATTACATTGCTGCAGTCGGGTAGTTGGCAGTCAAGGATAAAATTCTCGACTGCCAACTGCCAGCTACCAACTGCAACTTCATGTTGTGTATGGTGCCTATAGTATACACGGAGTCGATCGCGACTGCCGACCGAGGACTACCAACTACGGACTGCCGACTGCGCATTGTAGATGGGCCTTATTAGAGCAACGAAGTTTCAATTATTGTAAGTAGTCGGTGTTTGGAGTGTTTGCTGATGAAATTGCAAAATGCTGGGGTAAATTATAAACTATGGTTTGAACGCCACTGTTCAAATCCTGTGTGCCAATTTGCACTTCAAATAGGAAGAAATTAGGAGATGATAAGGACAGAGAGTTATAACTATACCCATACATTTCGGAGAAAGTAGGCTATATGTTCTTTCCCGAACATCTTGTTTAAAATTCAATTTGTAAGTGAGCCTTTTCGGCCCTTTGGCACTGAGCAAGGACAGTCCGTACAAATATCGGATAAACTCAGTTTAAGCCGCCAGATACGAGAAACAATACTCGGAGGTCCTGTAGGGACCCCGAAACACAATTTTTAAGTTCATAAAATGAACGTTTTCGGAGATATTCCTAAATACCTGTGTTCCCTCGAAGAAACAGATCAACGTTACTATGGCAACCGCTGAAATTTCGCAGACCGGGGATAGATTTCTGGCAATATCTCGAAAACCGTTCGTTTTAGGGCCTTAAAACGCGGGGTTTTGTTCCCACTTCTTAGAATTGGAAACTACGAACATTGCTCCTCGCATTGATACGCGTAGAATGAGCTATATTCCATATTTCTACGAGCAAATCGACTTGGAAAGTCTCATCTCTCTCTCTATATATATATAAATGAAAGTTTGTCTGTTTTTTCTGAATTTCTACGGAAATTTGCGTTATTTACGCGTTTTCGACTGTTTTATGACGGATGCGCGCGAAAATAAAATTTTTGTCTGTCTGTCTGTCTGTCTGTTTGTTTGTCTGTCTGTGGACAATTTTTTGTGTCCTTATAACTCGAGAACGGCTGAGTGGATCAACGTAAAATTTGGTACAGATATCCTTCAGAGGCACGACACCAATCATTGATGTAACTCTTCTCTGTACCTCTCATAAAAGGGAGCCTACTCCCTTAAAATTCTTGCTGAAATAGGCGTAGAAGGGCGAGACAAAGCTCATTTTCAGCCCCTCAATGTGAGAACCGAAACTCGGGGGCCCTTTAAAACCACATTTTAAGGCCCTAAAACCAACAGTTTTTGAGATACTCCCAGAAAACTAATCTCATTTAATACAATAATGAAAGGAAGCTAGCCGGTAACCATGGCAACAGAAATTCACAGGTCCATCTATTGCTGTAATATAAGACGCAATACAATTCCATTTATTACATTACTGAGATAGTTTGCAAACGGCTAGAAGGTTATAACGGAACCAAACTACGCTGTAAAATTCATCAATACATATAATGCGCTTAAGGGGGTCAAGGGGTACTCTAGAATTTTTTCACGCGATTTACACGTGCTGGTGTGCTACGGAAGGTCAATTATATCCCTATCCCTATATTGTTATATTATTATTATAATTATTATTATTATTATTATTATTACACTACGGAAAGGAAGTCTCCAGAGGACTGGAAAAAAGGAATAATTGTCCCGATCTTCAAGAAAGGTAGTAGAAAAGAATGCAGAAACTGTCGGGGAATAAAACTGATGAGTCATTGTGCAAAGATGTTTGAGAAATATTGTCATTTAGACTTTCACGGCCCGTGTTTCTATTCATAATGTTGAATTTTGGGCTTATGCCATGTTTTATTATATTAATATTCGACGCGTTTCGAATGAAACCATGTCTTTCTTCGTCAGGAAAAATCTGGAATACGACAATGTTGCTAAGAGAAAGCAACGAAGAACATATAGAAGGTGCCCAAAGATGGACGCCATTATAGCCCCATGTTAGGGACAACGGAAAGCAGCAGTGAATTACTTTCTCAGGGTTCTGATAATAGGTAGCCAGGATTCACTGAGATTGTAGCCGGTGTCGTGGTTGAAATTATCTGGGTGTTTACGTATTTCAACCGCCTCCCTGATGATTCTGGGACGATATTGCTTTATACGGGCAAGAACATCCACTCCTTGGAACATGACATCATGGCCAGGTGTTAAAGCATGATCGGCAACAGCTGATTTATCAGGTTGAATGAGCCTGATACATCTATTTATGTTCCTTAATGCGAGTGCATATTGTTCTCGAAGTCTGCCCGATGTAAACCTTGCCACAAGTACAGGGAACTCTGTAGATACCCGGTTGTTGCAATTTAGGCAAACTGTCCTTAGTTGGTCGCAGGAGTTGCCTAATCTTAACAGAAGTTCCAAATACAGTCCGTATGTTGTACCGACGTAGGATTTTAGCAATACGATCCGTCGTGTTATGTATGTACGGAAGGTACATAAATAGAAGGGTGCTGGAGATTAAGGTGATCCAGGAAATGGCTAAGATTTTCCTCACCTTCCGTCCAAACAACGAACGTGTCATCCACATCTCTTTTCCCAACTGACGTCCTATTATTATTTGTTGGTTTCAGAACCGTAGAAATCAAAGCCTTGCTATAACCGTTGCTCTCAAAGGTGGTTCGCAGGGTGTTAATTTCTTCTTGTAAAGAAGACACTTCACAAATCCTCCTAGCCCTGGTAGTTAGAGTTGTAAGGATACCATGTTTCTGGGCAGGGTGATGGTGAGAACTTGCGTGGAGATATCTATTGGTGTGTGTTGGCTTACGAAAAACGCTGTGTCCTAAAGATCCATCCTCTTTCTTGGTGACGAGAACACCTAAAAAGGTATTTTGCCGTCAGATTCCTTTTCCATGGTGAAACAAATAGAAGGGTGCAGGAGATTAAGGTGATCTAGGAAATGGCTAAGATTTTCCTCACCATCCGTCCAAACAACGAACGTGTCATCCACATAACGCCACCAGATCTTCGGTTTGAAAGGAGCCGACGACAAAGCTTTCTCCTCAAAGTTCTCCATGAAGAAATTAGCCACAACAGGGGAGAGAGGACTACCCATGGCCACACCATCAGTCTGCTCATAAAAATTCCCATTCCATAGAAAGTAGGAGGAGGTCATGCAGTGATAAAAAAGTCTTGTGATGTCTTCAGGAAAAAAGCTATTAATGAGAGACATAACACCATCAATAGGTACTCTCGTAAACAGAGACACCACATCGAGACTCACTAGGATATCTATCACCCGGCTGAAGTGTTATAGCTTTCAACTTTTCCACGAAGTGTGTGGAATCCTTAATGTACGAAGGCGAGTTACCCAGAAGCGGCTGAAGTAGTCTACCTAGGTATTTGGAAAGGGCATATGTAGGAGAACCAATCGTACTAACAATAGGTCTAAGAGGAATATCTTCCTTATGTATTTTAGGAAGCCCATAGAGTCTCGGAGGAATAGCATCCCCTGGAAAGAGAGTCTTCGCTGCATCCGCTGGAATCAAGCAATCGTCTATTCCAGCGGATGCAGCGAAGACTCTCCTTCCAGGGGATGCTATTCCTCCGAGACTCTATGGTCTTCCTAAAATACATAAGGAAGATGTTCCTCTTAGACCTATTGTTAGTACGATTGGTTCTCCTACATATGCCCTTTCCAAATACCTAGGTAGACTACTTCAGTCGCTTCTGGGTAACTCGCCTTCGTACATTAAGGATTCCACACACTTCGTGGAAAAGTTGAATGCTATAACACTTCAGCCGGGTGATAGATATCCTAGTGAGTCTCGACGTGGTGTCTCTGTTTACGAGAGTACCTATTGATGGTGTTATGTCTCTCATTAATGGCTTTTTTCCTGAAGACATCACAAGACTTTTTATCACTGCATGACCTCCTCCTACTTTCTATGGAATGGGAATTTTTATGAGCAGACTGATGGTGTGGCCATGGGTAGTCCTCTCTCCCATGTTGTGGCTAATTTCTTCATGGAGAACTTTGAAGGGAAAGCTTTGTCGTCGGCTCCTTTCAAACCGAAGATCTGGTGGCGTTATGTGGATGACACGTTCGTTGTTTGGACGGAAGGTGAGGAAAATCTTAGCTATTTCCTGGATCACCTTAATCTCCAGCACCCTTCTATTTGTTTCACCATGGAAAAGGAATCTGACGGCAAAATACCTTTTTTAGATGTTCTCGTCACCAAGAAAGAGGATGGATCTTTAGGACACAGCGTTTTTCGTAAGCCAACACACACCAATAGATATCTCCACGCAAGTTCTCACCATCACCCTGCCCAGAAACATGGTATCCTTACAACTCGAACTACCAGGCCTAGGAGGATTTGTGAAGTGTCTTCTTTACAAGAAGAAAAAAAAACACCCTGCGAACCACCTTTGAGAGCAACGGTTATAGCAAGGCTTTGATTTCTACGGTTCTGAAACCAACAAATAATAATAGGACGTCAGTTGAGAAAAGAGATGTAAGAGGAACTGCTTACCTTCCGTACATACATAACACGACGGATCGTATTGCTAAAATCCTACGTCGGTACAACATACGGACTGTATTTGGAACTTCTGTTAAGATTAGGCAACTCCTGCGACCAACTAAGGACAGTTTGCCTAAATTGCAACAACCGGGTATCTACAGAGTTCCCTGTACTTGTGGCAAGGTTTACATCGGGCAGACTTCGAGAACAATATGCACTCGCATTAAGGAACATAATAGATGTATCAGGCTCATTCAACCTGATAAATCAGCTGTTGCCGATCATGCTTTAACATCTGGCCATGATGTCATGTTCCAAGGAGTGGATGTTCTTGCCCGTATAAAGCAATATCGTCCCAGAATCATCATGGAGGCGGTTGAAATACGTAAACACCCAGATAATTTCAACCGCGACACCGGCTACAATCTCAGTGAATCCTGGCTACCTATTATCAGATCCCTGAGAAAGTAATTCACTGCTGCTTTCCGTTGTCCCTAACATGGGGCTATAATGGCGTCCATCTTTGGGCACCTTCTATATGTTCTTCGTTGCTTTCTCTTAGCAACATTGTCGTATTCCAGATTTTTCCTGACGAAGAAAGACATGGTTTCTTTCGAAACGCGTCGAATATTAATATAATAAAACACGGCATAAGCCCAAAATTCAACATTATGAATATGTTTGAGAAAGTTTTGGAATGGAGAATTAGGACAAGGATAGAAGGAGGGATGAGGGAAGAACAACATGGCTTCAGAGCAGGAAGGTCCACAGTGGATTTGATTTTTGCTGTAAGGCAGTTACAAGAACAGCACTGTGAGTATGGAACAGATCTACTGATGGCCTTCCTGGACATTGAGAAAGCATATGACAGTGTATGCAGAAACAAAGTATGGAAGTCCCTGGAGGATAGAGGAGTAGAAAAATGGACTAAAAGGAGGATAAAGGAGATGTACAAGGGAAGCGTGATCTGTGTGAAAGTGGGAGGAGAGAGATCGGACTGGGTGGAACAGAGAAACGGCCTGAAACAAGGAAGTGCACTGTCACCGTTACTTTTCATTGTGGTGATGGATGACATAATGACCCGAGTGGCACAAGTAATTGGGGAAGGAAAGATGAAAGCAATGGTGTTAGCGGATGATTTGATGATTTGGGGAAACACTGAGGAGGAGGTACAGGAACAGTTGGACGTGTGGGAAGGAATAATACAAGGATATGGGATGAAATTTAGCATAAATAAGAGTGAGATGGTGATCACAACAAGGAAGAAGGAAAGAACCACAACGGGAATAACAATTGGTGGGGAACAGCTGAAGAAAGTAGAGAGTTTCAAGTATCTGAGAAGCCAGATACAAGATAATGGAAGAAACTATAGAGAAAAAATGAGCGGAGAAGACAGGCAGAAGCATTCCGGAGGAGTGTGAGAAGCATGTTATGGAGCAAGGATGTCCCTCAGAACAGAAAAAAGATCATATATCGGACGTACTATGCCCCTATCCTGACGTATGCCTCGGAGACCTGGGCTATGAAAGGAAGGGAGAAGAGCAAAATACAGGCCAGTGAGATGAGGTTCTTGAGAAGCAGTATTGGAGCTACAAAGATGGACAGAATAAGAAATGAGAGGACCAGAGAATTAATAAAGGAGGAACCATTACGGGATGGTATAGAGAAATCTAGACTTAGATGGCATGGACATGTAAAACGAATGGAGGATAAGAGGATACCCAGGAGGATACACGAGACGAAGTGGGAAGGAAAGAGACCGAGAGGAAGACCGAGAGACAGGTGGCTGAAAGGGATGGAAGAAAGCGTGAAGAAGAGAGAAGAAGACTGGACAGGGGTGGAAGCTGAGAGATGGTGGGAAGACAGAAGACGTTGGAGTGGCCTGTGTTCCAAACAGACCCGGCCAACGGCTGGAAACTGTGCAAGAGGATGATGATGATGATACTACGGCCTACAACGACGAGACAAAGCTCATTTTCAGCCCCTTGGTGTCAGAAAAAAACCTCGGGCCCCTAAAGAGTCGTAAAGGGTCCCCGAAAACTACATTTTAATGCTCTAAAACCAAGTGTTTCTGAGATATTCCCAGAAAAATAATTTCATTTAATAAACTAATGTAGGAATGCAAGCCAGTAACCATGACAACAGTGTCTCAAAAAGGTACATCCAACTTTCCATCTATTTCTGCAAGAAGTAATGCCACTCAATTTATTAAATTTCTGTGAAAGTTTGCAAATGGCTATAAGGTTATCACGGAACCAACAAAAACTCTAAAATTCATCAATGCGCTTAAGGGGGCCAAGAGGTACCCTCGATTTTTTCACAAGACTCTATTATATAAAACAAAGTGTCCTGACTGACTGACTCATCATCGCCCAGCCAAAACTATTAAAGTTTGAAACATGAAATTTTGGGGATATGTTCATTGTAAGTCAAAACCGCCCACTAAGAAAGGATTTTTGGATATTCAGGCTCTAAAGGGGTCTTAAGGGGGTACACATGCATTTCATTGAATAGCAATATCTCCGGCTTGGTTTCATTGAGGGATGTGATACTCGGCATATAAACTTATCATTAAAAAATAAGAAGACATGTGTCTGAGGGTTTTTCGATGTGGTGTATATTATGAGGTGAAAGGGGTGAAAAGTGGGGGTTGAAGGTTTCCTAACGGAGCGTGTATCTCTTAAACGACATAGGCGAGGAGTTTGAAACTCAGCGGAAAAAATCAGCTTAAAAAATAAGTAAATAGGTGTTTGACCGTTTTTTCATAAATCCAATTTAAAGGGCCCATGAGGAGGGGTGCATTTCTGGGGGGGGGGGAAGACGGGAAGGAAAGTGTCCTAACTAACTGACTCACTGACTGACTGACAGACTCACTCATCAAACTCAGGGGGGAAAACTGCTTACAAATATGTAAATAGGAGTTCGACAGTTTTTGTCATAACCTCAATTTAAGGGGTTCATGGGGAGGGGGGAAATTCTGAAAAAAGAAAATTGAAAGATACAAAGTCCTGACTCACTCACCATCGCCCAGCCTAAATTATTGAAGTTAGAAACAAGACATTTTGGCGATATGATCATTGTATGTCAAAACCGTCCACTAAGGGAGGATTTTCGGATATTCAGGTTCTAAAAGGGTGTTGAGGGGGTAAAACCTGAATTTCATTGAATAACAATAACTCCGGATTGGTTTCATTGGGGGATGTGGTACTCGGCATATAAACTGATCATTAAAAATAAGAAGACACGTGTCTGAGGGTTTTTCGATGTGGTGTATATTATGAGGTGAAAGGGGTGAAAAGTGGGGGTTGAAGGATTCCTAAAGGAGCGTGTATCTCTTAAACGACATAGGCGAGGAGTTTGAACTCAGCGGAAAAAACATCAGCTTAAAAGATAAGTAAATAGGTGTTGACCGTTATTTTTTCATAAATCCAATTTAAGGGGCCCATGGGAAGGGGTAAAATTCTGGGGGGGGGGACAGGAAAGAAAGTGTCCTAACTGATTGACTGAAGCACTCACTCTTCAATCTCAGGTAGTGAAAACTGCTTAAAAATAAGTAAATAAGTGTTCGACAGTTTCTTTTTCATAAATCAAATTTAAGGGGTTCATGGGGAGGGGTGAAATTCTGGAGAGAAATAAATGAAAGAAAATGTCCTGACTTACTCACTCACTCATTCATCATCACCCAGCCAAAATTATTGAAGTTAGAAACATGCCATTTTGGGGATATGTTCGTTGTATGTCAAAACCGTACACTAAGGGAGGATTTTCGGATATTCAGGTTCTAGAGGAGTCTTAAGGGGGTTAAACCTGCATTTTATTGAATAACAATATCTCACGAGTGGTTTCATTTGTGGATGTGATACTCGGCATATAAACTAATCATTAAAAACAAGTAGTTCCGTGAAGAACTATACAGCCTATTTTCATATATCCTACTTATGTTAACTGCCACAATCAACATACAAAATTTCAGTTTAATTGCTGTAACAGATTCGTAGATATTGAGAACCGTCTAAATATTTCAGATGGTCGCCAGGTTGGATTTTTATTTTTGTACTATTACATTAAGATTATTGTGTACGTGTGGTATTCAAACTTCAATCGCATGATTAGACAACAAGAAGTAAAAACGAGATTTTAAAATTACGCACAGCAGCCATCTTGTGATAATGCAAACCATTGACATAAATTAGATGCCAGTGGATCAACATTTGTATAAGCATTTAACGTGCTACGTTTCACGGCACTCGGATAGTTCATTCGCGAGAAACGTCCATTTAAATATTTATACTTCGCGTCGCCGCCATGTTGGATTTGTGCTCACCAGGTTACTGAAAGTCCTAGAGGTGAACATATGTTCATAGTCTCTATGAACATAAAAAAATCAGTTTGGTTGCTGTAAAAGATTCATAGATATTGAGAATCATCTAAATATTTCGGGAGCTCACCATTTAGGAGTGTTATGTGTATAGGCCATAGAGTTATGTACCATTTAAGGACAATTATTGCCTAGCTTCATTATTCAAACTTTCACTTCGATCGCATGATTACGACACAAGAAATTAAAACTTAATTTTAAAATTTCGCACAGCCGCCATCTTGAGGTTATGTAAGCAATTGAATTAAATTAGATGGCAGTGTATTACAATCTGCAAAATCAATTACTGTACCACATTTCACTGCGCTCAGAGAGTTAAATCACGAGAAAAGTCTATTAAAATATTTTAAATTCGCTTGGTCGCCATGTTCGTTTCGTACTTTACAGGTTTATGAAATATACATAGGTATACCTGTATCAGTACCCTTTATCACCGTACAAAATTGCAGGGTGATATCTGTAATAGTTTCGGAGATATAGAATGTCAGTGAAATATTTCGCACAGCCGCCATTTTGAGGTTATGTAAACAAATGAACTAAATTAGACTCCAGTGCATTACAATGTGTATAAACATTTGCTGTACCAAGTTTCATTACATTTAGATAGTTAAATCGCGAGAAAAGTCTATTTATATGTCTCAACTTCGCTTGGCCGCCATGTTGGTTTTGTAGTCACCAGGTTTTTGAAAGTCTCATAGGTGAACTTCTAGTAGTGTTCTTTATCACCGTACACAATTTCAGGGGGATGTCGGTAATAGTTTCGGAGATATTGAATGCTAGTGAAATATTTCGCACAGCCGCCATGTTGGATTGGAGAGACGTAACAAAATTTGAAGGGCACGGTCGAGGTCGCCGGGAATAGTGCTATGAACTTCCCGAGTTTCATTGAAATCGCTCCAGCCGTTTCGATTTTATTAGGGGGGGACACACACACGAATCACACACACACGCACACACACACACACACACACACGCACACACACACGGACAAAAGGTGATCTCATAAGCCTATTTTTTCAAAATTGAAAATAGGCTAATAAGCAGACATGTGTCTAAGGGTTTTTCGATGTGGTGTATATTATTAGGTGAAAGGGGTGAAAAGTGGGGGTTGAAGGATTCCTAACGGAGCGTGTACCTCTTAAACGACATAGGTGAGAAGTTTGAAACTCAGCGGAAAAAATCAGCTTAAAAAATAAGTAAATCGGTGTTCGAACGTTTTTTCATAAATTCAACTTAAGGGGCCGATGGGGTGGGGTGAAATTCTGGGGGAAAAAGGAGAGAAAGTGTCCTAACTGACTGACTAACTCACTCACTCATCAAACTCAGGGGAAAAAGACAGCTTAAAAATAAGTTAATAGGTGTTCGAGCGTTTCTTCATAAATTCAATTTAAGGGGCCCATGGGGAGGGGTAAAATTCTGGAAAAAATAATTGAAAGAAAATGACCTGATTGACTCACCCACTCATAATCGCCCAGAGAAAACTATTGAAGTTGGAAACATTAAAATTTGGGAATATGTTCGCTGTATGTCGAAAACGTCAACTAAGGAAGGATTTTTGTTTATTCGGGTTCTGAAGAGGTGTTAAGGGGGGTAAACGTGCATTTCATTGAATAACGATATCTCATGAGTTGTTTCTTTGGGGATGTGATATTCGGCATATAAACTAATCATTAAAAATAAACAGACATATGTCGAAGTTTTATCGATGTGGTGTATATTATGAGGTGAAAGGGGTGAAAACTGGGGGTTGAAGGATTCTTAACGGAGCGTGTATCTCTTAAACGATATAGGCGAGAAGTTTTAAATTCAGCGGAAAAAAACAGCTTAAAATATCAGTAAATAGGTGTTCGACCGTTTTTTCATTAATCCAATTTAAGGGGCCCTTGGGGAGGGGTGAAATTCTGATAAAAAAAACAGGAAAGAAAGTGTTCTAACTGATTAAGTCACTCACTCATCAAACTCAGGGGGAAAGAAGAGCTTAAAAATAAGTAAATAGGTGTTCAACCGGTTTATTTTCTTAAATCCAATTTAAGGGGTTCATGAGAGGGGTGAAATTCTGAAAAATAAATGAAAGAAAATGTCCTGACTTACTCACTCACTCACTCATCATCGCCCAGCCAAAATTATTGAAGTTAGAAACATGAAAGTTTGGGTTTATGTTCGTTGTGTGTCGAAAACGTCCACTAAGGAAGGATTTTTGTATATTCAGGTTCTAAATGGGCGTTAAGGGGGTAGACCTGCATTTAATTGAATAACAATATCTCCCTATTGGTTTCCTTGGGGGATGCGATACTCGGCATGTAAACTCATCATTAAGGATAAGAAGATGCATGTCAGGGTTTTTCAATGTAGTGTATATTATGAGGTGTATGTGTGAAAAGTGGGGTTGAAGGATTCCTAACGAAGCAACCATCTCTTTAAAGACAGAGGCATAAAGTATGAAACTCAGGGGAAAAAATCAGCTTGAAAAATAAGTAAATAGGTAGTCGAACTTTTTTTTATAAATCCAATTTAACGGACCCATGGGGAGGGGTGAAATTCTAGGGAAAGAAGACCACTAAGGAAGGATTTTTGGATATTCACTCACCTTCCCCCAGCCAAACCTATTGCAGTTAGAAACTTGAAATTTTGGGGATATATTCGTTGTATGTCGGAAACGTCTTCTAAGGATGGATTTTTGGATATTCATGTTCTGAAGGGGTTGTAAAGGAGGTTAAACTTGCATTTCATTGATTAACAATATCTCACGAGTTGTTTCATTTGGGGATGTGATATTCGGCATTAAATTAATCAATAAAAATAAGCAGACATATGTCTAAGGGTTTATCGATATGGTGTATATTATATGAGCTGAAAGGGGTGAAAATTGGGGGTTGAAGGATTCTTAACGGCGCGTGTATCTCTTAAACGACATTAGCGAGAAGTTTGAAATTCAGCGGATAAAAAAGTCAGCTTAAAAATAAGTAAATAGGTGTTCGACCGTTTTTTTTCATAAATCCCATTTAAGGGGTTCATGGGGAGGGGTGAAATTCTCTAACATAAATGAAAGATAATGTCCTGACTGACTCACTCATCATCGCCCTGCCAAAATTATTGAAGTTAGAAACATGAAATTTTGGGGATATGTTCGTTGTATGTCGGAAACGTCCACTAAGGAAATATTTTTGGATATTCAGGTTCTAAAGGGGTGTTAAGGGGGTAAAATTGCATTTCATTGAATAACTATCTCACGAGTGGTTTCCTTTGGGGATAAGATTCTTGGCATGTAAACTAATCATTAAAAATAAGCTGACACATGTCTAATGGTTTTTCGAAGTGGTGTATATCATGAGTGAAAGGGGTGTAAAGTGGGGGTTGAAGGATTCCTAACGGAGCGTGCATCTCTTGAACGACATAGGCGAGGAGTTTGAAACTCAGAGGAAAACAATCAGCTTAATAATAAATTAATAAATAATTAAATAAGTAGGTGTTCGACCGTTTTTTTTTCATAAATCCAATTTAAGGGGCCAATGGGGAGGGGTGAAATTCTGGAAGAAAAACGTCCACTAAGGAAGGATTTTTGGATATTCACTCTCATCGACCAACCGAAACTATTTAAGTTAGAAGAATGATATTTTGTCGAAAACGTCTACTAAGGAGGGATTTTTGGATATTCAGGATCTAAAGCGGTGTTAACGGGGTTAAACCTGCATTTCATTGAATAACAATATGACACGCGAGCGAAGCCGTGGGTACCTGCTAGTCATATATAATCCAAAATTGACTCATCAACGCAGGGCTCAAACCACTATACCTAGAAAGCTGAAATTTTGCATGTTGGTTGATCCGAGTATGTAGAGGCTCACTAAGAAACGGTTTTTGAAAATTCAATTTGTAAGTGACTTTTTTCGGCCCTTTGGCACTGAGCATCCAAAATTTACTCATCAACACAGGGCTCAAACCACTAGACCTAGAAAGCTGAAATTTTGCATGTTGGTTGATCCGAGTATGTAAAGGCTTACTGAGAAACGGTATTTAAAATTCAATTTGTAAGTGAGCTTTTTCGGCCCTTTGGCACTGAGCAAGGGCAGTCCGTACAAATATCGGATTTAGCTCATTTTAAGCCGCCAGATACGAGAAACAATACTCGGAGGTCCTGTAGGGACCCCGAAACACACTTTTTAAGTTCCTAAAATGAACGGTTTCGGAGATATTCCCAAATACCTGTGTTCCCTCGAAGAAACAGATCAACGTTACTATGGCAACCGCTAAAATTTCGCAGACCGGGGATAGTTTTCTGGCCATATCTCGAAAACCGTTCGTTTTAGGGCCCTAAAACGCGGGGTTCGGTTCACGAACTTTGCTCCTCGCATTGATACGCCTAAAATGAGATATATTTTATTTATAGAGGTGGTTTTTGCGGTCGGATACGATCGTGATTTTGAGTCTAATTTTACACTCTTTGAGCTGGTTATTTTAAGCGAGCTTTCGTATCTTTACGCAATTTACAATGTCAAGTTGCTTTCTATTTTGCACGGTATGCTTTCATTTTCTTTATAAATTTGGTTTTTTTCAACTGTATATTTCTGTTTGCCAATATTGATCTGCTCTTTTTCGTTTTTTACCATGATCAGCAACCCATAATCACAGACGGATGTGTCGTATTCTACCGGATGTCACATTAAATTATTATTTTTCCTTAATTATACTTACTGAGGAATTGGGCAAACTTACTTCAATAAAGTTGGTATTTTGTCTTTCACGGCCATTGAATCCCCGCACAAGGCATGGCTCAAACCTAGAAAAGTTGCCGAGTTGAACTAATGGTGCAGCAGAAAAGAGGAGAATTGAAGCGTTTGAAATGTGGTGATAAAGGAGAATGATGATCAGATGGGTAGATAGGGTAACAAATGAAGAGGTAATAAGACGAGTGGGAGAGGAGAGATGTTTCTGGCGACAGCTAATGAAGAGAAGGGATAGGAGGGTAGGACACATATTAAGACACCCAGGAATAGCAAGTTTAGTTATGGATGGGAGGGTTGAGGACCAGAACTGTAGGGGTAAACCAGTGTTAAACAGATTGCCTCGGATGTAGGGTGTGGTAGCTATGTAGAGATGAAACGATTAGCTCATGAGAGGGAGACATGGAGAGCTGCATCAAACTTGTTAAAAAGCTGAAGACTCAAAGAACAACAATCGGCAATTTTAATTACTTAGAGAGGCATGTGAGGCAAAACTGTTTTTGTAGAATTTCAATCCCTGGGATGTAACACTGGAAGAGACTGCATAATGTACTGTACATCAGCGGCCAAGGTGAGAGTTATTTAACTATAGGTCTATTAATTGCGAAATGTTGACGTTCAATTCATCATAATGTATGGCAAAATTACATCCAGAATAGCTTAAGGAAGAATACGTTTAATTCCCCATATTCCGATAGATTTGCCATTCCAGTGTGCAAGAGTGCAGTTCCCTCTTCAAACAACATTCGCAATT
This sequence comes from Meconema thalassinum, assembly GCA_946902985.2. Taxonomy (NCBI): domain Eukaryota; kingdom Metazoa; phylum Arthropoda; class Insecta; order Orthoptera; family Tettigoniidae; genus Meconema; species Meconema thalassinum. Next base: position 185,691,180 of record OX336394.1, read on the forward strand.
TCTTTAACAAAGCGCAATGACACACACTTAACAGTAGCACGTATACATTTATACAAAACCATTTTTTCCCATGGGCAACTGTAAGTGGCGTGCTCGCGAGCATCCGGACAACAAAATCGTTATGTCTCAGCAGAAGACGTAATTTTAAAATGTGTTAGCATAATGTAACATCGAGCCCTGCAGACTTTCACAACTCTATAAAATTCCCACTTTGCTGCTCATATCAATATACTGTATGTATCAGAATATTCAGAATTAAAATAGACCCACCTGTAGCCGCGATTTCTGTAATATAATAGACCAATTATCTGCAATAATGCATCGTCCCCATTGTCTTGATCGCGGGCGAAGCCGCGGGTACCTACTAGTATGAAGATAAAACTTCAAATTAAGTTTCCCGAAAATGACATTTTTTCACTTATAAGGTGCATTTTCTCAGGCACTACTGCATATAAAGCAACTAAACTTGGTAGTCTCCTTCTAAATAGGACTGTGCACAATCCTGTGCACCAGAATTTTAATTTTTTGCCTATTATAGATGTTATGTTATGGATAAGAACATTTTTATGCAATTTTTTGTAATAATATTTGTTTATTTTTTATTTGAGTAATTCAACAGATATCAAATATCTATTGCACAGGATTCTAAGTTGAGCCTTTCTTTAATCTGTGATAAAAAATATCAGAAACAAATACCCAGAAGTTCTGCAGAAAATGCTCCTTAAAAAATTCAGGAAGTGTAAAATATTTATTTTTTCTATTAAGATTCTATGATAATATTGAGTTTAAAATGCAATGCAACATCAAGCAGCATGTTGACAATAACCACACAAAATATGAACTAAATATCTCTAAAAATGTAGAAGTTATGGACATTTATCTACGGCCATGTTTTTTTACCTACGTCCTCCCAAGAAATCTTTTCAGTCGGTCAACACAAATTGTGCCCAATTACATCCTAATATGAGAAATATTACACAAGATATTTATCACAAACTAACTAACTAGTGTACTTCTCTGCAAAGGAATTCGGGTTTTTGAGGGGTAGGAAATATCCATGGAACTCAAGAGTCATACAACGTTGAAACCTAGGTTACGTTTGTAGCACCAGTCTTGTTCTGGGTGAACAGAGATGTGCCCGCAACCCAAATTAGACAGTTACAGAATACAGCAGTGGCACAGGCAACATGAAATATTAAGAAGGGGGAAAATGTGGCAAGTGGCTAGGCTGGAATATGTCAGAACAAAGTTCCTCATTTCTCTACTAGAAAGCGCTAAAGTGTTCAAGGAGCTTAGATATATAACCTCCTTGACTTGCATAGTGCTTCAAGGAACAACAAAATTTGACATGCAAGCGTTAATCAAATCTAGCTTAAATTTAGCTTCACACAAGTGTAATTAGTGGAAGGTTCTTTATCATGCCTTAAATCTATAACATGGGACCACCGGCTTTACTTGCCCTCCGAAGGAAGGCATACTGAGGGATTTTTAACGCTCTAATAAAATCCGACGACTTCGGCCGTGTTTGAACACGCGACCAGGGGCATAGAAGCTCAGCGTGCTACCATCTACGCCACCGAAGCCGCCAAATTGAAGATAAAGAATCAAAAAAAAAGATTAAAACAATCAAACTTCAATTTCCATTTAAAACTGTACAAGTTCTATTTTAAAAACAAGCGTTTAAGTCGGAAGTAATTTTAAGAATTGTATTTTGAAAGATAATAGAGAGTTTGAAGACACGCATTTTGACAATTTTCCGAGTCTTCTAGCTTTTCAACTTTTGGCTCAATATTGTCAAAATAGCCTAAATTTCACGTTTTTGCTAAACTGAACCCCTAAAGCCTGAGTGTTCTTAAGTGTCATTTAAAAAATATTTTCAACATTAAACAAGTAGTTCCGTGAAGAACTATACAACCTATTTTCATATATCCTACTTATATTAACTGCCACTATCAACATACAACATTTCAGTTTGATTGCTGTAATAGATTCGTAGATATTGAGTACCGACTAAATATTTCGGATGGTCGCCATGTTCGATTTTATATAGTATGTAGGTCCTAGAGTTATGTAATGTTACATGAAGATTATTGTGTACGTGTAGCATTCAAACTTCAATCGCATGATTAGGACTCAAGAAGTAACAAGGAGATTTTAAAATTTCGCACAGCTGCCATCTTGTGGTTATGGAAACAATTGAAATTAATTAGATGCCAGTGGATTAACATTCGTAAAAGGATTTACTGTACCAAGTTTCACTGCACTCGGATGGTTAAATTGCGAGAAACGTCCAAGTGAATATTTATACTTCGTGTCGCCGCCATGTTGGATTTGTGATCACCAGGTTATTTAAAGTTCTATAGGTGAACTTAAGTTCATATCCCCTATGAACATAACAAAAATTCAGATTGATTGCTATAATAGATTCGTAGATATTCAGAGTCGTCTGAATATTTCGGATGGAGGTCATGTTGGATTGTTAAATGTTTGGGCCATAGAGTCATGTACCATTAAAGGAAAATTATTGCTTAGGTTCATTATTCAAACTTTCACTTCGATCGCTTGATTACGACACAAGAAATAAAAACTTATTTTTTAAATTCGCACAGCCGCCATCTTGAGGTTATGTAAACAATTGAACTGAATTAGATACCAGTGCATTGCAATGTGTATAAACATTTCCTGTACCAGATTTCATTGCGTTTGGAACATTAAATCACGAGAAAGGTCTATTTAACATCTTCAAATTCGCTTGGCCACCATGTTCGTTTTGCATTTAACCGCTTTTTGAAAAATCTTATGGATGAACTTCCAGTAGTGCCCTTTATCTCCGTACAAAATTTCAGGGTGATATAGCTAATAGTTTCAGAGATATAGAATGCCGGTGAAATATTTCGCTCATCCGCCATCTTGTGGTTATGTAAACAATTGAACCAAGTTATATGTCGGTGCATTACAATGCGTATAAACGTATACTGTACCAAGTTTTATTGCGTTTGGTTGGGTAAATCGCGAGAAACGTCTATTTAAAAGTCGCAAATTTGCGTGGCCGCCATGTTGGTTTTGTAGTTACCAGTTTTTCAAAAGTCACATACGTGATCTTCTAGTAGTTCCCTTTATCACCGTAAAAAAATCCAGGGTGATATCGGGAATAGTTTCGGAGATATTGAATGCTGGTGCAATATTTCGCACAGCCGCCATGTTGGATTGGTGAGACGTAACAAAATTTCAAGGGCACGGTCGGGGTAGTCCGGAAGAGTGCTATGAACTTACCCAGCTTCTTTGAAATCGCTCCAGCCGTTTAGATGTTATTAGGGACACACACACACACACCTCACACACACACACACACACACACGGACACGGACAAAAGGTGATCTCATAAGCCCATTTTTCAAAATTGGTTTAATACCGGTACCCTGAACAATAAAGTATCCGTTTCACTGAGCAGCGTTCTCCATTGTTATCATCCCGGAGTATCCCGAGCCCACGCAGCTCTACTGACAGCCTGGAAACGATTAATTTGTTGGAGTGTCATCAGTAACTCCCTGTTAGGGGCTCGCCCGCGAGCCGTCGCTGCTGCCTCTCAATCAAGCCAGATCACAGTGGAGACACGTCTGGTTTATCCTACTTGTGGGCACATCAGTTGTTTAGACAATGTCTGAAGATCTCTGAAATATCCCCGATAGTACTTTATTGTATTCTCTTGTGCTAATCGCTACCAACAAAGAGGTTCCGACAGCAATTACCAGTTCTGCAAAGAAGCATAATTCTAATTCGCCTGCCGTGTCCAAAGTTGCGGGATCAAATCCTGGCGCTGTCAGTAGGCATTTAAGGTCGCGCAAATGTGAGGGAGCCGTGTCAGTAGATTTACTGACACGTTAAAGACCCCCTTCTGGTCAAATTCCGGCACCCCGGCGTCTCTAAAGTCACAGTTGTTAAAATGGACGTAATCAATAACATAATTAAATCTGGTTGTTTGGTTCCTCAGTTTAGGAACTACAACGCGGTCATGTAGCCCCGTGTACTTTGGGTGTGTGTAGAATCTGTCTGATAATCGGTGTTAATTGTGATGGTTGTATCAGTGTGTGTTATCTGATTTTAATTCAGCTAAAGGCTGCAGACATATAATTTTTCAAGTAGTTCCTACTTTTGCTAGCTAACACCACCGTCAACGACAACTAGTTCTGAACTTGGTTACTAGATGCTCCTGGCGACGAACGGTGGAACCTAAGAGCGTTAGTGAAATCTATCCTATAATTTAGCTTCATACAAGGGTAATTAGTGGAAGGTTCTTTTACATGCCATACATCTAGACATGGGACCGCCGGCTTATTTCCCCTCCGAAGGAAGGCATACTGAGGGATTTTAACGCTCTTTTAACGACTTCGGCCGGGTTTGAACCCGCGACCTTGGACATAGAAGCTCAGCATGCTACCAACTACGCCACTGAAGAGGAAGGGTGCTTGTAATATTACGTGAATGTTAATCTGTTAATTTATTCGAAGGAAAGAAGAAAACTTTCGTTAATCAGTGATCATTTAGTGGTTATTTACATGTGTGTGATTACGGATTGTCTGATATTCCGCGTTATGTTGGTGTCTTGTAATAGTGTATGCATTCGTTATTGAGACTAGGATTGAAAAGGAGGCGACCATGGCCTTAAGTTAGGAACCATTTGTCATTTTCCTTGAGTTGAAGTGGTAAATCATGGAAAACCACTTCTGAGGTGGCTGAGGTAGGAATCTAACCCACCTCTTCTCAGTTCTGTCTTGCAAGGCTGCATTTACCCCTTCAAACCCTCAGACCAGAATTATATATCCCGGTAGAGGAAAGAAGAAATAAATAAAGAAAGAAAGAAAGAAAGAAAGAAAGAAAGAAAGAAAGAAAGAAGGAAGGAAGGAAGGAAAGAAAGAACGATCGAAGTAAAGAAAAAAGGTAGAAAGAAAGAAAAAAGGGAAGGAAAAAGGAAGGAAAATAGAAACAAGGGAAAGAAGAAAAGGGGAAGAATGGAAAGAAGGAATGAAGAAAGGAGAAAGAACGGAAAGAAGGAAGGTAGGAAGAAAAAACGAAGGTAGGAAAAAAGGGAGAAAAGAAAGAAGGAATTAAGAAAGAATAAAGAACAGAAAGAAGGAAGATAAGAAATAAAGGAAGAAATTATAGAAGGAGAGAAGGAAGGAAGAAAGAAAGAAAGAAAGAAAGAAAGAAGATAGAATAAAAAGAAGGAAGAAGGAAAGAAAGAAAGAAAGAAAGAAAGAAAGAAAGAAAGAAAGAAAGAAAGAAGGAAGGCAGGCATGAAGGAAGGAAGAAAGACAGAAAGAAAGAAAGAAAGAAAGAAAGAAAGAAAGAATGGAAAGAAGGAAAGAAGAAAATAAGGAAAGAAGGTAAAATAAAAAGAAAGAAGGAAGGCATGAAGAAAGGCATGAAGAAAGAAAGAAAGAAAGAAAGAAAGAAAGAAAGAAAGAAAGAAAGAAAGAAAGGAAAGAAGGTGTAATGAAAGAAAGAAGGAGGCATGAAGAAAGGCATGAAGGAAGAAAGGAAGGAAGAGAGAAAGAAAGAAAGGAAGAAAGAAAGGAAAGAAGAATATAAGTAAGACGGAAGAAAGGAAGGAAGAAAAGAAATAAGGAAGGCAGGAATAAAAAAGAAGGAAGGAAGGGAAAGAGAGGAAGAAAGAAAGAAAGACAGAAAGAAAGAAAGAAAGGAAGGAAGAAAGAAAGGAAAGAAGGAAAGAAGAATATAAGTAAGAAGGAAGAAAGGAAGGAAGAAAAGAAATAAGAAAGGCAGGAATAAAATGAGAAGGAAGGAAGGGAAAGAGGGGAAGAAATAAAGAAAGAAAGAAAGAAAGAAAGAAAGAAAGAAAGGAAGAAAGAAAGGAAGGAAGAAAGAAAGGAAAGAAGGAAAGAAGAATATAAGTAAAAAGGAAGAAAGGAAGGAAGAAAAGAAATAAGAAAGGCAGGAATAAAAAAGAAGGAAGGAAGGGAAAGAGGGGAAGAAAGAAAGAAAGAAAGAAAGAAAGAAAGAAAGATAGAAAGAAAGGAAGAAAGAAAGGAAGGAAGGAAGAAAGAAAGGAAAGAAGGAAAGAAGAATATAAGTAAGAAGGAAGAAAGGAAGGAAGAAGAGAAATAAGAAAGGCAGGAATAAAAAGAGAAGGAAGGCAGGAATAAAAAGAGAAGGAAGGAAGGGAAAGAGGGGAAGAAATAAATAAAGAAAGAAAGAAAGAAAGAAAGAAAGAAAGAAAGAAAGAAAGGAAGAAAGGAAGAAAGTAGAATAAAAAGAAGGAAAGAAGGAAAGAAGAATGAAAGGAAAGAAGCTAGAATAAAAAGAAAGAAGGAAGGCATGAAGAAAGGCATGAAGGAAGAAAGAAAGAAAGAAAGAAAGAAAGAAAGATAGAAAGAAAGAGAGAAAGAAAGAAAGAAAGAAAGGAAGAAAGGAAGGAAATAAGAATATAAGTAAGAAGGAAGAAAGGAAGGAAGAAAAGAAATAAGGAAGGCAGGAATAAAAAAGAAGGAAGGAAGGGAAAGAGAGGAAGAAAGAAAGAAAGAAAGAAAGAAAGAAAGTAAGAAAGAAAGAAAGACGGAAAGAAAGAGGGGAAGAAAGGAAGAAAGAAAGAAAGAAAGAAAGAAAGAAAGGAAGAAAGAAAGAAAGAAAGAAAGAAATAAAGGAAGGAAGAAAGAATGGAAAGAAGGAAAGAAGAATATAAGTAAGAAGGAAGAAAGGAAGGAAGAAAAGAAATAAGGAAGGCAGGAATAAAAAGAGAAGGAAGGGAAAGAGAGGAAGAAATAAATAAATAAATAAATAAAGAAAGAAAGAAAGAAAGAAAGAAAGAGGGGAAGAAAGGAAGAAAGGAAGATAGAGGGGAAGAAAGGAAGAAAGGAATGAAGAAAGAAAGGATAGAAGGAGAGAAGAATATAAGTAAGAAGGAAGAAAGGAAGGAACAAAAGAAATAAGGAAGCAGGAATAAAAAGAGAAGGAAGGAAGGGAAAGAGAGGAAGAAATAAAGAATGAAAGAAAGAAAGAAAGAAAGAAAGAAAGAAAGAAAGGAGGGAAGAGGGGTAGAAAGGAAGAAAGAGGGGAAGAAAGGAAGAAAGAAAGAAAGAAAGGGGGAAGAAAGGAAGAAAGAAAGAAAGAAAGAAAGAAAGAAAGAAAGGAAAGAAGGATATAAGTAAGAAGGAAGAAAGGAAGGAAGAAAAGAAATAAGGAAGGCAGGAATAAAAAGAGAAGTAAGGAAGGGAAAGAGAGGAAGAAATAAAGGATGAAAGAAAGAAAGAAAGAAAGAAAGAAAGAAAGAAAGAAAGAAAGAGGGGAAGAAAGGAAGAAAGGAAGAAAGTGGGGAAGAAAGGAAGAAAGGAAGGAAGGAAATAAAGAAAGTAAATAACCTTTTAGTTCCCGCAATCATAACCAAGGAGACTTACTTTTTACGTGGAATAAAAAAAAACAGTCGCAGTTTAATTCTGGTCTTAGGGCTAAAAACAGGATACCCTCAGCCTCATGAGCCAGAGCTTAGTAGAGATGATTTTTATTCTCATTCAGTCAGCTTACAAGGGGGTTTCCGCGGATTACCACTTCCACTTTAGTCAAAAGGCGGAATTTTACATGTATCAAGGCCGTGGCCACCTCATATCCAATCTCCAATTACAATTACATAAAGTACACTAATACAATCACCACAATAACACAGGTTATCAGACAAACTACACACAACTATAAGGGGCTACATAATTAAGATCTCATAATTACCCTAAATCAGGTGTTTTGGACCATTTTGAGACTGTGAACATCACCCTCATGCCATACCAAGTGCCCGAGCACCATTAAGTCGAGTGTAATAGGAACAATAATAACATTATAACAATAATAGGAATTAGTAAGTCATTTTTGAAGGCCTTCGTCTGGAGCGTGGCGCTCTATGGAAATGAAGCTTGGACTATTGGTGCAGAAGAAAAGGGGAGAATTGAAGCGTTTGAAATGTGGTGTTACAGGAGAATGATGAAGATCAGATGGGTAGATAGGGTTTCAAACGAAGAGGTATTAAGACGAGTGGGAGAGGGGAGATATTTCTGGCTACTGTTAATGAAGAGAAGAGATAGGTTGGTAGGACACATACTAAGACACCCAGGAATAGCAAGCGTAATTATGGAAGAAAGGGTCGAGGACAAGAACTGTAATAATAATAATAATGTTATTGGTTTTACGTCCCTTTTAACTACTCTGGCTTTTAGAGACGCCGGGGTGCCGGAATTTTGCCCCGAAGGGGACCTTTAACGTGCCAGTAAATCTACTGACAAAGCTCCCTCGCATTTGCGCACCCTCAAATGCCAACTGACTGCGCCAGGATACGAACCTGCAACCTTGGGCTCAGCAAACGGGAACGACAAGAACTGTAGGGGTAGACCATGGTTAGTATAAGTTATATTAAACAGATTGCCTCGGATGTAGCGTGCGGTAGCTATCTAGAGATGAAACGATTAGCTCAGGACAGGGAGGCGTGGAAAGCTGCATCAAACCAGTCAAAAGACTGAAGACTCAAACAAAAACAATGATGCAACAAACATGCTTTTCTCTTTCCTTTTACTATAGCTCTCTCTCTCTCTCTCTCTCTCTCACTCAGATGTTCTGAAATTGCTAAGAAATCACCACTCACCAGGCATGCTACAACTGCTTCCATGACTCATGCAGATAAGATACTAACTAGTACATTTACGTGTGGACAGTCGTGTCGAATCAGCATCTTTCGTATTACCCATAAAACAGGGATGTGCAATTTTATTATTTTGACTGTAGATAAAAAACACTACAGTATTTCACAAAATGATACAATTTCTGTCGGTCGAAACTTGTAATGAAAACACTATTAATATTATAGCAAGTGTAATAGATTTTTTTCAGCGTATGGCTTTTAGTGCCGGGAGTGTCCGAGGACATGTTCGGCTCGCCAGTTTTGTAGCTGCTTCGAGATGGACACCCCCAATGGGTGAGCTACAAGTACCGTTGGGGAGGAAAGTTGGAATGTAAGGACGAGGAGTTGGAAGGTAATGGCTGTGGCCTATAGTTAGGGACCAACCCCGGCATTTGCCTGGAAGGAAGATGGGAAACCACAGAAGACCATCTTCAAGGTTGCCGGCGGGGTATTCGTACCTCCTCGCCTCCCGGATGTTAGCGACTCCCAGCAGTCATGCCGTAACGACCACGGCTAACTCACCCGGTAGAATTTGAAATGAAGAATGGATCTAAGGGGAGCTTGTGCTCGCGCGCACTTTTTCGCTCGTATGACGAGAGCACCAAATTTCATTTAAAGAGCACCAGGTTGAAAACGCCGGTGATTCAACAACATCAACAACAACTCCAGGCAAATGACAGGATGGTTCTAATTTAAAGTGATACAAGCCTCCTTCCCAAAGCTAGTTTCAATTAAAACCACACTTTATTACGGACACTACAATAACACAAATTATAGACCATTCCCATGCACGACCACCTCGTCGCGCAGTGGTTAGCATTGTTGGCTCTTACCCCCGAGGTACCGGGTTCGATCCCCGGCTCTGCCAAACCTCGTAATGCAAAATGGGAACCTGCCGGATGCTATAGCAGGAGGAGGAGTGGAATGAAATTGGCCACCCTACCGCACGCAAACTCCGGCTCAGGATGTCTGGTTAGTGATCCTTTGGCGAGGTCTAGGGCTCTAATTCAGGTCGCCTACGTCCCTGGCGAGGATATGGCACTCTAATTTTTATTGAATTCCCATGCACACCCAAGTACACAGAGATAAATAAGCAGGATGTCACAAGCTCCCAAATGAATCTACAACGAAGTAAACTTGTGAATTCATGTAAAATATTCCCAATATCCCAGAATTTCATATTCTCATCCCCTTGCTAACACAGTCGGTACAACACACAATATAAACGAGAAAATGCTGTTTCCGAGGAAATTCTAATACGCGTAAAGAAATGGTTGAGTTGCATTTTATCCTCCGGGAGAATATAAAAGATACGAGAAATCCCGGCGGGGTCAGTGAGGCTGACAGTGGCAGAATATACACATATTTAAAACCTGCCCGAACATAAGTTACGATAGAGCGACCGTATTTGAATAACGGAGCGCATACGGTAGCACCACACACACACGCACACACTTTCTCTTTTTGTTTCAATTCGAGAGCCGAGCTTGTGATATTTATGTGGCTTCACCTCCTTCGGAGTGATAGCAGTTCGCGCCGCAGTAACTTAGCGGTGTGAACAGACGTACGCCTGTGATTAGGCAACACAAATTGCATGCGCACTAACTTGGATGGCGATTGTTGTTTTTATGTCTGAAATATTGTGGTTATCTCCTCTTGATATTAAGGATAACAATGAAAATTCATTACTACCAGTAATAATAACACCACCACCTACGTACTGTTTTGAAACTATATTACCATAAAAAGAAATGGTTAAAAAAGGAAATAAAAAGAGTAAAAATTGGACCACCTCGTGGTGTAGTGACTAGCATACTTGACTGCCACCGGTTCTTCAGTCGACGGAGAGGTTGAAGTAATGCCCGACTCAGATGGGGTTCCGTGGTCCCCAACCCACGTCCCACCAGGTGTGAGCCTCTGGGAGAGAAGAATTAAATTCCTTGTCGGAGCCGAGAATCGAACCCATAACCTTCCGTACCGGAGTCTCAATACGTAAAGTATCTCGAAACCACAGATGCCAGACTGAAAAGCAATCCTTACATTGATTTTAATAAGAAACAATGAAAAAATAACGGCTCCTATGTTTTATAAGGTGCGTTCAAAAAGTAACGAGCCGGAGGCATAATTACAGAAACCAGTACCTGTATGTTAGAAGTATTGGCCCTGGCTGTTGAGGCACTTGTCCCACTGCGACACGAGGCGGTGAATGGCTGACTCATAAAATTCCCTGGGCTGCGATGTGAACCAGTTCCGCACGTACAGCTGAACGTCGGCGTCCGAGGTGAATCGTTGGCCCCGCAGAGCCCTTTTCAGGGGACCAAACATGGCATAATCACAGGGAGAGAGGTCTGGACTGTATGGAGGGTGGCCGAGAACCTTCCATTTGAATTTCTGCAGGAGTGCTGCGACTGTGTTGGTCGTATGAGGTCGTGCATAGTCGTGGAGCGACCACGGTGGCTATGACGTTCACTGTCACTCGGCGGTCGTGGGTAATGAGTGCATCAACCAGTTGGACGTTGTCATCGGTAATGCAGGGGGGTGCCCCAGACCAGGTATCATCGGCTAACGACACCCGTCCTTCCCTGAAGCGCTTGTGCCACGCCTTGATCCTTGCAAGGGACATGCAGTGTTCACCGTACACTTGTGACATTCGGCGATGAATGTCCGTTCCCCCTACTCTTTCCGCTGACAGAAACCGAACAACACCTCTTTACTCTTCAGTTGACGCCTCCATGTCACTGTTTGCAATGTGACTGGCAGCGTTGGACGATTGATGCAAGCTGCTACTCGCTTTGTATTGTCACGTGACGTGCACGCGTGCCCTCTAGCGACGGGCTGTGACCTTCCACGCTCTGGTCGGAACCACAACTCGTTACACACGCCACGATTAGCCAGTTTGCGCATTCCAGCCTCCAGCTCGTTACTTTTTGAACGCACCTTATATATAAAATTATTTAGTGGAATGAATAGATTTTCTTAAACCCCTTATCCCCGCATCTTGGCTTCACTCACGCACTCTACGAGGGATCATTCCTCTACCGTCGCAAGGACAGTGTCTGGGGGCTGAACACTCTTTGTTAGCAGATACAACTGAAATGGTCAGGGAGGGGATTTAGGAAGGAAGTCGGCCGTGGTCCTATTGAAAGGAACCGTCCCGGCATTGGCCTGGTAGTATTATTATTAGCGGATGGCAAGGAAATAATATACATAATATATAATACTAGCAACCCGACCCGGCTTCGCCCGGGAGAATGCATTACGTGATAAGCGCTTTTTTTTCTCCAGTGTCAATGAACAACGACCAAAATCCGTTTTACGTCTCGGCATGATGGGTTAAAATCACTGACTGGACTATTAGTTATATTATCATGGAGATGCATGTGCAACAAATTCTTGTCAGATGTAATTTAAGAATGGCGACGTGCATGAAACACAAATCCCCCTTCTGCCCAATCTTAACTTGACTGTGAATTTTGCGGAACGAAACGTTCACAGACGAAATGAAGAAAACCCGAGTTGCACTTCCAGGGAAACTCCAAACACAACCACCCTTCTCAGAAGTCTTAACTCAACACGACTCAACGGTTTGCTGCTGGCTGTATCTGGGGCAATAGGTTCGCCCGCTAGCTAGGCTGTAACAGATATGATCGACTCGCCCTTAGCTAGCTCGCACTCTGTCGCATCAGTAGCTGAATGGACATGTTTGGAAGAAATTAAAACGTAAAAACACTTATAGTGGGCGATGTATTAAAGACTTTTTTGTAGAACTTTTCATGCTGAACAATTCTTACACTCGTAGTATTGAGATATTTTTAACGGTTTGCCCAGCGTAAGCTTACAAAGCGCTCGGACGCCAGTTTTTTTTTTCGACTTTTCCACTGAAATCAGTACTGCTCGGCTTCCTTTGATCATAAATAAATTATTTTCTACTGAAAAAATCCTCGAGATATCCTTTACAGAACGGTGGAAACCGCATCAAAATCCTTCCAGTGGTTCTCGAGTTTACCCGTAACAAACACAAATCAGGGACTTTGTTTTATACTAAGTAGAGATATACACAATAACAAAAAAAACATTGATTCACTTCAGGCATTAGTGTTATCCGTTATAGCTGAATATCCAACTTTTGAACCCACTGCAGTGACTCCGCTGTTGGTGATAGAAAGTCTTCCAATCTACCTGGGTAAGCCCGTAGTTGACACTCGCTTAAAATGCGGGGAATGGTCTGGCGAGGGGCTCCACAGTAGTAAGCGTTTGCTACACTCCAAATATTGCATCATCATGACCAGAAATTGCGTAATCCTGATGACGTCATGGGATGACGTCATGGGTCCTTAGAGCGAGCACGTGGTCCAGGAGCGAGCATGTGCAGTGCACGTGTTAGCGTGGGAAGAGGTTGACCTTTTGGCTTGTTTGTGCGATGATGATAAAAAGTTAATGGGTGTTGACGTCATGGGGGTTGTTTATTAGGATTTTAACTGTCATCTGACACCCGTGCGACTGTGAGCATGTGTGCCAGTGCGAGCAATCCACACATGTGGTGTGCAGCTGTTATGTTTTTTTGCTCGCGATTGAACCCTCGTCGTATCGGCCCCGAACCTGATATCTCGCACTCGTAGTAATGCCCCCCTCTTTTCCTATGGCCTCATTATTTAAATAAAATACCAAAACAAAAGGTCATTCGCGGGTAGTGGGGTAGTGTATGTTCTCTTGCAAGTCGCGTGTGTGCTTGAATACGTATGGCTATGTTGGGAAAATGTTTGGTGGTGGGCGAGGACTAGGGTTGAGTGAGGGCTCGTTTAAATGCTATTTTTCCCGCTCTATTTGATGGTGAGGTAATTTTTTAAAATGGGTGGAATTTGGAAACGCAATTTGAGGTAAACGTGCGTTTTTGACATTTTGGCGAATTTAATGAGCTTGTAAGGCTAGAACGATGTGTTATTTAGGAATGGTGTGACGTCCTCTTTGCTATGAATGCGTGTCGGTATATATATATTTTTTTTAAATTGTTGTTTTTGAAATTGGTGCTATTTTGGAAACGGTGAAGATGAGAGAAAAGTTTGTTTGAAGTCAATGAAAGGTCCCTATGCCCTCTAGGCTGACAGCAAGTTTGAAGTGTGTAGGACAAAACAAAATGATAGCCTACTTTCTGGCGAACATTGGCGATGATTCGCGAACGCATGGTCGGATTTGAGCATATAGGGTGTCGTAGGACTTGTGGTGAACCACCCCTTGCTATGGACGGGAGTATATCCACCCCAAAATAAATCTACCCTTACCCGGAGGTTAAGTAGTGGTTATTTTTGTATGCATGCGCACTTGAGGGCTTTTATAAGAGAGCGGAATTTTTAAATGATTCTTTATAGATGAGGCTTTTTAAAAAATTTATTAAAAAAACAAAAAACTAATAGGTCATTCGCTTTTTAGTATCTCGCTAACCAATAATGCGATTTAAACATATGGGGTGTCATAGGACTCGTAGTGAATTCTCCTTTTGTATGAATGAGGTATGTCAACCCCCAAAATAAAAACTACCCTTACCTGAGGTGAAAGAGCAATTTTTGTATGTATGCACACCGGTGGCTTTTGTCAAAAGGGCCTAACTACACATTTGTTAATATTTTCTGAACCCAGGATGGGATTTTGCCATAGGCAGTAACCTAGCACTTGGGATGACACCTCGTTTTTGAAAGTATGATTCATTTTTTTTTTTTTGTCAAAAGGGCCTAACTACACTTTTGTTAATATCTCGTGAACCAATCATGCTAGGGACTTGTATGAGGGGTCCTAGCACTTGGGGCGACGTCCCCCTTTGTGGGGTGAAACTACCCCCCCAAAATTGAAAACTCAATATCTTGGAAACTATGAAACCTAAAATTAGGCGTGATAACTTTAAAAATAGGTGATGACATAGGCTTTTACCTGGATTGGTCATTTCACCCCTAAAACAGTAAATAGTCATGTTATGGGGAAAAAACGTGTTAAACACCTAAAAATGATAAATGAAACTAAGATCTTTTGTTTTTGATGAAAAATAGCAGGGGGGTGAAAACTACCCCCAAATTGAAAAATCGATACCTTGGAAACTAAGAACCGTAAAATTATGTGTAATAGCTTAAAAAATTCGTTGTGACATAGGCTTTTACCTGGATAGATGATGTCACCCCTAAAACAGTAAATAGTGATTTTACAGTGGGGAAAAAGGTCTTAAACGGGTAAAAATGATAATTGAACCTAAGATCTTTTGTTTTTGATGAAAAATAGCACGGGGGTGAAAACTACCCCCAAATTGAAAAATCGATACCTTGGAAACTAAGAACCGTAAAATTATGTGTAATAGCTTAAAAAATTCGTTGTGACATAGGCTTTTACCTGGATAGATGATGTCACCCCTAAAACAGTAAGTACTGATTTTACAGTGGGGAAAAAGGTCTTAAACGGGTAAAAATGATAATTGAACCTAAGATCTTTTGTTTTTCATGAAAAATAGTAGGGGGGTGAAAACTACCCTCAAATTGAAAAAATCGATATCTTGCAAACTAAGAACCCTAAAATTAGGTTTGATAGTTGAAAAATAGGTGATGACATACGCTTTTACCTCGATAGATTATTTCACTCATAAAACAGGGAATAGTAATGTTACAGGAGAAAAAGGTATTAAACACTTAAAAGCATAAGAGTTTTTTGAAACCATGCTTTTTAATGAATGTGTGTTTGGAGGATGACAGCTTGCAAATTAATATTATTATTATTATTTGTATTATTATTATTAGGTAATTATGGATTAATGTGTTTATAGCTAATGAATAAGGCTACAGAGTTGTATCAGGTGTTGTACAAATCAGGATGGCCAAACCGTTGCCATTCCCCATGAATATACCCAAAAGAGCCAAAACGTTAAGGTTATCGACCTGAGATTTTATAAAACTAATTATCGGAGAGGGTGAAGTAAGATGTTGTTTCGGACTGACAGTGGCTAACCCTTTCCCATGATTTATGAATTGACCCAAAATGTTTTACCTGACAAGACTGAGTGTACCTGTTGCAGCCTTTAGAAAATCGAACCCGGACCTGTGTGGTGACAGTCGAGTTATATTAATGATGCTTTTTGAACAAACACAGTCTTGCATACTATCGCTGGGTTGAATCTGCACAGAGACACTGGCTTTGTTTGTGTAATGAGTCTTGGTGATAAGAACACGATGCTCTTGCCAGCAAGTTTCATATTACTCGTCTGCTTGATGGTGGACGTGATTCGCACCGTGTTAACGTACATGACTTGATAGTTGTTAGGTAAGGGTTGACAAGGCTCAATGAACCTTATTGCAACCTTAAGATGAATATGAATTTCTTGGTATAGTCGGGGTTGCAAGCCAAGGCCTTAGGGTAGACAACCAACTATGTTAAACACTACACTGTGAGATGGTCAAATGATAATGTAACAGAACATATAGAAAAGTTTTATGTAGTTTAACGAATTGACTAAGAGCCATACCATGAGAGGTATAGGTAATTGAAATTGAATCCTTAGCTGTTGACCCTACTACATGTAAGCTATAGCAATGCCCACCTATAAGCTATCATGTTAGAAAAAGAAATGTATGGGTTGTTTTAAACGGAGAATGATTGTGTTTACTGTGAAACACAAATCTGAATTTAAAAATAGTTTATGTCCTACATGATGTTTAAACTCTCTTTTTATTTATTCTGAATTTAAAAATAGTTTATGTCCTACATGATGTTTGAACTCTCTTTTTATTTATACTTTAGACAAACGCTAACATAGTTGTAATTCAGAAGCCATGGCTGCCTCCTTTCCAATCCTACACCGTACACTGAAGTTAAAGTTAATAATGATCACGTTACAGGCAGCCAGTTTCAAAGCCATGAGAAATAAGTGAACAAAGTATACAATTCTTGACCCAGCCGGGAAATCAACATGGTGTTGTTTCAAACTAAAGACAAGCGTTCTATAAACTTGACCACCAAGCTGTCCTATCGACCCCTAATTGTTTGGCTGATGGTGAAAATAAAATTAAATGTAAACTATAACTAAAACTAACTACACACTTATAACTAGAAAAATGAAATGTAAGACAAAAGGATAACAGGACAAATAAAGGACAGAAGGAATAAATAATGCCCCTCAACCCTCAAGAATGTGGATTGATGAACTTGAAAGGAAGGAGAGCCATAAAAGGTAGATATGAAAGTAAAAGAGGAGAGGGTCCCGCTCCAGAGGTAATCGATAAAAGGAGGAAAACTGGGCCCAGCTCAGGAATCCCTTGTGGTCGCAAACTTCCAAACTCATCAGCCGTAAGCCCCTGAGGGTGTAGGCATATCCAGGGTGCACCACAAGTGGTGGGGCTACATACACCCTACCTTTAGTGTGGCTTGTGCAATAGGCAGGAAATAACATAAAAATAAAAAGAAGGCTGCCTCCTCACACAAGGAGGGTATCAGAAAAATAAACAAGGGTCAATTAAGTCGGAAAATAAAGAGACTCCCTAAGCCTTGGATAGCCTAATAATGTCGGAGTCGGTAGAGAACAAGAGTTGACCAAGTGTGGTCGACAGGAAAGAAGACAGACAGGAGCCTAGCACAAGTCAGTGGGAACAATGACGGATTCAGCTGGGGCTCCATGGTCGTCGACCTACATTACACTAGATGAAAGCCCTTGTTTGGGGGTGGTGGAAAATAAACACCTCTTTTGTTTTAAATCACTGGCTTTAAGGACGGTAACAAATGGCATGCCATTATAATGCGATACTGGTCCTAGGGATATGCAAAATTGTATTAGATACTCAGCTAATAATAGTGTACATGACCCCTTATTATTTTCCCTAATTACAGTACATGGGAATGATGACCATGATTTCCAAGCCCCTAAGTAAGACAAAAACATATTATTTCCATTCCCAAACAGTTGGGGCGAGGTGAGGCGAGTTTTCTAAACGTCAAACACATGTGGTTTTCCACTTTTACTCCAGGTAAATGCCATGTTTGCCCACAGACAAGTGCAAAGAAAATCGAAACATGTTATGTTTGGATCAATTCCTTACCTACATGACAACATGTACTTGAAATAACAAGTAATGAGCATTCTATGTTAACAATAGTGAGATGCTTGCAAACTGCCAATGCTTAGAGCTCATTAGCGGCTTCTAAGGGAGGCAAGGAGTACACTTACTTGAAAAACTAACAAGAGGAGTGTTCGATTTTCCCACAACACCCAATCTGAAAGTAAATATAAATGACTATGCACTTAAGTCCATAACCACCTCCTTACCATTCCTACCCTTCATAGTCAAAGGCACACATTAATACAGCCATCACAGTGACAGAGGTTATTTGTAAAATATCTAAATATCTGAGATTTATCTTGAAATTGACCAGAATTTTGTAAAATCCACAAAATTTACCGCAAATTTAGCAAATTCCACCAAATTTCAGCAAAATCCAACAAATCACTACCAGATTTATTGAAATGCCATTGAATTATTAAAGAATGGTTTGAACTAGCTCAAATTTATATAAAATTACCCGAATATTGATGAAAATTCACCAAATTCTACCAAATTTAGCCAAGAGGTCTACAAACCATGAAATTTAACCATTTTTTTTTTAAATTCACAACATATACTCGAAAATTCCATAATATTCCCTTTGCGTGTATATTTTTTTAGTTGTTGTTTCGTTTCCCACACTCCCTGCAGACAAATACCTGAACATGGCTTTATTCTAGACTAGGAGCTCCACATTCGACATGATAGCTGAGTTTCATCTCCCATAAACTCGTCTCTGAGGTGGGTGCCAGAAAAGGCGTCCAGCTGTAAAAACCACACCCTCACATAGACTTTCATAACTTCTTACGTTGAGGTTCATAACACTACGTTGATTGATTTATCGGTTTCCTTTTCACAATTCCTGTCTATACATTCCTCTTGAAGGTTGCAAGATGCGTGCAAGGTTCCTAAAATGCAATTCAATTTAATAAATACCTTAAGATGGTTTGATTTGTTTAATGATATGGTGTTAATACTATTTTTAGGTCTTGACTGGCTTTGCAATAAGAATTGACTAACCAAACATGAGTTACCTATCAGGGAAACATTTTGGCCACTATGTTGGCTATTGACCAATGAGTTTAGCTGTTTATCATTTTTTTCATCATAAACAACAGAGGCTTAAACGTATAGATAAACCGTGTGACCATGTTTGTTAAACAAGACAATATACCAGAGACAATTAGGATACTTATGTAGAGTTTACCAAAAATAATGTTGTGTAACAGTAAATGCTAGTCAACAGTTATACACTTCTAAAAAAAATCATCATACAATACCTGAGAGCTCTTCTAAAATTATTGATGTGTAACATGTTTCCACTAACTTGCTATGTATTTTTTGGCTTGGGGGTGATTTTCAAGAAATGCAAATGGAACTGAAATGCAATACAAACAATGAGCGCGCCTGGTGGCTGAGATTGATACCATGACGTACTGTCGGTTATGTAGCTATGTGGAATGTATATCAAATATGGTTTACTTCAAGGTCTGGAGATCCCTACAATTCCTACAATAAATGATCTTGAAATGGTCATCCTATGGTGTGAAAATATTTATTAGGTATATATATATATTTACTGAAAAACAATTATGATTTATTAAATGTTTATATGTTTACAGTATTGTTATTTAATGTAAGCACTTGAGGCACTACCGACCAAAATACAGCACTATCTGCAATATGTATTGCATACTTGAAGGTTTGGTGGTCCCATTAAAGGTATTCCTACAATAAATGATTTTCAAGTTGTCATTCTATGACGTGAAAATATTTAATATATGATATTTGCTAACAGAATATGCCACTGGAATTATTTTACAAGTAGTTATTTTAATGACAACAGAGTTCACTGTTAATAACAGAGAGCCCTATGTGGAATGTAGGATAACATGTAACATAATATACGTGATATGTCACAACTGTAAGGCTTGTGATTTTTTTAAGATGCCTTTATACCTATATTAATCACTCAGTTTACAAGACTGATAACTGTAATGCTACGGAAAAATCATAACAAATCAAAAATGTGCATTGGAAAACCAAAAAGTGGTTGAGCAAATATACAGTCAACATGCAAAAAAACAAGAAATATATACAAATTGTGTTAATTAATTTAATTCAAATATATATATTTTTACAATAGGTATACACACACACACACACACACACACACACACACACACATACAGAATACAGCTCTTTTTTGTTCATGTTTGCCTGCTACAGTTTTTAAATATAACACTTGCTGAACATTATTTTAGGGGTGGGGGTGTTGCTACGTTGACCAATTACACAATAATACCAGCTTTACGAAGTTCATCTTCTATTTTTAACAGCTCTTCCTCATAACCAATATGACCAGCCTGTTTACAGGCATGCAAGAGCTGTAGACGTTCGACTAATATATTAGGATCGTTCCATTTGCTATTTTTTATGAATGGTTTCAAATACTCGGGAAGCAGTCCATCATTTTCACCATCAACATAATTATCATCCTCATCATTATAATCATCTTCATAATGATCATCATCATCCTCGTCATCTTTACCATCATAATTTCCACATGTGTCCACAGTCTGTTCAATGGTTTGAGTTCCCTTTGATAGTGTTGAAAGCTTCTTTTTAGATGTACTAGAGTGCTTTAACAATATGTTATTATTATCACCATCTTCATCCTTTTCATCTTCCCCAACCAACTTCTTGATGGGGTATGTTGTCTCTGATAGAGTTGAGGGCTTTTGAGATGTGTGTGTGTGTGTCTGATCATGGGTTTTACTGGAGGTCTTAAAGGTTTCTCATTAAATAACTCGCTAACAGCATGAGTGCGTTGTAGTGCCCCATATTAATGCCAACTCTTATAATTATAAGCAGCAGCAGGGTAGGTTAGGTTATGTTAGGATTGGTGAAGTTAGGTTAGGTGAGGTTGGGGCAGGTTAGGTTAGGTTAGGTTATGACTAAGTTTGTTATGCTTAGTTGTTTTAGAAAAACACTACATTGGCTCTCATATTTGCTTCCATATTTTCTTTGCACTTTCAATTGTCTTGAATTGTGTATTTACTTTTGCCGGCATATTTGTTGACATATTTGTTAGCATATTTGCTCCCACTTTTTATATTTGCTTTGCTCCCACATTTCATCCCATATATGCTCCCACTTTTTGCTTCCCAATTTTTGCTCACAGTTTTTGCTCCCACATTCATCCCATATATGCTCCCACTTTTTGCTTCCCAATTTTTGCTCACAGTTTTTGCTCCCACATTTGCTCCCACTTTCGCTGACACTTTTTACCCCCACTTTTGCTCCCTCTTTTTGCATCTATATATGCTCCCACATTAATCTATTGTTGTTATTTCCAAGTTGTCTTTACTAGAAATTAGTTTATGCTTGACAGTTGATATGGAAGTATCAGTGACTAGGTATGGTAAGCCTTATGCATACTATAAAGGTTATTCATATATTGTGAAACGAAGCAATAAAAATGGAACTGTTATTTGGCGCTGTTCAAAGCAACGATCGAAACAGTGTCGAGGAATGCTTAAGACAAGAGAATTGGACATACTTTCTTCAAACAGTCATGATTGTAAACTTAATAATCATGCTAGTGTAAATGTAAGGAAAACTCAAACCGAAGCAAAAAACCAAGTCCAAGAAAAAAATAGTGCTGCTCAAGATAATATTAACCTCGGGTTTAATACACTACAACGCACTCATGCTGTTAGGGAGTTGTTTAATGAGAAACCTTTAAGACCTCCAGTAAAACCCATGATCAGACACACACACACATCTCAAAAGCCCTCAACTCTGTCAGAGACAACATACCCCATCAAGAAGTTGGTTGGGGAAGATGAAAAGGATGATGATGGTGATAATAATAACATATTGTTAAAGCACTCTAGTACATCTAAAAAGAAGCTTTCAACACTATCAAATAGTACATCTAAAAAGAAGCTTTCAACACTATCAAAGGGAACTCAAACCATTGAACAGACTGTGGACACATGTGGAAATTATGATGGTAAAGATGACGAGGATGATGATGATCATTATGAAGATGATTATAATGATGAGGATGATAATGATGTTGATGGTGAAAATGATGGACTGCTTCCCGAGTATTTGAAACCATTCATAAAAAATAGCAAATGGAACGATCCTAATATATTAGTCGAACGTCTACAGCTCTTGCGTGCCTGTAAACAGGCTGGTCATATTGGTTATGAGGAAGAGCTGTTAAAAATAGAAGATGAACTTCGTAAAGCTGGTATTATTGTGTAATTGGTCAACGTAGCAACACCCCCACCCCTAAAATAATGTTCAGCAAGTGTTATATTTAAAAACTGTAGCAGGCAAACATGAACAAAAAAGAGCTGTATTCTGTATGTGTGTGTGTGTGTGTGTGTGTGTGTGTGTGTGTGTATACCTATTGTAAAAATATATATATTTGAATTAAATTAATTAACACAATTTGTATATATTTCTTGTTTTTTTGCATGTTGACTGTATATTTGCTCAACCACTTTTTGGTTTTCCAATGCACATTTTTGATTTGTTATGATTTTTCCGTAGCATTACAGTTATCAGTCTTGTAAACTGAGTGATTAATATAGGTATAAAGGCATCTTAAAAAAATCACAAGCCTTACAGTTGTGACATATCACGTATATTATGTTACATGTTATCCTACATTCCACATAGGGCTCTCTGTTATTAACAGTGAACTCTGTTGTCATTAAAATAACTACTTGTAAAATAATTCCAGTGGCATATTCTGTTAGCAAATATCATATATTAAATATTTTCACGTCATAGAATGACAACTTGAAAATCATTTATTGTAGGAATACCTTTAATGGGACCACCAAACCTTCAAGTATGCAATACATATTGCAGATAGTGCTGTATTTTGGTCGGTAGTGCCTCAAGTGCTTACATTAAATAACAATACTGTAAACATATAAACATTTAATAAATCATAATTGTTTTTCAGTAAATATATATATACCTAATAAATATTTTCACACCATAGGATGACCATTTCAAGATCATTTATTGTAGGAATTGTAGGGATCTCCAGACCTTGAAGTAAACCATATTTGATATACATTCCACATAGCTACATAACCGACAGTACGTCATGGTATCAATCTCAGCCACCAGGCGCGCTCATTGTTTGTATTGCATTTCAGTTCCATTTGCATTTCTTGAAAATCACCCCCAAGCCAAAAAATACATAGCAAGTTAGTGGAAACATGTTACACATCAATAATTTTAGAAGAGCTCTCAGGTATTGTATGATGATTTTTTTTAGAAGTGTATAACTGTTGACTAGCATTTACTGTTACACAAAATTATTTTTGGTAAACTCTACATAAGTATCCTAATTGTCTCTGGTATAATGTCTTGTTTAACAAACATGGTCACACGGTTTATCTATACGTTTAAGCCTCTGTTGTTTATGATGAAAAAAATGATAAACAGCTAAACTCATTGGTCAATAGCCAACATAGTGGCCAAAATGTTTCCCTGATAGGTAACTCATGTTTGGTTAGTCAATTCTTATTGCAAAGCCAGTCAAGACCTAAAAATAGTATTAACACCATATCATTAAACAAATCAAACCATCTTAAGGTATTTATTAAATTGAATTGCATTTTAGGAACCGCACGCATCTTGCAACCTTCAAGAGGAATGTATAGACAGGAATTGTGAAAAGGAAACCGATAAATCAATCAACGTAGTGTTATGAACCTCAACGTAAGAAGTTATGAAAGTCTATGTGAGGGTGTGGTTTTTACAGCTGGACGCCTTTTCTGGCACCCACCTCAGAGACGAGTTTATGGGAGATGAAACTCAGCTATCATGTCGAATGTGGAGCTCCTAGTCTAGAATAAAGCCATGTTCAGGTATTTGTCTGCAGGGAGTGTGGGAAACGAAACAACAACTAAAAAAATATACACGCAAAGGGAATATTATGGAATTTTCGAGTATATGTTGTGAATTTAAAAAAAAAATGGTTAAATTTCATGGTTTGTAGACCTCTTGGCTAAATTTGGTAGAATTTGGTGAATTTTCATCAATATTCGGGTAATTTTATATAAATTTGAGCTAGTTCAAACCATTCTTTAATAATTCAATGGCATTTCAATAAATCTGGTAGTGATTTGTTGGATTTTGCTGAAATTTGGTGGAATTTGCTAAATTTGCGGTAAATTTTGTGGATTTTACAAAATTCTGGTCAATTTCAAGATAAATCTCAGATATTTAGATATTTTACAAATAACCTCTGTCACTGTGATGGCTGTATTAATGTGTGCCTTTGACTATGAAGGGTAGGAATGGTAAGGAGGTGGTTATGGACTTAAGTGCATAGTCATTTATATTTACTTTCAGATTGGGTGTTGTGGGAAAATCGAACACTCCTCTTGTTAGTTTTTCAAGTAAGTGTACTCCTTGCCTCCCTTAGAAGCCGCTAATGAGCTCTAAGCATTGGCAGTTTGCAAGCATCTCACTATTGTTAACATAGAATGCTCATTACTTGTTATTTCAAGTACATGTTGTCATGTAGGTAAGGAATTGATCCAAACATAACATGTTTCGATTTTCTTTGCACTTGTCTGTGGGCAAACATGGCATTTACCTGGAGTAAAAGTGGAAAACCACATGTGTTTGACGTTTAGAAAACTCGCCTCACCTCGCCCCAACTGTTTGGGAATGGAAATAATATGTTTTTGTCTTACTTAGGGGCTTGGAAATCATGGTCATCATTCCCATGTACTGTAATTAGGGAAAATAATAAGGGGTCATGTACACTATTATTAGCTGAGTATCTAATACAATTTTGCATATCCCTAGGACCAGTATCGCATTATAATGGCATGCCATTTGTTACCGTCCTTAAAGCCAGTGATTTAAAACAAAAGAGGTGTTTATTTTCCACCACCCCCAAACAAGGGCTTTCATCTAGTGTAATGTAGGTCGACGACCATGGAGCCCCAGCTGAATCCGTCATTGTTCCCACTGACTTGTGCTAGGCTCCTGTCTGTCTTCTTTCCTGTCGACCACACTTGGTCAACTCTTGTTCTCTACCGACTCCGACATTATTAGGCTATCCAAGGCTTAGGGAGTCTCTTTATTTTCCGACTTAATTGACCCTTGTTTATTTTTCTGATACCCTCCTTGTGTGAGGAGGCAGCCTTCTTTTTATTTTTATGTTATTTCCTGCCTATTGCACAAGCCACACTAAAGGTAGGGTGTATGTAGCCCCACCACTTGTGGTGCACCCTGGATATGCCTACACCCTCAGGGGCTTACGGCTGATGAGTTTGGAAGTTTGCGACCACAAGGGATTCCTGAGCTGGGCCCAGTTTTCCTCCTTTTATCGATTACCTCTGGAGCGGGACCCTCTCCTCTTTTACTTTCATATCTACCTTTTATGGCTCTCCTTCCTTTCAAGTTCATCAATCCACATTCTTGAGGGTTGAGGGGCATTATTTATTCCTTCTGTCCTTTATTTGTCCTGTTATCCTTTTGTCTTACATTTCATTTTTCTAGTTATAAGTGTGTAGTTAGTTTTAGTTATAGTTTACATTTAATTTTATTTTCACCATCAGCCAAACAATTAGGGGTCGATAGGACAGCTTGGTGGTCAAGTTTATAGAACGCTTGTCTTTAGTTTGAAACAACACCATGTTGATTTCCCGGCTGGGTCAAGAATTGTATACTTTGTTCACTTATTTCTCATGGCTTTGAAACTGGCTGCCTGTAACGTGATCATTATTAACTTTAACTTCAGTGTACGGTGTAGGATTGGAAAGGAGGCAGCCATGGCTTCTGAATTACAACTATGTTAGCGTTTGTCTAAAGTATAAATAAAAAGAGAGTTCAAACATCATGTAGGACATAAACTATTTTTAAATTCAGAATAAATAAAAAGAGACTTCAAACATCATGTAGGACATAAACTATTTTTAAATTCAGATTTGTGTTTCACAGTAAACACAATCATTCTCCGTTTAAAACAACCCATACATTTCTTTTTCTAACATGATAGCTTATAGGTGGGCATTGCTATAGCTTACATGTAGTAGGGTCAACAGCTAAGGATTCAATTTCAATTACCTATACCTCTCATGGTATGGCTCTTAGTCAATTCGTTAAACTACATAAAACTTTTCTATATGTTCTGTTACATTATCATTTGACCATCTCACAGTGTAGTGTTTAACATAGTTGGTTGTCTACCCTAAGGCCTTGGCTTGCAACCCCGACTATAACAAGAAATTCATATTCATCTTAAGGTTGCAATAAGGTTCATTGAGCCTTGTCAACCCTTACCTAACAACTATCAAGTCATGTACGTTAACACGGTGCGAATCACGTCCACCATCAAGCAGACGAGTAATATGAAACTTGCTGGCAAGAGCATCGTGTTCTTATCACCAAGACTCATTACACAAACAAAGCCAGTGTCTCTGTGCAGATTCAACCCAGCGATAGTATGCAAGACTGTGTTTGTTCAAAAAGCATCATTAATATAACTCGACTGTCACCACACAGGTCCGGGTTCGATTTTCTAAAGGCTGCAACAGGTACACTCAGTCTTGTCAGGTAAAACATTTTGGGTCAATTCATAAATCATGGGAAAGGGTTAGCCACTGTCAGTCCGAAACAACATCTTACTTCACCCTCTCCGATAATTAGTTTTATAAAATCTCAGGTCGATAACCTTAACGTTTTGGCTCTTTTGGGTATATTCATGGGGAATGGCAACGGTTTGGCCATCCTGATTTGTACAACACCTGATACAACTCTGTAGCCTTATTCATTAGCTATAAACACATTAATCCATAATTACCTAATAATAATAATACAAATAATAATAATAATATTAATTTGCAAGCTGTCATCCTCCAAACACACATTCATTAAAAAGCATGGTTTCAAAAAACTCTTATGCTTTTAAGTGTTTAATACCTTTTTCTCCTGTAACATTACTATTCCCTGTTTTATGAGTGAAATAATCTATCGAGGTAAAAGCGTATGTCATCACCTATTTTTCAACTATCAAACCTAATTTTAGGGTTCTTAGTTTGCAAGATATCGATTTTTTCAATTTGAGGGTAGTTTTCACCCCCCTACTATTTTTCATGAAAAACAAAAGATCTTAGGTTCAATTATCATTTTTACCCGTTTAAGACCTTTTTCCCCACTGTAAAATCAGTACTTACTGTTTTAGGGGTGACATCATCTATCCAGGTAAAAGCCTATGTCACAACGAATTTTTTAAGCTATTACACATAATTTTACGGTTCTTAGTTTCCAAGGTATCGATTTTTCAATTTGGGGGTAGTTTTCACCCCCGTGCTATTTTTCATCAAAAACAAAAGATCTTAGGTTCAATTATCATTTTTACCCGTTTAAGACCTTTTTCCCCACTGTAAAATCACTATTTACTGTTTTAGGGGTGACATCATCTATCCAGGTAAAAGCCTATGTCACAACGAATTTTTTAAGCTATTACACATAATTTTACGGTTCTTAGTTTCCAAGGTATCGATTTTTCAATTTGGGGGTAGTTTTCACCCCCCTGCTATTTTTCATCAAAAACAAAAGATCTTAGTTTCATTTATCATTTTTAGGTGTTTAACACGTTTTTTCCCCATAACATGACTATTTACTGTTTTAGGGGTGAAATGACCAATCCAGGTAAAAGCCTATGTCATCACCTATTTTTAAAGCTATCACGCCTAATTTTAGGTTTCATAGTTTCCAAGATATTGAGTTTTCAATTTTGGGGGGGTAGTTTCACCCCACAAAGGGGGACGTCGCCCCAAGTGCTAGGACCCCTCATACAAGTCCCTAGAATGATTGGTTCACGAGATATTAACAAAAGTGTAGTTAGGCCCTTTTGACAAAAAAAAAATAAATGAATCATACTTTCAAAAACGAGGTGTCATCCCAAGTGCTAGGTTACTGCCTATGGCAAAATCCCATCCTGGGTTCAGAAAATATTAACAAATGTGTAGTTAGGCCCTTTTGACAAAAGCCACCGGTGTGCATACATACAAAAATTGCTCTTTCACCTCAGGTAAGGGTAGTTTTTATTTTGGGGGTTGACATACCTCATTCATACAAAAGGAGAATTCACTACGAGTCCTATGACACCCCATATGTTTAAATCGCATTATTGGTTAGCGAGATACTAAAAAGCGAATGACCTATTAGTTTTTTGTTTTTTTAATAAATTTTTTAAAAAGCCTCATCTATAAAGAATCATTTAAAAATTCCGCTCTCTTACAAAAGCCCTCAAGTGCGCATGCATACAAAAATAACCACTACTTAACCTCCGGGTAAGGGTAGATTTATTTTGGGGTGGATATACTCCCGTCCATAGCAAGGGGTGGTTCACCACAAGTCCTACGACACCCTATATGCTCAAATCCGACCTTGCGTTCGCGAATCATCGCCAATGTTCGCCAGAAAGTAGGCTATCATTTTGTTTTGTCCTACACACTTCAAACTTGCTGTCAGCCTAGAGGGCATAGGGACCTTTCATTGACTTCAAACAAACTTTTCTCTCATCTTCACCGTTTCCAAAATAGCACCAATTTCAAAAACAACAATTTAAAAAATATATATATATACCGACACGCATTCATAGCAAAGAGGACGTCACACCATTCCTAAATAACACATCGTTCTAGCCTTACAAGCTCATTAAATTCGCCAAAATGTCAAAAACGCACGTTTACCTCAAATTGCGTTTCCAAATTCCACCCATTTTAAAAAATTACCTCACCATCAAATAGAGCGGGAAAAATAGCATTTAAACGAGCCCTCACTCAACCCTAGTCCTCGCCCACCACCAAACATTTTCCCAACATAGCCATACGTATTCAAGCACACACGCGACTTGCAAGAGAACATACACTACCCCACTACCCGCGAATGACCTTTTGTTTTGGTATTTTATTTAAATAATGAGGCTATAGGAAAAGAGGGGGGCATTACTACGAGTGCGAGATATCAGGTTCGGGGCCGATACGACGAGGGTTCAATCGCGAGCAAAAAAACATAACAGCTGCACACCACATGTGTGGATTGCTCGCACTGGCACACATGCTCACAGTCGCACGGGTGTCAGATGACAGTTAAAATCCTAATAAACAACCCCCATGACGTCAACACCCATTAACTTTTTATCATCATCGCACAAACAAGCCAAAACGTCAACCTCTTCCCACGCTAACACGTGCACTGCACATGCTCGCTCCTGGACCACGTGCTCGCTCTAAGGACCCATGACGTCATTCCATGACGTCATCAGGATTACGCAATTTCTGGTCATGATGATGCAATATTTGGAGTGTAGCAAACGCTTACTACTCTCCACAATCACATTCTGGAGATGGTACAAAGTTCCACTTATAGAGAGAATCCCTGCACTTTCCATGACCTGTCCTGACCCTGTTCAGTCTGGACCAAGTTGCACGCGGTAGTTGGAATCCGTTAGCAATTTTTCCCCTCTGAAGATGTTATGTAGGGGCAAGTCAGTGGAGTTATTCCATCGGCCTTTCCATTCCTCCAAAGCATCGAAGTTGGTGGATGTCTTCAGAGCAGCATCACAAAGAGGTGGATGTCGTGATTTCAATATTTGGAGACTAAGAGCTGGTATGTCGCCTAGAACAGGTAGCAGAGGATTCTTGCAGATCTTGTTGTACTCTCGAACAAGAGCACGGGATCTTCGTAAGTCAGGTGGCATTATACCAGACAACAGTGGGAGCCAGTGGACTGGAGTTGGTCTGATGGTGCCAGATATAAGACGCATGCTGGTATTCAATTAAGGGTCAATATACTTCGTATACGGGCTATTAAGCCACACTGGAGCACAATAGTCGGCAGTAGAGAAAACCAGTGCTAAGGCTGAAGAGTGCAGGATGTTCGCAGCAGATCCCCTGGTGGTGAAAATGTGAAACCACGAGAATCATTTTCAGGGCGGCTGATGTGAGATTCCAACCCAGGCTCTCCCGATGCCAGTGAGGCTCAAGGCAGCTCGTTAGCGCTTCCGGCCACCGTGGCCAGTATGAATAGGAAATATCAGTATTTCATGTACTCAGAAAACTACTTCAACAGGCGTAGCGTCAACTGTATTTAACACGAGCTTAACGTGTAACCATGTGAATCCGATTGGGTTCGTTTACTTCTCTTTGTAATGTGTGCTCGCTGCATTCAATGGGCCAATTACAGTAGAGGCTCTTTGCTATTTACTGCTATCCAATTACTGGAGCATTAGAGCAGCTCATAAAACCACCAGTTTTAATAAACCTACCAACCTCCATGCCCTTGCGTATTAAGTTACGTACACTTTCCAATGAAAATAATTCAATTGATCTCATTTTCACACCCCACCAAACATAAAGTTGGTGACCCTGTAGGGCAGTAGTAAATGGGGAAAAGTGCGAAGAATCGACTGCAGAGGTAGAATCGAAAATGAAAATCCACAGCCTGCTTCCAGTCGACTGATCGAGTCATGGAATGGAATGAACGAAGCCGCCATTTAGCGGAGAGGATATTAACTGTGCCAGCTGCCGAAGCCTGTCGCACTCCCCTGGGGCAATGATTAAATGAATGACAGATGAAATGAAATGACAGTGGAGAGAGTTGCTGGATTGAAATTTGTGACAGGGTAAACCGGAGTACCCGGAGGAAAACCTGTCTGCCTCCGCCTCTCACATGGAGTGACCGGGATTTGAACCACGGACCCAGCGGTGAGAGGCCGGCATGCTGCCGCCTAAACCATGGAGGCTCCCAGAGGTAGAATCAAAGAGCATAATTTATTCTGAGGAATATTTTTGAATATTCAAAGAAATGCTTCTCATATTAGTGATTTTGTTTCGTTTAGGGTATTATTGTAGTGCCCCTAGTATTTGTAATTGAGGTGACTATTGCGATGTAGGTGGCCGTGGCTTTAAATTAGGAACCATCCCGGCATTTGCCTGGAGCAGAATGGAAAAAACACGTAATACATCTTCCCGGATGACTGAGCCTCACGAGGCTGAGTGTACCCCGTTCTACCAAACCAGAGTTAAATTTCGTGGTAGAGCCGGGCATTAAACCCTAACCTCCGGAGCGACAGCCAAGAACGTTAGCCACTGCACCACGATGTGGACACCACAGATGAATTTCAGAAGTGATAAATCTTATTTTATCATTCAGCTAGACTTTATTGAACTGACTCACTTTGCTCCTGGAACTACAGGCCGGACGTATGTTAAAGACGAGTGAAAATCTTAATGGAAGACTGGAGGCGAGTTACTACAGTAACTGTGTTGTTATCAGCTGCCCCAAGCAATCCGATGATTGACAAAGCTGTTTCACACTAATGCTGAAGTACAGTCATTGGCAATTATAATGACGTTCTGTTCGTAACTACGTAACGTGTGCTTCCGCGTCACATAACACTTCGACGTGGACTGTACTGTCTGCTCAAGTCTGGAATTCCATTACATCAGATCGGTGGTGACAAGTGTGAAGCGATAGGGTGAGAGAGTGATTGTGTGTAGGCTCTCCTGCAGGCTTCAAGGTCAAGGGCAATCGTCTAAAACAAACGTCCGGCCTGTACTCTACAAATTCAACCAAAGATAAGTTAAAGTGTTTGTCAGCATATTTTCAAGTTTATACACGCAGAAAAGAACATTCACACATAAATATGTAGTGTCAATAATTTTCGGGTCCGACCCTTTTTTCTTTATGGTCAAATTTTGTAATTACACCGATGGCTTCTTTTCAGACCCTTCTTTTCTTTCTTTTTAATTGAGCATATTGTAATTCCTGTTTAAAGTACTTGTGTACATTCTTCTTTTTTCTTTTAACTTGCTGTTATTCAATTTAATTGGGTATTTAATGTTGTTTGTTACTAAGTTAAATCAAATAAGGTGGCCTCGATGGCGTAGTTGGTAGCATGTTGAGCTTCTATGCCCAAGGTCGCGGGATCAAACCCGGCCGAAGTCGTCGGTTACTTTAAGAGCGTTAAAAATCCGTCAGTATGCCTTCCTTCGGAGAGGAAGTTAAGCCGGCTGACCAATGGATTTATGACATAGATTTATGACATGTAAAAGGGCCTTCCACAAACTAAACTTGTGTGAAGCAAAATTTATAGGTGAGGTTTCATTAATGCTCTTAAGTTCCAACGTTCGTCACCGGGCGCTGGTTGCGATCTAGTACTAGCCAAGTCCACAGCTAGTTGTCGTGTACGGTATCATTTGGTAGCGAAAGTAGGAACAACTTGAAATTATCGTCTGCAGTCCTTGAAAATCCACGTTTGCTTCCAGTCGACCGACCGGGTCAGGAATGAAATGAATGAAGCCCCCTTCTAGCGGCGAGGATACGAACTGTGCCGGCTGCCGAAGTCTGTCGCACTCCTCTGGGGCAATTATTAAATGAATGACAGATGAAATGAAATGGCTGCCGGCCGTGGTGTTAGGGTAGTGTGCCTGCCTCTCACCCAGAGGCCCTGGGTTTGATTCCCGGCTCCATCAGGGATTTTAGGAACTGACGTGAGGGCTGGAACGGGTTGCACTCAGCCTCGTGAGGACAATTGAGTAGCTGTCTGACAGTGAGGCAGCGCCCCGATCACGAACACCAAGATTAACGGCCCAGGGGACCCGATGCGCTGATTACGCGTCACCCCAATATCTGCAGTCCAAATGGCTGGACAGCGGTCGCTTGGTGTGCCTAGGCTCATCATGGGCTGTACTGCCAGGGGTTATATTTATGAAATGAAATGAGAGTGGAGAATGTTGCAGGAATGGAATTTTTGACAGGGAAAACCGGAGTACCCGGAGAAAAACCTGTCTACCTCAGTTTTGTCCAGCACAGATCTCACATGGAGTGGCCGGGATTTGAACCACGGACCCAGCGATGAGAGGCCAGCGTGCTTCCGCCTAAGCCACGGAGGCTTCGTCCGCAGTCGTTACTTGAATTAAAAACAGATAACACACACTAATACATTCATCACAATTAACACCGGTTAACAGACAGATTCTACACTCACCCAAAGTACACGGGGCTACATGACCGCGTTGTCGCAGCCCCTAATCAAAGGAACCAACCAACCAAATTTCAATAAAACTCAATTTTTAGCCTACTTTTCACATTTTGCAAAAATGAGGAAAAAGTAGACTTATGAGATCGGGCAAATGTGTGTCTGTCTGTCTGTCCTTCTGTCTGTCAGTCTGTCTGTCTGTCTGTCTGTATGGCTGTGTGTGTGTCCCCCCATATCAACTCCTAAACGGCTGGAGCAATCGAAACAAAATTTGGTAGGAGTAAAGATATATACCTGAATATCTCACGGCCATATTTGAAAATGATGTCAGTGTTACCAACTGCTAAAAAATCACAATTGAAATTTGAGCTCCATGTTGGATATCTTGGAAGGTATGAATGGGAGCTATTTCAAAATTCGCACACGTATAGATAATAATATTACAGTTTAATTTCCAGGAAGCCATACATGGCAGTGTTGCCAAAATGATTATAAGCCTGCTGATAGGTCCAATTTTTAAATGCATATAACTTCTACACTATCAATTGGAATTCAACCAAATTTCGTATGTTGTATGTGTACATAACCAGATATGACTGAGCGTATTCTTAAGACCCACCAGGGGTGCCAACTGTTAATAAATGCTCCTAATTTATTTTATCCAAATACCAATATATCAGAAAGTATGCAAGCCGACAGCTTCAAAATATGCACACGAACAGTACCTGACATTCTATATTAATTTGGAGTAACTTATATACGTCAGTGCTACCAACATGATTCTAAGCCTGCTGACAGGTCCAACTTTAAATACATGTAACTTCTATACTATCAATTGTATTTCAATCAAATTTCTTATGTGCAATGTGTACCATAACAGATATTACTATGCGCATTCTTAGGAGCAACCAGGGCTGCCAACTGTTAATAAATGCTGTCTCTATTCGTTTTTCTTAATATCAATATATCAGAAAGTATGCAAGCCAACAGCTCTAAAATTTGCACACGTATAGTACCTGGCATTCTAGATGAATTTGGAGTAACTAATATACGTCAGTGCTGCCAACATGATTCTAAGCCTGCTGATAGGCCCAATTTTAAAATTCATGTAACTTCAATACTAACTAATGGATTTCATTCAAAATTGGCACAACAATAGATCATATTATTTCAGATTATTTCTGACCAATACATGCATGACATTGTTGCCAACATGATTTTACGCGCGCTGTTAGATACAATGTTTAACTGCATGTAACGTCCATGCTATTCATTGTACTTCAACCAAATTTTGTATTCTGTACCTTAAGAGATGGAACTAAGAATATATTCAGTCATCAGGGCTGCCAACTGTGGTGCTCTATTATGCTACATTATGCCAGGTATACAGTATTTCGAACTAATTAGAAATTTCGATATTAGCAACTTAATTTCGTCATTATTCTAGATAGGTTCATATACTGTAGAATAATCATTGGCATGAAAAGTAGGCTCTTTAGTTCGTCACGGAACTTCTTGTTTGTAAACGTTTGATGTTCTGGTGATACAACCTCTTGCCCACCACCCGCTTATTCTTCAGTCTAATTGCAACCTCTTACTTTCCCATTTCTGCTAAGCCATTGCGGGGGCCGATAACCTCGATGTTAGGCCCCTTAAAACATCAATTATGATCATCATCATCATCATTATCATCATTATCAGCCATTGCGAGATACTGTTCTCCCGAATGGCAGGATCGTGGAGAAACGCCCTCAAGGCGCTGATGGCCAATAGTCGGCCAAAATAAATTTGCCTAATGACTGAGAAAATTTAAATAAAAAATTAATAAAGAAAGAAAGAAAGAAAGAAAGAAAGAAAGAAAGAAATAAGTAAACACTCCGGAAAAAATTGCATGTAGACTATTAGTTTTATTCACTATTAAATAATTGGCAATTTAGGATGATAATATCGGTGGTGGAGTTTTCGGGATTTTAATGGGTGCGTAATTGAGTGTTAATTCTAGTCCTATGCTTTTATGTTGAACCATTTTGTTTTGTACAAATTCATGATTTTTATTCTTAATGTTTTGAATCTTTTGGCTTCGTGGTTTGCCTGACTGGCATTTGAAATATTAAGTTTTCGAGGCATTTTATCAGTGTTTCCTATATAAACTGTTAGTTGTAACTCTTCAGTTGGTCAACACCAACTGAAGAAAAACAGAGAGTTTGTTTTATATGCGACGGGGACCTTAGCTTGCCCGCTCGCCCGTGTTGCGAGCCTGTCTCCCGCCAGGCACTTTGCCGTTATGCGGAATGTAGGAATGTAGGAATTTAGGAATTTGTACTTACGTAGTTCACAGCTGGTGCCGAAAATGTTCGCGAATCACTGCTACACATCGCTGGCACCTATTTATGAAATTGTCATTTACTTTCTGAAGTTCCTCAGCACCGATTGACTGTATTTCAGGTGTAATATAGTCTTTAAGACCATTTATAGTGTGTGGGTTTCTCGCATACACTCTATTTTTAAGCGTCCCCACAGATAAAAGTCACATGGTGATAAGTCTGGGCTTCGCTTGGGACACACGGTCCGACTTATAATCCTAGTACCGAAAAAACGACGCAATTTCGTCATGGATGCTTCGGCAGTGTGACCAGTGGCAGAATCTTGTTGAAAATAAGTTGACAATCGCTCTCCGTAAGTCAGTTCGTCAAAAAATTGGTCAAGGATCACATTCCAGTACAAATTGAAGTACAAATTCCTATACTCAATGACTCAGTGCTGCACGAGCGCCGCATTACGGGAATGTGCCTGGCGGGAGACAGGCTCGCAACGCGGGCGAGCGGGCGAGGTAGAGTCCCCGTCGCATATAAAACAAACTCTCTGTACAACTGACAACATGCTTTATAATACTCAGCATTTTTTCTAGGTTTATGCCATGTTTTGTGTGGGGGTTTCTCCTAGGAACACCAAGCTGTCTCATCAGCGGGCTGTTGGTGTCCGTGCCGGACCTCCACAGGAGTAGCGAAGTGCACGTTACCTCCCTTCTTATGAAGCGCACGTGCGCTTCTTTACTGCGATATATGAAATCTGAAAGGCTGAGCTTTTAGCTCTCGCAGTAAAGAAGAGCAGGTGCGCTTCTTACGAAGGTAGGTAGCGCGCAGTTCGCTACTCCTGTGGGGGTCCCGACATGGGTACCAAGAGCCCACTGATGAGCCAGCTTGGTGTCCTAGGCGAAACCCTACACAAGACATGGAATAAACGTAGAAAATTGCAGAGTTTTAATCCCTTGGCCGTGAAGGCCAATATACTAACATGCTTCATGTTCGTAACTACTACCTTGGAGATATGCTTGTAAACTTAGTAACTGTATAAATACTAAATCCACCGTGTGCAGGTACAAGGGAATAGCGTGATCAAAGTAAGGAAATCTTCTTTCAGCTCACACAAAGGGGATCTAACTCAGTCGCATCTTAAAGCAATAATATACGTGTACATTCTCACTGCGCAGACACACTCCAAGCAAGGAGCTCCACATTTCACAAGGCTCAAAGAGCTTCAAGGCTTTGATGTTCGATAATCTAGAGCTCGTTAATGAGATTTAAATTAATCCATAGTAGACTCACCTCACAGAAGATATCGAGCACAGTCTGCTAATTCAATAACAACACAAGACTCATTTTCCTCAAGGGGACCTGGGGAGATATACCGGGTGGACTTCAAGTACGCTCGGATCTTAGCGAAGGATTGTAGATGGCTTCTGCGTTTCTAAACCCTTTCTTTTTATGGTTCGTGCGTTATTGAACCGACAGTTGAGAAAATAGATGTTGAAACTCAGCAATTCTTCTAGGTTTTTGCCGTGTCTTGTGTGGGGTTTCGCCTAGGACACCAAGCTGGCTCCTCAGCTGGCTCTTGGTGTCCCCGCCTGGACCCCTACAGGAGTAGCGAACTGCGCGCTACCTTCCTTTATATAAAGTGCAACTGCACCTGTTTACTGCGAGAACTAAAAGCTCAAGCAGCCTTAACCTCCCTATGAAGGCTTCCAAAAAGATGGTATATTGGCTTTCACGGCCAGTGAATTAAAACTCAGCAATTCTTCTAGGTTTGTGCCGTGTCTTGTGTGGGGTTTCGCCTAGGACACCAAGCTGGCTCATCAGCTGGATCTTGGTGTCCCCACCCGGACACCCACATGAGTAGCGAACACTGGCCGTGAAAGCCAATATACCATCTTTTTGGTAGCCTTCATAGGGAGGTTAAGGCTACTTGAGCTTTTAGTTCTCGCAGTAAACAGTTGCAGTTGCACTTTATATAAAGGGAGGTAGCGCGCAGTTCGCTACTCCTGGTTGGGGTCCGGGCGAGAACACCAAGAGCCCGCTGACGAACCAGCTTGGTGTCCTAGGCGAAACCCCACACAAGACACGGCACAAACCTAGAAGAATATTGCTGAGTTGTAATTCACTGGCCGTGAAAGCCAATATACCATCTTTTTAAAAAGATGTTATCTTGTAAATACAGTCAAACCTACGTACAACCATTACCGATACAACGATAAAGCCGGGTACAGTGAAAATGTTATACGGTCCCGGCTGATTTCCTATATTTACTATATTAATTACCCCTCATTACAACGATTAAGTAATTTTAGCTACACCCTGTTATAGTGTAACGAAGAGAAAGTTTCGGGGATATTACTATTTTTTGCTTCTAAGAATGTGACCATAATGGTACGTATTGTTTGTTAAACCTCCCGACCTTCAGCGCTGTATTTTCAGAAGCTTCGCTACATACTGTGCTGACGGTAAGCAGGTAGCGAATAGGGTACAGCCGCGGGCGAGCTCTGCTATGCGGCAAAGTACAGGGCGCCCGAGAATGTTCTCCGCAGTGGGTACGTGTAGCTGTGAGTGGTTGAGTCATGAGTTTAGTTGGCTGCACTGAACTGTGTCCTTCAAAGCGGGACTCTCCCGTGTGTGCTGTCAGTGTGAATTGCGATAAGCGAGCGAGCCGGCATGTCTTCAGTGTGTATTACAGTAAGCGAGCGTTCAGAGAGATTATTGG
Source organism: Meconema thalassinum (assembly GCA_946902985.2). NCBI lineage: Eukaryota > Metazoa > Arthropoda > Insecta > Orthoptera > Tettigoniidae > Meconema > Meconema thalassinum. The sequence goes on from OX336394.1 coordinate 185,729,002, forward strand.
AAGTGACTGTCTCAGTTCACGGTGTACCGGGAACAGGCAGGCCTACGCTTTTAACAGACGAAAAACTTGATGAAATCTCCAATATAATGCTGCTTAGTCCAAGTAAATCAACACGAAAATTAGCTCAACAAACTGGAATCTCTAAGTCGACAGCACATAAAGCTGTAAGAGACAAGCTTCAGTTGTTCTCTTATAAAGTTACCGTGGTTCATAAATTAAAACAAACTGATTACGGAAAAAGAGTGATGTACTGTGAATGGTTCCAGCATCTGTTATCAATGGCTGTGGTGAGTACAAAGTTTACTGTTTATTTGTTATGATGCAATAGGCAGCCGTGCTACCAACGTAACTGCTGTGGCTAGCTCTCGCAGACGCATGTAGGCGCTGCGGAGAACATTCGAACTCACTGTAGCTCCTGTGTTTCAACCAGCGTTAAATATTTTAGTCGGACATTGTCGAGCTGGAGTTGCAGTCAGAAGTATTGTGTTGGGGTCATACGCAGTTAATTTCCGTGATTTTTGCAATCTGTGATAATTTTAAGTACGCCGAACGTTTTTTTATTATTACTTATTTATTTTTAGCGTATGGCTTTTAGTGCCGGGAGTGTCCGAAGGCATGTTCGGCTCGCCAGAGTTTGTAGCTGCTTCTATGGGGAGAACCATGGGGTGAGCTAAAAGTACCGTCACGTGTGGGGTGTTGTCTGGGGAGGAAAGTGTGATTGTAAGGACGAGGGATTGGAAGGTAGCGGCTGTGGTCTATAGTTAGGGACCAACCCCGGCATTTGCCTGGAAGGAAGATGGGAAACCACAGAAGACCATCTTCAAGGTTGCCGACGGGGGGGATTCGAACCTCCTCGCCTCCCAGATGTGAGCGACTGCCTGCAATCCCGCCGTAACGACCACGGCTAACTCACCCGGTAGGGACACGTAAGTTGACACCATTGGTGATCGGACGATCAACAAATCCCCGATGCTTAAAAATGTAAGAAGCTTGAGTACATACATTTCATCTTACGTTTCTTTAATTTATAAGCTGATTCAGTACATTCAGCTGTAATGTTATGACTATGCATGAAGAGTACATACAGTGCATTACTTAACCAGATTAATTGTGTATTTTCTTCGTTATTCTATTATTTACAAGAGTTTAGTGCTTTTCAGTCGGTAAACACGAATGTACCCAAAAGAGCTGGATTAAGCCCTAATCCTGAAATAAATTACATGAGATTAATAAATTCACTAGGATGACCAGTTTCGATCGTCAAGCGATCATCATCAGATCCATTACACTTAGGCTATAAAATCTATGTTTGAAAATACAGATGAAAATATTTAAAATATGTACAATTATTTAGTTGTAGTATTGGTAATGCAACTGTCCGTGTATGCTAAATGCAGTATATATGATGTTAGGTGAAATGCTAAAATGGTGAAATAAATCCGGAGTTTGTCTATTTGGAGTGATTAAATGGTTGTAAAAAGTCAACTATGGTTAAACTGTAATATTACAGGTTACTACTTATCTGGTTGTCTTCCTTGCTGGAGCTACGCCAGTTTTCGTGTTCACTGTTACTCCAGGTGTGGTCGACTGAGATGGGCTGTTATCTCAACGACACTGGTTTTTCCCTTTTTCTCCCCCCTGTTCATATGTGCTGTAGATAATTAGTAGCCCGTAATATTACAGTTTAACCATAGTTGATTTTTACAACCATGTAATCACTCAAAATTACTAACTCCGGATATCTATCACCATTTAGCATTTCACCTAACATCATATATACTGCATTTAGCATACACGGACAGTTGCATTACGAATACTACAACTAAATAATTGTACATATTTTAAATATTTTCATCTGTATTTTCAAACATAGATTTTATAGCCTAAGTGTAATGGATCTGATGATCGCTTTACGATCGAAACTGGTCATCCTAGTGTATATATTAATCTCATGTAATTTATTTCAGGATTAGGGCTAAATCCAGCTCTTTTGGGTGCATTCCTGTTGACCGACTGAAAAGCACTAACCTCTTGTTTACTAAGGCAATACTGAAAAAAATGGCTTCAAACCCCACAATATTCTATTATTTCTCATCAAAAAAGTACTACTGTATGTACTGACCTTTAAGGTACAGTACTGTGGTAGTCACTATTAACAAAACCTCATTATAACAATAACCCTGCTATAAAAATTGATACATTACTATTTTATGATACTAATTTCGACGCTATTTCCATCTAGCGGTAATTGCTTGATATACTAAGAGATTGTATTTTCCGGCTATCTCTCGTAAATATGAAATGCGCCCCAATGAGAATGTTAGCTTGACCAAAGGAACTTGCAACAACAATATAGAGATCGGTGATTGTCACGACGAGAAGATGACTGAGAACACCATGACCGGTTTACAGTCTAGAAGATATTAAAATGTTTTAAAATTAAGTTTGGCATTACCTTGTTACGATTTAAACCTTCTCCTTATGGATATCCGTGTTCTTCGTGCTCATTTGAAACGACACCAAGATTGAGCATCGATATATATATTTTGAAGCTGTCGCCTAGAACGTCTAGTAATCTCATCAAAGCTAAGTCCTTTACCGTTTGAAGTATCATGCATGAAAATGTAATTAGACGTTGCCGACTAAGAAAAACATCCTCCAATCTTTGGTGTTAGCATGACCCTTTATTATATAAATAGGTTCGGAGATCTTTCTGGTTTGAGGTTAAGTTGTTAACTTGTGTAATTGTTCCCTTGTTATTATATAAACGTAGTGGGCGATCGCGTTGGTTTTATTTTGTGTTGTATCTTTCGGGTTTTGTAATTTTGCCTTTTCACTCGCGTGTTGTTGCGTTTTGTTATGCTGGATAATTGAATGTTTAAGAGTGATTGCCTAGTGTTTTATTTAGGCGTCCTATCATGGGGTTAGCTCGCTGTTTACGTGGATCTACCATGGGGTTAGTTCCACGTGTTGTTGTCGGTTTCGCTGGATGATAATTGAGGGTTATTTTGTTGTTTCATGTATTTGTGTTTTGTGTATTTAATTTAAGACTACGTATTCCTCCTTAACATTCCATTATAAGTTTTCCTTGTGGGTGGGTAGATATTGTTTGTTTAACGTGGGTCTTGACTGGACAGTGGTTCCTTGTATATGTTTCCTTGTGTTTCTTTTAGTCCAGTCAAGAAACGACGCGAGAGCTCGTCATGTTATTAAATGAGATCTATCGGTTATTACTTCGGGTGGTAGTATGTGTGCTTCTTACATCTGTCCGGAGGTTGTGATTGGTGCTCATATCGCCTCAAGTTATGTAACTGAATCTTATACTTCGTTCGAGAAGAAGTCTTATTCTGGAAGTTCATGAAATCATTTTTGTTGGTTATTAATTTTGGGATTGTTATTTGTTTGTTTCTTATCGTGGTAAATGTTTGAACTGATCTATGTTTCGTAAGGGGTTGGTATGTCACGTCATGTTATGTTTTAGTGAAGTTCGGGTACGTTTGTTATGTTCTGTGTGATGTCGTTTGTTCTTGTACCGTTTTGTTTCTTGGGTTGTTTGTATATGATGAGACATACGTTATAGTATGGGCGGTCGGATAGACAGTTCTGGGGATATGTGATTTCTTAAACCTCTCAGAATTTTCCTTCTAACTACATTTATGTAGTTAGCCTGTGGTGGAACGAATGTATTATTTAAACTATTGTTAACTTGTTATTCTCTATCCCCCTTTTCTTAAGTTGTGTATTTTAAGAAAGATCACCATCCTTCCGGTATCTTGAGTCATCTCTCAGTCAAGCTCTTATTTTGATACGTTTTGTTGTTGTATTTGTATTTTTGATAAATCTGTATTTTTTTCTAGCCCCGTAAATCTTCATATTCCATTTCATGCGCCCCTCACGTTCCCCATTTTGATGTACCTGTTTTCATTAAATGCTAATTTGCAGTTTTCAAACGATACTTTAAACGTGTTTTCATTTCATGATTCGTCACCATCTAATTCTAAATGTGAATATACTCGACACTGGTTGAGAGGTCCACGGATCTCTCTGAGTGGCAGTCTCCATCCTGCGCACATGTGGGAGCTTTTCGTTCCCACCGTCTCGACACCGACTGTGTGCGTGGGTGGTAAATCCCCGTTCGCACAACAATATCATTTATATGGTCGCAAGGTTTGACTGTACAACTAATTCGATTGGCCTGAATTAGATGATGTTCGCTTGATGGGCGAAACATGTCATCCTTGTAAACCTCCTCCCACCTTGCGATGTATGCAAGTTATAATCAACCACATCCAATATAAATCAGGCAATCTCATATTTCTCCCCTAATACAGTGAGATCCTAATTGGTGTAACCTCCCTGGGATCACATGGTGGCCCTTATAGCGTATTTAACAAGTAGTTCTGTGAAGAACTAAAGCCTATTTTCATATATCCTACTTATGTTAATTGCAACTATCAACATACAAAATTTCAGTTTGATTGCTGTAATAGATTCGTAAATATTGAGAACCGACTAAATATTGTGGATGGTCGCCATGTTGGATTTTTATATATGTAGGTCTTAGAGTTATGTACTGTTACATGAAGATTATTGTGTATCTGCAGTATTCAAACTTCAATCGCATGATTAGGACACAAGAAGTAAAAACGAGATTCTAAAATTTCGCACAGCTGCTATCTTGTGGTTATGGAAAAAATTGAAATAAATTAGACGCCAGTGGATTAACATTTGCACAAGGTTTTACTGTACCAACTTTCACTGCACTCGGATGGTTAAATTGCAAGAAACGTCCATGTGAATATTTATATTTCGCTTCCTCGCCATGTTGGATTTGTGATCTCCATGTTATTGAGAGTCCTATAGGTGAACTTATGTTCATATCTCCTATCGACATTAAAAAAGTTCAGTTTTAATGCTGTAATAGATTCGTCCATATTGAGAACCATCTAAATATTTGGAATGGTCACCATGTTGGATTGTTATATGTATAGGCCATAGAGGCATGTACCATTAAAGGAAAATTATTGCGTAGGTTCATTATTCAAACTTTCACTTCGATCGCATGATTACGACACAAGAAATAAAAACTGAATTTTAAAATTCGCACAGCCGCCATCTTGAGCTTATGCAAACAATTGAACTAAATTAGATACCAGTGCATTACAATGTGTATAAACATTTGCCGTACCAAGTTTCATTGCGATTGGATCATTAAATCGCGAGAAAAGTCTATTTTAACTTTCAAAATCACATGGCCGCCATGTTCGTTTTGTACTTAACCGGTTTTTGAAAGTCTCATAGATGAACTTCACGTAGTGCTCTTTATCTCCGTACAAAAAATTCAGGGTGATACCAGTAATAGTTTCAGAGATATAGAATGCCGGTGAAATATTTCGCACAGCCGCCATCTTGAGGTCATGTAAACAATTGAACGAAGTGAGATGTCGGTGCATTACAATGTGTAGAAACATATACTGTACCAAGTTTCATTACGTTTCGTTGGTTAAATCGCTTGAAACGTCTATTTAAAAGTCGCAAATTCGCTTGGCCGCTATGTTGGTTGTGTAGTTACCAGGTTTTCAAAAGTTACACAGGTGAACTTCTAGTAGTTCCCTTTATCACCGTACAAAATTCCAGGGAGATATCGGTAATAGTTTCGGAGATATCGAATGCTGGTGAAATATTTCGCACAGACGCCATGTTGGATTGGTGAGACGTAACAAAATTTGAAGGGCACGGTCGGGGTCGACCGGAATAGTGTTATGAATTTACTGAGTTTCATTAAAATCGCTCCAGCCGTTTAGATTTTATTTGGGACACACACACGAATTACACACGCACACACACACACAGACACACGGTCAAAAGGTGATCTCATAAGCCTATTTGTTCATAAACGAAAATAGGCTAATAGCCATCATTAGGCTACTTACATGAATGTCATAGTAGTTGCTGGAATTGTATATTGTTTTATTTTTTAATTTTTTATTTTTTATTTTCTTCTAGACACACTTTGCACCGTAGTTAGAAGTTTTGGTACACTCGCTGTAATTCATTGCCACTGATATTTCATACTAGCTGAAGTACCCGTGCTTCGCTACGCGTCTTAAATAAATTAAAATGTGAAGGTGACAGTTAAAACAGGGGATAGGCGAGGTGCTGCGCAGAGGGAGATTAAGGACGGAACATTCTGTCCAACTACACCGCTCGGCGTTGACCGTGTTTTATAGCACAAATTTAGGTTTTTCTCGCTAATCGTTGGAGATACCTTTCGGAAAGAAAATGCTATTTTAAACCTCGTATATGCCATCAAAAGTTTGCTATTTCTAAACGTTCTCTTTTTTATTTGAAATGGACATATGAAAAGTTTGAAACCAAAGGGTGTAGTGACGACACTAAAATGGTCGCCATCTTTAAATAGTGCAAAGTATTGAAATCAAAAGTAACCTATATGTTAACCAGGTAAATCAGCTTCTTCCATGTAAAATTCATGTAAATCGGGCCAGTGGTACTTGCGTGATTGAGTAATACACAGACACACACCATCTCATTTTTAGCCTCGCTTCGCTCGCGTCATAGTCGTGTCATAACTTACTGTTATTCAATGAAATGCAGGTTTAACTCCGTTAACACCCCTTTAGAACCTGAATATCCAAAAATCCCTCCTAAGTAGACGTTTTCGACACACAACAAACATATCCCCAAAATATCATTCTTCTAACTTTAATAGTTATGGTTGGTCGATGAGAGTGAACATCCAAAAATCCTTCCTTAGTGGCCGTTTTTCTTCCATAATTTCACCCCTCCCCATAGGCCCCTTAAATTGCATTTATGGGAAAAAAAACGGTCGAACATCTATTTATTTAATTTATTTATTATTTATTTATTTTTAAGCTGATTGATTTCCTCCGTGTTTCAAACACCTCGCTTATGTCGTTTAAGAGATACACGCTCCGTTAGGAATTTTTCAACCTCCACTTTTCATCCCTTTCACCTCATAATATACATTACATCGAAAAACCATTAGGCATGTGTCAGCTTATTTTTAATGATTAGTATATTATGCCAAGTATCACATCCCCAAATGAAACCACTCGTGAGTTATTGTTATTCAATGAAATGCACGATTAACCCCTTAACACCTCTTTAGAACCTGAATATCCAAAACTCTTTCCTTAGCGGACGTTTTCGACATACAACGAACATATCCCCAAAATTTAATGTTTCTAACTTCAATAATTTTGGCTGGGCGATGATGAGTGAGTGAGTCAGTCAGGACATTTCCTTTCATTTATTTTTGATAATTTCACCCCTCCCCATGAACCCCTTAAATTGTATTTATGAAACAAACGGTCGAACACCTATTTACTTATTTAAAGCTGTTTTCCCCCTGAGTTTGATGAGTGAGTAAGTGAGTCAATCAGTTAGGACACTTTCTTTCCTGTTCCCCCCCCCCCCCCTCTCCCACAGAATTTCACCCCTCTCCAAGGGATCCAATTGGATTTATGAAAAAACGGTCAAACACCTATTTACTTCTATTTTAAGCTTTTTTTTCCGCCGAATTTCAAACTTCTCGCCTATGTCGTTTCAGAGATACACGCTCCGTTAAGAATACCTCAACCCCCAATTTTCACCCCTTTCACCTCGTAATATACACCACATCGATAAACCCTTAGACATATGTCTGATTATTTTTAATGATTAGTTTATATACCGAATATCACATCCCCAAAGAAACAACTCATGAGATATCGTTATTCAATGAAATGCACGTTTACCCCCTTAACACCTCTTTAAAACCTGAATAAACAAAAATCATTCCTTAGTTGACGCTTTCGACATACAACGAACATATTCCCAAAATTTCATGTTTCCAACTTTAATAGCTTTCGCTTCGTGATGAGTGAGTGAGTGAGTGAGTCAGACAGGGCATTTTCTTTCAATTATTTTTACCAGAATTTCACCCCTCCCCATGGGCCCCTTAAATTGGATTGATGAAAAAACGCATGAACACCTATTAACTTATTTTTTATTTTTTATGTTGCCTTTTCCCGCTGAGTTTGATGAGTGAGTGAGTTAGTCAGTCAGTTAGGACACTTTCTCTGCTTTTTTCCTCCAGAATTTCACCCCACTCCATTGGCCCCCTAAATTAATTTATGAAAAAACGGTCGAACACCGATTCACTTTCTTTTTAGCTGATTTTTTTTTCCGCTGAGTTTCAAATTTCTCGCCTATGTCGTTTAAGAAATAGGCCTACACGCTCCGTTAGGAATCCCTCAACCCCCACTTTTCACCCCTTTCACCTCATAATAATACACCTCATCGAAAAACTCTTAGACACATGTCTGCTTATTTTTAATGATTAGTTTATATGCCGAGTATCACATCCACAAATGAAACCACTCGTGAGATATTGTTATTCTTTGTTAAGGTTAAGAACAATCAAGAAGTCAGTCGAAGACTGAACAGTGCAGATCATTAGTCTGCTTAGTACCACACTTGCAGTAAACTGATTCCACAGGAAGGCGCCATTTCTGCTGGTTAGTCTTGCATCTCGTGGTACTGGAGCGTAGCCGATTAAGAGGCTTCCATGTTAGTAGTGTATTTGTAACAGTTCTACAGCCTCCACCTCCACATCCTCCACCCAAGATGGCGGCGTCGCGATATCTCTCGAACGCATGGTCGGATTTTGACGAATGAGGTGTCATTGAACTCGGGCTGACACCCCCTTTCCAATGGACAACATATTTCAACCCCAAAAATAACATCTACCCTACTAGGGGGTGAAATTGTAATTTTTTAGAGAATCTCTCTTTCCAATTGCAACATGTGAGAGATTGAATGCCGATATGGATTTAAACGTTGTTCTACATAAAGTGCATGTGTTCGGTGGATAGCCACTATGAATTAACATGCTTGTTTTTGTTTTTTACGCATGCCCACTCATAGCTTTTGTAAGAGGGTGGGGGAGTGGATCCCTGTGGATGGGTTATTGTTGACAGGTCATTGTTGACAGGTCCTTGTGGACAAGTCCTTGTCCCTTTGGACTGATCCCTTTGGACCGGTCCCTTTGGCCTGGTCCCTATGGACTGGCTCATGAATTTATTTAAATTATGTCAAAGGGCCTAACTACATTTGCGTGTGTTGAACTGACGTTGTTCACCAACCCCCACTACTATAATGTGATAACGATATGAAAGGAAAGTGACGAAATACATGTGAACACGTGTGAGATGACCTTATTACCGTCCTCCTTGTGAAACAAGTTACATCCTATTTTGGTTCATACGTGAGAAAATGCAAGTTCATGTGTAATATGACCTAACACACAAGTGTACACATGTGCACGTGCACGATAAGAGCTAACAAGTCACAACCTGTTTTGACAGTGGTGGGAATAAGGCTAGAGACATGTACAAGTAGTCAAATGACTCCGGCAGACAATCCCTTTCCTATGGATAACTTAATAATAGGAAAATGAAGTAGCTGGCTTTCATCTTCAGTATCCAATCTGTTAACGCTGATGTATGTGTTTGAACTACTGGATATAAGTGCAATGACTTTTAAATTAATATCATTACATTGTTGCAGCTTGGAAAATATTTTATATTCCAGCAGATCAATTTTGCCCTCACAACAGTAAAGACCAAAGTAACCACGCATAGATTTTACGCAAGAGAAGTACAATGTAGAACAATGTTTACATTTGATCGTCAAAGACCTTACAGTACACTGTACTGCATAATATCTGGAATTGTTTCTGAAATGGCCTATTTATATTGGATTTTAAATGTGGCTTCGTATTATTCGATAACACTATAGTGTCCTGCAATAACGGAGCCGCTAAATATTACATGGCAAATAATACTTCCATTGCCGAAATCAACTGCGTAGTTAGACTCAGTACTCTAAACAAATAATCATTAAACAATTGTCTTATACAATGAAGTTCAACATGACCGTCCAGAGACTTTCATACTCAAGTTGGTTGGTGAGGAGAATGCGATGAGACTGATCGCTTAAAATAAATTCCTTATAATTGTTCTTGCCAGCGAAATTTTTTGCGATAGCTTGAAAACGCAGCTCAGAATGACGTTCTTCATTTTGTTATAAACAGTACGAAACTGCTCTAAATAAGCAATTTCCATCACCTGTTATAGGTTATGACAGTACATTTTGCAGGGGAACATAGAATCACTTCGCCAACTACTGGAACGACCATAGGCCTATACTCAATACTCACTTCGGCAGTCACCCTAATGGAGGCAGTTTTTTAATTATATGTCCCGTGCATGTCAAAAATCGTATTAACACATGGAGGCCCACCTATTCTTGTCTATCGCCCCGGAGACCCGGGTTACATTTCCTGCTCTGCCAAGAAATTGAATTCTGGTCTGAGGGCAGAAACGGGGCACATTCAGTCTCTTGAGGTATAACTAAGAAGAGGAAGGTTTAATTCCCACCTCGACAATCTTGGATGTGGTTTTCCGTGGTTTCCCACTTCCACTTAAGGCAAATACCGGGATGGTTCCTAACTTAAGGCCTTGGCCGTCTCCTTGCCATTTACCACCTTAATTACAAATACACACAGTAATGCAGCCTTCACAATAACACAGGTTATGTGAGAAAATTTCACACATACACACCCAAGTACACGGGGCTGAGAGACCACGATGTCGGAGCCCTTCAAACGAATTATGTTTGCCAAGTGTCTCTTATGGCGAAAGCAATTGTGGACACGCGCGAGTGCCAGGAAAACTACTTTTTTCTTTAATAATTTAAGAGTACGGTATATCGACGATGCATAATTTTAACTTTTAGTCTAGGACGCTAATAACTTGACCACCGAAGCATTAGGAAGAAATTGCAATATTAAGGTACATAAACAACATAGCCTACACATTCAACTGTCGGTTAATGTTCCTCAAAATTTCCCTTCTTAAATATTCCCCTCCTTTATAATTCTCCATCCCGTGAAAAAGTACCATGTCTTGGGTTTTAAATATATTGATGCAATGGTGCTGCCATCTGCTGTCAGTTACTGGAACTATATGGGCGATGTACTGCCATCTGTTGTCAGTTATAGGAACTGATTGCAGATATTTAAACGGCGTACTGAGGACAACAGTTTGCTCTTTTGATCATATGCTGTAATGCAATGGTAAAACGGAAATAAAACGTATTGAGAGGGTATGTAGAAATATGTATCTTTTACAGACATAAAACCTTACTAATACTCCTTGATTAAACAATATTTCAATGGTAAAAAAAAAAAAAAACATATATCGGCGAGGGCTGGGATCGAACCGGCGAACCTAGGAACCACAGTCTGTCGCCTTAACCACATAGCTACTCGCGCAATCTTGTTCGGGAATAGACGCAGCCATTCATTATCTTCAAAAGCTGCTGTCTGAAGGAAATAAACCATTTCATTATCCAAATAAATCAATGTTTCACATTCGTATACGTTCATACTGTTATTATATTTTATTGCCAGAACTTGGTTAATGTATGTTTTCAATTACATGGAAGCTTATTAAATAACTTACATTTTAGTGGAATTCTCACCGCCATTTTGTCATGACCTCAGGCGGATTGTGCGCATGCGTGAGGGCCAAGAATTCTGCTATTTTCTATATTAATTCAAAAATATACCGAGAGGGAATGTAGAAATATGTATCTTTAACAGACATAAAACCTTACTAATACTCCTTGATTAAACAATATTTCAGTGGTAAAAAAAATATATATATATCGGCGAGGACTGGGATCGAACCGGTGAACCTTGGAACCACAGTCTGTCGCCTTAACCACATAGCTTCTCGCGCACTCTTGGTCAGCAGCAGACGCAGCCGGTCTTTATCATTAAAAGCCGCTGTCTGAAGGAAATAATCCATTTCATTATCCAAATGAATCAATGTTGCACATTCGTATACGTTCATACTGTTATTATATTTTATTGTCAGAACTTGGTTAATGTATGTTTTCAATTACATGCACGCTTATTAAATAACTTACATTTTAATGGACTTCTCACCGCCATTTTGTCATGACCCCAGGAGGATTGAGCGCATGCGTGAGGGACGAGAATTCTGCTATTTTCTATATTAATTCAAAAATATACCGTAATATATTTGTTTATTTTATAGACACTCTGCAAATCTAGAGGCCAAGAGCTTTCGTTAGAGTGCTCTACGAAGTAAATCGGTTCTGTCGTTCTCTCAATCTCGTGGTAACAAAAATCACCTTACTGTTTTAAATATATAGATGAATGGCGTTTTTTGTTACTGTTCAATGTAGACAGAATATATGCATTAAATGATAGACTCAACACAAAATGTTTTGATTGTTGACTTGCGTTATTGATAAATTGGTTTAATGTTAGGGGCAGTGCACACTTTCCATGTCGATAATTTATATAGGCTAGAAGGATGGTTTTGCAAACTTCTGATGTGTATTTCCAAATTTCCTGCATAGTCTATTTCATAGAATTTTCCTGTAACTTAAAAGTTCATGCTGATTTTGTCTTTGTGTTTGACATTGCAACTACAATGGTTGATTGGATATTCTTTGTCAACTTTCAAATCATGTAATTCATGTCAGATATGTTGGAATTTTTGTTCATGTGTGAAGCTATCAAGTACCGATACCTAATTGGTTACACAACTGTTTCATAATGAAAATCTTGATCTCTGATTCATTGGAGAACTGTTTACGCTTGTCTGAACCAAGACTAACTGACTACTCACTGCTAAGGTTTAGAAATTACATTTACTCAAATCACATTCTGGTAAAAAAGATCATGACTACTATAAACTGCTACCACACTTCCACCACTTTGCTAACACTTTTCTACCATTTGACTCTCACTTTTGCTCTTACTTTAAACTGCACATACTACAAACTATCATTTTTATTATCGAGTTAACTTTACTAGAGATTAGTTTATGCTTAACAGTTGACATGGAAGTATCAACGACTAGCTATGGTAAGCCATGTGCTTACTATAAAGGATATGCATATATTGTAAAAAGAACTAATAAAAATGGAACTGTTATTTGGTGCTGTTCGAAACAACGATCTAAAAAGTGTCGAGGAATGATTAAAACAAAAGGCTCCAACATACTTATTTCAATCGATCATCATTGTAAATCTCAAAATAATACTCATTTAAATGGACAAAATATTCTAACCAAGGTAAAAAAAAGCAAGACCAAGAAAAAAATAGTGTGGCTCAAGATAGTGCTTTGTTTGTTAAAGAGCATTTATTATCTCCTGAAAAAGACATGTTAGGACTGTCGTTAACGTCTAAGAAACCTCTAACACTATCAAAGACAACACAAACTATGCTAAAGGTTGTTGCATTGCAAGATGAACAAAAAGGATTAGATAGTAATAGTGATGATGATTATATTGATGATAATTATATTGATGATGATAACCATGATGATGATGATGATTATGATTATGATGATGATGATGATGATTATGATGATGATGATGATGATGATGATAATGGTTTACACCCAAAAAAATCATTTGTTAAATTTGTTTACTGGAACAATCCCAATAAGCTAATCCAGCGGCTTCACTACTTGCATACCTGTAAACAGGCTGGTCATACTAAATATGAGGAAGAACTTTTGGATATAGAAAATGAGCTTCGTGATGCTAAAATTATAGTGTAATGAATCCATGTAACCGCTTAAACTATTTCTTAACAATACATGTAATATTTTCTACCACTTTGCTACCACTTTGCTAGCACTTTTCTAGTTTGCTACCACTTTTCTACCGCTTTGCTACCACTTTTCTACTACTTTTCTGCCACTTTGCTACCACTTTTCTAGTTTGCTACCACTTTTCTACCACTTTGCTACCACTTTTCTGCCACGTTTCTACCACTTTTCTAGTTTGCTACCACTTTTCTACCACTTTGCTACCACTTTTCTACTACTTTGCTACCACTTTCCTACCACTTTTCTAGTTTGCTACCACTTTTCTACCACTTTGCTACCACTTTTCTACTACTTTTCTGCCACTTTTCTACCACTTTTCTAGTTTGCTACCACTCTTCTACCACTTTGCTACCACTTTTCTACCACTATGTTACCAATTGTCTACCACTTGTCTACCACTTTGTTACCACGTTTCTACCACTTTTCTATCACTTTTAACTGTACATATTAAATATAAAAGCCAACGCTAAATAATTCTATTACCAGAACAGAGATAACCTTTGTAGTGTGCAAATCATACTAACAGGTTAGTTACTACTATGGAACTTACTACAACTAACCGAGGTAAGCAACGTGTACTCTATAAAGGCTACTCTTATAACTATAGACGACAAAATGTAAAAGGAATAATATTCTGGCGATGCTTAAAACAGAGGTCAACAAGATGTCGAGGCAATATGAAAAGTAGAAATGGTGTGGTTTTAAGTGTGAGTGATCATCAATGTAGTGCTCCAGACAAAACACTGATGGTGTTGGCAAAAAATCATCAGAATGCTAATAAGTTAGTACAAGAGAAAGATGTTTCTACTCAAAATAGTGCATTGTTTGTTGAGCAACGTTTAACCCCTGTTGTAAAAGTTATGTTGTATCCATCTTCCACGCCTCAAGAGTCATCAACATCACAGACTATGCAAGAGGTAGTGTTGTTGTTCTTTTTAAGGGGCTGAACTACAAAGTCAACTGCCTTGTTATGCAAGTGGATCGAAAAGGACTAGATAGTAATAGACAACAGAGAGTTGTAGTTTGTATATAACTATTGTACAAGTACTTACATTAAATAAATAAAAATAGTGTATGGGTATTGTCTGTTTTTCTTAATTGCTATCCCTATGTCCCACCATTAATGCAATTGTTAACCATCAATAGTCTCTGACTATGTTCGCAAAGAGAGTGACCTTAAACAATACACTCTATCTATGGTTTGTGTACCGAGTACACAATAATACAGTGTGGTCAAGCCATGTTGAGGTAATAGTTATATCAGGTAAGGGATTCGAACCCTTGCTTTCTTGTACAGAAAATTTGAACTTAAGTCAAACACCATAACCACTCGGTCAACCTGACAGTTACTAATTTAATTATTTTTGTGGACCTGAGTGTTTATAAAACTTTTTCCAGTATACATTGACTAAACCACTTTTTTGTTTTGAAATATAGATTTTGTTTTGTTTGACCATAACATTGCAGTTATGAGTCTTGTGAACTGGGTGTTTAATATAGGGTTAAAGGCATTTTAAAATAATTTTAGAAAAGCTCTTAGGTATCGTGTCATGGGTTTTAGTAATGCATTACTGTTCGTTGACTAACATTTACCGTTACACAACATTATTTTGGTGAGCTCTACATGTTGTTGTTTGAGTCGTCAGTCTTTTGACTGGTTTGATGCAGATCTCCATGCCTCCCTGCCCTGAGCGAAACGTCTCATCTCTATATAACTACCACACCCTACATTCAAGGCTATCTGTTTAACATATTATAACCTTGGATCCCCCCCTACAAGCTCTTGGGTTCAATTCCTAGATTTAACACAAACTTTTAAAAGTGGTATGACAACTAAAACTAGTCTACTCAGTCTCGAGTGGTCCAAATAAGTAGAGAGGGTTTGATTCACACCTCAACCATAGAGCACCATGTTTTTTTTTTAAATAATGATAGCCATTTGTTCAATTTCACATTTCACACATTGCAATTTGTCAATTTTCCATTTGCATTTTTTAAAATGACAGTTTGATGTTTTTCAATTTCATGATATGGAAACATGGATTTTTCCATTTTCATATTTACACATTTGTCAATTTCCCATTTGCATATATTTTCCTAAATGTCCGTTTAAGGATTTTAAATTTTGTCTATATGGAAACATGGATTTTCCATTTTGCTGTTTACAAATTTTTTATCTATTTATTTTGTGTGTATGTTGAAAAACGATATTTCCAAAACAAGATTTTTTATTTTTCATTTTATGATTTTGTAAATGATCTTAATGTGAGTGCTTGACCATGGCAATAATACAGTCTATCTATATGTTAGCGGACCATAGAGGCTTATTACTACTGCAAGTAAGAATGTTTTACAAAAAACGACTATCTACCACTGCATTTGAAAAACAAAACGAATGAAAAAATCTATTTTCCATTCATATATAAGTGCTAATTCTCCCGCTCCCCACCCTACCTCACCGTATTTTCTCTGGTCAAACAACCAATGCTACCCACACACACACACAAGCTTTCTATATATCTCTCTCTATATATATGTTTTCTCTTGTCCACGAGATAAAAATTATGGTTGCTGGATTGTATCCTGCACTGTTTATGCGACATACCTTTTCCAGTTCATAAAACCGTTAGGTATTTCTCTACACATAGCGATTTTACCACTGCTCTACCTACGCCTTTTGCTTGTTTGGCTTTCTTACAGTCCAGTATGTGATAGGAAGCATTAACTGTATGTCAAACCCAGTCCACGTTTGTATTTGTAATCTAAGTAATAATTTGAAAAGAGACAAGTGTAATCAGTTTTAAACATTATCTCTGCTTTTATTTGTTTGTTATGACATGCATATTAACCTAAAATCAAACCCTAGTCTACCTTAGTGAAAGGCTAACAGTTTAACCACTGCGTCACCATACCCTTTTCTCTTAGTTTGATTCGTTCTAGGCCTTAGAGCTAGAAATCGAGTGAAGATCTCCAGTGAAAGAGGCACATGTGCTCACCGCTATAGCACGTAATGTTTAGCTGGTAACATTAGACAACCGAAAATGATAGTATTTCTGTTAGCCAAGCATTTCTGTCATTTACCTACTGTGTGAGCTCTGCCAGCAAGACAGTTTAGTTTAGAACAAGTGTGTGTGAGTGTGTGTATAGATTATTAGCCTCAGGTATTTAAAGCTTGTTGTGTGTAGCGACCATCTTGTCCCAGTAACCACTGAGCAAGTTTTAACAGTCAACCCATAATAACTGCATAGGATAGTTGTGTGTGGTTCATGTACTTGTGTGTGTGTTCATTAGCATCATGCACTAGCTTTACCTTACCCTCTATAGGTAGAGCGTTATCCCTTTCCTTTCTGACATTACCAATGACCACATTCACCCACAAGTTTTACACTTAAACCATTGGTTTGTTTTTGATTAAGTTTGGTTCGGTTTGGTTGGGTTTGATTCAGCTTGGTTCAGTTTAGTTCAATGTAGTCACCATTTTAGATTTTAGCTATCCTCTTTAACCAATCAATTAAAGATTGTCTACTCTTATTTCTTGAATCGATAAATCAGATTCTGTAGACACCATTTGTCATTTATTATCCCATACCTACAACCTATACTCTCTCTGTACTGCAGTTTGATCTGAAAACAAGTTCCAATGGTGAAAGATTTGTCACTCACCATACATGTAGCCTACAATAATTCTTTCACTACCTAGCTATGTTTCATCACTCACTGTAAACATTTCACATGTCCATATCCGATTATAAGTTTATAAAATCTCAGGTCGATGACCTTGATGTATTGGGTATTTTTGGGTAAATTCATTAGCCATGGGAAAGGGTTGACCATTCTAAGTCCTATGACACCTCACATGTTGATATCCGATTATTAGTTTATAAATCTCAGGTCAATGACCTTGCTGTTTTGAATTTTTGAGGTAAATTCATTGGTCATGGGAAAGGGTTAACCATTCGTAGTCCTATGACACCTCACTTGACCCTCTCTACTGATAAGTTTATAAAATCTTAGGTCAATGACCTTGCTGTTTTGGGTATTTTGGGTAAATTCGTTGGTCATGGAAAAGGGTTGGCCATCCTGAGTCTTGTGACACCTCACTTGTCCCTCTCTGATTATTAGTTGATAAAATCTTAGGTTAATGACCTTGCTGTTTTCTTTTTGGGTAAATTCATTGGTCATGGGGAGGGGTTGACCATTTTAAGTCCTATGACACCTCACTTGACCCTCTGTGATTATTAGTTAGCGAGATATTAACGAAAGTGCAGTTAGGCCCTTTTGACAAAAATGAATAATACATTCAAAAACAGGGCGTCACCCCAAGTCCAACGACCCCTCATACAAGACCCTAGCTTTCTTAGTTCATAAGATATTAAAAAGCCGATGACCTATTAGTTTTTGGATCTTTGGTTAATTTGTAAAAAAAACGTATCTATAAATCATTATTCAAAAAGCCCGCCCTCTTACAAAAAAAAAATTGCGCATTCGTAAAACAAAAAACAAAAATGATAAATCATAGCAGCATTCAGTTGTATGCATGCACTTTATGTGGAACGAGTTTAGTTTCATATTGGCATACAAACTCCCACATGTTGCACATGGAAAGCGACTTTTACCTAAAAATTATTATTTCACCCCCTAGTAGGGGTAGATTTTATTTTTGAGTGGAAATAAGTTATCCATAGGAAAGGGATTGTCTGCCGGAGTAATTTGACTACTTGTACATGTCTCTAGCCTTATTCCCACCACTGTCAAAACAGGTTGTGACTTGTTAGCTCTTATCGTGCACGTGCACATGTGTACACTTGTGTGTTAGGTCATATTACACATGAACTTGCATTTTCTCACGTATGAACCAAAATAGGATGTGACTTGTTTCACAAGGAGGACGGTAATAAGGTCATCTCACACGTGTTCACATGTATTTCGTCACTTTCCTTTCATATCGTTATCACATTATAGTAGTGGGGGTTGGTGAACAACGTCAGTTCAACACACGCAAATGTAGTTAGGCCCTTTGACATAATTTAAATAAATTCATGAGCCAGTCCATAGGGACCAGGCCAAAGGGACCGGTCCAAAGGGATCAGTCCAAAGGGACAAGGACTCGTCCACAAGGACCTGTCCACAAGGACTCGTCAACAAGGACCCGTCCACAATGACTTGTCCACAAGGACCTGTCAACAATGACCTGTCAACAATAACCCATCCACAGGGATCCACTCCCCCACCCTCTTACAAAAGCTATGAGTGGGCATGCGTAAAAAACAAAAACAAGCATGTTAATTCATAGTGGCTATCCACCGAACACATGCACTTTATGTAGAACAACGTTTAAATCCATATCGGCATTCAAACTCTCACATGTTGCAATTGGAAAGAGAGATTCTCTAAAAAATTAAAATTTCACCCCCTAGTGGGGTAGATTTTATTTTTGGGGTTGAAATATGTTGTCCATTGGAAAGGGGGTGTCAGCCCGAGTTCAATGACACCTCATTCGTCAAAATCCGACCATGCGTTCGAGAGATATCGCGCCGCCGCCATCTTGTGTGGAGGATGTGGAGGTGGAGGCTGTAGAACTGTTACAAATACACTACTCATGTTGTCCACTTTTTCGAATGTCCAGGGGAAAGCTCTTCCTTTGGGACCATCCATTCTCTCAAATATTGACATTTTCCCCGCAACATTGAGATTCTTGCTTGTTGTGATGTTCCTTTAAGAGCTCCTGTGGTTTTCAAGAAGCTCTTCTTGATTTCAGCCTAGGATGTGAGGGCTGACATTCATACAAAGGGTGAGCTTCCATACTTCCTTGCTTTTCTCATATTTAGCAGCAACCTCACGTCGGATTTCAGGTGGTGCTATACCAGCGAGACAGTGAAGTTAATCCATGTTCACGGGATATGAGATGGCTGCAGTACTTCACCCCAAGTCTTAACTCTCTCAACTAAGGTGCCTGACCAGCTGCGTATGTAATCAATGCTATGACATCATCCGGGGCTTCCCGACCCGCTGTTTTGTAATCGGTACATGCTAGTTATCTGGCCGTGGCTCGTCACGATCCACCCGCCGCGCGGCCCCTGCGAGATTCCGCCATTTGGAGGAGGATCTCACTGTATAATACGGCATAAATACTGTATCTTCCGATAGAAAAGTATATTTTAATTGTCTCTAAATTAATGAACAACAACAATGGGCCGTGTCAGAAAACTAACGCATGGAAGACCCAGAAAGCACTGGTTAGTCAGAATTTCCAAATACAGTACATGGGAAGAGCAAATGTCACTCCTGGTGGCAAATTTGACCACAAGAAATAGTGAAGACATTGTAAATATGTATACCCTGCGATTGCTTGCTGACAATGGAAGTAAAGATAAAATGGAGAAGAGAGGCTCAAATACAGGAGTTGATCTTACTGGAAAGTTATGCAGCAGTTAGAGATTTGCTTACAATTAATTCTATTTCTCGGTTAGAAGCAGAATGAGAACATGTCGGATTACTGCTTCAGTTACTCAGGAAATCTCAATGTTGAGTAATGTTAAATCTGTTCTCTTATGAAAAGTTTCTCTACAGCAAACTCAATCCCTAAGGAAATCAACAGTTCGCAAGACAGTTGAAGAACAGTTAATATCATTACGTGTGCATTTAGTATGAAGGGACATTTAGCTAACACTGTCACCAAGTTGACAACAGAAGAGTTTGATGTAGGGATTAAGTTAACACCGGGATTGAGAGATGCGCTATAGGGCACGAGTAAACACGACTAACTCTATTCAAATGATAATTCCTCACACCTCGCAATCTCAGTCTAACATGCACTGTTGTTCATCGAATATTTCGTTCATTAGGGATGATATTTTGCCTATTTCATTCCCATGAACAGAAACGCGTGCTTTTATCAGGCTTTTTTTTTTGCCGAAGATCGTTGGTTGTGCCTATAAATGTCCTTCCTTTCCTCCATCCTTCCTTCCTCATATTCGTTACGAGTGTAGATTTACTTTATTTAGTAGAGCGAAAAGTTTGGTTCTTTCTAAAAATATGTGTTCGTTTAGATTCGCTGGATTATATTTCTAAGCTAGATATATTTCTATGGATTCTTTAATGCCGGGGGCTCTGCCCTATGCTTCGTGGTGTAAAATTTTTACATCTGTTTCCATGTTAGTGAAACTGTGGTTGTTGTCATGTGTTTGCATTTAGCTGAATGTTTGTTGTGTTAATCGCATTTCTGTGTTCTTTGTAACGTTGTCCAATTTGACTTTCAGTTTGTCTGACATTGTTAGCATTACATCCTTTATCTTGGCATGTGAACAAATATAAACCTGATTTTGAGTGTGACTTTTTCTTTGTTAAGTTGCTATTATGTAGGTGCTTACCGAGCTATACTGAGCCCTTGCATCTCGAAGATATTTGTTATTTTGTATGTGTTATTGTTCACCAAATTGGATCGTACGCATTTGTTCTCATTTTGGTTTAGTAAATTGTATTTTCCTCTCCTTTTCTTCCGTTGATTTGTTAGTATTTGGTCAACCGTGTTGGGCGAGAAATTATTCATGTTCCTACTTGTTTTATCGTCCCAATTTATTTATTGATGTTTTGAGTTGGCATAGGTATACTGATAGCCATGTTTACCATAGATTTACTGGCCGATATCCTAGTTTTTAGACCCCGTAAAACAAGAATTATCATCATCATCATCATTACCATAGATTTGATGCCTGCTAATTTATGTGAATTTGGGTGGTTTGAACAGTAATCAATAATGTGTGACGTTCGTGATCTTGAGGATACACACACTACTTTACTACAATGGCCATAGTCAGCGGTGGCGGGTCACATGACCGCTTGGTATCAGCGCAACACCGTCTACAGAGTTCCAAACAAGGAGGATATATGGGTAGAGCTGCAACTTAATGCAAAATTTTGACCCCAACCAATTGCTCGACGCAAATAGTTCCAACTGACAATATGAGATGGCGCGACGATGCATTCTCGAGCTCGATCCGTCCCCGACCTGGCCTACTCGCTCCTCTCCCCTCCCGGCCCGTGCCTACCCCTCCCTTTCCCCTACTCTATCCCCCCACCTCTACTTTATATTCCTTTCTTTCTTTCATATTTTAGTAATTGGTCTAATAATAGGCGATTTCTTCCCCCTGTGATATCAGGTAGAGAAGAAAACATAGGCTCTATCAGAATATTTGTGGATGTTTCCACAAAGCACATAGCATGACATAGGCCTACCCCACAGATATGTACAAATAGAAAGAGTAGGCTACTACAATATTAAAAATGAATTGTAAGACAAAATTACAGCTGCACTTATCACACACCAGTATTATTTAATTGTCCGTGCTGTACTTCCTATCAATCGAATTAAGAAATATCACGTTTGAATTACGGGAAGCGTTGGAACAATCAGCCACCAGCTCTTACTTTGAATTATATCGATAGTATCTGATATCGTTTTCGAGCGGAGTGTATCGACTAAAATCGATGTGTGATTCAATATAATTCAATTTCTTCGTATAATATTGTTCGAAACCGATTGTATTCCTTTCTAAGCACTGCAATATGTATTTACTATTGATATATATTCAAATATTAATTAAATATACAACATTAACGAGAATACTCACCAATTTTCCGAATTTGCTGCCATCTATAGAAGTACAACACAACTACATCGTCGTACGCGATGACAGCTAGCGTTCTTAACGTTGTCAGCAGGTACTACTACAAGGCAAGCTAGCGTTGGTACCAAAACTCCCTATAAAGTTTCACCCGGTCGGTTCCAAAGTGACTAGTGCGCTTTCTCTCAAGGTTGACTGTCCTTTCTTTTACAGTGAGCGTACATACAGACCACTCAGAGTATAAACTCCGAAAGCATATTGCTGTTACCGCAACTAGTGAACTAGAAACTGGTGGTTTATTTGTGCGTGATGTGTAGAACTGATGGTGGCATTAAATTAGTATGAAGTGAATTCACATGGAGAATAAGTAGTGCTGTTTTTCAGTTGAAATCACAGCCATTTAAGAAGAAAACACGGTGCTTTATCAATGCGTCTCGTTTTCTCTTCTGTAAAATCTGACCCTTAACTGACCCTTGCATTTCATAGATCCCTATGAACTCCGGATTATTACTCTTTTACGTTTTTTAGACTCTCCCAAAATCATAATATAGGGATGTTATCGCTCCAATACAAAACGTTAGAACAAAACGTAATATATTTTGCAATGTGTTCCAGACTCAACGCTCGCCACTTATTAGGTAGATTTCATTAGAAAGCAATTGGTACCCTGTTGTGACTTCCAGAAAATTACGACATACAGTACAGCGTCGATAATCCGGACGTCAAAAATCTGGTCCGTCGATAATCCGGATTCAATTCTGGTGAAGAAAAGAAGTTGAAGTGAATACACAGGGCCTATATATTTGTCAAACAAAAGCGTTGATGCGACAGGCTGGGAGGGGTCGTCTCACCGCTACGAATCAAATACTTGGCCGCAAAAAAAGCTAACCACAACTACAGTTCAAAAGGCAATAACAGATTTTTTTAAGAGCTCTGACAATATATAACCTGTGCAGTATTCTGTAAATATATACAAATTATGCATATGTATGTATATTCTTCCATTAATAGTACATTATGCAACGAGCCTATAATGGCAATAATTACGATACGAGTGTCTTAATTACCATTATAGGCGAGTTGCATTCGACTGTTTATGTTCGCGAACATAAATATTCATAAATATCTGTTGAGATTTCGTCTGTTTCATGTACTGAACAGAGCGCATGGGACTCAGAGAATACCTTGTATTTGACCATGACATCCTCAAATACCCCACTATGACACTAGCCACGCAGTGAAATTTAAAATAGGAGGCCGTGGAAGTAAGCGCAGGTGTGATGCTATCCTCACCTAATTGGTCACACAACTGTTTCTTGGTGGGAGAAACTGTTTCATAATTAAAAATAGTGTTATAATGACCCATATTATGATACAGTTTTCTGACATATAATGTTTACATTTCGACATCGTCGAACATAAAATGCATTTAAGTTCATATTAATTAATGATTTTATTTATCTGCTCCAATTATTTAACCACTAAAGTGAATTGTTAACGGCTTTAGCATGTTTTCTTTTTCTTATGAACTCAAACGACCTTTTTATTTTGGTTCTTTCCGAAAATCCGACATTTTGATAATCCGGACAGGGTCCGGTCACAATTAATCCTGATTATCGACGCTCTACTGTATCTTCATGTTTCACATACCACGGACTCCCAAAACACCGTCAGTTCAAACGTTTATATACAATTTATCTATCTACATATATATACTAGTAGTAGTACCTGGATTCGCCCGGTGGATGATAATGAATACTACTACTGAACAGACACAAGCTCATAGAAAACAATATTTTAAAAATAACAGTTATAGAAGACTTTGTGTGGTAAGTAGTAACGTCCAGGTCATTTTCCCCTAGTGGCATTGATAGACTGATAATAATCATTTAATTTACTAACAAATTGTAAAAATTTATTAGACAGAGGAGTAAGTGAAATAAAAGACGCTGCTTATATCTCATTGGCTGTTAGGAAAGTAGAGAGCAATCGTATTTTGCCACATAGTGCTGAAGAAAATAATCGAAGCACTTTGGAAAAATTCTGCTGTCCCGAGCTCCTGAGGGAGCAACAGTGTCATTTTTTCCACATAGCGCTGTTCGATATTTCGTCCGTGTGCCAAACGGGCTAAATCTAAGGATTGGACAGGGCTGTCCAAATAATTTGTAAGCAGCCTAAGATGTACGGTAACTTTCGCACTTACGCACCAGAACACCGGTAGGAGTGACGTGAAGCAGCCCACTCTGCCAGTCAACAATAGACTTATTTAAATACTCTTACAGTTACACCTTAATTCCCAGCTTCTCTGGACCCCTAGAACAACACCGAAAATCTTTCAACACGATTGGTACTAGGGCCTTAAAACGTATTTTTCGGGACTCATTGCCTTTTATTTATACAAATCAGCTCCGTTTCATCAAACTGAACCAAAGTTTACTTCCCGAGTTTTGTAGCTTGCTTTGCGAGGCTTAAAATGAGCCTATATTGGTCCTTCTATGACAAATTCGATATTTTGTGTACGAACCAAACGGCCTGAATCTAGGGAATGGAGAGGGCTGTCCAATTTCAAATAGGCAGTGCTACCCGCAGGTTTCCAAATGGTAGGTACTCAAAATTTGGTTCAGATCGGTAAACCGGTGTAGATTTGTGCTAAAGGGCCTAAACCTAGAGAAAGGAGGGGGTCGTCCAAAATTTCAAGTGGACAGTGTTACCCGCAGGGTTCCAAATGGTAAGTACTTAAAATTTGGTTCAGATTGACGGTGTAGATTTGTGGCAAAGGGCCTGAATGTAGGATCTGTTAATGGGCAAAATCGGATCAAGGGGGAAGAAATGGGGTCCTTTCTCAAATAAGTGAAATATCCCTAAAACTTTCTTAATATAAGAAAAATCGAATCCTTTCAAAATTCATACTATTCTTTGGGTAAGGGCCAAAAATGAATGTCAGTAAAGTTTATTGATAACAGCAACCATTGACGAAAGGGGTGGGAAAAAGTGGGTTTTCAGAGAGAAAAAGCATACCACCCTTATTATTATTTTCCAAAAAACCAATACAGGAACCCTATTTTACATTAGGGTTGTATATTAAAAACAAAGCAAATACAAATATAACTAACATAGTTTACAAAAAATGTTGTTGATGAAAGTGAGAAATTGTCCTAAACAGCACTGCCTCTTGAAAATATGGTACAGCGGTTTTGAAAGTTCCAGGTTACAGCTATTAAGGTGGCATTGTAAACAGTATCTTTTCTTTTCAAAAACTGGACACTCAAATATATGGTGACACACCGATTGAGGCAATCCACAAAAACATGAATAGTCGTCTGTTATTTTAAAACGTTCAAAACAAGACTCGAATTTTCCATGAACAGTTAAAAATTGTGTGAGGACAAAGTTTTGATAACAGTCGATTTTGTATTTCCGGGAAGAATAGTTCTCTTGTTATACCACCCTTGATAGGCACAATATCAAAACAGTTTAAAAAGGTCAATAGTCCTCTAAACAGAACCTAAAACCATAGTCTGAAATAATTTATGATACGGCCCACCCTTATGCCAAGTTTTCGTAATTACGAGTATAAGAAGATGGCGCTTTTGGTAGGCTAAACATGGGAACGTTTGTAGGTTGACAACAATTGACAAATTGACAATTGACAAAAAAGGAAAAGGAATAATCAAAGTCGGAGATAAGGAATACTTGGGAAGTGAACTGGCTGAAGATGGAAGACTAGATTTGGAAATTAGCAGAAGAATACAACTCGGGAGTGCTTTCTACCAACAGGTACGGGGACTAATATGGAACAAGAATATACCAATTAAGGCTAAAGAAGTTACGTACAAAGCATATTATGTTCCTATAAAGACATATGCATCAGAAACTTGGACAATGACTAAGAGAGATGAGAGCAGAGTACAGGCAGCTGAGATGAGATTCCTGAGAAGTATGGTCCAGAAAACTAAGAGAGACAGAGTGAGAAATGAAGATGCACGGAAAGAACTGGGAGTACAGAAACTAAATGACAAACTGGAACAAAACAGATTGAGATGGTTTGAACATGTCAAACGGATGAATGAAGTAAGGCTACCCAGACGATCACTGGAACGACGGATGACAGGGAAGAGAGGACGAGGAAGACCAAGAATGCGTTGGATGGACTCGGTGAAGTATAGCATTAGAAAACGGAACCTGTATTGGAACATTGTGTCGGAAGAGGAATGGTGGAACGACATATCAAAGTGGAGAGGAACCTTATTCGTCCCCACCCAGTGTCAGCTGGAAAAGGGGAAGAGGGGAAATGAAGATGATGATGATGATGAGTGATTTCGATATATTTTTCTTTGCGCGGTGAAATCTACCTCCACCTTCCGACGGGCCGAGAGGGATTTCGTATTGCTCACCCTATGAGAACACATTACATGATGAAGTGTTCACATCAGGTGTTCTTGAGCCTGTGTCGTCGTTATCTCGACAAATTTTACACACCAAAGCTCCAGTGTAATTACGTTTACTGATGACTACACATTATTGAAAGCCATATAGGTGACAGTAATCAGATTGTCTTCAGTTTATCGCTCAGTGAGTTTAGGAAATGTGTCTCCATAATATTAACAGTCAAGCCATTACTCTTCTTCATTACGACACGATGGCGTGCAAGGTACAAAGAGGAGCCAGCGTAGATCATGTACTAAAATTACAATATAATTAAATACATATATTTAAACATTATATATTTCCACAGGCACATCCGCCCGGCATTCCGGGAGAACATAATGATCCAGAATAATACAGTGAAGGTATATTGTTGGCTCTCCAGTACATAGTATACATTACGATACACCATATAAATGGTTATGCAGTAAAGCCTGTCTCGATCGGAACTTCAAGGGACCGCCAAATATTTACCTTATAGACGGGATTCCGGTTAGAACAAATTCCGCGATCTATTCAAGCGCTAGCTTCAATAACTTTAATTTTAGCGTTTGAATCTAAAACAACGCGTGTTTACCGCCCATCACTTACGGACTTAACAACAGCACAACTTTCTACAATTGGTCACTGAATCACAGTAAGTAAGAACGTTCTAGTATTGTGTGAGAAGCAGTTCAGGTTTGTTCATTGGATCTGGCATTCCTCCTGTACGCTAATCCTCACAACGATGTTGGACATTCCCTTGCCAAGTAAAGGTCCCACAAGACTTGAGAAACTCGCCCAGGACGTCCAAACCACGCAAAGTGAACATTAGGGGACATGGGCGCCTGCAGGGTGGTGGGTGGGGTGGGGGGCAAGAATGGGCCGTGGCACCCCCCGCCCTGGAATCCTGAGAATATTCCGATTGTTCATTGTCACACTAGTTCATTTCATAAATTGAAGTTACTGATAGTTAACTGATTTAGATGTAGGGATGACTCTACAGTTTTTAGTAATTTTTACTTAGTAATTTGTGATTATTTGAAAATATCTCCAGTTAATATGAAAATTGGCAAACTGGAATAAAATTACCATTTTAATGAACCACTTTATTATTATTTTTGTCGATACATGGTGATACAACTACTTTTTACCCGATTTTAAGGAATTAACATTATGACGATGATTCACAAAGAAAAACGAACTTCTATGGGCAAAAACTCTGAACTAAAAAACTATCCCTCCTATTCAAGGTAAAAAGATAATGTACCCATCGGTTTCAGAGCAGCCAAATAAGAATATCACGAAAAAAGAAAGAAATGAAGCTAAAATTGCGGGGGGATACGTCCCATCATCACCTAGTGAAAGGTAGGTAATGAAATGAAAAGTATTACTTGGCCCCTCCCTGGAAAACATCCAACGGGCCCCCATGATAGGGGAGTCGAATGACTTCGTAAAACATTCCTGTTCCGTAAATGAAATACTGTTAAACACATCATTTTACACTCAATAAATTGTAATTTACTTCCGTTTGCACGTTAGACAGATTCCGTTACATATAGGTAATATTCTAGTTGTAAAGAGTACACTTAGTTAAATCTCAATCATGAATGCTATGACAAATTTATCCTTGATATGAATAATCAGACTTTATCAATTCAGCTACTGGTGCAGTGGTCAGGGGTTTGTCATTCCTTCATAGGTATACCAAAGCGAAGTTAGTTTTTCTGGGAATATCACAGACACTGTTAATTTAAGGGCCTTTAAATGTGGTTTTCGGAGACCCGTTATAGTCGGGTGAAAAACACCTTTCGTACCACACTCACACGTGAAAATTGCGTGAAAGAATTCTAGAGTGCCCCTTGACCCCTTTAAGCGCATTATACTGTATGTATTGATGAATTTTACAGCTTAATTTGGTTCCGTGATAACCTTATAACCGTCTGGAAACTTTCACAGTAATGTAATAATTGGAATTGCATTGCGTCCCTGTGAGATTCTGTTACCATGGTTACCATGTTGCATTCTTTCATTATTTCATTGTAAATATACATGTTTTAAGGTATTTATATAATTGTGAGGTATTTAAAGAGTAGGTGAGTGCGTTTCGCTTACGCATTGGGTTATGCTGAACCTGTAGGTACCCCATATGTGTAGGTTGGTGTTAATGGGACCTTATTTTCGGTACAAAACTGGAATGGGACCTTAGCAGAATAATATAGGGAGGGATAATAGGCCATAATTCAACGGACTGGTGATTTTATCCGTTGTGGACAGGATTCCGCTTATTATAGGTTCCATTAAAGACAGGTTTTACTGTACATGCAAAATTATATACGTTGATGCTCACAGTTGGTGTTCTTCCTCTAATTCGGACATGGGAAATCTATGATCGACAATTCCGTGCATTGTGCCTTTAAGTTACATGTCTCATCGCCTGTGTTATAATGGGAATGTAGTAGTTGGTTGGTTGGTTCCTTAGTTTAGGGGCTGCGAAAACGCGATCATTTAGCCCCGTGTACTTTGGGTGTGTGTAGAATCTGTCTGATAACCGGTGTTAATTGTGATGGCTGTGTTAGTGTGTGTTATCTGTTTGAATTCAAGTAAGGACTACAGACGACTATTTCAAGTAGTTCCTACTTTCACCACCAAATGCTACCGGCGGCTTCGGTGGCGTAGTCGGTAGCATTCTGAGCTTCTATGCCCAAGATCGTGGGTTCAAATCCGGCCGAAGTCGTCGGATTTTTTAAGAGCGCTAAAAATCCCTCAGTATGCCTTCCTTCGGAGGGGAAGTAAAGCCGGCGGTCCCATGTCATAGATTTATGGCATGTTAAAGAACCTTCCACTAATTACACCTGTGTGAAGCTAAATTGTATAGGTTAAGAATGTAAACAACGCTCTTAGGTTCCTACGATTGTTGCCAAGAGCCGACTGCGGTGGCGTCTGGTAGCTAAGTTCTGAACTAGTAGGCGTTGACGGTGGCGTTTGGCAGCAAAAGTAGGAACTATTTGAAAAATTCAAAAGTCTGCAGTCCTTACTGAACCCGAGGAGGTTATGCTGACTGGAATCGAACGTGGTTCTCAGAGACTGTGATCTCAGTATAAAGGTTCCACCAGGGAACGAACCAGAGATCTGTAGAGGCAGTTTTATGGTAAAAACCCCTCGAAAGAAGTGTATATTTAATCACTGGTGTGATTTTGGTGCAATTACATTATTTATTAAAATAATGCAGGAAATAATGAGCAGATTACAGCATTATTAGACTACTTGGTGTAGGCTATACGAGGCTTGAAGCACGGAGAGGACAGAGTTGACATTTTACAAATTAGCCCAGAATTGTGGGTGGGGCCCAGTGGAGCCATGTCCATCTCTGTGACCCCATTCTGTCGTCTGGAGCAGGGGGAGGCCTGAATAATGACCCAGTTATTCCCCGACGGAGAATAGATTTGAGGAGTGGGAGGAGAGATGCCCAGGAAAATCATTGATTACTCGTGATTGGAGCAACGAATTGAGATGAGGGTTGCTCACAGATGAATCTTTTGGCAGGAGGCTAATTTTAGAGCCTTTTACCTGCGAAATTGGGGCATATTTAATGATGTGCGGAAGGACTGTAAAACGACCATTGTGCGCGGATAGATTTGAGAATGTTGCCGGGGGATACCCGTAAGATAGCGTCCCACGCTATGGAGAAAGGAATTAATATTAATTAATTGGACGAGCGATTCCTTTGCACGCAGATAGTTTTGGAATCTGTGAAGAAATAGGAACCCAATGATCATGGTTTGGAGACCAGATTCACGCTGTGAGAGGAGCCAAGATTTCGCGGGAAGATTTCGCCCTACTTTGCGTGAGAATCTGATATAAGGGAGTAGACCCTTGGAGGAGCGCTCTGTCTCAACCCAGTCTCTCTCAGTTGAAGCTCAGTCTACGCGCAGTTCACGTGCAGTGT
The DNA here is from genome assembly GCA_946902985.2 of Meconema thalassinum. NCBI lineage: Eukaryota > Metazoa > Arthropoda > Insecta > Orthoptera > Tettigoniidae > Meconema > Meconema thalassinum. The sequence goes on from OX336394.1 coordinate 185,759,718, forward strand.
GCACCCAGTTACAGCCCAAGTCGCAGTCTTACGCAGTCTTCACGACGTTAGAAGTTACCCAGTTGCAGCACAGTTGCAGTAAGTTGCAATCAGTATGCAGCAAGTACGAGGGCAGTACGAGACAGTATGTAAGCAGTATACAGCAGTCTTCAAGTAAGGTACGAGCAGTCTTCAAGTGAATCTTCAGTCAGGTACAGCCACTTTGAAGCAAGTTCGTCAAGGCAGAACGCATGGCGGTTCTACTCATAATAGACGCCGGACAAAGACTGGTACATGTAAATGAAGCATTTAATAAGCTTGTATGAATAATAGTCGTGCCATAGGCATAATCAGCAGTACGAACTATGCCGTGTTCAGTTATGAAGCACCGTGTAGGCTAATGGCAGAACTATTGTAAATAATTATTTGTGTAAAGTATTGGACTGTGTTAAGCGCAATGTGTATAGTATTGACTGATCGTATATGTGTAAATACGATGGTATGTGCTAAATGAAACTCTATGACGTGTTTGGTAATGTCATGAGAGTACCAGATGATAACACATGTACGGGAGCTAGCACATTTATGCAACGCAGGACGCTTACTGTAGGAGTAAGAATAATAAAAACTGTTGGTGGATTCCGAAAGCAGGTAAACCAGACTTTCAATCAGGATTTGATAGGAGCACGGGAGATGCTGTCGACACCTGCAATTTCGATCTTTGCTAGGGAATTTCAGCATTGAAAAGTGTATAAAGTGACGTGTGTTAAGTGTACAACATATGTAAAATATCCTTTAAAGTAGTGATTAGATAAGTGTTTCATATGTGTGGGAGCAATAGCTTCCTGAGAGTTATGCAACGTGTCGTGTTGTTGATGAAAATTATGTGTTATAAAATGTGTGTTTGCAAGATGAATATGTCGCGTTAAACCTGCTAATGGCGGGCGACATGGAGAAATATGATTGGTTGGAGCCACCATAGACGCCTATAGAAATGTAAGTACCCCACAAGTTATGATTATGTAGAAATATGGGCCATTGCATGTTGTGATTCCGTAAAGATGCCAGTAAAAATCAGTTTAGGAGGCAGATCCTCCATGTTTAATCATTATTGTGTTGATTTTTATAAAGTTGAGATGTTAATTTGCATCATTAAGTGGAGTAATTATTCCCACTATGAATTAAGAATGGCAATCAGTTATGTAAATGTGACGAACGCGATTGTTCGGATTTTTAAGACGTTTGGCTATGTCGGATTTTGGGTAAAGTTATGTGAGAATAATAATAAAGTAATGATTTTGGTCATTTATGTCAGTGAGATTAATAAGAATAATAAAGTAATGATTTTGGTCATTTATGTCAGTGAGATTAATGGTAATAATAATAATGAATATTAAAAGTATGAATGAACACATCAGGAAACAAGTAAATGTTATAAGCGAGAGATTTACGCTAATTGCAAGACTTATCAATCTAAGCAGTAAGATGACACAGTAAGATTACGTTACAGTAATTAAGGAAAGAAGTTTTATATCAGAATATTGCATATATTCAATAATGATGCCAGGCATGAAAGAGCTTTTAGTGAATTGAATTTGCAGCTTATATGAGAAGCTTATAGAGTAAATTGTTAGATTTCTATTAATACTATAGGTCGGAGGTCGTAGCATTGAGTAAGGGGCCAGATGGTCTATTCTACGTATGAAATCTCCTATGTCATGGGTATAAGTGGAGATATAATTTTATGCCAGAGTTGGAATGTACCCTAGCTCTGAGGAAGGATATGAAAGTGTTCCGGGTTGGGATCCTGTGATAGAGACGAGGAGAACGAGGACACCTCGATACTCTATGGTCTCCCGAGAACTTATTAATGAGTTATTTCCGCTCGTGGTAGCGAAACTCATGGCGACAGCTGCAGTGAGCGCCTATATTTTACTTGAGACATCGGTCACCCGTCAGACTAATGCATTACGAACCCCGAACCTTCATGTTGAATGGACCCGTGTGAGGCCTGTAATTATTATATCCTCTGTGTAGGAGTAATTATAAAAGCTCATTCAATACCTGTTTGCATAATAGTCAATTAAGATCCTTTGGGATATGTGTGTCGGTCAGACGACAGTATTTGTCTTGTAAATCTTTACTGCTTAGAAAGGAAAGCATTCAAAACCTTTAAGGAGGGTCGAGGTAATTGGTGGAACACCCATCCCACTTTCTATTGTGTGCTGACTCCTCTAGCCGAGGGTCTGCAGGGGCACTCGAGCCGTCATGGCGAGTTGAAAGCAAAAGATTTTAGACCCTGGTAAATGACATATAATGAAAGATTGTTATGTTGAGTAATGTAGCCATGTGGTTTTGGAACACATGGATAATTATAGATTATCCTGATGGTTCATTATTTTAGCTATCTGACGAATAGTTAGATGATGTATTTGTACTGTCACTGAAACCAAGTTGTGAAGTTAGTTACCAGATGCCAATCGCCACGAGAGCAAGGTCATCTAATTGTACCATCCGACCCAAGCTATAACGTAACGTTTTATGTAGGAATCACATACAGCATGCAATGGAACCATATAAATAGAGGAAGTGGAGGGGTAGCTTACATAATTATGGAGTTGCACGTTGATTGCGGTGCAACGTCCGAATAGGTAAATGCATGCAAGCATTTGTTTGGTGAGAAGAGAAAAATCAAAACACGCACGGCACACATAATTGTTAAAACCAAGAGGTTTAAGGAATAATTAATTTGTGATATTAAAGAAGTCACGTTGTATGACTGTTATGTTAATGTACAGTTTGTATTGAAGTCGTAGGTGCATCAGCGCACCAGAATATCTTTATGTAGTTCACATAAGGGTACAGCTTTATGGTTTAATATGACTTTATTATGATTTCAATTTTGTTTGTTTGTGGATTGTGGAAGTAAATTTTTGTTTGCTTTGTTTTTATGGTTTTGGGATTGTTTTTGTGTTTGAAGCCATGATTTTTATTTACTGAATTAAAGTTTTAGAATAGAGTTGTGCCTTGTTATTGTAGAGTTGTTACCTTATAGCCTCAAATCCAAAATATGCACTGCTCATTTGGGGGAACGGCACGCGCCTGAGACCTGATGCTAGCTGGAGGCAGCTGCATATTTACCATCGAGATTACTCACATGGGTACATGGGATTTGATGTCCTATACTGTGATTTGAGCTATCGGTACAACTAAAGTCGGTCAGATCTAGTGCACACAACTCTATTAAAGTAAGAATTAACGAAGTAGGGAATGACCGCTCCTATCCTAGATAAGTTCCGATACGTACATATAAATTTTTATAGATGTATAAGTACAGTTCTACTCCTTTGTAAGTATTTACACTCTTCTTATCATGGCCCAAGCGACGTGGGACGGTATTAATTCATTATGGAACCGCCTGCGTCAGTGCAATATGAGCGATCTTGGCATTGCACATGCATGGCATACATGAATGTACTTACTCGCATATTATTATCATGGCGCCCAGGTACGTGGAGCTTATGGGATTTAGGGAAAACCCATAGATTTTTATGGTATTTCATGGGGAAAACCATAGTAATTGTTTTGCCTCAAACTGTGTTTGAGTGATTTTTGAATTCAGTAGGCTTTTTATGTAACGCAGAATCTCTCTATTGAGAAGAGAATTGCCCAAGGGTATGAGCGCTACATACCAGATCCACAATCTACCATAATATTATCAGGTTTTGTACGACTTCACATTATGTGTGCAGTGTTTGATGTTTCTCTTCGAAACGTATCCACATATTTTTCCAGGAAGCCTGCCTGCATATTTAAGTGTGTTATTGTAAAATGTCAGGTACGCAGGAGATCTTGCAAGTTATTGCAGGATTGAAACAGCATTTTGATGCTGCTAACGAGCAGAATAAACTGGAAGCCAAGGCTTTCCAGGATAGCATAAACACTCGTTTAGATGCCAATCAGGAGGCAATTAATGCAACTCAGGTTGAAATAAACAACCGTTTAGATGCAAATAAAGCTGAATTGAGTAATCGGTTAGATAATAACCAGATTGAATTAAACAATAAGTTAGGTCAAATGCAAGAGGTAATTAAGACCGAAGTAACAGAGACTGTTGTAAGCATTGTATCGGAAATGCAGGTTAAAACTGATAAACGTTTCGAGGCTATAGAAGCCAAACTTGAGGGTAATTTACAAGCGTGTAAGCATGCTCAGGAGGAAACCAACAGTAGATTAGGTGCGTTGTCTAACGATATTAAGGATATTCAAATCCAAAATGAGGCGAATCTCGAACGCCAAGCGAAACAGTTCGCAGAGTTTACAAGAACGGTAGACCAGAGATTAGAGGAGAACGACTCCAAATGGGACCAGAAATTGAAAAGCTATGCTAGAGCAATTAACGGTGACCTCAAGAAACAGGACCAGAATATATTAGGTCAATGCCAGGAAATAGGCGAAATTAAGGCCATCGCTTATGAAAATAAGGAGCTGGTCAGCAACGTGAAAAGTCAGATGGGCAAAGTTAATCAAGAACTGGACCAAGTTCAAAGTGACATTGTCATAGTTAACAAAAGGCAAGAGGAGAATATAGGTGAGATCACCAAGGTCCGGAATGAATTGTCTAAGGTCAATGGACACATTCAAGATGAAATTAAAGGGTTAAGAGAAGAACTCGAAATAAGAGAAGGCCAGAAAATAGAGGCAAGCGACAAGACCCTTGCTCAAATTAAAGAAGATGTAGAGGATGAAATATCCCATATCAAACAAAGTCTGAAAGAAGACAAGGTGAAAATATTTCAAGTAGCCGAGGAAAACCGAGATAGGCTTACAAGAATAGAGAATGAAGTCATTACTCGCCTAGAAAGAGCAGAGATGCGCCACAATCAAATGGAGACTAGGATAATAGCACTGGGAGGAAACGCTTCTGAAAGGTCCTAAGTCAAGTGAAGGCAGCATGGAGGATATGAGGAAAACAAGGTGGGCAGACTTGGAAACCCAACCTATGAGCAGGAATGCTACAGGCCCAGGGGAAAGTCCTTATATGACGCCAGGTGTACCAATTGCGGCATCGACGCCACATGAAAATGCTATGCACACCCAGGTGATAAACGTCATTAGGGCAAGCGAAGAAAAACCAAGGAAATTTTCAGGTAGCCACTGTAGTATGACACCAAAATATTGGTTAAAGGAAGTGACTGAATATCTAAATGATGCACGAATACCGCAGGAGCGTAGGCTACGTGATATAGAGAAATTAACAGAGGGAGAGTGCGCATTATGGTTTCGCAGCTTCCGTTACACTTTTGATACTGTCGAGGAGTTCCGTGAGGCATTCTTGAAGAGATATTGGGACGCCGCGACTCAACAGAATTTAAGGTTGGATTTATATGCAAAGAAATACAGTACTAATAATCCAACAAAGTACGCAGAATTTTTCATATCGCAGATGTGTCGCTTTAAAGAGCTGGATCAAAAACCAAGCGAACTGGAGCTATGTATTGCTATCGCCAAACAGCTTCCATACGAGATCCAAAGGCTACTAATCTCGGCTAATGCGAAAACTGCTATGGAAATGGAGACAGTTCTAAGGCAACTGGACCTCACCACAGCAAATACAATGCGTCAGAGTCGAAGCGTGGACAGATATGGAGATGGAGCTAAGAGTTTGGAACTACAGCGCAGCGAACAGGAGAGAAGAAACTCCAAGGGGGCGGGCGCTGAAGAAAAAAAAACGCCAAAATTAGAAGAGTTTGAGACTGATGGATGGAAGTCTATTAACATCATCAATTAGATAGCCAAACCAGAAGAACTGATTGAGGATACAGGAGGACCACAGGTCATGGTCAAGAGAGAATTGCCTATTATAATTGTAAGAGTGGCAGGATTAAAAGTCAGAAGTCTGCTAGACACAGGGTCAACAGTGAGCCTTATGACACAAGCTCTATATAATGAAATAGCCCGGAGAGAGAACATTTTGAAAATACCGATCTCTAGTGTCAAGATTAAAGGGGTAATTCCAGACCGAACAATGATATGTAAATACCAGGTATTCCTAGATTTACAGATAGGAGGCTCTATTTTCTCACAGAGTTTTCTGTTAGTAAACAAACTGCCTTATAACCTACTTATTGGGGCAGAGTTTATAAGGGAATACAGAGTGATAATCGACCTAGCACAGGACAGGGTTATGTTCCATGTGAATGAAGAAGCTGAAGGCTTAGAGGTCGCACTCAATGAGATTGAACCAGGATCAAGTGAACAAGTATGGCATACATACAGAGATGTGGCTGAGGAGGGAGTGTTAGATATTGAGCAGTTAGAAGAGGAGCTTAAAACACTAGCCACAGACTTGGAAAAAGATCTGGAACCCAAATTGGAAGAATATATTTCGGAAAAGCTAGAAGAAGCGAAAATTGGGCTAAAAGAGAAGGAAAATTTAAAGCAGTTATTACTGGAACAGAAGGAAGTCTTTGATTCGAGACCTGGTCGGATAAAGAACTTCACTTATGCTATTCAAGTCAGTGACTGGACACCATTTAGGCAGAAACCCTACCCTATAGCTGAAAAGCATTATGCTAAAGTGAAAGAGGCAATTCAGGAGATGTTGGAGGCCGGTGTTATTGAGAAGACACCTACGCCTTATGTAAGTCCATTGGTAATTGTACCAAAGACAGACGGATCTGTCAGAGTCTGCCTGGACCTGAGACGCTTAAATTTGCGAGTAATTCCGGAATTTGACCAAGTGCCACCTATTAAAGAGATCCTCAGGAAGTTTAAAGGGAAAACCATATTCACAAATTTGGATATCATATCCAGTTTCCATCATCTTGAATTAGAGAAGAAAACTAGTCTGTTGACAGGATTTATGTTTGATCAACATACATTCACATTTTTAAGGCTACCTTTTGGGTTGAAAACAGCTGGTTCAGCCCTGATAAGAGCGTTAGATCGCAATCTATCAGATGAGGTTAAAGAGAGTACCATCAGATATGTAGACGACATTCTACTCACATCAGAATCTCTGGAGGAGCACATGAGAGACCTGAAGAAGTTGCTAGATGACCTTCGAGAAGCTAACTTTAAGGTTAATATCAAGAAATCGCACTTCTGTCAGAGGGAAGTCAAATTCCTAGGGCATGTTATTGATGCAAATGGAGTGAAGCCTAACCCAGATAAATTGGAGGTAATTCGAAATTTCCCTCGACCCACGAAAGTAAAGCACGTCCGACAGTATTTGGGAGTAATTGGATTCTTTTCGAACCACTGCCCAAACTATACTGCGACAGTAGCACCCCTGCAGGACCTATTGAAGAAAGGCGGCAGATGGAATTGGACGGAGCAATGTCAGGAAGCATTCGTGAGGTCAAAACAAATGCTTTTGGAATATGTGAAGCTGGGATACCCGGATTATACCCAGAAGTTCATCATACAGACGGATGCATCACTTATTGGGATTGGAGCGATGCTATTCCAGGAAAATGTTGACCAGCCTGAGAAGAAAGTTTTTATCGCCTTTATAAGCAGGAGACTGAAAGCCCATGAGAAAAACTACACGATCACAGAGATAGAGTTGCTCGCGATTTTGTACGCGTTGCAATCTTGGCACAAACTCGTGTATGGCTTCCGAATAGTCCTCAGAACAGACCATAAAGCTTTAACATTTTTGTTAAAGACAGATTTGTCTAGCCAGAGATTGACAAGATGGTCCCTGTATATCCAGCAATTTAATGTGGAAATTGAATACTGTCCAGGGAAAGAGAATGTAATACCGGACATATTAAGTCGTTACCCTAGAGAAGAGGAAGCGCTAGCGGTCCAGATTGAGAATCGAGATCAGAAGACGTTGGATGACTTAAGGAACCTTACCAACCTACAACGCGAAGACCCATGGTTGAAGATGATGATCGATTACTTTGAGGGACGATTAGCAAGGGGAACTGCGGTATACAGAGAGGCGGAGGCATTGGCAACAGAGTATGTATGGTATAATCAGATATTACACAAGTGGGACGATGTGGATCATACACGTCAAAGGATTGTAATTCCTGCATCTTTGCAGAGAAGATTGGTATGGCTAGCCCACAGAGCATTTGGACATCCGGGGATAGATAAACTCTGTGCTCTGTTGAAGGAAGCATTTACTTGGCCAAAATTGAGAGAAACGGTGAGAAATACTATTAGGACATGTGATCTATGCCAAAGGGTTAAGCCAAATCCCTTTTTAATGAGGCAACGACCTATCCCGTTGTTACCGGAGAAACCAAGGCAGCTATTGAGTATAGACAAATTTGGACCATTGCCTAGAGCACGTAGAGGCAATAGACACATTTTTGTAGCCATGGATGTATTTTCGAAAATGGTGGTGTTATGCCCCATACAAAAGACAAGTTCAAAACAGGTCTTGAAGCGCCTGAAAGAGAGAGTTATTCCGATTCTTGGGAAGCCGGATAACATTCTCTCGGACCACGGAAGTTGCTTTACAAGTGCAGAATTTCGTCGAGAACTGGAAACTCTAGGAATTAGGCAGATTTTATCTACCATTCGTCATTCTGAGGCAAGTCCAGTTGAAAGAGTAATGAGAGAGATCCAGAAATACATGAAGATCTACTGCTCTGAGGAGAATTGGCGTTGGATAGAATTTCTAGAAGTCATTGAATACTGTATAAATAATACTGTACATGAGGTGACAGGTCAGGCTCCCGTGACTCTACATCTGGATAAAAGACCAGAGAGACCGTGGACTGGTGTTATTCCATTGCCAGTAGATGCACAGCCAGGTAGAGAATTGAGGATCCAACGAACCTTTGAATATCTCAAAGCACAGGCGGAGAGACGTCAGAGAAGAAATCGTGCGAAGAGGTATCATAGACCGCTTCTCGTGGGAGAGAAAGTTTTAATTAAGAAACCCGCCAGTTCAGATCCAGAGGCACGCAAGTATAAAAAGTTCAATTTTTCTTATCACGGCCCGTTCGAGGTGATAAGAGACCTCCAGAACAATGCATACAGGTTAAGGCATCTAGAGAATGGAAACGAGGTCGTTATGAACGTAGCCAACTTAAAAGTTTATTACTCGCCAGAAGAATTCGACGAACAAGAAGAAGCATTGGTAACGCACACCCTACTCAACGTGGCGAGCGAAGTCAGTCAAGCAGTTAGACCTGAAAGTTGGAACGGCAAGACGGGACGAGAAGCAGACAGTTTACCCAGTGTAAGCGAAGAGAAGAAAGAATGCCAGTGTCTGCGAGAATTCTATGAAGAAATGGTCAGAGTGGCGAGAGAGGTTGAAGCAATAAACGCGACCCTCCGCATGGAGAATGAACAGCTTAGGAAGAAGGCCGAGTGTGGAAGGGGGAACAGTACTAACCTACTCGCAGCCAGACGAGGTGAAGGACCCCGGATGTAAACACCGACAGTGGTAGACAGTCAGCTGGTTACTTATAGAAAGCCACTTGCAATTGACTTTTATAAGTTTCGCAAGGGGAATATGAACCCGAGGAGGTTATGCTGACTGGAATCGAACGTGGTTCTCAGAGACTGTGATCTCAGTATAAAGGTTCCACCAGGGAACGAACCAGAGATCTGTAGAGGCAGTTTTATGGTAAAAACCCCTCGAAAGAAGTGTATATTTAATCACTGGTGTGATTTTGGTGCAATTACATTATTTATTAAAATAATGCAGGAAATAATGAGCAGATTACAGCATTATTAGACTACTTGGTGTAGGCTATACGAGGCTTGAAGCACGGAGAGGACAGAGTTGACATTTTACAAATTAGCCCAGAATTGTGGGTGGGGCCCAGTGGAGCCATGTCCATCTCTGTGACCCCATTCTGTCGTCTGGAGCAGGGGGAGGCCTGAATAATGACCCAGTTATTCCCCGACGGAGAATAGATTTGAGGAGTGGGAGGAGAGATACCCAGGAAAATCATTGATTACTCGTGATTGGAGCAACGAATTGAGATGAGGGTTGCTCACAGATGAATCTTTTGGCAGGAGGCTAATTTTAGAGCCTTTTACCTGCGAAATTGGGGCATATTTAATGATGTGCGGAAGGACTGTAAAACGACCATTGTGCGCGGATAGATTTGAGAATGTTGCCGGGGGATACCCGTAAGATAGCGTCCCACGCTATGGAGAAAGGAATTAATATTAATTAATTGGACGAGCGATTCCTTTGCACGCAGTTAGTTTTGGAATCTGTGAAGAAAGAGGAACCCAATGATCATGGTTTGGAGACCAGATTCACGCTGTGAGAGGAGCCAATATTTCGCGGGAAGATTTCGCCCTACTTTCAGTGAGAATCTGATATAAGGGAGTAGACCCTTGGAGGAGCGCTCTGTCTCAACCCAGTCTCTCTCAGTTGAAGCTCAGTCTACGCGCAGTTCACGTGCAGTGTGCACCCAGTTACAGCCCAAGTCGCAGTCTTACGCAGTCTTCACGACGTTAGAAGTTACCCAGTTGCAGCACAGTTGCAGTAAGTTGCAATCAGTATGCAGCAAGTACGAGGGCAGTACGAGACAGTATGTAAGCAGTATACAGCAGTCTTCAAGTAAGGTACGAGCAGTCTTCAAGTGAATCTTCAGTCAGGTACAGCCACTTTGAAGCAAGTTCGTCAAGGCAGAACGCATGGCGGTTCTACTCATAATAGACGCCGGACAAAGACTGGTACATGTAAATGAAGCATTTAATAAGCTTGTATGAATAATAGTCGTGCCATAGGCATAATCAGCAGTACGAACTATGCCGTGTTCAGTTATGAAGCACCGTGTAGGCTAATGGCAGAACTATTGTAAATAATTATTTGTGTAAAGTATTGGACTGTGTTAAGCGCAATGTGTATAGTATTGACTGATCGTATATGTGTAAATACGATGGTATGTGCTAAATGAAACTCTATGACGTGTTTGGTAATGTCATGAGAGTACCAGATGATAACACATGTACGGGAGCTAGCACATTTATGCAACGCAGGACGCTTACTGTAGGAGTAAGAATAATAAAAACTGTTGGTGGATTCCGAAAGCAGGTAAACCAGACTTTCAATCAGGATTTGATAGGAGCACGGGAGATGCTGTCGACACCTGCAATTTCGATCTTTGCTAGGGAATTTCAGCATTGAAAAGTGTATAAAGTGACGTGTGTTAAGTGTACAACATATGTAAAATATCCTTTAAAGTAGTGATTAGATAAGTGTTTCATATGTGTGGGAGCAATAGCTTCCTGAGAGTTATGCAACGTGTCGTGTTGTTGATGAAAATTATGTGTTATAAAATGTGTGTTTGCAAGATGAATATGTCGCGTTAAACCTGCTAATGGCGGGCGACATGGAGAAATATGATTGGTTGGAGCCACCATAGACGCCTATAGAAATGTAAGTACCCCACAAGTTATGATTATGTAGAAATATGGGCCATTGCATGTTGTGATTCCGTAAAGATGCCAGTAAAAATCAGTTTAGGAGGCAGATCCTCCATGTTTAATCATTATTGTGTTGATTTTTATAAAGTTGAGATGTTAATTTGCATCATTAAGTGGAGTAATTATTCCCACTATGAATTAAGAATGGCAATCAGTTATGTAAATGTGACGAACGCGATTGTTCGGATTTTTAAGACGTTTGGCTATGTCGGATTTTGGGTAAAGTTATGTGAGAATAATAATAAAGTAATGATTTTGGTCATTTATGTCAGTGAGATTAATAAGAATAATAAAGTAATGATTTTGGTCATTTATGTCAGTGAGATTAATGGTAATAATAATAATGAATATTAAAAGTATGAATGAACACATCAGGAAACAAGTAAATGTTATAAGCGAGAGATTTACGCTAATTGCAAGACTTATCAATCTAAGCAGTAAGATGATACAGTAAGATTACGTTACAGTAATTAAGGAAAGAAGTTTTATATCAGAATATTGCATATATTCAATAATGATGCCAGGCATGAAAGAGCTTTTAGTGAATTGAATTTGCAGCTTATATGAGAAGCTTATAGAGTAAATTGTTAGATTTCTCTTAATACTATAGGTCGGAGGTCGTAGCATTGAGTAAGGGGCCAGATGGTCTATTCTACGTATGAAATCTCCTATGTCATGGGCATAAGTGGAGATATAATTTTATGCCAGAGTTGGAATGTACCCTAGCTCTGAGGAAGGATATGAAAGTGTTCCGGGTTGGGATCCTGTGATAGAGACGAGGAGAACGAGGACACCTCGATACTCTATGGTCTCCCGAGAACTTATTAATGAGTTATTTCCGCTCGTGGTAGCGAAACTCATGGCGACAGCTGCAGTGAGCGCCTATATTTTACTTGAGACATCGGTCACCCGTCAGACTAATGCATTACGAACCCCGAACCTTCATGTTGAATGGACCCGTGTGAGGCCTGTAATTATTATATCCTCTGTGTAGGAGTAATTATAAAAGCTCATTCAATACCTGTTTGCATAATAGTCAATTAAGATCCTTTGGGATATGTGTGTCGGTCAGACGACAGTATTTGTCTTGTAAATCTTTACTGCTTAGAAAGGAAAGCATTCAAAACCTTTAAGGAGGGTCGAGGTAATTGGTGGAACACCCATCCCACTTTCTATTGTGTGCTGACTCCTCTAGCCGAGGGTCTGCAGGGGCACTCGAGCCGTCATGGCGAGTTGAAAGCAAAAGATTTTAGACCCTGGTAAATGACATATAATGAAAGATTGTTATGTTGAGTAATGTAGCCATGTGGTTTTGGAACACATGGATAATTATAGATTATCCTGATGGTTCATTATTTTAGCTATCTGACGAATAGTTAGATGATGTATTTGTACTGTCACTGAAACCAAGTTGTGAAGTTAGTTACCAGATGCCAATCGCCACGAGAGCAAGGTCATCTAATTGTACCATCCGACCCAAGCTATAACGTAACGTTTTATGTAGGAATCACATACAGCATGCAATGGAACCATATAAATAGAGGAAGTGGAGGGGTAGCTTACATAATTATGGAGTTGCACGTTGATTGCGGTGCAACGTCCGAATAGGTAAATGCATGCAAGCATTTGTTTGGTGAGAAGAGAAAAATCAAAACACGCACGGCACACATAATTGTTAAAACCAAGAGGTTTAAGGAATAATTAATTTGTGATATTAAAGAAGTCACATTGTATGACTGTTATGTTAATGTACAGCTTGTATTGAAGTCGTAGGTGCATCAGCGCACCAGAATATCTTTATGTAGTTCACATAAGGGTACAGCTTTATGGTTTAATATGACTTTATTATGATTTCAATTTTGTTTGTTTGTGGATTGTGGAAGTAAATTTTTGTTTGCTTTGTTTTTATGGTTTTGGGATTGTTTTTGTGTTTGAAGCCATGATTTTTATTTACTGAATTAAAGTTTTAGAATAGAGTTGTGCCTTGTTATTGTAGAGTTGTTACCTTATAGCCTCAAATCCAAAATATGCACTGCTCATTTGGGGGAACGGCACGCGCCTGAGACCTGATGCTAGCTGGAGGCAGCTGCATATTTACCATCGAGATTACTCACATGGGTACATTACTTAAATTAAAAAACAGATAACACACACTAATAACAGTCATCACAATTAACACCGGTTATCAGACAGATTCTACACACACCCAAAATACACGGGGCTACATGACCGCATTGTCGCAGCCCCTAAACTTAAGAACCAACCAACCAAATGCTACCGTCCATGACATCTAGCTGTGAATTTGGCTACATACCATCGCCTGGTGGCGAACGTTGGAACTTAATAATAATAATGTTATTGGTTTTACGTCCCTTTTAACTACTGTGGCTTTTAGAGACGCCGGGGTGCCGGAATTTTGCCCCGAAGGGGATCTTTAACGTGCCAGTAAATCTACTGACACGGCTCCCTCGCATTTGTGCACCCTCAAATGCCAGCTGACTGCGCCAGGATACGAACCTGCAACCTAGGGCCCAGCAAGCGAGAACGTTACCCCTGAGCCACGCAGGTTGGAACTTAAGAGCATTAATCAAACCTTACCTACAAATTTTACTTCACATAAGTTTAGTTATGAAATGTTCTTTTACATGCCATAAATCTCTGGCATGGGACCGCCGGCTTTACTTCCCCTCCGAACGAAGGCATACTGAGGGATTTTAACGCTCTTAAAAAATCCGACGACTTCGGCCGGGTTTGAACCCGCGACCTTGGGCATAGAAGCTCAGCATGCTACCAACTACGCCACCGAAGCCTCTGGAATGTAGTAGTAGTAGTTTTAATTGAGGGCCTATCGTGTTCATTTAGCCGCTTGTACTTGGGTATGTACAAATTTTGTCGGATGACATGTGTAATTTTGGTGGTTGTAATACTGTGATTATTTATCATTCAGATGAGAATTGGGAAGGAAGCGGCCGTGGCCTTAAGTTAGAAAGCATCCTGGCATTTGTATGGAGTAGAAGTGGGAATCCATGAATAACAATCTACAGGATGGCTGAGGTGGGAATCGAACCCATTCCTTCTCAGTTTTGCGCCATGAGAATGAATGTACCCCGTTCTAGCCCTCCGATCAGAACTAGATTTCTTTGCAAAACCGGGATTCAAACCCGGACCTCCAGTGTTAGCGTAAGTGCCCCAGAACTTGAAATAAGGTGCCATCCGAAACTTTGCCTGGAGTACAATATTAGTAAACTTTTGACTTTCTTCGGCTCTTCCCAATTAATTGGGTTCGCCGGAGTCAACCAGACTCACTTTGGGTTTGGCAGGGGATTTAAGGCCGGATACCCTTCCTGACGCCACGTGATGTTTCAGGTGAAAATTCCACCCCGCTGTCACCGGGATTCGAACCCCGGCCGTCTGGCTGAAAGACGAGCAGCTAAGCCACTGTGCCATCACGTGGAGTACAATATTAGTAATTCGTATATTAATTATGACTTCATATGAATAGTTTTTCAAAAATCATTATTATATTCCTCCACTACACTGAAATCACCGAATTATCGGTAAGGTCTAATACTCGCAGTCAAGTAGTGCAGATGCACCTAATATAAAGGGAGGTGGCACGCAGTTTGTCACTCCTGTGGGGGTCCGGGCGGGGACACCAAGAGCCCGCCGATGAGCCAGCTTGGTGTCCTAGGTGAAACCCCACACAAGACACGGCACAAACCTAGAAGAATTGCTGAGTTTTAATTCACTGGCCGTGAAAGCCAATATACCATCTTTTTGGAAGCCTTCATAGGGAGGTTAAGGCTGCTTGAGCTTTTAGTTCTCGCAGTCAAATGGTGCAGTTGCACCTAATATAAAGGGAGTTGGCGCGTAGTTCGTCACTCCTGTGGGGGTACGGTCGGGGACACCAAGAGCCCGCCGATGAGCCAGCTTGGTGTCCTAGGGGAAACCCCACACAAGACCCGGCACAAACCTAGAAGAATTGCTGAGTTCTAATACTTTAATTCGAATTATTCGTATCACACGTGCTTCAACACCTGGGATCTAAGTCTGCTTGCCCGTGTTGTCACGGTAACTAGATGTCGGATATTTGTCAATGCGACCACATTGTGGTGTAGCGGCTAGCATCCTTGGCTGTCACAGCGAAGGCCCGGGTTCGATTCCCGGCTCTGCCAAGGAATTGAATTCTGATCTGAGGGCTGGAACTTGGTACACTCAGCCTCATGAGGCAAAACTGAGAAGAGGTGGGTTCGATTCCAACCTCAACCACCCAGAAGGTGATTTTCCGTTGTTTCCCACTTCTGCTCCAGGCAAATAGTTCCTGCCACTGCCACCTACTTCCCAATGCTTACTTGAATTGAGAAATGCACACTAATACAGCCATCACACAACTAAAATTCCACACACACCCAAGTACACGGGGCTGAATAACCACGATGTCCAAGTCCCCCAAATGAATCAACAACAACGTATACTATTCCAATTCCAGATGTAATATCTGGAAATAGGATGGCGTTCAGTTACAGTTCGAATAAATCTTATTTACTGAAACATGGAACAATGAGCAATACTCTTTACGTTATAGTTGGATCCTGCAGAAATCAACTTATGATTATTTGTTATTTATTTAACGTATGGCTTTTAATGCCGGGAATGTCCGGGGACAAGTTCTGATCGGCAGAGGCTGTAGCTGCTTCAATGCGGACACCCATAGGGTGAGCTACAAGTTCCGTTCATTTCCAAGTAGCTACAACTTTCGCTACCAGATGTCACTGACACCTAGTGGTGAACGTTGGAACTTTTGATAGAGCATTTCAACGAAATCTAACCTAGAAATTTAGCTTCACACAAGTTTAGTTAGTGGAAGGATCCTTTACATGCCATACCGGCCTTACTTCCGAAGGAAGGCATTCTGAAGGATTGTAACGCTCTTAAAAAATCCGACGACTTCGGCCGGGTTTTAAACCGCGACCTTGGACACAGCAGTTCAGCATTCTACCAACTACGCCACCTCTGTATAAAAAGAAATATTTACTGGATATGGTATTCCAGTAATAATGTTACGAATTTTGTTTGAATGAAAATGTTGGCAATTAACTTAATGCATTTCTATACCACATTAATGGAATCATGATTCCCACTTCTGTGATGATTATAATCATTGGAGTGTGAATTATTATAAAAATTAGTATATAATTATGTTTCAAGTGCAGCGTGTTAAAATGATTAATATCATAATGCAACTGGGTATTATCGTGTATTAAAATGGTTCAGGTCGGATGCTTTTAGGCTTTATAGAAACGAGGGTTTTATTTTTTTCAAGTTCCGATGGACTGTATAAAAATAACAGATTGACATACCAAACTGATTTTACTACTAAATGTTTGCTTGTTTTATTCTTATGTCTCAAGATAATCGCCAAAACGATTGAATCGTGTGTCGTATCGTTACACCAGCTTTCCAATGCCCTCTGCAACGAATTCTGCCGCCACTGAGGTGGGTAGGTCTGGAGAGTCTCCTGAAGTGTTTCCTGCTTGGCGAGGCGTCGCCGCCCAACCATACCTTCAGTTCTCGAAAAAGGTGAAAATCATTCACGACCGAAATGCGCCAACGTTACGATAGACTTTCTCAAATAATTCAAGTGTGACGATTTGGACCATCTGCCGTTTAGTCCAAACCAGCACTGAATGAGTTTCACCTTTATCGAGAAATGAAGGTAAGGTTGGGTGGCAACGCCTCGCCAAAAAGGAAAAACTTGAGGAGACTGTCCAGACGTACCCCCCTCAGTGGTGGCAGAATTTTCTGCCGAGGGCATTGGAAAGCTGGTTATTTATTTTTATTTATCGTATGGCTTTTAGTGCCGGGAGTGTCCGAGGACATGTTCGGCTCGCCTGATTCTGTAGCTGCTTCCGGCGGACACCCTGACATTTGGGTGAGCTACAAGTTCCGTTCAATTTCAGATAGTTCCAACTTTTGCTACCAGATATCAATGATACCTAGTGGTGAAAGATGGAACTTTGATACAGCGTTCTGACGAAATCTAACCTAACAATTTAGCTTACCACAAGTTTAGTCTGTGGAAGGATCTTTTACATGCCATAAATCTATGACATGGGGACCGCCGGCTCTACTTCCCCTCCGAAGGAAGGCATACTAAAGGATTTTAACACTCTTAAAAATCCGACGACTTTGGCCGGGTTTGAACCCGCTATCTTGGGCACAGCAGTTCAGCATGCTACCAACTACGCCACTGAAGCCGCAGGTGTAACGATACGACAAATGTTTCAATCGTTTTGGCGCTTATATTTAGACATAAGAATAAAACAAGCAAATATTTAGTAGCAAAATTAGTTTGGTATGTCAATCTGTTATTTTTACAGTCCATCGGACCTTGAAAAAAAACAGCCCACGTACATAATCTGAAAAGTTGTCATATCACTCTGCTTTTATAAAATATTCTCAAATTACAAAAGTTAATCTTGATATTGGTGATTTGCGAGTGTTACCACGTACAGATTGTTTTTACGTAAGAACAGTGACTGTCAGAGCAACTTGGTGTCATTCCACAATTCAGACACGGTAAGTCTCCATATCAGATCTATCACTGTTATTGTATATTGCAGTTCTATAATTTTACCATCACCTCAGTAGAGTACTCGTAGGTCATTTCTGCATATTAGTTTACAACTCTAGTTTAGGGTGTGTTGCTTAAGTGCGTCACAGCAATAGCAGCTACACCTTCTGTTGGTGGAGGGGGACTGTTTGTGGATGGAATCGTCATTTCACAGACTTGCAACATTGTAATATTAAAATAAATAGTTATTTTGTCGGGTGCTTAATGCTTTAGTATTTATCAGTAATAGTTGCCGCACTTTCAACGTTTATGCAATGCTTTTTGATTTCAGAAGGCAGAGACCATTAGTGGGTGTCATTGAAGGCTTGGTAGAGTTTTGTAGAGCTATTTCGTCTTGTTCAGTATATTTTGATCTGATGATGCTCGCTTGACGAACGAAACATATCATCATATAGTCTTCTCCCTCGTCTGTAGTCCATAACAAATATATACACGGTATACTGTATATTTAATCACAAGTTATTTTTAGCCTATTTTCATTTATGAAAAAATAGGGTTATTAGATCACCTTTTGACCGTGTGTCTGTGTGTGCGTGTGCAATTCGAGTGTGTGTGTGTGTGTGTGTGTCCCTAATAAAATCTAAACGGCTGGAGCGATTTCAATGAAACTCGGTAAGTTCATACCACTATTCCGGACGACCCCGACCGAGCCCTTCAAATTTTGTTACGTCTCACCAATCCAACATGGCGTCTGTGCGAAATATTTCACCAGCATTTAATATCTCCGAAACTATTACCGATATCACCCTGGAATTATGTACGGTGATAAAGGAAACTACTAGAAATTCACCTATGTGACCACTGAAAACCTGGTAACTACAAAACCAACATGGTGGCCAAGCAAATTTGCAACCTTTAAGTAGACGTTTCTTGCGATTTAACCATCCAAACGCTATGAAACTTGGTACAGTATATGTTTATGCACCGACATCTAACTTCGTTGTTTACATAACCTCAAGATGGCGGCTGACCGAAATATTTCACCGGCATTCTATATCTCTGAAACTATTACCGGTATCACCCTGAAATTTTGTACGGAGGTAAAGGACACCACTGGAAGTTTATCTATGAGACTTTCATTAACCGGTTAACTACAAAACGAACAAGGCGGCCAAGCGAAGATGAAAGTTTTAAATAGACATTTCTCGCGATTTAACTATCCAAACGTAATGAAACTTGGTATAGCAAATGTTTATACACATTGTAATGCACTGGTATCTAATTTTGTTCAATTGTTTACATAACCTCAAGATGGAAGCTGTGCGAATTTTAAAATTAAGTTTTTATTTCTTATGTCGTAATCATGCGATCGAAGTGAACGTTTTTATAATGAACCTACGCAATAATTGTCCTTTAATGGTACATAACTCTAAGACCTACATATATAAAATCCAACATGGCGACCATCCGCAATATTTAGTCGGTTCTCAATATCTACGAATCTATTACAGCATTCAAAATGAAATTTTGTATGTTGATACATAAGTAGGATATATGAAAATAGGCTCTAGGTCTTCACGGAACTACTTGTTTAATGATATTTTGTTCGCCTGTACCAGTACCTGGGATTATGTAGTGTGTTGACCGACTGAAAAGTAGCAATATCAATTTAGACAACGTAAGCAAAGATATGGACTATTTCAATAGGTGGATATCATCGCATCATATGCTTGCCACGGTGGGGGAGTGGTTATAGTGTCGGACTACCAACCCCAACATTGCAGGTTCGCCCCTGGTCATGGTAAGTGATTTTTGAAGGCGACAAAAATCACGATACTCATGTCATACGTTGTTGGCATGTTAAAGAACCCATTTGAATTCATTAGGCCGTGTTCAATGGCAAAATTAATCTCGGGATTTTCCGCCAACACAAAGTTCCTCCATTCTCTACTTGAAAGCGCTGTAGTGTCAAGGAGTTTAGATAGGTAACCTCCTTGACTTTCATAGCGTTCAAAGGAACGACGAAATTCGACATGCAAGCTACCCTCTGGGTGTCAATTAACAAAGCTTATAATCTTATGTGACCCTTATTTTGGAGATCATAAGCCACGGGTCTTCCCTTTAATGTGGAATACAGACCATCTCCAAAGAAAGTTGGACTGGATATCAATCGGGAATAGAAACATGTCTATCTTTGTGGGAGACCAGAAGCTTGAACCGACCGCTGGCTGTGCCATCACATCCTGCCCATCACTGTTTCGGTCGTGTCGTCTCTCTAACATCACCAAGATACTTCTTCACGAGACTGTCCTCCACCATTAGTGTTGAGGTACTATAAATAAATAATATCGTATGGCCTCGGTTGCGGGGTGCAAACTTTTGTTATTTGACGCCCAGAGGGCAGCTTGCATTTCGATTTTGTTGTTCCTTGGAGCGCTATGCAAGTCAAGGAAGTTAGATATCCAAGCTGCTTGGCACTATAGCGCTTTCTGGTAGAGAAAGGAGGAACTTTGTGCTGGCGGAAAATCCCGAGATTACTTTTTTCAATATGAACACGGCCTAATGAATTCAAATGGGTTCTTTAACATGCAAACAATGTATGACATGCGTGTTCAGATTTTTGTCGCCTTTCAAAAATCACTTACCACGGCCAGGAGTGAACCTGCAAGCTTGGGGATGGTAGTCCGACACTATAACAACTCACCCACCATGGCAAGTCGTAGAGGTACTGTGAAATGAAAATCCACTCCTGCTTCCAGTCTCCGACCGGGTCAGGAATGGAATGAATGAAGCCCCCATCTAGCGGCGAGGATATGAACTGTGCCGGCTGCCGAAGCCTGTCGCACTCCTCTGGGGTAATGAGTAAATGAATGACAGATGAAATGAAATGATAGTGGAGAGTGTTGCTGGAATGAAATTTGTGACAGGGAAAACCGGAGTACCCGGAGAAAACCTGTCTGCCTCCGCTTTGTCCAGCAAAAATCTCACATGGAGTGACCGGGATTTGAACCACGGACCCAGCGGTGAGAGGCCAGCGTGCTGCCGCCTAAGCCACGGAGGTTTTGGAGGTACTGTACAGCTCCGAAATATGGTCCCTCAAGAAACTAGGCATACATCACCTTTTTAGTTGTGATAATGAAGTACTGCGGCAGATCTATGATCGGAATTCATTGACCTGGAGACACTGAAGCAGTGCAGACATCCATGCGCAGTACGGAATATAAATGGGCCGTTCCTTCTAGGCTGGTAACATCTACTGTACGTGAGCAATTGTGTATCCAAGGACAACGAGCCTTCATACTGTTACGTGCCACCCCCTAGTGGCACTTTTGTTAACTGGATTACGGTGGGTAGGAAGCACAACACCAATTACTGCTTAAAGAAGTAATTGACTTTATTGCGGCCAGAAAGATACAGCCCTCTTCAGTAAATACAAGCAATTATTACCTTACTCCAGTTTCCTTACGGCGAGAACACTTCTCCTTTCACTTGTCAACAGACCACAGAAGTTAATCCGTCCTAATGAGTACGGTGGCCTTGACAGAAACTACCTGCTCCTCTCAAGCATGTACACCGACTACACACTGTTTCACAATGTAGCACAATCACTTATGTCGCACTGGAAATAAACACACTCGTTCAAGACACAGTTCCTCTGTAGGAGTCTCAACTTCCCCGCTCCACTAGAGGTTTCGCAAGTCACCACACTTCTGTCGCTCAGAATAATCGCTCACACTAGCTCGTAAAACACAACACCACTGCTTCACGGGTCACTCTTATATAGCAGGCCGGTGACTCAATAAATGGTTCTAGATCCATCCAGAGTCCACGGCTTCTCGAGGTTTCCACCGCTGGTCCAGTCACGAATCTTCTGGACTATCCCTTTGTCTGTAGTAGCCCTGTTGCATAAGGCGCGCGCAATACAGGAGGCAAGCCACAGCCCAGCCCCTGGGGCAATTGTGACTCAAGCGGCGAGCGATGACACAAACTCACAGCCGTAACACCACCCCCTTCCTAAAAAGGCTGATCGTCCCGATCAATCATTGGTCCGTCTGTGTCCCTCCGTAGGCTGCCAGGCGATCTCGATGCACGATCTTCATCTTCGCCCTCGGGCTCCGCTGGATCCTGTAGACGACATCGTTGATCCGTTTCACGACTCGGTACGGGCCCTCCCAGGACTTCTGCAGTTTGGGTGACAGGCCTTTCTTCCGTAATGGGTTGAAGAGCCAGACCAGGTCGTCCTCGTGGAATCCGCCGGCATCCGTCTGCTGGTCGTATCGGGTCTTCATTCTGTCGGTCTCGATCCGCAGTTTCCTCCTCGCGAACGCGTGCACGTCCTCCAGTTGGTCGACCAGTTCTTGACAATACTGGCTTACCGGGATCGGATCATTCCCAGGTCGGCCAAAGGCAAGATCGACAGGTAGACGGAGCTCCCTCCCAAACATGGCCCGGGCTGGTGTGCACCCGGTGGCTTCATGCACGGCGGCGCGGTAGGCCAGGAGAAATAGTGGAAGATGTTTGTCCCAATCCCTCTGGTGCTCGCTGACGACTATTCGAAGATGGTTCTCGATGGTGCGATTGAATCGCTCTACCATCCCGTCGGACTGAGGGTGCAGTGGCGTTGTCCTTGTCTTCCGGATTCCCAGCAGCTGGCATAGGTTCTGGAACACCTGCGACTCGAAGTTCCTCCCTTGGTCGGAGTGCAGCTCCAGGGGTACTCCGTACCGGCTGACGAATTCCTTCACCAGGGTCTCTGCAATCGTCGCGGCTTCTTGGTTAGGGAGCGCATACGCCTCCGGCCATTTGGTAAAGTAGTCGCTGACGACTAATATGTAGCGGTTCCCTGCCTCGCTTAACGGGAATGGCCCAGCAACATCGATGGCCACTCTCTCCATGGGGCCGCCCACGTTGTAGGTCTTCAGTGGACCCCGTCGTCTTCGTCCTGGGCCCTTGCTGGCTGCGCAATCGTGGCACCTCGCGCAGTGGTTCGCCACGTCTGTTCGGCATCCGATCCAGTAGAACCGCTCTCTCAGCTTCTCCAGGGTCTTCTTTATCCCTAGGTGTCCACCAGATGATCCTCCATGAACTTCCTTCAGGACTTCCTCCGTCATAGCCTTTGGAACGACGACTTGTTCCCGAGATGTCTTCCCGTCGGTGCTCTCCCAGGTACGGCAGATGAGGCCATCCCTTACAATCAGCGAGTCCCACTGTGCCCAGTAGGACTTAAACTTTGGGCTCAGTCACTCACAATGTTCCACCCGGGTCTGGGGACACAGGCCCTCTTCCATTCGGCTATCAGTCCCAGGTCATCATCTTCCGCTTGCGCCCGCGTGAAAGATTCGCGGCTCCAGCTCCCTTGAAGTTCCACGGTAGTCCTTCGGCACTGTATCCCGGTGTTCTCCTCCCTTCGGGCACAGAAGGTGCAGTTTTCTGGGCACGGTCTTCGTGACAGGGCGTCGGCGTTAGAATGCAGTTGGCCTTTCCTGTGCTGAATCTCAAAGTTATACTGTTGAAGCCTCTCTAACCACCGCGCGAGTTGACCCTCGGGCTGCTTGAAGTTCAGGAGCCACCGCAGGGATGCATGGTCGGTCCTGATGAGAAATTCTTGCCCGTACAGGTACTTGTGGAAGTGTTCAATGGTCTTCACGATGGCGAGCAGCTCCTTCCTGGTGACGCAGTAGTTCCTTTCTGGCTTTGACAAGGCCTTGCTGAAGTAGGCCACTACTCTCTCCTCGCCGTCCACTACCTGCGACAGGATTCCCCCTATGCCAAAGTCGCTGGCATCGGTATCGACGATGAACCTTGTTCCAGGTCTGGGGTAGGCCAGAATAGGCGCGGTGCACAGAGCCTGCTTGAGTTGCTCGAAGGCATTGTGGCATTCTGCTGTCCACGTGAAGAGTTGGTCCTTCTCAGTCAGTCGATGTAAAGGTTTGGCGATGTCGGCGAATCCTCTCACGAAGCGACGATAATAAGTGCAGAGTCCCAGGAAGCTTCGTAGTTGCGACTTGTCCTTCGGAACTGGCCACTCCCTCACAGCTGCGGTCTTCTCTGGGTCGGTGCGCACCCCTTCCTCGGAGACGATATGCCCAAGGTACAGGACCCGCTTCTGGAAGAGCTGACACTTCTTGGGGCTCAAATTCAGCTGGGCAGCCCGTAGCTTCAACAAGATCTCCTTCAGGTTGCTGTAGTGCTCCTCGAAGCTCCTCCCCAGAACGATGACGTCGTCTAGGTATACCAGGCAGGTCTTCCAGTGTAGTCCCATCAGAATGGACTCCATTAGCCTTTCGAAGGTTGCAGGGGCGTTGCACAGACCGAATGGCATGACGGTGAACTGCCAGAGCCCGCTGCCCACAGAGAACGCCGTTTTCTCGCGGTCCTTAGGGTGGACCTCCACCTGCCAGTAGCCACTCTTCAAATCCAAGGTGGAGAACCATCTTGATCCTGATATGGTGTCCAGCGTGTCGTCGATCCGGGGTAGAGGGTAGCTGTCCTTTTCGTGACGTCGTTCACCCGCCTGTAGTCCACGCAGAACCTGGTGGAACCGTCCTTCTTCTTCACAAGCACGACCGGAGAACTCCAAGGACTATGTGATGGCTCGATCACCCCTTGATCCTTCATCTCTTCAACCATCCGGTCGACTTCGGCTTGCTTGGCGAGCGGGACACGTCGGAATGGGGCCCTAATCGGTGCGCTGTCCCCAACGTCGATTCTGTGCTGGACCAAGCTTGTCCTGCCGAAGTCTTTGCTTCCCACGGAGAAGACGTCCTGGAATTCGCGTAGCAGGTCCTGGAGTTGGCGTGATTGTTCCTCGTCTAAATGGTCCTGGGATCCTTGGTACAGCTTCTGTAGTTCTTCTGGCAGTGTGCGTCTTCTTCGGTTGTCCGTCTGCAGGTGTCCGTCCGTCGTGTCGGTGATGCGGGCAATCCAGGTAACGGGCTCGCAGACTCCTAGGTTGGTGTCCCGGTGAACCGTAATGTCGTAGTCGTTCAGGTTGGACAGGCGGACGTACGGCCGAGGCGTCGTGTTGATGAGGGTCTTGGCAACTAGCAATCCTTTTGTCTGGATGTCCTCATATTTTGGCTCGATGACAGCCGCCACTCCCTCAGCTGTTCCGTCGACAATTACTGCAGCGCTGACTTCCGTCCTGGCGGGAACGATGACGTCCTCTCTCAGCCTTACTCGTCGTGCGGCGACGGCCTCGTGTGCTGGTCGCAAAGCTAGTTCCTCCCTTCCGAAGTGCAGAGTGTTGGTATTCAGATCCAAGATGATGTTGTTCTGGTCCAGGAAGTCCAGTCCGATGATCACTTCATTTGATACGTCAGCCACAAGCACTGGATGCTTTATCGCCCGTCGACCAATGACGAACTCCAGTGATGCTTCGCCATGTACCGGTGCGGTCTCTCCGGTCGCGGTTATTAGCTGGAGGTTCCTTTGTGTGGGTTGCACTCTCCACTTCGGGATCACGGTGGGGCTGACGATGGTCCTCGATGCTCCCGTGTCGATTAGCATGGGCCAGCTCACTCCGTTGATGTCTCCGTCGACCATCAGGCTGCTTTTATCCCTCCGTAACTGCGTCACACGAACTTGGACTGCCGGGGCTTGACGACTGTCACGAGCCACCCTTCGCCCCTCATGGCTGGCTGATACTTGATTTCCTGGGCTGCGCGGTTTCCCTACGACTGACTGTCCCGACGGAAACTCTTGGCGGCGGCGATCACCGCAGTCCCTGCTCAGGTGGCCTCTCTTACGGCAGGTCCAGCAGGTTGGTAGTCCTCTTCCGGGCCGCCTCACCGGATGTCCTTCGGCTAAGTTTTTGTTGGTGGTACTGCGACTCTTGAAGAACCGGCCTAGCACCTCCATCAGTTCATCGGCCAGGGGCTTGGTCTTGTTGGCTTGGGCTGGTTCGTCAACGTCCACCTGACGCACCCGCGCGCACATTCTAGATACCTGCTTTGCCGTCTCGAACTCAAGTGCGTGGCTCAGCGCATCTGCCAGGGTCTTATTGCGCGCGAGACGCAGCGCCTGTTGAGTGTCCGAGTCCCGTAGCCCGTCGGTGAAAGTCTGCGTCGCTATCTGCTCCAGAAAGTCGGCCGGTGCTGTTGGGTAGGCGAGCCTTACGAGGCGTGCGATGTCCATCTCGAACTCCTGCAGGGTTTCCGCGTTCTTCTGTACCCGGGTCCGGAGCTGCATCTGGTAGGCCTGCAGGAGATGGCTATCTCCATATCGGGACTCCATATGGGCGATCAGTGAAGCGTAGTCCTGGGATCCAGTCGGGATGGCCTGAAGGACGTTAAGGGCGTCGCCTCTCAGCGCTACAATGAGAGCTGTAGCCTTTTCTGTGTTGTTCCAGTTATTTATGGAACAGGCCGCCTCGAACTGACGTAAGTAGGTGCTCCACGGGACCTTTCCGTCGAAGGTTGGGGGCGTCACTCTGCTATGTCCCGTTCCTGATATTCCCGGTGTAACGGTGGGCGGGCGTTGGCGCAGCTCGGCAACTTCCTCTCGTAGAGCGTTGAATTCCTCTTCCACCCCCGTCAGTGGGCGTTGGCGCAGCTCGGCAACTTCCTTGTAAGGCGTCGAACTTTTTTTCCACTGCTGCGACTTCCTCACGTAGGCCCTGTTCTAATTTCCTTTGGCTCTCCTCTAATTTCGTCAGCAGGCACTCTTCCAGATTTTTCTGGCCATCCAGAAATTTGGCGGTTAGGTCCTCTGCTAACTTATTCTGGCTGTCCTTCAGGTCCTCTGCTAACTTCTTCTGGCCATCCTCCATCTTCTTCTGGCCGTCCTCCATCTTCTTCAGGTCCTCCGCTAACTTATTTTGACCGTCTTCCATCTTCTTCTGGCCGTCTTCTAATTTGGCAGTTAGGTCCTTGGTTAAATTCTTCTGGCCGTCTTCTAATTTGGTTTCCATGCCATTTAACTTTTCTAGCAATGCTGCCAATTTCTCCTCCATTTTAGTTGTTTGTCTTGTAAAGGGCATGCACTCACAGGAAAATTAGAGAAAATGACCTGCTCGGGTTTTGAAACCAGGACCGTCAGGTGTTGTGCTTGAGTTCGTAATCCGGCTTCTGACACCAGTTGTTACGTGCCACCCCCTAGTGGCACTTTTGTTAACTGGATTACGGTGGGTAGGAAGCACAACACCAATTACTGCTTAAAGAAGTAATTGACTTTATTGCGGCCAGAAAGATACAGCCCTCTTCAGTAAATACAAGCAATTATTACCTTACTCCAGTTTCCTTACGGCGAGAACACTTCTCCTTTCACTTGTCAACAGACCACAGAAGTTAATCCGTCCTAATGAGTACGGTGGCCTTGACAGAAACTACCTGCTCCTCTCAAGCATGTACACCGACTACACACTGTTTCACAATGTAGCACAATCACTTATGTCGCACTGGAAATAAACACACTCGTTCAAGACACAGTTCCTCTGTAGGAGTCTCAACTTCCCCGCTCCACTAGAGGTTTCGCAAGTCACCACACTTCTGTCGCTCAGAATAATCGCTCACACTAGCTCGTAAAACACAACACCACTGCTTCACGGGTCACTCTTATATAGCAGGCCGGTGACTCAATAAATGGTTCTAGATCCATCCAGAGTCCACGGCTTCTCGAGGTTTCCACCGCTGGTCCAGTCACGAATCTTCTGGACTATCCCTTTGTCTGTAGTAGCCCTGTTGCATAAGGCGCGCGCAATACAGGAGGCAAGCCACAGCCCAGCCCCTGGGGCAATTGTGACTCAAGCGGCGAGCGATGACACAAACTCACAGCCGTAACAATACGTTAGTGGCCAGCGCAAACTAATTGCACAATTTATTATCTAGGCTTTCAGGATGGGGCCGAGTCTTGTGTTGGTGATTTTGTTTCCCATTGCAGTCTGTTGTTCGTGTCTGACACACCCAAGTATACGAGGCTACATGGTCACATGTCACAGAAGCTTCTAAATAAATTAACAACACTAAGATGCCAAAGAGAATTACTATCAGTTAATCTTTGGTCAAAATTAGGGGATTAAAAACACTAAAATACGAATAGCTTGTTTTAAATCCATAACACTGATTACTGACACAGGGGCAGATGACCTGACTGTTCCACCCCAACAACAATCACGAATACTGACAAATGAAATGAAATACAGATTCAGAAAGACCTTCAAGGCTCAATTTCATAAATGTTGTTTCTTATTTCTTTACATTCAGTATAATGTTCATTGCACTATTTTCTTATTACCCAATATAGGCTCCTGATTATCACGGTCCCCCTAGTCAAATATAATTTCTGGCATAATAATTTACTATTGGCATGTCAAGCACCTCTATAGTGGTCCCATTTGAACTCAACAAGCCACCTTCAGAGAACCGATTGCAAACAATGATAATGTTACCGATATTAGTAACATTTAACTACTACGGCTTATAGAGACGCCGGCGTGCCTGAATTTTGCCCCAAAGGGGATCTCTAACCTGCCAGTAAATCTACTGACACGACTCACTCACATTTGCGCACCCTCATATGCCATCTGACTGCACCAGGATTCGATCCTACATCCTTGCACACAGCAGGCGACAACGTTATCGCTGAGTAACGCAGCCAGTCCGATTGCAAACAAATTAGGAGTACACAACACTTGTCAATGACTTATAAATTACATACCCCTCTTTAAAGATAATTCTATTATCAAACTGAGCAAATGAATAATTGTTCTGTACCTTGTATGCTGCAGAAGTACACAACGCCATTGTCCGTCAAACAAACAAACCGCTCTTCACAACATAAACAAATGTCACCAATATAATGCTCACACGAGAAACAGATCACAAACCCACGACACATCGGAGCAATACGAGGAAATTGACCCGACTGACACTCACATCAAGGATGTTAGTTGAAGCGGAAAACAGTGTCAAGGAGATTCGATCGAACAGATACTGTAGTGTGCTTTTGTGTGACAAAGCAGTTACTTCCATATCGCATTTAATTGTTTCATGAATCTTCCTTACGCAACGGAGCAATATATTACGTAGTAAATAGCTCCAATACCGTGGCATTCGGTTAGCGTGCCTGCCTTTCAACCGGAGGCCCCGGGTTCAGATTCCCGCCTTCGTCACGGATTTTAGAAACTGACGTGAGAGCTAGAATGGCGTGGACTCGTGAGGATAATGAAGTAGCTGTCTGTCCGTGATGCAGCTCCCCGGTCACGAAAACTAAGATTAACGGCCGAGGGAATCCGATGCGCTGATCACTTGTCACCTCACGACCTCGCTTGGTAGGCCATTCATGGACTTTGGTAGCATGGGAAGAACCAAGGAAAAGCAAGGAGGTAATGTATAAAGTGTACTATGTTCCCATATTAACTTATGCAGCTGAGACTTGGACCCTGACAAGCAGACAAGAGAGTAGAATCCAAGCCAGTGAAATGAAATTCCTAAGAAGTATGATAGGAAAGACAAGGAAAGACAGAGTGAGGAATGAAGATGTTAGGAAGGAAGTTGGGATGGGAAAACTAAATGAGAGAATTGAGAAGAATAAACTACGGTGGTTTGGACATGTGAAGAGGATGGAGGAAAATAGAATACCAAGACAGATGCTGGAGGCGAAGTGCAAGGGTAAGAGAGCAAGAGGAAGACCTAGAACAAGCTGGATTGATTCAGTGAAGAACAGCGTAAGAAAAATAAATCTGGCCTGGGACAAGATCGTGGAAGAAGAATGGTGGAAGGACAGAGGAAAGTGGAGAAGTGCCATAAATACCCCGACCCGGCAGGAGCTGGATAAGGGGAAATGATGATGTTGATGATGATGATGATGATGATGGGGTTTGTATATAATTTTATAATCTAACGCGAGGCCATGAAGCCAAGCTGACTGAGGGCTCGGTAGACTAGGGTTCAAACCTCGTCGGCCGCCCTTTGAAATAATATGCCCAACTCCAGTCAAATGCCGAGACAGTACCTTCTATATGCTTCCTTCCTAATCCCTGACCACTTTCGTCCATCTTCATTAATTTTATATTTCATTAACTCATGTCAGGAAGGATATCCGGCCGTAGAAAAACACCTGCCACATAGACTTTCATTAGATATCATCCGCGAGAAAGCGGGAATGCGTTTTTGTTGTTGTTGTTGTATCATTTGAGGGGCTTGAACATCATGGTCATTTAGCCCCGTGTACTTGGGTGATGGCCGTATTATAGTGTGTAATTGTAATTCTAGTGAGGATTGGGTAAAGGCGGTCGTGGCCTTAAGTTAGGAATTATCCCCGCTATTTGCCTGGAGTAGAAGTGGGAAGCCACTTCCAGGATGGCTGAGGTGGGAATCGAACCCACCTCAGTTTTGCCTCACGAGGCTGAGTGTACCTCAGACGAGAATTAGAATTCTTGCTATCACCTCTTCTACACCACGAGGTGGTAAAAATAAACTGGACTAATAGCTTAAAGTGTAGACATACATAATTATACATCCTCTCCCATTTTGATCAAAGAGTGGAGACTATTTTAAGGCAAACAAATGTCATGAATATTAATACAAAGCGTCAGGACCACCTCGTAGTGTATCGGCTAGCGTTCTTGGCTGACGCCCCAGGCGGAGGCCAGGGTTCGATTCCCAGTTCTGCCAAGAAATAGGAGGTTCGATTCCCACCTCAGCCATTCTGGAAGTGGTTTTCCGTGGTTTCCCCACTTCTACTGAAGGAAAATGCTGGGATGGTTCCTAACGCAAGGCCACCGCCGCCTAGTACCCCAATCCTAACTCAATTATAAATACACACAATAGTAGAGACATCACAATGCCACAGGTTATCAGACAAATTCTACACACACCGAAGTATACGGGACTACATGACTAAAATATCGCAAAGCCCCATACTTTGAGGAAACTAATTCAACTCAAAATTCCTGCTTAGCGTGAGACATCACATAATATCGTACAGATGTTGTTATACTATACAGGGTGTTTATAAATTCCCATTACAGATTTTGAGGGCTTGTAGTGGGAACCAAGACGGTTAAGTTTGGCGTAGAAACTTGTGTTCTTAGACGTACCGTCTTCCCGCTACCCGTAAAAAACACCACAGCACACGTTTACAGCTCCCACATTTTCGGTGCTCTGTCCGACTGCTGCTGCTTGTCGTTAGGCCTAATTACAGCTGGGGATCGATGTGACGACCACCGACGTCAACACAGACACGGTACCTCCGTACCATGTTCTGGTACACATGACCACCAATCCATGGTCCTCTAATATCCAATTCATCTGCCGCAGCCATAACCCCACCAGTAGGTCTTCTTCGGATTCAACAGGGGTCTCGTAAATCAAGGTTTTCACGTGATCCGACATGCAGTAGTCTAGCGGTGTCAAGTCCGGTGAACGTGCAAGCCAAGCAATCGGGCCACCACGAACTATCCACTGTTGCCCAAATCTGTAGTGCAGATGATCGGTAAACGCAACCCACCTGTAATCTGACCCAGACGCGACAAACAGCAGGAGTTGGACAGAGCGCCAATATTGCAAGAGCTGTAAACGTATGGCTGTAGCGTTTGTTTGTGTTTGTTTTTTTTTTTCACTACAAGGCCTCAAAGTCTGTAAAGGTAATTTGGAAACAACCAGTTGGTAACTAACTTCATTGTAAAATACTTCTACCTCTCCCCTGTCACTACTACAGTTACACACAGTCGTCACAAAAATACAAGTTATCGTCAACGACACATAGCTACGACGTTGGCTACTAGATGCCACCTCAACCGGTACCTGGCAGCGAACTTCGGAACTTAATAGACCGTTAATCAAATCTAACCTACAAATTTAGCTTCACACAATTGTAGTTACTGGAAGTTTATTTTACATGCCATAAATATACAGTATATATGACATGGGCCCACTGGCTTTACTAAGGGGTTTTAACGCTCTTCAGCGCGCATCCAACTACACAGGGCTGATGACCAAGATATCCCTACTACGTAGAATAAATTTACATCAATAACCTGTATTATAGTAGACGATCTCACTGCTCTGGGATGTAACGTACAGCTATAGGCGATGCCACATAGATCAGTGGTCTTAACTCGTGGATTACTAGTGCATAAACAGTGCGTGAGTCCATACATGTGTATCCGCCTCTCATGCGGGCTTAGCCAAGCAGACAGCTTCCTGGAACTACGCCAAGTTTCCATTGGAGTAGCCAAAACCCTCCCCATTTGCCTGATTGTACACTTTAGCCGCAATTGTGTTTATTTTAGGTGCGTGGTCCATCTTGCTCATCTTCGGCTCGTTGAGTAGTGGCTAGCATTCTTGGCTGTAATCACGGAGGCCCGGGCTCAATTCCTGTCTGGTCTGAGTGCTGGAACGGGGTACTCTCAGCCTCATGAGACAAACTGAGCACAACAAGGTCCGATTCCTACCTCAGCCAACCTGGAAGTGGTTTTCCGTGGTTTCCCACTTCTACTCCAGGCAAATGCCAGGTTGCTACCTAACTTAAGACCACGACCGCTCCCCACCTCAATAATAAATGCACACATCAGTACAGATATTACAGAGACACAGGTTATACACACACCGAAGCAAATGCGCGTACATAACCACGATGTCGCAAAGCTCCTAGATAAATCAACAACGCAGGTGGGCGTTGGTTGGTTCCTCAGTTTAGGGGCTGCGACAACGCGGTCATGTAGCCCCGTGTATTTTGGGTGTGTGTAGAATCTGTCTGATAACCGGTGTCAATTGTGTTGCCTGTATTAGTGTGTGTTATCTGTAATTCAGGTAAGGACTGCAGACGATTAATTTCAAGTCGTTCTTACGTTTGCTACCAAATGCTACCGTCAACGACACCCAGCTGCTAACTTGGCTACTAATTGCCATCACAACCAGCACCTGGCGCCGAACTTTGGTACTTAAAAGAGCGTTATTCAAATCTATCCTACAAATTTAGCTTCACACAATTGTAGTTAGTGGAAAGTTCTTTTACATGCCATAAATCTATGACGTGGGACCGCCAGCTTTACTTCCGATCCGAAGGAAGGCATACTGAGGGATTTTAACGCTCTTAAAAAATCCGACGACTTCTGCCGGGTTTGAACCCGCGACTTTCGTCATAGAAGCTCAGCATGCTATCGACTACGCCACCGAAGCCACCGAAGCCGCCGACTTTTGTCTGTATCCGCTGACATTACAATAATATTTGAATTTATTAGATAAAGCGTAAAGTATTAAAGCAAAAAAATAGACATTTGAGAAGAAAGTCGCTCCTCTAGGATATGTATGTCATGTGCTATGTTTAAAATTATTATTTATTTATCGTATAATGATACAGAGTTAAAATAAAAGTCCATACACCACATATAAAGTTATATATACGGTTATATACATAGTCATAAACACAAGTTATTGCTTTAAACTTCTAAATCCAGGCCATCAATCCACTGAAGTGCCTCAGAAGACGCATGATGAATGCCACCTACTGATCCTTGGAACGCTCGTTGCGGACATTCACCAACAATATGTTCGATGGTTTGCAGGGTAGCTCCACATCGCAGTTAGCAGAAGTAACCCAACCCCATTTCTGAAGCAGGAATCCACATTTGCCTTGTCCTGTACGGATCCGGTTTTAATGATTCTCCATAGGCGTCTGGGGAGATTGAAACCTTCTATCCGGTTGGAAGGGTTTTCAATCAGATGTGCATTGAATACTGATGATTCTTCCCACATAGTTTTCCATGCTTCTGAGAAGTTAAATGAAGAGTCTTCAAGAAGTACTGCAGAGCGCCAAGGTGGTTTTCTTGACTTCAACTGTTGATTAACTGCTTTTGCTACTTCAGTATGTATGAGTAGCTGGTGGTTCTTCTGAATGGTTTTCCAGGTCTTCAGGAGAGCCTCTGATCTTCGAAGAGTTGGAGGTTGGATGTTAGAACAGGTAACCATGTAGTGGGTGTGCTAGTATGCAGCCCGTAATGAATGTTATACAACCTGAATTGCAACCCTTTTCAGTTCGCAGTGTTAATTATGCTTAACGACATAATTTGAATGAGATTAGCTTAAATCATCATCTTACATTTGTCATGTAAAAAACAAAACGGAAAATATATGGCATGTCACAAAAATACGGGTCCTAGTAATGTTATTTAGCTAGTTCGGATTGAATTCTAATGCCCTGCAAATGTACTCCAAACATTATCCGCTATCCACAACAGTCATGCAAACTATATCCGCATGGCAAAAATTCTTTGAAGCCCCCCGGATATCCATGCAGGGATTTAGCTGAGCTCGCATATGCACTACGTGAAAGATTTTCCAGGTATAGCACCTTTATGTGCTCGGCTATCCCGTGACCACACAGGCGTGGTCAACGATTGATAAGGCAGTTTTTGTTGTCTGTTGCCTTACGGCATCGTGGTCATGTACTCCCGTATACTTTGGATGTGTGTATAATTTGTCTGATAACCTGTGTCACTGTGATGTCTGATCCCCTCCACTACCTTCCTTCTCCTCCTTTTCCCTCTCCACTGACAGGTTCGCGGTTGTTTGCGCCATCCTGCCTCCTTTAGGGCCTTGAGCAGAGGACAGGAGATACCATGGAAAGAAGAAAATAGAGGTCTGACCCCTCGAAGAATGAGGGTATCAGGAAAGATGAGACAAGGGCCAATGAAGGCGGGACACCTTAGGCCTCGGATACCCTAATACGTCGACGTCGGAAGAGAACCAAGTCAACGAAGGGAGGTCGACACGAAAGATTATAGAGGGGAGCCTGGCACAAGTAAGTGGAAGCAAAGCTGGACTTATCTGGTTCTGTATGAAGGTAATAATTAATATTATAATGATTTCGAGAATATTCTTCTACTACTTCTACTATTTTCGTATATCCATTTTGGAGTGGGCGCTAAATGAAATTTGGGTACTTTTCTTTGTATGTGAATTTCTTTGTTTCCAAATTTACTTCATTCTTCGAGAGTGGCACTCCTCTTATTTTTCAGTCTACATTCTTTGCGTGGTTAATTTCTTTCTCTCCTGAAATTCTGCCCTTTCAGCAACCGGTATTTCTCTAAAACATGTTTTGTTTTCTATTGTATCTGTTTATTAGGGTTCTAAATGTTCGTCTATTGAGAATAATTTCTTTATTGATACCAATTTCTTGTAGGTCTTGTGTGTTATTTCTACCAGCCAATTGTTGTGGATTTTCAGGTTTAACTAGGTTTAGCACTTTCTGGTTGGCCTATTGTCATTCATTCTGTATATGAGGCCATAAACATTCTGTCGCCTTTTTCTGATGAAATATGTGAATTTTTCAATAACTTTGATAGATTTCATCGAAAACCCGTTTACATATTTTGATCCTAAGATATTTCTGATGATCTTTCTCTCTTGTTTCTCAATGCTTTTGACTTGTGATCTGCTCCCAATTATCAAAGTTTCAGATGCGTTTTCGATTATTTTTTCAATTTCAATGAACCCTGTCGGTTGGATTTGTAACTGCTTTATAAGTTGAAAATCTGTTTTTCGGTTAGTGTAATTTTGCTTTCTCTAAGTAATATTTCAACCCACGCCACTGATTCTAACGATGATTTCCTTCAGTTTCTGTAAACGATCACTTATATACTCCCCTTAACTACGTCTTAGTGTTATGAGCAGTGTTCATTAGCACCTGCTATACCTAGCACAACGTATTGCCTTCAGGTAATTAATTTGGAAATTCATAACTTAACTAGGCGGCAGTCTTGTGTTCTGTTTACGCATGAAGACAGAGCTCTCGTTCTCATTGACTTCAACAGGCATGTTTATTCAAAGCCTGGTATTTATGGGTTTGCATAGTAACCTACATTTTTCAATGCCACCTCCTATGATCTACATCAAACGATTTCTGCTAGTGCTTACTGTTTACAACAGCCTCCTCCCACACTCGTGCTAACGGATGGATGTTTCTAAATACCAGAATCTTTTCGGAAATGACATCACAGCTGTATGTATGACTAGCTTTCATATCCATCGTTGACGGGTTCATAAAATAAAAGAAGACAGTTTATGACAACTCCTAGGTCTCATCCTCGTCACCGAAGAAAATAAAGAAACATTCCGAAGACAGCAAAATATAGGGCAGACTCTTGTAGCACAGCCTTGTCCTTTAAGGTAGGCTACTCATATACGTTTTAAGAAAATTTCCATAATTTAAAGGGTTATCTTACAATTTAAGGAGTGTCCAAGGATTTTTTTTTTGTAAAAGAAATTGTTATTTTTTGAAACCCTATATCAACTACCACGATGAATTCATTTAAATTATTCTTTCGAACACTTACTTATTAATATTAGTGTTTTTATGTCCCGTATTAAATTGATTAATTAATAACCATTATACCAAGAAATATAACATATTATTTCAAAAATGCAAAATTTCTAAAAATATGTTTTCCCCTTCTTCATAATCAGGTTTTGAATGGGGACATA
Source organism: Meconema thalassinum (assembly GCA_946902985.2). Taxonomy (NCBI): domain Eukaryota; kingdom Metazoa; phylum Arthropoda; class Insecta; order Orthoptera; family Tettigoniidae; genus Meconema; species Meconema thalassinum. The sequence continues at coordinate 185,796,114 of OX336394.1, forward strand.
GTTTTATCCATTAGAACAGCAGGGCATTCCTAACCTTGTTGAGGTTGAAGGTGAATCACAACTTGACTTTTGATGTTAGAACCTGCAAGAAAATTCTTAGTTATTGAGTAAATTATAGTTTTGTAAAGTTTTGCATTATGATTAGACACGCGTGTCCTGTTCCTTTTAAATCAATTTTCTGAGCATATATATGCTTGAAACATGTAAAATCCTTACCTTTTCTTAAAGTAGAAGAATTATGCTTAATCATCTGGAAACAAAACAAAGTGAAAATTCCATCGAAATACACCGTCTCAAACGAATATGAATACCTTAACTAGCTAATAGTGGAGTGCATTACACTAACTCTATGTTCCAAACACAATAAAACACTTACTAACATTTTAATCTAAACAAAGAAATTAATGTTAACACATCCTTTGTTGAGAAATACCAGTGGAGTTAAACAGCAATAAATATAAAATAATTCTGAAAAGAATCGATCATCTCTAGTCTTGGCCAGAGGCAAAGTTCCAAACTTCCAAAATTTTGACTTTCAGAACATATTCAGTTACAGACCCTTGGCTTTTTAACGGTCTTCATGGCTCATTTCTAAGACTACCGTCGAGTCCCGCTATTCCGAACTAATTGGGAACGAATTCTGTTCGATTTAGCGGGAATTTCGAAATAGGAGGATGCCATTAATAAAACCTACGTATTGACTTTTTAAGGCGTAAATTAAGTGTGGGGACATCTACTAGTGTCAGGTCTGCACAGTATTGATCAGCCCGTGAACAGGTTCAGTGAAAGTTGGAAGGGAAGGACTATTCATAGCGCAGACAATCGACTGTATTGTAAAAATAGACTCGTCATCCCACCCGCCACCCTACCTATCCCTCTTGTCCCGCATTCCATACACACGACTCACTGCACTGCGCTCTGTCTAGTCCTATCAGGTCAGTGTTTACTCTTGCGAATTATGATGAACTGTGTGCGTTTATTGCAAATGTGTTGAAATGTATTTTCTAATAGCATTTATTTAACTTCCTTGTACAGTATAACAATACATGTACGTTTTAACACGAAAAAACTAACGACTATTGAATTTTCCTGTTTCTAAGTCTGTCTGTTAGGTAGTCAGCCCGATGGCTGGTTGTATCCTCAAAAAGTACCGCCGTTAGGTTATGTGGGTAGATACCCACTAAAACCCCAGGCAGAGCTATATTGAGGCGTACTTGGAAAGAAGAGGAGTGAGGTAGATTGCCATTGATTTCCTCACTGAGTCAGAACAGCAGAACTAACCCTATGAGTAGAGCCTTTCACAGCGTCCCTAGGCACTGACTGTGCCCTGAATGTCATTACTAAGCACCACTCATACCTCAGTAGCTTCCATATAATCACAGCCATGAGTGAGAGTGAGACATCGGTGAAAAGCCACATTTTACTCTAGCCTGTGCAACAGACAAATGCAAATGTACTGCATTCATAAAGAGATGGCGCAGTTCGCCACTCTGTGGGGGTCTGGGCGCGGACACCAAGAGCCCGCTGATGAGCTGGCTTGGTGTTCTAGGGGAAACGCCACACAAGACACGGCACAAACCTAGAAAAATAACTAACTTAAAAATCTGCACGGCAGTCATCTTGAATCTTTCAAAACATTTAAAATAAATTAGGTGCCATTATATTAAATTCCAAATAAAGATTTGCTATGCCTAGCTTCACTGCACTGGATGATTGCGTCGCTAGACAAGTCCATTCATTAGAATTTTGCGTGGCCACCATTATGGTTATGTGTTTGAAGGTCTCATATGCAGACTTGCTTTATAGTCCTCTACATCATATCATATCATCGTTTATTGCTCCGAAAGTTTCGGAGATATTGAGAACCGATGATATATTTTGCACGGCCGTCATGGTGGATTAACTCTTAATGCAATTTGAAAGACACTTTTGGGGTTGGACGGGGTAGTAATACGTTTTGATCATGTTTTGTTGAAATCGCTTCACCCAATCAAAATTTATTATAGGGATACACTCACACACATACGCATGCACACACGTGTACAAAACGTTATCTCATAAGCATATATTTTAACATGATGAAGATACAATAACAATTTCACATCCAATATGGTCATAGTTTAAAGAGATCGTTAAAATATTCGGCCGTAGGCAGTTTAAAATATGACCCTTTAAAGGTATTATAAAATAGAAGAATTCCTATGTAAGGTTCTCCATACATGGAATGTTCGAATTATCCCCGCAGGTATATTCTGGTACTGTGCCTCAGGTCAGTGAAGGGAGCGATAATCAACCAGGTCCCTCACGCGATCGGGAACGCCCCATTACCGATTGTTATTTCAAGGGGTCACACAACTTGGTTATCGACCAATTCTCCCGGTTATTGAGGAAGATTATTGAGACATCTACTATCATTTCTATTATTATTATTATTATTATTATTATTATTATTATTATTATTATTATTTAATCCCACTAAGAAGCGCCTATAACTAGTTCTTCGATGCTCTCTTTCGTTCACAATTTCTCTTGAGCCTGGTTGATAATTTTTCCTGTCTCTCCTGTGAAAGGGGTTTCCTACATTTAGGCACTTTGGAAGTTTACCATATCACCAAGTTAGGAGCAATGTTGGACATCAAGGTCAGAAATCCCAGTGGAGTCCAAGTCTTTTTGGACTTCATTGAGCCACAGGCTTCCAGTCTCGTAGCTTTTAACCAATGAGAAGATCCCTAGGTAAGACTGTTGTCCATTCGTAGAATTTGCCGTAGAATATCAGCTGTCTACGTTTCATACTGGTATTGACCGTTTTCAACAGTTCTGAGTTTGCTCTCAGTCGGTAGGTTCCATCTGGGAGCAATCTCGGTCCATGAATTTTCCTGAGGATTCGTCTTTCGATCTTCTCCAGATCATACATGGGACCTTTCCTGTTCATTATGATTAATATATATTTTGTATTTGCTATCACCAACTAAGGAGCGCGTCAGAACTTATTTACGGTAGCACAATATTTCTTCTTGAAAGACCTTCCTGTTCCACCCCTTAAAACAACAAAAACTAACTTATTTTCTTACCAATATCTCCGTTCACTATGCTTTCTTTTGCGTTCTACTGTCCATCCTATATTCTTCCTTGTAGGTTTCATGGTACATTTGTATCTTTTAATTTGGGTACTAAATTTTGGTATTAAGATCTAAAGACCCTGGGTTCGATTCCCAGCTGTGCTAAGAACCGTAATTCTGGTCTGAGGGTAGGAACGAGATACGTTCAGCCTCGTAAGATAAAACTAAGAAGGGAGGCATTTGATTACCACCTGAGGGTGTCCTAAAGTGGTTCACTATGGTTTCCAACGTCTACTCTAGATATATGTCAGTATAGTCCATAACTTACGGCCACGACCGCCCCCTTCCAAATCCTAACCTCAATTAGAACTACCACAGCCATCACAATAACACATGATTTCAAACGTATTCCATACACACCCAAATACATGGAGTTACAACACCTGATGCAAAGCTGTATAATTAATTATGAGTGATATTTTCAAGCCAGGAGAAAACGTTGCTAAAAGAACTCAAGCTCATAGTTACATATTGATTCTATCGTTGTGAATTTATTTGCTTGGTAAAATTGTCAACAATGAAAAGTGTAAAAAGTATCGTGAATGGAAATGTGTGGAACAGGAAGAGAATGGGTTTCAAAAATTTACCATCGACGCGTCATTTTGCTCTCCAACTACTGATTCACAAAAGTATAAAGCCTTCCAAGAATTCAAAGTACTTCACAAGTTAAAAAGTCGTACACATATCCATGATAATATGATTTTCCGTGTAGCGGTGAAATTGAACTTTTTTCCCCGTGATTTTCCTCACTCACTTCAGGTGAATGCTTAGAAGGTACCTTATCACTAGCCCCGAGGGCCCTGTTTTAAATCCTAGGCCCTAATAATTTAACTGAACACAGTGCCACACTGACACCTAACTACAGTATATACAACCTATTACTCGGGGCTGATGATCACGATAGGCCTATCTCAATCTCCAAGAATGAAGTAACAACTATCCGCCAATGGTGGGTAGAATAGCTAGTGCAAAATAGAAACATTCATTTTCCTCACACAAGACGTTTGGGAAAACAAGTGTTCTGCACTGCCCTCATCTCCTCTCGGTTCTCCCACTGAGGAGGCCAGGAAGTCCATGCAAAATCATATTTTTAAATATTCATGCATAATTTGGTTATTTTGGCACAATGGATCATATTTTTCTCCTTTGCCTGTTTAAGTGCATATCTCTGCTTGAGAAGGGCGAATATTCTAATTTCATATTATTTTGAAGCGCTTTTTGTTACTTCATGTTCTTAAAGCCATATATTTCGATTCGAATTCCGAGACTCTTATATCACAGAATAATACCGAAATTATGTTAATACCTAGTAAGTTTCAGTCCTTTTGCAAGTTAATATCAATTTTCTTTTACTCAGCATTCACAATGAAAATATTGTAAAATCGTATATCAGTGTTATACTTGAGTATTAACATAACTTTAAGACCCGTGCTGCTCCGCAGCATTCACTTCAACAATCCTACAGCACTTCTGTCCATATGACAGTTGCATGTCTTCATGCTGGCGACCTGAACAGACATTTACGTTACCGTCGCTTTTGGGTAAATGATGAAGAAGACATATGAGATCAAATTGTGGGTGTCAGCCTGTCCTCTGTGTGTGTGTGTCCCACTATTTACCCTGCGTAAGCTTAAAAGGCGCACGGACGTCGGGTTCCAGACGCAATTCTGAAAAGCCGAGGTGAACAGCTAACTCCAAACACATAAGCTATGCTCTTCGCTGAAGAATAAACTCGACACGACTCGGCAGTTTGATGCTGGCTGAAGCTAGGGTTATAGGTCACTCGCAAGCTCGTAAACTCACTCTGAAGCAAGTAATTTAAATTTCCACTGAATGGAGATTGCTGGAAGAAATGAAAACGTAAAAACACTTACAGTGGTCGATATGGGAGCTGTCGCGGACTTTCTTGCAGAACTTTTCATGCTGAACAATTCTCAGAGAATATCGATATTTTTAACGGTTTACCCAGTGTAAGCTTAAAAGACACACGGGCGTTATGTTTTTCTTCAACTCAATTCACTGAAATCGTACATGCTCGGCTTCTTTTGGTCATAAATAAATGTTTTTTTTTCCTAATCCTTCATCGAGAAATCATTTACAGAATGGTGAAAACCGCATCAAAATCCAACAAGTTGCTCTCGAGATTACCCGTTACATCCAAGAATTGGGAACTTTGTTTTATACTAAGTAGATAGAGATATCCACACAATTTAAGGCTACAGCAGTACAATTTGGTGTTTTGTCTACTTAAGAACAATGGTATAAATTTAACATAAAAGATGGGTCTCTTATACTTGAATTTAGAGATGTAACTCTTGGTTAACATACAGAGGGGTGCAAATTAATAGAATTAAATAAATTATTTTAATTAGTCATAATTACTTTTATTCAAAATCATTTTATTGACCAACTTATTTTGTTGTCCTACTTAGTAGTGTTTCCTCTCCCGTGGAATTACAAATTTTCCCATAAGGAATTGCGTCTGGAAACTTTCAGATTATTGGATTCCGTGGGATATCTGAGCTGGGTCCATTATCAATTTTTCATTGACTCTAGAATTCTAGTCAGGTGATTTCAATGCATAGTTCATGAATCTTTGAATAGTTCAATAGCGTCCATCAGTTAAAAGACCCCAAATCCCTCCGCTCTAAATTCACACGTAAAGTAGAGTGAAGTAATAAAAACGAAACGTGTAGCATTTTGCATTTGCAAGGCTCCTCTGTTAGTGGAAATTCTAAAAAATAATTTTAATTTGAGTTTCTTAAATGAAAATATAACTAGGAGTCTTGGTTAAACATTTGAAGTAATTTCATCGCCTTGTAAACATACTTAGTGCATTAAACCGTGAAAAGTAAAAATGCAATTTTGGAAAACTGACATCGAATCTAATAATTTGCACATCTCTGTAAAGACAGCTATCGCCTCCACCCCTACAGATAGAATAGTAAGTAAAGGCGATTGATGAGAAATGAAAAGATAACTCACACAGAAGGGATTAATATTTATTAAGCTGTAAATTTGATTGAGTATATCTTTGCTATAGAACTGAGGGAATGAAATAACAGGATGTAGGATAGTAATCACCGATGTAGGACAATAGTAATTTTCATTTACCATTACCACAGGACAGTTAGCGTATTAGGGATGCGGACGTCCTTGTATAATTGTTATTTAAAATCGCGCCCCGTTTGCTGAGGTCTGTGCTCCTCCGCAACATTCGTTTCAAAATTCTAATACTACTTCCTTCAATTCGACATTAGCTGTTCGCTTGCCTTTTGGTTCTGTTTGAACTTTGACGTCATGAAAGGATTTTGCTCGCGATAGTGCGGCATACAGTAAAGTTGTCCGTGGCTAAACCCCGGTTGAGGTAAATAAATGCCTACTTGATCTAGTGTTTGACCTTGAGCTTTATTGATAGTTATACAAAAAGCCAAACGTACTGGATATTGCCTCCTTTTGAAGGAAAATGGCATAGAAGTATCTGATGGCGTAAGGTCAAGGCGAGGGAGTAGGACATTGTTTCCAACATTTACGCCAGTAATAAATTCCAGGTGTAAGCAATTTTCATGCATCTTCCAAACCAAGAGTCTAGTACCGTTCAACAGATCTTGGGTAACATTAATATTTCTCAACAAAATCACAATTGAGCCTTCTTTTAGTCGAAGGATATGAGGTGGCAATCCACTTATGCCTATGATGTCTAAAAATTATATTGGGAATTGTAGAAGTTCACTCTCATCTTCAGTAATAAAATTATTCACACTGATGTAAGTTCTCGATGATCCTGGGATTAGGTCTAAAACTTTGTCATTGATTTCTTTACAATGTTCATTTTTAGCCTACTTTCGATTTTTGCAAAAAATGAAAGTAGACATATTGTGCCCGTTTAGACCGGAGTCCGCACGACCACATATGCATTTTTACCAATAATCAGTCAGCACGAGAGTCAAAATATCCCGGAGCGCCAGATGGGTTAAAGCAAATCGCAAAAACGACATCAAATGAAAACAAATGCTTTACTGATTTTTGGCTCAATGCAACAATAAGGATAGAAGGAGATTCAATTGGGCGTAACACATCAAGTAAAATTATCTCATTTTATTTTGAATTTAAAATTGACTGCAAAAATGCTCAAAGTAGCATCACTCACGTGTGGCGATCCACACTCCTATTTACACAATGTACAGAATTTTTCCAAACACATTTGACAATTATATTTTGGAAACACAAGTCTGATTGATAGTCCTGTAGACTGTGTTCCAAAATTATTTATGATTAAATCCAGTTCAAATTTAATTGTCTCTACTGGAAATATCGTAGTTCACTGTTAGAATTTTTACATAATATTAACACTCGTAGAATAAATGTTCATAGAATTTTAACTTTCACTTATTTTTCCAGTTTCAAAACTATATATTGTCGAAAAATATTATTATCATTGAATCAACACAAATTATTTACACATATTAATAACATCTGAAAAGTATTTGACCTTGAGCATAGCATCGAAGAACTGTGCGAAGCACAACAAAAATTAATTGTTCTTCTGACATTAAACATTTCGAGAAGTGACTCGATTATGAACTTCAAGTTCCTAACAAAATATATGATTTCTGAATCATCAACTTGATCAATAAATTGTTGAACCATTCATCTATTTGACTTTCCACTTGGAATCATCATTAAGAAAAATATTTATATTTGTGGCCCTTTTAGTAACTTTCACAACTTGCAATTCTTCAACAGAATGCGGAAATAAGAATTGTAGCTTCAAAATAAATTCATTTAGTTCATGGCACTAGGATTGAAAATATCCTTCAAATTATTCGTGGTTATAGAATTATTTTTAATTGGCAGTGGCCCATTCTATTATTTGTGTAAGAACACAATATTCCAACAACAACAACAACAACAACAACGGCAAAGGTCTTCCTCTGAAGAAGAATAAACTACTATCATGACAAATCCGGGTTCTAGCAAAATCAAAGTCTAAATGGAATTCGTAAACAAGGTTGAAATAAGAACTGATGGTTTCTAAGAAATAACCTTCGGGTCATTCATACGACGAAATGTGTAGTTCCAATACTCCTACTATAAACCTGAGTCGTAACCTGCTATTTGATTGATGCTCGAAAAAACCTCCTCATTCCTGCGACTTAAACATGCGCACCTGGGAATGGCATTTCAACTACTCCACACACATAAATTTTCTTCCCAAAATTTATACAATAAATCAAGCCTCTGCTTGTTATCAACACTGGAAGATTAATAAACTTACAAGTTTATTTTATTTTACCATTCAGTTCAACCCGTGAATTTACCATACTTTTGAAAATCTTTAGTTCACTTCCGAGTGTATTTACGTCATGATATTATATAAATACAAAAATATCCTATTTGATACAAATATCATTTGCTTCCCGTTTCATGCCTCTCCGTGTTATCTGAAAAATATACTTTGCTCATTGCAAATATCAACTGTTCAACCAGAACTGAAATGTTGGTTGAATGCGGGCTTGCGCTAACCACTCTCCTTCGGAAAATCTCCTGTTCCAAACTAGAAATGATTAAACTACTTCATAGGCTCTTTCTCAATACATATGATTATTATAAAATATAATATCCCAGAATTATTTAGAAAAATTATGAAAATTATTATTATTATTATTAGTGGATTATTATTATTATTATTAGTTATATTATTTTAAATATGTTTAATTATCATCTCATTATGTGAGAATCCACATGTTCGAACCTTCGAATATGGAAAAAATATCCATTCCTCAACAAAAATAATTATTAACTTTTACAGTTACATCGGCTGATTACCGTGATTTCCCAAAAATATGAAATATTCAAATAAATGCTCGAAATGCTCGGTCATCGATCCTAAACTGTTCTGAGTGCTGAAAATACTCAGAATAACTCTAACAAGTCTTGCGTAAATCATCGCAAGATTTAAATACGAAGAAAAATAAATGTGTTGGTCATCTGCCGAAAAATAGTTTGTTCCAATTAGCTAGGCATAATATAATTCAAATGTGGCTTACATTTCTTGATGGTCTTGAAGCGTAGTAAACCTGGTCTGTACCAGATCTATCCATAGACATGCCCTATCGGACAAACACGTATAATCCTTGTATCGGCCGCCATTATATACCCACAATCCGTCTAGTAAGACATAGTGGCAGTATCTCTTGACGCTTGAATTAACTTTTGTTCCATTTTAATATGGGCTTCTATCAAAGCCATAACAGTTTGTTTAAATGGGGTCAGATCTAAGTGATCTATTCTTAGATATGTCAGTTGTAACATAACTCACGGTAATCTTATCAATACAAGAAGACACTGACAGTCTAACCAATCAACGGCTGTTCTGAAGATCGTTCCCTGGGCATGGTTTATCACCATCTACCATGCGCTAAGCAACCTGTAGTTACCCTTGCGTAGACTAATGAACACCACCGTGATCGACTGGTCTTCAGTGTACTGATAGATCGAAGTGGTTAACAAGTTACCAATATGAAAACTGACTGAAATGGACTAAACATCCAAGTATTAGGTTATTACTGGACTGTGACAAAGTACTAATTCTAGACAAAGTCTAGCATATGTCCATGTAGAAACATAAATATTTCCACTAATGTCTGTAGAAAAAAAATTCAATCACCTCAGTGATTCTCCTCGCCGGAAACTTACTAAGTTCCACCTCGTAGCGCAGCACTTTTGTGACTATCACAACTTTGAAAATTACTTCTGCGTAGATCCGGCAACCATGTGCCTTGGCTCAGCGTAGCAGCAACTTGCTCGGCAAGTGCTTGTGTTGGAATGAGCTATCGATGCCTCGGCCGGCCGGCTTTTATTCAAAACTGCCAGGGTCACGCGTCATCACGCTGAAATCTAGAAATCCTCATATCTCTAGTATCCCTGGTCCGATTTACTTGATACTAATTGCATTCTCTTTCATTTGGCCATGCCAGTAATCTGATCCAAGTCTCAAGTCTCTACTCCATGGCTAACTATTTAATCAATAAATAGCCTCGACCTCTGCTATTACTCGCTGCGTCACTTGACATGCAAGTATCGGTATATTCTTTCCAATTGCTTCGAGAAGCAATGGAGCGCGATATTCAAATATCTCAACTTTCAAAAGCGGCTGTAGCCTTTCCCTTGATATCTAGGTGTCTGAATCTTGGAATACCCATTCCTAGAGTTGGGCACAATATGAGATCAACACAGGGCGAAAAAAGTGTGCCTGTCTGTGTGTGTGTGTGTGTGTGTGTGTGTGTGTATGTGTGTGAGTCTGTGTGTGTGTGTGTGTATTCTGAATGTCTGCCCCCCCCCCTTATTATTTCGAACACGGTGAAACCGAATGGAACGAAATTTGTTACAGATGTAGCACTAGCAAAGGGCACATCAGTGTCATGTTTTATATCGCTGCCGTCTTGACCGAAACGTAATGGCGACCACAAAAATGTTCAAAGCTTAAATCAAATTACGATTAACCTAATTATCCGATCTCTACCAAATTTTGCATCAACATACCATTATGGAGGGAGCATCCTTTGACCAAACTAATAGGTCATTAGCCTAATATTTTGCGGACGGCGGCCATCTTTGTGTGAAAATCGATTCCCCCTATTAATTCGAACACGGTGAAACCGAATGGAACGAAATTTGGTACAGAGGTAGCACTAGCAAAGGGAACCTCAGTGTCATGTTTTATATCACCGCCATCTTGACGGAAACGTAATCACGGCCACCCAAATGTTAAAATATAAAATGTAATTACGACCAACCTAATAATCTAGTCTCTACCAAATTTTGCAACAACATATCTTTATTTGGGAAGCATATTCTGACCAAACTGCAAGATCATCAGCCCAAGAGTTTGCAGATGGTGGCCATGTATGTGTGCAAATCGATTCCCCCTATCAATTCAAACACGGTGAAACCGAATTGAACGAAATTTGGTACAGAGGTAGCACTAGCAAAGGGCACCTCAGTGTCATGTTTTATATCGCCGCCATCTTGACGGAAACGGAATGACGGCCACCCAAATGTTAAAAGCTTAAATCAAATTACGACCATCCTAATAATTTGATCTCTACCAGATTTTGCAACAACATGCCTTTTTGTGGAAAGCGTCTTATGACTGACTACAAGGTCATCAGCCCAAAAGTTTGCAAATAGCGGCCATGTATGTGTGCAAATCCATTCCCCTTATCAATTCAAACACGGTGAAACCGAATTGAATGATTTTTTTTACAGAGGTAGCACTAGCAAAGGGCACCTCATATTCATGTTTAATATCCCTATAGCACGTTGTATTTCAACAAGCTACTACAACCAACATTCAATTATACTCCTTGAAAAGGACAAAGAGTTATAACAATACCCATGCATTTAGGAGAAAGTAGGCTGTATGTTCTTTACTGAACATCTTGTTAGGTGCTAAAATCGCTATTTTTGAAAAGCGTGAATTATTTTTCAGCTTGGGACTAAGTCTGAATTTTCTCAATCGACGTGAGTGTATTCACCGTTACCAATTTGTATCAAGAAGTTTGCAATGTCACGTTGATCTGTATCCGCTCGTATATTTTTGTTGAGTTTAAAAATTTTGAATAATGGCCACAAAGGAGAGAACCTTACTGACATTTGGACTGATGCTGCTTTAGATGCGTGAGGCACAACAGGCATTACCTGTCTAAAATCTCCACCTAAGATGATAATTTTTCCTCCGAAGGGCACGTCGTTATTCATGATGTCCTTGAGCAACCGATTTACACATATCAACGCGTGCTTATTAGCCATAGGGGCTTCATCCCAAATGATCAGTTTTGCTGAACGAATATAAAAAGCTTCCTTGCTGTTATCTTTTATTCCTGATACAGAACTTTCATATAAATGTAGAGTAAGTTGAACTGGCTGTGTACAGTGCAATACCAGTCCATGCAACAGAAATTACATTTAACCCCAAATTTGTGCAACTGTGAATCAAGCATTGGTAAAGAAATGTTTTCCCGGTGCCCCCTGGACCGTCAATGAAATATGCATTACTCATCCTTTCATTGCTGTTTTGTACTAACCCCAAAATTTCTGTAATTATAGCCGTTTGGTTTCCATTTGCTTGGTTTATCATCCGACTTAATTGATCCTCATTAAGTTTTGGATATTTCATTGGTAAATTTGTCTGAGGTAAATTATCAATAATAGCTGGCAATTCGAGAGAAGTAATGGGAAGACCATGGAGCTTTAATGTATAAGAAATATGTATATGAGTGAACTGATATGCAATGTTAGGTTCGTGAAACTCCAGATAATCTTCTGATAGTGAATTCTTAAAAATATCCCATAACTATCCTACATTTGAAGGGATCTGAAAGATACATATGTAAGAAAACAGTTGTCGTAACTGAGAAGGCATCTGAAATTGTGACGCTTCTGCCAAACAACGCTGCCTTTCGGAATAGTCAATCAGCAAACCTCACTCCTTAGCTGTTTCTTTGAAAGTAGAATGGACAACTGCTTTGTATGTTCGTAGATCCTGGAAGCTGGTAGCACCTATGGCGTGAAGCAATAACAGGAGTAAATAATACCTTTCTGTTTCTGTAGACGAAACATTATACATTCTGCCTATAGTTTTTGAAACATTATTTTCTTTTTTGCCACTGGCAGTTGCTCTTATTCCAGACGTAATGTACTGGTGTTTCAGGATATATATACGGACTTCTGGCTTGCGAATCTTGATTTAACTTGAACCACGCTTGTAATTCCGTGTTGCGCAACTGTGCTTGAAGTAAAATATCAGGAGCGTTATCATTTTTAAAATAGATATTTTGCTAGTTTGGCAAGTGAACTGGTAATCGCACGATAGAATGTGACTGTTCATGCATGTGAAATAAAAATATCTTGAATGTGGCTTCTTTTGGACCAACATATCTAGCATTTAGGAAATAAGTCATTCCGTTTCCGTCAAGATGGCGGCGATATAAAACATGACACTGAGGTGCCCTTTGCTAGTGCTACCTCTGTACCAAATTTCGTTCAATTCGGTTTCACCGTGTTTGAATTGATAGGGGGAATCGATTTGCACACATACATGGCCACCATCTGCAAACTATTGGGCTGATGATCTTTCAGTTTGGTCAGAATATGCTTCCCAAATAAAGATATGTTGTTGCAAAATTTGGTAGAGACTAGATTATTAGGTTGGTCGTAATTACATTTTATATTTTAACATCGTTTCGCCTTCAGGACATATTTTAACAATGCAGCTGTCATGACCTTTATACACATACAGTACTTGTGGATTTTAATATATAAGATACTTGTGGATGTATTTAACACTCCTAACACTTGAGCATATTTCAACATTAATATGAGCTTGCAAGTAAAGTAAAAGAAATGGATTGTAGGGAACAATGAATCGACTATCGATTTCAATGTCAATGCCTTGAATTGTTTTTATAATAATCCGTCCATTATTTCTTCTCCAATACGAAGGATAACCATTGGCATTATCTTTGGTATCTTCCTAAAACTGTTTAGGGAAATCTTTCTTGCATACGCCATCTTTCATACAGACTGAAGAAGGATTCAAAGATCCGCGAGGACCATGTACCATATAACGCCTTACCAACTCGTATAGCGCTTCATCCTCGAGATCTGGTATTTCGGATGACACCACACTGTCAATGTCAGAAATTTCTCGAAACTTACAATCTTCCGTTAATGTTAAGAGTAAATGGGTGTGCGGGAGAACTCGTTTAAGAAATTCTACTGTATATAGATATGCTTTTACCGAAAATGTTCTTAACATTCATCAATCGTAGGAATTCCTTTACTTTGCAATGGAAAACTCTCACTTCAATATCAGGCCTATTATTAGCCAGAGATTTCCCAGAGATGAATGCTGTTAAGTATTGCTGGCCAGCCCGCATTATAGGTGAACGTAATGAATAAATCTGACTTTCCATACTTCCTCACTATCGCCATCGCATCCTGATAATATTGCAATATTTTCCTTGGTCTACCTGTAAAAAAAGATGGCAAAACTATAATACGACCCACTCTGAGATTTTCATTTTCTGCTCGTACATACAATGCGTCTGCTAAACCGGCATATGTATCAACTCGTAACTTCGTTTGTTGATGACTTATATATTTTAACCGGTCACCTTCCATACGACAGTAGTAATCCACGAATAAATATCCATTTTGCAAACTTGAGCAGCGAAAACAAACTCAACATGACCTCCATGAACACCATTCATAAACATATACATTTTTTAATCATCGCTCGTATTGATAGCAGTTTCGTACATATCGCTGTTGCCAACAATAAAGGAAGAATAATTATTCCACTTGTCTGTAACATGTTTTACAATTCGCTTTCTAACCTGTGTATATAAACTCTGATTGTTGTACTCACAATATGCCAATGACCTGAACAGACAATTACCGTCACCTTTAATCTTTATAACATTTGTAATTGAGTGTCGCCTCTCATTCATCGTAATATGATTCATTGTATTGATTGAGCACACAACCTATAAGGACGAATGATGAAACGAAAAGAAGACAGTTTGTAGCAGGTGAGACCAAAGACTACATAACGGAAAGATCGGATACACAATTCAAAATGGCGGTTCCAACATTCGACTGTAGCGGCATATTCGTGAAATTAGTTGTCTTTCGTATACAGTATTTGTTGTCATTCAAAGAGATGTTGACATGACAGTGTCATTAGCAAAATGACTGCTGATTGTGCATGAGCATTTCAGTCTCAAAGTAATACATTCTTTGAGAAGTTTTAATTAAATTAAGTGCACAGAATCCCCTTCTGCTTATTGTATGGATACATGCGACATTAGCGCCCGAGTGGAACATGTCGAAGTTAACGATATCATGTATGGATACATGTGACATTAGCGCCCGAGTGGAGCAGGTAGAAGTTAACGATATCATGACGTAATTGGGGAACTCTCTGTTAATATCAAGTTAGATTTATTATTGGGGCGGCATTGAATATCATGATGAAGTGTTAGTCGTAGTCGCCTAGCGACAATATGTCCGTCAAGTCATTCGATTCTCTTTTCGTGAGACCTTGAAGAAAGTAATATTCGCAATTATTTTAATACTCGAATGATATAATCAAGTAAGGTGGATATCAATCGACGGTGCTTGACGGGCATTACATTTTAAGATAACAAACGTCGTCGTCGCGCAAATACTTCCCGAGATATTTCAGTTTAAGTAAAGGGTGAAATTTTTTGAAAACTATTTTAATATATAACATAACATAATAATTGATGCTCAACACCGCTTGAAGTTCCACAAAATATCATTTCCTACTATTTAGAACCGTTTCTTAGTTGAGATATTATTAAAAAAAAGGTGTAGTTATATGTCCGTCTGTTCATACTTTCGTTATATTCAAAATAAAAACGCTAAAGAATGCGGAGTGGTCACAATTGCCGTAGTTATTTCATACTGCATATTTTTAGCCAACTTTTCACATTTTGCAAAAATGAGGAAAAAGTAGACTTTTAGATCGATCCGGGTAAATGTCTGTCTGGCTGTGTTTGTCCTTCCCACCCCCCTATCAACTCCTAAACGGCTGCAGAAATCGAATTCAAATTTGGTATTAGTAAAGATCTATACCTGAATATCTCAAGCCCATATTTGAAAATGATGTCAGTGCTACCAACTGCTGAAAAACCGCAATTGAAATTTGAGCTCCTTGTTGGATATCTTGGAAGGTATGCATTCCAAAATTCGCACACACATAGATACAAATATTTCAGTTCAATTTCCAGGAGGCCATGCATGGCAGTGTTGCCAAAATGATTCTAAGTCTGCTGATAAGTCCCATTTCTAAATGAATATAACTTCTACACTATCAATTGGATTTCAACCAAACTTCGTATGTACTATGTGTACATAAACAGATATGACTGAGCGTATTCTTAAAAGCCACCAGGGCTGCCAGCTGTTAATAAATGCTCTTTCTCTATTTTCTTATCCAAATACAAATATATCAGAAAGTATGCAAGCTGACAGCTTTAAACTATGTGCACGTATAGTACCTGACATTCTTGATTAATTTGCAATAACTTATATACGTTAGTGCTATCAACATGATTCTAAGCCTACTGATAGGACCTATTTTTAAATACATGTAACTTCTATACTATCAATTGGATTTCAACCAAATTTCGTATGTGCAATGTGTACCATAGCAGATATGACTATGCGTATTCTCAAGAGCAACCAAGGCTGCCAACTGTTAATATTTTTTACCCTCATATTAATATATCAGAAAGTATGTAAGGCAACAACTTTAAACTTTGCACACGTATAGTACCTGACATTCTATATTAATTTGGAGAAACTAATATACGTCAGTGCTGCCAATATGACTCTAAGCCAGCTGATAGGTCCAATTTTAAAATACATGTAACTTCTATACTAACAAATGGATTTCATCCCATATTGGCACAACAAGAGCTTATTTCAGATTATTTCTGACCAACACATGCATTACATTTTTGCCAACATGATTTTACGCGCACTGAGAGATCCAATGTCTAACTGCATGTAACGTCCAAGCTATCCATTGGACTTCAACCAAATTTTGTATTCTGTACCTTAAGAGATTAAACTAAGAATATATTCAGTCACCAGGGCTGCCAACTGTAGTGCTATATTAGGCAACATTATACCAGGTATATTTCAAACTAATTAGAAATTTCGATAAACATATTTGAAAATGATGTCAGTGCTACCAACTGCTGAAAATTTAAATTTTAATTTTAATTTTAATTTTAAGAAAAGTAGGCTCTTTAGTTCGTCACGGAACTTCTTGTCACATTTTGCAATAATGAGGAAAAAGTAGGCTTATGAGATCGATCCGGGCAAATGTGTGTCTGTCTGTGTGTCTGTCCTTCAGGCAGTCTGTCTGTATGTCTGTCCTATCAACTCCTAAATTGCTGCAGCAATCAAAACCAAATTTGGTATGAGTAAATATCTATACCTGAATATCTCAATGCCATATTTAAAAATGATGTCAGTGCTACCAACTGCTGAAAAACCGCAATTGAAATTTGAGCTCCATGGTGAATATCTTGGAAGGTATGCATGGGAGCTATTCCAAAATTGGCACACATATAGATTAACAAGTCAACCCCTGGCACTATACAGCCCATGACGGGCTAAGGCCGACCAAGCGACCGCTGCCCAGCCATTTGGCCTGCAGATATTGGGGTGAAGCGTGATCAGCGCATCGGGTTCACTCGGCCGTTAATCTTGGTTTTCGTGATCGGGGCGCTCTGTCACTGTCAGACAGCTACTCAATTGTCCTCACGAGGCTGAGTGCACCCCGTTATATAGATTAACATATTTCAGTTTAATTTCCTGGGGGGCCATATATGATAGTGCTGTCAAAATTATTCTAAGCCTGCTGATAGGTCCAATTTTTAAATGCATATATTTTCTACACTAACAATTGGATTTCAACCACATTTTGTATGTACTATGTGTACATAAACAGATATTACTGAGCGAATTCTTGAGAGCCACCAGGGCTGCCAACTGTTAATAAATGCAGTCTCTATTTTTATTATCCCAATACCAATATATCAGAAAGTATGCAAGGCGACAGCTTTGAACTATGCACACGTATAGTACCTGACATTCTAGATTAATTTGGAGTAACTAATATACGTCAGTGCTACCAACATTATTCTAAACTAACTTTCAAATACATGTAACTTCTATACTGTAAATTGGATTTCAACCAAATTTCGTATGCGCTATGTGTACCAAAACAGATATGACTATGCGTATTCATAAGAGCACCAGGGCTGCCAACTGTTAATTTATGCTGTCTCTATTTTCTTTACCCTAATATCAATATATCAGAAAGTAATCAAGCCAACAGCTCTAAACTTGGCACACGTATAGTACCTAGATTAATGTGGAGTAACTAATATCCGTCAGTGCTGCCAACATGATTCTAAACCTGCTGATAGGTCCAATTTTAAAAAAGACACGGATAGTCAGTCTGAAAGACTGGACTTTATATCATTTTAAACGCTAGCAGCCGAGTACCAAGAAGGCAGTGCGAGAACAGAGTTTCAAGATTCTATTTTGTTTCTTCACTGCCTACTTGATTGTTCTCGCACTGCCTTCTTGAAACTCTGTTCTCGCACTGCCTTCTTGGTACTCGGCTACTACATCATACTATGACGTCACACACTTCAGTGCATTCCGGTACATTTCGTCCCGTCACCGTAACCTAACGCCAGACCTCAGCGTAACGACAAGATCATTTAAAATGATAATACTGTGCCCGTTTAGACCGGAGTCCGCACGACCTCATATGCATTTTACCAAGAATCAGTCAGCACGAGAGTCAAAATATCCCGGGGCGCCAGATGGGTTAAAGCTGATCGCAAAAACGACATCAAATGAAAAAAATGCTTTACTGATTTTTGGCTCAATGCAACAATAAGGATAGAAGGAGATTCAACTGGGCATAACACATCATGTAAAATTATCTCATTTTATTCTGAATTTAAAATTGACTGCAAAATATAAAATGCTCAAAGCAGCATCATTCATGTGTGGCGACCCACATTACTATTTACACAATGTACAGAAATTTTCCAACACATTGGACAATCATCTTTGGAGACACAAGTCTGATTATCAGTCCTGTAGACTGTGTTCCAAAATTATATCCGTTATTTATGATTAAATCCAGTTCAAATTTAATTGTCTTTACTGGAAATACTGTAGTTCACTGGTTGAATTTTTACATAATATTAACACTCGTAGAATAATTGTTCATAGAATTTTTAACTTTCACTTATTTTTCCAGTTTCAAAAAAATATATCGTCAAAAAAATATTATTATCTCTGAATCAACACAAATTATGTACATATATTAATAACAACATCTGAAAAGTATTTGACCATTGAGCATAGCATCGAAGAAATTGTGCGAAGCACAACAAAATTAATTGTTCATCTGACATTAAACGTTTCGAGAAGTGACTCGATTATGAACTTCAAGTTCCTAACAAAATATATGATTTCTGAATCATCAACTTGATCAACAAATTGTTGCACCATTCAACTATTCGATTCTCCACTTGGAATCATTATTAAGAAAAATATTTATATTTGTGGCCATTTTAGTAACTTTCACAACTTGCAATTCTTCGACAGAATGCGGAAATAAGAATTGTAGCATCATAATAAATTCATTTAGTTCATGGCACTAGGATTGAAAACATCCTTCAAATTATTCGTGGTTATAGAATTATTTTTAATTGGCAGTGGCCCATTATATTATTATTATAAGAACACAATATTCCAACAACAACGGCAAAGGTCTTCCTCTGAAGAAGAATAAAATACTATCATGACAAATCCGGGTTCTAGCAAAATCAAAGTCTAAATGGAATCCGTAAACAAGGTTGAAATAAGAACTGATGGGTTTTAAGAAATAACCTTTGGGTCATTCATACGACGCAATGTGTAGTTCCAATACTCCTTCTTTAACACTGAGTCATCGAACCTGCTATTTGATTGATGCTCAAATAAAAACCTCCTCATTCCTGCGACTTAAACATGCGCATCTGGGAATGGCATTTCAACTACTCCACACACATAAATTTTCTTCCCAAAATGTATACAATAAATCAAGCCTCTGCTTGTTATCAACACTGGAAGATTAATAAACTTACAAGTTTATTTTATTTTACCATTCAGTTCAACCCGTGAAGTTACCACACTTGTGATAATCTTTATTTCACTTTCGAATGTGTATTTACGTCATGATTTTATATAAATACAAAAATATCCTAATTGATACAAATATAATTTGCTTCCCGTTTCATGCCTCTCCGTGTTATCTGAAAAATATACTTTGCTCATTGCAAATATTAACTGTTCAACCAGAACTGTAATGTCGGTTGAATGCGGGCTTGCGCTAACCACTCTTCCTTCGGAAAATCACCTGTTCCAAACTAGAAATGATTAAACTACTTCATAGGCTCTCTCTCAATAAATGTGATTATTAGAAAATATAAGATCCAAGAATTATTTAGAAAAGTTATGAAAATCATTATTATTATTATTAGTGGATTATTATTATTATTATTAGTTATATTATTTTAAATGTGTTAAATTATTATTTCATTATATGAGAATCCACATGTTCGATTCTTCGAATATGGATAAAATATCCATTTCTCAACAAAAATAATTATTAACTTCTACAGTTACATCGGCTGATTACCGTGATTATCAAAAAAATATAAAACATTTAAATAAATGCTCGTTCTGCTCGGTCATCGATCCTAAACTGTTCTGAGTGCTGAAAATACTCAGAATAACTCTAATATGTCTTGCGTAAATCATTGCAAGATTTAAATACGAAGAAAAACAAGTGTGTTGGTCATCTGCAGAAAAATGAGTTTGTTCCAATTAGCTAGGCATAATATAAAGTCAAAAGTGGCTTACATTTCTCGTTGGTCTTGAAGCGTAGTGAACCTGGTCTGTACCAGACTTATCCAGATACATGCCCTATCGGACACGCACGTCTAATCCTTGTATCGGCCGCCATTATATACCCACAAACTGTCTAACACGACATAGTGGAAATATTTCTTGAAGTTTGAAGTAACTGCTGATCCATTTTAATATTGACTTCTATTAAAGCCATAGCATTTCGCTTAAATGGGGTCAGATCTAAGTGATCTATTCTCAAATATGTCAGTTGTAACATAACTCACGGTAATCTTTTCAGTACAAGAAAACACTGACAGTCTAAACCAATCAACGGCTGTTCTGAAGATCGTTCCCTGGGCATGGCTTATCACCATCTATCATGCGCGAAGCAACATATAGTTTCCCTTTGTCGGCTAATGAACAACACCGTGATCGACTGGCCTTCAATATACTGAAAGATCGGAGTGGTTATCAAGTTACATTATTTATGAAACTGACTAATTGGACTAAAATATCTAAGTATTGAATTATTATTACTGGACTGTGACAAAGTACTTTCTAGACAAAGTCTAGCATATGTCCATATAGAAATAAAGTATTTTACCAGTGTCCGTAGAAAAATAACAATCACCTTAGTGATTCTCTCTGCCGGAAACTTACTATGTTCCACATGTATCGCAGCACTTTTGTGACTATCACAATTTAAAGATATCTTCTGCGTAGATCCGGCAACCTTGTGCCTTGGCTCAACGTGGCAGCACCTTGTCATGCAAGAGCTTGGTTCGAAGTGAGCTTATGTTGCTTGGGCCGGCCGGCTTTTATTCAAAACGGTCAGGTCCACGCTGCATCACGCTGAAATATGGAAATCCTCATATCTCTGGTATCCCTGGTCCGATTTACTTGATACTAAGTGCATTCTCTTTCATTTGGCCGTGCCAGTAATCTGATCCAAGTCTCAAGTCTCTACTCCATGGCTAATTATTTAATCAACAAATAGTCTCGACCTCTGCTACTACTCGCTACGTCACTTGACATGCTCTTGGCTGCATAAAATTTCCATTCCCTTCTGGAAGTAATGGAGCGCGATATTCAAATATCTCAACTTTCCCTTGATATTTAGGTGTCTGAATCTTGGAATACCCATTCCTAGAGTTGGGCACAATACATGTAACTTCTATACTAACAAATGGATTTTATCCAAAATTTACACTACAATAGATCATAATATTTCAGATTATTTCTGACCAACACATGCATGTCATTATTGCCAACATGATTTTACGCACACTGATAGATCCAATGTCTAACTGCATGTAACGTCCATGCTATCCATTGGACTTTGACAAAATTTTGTATTCTGTACCATAAGAGATGGAACTAACTGCCAACTGTAGTGTTCTATTAGGCAACATTATGCCTGGTATATTTCGAACTAATTAGAAATTTCGATATTACCAACTTAATTTCGTCATTATTCTAGATAGGTTCATATAGATTAATCATTGGCATTGATCTTACATTTTAAGAAAAGTAGGCTCTTTAGTTCGTCAGGGAACTTCTTGTTTGAAACGTGAAGCATATTTGATCAATAATTAGTGCATTTTTGCATTCATATTTATTCATTTAATAGTTTATGAACTTCCGGGCCTTAGTTACAACTATGGAAATGTGGATTGGCGACCATGGGACCCCAGCTGAGTCCAGCATTGCTTTCTCTTACTTGTGCCAAGCTTCTCTCTGTCATCTTTCCTGTCAACCTCCCTTGGTCAAATCTTGTTCTCGTCCAACCTCGACGGTATTAGGGTCTCTGAGGCCTAGAGAGTCTTTCAATTTCCCGCCTTAATTGGCCCTTGGCTCATTTTTCTGTTCCCTCATTCTTCTAGGAATCAAACCTATTCTTTTTTCTTTTTATGGATCTCCTTCCTTCTGCTCTGGCCCTAAAGGAGGCAGGGTGTGTGCAGCCCCACCACGTAAGATGCACCCTGGATAGTGCTACACCCTCAAGGGCCCATGGCTGGTGAGTTCGGGAGTTGGCAACACCGGGGGATTCCTTAGCAGGTCCAATTTTTACCCCTTTGGGGTGGACCCTCTCCTCTTTCTCTTTCCTATCTGTCATTCATGGCCCTCCTTTTTTTCCAAGTCCCTCAATTCTCATTCTTCTAGGGCATTACATTTCCCTGTCTTTTATTTCCCTTATTCCTTTCTTTTGTCATTTTCTAACCCGTAAGTTATTTGTAAGTTGTAGTTAATTTTAGTTCTAGTATTCATTTCATATTTTTTCATTTTCACCCAAACCAATAGGAATCGATAACCTCGAAGTTAGACCCCTTAGAACAACAATAATTATCATCACCATCTTCTCTTGGTCAGACAAGCTCATGAAGAAAATGGGTCCCTTGACTTAGGCGTACGCATAAAATCTTACACCACGGCCGTGAGGGCAGCTGCAGAAATTTCGGAGATTGGAGGTTCGAATCCCGGTGTTAACAGTGGCTATTCTGAGTGTGGTTTTCCACTCCCCGGGATCGTACTTTACTTCAATTGCCGGGGCACCTACCTCGTCTCTATCCCTCATCACGCACTACTACAGTCAGCACATAAATACAGGTTATCAGACAAGTTCAACATGCACCCAATTACATGAAGCTGATGGCCAAGATGCCCCAAGTTCCTAAAATGAATTTAGAACAAATACCATAAAATGGTTGGTTGGTTCCTTAGTCTTGGAGCTGCGACAACGTGGTCATTTAGCCCCGTGTACTTCGGGTGTGTGTAGAATCGGTCTGATAACCGGTGTTGATTTTGATGGCTGTATTAGTGTGTTTTATATATTTTTAATTCAAGTACGGACTGTAGACATTCGATTTTCAAGTAGTTCTAACTTTTGCTACCAAACGCCACCGTCAACGACAAACTAGTTCTGAACTTTGTTACTAGATGCCACCGCAGTCGGCTTCTGGCGACGAACGTCGGACCCTAAGAGCGTTAGTCAAATATAACCTATAATTTAGCTTCACACAAGTGTAATTAGTGGAAGGTTCTTTATCGTGCCATAAATCTATGACATGGACCGCTGGCTTTACTTCCCTTCCGAAGAAATTCTTATTGAGGGATTTTTAACACTCTTAAAATATCCGACGACTTCGGCCGGGTTTGAACCCGCGACCTCAGCATGCTACCAACTACGCCACCGAAGCCGCTCCATAAAATGGACTGTAGTTTGTCATGTAACAGCACCCATTATGCATCAGTTTTATTTCAAAGACTAGTAGATTGTGAAGGTCTTTTGTGCCATTTACGTTCTGAAGATCGTTGTGATTTCTCGTTAGCTATTTCCTTGCCGTCGTGAATACCAAAAAGGGATGTTGTCTGATTTTTCTTTCCTCCTGGTGAGGAGTGATATTCAACTTCCGAACACTCGGCAAGGGTGCGCCACCCCACAACTTGCTTGTCGATTCCGTGCTCTTTGATCGTACAGCTGAGTTTGGCAGGAGACACCCTCATTTCTAGCAAGACATTACGAGAGAAAACACAAGAATTGGTGAGGACAAGTGATAGTCAATACCACCACGTGTATCCCTCGCAGTGGCCAACAAGCGTAGTCCAGTGGTCTAACAAGAACGTGAACCTCCCAATAGTGTTGAAACCTTGCATACATATTGGTTGGTGTGTTAGAGTTGTCTACTTTAGGATATAAATAACTTTTAGAAATGCAATACATATTGTCAACTTTATGTTGGTAATTGTTTCTGTTGCCATGACAACATCCTCTTTGTCACAAAGACCACTAGTATCTTAAAGTAACAGCGGCTTCGGTGGCGTATTTGGTAGCATGCTGAGCTTCTATGCCCAAGATCGCGGGTTCAAACCTGGCCGAAGTCGTCAGATTTCTTAAGAGCTTTAAATAAAATCACTCAGTATGCCTTCCTTCGGAGGGGAAGTAAATCCGGCGGTCCCATGTCATAGATTTATGGCTTGAAAAAGAACCCTCTACTAACTACATTTGTGGAAGCTAAAATTTGTAGGTTAGTTTGATAACACTATATTAGCTCCAACGTCCGCCGTCAGGTGCTGACTGCGATGACATTTAGTTGCCACGTCCGCTGCTAGGTGTCATGGACTGTAGCATTTGGTAGCAAACTTAGGAACTACTTGAAAAAATTAATCGTCTGCAGTCCTTCTACCTGAATCACAGATAACAGACACTAATAGAGCCATCACAATTAACACCGGTTATCAGACAAATTCTACACACACCCAAAGTACACGGGGCTACATGACCGCGTTGTCGCAGCCTCTAAACTAAGGAACGAACCATCTAAAAGCAACACGCCTATCTCGAATGGACAAATGCATGGGAAGTGTCACAACTCACTAAAGGTAAATATTATGTTTGACTTTAGCCCTTCATCACGCACAAACTATCTCACGAGGCTGAGTGTACCCCGTTGCAGCCCTCACACCAGAATTAATCCCGTACTACCCTAATAGGTTCTCCAGACAAGGATTGGACCGTTCTCCAAAGCCCTTAGATACCCGGGCCTAGTTTTTGCGGATGTCATCCTTCTGCTCACTCTAACGCGTTCAAATACGAGGCACGTCCAGAAAGTAAGTTCAGTTTGGTAATAAAATTAAAATGTGTACAGATACAGAAACATTATTTATTGCACAAAATTCTACACCTCTTAAACTACTTTTCCACATAACTGCCGAACTTTTGCAGGCATTTGTCATAGCGTGGCACACGTTTTTGGATACCTTCTTCATAGAAGTTTGCCGCCGACCGTAAACGAGAGTGAAGACTCCCCTCTAAGATACCCTACCGTTTGGCCACCACTGTTAGGCAAATTGCGTGCTTACCAGGAGAACTGCGTAAGTTTAGGAGTTCTTCTGACCACATACGCAATTTGCCTAACAGTGGTGGCCAAACGGTAGGATATCTTACAGGGGAGTCTTCACTCTCGTTTACGGTCGGCGGCAAACTTCTATGAAGAATGTATCCAAAAACGTGTGCCACGCTATGACAAATGCCTGCAAAAGTTCGGCAGTTATGTGGAAAAGTAGTTTAAGAGGTGTAGAATGTTGTGCAATAAATAATTTTTCTGTATCTGTACACAATTCAATTTTATTACCCTACGGAACTTACTTTCTGGACGTGCCTCGTATGCTACATAGTATTCATGAGATAGTGAAGTAGTGTGAGGACTGTCTTTTAAAAATTAATCCACGCGAGACTTAAGTTATGGTGTGCAGAAAGGGAAGTAAACTAGCCAAGAATTAAAAGTAGTTCATGTATGGGTCAACATTACAGACTGTGAAATAATGTGAGTATATACGGAAGATACTGGTGAGTAATGGAAAAAGGACTGAACAAATCAAAAGAGCAAATTCGAAAGGGCAAGCGGCATTGACAAGTGTTATAGTGTTAGAAAAGCGGCTTCGGTGGCGTAGTTGGTAGCATGCTGAATTCTATGCCCAAGATCGCGAATTTAAACCCGGCTAAAGTCGTCGGAGTTTTTAAGAGCGTTAAAAAAACCTCAGTATGTCATCCTTCGGAGAGGAAGTAAAGCTGGCGGTCCCATGTCATACATTTATGGCATGAAAAATAACCTTCCACTAACTACACTTGTGGGAGCTCAAATGTGTAGGTTAGTTAGAAAACGCATTATTAGTTACAACGTTCGGTACCAGGTACTGACTGCAAAAGTAGGAACTACTTGAAAAAAATTATCGTCTGCAATCCTTCTACCTGAATCACAGATAACACACACTAATACAGCCAACACAATTAACACCGGTTATCAGACAGATTCTACACACACCCAAAGTACATGGGGCTTCATGGCTGCGTTGTCGCAGGCCCTAAACTAAGGAACCAACCAACCAACCAAAGTGTTAGAAGTAAGTTACCTAATATTGACTACAAAGTTCACAAAAATGTATTCAATGCACTTGTCGTATCAAAAGTATTATATGGAGTGGAAGTTTGGGTTGTAGAAGAAGGAAGCTTGTAGTTTAACGTGACCGTTAATCTCTAGATCATGAGCCACGGGACCTCCTTTTTTACGTGGTATCCGAACCACAAGACATGGCATTTCACTTCGAAAATCTCACATGCATTGACTGGGAATCGAACCCGGTCCACCTTGGTGAGAGGCCAACAGCTTGGCCGCTGAGCCACCATACCCGTAGTGTTGTAGAAGAAACTGCAACCCTGGACACTAATGTAAGAAAGTTTGCTATTATAATTTGGGGTTACCTGGTGACACAGCAAACAGCGGAGCAAGAATGATGTGCGAGGATGTAAGTATTCGAAAACATACTGTATTATAAAAAGAATCATACAATTTTAGATACATCTGAATGTAGGTGGAGGGGGTGAAATGTTAAAGGTAGCCTACCTGCACCAAATGAAGCATGAGCAAAACGGGTACTGGGTGGTCGGGGTAAGAAATATACTGGAAAGACTAGGAATGGGGTACTTTGGGATAGGAACTTACGGAGGGAGGAGGGTAGGGTATCTAAAAATTGTGCATAAGGATAAATGACATAGAGTTGCAGGTACTGAGAGAAGAGTGTGGTGACAGGAGAACCTTGACGGAGTTCTGCAAAATAAGGAAATGTGTGAGTATAAAGCCTGAATGTTTCACGAAATGAGAAATGAGAGGGATAATTTGGAGGTTAATGAGGGTGTATAAGAACAAAACATTGAGAGAAGTGCCTTTTTGGTGGGAAGGTTATGGGTGCTGCACACCTGATCAGGGAATGCAATGAAGCCAACATAATAAGATCAAAGTTTGTAGGTAAGAGAGATATAAACAGAATATAAACTGAAAAGGAATATCACACTTTAATAAATTTACTTGATAGGGAATGGCGAAACTTTTTAATGTTATCAGGGGAATGTGGAATAGGAAAGCGACAGATGAGAAACACAACAAAGATTCGTGTGAGACAAATACATAGTGTGGAAAATAAAAGTGGCCCGGGGAACAGAGTTCCGGATACAGACAAAGCAGCGTCCCTGTACGTAGGCCAGACCTACTGCAGTACCGTACTGTGGATGGTGTACACTGTGTCAGATCTCAAAAGGGCTGTTTGCATGTTAATGACGGCAGGTGGTAGCATTGTCTAGCGGTACATATCAACATAATACTGCTTAACAGCTAAAGTGTATCGCAACAACCATCATAGTCTTCAAGAACTGCAGCAAAACATTTCTGATGAGATTTCAGCAATTCCAGTGGTCCAGCAGAGATCTGCCAGCTCCAACTTTCTGAACAAGGATGAAAGTTGCCAAGAGGGTGGTCATTTTCAACATCTGTAATAAGCAGGTTAGTGAACTATCTCCATTCCTTTGGTGTGATTCTTTGTAACCTGGAACTCTGTTCCCCGAGCCACTTTTATTTGGGTACAGGGTACAGGAGATGGTATCCTAAACAATAGGCGTGGCTTAAAGCCGCAGTAGTTAAAAGGGGCGTAAAACTAATAAAATTATAACATTATTATTATTATTATTATTATTATTAAACACAGTTTAAGTTTAGAATAACTCTCGGTATCAATTACAATAAGATACAATAAAATTGAGGTAGCAAGTAATTAATAACCATTATTAGTGTTTTCGATAATGTTTATAACATTTAATATCAAAAGATAATCTCCACTCCACAGATTCCTATTCATTTTGACATACTTACGGTAAAGATAAGTCGCTTGAAATCCCACCGACCTCCCATCCTAATAGCGGAATCTCTACAATTAAATAATTTTCAAATTCACAACAAGTGGTCTGAGGTACGGAATAATTTATTCCATGAGAAATATAGAAACTTCATTGATACTTACAAGAAACCAGCAGGCATGGAACTACCACGCCATGCATGGAAATCACTCAACAGGATTCGAATGGGACATGGGGTCTGCACAGACAGCTTATACAAGTGGAATAAGGCTTCCTCACCTTAGTGCGACTGTGTATTTGAAAGACAAACCATCCAGCATATTGTGGAGGACTGCAGCCTTCGAGCCTATTGTGGGAACCTGAAGGACTTCCATGATGCAACGCAGCCTGCTCTTGATTGGATTTTAAATTTAAATGTTAACTTGTAAACCTGAACATTTTATAATTTTGCTTACTGTGGAATGTGTCTTCTCATCAAAATTGATTAATATTTGTTATTGTAAATGCTAACTTATATGTTTAATGTGGTCCTTAGCTTGTAATTATGTACAGTAGATGTACCATGTCATATGCTAAATAATTTTATGTTCGACCCTCACTATTATGTGTCAGAAAACTATATCATAATGATGGTCATTATAACACTGTTTTTCATTATGATACAGTTTCTCCAGCCAATCAGAGCTCATTCATTGACCAATTAGGTAACGATGCCTTCACGCATGCGCTCAAAATCCAACATGTCGGACATAAACACAACATCGAACTATAATAAATTACCGACATGGAATGCAAACCGTCCATATGTTCACGTAAATAAACTGGCGAATATGACACAAGAAATAGCACTGAACCTTAATATCACCAACCCTAATTTCTACACAGCGCATTGCCTTCAAACGACTCCGGTGACAATCTTACTGAGGGACGGCAGATGTAAACATATGGCCTGCATATGGCATTGCAAGCACACAGAGCGCATGCGTCGGTCGTTCAGAGATCTTGAAAGACAGAGATATACCCAGCGCTCGCACTGCGATCACAAAATTCAAGTGGCTGACTCTCAACTGATATTTATGAATATTTATGTTAAAACATATAATAAAGTTATAATTATCGTCAAAATTTCAGTTTAATTGCTGTAACAGATTCGTAGATATTGAGAACCGTCTAAATATTTCATATGGTCGCCAGGATGGATTTTTATTTTTGTACTATTGCATTATTAAGATTATTGTGTACGTGTGGTATTCAAACTTCAATCGCATTATTAGAACACAAGAAGTAAAAACTTGATTTTAAAAGTACGCACACCAGCCATCTTGTGATTATGCAAACAATTGAAATAAATTACATGCCAGTGGATCAACATTTGTATAAGCATTTAACGTGCAACGTTTCACGGCACTCGGATAGTTAATTCGCGAGAAACGTCCATTTAAATATTTATACTTCGCGTCGCCGCCATGTTAGATTTGTGCTCACCAGGTTACTGAAAGTCATATAGGTAAACATATGTTCATAGTCTCTATGAACATAAAAAATTCAGTTTGGTTGCTGTAAAAGATTCATAGATATTGAGATCCGTCTAAATATTTCGGGAGCTCGCCATTTAGGATTGTTATATGTTTAGGCCATAGAGTTATGTACCATTCAAGGACAATTATTGCCTTGCTTCATTATTCAAACTTTCACTTCGATCGCATGATTACGACACGAGAATAAAAACTTAATTTTAAAATTTCGCACAGCCGCCATCTTGAGGTTATGTAAACAATTGAATTAAATTAGATGGCAGTGCATTACAATCTGCAAAATCATTTACTGTACCACATTTCACTGCACTAAGAGAGTTAAATCACGAGAAAAGTCTATTAAAATATTTCAAATTCGCTTGGTCGCTATGTTCGTTTTGTACTTTACAGGTTTATGAAATATACATAGGTAAACTTGTATCAGTACCCTTTATCACCGTACAAAATTGCATGATGATATCTGTAATAGTTTCGGAGATATAGAATGTCAGTGAAAAATTTCGCACAGCCGCCATTTTGAGGTTATGTAAACAATTGAACTAAATTAGACTCCAGTGCATTACAATGTGTACAAACATTTGCTGTACCAAGTTTCATTACGTTTGGATAGTTAAATCGCGAGAAATGTCTATTTAAAAGTCTCAATTTCGCTTGACCGCCATGTTGGTTTTGTAGTCACCAGGTTTTTGAAAGTCTCATAGGTGAACTTCTAGTAGTGCTCTTTATCACCGTACACAATTTCAGGGCGATATCGGTAATAGATTCGGAGATATTGAATGCTAGTGAAATATTTCGCACAGCCGCCATGTTGGATTGGTGAGACGTAACAAAATTTGAAGGGCACGGTCAAGGTCGCCGGGAATAGTGCTATGAACTTACCGAGCTTCATTGAAATCGATCCAGCCGTTTAGATTTTATTAGGGACACACACACACACCTCACACACACACACACACACACGCACACACACACGGACGAAAGGTGATCTCATAAGCCTATTTTTTTTTTCAAAATTGAAAATAGGCTAACTATAAACAAATAGTTCCATGAAGAACTATACAGCCTATTTTCATATATCCTGCTCATGTTAATTGTCTCTATCAACATACAAAATTTCAGTTTAATTGCTGTAACAGATTCGTAGATATTGAGAACCGTCTAAATATTTCATATGGTCACCAGGATGGATTTTTATTTTTGTACTATTACATTATTAAGATTATTGTGTACGTGTGGTATTCAAACTTCAATCGCATGATTAGAACACAAGAAGTAAAAACTAGATTTTAAAAGTACGCACACCAGCCATCTTGTGATTATGCAAACAATTGAAATAAATTACATGCCAGTGGATCAACATTTGTATGAGCATTTAACGTGCAACGTTTCACGGCACTCGGATAGTTAATTCGCGAGAAACGTCCATTTAAATATTTATACTTCGCGTCGCCGCCATGTTAGATTTGTGCTCACCAGGTTACTGAAAGTCCTATAGGTGAACATATGTTCATAGTCTCTATGAACATAAAAAATTCAGTTTGGTTGCTGTAAAAGATTCATAGATATTGAGAACCGTCTAAATATTTCGGAAGCTCGCCATTTAGGATTGTTATATGTATAGGCCATAGAGTTATGTACCATTCAAGGACAATTATTGCCTAGCTTCATTATTCAAACTTTCACTTCGATCGCATGATTACGACACAAGAATAAAAACTTAATTTTAAAATTTCGCACAGCCGCCATCTTGAGGTTATGTAAACAATTGAATTAAATTAGATGGCAGTGCATTACAATCTGCAAAATCATTTAC
The DNA here is from genome assembly GCA_946902985.2 of Meconema thalassinum. Lineage (NCBI taxonomy): Eukaryota > Metazoa > Arthropoda > Insecta > Orthoptera > Tettigoniidae > Meconema > Meconema thalassinum. The sequence continues at coordinate 185,827,788 of OX336394.1, forward strand.
TGTACCACATTTCACTGCGCTCAGAGAGTTAAATCACGAGAAAAGTCTATTAAAATATTTCAAATTCGCTTGGTCGCCATGTTCGTTTTGTACTTTACAGGTTTATGAAATATACTGTGCCCTTGACCTACGTCTTAGGCCAAGGACACATTACGTAATTGGAGTACTTATATAGGGCAATGTCATGATGTTAATGAGAATGAAATCATCATTATGTAATGATTATAATAATAACTAGGATCTTCCTGCCGTGTTGAGATCACATAAACTGTATGTGGCGTGGCAGTTCTGACAGGGAGAAATTTATGGTTTTCACACAATGGGCAGAGCAGGTGCGTCACAAGTCGCCTGCCTGCAAGTTTCAGAGCAGGAGCACTCCAGCGAATTCTGAGAATCTTGCCAAAACGCAGTAACTATCTCAAGTTAGCACGCAGTAGATGCTTGACTCCGCCCTTAAAGAGTACGCCGCAGTTGGTTACAAGAGATCAGGACATTACATGAAAGATCTAAAACGCCCATGATGAATCTAATTATTATCAAGAATTTTGGGAATGCGGTAACGGATTAAATATCTCTGTGTTCATCGAATAGAAGTAGTCCCCGCGCAAGGAAATTTGACAACGTCGAGTGTGTGAGAGAGAGAACATAGCGTCCTTCAGCAAGAAATTAGTTCTACCCAAGCGCTGATGATATAAATTTAGCCTATGATCGAGTTTCGTCGTGAATCATATGATTAGCAAGGCCATATTTTTATGTATGAATTAAGGTACCTGATTACTGTAGCCTATGATTGTGAAGGGAGCATTTGGTGTCGTATGTACAAAACTGTGAATTGGCAACCATTTTGTCATATATGTGGGTGAAGTCTGTGACAGGGGGCATTTGTTCATCATTCAGCCAAAGTTAGTGGATGCTGGTCCATGTAGCGTCACGCCCAAGCATTAATGTACGAAACGCACGGTCCATTGTTCGGCTGATGCGAAATAATATTAAAAATGAATACTGAGCTGTGAATGTGTATAACAGTAAGGACGGATGTGAAATTATGTGTAATTCAAGTGAAAAATATGTAACAGAAAATGTGTCCGCGACAAGTGTGGAAATAGTGTGAGAATTTGTCATCTATGACACAAGTGTATAGTCCACTAATGTATATTTTTTTAGTGGTGCATAATCTAATTAAATATGTGTGTGTGTTCATTTTAAAATGGTGCTGGCTTATAGCAACCTAGTGATAATGGAGGATTGCAGTGATATTAGCGAGTGGTTTTACATCATCGTGATGGGATTCGAACTGGCCATGGAGGTCATGTGCTAAGTTATACTGTTGCGGGCCTCTGGTCCAACTCTTGCAAATGATGAAGGAAGTCTTCAATATGATAAGTACCTTTTGATTACATTTTACAGTGTCAAATAATTCATGGATTTCATCGCCATAATGTTAGCATGTTATTTGTTTTCTTTTGATGTGTTTTATCTTGTGTGTACAATGACTGTGTCAATGGCGACCATAGTTGTGCATCTGACGGAGCTGGGTACGCTCATAAGGATTAATGATCAGAATAATTATTTTAATGAATTAAAAGTGCCTAATTTAACGTAAGGATGTTACTAGGTAATCGTATCCGTACATAAAACACATGGTAGAACTACCTATTTTATTTATAAATGTGTGTTAGAAATATCCCCTGTGTTTTCCACCCAAATAGAACGAACGAAGCATGGTATTTCGATAGAGGCCCTTTCCAGGCAAAATCTCATTATTTCGTGTAATTGACCAGAGATAGTAATTCATGTATTTACATACCGGATGTATTAATATCCGAGGATTTTTTTTGGGACGATATTTAAAGGACCATGGTGTATTGTGATGGATAATGACGGGATATTATGGTGTAAGCAATGAGTATAGTTTAGAGGACAGTTTACAATGGCGTGAGTTATTTAAGAAGTCACGGCTGAACCAGCCTCATTAATTGTTATATTAGTTTTTATTGAGCGCGTGTGATATTTAAGGACATACAGGTAAGATGTTGTAAGGAGGAATCTACGATGAAATAAGATAAAATAGATAATGATGCCAGGTAAATATAAGGCCTGAGGAGAAGATGTCGGATGAAAGTATGATAAGTTTACAATGATATTAAGTAAATTGTATGTGTAAGGTAGTGGCGAGCAAGCACAGATAAAATAATGCTATAATTAATATATATATCTGATTGAAATCATATCGCACAGAGGGGTGAGGGTGAAGAATTCACATTGCTTAATATTTCACAGGTAAGAGAACGGTTTGATGTTACAACGCGATGATTGTAATAATTAAGTTATATTCAAGAGTACTATGATCTGGCTCGCACAGCTGGTAAGAATAGAATCATGTGTTAGCCCAGGGGAGGGGTGAAGAGTTGCATCTCTGCCTTTTCACGGTCAAGGTTAGCTAGCAGGTGCGGCCAACCTATTGTCATTCTCCACAAAGAGAGGGGTCCACTCTAGACTCGGGTGTTTGCCGCAGTGATTCTTTAAAATTTTTCTTATGTTTGGTCCCAAGTTTAATATTCACGTAAGGGTATGTTAGGTTACTATCCTGATGCCTCCAATCGATAGTGTTTCTTTTACTGATCATTTTGATATAAGGGACGGTTTTGTCTGCTGATCATACAGTCCCGGGTTCGATATCCTTTTGTTGTGCCTGGTCCAGAAACTATTTTAAACGGGTGCTAGGTAGGCAGTAACCTTGCGGTCCCGTGTTCGAAATCCTTTTGTTTATGCCTGGTCGATCAGTCTTTTTAAATGGGTACTAGCTAGACAGTGACCTTAGAGTCCTGTGTTCATGAATAATTATTTTCGGTCCTGGAAAATAATTATTATTAGTTTTTTTATAGTTAATATTGGTTCAAAATTATCTTGAGATTTCTTTTTCTCAATAATTGTTGAACGGACCATGCTTTGTTCTATTGTAACCTCGTTCTGCTAGATAAGGCATTCAAGGTAAGAAATGTATAGGTAGCGAATACCCCTAAATACATATTGATCCTGTTGAATAGACCACTTAGAACATGTTTGTGCCATGCCTATCTTTTCAGGGGTCGCGGCTTCAAATACATTCACCGTTGTTTAACATAACACTGATACAAGGTATTTCTTCTGTGTCATGTCCATTTTTTCTAGGGGTCGCGGCTTCAAATACATTCACCGTTGCCTAACGTGACTCTGACACGATACGATTACTTTAATAATGTTTGGTTGGAATTATTAATTGTTTTTCATGTTTATCCAACCCAAGTTTGAAAGGCAAATGATTAGTCATCATTTTTTTATGATGCTATTTTTGTCTGTTTTTAAGGCATTTTTCTTAGTTTGTTTATTAAATATCCATGAATTATTTGACAAGGCATCGAGTGCTTGGTTCGAAAGTGTATCACGTCGAACGCAAGGGCCGAAGCCAGGCTTATCATATCGCTAATATGTTAATGCAATATGTGACAATTTGTAAGTGTGTTTCAAGGCTAAGGAAATTAAATGGCTTCATTGATTCAGCTAATTTGATTTAAAGCTAAGACGTCCAAAGTAATGTCGGGATTGGACATTAAGATTCCGTACGGAAAGGCTTCCATAATTAATTTACAAGAGTATGTAAATAAGATGCATAAATCATATTCATGTTTGCAGATAGAAATACATAATTAATGCCATGAAGGTTAAGATTTGATATGAGGGTAAACTTTTATTTAACGGAGGGATTCTAGTAAATGTTAATTAAACGCCATTAATAATTAAATAAGCCAATGGCTAGGCTATAATGTATACTTCGGAATGGCCATGGATGTCTCTGATATTGAACATACCATGTATCTGAAATGTAATTGGATGATATTAGACTCAATGATCATTATGTTTACTCAGATTAATGATTGATTAATTTCGTATAAATGGATTTATTTTTCTTAATCCATACTGTTGTTGCAGTTGACCGGACCCTCTTGATCCATCATCTCTTAATAAACTTAACTTTCTGATGATATCTTATCATCGTAATTAATAAATTTGATTATGGCAATTAATGCTAATTGATGTTAACCAGATTTCATTTTTGATTCATTTTCTTTATTTTGCCATATGATTGGTTTTTATTTGTCAATAAATTTGATTGTAATCATACATCATAACTACTATGATAAGTATTAATTGATGCTGATTAGCATTTAATTGGTGGTTTTTGGACATTAATTAGTCCATTGTTTATATGTTTGATTTTGACTTGATTTTATTGATTCCGTATTTGATTTATTTTACCTTTGAGTTATTATTATTATTATTATTATTTTAAATTTCATTTCTACTATTTTGGTTTTATTTCATTTGTTTGTTTTTGCTGTACTGGTGTTGGTGCATTAAATTTGTTTATTCTCATTCAGAATCTGTGTGTGATGAATTTTATTCAGCCCTAGTGATCTTCCTATAATATCCAGAACAGTTTCATATTCAAGCTAGTGTACCGTTCATGCCCCGACGACAGAGTCCTGTTCTGAAGGCCTTGTGGAAGGGTACATGGCAAAGGATAGATTATTCTCTATTCTTCTTCGATTTTTCTATTCTGGAAGATCCTAGTGGTTAACATACACAGATGCACCCGGGTTTTGTGCTTGTTTGATTAAGTTTGGCTTGCCTACTCGTTTGGCATGTTAATTATTTTTTTGACTTTATGCTGAGCGGGTAAACGCTGGAAGATACCCATAAGTCACTTATCAATTCAAACCCGAATCCAAACCGTATTCCTTTCATTTCATACCCGTTATTTTTCCGTGAGGATCAGCCTTGCCCTTTTTCCGCTTGCCACATTCATTTAATACCAAACCCTGTTCTCCCCACCACCAGTGCAAAGTGCAAAATGGCGCCCAACGGTGTGACTTAAGCTTGAGACAATAGCGGCCCAACATAAGGTCGAAATGGAGCTCAATTAATTGATCGAGAGTTACTGTAATTAAATTTTCATTTATATAAATTTTTATAGTATCATACAGTAATCTCAAGGAGTCCCTTGAAATTTTTATAGTATTGAGCATCCATCAGATAGTTAATTAAGGCTCATTAGTGGCCTGATGAGAAACATTAATCACTTTAATTAATGTTAAATTAAATTAAATTAGTTAATTAATTTTTCTTTTAGTGATAAATCAAATATTTAATGACACAAATGGATTACAATCAAATTTTGAATCGTTTTACTGTTGCAATATCACTGTAGGTGATTGCAAATTCGAAGGATAGGGGAAGGAAGCCTTGAAAGCTTTGAAATACACTTACATTGCATGGTGTGTTGATGTGTATATTTGCATGAGTTGGGACAAGCCCGCATATTCTCTTCTTGATAATTATGTCATCGACAGAGGACCTGATGGTCGTATTGCAAGAATTTAAGCACAGTAGTTATAAGCAGATGCAGGAAATAAAAGACAGTAATCAGGAACTTAGAGTTAGTACTGAACAGCAATTGTCACAGATGCAGAGAAATATAGAACATGTAGGCCGCATTTGCAATCAGAGTACTGAGCAAATAGAAATTCATATGGTCACGATCGAGAACGAGATCAAGAACGTGTCTCAGAGAATGGCTAGTATGGAAATTCGAGTCCAAGCGCAGGTAGCGAAATGTGAAGTGGGAATCGCAGCAACTCAGGCAGATGTCGACAAGCTGAGAGATGAGAATAAGTCAACGCAAGCCAAAATAGGAGTGATCGAGACCGACATTTCTACATTTAAGGACGAGATTAAGGATTCATTGCAGCTCATACGAGATGATATGAATGGCCAACATGACGAATGTAAGAAATCATGGGAAAAGGATCAGGAAGGATTGAAGAGAGATGTCGAATTACCATACGAGGACATGGGCCAGGAGGCTAAGGAAGAAAGGATAGCTGTACTCCGCAAATTAGAACAGAGCAAATTAAAGATGAATAAGGTCGAGATGGAGCTTTTGTCAAGGTTGGAACGACAAGAAAATAAACAAGTCAAAAGCGACCTCAAGATGCTGATCCAAGAAGAGGTCATCGCCGACTTACAAAAAGGATTGGCCAAGTCCATTACAGAAACCCATATGGAAGGGAAAGTAGAATTTCAGGAGCATACGACCATAGATGAGGGGATGGAACCTCACAGTCAGGAATTCAGGGGTCGTACTTCGACACCCGTCGAGTCTAACGCAGCTGCTCAGGTCATTCACGTTATAAAAATGAGTGATGACCGGCCGAACAAATTTTCTGGGAACAATAACTTTACTCCTAAGAGTTTCCTCAGAGAATTGATGGAATACATCAAGGAAAGCAAGATCTCAGAAGACCGACAGTTAAGGACAGTGGAGAAACTGTTGACTGGACACGCGTTACAATGGTTCCGTAGCTTCAGGTATATCTTTGACACTATGGGGGAATTCCGTGAAGCATTTCTGAAGAAGTATTGGAGCCTTGCCTCGCAACAGAACCTGAGGATGGAACTATACGCGCGCCGCTATAGTACCACATCACCCACAAAATATTCAGAATATTTCATCACACAGCTACACCGAATGAAAGAGTTGGATATGCCTCCATCAGAAGAAGAGATGATCACCGCCATTGAGAAGCAATTGCCAGTCGGAGTTCAACAGATCATGGCGGCAGCGAACGTACGGACAGCGGTACATGCCGAGGAAATATTAAGAAACCTCGATGAAACGACGATCCACAGTCCGCAAAGAGCAGGTCGAACGACTGAAAATATAAACGTGGTCGGCCTAGAAGAAGCACCTAGACGACGCATGAAAGACCAAAGTACAGACGCCATGGACATGAGGCAGAACTGGGAACGTCGGGAATACCAAGATCAAGAGCTGAGGCCCCCGTGGTATGGTAACCGAGGTAATAATAACTGGAGGTCGTCTCAAAGACAAAATGAACCATGGAGAGGACATCGTGGATCATACAGGCCGTATAACAAGAGAGGTGGGCGTTTTCAACGCGGAAGACCGCCGTGGGACCAAAACAGAGAGCCAGAAGTGAGATGGGACTTGCCAGATGACCACAGAGAGGAAATGGAAAGGTGGCACAGCGATTCGGAGCGGTATTTGGCAGAATTACGTGCCAAAGAATCGGCCGAACAAAGTAAGAAAGACAAATGGAACAGGGGAATGAATGATCAAAGGGATCCAGATGTCATCGAACAGGGAGCTGAGAGCCTGGAACTCCAGAATGCCCGGAGGAACAACAATCAATCATCCGGAGGTGCACCAGATAGGAATGGCAACAACGAGAAAAAAAAACGCCAATTTTAGAAGATGGGAACGTCGCTAGTGCACAAAACAGTCACAATGCAAAGTATATGGTAGTAGCGCAGATCAGTGACTGGGTCATCAAAGAAGAGGACTTGACGGAGGACACAAGAGGGCCAAAGATTAATACAATTAGAGAATTACCCATAATTTACGCCCGAGTGGGAGGTCTAACGGTACGATGTATGGTAGATACGGGTGCCAGCATCAGTATAGCTTCCCAAGCATTAGTTAAAGAGTTGGAGAGATTGGGGAAGGTTCCCGTGATGCCGCTTTCTAACATCACAGTCAAGGGCATTATCCCAGACAAGTCCGCAGTCTGTAAGTTCCAAGCTTTGTTGGACATTACACTGCAAGGACATAATATGCCGCATTCGTTCATCATAATGAACAAGATAAATTATAACATTATCTTGGGAGCGGACTTCATTCGAGAATATAAAGCAGTCATCAACCTATATGAAAACACCATTTGTTTTAAAGATATTGGAGAGGACAATCATTTGGACATGCAATTAAATACGGATATTCCAAGAGATGGCGAAGAGATATGGACATTGTGCACCACTGAAGAGATGGAAGCATATGAGAAAATCGACGAAAGGTTAAGGGATATTGAGGATGATTTAATGGAACCTGAATCCTGGGTCATGGCGCTAGAAGAATTGGAAGACAGAGTTACTGACGCTTTTGAGGAGAAGGCTCGTGAAGCAAAGATAAATGAGGAGAACAGGATCAAATTGATGGACATGTTAAAGCGACACGAACCGGTTTTTAATTCTAAACCCGGTAAGATAGAACATTTCAAGTACCAAATGCAGGTCAACGATTGGTCACCGTTTAGGAAAAAGCCTTATCCGATAGCCGAAAAACATATGAATGAGGTGAAAGAAACCATCAAGCAAATGGAGGATGCTGGAGTCATAGTTAAGATGGCTACCCCATTCGTGAGTCTGTTGGTTGTAGTCAAGAAACCCAATGACTCTGTTCGAATATGTCTGGACGCCAGGACAATTAATGAACGATTGATTCCTGAATATGACCAAGCTCCAGCGATCAAAGAGGTCATAAACAAATTCCAGAACAAGATATATTTTTCATCAATAGACTTGACTAGTAGCTATCACCATTTGGAACTGGATGACAAGTCAAGGTTATTGACTGGATTCCTATTTAATCAGCAAACTTATGCATTTCAAAGATTACCATTCGGTATCAAAACAGCAGGTTCGGCACTCATACGAGCGTTAGACCGGAACCTGACGTCGGAAGTCAAGGATGCCACTGTAAGATATGTCGATGACATACTCTTGGCGTCTGATAATTTGGATGATCACCTCACGAATTTAGAGAAATTACTAGACAATTTGGAGAAAGCCAATTTCAAAATTAACATCCAAAAATCTCATTTTTGCCAGAAGGAGGTACTCTATTTAGGCCACATCATCGATGGTGAAGGAGTACGCCCAAATCCTGCGAAACTAGAGGCTATTCGGAACTTTCCTAAACCAAACAGGGTAAAACACGTCCGCCAATTTCTGGGCATTTGCAATTTCTTTGCAAATCATTGTCCCGGGTATACTGAGGCTGTGGCGCCACTACAGGATATGCTTCGTAAGAACAGCAAATGGGCATGGAAGGAAGAATGCGACGCAGCTTTTCGGAAAACGAAGGAATTACTAACCAATAGTATTAAATTGGGTTACCCGGATTTCTCAAGAAAATTTATAATTCAAACAGACGCCTCACGGATTTGAATTGGATGCATGCTGTACCAAGAAGATCCAAACAACCCTCGAGAACGATCTTACTTGGCATTTTCTAGCCGTAAGCTAAAGACACACGAGCGAAATTACACAGTAACGGAATTGGAACTTCTATCCATCATTTTTGCTTTACAACAATGGAGGAAGACTGTCTATGGTTTCGAGATTTTGATAAGAACCGACCACAAGAGCCTTATTTTCCTATTGAAAACTCCCATGGCTAGTGAGCGAGTGAACAGATGGTCGTTATATGTTCAACAGTTCAATATTAACATTGAACACTGCCCAGGAAGATTCAATGTGATACCCGACGCATTAAGTCGAAACCCAGAACGAGGAGAAGGAGTAGTATCTGTACATCAAGTCGAGCTCACTCAGGCAGATCAGGAATTTTTGGTTAAACTGGGAGAAATTCAGGCTGAACAAGTTAAGGATCCGTGGATGAATATGATCATCGATTATTTAAGAGGAAGATTGCAACGAGGAACGCCCGCGTATTTGGAAGCGGAGAAAATTTCGACAAGTTATATTTGGTATAATAACTATAATAACCTGCTGCACAAGTACGTGGATCCCGATCGCGTGAAATCAAGGATTGTGGTGCCACCTTCTTTACAGAGAGGTCTAGTCTGGCACGCACATAGCATATCTGGACATGGAGGAATCGATAAGACAAGTGCTCTTATTCAAGAAGCATTTGTATGGCCCAAATTAAGGGAAACCATTCGCATTGTTTTGAAGACCTGTGACAAATGTCAAAGGGTTAAGCCAAACTCATTCCTCATGAAGCAATATCCCAAACCTCTACTGCAACAGAAGAAGTGCGAACTGGTCGCCATGGACGGTTATGGTCCTTTACCGAAAGGCAGAAGAGGATGCAAATACATTCTCGTCAGCATCGATGTATTTACAAATTACGTGGTGTTATGTCCAGTTCAGAAGTTAAACACTAAACAGGTACTGAACAGAATTAAGGCAAGGGTAATTCCAACGTTAGGGAAGATGGAATTCTGTCTTACGGACCACGGCAGTTATTTCACTAGTGCCGAGTTTAGGAGTGAGATGGTTAGGTTAGATGTCCGGCACGTGTTGAGTTCAGTGCGCCATCCTGAGGGAAATCCATCAGAAAGAATAATGCGGGAGATCGCAAAATATTGCCGAATTTACTGTTCTGATCAGCATTGGAAATGGGTCGACGTATTACCCGTAATGGAATTCTGTATAAACAATACGATCCATGAGAGCACAGGACAGATACCCACGGTCCTTCACTTAAATCGATGTCCGGATCGACCGTGGAAGAACATCTTGCCATGTCCATTGGACGCTCGACCAAGCCATGAATTAACCATACAGGCCACGGCAACTTATTTGAAGAAACAAGCTGATCGTCGATTACGTAGAGTGCGTAATAAAAGATTTCACCGTCCTTTGGAATTGGAAGAATTGGTCTTGGTGAAACGACCAGCAGTGTCCGATTCAGCGAAGCGAATATACTCAAAATTTTGCGAGATATTCTATGGACCGTACCGAGTCATAAAGGTGATTGGAAATAATGCTTATAAAGTGAAACACCTACGCACTGGAGTCGAGTCTGTCTATAACGCACAGAATCTAAAACTATACTACCCCGCCGAAGAAGATGAGGTCCAACACCAAGTCAACGTAGTGGAGAAGAAAGAAGAAGGGGAAGATCCATTCCAAGTAGAAGAACCATCGGAAGCAGAAGAAGAGAATCAGCGGACAAATAATCACGACTTTCAATGGATAACGCTGCGTGAAGAATTTGATAATGCTGAGAGAGAGTAAACTAAGGATAAATGCAGAATTTAAAGCTGAGAATAAGAGGCTGCTTGAAGAATTTGGTGATCCAAATTAATTTGGAGTCCATCAGAAAGCCAACTTCGAAAGAAGGTCGATGAGGAAGACATGACATTGTTAAAATGGATTATGTTGCCGAGCATTGTTGAAATGTAAAAACTCTTCGTAACCTTAGCAGTTTTTCCAAACTAAGAAGGAGGGAGATGTGCCCTTGACCTACGTCTTAGGCCAAGGACACATTACGTAATTGGAGTACTTATATAGGGCAATGTCATGATGTTAATGAGAATGAAATCATCATTATGTAATGATTATAATAATAACTAGGATCTTCCTGCCGTGTTGAGATCACATAAACTGTATGTGGCGTGGCAGTTCTGACAGGGAGAAATTTATGGTTTTCACACAATGGGCAGAGCAGGTGCGTCACAAGTCGCTTGCCTGCAAGTTTCAGAGCAGGAGCACTCCAACGAATTCTGAGAATCTTGCCAAAACGCAGTAACTATCTCAAGTTAGCACGCAGTAGATGCTTGACTCCGCCCTTAAAGAGTACGCCGCAGTTGGTTACAAGAGATCAGGACATTACATGAAAGATCTAAAACGCCCATGATGAATCTAATTATTATCAAGAATTTTGGGAATGCGGTAACGGATTAAATATCTCTGTGTTCATCGAATAGAAGTAGTCCCCGCGCAAGGAAATTTGACAACGTCGAGTGTGTGAGAGAGAGAACATAGCGTCCTTCAGCAAGAAATTAGTTCTACCCAAGCGCTGATGATATAAATTTAGCCTATGATCGAGTTTCGTCGTGAATCATATGATTAGCAAGGCCATATTTTTATGTATGAATTAAGGTACCTGATTACTGTAGCCTATGATTGTGAAGGGAGCATTTGGTGTCGTATGTACAAAACTGTGAATTGGCAACCATTTTGTCATATATGTGGGTGAAGTCTGTGACAGGGGGCATTTGTTCATCATTCAGCCAAAGTTAGTGGATGCTGGTCCATGTAGCGTCACGCCCAAGCATTAATGTACGAAACGCACGGTCCATTGTTCGGCTGATGCGAAATAATATTAAAAATGAATACTGAGCTGTGAATGTGTATAACAGTAAGGACGGATGTGAAATTATGTGTAATTCAAGTGAAAAATATGTAACAGAAAATGTGTCCGCGACAAGTGTGGAAATAGTGTGAGAATTTGTCATCTATGACACAAGTGTATAGTCCACTAATGTATATTTTTTTAGTGGTGCATAATCTAATTAAATATGTGTGTGTGTGCATTTTAAAATGGTGCTGGCTTATAGCAACCTAGTGATAATGGAGGATTGCAGTGATATTAGCGAGTGGTTTTACATCATCGTGATGGGATTCGAACTGGCCATGGAGGTCATGTGCTAAGTTATACTGTTGCGGGCCTCTGGTCCAACTCTTGCAAATGATGAAGGAAGTCTTCAATATGATAAGTACCTTTTGATTACATTTTACAGTGTCAAATAATTCATGGATTTCATCGCCATAATGTTAGCATGTTATTTGTTTTCTTTTGATGTGTTTTATCTTGTGTGTACAATGACTGTGTCAATGGCGACCATAGTTGTGCATCTGACGGAGCTGGGTACGCTCATAAGGATTAATGATCAGAATAATTATTTTAATGAATTAAAAGTGCCTAATTTAACGTAAGGATGTTACTAGGTAATCGTATCCGTACATAAAACACATGGTAGAACTACCTATTTTATTTATAAATGTGTGTTAGAAATATCCCCTGTGTTTTCCACCCAAATAGAACGAACGAAGCATGGTATTTCGATAGAGGCCCTTTCCAGGCAAAATCTCATTATTTCGTGTAATTGACCAGAGATAGTAATTCATGTATTTACATACCGGATGTATTAATATCCGAGGATTTTTTTTGGGACGATATTTAAAGGACCATGGTGTATTGTGATGGATAATGACGGGATATTATGGTGTAAGCAATGAGTATAGTTTAGAGGACAGTTTACAATGGCGTGAGTTATTTAAGAAGTCACGGCTGAACCAGCCTCATTAATTGTTATATTAGTTTTTATTGAGCGCGTGTGATATTTAAGGACATACAGGTAAGATGTTGTAAGGAGGAATCTACGATGAAATAAGATAAAATAGATAATGATGCCAGGTAAATATAAGGCCTGAGGAGAAGATGTCGGATGAAAGTATGATAAGTTTACAATGATATTAAGTAAATTGTATGTGTAAGGTAGTGGCGAGCAAGCACAGATAAAATAATGCTATAATTAATATATATATCTGATTGAAATCATATCGCACAGAGGGGTGAGGGTGAAGAATTCACATTGCTTAATATTTCACAGGTAAGAGAACGGTTTGATGTTACAACGCGATGATTGTAATAATTAAGTTATATTCAAGAGTACTATGATCTGGCTCGCACAGCTGGTAAGAATAGAATCATGTGTTAGCCCAGGGGAGGGGTGAAGAGTTGCATCTCTGCCTTTTCACGGTCAAGTTTAGCTAGCAGGTGCGGCCAACCTATTGTCATTCTCCACAAAGAGAGGGGTCCACTCTAGACTCGGGTGTTTGCCGCAGTGATTCTTTAAAATTTTTCTTATGTTTGGTCCCAAGTTTAATATTCACGTAAGGGTATGTTAGGTTACTATCCTGATGCCTCCAATCGATAGTGTTTCTTTTACTGATCATTTTGATATAAGGGACGGTTTTGTCTGCTGATCATACAGTCCCGGGTTCGATATCCTTTTGTTGTGCCTGGTCCAGAAACTATTTTAAACGGGTGCTAGGTAGGCAGTAACCTTGCGGTCCCGTGTTCGAAATCCTTTTGTTTATGCCTGGTCGATCAGTCTTTTTAAATGGGTACTAGCTAGACAGTGACCTTAGAGTCCTGTGTTCATGAATAATTATTTTCGGTCCTGGAAAATAATTATTATTAGTTTTTTTTATAGTTAATATTGGTTCAAAATTATCTTGAGATTTCTTTTTCTCAATAATTGTTGAACGGACCATGCTTTGTTCTATTGTAACCTCGTTCTGCTAGATAAGGCATTCAAGGTAAGAAATGTATAGGTAGCGAATACCCCTAAATACATATTGATCCTGTTGAATAGACCACTTAGAACATGTTTGTGCCATGCCTATCTTTTCAGGGGTCGCGGCTTCAAATACATTCACCGTTGTTTAACATAACACTGATACAAGGTATTTCTTCTGTGTCATGTCCATTTTTTCTAGGGGTCGCGGCTTCAAATACATTCACCGTTGCCTAACGTGACTCTGACACGATACGATTACTTTAATAATGTTTGGTTGGAATTATTAATTGTTTTTCATGTTTATCCAACCCAAGTTTGAAAGGCAAATGATTAGTCATCATTTTTTTATGATGCTATTTTTGTCTGTTTTTAAGGCATTTTTCTTAGTTTGTTTATTAAATATCCATGAATTATTTGACAAGGCATCGAGTGCTTGGTTCGAAAGTGTATCACGTCGAACGCAAGGGCCGAAGCCAGGCTTATCATATCGCTAATATGTTAATGCAATATGTGACAATTTGTAAGTGTGTTTCAAGGCTAAGGAAATTAAATGGCTTCATTGATTCAGCTAATTTGATTTAAAGCTAAGACGTCCAAAGTAATGTCGGGATTGGACATTAAGATTCCGTACGGAAAGGCTTCCATAATTAATTTACAAGAGTATGTAAATAAGATGCATAAATCATATTCATGTTTGCAGATAGAAATACATAATTAATGCCATGAAGGTTAAGATTTGATATGAGGGTAAACTTTTATTTAACGGAGGGATTCTAGTAAATGTTAATTAAACGCCATTAATAATTAAATAAGCCAATGGCTAGGCTATAATGTATACTTCGGAATGGCCATGGATGTCTCTGATATTGAACATACCATGTATCTGAAATGTAATTGGATGATATTAGACTCAATGATCATTATGTTTACTCAGATTAATGATTGATTAATTTCGTATAAATGGATTTATTTTTCTTAATCCATACTGTTGTTGCAGTTGACCGGACCCTCTTGATCCATCATCTCTTAATAAACTTAACTTTCTGATGATATCTTATCATCGTAATTAATAAATTTGATTATGGCAATTAATGCTAATTGATGTTAACCAGATTTCATTTTTGATTCATTTTCTTTATTTTGCCATATGATTGGTTTTTATTTGTCAATAAATTTGATTGTAATCATACATCATAACTACTATGATAAGTATTAATTGATGCTGATTAGCATTTAATTGGTGGTTTTTGGACATTAATTAGTCCATTGTTTATATTTTTGATTTTGACTTAATTTTATTGATTCCGTATTTGATTTATTTTACATTTGAGTTATTATTATTATTATTATTATTTTAAATTTCATTTCTACTATTTTGGTTTTATTTCATTTGTTTGTTTTTGCTGTACTGGTGTTGGTGCATTAAATTTGTTTATTCTCATTCAGAATCTGTGTGTGATGAATTTTATTCAGCCCTAGTGATCTTCCTATAATATCCAGAACAGTTTCATATTCAAGCTAGTGTACCGTTCATGCCCCGACGACAGAGTCCTGTTCTGAAGGCCTTGTGGAAGGGTACAATACATAGGTAAACTTGTATCAGTACCCTTTATCACCGTACAAAATTGCATGATGATATCTGTAATAGTTTCGGAGATATAGAATGTCAGTGAAATATTTCGCACAGCCGCCATTTTGAGGTTATGTAAACAATTGAACTAAATTAGACTCCAGTGCATTACAATGTGTACAAACATTTGCTGTACCAAGTTTCATTACGTTTGGATAGTTAAATCGCGAGAAATGTCTATTTAAAAGTCTCAATTTCGCTTGACCGCCATGTTGGTTTTGTAGTCACCAGGTTTTTGAAAGTCTCATAGGTGAACTTCTAGTAGTGCCCTTTATCACCGTACACAATTTCAGGGCGATATCGGTAATAGTTTCGGAGATATTGAATGCTAGTGAAATATTTCGCACAGCCGCCATGTTGGATTGGTGAGACGTAACAAAATTTGAAGGGCACGGTCGAGGTCGCCGGGAATGGTGCTATGAACTTACCGAGTTGCATTGAAATCGCTCCAGCCGTTTAGATTTTATTAGGGGGACACACACACACACCTCACACACACACACACACACGCGCACACACACACGGACAAAAGGTGATCTCATAAGCCTTTTTTTTTTTTCAAAATTGAAAATAGGCTAAAAATACTCGTGTCTTAATTATAGCCATTATAGGCTCGTTGCATAATTTACTATAATACCATTAAATTATTTGTAGGTTTGTTGACTTATTAGCCTATTTTCAATTTTGAAAAAATAGGCTTATGAGATCACCTTTTGTCCGTGTGTGTGTGTGTGTGTGTGTGTGTGTGCCCCCCCCCCCCTAATAAATTCTAAACGGCTGGAGCGATTTCAATAAAACTAGGTAAGTTCATAGCACTATTCCGGGAGACCCCGACCGTGCCCTTCAAATTTTGTTACGTCTCACCAATCCAACATCGCGGCTGTGCAAAATATTTCACCAGTATCCAATATCTCCGAAACTATTCCCGATATCACCCTGGAATTTTTTACGGTGATAAAGAGAAATACTAGAAGTTCACCTATGTGACTTTTGAAAAACTGGTAACTACAAAACCAACATGGAGGCTACGCGAATTCGCGACTTTTAAATAGACGTTTCTCGCGATTTAACCAACCAAACGCAATAAAACTTGGTACAGTATATGTTTATACACATTGTAATGCACCGACATCTAACTTGGTTCAATTGTTTACATAACCACAAGATGGCGGATGTGCGAAATATTTCACCGGCATTCTATATCTCTGGAACTATTAGCGGTATCACCCTGAAATTTTGTACGGAGATAAAGGGCTCTACTGGAAGTTCATCTATAAGACTTTCAAAAACCGGTTAACTACAAACCGAACATGGCAGCCAAGCGAATTTGAAAAATTTAAATATACCTTTCTCGCGATTTAATGTTCCAAACGCAATGAAATCTGGTACAGGATATGTTTATACACATTGTAATGCCCTGGTATCTAATTTAGTTGAATTGTTTACATAACCTCAAGATGGCGGCTTTGCGAATTTTAAAATTAAGTTTTTATTTCTTGTGTCGTATTCATGCGATCGAAGTGAAAGTTTGAATAGTGAACATACGAACTAATTTTCCTTTAATGGTACATGACTCTATGGCCTATACATTTAACAATCCAACATGGCGACCATCCGAAATATTTAGACGGCTCTGAATATCTACGAATCCATTATAGCAATCAAACTGGATTTGTTTATGTTCATAGCGGCTAAGAACTTAAATTCGCCTATATGACTCTAAATAACCTGGTGATCACATATCCAACATGGAGGCGACGCGAAGTATAAATATTCACATGGATGTTTCTCACAAATTAACCATCCGAGTGCAGTGAAACTTGGTACAGTAAATCCTTATACGAATGTTAATCCATTGGCATCTAATTTATTTCAATAGTTTCCATAACCACAAGATGGCAGCTGTGCGAAATTTTCAAATCTCCTTGTTCCTTCTTGGGTCCTAATCATGCGATTGAAGTTTGAATGCTACACGTACACAATAATCTTCATGGAACAGTGCATAACTCTAGGACCTACATATATAAAATCCAACATGGCGACCATCCGAAATATTTAGTCGGTTCTCAATATCTACTAATCTATTACAGCGATCATACTGAAATTTTGTATGTAGATAGAGGCAATTAACATAAATAGGATATATGAAAATAGGCTGCATAGTTCTTCACGGAACTACTTGTTTTTTGCCTATTTTTCACATTTTGTAAAAATGAGGAAAAAGTAGACTTATGAGATCGATCCAGGCAAATGTTTGTCTGTCTGTCTGTCTGTCTGTCCTTCTGTTTGTCATTTTATCTGTCTGTGTGTGTGTGTGTCCCTATAAACACATAAATGGCTGCAGCTATCGTAACTAAATTTGGTATGAGTAAAGATCTATACCTGAATATCTCAAGACCATATTTGAAGATGACGTCAGTGCTACCAACTGCTGAGAGAAAGCAATTGACATTTTAGCTCCATGTAGGATAATCTCAGAAGATATGCATGGAAGCTATTCCAAAATTGGCACAATTATAGACAATAATAATTCAGTTTAATTTCCGGGAGTCTATACATGACAGTGTTACCAACATAAGTATATGGCTGCTAATAGGTCATATCGTTATATGGATGTACCTTCCATATTATCAATTCGATTTCAACCGAATTTCGTATTTAGTATGCGTAATATAACAGATATGACTATGCGCATTCTACAGAGCAACCAGGGCTGCCAAATGTTGATAAATGTTCTACTAATATATTAGAAAATATGCAATCCTACAGCTCTAAACTTTGCATACGTATAGTACCTAACATTCTAAATTAATTTGGAATAACTAATATACACCAGTGCCGCCAACATGATTTCTCCTGCTGATAGGTCCAATTTTTTAATACATGTAACTTCTATACTAACAAATGGATTTCATCCAAAATTGGCACAATAATAGATCATAATGTTTGAGATTAATTCTAAGCAAAACATACATGACTTTGTTGCGCGCTGATAAATCCAATGTGTAACGTCGATATTATCCATTGAACTTCAACCAAATTTTGTATGAGTATTCTGTACCTTAAGAGATGGATCTAAGAATTTATTCAGTCACAAGGACTGCCAACTGTAGCGCGCTATTAGGCTAACTTACACTATTTCAGGTATACTTCGTACTAATTAGAAATGCCAGTATTACGAACTTAATTTCGTTTTTATTCTAGATGAAATCATTGGCATGAATCTTACATTTTAAGAAAAGTAGGCTCTTGAGTTCGTCACAGAACTACTTGTTTAAATTCATGTTGGGATTTATTAATCTTACTGCGCAGGATTTTTGTATTGGGCTATTAGGGAATCACTGCAATCATATGTATCAGGTGATGGTTGAAATAACAACACTCTCCCTCCAATCTCTGACAATCCGAGAGTGAACACTGAATTCTATAAAAATATCTAGCATGCTTTTCATCATCCCACATCGTTGAATTTCTAGATTCCTGAGTGCAGTTGTGTGAATATTATTACTCTGACATTGTGTGAGCGTTCTGACGAACAAACCGTTTCTAATTCCCTAAGCTAACATGTGTAATAAACTTGCTTGGAGCGAGCCGACTGGTTCATATGGAGCGCGGTAATTAATATGGCTCACACAATACACTACTGCACTGCCTTCAATGTTTCAAACAGTCAATATCTGAACGTTACCTACAGTACCAGGCCTGAGTTATCCCTTTCTTGTCACCTTGATTATTAATTTCTGACCCGTCTCATGACGTTCCTCTCAGGTATTTGCTCTTCAAATTAGTTCTCTCAGAGATATGTTTTCATTTCACGACCTCTCTATGAACGATGGTGCCAACCTAATAAAACCTACAACACGTGCACTAAGTTTATTTTTCCCTTCAGTATTGCTCGGCCTTGGCCTTGGGCTTTGTTTTGTTTTGCTTTGCTTTGCTTGACTATGAAGGCTATTCACGATTGGCAGAGCCAGGATTCAAATCAGAACCTCTGAAGTGAAAGTCAAAAATACTAGCTACTACCCCACGAGGTGGTAATATGCACGTTTTATGCATCCCTCTACCCGATACCTTACATCCGACGTAAATAGGGGTTTCTGGTTTCTTTCGGCTGCATTCTATGGTATTTCCTATTATTTTCTTGATCTATCGCAAAGTCACTTGATACTCAACCGTCTCCTTATTTTTTAATCTTTGTGTGGGTGTCTGCGTGGCTCAGCGGTAACGTTCTCGCCTGCTGTTCCAAGGTAGTAGGATCGAATCCTGGCGCAGCCAGTTGCCATTTTAAGCTGCGTAAATACGAGGAAGCCGTGTTAGTAGATTTACTGGCACGTTAAAGATCCCCTTCGGGCTAAAATTCTGGCACCCCGGCGTCTCTAAAAGCCGCAGTAGTTAAAGGGGCTGTAAAACCAATAACATCTTATTAAGTTATATAATACGCTAAGGTGTATGTTTCACAAAACTCAAGCTCCGAAACCAGAGGGAGTTAGAAGGTGTGGTTTGTACCAAAATCTTCCAAATCATCTTAATAGCACAGAAAAAATATTGCATTTCTTGAGAAGCCAACGGAAATACATTTATTTGTTTATAAAGTGCTTTTAAACAAATAAACAAGACGATGGCCCCTGGAAGAACTGTGCTACGTGTAGCCCGAATAGCACTATAGCCGGGCGGGCAGTCTGTACACATGGGGCTCACACAACCCATTGTACGAGAGTTCTCGCACGGGTCCGCTAGTTATTATCATTTATCTTTGTAAAGAAACGTAATTTGTAAGTTAAATGAAAACTCCAGGGTGAAAGATTTCCTAAATTTCCCATCTTAACTACAGTTATCATCATTATCTTCTCTTGGTCAGACAAGCCTATGAAGAAAATGGGTCCCGTGATGTAGCCGTACCATTAAATCGTGCACCACGGCCGTGAGGGCATCTGCAGCAATCCTGGAGATTTAAATAACTGATAACAGTGTAACTGAAAGGATTTTTAACAAAGAACTGCAAATTCGCTAATATCTACAATACAGATTAAAGGAAAATCTTACAACAGCAAAAGAAATCTCAAAAACTATTAGATGCCTTCATAATCTGTCACTGATCACTCAAAGCTTACTACAGTACTAAAATGCCAAGACGAGAGTTAATACATTTTCTAGAAAATAGCTGATTATTAAAGCCCTGCACGGATGCGGATACCCGTGGATAAAGCCGCGGATATCTGCATTTTTTGGGGAGCATGTGGATATAGTTTGGATGGCTGTGCGGATAGCTCCTAAGCTGCGGAAAATGTTTGGGGAAAATTTGCGGATAGTTTTTAGAATACAATCCAAACTTGTTTAATGTCATTATTAGAACCCGGATGTTTAGGACATACCGGTACCATATTTTTCGTTATGTTTTATTCATGGCAAGTGTAAGATGATGATTTAAGCTAATCTCATTCAAATTATGCCACTAAGCATAATTAACACACCGAACAGGAAAGGGTTGCAATTCTGGCTGTGTAACATTCATTTTAAACATAGCACATGACATACAAAGCCTAAGGGAACGACTTTTCCCTCAAATGTCTAAATATGTTGCTTTAGTAATTTATGTTTTATCTAATTAAGATTATTATTGTAACGCCAGCAGATTCGGATAACAAACGTGGGAATGCGGAAAAAATGCGGGGTGGTTGCGGATAACAGTTGTGCGGATGTGGATAACAGTCGTGCGGATGCGGGGTGGATGCGGATAACAGTCGTGCGGATGCGGGGCGGATGCGGATAACAGTTGTGCGGATACGGGGAAGATGCGGATAACAGTCGTGTGGATGCGGGGTGGATGTGGATAACAGTCGTGCGGATGCGGGGCGGATGTGGATAACAGTCGTGTGGATGCGGGGTGGATGCGGATAACAGTCGTGCGGATGCGGGGTGACTGCAGATAACAGTCGTGTGGATGCGGAACGGATGAAGATAACAGTTGTGCGGATACGGGGTGGATGGGGATAACAGTCGTGTGGATGCGGGGTGGATGCGGATAACAGTCGTGCGGATGCGGGGCGGATGCGGATAACAGTCGTGCGGATGCGGGGTGGATGCGGATAACAGTCGTGCGGATGCGGGGCGGATGCGGGGCGGATGCGGATAACAGTCGTGTGGATGCGGGGTGGATGCGGATAACAGTCGTGCGGATGCGGGGCGGATGCGGATAACAGTCGTGCGGATGCGGGGTGGATGCGGATAACAGTCGTGCGGATGCGGGGCGGATGCGGGGCGGATGCGGATAACAGTTGTGCGGATACGGGGAAGATGCGGATAACAGTCGTGTGGATGCGGGGTGGATGTGGATAACAGTCGTGTGGATGCGGGGTGGATGCGGATAACAGTCGTGCGGATGCGGGGCGGAAGCGGATAACAGTTGTGCGGATACGGGGAAGATGCGGATAACAGTCGTGTGGATGCGGGGTGGATGCGGATAACAGTCGTGTGGATGCGGGGCGGATGTGGATAACAGTCGTGCGGATGCGGGGTGGATGCGGATAACAGTCGTGTGGATGCGGGGCGGAAGCGGATAACAGTTGTGCGGATACGGGGAAGATGCGGATAACAGTCGTGCGGATGCGGGGTGGATGCAGATAACAGATGTGCGGATACGGGGAAGATGCAGATAACAGTCGTGCGGATGCGGGGTGGATGCAGATAACAGTCGTGCGGATGCGGGGTGGATGCAGATAACAGTCGTGCGGATACGGGGAAGGTGCAGATAACAGTCGTGCGGATGCGGGGTGGATGCAGATAACAGATGTGCGGATACGGGGTGGATGCAGATAACAGATGTGTGGATGCGGGGTGGATGCAGATAACAGTCGTGCGGATGCGGGGTGGATGCAGATAACAGTCGTGCGGATACGGGGAAGATGCAGATAACAGTCGTGCGGATGCGGGGTGGATGCAGATAACAGATGTGCGGATACGGGGTGGATGCAGATAACAGATGTGTGGATGCGGGGTGGATGCAGATAACAGTCGTGCGGATGCGGGGTGGATGCAGATAACAGTCGTGCGGATGTGGGGTGGATGCGGATAACAGTCGTGCGGATGTGGGGTGGATGCAGATAACAGTCGTGCGGATGCGGGGTGGATGCAGATAACAGTCGTGCGGATGCGGGGTGAGTGCAGATAACAGTCGTGCGGATGCGGGACGGATGCGGATAACAGTTGTGCGGATGCGGGGTGACTGCAGATAACAGTCGTGTGGATGCGGATAACAGTTGTGCGGATACGGGATGGATGGGGATAACAGTCGTGCGGATGCGAGGTGGATGCAGATAATAGTCGTGCGGATGCACACAGGGGTCTACTGATAAATACAAAAATCGAAGAATTATCGTAATAATCTGGCTAGGTATTGTATCTGTACACAACCCAATCGCTAAGGCTTTCAACACCATTATTCTCCTTAATTGAGCTGACGACGCAGATGAGCATCCGGCAGGTGTTTCTAGCAATAGAAGTGGCGAAATTAGAGTAATTCCTCTTGAAAACAACTTGGACGAGAAACAGGAAACAGATTAAGGCGCGGGAAATGAGTTACTCGGCAACGAGAGAGGAATATAATTGTAGCCAGTGGAACAATGAATGTGATGGCAGCAAACCAAGTGACAAAAGATGTACCTAGTATTATGTTGTTCTGTTAGGTTATCACCTCGGAGCTTCCTTGGTGGATAGGTGGTAGTGTGTCTGCATCAGGATCTCAAAGTCGCGGGTTTGATTCCCAGTCAAGGATTTGTGAAGAACAGCATAAATCCACGGAACCCTGAATCTTACGATGTCGACTCGTATATTTTATATCACATTTAGCAATTAAATCTCAGGCATAAGTCACCCTATAGTGTTCCAGTTTCACTGTTAGTCGACAGTGCTAAGTGGAACATTGAAATTGGAGAGTAGATCACCTAAATGGCACCAACTCAAATGATATATATACTCAAGGTAACTGTGGCAATACGGATATTATGCCGGGACGCCAAATAGGCCATGGTCGCATCCTTCCAAACTCTTGCTCAACTATATCCTTTCATTTCATCTTTCATTAAATCCTCTCGTGAGGTTAGAGTCAGGAAGGGCATCTGGCCGTAAGAAAACCATCACATTTTCAACTGCAGGCAAGTTCTAGACTGGTATCTTCTAATAGACTAACAGCTCCCTTCTAACTTCTTGTTTGGTTTCATTTATCTTAACTTATTTCATATCTCACTATCTCCTCTGTCGTTATTGTTGTTTAGTGGGTGGAACAGTGCGGTCATCTGCCCAATTAACTCCTCTCACCTGTTATATTATTATGTACTGTATATTATTATTATTAATATTATTTTTATTATTATTATTATTATTATTATTTAAATACCGACAGCAGTGGCTATGCTGGCTAAAGCGCAGCATTAGGTCATGGGGCCAAGCTCTCTGCTGACTCGGTAGACGCGTGGGTTCGAGCCCCACCGTCGGCCGTCCTTGAAATGGTTTTCCGTAGTTTCCCATTTTCAACACCAGGCAAATGCTGGGACGGTATCTTCTGACAGGCCACAGCCGCTTCCTTCCCAATCCCTGCCCAGTTTCATTCATATTCATCCATTCTATCTTTCATCCCGACGCGCAGGTCACCCACGGGCGTCGACTTGAAAGACCTGCACTCGGCCTCTCAGGAGACTACACAAAAAAATTAAGTGAAAAAAATACTTTAGAAATGAATAGAACAAAGTGATACCAAACAGAGCATGTTATAGAAGAAGAAGAAGAAGAAGAAGAAGAAGAAGAAGAAGCAAGATTGTTGTTGTTGTTGTTGTTGTTGTTGTTGTTGTTGTTGTTGTTTAAAGTGTGGAACATCGAGGCCATCATTTCCTAATGAAGATAAATGAAACTGGTCAAGAAATTGGAAGGAAGCAATTCCGTGATCTATTTGAAGGGAAAAAAACATCCCGGCATTTGCCCGGAGTTGATAATGGAAAACGCAAAACCATTCCAAGACAGCCCACCGTGGGGGTTGAACCCAGTCGTCTTCCAACTGTGGGCATGGCCTGGCTCCAATGCTTTGAGCTACCACGCTCGGCAGAAGAATTGAGAATTCAAAGGACGTGGAGCTATCTACTTTAAGGTCTTATCACCTGCCACCTGTGTCAGCTTACGTCGGATCAAACGGGCCGTGCGTGACGTGCGGAGTAGAACTCTTCCTGATACTAGACTGCCTTTTACAGGTAATGGAATGTGGGGAAAGACCGCAACAAATTTGAAAATCAACACACCAATTCCCTAGCTACCAGTGAAGGCTCTAGGTCCCGGTACAACACAGCCCTCGCATGTGAGGCTGAACCAAAGTTCGAAAGAAAGGTTTTGTTTTACCTGAGTCTATTCACCTTTAAATTTTAAACAAGAAGTTCCATGACGAACTAAAGAGCCTACTTTTCTTAAAATTTAAGATTCATGCCAATGATTAATCTATGTTGATCTATCTAGAATAATGACGAAATTAAGTTGGTAATATCAAAATTTCTAATTAGTTCGAAATACTGTATACCTGGCATAATGTAGCCTAACAGAGCACTACAGTTGGCAGCCCTGGTGACTGAATATATTCTTAGGGTATAGAATACAAAATTTGGTTGAAGTCCAATGGATAGCATGGACGTTACATGCAGTTAAACATTGGATCTAACAACGCGCGTAAAATCATGTTGGCGACAATGTCATGCATGTATTGGTCAGAAATAATCTGAAATAATATGATCTATTGTTGTGCCAATTTTTTATGAAATCCATTTGTTATTATAGAAGTTACATGCATTTTATAAATGGACCTATCAGCAGGCTAAGAATCATGTTGGCAGCACTGACGTATATTAGTTACTCCAAATTAATCTAGAATGCCAGGTACTATACGTGTGCAAGGTTTAGAGCTATTGGCTTGCATACTTTCTGATATATTGATATTAGGGTAACAAAAATAGAGACAGCATTTATTAACAGTTGGCAACCTGGCTGCTCTTAAGAATTCGTATAGTCATATCTGTTATGGTACACATAGCACATACGAATTTTGGTTGAAATCCAAATTATAGTGTAGAAGTTATATGAATTTAAAAATTGGACTTATCAGCAGGCTTATAATCATTTTGGCAACACTCCTATGAATGGCCTCCTGGAAATTAAACTTAAATATTATTATCTATACGTGTGCCAATTTTGAAATAGCTCCCTTTCATACCTTCCAAGATATCCATCATAGAGCTCAAATTTCAATTGCGATTTTTCAGCAGTTGGCAGCACTGAGATCATTTTCAAATACGGCATTGAGATATTCAGGTATAGATCTTGGGCACACGCACACAGCCAAACAGACAGACACACATTTGCCCGGATCGGTCTCATAAGTCTACTTTTTCCACATTTTTGCAAAATGTGAAAAGTAGGCTAAAAATCTCTCTCGGCACGCTGGAAGGTGGAGGTAGAATAAACTGGGAATAGAATAATGTTTCAAATTCAAATCGGAATTCGATGTTCTTCAGTCGGTGATCACGATTGTATCCAATTATTGTGATGACCATTTAACAACAATCCACATATCCACACTAAGCAAGCAAATTTGGAGGTCAATCACCACTTCCAGTATCTTAACAAAACATCACAACTAACAAATATTGACTAATTGCACTATTTTAACTAATACTGCAACTAAATACGTGTACATATTGTAAATACTTTCAGCCATACTCTTAGACATACGGAGAGTTTGTTTTATATGCGACGGGGACCCTCGCTTGCCCACTCGCCCGCGTTGTGCGTCTGTCTCCCGCCAGGCACTTTGCCATTATGCGGCGCTAGCGCAGAACTGAGTCATTGAATATAGGAATTTGTACTCACCTAGTTAACAGCTGGTGCTGAAAATGTTCGCCATTCACTACTATACATCACTGGCACCTCTTTATGAAATGGTCATTTACTTTCTGAAGATCCTCAGCAGCGATTGACTGTATTTCAGCTGTATTATAGCCTTTAAGCTCATTTATAGTGTGAGGGTTTCTCGCATACACTCTAATATTAAGCGTCCACCACAGATCAAATTCACATGGTGATAACTCTGGGCTTCGCGGGGGCCACACGTTCCCAATTATAATCCTAGTACCGAAAATGCGACGCAATTCTGTCATGGATGCTTCGGCAGTGTGAGCAGTGGCTGAATCTTGTTGAAAATAAGTTGATAATCGCTCTCCGTAAGTCGGTTCGTCAAAAAATTGGTCAAGGATCACATTGAAGTACAAATTTAAGTACAAATTCCTATACTCAATGACTCAGTGCCGTATTGGGCAAAGTGCCTGGCGGGAGACAGACGCGCAACGCGGGCGAGCGTGCCAGCGAGGGTCGCCGTCGCATGAAAAACAAACTCTCTGTAGATTGTATAGCCTAAGTGTAATGGATCTGAGGATGATCGCTTGACGATCGAAACTGGTCATCTAGGTGTGGTTTTTTTTCAGGATTGGGGAATAACCCATCATAATTGGGTACAATCGTGCTGACGGACTGAAAAACCTCAAACTTTGTTAACAAATTATCCCTCAACTAGCTACACACACAAATGAAGTAATACCTCATTAAAATAATAATAATAATAGTCTAACCCCTGGCACTACAGCCCATGAAGGGCCTAGGCCTACCAAGCGACCGCTGCCCAGCTATTTGGCCTGTAGAGATTGGGTGACACGTGGTCAGTGCATCAGGGTCCCTCGGCCGTTAATCTTGGTTTTCGTGACTGGGGCGCTTCCTGACTGTCAGACAGCTACTCAATTGTCCTCACGAGGCTGAGTGCACCCCGTTCCAGCCCTCACGTCAGTTTCTAAAACCCCTGACGGAGCCGGGAATCGAACCCGGGCCTTCCGGGTGAGAGGCAGGCACGCTACCCCAACACCACGGGGCCGGCAATATCTCATTGGAATAATAATAATAATAATAATAATAATAACAATGTTATTGGCAACATAACCACGACACGTTACAGGATGATTCTCTAAAATTGTAGAATTAACCGCTAGCCATTTGTTTCTTTACAGGGCCAACACAATATTCACTGAAATCACTTGATAGGGTTGGCAATTATGAGCATTTGACGTGTTTTAATTGATACGCAGATAACTATTGGCTGCCGCTTTCTACCCAAACGGTCGCCATATGCTTGTTCGATAGTATTGGGCCAGTGCAGCAGGCGCCGATGTGAACATTTCCGCTGCAACGAGCGATGTGAACATTCCTCCCTTCTCAACCACGCTGCAGCACATCGACTCACCCGCTTACGGAACTCGTTGTTTACAATGTGCCATCAGGTAATAATTGCTGTCCATGACCTCTAAAAGGGGAGTTATTACCTATCCCATTTCTTGATTTAACAAATCGTTCAGTTTATATAATACTCTTATTATGATTTGCAAAGGGAAAGTCACTTTTTACTTATTTGATTGCGTTATTGTATATTGCCTGCTACAAGGACAGTAAGTGAGTACTGGCCAGAGGGATGAAATACTTGCGGTGTCATAGGGCAGAGAGGGCTCAAAGACGAGTTCAGTGGTGCTGAGAGAGAACTCGACTCGACAGAACGACCACTAGTTTGCGGTCAGGTGCGTTGAATGACACGCGCATAACTGGTGTGACACAAAGGCCCAACGGCCAACTACAATTTACTAAGAGGAAGGCAACTACATTTCACAGGGTAGACATTTCCTTCTCAAGCCAATCCCGACATTTTCTTCTTTCAGTGTGCAGTTGAGACACGTAGCGTAAGTCGAGCGCGTTAATTCACGTTTCACGACTGCAATGAGGTGTTGCAAGTCTGGAGATTGGAGCTTAACATTTCGGTGCTAACAGTGACCATCCTGAGTGAGATTCCTGCACACTCTCTCGGAGGAAATGCCAGTACTGTACCTTACAACAAGGCCAATTCTCAACCCTAATAATGAATTAGAAATAAACACTATACTATTCACCGCAGACACACAGTTATCGCACAAAATGAGGACTACTGATCAATATATCCAAAACCCCGATCATCGCTTAGGGTGTTTCATATGACAAAAACAATATATAACACACAAAAAATACTTATCCTGGAACACGAAATTAAGAAAGACCCGAAACTCTGTATGCGGTAGAAACACTTAACCTAACACGAATTGGAGATCTAGAAGAATTAGAGAAGGTCAAAAGAAGAATTTTGAGAAAAATACTGGGAGCTAAAAGAAATAATAATGCAGAATATAGGTTAAGACCAAGAGCCACCGTGGCTTAGGCGGCAGCACGCCAGCCTCTCACCGCTGGCTCCGTGGTTCAAATCCCGGTCACTCCATGTGAGCTTCATGCTGGACAAAGCGGAGGCAGGTTTTTCTCCGGGTAATCCGGTTTTCCCTGTCACAACTTTCATTCTAGCAACACTCTCCCCTATCATTTCATTTCATCTGGCATGCATTTAATCATTGCCCCAGGGGAGTGCGACAGGCATTGGCAGCCGGCACAGTTCATATCTTCGCCACTAGATGGGGGCTTGATTTATTCCATTCCCTAACCCGGTCGGTCGACTGGAAGCAGGCTGTGGATTTTCATTTTTAATAGGTTAAGACCAAACAAAGAGCTATATTTTAGTTACTTAGTTATTGTTGTTTTAAGGGGCGGAACTACGAGGTCATCTGCCTCTAGAGCTATATTTGAAAATTGTAAAACTAACTGACGTAATTAAGAAGAGAAGACCACAGATTTGGGGCACATTTACAGAATGGACAACAATTGACTGCCTCAACTGATTTTCAAGTAACAGAACAGTTTCAAATACAAACCCATATGCTTCGTCGAAATTGGAAATGTTTTGAAAAACGCTGGAATTAAAACAGACAATAGAAAACAGAAGTTACTGAAATGGCAGGATTTCAGGAGATAAAGAAATTAACAACTAGATGAAGGTGGACTCAAGAAGAGAAGAAACGACACTCTAGAGAAGGATGAATGAAATATGGAAGGAAAGGAAATCGAATACAATGAAAAATAGCTAAAGTTCATTAATCGTACCCTCCAAATGGGTTATTCGAAAGAAGAAACAAGTAGTTCCATGAAGAACTAAACAGCCTATTTTCATATATCCTACTCATGTTAATTGCCTCTATCAACATACAAAATTTCAGTTTGATTGTTGTGATAGATTCGTAGATATTGAGAACCATCTAAATATTTCAGATAGTCGCCAGGTTGAACTTTTATTCATGTACTATTACATGAGAGTATTGTGTACGTGTGGTATTCAGACTCCAATCGCATGATTAGGACACAAGAAGTAAAAACGAGATTTTAAAATTTCGCACAGCTTCCATCTTGTGTTTATGAAAACAATTGAAATAAATTAGATACCAGTGTATTAACATTTGTCTAAGCATTTAACGCGCAAACGTTTCACTGCACTCGGATGGTTAAATCGCGAGAAACGACCATTTAAATATTTATAATTCGCGTCGCCGCCATGTTGGATTTCTGCTCTCCAGGTTACTGAAAGCCATATAGGTGAACTTATGTCCATAGCCTCTATGAACATTAAAAAAAATCAGTTTGATTGCTGTAAAAGATTCGTAGATATTGAGAACCTTCAAAATATATGTGATGCTCGCCATTTTGGATTGTTATATGTATAGGCCATAGAGTTATGCACCATTAAAGGAAAATTATTGCGTAGCTTCATTATTCAAACTTTCACTTCTATCGCATGATTACGACACAGGAAATAAAAACTTAATTTTAAAATTCGCACAGCCGCCATCTTGAGTTTATGTAAACAATTGAACTAAATTAGATGCCAGTGCATTACAATATGTATAATCATTTGCCGTACGACATTTCACTGCGCTCATATGATTAAAGGAAAGGAAGCTTGTAGTTTAACGTGACCGTTAATCTTGAGATCATGAGCCACGGGACCTCCCTTTTACGTGGAATCCGAACCACAGGACATGGCATTTCACTTCGAAAATCTCACTTGCATTGACCGGGAATCGAACCCGGACCACCTTGGTGAGAGGCATACAGCTAGACCGCTGAGCCACCACGCCCCGCTCATATGATAAAATCACGAGAAAAGTGTATTAGAATGTTTCAACTTCGCTTGGCCGCCATGTTCGTTTTGTACTTTACAGGTTTTTGAAAGTTACATAGATAAACTTGTAGCAGTGCCCTTTATCACCGTACAAAATTTCAGGGTGATATCATAAATAGTTTCGGAGATATCGAATGCCAGTGAAATATTTCGCACAGCCGCCATTTTGAGGATATGTAAACAATTGAACTAAATTAGACGCCAGTGCATTACAATGTGTATAAACATTTGCTGTACCATGTTTCATTACGCTTGTATGGTTAAATCGTGAGGAAAGTCTATTTAAAAGTCTCAAATTCGCTTGGCCGCCATGCTGGTTTTGTAGTTACCAGGTTTTCAAAAGGTCTGTGCCGTGTCTTGTGTGGGGTTTCGCCTAGGACACTAAGCTGGCTCATCAGCGGGCTCTTGATGTCCCCATCCGGACCCCCACACGAGTAGTGAAATGCGCGCTAACTCCCCCTTTATGAAGCACACATGCGCCTCTTTACTGCGAGAACTAAAAGCTCAAGCAGCCATAACCTCCTATGAAGGCCACCAAGAAGATGGTATATGGGCTTTCACGGCCAGTGAATTAAAACTCAGCGGGTCCGGGCAGGGACAACAAGAGCCCGCCGATGAGCCAGTTTGGTGTCCTAGGCGAAACCCCACACAAGACACGGCACAAACCTAGAAGAAATGCTGAGTTTTAATTCACTGGCCGTGAAAGTCAATATACAATCTCTTTGGTAAATTGTATGTTTCACAAAACGAAAGCTCTTGAACCTGAGGGAGTTATGAAGTGCGATTTGTACTAAAATCTTCCAAATCGTCTTAAAAAGTCAACTGAAATATACCGGGCGAGTTAGCCTTGGTCGTTACGGCGTGGCTGCAGGCAGTCGCTCACATCCGGGAGGTGAGGAGGTTCGAATCCCTCCGCCGGCAACCTTGAAGATGGCCTTCTGTGGTTTCCCGTCTTCCTTCCAGGCAAATGCTGGGGTTGGTCCCTAATTATAGGCCACAGCCGCTACCTTCCAACTCCTAGTCCTTACATTCACACTTTCCTCCCCAGACAACATTCCACACGCGGCAGAACATGTAGATCACCCCATGGGTGTCCACGTAGAAGCAGCTACAAAATCTGGCGAGCCGAACATGTCCTCGGACACTCCCGGCACTAAAAGCCATACGCTAAAAAAAGGAATTATATTTATTTGCTTGAAAAGTGTGTTTAAATAAAGAAACAAGAAGTCCGCGTAACCTTAAAGATGGGCGGGTGGTTTATAGGCATGCGAGATTTCTCGCGCAGGTCCTCTAGAATAAATTATAGGGCTTAGCAAACTGGCAACGCGGTTGGGAGCCAGGTACAAGGTCCACATGCACACCCACAAACCACATATACACAAGCGAAGGGGATTAGGACCGACCGTATTTCCACCTCGTGAGTCACCTATTGTACTTGGCCAGTCAAATCTTAATGCCGTAGATCTTATCGTCAAGTGATTAGTAGTGAATACAGGGTGAACAAAAATTGCCGCACTTGGAGATCGGCATGCGATTCCTCATCCAATTGCAAGACAAAAGTTTCAATAGCAAAATTGGATCGGGTGCTGTTTGAAAAGGCAAGAATGAAAATGAGAAGCTGCCAACACTGCAGTGCATCGGAATGTACAGAGAAAGCACCGGCAGAGCGCCGAGTTCCTGCGACCTGCGTGTGGCCACGCTGCATGCAGCTACAGCGTTGCCAGAGCCTCGTTTCTTAACACGCATTTCTGTTAAACCTATTAGCGGGACTAGGTTTTGCAACATAAACTTTTGTCGTGAATTTCGACGAGGAACCGCATGCCGACCGCCAAGTGCGCCATTTTTGTTCCCCCTGTATTTCAAATCTATACATCCTAATCATAAATCTATAATGGCTTCGGTGGCGTAGTCGGTAGAAAGCTGAACTGCTAAGCCCAAGATCGCGGGTTCAAACTCGGCCGCAGTCGTCAAATTTTTAAGAGCGTTAAAACCCTTCAGTATGCCTTCTTTCGGAGGGCTCACCAAGGCGGACCGGGTTCGATTCCCGGTCAATGCATGTGAGATTTTCGATGTGAAATGCCATGTCCTGTGGTTCGGATTCCACGTAAAACGGAGGTCCCGTGGCTTATGATCGCGAGATTAACGGTCACGTTAAACTACAAGCTTCCTTTTTTCTTTCGGAGGAGGAAGAAAAGCCAGCGGTCCCCTGTCATAGATGTATGGCATGTAAAAGAACCTACCACTGCAATTGATAGTGTGTAGCAAAATGTGTAGCTTATATTTGGTTAGTTAGAAACGCTGTATCAAGTTCCAACGTTCGCCGCTAGGTGTTGGTCAAAGTAGCATCTGGTAGACAAAGTTGGAACTACTTGAAATTGAACTCTTTGGGAGCCATCGGGCGTTCAATCAAAAATACCCATTGGCCATATATAAATCTATACATCATTACAGGGAATATGACCCTAACGGAAACATGCATGGACAGAAATTTTTGTTTTGTGTTGTTTGTGGTTCATTAGGGTAATTGAGGCGCACGGTTCCAAAATACACCTTATCTATAAGGTGCGTTCAGAAAGTAATGAGCCGGAGGCTGGAATGAGCAAACCGGTGACTGCATCGGCTAATCGTGGCGTGTGTAACGAGGTGTGGTTCCGACCAGAGCGTGGAAGGTCACAGCCCGTCGCTAGAGGGCACGCGTGCACGTCACGTGACGATACAAAGCGAGCAGCAGCATGCATCAATCGTCCAACGCTGCCAGTCACATTGCAAACAGTGACATGGAGGCGTCAACCGAAGAGCAAAGAGGTGTTGTTCGGTTTTTGACAGCGGAAGGAGTAGGGAGAACGGACATTCATCGCCGAATGTCACAAGTGTACGGCGAACACTGCATGTCCCTTGCAAGGGTCAAAGCGTGGATCAAGTGCTTCAGGGAAGGACGGGTGTCTTTAGCCGATGATGCCCGGTCTGGGGCACCCCCACCCCCCTGCATTACCGATTACAACGTCCGGCTGGTTGATGCACTCATTACCCAGGACCGCCGAGTGACAGTGAACGCCATAGCCGCCGTGGGCGCTCTACGACAATGCACGGCCTCATACGGCCAACACAGTCGTGGCTCTCCTGCAGAAATTCAAATGGGTGGTTCTCGGCCACCCTCCATACAGTCCGGACATCTCTCCATGTGATTACGCCATGCTTGGTCCCCTGAAAAGGGCTCTGCGGGGCCAACGATTCACCTCGGACGCCGACGTCCAGCTGTACGTGTGGAACTGGTTCATATCGCAGCCCAGGGAATTTTATGAGGCACCCATTCACCGCCTCGTGTCACAGTGGGACAAGTGCCTCAACAGTCAGGCCAATACTTCTAACATACAGGAACTGGTTTACGTAATTATGCCTCCGGCTCCTTACTTTTTGAATGCACCTTATATTTTGGCAAATTTTTCAGGAGACGAAAAGAACGTCTCTTGTTCAACTTCAGTCAAATTAATGTATTTATTCATGTTTATTATATTGAGATATATGCCCTTATTCATATGCCTGCGATCCGCATACAACTTGTGATATACAAGGAAGATATTAACAAATTAAGATTGGATAAGGAGAGTTATGGAACTGTCATGGTGGATAAGGGCGGATTTTGGAAACGTAACTAGATCTGTGGATTTTCATTTCAACTAGATCTTTATAATGATAACTTTCGTCATAAAGTGATATTAAAATCGAAATTGTTTTATTTTTTATGTTACTTAAAGTAATAAAATATGTTAAAAATTAAGAAATGTTTATCCATAAAATAAATAATGTGCGTGTAAACATCTGGCGAGAAACAATTGGGAACATCATTGCCACCAGTTACACACTCACACAATGTACATGGAGCTTCATAAATATCGTGCTGACGCATTCTCCATAGAGTATTCTTTGAGATACTTTCCACTTTCGATGCCACATGCAGTATATGGATAAAGCGGATTTTGGAAACATCATCTTACGATAAGGCGGGTTTCGGAAACGACACCTGAATTCATGTTACATTTACATTAGTTCAGGCCCATATTTAGGAAATCCATCTCTATAAAGTGCAAGAAGCATTTCATGTAACAATTGGGGAAACAACGTGTTTAGGGTATTTCGACCCCGCTGAATACGAATCTGCCTGTTGTCAAAGCGAAATTTGGACCGGAAGTCCGGTTTCAAAGATGGCGGCCAAGATGGTCGTCAAAACTCTGTTGCCCTCTATCTCTCTTGTCCGTTGGCTTAAAATATTTATTTACACGCCGGGTTAGTGGTTTCCTCAGCTTCTTATCATATTGCCATGCTCAGAAATTACTTACCTTAGTTTGGAGTGTATGGGATCCAAGATGGCGCCCAAGATGGTCGCCGAAACCTTATTATGTTTAGGTGTTCTTCTATTTGGAGTGCAATATCTGACAGATATACAGTTTTAGCGGTTAAATGTGTACTAAATGCGTAGACTATTGTATGTGTTACTAAAATAAAATA
Source organism: Meconema thalassinum (assembly GCA_946902985.2). NCBI lineage: Eukaryota > Metazoa > Arthropoda > Insecta > Orthoptera > Tettigoniidae > Meconema > Meconema thalassinum. The sequence goes on from OX336394.1 coordinate 185,863,036, forward strand.
TAAAAAAATAAGTATGCCTAAACAAATATGTAATACACTGACGTTTCTTGCAGGATATGGCGGCAACGGTGGGCTCCTTAGTTGATACGGCTGTAATGTCCAACCAAAACCTATGTATTATCTGCCAGAAGAGAAAATGTTCGAAGGACAAATTATCAGATCTGACGGATAACGGCAAAGAGACTCTTCTGAAGTACGCAGGCTTTAGAAAAGATCTTCATGATGCTGATTTTGCTGACACTATTGTTAGAATTGAACAAAAGTTGACAAATAGTGACAAAAAATTCAAGTACTACCGCGGATACTACTCAAACTTTGCCAATTCTGGAAGATTGGAAAGGTTAAAGAACAAATCAGCGCCTTCACAAGTGGCGGAATGTGCTTCTACAGAACCGTCGTCATCTCGATACGTCACCAGGGCTCAAACTGACTGTGCCGACATTAGCATGGGTATTTTCTGCCGAAGTAATAAAAGCGAAGCTCTGAGGCAGGTGATGTCAAAGCCAATGAATGATACTATATGAACGCTGGCTAATAATGACCACCAAATGTTCGTTCGCATTAATTGTTTGCCGTGCATGATAGCATCTGAAGTGAAATACCACAGTCTGTGTATAGTGGAGGCCGAGAGGATCCAGAAGAAAATACCGATGCAGATGAAGGAGTTTGGCAAAAGTAACTTACCTATGATCCAAATTTGCAAAGAGCTTAAAGTCTCAGCTTCACTGGGTCACGTTTTGCAACTCTCAGATGTTTGGGAAAGATACGTTCACCTGGCGAGAACAGTCGACGTTGAGATACCGAAGTCATTTGAATCTCGCTTGTCAACTTTTAAAGATAAATTTCAGAACACCATGAACGACTCGTTCCTTTTCTTCCAGCCCTTGAACAAGGACATCACAGGAAGGCAGACTCTCCTTATACCCCGGAAATTTTCGTCCAAGGTGACTGCGGATGTTGTTTAAGGAGAAAGTGATCAAGAAGTCTCGATCCCAAGACGAAGTGCTCAGTGATGATTTTTTTAATTCTTGTGCATGCTGCTTTTCTTCTTAGAGGGGAGCTGCAAGATTCACCGGGTCACTCAGGGCTTCATGTTTCCCAAGAAGAGGCTGCCGCAGTCATACCGAAAAATCTTAGTTTGTTCCTGAGCGTACTGATAGGTGGAGACGAAGTTCTCGGCGACGTTGTCGATGACCAAGACGATGACTCAAGCAAGGAAGAAGAAGACGACGAGATCTTAGAAAGTGTGCAAGTACGGCCTTTACCCAAAAACGTTGAGGTCCCTATAGGCCACGATATAGTCTATGCTGTGAGTGGCGGTAAGAAACTGACACCAAAACATATCGGATTAGCTTTAACTGTACATCAGCAGGCACGATCTCGTAAACTTGTAACTCTGCTATACTCATAGGGGCATTGTATGAGCTATAAGCAGGTCCTCCAAGCAGATCAAGCTCTCGCAAATGTCACTGTGAAGTCTCTTGACAACGCTACCGGTGCCATAATCCCACCAAATTTCAAGGTGTCTAAAACTGACGGCAGCAATGAACCAGCTTCGCATATAACGGCAGACAACATCGACATATTGACAGACACCCTTGATGGTAAGAGGACGTTCCACGCAACCCAGATGGTCGCTTTCCAACGAGGTGGACAAGGAACGGATGAAGTATTGCGCACTGTGAAGCTTGACCCAAAATCAACATTGAAGGTTCCCGATGTGCTGAATCAGTTGTTGCCACCAAAAGTTCCTAAGGTCAGACCGGAGCCATATTACTCAATAGCAGTAGAAGCCGATTGGTTTCGAGTCAGTGAGCCGGGAGATATGAAAAACCTGCCGCTGTGTGTCCAGGAGTCTCGGATACAAGATTTGGCCTTCGGGATTTCTCGTGTAAACGACACGATCAAGCTGGGATGGACGGAATTTTAAAAAAACATCCACCTCTACTTACGAAGTTTCGGCAATTGGATATATGCCCTTGATCCTGAACCCTGCTCACGAGATGACAACACTAAACACAGTCGTTCGAAGATGCATTGCGGCTGCTGACAAAACTTGGAAAGCGTCATGTAATACTGACAACAGACCAGGCCTTGTATTATAAGCTGTTGGAAGTGAAATGGTGTTCGGAAGAGGTGCAGAGCCGAGTTATTCTCAGGATGGGTGGTCTTCACAAAACTATGAACTTCCTCAAGGTTATCGGAAAGCACATGACAGGAAGTGGCCTCACCGAAATGTGGCTAGAAAGCGGACTAATGGGCGAAGGCAGTATATCCATAGTAATTGACGGCAAGGCCTATGGAAAAGGGATGAGGGTTCACAAGATTACGCTTCAAGCTATATGGCAGATTTTAGCTCCTCAGATCGCGTCATTCTTTGAAGAGCATATCGTTGATTCTGCAGATTTCATGCGCATATCGAAGGAACCCTTACAGTTGAAAAGTTTCCTTCAAAGCGAAAATAACTTGTAATTATTGTCTGAGTATGTAGAGGAGAAGTCCAAAGAAAGCCCAAATTTTGAATTTTGGTGGTCCTACATGGACATGATCCTGACGCTACGAGAGGAATCCGAGGTGGAAAGTGGAACACATATTAAGCCTGTGGGCATAAAGACATATCAATATGATAAGAAACCGAGAAAACCACTAACCCGGCGTTTAAATAAATATTTTACGCCAACGGACAAGAGAGATATAGGGCAACAGAGTTTTAACGACCATCTTGGCCGCCATCTTGGATACCGGACTTCCGGTCCAAATTTCGCTTTGGCAACAGGCAGATTCGTATTCAGTGGGGTCGAAATACCCTAAAAACGTTGTTTCCCCAATTGTTACATGAAATGCTTCTTGCAATGTTTATTTTTGAAAACGTGCCTAGTCTACATGGGATAAGGCGGGTTGAGGAACTATTTTCTAGTTGATAAAGATGCTAAATCATATGAGCTATGGAGACGAGCGAGAAATTCAATTTTCCTAAAAACTGGATAAGGCGGATTTTGGAACCGTGCGCCTGAATTTATAAACTGTTCTGTATAATTTTAGCCTATTTTCATTTACGAAATACTAGGCTTATGACATCACCTTTTGTCCGTGTGTGTGTCAATGTGTGTGCGTATGTGTGTGTGTGTGTGTGTGTGTCCAACCCCCTAAGGAAATCTAAACGGCTAGAGCGATTTCAATGAAACTCGGTAAGGTCATAGTACTACTCGAGAAAACCCCGACATTGCCCTTCAAATTTTAATTCGTCTCACCAATCCAACATGGCGGCTGTGCGAAATATATCACCGTCATTCTATATCTCAGATACTATTACTGATATCACCCTGAAATTTTGTAAGGTGATAAAGGGCATTACTAGAAGTTTACCTATGGGACTTTCGAAAACCTGTTGACTGCAAAACGAACATGGTGGCCAATCGAATTTGAAACTTTTAAATAGACTTTTCTAACGATTTAACCATCCGAACTCTGTGACTATTGGTACAGCACTTGTTTATCCACATTAGAATGCATTGACATCTAATTTAGTTCAATTGCTTTCGTTACCTCAAGATAGCGGCTGTGCGAAATTTTGAAACTAAGTATGTATTTCTTGTGTCCTAAATATGCAATCGGAGTCAACGTTTGAATAATGACCCTACGCAATAATCGCCATCAAATAGTACATATTTCTATGGCCTACATATATCAAAATCAAACATGGCGACCGTCCGAAATATTTAGACAGTTCTCAATATCTACTAATCTATGACAGCAATCAAACTAAAATTCATTATTTTGATAAAGGCTATGAACATAAGTTCAAGTTGTACTTTCAATAACCTAGTGATCACAACTCCTACATGCCGGCGACGCGAAATTTAAATACTTAAATGGACGTTTCTCACGATTTAGTCATACGAGCGCAGTGAAACTTGGTACGGTAAATACTTATACAAATTTGACGTCTAATTTAGTTGAATTGCTTTTATTAACACAAGATAGTGGCTGTGCGATATTTTAAAATCGCGGTTTTATTTCATGTGTCCTTATCATGCAATTGAAGTTTGAATGATACACTTACGCAATAATCTTCATGTAATAGTACATGGCCTACATATTAAAAAATACTTGGTGACCATCCGAAATATTTGTACGGTTCTCAATATCTACGAATCTATTACAGCAATCAAACTGAAATTTTGTGTGTTGATAGAGGCAATTAAAATAAGTAGGATATATGAAAATAAGCTGTTTAGTTCTTCACGGAACTATGTTTTGCAATTATGTGTAGAATCGATATATATCAAACATTTTACGATAAAATAAAAATACGTTTCAAAAATGTTTGAAAGACTGAAGTCTACTAGATGATTCATGTGGTGGAAGAACGGTCTGTCCTAATCCCCTGCGCTTGTGCCTGTTGGGCCTGTGGGTGTTAGAGTAGACCTTGTACCAGGCTCCACACACACTCAGTTTGTCATCTGTTCGTTGGAATGACGTTCAATGAGAGATGAAAAAACGACGGAAATGTTTTTATCAATGTGGGCCTTAAGGAGTAAGGCAGGGTAACGAGCAAATGTCAGTAATGCAGTTATGTTCCTAAAGGCATGGTTTTACTCGCGGCACCGTAATTTTACCACTCAAAAAGAAAGATCCGGTTCCAGACGGGGACACCAAGAGCCCGCCGATGAGCCAGCTTGGTGTCCTAGGCGAAACCCCACGTAAGACACGGCACAAACCTAGAAGAATTGCTGAGTTTTAATTCATCGGCCGTGAAAGCCAATATACCATCCTTTCGGAAGCCTTCATAGGGAGGTTAAGGCTGCATGAGCTTTTAGTTCTCGCAGTGAAGTAGTGCAGTTGCACTCTATATAAAGGGAGGTAGCGCGCAGTTCGTCACTCCTGTGGGGGTCCGGGCGGGGACACCGAGAGCCCGCCGATGAGCCAGCTTGGTGTCCTAGACGAAACCCCACACAAGACACGGCACAACCCTAGAATAATAGCTGAGTTTTAAAGATATTTATGGTTTGAAGAACATTTCTCGTCCGAGACCAAGCTGTAAGCATAAAGTAGACATTTACTTTTGTGACCTTAGTAAAATCACATTGCAATAACATATAATTATAGGGGGCAGATGTCCTCGCTCTTCCGTCCCTTAAAACAACAATAACTAACTAGGTCAATTTATAGATGGTGTAATCGTGAGCCAATCTCTACATTTGATTTGATTCACGTAGTATGACCTCGCTGTAACGCCCCTTAAAACAACAATATCTAACTAACTAGGTCAATTATAGATTGCGTAATTACGTGCCAATCTCCATATCTGATTTGATTCACGTAGTATGATCGCGCTGTTTGCGCCTATACGTGAAAATTGTGTCAACTGGATCCGGAAAGGTTCGTTATTAAACATTTGAACAATGTGGTCGGCAGAGACCCATTCATTTACTGTGGACAATTATTTCAAAACTAATGTACAAATAGTGTTTTGCCGCCGTTTCTATTTCCCGATTTGAAAACTTCAGTAATCACCAAGGTCACCAGACTTAACAGTCCTGTGGAGATACCTTTTACGTTTACTCGTCTTTGCTACTCACACTGCTACTTTGCCTACTCTTGGAAAGGACTGGATGTGTGGCGCAGCGGTAATGTTATCGCCTGCTGTGCCCAAGGTCCTTCTTCTTCTTCTTCAAGTGCCTCGTCCTCTTGCCCAAGGTTGCGGGCTTCGAATCCTGGCGCAGTCAGTTGGCATTTAAGGGAGCGCGAATGTGAGGTAGCCGTGTACGTAGCTTTGCTGGCACGTTACAGATCCCCTTCGGGGCAATATTCCGGCACCCCGGCGTCTCTAAAAGCCTCAGTAGTTATAAGGGACGTAAAACCTATAACATTATAAATTAATCTTGAAAATGCAATCTGTCATTCCAATAAATGGTAATCACATAGCCGGAGTCATATTCAAAATGAATTAGCTTGACTGTGTGACGACAAAATGGCAACTCTTTCTCTGTGTATTCGTGGTATGATTAAATGAAATGTTCCATTATACAATACAGTATCTTGCTCACATCCTATAATGATGCCATCGTTTCTTCCCACTTGGGTTTCAGTGCTATGCTAGAGCTATCTATCGGTCAGAAGTGAAATAACCCTAACTAAGCCTAGCCAGTCACAGGCAGCCATTCAAATAAATTCAGTACAGTATATCATTATAAATCGAGCTTCGTTGGCCATGGAGTGATTTGGCAGGCAACATCGCAAACGATTTGTCATGATATACGATTGAATGGCTGCCTGTGATTGGCTGGCTAAAGTGATTTCACTTCTGAGCGCTAGATAGCTCTACCATTGCACTGAAACCTTAAGTTGGAAGTAACGATGGTTTCACTATACGAGTAGTATTCTTTACGCGCAACCTTGTGTACATTTAAGAATCAGAGCTTGTGTGTATGATTTCGTTTTCAGAATTTCCACAGACTTTTGCGCTATTTCAGGATATTTAATGGCGAATGTGCGCTAAAATAAAATCGTGTTGGTCTGTTCGCACGCTCATAACTAGAGAACGGCTCTATGTATCAGCATACAATTCGGTATGGGTATTCATCAAAGCTAAGGTAAGATGAATACAACATTGCGATGAATAGCCTTGAGACAGACTGAGGAATATTATGGCCAGATCAATTTTTCCTGTGCTAGCAGAGATGTGTAGAATATGAAGAGATTTTGGACACATTTTAAGTACCTATACGCCTATCAATACAGTTCATGGAACTTCTGAAGCTATTTTCCATTTTGATAGCTGGATGCACTTTATTTTCAAAATATTTCAGTTTTGATAACTGACGGGACGTAGTTATTTAAAGAATATTTCATTAGCTTTTGATGTATTTCACAGAATTCAGAATAATATTGTTTCAATTCAATTTATAAATTTAGTGTTTAGTAAGGATATTTATTTATTTATTTACTTATTTATTAATTTACTAACTGTCCCCGGCATGCGTTGCAATGCTAATCAAAAGAAATATTAGCGTTGTAATTTTGTTTGTTGAAGTGCTTTTGGATACATAATGGTTTCTTTTTTCCGTAAACAGCCTCTAAAGTATTGTAAAATGGATTTAATAATTCAGAAACATTCGTGGGAGCGTGCACAATAACTCACCAAAGTTTCATCGCAATTGGATGAATGGTATATGAACGCATACGGGGCTTAGTTTAAACGACTCGCACGCCGGCACTCATTTGTTGAATCTGCTCATGCACTACATATTGTAATATGGATTTACAAACTCAAAAACCTTCGCAGGAGTGTACACAAAAACACGTCAAAGTTTCATCACAATCGTATGAATGGTTTAAGAACGCATATGGGACTTGGTTGAAACGATACGCGCGCCGTCACTCATTTGTTGACTCCACTCGTGCGCTACAATTTGTGAAATGGATTTACTAAGTCAGAAACCTTCACAGGAAGGTACACTACAACTCATCAAAGTGTCATCGCAATCGGATGAATGGTAGGCTATATGAATGCAGACGGAACATTGTTGAAACGATTCGCGCGCTGTCACTCATTTGTTGAAACTTCTCGTGCCCTACCTATTGTAAAATTGATTTACTAAGTCGGAAACCTTCACGGGAGTGTACACAAAAACTCACCCAAATTTCATCGCATTCGGATGAATGGTATAGGAACGCATAAAGGACACATAGACAGATATACAGACTATCACGTAACATTCATTTTTAGCCTATTTTCATTTTATGAAAAAAAAATGCGCTTATGAGATCACCTTTTATCCGTGTGTGTGTGTGTGTGTGTGAGGTGAGTGTGTGTGTCCCCCTAATAACATTTAAACAGCTGGAGCGATTACAATGAAACTCGGTAAGGTCATAGCACTATTCTCGCCGACCCCGACCGTGCCCTTCAAATTTTATTGTGTCTCACCAATCCAACATGGCGGCCGTGCGAAATATTTCACCAGCATTCAGTATCTCCGAAATCATTACCGATATTGCCCTGAAACTGTGTACGGTGATAAAGGGCACTACTAGAAGTTCACCTATGAGACTCTCAAAAACCTGGTGACGACAACACCAACATGGCGGCCAAGCGAAGTTGAGACTTTTAAATAGACTTTACTCGCGATTTAACTATCCAAACGTAATGAAACTTGGTACAGCAAATGTTCATACACATTGTAATGCACTGAAGTTTAATTTAGCTCAATATTTTACATAACCTCAAAATGGCGGATGTGCGAATTATTTCACTGACATTCTATATCTCCGAAACTATTACAGATATCACCCTGAAATTTTGTACGGTGATAACGAGCACTAATTGAAGTTTATCTATGTAACTTTCAAAACCTGTAAATTACAAATCGAACATGGCGACCAAGCGAATTTGAAACATTTTAATGGACTTTTCTCGTGATTTAACTCTCTGAGCTCAGTGAAATGTGGTACAGGAAATGATTTTACATATTGTAATGCACTGGCTTCTAATTTACTTCAATTGTTTACATAATCTCAAGATGGCGGCTGTGCGAAATTTTAAAATTAAGTTTTTATTTCTTGTGTTGTAATCATGCGATCGAAGTTAATGTTTGAATAATGAAATTAGGTAATAATTGTCCATGAATGGTACATAAGTCTATGGCCTATACATTTAACAATCCAACATGGCGACCATCCGAAATATTTAGACGGTTTTCAATATCTATGAATCTATTACAGCAACCAAACTACCGACAGCATTGGCTACGCTGGTTAAAGCGCAGCGTTAGGTCATGGGGCCAAGCTCTCTGCTGACTCGGTAGACGCTTGGGTTCGAGCCCCACCGTCGGCCGTCCTTGAAATGGTTTTCCGTGGTTTCCCCACTTTCTACACCAGGCAAATGCTGGGACGGTACCTTCTGATAGGCCACGGCCGCTTCCTTCCACATCCTTGCCCGGCTTCATTCATCTTCATCCATTCCATCTCACATCCCGACACGCAGGTCGCCCATGGGCGTCGACTAGAATGACCTGCACTCGGCCTCTCAGGAGACAACACGAAAAAAAAACGATTTTTTTATGTTCATAGAGGCTATGAACATATGTTCACCTATAGGACTTTCAGTAACCTGGTGAGCACAAATTCAATATGGCGGCGACACGAAGTATAAATATTTAAATGGACGTTTGTCGCGAATTAACTATCCGAGTATGGTGAAACGTTGCACTTTAAATGCTTAAACAAATGTGAATCCACTGGCATCTAATTTATTTCAATTGTTTGCATAATCACAAGAATGCAGTTGTGCGAAATTTTAAAATCTCGTTTCTACTTCTTGTGTTCTAATCATGCGATTGAAGTTTAAATACCACTCGTACACAATAATCTTAATGTAATAGTACAAAAATAACAAGAAGTTCCGTGAAGAACTATACAGCCTACTTTTCATGCCAATGATTATTCTACAGAATATGAACCTATCTAGAATAATGACGAAATTAAGTTGCTAATATCGAAATTTCCAATTAGTTCGAAATACTGTATACCTGGCATAATGTATCCTAATAGAGCACTACAGTTGGCAGCCCTGATGACTGAATATATTCTTAGTTCCGTCTCTTACGGTACTAAATACAAAATTTGGTTGAAGTCCACTGGATAGCATGGACGTTACATGCAGTTAAACATTGGATCTAACAGCGCGCGTAAAATCATGTTGGCAACAATGTCATGCATGTATTAGTCAGAAATAATCTGAAATAATATGATCTATTGTTGTGCCAATTTTGAATGAAATCCATTAGTTAGTATAGAAGTTACATGCATTTTAAAATTGGACCTATCAGCAGGCTTAGAATCATGTTGGCAGCACTGACGTATATTAGTTACTCCAAATTCGTCTAGAATGCCAGGTACTATACGTGTGCAAAGTTTAGAGCTATTGGCTTGCATACTTTCTGATATATTGATATTAGGGTAACAAAAATAGGGACAGCACATATTAACAGTTGGCAGCCCTGGTTGCTCCTTAGAATACGCATAGTCATATCTGTTATGGTACACATAGCACATACGAAATTTGGTTGAAATCCAAATGATAGTATGGAAGTTACATGTATTTAAAGTTGGACCTGTCAGCAGGCTTAGAATCATGTTGGTAGCACTGACGTATATAAGTTACTCCAAATTGATATAGAATGTCAGGTACTATACGTGTGCATAGTTTAAAGCTGTCGGCTTGCATACTTTCTGATATATTGGTATTTGGATAAAATAAATTAGGAGCATTTATTAACAGTTGGCAGCCCTGGTAGGTCTTAAGAATTCGCTCAGTCATATCTGGTTATGTACACATACAACATACGAAATTTGGTTGAATTCCGCTTGATAGTGTAGAAGTTATATGCATTTAAAAATTGGACCTATCAGGAGGCTTATAATCATTTTGGCAACACTGCCATGTTTGGCCTCCTGGAAATTAAACTGAAATATTATGATCTGTACGTGTGCCAATTTTGAAATAGCTCCCATTCTTACTTTCCAAGATATCCAACATGGAGCTCAAATTTCAATTGCGATTTTTTAGCAGTTGGTAGCACTGACATCATTTTCAAATATGGCCGTGAGATATTCAGATATAGATCTTTACTCCTACCAAATTTTGTTTCGATTGCTGCAGCCGTTTAGGAGTTGATAGGGGGGGACACACACACAGCCAGACAGACAGACAGACAGACAGAAGGACAGACAGACAGACAGACAGACAGACACACATTCGCCCGATCTCATAAGTCTACTTTTTCCTCATTTTTGCAAAATGTGAAAAGTAGGCTAAAAATCCAACCTGGCGAACATCTGAAATATTTAGACGGTTCTCAATATCTACGAATCTATCACAACCTTCAAACTGAAATTTTGTATTTTGATAGAGGCAATTAACATGAGTAGGATACATGAAAATAGGCTGTAAGTAGTTGTTTATGGGCGGTTCCAGCACCACCTCCACCTCATCCACCTCACAAGATGGTGGCGGTGCGATATCTCTCGAACGCATGGTCGGATTTTGACGAATGAGGTGTTGTTGAACTCGGGCTGACACCCCCTTTCCATTGGACAACATATTTCCAACCCAAAATAAAACCTATCCCTACTTGGGAGTGAAATTGTATTTTTTTTAGAAAATCTCGCTTTCCAAGTGCAACATGTGAGAGTTTGAATGCTAATATGAAATTAAACGTTGTGCCACACAATAGACATGTGTACGGTGGAAAGCCAATATGAATTAACATGCTTGTTGTTTGTTTTTACGCATGCCCACTCATAGTTTTTGTAAGAGGGCGGGCTTTTTAAAAGATGGCGGCTGTAGTGTAACCTAACCTAACCCAACCCACGAGGGGTGATCAAAAAGTATTTTAAGTGACGCTTGTCGATCGACAAACCAATAATCAAAGAGGGACATGTCAGGCCTTGAGGTGATAGCCCCTTTTGATTGACCCCTGTTGATTTGTCCCTTTTGATTGATCTCTGTTAATTTGTCCCTATGGACTGGTCCCTGTTGACTAGCCCCCCCTTGGACGGGCCCTTTTTAACAGGGGGTAATTTTTGATGGATCCTTTTTGACAGCTCCTTTTTGATGGGTCCCTGTTGATGGGCCCCTGTGGAAGGGTCATTGTTGACGGGTCATTGTTGACGAGTCCCTTTGGACTGGTCCCTGTTGACAGGTCCCTGTTGACGGGTCATTGTTGACGGGTCATTTCTGACGAGTCCTTGTTGACGGGTCTCTGTGGACGGGTCCTTGTTGACAGGTCCCTGTGGACGAGTCCTTGTGGACGGGTCCTTTTGACTGATCCCTTTGGACCGGTCCCTTTGAACTGGTCCCTAATATTATGATGAAATTAAACGTTGCTCCACATGAAACGCATGTGAAGAGCCGATTGCTACTATGAATTAACATGTTTGTTTTCTGTTTTTACGCATGCACACTTGGGGTTTTCGTAAGAGGGCGGACTTTTTAACTAATGATTTATAGATGAGTTACTAAAAAAAATAACCAAACGATCCAAAACTAATAGGTCATTGGCTTCTTAATATCTCATGAACCAATAAGGCTAGGGACGTGTATGAGGGGTCGTTGGACTTGGGATGACGCCCCGTTTTTTAATGTATTTTAGATTTTGTCAAAAGGGATTAAGTACACTTTTGTTATTATCCCACGAACCAATAAGGCTAGGGACTTGTATGAGGGGTCGTAGCACTTGGGATGACATTCCCTTTTTAAATGTATTTCTTTGAAATTTTGACAAGGGGCCTAACTACACTTTTGTGGATATTTCCTGAACCCATGATGGGATTTTGACCTGTGAGGTGTCGTTGGACTTGGGCAGACACTCTCTTCTTGAATGTATTTTTGACATTTTAACAAAGGGCCTAACTACACTTTTGTTAATATCTCGCGAACTAATAAGGATAGGGACTTGTATGTGGGGTCCTAGCACTCGGGGTGACGCTCCGTTTTTGAATATATATTTAATGTTTGTCAAAAGTGCCTAACTGCACTGCTGTTAATATATCGATAACTAATAACGGGAGAGAGTCAAGTGAGGTGATATAATACTTAGGATGGCCAACGCTTTCTCATGACCAACGAATTTACCCCAAATATTCAAAACAACAGGGTCATTGACCTGAGATTATATAAACTAATAATCGGATATCGACATGTGAGGTGTCATAGGACTTACAATGGTCAACCCATTCCCATGGCCAATGAATTTACCTAAAATATCCAAAACATTAAGGTCATTGACCTGAGATTTTATAAATTAATAATTGGATACGGACATGTGAGATGTTCACCGTGAGTGATAACACATAGCTAGGTAGAGAAAAAATTAGTGTAGGCTACATGTATGGTGACTGACAAGTCTTTCACTATTGGAACTTGTTTTCAGATCAGACTGTAGTACAGAGAGAGTATAGTGTTTTAATCCCTTGGTTGGGGGGTTGTTTGGGATAAAACACGATTGTGTCGCTGTGCCAATTTGGAAGGTTATTCCTAAATGAGAGTAGCTCCCCGTAGTTGGGAGAAACTACTAGTGTAGTGTGTTGGTGTTTTAGTGTCCAATCCCTTGGGGGCCTCCCTGCAAGATGCAAGTACCTGCTAGGGGATGCATCTCTAAATACAGGCTACTATACTGGCCTGCCAGCTGAGCGGAATGAGTAATACAATGGACGTGCTAAGTCAGTGGCTCGACGCTATGCAGCCGAGTCGCGTGCTGGGAGTACAATGGGGCCTGACGAAGCAATTACCGGCTTCGGCGGTCACGGGCAATTGTGACGAAGGTCAGGTGGGGTATGAGGACGTGAAGAGGAGTGTAATTAGTAATGCAAGTGTAGCTTACTGACCATGTGTTTATTGGTCAGTAGATGTAGATTAGTATGTCCCTCTTGGGGAGTTTAGACAGGTGTGAAATACAATTTGTGTGTACAAGTTTGGGGTAGGTGTATCACAAGATTTAAAGGAATCTGAGCACGACTGAATCTCACCTGGTGATAAGCTGGAACAGACGTCGGGCAAGGCCGCTGGCGACGCACAGAGTAGAACAGAACAGATAGATAGATAATGGCTCCCGTTTGGACTCCATTCTTTTACCTCCCGGCGCTGCGTGGTCAGCATTGCGTAAATGTAGCTGCCCTAGATAGCTGTTAGTGTAGATGTTTGTGTATGTTTTGCAAGTAGTTGGCTAACCTCCCAGGCTGAGTGGCCGCCGCTTGCTGTGTATAGATGATTTTCTGGTCTTATGGTGTTGCCAGTTGGGGTGGTTTTGGTAAAAGATGGGGGTTGGCTCTCAGGGGGTACTGACCCCCGGGCTGTACAAGTCCCCCTGATCGATCAGTTCGCGTCCCCGCGAACTGGAAATAGAGTGGGCGCGTCGATGTGATATTTTCTTCTTGGTTTCCCCTCGTACCTCTTCTTCTTTGTCTTCCGAGTCGGTGTAGGTGTGTCGATGTCGTGGTGATGTGAGTCCAGCATGTGCTCAGAGGGGTAGGTTTCGGGAACACAAGTTATACATAGTTAATCTAGAGTTGCTTATTTTTAAAAGTGGACATTTGAAATATTAATGATAAAGGTACAACAAAAAATACGTGATCGTGACACTAAGTATATATATTGGTATTATCCAGGGAGGAAAAAAAAACATGGCTGGACGGGTGGTTGTGCCGTCCGGCGCTGTGTTGGAGAAAAAAAATTGCTCCCTGCAGTGTATTGTGTAAAAGATGGAAGAAGATAGCAAAAATAGGTGCCCCAGGGTATAAGTTAAAGGAATATATCAGAATGATTTATTGTTGGGATGAAACGGGACACCTTTACAAATTTTATCGTTGGTAGAAAGAAAAATGAAAGAAACAAAAGCATAATCAGTGTGTGCGTATATGTGTACATTGGTGGTCATGATGATGATAACAGGTATGACTTGATAATAATAATAATAATCAAGACATTTATAATATCTATGATAATTTATAAGTAAACATAATAAACAGTAATAATAATGAACATAGTAAAAATAATGGTTGCCATGTTGGTACTCTATGTATAGGTATGTTGGTCAACCATGTGGAACCTTTTAATTGTATAACGTTATCATGATATGACGAGAAAATACAAAATAATTTACGACTATCATATATATACTTTGTAGAGCTCTTTTTGTGGACAGTTATTTTATACCTCTTACTCTCGTGCGCCTTCTACCATCATGCCTTGTCTACCGCTCCCTATTCGGCTGTTCCTGGTGCGGTTTAAAGGCTAGTCCGCTATTCCTTCCTTGTACTTATTATATAACCTCGTGGTTTTCCGTCGTGGGTCGGAATTCCACCTTAGGATCGAAGGTTCGGCACTTACAACCTCCATGCCGCCCTTAGATCCTGAAGTAACGCTTCATTTGCGTGTGCGGGATGTGTTTGCGTTCAGCGATGTTCAGCATCCCACGTATGCTGTTCATCGCTGGCCGCTGACGTTGTCACCTTTAAGGGTGCAACTAAAAGTATGCGAGGGTGTATGTGTTTGTGATATAGGAGAGTGTGTACAAGTTGGTGTTGGAAATATATTTACAAAAGGCTTGTGTACAATCCTCGTCATCTGCAAAACAAAAATGTGTTAATGGCCGTTTATCTGGAAACATGTACATTCCTTGCTTTCCTGAAAAATAGAGTATAATAATACATGTAGCATTTCCATCGCTGCGCATATTATAAAAAATCATTTATGGCGCCGCTTAAGTCTACTTAATCTAGGTTAGCCTATGTTAGTCTATTTTAGCCTAAGTATTGTCGGGCTTACCCTGGTAACGGATTTTAGTTACCAGGTGCCGATCGTGCTATCTTAATGTAATTTATCTTAACGTATTTTCGGGCTTAACCTGACAACGGATTTTTAGTTACCAGGTGCCGATCGTGCTATCTTAATGTAATTTATCTTAACGTATTGTCGGGCTTACCCTGGCAACGGATTTTTAGCCTATTTTCAATTTTGAAAAAATAGGCTTATGAGATCACCTTTTGTCCGTGTGTGTGTGCGTGTGTGTGTGTGTGTGTGTGTGTGTGTGTGATTCGTGTGTGTGTCCCCCCCTAATAAAATCTAAACGGCTGGAGCGATTTGAATGAAACTCGGAAAGTTCATAGCACTATTCCCGGCGACCTCGACCGTGCCCTTCAAATTTTGTTACGACTCACCAATCCAACATGGCGGCTGTGCGAAATATTTCACCAGCATTCAATATCTCCGAAACTATTACCGATATTAGCCTGACGTTTTCTAAGGTGATAGAGGGAACTACTATAAGTTCACTTATGTGACTTTTGAAAATCTGGTAACTACAAAACCAACATGGCGGCCAAGCGAATTTGCGACTTTTAAATAGATGTTTCTCGCGATTTCACCAACCAAACGCAATGAAACTTGGTACAGTATATGTTTATATACATTGTAATGCACCGACATCTAACTTCGTTCAATTGTTTACATAATCACAAGATGGCGGATGTGCGAAATATTTCACCGGCATTCTATATCTCTGAAACTATTAGCGGTAAAACCCTGAAATTTTGTACGGAGATAAAAGGCACTACTGGAAGTCCATCTATAAGACTTTAAAAAACCGGTTAACTACAAAACGAACATGGCAGCCAAGCGAATTTGAAAATTTTAAATAGACCTTTCTCGCGATTTAATGTTCCAAGCGCACTGAAACCTGGCACAGGAAATATTTATACACATTGTAATCCACTGGTATCTAATTTAGTTCAATTGTTTACATAACCTCAAGATGGCGGCAGTGCGAATTTTAAAATTAAGATTTTATTTATTGTGATGTAGTCATGCGATCGAAGTGAAAGTTGGAATAATGAACCTACGCAATAATTTTCCTTTAATGGTACATGACTCTATGGCCTATACATTTAACAATCCAACATGGTGACCATCCGAATTATTTAGACGATACTGAATATCTACGAATCTATTTTAGCAATCAAACTGCATTTTTAATGTTCATAGGGGCTATGAACTTAAGTTCACCTATAGGACTTTAAATAACCTGGTGATCACAAATCCAACATGGCGGTGACGCGAATTATAAATATCCACATGGACGTTTCTCGCAATTTAACCATCCGCGTGCAGTGAAACTTGGTACAGTAAATCCTTATACGAATGTTAATCCACTGGCATCTAATTTATTTCAATTGTTTCCATAAACTCAAGATGGCAGCTGTGAAAAATTTTTAAATCTCCTTGTTTTTTCTTGTGTCCTAATTATGCGATTGAAGTTTGAATACTACACGTTCACAATAATCTGCATGTAACAGTACATAACTCTAGGACCTACATATATAAAATCCAACATGGCGACCATCCGAAATATTTAGTCGGTTCTCAATATCTACGAATCTATTACAGCAATCAAACTGAAATTGTGTATGTTGATAGTGGCAATTAACATAAGTAGGATATATGAAAATAGGCTGTATAGTTCTTCACGGAACTACTTGTTAGTTACCAGGTGCCAAGTGGTTTTACCTTAAAAAAAGTTTGCCTTAAATTATATTAATTAGTACTAAATGTAAAAATAACCTGTATATACATGCCGAGTGGACCTTAACCTAATGCCGAAATGTGCTGTAGCTATTGTTTTGCGACAGCGCTTATTAAATTTGCTTAAATCTAAGTGGCCTTTGAAATGGCACTGTAACTTATGCACTAGAATTTTGATGGAGGCTCGTCCGCTCGATTTCTCTTACGGGGGCCCTTGTAGCCCATTGTTGAGACCGGAACCCAACAATGTCTCGTAGTCCCCTCCGTCTTAGTACTAATTGTCGACATTATCTTATTAGTAATTAATAAATAGTACTTAATTAAGTTCTGGGCGACTGCGCTGCTAAAGAGCAAACGCCTCGCCCGGCTATCCTGTTCATCGCTGCTGTACTTGCCTATGTTGGCATCATTCTCCATTTATCATCTGTTGATATATTTATCATTGCTGGGTTTGCCCACGAAAACCCCTCTTGGCAGCCCGCTGCATACCTATTTGATATCTCTGGCCGCCCGGTGCGTGACCATTTAAGCTCTGGCGACCCGGTGTCGTCCATTTATGTGGGCACGGAATCGAATGATCCCATTCATTCCATATATATTGTTCATTATTTGTTTATTATCATTTATTTGGTTGTCTTCACCCCGTCTCGCGGGACGAGGACTTGGCGGATCTAGGATTGATCCCGCTGAATCCTGAGATCCTTCTTCACTTCACGCGAGCGGAAGACTAACTTCCCACCATAGAAGCTCTACTTAAATTAGATACTTAACTAGAAGTCTAGTCCTAATATGGTCGTCTCTAGGTTTGTCTCCTGAGTCCAGTGTGGAGCTGGCTAATTCTCCCACTAGCCGTCAAAAAGTCTCCCCTGCAGGTCTTGGCTTCGATGACCGTGGTGCATAGTGTGTGTAACTTTTCTCCACCGAGGGGGTAGGCTAGACGCACCCTCGGTTTTGACGTTTGCCCGCGCCAAGCCATCGATGCTTCAACCTTACGTAGTTCCGTCTTTTTGGTCTGGGTCAGGATCTGTTGGCGGCTTGCCCCGTCTTTGCCCTTCTGTGGAGCTTCCGCTCCCTCCATTCACATCTCATCACCATTCAGTGTGATGTCAGACTCCTTTCATTTTCCAAAGAAAAATAAGTGTGATTTGTAATAAATTTTGTGTGTGTCATGTAACTATGTAGAATTTTAAGTGTCCTGGGGTTGTAGGATCTTCTAAGTGCATTGTCTACTTTAGGCCTGTTCGCCATGTCGGATTTCCAGCGGTAATGCCTTGGTAATTTCTTGGAGGCGTTAGTAGGTTCTTATGGCGTTGGGTCCCTTGTTATTGGGATCCGGGGGTGTTATCTGCTGA
Organism: Meconema thalassinum; assembly: GCA_946902985.2. Classification (NCBI taxonomy): domain Eukaryota; kingdom Metazoa; phylum Arthropoda; class Insecta; order Orthoptera; family Tettigoniidae; genus Meconema; species Meconema thalassinum. The sequence goes on from OX336394.1 coordinate 185,881,468, forward strand.
ATGGGCTTAAAGCGTGGTAGGAGAGGGTTGTGCATCGTTGGACTCCATGTTAATGGTGGCCGGGAGCCGGTGATGCTGATAGGATATTTTTACAGTGAGTGGATGGGATAGGTTTTTCCCAAGTGTGCAAAGAATTTTCAAAAGTGCCATGCAGGTGCAATAATAATAACCCTGGTGTGTGGGTGGGATATTCCATGCATGGGGATGGATATGAGGCGTATCCGCTCTCATTTGAGGATAAAGTATGGGTCGAGGTATGATAACTCTATGTCCCTTGCATGCGGGATTATTTAGCAAGAAATACTTGTTAGTGTAAATGCGGCCTCATCTCTTTATACAGAGATGTGCATTACGCTTAATATTGTTTCCGACTCCCCCCTAATACTCGGGTGTAGGCATTTGGGACCAGGGTGTAGCATACCCGAATTTGGGTAGGTGCATGAAGTCTATCAACCCCGATGTATATTTTGGAATGTAATCTGGCTGTTTTATGTGTTTGCGTTGGATAGTGTTGTACGTGACAGGTTATGTAGGGAGAGGAGTGCTAGGATGGTATCCCGTATTTGGTGTCTTGGCCATCCTGATGGCACTATCCATCTCTGCTCCTGTCATTCTCACTTGGTCACTATTTGTTTTCTATCCGCTCCTTGGGATGTGCAAGTGCGGTGACGCTGTGACGTCATGGCCTAATCTGGTCTGTTATTTATGATGTTAAGGTAGCAAGTGATTGTGAGTGTAAATGGTCATGTCCTGATCGCCTATGATGGTTTTTTTAGATAAAAAAAAACAAGAAAAGAAATTATTAGGGGGGGTTGTTTCCTCATGGAAACTGTCTGTATCCGCCCCTGATTGTTGGGCGCGTGTAGGCAGGAAATGTCCGTGGCTGTAATTAGTGCGGCTGCGTGTGTGTGGTCGCGTGCCGCTACCGCACGCTGGCGCGCGGGCTGTTATCGGATAAGTTTTATCGTGTGTCGTGTGGCTAATTGTCAGGCGGCGCATGTAGCTTGTTATCGCCGTTGTAAACACGTTCCTAGTGGCGGTAATGGTGGGTCTATGGGATCCTGTGTTCCCTAGATTAATATGGCCCACAGTGTCTGCATTACTAAATGCCAGGCCTATCGTAATAATGCTGAATCCTGTGTCAATATCCGTGTATCTGTATGCTGTTATTATTGTTGGTTTATGACAGTGTCATCATATTTGCGTGTCATTGGCACGTCCGGGTGCGCTGGGAATGTCTACCGGCAACAATGTTGAAATGCGCTGGAATTCGCAACTCAGTGTTTTGTTGTGTTTGTTTTTGCGTCCTTGTATACGGAAAGTCTCTGATGTTATGTGTGGCGGCTGGCGGAACGTGACTTTTCCCGTTGTCTGTGTGTTGACATTGTTTGACATTCTGGGAGGGCCAATGTGTTAACCTGTCGTGTTTCCGTTATCAATGATGTGTGGACATTTCTTCCACAAGACCTTTGCCTTGTGTAATTATCTGTAATTCATGTCTAGGAAGTCTATTGCCCATGTCCGGGGTAATCCAACTTTGCAATGACTTTTGGCCGTAGAAATGTGGTGTTACCTGTTTTGTGTCTGTGAGATTGGCGTCCCTTGTATTTATGTTAAAGGACCTTCCCGTGTTCATGATTGTGTGGCTCAACCGTTTATGTGCTTGTGTATGGCACTATTGCAATGCATTTGCCACCTTTAGTAAATGTTTAAAGCGTGTACAGTAATGGTATGTCATTCATATGGATATAATTTAAACGTTCTAATGCCTATTTTCATTCTTGGCTGTACTCTATGGGGCACAGTGTCTGTATGGGACCCTATGGTCTTTTCTGTAGGGGATGGTCTATGGATGTTATTTGCGCGATGCTACTCGTGTAATTGTCTGTAAGTGATCTTTCGTCGGTCGACAATTCTTGTTTTCCACGGTGTCCGCTTTTATTAGGCATTCGGACCCGCGATCCCGTGTAATGCTCCGTGTTTTATGTCTGCGTTGTCTGTTGGGATTTGTGCGTCCCTAGTGTGACTTCTGATTGTGTTTTCGCGCCAAAAATGCCATTGGTTAGCTTCTTTTTTGGCACGTTTGTATCGTGTTTTTGTGTGTTCGCCCATGCCTTGGTCTAAGGCCTCGGTATTACAATTTCTGTACTGTATGTACCATGGCGCGCGTATTGTGTGTTTGAGACACGCGTATGGAAATATACGTTAGCGTGAGTATTTTATGCCATTCGGGACGACCCTCGTACCCTAATTTCGGGAGTTATCGTGCTTTGAAATTGGCGTGAATGATCGTGTCTATTATGCCGGGGCAGAGCGCTGTTAGTCCGCCTGGCGCACGCGAAGGTCGGCTGCTCATGTATGTGTTATCGCTGACTTGGCGATAGTATTAAGTTTCAATTGTGTGGGCAGTACTTGCCTGCCTGTTTGGCGGCTCGCTGAACACATGTGTCAAGACAGTGTGCGTAGTTTTGCTGATGCGCCTTTCTAATGTCTGCATATACAGCGTGCCTTGGGTCCCTCGTAATGTAAAAGACCCTACCTCTGTGTATGTTTGTGTCCCCAAATTTTGTGTTATTGTGGGCCTGGGGTGAATATATTCCTGTTAGTGGTAGTTAGATGTCGTTATGTATGTGTGTCTCCGGGCCGCTAGTCGCGTGTTTGGTGACTAGGTGTCGGTGGTGGTTTTATTATTTTGTGCGTATGAATTCCTGTTAGTTTGACTGTCCCTTATTGCTCTAGCCTTCAATTGGATAGTTACCCGACCTTGCATTCCTGGTATTCAGAAGGTCGCGGGTGCGAGACCGTCTTTTTCCAGGGTAGTTATTCCTGGTGCCTTTTGGGCCTGGTCCCCGGGAGAGTTTTGTCAGGTGTATTGACTGTTTTGTATGGTATTTCCGTTTAGTGTGTGACCTCAAAAATAAATAATGGTATTTTCCCCTTGACTGTGAGTGTTACCCCATGGTGTTTGTGCTTAGTTTGAGCGCTGTTATAGGGGACAAGAAAAATTCATGCTATAGGCAGTGTAATAAATAGCGTATACCTATGGATCAAATATATACAGTTCAACTTGGATAATTCGGAATTCAGGGGATTAGTAAAAAAAATCGGGTTATCCAAAAATTCGAATTAAGAAAGTTCTTTGAAAAGAGTAGAGAAAATATATTATATCACGTTTACGTAGTGATTTACGTTCACCAAAGCAGATTAACAGACGACGGTACTTTATAAAGATTGTATCGTAAATAATCTCAAAAGTTTCAAATAAAAAATAAAACCTAAATGTATTATTCACCTATTTAACGGCGTTAGCAATACAGTAATTTAGTTACGTCTCAGGGAAATCTACTATTTTTCAAAATAGTTTGAGATTCTTGACTGTTTCCTCTGATTAAGTCTCTCAGCCCTCACAAAAGAATCTAGCGAATTGTAGGAACGGAAAATAGAACAACTTAGTCATTTCTACTTAGAAAGACCCGCCTAAGCTCTGTGCTGTGGTTTGTTGCTTAGGCAGCATTCGGAAGAGTTTTTTCAGGACCTGAGCCGCGTGACCCAACTGATTGGCCTCCGATTGGCTTTGTACATTAAAAATTTTACATGATCCAAAATATAATTTGAATTAACCACGATTATAAACCATTGATGGCCTATAAAATGTTATGGGCCAAGAAAAAATTCGAATTAAGGAAAATTTCGAATTATATAATTTTTGAATTAGCCACGTTTCACTGTATATACATGTAAAATGTACAGTTTTGTGCATAAGTGTCTGCGTGTCTGCCGTTTACAGGGGTGGAACCTGTCCTTTGTGTATCAATTGTAGTGTTTCCTGCATGTAAAAGAACCTGCCCGTATGTATATTTGAGATGCGGGTGACATTAGTGTATGTTATATACAAACCCTGGTGTCTATTTAGGACATGTATGTCATGATCTGTAAGTACCTGTACATATAATATGAATTCTTCTGTGCGTGCATGATCCTAATACATGTGGGGAAAATTGCGTCTATGGGAGCCTATGGTTGTATGTGGGCGTGTGATTTATGTTGTTTATGAGGTGTCGCCCGTGGAATTGTCTATCATTGTGTCTACAGCCAAGGCTTCAATTTTATTATGCCATGTGAGTTGCCTTTTTCCCGGGCCGCTTTCCATTACTGGAAGAGTGGATTTTGTTATAGTGGAAGTTGTTATCCACGTCCTAGCGTCATTGCCCGAGAAGGTGAATACTTTCGCCCTATCACTAAGGCATAGGCCCCTGATACCCATTGGGGTGCTTCTTTACTATTTTCTAGAGGGGTTTGTAGTAAAGTAAGTCTGGGCCTACGTTCACCGTAGTGCCTCGATATCGGCCTGAGTGTGCTTGTGCCTGAGGGACTGATTGCGTGCCGCGCTACCCTGGCAGTGTCGATAGGGGTGTGTGTCCTCCTGTCTGCCTGGCCTCGTGGGGTAGGTAATAAAACCTTTCTTATGCCCCGTGTATTGTGTGTTAGCGCCTGGGCAGTGTGCACGGGCGTGCGTTTTGTACCCTGAGGGGCTGAAGGCAACACCCTCTTATTCATTGGTACTGGGGAGGCACATGTCAGTGTCCGCCTCAATTCTGGAAAAATTGCCCTCTGAACTAGCGGTAAGGGTCGTGTATTCGTCTGTGATTGCCCTGGCAATGTGTTGGAGGGTAGTCTGACCGATTTCTGGCCTATGGCCACGGTAGACTCCTGCCCTTGTGTTTGCCTATGTGTGTAGGTTTGTGTGGGCTTAATGTGCTGTGGCGCGGGCTCTATGTCCTCAGCCCATGACATAGTTACCTCCCGGTTTCTCCCTGTGTTACGGTGTGTGCCTGATAGCCCTGGCGTCAACTCCCTCTCGTTCGTCCGTTCTGAGGGGGTTGGCGTAGGTTTTGCCCCTCGGTCTGGCAGAATTGCCTCCCGAACTGGAGCTGAGGGACGTGTGTTCATGTGATCTTGGCCCTGTAGTGTGTTGGAGCCTAACCTGGCCGTTTTCTGAACTGTGGCCACGGCGAACTCCTTCCCTTGTGTGGCGGTACGAGCCGAGAGGGACATCCTCGCAAATTGCTCCGTTAATGTGTTTATGCCTATGTCCTCTGTAGGCTGGGCTGGTGGCCCTGCCATGAACTCAAAAATGGCCTTGTTAGCTTGAAGCTCCCTATACTCTTCCCAAATTTGGGCGTACTGCCTATTGAGGCATATGGCCTGTTCGGCAACTTTGGTGCCATTAGTCCCTATCCGTTGGTGTTCCCTGATGATTGTTTCCCATTGCTGGAACATGAATTCGTGTCGGCAGTGTAGTTGCCAGTGTGCCTTAATGATTTGTGTACGGAGGGTAGGGATTTTCGCTCGAATCTTTCGATTCCTAGCGCTGCGGAGTGGCCGGACAAGTGCCCTTATAATTCGCATATACTGGGCGTGCAGTAGCTGCTGATACCTTCTGAGGTAGTCCTGTCTTGTCTCAAAGACCTTGTGCCAGGCAATTAACTCCTGGTATTCCCCAATGCTCCTCAGCACAGCTAGGCGGTATAGAGGGGCCATGCTGAATCAAGTGTAGGTATAAAAAGAACTGTGTGTGTTTTGCAATGTAGTATATATCAGATTCTTTCCAGGGGGTGGGGGTGGGTTGGTTGATTAAAATTTCCCTTGTGTTTCAAGAGTGAAGGGGGAAAAATGTGCTTTTTCTCAAAAGAAAAAACAATTACTATCGCTTGGCTGTGTGCGGTACGGATCGTTTCTACCACGAGGGCTCGTTGTATGAGTCCTACCCTTATTGTGCGTGGTAGTAGCGCCTCCACCAAATATGTTTTAATCCCTTGGTTGGGGGGTAGTTTGAGATAAAACACGATTGTGTCGCTGTGCCAATTTGAAAGGTTATTCCTAAATGAGAGTAGCTCCCCGTAGTTGGGAGAAACTACTAGTATAGTGTGTTGGTGTTTTAATGTCCAATCCCTTATGGGCCTCCCTGCAAGATGCAAGTATCTGCTAGGGGATGAATCTCTAAATACAGGCTACTATACTGGCCTGCCAGCTGAGCGGAATGAGTAATACAATGGACGTGCTAAGTCAGCGGCTCGACGCTATGCAGTCGAGTCGCGTGCTGGGAGTACAATGGGGCCTGATGAAGCAATTACCGGCTTCGGCGGTCACGGGCAATTGTGACGAAGGTCAGGTAGGGTATGAGGACGTGAAGAGGAGTGTAATTAGTAATGCAAGTGTAGCTTACTGACCATGTGTTTATTGGTCAGTAGATGTAGATTAGTATGTCCCTCTTGGGGAGTTTAGACAGGTGTGAAATACAATTTGTGTGTACAAGTTTGGGGTAGGTGTATTACAAGATTTAAAGGAATCTGAGCACGACTGAATCTCACCTGGTGATAAGCTGGAACAGACGTCGGGCAAGGCCGCTGGCGACGCACAGAGTAGAACAGAACAGATAGATAGATAATGGCTCCATTTTGGACTCTATTCTTATACCTCCCGGCGCTGCGTGGTCAGCATTGCGTAAATGTAGCTGCCCTAGATAGCTGTTAGTGTAGATGTTTGTGTATGTTTTGCAAGTAGTTGGCTAACCTCCCAGGCTGGGTGGCCGCCGCTTGCTGCGTATAGATAATGTTCTGGTCTTATGATGTTGCCAGTTGGGGTGGTTTTGGTAAAAGATGGGGGGTGGCTCTCAGGGGGTACTGCCCCCCCGGGGCTGTACAATAGGTTGCAGGCATGGGTTAATAAATGACAAACGGTGTACACAAAATCAGATTTATTGATTCAAGAATTTGAGAGTAGACTATCTTTAATTGAATGGTTAAAGAGGATAGCTAAAGAAACAAAATGGTGACTACATTGAACTAAACTGAACCAAGCTGAATCAAACCCAACCAAACCGAACCAAACCTAATCGAAAACCAGCCAATGGTTTAAGTGTAAAACTTGTGGGTGGATGTGGTCATTGGTAATGTCAAAAAGGAAAGGGATAACGCTCTACCTACAGAGGGTAAGGTAAAGCTAGTGCATGGTGCTAATGCACACACCCAAGTACATGAACCACACACAACTATCCTATGCAGTTTTTATGGGTTGACTGTTGAAATTCGCTCAGTGGTTACTGGGACAAGATGGTCGCTACACACAACAAGCTTTAAATACTTGAGGCTAATAATCTATACACACCCACACACTAGCTTGTTCTAAACTAAACTGTCTTGCTGGCAGTGCTCACACAGTAGGCAAATGACAAAAGTGCTTGGCTAACAGAAATACAATCATTTTCGGTTGTCTAATGTTACCAGCTAACCATTACGTGCTATTGTGGTGAGCACATGTGCCTCTTGCACTGGAGATCGTAACTCGATTTCTAGCTCTAAGGCCTAGAACGAATCAAACTAAGAAATATAGGTATGGTGACGCAGTGGTTAAACTGTTAGCCTTTCACTAAGGTAGACTAGGGTTTGATATTAGGTTAATATGCATGTCGTAAACAATCAAACAAACAAACAAACAAACAAACAAACAAAAAAGCAGAGATAATGTTTAAAACTGATTACACTTGTCTCTTTTCAAATTATTACTTAGATTACAATTACAAAGGTGGACTGGGTTTGATATACAGTTAATGCTGCCTATCGCATACTAGCCTGTAAGAAAGCCAAACAAGCAAAAGGCGTAGGTAGAGCAGTGGTAAAATCGCTATGTGTAGAGAACTACCTAACGGTTTTATGAACTGGCAAAGGTATGTCGCATAAACAGTGCAGGATACAATCCAGCAACCATAATTTTTATCTTGTGGAACAGAGAAAACATATATATAGAAAGATATATAGACAGCTTGTGTATGTATGGGTAGCATTGATTGTTTGACCAGAGAAAATACGGTGAGGTAGGGTGGGGAGAGGGAGAATTAGCACTTATATATGAATGGTAAAGAGTATTTTTGTTATTTTCAATAGTTTTGTTTTTCAAATGCAGTGGTAGATAGCCGTTATTTTGTAAAACATTCTTACTTGCAGTAGTAATAAGCCTCTACGGTTCCGCTAACACACATAGACAGACTGTACTATTGCCATGGTCAAGCACTCACATTAAGATCATTTACAAAAACATAAAATGAAAAATAAAAATCTGGTTTTGGAAATATCGTTTTTCAACATACACATAATAAATAAAAAATGTGTAAATAGCTAAATGGAAAATCCATGTTTCCATATAGACAAAATTTAAAAACCTTAAACGAACATTAAAAAAAATATACAAATGGGAAATTGACCAATGGGTAAATATGAACATGGAAAATCCATGTTTCCATATCATGAAATTGAAAAAAATATCAAACTGTCATTTAAATAAATGCAAATGGAAAATTGACAAATTGCAATGTGTGAAATGTGAAATTGAACAAATGGCTATCATTATTTTAAAAAATCACGGTGCTGTATGGTTGAGGTGTGAATCAAACCCTCTCTACATATTTTGGACCACCCGAGACTGAGTATACTTGTTTTAGTCCTCATACCACTTTAAAAAATTGTGTTAAAACTAGGAATTGAACCCAAGAGCTTGTAGGGGGAGACCAAGGTTAGAATATGTTAAACAGATAGTCTTGATTGTAGGGTGTGGTAGCTATATAGAGATGAAACGATTAGCTCGGGACAGGGGTTATTGAGATCTGCAACAAACCAGTCAAACGACTAAAGACTCAAACAACAGAATGTAAGCTCACCAAAATAATGCTGTGTAACGGTAAATGTTAGTCAACGAACAGTAATGCATTACTAAATCCCATGACACGATAGCTAAGAGCTTTACTAAAATTATTTTAAAATGCCTTTAACCCTATATTAAACACCCAGTTCACAATACTCATAACTGCAATGTTATGGTAAAACAAAACAAAATCTATATTTCACAACAAGCAAGTGGTTTAGTCAATGTATACTGGGAAAAGTTTTGTAAACACTCAAGTCCACAAGACTAATTAAAGTAGTAACAGTCAAGTTGGCCGAGTGGTTAAGGTGTTTGACTTAAGATCAAATTTCCTGTACAAGGAAGCAAGGGTTCGAATCCCTTACCTGACATAACTATTGCCTTAACATGGCTTGTCCAAACTGAATTATTATGATACTCGCTACACAAACCATAGACAGAGTGAATTGTTTAGGCACTCTCTTTATGAACATAGTCAGAGACTGTTGATGGTTAACAATTGCATTAATAGTGGGACATGAGGATAGCAATTAAGAAAAACAGCCAATACCTATACAATATTTTTATTCATTTAGTTTTTTTTACAATAGTTACACACTGAATACAACGTTTTATCTTTTAATCATTGTTTGATATAGATTTTAAACACAACGCTTGTTGTAGATCCTTTTATATCTTTCTCCAGGTACTCTTGGTCTTAAAAACTTGGGAAGCCGATTTGGATTTATAGACATTAAACCCTCATCCTCTTCTTTTTCATCATCATCATCATCATTATAAATATTATCGTCATAATTATTATAGTCATTGTCACCAACATTATCATCATCATCATCATCCTCAACATCACTAGAACTATCCAATTCCTTTTTTTTTTCCTTTTCAAAAGGGACCTCTTGAAGAGTCTGTGCTGCTTTTGATAGTGTTAAGGGATTTTTGAACGTTGACAACTGTCCTAACGTTACTTTTTGAGGAGATGATACTGTAATTGCTTTTCAACAAACAATGCACTATCTTGAGCAGCAATATCATTTTCTTCGACTTGCTTTTTAGCATTTTCATGATATTTTGTTGACAGCAACAGTGTTTTATCTGGTACACTACATTGATGATTACCCACACTTAAGACCTTACCATTCTTACTTTTTAGATGACCTAAACATTTTGTTGTCCTTTGTTTTGAGCACTGCCAAAATATGATCCCATTCACATTCTGCCGCTTATAGTTATAGGAGTAGCCATGATACAGTGCACGTGGTTTACCTTTATTGGTTATAGTATATTCCATAGTAGTAACTGACTTGTTAAGTTGATCTACCTACTACAAAGGTCAGAACAATTCTGGTGAAAGTGTGATTTTGTGTTGACGTTTTATATAGGATGATGTTGGTGGCTTATATTTGTGGCTTATGTTGACGGCTTATGTTGGTGGCTTATGTTGATGGCTTATGTTGGTGGCTTATTTTGATGTCAGTTTTTGTTATTTAATGTATTTGATTGATTGAGAACCATAGTCAGAACTGAAACCCTAGACCTTAGAACCTCGGTTTGAACATTATTCGAAAATTATTTCATTTTTCATGGTGTTGCTAATAGTTATAAGAGTAACCATGATAGAGTGGACATTGTTTGCCTTTATTGGTTATAGTATATGTCAAAAAGAAATGTCTAATGTATACTAGTAGTAGAATTATTCATAAAGTAATTGAATATCAACCCTTTAAAATACATTTACCTGGATACTCCTTTTTTTGTAGTCCCAACACTCAGCTTGATCATTGGTACTTGATAGTTTCACACATGAACAAAAAATCCAACATGTCGGACAAGTTTAAACTTGCTTTAAGACTGGCTATGACGTCATAGATGGATGGATCAAATACATTGTATAACAAAAACTGACATCAAAATAACCCACCAACATAAGGCATTAACATAAGCCACCAACATAAGCCACCAGCATAGCCACCAACATAGCCATCAACATAAGCCACCAATATAAGCCACCAACATAAGCCACCAACAAAAGCGACCAACATCATCCTTATATAAAACGTCAACACAAAATCACACTTTCACCAGAATTGTGCTGACCATTGTAGTAGGTAGATCAACTTTACACGTCAGTTACTACTAGGGAATTCGTCAATGTATTTAGTGGATTTTTTTCCTTGGTCTTGGAAAGTATCTCAAAGAAAATAAATATTTAAAGACTTAACCTCAGCAACCTTCGAGGTGTGATCAAAAAGTTCCAAAATGGCTGCCGTAGCTTAACTTAACCTTTGATTGATCCCTGTTGATTGATCCTTTTGATTGATCTCTGTTGATGTATCCCTTTGGACTGGTCCCTGTTGACTAGCCCCTGCTGACTAGCCCCTTTGTACGAGCCCTTTTTGAAGGGAGTCATTTTTACGGGTCCTTGTTGACGGGTCCTTGTGGGCGGGTCCTTCGGACTGGTCCCTATGCACTGGCCCATGCATTTATCCAAAATAAGTCAAAGGGTCCAGGGACCGCAAGGACCCGCCCACAGGGACCCGTCAACAAGGACCCGTCAACAAGGACCCGTAAAAATGACTCCCTTCAAAAAGGACCCATCCAAAGGGGCTAGTCAACAGGGGCTAGTCAACAGAGACCAGTCCAAAGGGATACATCAACAGAGATCAATCAAAAGGGATCAATCAACAGGGATCAATCAAAGGTTAAGTTAAACTACGGCAGCCATTTTGGAACTTTTTGATCACACCTCGAAGGTTGCTGAGGTTAAGTCTTTAAATATTTATTTTCTTTGAGATACTTCCCAAGACCAAGAAAAAATCCACTAAATACATTGACGAATTCCCTAGTAGTAACTGACGTGTAAAGTTGATCTACCTACTACAATGGTCAGCACAATTCTGGTGAAAGTGTGATTTTGTGTTGACGTTTTATATAAGGATGATGTTGGTCGCTTAAGTTGGTGGCTTATGTTGGTGGCTTATATTGGTGGCTTATATTGATGGCTATGTTGGTGGCTTATGTTGGTGGCTTATGTTAATGCCTTATGTTGGTGGGTTATTTTGATGTCAGTTTTTGTTATATAATGTATTTGATCCATCAATCTATGACGTCATAGCCAGTCTTAAAGCAAGTCTAAACTTGTCCGACATGTTGGATTTTTTGTTCATGTGTGAAACTATCAAGTACCAATGATCAAGCTGAGTGTTGGGACTACAAAAAAAGGAGTCATCATCATCATCATCATCATTTCCCCTTATCCAGCTCCTGCCGGGTCGGGGTATTTATGGCACTTCTCCACTTTCCTCTGTCCTTCCACCATTCTTCTTCCACGATCTTGTCCCAGTCCAGATTTCTTTTTCTTACGCTGTTCTTCACTGAATCAATCCACCTTGTTCTAGGTCTTCCTCTTGCTCTCTTACCCTTGCACTTCGCCTCCAGCATCTGTCTTGGTATTCTATTTTCCTCCATCCTCTTTACATGTCCAAACCACCTTAGTTTATTCTTCTCAATTCTCTCATTTAGTTTTCCCATCCCAACTTCCTTCCTAACATCTTCATTCCTCACTCTGTCTTTCCTTGTCTTTCCTATCATACTTCTTAGGAATTTCATTTCACTGGCTTGGATTCTACTCTCTTGCCTGCTTGTCAGGGTCCAAGTCTCATCTGCATAAGTTAATATGCATTACCTCCTTGCTTTTCCTTGGTACTTCCTTATCCCAAACAAGTTTTCTTACACTTTGATAGATGCATTGCTCTGCTGTACCCTCCTGCCAATCTCCATGTCCAACCTACCAGTTTGCATCAATTCACTTCCTAGGTATTTGAACGTGTCCACAATTTCCAAACTCTGACTTCCAATTTTCACAGTGCCCTTTCCTTGTCTTTCCCCTCTTGTCATCACCATGGTCTTGCTTTTCTCTATACTGATTTTCAGGCCGTATTTCTGAATATTTTCGTTCAGTGCATCTAGTTGTTTTTGCACTTCTTCGGTGTTCCTTCCCCAGACCACAATATCATCTGCAAATAACAGTAACTTCATTTCTTTATGTCCATATGCTTCCTTTGTTTCCTTTACAATTTCATCCATCACCATTATGAACAAGAGAGGTGATAGCACACTCCCCTGTCTTAGTCCAGTCTTGTTCCTAAACCAATCTGTCTTTCCAACTGGGGTCAGTACCCTGCTAACACAGTTGTTGTACATTGCTTGCACCATTTCCAACATTTCTCTTCCCAGTCTCTTCTTAACCATGGTTTCCCATACCTTCTCTCTGGGGACACTATCATATGCCTTTTCTAGATCTATGAAAGTCATGATCAAATCCTCTCCATATTCCCAGTTCTTTTCCATCACCTGCCTCAAGCTAAAGATTGGGTCCACTGTGGATCTTCCACTCCTGAAGCCATACTGTTCCTCTTGCAACTCTCCTTCCACCTTTCTTCTCATTCTTCTTTCTAATATTCTTTCCAGTATTTTAACTATATGTGATAAGAGGGTGATCCCTCTATAGTTATCACACACCTTCTTGTCCCCCTTCTTAAACACTGGTATTATTAGCCCTTTCTCCCAGTCTTCTGGTACACATTCCCGTTTCCACACACACTTTAGAAGTCGTTACAACCATTGCATACCAACAGGTCCAGCAGCCTTTATCATTTCTACACTGATTTCATCCACCACTGTTGCTTTTCCATCTTCATTTTCTGTACTGCTAATTCCACCTCCAGCATTGTTATATCATCTTCTGTTATAGAGTCGTCAGGTTGTGTCACTTCCATCTCACCAGTACAATTGCTCACATTCAATAGCTTATCGAAATACTCCTTCAATCGTCCCTTTATCTCTTATGGGTGTGTTAACAACTCTCCATATTCCTTTTTCACCAGCTTTGTGGTAACTCTTCCTTTCCTCTTACTTCTTAGAAGCCCATACAGCATCCTTTTACTGCCACTTACATCTGTTTCCATTCTTCGTGTAAATTCTTCCCAACTTTTCTTCTTTTCTTCTCCTACCACTTTCTTACACCTCCGTTTGCTGTCGTGATACTTCCTTTTGCTTTCTTCTGTTTGATCTCGGTTCCATTCTTTCCATGCAGACTTCTTTTCTTTCACTGCTTTCCTCACTTCCTATTCCACCACGGTGTCTCCTTCTCTTTCATTCTTGTTGACGTCCTACCACAAGCACTCTCTGCTGCACCAACAAATGCCTTTTTTAAGTGGGACCATTCCTCTTCTATGTTTTCCACTTCAGTAACTGGGATTTGTTGCTTCAATCTCTCCTGAAAATCTTCCTGTACAGTTTTGTCTTTCAATTTCCATACTTTTACTTTACTTTCCCTGATCTCCTGTAGGTTTTCCAATTTTTCCCATCTAAATTTGCCACCACAGCTCTATGGTCCCCATCAAATGCTTCTCCTGGTAAAGCTGTCACATCTATCAGCTTTCTGCGATTAGTTCTTTCCACCAGAAAGTAGTCAATTACTGATTTTGTTCTTCTATCGCCCCATCCATATCTCGTAATTTTCCTGCTGTTTTTCTTCCGAAACCATGAATTACCCACTATCAGTCCATTCCTTTCACAAAAATTTACAAGTTCCTCTCCTTCCAGGTTCTTTTTCCCATATCCATATGGTCCAATGACTTCTTCCTTTCCTTGTCCCTCGTTTGCGACTTGTGCATTCATATCTCCCATGATCACCACTTCTACATCTGAAATTACTCATTCTACATCCTCCAGGAATACTTCAATATCTTCTTCTCTGTTTCCAGTCTGTGGTACATACACTTGTATGAAGTCCATCATGTCATTTTTCATCTTCATTCTAATTTTCATTATTCTGTCACTCACACACTCGACCACTTCAACATACTCCTCCAGTTGTTTCGAGGTTATCAGTCCCACGCCATTTTTTGCCTCTTGGCCACCACTCCAGTATAATGTATATCCTTTCCTCAATTTCTTCCTTCCTTTACCTTTCCATTTCTCTTCACTCAGCCCCATCAATCCAACATTCTCCCTCTCCATGAAGTCTACCACCTCCTCCACCTTGCCTGTCAGGGTCATGACATTCATGATTCCCATTTTCATTTCCATGGAAATAGAAAAAAGGAGTATTCAGGTAAATGTATTTTAAAGGGTTGATATTCAATTACTTTATGAATAATTCCACTGCTAGTATACATTAGACATTTCTTTTTGACATATACTATAACCAATAAAGGTAAACAATGTCCACTCTATCATGGTTACTCTTATCACTATTAGCAACACCATGAAAAATGAAATAATATTCTAATAATGTTCAAACCGAGGTTCTAAGGTCTAGGGTTTCAATTATGACTATGGTTCTCAATCAATCAAATACATTAAATAACAAAAACTAACATCAAAATAAGCCACCAAAATAAGCCACCAACATAAGCCACCAACATAAGCCATCAACATAAGCCACAAATATAAGCCACCAACATAAGCCACCAACATCGTCCTATATAAAACGTCAACACAAAATCACACTTTCACCAGAATTGTTCTGACCTTTGTAGTAGGTAGATCAACTTAACAAGTCAGGTACTACTATGGAATATACTATAACCAATAAAGGTAAACCACGTGCACCGTATCATGGCTACTCCTATAACTATAAGCGGCAAAATGTGAATGGAATCATATTTTGGCAGTGCTCAAAACAAAGGACAACAAAATGTTTAAGTCATCTAAAAAGTAAGAATGGTGAGGTCTTAAGTGTGGGTAATCATCAATGTAGTGTACCAGATAAAACACTGTTGCTGTCAACAAAATATCATGAAAATGTTAAAAAGCAAGTTCAAGAAAATGATATTGCTGCTCAAGATAGTGCATTGTTTGTTGAAAGGCAATTATCATCTCTTCAAAAAGTAATGTTAGGACAGTTGTCAACGTTCAAAAAAAACTTAAAACTATCAAAAGCAACACGGACTCTTCAAGAGGTCCCTTTTGAAAAGGAAAAAAAGGAATTGGATAGTTCTAGTGATGTTGAGGATGATGATGATGATGATAATGTTGGTGACAATGACTATAATAATTATGACGATAATATTTATAATGATGATGATGATGATGAAAAAGAAGAGGATGAGGGTTTAATGTCTATAAATCCAAATCGGCTTCCCCAGTTTTTAAGACCAAGAGTACCTGGAGAAAGTTATAAAAGGATCTACAACAAGCGTTGTGTTTAAAATCTATATCAAACAATGATAAAAAGATAAAACGTTGTATTCAGTGTGTAACTATTGTAAAAAAAACTAAATGAATAATAATATTGTATGGGTATTAGCTGTTTTTCTTCATTGCTATCCTCATGTCGCACTATTAATGCAATTGTTAACCATCAACTGTCTCTGACTATGTTCATAAAGAGAGTGCCTAAACAATACACTCTGTCTATGGTTTGTGTAGCGAGTATCATAATAATTCAGTTTGGACAAGCCATGTTAAGGCAATAGTTATGTCAGGTAAGGGATTCGAACCCTTGCTTCCTTGTACAGGAAATTTGATCTTAAGTCAAACACCTTAACCACTCGGTCAACCTGACAGTTACTAATTTAATTATTCTTGTGGACTTGAGTGTTTACAAAACTTTTCCCAGTATACATTGACTAAACCACTTGCTTGTTTTGAAATATAGATTTTGTTTTGTTTTACCATAACATTGCAGTTATGAGTATTGTGAACTGGGTGTTTAATATAGGGTTAAAGGCATTTTAAAATAATTTTAGTAAAGCTCTTAGGTATCGTGTCATGGGTTTTAGTAATGCATTACTCTTCGTTGACTAACATTTACCGTTACACAGCATTATTTTGGTGAGCTTACATTCTGTTGTTTGAGTCTTAAGTCGTTTGACTGGTTTGCTGCAGATCTCAATACCCCCTGTCCCGAGCTAATCCTTTCATCTCTATATAGCTACCACACCCTACAATCAAGACTATCTGTTTAACATATTCTAACCTTGGTCTCCCCCTACAAGCTCTTGGGTTCAATTCCTAGTTTTAACACAATTTTTTTAAAGTGGTATGAGGACTAAAACAAGTATACTCAGTCTCGGGTGGTCCAAAATATGTAGAGAGGGTTTGATTCACACCTCAACCATACAGCACCGTGTTTTTTTTTTTAAATAATGATAGCCATTTGTTCAATTTCACATTTCACACATTGCAATTTGTCAATTTTCCATTTGCATTTATATAAATGACAATTTGATATTTTTTTTCAATTTCATGATATGGAAACATGGATTTTCCATGTTCATATTTACCCATTGGTCAATTTCCCATTTGTATATTTTTTTTTTAAATGTTCGTTTAATGTTTTTAAATTTTGTCTATATGGAAACATGGATTTTCCATTTAGCTGTATACACATTTTTTATTTATTATGTGTATGTTGAAAAACGATATTTCCAAAACAAGATTTTTTATTTTTCATTTTATGTTTTTGTAAATGATCTTAATGTGAGTGCTTGACCATGGCAATAGTACAGTCTGTCTATGTGTGTTAGCGGAACCGTAGAGGCTTATTACTACTGCAAGTAAGAATGTTTTACAAAATAACGGCTATCTACCATTGCATTTGAAAAACAAAACTATTGAAAATAACAAAAATACTGTCATTTAGACTTTCACGGCCCGTGTTACTATTCATAATGTTGAATTTTGGACTTATGCCGTGCTTATTATATTAAAATTCGACGCGTTTCGAAAGAAACCATGCCTTTCTTCGTCAGGAATAATCTGGAATACGACAATGATTGCTAAGAGAAAGCAACAAAGAACATATAGAAGGTGCCCAAAGATGGATGCCATTATAGCCCCATGTTAGGGACAATGGAAAGCAGCAGTGAATTACTTTCTCAGGGTTCTGATAATAGGTAGCCAGGATTCACTGAGATTGTAGCCGGTGTCGCGGTTGAAATTATCTGGGTGTTTACGTATTTCAACCGCCTCCCTGATGATTCTGGGACGATATTGCTTTATACGGGCAAGAACATCCACTCCTTGGAACATGACATCATGGCCAGGTGTTAATGCATGATCGGCAACAGCTGATTTATCAGGTTGAATGAGCCTGATACATCTATTATGTTCCTTAATGCAAGTGCATATTGTTCTCGAAGTCTGCCCGATGTAAACCTTGCCACAAGTACAGGGAACTCTGTAGATACCCGGTTGTTGCAATTTAGGCGAACTGTCCTTAGTTGGTCGCAGGAGTTGCCTAATCTTAACAGAAGTTCCAAATACAGTCCGTATGTTGTACCGACGTAGGATTTTAGCAATACGATCCGTCGTGTTATGTATGTAAGGTAGGTAAGCAGTTCCTCTTACATCTCTTTTCTCAACTGACGTCCTATTATTATTTGTTGGTTTCAGAACCGTAGAGATCAAATCCTTGCTATAACCGTTGCTCTCAAAGGTGGTTCGCAAGGTATTAATTTCTTCTTGTAAAGAAGACACTTCACAAGTCCTCCTAGCCCGGGTAGTTAGAGTTGTAAGGATACCATGTTTCTGGGCAGGGTGATGGTGAGAACTTGCGTGGAGATATCTATTGGTGTGTGTTGGCTTACGAAAAACGCTGTGCCCTAAAGATCCATCCTCTTTCTTGGTGACGAGAACATCTAAAAACGGTATTTTGCCGTCAGATTCCTTTTCCATGGTGAAACAAATAGAAGGGTGCTGGAGATTAAGGTGATCCAGGAAATGGCTAAGATTTTCCTCACCTTCCGTCCAAACAACGAACGTGTCATCCACATAACGCCACCAGATCTTCGGTTTGAAAGGAGCCGACGACAAAGCTTTCTCTTCAAAGTTCTCCATGTAGAAATTAGCTACAACAGGAGAGAGAGGACTACCCATGGCCACACCATCAGTCTGCTCATAAAAATTCCCATTCCATAGAAAGTAGGAGGAGGTCATGCAGTGATAAAAAAAAGCCTTGTGATGTCTTCAGGAAAAAAGCCATTAATGAGAGACATAACACCATCAATAGGTACTCTCGTAAACAGAGACACCACGTCGAGACTCACTAGGATATCACCCGGCTGAAGTGTTATAGCTTTCAACTTTTCCACGAAGTGTGTGGAATCCTTAATGTACGAAGGCGTGTTACTTATGAGCGGCTGAAGTAGTCTACCTAAGTATTTGGAAAGGGCATATGTAGGAGAACCAATCGTACTAACAATAGGTCTAAGAGGAACATCTTCTTTATGTATTTTAGGAAGACCATAGAGTCTCGGAGGAATAGCATCTCCTGGAAGGAGAGTCTTCGCTGCATCCGCTGGAATAGATGATTGCTTGGTCAATTTGACGGTGACATTTGAGTAGCGAGTAGTAGGATCACGACTATTAATCCTATATACAGGATCTGATAACAAAGACGAGATCTTGGATTTTATTTCGAGGGAGTTACTACAGCTACATCTCCGCCTCTCGAACTTCGTAAGTGAGGAATTATGGAAGATCATTGATCGTATTTCTTCAGTGCAAGCTAACAGCGTTCTAGATCAGGTGAGGGCAAGACATATTTCCAAATATGATAGGTTATGTCAGATGCAGAAATCTCAAGCCATTAGACTTGATGCTAACAAGGTTGTCGTAAATTTGTCCAGCATGCCCCTAAATGATACCCAACAGGCAGTTCTCGCTAAAGGTCTCAATTTTGCTGTAGCGCCTAGAAGAATTCCTATTGAAGAACGTATTACATCTGTAGAATCCTCGGTACATCACCTCACACCTGAAGAGGCCGAGGAAGCCAGAATGTTACAGAGTTCTCAAGAACGCTAAGCCACCTAACACCAACTTAAAACAAGGCGAAAGCCGGGCACTTAAAGATATAAGGGACAATTCTGATATTATCGTTCTCCCCGCTGACAAGGGTAACGCGACAGTGGTGTTGGATAAGGTTGATTATGATTCCAAGATCTCGTCTTTGTTATCAGATCCTGTATATAGGATTAATAGTCGTGATCCTACTACTCGCTACTCAAATGTCACCGTCAAATTGATCAAGCAATCATCTATTCCAGCGGATACAGCGAAGACTCTCCTTCCAGGAGATGCTATTCCTCCGAGACTCTATGGTCTTCCTAAAATACATAAAGAAGATGTTCCTCTTAGACCTATTGTTAGTACGATTGGTTCTCCTACATATGCCCTTTCCAAATACTTAGGTAGACTACTTCAGCCGCTCATAAGTAACACGCCTTCGTACATTAAGGATTCCACACACTTCGTGGAAAAGTTGAAAGCTACAACACTTCAGCCGGGTGATATCCTAGTGAGTCTCGACGTGGTGTCTCTGTTTACGAGAGTACCTATTGATGGTGTTATGTCTCTCATTAATGGCTTTTTCCTGAAGACATCACAAGGCTTTTTTATCACTGCATGACCTCCTCCTACTTTCTATGGAATGGGAATTTTTATGAGCAGACTGATGGTGTGGCCATGGGTAGTCCTCTCTCTCCTGTTGTAGCTAATTTTTTCATGGAGAACTTTGAAGAGAAAGCTTTGTCGTCGGCTCCTTTCAAACCGAAGATCTGGTGGCGTTATGTGGATTACACGTTCGTTGTTTGGACGGAAGGTGAGGAAAATCTTAGCCATTTCCTAGATCACCTTAATCTCCAGCACCCTTCTATTTGTTTCACCATGGAAAAGGAATCTGACGGCAAAATACCGTTTTTAGATGTTCTCGTCACCAAGAAAGAGGATGGATCTTTAGGACACAGCGTTTTTCGTAAGCCAACACACACCAATAGATATCTCCACGCAAGTTCTCACCATCACCCTGCCCAGAAACATGGTATCCTTACAACTCTAACTACCCGGGCTAGGAGGATTTGTGAAGTGTCTTCTTTACAAGAAGAAATTAATACCTTGCGAACCACCTTTGAGAGCAACGGTTATAGCAAGGCTTTGATCTCTACGGTTCTGAAACCAACAAATAATAATAGGACGTCAGTTGAGAAAAGAGATGTAAGAGGAACTGCTTACCTACCTTACATACATAACACGACGGATCGTATTGCTAAAATCCTACGTCGGTACAACATACGGACTGTATTTGGAACTTCTGTTAAGATTAGGCAACTCCTGCGACCAAATAAGGACAGTTTGCCTAAATTGCAACAACCGGGTATCTACAGAGTTCCCTGTACTTGTGGCAAGGTTTACATCGGGCAGACTTCGAGAACAAAATGCACTCGCATTAAGGAACATAATAGATGTATCAGGCTCATTCAACCTGATAAATCAGCTGTTGCCGATAATGCATTAACACTTGGCCATGATGACATGTTCCAAGGAGTGGATGTTCTTGCCCGTATAAAGCAATATCGTCCCAGAATCATCAGGGAGGCGGTTGAAATACGTAAACACCCAGATAATTTCAACCGCGACACCGGCTACAATCTCAGTGAATCCTGGCTACCTATTACCAGAACCCTGAGAAAGTAATTCACTGCTGCTTTCCGTTGTCCCTAACATGGGGCTATAATGGCGTCCATCTTTGGGCACCTTCTATATGTCCTTTGTTGCTTTCTCTTAGCAATCATTGTCGTATTCCAGATTATTCCTGACGAAGAAAGGCATGGTTTCTTTCGAAACGCATCGAATTTTAATATAATAAACACTGCATAAGCCCAAAATTCAACATTATGAATAACAAAAATACTCTTTACCATTCATATATAAGTGCTAATTCTCCCTCTCCCCACCCTACCTCATCGTATTTTCTCTGGTCAAACAATCAATGCTACCCATACATACACAAGCTTTCTATATCTCTCTCTCTCTATATATATATATATATATATGTTTTCTCTGTTCCACAAGATAAAAATGATGGTTGCTGGATTGTATCCTGCACTGTTTATGCGACATACCTTTGCCAGTTCATAAAACCGTTAGGTAGTTCTCTACACATAGCGATTTTTCCTCTGCTCTACCTACGCCTTTTGCTTGTTTGGCTTTATTACAGGCTAGTATGCAATAGGCAGCATTAACTGTATATCAAACCCAGTCCACCTTTATATTTGTAATCTAAGTAATAATTTGAAAAGAGACAAGTGTAATCAGTTTTAAACATTATCTCTGTTTTTTTGTTTGTTTGTTTGTTTGTTTACGACATGCATATTAACCTAATATCAAACCCTAGTCTACCTTCGTGAAAGGCTAACAGTTTAACCACTGCGTCACCATACCCTTCTTTCTTAGTTTGATTCGTTCTAGGCCTTAGAGCTAGAAATCGAGTTACGATCCCCAGTGCAAGAGGCACATGTGCTCACATCAATAGCACGTAATGGTTAGCTCAGGGCCGGATTTACCGTAAGGTAAAATAGGCACGTGCCTAGGGGCGCCGCAGTCCAAGGGGCGCCGCAAGGCACCCCTTCGGTTAGGCAACCGGCAATGATCTGTACTGGAGGCGCCCCGAAGGGCACAGACGTCAGGCGCCCTCTTTGTTACGGCTTTAAATGTGCTAAGTTAGGATTATAGCAGTATATATGCTAAAATAAATATTGAGAAATGAGCAGAGACATTTAGAAATATTATCGTGTCTTTGTCGCATGCCCTTCCACTTCGCTCTTCGTTATGCCGCTCGACGCCCTTTCGTCCCGACAAGTGTGAGAGGGACGGGGAGGCGAGCGAGCGGAGCTGTGCTACGCGAGCTGTTGTTGCGGTAGCTGGGTTTGCTTGCATTGTAGTAGCATCGAAGTGCCCCGCGCCTGTGCTGTGTGCGAGTTCGAGCTTGCGTTGTCTTGTTTTGTTGTGATGTGATCTGCAAGTAAATGTTTTAAACTATGGGCAGCAAAATTTGTCTGGTTACCAAAACCGTGTCCGCAAAGCTGAAGAGGATTTTAAAAAAGCCGAGGTTACACTATCAAAATGTCGGAAAATAAATGAGATGTTCAGTGCGCGTGTGAATCCTACACCTCCAACGACAAATTCGGATAACAATAACAATTCTTGCTCTGCGATTCACGACATTGACTGCGATGGTGTTCAGCAACTTGAGGTAAGCTACCGTACACGAATTACTTTACGCAAAGTAGGCCTTTCCCAATAGGTGATTCCTTGATACACTATTGCACAAAGTAACATACGTAAAAACTGAGACTGCCCTCGAAACCGTACCATGCCTGTAGAGTATATTAAAAATTGTTCTTTTTAAATTTACTATGTTTGAAGTGCTCTAATTAATACGGGATTTTCCTTTTCAGCTCCAACAAGCCAAAATTGATGAAAAAGAGAATGAAAATTCTAGGCCTACATTTAATTCACATGGCACCTTAGGGGGCTAGCAACAGAAATTTAAATTTGCCTCAGTGGACAAACAAAATGTTACGGCCAATGGTGAACCAAAATAAAGGTTTCTAGGATTTATGGCGAGCATCGGGCACAAGTCAGAGCAGCTTTTTCATGCAGTAAAGGCTAAGTTGGAAGATCTGGATTTGAATGTGGAGGATATTCGAGGCCAATCTTACGATAACGCAAGTAATATTTCCGGCGAATATTCCGGGTTGCAAACTCGAATAGCGGCCTTGAATCCCTTAGCTCTCTATGCACCATGCTCACCCCATTCACTAAATTTGGTTGGATCTCATGCCGCTGAAGCTTGTTCAGAATCTGTAAGGTATTTTTTAACAGGTCAAGAACTGTACAACTTTTTTACTGCTTCGACCTACCGATGGAAAATGTTAAAGAACTTTATCGCGCGCGTACTAAAAAGTCCATCAGTGACTCGGTGGTCGGCACGATATGACGCTTGTCAAGCTCTGAGGGAAGGCTGGTGTGGCGTCGTGGCAGCTTTTGAGAGTATTCACGAAGACAGAAATCAAAAGGAAAACACTCGAAGTTAAGCCAAAAGCATCATAAGCAATGTCCTACAATTATAAACTGCTTTCCTAGTTGTTTTTTGGAGTACCATTCTAAAGAGATTTAATACTGTCAGCCAGAAGCTCCAAAACGTTAGCACTAATTTGAGCACTGTGGTAGAATGTTACGCTTCGTTAGCGGAATTTGTGCAAAGTTTAAGAGATAATTTCGATGTCTATGAGAAAGAACCCAAGGAATTAAGCGGTATTGCTCAATATTCCTACGACCTAAAGAGAAGACCGGAACGAAAGACTAGAAATGATGAGACAAAGCAAGGAGAATATGTACCGTCAGAGGGCTCAGAAAATTTTCGCGTCAATGTATTTTATGTAATTCTGGATGTACTAAGTGCTGAGCTTAAGAGGCGAAGTGAGGCTTACGAAGTCCTCCATAAGAGATTTTACTTTCTAGAAAACCAGTTAGACCTAGATGGACCAATGATAAAAAAAAATGCTGACGATCTCTCAGAAATGTATGTGGATGACTTACAAAGTGCACTGGCTGGCGAGTGCTTGCATTTAAAGGAACATTAAAAATTTTCAGATTTTAAAGGTAGGTCAGCCTCTGAGCTCAGCCCTTTCCTTCATGAAAAAGATTTACACGATACGTACCCGAACGTAAACATTGCTTTACGGATACTTCTAACCATTCCAGTGACCAATTGTTCTGGAGAAAGATCATTTTCGGTACTGAATCGCGTCAAGAACTATTTGCGGTCAGTCACTAAAGAAGATGATGATGATGATAATTGTTGTTTTAAGGGGCCTAACATCTCTTAGCGATTGAAAAAGATATGACGATAAACTTGAACTGCGGTGCCATAATTAATGAATTTGCCGAAAAGAAGGCAAGAAGGAAACTTTTGAAGTAGTTCTCGTTGTGCTTGAGGCAGGCCCCGTTATGTCTTCATTTATGTTTTTAATCTGCACTTAAATTTCTCTAAAAGATATTGCAGGAAGATATGCAGTTGGCCTTATTTGTATTTTAGAGGCGCTTTGTTCAATTTAAAATGTCGTTCGTACCACTGCTCTTTATGCGTTTTAAAATTAGCGTGTGCTCTACTATTTTAGCCTACTTTCGATTTTTGCAAAAAATGAAAGTAGACTTATGAGATCAACGTAGGGCAAAAATTGTGTCTGTGTGTGTGTGTGTGTGTGTGTGTGAGTGTGTGTACTCTGAATGTCTGTCCCTCCCTATCAATTCGAACTCGGTGAATCCGAATTGAACGAAATTTGGTACAGAGGTAGCACTAACAAAGGCCACCTCAGTGTCATGTTTTATATCGCCGCCATCTTGACAGAAACGTAATGGCGGCCACCCAAATGTTAAAAGCTTAAATCAAATTACGACCAAACGAATCATCTGATCTCTACCAATTTTTGCAACATTATACCTTTTCATATTAAATATTTTTGACCAATCTACAAGGTCATTAGCCCAATAATTTGCGAATGGCGGCCATGTTTGTGTGCTAATCGATTCCCCCTATCTATTCAAACTCCATGAAAACAAATTTAACATAATTTGGTACAAAGGTAGCACTAGCAAAGGCCACCCCAGTGTCATATTTTATATCGTCGCCATCTTGACGGAAATGTAATGGCGGCCACCCAAATGTTAAAAGATTAAGGCAAATTACGACCAACCTAATAATCTGATCTCTACCAAATTTTGCAACAACATACCTTTTTGTGGGAAGCATCTTTTGACTGAAATACAAGGTCATCAGCCCAATAGTTTGCAGATAGCAGCCATGTATGTGTGCAAATCGATTCACCATTTCAATTCAAACACGGTGAAACCGAATTGAATGAAATTTTTTACAGAGGTAGCACTAGCAAAGGGCACCTCATATTCATGTTTGATATCCGTATAACACGTTGTATTTCAACAAGCTACTATAACCAACATTCAATTAAACTCATTGAAAAGGACAAAGTGTTATAACAATACCCATGCATTTAGGAGAAAGTAGGCTATATGTTCTTTACTGAACATCTTGTTTTAAAATATATTTCGTGCTACCGCAGTTCATTCAGTTACAGCAGTAAATTATGTTTTTAATTTTGAAGCTACTCTTCATTTTTGTTGTATGAATTAAGGCTAGACATTATTTTTGGAAAGGATATTCATAAAGTGTTTTGGTTGCATAAAAGTTAAACTGTTTCATGTAGTTTTATTGCAAGCTGTTTTTTTTAAATTGAATTGACTATGTTTTCCCTGCGTAAAAATCCAAGCATAAAATTATGCTGTCAGCCATATATTATCTGTTTATTCATTTTTTTCGAACCTTACCTCATGCGAGTGGCTATGCCTTATCATAAAAATCGGGGGAGGGGGTGCTCAAGTTAGGAGGGGCGCTCAATGGAGAGGTGCCTATAGGGTAACTTTGGGTAAATCCGGCCCTGGGTTAGCTGGTAACATTAGACAACCGAAAATGATTGTATTTCTGTTAGCCAAGCATTTCTGTCATTTGCCTACTGTGTGAGCACTGCCAGCAAGACAGTTTAGTTTAGAACAAGCTAGTGTGTGTGTGTGTGTGTGTGTGTGTGTGTGTGTGTGTGTGTGTGGGTGTGTGTATAGATTATTGGCCTCAAGTATTTAAAGCTTGTTGTGTGTAGCGACCATCTTGTCCCAGTAACCACTGAGCAAGTTGTAACAAAAGCCAAAAGCCATCTCCGTACAGGCCATGGAGGCCCTGGGAGTAGTGGAACGTAGAGGCTTCCACTTTTTCTGACATCGGCACCAGATGGGATGGAGTTGTCAGCACCACGCCCGGCCGTCTTTGCTCCCAGGAATTACCCTGGTACTCATTTCCGGTATTGGCTGAGTGAACCCCAGGGCTATTTGCGTTTCCGAAAGAGGTAGTTTATTTCTAAAATCCACTACCTGGGTGGGGATCGAACCCACTCTTTCAGTTAGAAGCTCAGCGCCTCTACCGACTGCGCCACGCAGCCCCCCAAGTTGTAACAGTCAACCCATAAAAACTGCATGGGATAGTTGTGTGTGGTTCATGTACTTGGGTGTGTGCATTAGCACCATGCACTTGCTTTACCTTACCCTCTATAGGTAGAGCGTTATCCCTTTCCTTTTTCACATTACCAATGACCACATCCACCCACAAGTTTTACACTTATACCCTTGGCTGGTTTTCGATTGGGTTTGGTTCGGTTTGGTTGGGTTTGATTCAGCTTGGTTCAGTTTAGTTCAATGTAGTCACCATTTTGTTTCTTTAGCTATCCTCTTTAAACAATCAATTAAAGATAGTCTACTCTTAAATTCTTGAATCAATAAATCAGATTTTGTGTACACCGTTTGTCATTTATTAACCCATGCCTGCAACCTATATTCTCTCTGTACTACAGTCTGATCTGAAAACAAGTACCAATAGTGAAAGACTTGTCACGTCACCATACATGTACCCTATACTAATTCTTTCTCTTCCTAGCTATGGGTCATCACTCACGGTAAACATCTCACATATCCGTATCCAATTATTAATTTATAAAATCTCAGGTCAATGACCTTAATGTTTTGGATATTTTAGGTAAATTCATTGGCCATGGGAAAGGGTTGACCATTATAAGTCCTATGACACCTCACATGTCGATATCCGATTATTAGTTTATATAATCTCAGGTCAATGACCCTGTTGTTTTGAATATTTGGGGTAAATTCGTTGGTCATGGGAAAGGGTTGGCCATCCTAAGTATTATAACACCTCACTTGACTCTCTCCCGTTATTAGTTATCGATATATTAACAACAGTGCAGTTAGGCCCTTTTGACAAACATTAAATATATATTCAAAGACGGAGCGTCACCCCGAGTGCTAGGACCCCACATACAAGTCCCTATCCTTATTGGTTCGCGAGATATTAACAAAAGTGTAGTTAGGCATTTTGTTAAAATGTGAAAAATTCATTCAAGAAGAGAGTGTCTGCCCAAGTCCAACGACACCTCACAGGTCAAAATCTCATCATGGGTTCAGGAAATATCGACAAAAGTGTAGTTAGGCCCCTTGTCAAAATTTCAACAAAATACATTTAAAAAGGGAATGTCATCCCAAATGCTACGACCCCTCATACAAGTCCCTAGCCTTGTTGGTTTGCGAGATATTAACAAAAGTGTACTTAATCCCTTTTGACAAAATCAAAAATACATTCAAAAACGGGGCGTCATCCCAAGTCCAACGACCCCTCATACAAGTCCCTAGCCTTATTGGTTCATGAGATATTAAAAAGCCAATGACCTATTAGTTTTGGATCGTTTGGTTAGTTTTTTAATAACTCATCTATAAATCATTATTTAAAAAGTCCGCCCTCTTACGAAAACCCCAAGTGCGCATGCGTAAAAACAGAAAACAAACATGTTAATTCATAGTAGCAATCGGCTCTTCACATGCGTTTCATGTGGAACAGCGTTTAATTTCATCATAGCATTAGGGACCAGTCCAAAGGGGCCGGTCCAAAGGGATCAGTCAAAAGGACCCGTCCACAAGGACTCGTCCACAGGGACCTATCAACAAGGACCCGTCCACAGAGACCCATCAACAAGGACTCGTCAACAATGACCCGTCAACAATGACCCGTCAACAGGGACCTGTTAACAGGGACCAGTCCACAGGGACTCGTCAACAATGACCCGTCAACAATGACCCTTCCACAGGGGCCCATCAACAGGGACCCGTCAAAAAGGACTTGTCAAAAAGGATCCATCAAAAATTACCCCCTGTCAAAAAGGGCTCGTCCAAGGGGGGGGGGGGCTAGTCAACAGGGACCAGTCCAAAGGGACAAATCAACAGAGATCAATCAAAAGGGACCAATCAACAGGAGTCAATCAAAAGGGGCTATCACCTCAAGGCCTGACATGTCCCTCTTTTATTATTGGTTTGCCGATCGACAAGCGTCGCTTAAAATACTTTTTGATCACCACTCGTGGGTTGGGTTAGGTTAGGTTACACTACAGCCGCCATCTTTTAAAAAGCTCGCCCTCTTACAAAAACTATGAGTGGGCATGCGTAGAAACAAACAACAAGCATGTTAATTCATATTGGCTTTCCACCGTACACATGTCTATTGTGTGGCACAACGTTTAATTTCATATTAGCATTCAAACTCTTTCACTTGGAAAGCGAGATTTTCTAAAAAAATACAATTTCACCCCCTAGTAGGGTTAGGTTTCATTTTGGGGTGGAAATATGTTGTCCAATGGAAAGGGGGTGTCAGCCCGAGTTCAACAACACCTCATTCGTCAAAATCCGACCATGCGTTCGAGAGATATCGCACCGCCACCATCTTGCGAGGTGGGTGAGGTGGAGGTGGTGCTGGAACCGCCCAAAAACAACTACTGCTGTATAGTTCTTCACGGAACTACTTGTTATATGTAGAGAAGATTTAATTCATGTTTTTGGGCTAATGCCGTGTGTATTTAGATTAGAACCACACGTATCGAAGAAACCTTGCTTCCTTTTCCCATTTCATTTTTTTCATTTTTCCATTGAAAAAGGAGGCAAGGTTTCTCCGAAACGTATGGTTCTAATCTAAATACACACGGCATTAGCCCAAAAACATGAATTATTTATATAATCCGGGCCGTGAAAGCCTTAATATACATATAGAAGATGTATTTATTTATTTATTCATTTATTTATTTATTTATTTACGTATTTATTTATTCATTTGAACCTAAATATAACTTAAAGAATATTTTTACTCTAAATTTTAATTAGAATTAGGTATTTTGCCTTGGATATAAGCTGAAGAAGGCTCCATCGAAACGTGTCCTTTAATTCAATATCTATTTCATGAATAGTATTGATATGCATATTATTTTTAAAAGGTATCTATGTCAATATGGAAAAATATATTGCATTAGCTATCATGGTAAATGATATTGCGTTTTAAACTTTTAAGTATAATTATAAATCGAATTAGTGAATTTATTATCAATTTTAAGAAATTCAGCGAAATACTTCACAAAACCTTGATATTGTGCTCTAAGATATGCTTGCATATATCATATGTACACTTTCATAGGTACAGACAATAATATTATAACCAGTGTTTTTTTGATCGAATGCTACAGTGGTGTATTATATTTTGCTAGCCTTGTGTTACTCGTATGGACTGAAGGAGATGCTAGGGAAGGTGCCGTCCACGTAGCTGTAAGTTATGGTGGTAGTTAGCTACGGACAGACACAATATATGAAGTGGAGAACTCTCTGAGGTTTGTGGAGAATTCTCACAATAACCTCACGAATCATTCTGATCAGTCTCTCCGTTGGTTCTTACTACAGAGACATTTATCGAGAATGTTTGTAACAGATTATAAGTACATATGATGTAACCGGCAAGTAAACAAATAAGTGCATCAATGACGTAAATAATAAACTGAAAAATAAATAATAAAATATAAATATACTGTATTTGAAAAAAATGAAAAATGATTAATAACGGGTGGTCCTACCATTTCACCATTGGGTAGTTGAAACTGTTTTGGTGGCAGTTTGGCAGGTGATTAATAGAATTGTGGTTCTACTTTGATAACTGGCAAATCATATATATAATATTCTTCATTAAAATCTTCATGTACGTGAATTTCAACCACTGCGAGCATTGTCCCGTATTTTTTTTTCCAATATGGATGATCCGGTTCGTACCTGCTAGACAGAAAATCGAGTTTTTGTTTTGTTTAACTTTAAATGACAAAAAATAGAATAAGTTGAATAATAATTGTTTCATAAATGGGCGCCAATTGAAATTTCAAACAAATTGCTCTTTTAATCCTCCCAGCTCGTCTTCACCCACGGATGATTGTGCCCAATTACATCAGGTGGAAAGCAAGTATTTACAAACCCTAACCTGAAAGAAACGAGATATTATTACAAACTAACACGCCCTTATGTACGAAATGGGGTGCTTAATTGGAACGTCAAGCGTTCATCCTCAGTTCCTGTTCACTTAGACTTAAATTAGTATACGATGTTTGTGAATTTCATTTAATCAGTAATATATATCTAGGGCCTTTACAAAGTTTAGATTACAGAAGTTTGTAAAAACTTGTATACCGCGTCAAACGTATTTACTTACTTACTCGTATATCTAAATTGCATAGATCATATTCAGCTATATTTTAGGGCATATATGCTTGCATATTTTGTACTTTTCTTAGGTCTAAAATTTCCGAACCTTAGTTACATATAATCACAACACGGCAACTGGATGTATGACCCTGAGCTGCTGGCGCTATAGGCACTCGCTCCACGTGCGGAGACAGAGACCACGTAGAGGGTGGTTGTCTAACTGCCGATTGTAAGAATAAAGCGCTCTGTGATCAAGAAAGTGGGTTTGTTTTCTACCACATATATCTTGGATGTGCTTTTCTGTTATTTACCACTTCTACTACAGGCAAATATCGGGATGGTTTCCAACTTAAGGCCACGGACGCCTCCTTCCCAATCGTCGCGTAAATTACAAATGCACACATTAATACAGTCCTCATCAGGGTTAGGATTATTAGGTGTACGCCTTTTTTCTTAGAGTAAATTAAAGCTGTTTGCAAAGATATCACAGAGTGAAATTTTGATTCTGGTTGCGAAAAGAGGCGTATTTCACGCACATTTTTCCTTTTTTTGGGACCTTTATCCCTTTTTCCCTTAACCATGCCCATATTCTCCTTTCCCCCTTTTTTCTTTTCAGTTTAATTCCAATGTTTTCTTTATGATTTCTAATCAATATAAAATATTTAATTAACGTCTCCTCAGCTAGCTGTGTACGTGAGAATAGTAAGCCTACCTGTTTCAGTAAATACCGCGCGAGAGTTGAAAGCGCACCTCCAACAAAGGAAAATAATTGTGTGTTCGACAAAACCTCTTTCTCTCGCTTTACCGCTATAATGTAGCCCGCAATAATGCAATTGACAATGAGTGATTCTATCCCACCAGAATCAGTAGCCTGCTGTTCGTGAATGTGAGTTTGTTACTGTGAGAGACGTCATATGTTCGCATGGAGGCAGAGACTGGTGACGCAGAGATGTCAGCAACCACACCCCCATAGTTCCAAGAATTGAAACTGGGTTCTGCTCGAAACTGCTATAAATCGCTGAGTCTGCAGTTCCAGCATGAATGAGAACATTCTGATAATTGGTAATTGTCGCGGTGTTATAAGAGCCTGTGTACAGCAAGTGAGTGAGTGAGTGAGCGCAAGAGTGAGTTGTGTGATGTCACATTGAGATAGCAAGTGAACTGTTTTAGCACTTTGTTACATTAATAAATGAGTGCACTACTAGATTTTACCACGCCAAAGGTGTCCAGTGCCCGATTTATTGCTCTGGCTCAGGAATTCAAACAAGATTTCGATGGAACTGTTAAGCGATGTACTATTTGTGATTCGGGAATTTTGTAAGATGAAAAACACCTGCAAGATCGCATCAAACAACACATTTCCAGCTCAAAGCATCTAATGAATAAGACTCTTCAAGCAAACAAATCGCGGCAACCTCTATTACGAAATGCGTTTCAACAGCGTTATTTAAAAAAACAAAATTTGAAGGAATTAAACATTGATTTGTGTGCAGCTCTTACGCAAGCAGGAATTCCACTAAATAAGGTTGTCACAGTACAATATCTTAGGATAAGGTTATAACATGGCTTCCTTGTGATAGTTCAGTAAAGGGGTAAAAGGGGCCATGCTAAATTAAGTTCCACATCTGTAGTTTTATTTCTATTTATTGATGCTATTTTGTTTTTATATATATCTTTGACTTCTTGTTAGGAGTCCATACTGCAATATTTAGTTAGTAGTGAATATCTTTGAGAGTAGCTATGGAAATGATTGTGTGTGTGCTTGAGAAGTTGGAATTAGAGTAAGAAGATTGGTTAGGTTTAGTGTGTTAGGTCTGATTCTGGTAAGAGGAAAGTTCCAAATGATATTGGCAAGGAGCTGGTTGGATGAAGAAGTAGAAAGAGGCTTATACGTGAAAATGATTATTGTGCGGATAATGGAAAGAAGATGGAATGTAGACCATGTAACAATAAATGGAGAAAGATGTTTTTTGTTAAAAGTATCCCTCATTGAGTATAATCAACCATGACCCCGGAATGAACGGTTACAATATTATGATGCCACAACGTGAGGTTCGAAAGAGGAATACGGACATGAATAAGGAAAAGAAGAAAGAAAAGCAAACTTTAACAAAGTGACTACAGTGCAGGAAAAGGGAAGTATACGGCCTTATTATGCATAATAGCAGAGAGAGTTTGCTCCAAATGCTTACGGCAATGAAAGAATCTATGAAGAAGCAGGATGAGTCTTTGAAAGAGTTAAGTAAGGAAATAGGAGGTGTGAAAGAGGAAATGGAATCTTGGAAAGTGTCTTTGAGTGTGGCTGTGGAGGAGGAGAAAGAAAAGAAGGAGCAGGAGAAGGTGGAAGAGAAGGAGAAAGAGAAGAAGGAGCAGGAGGAGGAGAAAGGGAAGTTGCAAGAGCACAGAGTGGAGATCATATGCATTGTAGGAGAGAAGTTGAGTGAGATAGTATGTGATGCTGGGGGGCGTGTAGAAGATGGTAATGGAGAGGAAGAAGAAGTGAAAGATGGACAAGATATTGAGGAAGAGATGTGTGAAGTACGTGATGCTGGGGGGCG
The DNA here is from genome assembly GCA_946902985.2 of Meconema thalassinum. NCBI lineage: Eukaryota > Metazoa > Arthropoda > Insecta > Orthoptera > Tettigoniidae > Meconema > Meconema thalassinum. The sequence continues at coordinate 185,914,704 of OX336394.1, forward strand.
TGTAGAAGAGGGTAATGGATAGGAAGAAGGAATGAAAGATGGTCAAGATATCGAGGAGATGTGTGAAGTACGTGATGGTAGGAGGCGTAAGGAAGAAAATGGACAAGAGAGAGAACAAGAGGAAGGAGGATGTCAAATGGAGGAGAACAAAACTGAAGGAGGGGAAGGAAGTGAAAGGAAGGAGAAGGTAGAAGAGAAAGGAGAAATGGATAAGGGAGAAGGTGAAACAGAAGGGAGTGAGAAAGCAAGTGATATGGGAGAAACTGATGAAGAGAAAAAGAATCAGATAAGGTTGGTCATAAGGAGGACAGTAGCAGTCAAGAAAAAGAGGCTAAAGATGAGGATAAAAGTACAAGAGATGGTCATGGAGAAGATAACATACTGGAAAAAGATAAAGTGAAGAAGCGTTGGAGAAGGAAGATCGGGATGAAAAGATGAGATGTAAAGCGAAGAGAAGAGAAATGTTGAATAGAATGAAACAGACCAAAAGAAGAAAAAGAGAGGAAAATGTGATGATACTGAATCAGAGGACACAGACCAAAAGAAGAAAAAGGAAGGAAAATATGATACTGAATCAGAGGAGACAGACCAAAGGAAGATGAAGCAGAAGAAGAAGGAGAAAGGAAAATATGATACTGAATCAGAGGAGACACACCAAGAGAAGAAAAAGAAAGGAAAATATGATGATACTGAATCAGAGGAGACAGACCAAAGGAAGAAGAAAAAGAGAGGTTTGGAATACAGGAGATGGTGAGGCAGGAGGCATCGTAGAAGTCGACGAAGCAGGCGTGGAGGCAGGAGGAGAAAGGGGAGAACGAAGATGATAACGATTCTGCCGTTCCTTCTGATTATGATGCTGTCCGATTTTATGACGGAGGAGGAGTGTTTGACGAACTTGATGATATAGTTTTGGTTGCTACATCTGAGGAGAGTGATACAACGTTATGTGATGTTGATAATCTATAATTTGTTGTACTCTGTGTGTTTTAGTGTATGCTTGATGTATATTACGTTTTATGTATTCTTATATGTGTGTGATCCTTATGTGTTTCTCACATTAGAATCACACAGAGGGGCGAATTGTCACAGTACAATCTCTTAGGTTAAGGTTATAACATGGCTTCCTTGTGATAGTTCAGCAGTGAGGTAAAAGGGGGCCATGCTAAATTAAGTTCCACATCTGTAGTTTTATTTCTATTTTTTATGCTATTTTGTTTTTATATATATTTTGACTTCTTGTTAGGAGTCCATACTGCAAGATTTAGTTAGTAGTGAATATCTCTAATGGAGAAGTCAAGAGAGTTCCAGAAAGATGTATATTTTTGTTTTATTGATTATGCTAAAGCTTTTGACTGTGTTGATCATAATGAGTTATGGAAAGTACTAAAATACATGGGAGTACCAGAACATATCATTAACCTCATCCGGAACTTATACTCTGATCAAGAAGCTACAGTGAGAACCATATATGGAACAACTAAATGGGTTAAGATTCAAAAAGGAGTACGGCAAGGCTGTATATTGTCACCTTACCTTTTCAATCTGTATGCAGAACACATTATGAGGAATGTGGGGTTAGATGAAGATGGAACAGGAATCAAAATAGCTGGGTTAAATATAAACAACCTGAGATATGCAGATGATACAATCCTGATGGCTGAAACTGAAGAAGATTTAAAAAACCTCTTACTGAAAGTGAAAGAGGAAAGTTCAAAGGCTGGACTAATGTTGAATGTCAAGAAAACAAAAATTATGACAACTACAACTGTCAATTCATGGCAAGTAGGAGGAGAAAAAATGGAGATAGTCTCTGTTTTTTAACTATCTTGGCTCACAGATTTCTGCCGATGGTGACTGCAGTCATGAGATCAAAAGACGATTGCTACTTGGTAGACAGGCATTTTCAAATCTGGACAATGTCTTAAGGAGTAGAGACCTAACCTTAACAACAAAGATCCGTATAGTAAGGGCTATGGTTTTTCCAGTTGTGATGTACGGATGTGAGACCTGGACCATAAGAAAAGCTGAACGCCGTAGAATAGATTCCTTTGAATTATGGTGTTGGAGAAAAGTTCTTAGAGTTCCATGGACTGCGAAGAGAACCAATAAGTCAGTTTTACAGCAAATTAAACCAGTGTGTTCCTTGGAGGGCTTAATCCTGAAACAAAAACTGGGCTACTTTGGACACATCATGAGAAGACATGATTCATTAGAGAAGACCTTAATGCTGGGGAAGATAGAAGGCACAAGAAGAAGAGGGAGGCAAAGAATGAGATGGATGGATGGCATCACAGAAGCACTAAATTCCAGCTTGGAAAATCTTCGGGAGGCAGTGCAGGACAGAAGAAATTGGCGTAGTTTAGTACATGGGGTCACGGAGAGTCGGAATCGGCTAAACGAATAGAGAGAGAGAATATCTTTGAGAGTAGCTATGGAGATTATTGTGTGTGTGCTTGAGAAGTTGGAATTAGAGTAAGAAGATTGGTTAGGTTTAGTGTGTTAGGTCTGATTCTGGTAAGGGAAAAGTTCCAAATGATATTGGCAAGGAGCTGGTTGGATGAAGAAATAGAAAGATGCTTATAAGTGAAAATGATTATAGTGCGGATAATGGAAAGAAGATGGAATGTAGACCAAGTAAAAATAAATGGAGAAAGATTTTTTTTGTTAAAAGTATCCCTCATTGAGTATAATCAACCATGACCCCGAAATGTACGGTTACAAGGTGAACCATCCAGCCTTCAAGGGATTTCTTGAAAAATACACAAAGGTGTCAATGCCCAATGAGAGAGCATTAAGAATAAACTACATTGAGCCTATTTACCGAGAAATCATACAAATATCAAGGAGAAAATGTCTGTTTGTGATGTGGGAATCATTGTGGATAAAACCATAGACTCGATGGAACGATATGTTTTGAACATTTTGGTTTTTCCCATAGGGGAGAACGTTAAGCCCTTATTGTTAAATATGTATGAGCTGCAGAAAACTAATGCCAGTACAGTAGCCTAATGCAATCAATTATGGACTTCTGCCAAAAACTCTGGCCTACTGGTATCGAGTTTTAAAATCTCCTTCTTATGGTTACGGACCAGGCTCCATACATGGTTTCAGCTCTTAACCAATTGAAACCTTTATTTCCTAATTTTAAGCATGTGACATGCTTGGTTCATGCCCTTCACAGGGTTTGTGAATCCATAAGGAACGAATAAGACATCGCAAATCAATTCATCTCAGCCCTGGAGAAGATTCTACCTAGAGCTCCGAATCGTGTTGTTGCCTTCAGGGAAACGACTGGCCTTCCCCTTCCGAATTTCCTGGTCATTACTGGATGGGGATCGTGCATTGAGTGAGCTGCTATGTTGTGTGAAACTTTTGACAAAATTAGAGAGTTTGTGCTTTCTTTGGATCCAACCGACACAGGTGCAATTTCCAAGGCACAGCAACTTCCGTTACCAGAGAAAATACATAATTTGCAGACAGAACTATATTGTGTCCATAGTTACAAGTACCTGACTGCAGTTATTGAACGATTAGAAGAACAAAGTCTGGAAAGGAATAAACAATGGTATAGTTTGACTTCCGTGAGGGAGCAGTTAGATGGGTTTGTTAAAGACAAACTTGAGTCTAGTCTTCAGAAGAATCCAGAAATTGTGGAAATCGCCACATCTGTAGAGTCTCCATTCCGAGTGAATACAAGGTTTGCCCACTGGTTTCTGTGGATGTCGAAAGAAGCTTTAGCATCTACAAAGACATTCTATCTCCTAATAGAAGCAGACTTGCTTTTAAAAGTGCAGAGGTGCTTAACAACAGCTTCATGTTTTTTTCCTTCTTTTGAGTGATTTGATGTACTTGTTTGTAATTCAATAAGCTAGAATAGAGGAAAGAGAAAATTAGTTGAATAAACCAGGACATTTCAGCCCTTTTTTAGCCTATTTTCAATTTTGAAAAAATAGGCTTATGAGATCACATTTTGTCCGTGTGTGTGTGTGTGTGTGAGAGAGAGAGAGAGAGAGGTGTGTGTGTGTGTGTGTGTGTCCCTAATAAAATCTAAACGGCTCGAGCGATTTCAATGAAACTCGGTAAGTTCATAGCACTATTCCCGGCGACCTTGACCGTGCCCTTCAAATTTTGTTACGTCTCACCTATCCAACATGGCGGCTGTGCGAAATATTTCACTAGCATTCAATATCTCCGAAACTATTACCGATATCGCCCTGAAATTGTGTACGGTGATAAAGGGCACTACTAGAAGATCACCTATGAGACTTTCAAAAACCTGGTGACTACAAAACCAACATGGCGGTCAAGCGAAATTGAGACTTTTAAATAGCCATTTCTCGCGATTTAACTATCCAAACGTAATGAAACTTGGTACAGCAAATATCTATACACATTGTAATGCACTGGAGTCTAATTTAGTTCAATTGATTACATAACCTCAAAATGGCGGCTGTGCGAAATATTTCACTGACATTCTATATCTCCGAAACTAAAACAGATATCATCATGCAATTTTGTACGGTGATAAAGGGTACTGATGCAAGTTTTCCTATGTATATTTCATAAACCTGTAAAGTACAAAACGAACTTGGCGACCAAGCGAATTTGAAATATTTTAATAGACTTTTCTCGTGATTTAACCCTCTGAGCGCAGTGAAATGTGGTACAGTAAATGATTTTGCAGATTGTAATGCACTGCCATCTAATTTAATTCAATTGTTTATATAACCTCAAGATGGCGGCTGTGCGAAATTTTAAAATTAAGTTTTTATTCTTGTGTCGTAATCATACGATCGAAGTGAAAGTTTGAATAATGAAGCTAGGCAATAATTGTCCTTGAATGGTACATAACTCTATGGACTATACATATAGCAATCCTAAATGGCGAGCTTCCGATATATTTAGATGGTTCTCAATATCTATGAATCTTTTACAGCAACCAAACTGATTTTTTTATGTTCATAGAGACTATGAACATATGTTCACCTATAGGACTTTCAGTAACCTGGTGAGCAAAAATCCAACATGGCGGCGACGCGAAGTATAAATATTTAAATGGACGTTTCTCGCGAATTAACTCTCCGAGTGCAGTGAAACGTTGCACGTTAAATGCTTATACAAATGTTGATCCACTGGCATGTAATTTATTTCAATTGTTTGCATAATCACAAGATGGATGGTGTGCGTACTTTTAAAATCTCGTTTTTACTTCTTGTGTTCTAATCATGCGATTGAAGTTTGAATACCACACGTACACAATAATCTTAATGTAATAGTACAAAAATAAAAATCCATCCTGGCGACCATATGAAATATTTAGACGGTTCTCAATATCTACGAATCTGTTACAGCAATTAAACTGAAATTTTGTATGTTGATAGAGACAATTAACATGAGCAGGATATATGAAAATAGGCTGTATAGTTATTCACGGAACTACTTATTTTAACCTTATTTGAGCAACATTTCCCTTCCTTTTTTCATCTGAAATTTGCACCTAAAATTCCTAACCCTGGTCATCACATTAACACACAGGTTATTACATAAAATAACACACACCCAAGTACACGGAGCTGAATGACCACGATGTCCAAGCTCCTGAAATGAAACAAGAGAAACAACATTTCTCTTGGGATGGTGCGATTCCCCTCCTGCCAACACCCTGCTGTTATGAGCAGATACAATGTAATGCAACTGGCCACGGTGGCCAAGAGCGTCAACGCGCTAACTCGTAACTCGCTGGCATCGGAAGAGCGTGCGTTCGAATCCCATCTCGACCGTCCTGAAAATGGTTTCCGTGGTTTCCCATTTTCACCACTAGACAAATGCCACGACGGTTCTTTTCAACAGGTCCACGGCCAATTTCCTTTCAAAATCCGTTCCCCTATCATTCCTGAAAAGAAACGAAATGATGGTCATTGACTGTATTAATGAAATTATCACACTGTATTGCGCTGCCATGAGTGAAGTCCACATTCACAATAATGTAACTTTTAAACTGCAATGACCTCATTAACCAATCCATTATCAGTGCGGTTACTTTCGAATCTGTAAACATTTTGAATGTAAATATAATTAAACCAAATAATGCACTTTTACCAACGTCATAACAACAATGATGGGTAATTCTTTCCAACTTGTTCAAGAGAGGGAAATATCAACGGTAATAACTGCATAACTCAGAATAAACTATCGTCTCCCTTACCCCCAAAATCCCCTCATAATATTCAACAGTTTCGACTTTACATTATACCTGGTTTCCTTAATTCTTTGTTCATTTGTATTATTATTATCATTGCTTCTTTCGTTTCGGTCATCTATGGACCACGCTATTATTATTTTGTTTACAGTTACTTTTCACACGGATGGTCCCCTAAGGTTGGCAACCCATACATCTTGCCCCTTCTGGTTCTTCTGACGAATTCGCGTCTGTTTCCATTCCTAGACTGTTACAATTACTCAGGTTAAATCAGGCATCGCAATAACACATGTTTTGAAATATATTCCACACATAAAGAACTACGCGGGGCTCATGACCCAATTATATATATATATATATATATATATATGTTTAATGCAGCCATGGCCATTTATTATACTTCCATGAAAGGCGAGGGAAAGTATTTTGGAAGGAAATTGGCCATGGACCTATTAAGAGGAACCATCCTGGCATTTGTATGGTGGTGTAAATGGGAAACCACGAAAACCATTTACAGAACGGCCAATATGGGATTCGAACCCACACTCTCCCTATGCCAGCGAGGCACGAGGTAGCACGTCAGTGATCTCGGCCAACGCGGTCGGTTTTGAAACATATTCCACACGTAAAGAACAACACGGGGCTCATGACCGCAATTACAATGATCTAGAGTTTATGAAGAGGACACACTATCCCTGGCCTCGAATTACTCCAACAAAGGCAGACCAACGTTGTATTTGACTGGAAGCAGTTTCTCTCCTCTCTTGGGGAAAACATCGAATTTAAAGAACAAACGTGAGACACGTTGCCAGCTTTCATGATATAAGGTGGCTGGTCAAGCTTGCCACCACAACAAAAGAGACGTCACAATGGCTCCGGCAGGTCTACCAACAAAAGAATCCACACAATAAAACGTAGCCCATTGGACCCGATAATAGAAAATTCTGACTATGTGGATTCTGGGGCACTTCAAGCACCGTAACGGAAGTACCGTATTCCAGGAAGGAAATGAGTATAGCCTATTGTGAGGATAAGTCATTCTTTAGGTAGCTCTCGGGCCATATGACGGAAATATATTCTCACAGACATTTGCATTCCAAGAAGAAATACAAGTAATTCAGATGTCCAGTTAGGAAAGGAGCTATGCCATTTTTACTAAAAGATATAAGCATTATAAACTGAGGATAATGTACAAATATATTTACAGTTTTATAAGGTGAGTTCAAAAAGTAACGAGCCGGAGGCTGTAATGCGCCAAGCAGTGACGACATCGGCTAATCGTGGCGTGTGTAACGAGCTGAGGTTCCGACCAGAGCGTGGAAGGTCACAGCCCGTCGCTAGAGGGCACGCGTGCACGTCACGTGACGATACAAAGCGAGCAGCAGCATGCATCAATCGTACAACCAAGACCAAGACAGTAGGCCATTCGACACGCTTCCTAGTGTGGTTGAAGACTGTAGAGCACTCATTGGGTGCACACTTCTGACGCTCAATCCGACCACGGCGGCTATGGCGTTCACTGTCAGTCAGCGGTCCTGGGTAATGAGTGCATCAACCAGCTGCATGTTGTCATCTGTAATGCAGGGGGGTGCCCCAGACCGGGCATCATCGTCTAACGACACCCATCCCTCCCTGAAGCGCTTGTGCCACGCCTTGACCCTTGCAAGGGACATGCAGTGTTCGCCGTACACTTGTGACATTCGGTGATGAATGTCCGTTCCCCCTACTCCATTCGCTGTCAGAATCCGAACAATACCTCTTTGCTCTTCGGTTGACGCCTCCATGTCACTGTTTGCAATGCGACTGGCAGCGTTGGACGAATGATGGATGCTGCTGCTCGCTTTGTATCGTCACGTGACGTGCACGCGAGCCCTCTAGCGACGGGCTGTGCCCTTCCACGCTCTGGTCGGAACCACACCTCGTTACACACGCCACGATTAGCCGATGTCGTCACCGGTTTGCCCATTATAGCCTCCAGCTCGTTACTTTTTGAACGCACCTTATACTAGGAGACCCGTGCGAGCAATCTCGCATCTGCATAAACCATGCGAATAGAAGAAATACTGTCATGCAGGCTTCTTGTTTATTTGTTTAATCGCACTTTTTAAACAATGTGTCAATATTTATGAAATCAGAGTACAATTCGTCACTTCTGCAGGTAAGTCTCTTTCTTTTGAATGCAATGTCGGTTAGTTACTTGTCAGCGCCCCATGTTAACATGTTATGTTGGCTGGACGCGACACAGTTCTGCCAGGGGCTATCGTCTTGTTTATCTTAACGCACGTTTCAAACAAATAATTATATCTCCGTTGACTTTTCAAGAAATGCAAGATTTTTCCTGTACTATTGAGATGGTTTGGAAGATTTTGGCATAAACCACACCTTCTAACGCCCTCAGGTTTAAGAGCTTGAGTTTTGTGAAACATACACCTTAGCATTTTTATTCTAGCAGCCCGCTCCAGCTTCGCCCAGGAACAGTTATTAATGCATTACGTGCTAGCTCGTAAACTGTCGCCTTAGTAATTGAATGGGAATGTTAGAAGAAATGAAAACGTAAATCACTTATAGTGGGCGATGTATTGAAGATAGAGATATGCTCTCCCGGTCTTTCTTGTAGAACTTTTCATGCTGAAAATTTCTTACACTCATAGTATATTGATATTTTTAACGGTTTGCCTAGCGTAAGTTTAAAAAGCACACGGACGCCAGGTCGTTTTTCGACTTTTTCACTAAAATATTTACTGCTTGGCTTTCTATAATCATAAATAAATTATTTCCCACAGAAACTTTCCTCAAGATATTCTTTACAGAATGGTGTAAACCGCATCAAAATCCATACAGTGGTTCTCGAGATAACCCGTGACATCCAAGAATCGGGGACTTTGTTTTATACTAAGTAGAGATTACAAAAGCTTTATCATCTTGGCTCACAGGATTGAGCCGCGTCGCATATCGGTTATTATTTCCCGACGTTTCGGCTGACATTGCAGCAGCCTTTTTTTTTCTTCTTTTTACTGGGCACACATGAGCTTCGCCCAATGGCAAGCAGCAGCCTTAATCATGGGTAGGTTCGAGTTGGTGTCCGTACTCAAACTAACGGTTATTGCCAGTCAGATGTGCTTGCTTGCCCTGCATTGTCGTCACGCTGCTCGCTGATTGGTCCCCGCCCCTGGCAGTCATGCGCTAGGAGAACTTTCCAAATGTTGCTAAGTTTGAAACCATCATCGCGATTGAAATTATTGGGATGCTTCACGACCTCTATTGCCTCTCTAATTAACCTGTTTTGATCTCCGGGAATTTTAGCAACAGTTTCGGCCTTATCAAATTCGATGGCGTGTCGCGTGACGTCAGCCGAGATGATAAACTAGACACTGGCCGCGAAAGTCTACGATCTAAATATTACAAACGCTTTTTATTTGTGTAACGTGTCATTCTAATGTACAGATATTATTGCTCTGTAGCACTTCCATAAATGTTGTGTTATTGTTAAAATTGTTTATCAACACTGTGATTCATTAACTTATTATTGTAACGAACTTCAGATATGAACGTTGTCAACACTATTTCGATAATGTCAGATTCCTTTTAATATTTAACTGGTGGTGCATTATAATAGTTAATTTCGGCTCTATTAGGCAAAATAAGCGTGCAGAAGGTAGACGTCTATTTAGAAACTCCTGCGCTTACCATGTGTGAACTTCAGCTAAATTGTGATCAAATTCTCCACAGATTAAAATTATATGTGAATACTCGTCGTTGCTACATCTCACCATTGCCGATATTTTCACAGCAAGTAATAGTAATTCAGATTATCAGAACTTATTACCCATTCAACAACCGGGTGAGTTAGCCGTGGTCGTTACGGCATGACTGATGGCTCACATCCGGGAGGCGAGGAGGTACGAATCCCCCCGCCGGCAACCTTGAAGATGGTCTTCTGTGGTTTCCCATCTTCCTTCCAGGCAAATGCCGGGGTTGGTCCCTAACTATAGGCCACAGCCGCTACCTTCCAACTCCTCGTCCTTCCATTCCCACTTTCCTTATCAACGGTACTTGTAGCTCACCCATCGGGTGTCCGTCTTGAAGCAGCTACAAAACTGGCGACCCGAACATGTCCTCGGACACTCCCGGCACTAAAAGCCATACGCTAAAAAAACAGACGAATTCCACACACACCCAAGTACACGGGGCTACATGACACACGGTGTCGCAAAGCCCCTAAACCATCAACAACAACAACTAAAATCCATTTTCACAGCAACTGTAATGTTGCTGCACCTAGTATAGGAGGGCCGTTCCTTCTTGACCGGTACGTATTACGTGCGCAGTGGTGTCTCCACGCGCAGTGAGCCTCCATACCTTTGTGATCAATTCAAATAAAGTGCGCAATGTATCCTCGAGAGCGCATGTGCTCATTGAGCGGTCTCAGTGTTCTACTCGGGCTATAATAAAGAATTCTCACTCGCTTACGACCGGCCACGAATGACCAGCCGAAATATACCAGCCTACTACTATGCGCGAGGCTTCATAACGCAATGGGGAGCATTAGACGCGTACTGCTGAGGAACTTAAATATTATAGAGCGAGCGGCCGTCCGGTTGTTATCTCTTCGTAGTCTGACGTAGTCTCCCTGTATGAACTGTTACTCCTGTTATTAGGCATCTCATTCATCACTTACGAGTAGTTGGACCATTTCGTGGTGTAGCGGCTAGCATTCATGGCTGTCGACCCGGAGGTCCCGGATCAATTCCCGGCTCTGCCAAGAACTTTTAATTGTGATGTGAGGGCTGGAACGGACAACACTTAGCCTCGTGAGGCAAAACGTAGGAGAGGAAGGTCCGATTCCTGCCTTAGCCTTCCTAGAAGTGTTTTTCCGTGGTTTCGCACTTCTATCCAGACAAATCTGTGTGTCGATGGTTCAGTGCGAGTGACACGTGTGTAAGTTCTCTCCAGTAATTACGGTAAAAACGGAGGTGATTTTGGCAAAATATTTGGAAAGTTTAAACTAGGGCCTGGGCACTAGTAGCAATAAATCAAATTATCAAATGTTAAACAGTATCTCTGAAATATTGAATTTTCACAAGAGGAGGTTTAAGTAAGAAGAAGCAGCAAGGTGCGGAAAAGCTATGCACTCCCAGTGGTACCAACTCAATTGAGGAATTGGCAAGGATAACAATAATTGCCCATTTAAGTGTGATAACTAATATAATGTATGTAATATTCTCCAGGAGTGTGTTTATATATTTATAACTTGTACCCCACCCAATTCATTGGACACAATCGTGTAGACCGACTGAAAAGCAGAAAAAGACAATAATAATAATAATAATAATAATAATAATAATAATAATAATAAATATAATAATAATGTTACTGGTTTTACGTCCCTTTTAACTACTGCACTTTTAAAGACGCCGGGGTGCCGGAATTTCACCCAAAGGGGATCTTTAACGTGCCCCCTCGCATTTGCGCACCCTCAAATGCCAGCTGCCCGTGCCAGGATTTGACCTTGAGCACAAAAGGCGAGACCGTCACCGATGAGCCAGCAGAATTAGCAAGTAGGGTGCTTATGGACTCACTTCAGTGGAAGGAGTTCATTGACTTAATTGCATGTAATGAAAATCCACAGCCTGCTTCCAGTCTCCGACCGGGTCAGGAATGGAATGAATGAAGCCCCCATCTAGCGGCGAGGATATGAACTGTGCCGGCTGCCGAAGCCTGACGCACTCCTCTGGGGCAATGATTAAATGAATGACAGATGAAATGAAATGATAGTGGAGAGTGTTGCTGGAATGAAATTTTGACAGGGAAAACCGGAGTACCCGGAGAAAAACCTGTCTGCCTCCGTTTTTTCCAGCACAGATCTCACATGGAGTGACCGAGATTTGAACCACGGACCCAGCGGTGAGAGGCCGGCGTAATTGCATGTAATATTGTGGACAAATTCGCGGAGTGGCTGTTGAAACAGCTGGAGCAAACCAAGTTCAATAACGAACTATGCCACGATTTATAGAGGAAGCTAGAAATGAGAAGACGCGAGCTTGGCGAACTGAACCAGACTACCTAGGTATAAGTGACAGACTGGACCAAATTGAACAGTATGGACGAGAGTTAAATGGCACAATATTTGGTATTATGGTATGAGAGGTCTCAGCTCTCGCAGTAAAGAAGTACTATGAGTTTCATATCAGGGGCGCAGTCCACTACTCCAACAACGGTCCAGGCACGGTCAACAATAGCTCACTGATGAGCCAGACTTGGTGCACCTAGGTGAAACCCCACAAAAGGCACGGGAAAAAACTAGAAATATTGCTGAATTTCTTTACAGTATTGATTATCTTGATTAACAGCAACATGTAGGCCTACTCTTGTGTGTACTGAATATGTCTGATAATCTGTGTTTCTATGGTGACTAACCGTGTGTGAATATTGTTGTTGTGGATTCATTTAGTGGATTTTCGAAATTATGGTCCTGTAGCCCAGTATACTTTTATGTGAATAGAATTTGTCTGATAACTTGGACTGTTGGTGCAGCATAAAAGAGAAGAATCGAAGCGTTTGAAATGTGGTGTTACAGGAGAATGATGAAGATCAGATGGGTAGATAGGGTTATAAATGAAGAGGTATTAAGACGAATAAGAGAGGAGAGATGTTTGTGGCGACTGCTATTGAAGAGAAGAGATAGGTTGGTAAGACACATACTAGCAAACTTAGTTATGGAAGAAAGGGTCGAGGATAAGAATTGTAGGGGTTGACGAAGGTTAGAATATATCAAACAGATTGCCTCGGATGTAGGGTGTGGTAGCTATGTAGAGATGAAACGATTAGCTCAGGCCTGGGAAGCATGGAGGGCTGCATCAAACCAGTCAAAAGACTGAAGACTCAGAAAACAACAACAACAACAACCTGTGTCACTGTGATGGCTGTACTAGAGCGTGTATTGGTAATGGAGGTAGGATAAAAGTACCGTAGTAAGTGGCCGCGGCCTTAAATTAGGTACCCGCAGGGGCTCACATCTAGTGGGACGTGGGTTGGCGACCACGGGGCCCCAGCTGAGTCCGGCATTGCTTCCACTTACTTATGCCGGCCTCCTCCCTGTCTTCTTTCCTGTCGACCTCACTTGGTCAACTCTTGTTCTCTCCCGACCCCGATGGTATTAGGGTACCCGAGGCCTAGGGAGTCTCTTCATTTCCCGCCTTAATTGGCCCTTGTCCCATCTTTTCTGATTCCCTCCTTCTGCGAGGGGTCAGCCTTTTTTTTCTTTTTTCTTTTCATGTTATCTCCTGCCTTCTGCTCAAAGCCCTCAAGGAGGCCGGGTGTATGTAGCTCCACAACTTTTGGTGCCCCCTAGATAATGCTACATCCTCAGGGGCTCACGACTGGTGAGTTCGGGAGTTGGCGACCCCGACGGATTCCTGAGCTGGGTCTGGTTTCCCCCTTTTGTCCCTTACCTGTGGGGAGGACCCTCTTTCACTTTCCTATCTGCCTTTCATGGCTCTCCTTCCTTCCAAGTCCCTCAATCCGCATTCTTCGTGGGTTGAGGGCATTTCTTATCCTCCTGTCCTTTATTTGCCTTATTCTTCTTTAGTTTCCATTTCTTCTTCTAGTATGTAGGTTAGTAGTTAGTTTTAGTTTTTAAGTTTGCATTTCATTTTCATCTTCACGATCACCCAAACCATCAGGGGCCGATAACCTAGATGTTAGGCCCCTTAAAACAACAATTATCATCATCATCATCATTAAATTAGGTAGACCTACCATCCCGGCATTCGCCTGGAGTAGAAGTAGGAAACCATGGAAAACCACTTCCAGGATGGCTGAGGTAGGAATCAAATCCGCCATTTCACAGTTTTGCCGCACTAGGTTGATTGTACACCGTTCAAGCCCTCAGACCAGAATTAAATTTCTTGACAGATCCAGAATCGGACCCGGGTCTCGGCGTTGACAGCCAAGAGTGCTAGTCACTACGCAACGAGGCGGACTGACTGTATTATTAGAGTTGTTGAATGATGTTCGTGCTCTTGAACTTGAACTTGAAATATGATACCATAGTGGTATATGCCAGGAAGGGCTATGGAAAAACTCAGGAAACCACCCTCAGCATTGCCGCTGTAAGTATTGGGATTAGAACCTCAACCCTGCGAACTTGCAGATCCCCATCGTAGTCGTGAAACGTGACTTAGCTACGCTGTTGAGTGCCATTCTTCCTAACCACTCTGTATTGTCCTGTGCATGGCAGTCATTATCGTATCATTCTTTGTCCAAATTAGTGAAAGTCATTAGCCTTCCCTCGCAGCTCAGTAGATAGCAATTGGAGACTCGCCAACTGAATAATGATCCGGCAGCTCCCTTCAACTGGGAATGGTGAAATGAAGGATACGTTTTCTATTTAATATTGAGAGAGTCGTTTCAAGTATAGCCTGTCTCTACACAAATACACATCCATCATTTGCACTGTAAAAGAAAAACATATATATTTATGTATATTTATTTATATATATATAAGGAATAAGCCTTCGTGGCTTAGGCAGCAGCACGCCGGCCTCTCACCGCTGGGTCCGTGGTTCAAATCCCGGTCATTCCATGTGAGATTTGTGCCGGACAAAGCGAAGGCTGACAGGTTTTCTGCGGGTAATCCGGTTTTTCCTGTCAAAAATTTCATTCCAGCAACACTCTCCACTATCATTTCATTTCATCTGTCATTCATTTAATCATTGCCCCAGGGGATTGCGACAGGCTTCGGCAACCGGCACAGTTCATATCCTCGCCGCTAGATAGGGGCTTCATTCTTTCCATTTCCTGACCCGGTCGGTCGACTGGAAGCAGGCCGTGGATTTTCATTATAAGGAATAACTATTTTCGAGCGGCTTCGGTGGCGTAGTTCGTAGCATGCTGAGCTTCTATGCCCAAGGTCGCGGGTTCAAACCCGACCGAAGTCGTCGGATTTCTTAAGAGCGTTAAAAATCCCTCAGTATACCTTCCTTGGGAGGGGAAGTAAAGCCGGCGGTCCCATGTCATAGATTTATGGCTCGTAAAAGTACCTTACACTAATTACACTTGCGTGAAGTTAAATTATAGGTTAGATTTAACTAACCCTCTTAGGTTCCAACGTTCGTCGCCAGGAGCAGACTGCGGTGGCATCTAGTAACCAAATTCAAATCTAGTTGTCGTTATTTATTTATCGTATGGCTTTTAGTTCCGGGAGTGTCCGAGGACATTTTCGGCTCGCCTGAGTCTGTAGCTGCTTCCAGCGGACATCCTTAGGGTGAGCTACAAATTCCGTTCAATTTCAAGTAGTTCCAACTTTCGCCACCAGATATCAATGATACCTAGTGGTGAACGTTGGAACTTTGATAGAGCGTTCCGACGAAATCTAACCTAACAATTTAGCTTCACACAAGTTTAGTCTGTGGAAGGATCTTTTACATGCCATAAATCTATGACATGGGACCGATGGCTTCACTTCCCCTCCGAAGGAAGGCATACTTAAGGATTTTAACGCTTTTAAAAAATCCGACGACTTCGTCCGGGTTTGAACCCGCTATCTTGGGCACAGCATTTCAGCATGCTACCAACTACGCCACCGAGGCCGTTAATGGTGGCGTTTGGTAGCAAAAGTAGGAACTACTTGAAAATTGAATGTCTGCAGTCCTTACTTGAATTTTAAAAAATTCCTCTCGGCACGCCGGAAGGAGGAGGTAGATTTCACCGGGCAAACTAGGGGATAGGTGAAAATAGGCAGAATATGCAGGTATTTGTAGAAGGATCAGACCTCATTTATTGCGAGAAAGTATCTTACAATTGGAGCGTAATTAATTTTGGTTTTAGTCTCTCATAAGGGAACACGGGCCGGACCACTCGAGCTGAGCAGTCACCTGATGACGTCATATGTTTAACAGTTGTGGTTCACTTTGAAGGTATTTCCGGACACTTGCGACCCTAAGTGTCCTATATCAAATTACTTGGCTCAATTGTCATTTACGTCGCTGTAGAGAGTTTTAAACGTTAATAAGAGACACCCTGTATATGCACCCAGTGTCGCGCTAGCATGGCCACATCGATAAGAAACTACGCAGAGCATCTTGGTCGTTGCGCGGACAAAATGTTGTCTGCTGCGTCTTTGTCGCCATGTCGACGAAGCATGGCCACTTACATTTGAATCAATGTACCGTGCCGTGGCATTTCTGATGCGGCAGCGGCTTCGGTGGCGTAGTCGGTAGCATGCTGAACTGCTGTGCCCAAGATAGCGAGTTCAAACCCGGCCGAAGTCGTCGGATTTTTTAAGAGCGTTAAAATCCTTTAGTATGCCTTCCTTCGGAGGGGAAGTAAAGCCGGCGGTCCCATGTCATAGATTTATGGCATGTAAAAGATCCTTTCACAGACTAAACTTGTGTAAAGCAAAATTTGTTAGGTTAGATTTCGTCAGAACGCTCTATCAAAGTTCCAACGTTCACCACTAGGTATCATTGATATCTGGTGGCGAAAGTTGGAACTACTTGAAATTGAACGGAACTTGTAGCTCGCCCTTTAGGGTGTCCGCTGGAAGCAGCTACAGACTCAGGCGAGCCGAACATGTCCTCGGACACTCCCGGCACTAAAAGCCATACGATAAATAAATAGATAAATAAATCTGATGCGGCTACAAAGTCGCAAGCTTGGCCTCAGCCTTAGAGTCTAGATAATCGCTCCAAATCTTATATATAAAAGTGAAAGTCTGTATGTGGGTATGTGGGTCTGTTCCGTATACAAATCTACACCGTTCCAGCAATCTCAACCAAATTTTGCATACACATAGTTTAGGACCCAGAAGGAACCGCTGGCTACATGAATTTTCGATAGTCTTGCTCATTCTTCCGATTTCGGTCCTTTTGCACTCAATCACAGGCTAATCAAATCATAAAATATACTCATGAAGGAATGGCAAGGCAGATAGTTTCCATGGCAACATAGCTCAAGTCGAGACACGGCCGTCTGGATGACAGTTGCGCTCTGCACTACTGGTATAGAAAATGAGCATCTTTACTTGAAATCCCGTTAGTTACTCACCTACTCACACAGCACTGTCAACCGAGTTTAGCATAACAAAGACTTGACACTATCTTCTACTATATATTTGTCAAATACCACTCACTCACTCATTCATTCATCACGAAATCTCAGAAACCACCGAACGGATTGGAATGAAATTTGGTATGCAGCTTCCCCAAGGACCGCAAATGCCCACTAAGAAAGGATTATTGTATATTCAGGTTCTAAAGGGGTGTTAAGGGGGTAGACCTGCATTTCATTGACTAGCAATATCTCCCGATTGGTTTCATTGGGGGATGTGATACTCGGCACATAAACTCATCATTAAAAATAAGAAGGCACGAGTCTCAGGGTTTTTCGATGTGGTGTATATTATGAGGTGAAAGGGGTGAAAAGTGGGGATTGAAATATTCCTAAATGAGCGTGTATCTCTTAAACGACAAAGGCGAGGAGTTTGAAACTCAGCGAAAAAAAATCAGCATAAAAAATAAGTAAATATGTGTTTGACCGTTTTTTTATAAATCCAATTTAAGGGGCCCATGGGGAAGAGTGAAATTCTGGTGGGGGGGACAGGAAAGAAAGTGTCCTAACTGATTGACTGACTGACTCACTCATCAAACTCAGGGGGAAAAACTGCTTTAAAGTAAGTAAATAGCTGTTCGACAGTTTTTTTTTTCATAAATCAAATTTAAGGGGTTCATGGGGAGGGGTGAAATTCTGAAAAAAGACAATTGAAAAAAAATGTCCTGACTCACTCACTCACTCACTCACTCATCATCATCCCCTTGCCAAAATTATTGAAGTTAGAAACATGACAGTTTGGGGATATGTTCATTGTATGTCAAAACAGTCTACTAAGGGAGGATTTTCGGATATTCAGGTTCTAAAGGGGTCTTAAGGGGGTTAAACCTGCATTTCATTGAATAACAATATCTCTCGAATGGTTTCATTGGGGGATGTGATTCACGGCATATAAACTCATCATTAAAAAGTAAGAAGACACGTGTCTGATGGTTTTTCGATGTGGTGTATATTATGAGGTGAAAGGGGTGAAAAGTAGGGATTGAAAGATTCCTAACGGAGCGTGTATCTCTTAAACGACATAGGCGAGGAGTTTGAAACTCAGCGGAAAGAAATCAGCATACAAAATAAGTAAATATTTGTTTGACCGTTTTTTCATAAATCCAATTGAAGGTGCCCATGGGGAGAGGTGAAATTCAGGGGGAAAAAAAAACTGGAAAGAAAGTGTCCTAACCGATTGACTGACTGACTCACTCATCAAACTCAGGGGGAAAAACTGCTTTAAAGTAAGTATATAGCTGTTCGACAGTTTTTTTTTTTGGATCAATCAAATTGAAGGGGTTCATCGGGAGGGGTGAAATTCTGAAGAAAAACAAATGAAAGAAAATGTCCTGACTCATTCACTCACTCATCATCGCCCAGCCAAAAATATTCAAGTTGGAAACATGGCATTTTGGAGATATGTTCGTTGTATGTCAAAACCGTACACTAAGGGAGGATTTTTGGATATTCAGGCTCTAAAGGGGTCTTTAGGGGGTTAAACCTGCATTTCATTGAATAACAATATCTCAAGAGTGGTTTCATTTGTGGATGTGATACTCGGCATATAAACTAATCATTAAAAATAAGCAGACAGGTGTCTAAGGGTTTTTCGATATGGTGTATTATTATGAGGTGCAAGGGGTGAAAAGTGGGGGTTGAAGGATTCCTAACGGAGCGTGAAGGCCTATCTCTTAAACGACATAGTTGAGAAATTTGAAACTCAGAGAAAGAAAATCAGCTAAATAAATAAGTAAATCGGTGTTCGACCGTTTTTTTTTCATATATTAATTTAAGGGGCCAATGGGGTGGGGTGAAATTCTGGGGGGAAAAAGGAGAGAAATTGTCCTAACTGACTGACTGACTCACTCACTCATCAAACTCAGGGGAAAAAGACAGCTTAAAAATAAGTTAATAGGTGTTCAAGAGTTTTTTCATCAATCCAATTTAAGGGGCCCATGGGGAAGGGTGAAATTCTGGTAAAAATAATTGAAAGAAAATGTCCTGTCTGACTCACTCACTCATCACGCCCAGCGAAAACTATTAATGTTGGAAACATGAAATTTTGGGAATATGTTCGTTGTATGTCGAAAACGTCAACTAAGGAATGATTTTTGTTTATTCGGGATTTAAAGAGGTGTTAAGGGGGTAAAGGTGCATTTCATTGAATAACGATATCACATGATTTGTTTCTTTGGGGATGTGATATTCGGTATAGAAACTAATCATTAAAAATAATCAGACATATGTCTAAGGGTTTGTCGATGTGATGTATATTATGAGGTGAAAGGGGTGAAAATTGGGGGTTGAGGGATTCTTAACGGAGCGTGTGTCTCTGAAACGACATAGGCGAAAAAATTTAAATTCGGCGGGAAAAACAGCTTAAAATACAAGTAAATAGGTGTTCGACCGTTTTTTCCTAAATCCAATTTCAGGAGCCCTTGGAGAGGGGAGAAATTCTGGGGGGGGGGGGGGGAACAGGAAAGAAAGTGTCCTAAATGATTGACTCACTTAGTCACTCATCAAACTCAGGGGGAAAACAGCTTTAAATAAGTAAATAGGCGTTCGGCCGTTTGTTTCATAAATCCAATTTAAGGGGTTCATGGGGAGGGGTGAAATTAACAAAAAAAAATGAAAAAATGTCCTGACTGACTCACTCACTCATCATCGCCCAGCCAAAATTATTAAAATTAGAAACATGAAATGTTGGGGATATGTTCATTGTATGTCGAAAACGTCCACTAAGGAAAGAGTTTTGGATATTCAGGTTCTAAAGAGGAGTTAAGGGGGTAAACGTGCATTTCATTGAATAACAATATCTGACGAGTGGTTTCATTTGGGGATGTGATACTTGGCATATATACTAATCATTAAAAATAAGCTGACACATGTCTAATGGTTTTTCCATGTAGTGTATGTTATGAGGTTAAAGGAATGAAAAGTGGGGGTTGTAAGATTCCTAACGGAGCGTGTATCTCTTAAAAGACATAGGCGAGGAGTTGGAAACTCGGAGGAAATCAATCAGCTTAAAAATAAATAAGGGCCTATGGGGAGGGGTGAAATTTTGGAAGAAAAACGTCCACTAAGGAATGATTTTTGGATGTTCACTCTCATCGACCAACCAAAACTATTAAAGTTAGAAGAATTACATTTTGGGGATATGTTCGTTGTGTGTCGAACACGTCTACTAAGGAGGGATTTTTGGATATTCAGGTTCTAAAGGGGTGTTAACGGGGTTAAAACTGCATTTCATTATATAACAATATGACACTCATTCGTTCATTCATTCATTTATTTGCAATGGAGGGTGTGGCCCCCGGGGCAAATTGGATATACATAACAAATAAATAATTACACATAACAATTCAATTACAATTAAACAACAATTAAACTGGAGTATTTACACAAATAGTCAGTCTTTTCTTAAACACACCTATATGTTTGGGAAAAGGCTCTAACACTGCGGCAGGTAGAGAGTTCAGGTTATCAATGGCACGGTTTACAAAAGAATATTTACCATAATTTGTTCGCTGTGGTCGGCCCTTAACTTTGAAAGGATGATCGCTCCTACCCATGTAAGTAATGTAAGTAATGACGCGAGCGAAGCAAGGCTAAAAATGAGATGGTGTGTGTCTGTGTATTACTCAATCACGCAAGTACCACTGGTCCGATATACGTGAATTTTACATGGAAGTAGCTGATTTACCTGGTTAACATATAGGTTACTTTTGATTACAATACTTTGCACTATTTAAAGATGGCGCCCATTTTAGTGACGTCACTACACCCTTTGGTTTCAAACTCATATTTCCATTTGAAATAAAAAGAGAACGCTAAGAAATAGCAAACTTTTGATGGCATATACGAGGTTTAAAATTACATTTTCTATCCGAAAGGTATCTCCAACGGTTAGCGAGTAAAATCTAAATTTGTGCTATAAAACACGGTCAACGCCGAGCGTTGTAGTTGGACAAAATGTTTCATCATTAATCTCCCTCTGCGCAGCACCTCGCCTATCCCCTATTTTAACTGTCACCTTCACATTTTAATTTATTTATGACCCGTAGCGAAGCACGGGTACTTCAGCTAGTCTATATATAAAACTCAATGTTGGTTTGTCTGTTATTTATACAAATCTACACCGTTTCACCGATTTGATCCAAAATGTATATACTTACTCTTTGGAACCCTGCGAGTAACACTGTCTACTTAAAATTTCGGACAGACCACTCCATTCCCTGCATTTAGGCCCTTTTGCACAAATCTACACCGTTTCACCGATCTAATAACTTGACGGACATATTGTCGATAGGCGACAACGACTAGCACTATCATGATAATCAACGCCGCACCATTGATGGACAGGTTGTCACTAGGCAACAACGATTTACTCTGTATCATGATAGTCCGGTAAAATATGCTAAAGGACACATGAGAAAACGGACCGATTGACAATCAAGGATTGTATTAGACTGTAGTATTCCCTTTGCTATCGTAGCACAGTTAATATTTCACTTGTGGGGCTTATATATCGTGGTCATGTTTCCCCGTGTACATGGGTGTGTGTGTAGAATTTTTGTGATAACCTGCGTTATTGTGATTGTTGCACTAGCATGAGTAAATATCTATATATATAAAGCACAAAGTTTGTCTGTCTGTCTGTCTGTCTGTCTGTCTGTTATGTATACAAATCTACACCGTTTCACCGATCTGAACCAAAATTTGTATACTTACCCTTTGGAACCCTGCGGGTAACCCTGTCAACATTAAATTTCGGACAGACCACCCCATGCCCTGCATTTAGGCCCTTTTGCACAAATCTACACCGTTTCACCGATCTGAACCAAAAGTTGTATATTTAACCTTTGGAACCCTGCGAGTAACACTGTCCACTTGAAATTTCGGACAGACCACCCCATTCCCTGCATTTAGGCCCTTTGGTCCAAATCCACACCGTTTCACCGATCTCAACCAAAATTCGTATATTTACCCTTTGGAACCCTGCGAGTGACACTGACCACTTAAAATTTCGGACAGACCACCCCATTCCCTGCATTTAGGCCCTTTGGTCCAAATCTACACCGTTTCACCAATCAGAACCAAAATTCGTATTCTTACCCTTTGGTGCCCTGCGAGTAACACTGTCTGCTTGAAATTGCGGACAGACCACTCCATTCCCTGCATTTAGGCCCTTTGGCCCAAATCTACACCGTTTCACCGATCTCAACCAAAATTTGTATATTTACCCTTTGGAACACTGCGACTAACACTGTCTGCTTGAAATTGCGGAGAGGCTACTCTATCCCCTGCATTTAGGCACTTTGGCACAAATCTACACCGTTTCACCGATCAGAACCAATATTCGGAAACTTACCCTTTGTTACCCGACAAGTAACACTGTTCAATTTAAATTTCGGACAGACCACACTATTCCCTGCTTTTTGGCCCTTTGGCAGAAAACTACACCGTTTCACCGATCTCAACCAGATTTTACATAATTACCCTTTGGAACTCGACGAGTAACACTGTCCACTCGAAATTTCGGACAGACCACTCCATTCCACGCATTTAGGCCCTTTGGCACAAATCTACATCGTTCACCGATCGAAAACAAAATGTGTATACTTACCCTTTGGAACCCGATGAGTAACACTGTCCACTTTAAAATTTGGACAGGCCACTCCATTCCCTGCATTTTGGCCCTTGGCACAAAAATACACCGTTTCACCGATCTCAACCAGATTTTACATAATTACCGTTTGGAACTCGACGAGTAACACTGTCCACTCGAAATTTCGGACAGACCACTCCATTTCCCGCATTAAGGCCCTTTGGTACAAATCTACATCGTTCACCGATCGAAAACAAAGTGTGTATACTTACCCTTTGGAACCCGATGCGTAACACTGTCCACTTGAAATTTCTGACATACCACTCCATTCCCTGCATGTAGCTCAGGAATTCCTCGGGGTTGCCAGCTTCCTAACTCACCAGTCATGAGCCCTTGAGGGTGAACCAGAAGTGGTGGGTCTACACACACCCTGCCTCTTTGAGGGCCTTGAGCAGAAGACAGGAGATATTATGAAAAGGAAAAGAAGGCAGACCTCTCGAAGAATGAGGGTATCAGGAAAGATGAGACAAAGCCAATTAAGGCGGGAAATTGAAAGACTCCCTAGCCCTCAGATACCCTAATACAGTCTGGGTCGGAAGAGAACAAGAGTTGACGAGGGAGGCCGACAGGAAAGAGAACTGAAATGAGCCCGGCACCAGGAAGTAGAAGCGATGACAGACTCAGCTGGGGTTCCGTGGTCGCCAACCCACGTCCCACAAGTTGTGAGACCCTGGGGGGGGGGTCAGTTGTGAGAATAGCTTGCTGATTCATCGCGAGGTGACTTGAGAGTACTTTCCAAAGCCCGCCGTGTTACTGATATCGCGTCAGGAGATGGCAGTCCAACACGCTGCGACGGGGTGCGGGGGTCTTGCAGTACGCATGCGCGGCCCTCATATTCCTAACTTAAATATATCAGCTCCGCGCATGCCAATCGCTGTTATTGCAGCACACGACACGCAGCCAGTGAAAGGAATGTGCTGAGTGAGTGAAACAAGTAGTGACTAACTTAATGTTTTTGGAATGCGCGTTACGCAGTGAGCGGGAAGACATCTGCAGTTCAAACCCAACTGCCAACTCCTGGCGCGATATTAGTATCTCCTGCTGTCTATGCTGATGCCAGCACAGGGCCGTTGCGAAACAGTGAGTGATTCCCGGTCAATCTGTATAGGACGGGGAACCCCGAACGTGTGTCATCATTTTTCGTCATAATCTGCGATCATCTCAGGTTCATACAGCTTGGACCTATATTCTTTGTCTTTGCCGAGCAGTACGCTCTTTCACTAGACGCATCCAGTACAGGCCTAAGCCAGAAAATAAGGTTGAGACTTTGGAAGACATCGAAGCTAGACACCTGAATTACCTATATCAGTTTTAAAATAACACCATGTTCGTTTAGTAGTCATTTTTTATTACCTTATTATTATTATCATCATAAGTGCAAATGACCTAGATGTTACGCGCATCATACCAATAATCACCGCCGCATAAAGTCTTTCTCGACTGTGATTTTTAAAATATTTATTTTTGGTTGGTTGGTTCTTAAGTTTAGGGGCTGCGACAACGCTGTCATGTAGCCCCATGTACTTTGGGTGTGTGTAGAATCTGTCTGATAACCGGTGTTAATTGTGATGACTGTATTAGTGTGTGTTATCTGTTTTTTAATTTAAGTACAAACTGCAACATAGAATTCTTCAAATAGTTCGTACTTTTGCCGCCAAGCGCCACCGTCAACGACTACTAGGCCAAGTTCGGAACTTAGCTACTAGACGCCACTGCAGTCGGCTCTTGGCAACGGATGTAGACATCTATGAGCGTTGTTTACCTATCCAATTTAGCTTCACACAGGTGTAATTAGTGAAAGATTCTTTAACATGCCATAAATCTGACATGGGACCGCCGGCTTTACTTCCCCTCCGAAGAAAGGCATACTGACGGATTTTTAACGCTCTTAAAAGATCCGACGTCTTCGGCCGGGTTTGAACCCGCCATCTTGGGCATAGAAGCTCAGCATGCTACCAAATACGCCACCGAAGCCGCCATATAGTTATTTTTATTACAGTACATTGTGTACATTATACGTTGAAGTGTCAATTCAATATCGGTAGTAGATTCCCTTATCATCCTCATCATAAGAGCAAATGACCTACAGTAGATGTTACGCCCATTACTCCATTAATCACCACACACAATAAGTCTTCCTCGCCTGTGAATTTTGAAATATGTATTTCTATTACGGTAGTTTGTAAGTTTGACGTGTCAATTCAACAGTAGTTTTTATTATCATCCTTATCAAAAGGGCAAATGACCTAGATATTACTCCCTCATTGTCTTTGGGGGCAAATGACTTAGATTTTAAGTCCATTATATTTCTAAGGAGACCTTAAAACATTATCATCATTCCACCGGGCGAAGCCGGGTACTACTGCTAGTCTTCTATTCTATATATATAAAGCACAAAGTTTGTCTGTCTGTCTGTCTGTCTGTTATGTATACAAAAATACACCGTTTCACCGATCTGAACCAATATTTGTATACTTACTCTTTGGAACCCTGCGGGAAACCCTGTCAACATTAAATTTCGGACAGACCACCCCATGCCCTGCATTTAGGCCCTTTTGCGCAAATCTACACCGTTTCACCGATCTGAACCAAAAGTTGTATATTTAACCTTTGGAACCCTGCGAGTAACACTGTCCACTTGAAATTTCGGACAGACCACTCCATTCGCTGCATTTAGGCCCTTTGGTCCAAATCCACACCGTTTCACCGATCTCAACCAAAATTTGTATATTTACCCTTTGGAACCCTGCGAGTAACACTGACCACTTAAAATTTCGGACAGACCACCCCATTCCCTGCATTTAGGCCCTTTGGTCCAAATCTACACCGTTTCACCGATCAGAACCAAAATTCGTATTCTTACCCTTTGGTGCCCTGCGAGTAACACTGTCTGCTTGAAATTGCGGACAGACCACTCCATTCCCTGCATTTAGGCCCTTTGGCCCAAATCTACACCGTTTCACCGATCTCAACCAAAATTTGTATATTTACCCTATGGAACACTGCGACTAACACTGTCTGTTTGAAATTTCGGACAGACCACGCCATTCCCTGCATTTAGGCCCTTTTTGCACAAATCTACACCGTTTCACCGATCTGAACCAAAATGTGTATACTTACCCTTTGGAACCCTGCGAGTAACACTGTCTGCTTGAAATTGCGGACAGACCACTCCATTCCCTGCATTTAGGCCCTTTGGCCCAAATCTACACCGTTCCACCGATCTCAACCAAAATTTGTATATTTACCCTTTGGAACACTGCGACTAACACTGTCTGCTTGAAATTGCGGAGAGGCTACTCCATCCCCTGCATTTAGGCCCTTTGGCACAAATCTACACCGTTTCACCGATCTGAACCAAACTTTGTATACTTACCCTTTGGAACCCTGCGAGTAACACTGTCCACTTAAAATTTCGGACAGACCACCTGAGCCATGTTTAACATCTCTCATTTCTTTATTTTCTTTGGCGGCCGTCCCGGTAGACTCAGACGCCATGTGAGATGCTTTCTGTCCGGACGTGCCTTGAGGCTCTCCGCCTTATTATTTAAAATGTAATGTTTTCCTTTTTATTTAACATTGTTATTATGCCGAAGCCTTCAATTTACTCATGTAAGTAATACATCTAACCTTGTGTCCACTATGCTCATTTCCTAAATTTAACCTTTCTTTTTGATCTTCGTCGTGTGCTTGGATTTGCTGTGGAACCAATCGTAATGGCGGTCTCCTGTTTTATTTTGTTTGAGCCTTCGTTTAACCTTTTATTTGTGCCGTGAAATATATCTGCGAGTGATTTTGTGAGTGTATGTTTTTCTTGCTGCCAGGTGCATTGATGCTGTTTTGATTGGGCATATCTTCGAATGGGTCTCCCGTGGTTTGTGGACGTTGGCGTTTCGACCATTCTCCCAACACGAGGCATGACACCATATATTTTTGCCCTTATGTTTTCCCTTCATTCCATGCTTCGGGCAACTGGATCACGGCGGTAACTTTAAGTAGGCCTTACCGTATTCAGCTCGAACTCGGAACGTAAGTTGGGGACCATATAGGTTTAGCATGTTTTGCTAGACTACCTACAAGCACGAGTTGCTTTGAGTTTTATTTCTGCATCGTCGGCTGGCATTTTGTGTGTTTGACTGCGTGTATGTATCTTGATATATTTCACGGACACCTGACGTCATTTGTTTCTTCTTATAGTATCTTTGGTTTTGCTTTTCTTTTCTCTGGGGACTGCCAGCTCGATCGCATCCCCATTGCTCGCCACAGCCTTTGCGACACGCACACAGCCGCTTGTTTTATCTTTGCTATGCTTGTTATTTGTGGTCGTCATGACAACCATCCATCTCTAGGCAGAGAAGTGATTGTTGTTGACCAGCGACCGGGTCGATTGCCTTTTGGTCAATTACCTCCTCCCTTTTTACATCATTTTTATTGGAAGTGAGCACAGGTATGAATTTAATTTGTTAACGTTATTTACTATCGTAAGTTATTTATTGTTATTTATATTTATCTTCCCCGTTTGATAGTGGCTTTATTTGGCCCCTAGGTGAAGGGTATTCTTTTTGTGTGTGTTATTCTGGCCGGGTTTCTTTGTGTGTTCGGTTTCAATTCATTAAATTTCCATTTCTTTACCCATGTGTCTTATTTAGTAGTGTTTGGCGATCGGGCTGCTCGCTCTCTCTCTCTCTCTTCAAACCTAGGCCTAACTTATTCTAGCTTTCTAGCACCAGGAGGGTATTCCTACCACTCGTCGTGGGACCACCTTCACGGAGTCTGGAGTCGCTCGGCACATCTGGCCTGCAAGTACGGGCCCAGCACAGGTCAGAAATTAACATCCATTTCCACTGCGTACTCCTTTCTTTTCTAGTTGGTTCCAGTGATGCAGCTAGGAGGCACGCCAAGAATTTGTTTATTTTAATAGGGCGGTCCCCCCAAAAGAAAAATTATTTATAATAATAAAAGATTTTTCTTTTTACATCACTAAGCACCACCGCTTTGAAATCAATCATGTCCCAAGTGTTCCAAAATACACAACATCCTTATCACACAGGTGGTTTGTCAACAACTATAACAGTACACAAAATATGAGGGGGGAGGGTGATCGATATAACAATCACTTAAGCAATTGAGCCATATCAGAAAGAATACAGTTATAAAATGAAGTAATATATAAAAATAATCAGATCGCTTCGGCGATCGCAATATCAGGACAGAACTCCTTCGGGGTCCCCAAAGGCGCGCGTTCCTTTGACGATCCCTGGGCTTGTCATAATGGTATTACGGTTCGCCTGAGCGTTACAATGACAAGAAAAGTAGATAGAGACACGGACGAAAATCATAAACAAAAGACTTTCGCCCTTTGACGCCGAAGTCTGCCATTCTCCTTATACCCATCATGAAAGTGACGTATTAAAATAACAAAGAAGCGATATAATGTGTCCATTATTTATAGAATATAAATTCTCTACTGGCCGAATTCGCAAAAATACATATTTTTACAATAAATATTAAGTTACACAGAGTATGTAGGCCTATTTCTTCTTGTATTATTTTCTTTCTTGAGCTCGTAAATTTGTACTTGACTCTGCCTCGGTCAAAATTGGTTCAATAATAGGCAGGTCAAGGAGACGCCATATGAATACTAGCTTCCTTGGATAACATAAGCAAATTATGATTGGCTAACCTACGCAGAAAAAGGACAACATTAATCACAGCAAATAAGAAGGTTACACAATAAATGGTTTCAATTGAGATATGTGAGCTCTGGATACGTCGGTGGGATTCTCCTTGGAGATCAATTCAACAGTGACAGGTGTTAAAAATCTAGTGATAGTTTTGGGCGTGCTCCAGCGAAGCATTAGCTTAGCTGACTCCTTATTCTTGGCCGAACTCTGTGGGTGCAGGCGCACTAGCACGTCGTCATTCACCTGAAAACAAACAGGTTGCCTACCCTTGTTATAGCGAGACGCCACGCGATCTCGTGCCCTTTTCAGATGCCGTACAGCAACTTCCCAATTTTCTTTGACTGAGGTACGGCGGGATGGCGCAGCCAGATAATCTATTTTCCACTGAAGCTGAAGTGGATCAACAATACGCCTCCCTAAAAACAATTCCGAAGGGGTAGAATTCGTCGATTCATGAAGAGCAGTGTTAAATCCTAAGGAGAAAAACTGAAGATTTGCGTCCCAACGTGACTGATCTGCGTTGTGGAACGCACTCAAGCAAGCCTTCAAGTTACGATGAAACCTTTCAACGTGATTTGGCTGAGGGTGGTAGGGTGCCAAAAAGACATGATCAATTCCCCAAGAAAAACACATTGATCTAAAAGACTTGGACCGGAAAGCGCTCGCGTTATCGGACACTAAAAACTTTGGAGGACCAAAAACACCAAAAATATGATTGGTCAAAAGCCTAACAGTGGTACGTGTCGTGATTTCCCTGACAGGAAATAACCATACAAATTTTGAAAATCCATCAACGACAGTAAGTATAGCTTGATGACCAGAAGATGACCTAACTAGGGGACCAAAATAATCTATAAACAGGCGCTCATTAGGATATGACATCGTGTCAGCGTGGTGAAGTCCAATGCGAGAATTCTTTGCTGGCTTAGAACGTTGACACGTGACACATTTTCGGACGAAAGCAAAAGCATCCGCTTTCAAATGAGGCCAGAAGAATTCCTGAGAGATTTTATGGAAAGTCTTCGTCATACCTAAATGTAATCCAAAACAGGATTCATGGAAATACGCCAAGAGCATACTTCGTATATTCTCTGGCACGAAAATCCTACATTTCGAAGATCGAGGAGCGGTATGCACTATAACATCATTGCGCAATGAAAACTCAGATACACCAGGATCTTTCCCGAGAATTTTTTCACGCAATGTGACACAAAATGGGTCATCTGCTTGGTACGTACGGATGTCAGTAAAAGACCATGGAATGTGTTGGAGAAGATTCACTGGCTCGGGGATCTCAACAATGGGAGGAGGTTCCTCAAACATGCGTGACAAACAATCCGCTACAACATTTTCACTGCCTCTGACGTGAATGATGTCAAAGCTGAAAGAGGATAGACGAAGAATCCAACGATTTATACGTCCCAATTTTTTGACATGCGAGCGCATCCAGGACAGAGCTTCATTGTCGGTATACACTATGAAATGCCGATGTTCTAGAAAAGATCTGAAACGTTCACAGCCGAATACGACAGCCAGACTTTCTTTCTCGAAAGTGGAATACCGGCGTTCGCAATCATTAAGCATCCGACTGGCTAAAGCGATGGGTGCCAAATTACCATTCACCTGCTGACTAAGCACACAAGAAACTGCGACATCACTCGCATCACAATGTAACATAAAATCTTTCCCAAAATCCGGAGTTCGAAGGACGGGAGCAGAAGAAAGACATTCTTTCAATTTCTCAAAGGCGAGACACTGGTCGGGGCCCCACACGAATCGTACATTCTTCTTCTTCAAATAATTCAGGGGCGCTGAAATGTCCGAAAAGCCCTTAATGAACCTACTGTAAAAGCCTGCCATTCCCAAAAATCGTCGGACTGCTTTCACATTCGTGGGAGTAGGGAACTCTAGGATACATTGGACACGCTCGGGGTTCACTTCTATGCCCACATCCGAAAGAATGTGACCTAAAAATTTGATTTGCTTCGAAGCCAAAGAGATTTTGTCCGGGTTAACAGTGAGTCCGGCTCTGCGAAGACGACATAGGACTTCACGTAAATGGATCAGGTGATCCTCAAAAGACTGACTGTAAATCACGAGGTCATCTAGATAGTTAAACACAGATGAATACTTTAAATCTCCAAATAACTCGTCCAAAACCCTACTCAATACTTGTCCACCGATAGAAATGCCCATGGGTAACTTATTGAACTCAAAAAGGCCGAACGGAGTGGAGAACGCAGTTACCTTACGGCTCTCGGGATCGAGAGGAATTTGATAATATGCACAATTCAAATCTAGGACGGAATAGTACTTCGCCCCGTGAAAATGCTGAAAAGCGCTCTCCAGAGTTGGAAGGGGAAAGTTGTCGAACACCACCTTAGAATTGAGTCGACGATAATCAACTACTAAACGAAAAGTACCCTCTTTCTTAGGCACCAGGAATGCTGGACTACCATAAGAAGACTTAGAAGGGCTCACAACACCGCGTGCCTTAAGATCATGAATATATTCTCTCATGGCAATGAGTTTGGGTGGAGAGCAAGAAAATGGCGCCGACCTAACTGGAACCTCATCAGTTAAATCAATATGACACTCGTAGCCGATAGCGGAACCCAGTTCCGACGTGAGAACATCTGGAAATTCATTCACCAAATCAGATAAAGCGTCACGTTGACTCGTGAATAAAGTAGGAGGGATTAGAACAGCAGAGATACCAGAAAAATTACAAGGAACACTCGCTTCACAAGTATTAAAATGAAACCGCTCCTTGGATTTAAACAAAAAACTGAAGGAATGATCCGAAAAATCAAGCCTCAACCCTGCTTTGTGCATAAAATCAGAACCTAAGATCATAGGCGTAGATAAGTCATCCACCACATGGAAGTTCCAATCCCAAGAATAACCACATATCTTAATATGACATGTTACAACGCTAGAAACAGAAATAGATGACTTCACCGCAGAATAAAATTTTAAACCCCCATCTTGTGGACAAATCTGAGTAACAGGAAGCTGTTCCGCGATGGAGCGCTGAATAAATGAACGTGAAGCACCAGAATCCAGTAAAGCGGGTATCGACAATTTCTTAACACCTACAGGGACCCAAGGACAGAAGTTTCCAGTCGTGGAAATGTTCATTTCCCGGCGAACTTCATTGCATGGCCACTCCGGCGGGTCTAAACCGGGGACCCATGCTCGTTTCCCTGACGCGAAGCACATCTAGGACAGGCTATGTGCGTCACGTCACGAAGACCACATGTGTGACAAAACACACGAGAGGGCGCACGGCAGGAATTAAAATGATGCCCCAAACGATCACAATTCCAACATTTTATACGATTATACATGTTCGGGTTTCGAGGTAACTGTTGATCCTGAGGAGCGGGATTCGCAGAAGAAGTAGCATTGGGAATACTCCCGACAATATGCGAGTGGGGACGGTTAACTGCCCGGTCCTCCTGACGAGATATTGAAGATGGGTGCGCAGTCCTCTGAATCTGGGATTGCGCGCATGCAGTCTCTGGAAACAAACTGTCAGAGGGGAGGGGTGGGGGTACATATGACTTGCGCAGGCGCCGATTGAACTCGCATTCACGTCCTTGATCAACAATGTCAGCCACACTATACACACTGGACCGGCGTATGAAAGACTTGTACTCAGGTGCTAGATTTCTATACACAATATCAACAGTTTCAATAAGAGGAAGGGGCTGCGACAACCTACTTATTAAAGTCATTAGCCCAGTAACAAAATCGTCTACAGGCTCCTCCAAACCCTGGGTACGGCGATGAATTTCAGCCTTCAAGTCATGTTCAAAATCATAAGTAGTAAACCGCTCCTTTATTGACTTACAGAAATCAACCCACGAGATGAAAGATCTGTTGGTAAGTCGATACCATTTTAAAGCTAAGCCACTCAACAATAACGGTAGGCAGACAACAATGTCGTCTGGTTCGAGGTCATAACAATGGCAGAGTTCACTGACCCTGTCTAAGAACTCAAATACAGACGAGACTCCCAGTACACCAGAAAATGAAATTCCCCACTTGGACACTATATTGGCTACGCCTCCCTTGCGATGGCCTTTCACCTCAGTCAATGGATTATTGTCTTTCCCACAGACACTTTCAAACGATAGCAGATCATCGTCAGACTGGATGAGCTCCTTCTTCACGTTACAACCTGGGA
This sequence comes from Meconema thalassinum, assembly GCA_946902985.2. NCBI lineage: Eukaryota > Metazoa > Arthropoda > Insecta > Orthoptera > Tettigoniidae > Meconema > Meconema thalassinum. The sequence goes on from OX336394.1 coordinate 185,947,538, forward strand.
GAGAATACATGGCTAAACTACAGAAGTACTGCTAGCTACAATTCAAAACAATAACTACAAATGTCTTGCCTCCGTCCTGCGCCTGAAATGAGTACGAAACAAGAAGTAGGGTTGTTAAGTACATTACCAATGCTGGGGTTCGTTGATAGGGTCCAACTCATTGCACTCTCCTTACAGTTTGTTATTTTTATGGTCCATACTCCTTGGAAGTTCACATTGACTCTCAATATTTGTTTGCATAGTATGCAATAGGGAACATGAAACAGAATAAAAACAACATTGAAAAATATGCAGCGAAATATTAAAATCCAATGGATATGGCTAAGCGACCAGGAGACTTAACCACGCTCTGCTACCATCTGGACCGCCCTATTAAAATAAACAAATTCTTGGCGTGCCTCCTAGCTGCATCACTGGAACCAACTAGAAAAGAAAGGAGTACGCAGTGGAAATGGATGTTAATTTCTGACCTGTGCTGGGCCCGTACTTGCAGGCCAGATGTGCCGAGCGACTCCAGACTCCGTGAAGGTGGTCCCACGACGAGTGGTAGGAATACCCTCCTGGTGCTAGAAAGCTAGAATAAGTTAGGCCTAGGTTTGAAGAGAGAGAGAGAGAGCGAGCAGCCCGATCGCCAAACACTACTAAATAAGACACATGGGTAAAGAAATGGAAATTTAATGAATTGAAACCGAACACACAAAGAAACCCGGCCAGAATAACACACACAAAAAGAATACCCTTCACCTAGGGGCCAAATAAAGTCACTATCAAACGGGGAAGATAAATATAAATAACAATAAATAACTTATGATAGTAAATAACGTTAACAAATTAAATTCATACCTGTGCTCACTTCCAATAAAAATGATGTAAAAAGGGAGGAGGTAATTGACCAAAAGGCAATCGACCCGGTCGCTGGTCAACAACAATCACTTCTCTGCCTAGAGATGGATGGTTGTCATGACGACCACAAATAACAAGCATAGCAAAGATAAAACAAGCGGCTGTGTGCGTGTCGCAAAGGCTGTGGCGAGCAATGGGGATGCGATCGAGCTGGCAGTCCCCAGAGAAAAGAAAAGCAAAACCAAAGATACTATAAGAAGAAACAAATGACGTCAGGTGTCCGTGAAATATATCAAGATACATACACGCAGTCAAACACACAAAATGCCAGCCGACGATGCAGAAATAAAACTCAAAGCAACTCGTGCTTGTAGGTAGTCTAGCAAAACATGCTAAACCTATATGGTCCCCAACTTACGTTCCGAGTTCGAGCTGAATACGGTAAGGCCTACTTAAAGTTACCGCCGTGATCCAGTTGCCCGAAGCATGGAATGAAGGGAAAACATAAGGGCAAAAATATATGGTGTCATGCCTCGTGTTGGGAGAATGGTCGAAACGCCAACGTCCACAAACCACGGGAGACCCATTCGAAGATATGCCCAATCAAAACAGCATCAATGCACCTGGCAGCAAGAAAAACATACACTCACAAAATCACTCGCAGATATATTTCACGGCACAAATAAAAGGTTAAACGAAGGCTCAAACAAAATAAAACAGGAGACCGCCATTACGATTGGTTCCACAGCAAATCCAAGCACACGACGAAGATCAAAAAGAAAGGTTAAATTTAGGAAATGAGCATAGTGGACACAAGGTTAGATGTATTACTTACATGAGTAAATGGAAGGCTTCGGCATAATAACAATGTTAAATAAAAAGGAAAACATTACATTTTAAATAATAAGGCGGAGAGCCTCAAGGCACGTCCGGACAGAAAGCATCTCACATGGCGTCTGAGTCTACCGGGACGGCCGCCAAAGAAAATAAAGAAATGAGAGATGTTAAACATGGCTCACACCCCATTCCCTGCATTTAGGCACTTTGGCACAAATCTACACCGTTTCACCGATCAGAACCAATATTCGGAAACTTACCCTTTGGTACCCAGCGAGTAACACTGTCTGCTTGAAATTGCGGACAGACCACTCCATTCCCTGCATTTAGGCCCTTTGTCCCAAATCTACACCGTTTCACCGATCTCAACCAAAATTTGTATATTTACCCTTTGGAACACTGCGACTAACACTGTCTGCTTGAAATTGCGGCGAGGCCACTCCATCACTTGCATTTAGGCTGCTTGGCACAAATCTACACCGTTTCACCGATCTGACCCCAATTTTATATACTTACCCGTAGATCCCGACAAGTAACACTGTTCACTTTAAATTTCGGACAGACCACACTATTCCCTGCTTTTTGGCCCTCTGGCAGAAAACTACACCGTTTCACCGATCTCAACCAGATTTTACATAATTACCCTTTGGAACTCGACGAGTAACACTGTCCACTCGAAATTTCGGACAGACCACTCCATTCCACGCATTTAGGCCCTTTGGCACAAATCTACATCGTTCACAGATCGAAAACAAAATGTGTTTACTAACCCTTTGGAACCCGATGAGTAACACTGTCCACTTTAAAATTTGGACAGGCCACTCCATTCCCTGCATTTTGGCCCTTGGCACAAAACTACACCGTTTCACCGATCTCAACCCGATTTTACATAATTACCGTTTGGAACTCGACGAGTAACACTGTCCACTCGAAATTTCGGACAGACCACTCCATTTCCCGCATTAAGGCCCTTTGGTACAAATCTACATCGTTCACCGATCGAAAACAAAGTGTGTATACTTACCCTTTGGAACCCGATGCGTAACACTGTCCACTTGAAATTTCTGACATACCACTCCATTCCCTGCAAGTAGCTCAGGAATTCCTCGGGGTTGCCAGCTTCCTAACTCACCAGTCATGAGCCCTTGAGGGTGTACCAGAAGTGGTTGGTCTACACACACCCTGCCTCTTTGAGGGCCATGAGCAGAAGACAGGAGATATTATGAAAAGGAAAAGAAGGCAGACCCCTCGAAGAATGAGGGTATCAGGAAAGTTGAGACAAAGCCAATTAAGGCGGGAAATTGAAAGACTCCCTAGCCCTCGGATACCCTAATACAGTCTGGGTCGGAAGAGAACAAGAGTTGACCAAGGGAGGCTGACAGGAAAGAGAACTGAAATAAGCCCGGCACCAGGAAGTAGACGCGATGCCAGACTCAGCTGGGGTTCCGTGGTCGCCAACCCACGTCCCACAAGTTGTGAGACCCTGGGGGGGTCAGTTGTGAGAATAGCTTGCTGATTCATCGCGAGGTGACTTGAGAGTACTTTCCAGAGCCCGCCGTGTTATCTCCTGCTGTCTATGCGGATGCCAGCACAGGGCCGTTGCGAAACAGTGAGTGATTCCCGGTCAATCTGTATAGGATGGGGAACCCCGAACGTGTGTCATCATATTTCGTCATCATCTGCGATCATCTCAGGTTCGTGCAGCTTGGACCTATATTCTTTGTCTTTGCCGAGCAGTACGCTCTTTCACTAGACGCATCCAGTCAGCGGCGGCTCGTGAAGGGAATCTGCAGAGCTGCAGCCCCCCCCCCCCCCTCCCAGGGTATTAGACAATATCAATTTACAATTTGAAAGTAATGGGGCAACGGTGTAATTAAATAGATCTCTTTAAACTTTTCACAAGTAAAGGCCAGGCTGGCTCGTAAATCCGCTTCCCCCACGGCTGCTGCATTCTCCGCAGCACCTTAGGAACTTAACATTGCACTTCCTGAATCCACTTCCCCCATTGCCAAGTTGTCCTATGAAAGCCTCTTTGGGTGCTGCAATCCTTGCAGCTTCGCCACAGAGTGCCAACTCATCTTTGGAAAACAGTTTGCAAACAGCTCAAATATTATACTGGCAGCGGCTAACAGCCGTATTCAGAAAATTTACGACTTATATTCTAATGCACTAAATTATAAATATAATCATAATAATATCGCAAGAAAATGTTTAAATGGGAAAAACTTTTGCTGCAACATGGCTATGTTTGTAGCACTGAATGGCAATGAGAATCATGAGTAGAAGAAGGATGGAACTCAAGTAGGCGCTCACGGCATCTAGTGGGTACTAGAAGAACCATGTCCATTATCAACCCTTAGCCAATGAAAGGGAGGCATTCCACCATCTCCATGATTTGTGCATTTTCTTCAAACACTTGTACGATCAGTCTTGCCAACATGCGAATTATAGATCAATATTCTAATGTAGTATGCTTGCGTGATATTAACAAATACTTGTATATTATTTCACAGTATAGTCGGTGGAGAATTTAGCTGAACTCAAAAGAGAGTGACAGATCTTAGAAAACTGAGCGAAGAAATTGAGAAGCACGCATCTTCTGGAACTCATTTAAATAACATGTAAAATTTTGCAGTGTTACGCTTAAGTTCGGCGTATCAACAATCGGTTGAGCGTCATAACAATGAAGTAACTAGAAACAAGAAAATATATAAATAGAATCATAATACTATGACTGTCTGTTCGGTAGTCAGTCCGAAGGCTGGTTGGATCCCCAAAAAGTACCGCCGTTAGGTTATGTGGGTAGATACCCACAAAAAACAAAGGCAGTGCTATATTGAGGCGTACTAGGCAAGAAGAGGAGTGAGGTAGTTTGCCATGACTTTCCTCACTGAGTCAGAACAGCAGTACTAACCCTATGAGTAGAACCTTTCACAGCATTCACAGGCACTGACTGTGCCCTGATTGTTATTACAAAGCATCACCCATACCTCAGTAGCTTCCATACAATCACAGCCATGAGTGAGACTGAGACATCGGTGAAAGGCCACATTTTACTCTAGCCTGTGCCAACAGACAAATGCAAATGTACAGCATTCATCAAGAGATGGCAAACAGGCTGAATACTATCACAAGAAAATGTTTATATCGATGAGAAGAATTTCGAAATATCCGTGGAGCTGTAAAACCTTCGAGTTTCCTTCTCACTGGTTCTTAGGCCCGTCATCTACAGAGGTCGTTAAACTGTTACGTATCGCTATCACCCTGCCTATGGCTACCGCTGAACCCGAACGCTGCTTTTCGTGCCTCAAGAGGATCAAAGTGTACCTCAGGACTGCCATGGGTAAAGCCCTGCGCGGATATCCGCAACATTTATCGTCATACGGATATAGTTTGCATGGATGTGCGGATAGCGGATACCGGTAATGTTTGGAGTAAATTTGCGGATAGATTTTAGAATACAGTACAATCCGAACTTGTTGAATATCATTACTAGGACCCGGATGTTCATTGTTATGTTTTTTATGACAAATGTAAAATGGTGATTAAGCTTATCTCATTCAAATTATGTTATTAAGCATAATTAACTCTCCAAACTGAAAAGGGTTGCAATTCTGGTTGTATAACATTCATTTTAAACATAGCACACGACATACATAGCCTAAGGGAACGACTTTCTCCTCAAATGTCTAAATGTGTTGCTTTAATGTATGTCTACCCCTCATTATTCCCGTTCTCCAAAGGGGTCGAGGATGAGATGCGATGTAAGTCTTTGTGGCGGATGGATGTGTTGCTTTACTAAAAAATAAAAATATTATTGTAATGCCAGTAGATTCGAATAACAGTCGTGCGGATAACAGTCGTGCGGATGCGAGGCGGATGTGGATAACGTTTTCTTTATCCACGCAGGGCTCTAGCCATAGTACAAGAAAGACTTACTGCACTTGGAATGCTGTCTATTGAGAATGGTCTGATTAACATCATACCGAATTTCAATAACCTTGTCATCGAAAAATTCGTCGCGTTTAAGACTCGACGCCTGGAACTGATCTACAAATAAGGTAAGTTAATGCTTGTGCATGCAGCCCCACCAACTTCGTTATGTGCGAGCCGCCACTGCATCCAGTACAGGCCTAAGCCAGAAAATAAGGTTGAGACTTTGGAAGACATCGAAGCTAGACACCTGAATTACCTATATCAGTTTTAAAATAACACCATGTTCGTTTAGTAGTCATTTTTTCATTACCTTATTATTATCATCATAAGTGCAAATGACCTAGATGTTACGCGCATCATACCAATAATCACCGCCGCATAAAGTCTTTCTCGACTGTGATTTTTAAAATATTTATTTTTGGTTGGTTGGTTCTTAAGTTTAGGGGCTGTGACAACGTGGTCATGTAGCCCCGTGTACTTTGGGTGTGTGTAGAATCTGTCTGATAACCGGTGTTAAATGCGATGACTGTATTAGTGTGTGTTATCTGTTTTTTAATTTAAGTACAAACTGCAACTTAGAATTCTTCAAATAGTTCGTACTTTTGCCGCCAAGCGCCACCGTCAACGACTACTAGGCCAAGTTCGGAACTTAGCTACTAGACGCCACTGCAGTCGGCTCTTGGCAACGGACGTAGACATCTATGAGCGTTGTTTACCTATCCAATTTAGCTTCACACAGGTGTAATTAGTGGAAGGTTCTTTAACATGCCATAAATCTGACATGGGACCGCTGGCTTTACTTCCCCTCCGAAGAAAGGCATACTGACGGATTTTTAACGCTCTTAAAATATCCGACGGCTTCGGCTGGGTTTGAACCCGCTATCTTGGGCATAGAAGCTCAGCATGCTACCAAATACGCCACCGAAGCCACCATATACTTATTTTTATTACAGTACATTGTGTACATTATACGTTGAAGTGTCAATTCAATACCGGTAGTAGTTTCCCTTATCATCCTGATCATAAGAGCAAATGATCTACAGTACAGTAGATGTTACGCCCATTACACCATTAATCACCACACACAATAAGTCTTCCTCGCCTGTGAATTTTGAAATATGTATTTCTATTACGGTAGTTTGTAAGTTTGACGTGTCAATTCAACAGTAGTCTTTATTATCATCCTTATCAAAAGGGCAAATGACCTAGATATTACTCCCTCATTGTCTTTGGGGGCAAATGACTTAGATTTTAAGTCCATTATATTTCTAAGGAGACCTTAAAACATTATTATCATTCCACCGGGCGAAGCCGGGTACTACTGCTAGTATCTAAATAAAACTCAATGTTGGTTTGTCTGTCTGTTATTTATACAAATCTGCACCGTTTCACCGATCAGAACCAAAATTTGTATACATTCCCTTTGGAACCCGGCGAGTAACACTGTCTACTTTAAATTTCGGACAGACCACTCCATTCCCTGCATTTAGGCCCTTTTGCACAAATCTACACCATTTCACCGATCTGAACCAAAATTTGTATAATTGCTCTATGGAACCCTGCGAGGAACACTGTCTACATGAAATTTCGGACAGACCACTCCATTCCCTGCATTTAGGCCCTTTGGCACAAATCTTCACCGATTCATAGATCTGAACCAAATTTTGTATACTTACCCTTTGGAACCCTGCGTGTAACACTGTCTACATGAAATTTCGGACATACCACTCCATTCCCTGCATTTAGGCCCTTTGGCACAAATCTACACCGTTTTACCGTCCTGAACCAAAATTTGTATACTTTCCCTTTGGAACCCTGCGAATAACACTGTCTACATGAAATTTCGGACAGACCACTCCATTCCCTGCATTTAGGCCGTTTGGCACAAATCTACACCGTTTCACCGATCTGAACCAAAATGTGTATACTTGCCCTTTATAACTCTGCGAGTAACACTGTCTACATTAAATTTCGGACAGGCCACTCCATTTCCTGCATTTAAGCCCTTTGGCACAAATCTACACCGTTTCACCGATCTGAACCAAACTTTATGTATTTATCCTTTGGAACCCGACGAGTACAATGCCTACTTGAAATTTCGGACAGACCTCTCCCTTCCCTGCATTTTAGCCCTTTGGCACAAATCTAAACCGTTTCACCTAATTACAACGAATTTTACATACCGTTTGAAACCCTGCTGGTAACAATGTCCATTTGATATTTTGGACAACCCTCTTCATTCTCTATATGTAGAATAACAGACAAAAGGAACTTGAGAAACACGTTTTAAGGCCCTAGAACCATTCATGTACCTAGTAGTGTAACTGTAAGAATATCTTAATAAGTCTATTGTTGACTGACAAAGCGGGCGAAAATAGTCCCATCTTGCGCTGCTTATAAATTGCAGTCACGGGGAGGATTTAGTACAAAAAGATTTCTTAGGCCCCTGAAAACAGTTAACATCATGAAAATATTATGTATTTATCGTATGATTTATTTATCGTATGGCTTTTAGTTCCGGGAGTGTCCGAGGACATGTTCGGCTCGCCTGAGTCTGTAGCTGCTTCCAGCGGACACCCTAAAGGGAGAGCTACAAGTTCCATTCAATTTCAAGTCGTTCCAACTTTCGCCACCAGATATCAATGATACCTAGTGGTGAACGTTGGAACTTTGATAGAGCGTTCTGACGAAATCTAACCTAACAATTTTTGCTTTACTCAAGTTTAGTCTGTGAAAGGATCTTTTACATGCCATAAATCTATGACATGGGACCGCCAGCTTTATTTCCACTCCGAAGGAAAACATGCTGAAGGATTTTTAACGCTCTTAAAAAATCTTACGACTTCGGCTGGGTTTGAACCCGCTATCTTGGGCACAGCAGTTCAGCATGCTACCGACTACGCCACCGAAGCCTATCGTATGATGATACAGAGTTAAAATAAAAGTTATATACACTACATATAAAGTTATATATACATTTATATACACAGTCATAAACACAAGTTCTTGCTTTAATCTTCAAAATCCAGGCCGTCAATCCACTGAAGTGCCTCAGAAGACGCATGATGAATGTCACCTACTGAGCCTTGGAACGCTCGTCGCGGACATTCACCAACAATACGTTCGATGGTTTTCAGGGTAGCTCCACAATCGCAGTTAGCAGAAGTAACCCAACCCCATTTGTGAAGCTGGAATCCACATTTTCCTTGTCCTGTACGGATCCGGTTAATGATTCTCCATTGGCGTCTGGGGGTCAAACGTTTCTCACGTCCGTAGATTTTACCCATTGCTACCCTACACCTGTCCCCCGGGTGGTGGTAAGTAAGCAACAAAATAGAGATGAGACAGAACTGCCTGAAAAGGCCTCCCGGTCAACAAATACAGAGTGAACAGTCAGTAAGTCCTTCTCAGGACGCACAAATTCATAGGGTTGGACCATCTGTCCGCATATGTCAACTGAACATTGAAGGAATAAGTAGTGCTAAATGTGACTATCTATCCAGACTATCAAAGAAACATGCTATCGTTGTCATTACACTCCAAGAAACGCATACAGCAGATGATCAACAGTTACGAAGTAGAGGGAAAATTCCAGGATATGCATTAATAGCCTCGAACAACCATGTAAAGTACGGCCTAGCGACTTAAGTCAAGCATAACATAAAAAAATCATCAGGTACTTTCAGTGAGCAGTGAAAATGATATTTTTACAATTATAACAAAAATTGATAGTGTAACAATAGTAAATGTATACAAGCCTCCTGAAGTAAACTGGCCAACCCCTCCTTTTCCATCTCAGCAACACCCAACTCTATTCCTGGGTGATTTCAATAGGCATCATAATCTCTGGGGATACTGCGAGAGTGACAGTAATGGCGAAGCTATCTGTGATTGGATGGAAACTGAAAACCTAAAAGTATTTGTTGATGAAAATATTATGCCTTTGTATAAGTGCGATGGTGTTGGTGCAGTACAGTGAGGTGTAGATCAGCTGCAATAAGCGTTGGTGCTTTCAAATTTACTTTCATTTATTCCGATCCTTAACCACTGTTGTTACCTCAGTAGCTCAGGACAACCAAAGTTTTCCAAAGTGCTCTGATTATTTTCCTACAGCGCTATCCGACAACAGACAACACTATTGGTCACTACTTTTCTAACAGCCAATGAGATATAGGCCCTAGCCAGTGTCTTTTATTTCACTTACTCCGCTTTCTAATCTTATTTTTCAATTCTTTTGTAAATTACATGTGCCAGTACTGTAGTTAATAAATAGCCGTTTCCCTATTCATTATTATCATTACCATTACGGGAAAATGGCGTGAATGTTACGTCCATTATACCGTGCTACGTATCACTCCCACTACCACCACAAAAAGTTATATGTTTACATTTGTATGTTTATGTTAGTTTATGTACAATATGCCAGTTCTGTAGTAGTATACAATATCATTCATAAAACATATAAATCCACCGGGTGGAGCCGGGCACTACTGCTAGTAGCTAATAAGATGGCTATTAGATCACTCTATTAGTGTTATCTCAGTGGGCCATGAAACGAACGCAACAAACCATGCGTTTAACAATAAGCCCATAACCATAGTAATTTTACATTATAATTTAACTAATTCCATTGCGGTAGATTTGTTATGAACGATGTTTCCCCTGAGAGACTATCGATGCCGTCCAACATATTTCCAAATACAATGCCTGTTCCTGCGGCCAATGGTCAAAAGGGAACTTCAAACCAGTCATATGGCTGTTCCCGATATGTTTTCGTGTCATTTGGAATATTTTATTGGTCTACAAGAACCTGCTGGCCTATGTGCCCGTCAGATTCAATATTTCAGTGAACTACAGCGCCATCTGCAAGCATCAAGAAAGCGAGTTTAGTTAGTTATTATTGCTTTAAGGGGTGGAACAGCGAGGTCATCTGCCCCTACAAGAAAACGAGTCATAAGTATTTTTTGTGTGGTAACTTTCCAACAAAGGATCTCTAAGTGTTTTGAGAATCGGTAGGCTAAGTGTCTAGTTCATTAAGAGATATCATGTGTGTGTGTGCCATACAGTAGTCTCGGTATGTCGCTGCACGGCGCCATGTTAGTTAGGAGGTTATGTTCCCATTATTGGACCCCCATTGGCTGTGAGACTGCTGTATCCTTCAATACCCTAATGGGCAGTTTGTGTGTGTGAGTGTTTCTGTGATTTGAAGTTCTGTTTTGACCTTTGGTCGCAAGAACAGGCATTGTTTTTGGAAAGAGGTTGGGCGGCATCGATGGTCTCACAGGGCAAACATCGTTCATAACAAATCTACCGCAATGGAATTAGTTAAATGATAATGTACAATCGCAATGGCTATGGGCTTATTGTGTGTGTATTACTGTAAGAAATACCCTGGTGTACAATAGTTCGAGCTCTAGTGAATGGGTTAAGGTTGAATGAATATACCGGAGAATTCTCACATAGTTCAGCTAGCAGTTAAACATCAACTCTGAGACACATTTAAATAAGAACAAGAAGACAGAGGGATAGAAAGAGAGAGAAATATAAACACAAGTGGAAATTGCATGAAGAGGGAATAACCCAGAATACATACAAGAGTGAAGAATAAATACACCCAACTGAAATATTTAGAAAATAAAGTAACAGCGCACGTGATTATAACTTCTTGGATGGCTCGTTATCACCGACAAACAGCATAACCAAACGTTACGAGCAGTTCACAGCGAAGCGTACGCAGTTTCAGAAGGAAACGAACCCGAATTTCAATGTTGACTGCCTCAAATGCCACAGTAATCGTGGACTAGGCCTACCGGGGACACCACGTTAAAAAAAACGCGCCATGTACTCTACCTCATGGTGGTGTGGAAATGAGTATTCCTGTGCGGTGCGTACCGAAAATAGTAGGCTATCCGTTTCAACACTTAGACTACGTCTCGACCGCATGATGGCCCTGAGAAACGCTCAACTTTATAGCAGAGTTTAAAACCCAGTGATGCAAGACACATTTTCCGGTGGCACTTGAGGTGTTGTCTGTTGGTACTTGAGGTGTTATCTGGTGTTACTTTAGGGGTCTGGTGGTACTTGAGGTGTTGTCTGGTGTTACTTAAGGTGTTGTCTTGTGGTACTTGAGGTGTTATCTTATGGTAGGTAATGAGGTGTCTGTGTAAAATTTGAAAGTGCGAATACAATGTTAATCTTATTCTAATAGAAAGGTTCTTTTTAGAATAAATGGCTCCGATTGTCTACTGGGAAATATTCTTCACATGTTTGCCTGACAATATGGTTTTCATTAGATATGATCAAGTCGTTTTGAAACTTCCAGGTTGCAGCTAACATAACATTTAGGGACATGTCTTCTGTCATAAACAAGGCTTTCACGAGACTGGAGATCTACTGTTTGGAGAGAATAAGAAAATGTTATCTTTTATATAGTTAGATACGATTTCAGTTAGTGGAATGTTCGATAGTAGAAGTTTACGCTGCAGTCTGAGATGTATTTTGAGGAAAATAATTGTTTCGCTTCCACCAATTGTTCCTTCCTTACCTGATGGCACGGACTTAAGCCATAGGCCGATAAGGGGTTTTCCAAGATCAAGTACCAGGATCGTTATCGTGTCCTTCCGATAGATTCTGATAGCGATTACAGCACACTCCTATTACACAAGAAAATGGGAGTGGGAGGAGATTCAGGAATCAGGGAATGCTCCCCAATAAAAGAGATTGAAAGCTTAACTCCCAGTTTATTACTTAAGGGAGTAAAGGAATCCACCACATGGATACAAGAATTGAATTGATAATTCAATCCTGAAAGGAAATAGAAATATTGGTTCTCACCAGTTTCCTCAGCTTGTGCCCTCAAGTACCGGCTCAGCTCCGTGCCCCTTGATCAACGAGCGTTCGACTCAACTCGCCCGATCTCCTGATCGGCAGGCAAACGACCTCTGACCCTCATACTTCCGTCTCTGCAGTGCCTTACTGACCCCTCACACCTGAGTCAGCAGCTTTTTGTTGAACTGGGGTTGAATGTCCGGTACGATTTCGCCTTGAACCGACACCGGGACATAACAATATCTCATGTGACAGACCTTTTTGAAGTAGTGGTTTATCGGATATTCCACTGATGTAAATTGTTTATTTTATTTTTATTATGCATCTTCTTTCTCTTTACATCATTCCCACTCCTATGTGGGGTCGATGTTTCTGACAGCTCTCCTCCATTTAACCCGGTCATGCACATCCTCTTCTGACAACTGTTTTTCTCTGAGGTCCTTCTGTACACAATCCATCCATCTTCGTTTAGGTCTGCCTCGCATTCTCACTCCCTGTATTTGCTTGTCTAGCATCTTCCTCCCCACGTACGATTCCTCCCTTCTTCTCACATGCCCGTACTATTGAAGTAGCCTTTTTTGTATCTTCTTAGATATTTCCACAACCTTCAATGTTCCTCTTATTTTGATATTTTCCACTCTATCATGCTTAGTCACTCCATTCATCCACCTGAGCATTTTCATTTCCGTAACGTCGAGCCTGTTTGTGTGAGTTTTGCGTGCAGGCCATGTTTCAGAGCCATACAGCATGCAGGTCTTACGACAGTTTTATATATTTTCCCCTTAACATTAGGCTTGATCCTGCGGTCACAGAGCACTCCTGACATTTTCCTCCATCCTACCTGAATCCTGTGTGACACTTCCAGATCCAAATGTCCATCTCCAGTCACCACCGAACCCAGGTATTTGAACTCATCCACTCTATTTAACGTTTCCCCTTGCATTCTGATCTCACAGACTTGATCTGTATTGAACCTCATATACTCTGTCTTCTTCCTGCTAATCCTGAGTCCTCGGTCTTCCAAGGCTGCCCTCCACTGTTCCAGTTTTTCTTCTATGACATCTTTGGTGGTACTACACAACACAATGTCGTCCGCAAACATCATGCACCAGAATTAGGTCAAACAGATATGGACTTAAAGCCGAACCTTGGTGTAAACCTACTCGAACCAGAATCCAATCTGTAAGTCCAACGCTGCTTCTAACCTGTGTTCTTGCTTCTTTGTACATTTCATGAACCAACTGCACGTACTTATCTGGGACTCCCTTCGCTCGTAAACATCTCCAGACTTCTCCCCGGGGCACCTGGTAATACGCTTTCTCTAGGTCCATGAATGCGAAGTGTAATCCCTTCTGTCTTTCACGATACTTTTCCATTACTTGTCTCAGGGCAAACATTGCGTCTGTGGTCCCTTTTCCTGTCATGAAGCCGAATTGTTCCTCGCCAATGCTAGTCTCATCCCGGATCCTCTTGTCTATCACTCTTTCCCAGATTTTCATGGTATGGGACATTAACTTAATGCCCCTGTAGTTAGCACAGCCCTGAATATCCCCCTTCTCTTTGTATATAGGCACTAAAATACTTTCTCTCCATTCATCAGGTTTTGTTTCCTGAGAGTACATGTTTTGCATTAAATCCAGCAACATGTTGATCCCATCTTTCTCCAGATACTTCCACACTTCAACTGGTATTTCATCGAGTCCTGTTGCCTTTCCGTTTTTCATTTTCCTAAGTGCTAATGTTACTTCTTCTCTTCTAATATCCATTGTCAGACCCTGGTGTTTTTCTCCTTCTCCTACATATACCCTTGGTTTCTCTTCATTGAGAGGTTTTCCATAGTTGTTTCTCCATCTGCACTTGATGTCGGAATGGTCCGTTAATACTAGACCATTTTCATCTTTGATCTGCTTTATTTGGGTGTAGTCCTTCTTGTCTTTATCTCTCGCCTGTGCTATTCTGAAAATTTTTCTTTCACCTTCTGTAGTTTCCAACTCTTCGTACAGCCGATCCATCATTTGTGCCCTTGACTGTGCTACTACCTTCTGCTTCCTTATTACATCTCGTGTAGTTCTCTTTATCCTCTTGTCTACGTGACATATCCCATAACTACTTTGCATCACTTTTGGCTTTCACAATCTTCTGTACCTCCTCATTCCACCACCATTATTATTTTTACTATGCATATCACATTGGATATTTGTTATACAGGGTGTCTCTTATTAACGTTTAAAACTCTCTATAGCGTCGTATATGGCATTGAGCCAAGTAATTTGATATAGGACACTTAGGGTCGCAAGTGTCCGGAAATACCTTAAAAGTGAACCACAACTTTTAAACATATGACGTCATCAGCTGACGAATCAGCTCGAGCGGTCAGGCCTATGCTCCCTTACGCACACCAACGCAATCGTTGAACATCGTATCACTCTGGTTCCTTGTCTTAATGTCAACAACCAATCTGCTTCCACTTGAAAGGAGAAGAGAGAGAACAAAGAAAGCTGATGGATAGGCCCAGGATTTGAACCTCGAACCCCACGCGCCCGAGTCGCACACGCAGACTCGGAACCAGTGTGATACCTATGACATTCACCGTTTGCTTTGGATGCTTTGGTGTGCGTAAGCGAGCACGGGCCGGACCGCTCGAGCTGAGCAGTCATCTGATGGCGTCATATGTTTAACAGTTGTGGTTCACTTTTAAGGTATTTCCGGACACTTGCGACCCTAAGTGCCCTATATCAAATTACTTCTCCCAATGCCACCTACGACGCTATAGAGAGTTTTAAACGTTAATAAGAATCACCCTGTATACATATATACAAAAATTATATATGAGCTTTTGAACTGACGGTGGTTTCGGGGTGTATGGGATGTGAAACACGAAGATATTTCGAAATTTCCCGCAAGTAGAAACGTGGTATCCATTGCAAAAGGTAGCTTCAAATGAAATCTACCTAACAGATAACGCTCACTAATACAACCATCACAGTTACCACCGGTTATCTGACAGATTGTACACACACCCAAAGAACACGGGGCTATATGACGCGTTGTCGCAGCCCCTAAACTGAGGAACCAACCAACAAAACTATTTTCGATTGCAACGTATATCTTTTCGTCGTATGCTCATTCAGGGACCAACAATTCTGAAGCCGCTCAACTAAGATAGCTCTCCACTTGTAAATACTAGTTTATGGTGACTATCTATAAAGACCACTGAAGTAAATAAACGTCATTAACTAAGTTCCTTCACTTGAACAGTAGTTCAAGTAGTTCCATCTTGAATGTGAGGAAAACAAACTGGATATAGTTCCTTGTTGGATGGGGACGTGAAATGGAACTTGTTACTCTTGGATGGGGACGTGAAGTGGAACTAGTTACTCATTGGATGGGGACTTGAAATGGAACTAGTTACTCCTTGGATGGGGACGTGAAATGGAACTAGTTACTCCTGGGTGGGGCCGTGAAATAGAACTTGGTACCCTTTGGATGGGGACGTGAAACGGAACTAGTACCTCCTTGGATGGGGACGTGAAATGGAACTAGTTACTTCTTGGATAGGGACGTGAAATGGAACTAGTTACTCCTTGGATGGGGACGTGAAATGGAACTAGTTACTTCTTGTATGGGACGTGAAATGGAACTAGTTTCTTCTTGGATGGAGACGTGAAATGGAACAAGTTTCTCCTTGGATGGGGAATTGAAATGGAACTAGTTACTCCTTGGATGGAGACGTGAAATGGAACTAGTAACTCCTTGGATGGACACGTGAAATGGAACAAGTTACTCCTTGGATGGGGACGTGAAATGGAACTAATAACTCCTTGGATGGAGACGAGAAATGGAACTAGTTACTTCTTGGATGGGACGTGAAATGGAACTAGTAACTCCTTGGATAGGGACGTGAAATGGAACTAGTTACTTCTTGGAATGGGACGTGAAATGGAACTAATAACTCCTTGGATGGAGACGAGAAATGGAACGAGTTACTCCTTGGATAGGGACGTGAAATGGAACTAGTACTCCTTGGATGGGGACGTGAAATGGAACTAGTAACTCCTTGGATGGGGACGTGAAATGGAACGAGTAACTCCTATGATGGGGATGTGAAATGGAACTAGTTACTCCTGGGATGGGGACGTGAAATGGAACTAGTTACTTCTTGGATGGGACGTGAAATGGAACTAGTTACTCCTTGGATGGGGACGTGAAATGGAACTAGTTACTTCTTGGATGGGACGTGAAATGGAACTAGTTACTTCTTGGATGGGACGTGAAATGGAACTAGTTACTTATTGGATGGGGACGTGAAATGCAACTAGTTACTTCTTGGGTGGGACGTGAAATGGAACTAATTACTTCTTGGATTGGACGTGAAATGGAACTAGTTACTTCTTGGATGGGGACGTGAAATGGAACGAGTTACTCCTTGGATGGATACGTGAAATGGAACTAGTTACTCCTTGGATGGGGACGTGAAATGGAACTAGTTACTTCTTGGGTGGGGACGTGAAAATGAACTAGTAACTCCTTGGATGGGGACGTGAAATGAAACTAGTTACTCCTTGGATGGGGACGTGAAATGGAACTAGTTACTCCTTGGGTGGAGACGTGAAATGGAACTAGTAACTCCTTGGATGGGGACGTGAAATGGAACGAGTTACTCCTTGGATAGGGACGTGAAATGGAACTAGTTACTTCTTGGGTGGGACGTGAAATGGAACTAGTAACTCCTTGGATGGGGACGTGAAATGGAACTAGTTTCTTCTTGGTTGGGGACGTGAAATGGAACTAGTAACTCCTTGGATGGAGACGTGAAATGGAACGAGTTACTCCTTGGATGGGGACGTGAAATGGAACGAGTTACTCCTTAGATGGGGACGTGAAATGGAACGAGTTACTCCTTGGATGGGGACGTGAAATGGAACTAGTTACTCCTTGGATGTTGACGAGATATGGAACTAGTTACTCCTTGATTGGGGACGTGAAATGGAACTAGTTACTCCTGGGTGGGGCCGTGAAATAGAACTTGGTACTCTTTGGATGGGGACTGAAACGGAACTAGTACCTCCTTGGATGGGGACGTGAAATGGAACTAGTTACTTCTTGGATAGTAACGTGAAATGGAACTAATTACTCCTTGGATGGGGACGTGAAATGGAACTAGTTACTTCTTGTATGGGACGTTAAATGGAACTAGTTTCTTCTTGGATGGGGACGTGAAATGGAACTAGTTACTCCTTGGATGGACACGTGAAATGGAACAAGTTACTCCTTGGATGGGGAGTTGAAATGGAACTAGATACTCCTTGGATGGAGACGTGAAATGGAACTAGTTACTTCTTGGATGGCACGTGAAATGGAACTAGTAACTCCTTGGCTGGGGACGTGAAATGGAACTAGTTACTTCTTGGATGGGGACGTGAAATGGAACTAATAACTCCTTGGATGGAGACGAGAAATGGAACGAGTTACTCCTTGGATAGGGACGTGAAATGGAACTAGTAACTCCTTGGATGGGGACATAAATGGAACTAGTAACTCCTTGGATGGGGACGTGAAATGGAACGAGTAACTCCTATGATGGGGATGTGAAATGGAACTAGTTACTCCTGGGATGGGGACGTGAAATGGAACTAGTTACTTCTTGGATGGGACGTGAAATGGAACTAGTTACTCCTTGGATGGGGACGTGAAATGGAACTAGTTACTTCTTGGATGGGACGTGAAATGGAACTAGTTACTTCTTGGATGGGACGTGAAATGGAACTAGTTACTTATTGGATGGGGACGTGAAATGCAACTAGTTACTTCTTGGGTGGGACGTGAAATGGAACTAATTACTTCTTGGATTGGACGTGAAATGGAACTAGTTACTTCTTGGATGGGGACGTGAAATGGAACGAGTTACTCCTTGGATGGATACGTGAAATGGAACTAGTTACTCCTTGGATGGGGACGTGAAATGGAACTAGTTACTTCTTGGGTGGGGACGTGAAAATGAACTAGTAACTCCTTGGATGGGGACGTGAAATGAAACTAGTTACTCCTTGGATGGGGACGTGAAATGGAACTAGTTACTCCTTGGGTGGAGACGTGAAATGGAACTAGTAACTCCTTGGATGGGGACGTGAAATGGAACGAGTTACTCCTTGGATAGGGACGTGAAATGGAACTAGTTACTTCTTGGGTGGGACGTGAAATGGAACTAGTAACTCCTTGGATGGGGACGTGAAATGGAACTAGTTTCTTCTTGGTTGGGGACGTGAAATGGAACTAGTAACTCCTTGGATGGAGACGTGAAATGGAACGAGTTACTCCTTGGATGGGGACGTGAAATGGAACGAGTTACTCCTTAGATGGGGACGTGAAATGGAACGAGTTACTCCTTGGATGGAGACGAGAAAGGGAACTAGTAACTCCTTGGATGGGGACGTGAAATGGAACGAGTTACACCTTGGATGGAGAAGTGAAATGGAACGAGTTACTCCTTGGATGGGGACGGGAAATGGAACTAGTAACTCCTTGGATGGGGACCTGAAATGGAACTAGTTACTTCTTGGATGGAGACGTGAAATGGAACCAGTTACTCCTTGGATGGAGACGTGAAATGGAACGAGTTACTCCTTGGATGGAGACGTGAAATGGAACGAGTTACTCCTTGGATGGGGACGTGAGATGGAACGAGTTACTCCTTGGATGGAGACGTGAAATGGAACGAGTTGCTCCTTAGATGGGGACATGAAATGGAACGAGTTACTCCTTGGATTGGGACGTGAAATGGAACGAGTTACTCCTTGGATGGAGACGTGAAATGGAACGAGTTACTCCTTGGATGGGGACGTGAAAAGGAACTAGTTACTCCTTGGCTGGGGACGTGAAATGGAACGAGTTACTCCTTGGATGGATACGTGAAATGGAACTAGTTACTCCTTGGATGAGGACGTGAAATGGAACGAGTAACTTCTTGGATGGGGACGAGAAATGGAACTGGTTACTTCTTTGATGGGACGTGAAATGGAACTAGTTACTTCTTGGATGGGGACGTGAAATGGAACTAGTAACTCCTTGGATGGAGACGTGAAATGGAACTAGTTACTCCTTGGACGGAGACGTGAAATGGAACGAGTAACTCCTATGATGGGGACGTGAAATGGAACTAGTATCTTCTTGGATGGGGACGTGAAATGGAACGAGTAACTTCTTGGATGGGGACGAGAAATGGATCTAGTTACTTCTTGGATGGAGACGTGAAATGGAACTAGTAACTTCTTGGATGAAGACGTGAAATGGAACGAGTAACTTCTTGGATGGGGAGGTGAAATAGAACTAGTTACTCCTTGGATGGAGACGTGAAATGGAACTAGTTTCTCCTTGGATGGAGACGTGAAATGGAACTAGTAACTCCTTGGATGGGGACGTGAAATGGAACAAGTTACTTCTTGGATGGGGACGTGAAATGGAACTAGTTACTTCTTGGATGGGGACGTGAAATGGAACTAGTTACTTCTTGGATGGGGACGTGAAATGGAACAAGTTACTCCTTGGATGGAGACGTGAAATCGAACTGGATACTCTTTGGATGGGGACATGAAATGGAACTAGTTACTCCTATGATGGGGACGTGACATGGAACGAGTTACTCCTTGGATGGAGACGTGAAATGGAACGAGTTACTCCTTGGATGTGGACGTGAAATGGAACTAGTAACTCCTTGGATGGAGACGTGAAATGGAACTAGTTACTTCTTGGATGGGGACGTGAAATGGAACTAGTAACTCCTTTGATGGAGACGTGAAATGGAACGAGTTACTCTTTGGATGGGGACATAAAATGGTACTAGTTACTCCTTGGGTGGGGACGTGAAATGGAACAAGTAGTTCCGTGAAGAACTAAAGAGCTTATTTTCATATATCCTACTTATGTTAATGGCTTCTATCAACATACACAATTTCTGTTTGATTGCTGTAATACATGTAGATTCGTAGATATTGAGAACTGGGTAAATATTTCGGATGGTCACCATATTGGATTTTATATATGTAGGTCTTAGAGTTATGTACTGTTACATGAATATTATTGTGTAAGTGTAGTATTCAAACTTCAATCGCATGATTAGACCACAAGAAGTAACAAGTTGTTCAGTAAAGAACATATAGCCTACTTTCTCCTAAATGCATGGGTATTGTTATAACTCTTTGTCCTTTTCAAGGAGTATAATTGAATGTTGGTTGTAGTAGCTTGTTGAAATACAACGTGCTATAGGGATATTAAACATGAATATGAGGTGCCCTTTGCTAGTGCTACCTCTGTAAAAAAATCTTTCAATTCGGTTTCACCATGTTTGAATTGATATGGGGAATGGATTTGCACACATACATGGCCGCTATTTGCAAACTATTGGGCTGATGACCTTGTAGTCAGTCATAAGATGCTTTCCACAAAAAGGCATGTTGTTGCAAAATCTGGTAGAGATCAAATTATTAGGATGGTCGTAATTTGATTTAAGCTTTTAACATTTGGGAGGCCGTTATTTCGTTTCCGTCAAGATGGCGGCGATATAAAACATGACACTGAGGTGCCCCTAGCTAGAGCTACCTCTGTACCAAATTTCGTTCTATTCGGTTTCACCGTGTTCGAATTAATAGGGGGAATCGATTTTGACACAAAGATGGCCGCCATCCGCAAACTATATGGTTAATGACCTACTAATTTGGTGAAAGAATGCTTCCTCCATAAAGGTATATTGTTGCAAAATTTGGTAGAGATCGGACGATTAGGTTAGTCGTAATTTGATTTAAGCTTTGAACATTTGTGTGGCCGCCATTACGTTTCCGTCAAGATGGCGGCGATATAAAACATGACACTGAGGTGCCCTTTACTAGTACTACCTCTGTACCAAATTTCGTTCCATTCGGTTTCACCGTGTTCGAATTAATAGGGGGAATCTATTTTCACACAAAGATGGCCGCCATCCGCAAACTGTTAGGCTGATGACCTATTAGATTGGTCAAAGGATAATCCGTCCATGCCGATACGTTGTTGCAAAATTTGGTAGAGATCGGATGATTAGGTTAGTCGTAATTTGATTTAAGCTTTGAACATTTTGGAGGCCTCCATTACGTTTTCGTCAAGATGGCGGCGATATAAAACATAACACTGAGGTGTCCTTCGCTAGTGCCACCCCTGTACCAAATATCGTTCAATTCGGTTTCACCGTGTTTGAATTGATAGGGGGAATCGATTTTCACACATACATGGCCGCCATCTGCAAACTATTGGGCTGATTACCTTGTAATTTAGTCAAAAGACGCTTGCCATATAAATATATGTTGTTGCAAAATTTGGTAGAGATCGGATGATTAGGTTATTCGTAATTTGATTTAAGCTTTGAACATTTGGGTGGCCGCCATTACGTTTCCGTCAAGATGGCGGCGATATAAAACATGACACTGAGGTGCCCTTTGCTAGTTCTACCTCTGTACCAAATTTCGTTCAATTAGGTTTCACCGAGTTCGAATTGATAGGGTGGGGGCAGACATTCAGAGTACATACACTCACACACACACAGACACACAGTCTCACACACACACACTCACACACAGACACACAATTTTTGGCCCTGTGTAGATCTCATAAGTCTTCTTTCATTTTTTGCAAAAATCGAAAGTATGCTAATAATACCATGGGAAATTCTAAGGAATACGTATACTTCGATGCAAGCACTGGCGATCAGAATATCCTTCGATATGTTGTTGTTTTGTTTCATGTGAGGGGCTAGAACATCGCGGTCATATAGCCCCGTTTACTTGGGAGTGTGTGTAGAATTTGTCTGATAACCTGAGTTATTGCGGGCTTATAATGATGTGTGTATTTGCAATTAAGGATTGGGAAGGAGGCGGCCGTGGCCTTAAGATAGAATCCGTCCCGGAATTTGGCCGGAGTAGAAGTGGAAAACCACGGAAAACCATTTCCAGGGTGGCTGAGGTGGGAATCGAACCCACTTCTTCTCATATTTGCTTCACGAGGCTACGTGTACCCAATTTCAGCCCTCAGACAAATATTACATTTCTTGGCAAAGCTGGGAATCGAACCCGGACCTCCGGAGCGACACTTCGATATGTTATATTAATATTCATGCCAGTTTTTAAATTTGCTGCCATTACAGGTCACGTGGCATAACGTACCAGTTCGATCGTATTCTCGTAAATAAATCAGCAAAATTCAACGTATTCGTCACAAAGATACGTCGTAAGGCAATAAATGTGGCAATGTAGTTACATCCCCACTAAAATGGAATGTGGGCTTTCGTTCAAGAAAGTATGCCTACTACTGGATTCGAAGCAGAATTCAACCCGCTCGCGCCCATCATGTGCGGTCAGGCTTTAAACCTCTTTTTTTTTATTTTTTTATTAGCTCTTTACCGAATTACAGAATTTTTAGATATGATAAATACCATACTATTACATCACAAGAAAGTCCAGATAGTGTCCATATTTATCGTACAATTGTCCACTTTCACTAAGCTTCCAACGCTCTTTCTGCAGGTGATACCTGAGATCCAGGAATGAGAAATGTTGATCATTGTCCATCACGAAGTGTACATATTGGCCCATTATCCACACAATGGTAGTCTGTTTAATTTGGGGGAAGGCGGTCACCGACAAGCGAATCAACTTCCTGTCATCAAGGTCATCCGTGGGCACATTTAATAGTTGACATACGTTTCCCTTACACCACAGCCACGTGGAGGCAACTCGCGTGCATGATGTGAAGCGGTGTATCGCCGTATCAGTTTGACCACATATAGTACACCATGGGTAAGCTTCAAGACGGATGGTATATCGCCGTAGAGCGGTTGGGATGAGATCGTTGAGGAAGGTAAAAACCCGGGAGTGTACAGCAGAAGAAATGGTCATAGCCCCAAAATTTTTCCAAACAGTGGGCCAATGGACGTAGAGGGTGGTGGCCTCGATTCGCGGTTTGGAGTGTACCACTTGCCGCAACATGTTATAAATACTTTTCGTCGTTGGAACAGTCCCTGAAGGCATTTGGCGAACAGTTTCCAGAAGGTGCTGTTGATGGTCCCTAAATATCTTCGGCAAAGCTCTCTCACAACCACGGGCTGTGTTCCGAATATCTTTGTATAGCGCTTTCGTAAAAGTGTCATGTTGGGAAAGAATGGTGAAATCGTTCTTGCAGAGGAGTGCACGGCATTTCATGCCATGAGCAGTTAGCCCTAGCCCACCTTGCCGGGATGGGAGATACAACTGTTCCCGTTGTACTCGGAACAAAAATCCTTGCCATAGAAACCAACCTATATATTTTGCCAATTGGCTCTCAAACATTTTGGGAAGTGGGAAAAGTTGTGCGACATACCATATTTTAGAGAGCGCAAATACGTTGAGGACTATGACCCGTTGCACTATATTGAGGTTTCTTTGACCAAATTGGATCAGCACTCCCCTAACTTTGGCAATGACCTTAGTCCAGTTTGCTTGCACCGTGTCCAGAATCGATTGCTTCCAGGTAATGCCAAGAATTTTCACCTCATTTACTATCCGGAACCAGGGCTGTTGGGTAATCACTGAGTTATTATTGAGCGGAAGCAAAGCAGTTTTCTGGGGGTTCGATTGTGCTCCAGAGGCGATATGGTAGAGCTGAAGGACGCTATCGATGTGGGAGATGTCTTCATTATTGCGGATCAATATGGATACGTCATCAGCATAGGCGCACATGCCAAAAACATGTGTGGACAGTTTGTAACCCTGTAGCTTCACCTGGGTAGTCCGAATGAACGGTTCAAGACCAATGACAAAAAGTAGCATGGAGAGGGGACATCCTTGCCTAACTGATCGTTGTATTGGAATCAGAGGGGAAAGAAAACCGTTGACGAGCACTCGAGACGTAGCATTACAATTTATCATACGAATGTAGTCAATAAGGATTGCAGGAAATTCAAAGTGCTGCAAGACCATGTACAAGTATTCATGACTGATGCGATCGAAAGCTTTATCAAGATCCAAGGTGAGAAAACTCATTGGCTCAGTGGGGAGCATTTCGGCTTTTAGGTGTAGGTCCCTTAGTATCGCTAAGTTTGTTAACAGAGTTCTTCCAGGAATACTGCAACATTGTTCATCACCAATGATATCATGTAGAACAGTCTTCAATCGGCATGCAAGTACTTTGGTAAGGACTTTATAATCACTGCAGAGCAGAGTAACTGGTCGGAAGTCACCAACTGCCATGGGAGAGGATGTTTTTGGTATGAGGACTATGGTACCCTCGTGATGTGATCGACAAAGAGCACGACGTTGGAGAATGGTACGCAGGACATGACAAAATTCTTTGCCAATGAGAGGCCAGAAGTGTTTATACATTTCATATGGCAGTCCATCAATGCCAGGTGAGCGGTTGTTTGGGAGGTGCTTAACCACAGAGTGAATCTCTTCATCCATAATATCCGCGCTGAGCCGAGTTTTGTTGTCCGGAGACAGGTGGGTATTGCAAGATGAAAGCAATAGGGTCACCTGCTGTGGATCAATTGGAGCAGGAGCGTAGAACCGTTGATAAAATAGTGATATTTCACTACGTATAGCGTCAGGGGAGGTGACAACACTTCCAGTACTGGTGCGGAGGCGGTGGATATATTTACGTTGCCGCTCACGTTGTCCTTTGGCGATATGGTATACACTTGCACTTTCGTCTGGGAGCACTGTACGATCTTTTAAAGCCACGTTTATATGAGCGAGCGTTCGTTGCTGTAGAGACAGGAGCTTGGTTTTAACTTCCCGAATCCTGTCATATATACGCTCCCCAGCATCAGATCTTTGCTGGAGCTGGCGAAGAACTCAATAGTAAAATTCAACTGTATCCCGTCTTTCCCGACCTCGTTGGTAGGATATGTTCTTAAAGACGCGGCGGATCCCTGGTTTAACCAAAATATCCCACCAGTCTGCGCAGTCGCGAAATTTGCATTTTTGTTGGACCCATCGAGTCCAGTGTTGTCTGAAAATATCTTGGCATTCCTCCTCCAGTAACAGCGAGCAATTCAGTTACCAATAACCTCTTCCTATGTGAAATATGGGATGGGGGTAAGAGATTGTACATACGACAGCATGATGGTTAGTGAAACTGGCAGGTATCACTTCATATCGTCTAGGCTGGATAAGTTCCTGTGAAAGGTAGATGCGGTCAATTCGTGATGAGGAGTTGTGACTTATACAGGTGTAATGGGGCAGGGGCACCCTTAAGATATCCACAGCATCAATGAGGTGTAGGGAGGTAAGAAGGGTCCTGAGAGCCGGGTTGACACCTTTGTATGGACTAGTGGAATCCTCTGGGCGTTGAATACAATTCAAATCCCCTGCAAGAATAAGTTTTTCCTTAACGTCGTGCAGATGAGGCAGTATACTCTGTTGAAAGAACATTTTCCGTTCCACACGTTTATTGGACCCGGATGGGGCATATACATTTATCAGGGTGGTATTGTTTATGTGTCCAGATATTATGCGTCCTGATGGATGACATAGCACACCTTCGAGTGGGATATCATGTCTTATGAGGAATCCGGTCCCTCTATTCGTATTACCGGTATTGATGTATTGTTTGTAGAAGGCAGATATGGGTAAACACGGTATGGCAACTTCTTGAATGAAGGCAATGTCAATGTGTGCATCTCGAAGGAATCTCTCCAACAGTTGAAATTTCAGAGGGCATTCTATTACATTGATATTCACAGTGGCCACAGTGAGAAATTGCGCCATTAAGAGAAGTATAAAAGCTGTGCTAGACATACTGGAAGGTGGACTTGAAAGAAGACACAGGTGAGAATTATCCTGGTGCACTATGTCAAATTAGGTTGAGATAGTTCCTTATGATTGCCATTCATAGGCCGGCTGTCAGCGTTTGAGAGCGTTCGTGGGTCCCTAGATGACGTAGAATGAAGATTTTGTTTCTTTTTCACAGCTGCGGGAACGTTTGTAGAGCCAGTTTGATTCTTCTGGGCTGGTACGGCAATCGAGGCATTTGTTTTTATCTTTTTAGATACGTTCTCGGATCCCCGATCAACCTGCTTTGGTGAGTCGGTAGGTACCAGAGAAGGTGGGGGCAGTGAAGACAAAATTTCTGTGGCAGCCTGTAGTGGCGGCATAATTGGTTCTAAGGTTGCGATACATGTTGCCGATAGCACAGGGCTACTCTGTGACTCGCTGAGCTGGTCAGTGTAAGGTACCAGTTCTGCGTCGTGTGAATCAGAGGCCACTGCTGGTGTTGTCCCAGCTGACTGATCAATAAACATGTGTTCATGTGACGTTTGCTGTGTCACGACTTCCGAGTATTGAACACGTCGTTGTTGTGTAGGAGTTATACCGAGGGGAATCATTTTCTGTGGGCAGTTGATACGTAGATGTGTGTTAGCATTGCAAATTAAACAGGTCTGTTTCTGTCCATTATAAGATAGGTAGCCAGAATGGCCACCAAAAGTCTCAGTGGAGGGGATATCTTGTTTTATTTCCATAGTGACTGCGCGTATTCCATTATACACCGGGAACTGATAAGCAGAGGACCATTGTTCTTTCCTGACTTCACTCACAGTGCCATATTTCGACAGGACGGATTTGAAAATTTCAGGTGGAACTTCAAGTGGGACATTAAATATACGCACTGTGGTAAAATTGGAATCCGCTGGGGAGAGCTTAACATTAGTCATTTCGCCTGAGTCATACTGAAATTTAATAGGATCTGCAAAATTATTTAACAATTTCTGATAAGTAGATATGCTGATTACCTTGATGTACATGGTTTTTTCTTGTGCATTTAACTGTATGGCTTCTACTTGGTCGACAGTCAACCGGAGAGTATCGCTAATCCAGCGGTGAATTTCTCCTGGTGTGGCGCGAGAACTCTGCTTGTCCCATTGGCAGCGTACGGTATTTTTCCTCTGGTATCCGGACATGATTTTCAGCGGGGTTTTCTGGGTTTCCTGGTTTTGTTGTCCTATCTGGAACACTACTTGAAAAAGTATCGTCCGAATGACACACGGAAGGTCAGTTCACCCGTGGAACTATCGGATGCACCGGTATTAGAAAATGTACACTCTTCCAATGCGGTCACACAGCGCGCTCACACGCACCTCACTCGGCCACGACTAGTGACCAACTGTACCTCTCAGCCACCAACACATGGTAAATACCGCTCGCTAAACGTGGTGTAGTTACAGTAGCCGTCCCACCTCAAACGTTTAAGTCCATCTCAAAGTCTTCAATCACGATTTATGGTGTTGATTTAACTTTCTGCTATTACAGATCACGTGGCGTAAGCTATTAATTCGATCGAATTGAGTGTATGTGTGTTATTTCAAGGAGCAGTGAGTCATATGTTAGTAGAATGGGCCATAGTATTTGGCGGGGAAAAGTTTAAGGTCGGTTTTTCTTTGCTAGACCCATGGCCCAATTACATTGCTGTCGCACAGTCAGAGCGCAGAGCAATATCGACCATCGGGAGAAATGCCGTGTTAGTTGGGTTTCATAAAACTAAATAATAAGGGGCGGGTGGACCACACTATATGTATAGGCCATAGAGTCATGTGTCATTAAAGGAAAATTATTGCGTATGTTCATTATTCAAACTTTCACTTCGATCGCATGATTACGACACAAGAAATGGAACTGGTTACTCCTTGGCTGGGGAATGTGAAATGGAACTAGTTACTCCTTGGATGGGGACGTGAAATGGAACTAGTTACTCCTTGGATTGGGACGTGAAATGGAACTAGTTACTCCTCGGATGGGGACGTAAAATGGAACTAGTTTCTTCCTGGATGGGGACATGAACTGGAACTAGTTACTTCCTGAACGTGGAGGAACTGGAACTAGTTACATAGTGGATGGGGAATGCAAACTGAAGCTAACTTTTTCTTGGAGGGGGACGTGAAAAGGAACTAATTTTTCCTTGGATGGGGACATGAAATGGAACTAGTTACTTCTTGAAGATGGGCGAATGTGAACTGCAAGGAATTTCTTCTTGGATGAATATATGCAATACCAGTTGTTCCTGCTTGAATGTGGATAATGTGAACTAGACATTGTACTTTCATAGAAATGGTAACCTGATACTGTAACTACTTTCAGTCCTTAAGCTACTCTCCAAGCTGCGTAGCTGTGACTCTTGTAACAAGAGATATCTTAAGTGATTCCGCTCAACTCACATTAATGAGCTCTTAATATTCCTTGCTCCTTGTCTTCTTCTTGTTGGAAAATGAAACATGAACAACGACACCATGCATACATAATAAGCAGCTACTATGCACGGTTGTGACAAATTATTTGTAACATGTACAGAATCGTGTAAAATTCTCACCACGTATCCGATAAAATTTCACCACTAGAAATTGTTATGCTACCTCGCACAAGCACAGATTTGTTGGTGTTGATTATTTGAGGGCTTTGCGACATTATGATCATGTAACCCCGGGTACTTCGGTGTGTGTAGAGGATGTCTGATAACCAGTGTCTCTGTGATGTCTGTATGAGATCATAAAGACAGAGACGGATCATGAGTAATATTTTGGGAGAGGTGAATTGTTATATCCCATACTGTAGTGAAGCCCTTATCCCCCGAATTGAATGGACGCATAATAACAATATTAGCTCTTAAAACCTCTATTCTCATTTTGGGGCACCATCCAAACTCATCGGTCAGTATGCCTTCCTTCGGAGGGGAATTAAAGCCGGCGGTCACATGTCATAGATTTATGGCATGTTAAAGAACCTTCCACTAACTACACCTGTGTGAAGCTAAATTATATATAGGTTAATTATTCGACAAGCGCTCTTAGGTTCCGACGATCGTCGCCAGGAGCCGACTGCGGTGGCATCTGGTAATCAAGGTCTCAACTATTAGTCGATGACCGTGGCGTTTGGCGGCAAAAGTAGGAACTACTTGAGAAAATTCAATGTCTGCAGTCCTCACTTGAAATGAAAACAGATAACACACACTAATACAGTCATCACAATTAACACCGGTTATCAGACAGATTCTACACCCACCCAAAGTACACGGGGCTACATGACCGCGTTGTCGCAGCCCCTAAACTGAGGAATCAACCAACCAAACTCATCGGAATAATATCAATTGGTCTTAAGCACATGTTTCGGAACATGTATTTTTGAATACTTTAGTTCTTGTGAGTAATTTTGATTCAGAATCATTCTTACAGTATATTATAAATTGTGTAGACATTAATGACACTTAGCCTATGTCTCAATGTTTAACAAATATGATGAAAAATCTCATAATTTATTTTTAACGGTGGAAAATAAGACAGAATTTCTTGTATTTAAAATGCCCATCATCTGTTTCATGGCGAAATTTTATGATACAGGGTGCGACAGCATAACTTCCTTTTTTTAAACGTAATAAAACCCATTGTATGAATCAGAAAACTTTTATTTTTCTTTATAATGTAGGCGCATACAAAAAGTTTTATTTTACATAGTTTTGAAGATCAAATCAGGTAGGTGACGTCCCCCATTCTCCATACACTGAGTGAACCGCTTTCTGGCATTTGTAATGACTCTTGCCAGCATGTTGGCAATTTCTTCCAGGATGTTGGTCTTCAAATCTTGTAGTCTTTGGACAGTTCATATACACACGGGATTTCAAAAAAAATATATATAGAAAAAATCACAAGGGGACAAATCAGGAGAGTTGGCCGGCCACTCCAAATCGCGCCTAAGTGAGATGAGGTCGAGGGACTCCAGTTCTTCGTTCTGACACACTCCCAGTTCGCTTGAACGTAGTGACCCACGTAACAATTGATTTCCGGTCCACGAAAGGTGCCAACGGGGTTCAATTAAAGCGCCTCTGAAAGGCGCGCTGGGTTGCGATCATAGAACATCTGCTCGAAGAGTAGGCCTCCTCCCTGTTACAACGCATGATGGCGACTGAACTGTGTCGGCACAAAACTTTATAGTACCACCTCACGAACGAGAACACTAGCGCTCCGCTACATCAACCGACTGAATGGCGCGCATTAAAAAAGGAAGTTATGCTGCTGGACCCTGTATCGACGGTGAGTTTAAATATCCCTCAGATCTTAAACATCTCTGCACGCTACTTTTCTCATGGCTTCGGTAGGCTTTAACGTATTAGCATTTTACTGCTGAAGAATAGAAAGGTGGAAAAAAACAAAACCAAAGGAGAGGCAGAAGTCACGTACAAACCGGGAGGCTTTTAAAGTGAATGTATATAGCCAAGCTTTCCATTGGTAGTTTATCGCTCTCTATTCTTCGTGTATTTTACTTTCTATAACATTCTTCTTGCTGTGTTTTGCTGTTGATTTATTTAGGGGATTTGTGACATCGTGTTCATGTAGCCCCGTGTATTCGGGTGCGAGTGGAATTTGTCTGATAACCTGTTTTATTGTGATGGCTGTATTAGTGTGTGTATACGTAATCCAGATGAGGATTGGGAAGGAGACTGACTTGGCCTTAAGTTAGGAAACATCCCGGCATTTGTTCGGAATAGAAGTGGGAAAATATTTCAAAGCCCTTAAATGAATCAACAACAATGTTATTTTGTTTTTCTGCGTTGCAGTGGCGTAACAAAGGTGAGGAGGGGGGGGGGGGGGTGGAAAGGGACATCAATCTCCCCAACAGCCGATAAATATTAGTAGTCTACATTATGCAACGAGCCTATAATGGCAATAATTAAGACACGAGTATGTTTATAAAACGAGCGTATGCGAGTTTTATAATTTCAATACGAGTGTCTTAATTACCATTATAGGCGAGTTGCATACGACTGTTTATGTTCGACGATAATTATAACTATTTTATATTCAAACATAAATATTCATAAATATCTGTCGAGATTTCGCCAGTTTTATGTACTGAACAGAGCGCATGAGACGCAGGGAATGCCTTGTATTTGACCATGGCCACCTCGATTACTCTACTATGACACTAGGCCAGGAAGTGAAATTTACATTAGAAGGCCGTGGAACTCAGCGCATCTAATTATCTAATTGGTCAAACAACTGTTTCTTGAGCTCTGATTGGTGGGAGAAACTGTTTCATAATGAAAAATAGTGTTATAATGAGCCTCATTTTAGTACAGTTCTCTGACATTTAATAGTCAGGGGCAAACATAAAAGTATTTAATGTGTTGACGTTTCTAATGTTGAATTAACCAACCGTCAGATTGATGACAAGTGATTGAATTATATAACTGTATACTGACTAATTTTAAAGCATTTATTTTCACTTCCAGACCAAGCGTGATCGCGCAGTGGCTTAGCTGCTCGTCTTTCACCCGGACGGCCAGGGTTCGAATCCCGGTGACAGTGGGGAGGAATTTTCAACTGAAAAATCACGTGGCGTCAGGTAGGGCATCCGGCCTTAAATCCCCGACCAAAACCAAAATGATCCTGGTTGGCGATAGATTTTTACTTCCAGACCACCTCATTGTTAAGCGGCTAGCATTCCTGGCTGTCGCCTCGGAGATCCATGTTCGATTCTCTGCTCTGTCAAGAGAAGAGAAGAGATGGGTTTGATTATCATCTCAGCCATCTTGGAACTGGTTTTCCATGGTTTCTCCACTTCTACTCCAGGCAGATTCTGGGATGGTTCCTAACTTAAGGCCACGCCAGCTCCTTCTCATGTATATTCCTTAGCGAATGCCTACCTCTTCCCACAGTTTAGGCCTATCTCACTTATAAAAGGCTTCTTTCGTGATGCTTTGCCGTTAATGCCTGCTTCATGGAGCCGATTCTGGATAGTTTGAGGTGTAACAATCTTCCCGGAAATTGTTAATAATTTACTGGACAGTCGCATGAGATCGTTTTACTAGCTTCTCAATCTTCCGATAGCTGAATCCTTGTTTCAATAATGAAACAATGTAGTCTTTGCAGGCGGCACTAAACTCTAGTGATTTTGGACCCATTTTGTACCACTGTCAGACGTAAAGTAAACAGTCTCATCTAAGAACACTACGGTGATCGACCTTCGCATGTCGCCACGCCCTAAGACAAGGAAGGACAGTCCGATGGTTACAAACATTGCACGTGTATGAATACTTATTTTGCCTACGAATATGCCTTTTGTTGCGTTATTAACTAATGTGTTTACGTCACTAGAATATGTTTGTTTGTAATATATTGCCATAAGGTACTTATACAAACCTATGGAATGCTATAATGCTGAAAGACAAATTATTGACACCAACAGAGTAAAAAGTAGTGAATGAATACATTTTTACCCACTGTATATACAGGATGTATCAGTGATGATGTCACAAACTTTCACGGATAATAGAGGAAGGCAAATGGATCAATGTGAGATAAGGAACCATAATACGGAAACAATAATGATAATAATAATAATGATATTGGTTTTACGTCCCTTTTAACTACTGTGGCTTTTAGAGACGCCGATGTGCCGGAATTTTGCACCCAAAGGGGCTCTTTAACGTGAAAATATTTTTTTTTGACACGGCTCCCTCGCATTTGCGCACCCTCAAATCCCAGCTGACTGCGCCAGGATACGAACCTGCAACCTTGGTCCCAACAAGCGAGAACGTTACCGCTGAACCACGCAACCAGCCTAGTACGGAACGAGAGTCACAGGTTATAAGAAAAATGCTACTCATTTAATATAGATGACCTGCACACGTTTCACAAGCTGCTACATTTACAACAACTGTTCAAAATGGCGTCCCCCTGCGTCAATGCAGGCATAGCAACGTACCACTTCAACTCGTCAACACAGACTGAAGCCTACAGTACAGACATCGTACACCGATCCAGTCAGTACACAGTGGGGTAGTTGAGTTATCCTCCTAGCCTCTTCTGCTCGTCGGGAATATCTAGCCTTCAATCGTATCACATTAACCTACAGTATGTATTCCACTGTCGGATGTATCAGACCGATTTTTGCTTTAACTTTTGACTGCCAGCCGCAATGGTGTAGTGGATACGGCGTTGGTCTACTAATCCCAAGTTAGCGAGGTCAAACCCGTCTACGGTAGCCTAGGTGTCATTTACGGGTGTTTACACGTGCCAACCCCATGTCGTTGGCTTCCGGCACGTTGAAGAACGCATGTGGGATGAAATCCACCACCCCAGCGTCTGTCAAGAGCTAGAATTGAGGATGGACGTTAAACAACTGCGATTATTAATAACTGTTGACTAGATGGCTTCCACTTGAGTATAGGTCCTTATCTCAAGTGGATCCATTTGCCTTCCTTCATCATCCCCGAATGTTTGTAACATCATCACAGATACACCCTATATATACAGGGCGTTTCTAAATTCCCATTACAGACTGACTTTGAGGGCTTGACGGTTAAGTTTAGCATAGGAACTTGTGTCCTGGAACGTAGCGTCTTCCCGCTAGCCACAAAAAACCACTACAGCACACGATCACAGCTCCCGCTGCTTGTCGTCTAGGTCCAATTACAGGTCGACCACGAATCACGAAGAAAAGCGAACTTTTAAGGACAAAAATTCAAAACAAACTGTTCCTCCCATTCTTTCCATAAGGAAACGAAAACATTTACTTGCCCCCCCACTGGAAAGAATCCTGCGGGCGCCCAGTACAAACCCTCAAAGTCTGAAATGGGAATTTAGAAATACCCTGTATACGATTTCAGGGAATACAAAGGGCCATAAAACTGGACTTTATTAAGTTATTTAATATCAACAGAATTGTTAATTTAGGTTCATATGTGCATTAATAAGTGAAGATACAATTTATCAAACGCTAATAAAATCAAAAAAGAAAAAAGATATAGAAAGAAAGTTTTGAAACTTCGGGATCGAATATTTGCTTGTATTGATAATGTCTCACTATGTCCGAAACCTTTCCCCCCTCCAGAAACAACCCCAAGGTAAGCCACTGCTGTGTTGTATAGAAGTTGACATTGCGGTTGCTATGACGTGGCAGAGAGAGAGCAGGCTAACGGGAGAGCCATTTAGTCCCCCAACATTTCATTATCGCATTCAGAAGTGTAACTGCGGTGAATGAAGCTCAAATGTCAGCCGCGGCAGGGTCACTTGATTTACAGGCACGCATTACTCAGCTGTAGCGCTAATCTGCACACCAACACCGTCATGCAGAAGAGATTGAAACCTCTTGCAGCCACTGGTATCATAACAAGGATCTACAGGGTGGGGTTAGAATAGGGAGCTTGAAACATGTGGTTCGCCTGGACACGAAGAGCCAGACTGACTGCGTGGCTCAGAGATAACGTTCCCTCCTGCTGTACCCAAGGTTGCAGGATCGAATCCTGGCACAGTCAGCTGGCATTTGAGGGTGCGCAAATGCGAGGTAGCCGTGTCAGTAGATTTACTGGCACGTAAAAGATCCCCTCCGGGAAAAATTACGGCACCCTGGCGGAGTCTCTAAAAGCCGCAGTAATATAGTTAAAAGAAACGTAAAACCAATAGCATTATTATTGTTAAAATAAAACAATCAGAGAAGCCTCCATGGCTCAGGCGGCAGCACGCCGGTCTCTCACCGCTGGGTCCATGGTTCAAATCCCGGTCACTGCATGTGAGATTTGTGCTGAACAAAGCGCAGGCAGACAGGTTTTTCTCCGGGTATTCCAGTTGTCCCTGTCACAAATTGTATTCCAGGAACGCTCTCCACTTTCATTTCATTTCATCTGTCATTCATTTAATCATTGCCCCAGGGGAATGCGACAGGCTTCGGCAGCCGGCACAGTTCCTATCCTCATCGCTAGATGGGGGGCTTCATTCATTCCATTCCCTGACCCGGTCGGGGTCGACTGGAAGCAGGCTGTGGATTTTCATTTCAAAACAATCAGAGAAATTACTCACACCCACGTAGGCTACACGGCGCTACATGACCACGATGTCGCAAAGCCCCTAAAATAAGCAGCAACAACAACAGCATTTGCCAATCACTCTCCCTCATTTCCTCATCAATATTAATTGAGGGGTAATTTATATGAATTCACTTCCTGCGTGATATGAATGGTGGGCCTATTTAACGCCCGTCAGACATGAACGGGAATTCCACAATCAGAGCAAGCTCATTCGCTAGTTAGCAAGTATAATGAGCTGAGGATTGACCATGTAACCAGATGAAAGGATGTTATACACTACTACACCTTACGTGCGTAGAGGGGTAGAAAATGCATTCCATTCCCCAGGTCAGGAAGCATCTAAAGCGTGAAAAACGTATGATTATGATAGATTTTAAGGGGCAGAACATCAAGGTCATCAGACCCTCGTAACACAGTTTAAGGACATTGGGTTGTGAATGGCTTATTTTACACAATTGAATGAGCAAATGTTTAAAACAAATTTCTGTTACTTCCGTTTGGTCATTGGTTCTTAATTTTGCACTAAACAAAGATCAGCGGCTTCGGTGGCGTAGTCGGTAGCAGGCTGAGCTTCTATGCCCAAGATAGCGGGTTCAAAACCAGCCGAAGCCGTCGGATTTTTTAAGAGCGTTAAAAATCCCTCAGTATGCCTTCCTTCGGAGGGGAAGTAAAGCCGGCGGTCCCATGTCATAGATTTATGGCATGTTAAAGAACCTTCCACTAATTACACCTGTGTGAAGCTAAATTGTATAGGTTAAGAATGTAAACAACGCTCTTAGGTTCCTACGTTCGTTGCCAAGAGCCGACTGCGGTGGCGTCTAGTAGCTAAGTTCTGAACTAGGCCTAGTAGTCGTTGACGGTGGCGTTTGGCGGCAAAAGTAGGAACTATTTGATAAATTCAATGTTGCAGTCCTTCCTTGAATTAATAATAATAATAATAATATCGTATGGCCTCGGGTGCCTGGTGCAAGCTTTGTTAATTGACACCCAGAGGGTAGCTTGCATGTCGAATTTCGTCATTCCTTTGAACGCTACGAAAGTCAAGGAGGTTAGATATCTAAACTCCTTGACATTACAGCGCTTTCAAGTAGAGAATGGAGGAACTTTGTGTTGGCGGAAAATCCCGAGATTAATTTTGCCATTGAACACGGCCTACTGAATTCAAATGGGTTCTTTAACATGCCAACAACGTATGACATGAGTGTCGTGATTTTTGTCGCACACACTAATACAGCCATCACAATTAACACCGGTTATAAGACAGAATCTACACACACCCAAAGTACACGGGGCTACATGACCGCGTTGTCGCAGCCCCTAAACTGAGGAACCAACCAACCAAACTAAGATCTAACCTTTCTAAGCCATCTGCAAACAATAAATATGAAATATTATTCTCTAATTTCGTACATAGTGTCCAAAAACAAGGTCACAGAAAACGCAGTCACTAACGAGAACACTAAGCTCCTGATGTTTGCAGACGATATGGCACTCCTATCGAGCTCCCCAACGGACCTTCAAGCAGCATTCGATAATCTCAACCAATGGGCATACAGGAACACACTGAAGATAAATGGCATGAAAACCAAAGTAATGAAATTTAGAAGAGGAGGGCGAATAACCAAAACAGACCAATTCACGTACGGGAACACAATATTAGAGATGGTACTGTGACCGTTTTTGTATTCCCGA
Organism: Meconema thalassinum; assembly: GCA_946902985.2. NCBI lineage: Eukaryota > Metazoa > Arthropoda > Insecta > Orthoptera > Tettigoniidae > Meconema > Meconema thalassinum. The sequence goes on from OX336394.1 coordinate 185,984,519, forward strand.
TTATAGATGTTTTGAGAAACCGCCTAGTGGCGCGGCGTTATGCTGTTGTTTCTTGAGCCGGCCTGGTTTACAACATCTGTGTGTGACGTAACACGGGGTCATCGCCTTCTTGCTATTCTCGGAACGCATGACTGTCACCGAGTCTAGGTCGGATGACGTCAGGAACTCTCAGTAGAGAGGGTAGTCTGGCAAGGTGTGGAAACGAGACATTCCTTCTAGGTTGCTTGAGCGGAGCTGGTTCGTGCAATGTTCGCGCAGTGTAATTCGTAAGTTCCTGCAGGAGGCCTTAGCTTGTCATGGACTTGTGTGAACACATTATATCACAGTACGTGAAGTCGTTATACGCACACGGGGAGAATTCTGTTTGATTCAAACCTTCATAAAGTTTGTTTAAACGTGTGTACAGCAGCCATCGAAACTTTATTCTTGGAATGATTTACATCTGCTGATATTCTATTCAGGCAACTCGCCACGGAAAACAGGACTGACGTGAACTGTGTGAATTAAACGCTGCTTGAACTTTATTCATATTCAAACATGGATTCTAAGCGGTTAGCGAATGGAACAAGATTTCGGTGTTCTGTCTACACGACCATGAACGCTTAAAATGGAATACAGGAACGCAGTATGAATGAGTGGGGTTCTGACGTAATGAAGTAACCGTGGAGTACATCTAGCCAGAGATGTTCTTAGAGCATTTCCTGAATACCTTCGCCATGAACTGTAACTCACTCAAATTCATGGATGAGACGGGAAAAAACTGCCGAAGTACTGTGAAGCTACTTTTGTGCTACCATATGAAGATCGTCAAGGAAGAATGATGCTGTCTACAATATGCCGAATCGGGTGCATGGTTCCAGCCGAGGTGTGGCCATATGGAGACGTGTATTGAGGTTCGGGGCCAGGATGATGAGTAATTGTACTGAAGGCCAGGATTCTTATGGCAACCGGACTCGGGCAATTTCGTTCCGAATGACGCCTATCCATCATCTGAAAATAAGATAGAAATCTGACATCTTTAGTAGTAGTCGAGCATTTGCATTTGTCGTTTCCAGTTGCCAATAATTAATGTGTAATTAGATTATGTGATGACGGGATTTTAAGTCAGATAAATCATTGCCTTTCTTGATCCCAGATTCTTCTTTCTTTTTGGGTTCGTTTGACGAACAAAATTAATAATGTCTTGACAGGTTATAATATTTCCTTCTTTGCTTCAGCGTTAATTTTCCGTTCGTCGTAATTGTTTGCAATTTTCAATCGTTGTGAAGACCATCAGCTAAGAGATGATTTGCGTTTAGTAATATGATATTTTAGCAAATTTTGCATCGTTATGGTTTTGATACTGTAATTTCCAGTAAGTAAATTTTACCTACACATTTAATTCGTTTGACGTTGTAAAGAACTTGAGCATCATGGTTACGTGATGGGTTTTTGATTGACATTTACTCTGAAATATTATTATGATTCCAAACTCAAATTCGAGGATGTATATTTAAATCTTGGTGTTATAAACGAAAGAGTTATTCGAAGATGTATTTTTGCTAAGCCATAAAGGAATGTGATCCTTGGATAATACTGATATAAAGATTTTTCTCGTTAATTAACTGTAGTGTTAATATTATTAATGAAGTATAATTGATTGTGGAAATGAGTTCGTGGATTATTGGAACCACGTGATACATTGTTAAGTTGGAGAAAGTTTTTTGGATCACTGTGAGTGTGATAATGATTATTGAATTTATAAAATAAATTAGATAGAAGTACAGTGTGACTGATAAGTGCTGGAAGATTTGTAACTAAATTTTGTGGAATGTTTCGTCGACTTGTAAAATACTTTAAGAAAGTATGTTGAATTTTAATGGATGTACTTGGTTTACACAACTTCGTCTTGATAGAATACGTCATCGAGTGAAGTTTGTAATCTTTTTTTTTTTTTTTGTCAAATCAATTGGAGATGTATCTCTAAGATATTTACTGCTATATAACTTTATCTCCCCTTCAAATTTCATATCTATGAAATTTAATAAGACCTATGGCGATTTCCGAGAGATCTCTTAAGTACAGTCATTTCCTTGTAATATTTTCCAAATTTAGTTGCAATTTCGTTTAACACGGTGTGAACATAATTATATTTAGCTGAGCTTTGCCACTTGGCTAAATTTATTTAACCAAATAGGGTGGTGTATTAATAGTGAAAGTGGTCATTGGAGTTTGTTCATTAAGAAACATTTAATATATATGTATATACATGCACATTACTGTAATATTGTTACGTGCCACCCCCTAGTGGCACTTTTGTTAACTGGATTACGGTGGGGGTACAAAGCACAACACCAATTACTGCTTAAAGAAATAATTAACTTTATTGTGGCCAGAAAATTACTCTAATCAGCAAATACAAGCAATTAGGAGCCTTCTCCAGTTTCCTCAAGTCTCTTCCTTATGCGCTCTTGGCCCCTTTCACTTGCAACAGACCACAGAAGTTAATCCGTCCTAATGAGTCCGGTGGCCTTGGCAGAAGCTACCTGCCCCTCTTCCTCAGGTACAACAAATACAGTTACTTACGAGCACTTGATGTACGCTGTTCACAAGCTGGGAGAAACAATGTCACAGGATTTCGTAACTCGCACAGCACTTCGTCACCACACTTCTGTCGCACAAGATAATCGCTCGCACTAGCTCGTAAAACACAACAACAACAACTGCTTCACGGGTCACTCTTATATAGCCGGCCGGTGACTCAATAAATGCTTCTAGATCCATCCAGAGTCCACGGCTTCTCGAGGTTTCCAGCGCTGGTCCAGTCACGAATATTCTGGACTATCCCTTTGTCCTAGTAGCCCTGTTGCATAAGGCGCGCGCAATACAGGAGGCAGGGCACAGCCCAGCCCTGGGGCAGTTGTGACTCACGCAGCGAGTGATGACACAAACTCACAGCCGTAACACCACCCCCTTCCTAAAAAGGCTGATCGTCCCGATCAATCATTGGTCCGTCTGTGTCCCTCCGTAGGCTGCCAGGCGATCTCGATGCACGATCTTCATCTTCGCCCTTGGGCTCCGCTGGATCCTGTAGACGACATCGTTGATTCGTTTCACGACTCGGTACGGGCCCTCCCAGGACTTCTGCAGTTTGGGTGACAGGCCTTTCTTCCGTAATGGGTTGAAGAGCCAGACCAGGTCGTTCTCGTGGAATCCTCCGGCATCCGTCTGCTGGTCGTATCGGGTCTTCATTCGGTCGGTCTCGATCCGCAGTTTCCTCCTCGCGAACGCGTGCACGTCCTCCAGTTGGTCGACCAGTTCTTGACAATACTGGCTTACCGGGATCGGATCATTCCCAGGTCGGCCGAAGGCAAGATCGACAGGTAGACGGAGCTCCCTCCCAAACATGGCCCGGGCTGGTGTGCACCCGGTGGCTTCATGCACGGCGGCGCGGTAGGCCAGGAGAAATAGTGGAAGATGCTTGTCCCAATCCCTCTGGTGCTCGCTGACGACTATTCGGAGATGGTTCCCGACGGTGCGATTGAATCGCTCTACCATCCCGTCGGACTGAGGGTGTAGCGGCGTTGTCCTTGTCTTCTGGATCCCCAGCAGCTGGCATAGGTTCTGGAACACCTGCGACTCGAAGTTCCTCCCTTGGTCGGAGTGCAGCTCCAAGGGTACTCCGTACCGGCTGACGAATTCCTTCACCAGGGTCTCTGCGATCGTCGCGGCTTCTTGGTTAGGGAGCGCATACGCCTCCGGCCATTTGGTAAAGTAGTCGCTGACGACTAATATGTAGCGGTTCCCTGCCTCGCTTAACGGGAATGGCCCAGCAACATCGATGGCCACTCTCTCCATGGGGCCGCCCACGTTGTAGGTCTTCAGTGGACCCCGTCGTCTTCGTCCTGGGCCCTTGCTGGCTGCGCAATCGTGGCACCTCGCGCAGTGGTTCTCCACGTCTGTTCGGAATCCGATCCAGTAGAACCGCTCTCTCAGCTTCTCCAGGGTCTTCTTTATCCCTAGGTGTCCACCAGATGATCCTCCATGAACTTCCTTCAGGACTTCCTCCGTCATAGCCTTTGGAACGACGACTTGTTCCCGAGATGTCTTCCCGTCGGTGCTCTCCCAGGTACGGCAGATGAGGCCATCCCTTACAATCAGCGAGTCCCACTGTGCCCAGTAAAACTTAAACTTTGGGCTGCAGTCACTCACAATGTTCCACCCGGGTCTGGGGACACAGGCCCTCTTCCATTCGGCTATCAGTCCCAGGTCATCATCTTCCGCTTGCGCCCGCGTGAAAGATTCGCGGCTCCAGCTCCCTTGAAGTTCCACGGTAGTCCTTCGGCACTGTATCCCGGTGTTCTCCTCCCTTCGGGCACAGAAGGTGCAGTCTTCGGGGCACGGTCTTCGTGACAGGGCGTCGGCGTTAGAATGCAGTTGGTCTTTCCTGTGCTGAATCTCAAAGTTATACTGTTGAAGCCTCTCTAACCACCGCGCGAGTTGACCCTCGGGCTGCTTGAAGTTCAGGAGCCACCGCAGGGATGCATGGTCGGTCCTGATGAGAAATTCTTGCCCGTACAGGTACTTGTGGAAGTGTTCAATGGTCTTCACGATGGCGAGCAGCTCCTTCCTGGTGACGCAGTAGTTCCTTTCTGGCTTTGACAAGGCCTTGCTGAAGTAGGCCACTACTCTCTCCTCGCCGTCCACTACCTGCGACAGGATTCCCCCTATGCCAAAGTCGCTGGCATCGGTATCGACGATGAACCTTGTTCCAGGTCTGGGGTAGGCCAGAATAGGCGCGGTGCACAGAGCCTGCTTGAGTTGTTCGAAGGCACTGAGGCATTCTGCTGTCCACGTGAAGAGTTGGTCCTTCTCAGTCAGGCGATGTAAAGGTTTGGCGATGTCGGCGAATCCCCTCACGAAGCGACGGTAATAAGTGCAGAGTCCCAGGAAGCTTCGTAGTTGGGACTTGTCCTTCGGAACTGGCCACCCCCTCACAGCTGCGGTCTTCTCGGGTCGGTGCGCACCCCTTCCTCGGAGACGATATGCCCAAGGTACTGGACCCGCTTCTGGAAGAGCTGACACTTCTTGGGGCTCAACTTCAGCTGGGCAGCCCGTAGCTTCATCAAGATCACCTTCAGGTTGCTGTAGTGCTCCTCGAAGCTTCTCCCCAGAACGATGACGTCGCCTAGGTAGACCAGGCAGGTCTTCCAGTGTAGTCCCCTCAGAATGGACTCCATTAGCCTTTCGAAGGTCGCAGGGGCGTTGCACAGACCGAATGGCATGACGGTGAACTGCCAGAGCCCGCTGCCCACAGAGAACGCCGTTTTCTCGCGGTCCTTAGGGTGGACCTCCATCTGCCAGTAGCCACTCTTCAAATCCAAGGTGGAGAACCATCTTGACCCTGATATGGTGTCCAGCGTGTCGTCGATCCGGGGTAGAGGGTAGCTGTCCTTCTTCGTGACGTCGTTCACCCGCCTGTAGTCCACGCAGAACCTGGTGGAACCGTCCTTCTTCTTCACAAGCACGACCGGAGAACTCCAAGGACTATGTGATGGCTCGATCACCCCTTGCTCCTCCATCTCTTCTACCATCCGGTCGACTTCGGCTTGCTTGACGAGCGGGACACGTCGGAATGGGGCCCTAATCGGTGCGCTGTCCCCAACGTCGATTCTGTGCTGGACCAAGCTTGTCCTGCCGAAGTCTTTGCTCCCCACGGAGAAGACATCCTGGAATTCGCGTAGCAGGTCCTGAAGTTGGCGTGATTGTTCCTCGTCTAAATGGTCCTGGGATCCTTGGTACAGCTTCTGTAGTTCTTCTGGCAGTGTGCGTCTTCTTCGGTTGTCCGTCTGCAGGTGTCCGTCCGTCGTGTCGGTGATGCGGGCAATCCAGGTAACGGGCTCGCAGACTCCTAGGTTGGTGTCTCGGTGAACCGTAATGTCGTAGTCGTTCAGGTTGGACAGGCGGACGTACGGCCTAGACGTCGTGTTGATGAGGGTCTTGGCAACTAGCAACCCTTTTGTCTGGATGTCCTCATATTTTGGCTCGATGACAGCCGCCACTCCCTCAGCAGTTCCGTCGACAATTACGGCAGCGCTGACTTCCGTCCTGGCGGGAACGATGACGTCTTCTCTCAGCCTTACTCGTCGTGCGGTGATGGACTCGTGCGCAGGTTGCAAAGCAAGTTCCTCACCTCCGAAGTGCAGAGTGTTGGTACTCAGGTCCAAGATGATGTTGTTCTGGTCCAGGAAGTCCAGTCCGATGATCACTTCGTTTGATACGTCAGCCACAAGCACTGGATGCTTTATCACCCGTCGACCAATGACGAACTCCAGTGATGCTTCGCCATGTACCGGTGCGGTCTCTCCGGTCGCGGTTATTAGCTGGAGGTTCCTTTGTGTGGGTTGCACTCTCCACTTCGGGATCACAGTGGGATTGACGATGGTCCTCGACGCTCCCGTGTCGATCAGCATGGGCCAGCTCACTCCGTTGATGACTCCGTCGACCATCAGGCTGCTATTGTCCCTCCGTAACTTCGTCACACGCACTTGGACTGCCGGGGCTTGACGACTGTCACAAGCCAACCTTTGCCCCCCAAGGCTGGCTAATACTCGTTTCCCTGGGCCGCGCGGTTTTCAGACGACTGATTTCCCGTCGGATACCCTCGGCGGCGGCGATCACCGCAGTCCTTGCTCAGGTGGCCTTTCTTACCGCAGGCCCAGCAGGTCGGTAGTCCTCTTCCAGGCCGCCTCTCCGGTTGTCTTCCGGCTGTGTCGTTGCTGGTGGTGCCGCGACTATCGAAGAAACGGCTTAGCGCCTCCATCAATTCGTCGGCCAGGGGCTTGGTCTCGTTGGTTTTTGCTGGTTCGTCGACGTCCACTTGACGCACCCGCGCGTGCATTCTGGATGCCTGTTTTGCCGTCTCGAATTCAAGTGCGTGGCTCAGCGCATCTGCCAGGGTCTTATTGCGCGCGAGTCGCAGCGCCTGTTGAGTGTCCGAGTCCCGTAGCCCGTCGGTGAAAGTCTGCGTCGCTATCTGCTCCAGAAAGTCGGCCGGCGCTGTTGGGTAGGCGAGCCTTACGAGGCGTGCGATGTCCATCTCGAACTCCTGCAGGGTTTCCGCGTTCTTCTGTACCCGGGTCCGGAGCTGCATCTGGTAGGCCTGCTGAAGATGGCTATCTCCATATCGGGACTCCATATGGGCGATCAGTGCAGCGTAGTCCTGGGATCCAGTCGGGATGGCCTGAAGGACATTAAGGGCGTCGCCTCCCAGCGCTACAATGAGAGCTGTAGCCTTTTCTGTGTTGTTCCAGTTATTTATGGAACAGGCTGCCTCGAACTGACGTAAGTAGGTGCTCCACGGGACCTTTCCGTCGAAGGTTGGGGGCGTCACTCTGCTATGTCCCGTTCCTGATATTCCCGGTGTAACGGTGGGCGGGCGTTGGCGCAGCTCGGCAACTTCCTCTCGTAGAGCGTTGAATTCCTCTTTCACCCCCGTCAGTGGGCGTTGGCGCAGCTCGGCAACTTCCTTTTGTAAGGCGTTGAATTTCTCCTCCACCCCCATCAGCGGGCGTTGGCACAGCTCGGCAACTTCCACTTGTAAGGCGTTGAATTTCTCCTCCACCCCCATCAGCGGGCGTTGGCGCAGCTCGGCAACTTCCACTTGTAAGGCGTCGAACTTCTTTTCCACTGCCGTGACTTCCTCACGCAGACCCAGTTCTAATTTCTTCAGGTCCTGTGTCAACTTATTCTGACCGTCTTCCATCTTCTTCTGGCCGTCCTCTATCCTCTTCAGGTCCTCCGCTAGCTTCTTCTGGCCGTCTTCTAGTTTGGCAGTTAGGTCCTCGGCTAATTTCTTCTGGCCGTCCTCCATCTTCTTCTGGCCGTCCTCCATCTTCTTCAGGTCCTCCGCTAACTTATTTTGGCTGTCCTTCAGGTCCTCTGCTAACTTCTTCTGGCCATCCTCCATCTTCTTCTGGCCATCCTCCATCTTCTTCTGGCCGTCTTCCATTTTGGCAGTTAGGTCCTTGGTTAAATTCATCTGGCCGTCTTCTATGCCATTTAACTTTTCTAGCAATGCTGCCAATTGCGCCTCCATTTTAGTTGTTTGCCTTGTAAAGGGCATGCACTCACAGGAAAATTAGAGAAAATGACCTGCTCGGGTTTTGAAACCAGGACCGTCAGGTGTTGTGCTTGAGTTCGTAATCCGGCTTCTGACACCAGTTGTTACGTGCCACCCCCTAGTGGCACTTTTGTTAACTGGATTACGGTGGGGGTACAAAGCACAACACCAATTACTGCTTAAAGAAATAATTAACTTTATTGTGGCCAGAAAATTACTCTAATCAGCAAATACAAGCAATTAGGAGCCTTCTCCAGTTTCCTCAAGTCTCTTCCTTATGCGCTCTTGGCCCCTTTCACTTGCAACAGACCACAGAAGTTAATCCGTCCTAATGAGTCCGGTGGCCTTGGCAGAAGCTACCTGCCCCTCTTCCTCAGGTACAACAAATACAGTTACTTACGAGCACTTGATGTACGCTGTTCACAAGCTGGGAGAAACAATGTCACAGGATTTCGTAACTCGCACAGCACTTCGTCACCACACTTCTGTCGCACAAGATAATCGCTCGCACTAGCTCGTAAAACACAACAACAACAACTGCTTCACGGGTCACTCTTATATAGCCGGCCGGTGACTCAATAAATGCTTCTAGATCCATCCAGAGTCCAAGGCTTCTCGAGGTTTCCAGCGCTGGTCCAGTCACGAATGTTCTGGACTATCCCTTTGTCCTAGTAGCCCTGTTGCATAAGGCGCGCGCAATACAGGAGGCAGGGCACAGCCCAGCCCTGGGGCAGTTGTGACTCACGCGGCGAGTGATGACACAAACTCACAGCCGTAACAATATAATTCAAGTGAGGGCATTATTCTATGTTTCGGATGAATTTCATTCACCGTTCTTTGTGCTCAAGAACGTGATGTGTTGTTTCGATTCCATGCAGGACAAACTCTTGCAAGGGTGTGTTTGACACCATACAAGGCGTTTCTTAGACGCTTTAGTGTTTTTCAGTTTCGTCATTACTATTGGTCGGAAGGTGAGGGGATACCTTCTGTAACACTTTTATTGAATAAATATTTTATCTTACAGCTGTTCAATCTGAGAGTCATAATTCATAATAATTGCTTAAATTGTGCCGGGAAGATCAATATGTTTTTCTTTTCTTGAATTTCTCACTACTCTCTGAAATAAGTCGTATCTTATTTGAGTCTCGTGTCACGTTTTGACCTGAGCTAGTTTTCTTTGTATGCACTTTGGTCTGTCTTTGCACAATTTAGGTTCGTTGATATGCACCTTTATACTTCCTTCTCCTGTTGGTAGGATCTGGGGGGGGGGGTTAGCCGGGCATTTTCTGATTCTACGATCCAGTGTTCCTCGTGGGATTCAACAGGTCTTGGTAAGTTATAAACAGGTACAGTACCTTCATTCAAATACCTGGGAATAACACTACAGACCACTGGAGCAACATTCACGATTCACATTAACGAAAGAACAGCTGCCTCAACAAAAGCTATCTACGAGATACCAAAACCCAACCAGCTATCAATCAATACTGCAATGGACCTTTTCAAATTGAAAGTTGCTCCAGTGGCAATATACGGCATCCAACCAATATGAAAAATGTTTAACGTATCCAACATGAGGAAACTTGAAAGTCAAAACGCCAGATACCCGAAACGCATCCTCCAGATCTCCAAATTCACCGAAAACAGACTAGCATACATAATAGCTAATGAATCATTCTTCCTGGATGACATCAAATCCACCTTCAACCTACAGGACACACCTGCCTCCATCTTCATGCTCGAAGAGAGAAGATAAAAGGCATGGCAGATTCCATCGGATACCCACTCCACGAAAGCACTACAGACAGACACATGGAAGGGTCCAAACTTCGAGCTCAGACAGGTTTATACAAGATTCGCAGCCCACGGCTTTCACTGGAAGATCTGCACGACTGACGGCCACCACACACCCGATGACAACCGCAAATGCCAACTGTGTGGATTGAAATGTACGCAGTACCACCTGAAGAACTGCTCTAAAAGGACAATTACACTTGCCAATTACGCCAAAGACCTATAAATTCATGAAAACGCCTCTTAAGTGCACATTGTGCTTGTAAATAATAAATTTAAAGAAAACAATCCCGCAAGTTATGATTTTAGAGATTCTGGTACACTTTTCTCAGGAACTACTTAAGTAACAGGTCTGGTCTTTTGTAATGTGTTGGGAACCATGTGTTTTATAGAATGAACTGAAATATATTTAAAATAATCTTTATTTTTTCAATTTATAAATTAAAAAATCATACATTTTAAGAGGCAAAAATATGTTTTTGAGTTTGTTAATTTTTAAACGCCTCAAAATAATTATTCTAGAAAAACAATCCATTCATTTTGTCAAGCCACATGCTTTTTACATTCCAGAAAAGAATTAAGTGTCCTTGACAAGATAGTTTCAAGAAAAGTGTACCAAACTTAAGCAATGTACATATTAGAATTGTGTTCTGTGACCTTGTTTTTGAACACCCTGTACAAAATCAGGCAATAATATTTCATATTTATTGTTAGCAGATGGCTTATAAGGGTTAGATCTTTGTTTAGTGTAAAATTAACAATCATTGACCAAACGGCAATAGCAGAAATTTGTTTTGTAAATTTGCTCATTGTGTAAAATAAGCCATTGTCACAACCCAGTGTTTAAAAATCAAAGTTATATTGGTTAAATTTTACAGGTGGATGCCTAAATATGGAAAAGACCGATATCAATAAAACGAGAAATAAAATAAAACTAATGATATTATGATAATTATTTACCCAGAAGATTTACTTAGCAGAACGGGGCTTCGAAGGAAGGTTGATAAATTCAAAGGGTTTAAGAAAAAACATAGCTCAATAACCAGGGTCATCTCGTCTGAAGACAAATGGAGGAGACTTAGCGACCGTATGAGGCATTCTAGACCAGAAGGGTGAACTCAACAAATGCACGTTTTGAGAAAAATGCCATAACAATGTTCTACCAAGGTCGAACTCGATATATTATTATTCCTTTGAGATTTCATCCAAATATTATTCATTTATTATAATCGATACGTGACATGAATGAAATAATAATAATAATACTAACAATACTCAGGAATTATTGCACTGTCTTACGACCAAAGGCTCTGTGTGGAGGGGAATGTCTCACTATGAACAAGAAAGGCCTGGTAGAAAAATTGGAGATCAAAGAAAGATCTTGAGGAAAATTGTTGGCCTCATTAAATACAAAGGTCAATATAGACGCCGGCATAACCATGAGCTGTATATTCATGTCCAAAAGATCTCCGATGTTATGAGAAAAAAGAGAATTGCATTTTATGGCCACTTACTTAGAATGAAACGCACACGATTGATGAAACTGATCTTTACCTATTTTAACAAGTAGTTCAGTGACGAACTAAAGAGCCTACTTTTCTTAAAATCTCAGATTGATGCCAATCTATATAGACCTATCTAGAATAATGACGAAATCAAGTAAAAGAGTAATAGAGTAACTTACTACAGTAGGCAGCCCTGGTGACTCTGAATATATACTTTGAATATATACTTAGTTCCTTCTCTTAAGGTATAGAATGTACATACAAAATTTGGCTGAAGTATAATGGATAGTATGAACGTTACATGCTGTTTGATATTGTATTTATCAATGCGCGTAAAATCATGTTGGGAACAATGTCATGTATGTGATGCTCAGAATTAATCTGAAATATTACGATATATTATAGTGCATATTTTGGATAAAATCCATTTGTTAGTATAGAAGTTACCTGTAATTAAAATTGAAACTATCAGAAAGATTATAATCATGTTGGCAGCACTGAGGTATATTAGTTACGCCAAATTAATCTAGAATGTCAGGTACTATACGTGCGCAAAGTTTAGAGATGATGACTTGCATACTTTCTGATATATTGATATTAGGATTAAACAAATAGAGAGAGCATTTATTAACAGTTGGCATCCCTGCTTGTTCTTAAGAATAAGCATAGTCATAACTCTAATGATACACAAAGCACATACGAAATTTGGTAGAAATCCATTTGTTAGTATAGAAGTTATATGCATTTAAAAACTGGACCTATCAGCAGGCCTAGAATCGTGTTGTCAACACTGATGTATATAAGTTACACCAAACTAAGATAGAATGTCAGGTAGTATACGCGTGCAAAGTTTAGAGCTGTTGGCTTATATACTTTTTGATATAATGATATTAGGGTTAAAATATAGAGAGAGCATTTATAAACAGTTGGCAGCCCTAGGGGCTCATTAGAATACGCACAGTCATAACTGGTATAGTACTCATAGTACATATGAAATCTGGTTGAAGTCCAATTGATAGTATAGAAGTTACATGCATTTAGAAGTTGGACCTATTGGCAGGCTTAGAATCATGTTGGCAATACTGGCATGTATGGTTTTCTGAAACTTAATCTGGAATGCTATTGTCTATATGTGTGCCAATTTTGGAATAGTTCGCATGCATAACGTCTGAGATATCCAACAACTAGCTCAAATTACAATTGCGAATTTTCAGCAGTTGGTAGCACTGATGTAAATTTAAAATATGGCCGTGAGATATTCAGGTATGGCTCTTTCCAAATTTGGTTTCGATAGCTGCAGCCGTTTAGGAGTTGATAGGGGGGACACACACACAGACAGACAGACAGACAGACAGAAGGACAGACAGACACACAGACGGACAGACAGACACACATTTTACAGGATCGATCTCATGTCTACTTTTTCCTCATTTTTGCAAAATGTGAAAATTAGGCTAAAAATAACAAGGCCAAGCCAGCCTGGTTTGAAGAAGTGGAAAGTAACCTTCAAGAGATGGAGATAACCTGATGAGATATTCAAGATCGCAATCCCCTCAGTAAGAAACTAAACGACCACCAGCGTTTTCAAGAAAAACCAAAGTTGAAGACGGGAAAGATGTGGACGGAAGAAACAAAAGAGCAACACCGGCAACGTATGAAGGAGCACTGGGCAAAGATCAAAGCCCAGAGAAGCCAGTTGAGATGACGTGGTCCTTAGTAGGCCGATACGATTAAAGAAGAACTAGAAGACCCGTGCTGCTCCGCAGCATTCACTTCAACAATCCTACAACACTTCTGTCCATATGACATTTGCATGTCTCCATGCTAGTGACCTGAATAGACATTTACGGTACCGTCGCTTTTGGGTAAATGATGAAGTAGACTTATGAGATCAAATGTGAGGGTGTCTGCCTGTCCTCTGTGTGTGTGTCCCACTATTTACCCTGCGTAAGCTTAAAAGGCGCACGGACGTCAGGTTCCAGACGGAATTCTGAAAATCCGAGGTGAACTGCTAACTCCAAACACATAAGCTCTACTCTTCTCTGAAGAATTATCTCGACACGACTCGGCAGTTTGATGCTGGCTGAAGCTAAGATGATAGGTCGCTCGCAAGCTCGTAAACTCACTCTGAAGCTAGTAATTTAAATTTCCACTGAATGGAGATTGATGGAAGAAATGAAAACGTAAAAACACTTACAGTGGTCGATGTGGGAGCTGTCGCGGACTTTCTTGCAGAACTTTTCATGCTGAACAATTCTCAGAGAATATCGATATTTTTAACGGTTTACCCAGTGTAAACTTAAAAGACACATGGACGTTAGGATTCTCTTTAACTCAATTCACTGAAATCGTAAATGCTCGGCTTCTTTTGGTCATAAATAAATGTTTTTCTACCTAATCCTTCATCGAGAAATCCTTTACAGAATGGTGAAAACCGCGCTCTCGAGATTACCCGTTACATCAAAGAATTGGGAACTTTGTTATATACTAAGTAGATAGAGATATCCACACAATTTAAGGTTACAGCGGTACAATTTGGTGTTGGTCTACTTATGAACAATGGTATAAATTTAACATAAAAGATGGGTCTCTTATATTTGAATTTAGAGATGTAACTCTTGGTTAACATATAGAGGGGTGCAAATTAATAGAATTAAATAAATAATTTTAATTAGTCATAATTTCTTTCATTCAAAATCATTGTATTGACCAACTTCTTTTGTTGTCCTACTTAGTAGTGTTTCCTCTCCCGTGGAATTACACCTTTTCCCATAAGGAATTGCGTCTGGAAACATTCAGATTATTGGATTCCGAGGGATATCTGAGCTGGGTCCATTTTCAATGTTTCATTGACTTTAGAATTTAAGTCAGGTGATTTCAATGCATAGTTCATGAATCTTTGAATAGTTCAATAGCGTTCATCAGTTAAAAGACCCCAAACCCCTCCGCTCTAAATTCACACGTAAAGTAGAGTGAGGTAATAAAAATGAATCGTGTGGCATTTTGCATTTGCAAGGCTCCTCTGTTAGTGGAAATTGTAAAAAATCATTTTAATTTGAGTTTCTTAAATGAAAATATAATTCGGAGTCTTGGTTAAACATTTGAAGTAATTTCATCGCCTTGTAAACATACTTAGTGCATTAAACCGTGAAAAGTAAAAATGCAATGTTGGAAAACTGACATCGAATCTAATAATTTGCACATCTCTGTAAAGACTGCTATCGCCTCCACCCTTACAGATAGAATAGTAAGTAAAGGCGATTGATAAGATAACTCACACAGAAGGAATTAATATTTATTAAGCTGTATATTTGATTGAGTATATCTTTGTTATAGAACTGAGGGAATGAAATAACAGGATGTAGGATAGTAATCACCGATGTAGGACAATAGCATTTTTTTACCACTACCACAGGACAGTTATCGTATTAGGGATGCGGACGTCCTTGCATAATTGTTATTTAATCTTTGCCCCGTTTGATGAGGTCTGTGCTCCTCCGCAACATTCATTTCAAAATTCTAATAGTGCTTCCTTCCATTCGACATTGGCTGATCGCTTGCCTTTTGGTTCTATTTGAACTTTGATGTCATGAAAGGATTTTGCTCGCGACAGTGCGACATACAGTTAAGTTGTCCGTGGCTAAACACCGATTGAGGTAAATAATTTCCTACTTGATCTAGTGTTTGACCTTGAGCTTTATTGATAGTTATACAAAAAGCCAAACGTACTGGAAACTGGCTCCTTTTGAAGGAAAATGGCATAGAAGTATCTGATGGCGTAAGATCAAGGAGAGGAAGTAGGACATTGTTTCCAACATTTACGCCAGTAATAATTTCCAGGTGTAAGCAATTGTCATGTATATTCCAGACCAAGAGTCTAGTACCGTTCAGCAGACCTTGGGTAACATTAATATTTCTCAACAAAATCACAATTGAGCCTTCTTTTAGTCGAAGGATATGAGGTGCCAATCCACTTATGCCTATGCTGTCTAAAAATTATATTGGGAATTGTAGAAGTTCACTCTCATCTTCAGTAATCAAATTATTCACATTGATGTAAGTTCTCGATGATCCTGGGATTAGGTCTAAAACTTTGTCATTGATTTCTTTACAATGTTAATTTTTAGGTGCTAAAATCGCTATTTTTGAAAATCGTGAAATATTTTTCAGCGTGGGACTAATTCTGAATTTTCTCCATCGACGTGAGGGTATTCACCGTTACCAATTTGTATCACGAAGTTTGCAAAGTCACGTTGATCTGTATCCACTCGCATATTTTTGTTGACATTAAAAAGTTTGAATAATGGCCACAAAGGAGAGAACCTTACGGAAATTTGGACTGATGCTGCCTTAGATGCGTGAGGCACAGCAGGCAATACCTGCCTAAAATCTCCACCTAAGATGATAATTTTTACTCCGAAAGGCACGTCGTTATTCATGATGTCCTTGAGCAACCAATATACACACATCAACGCGTGCTTATTAGCCATAGGGTCTTCATCCCAGATGATAAGTTTTGCTGAACGAATATAAAAAGCTTCCTTGCTATTAACTTTTATTCCTGATACAGAATTTTCATGCAAATGTAGAGGTAACTTGAACTGGCTGTGTACAGTGCGCCCCTGAGGTTGTAACATTGCTGCAATACCAGTCCATGCTACAGAAACTACATTTAACCCCAAATTTGTGCAACTGTGAATCAAGCATTGGTAAATAAATGTTTTCCCGGTGCCCCCTGGACCGTCAATGAAATATGCATTACTCATCCTTTCATTGCTGCTATGTACTAACCCCAAAATTTCTGTAATTATAGCCATTTGGTTTCCATTTGCTTGGTTTATCATCCGACTTAATTGATCCTCATTAAGTTATGGATAATTCATTGGTAAGCTTTAATGTATTATAAATATGTAAAAGGGTGAACTGATATGCAATGTTTGGTTCGTGAAACTGCAGATAATCTTCTGATAATGAATTCTTGAAAGTGTCCTATAACTATCTTACATTTGAAGGGGTCTGAAAGATACATATGTAAGAAAACAGTTGTCGTAACTGAGAAGGCATCTGAAATTGCGACACTTCTGCCAAACAACGCTGCCATTCAGAATCGTCAATCAGCAAACCTCGCTCCTTAGCTGTTTCTTTAAAAGTAGACTAGACAACTGCTTTGTATGTTTGTAGATCCTGGAAGCTGGTAGCACCTATGACGTGAAGCAATAACAGGCGTAAATAATACCTTTCTGTTTCTGTAGGCGAAACATTATACATTCTGCCTATAGTTTTTTTTAACATTTTTTTATTTTTTGCCACTGACAGTTGCTCTTATTCCAGACGTAATATACTGGTGTTTCAGGATATATATATACGGACTTCTGGCTTGCGAATCTTGATTTAACTTGAACCACGCTTGTAATTCCGTGTTGCGCAACTGTGCTTGAAGTAAAATATCTGGAGCGTTATCATTTCTAAAATAGATATTTTGCAAGTTTGGCAAGTGAACTGGTAATTGCACGATAGAAAGTGACTGTTCATGCACGTGAAATGAAAATATCCTGAATGCGGCTTCTGTTGGACCAATATATCTAGCATTTAGGAAAGATGTAATTTCATCGTAGTTCACCGTTTCGCCTTCAGGACATATTTTAACAATGCAGCAATCATGACCTTTATACACATACTTGTGGATTTTAATATATAAGATACTTGTGGATGTATTTAACACTCCGAACACTTGAGCATATTTCAACATTAATATGAGCTTGCAAGTAAAGTAAAAGAAATGGATTGTAGGGAACAATGAATCGACTATCGATTTCAATGTCAATGCCTCGAATTGCTTTTATAATAATCCGTCCATTATTTCTTCTCCTATACGAAGGATAACCATTGGCATTATCTTTGGTCTCTTCCTGAAACTGTTTAGGGAAATCTTTCTTACATACGCCATCTTTCATACAGACTGAAGAAGGATTCAAAGATCCGCGAGGACCATTTACCATATGACGCCTTCCCAACTCGTATAGCGCTTCATCCTCGAGATCTGGCATTTCGGCTGACACCACACTGTCAATGTCAGAAATTTCTCGAAACTTACAATCTTCTGTTAATGTTAAGAGTAAATGGATGTGCGGGAGACCTAGTTTTTAAAATTCCACTGTATATAGATATGCTTTTACCGAAAATTTCCTTAACATTAATCAATCGTAGCAATTCATTTACTTTGCAATGGAAAACTCTCACTTCAATATCAGGCCTAATATTAGCCGTTTCCCAGAGATGAATGCTGTTAAGTATTTCTGGCCAGCCCGCATTATAGGTGAACGTAATGAATAAATCTGGCTTTTCAAACTTCCTTACTATTGCCATCGAATCCTGATAATTTTGCAGTATTTTCCTCGGGCTACCTGTAAAAGAAGATGGCAAAACTACAATACGAACCACTCTGAGGCCTAGTTGTCTTTCGTATACAGTATTTGTTGTCATTCAAAGAGATGTTGACATGACAGTGTCATTAGCAAAATGACTGCTGATAGTGCATGAGCATTTCAGTCTCAAAGTAATCCATTCTTTGATAAGTTTTAATTAAATTATGTGCACAGAATCCACTTCCGCTTATTGTATGGATACATGCGACATTAGCGCCCGAGTGGAACAGGTAGAAGTTAACGATATCATGTATGGATTCATGTGACATTAGCGCCCGAGTGGAGCAGGTAGAAGTTAACGATATCATGACGTAATTAGGGGACTCTCTGTTAATATCAAGTTAGATTTATTATTGGGGCGGCGTTGAATATCATGATAAGAGTGTTAGTCGTTGTCGCCTAGCGACAATATGTCTGTCATGTCATTCGATTCTATTTTCGTGAGACCTTGAAGGAAGTAATATTCGCAATTATTTTAATACACGAATGATATAATCAAGTAAGGTGGGTATCAATCGACGGTGCTTGACGGGCATTACATTTAAAGACAACAAACGTCGTCGTAGTGCAAAAACTTCCCGAGATATTTCAGTTTTAGTAAAGGGTGAAATTTTTTGAAAACTATTTTAATATATAAGATACAAAGGAATGCGTACAATCGATTTGTCATACTCAACAGAAGTGTCGCCTTCACAATATTCGATGCTATTTGTGATTGTTGAACAGTTTGTGTTGTTGTATTTGCTTATTTAAGGGATTTGTGACATCGTGGTTATGTACTCCCGTATACTTGGATGTGTGTAGAATTTGTGTGATAACCTGTGTTATTGTGTTGGTTGTACTAGTGTGTGTATTTGTAAATTGGGGATAGGATTGGCAAGAAGGCGGCCGTAGCCTTAATGGTGTGGGCAGTGACTATGTTGACTACTCGAACACCTCTTCAGGAAATTGTACGGGTAAATCGGCAAGGGTTAACTGCTGTCAGGAGATCTTGAGACCACATGTTCAGTTGTTGTGAGGTGCTGTGGGTCCAGGCTTCGTACTGATGAATAATGATGTCCGATCTCGTAGAGCACTGGTGGTTGATGATTTCTTGGAAACGGAAGATATTGCACGCATGGTGTGCCCTGCTCGCTCTCCCGATTTGAATCCCATAGAGGATGTCTGGGACTCACTAGGCAGACGAGTTGCATCACGTCATCATCCACCAACCACTCTCCAAGACTTGCGAGCTGCTCTTCAGGGTGAATGGGCGTTATTGCCTCAACATGAGATTGATGTCCTCATTCCCAGCATGACCCACCGTTGTCCGGCCTGTATTGCTGCCACAGGTGGTCACACCCCATACTGAGCACATTTTAACCAGTTGTCGGAATGTTTGTGCAAATCCATGAAGTTTTTTTTTTTTTTAGCGTATGGCTTTTAGTGCCGGGAGTGTCCGAGGACATGTTCGGCTCGCCAGTTTTGTAGCTGCTTCGAGACGGACACCCAATGGGTGAGCTACAAGTACCGTTGGGGAGGGAAGGAGGGAAGTTGGAATGTAAGGACGAGGAGTTGGAAGGTAGCGGCTGTGGCCTATAGTTAGGGACCAACCCCGGCATTTGCCTGGAAGGAAGATGGGAAACCAGAGAAGACCATCTTCAAGGTTGCCGGCAGGGGGATTCGAACCTCCTCGCCTCCCGGATGTGAGCGACTGCCATCAGTCATGCCGTAACCACCACGGCTAACTCACCCGGTATCCATGAAGTTGGAAAGAGCGAAGAACATTTTTAGCCTACTTTTACAGTTTGCAAAAATGAGGAAATAGTAGACTTATGAGATCGATCCGGGAAAATGTGTGTCTGTCTGTCTGTCCTTCTGTCTGTCTGTCTGTCTGTCTGTGTGTGTGTCTTCCCCCACCCCCCTATCAACTCCTAAACGACTGCGGAAATCGAAACCAAATTTAGTATGAATAAAGATGGATACCGGAATATCTCATGTCCATATTTGAAAATGATGTCAGTACTACAAACTGCTGAAAAGACGCACTAGAAATTTGAGCTCCATGTTGGATATCTTGGAAGGTATGCATGGGAGCTATTCCAAAATTGGCACACGTGTAGATAACACTATTTCAGTTTAAATTCCAGGAGGCATACATGACAGTGTTGCCAAAATAATGTTAAGCCTTCTGATAGGTCCAATTTTTAAATGCCTACACTATCAATTGGATTTGAACCAAATTTTGTATGTAATGTGTGTACATAATCAGATATGATTGAGCGTATTCTTAAGAGCCACCAGTGCTGCTAACTGTTAATAATTTCTCTCTGTATTTTTTTTCAAATACCAATATATCAGAAAGTATGCAAGCCGACAGCTTTAAACTATGCACACGTATAGTACCTGACATTTTAGATTAATTTTGGAGTAACTTATATACTTCAGTTCTACCAACATGATTCTAAGCCAGCTGATAGGACCAATTTTTAAATACATGTAACTTCTATACAATCAGTTGGATTTCAACCAAATTTCGTATGTGCTATTTGTAACATAACAGATATGACTATAAGTATTCTTAAGAGCAATCAGGGCTGCCAACTGTTAATAAATGCTGTCTAGGCTATATTTTTTTAAACCTAATATCAATATATGAGAAAGTATGCAAGCCATCATCCCTATACTTTGCACACGTACAGCACCTGACATTCTAAATTAATTTGGAATAATTAATATAAGTCAGTGCTGCCAACATGATTCTATGTTTGCTGATAGGTTGAATTTTAAAATACATGTAACTTCTATACTAACAAATGGATTTCGTCCAAAATTGGCACAACAAGATATCATAATATTTCCGATTATTTCTAACCAGCACACGCATGACATTGATGCCAACATGCTTTTACGCGTGCTGATAGATCCAATGTCTAACTGCATGTAACGTCCATTGGACTTCAACCAATGTTTTTATTCTGTGCCTTAAGAGATGGAACTAAGAATATATTCAGTCACCAGGGCTGCCAACTGTAATGCTCTATTAGGCTACAGTACATTATACCAGGTATATTTCGAACTAATTAGACATTTCGATATTACCAACTTAATTTCGTCATTATTCTAGATAGGTTCATATACTGTAGATTAATCATTGGCATGAAACTTAAATTAAGAAAAGTAGGCTCTTTAGTTCGTCACGGAACTTCTTGTTGTCGACTGTAATGCATGTTGCAGTGGTTTACTTTCTGTATTCTTTACATTGTTGCTACTTTACTATCACCTGTTTATACTGTTTTGTGGTAAAAAAAAATCGCAACCTTGCAACATTTCCTTTTGTTGCTTAAATTTTGTACACCAGTGTTTCATAAACTTTTATTTGTTTTATATGGTGGGTCCTATGCTCATAACCGTATCTTCGTTTGCTACGCTTTGTCTTCGTTGCAACCCGAATATTGATCGGGAAGGTATTCTATTTTTTTTATGGGCAAAATATATTAATTTGTTTAATGTATTTGCTAGCCACCGGTTTGTGTAATAATTGCTCCGGGCTTCGTGCAATGCTGAATGCTTGTAGGTTATGTCACATAATGTGTGTGTGATTTACGAGTAGATACAGTACGTTAATGGAGCCACATTACCAGTAAACACATTAACTATTCTTACTCGGACTCTACTGCTGATGCTGCTAATCACTTGTTTACGAGACATATCCTAGTTACCGAGGGATAATCCTCTCGTCTGAACACTGGGGCGGCAGCCTGTTCTACTACTGCTGGCTAATAGTCTGCAACCACGTGTTGGTATGTTCCTTTAACAAGCGTTGTGAGGCCCTAGGACCACCCACAATTAAGTCTTGTGATCTTTGTTGTTTTTTTTTTTTTGTATTTTTTTTGTCTTTTTTTTTTTTTTTGTTCTTTTCGTGTTTTTCGCCTTTTCGTGTTTACGTGTTTACGTGTTTACGTGTGTTTGTGTTTTGTTTTCTTGTGTTCTTGTGTTTCTATGTTTCTGTGTGCTTGTTGAAACGGTACGGCTCCACTTGGGTGACGATTTGTAACTGTTCAAAAGCCCTTGCTCCATTGTTGGGTGTCAATTGTAACTGTTCCAACCACATGGGATCCTGCTAGTTGATTTAAAGCCCCTACTCTTAACAATTTCAATAATTTGAAATAATATACGGGTTTTGTGGGGTTGGACACAGTAACGAATTAGTACACTTTCCAGGCCCTTCCAACCATGAGTCATCGGTTCAAACCCAGGGTTTCTCCTCGCTGCTCAGAATAGTCTGTATTCCTGAAAATATTGTAAAATGTGTTTCTCACAACACGACACATCCGAAATTCCTTGACAGACTTGCCCATTTCCAGCAGTCTAAATACATATCATTATACAATACTACATTAAAACTGACTGGTATCCGCCTATACATCATCATCTTAGAGCTAATTAAATTACATAAGAATAAATATCATTGTAATATATACTCGGAAAATAATTACATATCAATAAAACGATCAAATAAAAATATATACACGATTATTTAGAATCGTATATCTCGAAATTGAGAGTTCAATCGCTTGTCACATCTGGACCGTGACGTGTTCCTGGGTTCTTGTGTTTTTGTGTTTTGTGTTTTGCTTTGTGCCATGCCTTTCACGAAATTAATTCGGCATTTGCAGCCCCTTCAAACTACGCCGTCATCTGCAATCAGCTGTTGCAATGACATCGGTATGTGCTCTGCTATAATAACTAAATAACTCGAGCGGTCCACTGGACCTCAAAACGCTGGAAACGTAATTTTTTTGCTCTGGTGCGACTTTCTATTTTGTTTTACGAAAATAGTTTTAAAGTGAACTGGTTAAATTTGGATCATCAAGATAACAAAGTTGTGTATTGGAAGGGCTTATTTTAAAAAGATGTGCTAATGATTTATTTTATATATTTGTTTGACCCCTAGGGAGGTTTGTCAACGACACAGAATAATACATTTTATAAAATACAGGTACAGTGCTAGTTGTTTTGAAGGGGTCAATACAAATGGTCTCTCAGGATGGCTACTGATGATTTGTGGACTGTTATATCAATTTATTCTCGAATTTTATTTTCATTTGTGTAATCCTTCCACTATTGACAAATAATTTTGTAATATTACCCCTAGAGCCGAAAAATAAGCCTGTAACTGCTATTGTATTCACCTGAAATGTTTCTAAACAAGTAGTTCGTGAATTGCTCTTTACTTATTCTGAAAGGGAGTAGCAGCCTTTCAGAATAAATCAATTCTTTACTAGTCTTATAGACGGTTAAGATATTGATAATATAAGCCAAATAATGGCTACACTGCGTCCTGCTGCACGGCTGAAAGCAACGGGAAACTACAGCCGTATGCTATTCCCGAGGATATGCACCTCTCTATGCATAATTACATGTGATGATGGCCTCCTCCCTTGTAAAATTTCAATCCGGAGGTAAACTAGTCCCCCGTTCGGATCTCCGGGTGGGGACTACTCGAGAGGGGGTTAACATCACAGAAGTGACAAAGAGGAAATCTGACATTCTACGGATCGGAGCGTGGAATGTTAGAAGTCTGCTAGGAAGTGGAAGGTTAGAAAACTTAGAAAGGGAAATGGATAGGTTGAGGTTGGATTTGGTTGGGATTAGTGAAATGCGCTGGCAGGAAGAACAGGACTTTTGGTCAGGAGACTATAGGGTCATTAGCACTAAATCAAACAATGGCCAAGCAGGGGTTGGCCTCATATTGAGTAGGAAACTTGGACAGCGGGTGGAATATTATGAGCAATATAGTGAACGGATTATTGTAGCAAAAATCAATACTAAACCTACGTGCACCACAGTGGTACAAGTCTATATGCCTACCAGTCAAGCTGATGATGAGGATGTTGAAAAGGTCTACGAAGAAATAGACGAAATTCTGAGGTATATCAAGGGTGATGAAAATGTTATAGTAATGGGAGATTGGAATGCTGTGGTAGGAAAAGGGAGAGAAGGGAAGATAGTAGGAGATTTCGGATTAGGTGAAAGGAATGATCGAGGAAGCAGGCTGGTAGAATTCTGCACCGAACATGAGTTGGTCATAGCTAACACCTTATTCAATAACCACAATAGAAGAATATACACATGGATGAGACCAGGAGATACAGGGCGTTACCAAATCGACTTCATTATGGTCAAGCAGAGGTTTCGAAACCAGATTTTGGATTGCAAAACATATCCTGGTGCTGACATAAACTCTGATCACAATCTGGTTGTAATGAAATGCAGATTAAAGTTGAAGAAACTGAAGAAAAGTCAAAAGCCAAAAAGGTGGGCAATAGACAGACTGAAAGAGAAGGATGTAAACGAAAGATTCAAGAAGAGTATAAAGGAAGGACTAATGAAAAACCCTAAACAAACTTCAATTACAGACGAATGGGCACTTTTGAAGAATGAAATAACAAAATCCGCAGAAGAAAACATTGGTAGGAAAGAAAGAATAGGTAGAAAACCGTGGATCACTCAGGATATACTAGAATTGATGGATGAAAGGCGGAAACACAAGAATCTAAGAGATGAAAAGGGGAAAGCAGAATACAGACGTCTGAGAAATGAGGTTAACAAGAAGTGCAAGGAAGCAAAAGAAGAATGGTTGAAAGAGAAATGTGCAGGTATAGAAAATTGTCTGAAATTAGGAAAAGTAGACACAGCTTATCGAAGGATTAAGAATACTTTTGTG
The DNA here is from genome assembly GCA_946902985.2 of Meconema thalassinum. Taxonomy (NCBI): domain Eukaryota; kingdom Metazoa; phylum Arthropoda; class Insecta; order Orthoptera; family Tettigoniidae; genus Meconema; species Meconema thalassinum. The sequence continues at coordinate 186,009,053 of OX336394.1, forward strand.
GAAAAGAAGACTAAGTGCTGTAATATTAAGGACACAAATGGAAAGCCTCTAACAGATAGGGAAGAAAAGCTTGAGAGATGGAAAGCTTACATAGAGAGTTTGTATAAGGGAAAGGAGATTGAGAATCATGTAATGGAAAGGGAGGAGGAAATTGATGAGGATGCGAAAGGAGATTTAATATTGAGATCAGAATTTGATAGAGCTTTGGAAGACTTAAGCAGGAACAAAGCACCAGGCATAGATGATATACCGATTGAGTTGCTACGCTGCATAGGAGATGAAGGTCTGATCAGGTTATTTCACTTGGTGTGTAGGATTTATGAGACAGGTGAGGTACCCCCTGATTTCAAGAAGAATGTAATCATCCCTATACCAAAGAAAGTGGGAGCTGACAGATGTGAAGATTACCGTACAATCAGCTTGATTACTCATGCTTCAAAGATCCTGTCTAGAATAATTTACAAGAGGATTGAAAGCCAGATAGAAACGGAGTTGGGTGAAGACCAGTTTGGTTTCAGGAGAAATGTAGGAACAAGGGAAGCTGTACTAAGTCTTAGGCTGATTTTGGAAGGTAGAATAAGGAAAGATAAGAGAACGTTCATGGCTTTTGTAGACTTAGAAAAGGCTTTTGATAACGTTGATTGGACTAAATTGTTTGACATTTTGAAATCGATTGGAATAAAGTACAGGGATAGGAGGGTGATATACAATCTGTACAGAAACCAGACAGCAGTCATTCGAGTTGAAGGACATGAGAGAGAAGCTGGTATTCAGAAAGGTGTAAGGCAAGGCTGCAACTTATCACCCATATTTTTCAATCTTTACATTGAACAAGCAATGAAGGAAATTAGAGAAAAATTTAAAGTGGGAGTGAAGATTCAAGGAGAAATAATTTCAACTCTGAGATTTGCTGATGACATCGTCATCTTGGCCGACAAGCCTGAGGATTTGAATGAGTTTTTGAATGGTATGGACTCCGTCTTACGGAAAGAATTCATGATGAAAATAAATAAATGTAAAACAAAAATACTGGAATGCAGCCGAAATAAATCAGAAACCTCTATGGAGATCAAATTGGCAGGTGAAAAGCTGAAGGAAGTAGGAGACTTCTGTTACTTAGGAAGCAGAATAACCAGTGATGGACGAAGCAAAGAGGATATTAAAAGTAGGTTGGCTCAGGGAAAGAAAGCATTTCTACAAAAAAGGAATCTGCTGACATCGAATATAGATTTAGGTATTAGGAAGTCATTTTTGAAAGCCTTCGTCTGGAGCGTGGCGCTCTATGGAAGTGAAACTTGGACTATTGGTGCAGCAGAAAAGAGGAGAATTGAAGCATTTGAAATGTGGTGTTACAGGAGAATGATGAAGATCAGATGGGTAGATAGGGTTACAAACAAAGAGGTATTAAGACGAGTGGGAGAGGAGAGATGCTTCTGGCGACTGCTAATGAAGAGAAGAGATAGGTTGGTAGGACACATACTAAGACACCCAGGAATAGCAAGCTTAGTTATGGAAGGAAGGGTCGAGGACAAAAACTGTAGGGGTAGACCAAGGTTAGAATATGTTAAACAGATTGCCTCGGATGTAGGGTGTCGGAGCTATGTAGAGATGAAACGATTAGCTCAGGACAGGGAGGCATGGAGAGCTGCATCAAACCAGTCAAAAGACTGAAGACTCAAACAACAGTTCGTGATAACTAAATACCCTATTTTTATATATCTCACGTATGTTAATTGCCCCTGTCAACATGCAAAATTTCAGTTTAATTGCTGTAATAGATTCGTAGATATTGAGAAACGTCGGATGGTCGCCATGTTGGATTTTTAAATATGTAGGCCATAGAGTTATGTACTATTAGATGAAGATTATTGCGTAGGTTTATTATTCAAACATCAATCGCATAATTAGGACACAAGAAATAAAAACGAGATATTAAAATTTCTTACAGCCACCATCTTGAGGTTATGAAAACAATTGAAATAAATTAGATATCCGTGGATTAAAATTCGTATAACCATTAACCGTACCAAGTTTCACTCTACTCGGATGGTTAAATCACGAGAAACATCCATTTAAATATATAAATTTCGCGTTGCCACCATGTTGTATTTGCGCTGACCAGGTTATTGAAATTCCCATTGGTGAACTTACGCTAATAGCATTTATCATCATACAAACTTTCAGTTTGATTGCTGTCATAGATTCGTAGATATTGAGAGCCGTCTAAATACTTCGGATGGTCACCATGTTGGATTGTTATATATGTAGGCCATATACTTATGAACTATTAGTGACGACTATTGCGTAGGTTGATTATTCAAACGTTGACTTCGATCGCATGATTAGGACACAAGAAATAAAAACTTGATTGTAAAATTTCGCACAGCTGCCATCTTGAGGTCATGTAAACTATTGAACTTAATTAGATCTTAGTGCATTACAATGTGTATAATCATTTGCTGTACCAAGTATCACTGCGCTCGGATGGTTATATCGCGAGAAACGTCTATTTAAATGTTTCAACTACACTTGGCCGCCATGTTCGTTCTGTATTTAACAGGTTTCTGAAAGTTACATAGGTCAACGTCTAGTAGTATCCTTTATCACCGTACAAAATTTCAATGTAATCTAATGTAGTTCTGGAGATATAGAATGCCGGTGAAATATTTCGCACAGCCACCATGTTGGATTGTTAAGACGTATTAAAATTTGAAGGGCACGGTCGGAGTCGGACAAAGTATTACTGTGACCTTACCGAGTCTCATCGAAATCGCTTCAGCTGTTCAGATTTTATTAGGGGGACACACCCACACGGAGGCACACACACACAAACATACACACACACACGGACAAAAGGTGATATCATAAGCCTATCTTTTCATGAATGAAAATAGGCTAAAAAATTATGAATACACCAGTGGAGTATAGGAATTTGCTCTGCTATAATAACTAAATAACTCGAGCGGTCCACTGGACCTCAAAACGCTGGAAACGTAATTTTTTTGCTCTGGTGCGACTTTCTATTTTGTTTTACGAAAATAGTTTTAAAGTGAACTGGTTAAATTTGGATCATCAAGATAACAAAGTTGTGTATTGGAAGGGCTTATTTTAAAAAGATGTGCTAATGATTTATTTTATATATTTGTTTGACCCCTAGGGAGGTTTGTCAACGACACAGAATAATACATTTTATAAAATACAGGTACAGTGCTAGTTGTTTTGAAGGGGTCAATACAAATGGTCTCTCAGGATGGCTACTGATGATTTGTGGACTGTTATATCAATTTATTCTCGAATTTTATTTTCATTTGTGTAATCCTTCCACTATTGACAAATAATTTTGTAATATTACCCCTAGAGCCGAAAAATAAGCCTGTAACTGCTATTGTATTCACCTGAAATGTTTCTAAACAAGTAGTTCGTGAAGAACTAAATACCCTATTTTTATATATCTCACGTATGTTAATTGCCCCTGTCAACATGCAAAATTTCAGTTTAATTGCTGTAATAGATTCGTAGATATTGAGAAACGTCGGATGGTCGCCATGTTGGATTTTTAAATATGTAGGCCATAGAGTTATGTACTATTAGATGAAGATTATTGCGTAGGTTTATTATTCAAACATCAATCGCATAATTAGGACACAAGAAATAAAAACGAGATATTAAAATTTCTTACAGCCACCATCTTGAGGTTATGAAAACAATTGAAATAAATTAGATATCCGTGGATTAAAATTCGTATAACCATTAACCGTACCAAGTTTCACTCTACTCGGATGGTTAAATCACGAGAAACATCCATTTAAATATATAAATTTCGCGTTGCCACCATGTTGTATTTGCGCTGACCAGGTTATTGAAATTCCCATTGGTGAACTTACGCTAATAGCATTTATCATCATACAAACTTTCAGTTTGATTGCTGTCATAGATTCGTAGATATTGAGAGCCGTCTAAATACTTCGGATGGTCACCATGTTGGATTGTTATATATGTAGGCCATATACTTATGAACTATTAGTGACGACTATTGCGTAGGTTGATTATTCAAACGTTGACTTCGATCGCATGATTAGGACACAAGAAATAAAAACTTGATTGTAAAATTTCGCACAGCTGCCATCTTGAGGTCATGTAAACTATTGAACTTAATTAGATCTTAGTGCATTACAATGTGTATAATCATTTGCTGTACCAAGTATCACTGCGCTCGGATGGTTATATCGCGAGAAACGTCTATTTAAATGTTTCAACTACACTTGGCCGCCATGTTCGTTCTGTATTTAACAGGTTTCTGAAAGTTACATAGGTCAACGTCTAGTAGTATCCTTTATCACCGTACAAAATTTCAATGTAATCTAATGTAGTTCTGGAGATATAGAATGCCGGTGAAATATTTCGCACAGCCACCATGTTGGATTGTTAAGACGTATTAAAATTTGAAGGGCACGGTCGGAGTCGGACAAAGTATTACTGTGACCTTACCGAGTCTCATCGAAATTGCTTCAGCTGTTCAGATTTTATTAGGGGGACACACCCACACGGAGGCACACACACACAAACATACACACACACACGGACAAAAGGTGATATCATAAGCCTATCTTTTCATGAATGAAAATAGGCTAAAAAATTATGAATACACCAGTGGAGTATAGGAATTTGATTATTTTATTTAGCCTACATAAGGCTGTGTGCTTTTACAGCTGTTCTTCAAATTAAATATACTTTGGCTCGCTATTGAGGTGAATGGAGAAAGAACAAACATGCACGTTTCCTCTTGGTGTTAGGAGTAGGAATGAATTCTCTCCATGTGCTTGCTTGAATGAATAATGTAAAATAGGTTTTGGAAGTATCTTAAATGTAAGTCCAGCTGCTTTCCACATGTACATGTTTTTTGAACAAATAATTTCGTACTTTCATTTTTGGGGCCTTTATTCTTATTGCGATCATACGATTAAAAATGTTTTGTTTGTTTTTAAACACTTCATTTTAATATTTATGAGATACGTAATTGATGTTCTTAATTGTTTAGGGGCTTTGGACATCGTAGTCATATAGCCCCATGCACTTGGGCGTGTGAAGAATTTATATACAGACTTGTGTCACTATGATGTCTGTACTAGTGTGTATATTTGTAATTGAGGTAGGACATTGGGTAGGAAGCGGCCGTGGCCTTAAGTTATGTACCATTCCGGCATTTGACTGAGGTAGAATTGGTAAACCGTGGAAAACAACTTCCAGGATGGGTGAGGTAGGAATCAAAGCAGCTTCATCTCAATTTTTCTCCACAAGTTTGAGTGAATACCGTTCCAGCCCTCAGACCAGAAATAAATGTATATACTGACCCGAGAATCGAACCCGGGCCTCAGCAATGACAGCCCCATGATGCTTGCCACTAAGCAACGAGGCATTCCACAAGATTCACGACGCTTGCTGAGGGTAGGAACGAGTGGGGGAGGAGAGATATTTCTGGCACTTGCTAATGAAGAGAGTTAGTTAGTTAGTTAGTTGGTTATTGTTGTTTTAATGGGCGGGACTACGAGGTCATCTGCCCTTAAATAAAGAGAAGAGATGGAACAGGTAGGCCCTACATACTAGGGCACTAAGGAATAGCAAACTTAGTTAGAGAAGAAAGGTTGGAGGACAAGAATTGTAAGGGTAGACCAAGGTTACAACTTGTTAAACAGATAGCCTCTGACGTAGGGTGTGGTAGCTACGGAGAGATGAAACGATTAGCGCAGGACAGGGAGACATGGAGAGCCGATGAAATAGGTGTAAAAACCGTGAACTCAAACACACCATTTTTTGGAAAAATCCGTTCCGACCATTGTGTATTTTCTGGGGTAAGATAGAGTGAAGTCACGAAATACAGTATTAAATACAGTAGGTCTATTTGTGCTATAGACTGGTTCACTTTTCTCTATAATTGCCATTTTAATAATTCTAGCGGCATTTTGGGTAACATTTGGCCAAATGTGTTTTTTTTACTAATTCAGACCTGCTGAACACGAATTACGATGTTGGCACTCCCAAATTTTGACCGGAAGCTCAGAATTCAAGATGGAGTCCAAGATGGTGGACGTTTTCTTACTTGTCCGATATTTTCACTCCCGGGACCGATTTTTCTGATCTAAATGCCTTTTTCAGGGTTATTTTTGTCGTAGAATGCAAAAATAATTGTCTTAGACTGTTAGAAACAATTATATAACCGTTTTTAGTATTTAAATACTCCATAAAACAAATTATCCTGGGAGGAAAATACATATTGTGTGTGTGTTTTGTTGTTTTTTGTTGTTGTTTGTTTTTGTAATATTTTGTTGTTTATTGATAATACTGCAGTGACATCTTTTAAATACGTTCAAAGATGCTCAAATACGAGTCTAAGGGGCCGTGAGTCGTGAGCGCAAGCGCAAGAGTCACGCAACCTGACTGCGCGAACCCTTCCCCTGAGCACGCGCGCCTGTCTAGACAAGTTTGAGTGCGGCTTCTCTGCGCTGTTTTCTGTGTGTTGTGGGCATCTTGTCGCAGTTTAGAAAATTGATAAGTTGTTTGTGTATGGTGCAATAACTGTTCTTCAATATTTTTTTAGTGGAATTCTGTCTGAAAGTGGTACCGGTAAGTGTTTATAAGCAGTTGTTTTTATCGTCTGAGCAAGAATACGCAAGTGTACCATTCTTTGAGGTTATGGTATCGTGTGTTTTAGATGGACCCTCAATTAAATCTACACGGTGATGGTGACAGTCGAAGTAATTTGTGCATTCATTGTTCGAAATCCAAGGAAAAAAGGAGTATTTACGTTGACAAAAGGAGCAGTAGCGCGTTATGAGAAACTGAAGTCATGTGCGGAAGAACGATTTCTGTATGACGAAATTTACAGTTTTGCTATAGACAGTTTTTTGGAGTTGCCAAGTAACGACGTCTCTTTTTCCTATCACAGAGAATGTTACTCTGATTTTACCAACAAAACGAATAGCGTTTGAGAAAATAAGAGACACAGAGAGGAGGTTAATCAAAATGCCTCCACCTCAAAAGACTCTCATGACAAGCACGATAAAAAGCGCAATGGAAATAGAGTCAAAACAGATTGGAAGAAGTGACGGGTCCCTATATGACTCAGACAGTTTGTTTCAAACCTCGCCTTTCCTTCAAACTTGCAGAGAGTTGCCGGTCGCTGCTTCAAAGGGACAGGTATTTCTGATCATTTCTTTCTTTCCACTATATTTAACCATTAATGGGGGACCATGTTAAGTTATAATCAAGCCCCGTTCGGCTTCCAGCAGGAAATATCATGTCGGTACATTATTAAAATAAAAATCTACATTGGTTTGACTCAATAGTAGCTAAATAATATTTAATTGCTCTTTAGAAACAATTTTGATTTCAAAAATTTATTTTTGGTAAAGAAGTAAGAAATATCTACTTTTACGCTTACGCACATAAAGAACAGCCCCTCACCCCTCCTTTCAATCAGACAAACATTTGTTTTCTTGTTGTTTTTTGTTTATTGCTTTTGTTGGAGGAAATTTGTTATTACGTGAACGTTCTTTTCCTTTTCCAGGTGTTAAAACTTTGCGATTTGTGGACGAGGTTTTCTAACCTATCAGATGCCATAGGCACACCTTTTACTTCTTCCTTCGTTTCACGTCGAGCCACGTTCAAAAAAAACGAGAAGTCGGTGATGTCTATGAATTCTACCAACCGTTAGATAGGGGTATCGAGGAACGTCAGACGATGTTAATACCCTCCGCCTTCCAGCACAAGCTCACCGCTTCTTCCGCTCTTGGTACAGATGACGACAATCCCAGTTAACATCCCTAGTCAAAATACCGCTCAGATTTTAACGCAATTGTCTACACAGCGCCCAAAATAAGTCATGAATTGGGAAAGTTAGATGGTTAGATGTTTCTGTTCCGGATCTTGTACAAACTCGAAAAAAAGATGATGATGATGATTAAATCATTAACGTAATTTTCAAAAGTCTAGTATATTTACTATAAATATGCCATTCGTCATTGACTTCGGTTGGTTGGTTGGTTGGTTGGTTGGTTGGTTGGTTGGTTGGTTGGTTGGTTGGTTTCTTAGTTTAGGGGCTGCGACAACGTGGTCGTGTAGCCCCATGTACTTTGGGTGTGTGTAGAATCTGTCTGATAACCGGTGTTAATTGTGATCATTGTATTAATGTGTGTATCTGTTTTAATTCAAGTAAGGACTGCAGACATTCAGTTTTTCCAAGTAGTTCCTACTTTTGCCGCCAAATGCCACCGTCAACGACCAACTAGTTCAGAACTTAGTTACCAGATGCCACCGCAGTCGGCTCTTGACGACGAACGTAGGAACGTTAGTCAAATGTTTAACCTATATATAATTTTGCTTCGCACAGGTGCAATTAGTGGAAGGTTATTTAACAAGCCATAAATCAATGACATGGGACCGCCGGCTTTACTTTCCCTCCGAAGGAAGGCATACAGAGGGATTTTTAACGTTCTTAAAAAATCCGACGTATTCGTCCGGGTTTGAACCCGCGATCTTAGGAATAGAAGCTCAGCATGCTACCAACTACGCCTCCGAAGCCGCTCCATTGCCTTCGGGAAGCGTGATTTACTTATTCTTGCGAAACATGTAGTATTTTATTGAATTTAACAACAAAGTAATAAATAGCCTCAACAACCTAGTTTTACTCATTAAATGCCAAACTAAAAGCCAAATCAGACATATCGGCAAAAAAAAAAAGAATGTCTATGCAATATCAAATCAAGACATGAACTTTGCCAAATGCAAGGTCAATCCACTCAAAATAATGTTATGTTTTCTCAGTATTTTTTTTTTTGTTCTAAAACGGTCAACTGGTTACTTTAACACTCTGTAACATTATTAAAATAGTATTCTTATACAAAAATAACTAGATTAACAATCTTAAAATGTTAAAAGTCGGCCCCGAGTTGTGAAGTTGAGAAAATGTCCACCATCTTGGAAACCATCTTGAACTCTGAGCTTCCAGCCAAGGCTAAATAATTGCTTGCACAATCTTTTACAGTTACTATCGCATTCTGCTACACAAATAACCCTAAAACGGTCTTTAGATGAAGAAAATCGGCCTCGGGAATGGAAATATCGTACTAGTAAGAAAACGTCCATCTTGGGCGCCATCTTGAATTCGGGAGTGCCAACATCGAAATTCGTCTTCAGCAGGTCCGAATTAGTATTAAAAATACATTTGACAAAATGTTACCCAAAATCCCGCTAGAATTGCAACCGGTCGAAAAGTGGACCAATCTACTACTAGCAAGTTGTCAGCAGGCTGATTTCTTCCCGGCGTTGCCTCACAGGCAGTGCCTACTAGACCAGGCTTTTCCAGCCGAGCTGCTCGCGAGTGAGCAGCGGAGTACTCGCCGCCTTTCGTGAGTAAATCTGCAACATGGAATACAGCTCTGGTGTGGGGGCTGCCGTCACTGCGCGGTGGATAGGCCTATATCAAGACTGACAGGAAGTGCATGGACTTGTGTTATGACCTTCGCCCAGTGACGTATTGGCTATCACCCCCAGTTCCTCTCCAACCGTACTCCAAGCATCTCTGCTGAGTACTCGCTTGTGCGCATACTCAAACTCGTGGATTTGGAACAGTCTGTACTAGACGCTCTTCCACTGTATAGCTCCCGCCTCTTTTACGTTGAGGTGTCTTGCACAATTTATGCTATAATGTAATCGGCGCGGGCACGATTGGGTTCACCTATACCAGTGGTTCTGAACCCGTAGAAGTCTACGGACCTCTCTGCCTGAAATTGAATCATGTACGGACTACCCCCCCCCCACCCACCCCTCACCCCTCCTCACCCCAATACACCTTATCAGTTGTAACCCTTCCTCAATAACACTTGTCTTAAATGAAAATCCACAGCCTGCTTCCAGTCTCCGACCGGGTCAGGAATGGAATGAATGAAGCCCCTATCTAGCGGCGAGGATATGAACTGTGCCGGCTGCCGAGGCCTGACGCACTCCTCTGGGCCAATGATTAAATGAATGACAGATGAATTGAAATGATAGTGGAGAGTGTTGCTGGAATGAAATTTTGACAGGGAAAACCGGAGTACCCGGAGAAAAACCTGTCTGCCTCCGTTTTGTCCAGCACAGATCTCACATGGAGTGACCGGGATTTGAACCACGGACCCAGTGGTGAGAGGCCGGCGTGCTGCCGCCTAAGCCACGGAGGCTATTTTTTTATGAAAATCCACAGCCTGCTTCCAGTCTCCGACCGGGTCAGGAATGGAATGAATGAAGCCCCTATCTAGCGGCGAGGATATGAACTGTGCCGGCTGCCGAGGCCTGACGCACTCAACACTTGTCTTAAAGATATTTCAATTCAAAACCTGATAGACATCGCCGCGAATACATTCGGATGATTCTCGTTCAACGCACATCGTTTTCGAAATCCCCCTTTTTTGGCCACTTTTTAATACTTTTCTCCCGAGGACCACTCCCGTACACTACTGCGTCAAATAATTCTAACCACTCCCGCTCCACGCCGCCGTATTGTTACAGCTTTAGCTGAGGGAGGGATGATAAGAACTGGCGTAAGACGCAGCCTTCTGCTCTCTGTGTGGGGTTTAAAGTAGATTAAGACTCAGAACATTAGAAACTTTGCAGTGGGCTTACAGGGTGGGACGGAATATCGTTATGACGCCAGCTACTTACTGCGACTAGTCCACTGGCATCGTCCAGATATAATCTGCTGGTTATAGGCTAAGACTCTCCACCTTAATTACTAAAACAATAACGGCCTCCTATTTTAAAATTTCACTGCGTGGCTAGTGTCATAATGGGGTATTCGAGGAGACTATGGTCGAATACAATATAAGGCATTCTCTGCGTCCCATGCGCTCTGTTCAGTAAACGAAACTGGCGGAATCTCGACAGATATTTATGAATATTTATGTTCAAACATAAAATAAAGTTATAATTATCGTCGAACATAAACAGTCGTACGCAACTCGCCTATAATGTTTGGTTGGTTCCTCAGTTTAGGGACTGCGACAACGCGGTCATGTAGCCCCGTGTACTTTGGTAAGTGAAGAATCTGTTTGATAACCGGTGTTAATTCTGATGGCTGTATTAGTGTGTGTTATCTGTATTTTAGGTAAGGACTGCACATGATCAATTTCAAGTAGTTCCTGCTTTTGCTAACCAATGCTACCGTCAACGACACCTAGCTGTGAACTTAGCTACTTGATGCCACCGCAACCGGCACCATGCGGCGAACATTGGAACTTAATCGAGCATTAACCAAATCTAAACTACAAATTTAGCTTCACAAAAATTGTAGTTAGTGGAAGGTTCTTCTATATGCCATAAATCTATGACATGGGCCGGCCGGCTTTACTTCCCCTCCTAAGGAAGGCATACTGAGGGATATTTAACGCTCTTAAATGTCCAACGACTTCGGCCGGATTTGAACCCGCGATCTTGGGTATAGAAGCTCAGCATGCTACCAACTACGCCACCGAAGCAGCCACCTATAATGGAAATTAAGACACTCGTATGCTTCACTCGTTTTATAAACATGCTCGTGTCTATTAGTGGCATTATACTGTGGGCTTGTTGCATAATGTACTGTTGCAGTTTAAATTTGCTACATGGAAATGTTGGTAAAAATTTTAAAAAGAATAAAAATATAGTTATTTGTAAAAACCCTGTGGTAAAGTAGGAGAGAACCTTAACAAATATTCCTGAAAAATGTCGATTAGTCGCTGAACCCAACATTAGTCGCCCCTCTTAGACAGAGCAGTTTTGTCGTGGCGATCTCTTAGATCGCCTAGTTGTAAAATCAGTTTAAATACCCTTTTACATCGAACCTGTTTGACTCCTAAAACAGACTGAACTCTGACAACAGAAACAACGCAGTACAGTAAAATAGGTAACCGGTATGGAGAATACAGTACAGTATGTAGTCCGATACAGAGAGTAAACAGGGAAAACAACAGAAAGAAAGAGGTACCACTTTCTTATGTAGAGGTCATGATCCTACTTTCTTTCCGATACAGAGGTAAACGAGTCCAACACAACTTCCTTATACTGAACCCATGTACCATTGGCTCAAAGGGGGTCGAATCCATGTATATTTGTAAAAGGAAGGAAAGAAATATACAGTCTTAAATGGAACATAGAAAGATTTCAAGCAAGGATGCTAGCATAACGTTGGGTAAGAAGTTGGACCCATGTGGCCAGGAAATGAGATCATGCCTGACTCATGGATAAGGAGCCGGTCACGAATATAAATAGAAGCAGTGGAAATTTCCAGGCGTGTGACAAGGAGCACGTTCGGAAATCGCCCTTACCTTGCATTAAAACGGCAACAGCGCAAATGTGCCAGAATAAGAATAATTAAATTTAACCCATTTGCAAGAATAAAAGTAAGTAAATAAATACAGTATTGTGAATCATTACGGATTAGAGATTTTTGGGTAGAGAAAAAGCTTTTAATAATTGCCCAGGAGAGAAGTGCAAACGTAGCATACGTCATCGGGGATTTACTGAGACCCGAGGAGTGGGGAATTAAAAAATCAACTGCAACACCCACACAGCTGAAGACTAAAAATTATTTAATATCTCAGAAATGCACGATCGATTTTCATGTGCAGTGAGGTCATTTGACGTTTAGAAAACGAGCTTTCTGGAGATATAATTTTTATAATTGTGCGACAATTATTTCAAAAGTTGGTCACGAAAAGGACTAGGATTTTATCTTTTTTTGACTAAATAGTATAAAAGTCCAGGCCAAGCCAGACCAATCATGCAGTTTCCGATAGCCCAGGGGGCGTTATTGTGCTACATCACACCGAAGACAGTCTACAAGCTTTCCTTGAGGGGAAACGTTGTATCACATCGTATAGACAGTATCCGACAGCCAAGGGCGTCGCGGTATCGATAACCAACGTGCATCCGTAAGGAGTAGCCAAGAAGTACTATTACAGTATCGCCGTGTTGAGAATTAGGAAAATCCTAGTTACAGGATTTAGTTCCGACAGTACAAAGTTTACAGTGAAAAATTCAGTAATTACAGTCAAAGCAGACTGCGAACTTAGAGCCCAGGGCGATAGGTCTTAAATTAAACGACCAAAAGTATCATAACGTATTGAGGTACCGTAACAGCGAGATAAACATTCTATCAACTTTAAAGAACCCGAGTAGGGACGGACAGAATAAGGTTCGCAAAGTATTCTGGAAAGATAGGAATTCGAGAACCGAATAAGCGGAAAGGAGAAGGAAACTCTAGACATTGTTTCAAGGAAACATATGAACTATTAAAAGCACTAAGTTACGAGGAGTATTAATTGCTAGAAATCAATAGGTCACCGATAGATTATCTGGGGGACCGTGGACAGAACAGACTATCGCTAGACCAACCAATAGGGTCTAGAAAGGAGCCGTTCGAGCTAATAATAATAGCTGATCGTCAGGAAACGGGATTTGAAGGATTACTATTCCAGGGAGGAAGTAGATGGTTCGAGACTTTCAATTCTGGCAAGATAGGAAGCCGACATTTACTAAATTTCGCCCTTGGAGACGGGAGGTCAAGAAATCACGTGTGAAAGGCTTAATAGCAGCCTTAGTGATTAGAATCTGTGAAGTGTAAATATATAAAATTTGTGTTAAAAAGTAATATTTTCAGTGTTTTTATCGTGTATTATAAACGAATACACCAGTGTATTTTAAAATGTTATCAGTGTTAAATGTATTTGAGTTAAATGTGTGTCAAGGTATGTCAGTACATGAAATGAATTTGTACAAGATGGTGCAATCATAAAATAGTGGGCAAAAATGAAACATCGCAAGAAAAAGGAAGGTCAGGGACCGACCTATAACATGTGAGTAAATATTTTCATTATGTTTTGTGTTGGGGAAGTGTTTGTGTACAATCAACCGGAGTTTGAGATAGAGGGATGTTTTTAAATAACAAATAACAGAATAAGAGCGCGGTCTGAACAAATAAAATTTGAGAAATTATAGATAATTATGTGGAAAGAATAAATCCTGTAGAGGAAATGTATGGAATAAAATGTCAGTGTATTTGACAAATGTTATAAAAGCAAGCGTACTAATAATAATAATAATATAAAAGAAATATAAATAAATATTAAATTGAATGATATGAAAGTAAGATCGTTTGAACCTTAATAAAAGTATAAAGACATGGTGTTAATGCATGTTCTTAAAATATAGCGATTATTGTCAAGGGAAAGAATTAATATAAAAATTGAGATATGGATTAATGGTTGGTGTTGAATTTATCAGTTCTTTGGAAGACGCTAGGCCTTAAAATAATGTATAGCGCAATGTCGCGTATTAAAGTAATTTATCACGCTAGGAAGACGTTGAATCTAAATATACTTGGCAAGTTAATTTTGAGGGACAGTTGATTGCGGTAATTGAGTCATGATCAAGTCCTCCAATAGTGACGTAGATCACGAGACCATGTGTGTTAGGTTGTATTGCAATAGGGAGCAAATGTATGATATTATGAGCGCAGGTAATATAGGCCACGGCCGACCCTAAGTCGCATTTATGTAAGTCCTCCAGTATGGGAATGGTTCCCGAGGCATGTTAAGAGAGTCAAACCCAGACTCGTCTAGTTGTAGAAATATTCGTCGTTGTATGTGAATTACTCTTACCAATCAATGATGACACTTCCTAATTAATAAATGCCAAGGTTACGAAAGTGGTTTATGAACCTAATAATGTTGTTGAAAGTAAATGAAAGAAACGCCAGGTCTCCCCAGAGAACTGAAGAGAAGAAAGATCTGTTTTAAAAGCATTGAGTATAGCGGCCACGCGTGGGCGAGACATAGAGCCTTCCCTCCCGGGCCATAAATCAAGTCAAGTGTACGGTCAGACCCCTTGTGGTAGTAGGGTCGGAGAGAACCTTCGGGGAGAAGTAATAATACACCGTGAGTGTTTCAAAGTTGTTAATGACCCGGGATTTGAACCGAGGTCCTTGTAGATGAAAGTACCGCTTGCCAGTTCAGATCGTAGCTTTCTTATGTAATAACGGTCGTTTAAGACAAATAAATAAAAATCCCTAATGTAATGTTGTATGGATGTAGGATTCATGAGTTCAATGAGGATAACTAGATTCCGGGAGTAATCATAGTTTTTGACTTTGTCAAGTAATTTTCGGTAACTCTGGAGTACACAGGTATTTTCCCGATCACTGTAGTGAATTTGTTAAACTTGAGAGAGATGGTAACGTGGAGAACATTGTGGAATGCCCAAACATTTAAGTAGAGAAGTAACATGTACTTTAAATATGATTATATCTTTGTTTGATGATAAGAAACTCATAAAATAGTTATTGAGGTGTATGAAAGAATGACACCGTTATTATGGGAAAGTACCGAGCCATTAGAGCTCGTGATTATATTGAACTTTAAGATAGATACTTTATGGAAGTGAAAATAATTATGAGTTGTTGGTTTGAAGGAAACCATTTATTTTAATATAATGTTTGTTTAATTTTTATATCTTGTTCACTTTGAACAAGTTTAGAAGGATTTGGTCAATAGTTTATTTGTTTTATTCGTTTGTAGCGCCATAATTTTGGTTAATTAAATGTTTTAAACTGGGAGTTGATTTTGTTGTTATTTTTGGAAGTGCATCCTCTATTTAATCCAAAATGTGTGTCACAGAGTGGGAGAACGTACCAAAACCCCGAAAATCCCGATTTGAGCATTGCTGGCATACTGTGATTTGCATATTTATTTCTGGAAGGGCACAGGGGGGGGGCATAGAAGTACTGTGCTTGGATTAATAACTAGAGGAACACTTAAGACGGTCATTTCATGCAAAAGTAAAATAATGATAGGAATAGCTACAACATATAAAGTTAACTGACCGCATGGGTCCCTAGAAACTCACACCGAGCAGCCGAAATTAAAAACCCCCACCTAGCAAACACTTCTTTTTGGCGCCCAGTACGCAGGGATAAGTTTTCCTAGGGAAAACCCGAGTTTTCTCGAAAAATCAAAATTTTCATTAAAAAAATGTTTTTTCGAAATTTTGAATTTTTAAATACTTCCATAAAGGTTTATGAGATTGAATAAAGATATCAAAAGGGTACGTTTTAGTAAACACCCGTACCAAAGTAAATTTTTGAAGAAATTGGGACACAATGGTTCAGATTACCATCTCTCAAGCATGTTCCAGCGATGTGGCATGAGTAGCCTACTGTATTCTTACATTGGAATAAGATGTTGACGATGATGGAGCTAAAGGAGTGTTTGGATGAGCATTTCCAAAAGAATAGGGAGGAGATGGTAAAAATAAGTACGAAAAGTAATAAAGATGCAAAAGAAGAGAATAGGGAAGAGAGGCAGGGGCTTTTGGAGGCTATAAAAGCCGATAGTAATGAAAAGTTGGAGGCTATAAAAGCCGATAGCAAGGAAAAGTTGGCGGCTATAAACAATAAATTGGACAGCCAACAGAGTACAAAAAAAGAAGAGTTCGAATCCATAAATCACAATTTAGGATCTCTAAAAACTAATAGTGATAACATGGGCATTAAATTAGAATCTATCCAGGCCGAGTGTAAAAACATGAACAGTGAACTGAAGGCTGAGATAGAAAGTAAATTGAATAGTATGAAAACAGAGAATTCAGATCATTTTTCAGCACAATCCAGGGTTTTGGAGGATAAACTAGGAGTAATGGAAGTGAAACTTGAAAATAAATTACATTCATTTCAGGAGGAGATGATAGCTGATAATTCTTTGAAAAGTCAAGCCATGAACACCAAATTAGATGTCATGGAGACTAAAATACAAAGTAATATAAATGAGAAATTAAAAGAGACAATGAATACCAAATTCCAAGGTTTTGACACTGAGTTTGGGAAGAAGTTAAATGATTTAAAAGGGGAAATCACAAGTAAAATTGAAAAGGAAAATGGGGCACTTCAGTCAGGATTGCAAGCCCAAATAAATATCTTAAAGGAAAGTACGGTAAAGTCCCAAGCTAAATGTCAAGAAAATTTTGAGAATTTAGAAGGTAATTTTGGTTCTATAAAAACTAAATTAAATAACATGGAAAAAACCTGTAAAGAGAATGTAAATGCATGTGAAAAGAAACTTGTAACCCAGATCCAAGGTGTGCCGGCAAAGTTAGAAGCTCAGATACAATCTAACAGTAAGATTTGTGAAACATCCCGGGATGAGATATAAGACAGTTTTAAGGAATTAGGAGAAAAATTTAAAGGGGTGGAAAACCAAGTAGGACAACTCGAGGGAAAGGTCGATAAAATTCAGACCAAAGTTCATGAGATGGAAAGTTAGAATCACAAAGATGTACAGGATATGAAAGATCAGATTAATCATTTTACCGGGCAGGTAGATGATAAATTGAGGAAGCACGAGGAAAAAATAAGCAAGAGATTAGGGACTTACGAAGAGCATCTCCAGGGAGAAAGGAAGCAACGAGATGAAGAAATTAAGGAAAATACCCATAAGATAGATGAGATAAGTAAGGGTATTAATGAGGTTGAGGACACCATAGGAAGATTAAAGGTTCACGTAGTAAAAACCAATACTGAAGTAAACCAGGTCCAAGACAACTTGAGGAGATTGTATAAGAGTCAAGGGAAAACTGAGGAAAAGCTTGAAGGAATTAAGGGAGAGATGGAGAAAAAAATCAAGGAGATACGAGAGGACTTAGATACCATAGGTGACGTTAAACCCGAAATTATAAAAGAACAGGTCATGGTCATCAAGAAAGAGGTAGAAGAACACTTAAATGAAATCAAGGATAGCTTCAGGGACGAGAAATTCCAACTCAAACGAGAACTGGAAACCAGTAAGAAAAATCAGGAAAGAATTCAAAATGAATTAGGATCCCGGTTGGAGAGGACTGAACATAAGAACAGTCAAATGGAAATTCAACTCATGGCTAATGAAAAAAGTGCCCGAAGAGAAAGGAAGTTAGAATTTGAGAGTCAGGATGAGTTTCCAAAGACAGGATGGGTAGATCCCCATGAACGAGGCACAGATCAAGATAGGGACTTAGGAGGGGAGAGCCCTTATAAGAACCCAGGATATCCAATGGCGATGTCAACCCCATACATGAATCAGACAAATGGTCAGATAATAAATATCATCAAGTCAAATGAGGACAGACCGGTGAAGTTTACGGGTAATAATATGTCTATTACTCCTAAATACTGGTTAAAGGAAGTCGCAGAGTACTTGAATGAAATGAAGGTTCCTCAGGATCGGAGACTGAGAGCAATTGAGAAGCTGTTGGCAGGTGATTGTCTCGCCTGGTTCAGGAGTTTCAGGTACACCTTTGACATGGTGGAAGGTTTTAGAGAAGCCTTTCTGAAACGATATTGGGCAGCGGATGTCCAGGAGAATCTGAGGCTAGATCTGTACTCTAGGAAGTATAGCACAAATGCCCCAACTAAGTACTCAGCATTTTTCACCGCTCAGCTGTGTAAATTCCGGGAACTTGATATTGCTCCTGCTGAGAACGACCTGTGTGCTGCCATTGCAAGACAACTTCCATATGAGATCCAGAGGTTGTTAATCTCATCGAAAGCCAGAAGTGCTGTGGAAGTGGAGAGCGTATTACGTCAATTAGATATGACGACTTCTCACGTTACTCCCAGGCATCCAAGACAGACTGAACAGGTACATATGGCCAGCAGTCAAGAAAATAGAGAGAAACCACCGACCAGAAATCAGTCCACTAGTACTGATACTCAGGGACTGGGTCGAGAATATGGACATCAAGAGCCTAGGGGAATACAACCATACTATAGAGGAGGATATCGAGGAAGAAATCCTAGGAATACGGGTTATAGGCAACAAGAGAACCGACCCTATAACAATAACAATCAGAGGCAAGATAACCGAAAGAGATGGGAAAATTATCCCAGAAGGAACGTAAGGCCAGAGGATAGGGATGATGAATATCGGGCCGAAATAGAAGAAAGATATCAGGAAAGTCTTCGTTACATGAATGAACGGCCAGACGAACCTGAAAGGCAAAAAGTCCGTTGGAGTGAGGCAATAAAGAACCGAAAATCATCCGACAGATTAGACGGAGCTCAAAGCTTGGAACTACAGGCTCACTTGAAGAATGAAGGGAAAGGAAGCTCTCAGGATAAAAAAAAAACTTCAAAATTAAATCATCAAAAGCGGAAACATACCAGGAGCTGGGAGGAGGTAGAAATTGTAAATTGGATAGCAAGACCAGATGAGCTAATTAACGAGGATGTGGAAGGAATCCCACCTATTAGAAGAGAACTACCTATCATCATGCTAAGGATAGAAGGATTACTGGTTAGGGCATTAATTGATACTGGATCAACTATAAGTTTAATTACGCAAACCCTTCTAAATGAATTGGAAACAAGAGGCCGCGTATTGAAAATTCCCACATCAAGTGTGAAGATTAAGGGAATTATTCCTGAAAAATCTTTAACATGTAAATTTCAGGTATACATTGATCTGATCATGGGTAACGCTGAAATTTCGCAATGCTTTTTGCTGGTAAATCAATTGCCATATAATGTCATATTAGGTATTGATTTTATCCGTGAGAACAAGGTCATCATAGACCTAGCGCAAAATTGCATTAGGATTCAAAGAGAGGATGTGGACGAACAAAACATTAACCTACAGGAACAGGATGTGAAAATAGGAGAACAGGTATGGCATGTGAAAGAAGTGAATGAAGAAGGTTGTAAGGACATAGAAAAGATATTTAAAGTCCTAAATATAGAACTTGAAGATAGTTTGGAAACTGAGTTCGAAACCAACCTGTCAGGAAAAATAGAGGAAGCTAAAGTTAACCTCGAAAATAAGGAACAATTAAAGGAATTACTAGTAAATTTCAGGGACGTATTTGATTCCATGCCAGGGAAGATTGAAAATTTTAAATACGCGTTCCAAGTCAATGATTGGGCACCGTTCAGACAAAAACCATACCCGGTTGCGGAAAAACATTACCCACTAACGAAGAAAACACTGCAGAAGATGATGAATGCAGGTGTTATAGAAAAGATGGCGACACCATATGTTAGTCCATTAGTAATTGTGAGTAAACCGGATGGCTCAGTAAGGGTGTGTTTGGATGCCAGAAATTTGAATGCAAAAATCATACCAGAAAATGATTCGGCACCACCCACAAAAGAAATACTGAGGAAATTCAGAGGCAAGAAGATTTTCACAAATATTGACATGACTTCTTCGTATCATCATCTCGAACTGGAAGAGAAAACCAGTCTTTTAACTGGATTTCAGTTCGACCAACAAACATATTGCTTCAGGAGATGTCCGTTTGGATTGAAGACCGCGTGATCTGCCTTAATAAGAGCGCTTGATCGAAACCTGTCAGAGGAAGTGAAAGATTGCACTGTCCGTTACGTGGATGACATTTTGCTTACCTCGGAAAACATTGAGGAACATTTGGAAAAGTTAAAGAAATTATTGGAAGATTTAAGAAAGGCTAACTTTAAGATTAATTTGAAGAAATCAAATTTTTGTCAGAGACAAGTAACATTTTTGGGGCATGTGATTGATAAGGATGGTGTTAAACCAAATCCATGCAAATTAGAATCGATAAGAGATTTTCCAAGGCCTTTGAAGGTGAAAAACGTTCGCCAGTTTTTGGGATTGATTGGATTTTTCTCAGGACATTGTCCATCATACACCAAAACTGTTGCACCACTACAGGACCTTCTGAAGAAGGGGGGCAAGTGGAAATGGACGGAGGACACAGAAAAAGCATTTATATCCATTCTATCGCCTATAATTCCAACTATACATCAAAGCTAATGGAAGGCCAACTACGCTCATAGGACATAATGATATCTACAAGGACTCCTGCAAGTATCGCGGCAATCTGTGAGATCAAACAAGCTAGTTTCACGTAATACTATTGACAGGCGGAGGATTTGAATCACACTGTCTGGTTCCAATTGCCAAGCAAGGAAGATAGTGGAGGGGTAGATTAAATAATAATGTTATTAAGTTTTACGTCCCTTTTAACTACTGCTGCTTTTTGAGATGCCGGGGTACCGTAATTTTTCCCCGAAGGGGATCTTTAACGTGCCAGTAAATCTACTGTCACGGCTACCCCACATTTTTGCACCCTCAAATGCCAACTGACTGCGCCAGGATTCGATCCAGAAATCTTGGGTACAGCAGGCGAGAACGTTAGCGCTGAGCCACACAACCAGGAAGAGACAGGCCTGCCACTCTTCACGAAGCAATGAATAAAAATGTCCCTTCCCGATCTAACAGCCGTAACTAATGCCGGGTTAATCATTTGTGGGAAAAAGATATATAAAACGTCGACAAGCAATTAGCATGGGCATTATGGGACATTCCGGAGTCCCTCAAAAACTAATTAATGAATCCATTGGATGTTACAAAACAACTATTTAATAATAGCCCTTTCATGTTTCTCTATGTGAGCACACATGATTATTTTCATGTAATCGACTGTCATTTCTATTGGCCCCAGGCGCGTATATAAGCGAGGGGGGGGGGGGAGGAGAGTGGCTCGCCCTACCATCCCCACACCCGAAATTGTGTCACATATAATATTTGTTTATGAATTAAAACAATAAAAACCAAAATATTTATCATGTACTATTGTTACATATGGCAACGTTGTGCAGCGAGGCGATGGTAGCGCGAAGTAAACAATATGACAATCAGTTTCCTTTGATCTTATGTGTAATAACATAGCCTATTATTATTATTCAGTGCCTTCGCTCTTAAGAACCTACCAAGAACAGCAACAAGTGCCCTTGACGTGTGTGACAAAAGTTGTTTTCCCTAACTTTTGTACCCTTATCAAACTTTTGGCAATTTTGTCTCTCTCTCTCTCTCTGTAGCTACCGCCGTACGGAGTTTGAGTAGGTCGATAACATACTTAAAAAATTCTACTTCTGAAAACAGACTCAACGGTCTAGCATCGATGATGATGATGATGATGATGATAATTGTTGTTTTAAGGGGCCTAACATCGAGGTTATCGGCCCCTGATGGTTTGGGTGATCGTGAAGATGAAAATGAAATGCAAACTGAAAAACTAAGACTAACGACTAACCTACATACTTGAAGAAGAAATGGAAAACTAAAGGAGAATAAGGCAAATAAAGGACAGGAGGATAAGAAATGCCCTCAAACCTCGAAGAATGCGGATTGAGGGACTTGGAAGGAAGGAGAGCCATGAAAGGCATATAGGAAAGTGAAAGAGGAGAGGGTCAGTCCCAAAGGTAAGGGACAAAAGGGGAAATCGGACCCAGCTCAGGAACCCCTCGGGGTCGCCAACTCCCGAACTCACCAGCCGTGAGCCCCAGAGGG
Organism: Meconema thalassinum; assembly: GCA_946902985.2. Taxonomy (NCBI): domain Eukaryota; kingdom Metazoa; phylum Arthropoda; class Insecta; order Orthoptera; family Tettigoniidae; genus Meconema; species Meconema thalassinum. The sequence goes on from OX336394.1 coordinate 186,031,417, forward strand.
TGCACAAAAAGTGGTGGGGCTACATACACCCGGCCTCCTTGAGGGCCTTGAGCAGAAGGCAGGAGATAACATGAAAAGAAAAAGAAGGCTGACACCGCACAGAAGGAGGGAATCATAAAAGATGAGACAAGGGCCAATTAAGGCGGGAAATGAAGAGACTCCCTAGGCCTCGGATACCCTAATACCGTCGGGGTCGGAAGAGAACAATAGTTGTCCAAGTGAGGTCGAAAGGAAAGAAGACAGAGAGGAGGCCGGCACATGTAAGTGGAAGCAATGCCAGACTCAGCTGGGGCCCCGTGGTCGCCAACCCACATCCCCCTAGATGTGAGCCCCTGGGGGAGGTCTAGCATTGTTATCTTTTCACAGAGACATATAAATCACTGACAATGAAGTTATAAACCGATTTGGTAATGCTTCACGAAACCTTGACTTGACATTATAGTGTATTTTGTAAATCAAAACAGTAATGTTAATTTCTTTCCATCTAAATACAGTAGGCTTACTATCAAGTGAGCAAGATGATTGTATTAATGAAAAGGAGCATAAAATGGTCGTACTGTAGTTGTGTTTGACATTAACCAAACATAAAACATCACAACAAATTGGTTGAGAAAATGATGTCAGATAGCCTTAAAATTCATTTTGCACAAAATTATACAAACGTTTTCCGGGATGAAAACCCCCGTTCTTTGGCGGCTATTCCATGCCCCTGAACCCCAGATAGCCCCAAAAACTCTATATACGGCCCTGATAGTCCCTCTGTTACGTTCCTCCAACGTGGATTTACAAATAATTGCGATAATATTAAAAATGTGCGTTAGCAATATTTGTGTTCGATCCAACATCCTGGTAGACTACTTGCTTACGGAGAATTGCGGTTACCTGACTTTCCTCATAGTAAAAGCCTCGTACCATTACTTGTAATTGCGCTGGCCACTTAGAATTTCATAGGAAGTTTGCAATATGAAACTTTTTGCCCTGCGGTTGGAAACAACTTAAAACTTCTTCTGACTTTGAAGCTGGATCACAATAATATACTCTAGGAGTTCGCCCATGTATCGCATTTCAAAAGAAGTTCGAACATAGGAAACTTTCTAACGTTATTACAGGACAGAAACTACCATCAATTCTTGCTAAGTGCTCATTTCTTCTTTTTAATTGATCCAGAAGATTTTTGTGTTTACAATATTTGAAGGTTTCAGTTCAACAGGGTAGCGGTTCATGAGTACCGGCTACCATTCAAACAGATCATTAATTTGATGAAAATATGAATTTTATCAATTGCACCACATGCCAACCCCCTTCCGAATATCAAGCTACCCTCAAAACAATCGACAGAAGTAAGACACGTTATACTAAGGAGCAATGTTAACCTAAACTAGAAAGACACAAGTGGACCAAACTTTTCCAGGGAAGAACAAAAGAAACAATAAAGTAATTAATGGAGAACATCCTTATGATAAAACGAAATTAGTTACATATGGGGCATGAGTGATATACGCCGGCCCCGTGGCGTTCGGGTAGCGCACCTGCCTAGCACCCGGAGGAACCGGATTCTATTCCAGGCTCCTACACGGATTTTAGAATCTGACGCGAGGGCTGGAACGGGATTCACTCAGCCTCATGAGGACAATTGAGTAGCTGTCTGACCGTAGATCTGACAGTGAGACAGCGCCCCGGTCACGTAGACCAAGATTAACGGCCGACGAGTGCAATTGTTAAAATTCATCTTTTCCCCTCCCAATATCAAGCTACCCTCAAAACACTCATTTCCGTGAATTCCCACTTCTACTCCAGGCAAATGCCGGGATGATGCCTAACTTAAGGCCACAATCGCTTCCTACCCAAATCTTACCTCAATTACAAATATACACACTAGTACAGACACCGCAGTGAAACAGGTTATCAGACAAATTCTTCACACACCAAGTATACGGGGCTACATGACCACGATGTCACAAATACCCTAAATAATCAACAACAGCACAACAACATAATTGCTCCTACCAGACAAAGATCTGAGAAGGGTGCGTGGTGGTACAGCGTCAAGCTGTTGGCCCTTCACCAAAGTGGACCGGGTTTGATTCCCGGTCAATGCATGTGAGATTTTTGAAGTGAAATGCCATGTCCTGTGGTTCAGATTCCACGTAAAAAGGAGGTCCCGTGGTTCATGATTGCTTGATTAACGGTCACGTAAAACTAAAAGCTTCCTCCCTTAACAATCTGAGAAAAACGTTAATAATAATAATAATAATTGGCACGGGGATGGCCAGGGTGGATGGGCCAACTTATCTAATTGAGAGGTCCGCATCGCTTCAACAGCAAAATCACCCGCCAGATGACATGCCCCAACAGAAGAACACCAAAAGGGGTGGAAGGAAGGTGGAGAAGGGGAAGGCACAGGCTCCTGTACAGACACCCCCCAATAACTAATAGAATTGCTGCCGACGAAATAATGCCACAACAGTTGCTTAAAATTTAAAAGAAAATGTAATCACTAAAGGGGCAAAGGAAATAAAAATTTAACAAAATCATTTAAAAAAAGAAGAAACTCTATGGGCAAGACAAACTCCCTCTGATGATGCATATGGCTTAAGGCCAACACAAGTTATTTACATAAGTAGGCAAGAGACGGTTTAACATGCTTACTGAGCGAAATGAAAACATTTAATTTAAAAATTAAATTAATAATGCCCAAAAGATAAAAAAAACAGAATACAGGAACTACCAAATGAGAAAGGACTTGATAATTTACTAAGGTATGTAATACCGACCCGACATGCAGAGATCAAGGCCACGATGCAAAACGAAAAATTTAAAATTAAATTAATAAAATAAAATAAGATCAATTAAGAAATCCACAACATTCGTGACGGAGAAAAACACAGGAACATTCACCAAAAACACAACGTTAAACCAACAAGGTTAACAAAAAACATATTAAGCTAACACCACAACACGTTTGAGTTTCCCGCTCGACGCCTAGAGACTGCACTCCCAAGACCGGAATGCACTCGGGAAAAATAAAAACAAACATGGCCACCAAAACAGACGACCGCATGTCAAATCGAATTACGGCAACCAATTAGCATAAAATTAAAATAAAATCACCAGAGGGAAAGGAAGGGGAGGAAAGAATTACGCCTTAACACTATTGACATGAGGACTTTTAGACTGCAACGGATCGTAAAATAAATAAATAATAGGGCTATCCCACAGACTACCAAAAACTAAATAAATAAAAATTTACAACGTAAAATAAACTAAAAACGTGTCTCCAGAAAGGTACGAAGGAAAAGAATAAAATTTACATATTTGGTAACGTTGACAAACAGAAATATTAGGCCTACCAGGCGAAACAAAATACAGAATTAAAACATTAACATAAGGCCAATATCGGAGCTCCCAAAACAATATATTAAAAATAATAACGTACCTTAAAACTTCTCTGTGGAGACACAATAAAAATAAAATAATTAACACATTTTAAATAATATAAAAGATATGAACTGCCTGAACATTGCTGCGGAAGTACACCCAAGCCGCTTCGATCACCCACGAGGCTTTCCTTCTTGTAGCCAGTAAATAAACAGACCACACGTCATCTTCACGGCAAATTAAGAAATAAAAGCCTAGGAGCACAGGCATTTCCTTAGTTTCTTTTTAATATATCATATTTCGTAGAGGCTAGGGGCGAAGCCCCCAGCACACGTAGAGATACTCTTTCACACCAGCAGCCGGCTTGTTGTTTTCTTGACGACAGACAATGAATCTCACAAGATGGCGGAGAATACAAGGTCAAATACCGCACTGCATTCATGTTAATGTAATTGTCCAATCACAGCTTGACACATCAATCAACAATGTGCATATTATGTAATTAATTTGGCGGTATCATGTATATACAGTCTTTTGTTCAATGACGTAGAATACAATATCCTTCAAATATGACTCGATTAGGATGATACCAGAAGGCACCACAAACACACTCTAGCGGTAGAAGAAAGAACCACGGCTAGAAGCGCCGAAGTCCGATAGATACTACCATCTCGTGTTCACAAGCGGAACCAATCCATCAGGCGGTCCTTTTAAAGTCGGGGACACATGAAAAATAGGGGAGATACACATTTAAAAACGTTGGTGTCGGGCATTGCACGTAACAGTCTCCCTCCCTTAAGCGTGAACACCGTTCACGAATATGCCAAGGCATAGGCAGTACTCCAAAACTAGTCGATTCACCAAGCATGTTTCCAGAAGATAATGTTCACCAGTTAACTCCAATTGATGGACAAAACCGCATCGTTTTGGTTAGGAAGAGTGCAGGGTCAGATTATCAGTGAAGGGATAATTGATCACCTCGCAAACCACTTAGTTAACAGCTTCACTGTGTCCATAAGTCTTCAGAAACGCAGAACACCAGCACCTGTAGTGCTTTCATAGTCGGAGACACGTTAGGTAAAATTTCAATAAGTCCAATGTTGTAAGCTTTAGACGAAGTAGGTGGAAGCAATGTGCCAGATATCATGCGATGCGTGGGCAGCCATTTACAAAACAGAAGTTAATCTTATTTCAAAAAATAAAAGTTTACAGAAATTACTAATTCTTAATACATTTTATAAAAGAGAAACAAAGTTGAATTTAAATGAAGAAGGAAATCCTGACCATGCCCTAGATCCGTGCTCACAAATAGTTAATTAAGTAACAAGATTATATTTTTACAGACTAGTAGTACATTTCGATAATATGCGAGTTGAACGACTATACATTTAGCAGGAACTACGGTAGAGGAATGACCTCTCAAATTCCCAAGGAAACAGGTATACAAGATCACCATGAGTTAGGTCTCCCACCGAGTCCAACTTACATGCTAGCATCTTCTATGAAAACATCAAAATTAGTTTCAATTTTACAATTTACCATAAAATGGGAATTACCCAACAGTTACAAGTTGTATCCCACTAGAGTTTTTAAAACCTAATTTAAAAATCCAGAAGGAACAGATGCCTGAAGGCTTCAATGAAGGTTAGGGATACTCTACATTATACAAAAATCAGTTTACAAAATTTATGGTAGCATTTCCTCATTACAATTCTCTCCACCGCGTTTTATGTGCGACAGATGCGCTCTGGATATTTTGTTGGCCTTAGGGTTTCGAATAAGAAGAGTAACGGGAGTCAGGAATGCCTCTACATAACAGGGGCCCTCAAAACGAGGGGTCAACTTGCTAGAAACTAGATTACTGACGCCCTTGGGCTCGAAATTACGGACGTACACAACATCACCAATTTCCAAATCAGTTGGCTTGCGACAGGCATTGTGTCGTTTGGCAAGTTGGTCATGTGATACCTTAATACTCTCTCTAGCCTTGTCGAATTTCGCCCTCATATCCTCGGGCGTGAAACTGTCTGGAAGGAGATCGTGCAGGTTCCACAGATTAGACAACTGAGAATTAGCCATAAAGGAAAACATTAACGAAAAAGGGGTGGCTTGCGTGCTCTCATGCACGGCGGTGTTGAAAGCAAAATTGAGCCAATGCAAATTAGAATCCCACTTGGAATGGTCGTCGTGGTGGAAAGCAATCAGAGCAGAACGGAGATTACGATTGACTCGCTCAGCGAGAGACGGGTTAGGAAAATAGGGAGTGGTGGTTACATGCGAAATAGCATAATCAAATAAGAATTGACGGAACTGATGAGATACAAAGCACTTGGCATTATCTGATACCAGGAACTGACATGGCCCAAAGGATGAAAAGATGGAATTAAGACACTTGATGACGGAACTGGTCGTAGCCTGTCTGGTGGGGAATATCCAACTAAACCGGGTGAAACCGTCAGTGCAAACAAGCGCAAATTGGTTTCCCCGACCAGAGCGAGGGAACGGGTCAACATGGTCGATAAAAAGCCTCTCAATGGGTCTAGATGCCGGTTCAGATGACAACAGGCCAACCTTAGTAGAAACCGGAGGTTTGCTAATACTACATGAAGCACAATTTCTAATGAGCCTCCTGATGTCGCCATCCATACTTTGCCAAATGAAGAACTGTCTGATTTTAGCTCGGGTCTTGAATACACCTAGGTGGCCACCAATAGGAGATTCGTGATAGTAACGAAAGACTTCCGGAATGAGGACCGACGGGAGCACAATTTTAGGTAGACGGTCATGAGACGAACAACACAATACACCATCCTTTAGAGAGTAGGGCTTGATCATTTCACCAGAATTGATTCGGTCAATTAGGCTAGATAAGGAGGGATCTTCTTTCTGGAATCTCCTCACATCTTCAAAAACCACAGGGGAATTGCTGAGAACGACATTGACATAATTTACAGGTGATACAAGGTTTACGGGTTCACATCCTTGAATATCCTCTTCGGCTGTTTCCTCATACATGCGGCTTAATGAATCAGCTACCGCATTTTCGGACCCACGAATATGGTGGACGGTGAACTGGAATGACAGAATCCTAGTTGCCCATCTGGCAATCCAACCAGTTTTACGGGGTTTCCCTAACACCCAGCTCAAGGCTTGGTTAACGGTCTCGAGGAGAAACTTAGTGTGCTCAAGATACATACGGAATTTTTCCAGGGCGAACAACACTGCTAAACCCTCAAGTTCGTATATGGAATACTTCCTCTCTGCGTCCGTTAAGGTACGAGAAGCGTATGCAACGGGTTGCCTACCCAGATCAGACTCTTGCAGTAGGACACAAACCAACACCGCGACCAGACGCATCAGTCTGTACAATGAACTGCCTCCCAAAATCCGGAATGGCTAACACAGGGGCGTAAGAGGGTGCAAGCTTAAGATCTTCGAAGGCTGCCTGCTGAGAGGGACCCCACTCAAACTTCACAGCCTTTTTGCGTAATTGATTTAGAGGAGCAGCACGGTCGTCAAAATTACTGATGAACTTACGGAAGAAGTTCACCATACCAATGTAACGAGCAACACCCTTGGCGTTCTTGGGTGGTTTAAAATCTCTGATGGCCTGCGTACGAGACTGGTCCACGGAGATACCAGACGCGGAAACAATATGACCCAAGAAGGAAATGTTGTGCTTGGCAAAGGTAACCTTGGACAATTTGACGGTAAGGCCAGCGTTACGCAATCGATCAAGTACATCCTTCAGATGATCAACGTGTTCCTCGAAGGACTCAGAATAGATCACCACATCGTCAAGGTAGTGGTACACAAATTTGAATTTAATTTCTGAAAACACCTTGTCCAGAAGTCTGCTCAACACAGCGGCTCCGGTGGATAGGCCAAACGGGACACGGGCATACTCAAACAGGTTCCAGTCAGTGGAAAAAGCAGTAACATGCCTGGATTCCGGAGAGAGGGGAATTTGGAAGTAAGAAGAATTTAAATCGAGGATCGTGAACACCTTCGCGTTGCGAAACCAACTAAAGCATGTATGAAGGTCCGGCAAAGGAATGGATTGTAAAACAACCTTTTGATTAAGAGCCCTATAGTCGACCACCGGCCGAAAACCACCGTTAGGTTTTGGCACAAGAAATACAGGGGATGAGTAGGCCGAGATAGAAGGTTGGATTACACCTTCTTCCAACATCTTGTCGATAATCTTCCGAAGTTCAGCCATCTTGGGCGGGGCGAGGCGATACGGGCTGGAACGCACCGGCACAGAATCGGTTAGCTCAATCTTGTATTCCATCAAATGGGTTACACCCAACTTGTCAGTAAATACATCACTATACTCCTGACATAACCCCTTAATGGCATCCTTTTGAAGACTCGTTAAATTTTCCAGATCGAGATCCTCAATAGTCACAGGTTCACTAACTGAATTGACAGCAGGAGAAGATAAAACCGGGTTAAATGATAATTTACCTTGCGGATTAAACTTAAACCATAAGTTGCGAGCACCAAAATCAAGAAGCATACCAACGTGTGACATGAAATTAGCTCCAATGACCACAGAACAAGAAAGATTTCTGGCAACAAAAAATTTAAACTTCCAAGAAAAATTTAGAATATGGATTTTGACTGTCATACTACCCAAAATATTTAAGTTTGAACAATTTGCCGAAATAAAAGATTCATTGTTAGGCTCTAACTCAGGTAATTTGCAAACACTCTTCATAGATAAAAACCAGACCTCGCTTAAAAAGGATGCGACACTACCAGAATCAAGCAATGCAGAAACGGGCTCGTCATTAACACAAATTTCAATAAACGGGGATATTCCTTTAGCCACAGGAGAAATTCCAAAATCATTATTCACTCTAAAACGATTACAATTAGATGACGAGGACACCCGCACCACAGGTTTCACATTATGTTTAGAATTAGGCTGACTTGCCACGACATTGCTCACCGACAGGTTAGGTAGGTCAGCGACATAAGCAGAATTAGCACGGGATGAATTCGTTTTCAAAGAGTTACCAAGATTTTCATTAGTAGGGCGACCAGAAACTTCACAGGGTTTTCCCAAATTCTCATGCACAGAAATATCCTTAGAAGTAACACCCGAATTGGTCTCCAAAATATCCCGTCATTGGCGATACACAACTTGGTTATTCGGACACACCTTCTTAACATGACCCACGCCACCGCACGTGTGGTACTTAACATTGGGTCTAGGATGAAACATAACCTTAGGAGGGGGACGAGACATCAAGGAAGGAGGGGGACAAGACATCAAGGAAGGAGGAGGAACATTAGCTACACGAAGGGAATCTGCATGATTCACAGCCATAGCCTCTATAATGACCTGTTTTAGCTCGACAAATGACGAAGGCCTGGTACACATAGTCATGTATGACCTATATTGAGGCGAAAACCCATTTACAATAGATGACACCAACTGTCGTTCAGTTAAAGGGGACGCAAATACCTGGGCATATACTTAATGTCACTGACATAGTCGCTAAGTGACTCGTCCAACCTTTGGACACGATATAAGAACTTTTGCTCAAGAGTACTAAGGGCACTCGCAGGGACAAAAAACCACAACACTTCCCTAATGAACATGGCTAAGGACATGCGGAGGTGGATAGCTTCAATCAGCTTATCGCGCAGCATACCGGATGCAACAGGATACAACAGTTGGAAAATCTGATTTTCCGACATCCCAAAAATCGAGGCATGGTTACACAATTCGACCACTTGCTTTAAAAATAGGACCACTTGGGTAACGTCATCTAGGTTGAAACTCTTCAACTTAGTTAAGAAACTAGAAATAGGGTGAGGAATCGACCCATAATTAACGGTAGGGGAGTACGTAGCATTTGGAAAAGAGACATTATTACCAGGGCAGCTCCCTCGCACACCCTCTACAGGAGACAAAACATTTACATTGCCAGAGAAAAAACTGGGATGCAATGGGTCGGCAGGACCCAGGAAATCATTAGGTGACCTAACATGAGAAGAATGACCGTATCCAGGGTTAAGTGGTCTGGACGAGCCAGAACCAGGCAATAGAGGGGCAGGCAAACCACTACTAGTAATCGATCCCAAAACGTCAGACCTAGTAAACAGAGGTGATTCACGTTCAACCCCAGAAGAACTCTCCAAATTCACAAGGTTATCTCTTAAGACAATTAAATCAAAAGCACTATTATTGTCGGCCATTTTGAAAAACACAGAATGCAGGCAGACAATACAGAAAGAAACAAATTTTAGGAATTACGAGGACAGTTTACACTTTCACACAATACCATAACTACCAATTACCAACACCATAGATTAGGGTGACACTCGAACACAGCCACAATACTAAACAAAATCATGCACAACGCAGCCCAGAACTGCAGACGTCACCGCTTGCTTGGCTCGAGAACAGGAAGCAAAATTACAAAAATTGTCACAAACCACATGGCGAACAGCTTCAGACAGGACTCCTCGATGTCTTCACTCGCAGCATGTAGGCTATCAGAAAATCAAGAAACCCCGATTTCCCATGCCAAGAACACATGCCAGTCACTTACCAAGCTTCAATTTTCACCGGGAATGTTGCATCACAAACAGGATAAAAACCAGCACAGACATCTCGCTTGGAACAGGTCACTTACATATCACCACATGGATACTCAGAGGCAAACATGAAATCAAACAAACGACAAGGATTAGCATTAAACAACATCGAGTGCACTGACATGACAGATCCCATCAACAACCGCTCCATCAGCACCAGAAGGGTCCATAAAACGAGCCTGCGGGAAAGGAGGAGGGGATGGCTGCAGAAGCGAACACGAGCGCGATCTGCTACCAAAATGACACGGGGATGTCCAGGGTGGATGGGCCAACATACCTAATTGAGCGGTCCGCATCGCTTCAACAGAAAATCACCCGCCAGATGACATGCCCCAACAGAAGAACACCAAAAGGGGTGGAAGGAAGGTGGAGAAGGGGAAGATGGGTAGTTTATTGGCTAAGGAATAACCCACCCACCAAGGGAAGATGATTAGGAAAAGGAGGTAGATTTTGGACTGGAGAAAAAGGATAGGAAAATAGGAGGAGAGTCCCACACAAGTAATAAATTTAAACTTAAATGCACTTAGAGGCGGTTTCCGCTGAAAATCCGTTCTCTGATACCTAAAGTGGGTAAGAGCTTGGTCTAAGCTGACGGGAAATACAGCTAGGACTTGGGCGATTTGCAAGAGAGTGGCTTTAGTGTAATCCCTCTCAAGCATGTATCTGCCTACTATGGGGAAGAGTGATGGTCTGGCAAGACTGAGAGTAACAGATTTATTGTATGTCTGTTCCAAGAAATTCGTTTTTGCAAAGAAATTCGAAGAATGCCAATAATTTGAATCAGGTTTGGTAATTCCAGATTTCGAAATTATGGAGTTTCTGAAAAGGCGACCAAGTGCTTCCAAGAAGGATAATGATAAAAAATTATACCTTGGGGAGTAATTTTGGTTGCATTTGGAAATTGCTAAGCTTTTACTCAGCGAGGAGCCGGCTAAAAGTTTAGACAAAGAGAAACACTTATCTTTTAGAAAACTGACCATAAGTTTTCGGAGAGGATCTCCACAAGCAGGTAGCTGGCGTAGCGAGCTTTACTTGCCTTACTGGCCAGTTAGAATTAGCTATTAAAGCTAAAAGAAACTTTAATGAGATTACCACTAAGAGTTCTTGCTCAAATGCAACGAGTGGTGAAAGCCCTATTGATGTATTTAATGGCATTTATTAGGGAGAGCCAAGGAAGACAGGATTTTGCCTAACCGTTGTATTTGCGAAATTATAAATCCAAAAACAAATATTTAATTTATTTAACAATTCAAAGAAGTTTATAACTTTAACAAATATATATTTTTCTGACAAATATGGATCATTTAAATTTTTTAACAATGGGGTCGCAGACCTCCTAACATTTAGAGATTGCTCCAGGCAAATAACAATTTATGAGGTTTCAAACCTTATATATGTTCTAAAATCTTTATAAGATTTAAAAAAGGACAAATGAAGTATTTGAAGTTTAAACATTAAATTGAGTACAAAGAGTGTACTTTAAGAAATTCTTGAGAGAATGTTCTAGAGAGAATGACAACTTCGAAATTAACAATAAGAAAAACATGAAAAATAAGATAGAAGTTCCTACAACTTCTTATATTTAAGCAGAATTACTTTATAACAATTATACAAAAGAGAGCAGGTCACTTACGGTGAAACCTGAAGAAAAAGGTCAAGAGGAAGGTTCTAGACTTCCTATGTTTAAGTAGGAATCACGAGCCAAATGGGGCAGTTTCCATTTCGTGAGACCCATAAATAACTCACTCAAGAGTTGAAAGTATTGTTTTCCCTGATTACGGGGAAGAAACAATGTAAGTTTGAACCGTGTATAAAACACGTAGTTATACAGTAATTAATTAATGATAAACAAGCAAATTGGAAGGGCACTTCGTAGAGTGACACCTTATAGAAAAGTTACAATTTTATTACTAAGGTTTGTTAGTAGAAGGTTGAGGAAAGATCATTGGGATTTAGGATCAATGTTCATGGCCTTATTTAAAGTAAGCGGACGATCGCGACGCGGTAGAAAAGTAGAACAAGCACTAGTTTTCACTATAGTCTGTAAAATGGATGCAAAGTTCACTGTAAAAAACACGAAAGTTTATGGGAAAGAAAGTTATTGCAATAATGAAGAGAACTGGTTTCACTAGGTAGGAGAGAATCTATTTCTTGAGAAGATTGTGAATTACAATTAAATACGCCATAGAACATTCCAACGGTGGACGAAAGTTTGTTATTGCAGTAATTTATAAGGAAGATTCCTCATTTTAAAAAGTATTTTCACAAGTGAGTGAAAAATACCTGACGGCATGACTCGCAGATAGAGTACAAGATCTGGAAGGTTCCAGAACGATCTTAATAGAAAAATGGGGCCAAAGTTAATCCAGCGGAGGAACTTGCTTTGTAATGTATAGACAGCGGGTATTAGATAATATCCCACGTGGTGAGAAGATTTCTCATTTAGCAAGCATAAGAAATGCTGCTTTTCACCAAGATTGGCTTGATTAGACAAAAGCCCAACATGGAAAATCCCGCGAAGGATGATTTTTGCCCCAAAATAAATAATTTCACACTGCCTATAAAAGATCGTTAAAGCATGTAGTCGATAAAATCATGAAGATGAGGTTAAAACTTGAAGCAGGTACTTATCTTTGTTGCATGGCGAAGGTGAAGTTCCCTTAACCGATACTTAAAATGCCAACATGGCGTAGAACGTAGAGAGTGTCTCTTGGTTTGAGGAGACTGGCTCTGGTTGAGCCTTAACTGACCGAGTCAACTGCCGACTTAGAAGTGAGACCTGCTCAGCGAAGCACAGAGGGTCCAAGGAAGGGAAAGGAGTGGGGGTAGGAGACAAAAGGAGAACATATAAACATAGCCAACATTACAACAAAAAATTGATCTTCTCTTGCTGAGCCGGTCTTCAAAGAGTTGATAACAGATGATACTAGCGCAGCATGGTGAGTAAAAAAGTAGATGTAGTTCTCTTGCTCACGGAGAAAATAGCTGGCGATGGTAACAAGATCTGGTGACCAGATGGATAAGTAAATCCTCTTGCACCAGGAAGAATTGAGGAGCTTCAGAGATTCGCTGCGAGATGACGCTAGATGGGTCATAGAAGATATATATCTAGAACAGACTCATAAAAGATATAAGAGACCTGATCAACAAAGAGAAAATAGAAGATCACTGTTGGTGTTTGATAAGAAAGGAAGAAATGGACATGCAAAGAGCATTAAAAATTGGATTCTCACGTACCGTGTATTCAAAAAATACACCAGAAGGCACAGGCTCCTGTACAGACACCCCCCAATAACTAATAGAATTGCTGCCGACTAAATAATGCCACAACAGTTGCTTGAAATTTAAAAGAAAATTTAATCACTAAAAGGGGCAAAGGAAAAAAAAATTAACAAAATCATTAAAAAAAGAAGAAACTCTATGGGCAAGACAAACTCCCTCTGGTGATGCATATGGCTTAAGGCCAACACAAGTTATTTACATAAGTAGGCAAGAGACGGTTTAACATGCTTACTGAGCGAAATGAAAACATTTAATTTAAAAATTAAATTAATAATGCCCAAAAGATAAAAAAAACAGAATACAGGAATTGCCAAATGAGAAAGGACTTGATAATTTACTAAGGTATGTAATACCGACCCGACATGCAGAGATCAAGACCACGATGCAAAACGAAAAATTTAAAATTAAATTAATAAAATAAAATAAGATCAATTAAGAAATCCACAACATTCGTGACGGAGAAAAACACAGGAACATTCACCAAAAACACAACGTTAAACCAACAAGGTTAACAAAAAACATATTAAGCTAACACCACAACACGTTTGAGTTTCCCGCTCGACGCCTAGAGACTGCACTCCCAAGACCGGAATGCACTCGGGAAAAATAAAAACAAACATGGCCACCAAAACAGACGACCGCATGTCAAATCGAATTACGGCAACCAATTAGCATAAAATTAAAATAAAATCACCAGAGGGAAAGGAAGGGGAGGAAAGAATTACGCCTTAACACTATTGACATGAGGACTTTTAGACTGCAACGGATCGTAAAATAAATAAATAATAGGGCTATCCCAAAGACTACCAAAAACTAAATAAATAAAAATTTACAACGTAAAATAAACTAAAAACGTGTCTCCAGAAAGGTACGAAGGAAAAGAATAAAATTTACATATTTGGTAACGTTGACAAACAGAAATATTAGGCCTACCAGGCGAAACAAAATACAGAATTAAAACATTAACATAAGGCCAATATCGGAGCTCCCAAAACAATATATTAAAAATAATAACGTACCTTAAAACTTCTCTGTGGAGACACAATAAAAATAAAATAATTAACACATTTTAAATAATATAAAAGATATGAACTGCCTGAACATTGCTGCGGAAGTACACCCAAGCCGCTTCGATCACCCACGAGGCTTTCCTTCTTGTAGCCAGTAAATAAACAGACCACACGTCATCTTCACGGTAAATTAAGAAATAAAAGCCTAGGAGCACAGGCATTTCCTTAGTTTCTTTTTAATATATCATATTTCGTAGAGGCTAGGGGCGAAGCCCCCAGCACACGTAGAGATACTCTTTCACACCAGCAGCCGGCTTGTTGTTTTCTTGACGACAGACAATGAATCTCACAAGATGGCGGAGAATACAAGGTCAAATACCGCACTGCATTCATGTTAATGTAATTGTCCAATCACAGCTTGACACATCAATCAACAATGTGCATATTATGTAATTAATTTGGCGGTATCATGTATATACAGTCTTTTGTTCAATGACGTAGAATTCAATATCCTTCAAATATGACTCGATTAGGATGATACCAGAAGGCAACACAAACACACTCTAGCGGTAGAAGAAAGAACTACGGCTAGAAGCGCTGAAGTCCGATTGATACTACTATCTCGTGTTCACAAGCGGAACCAATCCATCAGGCGGTCCTTTTAAAGTCGGGGACACATGAAAAATAGGGGAGATACACATTTAAAAACGTTGGTACGGGAATTGCACGTAACAATAATAATAATTATAATAATAATAACAGTAATAATAGAAATAACAAACAGTAGGGGCCGATAACCTGGATGTTAGGCCCCTTAAAACAGGGATTATCATTATCATCATAGAAATAACAGCGATAACCTTTGTTAAATTTAACTGGTTCGGTGCTAACGCTAGGTGGAGCACTGAGCAACAAGTCTAGAGTCTTGATAAACACACAGTACAATATTTCAGTGCTCGCTGGGGAGTAGTTAAGAATGATTTTGTGCTCTCAACGAACCAGGCCAGTAATCCAGGATTGCTGTATTCTCCACCAAGCCACTACACTACGAAAGGGGTTTTTAAAACAGTAGCCTATTGTCGTGATCCCCTTGTAATGGGGATTGATGTTTTAAGGGACGATAAGCCCCGATTTGTTACAGTAGCCTACAGTATATTGTATGACAAGTGCCGCGTCATGCCTCAGATATTTAATCTTTTTAATTCATACTAATTTATTTTCTATTTAGATATCCATACAATTTCTTACATTTTTTAAAGTACGAGGGCGGATCAGAAAGTCTTTTTAATCTCAAATTATAAAAGCCGCCTTGTCAAACACTAGAAAGTAGTAACATAATTAAATTAACACGTACTGTACCCGTAAATCCGGAAAGTAGCCTGTTGGAATATCCATTGCCCCAGCTGGATCACCTATTTCTAACAGCACCGGCCAATTACTACATTAGAAATCGCTCCCAACATGGCCTTTAGGGATTTACATACAGCAGTTACAAGAATATTGTGGATCAACAACAAACTACATGGGGCACACCTACCTTAACTTACGTTCTCGGGAACTGGGAATTCGGCTTCGCCTACAATAAATCCACAATACTCTACTCCTTATATTTAAAATGAATCACACGCCAACAACACCAGATAACGAACTGAATAATTGTATTAACAATGGTAAACTAACCTAAATAAACAAAATAACAATAAACTAATCTAATAACAAAATAAAAACAAGATGTTCAGAAAAGGACATATAGCCTAACTTCTCCTAAATGCATGGGTATTGTTATAACTCTTTGTCCTTTTCAAGGAGTATAATTGAATGTTGGTTGTAGTAGCTTGTTGAAATACAACGTGCTATAGGGATATTAAACATGAATATGAGGTGCCCTTTGCTAGTGCTACCTCTGTAAAAAAATTCATTCAATTCGGTTTCACCATGTTTGAATTGATCTGGGGAATGGATTTGCACACATACATGGCCGCTATTTGCAAACTATTGGGCTGATGACCTTGTAGTCAGTCATAAGATGCTTTCCACAAAAAGGCATGTTGTTGCAAAATCCGGTAGAGATCAAATTATTGGGATGGTCGAAATTTGATTTAAGCTTTTAACATTTGGGTGGCCGTCATTCCGTTTCCGTCAAGATGGCGGCGATATAAAACATGACACTGAGGTGCCTTTTGCTAGTGCTACCTCTGTACCAAATTTCGTTCAATTCGGTTTCACCGTGTTTGAATTGATAGGGGGAATCGATTTGCACACATACTTGGCCACCATCTGCAAACTATTGGGCTGATGATCTAGCAGTTTGGTCAGAATATGCTTCCCACATAAAGATTTGTTGTTGCAAAATTTGGTAGAGACTAGATTATTAGGTTGGTCGTAATTACATTTTAGCCTTTATCATTTGGGTGGCCGCGATTACGTTTCCGTCAAGATGGTGGTGATATAAAACATGACACTGAGGTGGCCATTTCTAGTGCTACCCCTGTACCAAATTTCGTTCCATTCGGTTTCACCGTGTTCGAATTAATAGGGGGAATCGATTTTCACACAAAGATGGCCACCATCCGCAAAATATTAGGCTAATGATCAATTAGTTTGGTCAAAGGATGCTCCCTCCATAATGGTATGTTGATGCAAAATTTGGTAGAGATCGGATGATTAGGTTATTCGTAATTTGATTTAAGCTTTGAATATTTGTGTGGCCGCCATTACGTTTCCGTCAAGATGGCGGCGATATAAAACATGACACTGAGGTGCCCTTTGCTAGTGCTACCTCTGTACCAAATTTCATTCCATTCGGTTTCACCGTGTTCGAATTAATAGGGGTAATCGATTTTGACACAAAGATGGCCGCCATCCGCAAACTATTAGGCTAATGACCTATTGGATTTGTCAAAGGATGCACCCTTCATAACGGTTTGTTGTTGCAAAATTTGGTAGAAATCGGATGATTAGGTTAGTCGTAATTTGATTTAAGCTTTGAACATTTGGGTGGCCGCCATTACGTTCCCGTCAAGATGGCGGCGATATAAAATATGACACTGGGGTGCCCTTTGCTAGTGCTACCTCTGTACCAAATTTCATTCCATTCGGTTTCACCGTGTTTGAATTAATAGGGGTAATCGATTTTGACACAAAGATGGCCGCCATCCGCAAACTATTAGGCTAATGACGTATTCATATGGTCAAAGGATGCTCCCTCCAAAAAGGTATGTTGTTGCAAAATTTGGTAGAGATCGGATGATTAGGTTAGTCGTAATTTGATTTAAGCTTTGAACATTTGTGTGGCCGCCATTACGTTTTCGTCAAGATGGCGGCGATATAAAACATGACACTGAGGTGTCCTTTGCTAGTGCTACCTTTGTACCAAATTTCGTTTAATTTGCGCTCACCGTGTTCGAATTGATAGGGGGGGACAGACATTCAGAGTACACACACTCACACACACACACACACAGACTCACACACACATACACACACACAGACAGACACACTTTTTTCGCCCTGTAGTGATCTCATAAGTCTACTTTCATTTTTTGCAAAAATCGAAAGTAGGATAATAAAACCACACAATCATACACACTTCCTTTCTACTACACATCTTACTACAATGCCGTGCAAAAATATAAGCATAAAAGCCTTTGCTTGTTTAGGCCTACACTACGTAAAAAAGAAAAACGTTTAAGGAAGTCTCTTACATTCGTGGCATTCCTGAGAACTGGTTACATTCACTAGCCCGCGTCTGGAAAACGCACGTGCACTAGCCTGTTTCATCAAGGAAACACTTACACCACGCTGCATTCAGAACATTTTACATTTTATAGAAGGCTGTGAAACTTCACCTGCTCATATTATGTCACACCGCTCTCCAATCCTAACGGTGAATCATTCTGGCTAGCCTACATTGAGACTTCTTTGTGTGGGTTTAAAATACACGTAAAATTAACATTAAAATCTTACAAAAATGTCCATAACTTCTATGTTCCTTTAACAATCATTCTGAAACTTTTTATACAATCTTTCATTCGCACACCGAATTGTTCTAGACCAATCCGGTTCAACAATTACTCTTAACAGTGGACAATCATTCATTCAAAACATCTGCTCACACAACACACGCAATTCTAAAACATTCGATTAATAAATCCTACCAAAATTATTTAACTAATTAAATCATTTCCGAAAAATATTTACATGTAATTTGTTCATAATAATATACACTATTTAGTGTTGTTAACACGTTACTTACGAGATTCTGGATTCCCGGTTACAATACAACTCTCAATTAATTATATTGTATGGTATCTGTGAGGGATGCCAATACAAATACTAAATCTAGGGGATGAAATTAATCTAAATTGGGGTTGTAGCTTGGCGAATTTGTTAGAGGTAGGGAGTGTGTTATGAAAGGAGATCGATTGCGTGATCAGCCAGGAGAACTCCCCAAGGTGCTGTTTAACGGGGTAGTTCTAGGTAAAGGGGTAGTAGGTAAGAGCTATTAAGATGTAAGCCATAGCGCGAGGCCGGCGCCACGCGGTCTGTAGAGAGCTATAAGCACGCGAGCAAGTAGCGAGTTAGCTGTGGTCGGCACGTATCAAGGACACTTGCTGATCAAGAGTAGTGATTAAGCAAATAAACACTAAAGCTATTTCTAAGTCCTACCTAAGTGGAATCTATTAGGGTAGGAACCTACTGACTAAATAAATAAATGAGTAAGACCAGTGGCTTCTATTAATTAGAGTTTTAATGGGTGTCTCTATTGGGAGATGCACTAAAAGAGCTAGCAGTTCAGACTAGTGGATAATAATAAATAAAATACAGTCCAAGCACAGGGGGAAGGGAGTGTGTAGTGTAGTGGTTAGAGTGTGGATCGCTAAGACACTTACCCGACCTGAAGACAGCAGCGGTACGGCACGTCGTTTCACTGAGAGGACTGAGTAATTAGTGATCCACACTCCTGGCCCCAGCCCTTTATAAAAGGACTGTACCTATAAATACATCAAATATAATCAGAGGTAACTACGTAAAAGACGACATGGCAACGCGACTGCGGAGTAGACCGTAGGTCATAGACCTAGGCTCCAACAGCAAGCACTTGGACAGGACACAGCGGACATTACACTCCCAACATACCGCTGACTGGACTGACCAAGCACCTTTTACTTATAAATAGAGGTACGAACACGCGCCGCGGTCTCTAATTGGAACGTGGACTCTTCTGAACCTGAGTCACAGTCTTACACTCTATCGGAGTTGTGCTACGCCGGACCGATATGGGGGCATGGCCCCATATCGAGTCCCAACGCCACCATCATCATAGAAGACCGGTATCAACGGTGGGGTGAGTGATATCGTGCCTGCTTAATTCCTTTTCCCCCCCTAGATTATTATTTCGATCCTCCCCTCTTGCAATTGCCACTATTTCTTAATAAACCCCCTTTTTGAACAGTCTATTGATTACCTTTTTATTTCGTTTAGGTTAAGAAGCCCTTCCCTTTAGATTAGTACCTAGTTTTAAGATCTCCATTGAACGCTGACATGCAGGAGGCGCTGCACAGCAAGCGTGCGGCCTAGAGGTAAGCTAGGTGAGTATTCATTCCTCCCGCCAATTCCCCTGTATGTAAATTGCTCTCTAAACGTGTCCGCAGTTCTTCATAAGACATCCTAGCAAATCCCCGTAGATGCAAGGATGCCCAACAGCTCTACATAAAAGTAGAACAAAATGGTGGACAGGTGCCGGGTTAAACTCAGTAGACACCGGTAACGCCGTCCAGCCCATTCACAACAACAGCTCTACATAAAAGTAGAACAAATGGGGGAGGCGCGGGTTAGTCAAACCAAAAACACCCTTAACATAAAAGTAGAACAAATGGAGGGAGGCGCGGGTAAGAAACAACATAAAAGTAGAACAATATACACTGTTTTCCACATAATCATTCTAACACTCCGTAGTTTTGATATACTGCTCACACATCGTCTTATATAGGTTTCATTACATTGTCGGTCTAATACAATCGACTAAGGTGAACTGTACGTAATTACATAACTTCGGGTTTAATAAAATATAATAATTGTATCATTGACATGAGTAGACAATCGTTCTCTAGTTGTATTTCCGCAAAAACCCTTCTGTCAACACAGCTAAAACGTTACTTCACATGAACTGGACTACTTGTATACAATGACTCTTATCAAGAGCCATGCCTTTCTTATCAAAGAACAATAATACATTGACTTCCTTTAAAATGCAGAACTTCCTTCGCACGAGCACTTCCATAGCGCTACAAATCCTCATATAACAGTATATATGGCATAAACAATTATCATCCACTATGTTAAACAATAACCAAAAATGGATTAATTGTTATTAACATTTCTTCTGTAGGAATTTTTCTCAAATAAAGGCGTGACCCTCAGTATCGTTTCACAAGACTACTGATCTACAATTATACATGCTTAAGTTCTTCAAACGAAACTTCCAACCGTAATGAACGATATTAGACTGTCATGATGGACCTCCTAAAGTTTACTACACAAAAAATAATTAACTGTTAACTCGCCTGTCGCAAATACATGTAATAAAAATAATACTCCTGTCTCATCTCACTTGTCGAGCTTTAAATTGTTTATCGTTGTAATATCAGGTCGACATAATGACGTGATGTTACACAAATAGTGTAAAATAACACCCATGTTATTTATAGTGTCAAATAGAATTCAATCTTGACCGGGATAAACTAGCTTTGAATTCCTAGCCAAAGATTTGCATAATCTTCTATCAAAAGGTATTTCCTCTAACATATTTAATGAACAAAGCTCTCAGCATTACAAATAATAAAATGGTTTGTCAATGTCGTAATGTTTTTCCACTCTACACAAAGAATGTTTATAGGTCTTATCAAACGACTAGTATTTCCTAGATCGTCGGCAGATTATGTACAATAGTGATATAACAATATCATTCGATGTTTCTTCTGTTCTTGAAGTTATATGTTGTTACATTAAAGTGCTCCAATTAAATTTAAAAAGAATTTAATTTGAAGCTATGACACAATGTCAGTATACTTGGTTTAAATAAAATTATTAAAATTCGAGAGTCGAAACGACTAGTCTTCTATGAGGCAATATGATTCCTCAAACAATATTTTTAATATCAGTTCCACAACTGATCCGTAGAATAAAATTGAAAAATAGATGAAAGGCAATCATCTCCTAAATAATCTTGAAGCATAAAAATCTTATCACACATCTGAAGTGTAAAATACATGAGAATACTGAAATACATGAAATGTGAAAATATGGAGTAAGATCGTTGGCTCAGGATGTCACTAATCAAGCTCTATACTAAAAATAAGAGACACAGCTACCTTATTTGGACGAAAACTTGAAGATCTATGTAAGTATTCACACAATACTTTAGATGTTTCCTCAGTTCAAGATACTGAGATGGATCTGCATTCGAACCTCGGATCTGCGACCTCAGAGATAGGAAAAACGTTCCCTCTCCGGAATTCACCAACATTCGCCTGGGCTCGAATGACATACCTCTGGCAAATTCTTCTGTGGTTGCTGGGCTACCCCTAGCATCTTGACAAATCTCTTCTGTAGAATCTTCATTCTCCGTCGCAAATATGTATCAGCCTCATCATTGGAAAATAATTTATAGAAATATTCATATAAATGATGAATGAAATATTTCTATTGCTAATTGATGTTACATTAGTGTTCGTAGACTGACGAAAATGTACAAGATGGACCGTACACTACGTCTGTATTCAAGAATACGTCGTCTAACGAAGTTCCATCGTTGTATCTTAACTTCTGTTATCGAATATGTCTCTGGCGCATGACTATTTAGTTCATCATATCAACAGTGTTAATTATGTTGTATGAATCCACTTGAAGAATAATGATAGTCATTATGATAATGTTTATTTGCTGCGCCAATGTTAAAAGTTCTTCGCTACTGTTCACTTGAACTGCGTTCGCTAACTTCACGTTGCAATCTAAAATGATATTCAGCTTTATTTCCAACACATTTGAAAATCTGTCTTAACAGGCGTATATTGTCGAAACGGTAAATTTTAGAACGCTCGACTTTCATCAGAATGTAGTATGCGACCTGTTCTTTATATATATTCACTTCGTTGAACTCAAATCTCAATTATATACGAGATATACTAATTTCAATGTTCCTCACAACTTCACATAAAATGGAAGTGCGGTAATCTCCTACGTTCTACCTAGCTATCCTCGCGTCTCCCACAAGTCGACAGTCGTCGCACTCGGACAAAGCTTTGGGATCTCCATTAACCCAGTAAAAACACTTCCTCACTCTTCAAAGACTGCTGGAATAAGAACTTCGATCCTTGGATCTCCCCCTCCAAGTCGAAATTTTGGCGGCCATATCAATCTCCCACCATAATTTTAGCGCGTAGATTACCAATGCTTATTACTAGTCAACAAAGTCAAAAAAAAAGTCAACCCCTGGCACTATCCAGCCCATGACGGGCTAAGGCCGACCAAGCGACCGCTGCCCAGCCATTTGGCCTGCAGATATTGGGGTGACGCGTGATCAGCGCGTCGGGTCCCCTCGGCCGTTAATCTTGGTATTCGTGATCGGGGCGCTGTCTCACTGTCAGACAGCTACTCAATTGTCCTCACGAGGCTGAGTGCACCCCGTTCCAACCCTCACGTCAGTTTTAAAATCCCTGACGGAGCCGGGGATCGAACCCGGGGCCTCCGGGTGAGAGGCAGGCGCGCTGCCCCAACACCACGGGGCCGGCAATGCTTATTACTGCGTAAATTAACCGATCTGCGGTTTTTAAAGTATCAGACATAGTCTCTTTTAATTTTCTCTTCATTACCAAATAAGAAAATCTTCTTCTAAGGGCCTAAATGCATAATTTCACCAAATTATGTAGCTGACGTTGATCCCGTCTTAAATAAGACCTCTTCTCATTGGCTCTGGGCTGGGATCCAATAGCATAATTTATTACAATATTTATAATATTAATTTCCAAACTCACTGTTGCTATGCCAATTTTAGCCTTCTAGAAGCGTCTATTGTGCAATATATCACGTGATTGGGCTCTCCCACGGCCTCGAGCTTGTAACTCTACCCTCCTGTGTCACACTTCCAGAATTTATATTTGCTGGTTAAATTTTATCTTGGGGACGGAAAATACTCTCATTTTGTCCTAGAATAATTCAATTTTCGGGGGCAGCACATGTTTTGTTATATCAATGATAACTTCGTCAACGTGAAAAATCGTAGATACCACGGTATCTTAACAGAAACCTAAAAAAGAAAATTGATATCCTTACAATAAGTCATTAAAACAAATAAATTAAAGGTCACAAAAAAGAATTAATAAATAATTATAGGATGTGTGAAAGACTTGGTCGTCAGTCATTTCAATATATTAAAATTTGCTTCAGGACATAGCCAAACAAGAATACATACAGGCAATTACAAACATACGCACCCTACACTAATTTTCCATATTGTCTCCACACTTGTTCAGACGTTTGTCCCATCGCAGCACTAAATTTGAGATGCACCTGTGGTACAATCCAGCCGGCTGACTGTGGAACCATCGTCGGACTGCTATCTTGGCGTCATCGTTCCATGTGAATCGCTTTTCTTTTCGTGTGGCCTCCGGAGAGACCGAGTGACGCCCGTGGGCGACCTGTGCGTCATAATGAGGATGGAGTGATGATGAAGACGTCACATACACCCAGTCCCCGAGCCACGTGATTTAACCCCAGGAGATTAAAATCCCAGATGGCTCGGCCGGGAGTCGAACCCGGGTAACTTCGGGCCAAAGCATAGCACACTAACCATTTAGCCACGGAACCGGACATGTGAATCGCTGTCCTGCCAGGAACGTCTTTAATGGACCATGACAACGCGAGACCACATGTGGCAATCAGAACCACCAACATGCTCCGGTCATTTCACTGGGACAGTCTGGACCACCCACCATCAGTCCAGAGCTTTCCCTTAGTGATTTCCTCGTTTTTGATCCGTTGAAGAAGTCCCTGGCAGGACAGCAATCCACGTGCAAAGTTGACGCCAAGACAGCAGTCCGACGATGGTTCCACAGTCAACCAGATGAATTTTACCACAGGGGCATCTCAAATATAGTGCTGCGATGGGAGAAACGACTGAACAAATGTGGAGACTGTGTGGAAAAATAGTGTGAGGTACGTATAACAGTACGTATATTTGTAATTACCTGTATGTATTTTTGTATGGCTAAAAAGAAAAATAGGGGCAAAGACTTTTCGATCCACCCTTGTATAAACTACGTACTCCAAAAATCATTTTGGGTTTTCGCCATGCCTGTTGCGGGGTTTTGCCTAAATGCACCAAGTCAAGCTAATCAGCGGGCTCTTGGTGACCGTGCCCAGGCAACCGCTAGGGTTACGCATCGTATACTACGTCCCATACTTATAGTTCACCGATGCTACTTTGGTGCGGAAACCAAGAGCTCCCAGAACTTTTCTCCTCCCTATACAGGTTTCCAAGAAGATGACTTTCATGGTCATTCACTATACAACCCCCCTCACCGCTGGGGCTCACAAATAGTGGGACTGCGGTGTTGCTTCCATTTACTTGTATCGAGCTCTCCTCTGTTATATTTCCTTGATGACCTTCGTTGGTTATCTCGTGTTCTCTTCCGCCTCATTGCGAAGTAGCTAACACACTTGGCTGTCACCGCGAAGGCCCGGGTTCGATTTCCGGCTCTGCCAAAAAGAAATCTGATCTGAGGGCTGGAACGGGGTACACTCAGCCTCGTAAGGCAAAACTGAAAAGATGCGGGTTCGATTCCCACCTCAGCCAACCTAGAAGTGGTTTTCCGTGGATTCCCACTTCTATTCCAGACGAATGCCGGGATGGTTCCTAAATTAAGACCACGTCCACCTCCTTCCAATTCCTCATCTGAATTACACACAGTAAACCTACAGCTATCACAGCAACACAGCTTATCAGACAAATTGCACACACACCGAAGTACACGGGGCTACATGACCACAATGTCGCAAAGCACCTCAATGAATCAACAACAACTCTTGTTCTCTTCCGACCCTGACCTTAAGTTATGAACCATCTCGAATAATAATAATATTAATAATAATTTATAATAATAATGTTAATGGTTTTACGTCCCTTTTAACTACTCTGGCTTTTAGAGACACAGGAACCATCTCGACATTCACCTGGAGTGGAAGTGGGAAAACCACGGAAAACCACTTCCAGGATGGCTGAGGTGGGAATCGAACCCGGGCCTTCGGATCGACGGCCAAGAAAGCAGCCTCAACACCTCGAGGTGGTCTCTTATTTTAAATGATATTTGGCTCTTTTCATCTTAGGCATCCACCTCTAAATTTTAATTAACCTAAATTTGTATTTTATACCGTGTTACGTGGGGAAGATGACCTTGCTGTTCTGACCCTTAAAACCACTTGAATTGTGTGCTGAATTGTGTACGAAATCCCGAAGATAATTTTCACGTACAGTACCGGTACGTCATATCCCTAAATGAGTTAGTCCTTTCCTTCTCGCAGAAAGAAAAGCTGTTGTTGTTTCATTTGGGGGCTTGGACATCGTGGTCATTTAGCCCCATCTACTTAGGTGTGTGTAGTATTTGTCTGATGACCTGTGTCATTGTGGTGTGGGGGCGTGCTGGCGCAGAGGTCAAGCTGTTTGCCTCTCACCAAGGTGGACCGTGTTCGATTACCGGTCAATACATGTAAGATTTTCGAACTGAAATGCCATGTCCTCTAATTCGGATTTCACGTAAAAAGGCGGCCCCGTGGCTCATGATCGCATGATTAACGGTCACGTAAACTTACAAGCTTCCTTCCTAATTGGGGTGTCTGCAGTGGTGTGTGTATTTGCAATTCAGGCGATGACTGGGAAGGAAGGGGGCCGTGGCCTTAAGTTAGGCTCCATCCCGGCATTTGCCTGGAGTAGAAGTGGGAAACCACAGAAAAGCACTTTCACGATGGCTAAGGTGAGAATCGAACTCACCTCTTCTCAGTTTTGTCTCACGCAGCTTACAAAGTGTACCCCATTCCAGCCCTCAGACCAGAATGCAATTCTTGGCAGAGCCGGAAATTGAAACCGGGCTTTCGTGGTGACAGCCAAGAGTACTAGCCACTACGCAACGAGGCGGACTCGCGTGTTTGTGAACTAGGGGATGAAGCGGAACGAACGCCTGAGGCACTTGGTTTAGCGCTACTAAGGCGCTATACTCTCATCCGTCATCACTGGTGCTTATGGAATGCGCCTCATTGCTAAAATTCCTGGCTCGCCTCTTGCTTGAGCTGACAGCACTTAGCTACTTTGTACTGGCTTTACAAATCCTCTAACGACAACATCCGGCCAAGATGTAGCGCCAACTAGGTAATTAAAGTGCAAGATTTCTCCTGTCTGATATAACCGCGTGCCATGATAAAATACTCTATGTAAATTCACAAGTAAAATTGCGATTAAAATGTTACTTTTCACGTTTTAATTATTTTTAATCTAGTATTACCACCTCTTGGTGTAGCGGCTAGCATTCATGGCTGTCGCCCCAGAGGTCCATGTTCGATTCCCGGCTCTGCCTTGAAATTTACTTAAGTTGTGTGGGCTGGAACGAGGTGCACTCAGCCGTGTGCGGTAAAACTGAAAAGAGGATGGTTCGATTCCCACCTTAGACATCCTGGAAGTGGGTTTCAGTACTTTCCTAATTCTACTCCAGCCAAATGCTGGGATGGTTCGTAACTAAGGACAGATGGTTCTGAGCGCACCAAGAAATAATCCTAAAACTACCATCATATTTCTCTCTGTGTCTGCCATAATATTACAGATAGAAATGCAAAACCCTTACCACGTTGAGTTCAAAGCCTGTGGATAACAATGAATTAAAATGTATTGTAATTACGCGTCTCTTTTTCTGTAAACACTCTTTTCAAAATTGCGTACTTTTTCAAAGTCTTATTGAAACTTGTCATTATGTTGGTACACTTTCCTGCTGAAGAATTCAAAACACAGCATCCAAATTATTTCTACACTTTAAACACATTCATGGATATATGGTACTGTAGATTTTTAGCCTACTTTCGATTTTTGCAAAAAATGAAAGTAGACTTATGAGATCAATACAGGGCGAAAAAAGTGTGTCTGTCTGTGTGTGTGTATGTGTGCGTGTGTGAGTCTGTGTGTGTGTGTGTATGTGTGTGTGTGTGTGAGTCTGTGTGTGTGTGTGTCTGTGTGTGTGTGAGTGTGTGTACTCTGAATGTCTGTCCCCCCTATCAATTCGAACACGGTGAAACCGAATTGAACGAAATTTGGTACAGAGGTAGAACAAGCAAAGGGCACCTCAGTGTCATGTTTTATATCGCCGCCATCTTTACTAAAACAGAATGGCGGCCACTCAAACGTTCAAAACGTAAAATCAAATAACGACTAACCAAATCATCCGATCTCTACCAAATTTGGTAACAACATACCTTCGTATAGGATGCGTCTTGTGACTAAACTACAAGGTCGTCCGCCATACCATTTCAGGATGGCGGCCGTGTGAATTATGCAAACTTTATAATCCATATCATGGGACCCACCAGTTCCGATTATCGAGCCGAGAATCGTTTTACTGTTCTAAAGGAAGAGGCACGTTCGAAATTAAAAGTTTATTTTGTAATACTATAGTGCAGACGTGATTTTAAAAAGCTGAGCCGATTCAGTAATAAGACAAGATGGCAGCGGATATCTTGTGCCTGACTTATATTTCACTAATTTGAGTATTGCATGCAATATAGCTTACTGATACAAAATAAATAAACTTTGTATGAAATTCTTTATATATAAATAATATACTCCAGTGATGAAATCGTTTAGTATAAATCATTATTTGCTAACAAGTTCTATGTAAGTCATTTTAGATAGAACAATATTCGTTGACACAATTAGCTCAGTGGTAGAGCGTTAGCCTATCGGTCAAATGCCTATGGTTCAAACCCGATCAGAGCTAGGTTTTTTGCTTGAAATGTTATATGTTTATTGTTTTGTAATGACTCAGACGTTTTAAAATTAAGCGTTATATTGTGCATATTATGGTGTAAAATATATATTTAATTAAAACATAATTCGCCAGCAGATTTACTCGAGACATCTAGCTGCCAAAAAGGTAACTGCACGCCGACCTACTTATTAACTTCCAGATTTTATTGAAAAGTTTCTTCTTCTGGCCGCTAGAATGCACTCGCTCTGTTAGGATTATATTGTTCGATATTTCACCACTAGATGTCACGACTAGTCTACGTGGGGCTCCATTGATTACTATACCATTGGCATTCTATGCGCATCGAATTTGAAGAATGACAAGATGATACTACGATACATTTTTACTTTTAATTTTAAAGGGTTTGTAACAGCCTATTTTGCGTTACTTGAAAATGTTATTTGAAGTAAAGAACAAAACGATTTCACATAGTAACTGAATTCAAGCCGTTGGTGTTAGTTCAGGTTATTAATTACTACTTTTATTTCAGGCAAATAGCAATCGAAAATATCCACATAGTTTGTATACACACGTCTCTGTAGGGTCATGGAAAGATTTGTTAATTCAATTAGGGTTGTGAAAGCCATGCACAACCAGACGTGTAAAGACATGCCTCAACTCAAAGTTGGATGTTGCCCACGGCAGGTCTTATATGTAATAATAATAGTAATAATAATAATAATAATAATAATAATGTTATTGGTTTTATATCCCTTTTAATTACTGCTGCTTTTAGAGACACCGGGGTGCCGGAATTTTGGCCCGAAGGGGATCTTTAACGTGCCAGTAAATGTACTGACACGGCTCCCTCGCATTTGTGCACCCTCAAATGCCAGCTGACTGCGCCAGGATACGAACCTGCAACCTAGGGCCCAGCAAGCGAGAACGTTACTGCTGAGCCACGCAGCCAGTCCGGTCGATTATGTCTCCAGATCCATAACATTCTTGATATACTTCTTATCTTTCTTTCTTCAATGATGGTAGCAGTTTTTATCTAGGTTGTGGCGTTTGGTAGAGGTAAATCGTTTCTAAGGTCTTCAACAAAGAATAGTTCTATTATACTCTTTGATAATAACAACGAGTTATAACTATACTCATACATTTAGGAGAAAGTAGGCTATATGTTCTTTACTGAACATCTTGTTACATTTGATACATATTTAATCATTCACTGATAAATTGAAATTTTGATTACAAATTATATAATTCTTAGCAATATATAGGCTTAATGTTTTATAAATAGCATAATTCAAAGGCTACTTAAATCACAATATATAATATGATTTAGTGTAAGAGAGGGCCGAGAGCCCTATCATCGCCACTAGAATAAATAAATATGACGAAGAAATTCTTCGTTTTCTGAGAGCTTCTAATAGGATTTTAATTTGGGTGTAATTTCTTTATTGCTGTTTCGTATTAAATATCCCCAACTTTTCTTGGGTTAAGTATTCTACTTAGTACTTTTATTTCCTTCATTTCCAATCTTTTTTTTTTTTTTTTTTTTTTCGTTTCACGCTCGTCTTGGATACGTTGAGTCAATCATTTATCTGTGTGTTCTTTCCTTAGTGCCCAGTATATCTTCATTCTTCTTTTCCTCGCTTCTTCCGTGATGATGGGTTTGGATTTTATTTTAGCTATTCGATTGAGCAGGGAATTTTCTGTAATTTTTAATTCTACTAGGTCCTTTTCAGTTTCTCTAAAGCTTGTGGATTTTGTATTGCGGTTACCGAAGAAACCAAGGATTTGTTTGGTTAATCTATTAGAGTTCATTATGAGAAGATGACCGTAAACATGTATTCTCTTTTTTCGCATAGTATCTGAGAGTTTTTCAATGTTCTTGTAGCAGAGAGTATCATTCTTGATGTATATTATCTTATTATCCTGAAATTTTGGTCATATGATTATTCTTAAAATTATCCTTTAAAATTAATGTTTAGGGTGTCTGCTGCTTTAATCATTGTCTTTTAATGTTTAACTTTGGACCCTCATGAAAGGGATTCCTTGTTGTATGTATCTTTTGTTAGTTGGAAGGTCATCTCAAGTTTAAATTTACTGGATTGCATTATTATTATGGTTATTATTATTTGACATTATTAATATTATTAATATTGATAATAATACTCTGAACATCCCCTTTATTGTAAATGATACGTAAATAAAGGACCCTATATCAGATAATAGGTATATAATCGAACTCGTTGACATCTGAAAATGATTGAATCCCTATCATTAGCATCCTGGGTCCTCGTATAAATCACAAGAGCTTTTGTTAATTAATGACAGCGATTGGCACTACTAAATCTCTCCTGGCTTATAGTGTCAAAACCAACAAATTACAATAATCAATACTGCAACAATAAACCACCATCGAAAAGGGCGCGACAGTGAAAAGTGCCTGCTCCAGCTAGCAAGATGTGAGGTTAAATATGGTTTCTGTAATTATGTTCTAGTGTGTGCTAGTGTTGTCATTTTAGTGGTTTTTATTTCTCGCCTAGTTGCCAATTTCCTTCATGATGCCTGGTGGGAAACCAGTAACTTGGGAACCTAAACTGCCTAGAAATATCTACAAATATTATGAACTAGCAGTAGTACCCAGCTTCGCACGCTCGAATGATCATGAAGTTCCAAAGTCTCCTTAAGGACACTGGTCTTATTTATTTATTTATGTAAGTTATTTATTTATTTATTTATTTGTTCAAGAGTTTTGGGGATAATGGGTCACAAAAGGTAATGAATTGCATTGTTGCTATAGGTGGTCTGATCTCACCTTGATGAGATGGTAACGGCCCGTAACGTGTAGAAATACTATAATGCATCAGAATAGATCTTTCTTATTCTTGGTCATAAATTTGCATTCGATAAGCTAGAACTAAACGAGAGAAATATTCTTCACAACATAATCAACCCGAACTATTAAAAGGTGATATAAACTCGTATATCGGAGAATCCCAACAAGAGAAGATCAGTGACACAGTGTTCACTTCTCACAGGCGTGGCCCCAAAGAGTGATCAAGGTAGGCGTAGCAACGATGTTAAATTATGATCTTTTGTGACCCATTATCCCTGAAACGCTTGATCATATCACTGCCAAATATTGAAAAAATTACACACCTATGTGCCTTAAGTTTGTAGCGTTTTGGCTGCCCCTACTGTTGGGTGACAAATGTAATGGTTTCGCTAGCCCACACTGTTGGGAGAGAAATGTAACTGTTTACCTTTGCCTAAGCTATGTTGTTTTAATGGGCGCCAAGACCTCAATGCAATGTTGAAATCTAAATTTGTATTTAACAACGTCTAGCTCTGGGAGAACACATTCAAGACTCTATTCACTCAGATCGTGGTATGATTTGATCATTAACCCAACAAACAATTGTATCAGGAGAAGGAATTGGTCTATATCTAATGCTACCTACTGAAAGCAAAGATTGCTTTGTAAAAGAAATGAATTTATTATATAAAACAAGTATAGCAAAATTAATAATAATAAGTTTAACATTTAAATTGGAGCGTTGTGATTTGAATACTACCGATAGAAAATTACGTGAAAACGGAGTCTGATAAATTGATTTTACTCTTATTTCCAAGCTATGAAGTTACTGAAATATGAAATATAAAACAAAGAAAAATGAGAGATTGCGTATTTCTGCGTCATGTGCGCTTACCATTGGAAATTGCCAAAGCATCTCCCTCGTTCTTGATGATGCTGTGTGCTTCCCACAGTCTCCTGGACGTCGCCATCTTCTTCGTTATATGTTGATATTCTGGTAGATTAGATAACTCTATGGTCCGTACATCGGACCCAAACTCTCGTAAAACCGCACTGGTTACGTTTTACAAAAGTTCGTCGCTAACTCCACTGAACATCGGAGCGTCACGCACTTGCGACCGTACACTGCAAGTTCTACACAGATTGTCACTAACTCCCCTGAACATCGGAGCGACACGCACTTGCACCCATACTCCTCAAGTATTTCACAGATTGTCCTCGTTTCACGGCGCGTCGAACGATATATTCACCTGTCGGTTCCCCCACTCCAGTCTCAACTAGCTTACGTCGTCTCCCCTGATTGGCTGAGCACGCCGCCACTTCCCCTCCTAGGGTTCATTACACTCCGCGGGCGAGAGGGAGAAGTCGTTTTCCGTTTCAACAATTCGCCTCTTCTAGACCTTGCGACCCAAGATTGCCTCATGCTCCTCGACAGGAATCAGCTTGTATTAGAATTCCCAGTGAGTCATGTCTCTCAAATACCCTAACTGACAAAACTCCGTAAAATTCCGTAATCAGATAATTTTCTATGATATCGTCGTTCGTAATAATTTGCTTGATAGCGTTTTCTAATACATAGAAAACCTATCTGAATGCTAATAATTTTTATAAAATGCTCCGAAAATATCTAAATAATAATTATAATAAATTAATAATAATAATAAATTAACATGAAAAATTCTCTTGGCTGAACAATTTGCCGCGTAAATAAATATAGAATGGCTTCCTACTGACTTATGCCAGTTGCATAAAACCCCACGAAAAACACGTTACATATTCGCCTCGGATCATCGGAAGATTTACCGTGACGACGGTCCATTATCCGATTATCCCAGACACGTTAATAAACCCCATCCAAAATACATATTACATAAACGAAATCACCCTAAATTACAGATATATACACTCATATTTTTTCTTCACGCACTTTGCGTCAAAGTTTGTTGTCACTATGGATTGCACTTTGCAACCAGTCCAATGTTTTACATATAGAAGTGTTCCACGGATATTTCCGCCTCTCAAATTTCTCTATGTTGGAGAAATAGACATAATTAATGTGTGAGCACTATGTATTTATGATGTCATATCACACGCATTGAAGGTGTTCTGATATATTTATATCACCATAGAACTTCCTAATTTCACTGGAGGTCCCCTCCTTATGGTGACATTTAATTCCACTTATCACTGAGCACACGATCACACTATTGTGGCAGCGCCTCGTGACCATAATACTTAATCTCTCTTTAAAGTAGATTAAATTAATATTGACTTCTGAAAAAAAACAGTAAATGTGCATTACATATAACACCAAATATTTCTGTGCCGTAATCGCCCTGTCTTGTTAAGTTCCCGTACACCATATTCTACTTAATACTAGTTCTCAACACAGACCATTTCTCCTCACACAAATAATACCATTGTACAAAT
This sequence comes from Meconema thalassinum, assembly GCA_946902985.2. Classification (NCBI taxonomy): domain Eukaryota; kingdom Metazoa; phylum Arthropoda; class Insecta; order Orthoptera; family Tettigoniidae; genus Meconema; species Meconema thalassinum. The sequence continues at coordinate 186,064,962 of OX336394.1, forward strand.
TATCTTAAATTACACACTTACAAATCTTACATGGCGAGGCCGTAAACAGAAATCACGTGTGCTGATATGTATGAGTTTCATGAAGGACTGTCTCGCATTCTGATGGCCCATCTTTTATCTCGTGGACGCCTTAAGCTAACAAGCCCTATTCAAGCGCTCCCCCATCTCTTGGAGATAAATGGGAACCCATCAGCGCTGCCAAAATGGCCTTGGTGCATCGAGACAATTTAGTGCTCAACAGCATCCGACAATCCCGTCATATTTCCCTGTACCTTAAAAACTCTCATTTACTTACCTACTACCCCCCTGTGTGACTTCTGATACGCCTGCCTTAAGACCAGATCCTCCCACGCACCAAATACCACACTTACTCATTTGATAGGCTGGCTCGCCAGCTAAACACACTCACTTTATGACACATATTTTCGTAGACTATGTATATTATACGTCCCGTATAATCTGTTTCCCTCACTATTCTCCAGCACATATGCTGTTTTGCCAATACGTTTGGAAACTATAAATGGTACTGCGTCACCTGCTTCCAACCTTGCCAGTGGCTCCCTTAAATGAACGTCATCACGTTGCTCTACCTAGCATATTTCTCAGTGTCTGTAACGATGCCCTGTTGCTACTGTCCACACATGCTAACCCTACTTTCCTCCGGTGTTACACCTCTACTTGACACTCTATGACCTAAAAATGTCACTTCTGACTGACAGAATGACGACTTAGACAGCTTCAAAGTGAACCCTGCCTGATCTAACTTCTGAAAAACTATATCTAAATGAAGTAGATGCTCCTCAAAACTGCGTGAACTAATTACCATATCATCTATGTAAATGGTTACAAACTCTCCTGTGTCATCCCCTAATGCGATGTTTAAAGTCCTAATTAAAGCTGCTGAACTACTCTTTAACCCATAAGGTGTTCTACAAAATTGATAAAGGTTATATTTATGACTAAAAGCTGTAAATGGTCTATCTTCGTACATAAGTGGCACTTGCCAAAAACTGGAACTCAAATCTACACAAGTGAAATACTTCTTCCCCTCAAATGTTTGCATTAATTCCTCTATTGACATAGATTTCAGCTGATCTGAACTAATTCTACTGTTAACCAAACGAGCGTCTAAACAAATACGAACAGTGCCGTCGGTCTTGGGTACCGTTATTCAAAGAATTAACATACGGACTGTTAGAGTGCTCAATAATCCCATCTTCAAGCATCTGATTAATTTGTGCCTCAACTGCACTCTGATAAGCGAAAGGTACAGGATATCTATGTCCTGTGAATACTGACCTATCAATAACGTTCAATGAATGTGTATAGCAATTGGCCATACCAATGCGATCCTCAAAAACTCTCCTATTACACCATAACACATCATAGAGCCGAACACACTGTTCATCCTCTATATTTCCCTGAAATGCAGCTTCACGTAACGAGTCCTCTAGACTTCCGTTCGTAATCACACTGCCCACAAAACATGGAGAACCCCGCTCTACGGCTGGCGATATCTCATTTAAAGTACAAATCACACCTACAACACTACTTCTCTGAATTTGGTCATTGAACGCTACTTCTACTTCAGAATCTCCCCATTTAAATTTCAAACTCCCTACATCATAACATAAGTTACCCGACACTCTACTTAGCCACTCTGAACCCAAGATAACACTGAATACTAAATTTGGAATTACAAGACAAATCTGCTTCTCTACATGATTATTAATTTTAATGTCTACTAAAACTTGCTTAGAAATTACTTTAGACCTCTTCCCAACAGCTGTGATAACAAAAGTGCTTTTAATTGGCATCTCCTCAAAATTTACTCCAGTTCCTTTCATTTTATCATAAAATGCACTACTTATGCAACTCTTCATACAACCACTATCAATTAAAACATCTGTGTACGCCTCGGACACGTTAAATTTAACTATGGGGCTCTTACTAACCACTTCCTGAATAATACCTTCATCATTTAGTTCATGTAATAATTCATTTCTCACATTTAGGTCATAGGGTTCCTGTATAATTGTATGGACAGGGCATGATACAGACTGAGATTCTGACCTTACTTCGCAGCCTGGTTCGCGTTTAAAGAACCGCTACAGCTGGCCGTAGTACTACTAACTACTAAACTGGTCTGGTTGTTCTGGGCTGTGTTGTCATTGTTTGGCTGTATATTACTACCACTAGGCTGTCCTCTTCCTTGACCCCTATTCTGGTTGTAATTATTGTCATTATAATTTCTCCCTTGATTTCCCCTGAAATCATTGTTTCTCCCTTGATTTCCCCTGTAATCATTGTTCCTCCCTTGATACTGATTACCATAGCCATTTCCTCTGTTCTGATATAGCTGATTATTATTATTTCTATTTTGAGCGTTGGCCCCTTCGCCACCGTTCCCTTGAACTTCTTGATGCCTGGCTTCATTAGGTCTATTATTATTATTACCCTGGTTCCGGTTGAAATTGTCCTCATAACCCCCTCTCCCTAGTGCATCAAATGTGCTTAACAAATTTTCTACTTGTGATATAGTCTTTACATTCTGGATACAAGCAGCCTCCTTGATCCTATAGGGAAAGTGCCTAAGTAACAACCTTACCACATCACTTTCCTCCTTCAAGCCATCCAGATATTTACACACTAATACCTGCCCTAAAAAGTATTCGGTCATGGTGGAGCTTCCTTTAGGGTTATATTTACCACACACTACTCCCTCACGATGCTGCGACTGAATAACCTCATTCCAGAACTTTTCACAGAATTTCATTTTAAAATCATTGATATCAGTAAACTTGTCTCTGTAGACAGCAAACCAATTCCTCGTTTCCCCCACAAACACTTGTTCTAAAATTTCAACTACCTGGCACCACTCAATACTACCATTTTCCAACCTCTCGCCGAATTTATTTTCTATAGTGTTCATGAACTCCATTGGGCACCCCTGTCGATTGCTGAACTTACCCAGTTCTACCTCCCTGTGTGTGCTATTCACAAAAACTGGCCTATTCTGACTATTTTCTTGCCTGATCCTAGCTTTTAATTTTAATTCTAATTCTGCGATTTTCTCCTCAGCCTTCCTCTCAATACTGTTTACTGTTAATTTAATGTTTCCTTCTGATTCTTCTACTTTATCATATAGCTTTGCTTGTTTCTCTTCAATCTTGCTAATGCTCTCTCTATTACTCTCTCTTAAATCATTTACTTCTGCAACTATTTGCGAGTGGACTTTCTCAATTCTACCCCCCAGCTGTTCCTTAACCTCTTTAGTAGCTACCTGAATTTTGTCAATTTCTCCCCCCAATTGCTTTTTGACCTGCTGTATTTCCAGTTGCACTAGTTCTTTTAAATTTTCAGCCTGTGTACTGATTCTAATTTCCAACTCCTCCTGTACTTTTCCTAATTTTCTGTCTACATCTGCAATAATCTCTTTAGCCTTTTCTTCCATCACCCCCCTGATCTCGCCTCTAATCAGTTCGAATTTGTCACTCATTTCCCTACTGTTTTGTTCTAATTTAGCATTTAAAGTTTCAGTACTCTCTCTATTTTCCTTACTGTTTTGTTCTAATTTAGCGTTGTTTTGTTCCAGTTTTGCGTTGTTTTGTTCTAATTTAGCATTTAAGGCATCTGTACTTTCTTTATTTTCCCTACTGTTTTGTTCTAATTTTGCATTTAAGGCATCACTACTAACTTTGTTCTGATACATGAACTCGAGAAGTAAAGTTTTTAATTCTGGTTGACCCCCTACACTCCCTGTTTCAGTATCGGGATTTACCTCCGCTACCCCGGTACTACCATCACTCGACATACTGCTCGTATCATCATTCTCCCGTTGATGACCACTACGTAACCTCATCTGTCTTTCTTTCTCATCCCCCATAATGATATACACTGATACAGACAAATAACCCCCAAAATACAGGCACAGAAATATATACCCTTCTCCTTCCACAAATGTTATTAGGTTTTCAGCCCCAAGTTGTCGGCGACAAATGTAGCGTTTTGGCTGCCCCTACTGTTGGGTGACAAATGTAATGGTTTCGCTAGCCCACACTGTTGGGAGAGAAATGTAACTGTTTACCTTTGCCTAAGCTATGTTGTTTTAATGGGCGCCAAGACCTCAATGCAATGTTGAAATCTAAATTTGTATTTAACAACGTCTAGCTCTGGGAGAACACATTCAAGACTCTATTCACTCAGATCGTGGTATGATTTGATCATTAACCCAACAAACAATTGTATCAGGAGAAGGAATTGGTCTATATCTAATGCTACCTACTGAAAGCAAAGATTGCATTGTAAAAGAAATGAATTTATTATATAAAACAAGTATAGCAAAATTAATAATAATAAGTTTAACATTTAAATTGGAGCGTTGTGATTTGAATATTACCGATAGAAAATTACGTGAAAACGGAGTCTGATAAATTGATTTTACTCTTATTTCCAAGCTATGAAGTTACTGAAATATGAAATATAAAACAAAGAAAAATGAGAGATTGCGTATTTCTGCGTCATGTGCGCTTACCATTGGAAATTGCCAAAGCATCTCCCTCGTTCTTGATGATGCTGTGTGCTTCCCACAGTCTCCTGGACGTCGCCATCTTCTTCGTTATATGTTGATATTCTGGTAGATTAGATAACTCTATGGTCCGTACATCGGACCCAAACTCTCGTAAAACCGCACTGGTTACGTTTTACAAAAGTTCGTCGCTAACTCCACTGAACATCGGAGCGTCACGCACTTGCGACCGTACACTGCAAGTTCTACACAGATTGTCACTAACTCCCCTGAACATCGGAGCGACACGCACTTGCACCCATACTCCTCAAGTATTTCACAGATTGTCCTCGTTTCACGGCGCGTCGAACGATATATTCACCTGTCGGTTCCCCCACTCCAGTCTCAACTAGCTTACGTCGTCTCCCCTGATTGGCTGAGCACGCCGCCACTTCCCCTCCTAGGCTTCATTACACTCCGCGGGCGAGAGGGAGAAGTCGTTTTCCGTTTCAACAATTCGCCTCTTCTAGACCTTGCGACCCAAGATTGCCTCATGCTCCTCGACAGGAATCAGCTTGTATTAGAATTCCCAGTGAGTCATGTCTCTCAAATACCCTAACTGACAAAACTCCGTAAAATTCCGTAATCAGATAATTTTCTATGATATCGTCGTTCGTAATAATTTGCTTGATAGCGTTTTCTAATACATAGAAAACCTATCTGAATGCTAATAATTTTTATAAAATGCTCCGAAAATATCTAAATAATAATTATAATAAATTAATAATAATAATAAATTAACATGAAAAATTCTCTTGGCTGAACAATTTGCCGCGTAAATAAATATAGAATGGCTTCCTACTGACTTATGCCAGTTGCATAAAACCCCACGAAAAACACGTTACAAGTTGAATGAATATATAATAACAATAACCGCTGGCACTACAGCCAGTGAAGCGCCTAGGCCTACCAAGTGACCGCTGCCCAGCCATTTGGCCTGCAGATATTGGGGTGACGCGTGATCAGCGCATCGGGTCCCCTCGGCCGCTAATTTTGGTTTTTGTGATCGGGGCACTGCCTCACGGTCAGACAGCTACTCAATTGTCCCCACGAGGCTGACTGCACCCCGTTCCAGCCCTCACGTCAGTTTCTAAAATCCCTGACGGAGCCGGGAATCGAACCCGGGGCCTCCGAGTGAGAGGCAGGCGCGCTACCCCAACACTACGGGGCCGGCTTAAGTTGAATGAAGAAGATATAAATTTTGGAAATTGAAATTTATTTCATTTTACATATTGAGAAAGAAAATGTCGTTCATGCTTATATTAAAACTTTTTTCCTTAATTCTGTCTATTTTTGGAACATTACATGATTTATAGAGTTACAAAAGGTATTTTGTCTTTAGAATGCTTCAAATTGTCCCCTCTCAAGAAAAGCTGTTAGTGTAAGTTCTTCGCCTTTTTAAAGTGAGCGCCAATCCACTGAGCCTGATTCGAGAGTGACTCGTTTTGTGCAACAATCTCTCTTCGTAGGGCAGGCAAGTTGAGAGCTTGCCTAGTCGATTGGCCCTTGAACGTTTACGTTTAATTCCTGCCGCTCCTTCCGGAGCATAGGGCCTTGGCGAAATTTCTCCACGCAGTACGGTTCCTGGCTATTCTCTTCACTTGACTCCAGTTCTTGTCCTCCTCTGCAATTTCATTTTCGATCGTCCTCTTCCAGGTCTTCTTAGGTCGACCTCGCTTCCTGGCACCTTGAGGATTCCAGTCTAGCGCCGCCCTCTCAACAGCTCCGTCCGGCTTCCTTAGTGTGTGACCGATCCAGCGCCATTTCCTCTCCTTGATCTGGATGCTAATCGGTTGTTGATTGGTGATGGTCCAAAGATCTTCGTTTGAGATTATGTCCGGCCACCTCACATTCCTGATGCGACGCAGACATCTGTTAATGAACACCTGTAGCTGGTTGTTGATCGGTTTTGTGACTTTCCATGTTTCACAGCCATAGAGAAGAATCGACTTTACGTTGCTATTGAAAAGGCGGAGCTTGGTCTTCCTGGAAATGTTTCTATTTCTCCAGATGGGGTAGAGCTGGACAAAGGCACCATTTGCCTTCCTGATACGGCTTCGAACATCTTCCTCTGCTCCCCCATCATTTGTGACTATACTCCCAAGGTAGAGGAAGGACTCAACTCGCTCAATTTCCTTTCCGTTGACTGTCAAGCTAGTCGTGACGTCAGAATTTATCCTCATCTCTTTGGTCTTGTTGGTGTTAATCATCAGTCCTGCACGTTCTGCTTCTCTCTGCAACCTCCCCAGCTTATCTTCTATGTCTCGGTACCGTTGTGCCATAAGACAAATGTCGTCCGCGAAATCCAGATCTTCAAGCCTGTCATTTATACCCCATTGAATACCCCTCTTCCGTCCTCCCATTACCTTCTTCATCACACTATCCAGGACCAACAGGAACAAAGTGGGGGAAAGGACACACCCCTGTCTCACTCCGGAACTGACCTTTATCTTTTCTGTTAATTTGCCTTCGTGTAGAACCTGGCACTCATACCCTTCGTACATCTCTTCCATGATTCTGATGATCTTTGTTGGAATTTTATATTCCTCGAGGGTCTTCCACATGATTCTTTGATTTACGGAGTCGAAAGCTTTCTCGAAGTCAACAAATGTGAGGTAAAGGGTATTCCGCCACTCCACACTCTGCTCCAGGATGATTCGGAGGGTGTTGATGAGATCCACACAGCTGCGATGTTGTCGAAATCCAGCCTGTTCCTTCCGAAGCCATTTTTCTACGCAGTCTTTTACACGATTCAGGATGACTCTCGCCAGTACTTTGCTTGGAATGGACAGCAAGGTGATTCCCCTCCAGTTATTACAGTTTGTGGTGTCCCCTTTCTTCGGTAACTTGACGATCAACCCCTTCTTCCAGTCGGTTGGTATTTTCTCCTCCTTCCAGATCTTCTCCAACAGCGGGTGCAGCAGATTGATCGTGATATCCAGGTCTGCTTTCAATACTTCCGCTGGGATATTATCCAGACCTGGTGCCTTCCCGCACTTTATCTGCTTCAACGCTGTCCGTATTTCGCCCCGAGTTGGGAAGTCGAGGCTGATGCTTGGGTCACTTTCTGCTTCCTCTTCATCTCCTCCTCGCTGCTTACTTTCTGGTCCTCTATCTCTATTAAGAACCTCCGCAAAGTGTTCTCTCCATCTAGTCAGCTGCTGTTCACACGTCGTGAGGATCTCGCCCGTCTTGCTCTTCACAGTCCTAGTTTTATTAAAACCTTTCTTCGAAAGCATCTTTGTGATGCCATAGAGCTCCTTAACGTCCCCCCTTCTTGCCGCTTCTTCTGCTTTCACCGCGTGTTCATCAATCCACCTCCTATGATCCTTCCGCACACTCCTCTTTACCTCCCTGTTTGCTGTTGAATACTCTGCTTGTGTGAGAGCCTTCTGCTGCCTAGTCTTGCAGGTGTTGAGCTTAGCCTTAATCTCCTTTCTATAATTTATCTTGTCCCAGGTCTGATCGGATATCCATTCTTTCCGCAGGTAGTTCTTGTACCCGAGCTGCATCTCACTGGTCTCCACAAAGATATTCTTTACCTCGCACCACACAGTCTCTACATCCTTCTCTGTCTCGGAGTCCAACACCTGGAATTTATTTCTGAGCTCCAGTTTAAATTGGTCCAATCTCTGCTGGTTCTTAAGCTTGCCCACATCAAACTTGTTGTGCCGAGTGATAAACTTTCAGTGGACTGCCACTACCTTCATGTGGAAGTTGGCAACCATAAGATGATGGTCACTACCGACATCCGCTCCTCTCTTGTTCCTAACATCTTCCAAGCTTCTTCTGAACCTCCTGCTCACCGCGATGTGATCAATCTGATTTTCTGTGACTTGATCAGGAGACACCCAGGTGACCTTGTGGCACCGCCTATGAGGAAACACCGTGCCACCCATCACCAAATCCTGACTGGCGCAATATTCCATAAATTTCTCCCCATTGTCATTCATCTCACCAAGGCCATGTTTACCCATGATCTGCTCCAACCCCTCATTGTTTGATCCCACCTTCGCGTTGAAGTCTCCCTTAACAATGAGAATGTCCTTCTTACTTGTTTGTCTTGTGGCATCTCGCAGCATTTGGTAGAATTCTTCCTTCTTCTCTGGCTCCGATTGTTCTGTAGGCGCATAGCATTGGATGATGATCACATTCCTGATCTTTGTCTTGAACCTAGCAAACATGAGCCTGCTAGAAATTGGCTTCCACTCCATAAGGCTCCTCTTTGCATTTCTGTTGAGCAGCAACCCCACTCCATCCCTGTGTTCTTCCTCATCGCCCCCAGAATAGAGAAATGTAATTCCATCTGTTGTCTGTATTTCACCAAATCCTGGCCACCTCACCTCACTCAATCCTAGGATATCCAGCCCATAGTTCTTCATCTCCCGTGTCACTTGTTTCAGTCTGGTTTTCTCCATCAAGGTCCTCACATTCCAGAAACCGATTTTCGTAATCCTTTTCATGCCAAAAGTCGTCATCAGGTTATCCGTCCGGTTTTGTAATTTCGCTTCAGTTTCAGTAATCAGTTTATTTAAGAGGAGCGAGTGATTAACCTACTGCCTCCGAGTGCCTTGGAGGGACTGCCTCCGAGTGCCTTGGAGGGACTGCCACCTTAGGCCTGAGGCACCAGGCTGATTTTCTATCAGGGTTTCTTCCCTTAGCCTTTGAAGAACCAACTCCACACTACAAGGCAGCAGTTGTTTCACCAGAGCCCCGTTAGCCGTAATTTCTTCAGGGTTCCTGTAGGGCCTTCACAGCTACCATAGCGGTCTTGAGGCACACAAAGTCCCCACTGTACTTCACCCTTACAGGCAATCCCCTACATCATTACGTTGCCCATCTCCCACGACGAGGACGAGGGGTTGGATTTGTGGGAGACGGCCCTTGAATGAGCAAACGAAAAAACATTCCAGTCTCGTCCGTACTGAATGCATGCGCATAGGGGTCTGAAATTACCTTACGCCAATATCACAATTATTCTAATACTTTGACCACGTCTGTATTATTTTTAAGAAGCATAAGACGTAATTAGCACCTATTCTACACTAAGTTGGCTCAGGCAAGGAAGGCATTCCTACAGAAATAAAATATATTGCAATCAAATATAGATTTATGAATTAGGAAATCATTTTTGAAAGACTTTGTCTGGAGCGTGGCGCTTTATGAAAGTGAAACTTGGACTATTGGTACAGCAGAAAAGAGGAGAATAGAAACATTTGAAATGTGGTGTTACAGGAGAATGAAAATGAGTAGATAGAGTAACAAAAGAAGGGGTATTAAGACGAGTGGGAGAGGAGAGATGTTTCTGGTGACTGCTAATGAAGTTAAGAGATAGGTTGGTAAGACACATGCTAAGATACCCAGGAATAGGAAACTTAGTTATGGAAGGAAGGTTCGAGGACAAGAACTGTATGAGGAGACCAAGGTTAGAATATGTTAAACAGGTTGCCTTGGATGTATGATGTGGTAGGTACTGTATGTAGGGATGAAACGATTATCTCATGACAGGGAGGCATGGAAGGCTGCATCAAACCAGTAAAGAGACCTAAAACTCAAACAACAACTATACTAGGGACACTGACATTTCATAATCTTTATTCACACCACCACTATAATCCTCATCTCTTGGCATATAATTCAATGGTCACATATAAAACAGTCCAATATGGTGACCACGCGAAATATTTCGCGGTTCTCATTACCTCAAAAAACTATTACAGCAAACGGAAATAGTGTACTGCGATCGAGGACTAGCAGATTTGAAGATTGCTGATTGCACATTATTTCTATGGCGAAAAGCAACTTAATTCTTCTTGCTTTGCAAATGCTTGGTTTGTTCCTTAGTTTAGGGGCTGCGACAACGCGGTCATGTAGCCCCCGTGTACTTTGGGTGTGTGTAGAATCTGTCCGATGTATGTATGTCTACCCCTTATTTTTCCCGTTTTCCAACGGGGTCGGGGATGAGATGCGATGGAATTCTTTGTGGCGATTTTTTTACGGCCGGATGCCCTTCCTGACGCCAACCTCATGACAGGAGTTAATGAGAGATGAAATGAATGATGGTGAATGAAACTGGACAAGGATGTGGAAGGAAGCGGCCGTGGCCTGTCAGAAGGTACCGTCCCAGCATTTGCCTGGTGTTGAAAATGGGGAAACCACGGAAAACCATTTCAAGGACGGCCGACGGTGGGGCTCGAACCCACGCGTCTACCGAGTCAGCAGAGAGCTTGGCCCCATGACCTAATGCTGCGCTTTAGCCAGCGTAGCCACTACTGTCGGCGTGTAGAATCTGTCTGATAACCAGTGTTAATTGTGATGGCTGTAATAGTGTGGGTTATCTGTAATTCAGGTAAGAACTGCAGACGATCAATTTTCAAGTAGTTCCTACTTTTGCTACCAAATGCTATCGACTTGGTTACTAGATGCTACCGCAGCCAGCACCTGGCGATGAACGTTGGAACTTATAGAGCGTTATCAAATCTAACCTACAAATTTGGCTTCACACAAGTGTAGTTAGGGGAAGATTCTTGTACATGCCATAAATCTATGACATGGGCCGGCCGGCTTTACTTCCCCTCCGAAGGAAGGCATATTGAAGGATTTTTAACGCTCTTAAAAAATCCGAAGTCGCCTCCGTAGCGTAGCGGTCAGCATGGTTAGCTGCCGCCCCGGAGGTCCTGGGTTCGATTCCCGGCTCTGCCACGAAATTTGAAAAGTGGTATGAGGACTGGAACGGGGTCTACTCAGCCTCGGGTGGTCCAAATGAGTAGAGGGGGTTCGATTCCCACCTCAGCTTTCCTCGAAGTGGTTTTCCGTGGTTTCCCACTTCGTCTTCTGGCAAATGCCGGGATGGTACCTTCTGTAAGGCCACGGCCGCCTCCTTCCCTCTTCCTAGCCTATCCATCCCAGTCTTCCATCCCTTCCCCTCCCTCATGAGGCCCCTGTTCGCTTTGCAGGTGAGGCCGCCTGGGCGAAGTGCTGATCACACCTCCCCAGTTGTATCCATCCCGACCAGATGTTCCAAGCTCCAGGACACTGCCCATCGAGGCGGTAGTGGTGAGTTCCCTCGCTGAGTCCGTGGGGACCACCAACCTAGAGGGTAAATTGACTAAAAAAAAAAAAAAAGAGGATTTCGTCCAGGTTTGAACTCGAATCTTGGGCATAGAAGCTCAGCATGCTACCAACTACGTTTGCAAATGCTGTCCAGAAATTGAGAACATGCATGATCTCAGCGCCACCTTGAGCAGTATGAATATTTGATTGCTCCATCGTGTGTGCGTTGTTGTCCACAGCGGAGAACCAAGCAGTGACAAAGCCAACACAAAGCACACACAGAGCGGGCTCCTAACCGCAAGGTAATCGGTTTACACTCTCCGTGCGTCGCTCGCAAGCTGATTATAAGATTTAGAGGCCGTCCGTAGCGGGCAAGGAAATGGTGTGCACTTTCCGTTGGGCATATAATGTAGAGCCCCTATTTTTTTAGCCTATTTTCAATTTTGAAAGAATAGGCTTATGAGATCACCTTTTGTCCGTGTGTGTGTGTGTGTGCGTGTGTGTGTGTGTGAGGTGTGTGTGCCCCCCCCCCCTAATAAAATCTAAACGGCTGGAGCGATTTCAATGAAACTCGGTAAGTTCATAGCACTATTCCCGGCGACCTCGACCGTGCCCTTCAAATTTTGTTACGTCTCACCAATCCAACATAGCGGCTGTGCGAAGTATTTCACTAGCATTCAATATCTCCGAAACTATTACCGATATCGCCCTGAAATTGTGTACGGTGATAAAGGACACTACTAGAAGTTCACCTATGAGACTTTCAAAAACCTGGTGACTGCAATACCAACATGGCATCCAAGCGAAGTTGAGACTTTTAAATAGACTTTTCTCGCGATTTAACAATCCAAACGTAATGAAACTTAGTACAGCAAATGTTTATACACATTGTAATGCACTGAAGTCTAATTTAGTTCCAATTGTTTACATAACCTCAAAATGGCGGCTGTGCGAAATATTTCACTGACATTCTATATCTCCGAAACTATTACAGATATCACCCTGCAATTTTGTACGGTGATAAAGGGTACTGATACAAGTTTACCTATGTATATTTCATAATCCTGTAAAGTACAAAACGAACATGGCGACCAAGCGAATTTGAAATATTTTAATAGACTTTTCTCGTGATTTCACTCTCTGAGCGCAGTGAAATGTGGTACAGTAAATGATTTTGCAGATTGTAATGCACTGCCATCTAATTTAATACAATTGTTTACATAACCTCAAGATGGCGGCTGTGCGAAATTTTAAAATTAAGTTTTTATTTCTTGTGTCGTAATCATGCGATCGAAGTGAAAGTTTGAATAATGAACCTAGGCAATAATTGTCCTTGAATGGTACGTAACTCTATGGCATTTACATATAACAATCCTAAATGGCGAGCTTCCGAAATATTTAGACGGTTCTCAATATCTATGAATGTTTTACAGCAACCAAACTGAATTTTTTATGTTCATAGAGACTATGAACATATGTTCACCTATAGGACTTTCAGTAACCTGGTGAGTACAAATCCAACATGGCGGCGACGCGAATTATAAATATTTAAATGGACGTTTCTCGCGAATTAACTATCCGAGTGCCATGAAACGTTGCACGTTAAATGCTTGTACAAATGTTGATCCACTGGCATCTAATTTATTTCAATTGTTTGCATAATCACAAGATGGCTGCTGTGTCTAATTTTAAAATCTCGTTTTTACTTCTTGTGTTCTTATCATGCGATTTCAGTTTGAATACCACACGTACACAATAATCTTAATGTAATAGTACAAAATGAAAAATCCAACCTGGCGACCATCTGAAATATTTAGACGGTTCTCAATATCTACGAATCTGTTACAGCAATTAAACTGAAATTTTGTATGTTGATAGAGGCAATTAACATGAGCAGGATATATGAAAATAGGCAGTATAGTTCTTCACGGAACTACTTGTTTTAGTCTACTTTCGATTTTTGCAAAAAATGAAAGTAGACTTATGAGATCAACACAGGGCGAAAAATTGTGTGTCTGTCTGTGTGTGTGTATGTGTGTGTGTGTCTGTGTGTGTGTGTGTGTGTGTGTGTGTGTGTACTCTGAATGTCTGTCCCCCCTATCAATTCGAACACGGTGAAACCGAATTGAACGAAATTTGGTACAGAGGTAGCTCTAGCATAGGGCACCTCAGTGTTATACTTTATATCGCCGCCATCTTTACCAAAATTGAATGGCGGCCACTCAAACGTTCAAAACGTAAACTCAAATTACGACTAAACTAATCATCCGATCTCTACCAAATTTGGTGACAACATACCTTTATATAGGACGCGTTTTTCACCCAAACTTCAAGGTCATCGGCCTTGCCATTTCAGGATGGCGGCCGTGTGAATTATGCAACCATTATAATCAATAGCTTAAGACCCACCAATTCAGATTATCAAGCCTAGGGTGGTTTAAGCTATCCTGAAGGTCATGATCCGTTATTTATTATAATTTAATTTTATAATATTATTATGTATGAGTGGCTTAAAAGAGCTGAGCCGTATCTGCCACACGACAAGATGGCAGCTGTCCTCATGAGCCTGTCTTATATTTCAGTAGTTTTAGTATGTTGTATGTGATATACCCTACTGATACAATAATATAAACTTCGTATGAAATGATCTATAATGAAGATGTACTGCAGTGAAGAAATAGTTTATTTCAAGTCATTATTTGCCAACAGGTTGTATCTATTATACCAGTTAAGAACACCATGATGTTAAGGATATGGTTGGCCCTGGGCTAGCGTGTTAGTCTGTCACGCAGTTGTCTGGGGATCGAATACTGCTGCAGTTACCTTTTTTTTCTTGAATTCTTTTACAAATGATGTGCACAAGCTCTTTCCACAGATACTGAATAAAATGTCATTTAGCTCAAAGGGGAGGCTAATGTATACACTCGTTTATTAATAAAATCACAGTCCCAGCATTGCACATAAACAGAAGACATTAGGAAAAGGAGAATAGAAGCACTAGATGCACGTTGTTATCAACCACAGCCTTCTTAATGTCTCTGTACGGTGCTGTCCTCTTGTGGGTTATTTGGGTAATATTGTTCCAAACATACCTCTGTGTAAATACCTGGCCTCCTGAAGTATGGCAATTTTGTAATACTGGTAGTTCAACTATTAGCCACGATCGCGCTCCGATTAATTTTAAACACTGCCAGCTGGATCGCCTCCCTCCTGGCTACTTTAAACTGCCTGCTCGTTGAACACCCAGAGGCGTACAAGATAAATATTAATTCACTGCTAGGTCGCAGCACCAACCTACTGTGATCGTCGCGGATTTTTAAAGGGGAAGGTACCCAAAACGAAAGATTCTTAAGTTTGCAGGCTGGCTTAATATAGAGATTAACGGACGTGAATGCATTACAATAAGTTAGTAGTTTTGTTATTCAATCACCATAAAGTATATAATATTGATATTGACACTTACTGGCTAATTATCAATATAAAAGAATACAAACACTACATGGTGGTAGAGGTGGTTTTAGGAATGAAGACAAAAAGTTATAAATATACCCATACAATTAGGAGAAAGTAGGCTATATGTTATTTGCTGAACATCTTGTTTCATTTTCATTAGCCTACTTTTCTCATTTTGCAAAAATGAGAAGGAAGTAGACTTATGAGATCGATCCGGGAAAATGTGTGTCTGTCTGTTTGTCCGTCTGTCTGTCCTTCTGTCTGCCTGTGTGTCCCCCCCATCAACTCCTAAACGGTTGCATCTATCAAAACCAAATACCTGAATATCTCACAGCCATATTTGAAACTGACGTCAGTGCTACCAATTGCTGATAAATCGCAATTCATATTTGAGCTGTATGTTCGATATCTCAGACGTTAAGCATGCGAACTATACCGGAATTAGTACAGTGCACATATAGATAATAGCATTCCAAATTAATTTTCAGAAGTCCATACATGCCAGTGTTGCCAACATGATTCTAAGCCTGCCGATAAGTCCAATTTCTAAATGCATGTAACTTCTATACTATCGATTGGATTTCTACTAAATTTCGTATGTACTATGTGTACTACAACAGATATGCATGTGCGTATTCTAAAGAGCCACCAGGGCTGCCAACTGTAAATAAATGCTCTCTCTATGTTTTAACCCTAATAAGTATGCAAGCCAACAGCTCTAAACTTTGCACACGTATAGTAACTTACCTGACATTCTACCATAGTTTGGTGTAACTTATACACATCAGTGATGCCAACACGATTCTAAGCCTGCTGATATGTCCAGTTTCTAAATGCATATAACTTCTAAACTAACAAATGGATGTCAACCAAATTTCGTATGTTTTTTGTGTACCATAAAAGTTATGACTATGTGTATTCGTAAGAACCAGCAGGGCTGCCAACTGTTAATAAATTCTCTCTCTATTTGTTTCATCCTAATAGCAATATATTCAGAAAGTATGCAAGGCATCAGCTCTAAAATTTGCACACCTATATTACCTCATATTCTAGATTAACTTGGAGTAATTATATACCTTAGTGCTGCGAACATGATCCAAGCTTTCTGATAGTTTCAATTTGTAATTACATGCAACTTCTATACTAACAAAAGGATTTTATCCAAAATTGGCAATTTAATAGATCGTAATAATTCAGATTAATTCTGAGCATCACATACATGACATTGTTCCCAACATGATTTTACGCCCTTTGATAAATCCAATATCAAACAGCATGTAACGTCCATACTATCCATTAGACTTCAAAGAAATTCTTTATGTGCATTCTATACCCTAAGAGATGGAACTAAGAATATATTGAGAGTCACCTGGGCTGCCAACTGTAGTAAGTTACCCTATTACGTTACACTATTTCAGGTGTATTACAATTGCAGTACTTAGAAATATTAGTATTACCAACTTGATTTCGTCATTATTCTGGATAGGTCTATATAGATTGACATGAATCTTAAATTTTAAGAAAATTAGGCTCTTTAGTTCATCACGGAACTACTTTTTTTGTGTGTGTGTTTTGTTTTTGTTTTTTGTATGGCTATGGAGGTTAAGTTGTCCTCAACTACTTGGGTTTAACAATCTCCTTCGAGAATCGAACCCACCTTTGTGAGAGGCCAACAGCTTGACCACTGCGCCACCACGCCCCTAAGAAAAAAAGTGAACAGTGTAAACGTATTATTATTATTATTATTATTATTGTTATTATTACCTACAGCGGTCGCTATGCTCGCTAAAGCACAGCGCTAGACCATGGGATCAAGCTCTCTGTGGACTCAGTAGGCGTGCGTTCGAGCCCCACCGTCGGCCGTCCTTGAAATGGTTTTCCGTGGTTTCCCATTTTCAACTCCAGGAAAATGATGGGGCGGTACCCTCTGACAGGCCACGGCCACTTCCTTCCACATCCTTACCCAGTTTCATTCATCTTCATTCATTTCATCTCTTTTTAACTCATCTCATGAGGTGGGCGTCAAGCAGGGCATCTGGCCGTAAACACCATCTGCCATACAGAATGTCGTCGCATCTCATTCCCACCTTGTTGGGGGCGTGGTGGCGCAGCGGTCAAGCTGTATGCCTCTCACCAAGGCGGACCGGGTTCGATTCCCGGTCAATGCATGTGAGATTTTCGATGTGAAATGCCATGTCCTGTGGTTCGGATTCCACGTAAAATGGAGGTCCCGTGGCTTATGATCGCGAGATTAACGGTCACGTTAAACTACAAGCTTCCTTTTCCACCTTGTTGGAAACGGGAGTAATATTATTTTTATTATTATTATTATTCATTATTGTCTTTCGAGTGGTGAAGTTAGGGATCTCAGTCCTAACCACATATTGTGCTATTACTTCTACATGTAGGAGCATTAAAACCTTTTTCATTAGAGTTCTCAGAAACAAAACACAAATTTACAGTAATTTGAATTACAATTACACACTCATTCACACAATTCAGTCAACAATAGTCAACACGTGATCGTGGCATACCGTTTTGAAATTCATGAGTGAGGTCACATTCCTGACATTGCCTGGTAGGGAATTCCACAGCCTTGAATCCGTGCCCACAAATGATTTGTTAAACCAGGAAACTTGGTGCAGGGGAGTAGCAAGGGACGATCCAGAACTCGTATTGTTATTATGGAATGATGAGAGCAACATAAATTTGTGGGAGATGTACAGTGGTGATTTTTGGGTCAGCAACATGTATATAAGAATTCGGATATGATAGATCCTGAGCCTTTCGGGTTTTAACCATTTGAGTGTCTGGTAATAGGCTCAACTTACCTCAAATTATAGATGAATCGTAGCCTACACAAGAGTTCAGTGCCGTTGAAGTTTCATTGTTTGCAGCTCTTTAGCGTCAACAATAGTTATATCCCAATAATCAAGAAATGGAAGCAACAGTGCCTGTGCAAGTTTGACCTTTAAGTCTACGGTACCTTTAAGATCTCTTTCATCCTCAATTCTAAGCCAGCGCCCCTCACCCCCCCCCCCCCCTCCCCCACCCCACTGATCACGTCCTACCTCAAATTTACCCACCCCCTCTCCAGGGGGTCAATCTAGTGGGACGTGGATTGGCGACCACGGGGCCCCAGCTGAGTCCGGCATTGCTTCCACTTACTTGTGCCGGGCTCCTCTCCGTCTTATTTCCTGTCGACCTCTCTTGGTCAACTCTTGTTCTCTTCCGACACCGACGGTATTAGGGTATCCAAGGCATAGGGAGTCTCTTCCTTTCCCGCCTTAATTGGCCCTTGTCTCATCTTTTCTGATACCCTCCTTCTGCGAGGGGTCAGCCTTCTTTTTCATTTCATGTTATCTCCTGCCTTCTGGTCAAGGCCCTCAAGGAGGCAGGGTGTATGTAGCCCCACCACTTCTGGTGCACCCTGGATATTGCTACACCTTCAGGGGCTCACGGTTGGTGAGTTTGGCAGTTGGCGACCCCGAGGGATTCCTGAGCTGGGTCCGGTTTTCCCCCTTTTATCCATTACCTGTGGGGAGGACCCTCTCCTTTTCCACTTTCCTATCTGCCGTTCATGGCTCTCCTTCCTTCCAAGTCCCTTAATCCGCCTTCTTCGAGTGTTGAGGGCATTTCTTTTCCTCCTGTCCTTTATTTTCCTTATTCTCCTTTTGTTTTCCATTTCTTTTTCTAGTATATAACTTAGTAGTTAGTTTTAGTTATAGTTTCCATTTCATTTTCATCTTCACGATCACCCACACCATTAGGGGCCGATAACCTAGATGTTAGGCCTCTTAAAACAACAATTATTATCATCATCATCATCATCAAAGTTACCCTGCGACTTTCCCGAAATTTGTTCCTTGCTATCATCACTACCATCTCTTACTTGATGTTTTTTGATATTAGAGTATTTAAGATGTGTTTTCTATTAGCGTAAAATGACTCTTTTAGGATTGCAACTAATAAATATTGCAAATGTGTACGGATTATTCCAAATTTTAGCTAATAATTCCGACATATCAAGCAAGTTCAAAAGTGACAGGAGACGCTTACTGTATATAAAAGGTAGAAGTACTGTGCAGAATATTAAAAGGGGGTATTGACAATGCTGAAGTAATCGACATTTAATGATTTTCAGTCAACATGATTGTACCCAATTGCAATGGCCGTTTCCCTAGTCCTGAAGAAAAGATTACATGAGACTAATATTTTATCAAGATTAGGGAAATACAATTGGGTAGACTACAACGTGTTAACCGACTAAAAAACATTAAATGTCGATTACTAAGGCAAAACTTAAAAAAGGCTTCCAACACGATAATGCTGGAGGAAATGACCCCCTATTACGCTACGGAAGTACCTTAAAATAGGAAAGAAAACAGCCGGATTAGATGACTTCGATAAGGGAGTAGTGGTAAATCAGTCTCTGTTTTTTTACGATCATGGACAGTACCCAACAGCTGAGAGGGTCACACCCGAAAAAATTTACATTTAGGGTTCAAACATAATAATAATAATAATAATAATAATAATAATAATAATAATAATGTTATTGGTTTTACGTCCCTTTTAACTACTGCGGCTTTTAGAGACGCTGGGGTGCCTGAATTTTGGCCTGAAGGGGATCATTAACCCACCAATAAATCTACTGACACGGCCCCCTCGCATTTGCGCACCCTCAAATGCAGCCGACAGCGCCAGGATTCGATCCTGCAATCTTGGATACAACAGGTGAGAACGTTACCGCTGAGCCACGCAGCCAGTACCTGTTTCAAAGAGCTCCCATTCTTTAGGGAAAAGGATTTAAATTAGTACTGTCTAGCATTCTTGGCTGACACCGCGGAGGCCCGGGAACGATTCCCTACTCTGCGAAGAAATTCAATTCTGGTCAGAAGGCTGGAACGGTGTACACTCAGCCTCGAGTGAACATGCAGGCCATGCAATCTGGCCACCATGACATATCCACTGTTGCCCAAATCTGTGGTGCAGATGATCTCGGACCGCAAGTGGAAAATGAGGTGGTACGCAATCGTGCTGAAACCACATGTTTTGACGCATAGACTATGAAGTGGCACATCGTCAAAGAACTCATGCAGTACGTCATCAAGGAATACCAAGTAAGTGGCACCCTTCAGATTTCGTAGAAAAAGGTATGGAATGTCAACAAACCCGTAGGGGATATGGGATATCTAGTGATTGTTCAATGACGTACTGCCCCCGTAATTTGAATTATTTAGGGACTAAATGAGAGTATTTTCCGTCCCCATGATAAAATTTAACTAGCAAATATAATTTCTGGAAGTGTGACACGAGAGTGTAGTGTTACAAGCTCGGGACTGTGGGATAGCCCGATCACGTGATATGTTACACAATGGACGCTTCTAGAAGGCTATATTTAGCATAGCAACAGCGAGTTTGGAAATTAATATTATAAATATTGTTATAAATTATGCTATTGGATCCCAGCCCAGAGCCAATGAGAACAGGTCTTATTGATGAACGGGATCAACTTTAATTACACAATTTGATGAAATTATGCATTTAGGCCCTTAGAAGAAGATTTTCTTATTTGGTAATGAAGAGAATATTAAGAGAAATTATGTCTGATACTTTAAAAACCACAGATCGGTTAATCTACGCAGTAATAAGCATTGGTAATTTACGCGCTAAAATTATGGTGGGAGATTGATATGGCCGCCTAAAATATGACTTGGAGAGGGAGATCCAAGGATCGAGGTTCTTATTCCAGCAGACGTTGAAGAGTGAGGAAGTGTTTTTACTGGGTTAACGGAGATCCTAAAGCTTAGTCCGAGTGCGACGACTGTCGACTTGTGGAGACGCGAGGATAGCTAGGTGGAACGTAAGAGATCACCGCACTTCCATTCTACGTGAAGTTGCGAGGGACATAGTATTGATTATATCTCATATATAATTGAGATTTGAAGTTAAATAAGCGAATATATATTAAGAACAGGTCGCCTACAATATATTGTGAAAAGTCGAGCGCTTTAATATTCACCGTTTCGACAATATCAGCCTGTTAGGTTAGATTTCCAAATGTGTTGGAAACAAAGCTGAATATCATTATAAATTGCAACGTGAAGTTGACGAACGCAGTTCAAGTGAACAGTGGCGGAGAACTTTTAGTATTGGCGCAACACATAAACATTAATAGAATGACTATTATTCTTCTTCAAACATTATCATTCAGCATAATTAATATTGTTGATATGATGAACTAAACAGTCATGCGCCAGAGACATATTCGATAACAGGAGTTAAGATACAACGATGGAGCTTCGTTAGACAACGTATTCTTGAATACAGACGTAGTGTACGGTCCATCTTGTGCATTTTCGTCAGTCTACGAACACTAATATAACATCAATTAGCAATGGAAACATTTCATTCACTATTAATATGAATATTTCCATAATTATATTCCAATGATGAAGCTGATACATATTTACGACGGAGAATGAAGACTTTACAGAAGAGATTTGTCAAGATGCTACGGTAGCCCAGCAACACAGAAGAATTTGCCAGAAGGATGTCGTTCAAGCCCAGGCGAATGTTGGTGAATTCCAGAGAGAGACGCTTCTTATCTCTGAGGTCGCAGATCCGAGGTTCGAATGCAGATCCATCTCAGTGTCTTGTACTGGGGAAACATCTAAAGTATTGTGAGAATACTTACATAGATCTTCAAGTTTTCGTCCAAATAAGGTATTAGTGTATCTCAATTGCATTATAGAGCTTGATTAGTAACATTCTGAGCCAGCGATCTTATTCCATATTTTCAGCGATCTTATTCCATTTTTCTATATTTTCACATTTCATGTACCGGTATTTCAGTGCTTTTTGTATTTTACACTTCAGATGTGTGTTGAGATTTTTATACTTCAAGATTATTTAGAAGATGATTGCATTTCATCTATTTTTCAATTTTATTCTACGGATCAGTAGTGGAACTGGCATTAAAATTTTATTTGTTTGAGGAATCATATTGCCTCGTAGGAGACTAGTCGTTTCGACTCTCGAATTTTAATAATTTCATTTAAACCAAGTATTCTGACATTGTGTCATAGCTTCAAATTAAATTCTTATTAAATTTAATTTGAGCACTTTAATGTAACGACATATAACTTCAAGAAAAGAAGAAACATCGAATGATATTGTTATATCATTATTGTACATAAACTATCGACGATCTAAGAAATACTAGTCGTTTGATAAGACCGAAGTCTTTAATTCCTATGAGCATTCTTTGTATAGAGTGGAAAAACATTACGACATTGACAAACCTTTCTTATTATCTGTAAAGCTAAGAGCTTTGTTCATTTAATATGTTAGAGGAAATACCTTTTGATAGAAGATTATTCAAATCTTTGGCTAGGAATTCAAAGCTAGTTTATCCCGGTCAAGATTGAATTCTATATGACATTATAAATAACATGTGTGTTATTTTATCCAATTTGTGTAACATCACGTCATTTGTGGACATGATATTACAACGATAAACAATTTATAGCTTGACAAGTGAGATGAAACAGGAGTATTATTTTTATTACATGTATTTGCGGAAGACGAGTTAACAGTTAATTATCTTGTTGTGGAGTAAACTTTAGGAGGTTAATCACGACTGTCTAATATCGTTCATTACGATTGGAAGTTTCGTTCGAAGAACCTACGCATGTATAATTGTAGTCCAGTAGTCATGTGCAATGATACTGAGAGTCATGCCAGTTATTTGAGAGAAGTTCCTACATAAGATATGTTAATAACAATTAATCCCTTTTTGGTTATTGTTTAACGTAGTAGATGATAATTGTTTATGCCATATATATTGTTATATGAGAATTTGTAGAGCTATGGAGTGCTCGTGCGAGGGAATTCCGCTTTTTAAGGAAGTCAAAGTATTGTTGTTCTTTGATTTAAAAAAAACAAGGCATGCATCATGATAAGAGCCGTTGTATACAATTAGTCCAGTTCTTGTGAATTAACGATTTAGCTGTGTTAACAGGAGGGTTTCCGCGGAAATACAACTTGAGAAAGATTGTCTACTCACGTCTATAATACAATTATTAAATTTTATTAAACCCGAATTTATGTAATTACATACAGTTTACCTTAATTAGTCGACTGTATTATACCAATAATATAATGAAACCTATATAAGACGAGGTGTAAGCAGTATATTAAAACTACAGAACGTTAGAGAAGGATGGTTATGTGAAAAACCAGTGTATATATTTAGTTAAGAATTGTATTGTAACCGAGAAGTTAGAATCTCGAAAGTGTCGCGTTAGCAACACTAGATAATGGATATTATTATAAACAATTACATGTAAATATTTTTGTGGAAATGATTTAATTAGTTAAATAATTTAATAGGATTTATTAATCAATTGTTTTGGAATAGTGTGTGTTTTTTTTTTGAGCGGATGTTTTTGGTGTGAATGATTATTCATTGTTAAGCGCAAATGTGGAACCGTATTGGTCTAGAACAATGACGGAGTGCGAATGAAAGTGTGTATACAATTTTTTTAGAATGATTGTTTAAGAAACAAAGTAGTTATGTGAACTTTTGTAAGATCTAAATGTTAATTTTTACGTGTTTCATAAATACACACACAAGCAGTCTCTGTGGACTAGCGAGCATGATTCACCGTTAGCATTGGAGAGCGATGACATAATATAACAGGTGTAGACTCACAGCCTTGTATTTATTGTATAAACCAGTTTCGAGTTCGGCGTGGTGCCGATATTTCATTGATGAAACCAAGTTACTGCACGTGCGTTCTACAACGCAGGTTTGCGAATGAAATCAGGTGTCTGGAATGCCATTAAGAGGCTTCACTAAACGTTTTTATTTATACGCAGTGTAGGCCTGAAACCAAGCCAAGTTTTATACTCATAATTTTTAATACAGCATTGTAGTAAGATGTAGAATTGAAAGGAGGTGTGAATGATTGCGTGTTTTTAATTTTAATGTCTATTATTAAATTCGTTTATTGTTATTTGTTTATAGTAGATTAGTTTACCTTTTTGTTAATAAATTTGTTCAGATTGTTTTCCATTGTTGTTGGAGTGATTCATTTTAAATATAAGGAGCAGAGTATTGTGGATGTAGTGTAGGCGAAGCTGAATTCCCAGACCCGAGGTAAGTAAAGGTGAGTGCCCCGTGTAGTTGGTTGTTGGTCCACAATATTCTGGTAACTGCTGTCTGTAAATCCCTAAATACCATGTTGGAAGCGATGTCTAATGTAGTATTGGCCGTAGCAGTTAGAAATAGGCAATCCAGCGGGGGCAATGGATATTCCAACAGGATCCTTTCCGGATTATCGGGTACTGTAGGTACTTCAGTCAGTGGCGCCGGAAATGCGGGAGATTTGAACGTGTGCTGTAGTGTTTTTCTGCGGTTAGCGGGAAGATGGTACGTTTCCGGACACAAGTTCCTATGTTAAACATAACCGTCTTGGTCCCCACTGCAAACCCTCAAAGTCTGTAACGGGAATTCAAAAACACCCTGTATAGGCTTATAGTTAGACCCAGCCCGATCTAATTGGACACGAGCGTGTTGACCGACTGAAAAAATAAAATGATAGTTTGTACAGGCAACACTGAAAAAATGGCTCCCATACTTCACATATCTAAAAGTTTCATGTGCATGAAAGTGGTTTTTATCCTTTTTTCAGATTAGTTATTTTAATTAGGTTTCATGTTTTATTACAGCCATTATATTATTTTAAAAGCATTCAGTACAGTATCTGTAACTTGTATATAGTAGACGTAAATTATTTTCTATATAACTCTTCAAGAATCCATACAACTTGATCTTTTCCTAACTCGACACCGTTTCAAATCCGCATTAGATGGAATTTCCAGAAATCCACAGTAATTACACACATAATTACACGGGGCTGATGACTAAGATGGTTCATCTTCCTTCTTTGATGACACCCATTTTGTGGCTGTGAGTTCCTTTCATCGCTCTATATGATATAGCCCTCGGCTTCATGAGTAACGGTCACTTTTGGTGCGGCCTCAGGCAAAGAGAAGCTTTTATCCCCCATGAACCGAGTGGGAGAGCACAATGATCAGCCGCCTCACTCAAAGAGGAATTAATCCTGGCTCACAGCAAGGTAGGCTACTTCGCCAGGCTTTATAAATCATTTATAAAGTGACTTTACGACCGGTATTGACCTATGGATGTGAGACATGGGGGATCACTAGGGACAGGATTCTTAGGCTTTTACCAATATATATTTTCCATACTTCTAAACAGGGGGAACCCGGGGGTACGCGTACCCCTTAAACATTTGAAAGCTGTTTAAGAAAAAATATTTGTACATTTATATCTAGTCCGTAAAATATAACTTCCGACTTGAACATTCATCGATCAGCAGGCGTCAACGCCCTGTTCACAAAAGCTGGAGGAAATTTCGAGTAATGCTCAATTTAAATCAATCTATGGAATCAGTTTCTTTTGGTCAGCAACTCGGCACTCTGTTCTTATAAGCACGCAGCCTAGTGTTTGGAGGCGGGGTAGATTGTCATTTAGTGCGTGTGGTTAGTTTTGAAGGATGAAGAAAATAACGAACTATTTAACAACCACCCAGGCATCGAAAAACTTGCAAGTTAATGATCCAACACAAACAATGACCGTACTTTGCAAATTGCCAAAAATTGCAACATCGTGATGTTTTGTCGAATATATCTGACAGTACCCCTTAATTTGTTTTTTGAAAAAATGACTGCTTCTAAATACAAAAATACTTTTTCCGAATCACACTCAAAAGAGCCATATTCATGAATTCTGCAGTACCTAAAAATACTAATTGATATACGAGTACCTAAAAATACCTAATAGCAGTTTTGTTACATAGGCTATGATAGGCTATATTTGAAATTTTTGTCCATGATTTTCAAAACTAAACCCCTGAAGACAGTGTTTATTCCTAGCTCCAGTTTATTGGTATAAATCCTACCAGCCAGAAAATTCTAATATTTTCAGAACGTTTCAGCTTATTTCTTATTGTTTGATTATTTACCGTCAAGAAAGTGGGAATAAGTCTCTTATTATTTCCAGGAATCCTATATTCTAAATCAACACAGTTAATTAAATGGGCTAGAGTGTGAAAATCACCTTTGACATCCTTGGTTTTATTGAATTTGAATAATTAACATATTTATGGAGAGCAAATATTGCCTAAAAGTGTGAAATTCTCAGTGATAATTTGATGACGTATCATTATAAAAAATAATTTACACTCTCGTTGAAATAAGATTTTCTACTAACAATTAGGCGTTAATATTATGTTTTGCGCAGTTTATGATAACCTTTCATACACTTAAAACATAAAAACCTAAAAAAAAAAGATACAGTCAGTCTGAGAGACTAGACTTATATCATTTCAAATGACGCATGCTACAAATGCTACACTTGTTAGAAAGGACTCTTTCAAAAGACTACATTACCCATTAACTTAGGCTTCCTGCGCGGGCAGCTCTTTGAGGGTCACCCTGTATTTGAGTCTGACATCTTTTAAAACTCTTTAAGGGTCGCCCATTATTTGAATCTGATATCTTGCAAAGCGCTTTAAGGGTCACCCTGTATTTGAATTGAATCTAACATATTGCACACCTCGTTAAGTGTCACCCTGTATTTTGCTCTGACATCCTACACACCTCTTTAGGAGGCACCCTGTATTCTTATCTGGCATCTTGTATATCTCTTTAGAAGTCACCCTGTATTCTTATGTGACATCCTGTACACTTCTTTAGGAGTCACCCTGCATTCTTATCTGACGTCTTGTGCCCGTTTAGACCGGAGTCCGCACGACCACATATGCATTTTACCAATAATCAGTCAGCACGAGAGTCAAAATATCCCGGAGCGCCAGATGGGTTAAAGCAAATCACAAAAACGACATCAAATGAAAAAAATGCTTTACTGACTTTTGGCTCAATGCAACAATAAGGATAGAAGGAGATTCAATTGGGTATAACACATCCTGTAAAATTATCTCAGTTTATTTTGAATTTAAAATTGACTGCAAAGATGCTCAAAGCAGCATCATCCACGTGTGGCGACCCACACTCCTATTTACACAATGTACAGAATTTTTCCAAACACATTTGACAATTATTTTTTGGAAACACAAGTCTGATTGTTAGTCCTGTAGACTGTGTTCCAAAATTATTTATGATTAAATCCAGTTCAAATTTAATTGTCTCTACTGGAAATATCGTAGTTCACTGTTTGAATTTTTACATAATATTAACACTCGTAGAATAAATGTTCATAGAATTTTTAACTTTCACTTATTTTTCCAGTTTCAAAAATATTGTCGAAAAATATTGTTATCATTGAAGCAACACAAATTATGTACACATATCAATAACATCTGAAAAGTATTTGACCTTGAGCATAGCATCGAAGAACTTGTGCGAAGCACAACAACAAAAAATTGTTCTTCTGACATTAAACATTTCGAGAAGTGACTCGATTATGAACTTCCAAGTTCCTAACAAAATATATGATTTCTGAATCATCAACTTGATCAATAAATTGTTGAACCATTCAACTATTCAATTTTCCACTTGGAATCATTATTATAAAAAATATTTATATTCATGGCCATTTTAGCAATTTTCACAACTTGCAATTCTTCGACAGAATGCGGAAATAAGAATTGTAGCTTCATAATAAATTCATTTAGTTCATGGCACTAGGATTGAAAATATCCTTCAAATTATTCGTGGTTAAAGAATTATTTTTAATTGGCAGTGGCCCATTCTATTATTTGTGTAAGAACACAATATTCCAACAACAACGGCAAAGGTCTTCCTCTGAAGAAAAATAAACTACTATCATGACAAATCCGGGTTCTAGCAAAATCAAAGCCTAAATGGAATCCGTAAACAAGGTTGAAATAAGAACTGATGGTTTTTAAGAAATAACCTTCGGGTCATTCATACGACGAAATATGTGGTTCCAATACTCCTACTATAAACCTGAGCCATCGAACCTGCTATTTGATTGATGCTCGAAAGATCTCCTCATTCCTGCGACTTAAACATGCGCACCTGGGAATGGCATTTCAACTACTCCACACACATAAATTTTCTTCCCAAATTTTATACAATAAATCAAGCCTCTGCTTGTTATCAACACTGGAAGATTAATAAACTCACAAGTTTATTTTATTTTACCATTCAGTTCAACCCGTGAATTTACCATACTTATGAAAATCTTTATTTCACTTTCGAGTGTATTTACGTCATGATTTTATATAAATACAAAAATATCCTATTTGATACAAATATCATTTGCTTCCCGTTTCATGCCTCTCCGTGTTATCTGAAAAATATACTTTGCTCATTGCAAATATCAACTGTTCAACCAGAACTGAAATGTTGGTTGAATGCGGGCTTGCGCTAACCACTCTCCTTCGGAAAATCTCCTGTTCCAAACTAGAAATGATTAAACTACTTCATAGGCTCTCTCTCAATACATATGATTATTAGAAAATATAATATCCAAGAATTATTTAGAAAAATTAGAAAATAATTATTATTATTAGTGGATTATTATTATTATTATTTGTTATATTATTTTAAATGTATTTAATTATCATCTCATTATGTGAGAATCCACATGTTCGAACCTTCGAATATGGAAAAAAATATCCATTCCTCAACAAAAATAATTATTAACTTTTACAGTTACATCGGCTGATTACCGTGATTTCCCAAAAATATGAAATATTCAAATAAATGCTCGAAATGCTCGGTCATCGATCCTAAACTGTTCTGAGTGCTGAAAATACTCAGAATAACTCTAATATGTCTTGCGTAAATCATTGCAAGATTTAAATACGAAGAAAAATAAATAAATAAATGTGTTGGTCATCTGCAGAAAAATAGTTTGTTCCAATTAGCTAGGCATAATATAATTCAAATGTGGCTTACATTTCTTGATGGTCTTGAAGCGTAGTAAACCTGGTCTGTACCAGATTTATCCATAGACATGCCCTAGCGGACAAACATGTATAATCCTTGTATCGGCCGCCATTATATACCCACAATCCGTCTAGTCAGACATAGTGGCAGTATCTCTTGACGTTTGAATTAACTGTTGTTCCATTTTAATATGGGCTTCTATCAAAGCCATAACAGTTTGTTTAAATGGGGTCAGATCTAAGTGATCTATTCTTAGATATGTCAGTTGTAACATAACTCACGGTAATCTTATCAATACAAGAAGACACTGACAGTCTAACCAATCAACGGCTGTTCTGAAGATCGTTCCCTGGGCATGGCTTCTCGCCATCTACCATGCGCTAAGCAACCTGTAGTTTCCCTTGCGTAGACTAATGAACACCACCGTGACAGACTGGTCTTCCGTGTGCTGATAGATCGAAGTGGTTAACAAGTTACCAATATGAAAACTGACTGAAATGGACTTAAACATCCAAGTATTAGGTTATTACTGGACTGTGACAAAGTACTATTTTCTAGACAAAGTCTAGCATATGTCCATGTAGAAACATAAATATTTACACTAATGTCTGTAGAAAAAAAATCAATCACCTCAGTGATTCTCCTCGCCGGAAACTTACTAAGTTCCACTTCGTAGCGCAGCACTTTTGTGACTATCACAACTTTGAAAATTACTTCTGCGTAGATCCGGCAACCATGTGCCTTGGCTCAGCGTAGCTGCAACTTGCTTGGCAAATGCTTGTGTTGGAATGAGCTATCGATGCATCGGCCGGCCGGCTTTTATTCAAAACTGCCAGGGTCACGCGTCATCAGCTGATATCTGGAAATCATCATATCTCTGGTATCCCTGGTCCGATTTACTTGATACTAATTGCATTCTCATTCATTTGGCCGTGCCAGTAATCTGATCCATGTCTCAAGTCTCTACTCCATGGTTAACTATTTAATCAATTAATAGCCTCGACCTCTGCTATTACTCGCTACGTCACTTGACATGCAAGTATCGGTAAATTCTTTCCAATTGCTTCGAGAAGCAATGTAGCGCGATATTCAAACATCTCAACTTTCAAAAGCGGCTGTAGCCTTTCCCTTGATATCTAGGTGTCTGAATCTTGGAATACCCATTCCTAGAGTTGGGCACACCCACCCCACACCTAGCAAAAAATAAAAATTGAATTTTTTTTATTTTTCCTATCTACACATTAAATTATCTGGTTCTTGAATAATAAATCTTCAAATTCGATGCATTATAAATTCCCACGATGTTACCAGTTCGTGTATTAGCGATTTCATAGCCTCCATTATTGTTTACTTCCACAATATTCAAAATCTTTAATTTCACCAGGTTTAATATAAAAAATATCGTGGTACTCTTCCAAAATTTTTCCTAGCTCTGGGGACTCCTCCTCAGTGTAGACTTCTCTTCCTTCAGCTTCATGAAAAATCAGAGACCATTGAGCATCTCCCTCGATGTCTTCCTCTTCCTTTCCCTCGAAGTTAATCTCTTCGGTATTCTTGAATCTGATCGTCTCTGTCTTCATGTCTATCACTGCTTGATATTTCTGAATGAAATCCGCTCCCAATATCATGTCAAAAGCCATGTCCTTCATTACTACAAACACATGTCGGAAATCATGTCCTCCAATCGTAATACATAAGTATAATTGTGTTTTACACAGAGATATTTTGTTGGGTATTATTCCTTGGATTTTAATTCCTGATACTGGAATCTCCTCTAAATTCTCTTTGAGCTTCCACAGAATATAAAGCTTCTCACTCACAAGACAAAGCATAGCCCCAGTATCAATCAAAGTATCGACAGGCATACCGAATACTTCGCATGATATGATTGGCATTCTAATTCTTGTACCCATTTCTTTCCGTTCATCATTCTGTTGAATTAAGTCATCATCCTCTGCTTGCCATTTAATAATTCTGGAAGTGAAAGTGTTCAAAATTCTATCTTCTACTGTGAATTCGAAGTTTTTTTTTTTTTTTCGTTTCCATTCCCCCGGGATTGTTGTGTTCCCGATGGACCTGGTTCATTGGGCCTCTGCTCCAAAAACTGCAAGTTATCTTGGTGTCTTGCTTCTAAGTTTTTCCTCGTCTCCTTGTTGAACTCTTCATTGGACTGACGAGTATCCACATTCCCTCTGTTATTGTAGTTGTTTCTACCGTAGTATCTTCTTTCCTGGTACCTTCCTTGATTATCCCGTGGCCTTCTCCATCGAGTATTGTATCGATTTCCACCATCCGGTCTCGCATAAGGCTTGTAACTGTATCTGTTACTGTACTGATTCCATCCTCTCTTATTTGAATCTTCCCTCGGCGTTTTCTCTTCTCGCCCCTCTCGAATCTCTCGAGGTGTTTGAGAATAACTATCGGCCATAACAGCGTACACAGCGTTGTTATTCTTTCCTCCCTTCTGATGGAAGAATTGAGCGTTCGTATGATCCAGCTTCTGTAATACTTCGTCAAATTGCTCCATATTATAGATATCAGCAGCGATCAAAGTCCTCTGGACGTCTGCTGGAAACTGACGTATTAAAGCAGTAATCAATTCGTTATCTGGCATCGGCGGATCTAAATGTTGAAGTTTAGAAAGCTGTCCAGAAAAGTACGTAGAGTATCGAGTAGGCTGTGACGTCGAGAATCTCTTAGAATATAATTCTGCTCTGACTTGCTGTTGGGTTTCCGGGGACCAAAACTTTTTCAATAGCCCACGAGAAAACTCCTCAAAAGTGGTTAGAGTGGATCTAAAGGCTCTAAACCAAAGAAGTGCAGGACCTTCCAAAAACTTCCCTATCACTCGGATCTGTCTTTCTTTAGGGATCTTGGAATCTTTCAGGTAATCCCCTGCTTCTCTCAAAAATTCCACGGGTGTCACAGAATCTCGCCCTGAAAATTTAGAAGGCTTATCCTCTACATTCTTGAATACAGTTATGGGGTTGGATTGAAATACTGTCCTGACCTCATCCTGTGTTTGACTATCCGTTTCTCTAGCTGCTCCTAGATTTATATGTATCTGTTCCTTTCCCCTTACATTTGGCATTTTCAACAGATGGTCAGACTGTTTCTCGTCCTTGATTTGAGTTTTCATAGCCTCAAGTTCCTTCTGGTTTTCTTCTGCCATTTTCTTAATTGCTTCAGTTTCTTTACAATTCTCCTTAACATCAATGGATATCTGGTTCATAACAGCCTCATGACTTTTCAATTACCCTGTCATATCTGATATGTCCTTCTGAGTTGCTTGGATATCTTTGGAAATTACTTGAATATGGGATGACAAAGATTCCCTAATCTCCTTGATTCCCTCTTGATTCTCCAGCTTGAGTGTGTCTTTAATTTCATTGACAACTGTGGTTTTAATTTCAGTTTGTAACTCATTAATCACACCTTCTCTTATTTCTCCCATTACAAGTTCTTTGAATTGTTCCGTTAAACGTTGAACAACTAGAATTCCCATCTCGTTACTCTCCTTCTTCACTCTGACTTCTAGATTGATGATGTCTTCACCAACTTTCCTAAGACCATGTTCTATCCTATCAGCTAAGCTTTGGGATCGAAGATCGGCATCGCGAAATTTATC
Organism: Meconema thalassinum; assembly: GCA_946902985.2. Lineage (NCBI taxonomy): Eukaryota > Metazoa > Arthropoda > Insecta > Orthoptera > Tettigoniidae > Meconema > Meconema thalassinum. Next base: position 186,097,634 of record OX336394.1, read on the forward strand.
GTCCATTAAACTTGCGTTAGTAGCTAATGAAGTTTCGAGCTCATGTGTTTTTTCGCATAATTTATTCATTTTACTCTCAAGTGTCATTTTCAAAATTTCGGAATTCTCTTTAAATTTACTTTCCATTGAATTAAATTTACTATTTAAATTTTCTTTCAAATTATCTTTTAAAGAATCAGAACTTTCTTTAAGTTTATCTTCCAAAGAATCAGAATTTTCTTTAAGTTTATCGTTTAAACTTTCTTTAAGTTTATTTTCTAAAGAATCAGAATTTTCTTTAAGTTTATTTTCTAAAGAATCAGAATTTTCTTTAAGTTTCTCATTTAAACTTTCTTTAAGTTTATTTTCTAACGAATCAGAATTTTCTTTAAGTTTACTTTCTAAAGAATCAGAATTTTCTTTAAGTTTCTTTTCTAAAGCCTCTGTATTTTCTTTCATAATGGCGGCTACACGCCGTCCAGCCTCTTTTGAACTCTCCTCCAAACTCCTCATCATCCTCATCATTTCTTCCATAATTTTCAATTATTATTCAAAACTTAGGGGTATACAATATTGGCAAACACAAGCTTATAACTAGAACAAGAAATATGAATAGCTAATTGGAACACTCTAATAAAATGAGATTTGTCCTAATGTCGACGTGATGGAAAAACAAAATTCTCTACTTTTACGAATTACATTTACCACAATATCACAAGAAAAATATGCAAGTTCTCAAATATCCTCCACCTGGATTCTAATAATGCGTATGTCCAGTCATCGAACGATTACTACTGAATTTATTTGACGCCCTAATGGTTAAGCCATTATCAAAAATAATCAAACCCATTCTAATTATTAACCAAGTTAAATTTTTAATTTTCCCCACTAATTGGGTTTCCTACTAATTTATTCATCCAAACCAGACATCTCTCAACTCCCAAAATATTTATAGAAAAAAAATTCATAATTCAAATCGGCATGCGATTGACCATGTCTAAATCGAGACCCCACGTTCGAAGCCATTTCTCTCTCTATCTTATTTTATGTGCCCGTTTAGACCGGAGTCCGCACGACCACATATGCATTTTACCAATAATCAGTCAGCACGAGAGTCAAAATATCCCGGAGCGCCAGATGGGTTAAAGCAAATCGCAAAAACGACGTCAAATGAAAAAAATGCTTTACTGATTTTTGGCTCAATGCAACAATAAGGATAGAAGGAGATTCACTTGGGTATAACACATCCTGTAAAATTATCTCAGTTTATTTTGAATTTAAAATTGACTGCAAAGATGCTCAAAGCAGCATCATCCACGTGTGGCGACCCACACTCCTATTTACACAATGTACAGAATTTTTCCAAACACATTTGACAATTATTTTTTGGAAACACAAGTCTGATTGTTAGTCCTGTAGACTGTGTTCCAAAATTATTTATGATTAAATCCAGTTCAAATTTAATTGTCTCTACTGGAAATATCGTAGTTCACTGTTTGAATTTTTACATAATATTAACACTCGTAGAATAAATGTTCATAGAATTTTTAACTTTCACTTATTTTTCCAGTTTCAAAAATATTGTCGAAAAATATTGTTATCATTGAAGCAACACAAATTATGTACACATATTAATAACATCTGAAAAGTATTTGACCTTGAGCATAGCATCGAAGAACTTGTGCGAAGCACAACAAAAATTTAATTGTTCTTCTGACATTAAACATTTCGAGAAGTGACTCGATTATGAACTTCCAAGTTCCTAACAAAATATATGATTTCTGAATCATCAACTTGATCAATAAATTGTTGAACCATTCAACTATTCAATTTTCCACTTGGAATCATTATTATAAAAAATATTTATATTCATGGCCATTTTAGCAATTTTCACAACTTGCAATTCTTCGACAGAATGCGGAAATAGGAATTGTAGCTTCATAATAAATTCATTTAGTTCATGGCACTAGGATTGAAAATATCCTTCAAATTATTCGTGGTTAAAGAATTATTTTTAATTGGCAGTGGCCCATTCTATTATTTGTGTAAGAACACAATATTCCAACAACAACGGCAAAGGTCTTCCTCTGAAGAAAAATAAACTACTATCATGACAAATCCGGGTTCTAGCAAAATCAAAGTCTAAATGGAATCCGTAAACAAGGTTGAAATAAGAACTGATGGTTTTTAAGAAATAACCTTCGGGTCATTCATACGACGAAATGTGTGGTTCCAATACTCCTACTATAAACCTGAGCCATCGAACCTGCTATTTGATTGATGCTCGAAAAAATCTCCTCATTCCTGCGACTTAAACATGCGCACCTGGGAATGGCATTTCAACTACTCCACACACATAAATTTTCTTCCCAAAATGTGTACAATAAATCAAGCCTCTGCTTGTTATCAACACTGGAAGATTAATAAACTCACAAGTTTATTTTATTTTACCATTCAGTTCAACCCGTGAATTTACCATACTTATGAAAATCTTTATTTCACTTTCGAGTGTATTTACGTCATGATTTTATATAAATACAAAAATATCCTATTTGATACAAATATCATTTGCTTCCCGTTTCATGCCTCTCCGTGTTATCTGAAAAATATACTTTGCTCATTGCAAATATCAACTGTTCAACCAGAACTGAAATGTTGGTTGAATGCGGGCTTGCGCTAACCACTCTCCTTCGGAAAATCTCCTGTTCCAAACTAGAAATGATTAAACTACTTCATAGGCTCTCTCTCAATACATATGATTATTAGAAAATATAATATCCAAGAATTATTTAGAAAAATTAGAAAATAATTATTATTAGTGGATTATTATTATTATTATTTGTTATATTATTTTAAATGTATTTAATTATCATCTCATTATGTGAGAATCCACATGTTCGAACCTTCGAATATGGAAAAAAATATCCATTCCTCAACAAAAATAATTATTAACTTTTACAGTTACATCGGCTGATTACCGTGATTTCCCAAAAATATGAAATATTCAAATAAATGCTCGAAATGCTCGGTCATCGATCCTAAACTGTTCTGAGTGCTGAAAATACTCAGAATAACTCTAATATGTCTTGCGTAAATCATTGCAAGATTTAAATACGAAGAAAAATAAATAAATAAATGTGTTGGTCATCTGCAGAAAAATAGTTTGTTCCAATTAGCTAGGCATAATATAATTCAAATGTGGCTTACATTTCTTGATGGTCTTGAAGCGTAGTAAACCTGGTCTGTACCAGATTTATCCATAGACATGCCCTAGCGGACAAACATGTATAATCCTTGTATCGGCCGCCATTATATACCCACAATCCGTCTAGTCAGACATAGTGGCAGTATCTCTTGACGTTTGAATTAACTGTTGTTCCATTTTAATATGGGCTTCTATCAAAGCCATAACAGTTTGTTTAAATGGGGTCAGATCTAAGTGATCTATTCTTAGATATGTCAGTTGTAACATAACTCACGGTAATCTTATCAATACAAGAAGACACTGACAGTCTAACCAATCAACGACTGTTCTGAAGATCGTTCCCTGGGCATGGCTTCTCGCCATCTACCATGCGCTAAGCAACCTGTAGTTTCCCTTGCGTAGACTAATGAACACCACCGTGACAGACTGGTCTTCAGTGTACTGATAGATCGAAGTGGTTAACAAGTTACCAATATGAAAACTGACTGAAATAGACTTAAACATCCAAGTATTAGGTTATTACTGGACTGTGACAAAGTACTAATTCTAGACAAAGTCTAGCATATGTCCATGTAGAAACATAAATATTTCCACTAATGTCTGTAGAAAAAAATTCAATCACCTCAGTGATTCTCCTCGCCGGAAACTTACTAAGTTCCACTTCGAAGCGCAGCACTTTTGTGACTATCACAACTTTGAAAATTACTTCTGCGTAGATCCGGCAACCATGTGCCTTGGCTCAGCGTAGCAGCAAATTGCTTGGCAAATGCTTGTGTTGGAATGAGCTATCGATGCCTCGGCCGGCCGGCTTTTATTCAAAACTGCCAGGGTCACGCGTCATCAGCTGATATCTGGAAATCATCATATCTCTGGTATCCCTGGTCCGATTTACTTGATACTAATTGCATTCTCATTCATTTGGCCGTGCCAGTAATCTGATCCATGTCTCAAGTCTCTACTCCATGGTTAACTATTTAATCAATAATTAGCCTCGACCTCTACTATTACTCGCTACGTCACTTGACATGCAAGTATCGGTAAATTCTTTCCAATTGCTTCGAGATGCAATGTAGCGCGATATTCGAATATCTCAACTTTCAAAAGCGGCTGTAGCCTTTCCCTTGATATCTAGGTGTCTGAATCTTGGAATACCCATTCCTAGAGTTGGGCACAGTCTTGTATATCTCTTTAGGAGTCACCCTGTATTCTTGTCTGGCATCTTGTACACCTCGTTAAGAGTCACCCTGTATTCTTATCTGACATTGTGTACATCTCTTTAGGAGTCACCCTGTATTCCTGTCTGGCATCTTGCACACTTCTTTAGGAGTCGCCCTGTATTCCTGTCTGACGTCACGCACTCGCCGTCTCCGTATCGCATAACGGCAGACCCCAGCAGTAAACTCAGACTCGGTGTATAAGCACTGAACAACATGATGACGTCATACACGCCATAACCGTAACGCATCACGACGAAGTCGACAAGATCATTTGAAACGATAAAACTAATTTATGGTTTTCGATTTTGAAAACCTAAAATGACAATTTTAAAATTCTAAGAATCCGATTCCTAGTCATCACTAGACCTGAGATTTCAAGGCAAATGCTTGTTAGCCTATTTTCATTTATGAAAAAAAAAATAGGCTTATGAGATCACCTTTGTCCGTGTGTCTGTGTGTGTGTGTGTGTGTGTGTGATGGTGTGTGCCCCCCCCCCCCCCATAATAGCATCTAAACGGCTGGACCGATTCCAATGAAACTCAGTAAGTTTCATTGGAAACTATTCCGGGCGACCCAGACCGTGCCCTTCAAATTTTGTTACGTCTCACCAATCCAACATGGCGGCTGTACGAAATATTTCCCCAGCATTCAATATCTCCGAAACCATTACCGATATCACCCTGGAATAATTTACGGCGATAAAGGGAATTACTAGAAGTTCACCTATGTGACTTTTGAAAACCTGGTAACCACAAAACCAACTTGGCGGCCAAGCGAAGTTGCGACTTTTAAATAGACGTTTCTCGCTATTTAACCAACCAAAGGCAATAAAACGTGGTACAGTATATGTTTATACACATTGTAATGCACCAACATCTAACTTCGTTCAATTGTTTACATAACCTCAAGATGGCGGCTGTGCGAAATATTTCACCGGCATTCTATATCTCTGAAACTATTAGAGATATCACCCTGATATTTTGTACGGAGATAAAGGGCACTACTGGAAGTTCATCTATAAGACTTTCAAAAACCGTTTAACTACAAACCGAACATGGCGGCCAAGCGAATTTGAAAATTTTAAATAGAACTTCCTCGCGTTTTAATTATCCAAACGCGAAGAAATTTGGTACAGGAAATGTTTATACACATCGTAATGCACTGGTATCTAATTTAGTCCAATTGTTTACATAACCTCAAGATGGCGGCTGTGCGAATTTTAAAATTAAGTTTTTATTTCTTGTGTCGTAATCATGCGATCGAAGTGAAAGTTTGAATAATGATCCTACGAAATAATTTTCCTTTAATGGTACATAACTCTATGGCCTATACATATAACAATCCAACATACCGACCATCTGAAATATTTAGACGGCTCTGAATATCTATTAATCTACTACAGCAATCAAACTAAAATTTTGTAAGTGTATACTGTAGAGGCTATAAGCATAAGTTCACCTATGGAACGTTCAATAACCTGGCGAACACAAATCCAACATGGCGGCGACGCGAAATATAAATATTCACATGGACATTTTTCGCAATTTAACCATCCGAGTGCAGTGAAACTTGGTACAGTACATCTTTTTACAAATGTTAATCCACTGGCATCAAATTTATTTCAATTGTTTCCATAACCACAAGATGGCAGCTGCGCAAAATTTTAAAATCTCATTTATACTTCTTGTGTCCTAATTATGCGATTGAAGTTTGAATACTACACGTACACAATAATCTTCAAGTAACAATACATAACTCTAGGACCTACATATATAAAAATCCAGCATGGCGACCATCCGAAATATTTAGTCGGTTCTCAATATCTACGAATCTATAAGTATTACAGCAATCAAACGGAAATTTTGTATGTTGATAGTGGCAATTAAAATAAGTAGGTTATATGAAAAAAACTATATAGTTCTTCACGGAACTACTTGTTTTGTTCCTGAAGAAATTACATGAAAATTTATAAATATATTGACGTTTCATGATAAATCACTTACGTTGGTTGGTTGGTTGGTTGGTTGGTTGGTTGGTCGGTTGGTTGGTTTCTTCAGTTTAGGGGCTGCGACAACACGGTCATGTAGCCCCGTGTACTTTGGGTGTGTGTAGAATCAGTCTCATAACCGGTGTTAATTTTGATGGCTGTATTAGTGTGTGTTATCTGTTCTCAATTCAAGTAAGGACTGCATACATTCAATTTACAAGTAGTTCCGAATTTTGCTACCAAACGCCACCGTCAACGACAACTAGTTCTAAACTTGGTTACTAGATGCCATCACAGTCGCCTCCCGGCGCGAACGTTGTAACCTAAGAGTGTTAGTCAAATCTAACCGATAATTTAGCTTCACACAAGTGTAATTAGTGGAATGTTCTTTTACATGCCATAAATCTATGACATGGGACCGCCGCGCCGGCTTTACTTCCCCTCCGAAGAAAGGCATACTGTGGGACTTTTAACGGTTTTAACAATCCGACGACTTCGGACGGGTTTGAACCCGTGCCCTTGGACATACAAGCTCAGCATCCTACCAACTACGCCACCGAAGCCACTATACACATTTGAAGAGTGCCCTGAAATGCCCATTAGGATCCTTAGAGCCTATTTTACTATTTTAGTGCCTAAAATGTCTATTTCGTACATTTAACCCAATAAGCATCTCCTAATGAATGTAGTACATTTGCATTTGTCTGTGGGCACAGGCTAGAGTAAAATGTGGCTTTTCACCGATGTCTCGTTCTCATTCATGGTTGTGGTGGTGAGTAATGGACTCAGGGCACAGCTAGTGCCTGTGGGTGTTGTGAAAGTTTCTGCGCATATGGTTAGTACAGCTGTACTGACTCAGTGAGGAAAGCAAAAAGCTAAGCTTGTAGTTTAACGTGACCGTTAATCGCGAGATCATGAGCCACGGGACCTCCTTTTTACGTGGAATCCGAACCACAGGACATGGCATTTCACTTCGAAAATCACACATGCATTGACCGGGAATCGAACCCGGACTGCCTTGGTGAGAGGCATACAGCTAGACCGCTGAGCCACCACGCCCCCTAATGTGAGGAAAGCAATGGCAAACTACCTCACTCCTCACCTTGCCAAGTACGCCTCATTATAGTGCTGCCTTGAGTTTGTGGGTTTCTACTACATAACCTATGGTGGTGCTTTTTGAGGATCCAACCAGCCTCCAGGCTGACTACCTAACAGACAACCCAAGAGACAAGTGGGCTAGTGTACAGTACTTCAAAAGAATCCAGGTTATTCAGTGCTAATGAAAGGGTATCGTACATCAGGTAATGGATGGGGAAAAATAAGACTTGTGAAATTGAATTGAAAAATGTGGGTACATTTTCCTAAGCCCCTCTAACAAGTGTGGAGCACTGTTTTTCTGCTTTCAAAATGCCTTTCACAGACAAAAAGACATAGCCTGACTGTGGAAAATTTGAAGAAGATTCTTGTTGTGTGCTGTAAATCAAACTACGAATAAAAGTGCTGTAGGAATGTTCCTCACAAATAAATATAACTTACACATAATCCGTTCACGTTTAAACCGTTATGGGATGCCTACAGTGCTATAATTGTTCAGTGATTTTAGTATTAAAGTTTTAGTTCAGTAGCCTAATGATTATGATTTTTCATATACAGCCTCCGAGGCTTAGGCGGCAGCACACCGGCCTCTCACCACTGGGTCCGTGGTTCAAATCACGGTCACTCCATGTGGGATTAGTGTTGGACAATGCGAAGGCAGAGAGGTTTTCCTCCGGTTTTCCCTGTCACAATTTAATTCCAGCACCACTCTCCACTATTATTTCATTTCATCTGTCATTAATTTAATCATTGCCCCTGGGGTGTGCGACAGGCTTCGGCACAGTTCATATCCTCGCCGCTAGATGGGGGCTTCATTTCCTGACTGGAAGCAGGCAGTGGATTTTCAGTAATCGATAACTTTCTATATTGAGGACATAAAGGCAAGGTTCTTACTACCATCCACTTGAAGAGAGGAAACAAAAAAGGGAGGAAGTTTGGCTTGAATTTTATTGTTCAGACGCCATGCGGTCCATGGATATCACCACAAACTATATGCGACGACACATTGCCATGAAGTAACCAAGGAGTGCGTTTGTACTTTGTGTGAGAGGCAGGCGCAGGGGTTGGTATTTGGGTATGAGGTAGCCGTGGGCATAATTTAGGTACCTCTCTGGCATTTATCCGGAATAGAAGTGAGAAACCAAGGAAAACCACTTCCAGGATGGCTTAAGTGGGAATCGAACACACCTCTTCTCAGTTCTGCCTCACAAGACTGAGTGTACCCCGTTCCAACCCTCAGACGAGAATTATGTCTTGTCAGGGCTGGGAATCGAACCCAGACCTCCTCGCAGTCAGGCAAGAATGTTAGCCACTCACCAATTCCTGTTGATGCTATCTTCATCAAGAGGAAGAAAATAACCATCGTACAAGATGTCAAATGCCTAGACATCAAGCTGCAAACAAGTGACAGAGAAAACGACACAATCGGCACGGGCGATAACCTGCCAATGCACTACGGCTATTGGAGATACAGTAGATGCGCCCTGTAGCCTGAAACGAGTAGCTGCTTAGGGGCTAAGGACATCACGGCATTAGGGGTTACCTTTTTATGGCTATTCGGTTGCAATAAAAGTATTATTATAACATGTTTTTTTTTTTGTCGTGTAGCCTCCTGAGAGGCCGAGTGCAGGTCTTTCTAGTCGACGCCCGTGGGTGACCTGCGCGTCGGGATGAGAGATGGAATGGATGAAGATGAATGAAACTGGGCAAGGATGTGGAAGGAAGCGGCCGTGGCCTGTCAGAAGGTACTGTCCCAGCATTTGCCTGGTGTTGAAAATGGGAAACCACGGAAAACCATTTCAAGGACAGCCGACGGTGGGGCTCGAACCAACGCGTCTACCGAGTCAGCAGAGAGCTTGGCCCCTTGACCTAACGCAGCGCTTTAGCCCGCGTAGCCACTACTGTCGGTTATAACATGTATTTTCAGACATGTATTTATTTATCTATTTATTTAGCGTATGCCTTTTAGTGCCCGGTGAGTCCGAGGACATGTTCGGCTCGTCAAAGGCAGTAGATACTTTCAGCAGACACCCATGGGGTGAGCTAGAAGTTCCATTCAATTTCAAGTAGTTCCAACTTTCACTACCATATGTCACTGACACCTAGTGGTGAACGTTTGAACTTTGATAGAGCGTTTCAACGAAATCTACAGTAACCTACAGAATAAATTTAGCTTCACACAAGTTTAGTTAGTGGAACGATCTTTGACATGTCATAAATCTATGACATGGGACTGTCGGCTTTACTTCCCCTCCGAAGGAAGGCATACTGAAGGATTTTAACGCTCTTAAAAAATCTGACGACTTCGGCCGGGTTTAAACCCGCGATCTTGGGCACAGCAGTTCAGCATGCTACCAACTACGCCACCGAGGTCGCTGGACAGCAATGGCGCTATTCAGATCTAAAATCATGCCTATACTAACGTATGAGATATAAATCATATGGTCATACCTCACAGGAAAGTACCTATCCGCACTAGAAAGAGTAAAAGCGCTGTACTTAAAAAGAGTGATCGGAGTGTTCAAGACTACACGATCACGACTCGTCTACCTCCTCACACGAGAACCATTCCTCATTGTTTACCTTAGGATACTCTTCCCTCCACCTGACACTAGAGCCTCCTAAAGACTTCTAACATCACTAAACAATCGAAGAAAAGATATATCTCCAAAATTCCACGGAACAGGAGCCATGATTGACTGGACGTGGAGATGAGGCACGTGCTTACAAGACTAGCAGTACATGGTGTTCACAATATGATTTGTACCAACACAACTTACCATGAGGTGTGTGAATGCCAGCTATGTGGACATACTGTACGCATAAACGCTACCATTTAGAACTTTGAATAAAAAGAACAAAATCAATTAAATATTATGCCAACCAAAGGGCAGGTGATCAATTTAAGTGTATTTCACCTTTCTTTTTATGGCTGAAATAAAAGTATTATTATAACGTGTTTTATTGTAAACTAGCGGACCAGTGCGAGAACTCTCGCATAATGGTTTGTGTGTGCCCCATGTGTACAGACTACCCACCCGGCCCTAGTGCTATGCGGGCTGTACGCGATACAGTTCTGGCAGGGCTATCGTCTTGTTTATTTGTTTAAAAGCACTTTATAAACAAATAAATATATTTGCGTTGACTTTCCAAGAAATGCAAGATTTTTCCTGTATTATTGATACGATTTGGAAGATTTTGGTGCAAACCACACCTTCGAACTCCCTCTGGTTCAGGAGCTTGAGTTTTGTGAAATATGTTAGCGTATTATATAATAAGATGTCACATGGTGTTGTGGTGAGCAATGTGGCTATAATTACGATGTTCCCTTGCGAGACCAGCGGACAGAGATTTTAATGTGCACACTGTACTGTCTGTCTCTCATTTTAAGAATGCTAATTGCCGTCTTTCACTTGTGACCAGCCAATTGATGGCGACAGAATAAAAGAAAAATTGTGTGTTAAAGCAAACATCGAAAAGGAATTAGAGTTTGGTTTTTGTTAATGAATGTATAATTCATAACTTCGCATTGGCAGAGTTCAGAGAACGGACACATCTCTGCTTTAATCTGCATGCATTAAGTTTGCCAAATGACGTCAATTATTCTCGCTCGCCAACTCTCTGGGGGGTTCTGAGTGTGCACTCGTTAACTAAATCATCTGCGGAGCTTTTGCTATCAATTAAATAAGAAAAAAAAAGAAATTCCCTTCTCCTGACCAACCAGACCCGTACCTTATGTTATCCCATTTGTATAGGATAGGCGCGGGTATTATTGGGCACCAATAAACATACGATTCCCCACTTCAGGAGGCCCCGAGAGACCTGAAATGAAGTCTAGTAAAAGGTGCGTGGGTTAGGAGGAAATAAGTGGAAAAGTATGTCATGTTTGGCAACACCGCTTGCAAGTCTACTACTGTAGGTAAAACTGGGAGCCAGAAGGTGATACATGACAAATTGGTTTTGTGAGTGAACATCAACAAATCAGAAAAATATATTTCTTTGGCATAGGTAATAATTTGTGTGATTTGAATTTTTGATTATATTTAAGCCTTTTTCCACTTTTCATAACAATAATTTTGTTTTTTTCTTACACTAGTGGTAGTAGGCTACACTTGAGCTACACTGTAGCAATCTCTTCTATATAAGAATAAATTAATATGGAAGTTTAAAACATTGTCATTTGCTTTACAGTGGTTGAAAGAAATTATAAAGTCTCAAAACATTAAAAAATACACTTAAATATGTTTTTGGAATATTATTCCATGTCTAAAATGTTCCAAATGAAATGCAAATAAAACTGTTAAGGAAGCATCAAATCAAGGTCTGGTCGATGCGATAAAATATTGCATTTAAGGAAGCAATTTTGGCAGCAAAGGTCCATTTTATTCCATAAGTAGCTGTTTGAATTTCGGGCATGATAACCAGTCTTGTTATTTTTGAATGCCTGACGGACTTGTCAAAGATTTACACGTTAAATGCGGTATATTGCATTTATTATTATGTTTGTCAGGAGTTGTGCGTTTAATGTAGAAAATTGTAAAAAAAGCTTGAATATAATATAAATCTGAAAATTGTAAACGAGATAACACGTATTACTGTCAGACGAATCCTTGCCGGCGGTAGATGTATGAACTACAAGTAGTCAGTGGTGTGACGCAATCTGTTTTCCTGGAGATATCAGTAGTCTACTAACAGTCTGCACTTTATGTGGATGAATAATTGTACACGGGCTTTGTTTTTGGTCTTCTGGGTTTTAAAATTTGTGTTATGTGTATACAAAGTACTTTTAAGTGGCAGATGGCCTTGCAGTGCCTCCCCTTAAAACAACAGTAACTAACTAACTAATCTACTAGTGTCAGTGACGCATGTTGCGGAGTGTACGTACCTTCCCTCTTGCCCCACACTAGCCTGAGCCGATAAGACATACTGTAACAGGTGACAGAATTGCAACGGCTCATCAGACGTGTAATAACCAGGGCTAGGATGTATGTGTATTTGCATATTTCTTTATAACCCATATTTTAGCCTATTTTCATTTATGAACAAAATAGACATGAGATCACCGCGCGCGCGGGTGTGAGAGTGTGTGTGTGTGTGTGTGTAATATAATCTAATCGGCTGAAGGGATTTCAATGAAACTCGGTAAGTGCATACTACTACCTCGTCGAACCTCGACCATGCCTTTCAAATTTTAATACGTCTGACCAATCCAACATGGCAGACGTGTGAAATATTTCACCGGCATTCTTTATCTCTACAACAGTAACAGATATCACCCTGAAATTTTGTCCGGTGATAAAGGGCACTACTAGAAGTTCATCTATGTGACTTTCATAAACCTAGTATGAAATATTGAAATCAGCTTTATCAATACTGTGAAAATGATTTTTAATAAATTATTAAAGGTACATGTTTCGGTATGGCATTGATACCTTCTTCAGCGTAAATGAATTATATTTAAATCTTTAACTAGGTTAACAAAGCCATAATAAACCTGTTAAGTACAAAACGAACATGGCGGCCAAGTGAAGTTGAAACATTTAAATAGACTTTTCTTGCGATGTAGCCGTCCGAGCGTAGTGAAACTTGTTACAGCAAATTTTTAAACACATTGCAATGCATTGACATCTGATATAGTTCAATAGTTTACCTAACGTCAAGATGGCAGCTGTGCAAAATTTTAAATGTACTGTTTTTATTTCTTGTTTCATAATCCTACGATCCTAGTGACAGTTTGTATAACGAACCTACGCAATAATCTTCATCTAATGGTACTTAACTCTATGGGCTACACATATCCGACTTGGCGAGCATAAGAAATATTTAGACGGTTTTCAATATCTACGAATCTATTACAGTAATCATACTGAGATAGTGTATGCAGATAGACATATTGACATAAGTTCACCTATGGACCATTCAATAACTTTGTGAGCACAAAACCAACATGGCGGTGACGCGAAGTTTAAATATTTCAATGGATTTTTCTCGCGACTTTTCATCCGATCGCTGTGAATTTTGGCACGGTATTTCTCCATACAAGCCTTAATATACTGACGTCTGATTTATTGGCGTATTTAATATTGCGTAGGTTCATTATTCAAACTTTCACTTCGATCGCATGATTACGACACAAGAAATAAAAGCTTAATTTTAAAATTCGCACAGCCGCCATCTTGGGGTTATGTGAACAATTGAAGTAAATTAGATACCTCTGCATTACAATGTGTATTAACATTCGCTGTGCCAAGTTTCATTGCGCTTGGATTATTAAATCGCGAGAAAAGTCTATTTACAATTTTCAACTTCCCTTGGCCGCCATGTTAGCTTTGTAGTTAACCGGTTTTTGAAAGTCTCATAGATGAACTTCTAGTAGTGCCCTTTATCTCCGTACAAAATTTCAGCGTGATGCCGGTAATAGTTTCAGAGATATAGAATGCCGGTGAAATATTTCGCACATCCGCCATCTTGATGTTATGTAAACAATTGAACAAAGTTAGATGTCGGTGCACTAAAATGTGTATAAACATATACTGTACCAAGTTTCATTGCGTTTGGTTGGTTAAATCGCGAGAAACGTCTATTCAAAAGTAGCAACTTCGCTTGGCCGCCATGTTGGTTTTGTAGCTTCCAGGTTTTCAAGGGTCACATAGGTGAACTTCGAGTAGTTCCTTTTATCACCGTACAAAATTCCAGGGTGAAATCGGGAATAGTTTCGGAGATATTGAATGCTGGTGAAATATTTTGCACAGCCGCCATGTTGGATTGGTGAGCCGTAACAATATTTGAAGGGCACGGTCAGGGTCGTCCGGAATAGTGCTATGAACTTACCGAGTTTCATTGAAATCTCTCCAGCCATTTAGATTTTATTAGGAAGGAGGTGGGCACACACACGAATCACACACATACGCGCAAACATACACAGACACACGGACAAAAGGTGATCTCACAAGCCTATTTTTAGCCTACTTTCGATTTTTGCAAAAAATGAAAGTAGACTTATGAGATCAACACAGGGCGAAAAAAGTGTGTCTGTCTGTGTGTGTGTATGTGTGTGTGTGAGTCTGTGTGTGTGTGTGTGTGTATGTGTGTGTGTGAGTCTGTGTGTGTGTGTGTGTCTGTCTGTGTGTGTGTGTGTGTGTGTGTGTGAGTGTGTGTACTCTGAATGTCTGTCCCCCCCTATCAATTCGAACACGGTGAAACCGAATTGAACGAAATTTGGTACAGAGGTAGCACTAGTAAAGGACACCTCAGTGTCATACTTTATATCGCCGCCATCTTTACCAAAACAGAATGGCGGCCACTCAAATGTTCAAAACGTAAAATCAAATTACGGCTAAACTAATCATCCGATCTCTACCAAATTTGGTGACAACATACCTTTACATAGGACGCGTCATTCACCCAAAATTCAAGGTCATCGGCCATGCCATTTCAGGATGGCAGCCGTGTGAATTATGCAACCATTTTAATAAATAGCTTAAGACCCACCAATTCCGATTATCGAGCCTAGGGGAGTTTAAGCTATCCTGAAGGTCGTGATCCGTTATTTATTATAATTTAATATTATAATATTATACAGTATGAGTGGCTTAAAAGAGCTGAGCCGTTTGTGTCACACGACAAGATGGCAGCTGTCCTCATGTGCCTGTCTTATATTTCAGTAGTTTTAGTATGTTGTATGTGATATACCGTACTGATACAATAATATAAACTTTGTATGAAATGATCTTTAATGAAGATGTACTGCAGTGAAGAAATCGTTTATTTAAAGTCATTATTTGCCAACAGTTTGTATCTAATATGTCAGTTAAGAACACCTGACGTCATGGATACGGTTAGCTCTGGGCTAGCATGTTAGTCTGACACGCAGTTGACTGGGGATCGAATACTGCTACAGTTAGGTTTTTTTTTTCTTGAATTCTTTTACAAATGATGTGCACGAGCTTTTCCCACAGATACTGAATAAAATGTCATTTAGCTCAAAGGAGAGGATAAAGTATACACTCGTATATTAATAAAATCACAGTCCCAGCATCGCACATAAACAGAAGACATTAGAAAAAGGAGAATAGAAGAACTAGATACACGTTGTCATTAACCACAGCCTTCTTAATGCCTCTGTACGGTGCTGTCCTCTTGTGGGTTATGTGGGTAATATTGTTCCAAACATAACGCTGTGTAAATGCCTGAGCTGGCCTCCTGAAGTATGGCAATTTTGTAATACTGGTAGTTCAACTATTAGCCACGATCGCGCTCCGAATACCTGTAAACACTGCCAGCTGGATCGCCTCCCTCTTGGCTACTTTAAACTGCCTACTCATTCAACACCCATAGAACACTGCCATCGTAGTACATTACGATGGCAGTGCATAGGCGTACAAGATAAAGATTAATTCACTGATAGGTCGCAGCACCACCTACTGTGATTGGGGCGGAAGATGATTGGGGCGGAAGATTCTTAATTTTGCAGGCTGGCTTAATATAGAGATTAACGGACGTGAATGCATTACAATAAGTTAGTAGTTTTGTTATTCAATCATCATAAAGTATATAATATTGATCTTGACACTTACTGGCTTATTATCAATATAAAAGAAAACAAACAATACATTGTGGTTGGGGTGATTGTTTTAGGGATGAGGGCAAAGAGTCATAAAGATACCCATACATTTAGGAGAAAGTAGGCTATATGTTCTTTGCTGAACATCTTGTTTATAAATGAAAATAGTCTAAAAATAAACAAAAATTACGGAAAAACAAAAAAAATCAGATTACAAAAAAAGAACAATTCTTTGAGTCAGTGTACACTGGAAAATTCAGATTGCTGGCCCTAAACCACTCTCACTTATAAAGCGGATAACGCGATCAGCAGACACCGCATCATCGGATTATATAAATAGGAGTATCATCTGCAAACCAAGGTTACGCCACTGTTTCAACCCCACGTGCTTGAGTGTGTTTAGAATTCGTCTGATAACCGGTATTATTGTGATGTCAGTATTAGTGTGTGTATTTGTTAATTGGGTCGGGATTTGGGATGGAGACATCCATGGCCTTAAGTCAGGATTCATTCCGGCATTAGCCTGGAGTATAAATGGGAAACCCCAGAAAACCACTTCTAGGCTGAATTTGTATGCATTTTCAGCCCTCATACCAGAATTAAATTTCTTGACAGAGCTAGGAATTGAACCCGGACCATCGGGGCGACAGCCAAGAATGCTAGCCGCTACACTACTAGGTGGTCTAACATGAGTTGAGGGTTAACTGCGAATGTCCCATTCTTTTTCATCAACTCATACGGTGTGTATTGTATGCAATATACATTCAAAGTGCTCGTCATCGGAAAGATGCAGTGATCCATGACGGGGCAACTCGCAATGGAAAGCCATGCCACGCGTCTGTGCGTCTTTCCCTTTGAGAGTGCCGCACAGCGGTGTGAGGGACGCGCTAAAAATACGAATGAGGCGCCACGCCACCAGCGAATAATTTGAAGCGACTAAATAATTCATCAAAAGCAGTGCGTTAAAAGTGCGTGCGACGAAAAGGTGCGTGCAGCAACGCTCCATAGCTATAACAACGGCACTGACAACTGTTGTGGTACACCACAATAACATGAATTTACTGTATCGATCATTTAAAACTCATCCAGCAGCGCAGCCTTGTGCATTAAGTCACACTACTACGAGAGTTTAGTGCTTTTCAGTCGGTCAACACGAGTGGGTAGGTTTTTGCTAGGAATTAACCCTACCCCCAAGGGAAGATGAAGAGAAAAAGAAAAGGGAAGTGGATTCGGACTAAGGAACAAGTGTGGATAATATGACGAGAGTCCAACACCAAACAAAATACATTTAAGTGAGTTAGTGGCGAGTGTCACCGCAAAGCCCGTGAAACACCTAAAATGGGTATGGACCTGGACGTAGCTAACGGGAAATGCGGCTGGAGCTTGGGCTATTTGCCAGCAACGGGCATTAGTGCTTTCCCTTCCCAGCTTGAACTTGGGTAATATGGGGAAGGGTGGTAGTCTGGCAAGACAAAGAATGACAGGTTTGTCGTATATCCTTTCAAAGGAATGAGGTTTAATCAATGGTTTTGAGAGGCGCAAATAATTTAAATTCGCCGTGATGTTTTTAGTTCTTGGAATTGTAGGACTTCCAAGGAGCGACCGAATGCTTCCAGGAAGGGTAGCGATGTAGCAGTTATCGTGCTTTTAAAAACAATTTGACTGTTTTTGAAGCTTTTTGGTTTTAAATTTTGTTAAGAACACCAATTGTTGCATTCAAGAAAGGCTAAGCTTCTATCCAGCAAAGTGCCGACTAAAAGTTTGGACAAGAAGAAAAACTTAAATTTGGAAAACCAACCATATAGAGAAAGTCTCAACAAGCAGGAAGCTGGCGAAGCTAGCTATACTTGCCTTACTGGCTAGTTAGAATTAGCTATGAAAGCTAAGAGCGACTTAGAAAAAGTTTTTGCGGAGAGTTTTTGTTCGGATGCAACAAATAGTGGAACCTTTTTAACTTTGATGCTCGAGTTTCTTAAAACGAGAATGAGCTTTCGGGTAGAGTTAGGGAAGGTAGGATCCTGCCTTATCGTTATTTTATAGAAAATGATGAAGCAAAAGGATATAGTTTGATTTATTTAACAATGCGTAAAAATATGATAATTTTAACAACTTTAAAATATACAATTTAAATTTTAAACCTATGAGGTCTCAGACCTCTAAATTTGTTGAAGTTTGCACTAGGCGATTAACAAAATTTGGTTTAGAACCTCTTGAAAGCACCAAATCTGCATAAGATTTTAAAATAGTGCTGAGATTAGCAAATTTAAAGTTTAACAATAAATCAGGTACGATATATGTACTTTGAGAATTCCTAATGGAAGTTCTAAAAGTATGAACAAATGTTAAATTTGAAATTATAACAAAAAAGAGAGAGAAATTAAATAGAAGTTTCTATAACTTCTTATATTTATACAGTAATTACGATTATAATTTAGACAAATAGGGCAGGTCACTTATTGTGAAACCTGAAGAGAAAAAAAATTAAGAAGAAGTTTCTAGAACTTCTATGTTTAAACAGGATCACGAGGAAAATGGGGCCAGTTACCCTTTCGTGAAACCTGGAGAAAGAAAAGTTAGAAAACTCACTTGTGAGTAGAAATAATTGAATTCCCTAATGAAAAGAGGAAAAACAATTTGAGGTGTGTACTAGACACCAATGATGCAGAATTACTTGTGAAAAACAGTACAAAAATGGGAGGGCGCTTCTATAGAGTGTCACGTCATTGAAAAGAACCTAAATTTTACAATTATTATAATGTGTTAGTGAGGAGTATGAGAGGAGGAAATAGGAGAATCAGGAAAAAGTTTATGGCCTTATTTATAGCTTTCGTTCGAACGCGACACGGATGGTCGTTGAATGGGCACTGTTATGCACTGTAGTCCGTTGAAAAATTCACTATTGCAACAAGGAAAGTTTATCAGACGAAAAGTTATTGTAATTGTAGAGATCACTATTTGAATTTTAGTTTGAGAAAGTTTATTGCGTTGTGACGTTTATAGATGGTAGTTGAATGCAGCGGAAAATTTCCAACGAAGGAAGACGAATTATATGCTGATCAGAAGTATTTTCAACATAAATTCCTCAGTGAGGAACAAGCATTCCCATATTTAGGTAGAAGGCACTTGACGGCATTACTTGAAAAAAGATGATTTGCTGTAGAAACTCCTAGAGTTGAAAACAGTAGAATTGAACAGAATATCCCGCGGAGGTGAAAGCTAAGTTTGTATAAACAGTGGGTTTAATAAGACTCCTACGGTGTGAGAACTCATTCTCAGATACTCAGTACAAGAAGTACCTTTGCATCTTAGAAAGCTAGCTGAAGTAGCTACAAATATATCAAGAAGATCTTTTGAAGGCAGATTTTGCATCGCATAGCAATCTCACACTGTCTATAGATCAGGTTAAAAACATTTAAAACTTAGTGAAAACCATTGAAGTAGTACTTAGCTCATTTTGAAGAACGATGATGATCTGGATGACGGTTGACGTTAAGATTAGGACATGGCGTCCTGATTTAAAAATGTCTCAAGTAGACAGGAGACAAGCCTTAAGTAGGCTCCAACTGTATAGTTTGACGACTGACCCAGAAGTGAGAGCAGCTCAACGAAGCACGGAGGTACCAAGGAGGGAAGGGGGTGGGGGAAAAATACAAAGGAACATACATATGGAATACCAACTGTAGAAATAAAACTAAAAGTAATCTTCAAGGAGTTGATAGTAGGCGTCAATAGCGAAGCCTGGTGGAAGGGCTTGTTGTAGAAGTCCTCTTGAGCATGGAGATGTTAGCTGAAGATAGCGGCGACATCTTATGGCGGAGTTAAGAAGGAAGTCCTCTTGAGCATGGAGATGTTCAGGAACTTCAGCAGTTAGCTGCTAGATGCCGATAGGTAGGTCATGGAAGTTATATCTACAACAAACTTACAAAGGAAGTAAGCAAAGTGCTTAAATAAAAGAAAAGGTAAGAAATCACTGTTGGTGTTTGCGAAAAAGGAAGGAATGTATTAAAGCAAAGAGCAGCAAAAGCTACCTCTATCTTACGTGTATTCCAAAGAATACACCAACGAATGTACCCAAAAGAGCTGGGTTATGCCCTAATCCTGAAATAAATTACATGAGATTAATAAATACACTAGGATGACCAGTTTCGATTGTCAAGCGATCATCATCAGATCCATTACACTTAGGCTATAAAATCTATGTTTGAAAATACAGGTGTAAATATTTACAATATGTACAATTATTTAGTTGCAGTATTGGTACTGCAACTGTCGGTTTAAGCTAAATGCAGTCTATATGATGTTAGGTAAATGCTAAATGGTGATAGATATCCGGAGTTTGTAATTTGGAGTGATTATATGGTTGTGAAAATCAACTATGGTTAAAATGTAATATTACAGGCTACTACTTCTTTGGTAGTCTTCCTTGCTGGAGCTGCGCGCAGTTTTCGTGTTCACTGTGACCAGTTTCGATCGTCAAGCGACCATCATCAGATCCATTACACTTAGGCTATAAAATCTAAGTTTGAAAATACAGGTATAAATATTTACAATATGTACAATTTTGCATTTAGCAATACCCATACAACTAAATAAGTGCATATATTGTAAATATTATCACCCATATTTTCAGACATAGATTTTATGGCCTAAGTGTAATGGATCTGATGATGATCGCCTGGCGATCGAAACTGGTCATCTAAGTGTATTTATTAAGCTCACAGGTTTTTTTTTAGGATTAAAGAATAGCCCATCTCATTTGGGTACAATCGTGTTGACAGACTAAAAAGCATCAAACTTTTGTTTACTAAGGCAACACTGAAAAATGGCTTCAAACACCATAATAATAACTTTCTCGGTTAAATGGAAACGAGGCGGTTCTCTGCAGCGATAAGTTATTAAACCCAGATGGTCAGGTTTAGATGCAGTCCATTCTTCATTCCAGGTCTTGACAGCAGCGAAATGCGATGAAATTAGCTTCTCCCCCAGCTTCCATGGAGGATTTCTGGATTTCAATCGCGCCTTTTTCTTAGCATTACAGTCCTGGTGTATGGACAGTTGGGGATTTTTGCGACATTTCAACCATACGTTTTTCACAGCTGTTTTTCTTCGTACATGAGATGGGTGGATGGGATCAAGGGAATCAATCCCCCGCCCAGAGCCAAATATCAAAAAAAAAGTCATTTGTTGAAGTTTTTAAGTTAAACTGTTTTAAGTGAAACTTAAGTTGGGAACTGTAATTTACAATGATGGGGAAAGTAAAGGGTCAGATCATTTTGCTTTATCGTTTAATATCAACGCAATTGCTACTTTCCGAGCATTTTGTTCATTCATAAGTGCAAGTTGCAGACAATATATTAAATGCTAATGAAATTAAAACGAAAAAAAAGATAGGTGGTTTTGAAACTTCAGGATCGTATATTTGCTTACATTGATTATGTTACATTATGTCCGAACTCCTCCCTCCCCCCAATGTAATTTTGACTCGGTCAATCCCCCTCCAGAATCAAACTGTAGTTACGCCATTGTTTTGAATCCCAAAATATAGTGCTTTTTTCTCAATTCCTTGCACTCTCTCTCTTATAGTTTGGGCACTATGTAGTTAAGCATCAAGGTCAAGCTGATGACATCTTACTTAAAATCCATGCATGCAATTGTTTTGAGTTTAAAATCTGTGCATGCAATTGTCTTGAGTTCGGCGCAGCTACGTGTCGGGTGTCTTCTCCGCCGTAAAAAAGGGAGAGAAAGCCACTGGCGTATCCAAGGCTAAGTGAAAATCAGTTATAAGAAAACAGAGTCCGACAGGGGCAGCTACGCATGGTAAGGAGTAAGGAGTAAGGCCATAGAACCCATAGAATCTGTTTACAAACGATGGACTAAGACTAACCGGCCTGTAGTTGCCCAATTCAAGTCTGCTCCCTCCCTTAAATATTGGGACTACCGTAGCTCTTTTCCAGTCATCCGGGATTTGCGCATTGTTTATGGACACATTAAACATCACCTCTAAGTATCGTGCCACGGCCCTACCTCCTAGTTTAAGTACTTCACTAACAATATTATCAGGACCCTTTGATACATTGAAACGTAATTTGTACACTAGTTGATTCAAACCCCATGTCGGCATAACTTCTTCCGTCGTTTCCCATTTTCAACTCCATGTTGTCTTAACAGAAATAATCATAAAGTGTTGCAGGACCAAAACATAGAGGCATAGATATGTTTATGTTCGACCCTCACTATTACGTGTCATAAAACGGTGTCATAATGATGGTCATTATAACACTTATTTTCATTATGATACAGTTTCTCCAGCCAATCAGAGCTCGTTCATTGACCAATTAGGTAACGATACCTTCGCGAATGCGCTCAAAATCCAACATGTCGGACATAAACACAACATCGAACTATAATAAATTACCGACATGGAATACGCACCGTCCATATGTTCGCGTAAATAAACTGGCGAATATGAAACAAGAAATAGCACTGTACCTTAAAATCGCCAACACTAATTTCTACACAGCGCATTCAAACGACTCCGGTGACAATATTACTGAGGGACGGCAGATGTAAACATATGGCTTGCGTATGGCATTGCAAGCACACAGCGCATGCGTCGGTCGTTCAAAGATCTTGAAAGACAGAGAGATGTCTCGCGCTCGCTCTCCGATAACAAAATTCTTGTGGCTGACTCTCAACAGATATTTAGGAATATTTATGTTATAACATATAATAAAATTATAATTATCGTCGAACATAAACAGTCGTATGCAACTCGCCTATAATGGTAATTAAGACACTCGTATGGAAATTATAAAACTCGCATACGCTCGTTTTATAAAAAATACTCGTGTCTTAATTATAGCCATTATAGGCTCGTTACATAATGTACTATTATGTTTGACCATGGCAAAATAAAAATATTATATGCCGGAAAACTACATCTTAATTAGGCGCATTATAGTTCAAGTTTCATTATGATACAGGTTCTTCACCAATCAGAGCCCAAGATTTTCACTGCGATACAGCTGTTTGACCAATTAGGTAAGGATAGCATCGCGCCTGCACACAACGCTCCTGTTTCCAAAATAAAACATGTCGGACATTAGTGACAACATTGAAATTACATGATTTGAAAGTTGGCAATGTAAAGGATATCGGATCAACCATTGTAGTTACAATCCCAAACACAAAGACAAAATCAGCACGAACCTTTACGGTAACAGGAAAATATTATGAAATGTGCAAGAAATTTATGAATCTACGTCCAGAAGTTTGCAACAATCCATCCTTCTTTATAAATTACCGACACGGAAAGTGCACCGTCCAAAATGTTGACATAAATAAATTAGGGAATATAGGAAAAGAAATAGCACTTAATATCTCCAACTCCAATTTCTACACAGGGCATTGCTTTCGTAGGAATTCGGCGACAATTTTAGTGAATGCTGGTTGTGATGTAACGACACTAGAACGTCATGGAAGCTGGAAACATATGACATTGCTCTGTTCAGTAAACAAGAAACCCAGCACATGCGCTCTGTTCAGTAAATGTACCAGCTGGCGGTATCTCGACAAAATGTATGAATATTTATGTTCGAACATAAAAAAGTTATAATTATCGTCGAACAAACAATCGTATGCAACTCGCCTAGAATGGTAATTAAGACACTCGTACGGAAATTATAAAACTCGCTTCTATCGTTTTATAAAGACACTCGTGTCTTATGGTAATTATTGCCATATAGCGGCTTCGGTGGCGTAGTCGGTAGGATGCTGGGCTTCTATGCCCAAGATCGCGGGTTCAAACCCGGCCGTAGCCGTCGGATATATTACGAGCGTGATAAATCCCTCAGTATGCCTTCCTTCGGAGAGGAAGTAAAGCCAGCGGTCCCATGTCATAGATGTGTGACATGTAAAAGAACCGTCCACTAATTAAACCTGTGTGAAGCTAAATTTTCAGGTTATATTTCGTTCAAACGCTCTAATCAAGTTCCAGCGTTCACCACAAGGTGTCAGTGACATCTGGTAGTGAAAGTTGGAACTACTTGAAATGGAACGGAACTTGTAGCTCACCCCATGGGTGTCCGCAATGAAGTAGCTACAGCTTCTGGCGAGCCGAACATGTTCTCAGAAACTCCAGGCACTAAAAGCCATACGCTAAATAAATAAATATTGCCATTATAGGCGTGTTGCATAATGTACTATTTTATTCATGTTGCGAGTACCGCCTTCGACTTGTGCATAGTGATCGCGCACGCTTCGGAGAGTAGGAGCTAGGTGCACTTGAACTAGTTGCCATGGTAACTAAGTGTCGGAAATTAATACACGCAAATCCCAGATAGACCCACAGTCCAAGAAACATACCCCTGTTAGCAATCGTTTGACCTCAACTATATCGTATAAATCTCTGAGACGTGCTCTTTAGGTGATCTACAAACGAAATGTTCAGTTCCATTTTTACAGTACTATCAACTATCGGAAATGCAGGTACTCTCTGTGTGTATCTGGTAAACTTTAATTAGTTCCACCTTCAAATGATGGAGACACTCATCTCACCTGTCATTCCCTTCACTCTCGTTTTGGATTACTTTTGATCAAATCAATTTGCCAGCCACAGCGGCAAGATAAACGGCTCAATGTTTGTGGTGGCAGATTGACTCCATTTTCCCCCTCTCGCTTTATGAAGTGACCACTTGGTGGAGTGGACCATCGCTATCGTAAAGAAAAATAGCGCAATATCGCGTGAAAAATGGGCGCTCCACACTCAGTTGTTTCGAGCTACCATATTCTGGGATAGAATAGGGAGGATAAATAGACAGTCTTTCCATGCAGGTAGAGGGGCCTTTTAGTGAGTATTTTGAATTTCAATTGCATTTTGTAAGTATTTTCAACCAAAACCGCATTTCGTACGAATTTTGAATCTAAATTGCATTTTGTTTGGTGGGCATTTTGCACATATTTTGATTCTCAATTGCATTTTGTGGGTATTTTGAATCTAAATTGCATTTTGTAAGTATTGTCAATCCACATGAGTCGTTTGAATCTACCGTACATTTTGTAAGCATTTTCAATTCAAATTGCATTTTGTAAGTATTTTGAATTTCAATTGCACTTTGTGAATAATTTGGATTGGAACTGGGATAGGGCCTGTTTCAATTTGAATTGCATTGTGTATTTTCAATTTCAATTGCATTTCGTAAGTATTTTGAACCTCAATTGCATTTTGTACGTATATTCGATCCCATTTGCATTTTGTAAGTATCTAAATTGCATTTTGTAAATATTGTCAATTCAAATAACAGTACAGTAAGTATGTAGTTAGTTTGTCTATTAGATATATGTCATTGTTCTATTAGACTGTGGTGTATGAGTGTGTCTGGTAACAGTTGCATTGTTTATTAGTTATAGTTCATTGTTTCAGTAGACTGGGATGTGTGATTGCATGTGAGTGTGTCTGGTGACAGACTGTTTTAGTGGTAGTATTTGGTGTTGGTGGAACTTTAGTATTTTTTCGTTAGTAGAATTTTGGTATTTAATTGTTAGTACAGTAGAAGGTTAGTATTTTTGTTAGTAGAATTGCTCTTTACTTATTCTGAAAGGGAGTAGCAGTCTTTCAGAATAAATCAATTCTTTACTAGTCTTATAGACGGTTAAGATATTGATAATATAAGCCAAATAATGGCTACACTGCGTCCTGCTGCACGGCTGAAAGCAAAGGGAAACTACAGCCGTTTGCTATTCCCGAGGATATGCACCTCTCTATGCATAAATACATGTGATGATGGCCTCCTCCCTTGTAAAATTTCAATCCGGAGGTAAACTAGTCCCCCGTTCGGATCTCCGGGTGGGGACTACTCGAGAGGGGGTTAACATCACAGAAGTGACAAAGAGGAACTCTGACATTCTACGGATCGGAGCGTGGAATGTTAGAAGTCTGCTAGGAAATGGAAGGTTAGAAAACTTAGAAAGGGAAATGGATAGGTTAAGGTTGGATTTGGTTGGGATTAGTGAAATGCGCTGGCAGGAAGAACAGGACTATTGGTCAGGAGACTATAGGGTCATTAGCACTAAATCAAACAATGGCCAAGCAGGGGTTGGCCTCATATTGAGTAGGAAACTTGGACAGCGGGTGGAATATTATGAGCAATATAGTGAACGGATTATTGTAGCAAAAATAAATACTAAACCTACCTGCACCACAGTGGTACAAGTCTATATGCCTACCAGTCAAGCTGATGATGAGGATGTTGAAAATGTCTACGATGAAATAGACGAAATTCTGAGGTATATCAAGGGTGATGAAAATGTTATAGTAATGGGAGATTGGAATGCTGTGGTAGGAAAAGGGAGAGAAGGGAAGATAGTAGGAGATTTCGGATTAGGTGAAAGGAATGATCGAGGAAGCAGGCTGGTAGAATTCTGCACTGAGCATGAGTTGGTCATAGCTAACACCTTATTCAATAACCACAATAGAAGAATATACACATGGATGAGACCAGGAGATACAGGGCGTTACCAAATCGACTTCATTATGGTCAAGCAGAGGTTTCGAAACCAGATTTTGGATTGTAAAACATATCCTGGTGCTGACATAAACTCTGACCACAATCTGGTTGTAATGAAATGCAGATTAAAGTTGAAGAAACTGAAGAAAAGTCAAAAGCCAAAAAGGTGGGCAATAGACAGACTGAAAGAGAAGGATGTAAACGAAAGATTCAAGAAGAGTATAAAGGAAGGACTAATGAAAAACCCTAAACAAACTTCAATTGCAGACGAATGGGCACTTTTGAGGAATGAAATAACAAAATCCGCAGAAGAAAACATTGGTAGGAAAGAGAGAATAGGTAGAAAACCGTGGATCACTCAGGATATACTCGAATTGATGGATGAAAGGTGGAAGCACAAGAATGTAAGAGATGAAAAGGGGAAAGCAGAATACAGACGTCTGAGAAATGAGGTTAACAAGAAGTGCAAGGAAGCGAAAGAAGAATGGTTGAAAGAGAAATGTGCTGGTATAGAAAATTGTCTGAAATTAGGAAAAGTAGACACAGCTTATCGAAGGATTAAGAATACTTTTGGGGAAAAGAAGACTAAGTGCTGTAATATTAAGGACACAAATGGAAAGCCTCTAACAGATAGGGAAGAAAAGGTTGAGAGATGGAAAGCTTACATAGAGAGTTTGTATAAGGGAAAGGAGATTGAGAATCATGTAATGGAAAGGGAGGAGGAAATTGATGAGGATGCGAAAGGAGATTTAATATTGAGATCAGAATTTGATAGAGCTTTGGAAGACTTAAGCAGGAACAAAGCACCAGGCATAGATGATTTACCGATTGAGTTGCTACGCTGCATAGGAGAGGAAGGTCTGATCAGGTTATTTCACTTGGTGTGTAGGATTTATGAGACAGGTGAGGTACCCCCTGATTTCAAGAAGAATGTAATCATCCCTATACCAAAGAAAGTGGGAGCTGACAGATGTGAAGATTACCGTACAATCAGCTTGATTACTCATGCTTCAAAGATCCTTTCTAGAATAATTTACAAGAGGATTGAGAGCCAGATAGAAACGGAGTTGGGTGAAGACCAGTTTGGTTTCAGGAGAAATGTAGGAACAAGGGAAGCTGTACTAAGTCTTAGGCTGATTTTGGAAGGTAGAATAAGGAAAGATAAGAGAACGTTCATGGCTTTTGTAGACTTAGAAAAGGCTTTTGATAACGTTGATTGGACTAAATTGTTTGACATTTTGAAATCGATTGGAATAAAGTACAGGGATAGGAGGGTGATATACAATCTATACAGAAACCAGACAGCAGTCATTCGAGTTGAAGGACATGAGAGAGAAGCTGGTATTAAGAAAGGTGTAAGGCAAGGCTGCAACTTATCACCCATACTTTTCAATCTTTACATTGAACAAGCAATGAAGGAAATTAGAGAAAAATTTAAAGTGGGAGTGAAGATTCAAGGAGAAATAATTTCAACTCTGAGATTTGCTGATGACATCGTCATCTTGGCCAACAAGCCTGAGGATTTGAATGAGTTTTTGAATGGTATGGATTCCGTCTTACGGAAAGAATTCATGATGAAAATTAATAAATGTAAAACAAAAATACTGGAATGCAGCCGAAGTAAATCAGAAACCTCTATGGAGATCAAATTGGCAGGTGAAAAGCTGAAGGAAGTAGGAGACTTCTGTTACTTAGGAAGCAGAATAACCAGTGATGGACGAAGCAAAGAGGATATAAAAAGTAGGTTGGCTCAGGCAAGAAAAGCATTTCTACAAAAAAGGAATCTGCTGACATCGAATATAGATTTAGGTATTAGGAAGTCATTTTTGAAAGCCTTTGTCTGGAGCGTGGCGCTCTATGGAAGTGAAACTTGGACTATTGGTGCAGCAGAAAAGAGGAGAATTGAAGCATTTGAAATGTGGTGTTACAGGAGAATGATGAAGATCAGATGGGTAGATAGGGTTACAAACAAAGAGGTATTAAGACGAGTGGGAGAGGAGAGATGTTTCTGGCGACTGCTAATGAAGAGAAGAGATAGGTTGGTAGGACACATACTAAGACACCCAGGAATAGCAAGCTTAGTTATGGAAGGAAGGGTCGAGGACAAGAACTGTAGGGGTAGACCAAGGTTAGAATATGTTAAACAGATTGCCTCGGATGTAGGGTGTGGTAGCTATGTAGAGATGAAACGATTAGCTCAGGACAGGGAGGCATGGAGTGCTGCATCAAACCAGTCAAAAGACTGAAGACTCAAACAACAACAAATAGACAGGACACCATTCCCATTACTTAATTGTCGTCATCATCATCATTGAACAGTCAAGTTGTTCAATGTGTAAATGCTGTTTTTTGTTGAATCAATTAGGGCGGAACAGGCAACCAGAAAGGTTTGGTTAATCTCTCTAAACCGGCGGCTTAGGTGGCGTAGTTCGTAGCATGCTGAGCTTTTATGCCCAATGTCGGGTTCAAACCCGGCCGAGGTCGTCGGATTTCTTAAGACCGTTAAAAAACCCTCGGTATGCCTTCCTTTGGAGGGGGAGTAAAGCTGGAGGTCCCATGCCATAGATTTATGGCAAGGACCTTCCACTAACTACACTTGTGTGAAGCCAAAATTTGTATGTTAGGTTTTATCAATGCTCTTAAATTTCAACGTTCGTCACCGGGCGTTGGTTGCCATGGCATGTAGTAGTAGCGAAGCCCACAGCTAGGTGTCGTGGACGGTAGCATTTGGTAACGAAAGTAGGAACTATTTGAAATTATCGTCTGCAGTCCTTACTTGAATTAAAACCAGATAACACACACTAATACAGTCATCACTATTAACACCGGTTAACAGACAGGTTCTACACACACACAAAGCACACGGGGCTACATGACCGCGTTGTCGCAGCTCCTAATCTAAGGAACCAACCATCTCCCTAACCCACTGGGTCCCAACCAGTAGTTCCCGAGAGCCTCAAAAGTTGTCCATGGGACAAAAAGGGACCGGCAACACATATAAAACAAGAAGTTCCGTGAAAAACTATACAGCCTACTTTTCATGCCAATGATTATTCTACAGTATATGAACCTATCTAGAATAATGACGAAATTAAGTTGGTAATAACTAAATAACTAATTAGTTCAAAATATACCTGGTATAATGTAGCCTAATAGAGCACTATAGTTGGCAGCCCTGGTGACTGAATATATTCTTAGTTCCACCTCTTAAGGTAGAGAATAAAAATTTGGTTGAAGTGCAATGGACGTTACATGCAGTTAGACACTGGATCTATCAGCACGCGTAAAAGCGTGTTGCCAACAATACCATGCGTGTGCTGGTCAGAAATAATCAGAATTATTATGATACCTTGTTGTGCCAATTTTGGATGAAATCCATTTGTTAGTATAGAAGTTACATGTATTTTAAAATTGGACATATCGGCAGGCATAGAATCATGTTGGCAGCACTGCCTTGTATTAATTACTCCAAATTAATCTAGAATGTCAGGTGCTATACGTGTGCAAAGTATAGAGCTGTTGGCTTGCATACTTTCTGATATATTGATATTGGGGTAAAAAAATATAGACAGCATCTATTAACAGTTGGCTGCCCTGATTGCTCTTAACAATACTTATAGTCATATCTGTTATGGTACACATAGCACATACGAAATTTGGTTGAAATCCAACTGATAGTATAGAAGTTACATGTATTTAAAAATTGGTACTATCAGCAGGCTTAGAATCATGTTGGTAGAACTGACGTATATAAGTTACTCCAAATTAATCTAAAATGTCAGAATATACGTGTGCATAGTTTAAAGCTGTTGGCTTGCATACTTTCTGATATATTGGTATTTGGATTTAAAAAAAATAGAGAGAGCAATTATTAACAGTTGGCAGCCCTGGTGGCTCTTAAGAATACGCTCAGTCATATCTGTTTATGTACAGATATTACATACAAAATTTGGTTGAAATCCAATTGATAGTGTAGAAGTTATATGCATTTAAACATTGGACCTATCAGAAGGCTTAAAATTATTTTGGCAACACTGTCACGGTTGGCCTCCTGGAAATTAAACTTAAATAGTATTATCTACATGTGTGCCAATTTTGGAATAGCTCCCATGCATACCTTGCATGATATCCAACATGGAGCTCAAATTTCTAGTGCGTTTTTTCAGCAGTTGGTAGCACTGACATCATTTTCAAATATGGACGTGAGCTACTCCGGTGCACATCTTTACTCATACTAAATTTGGTTTTGATTGCTGCAGCCGTTTAGGAGTTGATAGGGGGACACACACACAGCCAGACAGACAGACAGACAGAAGGACAGACAGACAGACACACATTTTCCCGGATCGATCTCATAAGTCTACTTTTTCCTCATTTTTGCAAAATGTGAAAAGTAGGCTAAAAATAAAAAATACGAGCCTTACAGTAGTCGCATATGATGTGTAACATCTAACATAAAAGAAACCTACGTGAAATTGTTGATACACCGGTATTTTATACTATTATTGGCACAAATATTAATCTATTGTAAAAGGGAGTGTTTTACAGATATTGTAGTTTATAATACGGAACTCATTTTATTAGATGATTTGTAGCTTCCACCAGCACTAGTCTAAATAATGAATACGATATGGATCAACTAGATTAATAGACCCGACACCGCCCATAACCTTAAATTCTTTATAAACAGGTCCTCTTCATTCACTGACCAACACGTAATTTCATATGGATTCTGTTAAAATGAGTCATATTGATATGATAAATATCGTTTAAAATGATAATCTGGTAGCAAATAGTCCACCCCGTCCGGGATTCGAAGATCTCTAGATTCACAGTCATAAGCACTAACCCGATGGCTATTTCGACTACACAAATTTGGTGCACAAGATGGTGACTTATTTCCACGTTCCAATAATACTGCATTACGGAATTAAGTTTCATTAATATTTTGCTTGTTTAGATAATGTTCCTGCGTGAAATTGAGTTTAAAATGCCTTAAGAATAGGCCCTCTTGTGAGTAAAGAGAATGTATTCAGTAATAGTTCATGAGGGCTTGCTCAATAATTCTCGTATAACCACAACTATTATATTATATTGATGACTGCATTACCGTTATGTGGGTTAATATTTGAATAGCCATTGTGCAGTAACACAATACCGGCAATGCCGACTACTTACAATGTTTGATATTAAGGCATTTTACCATTTAAATACTGATACGAAGACTTCGAACATGTACCATGTCATTTGTTTCAATCACTTGACACCAGAGTTCGTATGATCGTTTTCCGTTCAGTATGTCATATACATTCCACATGGCCGAGAGTACGTCATGGTATCAATTTCCGACACCACGCGCTCATTGTTTCTCGTACCACTGCCAGCTGGGTCTTACCACTGCCCGCTGGATCGATCGATCGAGCGGGCAGTGCATTCTTCCGTTTTCCACCACTGCCAGCTTGTACACTTCCGTTCGATTGATCGAGCGGGCAGTGCATACCTACGTTTTCCACCACTGCCAGCTAGTACACTTCCGTTCGATCGATCGAGCGGGCAGTGCATACTTCCGTTCGATCCACCACTGCCACCTCGATCGTTCCGATCCACTTCCGTCCCCAATTTCCAGATCGTTCCGATTCACTTCCGTCCCCAATTTTCAAAATCACTCCCACAAAACTATCCAGCAACCGAGCGGAAAGATGTTACACATCAAAAGTTACGAGCCTTACAGTAGTCGCATATGATGTGTAACATCTGACATAGAAGAAACCTCACGTGAAATTGTTGATACACCGATATTTTATACTATTATTGGCAATGTAAAAGGGAGTGTTTCATAGATATTATAGTTTATAATACGGAACTCATTTTATTAGATGATTTGTAGCTTCCACAAGCACTAGCCTAAATAAGGAATGCGATATGGATCAACTAGTTACTAGATTAACAGACGTGACACCGCTCATAACCTTAAATTCCTTATAAACAGGACCTCTTGATTCACAGACCAACACGTAATTTCATATGAATTCTGTTAAAATGAGTCATATTGATATGATAAATATCGTTTAAAATGATAATCTGGAAGCAAAAATATCTACCCCGTCCGGCATTCGAACCCGAGATCTCTAGGTTCACAATTATAGGCGCTAACCCCACGGCTAATTAGAATACGCAAATATTGTGCACAAGATGGTGACTCATTTCCACGTTCCAATGATACTGCATTACGGAATTAAGTTTCATTTATATTTTGCTTGTTTCGATAATGTTCCTGCGTGAAATTGAGTTTAAAATGCCTATTGAATAGGTCCTCTTGTGAGTAAAGAGAATGTATCAATTTCTGACACCGCGCGCTCATTGTTTCTCTTACCACTGCCAGCTGGGTCTTACCACTGCCTGCTGGATCGATCGATCGAGTTTGCAATGCATCTTATACTTCCGTTCGAT
This sequence comes from Meconema thalassinum, assembly GCA_946902985.2. Classification (NCBI taxonomy): domain Eukaryota; kingdom Metazoa; phylum Arthropoda; class Insecta; order Orthoptera; family Tettigoniidae; genus Meconema; species Meconema thalassinum. The sequence goes on from OX336394.1 coordinate 186,130,635, forward strand.
CCACCACTGCCAGCTAGTACATTTACGTTCGATCGATCCAGCGGGCAGTGCATCTTATACTTCCGTTCGATCCACCACTGCCAGCTAGTACACTTCCGTTCGATCGATCCAGCGGGCAGTGCATTTTATACTTCCGTTCCATCCACCAACGCCAGCTCGATCGTTCCGATCCACTTCCGTCCCCAATTTTCAAAATCACTCCCACAAAACTATCCAGCAACCGAGCGGAAAGATGTTGCACATCAAAAATTTCCAATGAATGCGTATTTTGAAAATGATGTGCGTTGAACGAGAATGGTCCGATATTATCCGTCCGACGACTATCAGTTGTTCAATTAAAATATATTCAAAATAATTATTATTAGAATATGATAAAAGGCGTTTATGTTAACCATGTTTGATTGGTAACAGTTTTATCCGTATTGACTAATGGTAAAATACACTCGTCAAAAAATGGTTTGCATATTGCATGATGTCGTATTCTCATTGATGTATGACGACATTTCGTTTTTGCACGTTGGCTCATGTGTTAACTCGAAGATAACATGTTTGTTTGTTTGTTTGTACTGTACACTGTTATTGGACATGGAGTTTGTGCATACAACCGGCACAAAAGGGGGAAGTGGTAAAACCCCTGCTGTGATTGCGGTCCATCGAACTAGACCATCAGGCACATTGTCGGAGATTGCAAACTAAGAGCGTACCTAGGTGACCATAACGTTTTCGGTGCTTCACCGTCGAGCCTGGACTGGACATAAGGTCGTAATAAAGTTGATATCTGTGCTAGTATGTACTTATTATTATTATTATTATTATTATTATTATTGTGTTTCATGGGTAATGCCATACGCTATATAAATAAATAAACCAGTTATCGGATAAAGCACGTGTATTATACAGTGCGTCATGGAATGTTCTCCGCAGTGCCAAGGCACTGCTACGTTAGGTGAGAGCCGGAGTTAAGTTGGCAGACCTTTCGCTCAATTGCCGACTGCCAGGTACTAGCTTGTCTTCTCCAAGGTCGACAGGATATCAGAACACACGTGTGAGCTGTGCTGTGCTGTGCTGTGCTGTGGAAAGCGTCAGTGTGAATGCAGTAAGGGAGCGATTAGATTATTCGAATAGTGCAACAGGATACAGGCGATAATGTTTACTACTGACGAGAGAGCGTTTTTGGTGGAATACGTTTTTCGTGAAGGCGATCGCTTTACATAAAATGTAAAACTAAAATTTCAGGCGCGGTTTCCTAATTCAAAGTGTCCAAACCGGGATACCATTCGGGATTTGATAGGTAAATTTCGTGTGACCGGCTCAGTTCACAATGTACCAGGAACAGACAGGCCTACGCTGTTAACAGACGAAAAACTTGATGAAATTTCCGATAGAATGCTGCGAAGTCCAAGTAAATCAATAGGCAAATTAGCTCAAGAAAGAGGACTGTTTGTTGTTTGTTTTGTTTTGATGCAAGCGGCGGCTGCCGCGCTGTCAGCAGCAACTGTGCTGCCAACTTAACTCCGGCTCTCACCTAACGTAGCAGTGCCTAGGCACTGCGGAGAACATTCCCTGACACCCTGTATTTGGTCCACAAATACATAAGCCTGCAATATGCAAAACTTTTCTTGACCAGTGTATATGTATTATGTAAACCGCCCTGTCAATAGTCGACTGTGAAATGATGTTTATTAATATTTTAAGACCAGCCGCGGTGGTCGAGAGCGCTAACGTGCTACCTCATGCCTCACTGGCATCGGGAGAACGTGGGTTCGAATCCCACCTCGGCCGTCCTGAAAATGGTTCTCGTGGTTTCCCATTTTCACCACCAGGCAAATGCCGGGACGGTTCCTTTCAATAGGTCCACGGCCGATTTCCTTCCAATATCCCTTCCCTGACCCGTCCTGAAAAGAAAAGTACATGACCATTGGCTGCATTACCAATAAAATAAAAATAAAAAATAAAATATTTTAAACGTACATGTTTCAATATAACAATTATATCTTTTTCAGCGTTATAATTTTGACATTAATAATATAAAATAAAATGTATATTCTTACAAATTTCAATTAAAATAAAACAAAAAATTCACGTAAAAATTAAATCTTTAAACACAAGAAGAATTTTGGTACTAAAATAGAGATGCTAATCATTCTGGTGGAACGTAAAACGAAATATTATACACGAAGATTTAGAATTCTGCCTTATGTAACTGCCCAAGTCACACTCCTTTTTAGCTGGCGTATTACCGTAGTAACTGTTCGAACAATCTCAACAGACAACAGAAGACGCCGCTTCCAAATGGACCCGCAATGGAATGAGGTGAAAAACATAAATCTAATATGGCTAATGAGCCTTACAATCTCGACGAATGGATGACTTGGAAGTCCTTGAATAGATTGAGATCTAGAGTTGGCAGATCAAAGGCTAATTTGGCAAGATGCGACTACACTGGTCATTGTGACTGTGGAGAAGACCAGACTGTTCAACATATGCTTCAATGTTGACTATGTCCAGCCTCCTGTACAGAACACGATCTTTGTCAAGGAACAGAAAAAGTATTGGAAGTAGCCATTTTGGGGCAAAAATAATATAACTGTGTATAATATGTAAGTTTCTGATACGAGAATTTTAAAAAATCTCGACATCTGTCAAGGTCAACAACCCCACTTGCCGGCTCACTCTCACTGCATCAAGTGAATCAGCTGTTCCATGGGATACCACAATACATGGAGCATAATATAAACATATAAATGCACATGTTGGCCGAATTATTCGGAATGTAACTGGCAAAAAGCATAGAATACTTCAAAATTATTGAGATATTCTCAATTAAAACACCTTTGCTTACTGATAAACAGTATACGGTTCATACAATTGGGTTACAATTTTATGAAAATAACTAGTATGCTAAGTGAACAATTTTCCTATTTCGTTGTTTTTACATTTCACCAGAATCATTAGTAACAACATCTTTCTAGTGTTTAATACATTTAATAACTTTTATATGAATTTTTCATTTCATTTTAATTCAAATTTGTAAGGATATACATTTCATCCTATATTATTAATGTTACCTAAACTATTAAACAGTGCCTAAGAAGATCATCAGGCTAGTACGGATGATAATTACGAACACTACGTGTAAAGTAAAAGTTCAGCAAGAATATGCACGTGAGTTTAGTGTCAACCAACGCTTGAGGCAAGGTGACCCCATCTCCTGTGTGTTGTTTAACCTAGTATTGGAGAGGCTTATTCGAAATATCACTATAAGTGATAAGGGTACAATGCGCAGTTTCGTTGGATATCAGAGTGAAGCGGCATGAACACTGTTTAATAGGCCAATCCAGTGTCTTGCATATGCGGATGATGTTGCTTTGCTGGGAAGGACATCAGGAGATGTGAAGAGGGCATTTGTTGAATTAGACCAGATGGCTTGAGGAGCTGGGCTGAGGGTGAATAGCACGAAGACAAAGTATATGACCACCGTGAGGCAGGGTGAGGTACCTCAGGAGCTTGCTATTGATAATAATAAGACTTTCGCTGAGACCAGCACTTTCAAATACCTTGGATCGACTATCACCGAGGGATCTGACTGTCTCGAGGAAATCAATGAGAGACTGCGCTCCGGGAACCGAAGCTACTTCAGTCTCTCCCATCTGCTGCGATCAAGACCGTTATCACGCAGTTGTAAGAAAAATATCTATAAGACAGTCCTGTTGTCACCTATGGGTGTGAGATATGGGTGTTGACTAGGAGGAATGAGGATTTGTTGAACAGGTGGGGGAGGAAGGTACTCCGTAAGATCTATAGGCCTGTGTGTGATCGTGGAGTGTGGCACCTCCGCACCAACAAGGAGATCTATGTTCTGTATCTCTATCGTCGCAGAGGTCAAGAGTTCCCGGATTCGGTGGCATGGACATGTCGAGCGAATGCCGGAGTCAAGGATGGTGTATCAGGTCTTCCATGGGCGACCCACTGGAAAGCGAGGACGGGCGCGACCGAAAAAGCGCTGGCTGGACGATGTCGTGGAGGATCTAAGGATGCTACGTGTCAGAGCTTGGAGGAGGTGGGATAGGAAAAGCTGGAAGACTGTGGTGGAGCAGGCCAAGGTCCTTCATGGACTGTAGTGCCACGGGGTAAGGTAAGTAAACTATTAAACTAATAACGCTGAAGAAGATATTGTTATATTGAAACATGTACTAATATTAATAAACATAATAATAATAATAATATCGTATGGCCTCGGATTCCGGGTGCAAGCTTTGTTATTTGACCCCCAGAGCGCAGCTTTCATGTCGAATTTTGTCGTTCCTTGGAACGAAATGAAAGTCAAGGAGGTTAGATATCTAAGCTCCTTGACACTATAGCGCTTTCTTATAGAGAAAGGAGGAACTTTGTGTTGGCGGAAAATCCCGATATTAAATTTGCCGCTATGAACACGGCCTCTTGAATTCAAATGGGTTCTTTAACATGTCAACAACGTATGGCATGCGTGCCGTGGTTTTTGTCGCCTTTCAAAAATCACTTACCACAGCCAAGTGTGATCCTGCAAGCTTGGGGTTGGTAGACAGACACGATAACCACTCACCCACCTTGGCGAGCATTGCATAGTATTGACAAGGAGGATTACACAACACATATATTAGAATATGATTCAAATTATTTTCATAACTAATGTTTAAAAGTGTCAAATAAACTTTCAGGGCAAGGAGCAGGGATTTTAGACTTCATGATTGATTAAAAACAAAAAAAGAAACAGGCTTGATGCAAGCAGTGATTTGAGGTTAGCTCTGCGCACGATCGTAACTCCTAGAATTCCTCAGCTTGTCATGGAAATACGTGCACAAAAGTCCAACTGGGAAATACATTGAGTTAAATTGTTTAAATAATCTGAATTATTTTAATGTTCAATTGATAATTGCTGAAGATGGGCTAAAGAAGGTCCGAAACAAGTCCAAATGAAATAAAATGTATTGACTTGACGGACAGACCAAACATATTGTTGTATTGCTTGAAATATGGAGAGTTTTATATATGTAGGCCCACTAGAGGGCCTGTATGAGAAATCTCGCATGTGTAAAACCACCCGACTGGCTTTTCGGACTCGACGCGATACAGTTCTGACAGGGGCTATCGGCTTGTTTATTTGTTTGAACGCAATTTATAAATCTCCAATTATAAAATCCGCCTTGTCAAACACTAAGAAGTTTAATAATTAAATTAAAACGTACATGATTCGGTATAACAATGATACCTTCGTCAGCGTAGATTAAATTTTAAAAATCTTAAAAAGTATAACAAATACAAAGAGAAAATGGATATCCTTACAGAAGCATTAGAATGTAAATAAATGAAAGTTCACAAAAAAAATAGAAAATACATAAAAGAACAAGATCAGAAGTTAATGTAACTCCACCTTAATGGACTGTCTATCGGATGTCGCTGCTGAGAGCTATGTGGTGTTGCTTCCATCCAGGTATAGGCTAATGATACTGAGCCCGCTTAGGCTCATGTATCAAATATTTCTTTGAGAGCATATTTACTTCACATGCTCAGTTCTACAGAACACACCCTAAAGCTTCCTCATGAACAATACGCTATTTTGACTTCGGAGTGAAGAGCTTATTTTCCTCCTAGAGATATATTACTAACTATTTTAATGCCACATATCTCAGGAGCATACAATAATTAATTCTGCTTAATTTACCATCTTCTATGCCTTTTGGAAATGGTAAATCAATTTAAGGTACAGGTATTTTTCACCGCAGACACGCGGTGGATTATGAAAGTAGTCGCTAATCGACTTGACTATTTCCTTCAGATCAAGAAGCCGTGCTATGCACGAACACACCGTTTTTATAGTCCGCTGAGGCAGGACGCATCGTGTCAATTGTCCGTCTAAAAGACGAAGGCCATTGTAGGCAAGTGTATACCCCATAATTGGGAGGACTGTAATCTACAGCCATCGAGCTGCTTACTACGATTAAGTCTACGAAAAGTATTATTTTCGGCCCAGTTAGGCCAGTGCAACGTGATTGTGAAAGTTGGAATTTAATTGTGATAATTCAACATATTTTTTCACTAACCACGAGGACCGTCTGAAGGCAGACGTGAAATATTCTAACAGACGTAAAATATTAAATCTACGACTACGTCTTACAGCCCAGTGTGCGCTACTATAAAAATCAACCATGATAAAGCTACGTATCGCACGCATGCAACAGTGATTGTTCAGTTTTTCAGTGATTTTGACATAGTATAAAATCTGTGAACTAATACCACGTGTTGGTAACATTAGAATCTGTGGCAGGCAAAGCAGAGTATTTTGATCACCTGCAATCATTAAAGCCAGTGTGCATTTACAATCATATTTTCAATAGAATCAGTGTATTTTGATAACTACGATGCATACGATAACGCACCACGTGTAAGTAATTCTTCAACTTTATTGTGAGAGCATCGTGATAGTGTAATTCATCATGTGAGGGGAACACCGATGAAGTAAACCACCAGCATGGAATTGTCCAATCCACACCACCAGGTACAAACCATGTACAAGACGCAAACAGAGGACCACGAGGACAAGCTTAAACCTATAGCCGTACCAAGGAGTATGCTTGGAACCCTGGAAGTATACCACCCCTTCCAATGGGAGTTCTGGAAGGTGACCTACTTTGTGAAGTAACCGTGAGTTTGTAAAGCCTATTGTACGAGGTTTGTCCAGGTTGAGGTAGTAGTTAAATGTATATTTTGAGCCGAAACGCAACGATATTTGACCACTTAGGTAGAACATGTGTATATTTTTCTTTCTTTGGCACTGGGACAAACTTAGTTAGACACCACAGTCCGTGCACTATACGGCAGGTGCAAATTCACTTGTATTTTCAGTGTATTTGTGAGTCAGCAAGGAGCTGCAATTTTATGTCATGTAAACGACATCTTAACTACAGAAGGTGTAAGCTTCCGAAAGTGTTAGGGGACACCCTATAGTCAGTTCCCTTATTTAAGTTGGAAGAGCTTATTTTCGTATCATTTCTCAGCCGACCGTTGCTGAAACGTTTTTGTACTCTTTATTTGGCATTTTTGTGAGTACTATTTTACTACATGAAAGTTACAGAGGAACGAACCCATGCACAGTTAGACTGATGGGCTAACTTACTTCGTATCATTTTAAACATCGCAGCAGAGGTTAGATGTTTTATTTTTGTTGTGGAGAGTGCCAAACCACACATGTCAAAGCCTACGTGTATAATGAACGAGTGACATATCTTCGAATATCAGTGCAGTTAGATGCACGAGTATGACATCTTTCTATTTGTATTCTTGGAATTTAATACTGCACTATATCTTTTTGAAGGGTATAATATCTCGAGGAACACTGTTGGGGAAGTGATGAGACATTTGTATATAATCTGTAGAGCACTTCAGGACTTTAAATCGTGCTGCTACAAGATTCGAATGATCATTTTGGTAACACAATCATTGCTAGGCTAAGCTGCACGCGAAGCATTGAGAGTTGCTTGAGCGCGCCAGCTGACAACCGGTTTACCCGAGATGCAACAGAGAGACGACTTTATTGACTTTTTTGTGTGCTAACTTACGTCACAAGTCCTAGGAATTTGAAGGTCACTGATATTAATATACCCTTGCTTTGGAGAATAGCTATGTAAGCTGTCAACATCTGTTATTACTATTACCACTTTTTATGAGTGAGGGGATGCTCGCTCAGGCGAATTCCTTTAATATTTTGAGCCGATGACTTTGATTCATCTGGCGTGTTATAGAAAGGTTTAAACAATAATGTTAATTGACCCAGCTTCTGTATAAATTAGGCTAGCCAGTGTAATTATTGTGTCCGTGAACACATTATTTGGTATTTGGCAGGACGGATGAATGTCCGCCTTATTGTTGGTTTATTCCGGCGTTCTTTGAGCTGCGGCTAAGACGACCGATGCACCGCGCGCAATTGGCATAAGACGCGCCAACCTGTGCTATTGTTGACTTGTTGAAGTCATGTTATTTGAGTGAATCTCAAGCGAGATCACATGTTGCAGCCTACGACTGGTGCCATTAATAGAGCTAACTTAATAACATTTAAACCTTCTGATAAATCAAGAGCATAATTATCCTAAACCAACGGATTAATTAATTGTTATAAATAATTACAACCATAACTTTGCAACCGTTTGCTTGTTGTTTAATCGACACCGTGACTTCAATCCATTTCCATGTGGGAGATGACTTTAAATGAGCTGACACTACTTGTATCGACGACATTGGATCTCTGGGACCGATAATCAGTAACTTGTGGCCTGCCTGATCTAAAGCTTGTAAGAGGCAATTATGATTGCGCTTTGCCAACATAACTCACATGCTTGAGATGACGACTGAGTACGAAGAGTACGTCAGTTCGCGAAGGCAGGCTAATATAAGAGTGTTTATATCTTTATTCCCGAGTGAACTCCGCCATAGCTGGTCCCAAGCCCGGTTGAGAAAGGAGGAGGGTGAATGGCTGGTTTTTGGGCCTCGGTGGGGACACCAATGCTGAGTAGGTGTCTCTGGTAAATACTGAGAAATGCCCAAGTTGTGAGGCTCTGCCTAGCAATGCAACCAGCAAATCCCAGCCCGTAAGGGAGGGGTGAGGGCGAGTTTCCGGCGCCTTAAAACGGGATATGCTCAGATAAGGGGGAACAACCCTGACAGAAAAGTCCAGTAGGCACAGATGCTGTGAGGAGGCAGCCCCTCCACTGTGCTAGCTCGCGTAGGGGTGATTACCCACGTCTGGTGAAGCTTATCAAATTCAGAGAACAAACGGAAGAGCCGGACGGATAAACATGATACGACCCTGCGAGAAAAGGACAATGAGATGGGCTACATGGAATCTAACTTCTCTGACAGGAAAGGAAGTAGAAATTATAATATGTCGGAGAGGTGGCAGAGAAGAAGAGAAGGACTCTGCAGCAAACCAGGAGACTCGCAGGGAATAGGAATGAATACAGAAAGTGGCTGGCAGACCCGACGCCGAGGGGTAAAAGGGATAGATGAAAAAGAAGAGAAGAAGACTCCCGAGTGTATTTATCCCATTGTTCCTATTAGACATAAGAGTGTTATGTGATTGTTGTTTTTTTATAGTCAGTGGTCAAACTATCATTAGATTTGGTAATAAGCATTCGTTTACGACGCATCTCGTCGTAATACTTTCGTTCACATAGGCATTAGACAGAATTTAAATTTAATATTAAATGTGGACGTGGTAGCATCCTAACCTAGGGATTGGTTTGCTAACTGTTAAATGTAAATTACACCGAGTCATTTATTAGTAAATTTGCTACGCGATAATTATTCTTGTACCACGCGCCTAGCTAGCTTTGCTATTGTTTCATGTAACTAGGATTTCACGAGGGTCCTTAACATCAAACTAGGGACGACTCATTATTGTAATTAGATTAACGGATTAGCCAATTTCGACCCTCGGAAATAGATTAGGGGTCTTACTTGAATAAATCATGCACGAATCTAACTTAAGCCTGGATCTCTTTTTATTGCTAGCTTTGGTATTTTTCGGATGTATTTCTTTGGGCGTCTATGACTGTTTCCGTGCTAAATGACCCAGATCCCCTGGATCAAGCCCCTCGTGCTGAGCAAGCCTACGAAGAAATGCACCCGATCCTCTGAGGATTTGGGTTCGAAGGACGGGGTCTTTCGAAGTACCATTTCTTTCGGCGGATAGTACCCGGATCACCTCCTCTAACGGGCTCAATACGGAATAGCGCATAACATTTCAAAAAGATGAAGTCACCCAACCCTGAAGACAATTCTGCCGAATTCCAATTTGTCGCCTTCATTATGTCGCTCCTAGATGGTCGAACACTGCAACTCCTCTATAAATGGCAAAAATCAACTAACCTCTAACAAGACAGCATTCCCAACTGTTGGCTAGCTCCGTAGAACTAGCCGTCCAAACGGGCAATGCATTCCCCAATACAACTCAAGTTAGCCAAGGTACACTCGTACGTTGTAACGAATTACTTGGACTTTGATGAGACAAATGTAATAATATAAGTCAAGAAATAAACTCAAACTAGTACATTCACGAAGCAGTGCGTTTCAAATGGAACATGCAAATGAAGTGAAATGTAATATGACAATAACAAAATGCAAAGTGAAAATGTGATTATTTATAAACAAATAAATATATTTCCAGTGACTTTTCAAGAAATACAAGATTTTTCCTGAACTATTGAGAAAATTTGGAATATTTTGGCATAAGCCGCACTTTATAACTCCCTTTGGTTTAGGAGCTTGAGGTTTGTGAAGCATACACCTTAGCATATTATATAATAAGACGATGATTCTAGTGTACATGAACCGTGTCAACCAGTTTACTGTACCCTTCTGGTCAGCTTGTAGACTTAAACCACTCTGTCTTTGAACTGGCAGATACAATCGATAACTCTACGTTCATGTATTCACATACGCCGCTTTATCTCAAGTTGTAAAAATATTCCTGACTTACGGAAGTTACAAAGCCAATTCTGTTTAAATCTCGTTCTCTTTGTCTCGACCCGGTCCGGCGTGACATGTTTCTCTTTTCATGAAACGACGACTTATCGTTATTTCCATTTCCAACGTTTCTATTGAAAGCTTTTAATTTTTATTAAATAAAAAATAGAATAAAAGAAAAGATATTACTGCATCATAGATGAATGAAGAAAACTTCACAGACAAGTGGTCTGGGTCCGTAGTTAATGCAGTTCCCAGATATGTTGGATGATCCATAACGATTGTGGTTGCCATGTCAATATCGAACGATTATTATTAATAAAGGTATTTAATAATAACGATGATAGTTAGTTGTTTTAAGGGGGCGGAATAGCGAGCCCACCTGCCCCCAATGATGATGATTTATATATATATATATATATATATATATTCATTTTTTTAAAGTCGTTTCGGCCATCAATGGACCACGATGTTCTTCACTCATATGATCACTGTAATGCTTGTTTCCTTGTCTGCCAGTAGATCTTCATTCTTGACGAATGTTCAGCTCTCCTTTCTTCCGTCCTCTTGCAGTGAGGGCGAGGCATCACAGATGTTAAAGGGTGTAGATTACTGGTTGATTTAACCGCCTTTCTGAACAGGTTCCTATCCCAAACCAGAGCTTGATTGATTCGAGCGTCTGTTAGGTCTTTTTTTAATTTGCATCGACCATTTACAATAGGAATTTTTTTTTTAGAGATTGACGAGTGTATTCGATATGAAAGTCGATGATGCTCCATCCGTTCCAAATGTCCAAAGAAAGACATTCTCCTTTTTCTCATCACACTCACCATATCTTCTATATGTTCAAATAATTCATTGTTATGTCTTCTTCTGGAAGTACCATTATCATTAACAGGTCCTAATATTTTCCTTAGAATTTTCCGATCCTTAAGTTCTAATTTTCTCAATGGGCCTTTGTTTGTCATCTGTAAGCATTCTGCGGCATAGAGTGCTGACGGCCTAATTACTGTGTTATAATGACAAAGTTTGACATCCCGGGACAAGCTTTTACTTTTGTAAATGGTTTTGCAGGTTTGAAACGCACCTTCTAATTTGTTACATCTGCTCTCAATGGCAGCTATTTCTGAATTATTAGGGGTAATCCATTCCCCTAGGTATGAAAATTTTCGGACATTTTTGATTTTTTTGCAGACCAATCGTGTTGAATGATAATAATAATAATAATAATAATAATAATAATAATAATAATCGTATGGTATGGTACACACTTACATCATATTACATCTTAATGAAATATTGGGAAAGAAAAGATATTCTCATAATTTAACATTTAAATTCAAAATATAATCCACTGATACAGGAGTCACTGAGGAAAAATCCATTATATTACCACCATAGGCTCTCATAGGACAGTCCTGTATGATGTGCTTCACCGTTTGTCTATCATAATATTATTAATAATAATGGATGTAATCAAATTCAGACCAATCGCTGTGAACACCAGAAAGAACCTTAAACAGATTTTTTCGTGTGACCTCTTCAGAGGCCGATTGCAGGTCTTTCTAGTCGACGCCCGTGGGCGACCTGCGAGTCTGAGAGAAGGAATGGATGAAGGTGAATAAATCTGGGCAAGGATGTGGAAGGGGGTGGTCAGAAGGTAACGTCCCAGCATTTGCATGGTGTTGAAAAGGGGAAACAATGGAAAACCATGTCAAAGACGGCTGATGGTGGGGCTCGAACCCATGTGTCTACCGAGTCAGCAGAGAGCTTGGCCCCATGGCATCACGCTGCGTTTTAGCGTAGATCATCCGCTTTGACACCACAAAACTTAAACAAAGAGTTGTTGAGTTCCAGGACAAGGCTCGACCGAGTGACAGGGACGTTTTCCACACCAACAGCGCCTCATAGAAGCTGCCAAAGAAGTTGCAGAAATCAAAAGGAGCAAGAAACATGCCTGGTGGAATGATACCTGTGAAACAGTTCTGAACAAAAGGCTTGATATATGGGTGCATTATTACTCGACGAAATTGGAAACCGACTGGGAAACGTGCAAAATCCACCGGGCACGAACAGCCAGAGTGCTCCAAATTGAGAAACGTAAGAACGAAAAAGCACTTATTGAAGGGTAACGACCAAATCTTTAACAGAAATAAAACTAGAGAGAACTACAGAACTTCCAAAAGGAAACTCACATGATGGGTATCATGTGAGTTGAATAGGGGAGAAGAGATTACCTAAGAGGTTAATGAACTCGGCTATAGAGGGTAAGAGAAGCAAAGGTATACGTTGTCATTAGTAGCTCATCAGTCGGTCAACGTGAGTATGCCCAATGAATGGGCGGGGTACAAAATACAAATATACTAAGTAGTTCCGTGAAGAACTACTGTATATAGCCAATTTTCATATATCCTACTTATATTAATTTCCTCAATCAACATACAAAATTTCAGTTTGATTCCTTTAATAGCTTCGTCGATATTGAGAACAGTCTACATATTTCGGATGGTCACCATATTGCATTTGTATATACGTAGGTCTTAGATTTATGTACTATTACATGAAGATTATTGTGTAGGTGTAATATTCAAGCTTCAATCGCATGATTAGTACACAAGAAATGAAAACAATATTTTAAAGTTTCGCACAGCTGTTATATCGTGGTTATGAAAACAATTCAAATAAATTACATGCCCGTGGATTAAAATTTGTATAATCATTTACCGTAACAAGTTTCACTGTGCTCGGATGGTTAAATCACGAGAAACGTCCATTTCAATACTTATTCTTCTCGTTGGATTTGTGCTCACCAGGTAATTGAAAGTCACATAGGTGAACTTATGTTCATAGCCTCAAAATTTCAGTTTGATTACTGTCAGAGATTAATAGATATAGAGAACCGTCTAAATATTTCGGATGGTCACCATGTTGGATATTTATATATTGTAACCTTTATGCTTCTGTGATTCATAAATTTTACATATTTATTTCGACAAGATTGTATTCATGTTTTAAAGCTGATGTGAGAAAGACGTTGCCTGTAGACCAGAGAGTAACAAAGGAGGGACCCGTACGAGCGTTTTCTACAACTTTCACCGAGCGCGGACAATAGAGGAAGGAGGAGGACGGCGACCATCTGGTAACCACATGGACTTAGACAACGCGAAACGGTCATTCAACCAAGCGGGTAGATACGAAAATTTCAACGATCACTAACTAGATAAACCCCGCCCATTTGAGAGAAATTGGAGCAGTAATTAAAATGCAGAAACAGGAATTACGCCATCGTATAGGGGACAATCCCAGCCTCTCAGAAGTATTTTCAAAATTTAAATTGAGTCATTCTGTGATTTTTGCCAGAAGTAAAACGAAATTAAGGGACGGATTTGAGAATACCAATAGCAGCGAGGGACGCGAGACGCGACCAAATCCCGCCAAAATTAAAGAACAATGAAGGAAATTACGGAGCTCATTATCTAAGAATCCAGCGATCGAATTTTGAATTAAAAGCAGCCAGGGGACATTGAAAATGAGGATGTTCGAATGAGCTACTTTGCATATTAATGCGAGTGTTATTAGAGAATAAAATTCTAAAAGCTCCCTACTCCCATTACTCCTTCGGCAAATCATATAAATAATAGCTGGACACGCAGTGAAAATCAGTTCTACTTTGAGCACCGCAGAGCCGCGAGCCCACGCCCGTCGCATTCTGAAATTAAGATAATTTTACAAGTATAACAGTTCTACTTTGAGCACCGCAGAGGCGCGAGCCCACGCCCGTCGCATTCTGAAATTAAGAAAATTTTACAAGTATAACAGTTCTACTTTAGGCACTGCGGAGGGGTGAGCCCAGGCCCGACGTATTCGGAATTTGCCGTCATTTTATAAGTATAAACAGTTCTATCTTGGGACATTTGAATATCGTTAAGTATTCGCGAGTGCGGATCGAAACAAGTATCGCGAAAGTGCATACCGTTGACAGTGCAAAACAGTTGTATGGTAGAGATAGCCACACGTGCTATTAGCATCAAAGTCAGTGAGATAGAAGCTATGAACTATCGGCTGAATTGAGTAAGTTGATGATAGCTTTAGGAATTAGGAGCTCCACACGCGAGAACCGAGCATTGTAATAATAATAATAATAATAATAATAATTCACAGTGGACTTTTGCTTTGGTGAACTTTTTTTGGAAACCGTGTGTAAAATTCTCCTCCTTGCAAGATGAACCAATTGATCCAGAAGGCTGATATCAAGGACCAGACCATCACCATCATGATGTATACGAGATAAGTAGATATTGCATGGGGCATGTTTGCCATTGCGCATCCCATCATGGGAGTCGGATAAGTTTATCTCGATCATAAGTAATTATGATAAAATAGGTATTTTTGGCACAGCAGGCATGTTTTGTGTAAATTTGTGTATATTTGTCATTTATGATTTTTGTGTTTTCCTTATAAGATAAGATTCGTATATGAGCATCAAATCTTGTTAAATTTTGTTTTGTTTGAGGGTTTCAGTAACTTTGCTGAATGCACATTTAAGGGAATGATTGGGTTGATAGTGCTTACGCTCGACCATAACGTAAAAGCTAGTATGGGGGATATAGCTTGACATTGTGACAAGACCAGTAGTGACACAGCATTTAGATGAACCGTAAGTAAGGTATTGATGACCACACCAAGGTAAAGAAAGGTAAGATGGAATGGCTGGATGACAATATAATATTCAGAAAAGGATGAGAGTTGATCCTTGGTTGAGCTGAAATTAAAGACGGAGGTGGTATTACCGTGTTCTACGATTATATAAATGGTAAGTGAATTAATGGCGGAGGCGTAATTCCCGCGAATCTACGATGATATAATTGGTAAATGAATTGATTGAATTCATTGTCTGACGAGAGTGCACTTTAGCTCCGTCGGAAAGGTAACCGTACAGCTCTAGCCCAAGGCAGTCATACGGAAAGCAAGTATAAAGATTGTGGTCAGCCGTCTGAATTCTGAAAAGAGCAGCGAAGGTCGTTGCTTGCCCAGCTGGTTTATTATGGTGTGGGGATGTCTGTCACAAGGTCGGGTAGACCACTTTGGATGGTATTGTTTTCTTTTTGTGAGGGAAGGTAGTCGAACTTCCCAGGGCTTGTTTCTTTTATTACCGCTTCAGGAAGCGATGTCATGTAATATCATTATCATTTTGAGTGCATTCATTATAGTTGTTTGTTTATTAAAATTCACGGGGCACCGGCCACCGAGGTGTGTTTATTTGATGCTTTATGTATTTTTGACTTGTTTTTGGTTTACCTTAATTAGCAGAGTTATCGCTCTGAGTGAGTTAATTATTTTATAAGTTAGAACATGCACACATGCCTGTGGCCTAGAATAAGCCTATTGCCTTCATCCTCGGACTCTTGTGAGAAAGAATGATGATTGTACGAGAGAGCCTGTCCGAACCCCAAAAACCAATTTTGTAATTGTAAACATGAGTGCGAATTTTGACAGAATGGCTGGACTATTCAGACCATAGTTTAATAAATTAAGTCTGTTGACATTTTATTTTTGAACTTGAAACAGTGGACTGCAGTGAATTAGATTATTTTCTTTTCCTGGTTTTCAGCCAGTGTGATTATCATTTATCTTTTCCAGTTGATTTGTGTGATTAGAATCTTAGCTTGTGTTTAGAATAATTTAAGGGAGATATTTTGTGTTTTGTTGTCTGTGAATGGGAATAGGCAGGGAGATGCTATTTTGTGAATAAATTATTTTATATTAGGAGTTCTCTGACATACTGATTTGAAG
The DNA here is from genome assembly GCA_946902985.2 of Meconema thalassinum. Taxonomy (NCBI): domain Eukaryota; kingdom Metazoa; phylum Arthropoda; class Insecta; order Orthoptera; family Tettigoniidae; genus Meconema; species Meconema thalassinum. Next base: position 186,146,925 of record OX336394.1, read on the forward strand.
TTTTGCCTCCTGTGATCCTTGATGATATCCCTAGGGTGTTTAAATTAAGTTAGAGCCATACCGAACAGACCATTACCCCGAGCTAGAGTCGGCATCCTAGGAGCCATTGAAGGGTACATATGGATTGGGTGATAACACTGTAGTTATTCAAGTCCATATCAGTTTTCTTTTATTAATTAGTGGATCACAGTGATGGAGATTGTCAGAGAGTAGCTAGCTGGAGCCTACTGAAGTATACGTGTTGCGTCGAGGTTGTGATAAACATGGTGGCCCATGTTGATCTTTATCCATGAGGGTGAGCATTGAGCTTGCAGTATCAAACCTTGAGGACGTGTAAACAGAGGTAGAGTGCCCCATATCATGGCGCCAAACGTGGGGACAAATTAACGTTAATTCAGGGGAAAGTAAAGCCAGGAGTTTGTTTAAAATAAATAGTCGAAAATGCTGAGTTTATTTTGCATATTTAGGTATAAGCAGTGTTTTCGTGGCGCCCTTATAATTGATTGATTAGTAACAAACTGCAAATGTATTTTTTAGGACGGCGTGAACCGTGAAAAGTCATGTCAGTACTTTATTGACAGGACTGGGAAGTTAAAATTAACGCAGAAGGGTAACCTGAAAATTTATTCATGTAAGCAGACTTCAATTGGGCAGCTATTCAAGCAAATAAAAGTAATTAATGGAAGTAACGTAGATTGGGATTAAGCGACTCATTTTATAATTACAGAAGGTGGGTAGCGTAAGGCTGCATGCCCCAGTTTCTCAAATAAGTGTTTATATTTTGTGGCTATGGCTTCAGTGGAAGAAATTCGAGCGATAATCGAAAGCTCGGTAGCTAGAACAATGGAGCAGTTTGAAGCGTTAAAAGGAGAGTTAACAGAACAGATAGCGGAACAGAATACAATAAACAACGCACGTATCACAGAACAAATAGCGGAGCAAAGTAGGATAAACAATGCATTGCTCGCGGAGCAAAGTACAATTACCAATACACAGCTAACGGAACAGATTGCAGAGTGATAGCTAAGATTACACTTGAGACTACCGCACAGTTAGGACAGATGGAGATTAACCTAAGACAATCGATAGCATTCAGTGAAGAGAAGACGGCAGCGAAACTCATACAACTGGAAGAAATATGTAACGCTAATACGGAAGGAATAAAGTTAGAACAGTTAGCAATCCAGGCTACGATAAAAGGGGTGGACAATGAGGTTAAGTCTGCGACAAAGCAATTACACAGCTTAGAAGAGGAGTTAACGGAGATCAGAACAGAGATAGCAAGGCAACCTTGACTTCAACGGAACGGTGGAGTATTCAGGAAGTTGAGAATGACGCAATAAAGAGAGCATTCGCGAGAGTAATGAACTGATAGGAGACAGGCTCGATCAGCTGGAAAGCGATAAGAAGGATGGGAAGAGAAAAGAGGAAGAGAGATATGAGGCAATAAGAGCAGAAATAAATAAGACATGCCGACAGATTGGAATTGACGGGAAAGAGGACAGAAAGAAACTCCTAGAACAAATGGAAGAGAACCAGAAGAGGATAAAGGAGGTCGAACTGCAGTTGCTAGGAAAAATAGAGGGGCAAGAACGGAAAATTCTTAAAACTGAAATACAATCTTTACAACAGGAAGACATGCTTCTCGAACTTAGAGCACACAATAGCACTAAGGGAACAAACGGAACGGCTAATAATCTTAACACGAGCCAGACTCAGGTAGAAGGAATGAATAGACATAGTCCGGGGCGCGCAACTACAGGTAGCGAGAGTAACGATGGATTCCAGACGTTTAAGGGACACGCCTCGACGCCTCAACATCCGGCTGACAATAATAATAATAATAACCCAGCTACTCAGTATGTCCAAATAATCAGAATGCAGGAGGACCGCCCTCGTAAATTCAATAATGACGGGTCACAAAAGCCAAAAGCTTTCCTAAAAGATTTAGAGCACTACCTAACAGACAGTAACGTTCCTGAGGCTAAGAAACTCAGAGTAACAGAAAAATTACTTGCGGATAGGGTCTTGACTTGGTTCAGAAGTTTTCGCTACACTTTTGAGGATATGGAAAGTTTTAAGCAGGCATTTATACGCCGTTATTGGAGTATGTCAATACAGCAGAGTCTGAGAATGGAGTTGTATAGCAGGAAGTATCATGCTTCACAGCCCACGCGCTACTCAGAGTATTCTTCGGCTCATCTGCTCAGATTGAAAGATATGGACATTTTGCCGCCGGAATCAGAACTGGTGATGACCATTGGTAAACAGCTTCCATTACCAGTACAGCAGTTCTTAATTGCTGCAAACGTCTCGAGCGCACTACAAGCAGAAGAGGTTTTATGCCAACAAGATGAATCTTCATTAAACACTCAGAATAGGCACATCAGAGCAAGTGACAGCGCAGCTCTTGTACACCAGGCTGAGCTTGTCAATACCAGGGAACAGAGCACCAATACAAATAGTAGCCATAAGAGCGGGAACAACAATGGAAGGTCGGACTTGCTAAGAGAAGAACAAAGGAGATATGAACCGAGGAACGAATGGAACTGGCAGCCGCGACAGGACAGGAGAGATGACTGGAAGGGGCGTGGTCGCGAAGGTCCATATAATCACCGCAGATATGACAGGAGAGAAAACAGAACGTGGAACCGAGGACGGGATGAGAACCAAGGATACACGGAGGACAGTCGACGGGAATGGCAGAACAGACACGTGGCATCCCAACAGTACCTAAACGAGTTGCATCGCAGCCAAGAAACGGAGAAGGATCGCTGGCGAAGGACGATGGAAAATCGCGAGAATCCAGATGTGGAAGTAACCGGAGCAGAGGGCGAGTTGGTGCGGCAACATCGCCAGAGTCAGAACGATAAGAGACAGACGGGGGTCATTAGCAAAAAAATGTACTAGAGGATGAAGGAGATAGCCTAAATTTCACGCCAGATAAAACACAGTGGTTGATAGCGAACATTGAGGAATGGGTCGCAACTCCTGATGATTTTACGGGTGAAATTATTCAACCGGAACAACATTGTTTGAGGAAATTACCTGTCGTTATTACAAGAATAGGAGGATTAAGAGTAAGAGGCTTGGTGGACAACGGAGCACAGCTATGTCTAGTATCAGAAGCGCTAATCAAAGCTTTAAGCAAAAAAACAAAGGATACCTACAATTCCAGGACCACAGGTCAAAATAAGAGGAGTAATTCCGGAAAAATCAGCTGTCTGTAAATTTCAAGTACAATTGGATCTAGACATCTTAGGACACGCTTTCTCACATGTATTCATGGTTATGAACAAAATGAGTGCAAACTTGATCCTTGGCGCGGACTTTATATACGAGCACCAAGCAGTAATCGATCTACGCAACGATGTAATAAAATTCAGAAATATGGAAGGATTATCAGCGGTGGAATTGAACATGAATAATCACGGCTTAGATAGAGATGCTAACATTTGGACGCTGGAGACGATTCCTGAGGAAGAAGAGGAAAATCAAGCAGATGAAGAGGACTCGAACACAGGACACATGGAGGAAAAGCACGAGTTGGAAAATGAAATGTGGTCCATGGCAGTAGAAGAAGATGGCAGCTAAGACAGTTTTGAGGCACTTTTGAAGGAAAAATTGAAAGAAGCAAAGCTAAATGATGAGGAAAGAAATTACTTGGCCACGGATGAGGATCACAATACGCGATGTCCTGAAGACATGCGATACTTGCCAGCGAGCAAAACCAAACAACTTTCTCATGAGGCAGTACCCAAGACCACTCTTGCCACAGAAACCATTAGAGCTCATTGCGACAGATTGCCTGGGGCCATTGCCGAAAGGACGTAGAGGAGTGCGACATGTCCTTGTGTGTGTGTGCGTCTTCTCCAAGTTTGTTGTCATATGTGCTATCCAAAAGACAACGTCGAAACAGGTCCTAAGCCGAATCAAGAATCGTGTTATACCTACGATGGGAAAGCTAGAATATATACTTTCCGACCATGGGAGTTATTTCACCTCAGCAGAATTTAAGCGTGGATTAAATGAGCTAGGCATCAAACATATATTATCTAGCGTACGCAATCCACAGAGCAACCCTAGTGAGAGGGTTTAACGAGAGTTTTCTAAGCATATCCGCATGTTCATACCCACGGAGCATCATCGTTGGGATGATACCTTTAAAAACATTGAAATTTGTATTAACATGACACGTCATGAGTCGACTGGACAAATTTCATACACGCTAGATTTGAACCAGCAACCACCGAGATCTTGGACAACAGTGCTATATTGCCCAAGGAATCCACAGCCAGCACCACAGCTGAGAATCGAACGCACGGTCAGGTATATGAGAGAGCAAGCTGACAGGAGATTGAGAAGGCTCAGAGGAAAACGCTTTCCCACAGAATTAAACGCCGGTGAACTAGTATTATTGAAGAGACCACCTATCTCTGATCCTGCAAACAAAGTGTTTCATAAATGGTGATTCCCGTACATTGGACCTTACTGCATCATAAGAAATTTGGGAAACAATGCATATAAGATACAGGACATAAACGGCGGAAAAAGGACAGTAGCAAACTGTTCAAACCTCAAGGTGTATCATGAAAGGGAACCGTTTGATCAACCACGGAATACCGCGGGTGTCAACATCATAGAAATCGGAAAAAGATGAGTCAAGTGCACGTGCAACGAGGAAGTAGACAGTCATAAACATACCTGGTGTTTACAGTGAGCGGCTGAGAAGTGAGAGTACCAGGCGAGACGCGCAGACAATAGCTACCTGCAGGAGACGGCCGAACCACTAATCCTACCAAGAATGTGGAAGGGGTGGACAGGAATAGCAGCAAGAAAATCCCTGCGCGCGACCAGCAGTGGCGAATCAAGTAAGCAGAATAAGGAGTGACGGCGGAACTTTACAGCATCCGTGAGGCGGATGGGGATTGGAGAAAAAAATCATACGTTCCATATCGATTTTTTTTGGAAGAAGGATACTATAACTTTTATGCATCTGTGATTGCATAAATTTTACATATTTATTTCGACAAGATTTTATTCATGCTTTAAAGCTGATGTGAGAAAGACGTTGCCTGTAGACCAGAGAGTAACAAAGGAGGGACCCGTACGTGCTTTTTCTACAACTTTCACCGAGCGCGGACAATAGAGGAAGGAGGAGGACGGCAGCATCTGGTAACCACATGGACATAGACAACGCGAAACGGTCATTCAACCAAGCGGGTAGATACGAAAATTTCAACGATCACTTGCTAGATAAACCCCGCTCATTTGAGAAAAATTGGAGCAGTAATTAAAATGCAGAAACAGGAATTACACCATCGTATAGGGGACAATCCCAGCCTCTCAGAAGTATTTTCAAAATTTAAATTGAGTCATTCTGTGATTTTTGCCAGAAGTAAAACGAAATTAAGGGGCGGATTTGAAACTACCAATTGCAGCGAGGGACGCGAGACGCGACCAAATCACGCCAAAATTAAGGAACAATGAAGGAAATTACGGAGCTCATTATCTAAGAATCCAGCGATCGAATTTTGGATTAAAAGCAGCCAGGAGACATTGAAAATGAGGATGTTCGAATGAGCTACTTCGCATATTCATGCAAGTGTTATTATAGAATAAAATTCTAAAAGCTCCCCACTCCCATTACTCCTTCGGCAAATCATATAAATAATAGCTGGACACGCAGTGAAAATCAGTTCTACTTTGAGCACCGCAGAGGCGCGAGCCCACGCCCGTCGCATTCTGAAATTAAGATAATTTTACAAGTATAACAGTTCTACTTTGAGCTCCGCAGAGGCGCGAGCCCACGCCCGTTGCATTCTGAAATTAAGAAAATTTTACAAGTGTAACAGTTCTACTTTAGGCACTGCGGAGGGGTGAGCCCAGGCCCGACGTATTCGGAATTTGCCGTCATTTTATAAGTATAAACAGTTCTATCTTGGGACATTTGAATATCGTTAAGAATTCGCGAGTGCGGATCGAAACAAGTATCGCGAAAGTGCATACCGTTGACAGTGCAAAACAGTTGTATGGTAGAGATAGCCACACGTGCTATTAGCATCAAAGTCAGTGAGATAGAAGCTATGAACTATCGGCTGAATTGAGTAAGTTGATGATAGATTTAGGAATTAGGAGCTCCACACGCGAGAACCGTGCATTGTAATAATAATAATAATAATTCACAGTGGACCTTTGCTTTGGTGAACTTTTTTGGAAACCGTGTGTAAAATTCTCCTCCTTGCAAGATGAAACACTTGATCCAGAAGGCTGATATCAAGGACCAGACCATCACCATCATGATGTATACGAGATAAGTAGATATTGCATGGGGCATGTTTGCCATAGCGCGTCCCATCATGGGAGTCGGATAAGCTTATCTCGATCATAAGTAATTATGATAAAATAGGTATTTTGGGCACAGCAGGCATGTTTTGTGTAAATGTGTGTATTTTTTGTCATTTATGATTTTTGTGTTTTTTATAAGATAAGTTTCGTATATGAGCATCAAATCTTGTTAAATTTTGTTTTGTTTGAGGGTTTCAGTAACTTTGCTGAATGCACATTTAAGGGAATGATTGGGTTGATAGTGCTTACGCTCGACCATAACGTAAATGCTAGTATGGGGGATATAGCTTGACATTGTGACAAGACCAGTAGTGACACAGCATTTAGATGAACCGTAAGTAAGGTATTGATGACCACACCAAGGTAAAGAAAGGTAAGATGGAATGGCTGGATGACAATATAATATTCAGAAAAGGTTGAGGGTTGATCCTTGGTTGAGCTGAAATTAAAGACGGAGATAGTATTACCGTGTTCTACGATGATATAAATGGTTAGTGAATTAATGGCGGAGGCGTAATTCCCGCGAATCTACGATGATATAATTGGTAAATGAAATGATTGAATTCATTGTCTGATGAGAGTGCACTTTAGCTCCGTCGGAAAGGTAACTGTACATCTCTAGCCCAAGGGAGTCATACGGAAAGCAGGTATAAAGATTGTGGTCAGCCGTCTGAATTCTGAAAAGAGCAGCGAAGGTCGTTGCTTGCCCAGCTGGTTTATTATGGTGTGGGGATGGCTGTCACAAGGTCGGGTAGACCACTTTGGATGGCATTGTTTTTTTTTGTGAGGGAAGGTTGTCGAACTTCCCAGGGCTTGTTTCTTTTATTACCGCTTCAGGAAGCGATGTCATGTAATATCATTATCATTTTCAGTGCATTCATTATAGTTGTTTGTTTATTAAAAATCACGGGGCACCGGCCACCGAGGTGTGTTTATTTGATGCTTCATGTATTTTTGACTTGTTTTTGGTTTACCTTAATTAGCAGAGTTATCGCTCTGAGTGAGTTAATTGTTTTATAAGTTAGAACATGCACACATGCCTGTGGCCTATAATAAGCCTATTGCCTTCATCCTCGGACACTTGTGAGAAAGAATGATGATTGTACGAGAGAGTCTGCCCGAACCCCAAAAACCAATTTTGTAATTGTAAACATGAGTGCGAATTTTGACAGAATGGCTGGACTATTCAGACCATAGTTTGATAAATTATCTGTTGACATTTTATATTTGAACTTGAAACAGTGGACTGCAGTGAATTAGATTATTTTCTTTTCCTGGTTTTCAGCCAGTGTGATTATCATTAACTTTTCCAGTTGATTTGTGTGATTAGAATTTTAGCTTGTGTTTAGAATAAATTTAAGGGAGATATTTTGTGTTTTGTTGTCTGTGAATGGGAATAAGCAGGGAGATGCTATTTTGTGAATAAATTATTTTATATTAGGAGTTCTCTGACATACTGATTTGAAGTTATGCCTCCTGTGATCCTTGATGATATACCTAGGGTGTTTAAATTAAGTTAGAGCCACACCGAACAGACCATTACCCCGAGCCAGAGTCGGCATCCTAGGAGCCATTGAAGGGTACAATATGTTGGTCATAGTGTAATGTACTATTAGATGACGATCATCGCGTTTGTTCATTATTCAAAGATCCACTTTGAAGGCATGATTATTACAAAAGAAATAAAAATTACTTTTAAAAATTTGTACAGGCGCCATCTTGAGGTTATGTAAATAATTGAACGAACGTAGATGCCAGTGCATTACAATGTGTATAAACATTTACTGTACCATATTTCACTGCGATCAGATGGTTTAATCGCGAGAAACCTCTATTAAAAAGTTTCAACTTTGCTTGGCCACCATGTTAGTATTGTACTTTACAAGCTTTTTCAAATGTTACACAGATTAACTTGTAGTAGTGCTCTTTATCACCGTACAAAATTTCAGCGTGATATCTGTTACAGTTTCGGAGATATGGAATGCCGATGAAATATTACACACAGCCGCCATCTTGAGGTTATGTAAACAATTAAACTAAATTAGATATCTGTGCATTACAATGTGTATTAACATTTCCTGTACCAAGTTTCACTGAGTTCGGATGGTTAAATCGTGAGAAAAGTCTATTTAAATGCTCCAGCTTCGCTTGGCCGCCATGTTCGTTTTGTACTTAACAAGTCTTTGAAAATCTCATAGGTGAACTTCTAGTAGTGCCGTTTATCACCGTACTAAATTTCAGAGTGATATCAGTAATAGTTTCGGATACACAGAATACCGGTGAAGTTTTCGCACAGCCGCCATGTTGGATTGGTGGAACGTAATACAATTTGAAGGACACGTTCGGGATTGGCCGACATGGTTCTATGACCTCACCGAGGTTGATGAAATCGCTTGTATTTTATTTGAGGACACAAACCCACATACGCACACACACACATACACACACCGCGCGCGTACAAAAGGTGATCTCAGAAGCCGGTTTTTTTTCATAAATGAAAGTAGGCCAAAAATACACTCATGGAAAAAATTACATAAACCGGTATTAGTTAATTATCACAATATAATGGGGCAATTTAAAAACCGAATAAATACAAAACCAACATGGCGGCCAAGCGAAGTTGAGACTTTTAAATAGACTTTTCTCGCGATTTAACCATCTATACGTACAGAAAATGTTTATACGAATTGTAATGCACTTGCATATAATTTAGTTCAATTGTTTACATAACCTCAAAATGGCGGCTGTGCGAAATATTTCACTGGCATTCTATATCTCCGAAACTATTACAGATATCACCATGGAATTTTGTACGGTGAAAAAGGGCACTGCTACAAGTTAATCTATGTAACTTTCAAAAACCTGTAAAGTACAAAACGAACATGGCGGCCAAGCGAAGTTGAAATATTTCACTAGACTTTTCTCTTGATTTAACCATCTGGGCGCAGTGAAATGTGGTACAGTAAATGATTATACATATTGTAATGCAATCGCATCTTATTTAGTTCAATTTGTAATCATGCGATCGAAATGAAAGTTGGAATAATGAAGCTACGCAATAATTTTCCTTTTATGGTACATAACTCTATGGCCTATACATATAACATTCCAAAATGGCGAGCATCCGAAATATTTTGACGGTTCTCAATATCTACGAATCTTTTACAGCAATCAAACTGAAATTGTTTATGTTCATAGAGGCTATGAACATAAGTTCACCTATAGGTCTTTCAGTATCTGGTGAGGACAAATCCAACATGGCGGCGACGCGAAGTATAAATATTTAAATGGACGTTTCTCGTGATTTAACCATCCTATTGCAGTGAAACTTTGCACGTTAAATGCTTATACAAATGTTAATCCACTAGCCTCTATTTTTTTTTCAATTGTTTTCATAACCACAAGATGGCAGCTGGGCAAAATTTTGAAATCTCGTTTTTACTTCTTGTGTCCTAATCATGCAATTGAAGTTTGCATACTACATGTACTGTACCCATTTGGGGGACAGGGATTCGAACCTATGACATTTAAGATCAAGAAATAGAAAAGATTCATAAGACTCTAAGTTATATACAGGCTAGACATGAGGAAATATGAAGCAACTCATGCAATGACGCAGAACAGTTGATAGCCTTATCTAAAGTTATAGGATTCAAGCTGTGTATGAATCATAAGCACACTCAAGCAGTGGAAAAGTTGGTTAGTGCAGATAGGCAGGGGATATACCGCCAGGTTCAATTCAGCACTTTAATGGCAACATTGGATTGCAGTCCAACACCGCAGTATTGCTAAATAACCCGTTTTCTTGGAAATAACGCAAAATTTTACAAGTATTTTTGCGTCAATCAGAATAATCCTGGAACTTAGGAATTAAGGAAGAATAAAAATAACTTATGCACAGGGGAAAAGTGATTACGAGGCACTACGTAATGGAGGCGGAGCCGTTCAGTAGTCCAGAGTAGGATGCAAAAGAGCATTACGCCCACATGGGGGCAAGGAGCGCTTTTGATTATTTTTATAAATTGCAGCGATTGGTTTTCGGAAAATAAGATGGAATCGTAACGTTTGGATCATGAGGAACATGGAGGTTATTTTTCCAAATACGTGCGACGTCTGTCAAAAAAGTTAGTTTCGAGAAGGAGAGCAAAATGATTTACTTGTGCGGGTTATGAATAAATAGCCAGGCTTCTAGGCAGAGAGCATTCAGTCTTCGCCGATCGCATGGGCGGGTCGTGCTGAATCGCAAGTATTCAGTCTAAGCAGGCCCGGGGAGGGTCTTGCGCTGTTTCACGAAATATTCAGTCTTCAAGCAGGCGCAGGGGCGCACTGTGCTGGATCAAAATTATTCAGTCTTAGCCGACCGCATGGGCGGGTCGTGCTGAATTGCAAGTTATTCAGTCTAAGCAGGCCCGGGGTGGGTCTTGCGCTGTTTCGCGAAATATTCAGTCTTCGATGTTACTCCGACGAGTACATGCTGGATCAGTCTCGCCAGATCGCCATTATACGCTAAGTCGTCAACAAGATTAAGTCTTCAATTCTAGTCAGTCCAAGTGGGACTTGACGCCGCGCCGTAGTAACATTAAATCGGACGTGGATTCTCAAGGGAGGGCCACGGAGTTCGATCCAGAAACAAGTAGTTGAAGTAAATCAGAAACGTCAATTCGAAACTACAGAAAGGCACCGAGTGCAATGAACTATTCAAAGTCGTAAAGATCAGCGAACAAATACGCAACTGAAAGTATCAATTAGGTCCAGTCAGAACACGTTAGCCGAAAAGTATCGCTTGTGTCAGGACAGTTACAGGATCCCCGGTCTTTGAAGGAAAGCCGTGGCGAAGTAAAAGTATACGCATTCAAAGTATAAAATATACGCGCTTAAAGAAGTGCAGAACAGTGAAACGAACAGTACGAAATGTGTCATAGTAAAATAGTTCGGAAGGTAACAATTTTCGCAACCAGTCGTTGCCGAATAAAGAAACCCCGTTAAGTTCGTAAACCAGTGCGTTTAAACGGCGGAAATAGACAGAACGTTGAAAGTCAAGACCAAGGGTCAGAGATAGAAGCTGTCGCAGAGTAGGAAGTACAATCCGTACTAGGAAGAAGGGAATCGTTATCCAGGAAACGTGTCGGAGGCAACCGCTCGTGATTGAGATATGACATAGAGAATTACACTAGGTGTAATTCATTGTAAAGATCATTAAGTGAAAACGGGATGAAACCTCAATTGGTTTTTAAACACGTGTGAAGTGTTTATAGTGTATATGTCACAAAGTGTAACACGTGTGAAACGTAATATAGTGTATTTAAAGGGTTATATATAAAATGTTGTGTAAGTGTTGGGAGATATAATGTGTCAAGTTAAAAATATGTATTACCGATTGAAAATCACATGTCTTGTGGGAAAAGAAATAATGTGTTATCGTATTGTCCGTAATATGTACTGATTACGGCAGTATGGGTGAAATCTTTCACGAAGCCGATCCATAACTACAAGATGGGGTAAGTACAAATGATTGTATTACATGTGACCATTGTGAAACCAAATTTGTAAGTGCAGTTGTGAAATAATATATGCAAAGTGATAATGCTAAATATGTCAGTAATGAAAGTTCAATTTGTAAAGTCCGGCCATAATGATAAGTGCCGCGTAAATGAAATATTGCTTTAATAATGAAAAATAAAAACCCGAAGGTGCGCACGCCATTATAATGTTAAATGAGGGAAGGAACCAATTAAATTGTTGTTAATGAAAGGAATGAATAATTAATAAATAACATTGACGGTAGATATAATATCAAAAGGGAATCAAAGTTGAATATAACGTAATAATACGCAAATGAGTTTGTAGGCTCGGAAATAAAGTTGAGTGATAACTAATTGTTGAAAGTGAAATAAATGGTTAAAATCGTTAACGAAGCAAGGACGGTAAATATACGTCAAAGTAATATGAAGGCATTATGACCTTAATAAATAAATCAGTGTAGGCATTTAGGCCCAATAACAATAAAGTAAATAAGGAACGGACCACAGTAATTGAAATAATGAGTAAAATAAGTAAGATCGCTATCATTGAGAGGATACCTAACTGAAAAGTGGTTGAATATTGGAACATCCAAGTTGAATATATAAGTATTGTCGCCAAATAAAGGCTAAAGTAAAGTAGACTCTAAAGTAGGGCTATAATGATTGAATAACGTAACATTCAGAAGGAAGACTCGTTAAAAGCCGTGGGGAAAAATGTCAGTAATTGTTGAATCAGAGTGAAAGGGTTTTCTCACTACTGAAATGTGTAAGTCTCACGTAGCCAGGACGCGCGTGATTGAATAAATCTTCGTAAGACTGGATGGATGCTGGTAATTGTAGCCACTACGGGCTGAAAATACGTACATGTTATGTTAGGCAGGTAGTCGGGCTCGGGTGAAATTGATTCCCAGTCGTGCACTACGCTAGCCTCAGCGGCCAGACGGGGCACGGTGTCCGTGGGTTGGTCAGCTAATTATTTGTATTCCCATCGCAGCAGAGTTATAATGGTACCCACTACGTGCTGAAAATACGTACATGTTAAATAACCTGATGGCATAGAACGATCCTCCAAGCACTGCATTGTAAACTTAAATGATAATTAGACTGTGCGCAGTCAGTACAATGAGAATAAGTAATAAAATCCTTGGATATTCCATGTTAAATAGTGGCCGTCGTAGAGAAAGCGAAACATATGGTTTCTGAATGATTGGGGCAGGTCACGGTTTGTTGTGGTAAGACACACCGCCAGCCGCCCACTTGAGCTAGACAGAACTGAGTTATTGCCGGAGGGGAGAAGTCGGTAGACTCGTTAAGACCGTCACTAAGCCTATAAAGCCATAAGATAAGAGCTCGGTTTGAAGCTTGTTAAAAATGAATTGTAGGATGCAGAAGTATTGCCTGCTAATGTAGTTATTACACGCGGAGAGGTCCTCCCCGTCTAATAGCTTAAATGATATAAAAGAAAGGCTTTTAATATGAGAATTGGTTCCTTACCCTAAAGAATAAAACGGGTTAACAAAATTATGAGAATTGAGCTCCAAGGGATGCGGGTCCCCATGAAGCTAAATTCATAGGTTCACAATTGTTCACAATAAAATGTAGTTACAAATGGATGGTACTCGTAGTAAAGTGTGTGTATGATTATGTGTGAGGGAACACTTGTGTTTTGAGAATATGTGGAGAAAAGAAAGATTAATTCAAATAAAAATAGAGTGATTATTGAAGCCTATAATGTATGGCAAATTGAAGGCATTCTTTGTGAAAGATAAATATCCTGATGACGAAGCCCGACAGGGTGGAAACTCAGTGAAGAATTGTTAAAGGACCTCAGATTTGAGGGTTTAAAGAGTTAAAAAAAACACTAAAGTAATGTAATATCATCATGAAAATGGATTGATAAAAGCAAGATATAAAGACGAACATTAGGGTCATTTATTCATTGAGTTATGGTACAAGTTTACCATTGTTTATATTGTTGTGTTGTAATTTTTTTGTTTTAAGTCTTTAATGAATTAAATTAATAGTAAAGTAGACTTTGTTCTAGTTTTCTTTATAGCTTGTTCATCCTTGTTGTTCACATTCTGAATACTTGGTCAAACAGTGGGATGAATGGTACACGCCCTGAACTGAGCTAGTTAAGGATGATGACCTTGTATTTCCACAGATTAGACGGGTACAGTACACAATAATCTTCATGTAACAGTACATAACTCTAAGACCTACATATATAAAAATTCATCATGGCGGCCATCCACAATATTTTGTCGGTTCTCAATAGGCTATCTACGAATCTATTACAGCAATCAAACTGAAATTTTGTATGTTGATAGAGGCAATTAACATAAGAAGGATATATGAAAATAGGCTATATAGTTCTTCACGGAACTACTTGTTATATTTATATTTTGTACCTCGCCGATTCACTGGGCATAATTGTGTTGACTGACTGAAGAGCTACAAATGGCAATTTTGTATAGGCAACACAGAAAGAATGGCTTCAAATCTCTACTTAGAAGTCATTGGTTAGGTTCAGTGTCTAACGATTTCAAGGTGGGGGGCATAAAAGCAGACTAACTGTTAATAAGGGATCATTCAGTCGACTCACTCACTGACTAGACTGGACGCTGAAACGCAAAATAGTAAATATTCAATAAATGAACGGCTTCGGTGGCGTAGTTGGTAGCATGCTGAGTTTCTATGCCCAAGATCGCGGGTTCAAACCCGACCAAAGTCGTCGGATTTTTTAAGAGCGTTTAAAATCCCTCAGTATGCATTCCTTCTGAGGAGAAGTAAAGCCGGCGGTCCCATGTCATATATTTATGGCATGAAAAAGAACCTTTCACTAACTACACTTGTGGAAGCTAAAATGTGTAGGTTAGTTTGATAACGCTTTATTAGTTCCAACTTTCGCCACCAGGTGGTGACTGAGATGGCATTTAGTAGCCACGTCCGCAGGTAGGTGTCGTGGATGGTAGCATTTGGTGGCCAAAGTAGGAACTACTTGAAAAAATTAATCGTCTGCAGTCCTTCTACTTGAATCACAGATAACACACACTAATATAGTCATCACAATTAACACCTGTAATCAGACAAATTCTACATACACACAAAGTATACGGGGCTACATGACTGCGTTGTCGCAGGCCCTAAACTAAGGAACCAACCAACCAATGAGTGAATCATTGAGCCGACTCGCTCACAGACTAGACTGGACGCTGAAACGTAAAATAGTATCTATTCAATGAATGAATGGATTAATTATAATATGTATATTACTATGCTTGAGTATTTAATTAAATAATTAAACAAATGCAAAAGGAATGGCTCAGCAATCTGTTCCAGTAATGTTAGGTTGACGGAGATTTAGCACACAGTGATGTGAACAATGGGATGAATGCCATTCAGAGACTGGCATGTGACAGCTACTGTCGGTCATAATACAATATTAGAGCAATCGATCATTGCACACCGGTCTCATACCTAACACAAGGATAGAGAGACCATATGTCGTTGTGAACCGTTAAATGTTTCGCCTTACCAAGGAAAACATCACATATTTTCTAACCGAGGTGATAATTTTGAATTTGAATTTATTATTTCTCTTATACAGGCCACTGAGGCTACAAAGCCTCTTTATGCAGCTCTCTTCATTCAGAGGGTGGTTGAATACAACAAAATAAATGAAGAATGAAAAAAAACTTAACCTAAACATTCTGTTGACAGAAGAAGTTCTTGTTATTACATCTGTTCACCTTGATCATGATAATTGTATAGCTGATAGATTACCATGAAGGGAGTGTTTTATCGCTCTGATGGGAAGTCCTGAATACTGGTGCAATTTATATTTATTCCAGAGAATACTAGCCGAAATACGGAATGAACCTTTGCATTTTTCGGTTCTATGATGAGGTATCTGGATCATTTGTGCAGTGTGTCTATTCGCACGGTTATCCACTGACTGCATGGGAGTTAGTGTGCAGAAAATATAATACGAAATTTTGAATTTTAGTATTTTTATCGAAGTCAGAGCCATGGCATACTGTCTTCGTTCTTTTAATTAAATGAAACAATGAAAGAATTCTTAACGCTGTCGCACGCCTAGTGGGCCTAATTTTCCAGAAGTTTTGTTTTCTAAATTAGTTCCCAAAGTATTTTGATCTGCTCCAGTGGTGGCCAGTGTCGCAAAACGAAGGTGGAGCTGAGGTGGTCTTGAACACCGGAAAAAGAGACGGAAAACTATGTTAACATGGATATGTTTTAGTTTGTTGTTTATTCGTTTAGAGGCTTCTCGACATCGTGGTCATGTAGCCCCGTGTATTTGGGTGTGTGTGGAATTTGTCTGATAACATGTGATATTGCAATGACTGTATTCGTGTGTGTATTTGCAATTCAGATGAGAATTGGGAAGGAGGTGGCCGTGGCCTTAAGTTAGGAACTATTCCGGCTCTCACCTGGAATAGAAGTGGAAAACTACGGAAAGCCACGGAAAGCCACTTCAAGGATGGCTGAGGTGGGAATCAAACTCACCTCTTCTAGTTTTGCCTCACAAGGCTAAGTGTACTCCGTTCCAACCCTCATACCAGAATTAAACTTCTTGGTAGAGCCGGGAATCGAACCCGGGACTCCACGGTGACAGCCAAGAGTGCAAGCCACTACGCAAAGAGTTGGACCCACCCTTTTTACCATCAACACTAGATAGCATGATGGAATTGCCAGCTCCATGCCCGGCCGCCCTTGCTGCCAAGAATTACCCTAGTACTCATTTCTGTTGTAGGCTGGGTGAACCACAGGAGCAATTGTGTTTCTAAAATTGGTAGTTTTGCTTCTAACATCCACCACCTGAGTGTGAATCGAACCCATTCCCTGTCAGTTAAAAGCTCAGAGCCTCGACCGGCTGAGCTACACAGGCTCTGGTTATGAGCAGGGCCGTAGAGAGCGACCACGGGCCCCAGGACAAGAACTTCCGGGCCCGTTTATTCTTATTCGTCCCGTAACATCCTGGAAGTATCAACCCCTCTCCCACACACACACACAAAACTCTGTGTAATTCAGTATATCTAATTAAATATGAGTTTCCTTGTTCTTTCGCTATTCAGAGCTCTATTATTGTCTCCCATTGATCGTTTTATTTTACTTCTTGATCTTGATCAACGTACAAATTATCATTGTTGTATGTGACCGTTTATGCTCACCACAAGGACAAGCAAGACGTTTATCAGAACCATACTAAATAAATCGATTTTTCAAATAATGATTTAGAAACTTTCCGCCCTATAGCAATTCAATAATTTCACTATGCCATACATTAAAGGTGCCGTGATGTGAACTGCGATATATATGCCTGCTTTATTGACTATCAAAAGGCTTTCGATAGAGTAAGACATCATAAGATGATAGAAATTTTACAAAAGATTGGCTTAAATGATAAAGATTTACGAATAATTGTGAACTTGTACTGGAATCAATCTGCTTATGTGAGGTTGGGTAACGAGATCATGGAATAAATAGATATTCTAAGAGGTGTAAGACAAGGCTGTATATTGTCTCCATTGTTATTTAACATCTATTCGGAATATATCTTTAAAGAAGCTCTAGAAGATGTTGAGATGGGAGTGCTCTTAAATGGTAACTGGATAAATAACATTCGATATGCCGATGACACTGTGATTTTTGCGGATAGTCAAGAAAGCCTGCAACATATTATTGATCAAGTTATCCAAAAAACATGAATATGGTTTAGATATAAACCCTCAGAAGACAAAATTGATGGTCATTAGTAAAAACAAAGTCTCTGCATGCAAACTAAATATAGACCAGAAACCCATTGCACAAGTGCATAAGTATATATACCTTGGCACTACCATAAATGACCAATGGGACCCTTCTGAAGAGGTGAAGTCTCGAATTGGGAAAGCCCGGACAACTTTCAATAAGATGCGGAATTTGTTCAAACATCATGGGCTGACAAAAACTACGAAAATCAGGCTTTTGCGTTGTTATGTGTTCTCTACTCTTTTTTACGTTGCTGAGACATGGACTCTGACAGAGTCTTTATGTAAACGGTTAGAGGCCTTTGAAATGTGGCTGTACAGAAGGATATTGCGGATACCATGGACAGACCATGTCACAAATGTTGAGGTTCTCCAAAAAATGAAAAAAACTAAGGAAGTATTAACCACCGTGAAAATCAGGAAAATCCAATACCTAGGACACATCATGAGGAATACCACCAAGTACCATCTCCTACAGTCTATTCTTCAAGGAAAAATACCAGGGATGAGAAGTGTTGGACGAAGAAGAATATCCTGGTTAAAAAATCTCACAGCCTGGACCTCAAAAATATCTACTGAATTATTCCGAGCTGCAAGTGATAGGAACACAGTCAAGATGGTAGCCAACATCCGGAACGGATAGGAACCATAAGAAGATACATTAAATTAATAACTTTGGAATTTTCCTGGAAGTGAATCTGAAAATATCATGGGTTCTGTTTATGACGTTTTGCAGATTATTCACTACTTGCTGTTACATTAGTTAACATATGAGTCGTCCAGTTGCAAAACTCGTTTAATCCACATGTGAGTAAGAATCATTTTCATGAGAAACGTTTCTCTGGACTTTGCCTCACATATCTTTTGTGTTTGTTGTTTTCTACTTTTTTCTTTTTGCATTGTGTTTTTGGTTTTTGGTTTTGTGTTTGCTTTGTGCTTTTGCTTTTGAATTTTACTTTTTGCTTTTCTTTCTTGGTTTTGGTTTTGTGTTTGTTTTCTGCTTTTGCTTTTTTGAATTTTTGCTTTGTGTTTCTTGTTTTTTGTTTTCTGCTTTTGCTTTTGTTTTTGATTTTTTGCTTCGTGTTTTCTTGTTTTTGGTTTTATGTTTGTTTTCTGGAAAATCAAAATAAAACAAAATAAAACGAAATAAAATAAAACAAAACAAAATCAAATTGAACAAAACAAAATAAAAATAAATTAAACAAAACAAAATAAAATAAAATAAAGTTAAATAAAATGAAATAATTAAATAAATATTTTTATATTCGACCCTTACTATTATATGTCTGAATACTGTATCATAATGATGGTCATTATAACACTATTTTTCATTATGAAACAGTTTCTCCCACCAATCACAGCTCAAGAAACAGTTGTTTGACCAATTAGATAAGGATATCTTCGCGCATGCGCTCAAAATCCAACATGTCTATATAAATTACCGAAAGTGCACCGTCCATATGTTCGCGTCAATAAACTGGTGAATATGAGACAAGAAATAGCAATGTACCTTAATATCCCCAAATCCAATTTCTACACAACGCGTTGTTTTCAAACGACTGAATTTACTGAATTTTTACTAAATACTGGCGCTCAATCTGCACATTTGGCATTGAAGCACACAGAGCGCATGCGTCGGTCAGTCAGAGAGCTTGGACATCAGAGATATCCTACCCAGCGCAGCACCCGATCACAAAATTCTAGTGACAATCTCAACAGATATTTATGAATATTTATGTAAAAACATATAATAAAGTTATAATTATCGTCGAACATAAACAGTCGTATGCAACTCGCCTATATTGGTGATTAAGACACTCGTATGGAAATTATAAAACTCGCATACGCTCGTTTTATAAACATACTCGTGTCTTAATTATAGCCATTATAGGCTCGTTGTATAATGTACTATTACGACATGATCCTTATTCACAAGTGGATTAAACGAGTTTTACAGCTGGACGACTCATATAGACTTGTCAGAAGAATTCAAAAATCTTCAGCAATTAAGTTGAGTGAAATTGTCTACCTTGGGCTCTTCTACCGTCCCGGGCCCCTCAGCAAGTCCGGTCCCCAGGGCAACAGCCCCGCTTGCCCCATCGTCTCGTCGGGCCTGGTTATGAGGGTAGATACCCCAAAGTCCCAAGGCAGCGCTATAATAAGGCGTAGTAGGCAAGGTGATGAGCGAGGTATTCGTAGTTGGTCAGTGTTTTCCTCGCAGAACCAGTTCAGCGCACAGATCCTATGATAGACAGCTTTTACTCTACCTATATGCACTGGCTGTGACCGATATACTGTAGTTCTTGTACTTTCCTCGTTATCGTGTGGCTCGCCTTTGAAATCTAGCAGGGCGGATATGCTAACATCCCATGGCTGCCTGGAGCCAAGGCTTTCCTAGCGCGAGGCACAGCGTTGTCAGCTTTTCACCGTAGCCACTGAGAGCAAGCAGCGAGACTGGACAGAACTACTTGCAGATGTGCAACACTGGACACCTAATACCTGCGTGACACGTGAGCTACTCGCCAGGGCAGGACTTGGGAGTCCACGTGGAGTGATAGAGGAAGCATTCTATTAGTCAGTAGCGAACAATGGTTATTGTCGGCGCGTGACACTACCTTATGTTTGATTCACTGCTCGTTAACCAGGAAACTGAGAGAACTATACCATTACATAGCACCACCCATACCTCAATAGCTTCCATATTATCAACCACCTCGTGGTGGGAGGGAAGTAAAGCCGATGGTCCCATATCATAGATTTATGGCATGTTAAAGAACCATCCACTAATTACACCTGTGTGAAGTTAAATTATAGGTTCCAACGTCGTCGCCAGGAGCCGACTGTGGTGGCGTCTAGTAACCAAGGTCTGAACTAGCAGTCGTTGACGGTGGCGTTTGGCGGCAAAAGCACGAACTACTTGCAAATGCAATGTCGGCAGTCCTTACTTGAATTTTTTTAAAATTACGAGCCTTACAGTAGTCGCATATGATGTGTAACATCTGACATGTTATTCGAATAATTCCATATTACTTACTCGCATTTTTTAAAGAATGAACTCATAGTGCTACCTTGTGCCAGCAAACATGAAAGGATTCTCCAATGCATCTGCAGTAGTGACTAGTGACATATACCTGCAACTGTATGCGGGAGCAATCCACTGCCTACTTGATGCGAGCAGCACTTTATACCGGCCACTTAGTGAACCCATGCCAGCGGTGTTATTGAAAATTGCCTCTTATTGCCGATATAGCGCACTGCCAAGTATAGGTGCGATTAAAAATTAGGTGTGCAGTAGGTATATTAAATGCGTTTCTCCCAGTGATACGTTTAGACCAACGAAGTTTAGTCGGTGTTAATATACTGAATTCCTACGTTGTTTGGAGTGTTGGTTGATGCGATATAGCACTCGACATATCGAGTGCTTACATTAAATAAGAATACAGCAAAAGTATGTAGATTTAATACATCGTAATTGTTTTCAGCAAATATGATATAATGAATATTTTCACACCAAAGAACGACAACTTGAAGATGATTTATTGTAGGAATTTCTTGAATGGGGCCTCCAAACCTTGAGGTAAACCATATGCGATTTACACTCCACATAGTCACATGGCTTACAGTACGCCATTGTACCGATCTCCGCCACCGCGCGCGGTCATTGTTTCCGTCCCATCCACTTCCATCCCATCCACTTCCGTCTCTTTTCCAAAATCACTCCCACAAAAATGTCCAGCTACCGAGTGCCACAAAAATATCCAGATACCGAGTGGAAATATTTTACACATCAACAGGTAACACACATTAATACAGCCATCACAATTAACACCTGTTATCAGACAGATTCTACACACACCTAAAGTACACGGACTACATGACCGCGTTGTCGCAGCCCCTAAACTAAGGAACCAACCATCCCAATACACGGGGCCTTATGACAACGATGTTGAAGACCCTAAAATAAGTAACAACAAGCAACCATATTGGTATAGCCATAAATACGACAATTACACAACAGACAAATGCAAAAATGTTGTGTTCATCAAGAGATGGCAACAGGCTTCTGATGAAAGCTACAGAATGTTAAATGAAGACAAATGAATATCAAAGCGCCCAATGGAGCTCAATTTTATTGTAGTACTTTGCTAAAATGTTCTCACTGTTGCCTTAAAAACGTGTCGACTAGCAGATCATTCTAGTGCAAACTCTTGACAAGCGCCAAACGTGTCGCTGAAGAAAGGTTGCACACAGATGGCCACACTGAGCAAAATTTCACGTGGACATAGTGTGATTCTCGCTTACGAGGCAACATTAACAAGGCCAACCCGTGTTACCATGTGTCGGAGTTCGTAGCAACTTTGACTCCACTTGTTATCCATCATCGCATCTATAATGTCAAAATCACTCCAAATTTATTTTTTCTTTAATTTTAATTCGTGCAGAAGCTCCTAATATTCTTTCGTGGATTGCTACTATTCTCTGGCAGTGACATGCAAGTCACCTTTGGAAGGTGAATGCAAGAAGGGTTAGAGTCTGGTGCCCGTAAACCGGGCTCCTTTTACTCTAGTATGAGGGGGGGGGGGGGGGGGGGGGGGGGAATTTTGGAGGATGATTAAAAAAAAAAATGTTAATGAATTAAGTTAATTTACTCTGGCTATGGTTTAATGAGTAACCGATAGCCAGAGTTTTTGCAGTGAAAAGGATTTGAGTTGTGCAAGGGGTTAAGTTATAAATATAATTAACTGATTGCAAGAGCAACCAGTTAATTATTTGGGGGCAGTGCGAATTTAAAAGAGAATAGAAATCTGTTCCAGCTTAAGTTCGGGTCAGGATGTGCCTGATGGCCATTGTTGGCCAGTGCACACTCCTGCCGATGCTGTAGATGTTATTTACAGTTCGCTCACCATGGTATGATTGTGTTTGATTTTTGCAGTGTGTGTAATTGTTTAATATTTGAGCAGCAGCTTAGTAATTTTATTTGAAATGTAGAAGACCTTTAGTAGGTAGAAGTTAAATAGTGCTTTAAGAGAAGTGGAAAATAAAGACCCGTAGTGGGTATTGCTTTGTTTTATAACAATGCATTGCTATGTAAGAGCCTCAGCTACCGCCTCATGTTGTTAAAATTTGTGAGAGGAGTATGTAACTTGTGTTATTGTCGTGTAAAGACTGACACTGGAGCGGGGAGTTTGAATTTATAGTTGCTGTTCGATGATTGACTGGAGGAGCGATCTGATTGGCTGAAGGCTGGATGGAGTTTAATAGTATTTATATGTATTAATTATGCTGTTTAATGGTTAATTATTGTTAAAAAAGACTATTGATAACATTATTTGGGGCTTTTATAGAGTATGGGAGCCAGTATAGCGTAGGCCAATCGGCGGGATCGGCCCCGCTAGACTGGGCCTCCTAGTAGGTACTTGGTTCGAATCTTGTAATACGCTCCAGTGCAGTTTGGTGTGTTTGTTGCTCCGAGGGCCGTGGTTCGTCACCCCAGGCGAGCTGGCAGGGCCTTACCCCCCAGGCAGATTTCGCCACGGCTCCCGGAATGGTGTATTATGTAGGGATGTAAAGTTTAGAGTGCTGTAGAAGCTAATTGCGTGAGGATCTGTAGTATGTGAGTGAGGGCTGAATTCTGTGTTTGAGCTGGCGGAGATGGGATTGTGAGAGACATGAGGGAGGGAAGGTTGGAAGTAGCGCGTTGTCTGAGTTCCAACTGCCTGTGTCTTATGGCTTTTTTGATATAACTGCAGCCACCATAAGACGCTGCATGATTGCCCTTGCAATTGCAGCACTTAGGACTGTCAATTGGAGTCGCACAGGTCTTATGGTGATGTGGATCACCACACCTGTTGCAGCGAGCCTCGTGAGGGCAATCAGAAGCGTTGTGGCCCAGTCTTTGGCAGTTGAAGCACTGGTAGATGAGTGTAGAATGTTGTTCGGTTAGTGGACGACGTTTCGCCCGTGTTCTTGTTTTAGGGGTTGAATTTACTGTGTTAGGGGGAGGCGAGGAAGGGGATTCAATGGCGTGCGTGCTGAAGGCAGGCTGGGGAGAGTCTGTTTGAGTAATTGTTTCAACGGGGCTTGGTGGATCTGTTTTAGTGTTTTTTGTTTTGTTTTTCTTGTTTCTTCTGCCCGTTTGGGTCCAGACTTGTGTCCATCTTTCTCCTGTCTCCGTGTGTGTTTGAGTTTGTTCGTGAAAGTGTTCGATTGTGTCTGTTTGAGCGTGTTTCTTGCTGGTGTAGATGGGCATGGGAGGAGGAGTAGGAATGGTTTGAGTGGCTTTAGGGCGTGTTTCTGGTGCGCAGTCGGTTGGCTGATCTGTTTGCGTTTGGGCTGAGTATGTTTCGGTATGAATGTACGGAATGAAGGTGTATTGGGGAATGTAGGGATGGCTCCGGAGAGCCCTTGTAATAGCGTGGATGCGGTAGTCCCTGGTAGGTGTAATTATGACTTGATGATTTACCAGTTCCTCGATGTTAGTAATGTAGTGTGCAATAGGTGTGAGCACGCTGATTATTGCGTCGCGAGTAGCGGGCAGTTGTTTGTAGCCCGGTGGGCGGACTACAATCAGCGAGCTTTTGGGAGAGCGGCGTGTAGGGGATTCGTACCATAGCCTCTCTCCGTAGTCAAAATACGGGAAGGTGCCATGGCGCGGTGTAGGTGCAGGCTCGGAGCCAGAGTGTTGTGTAGAGGCCCATGACTGGTTGCTTTCCTCCGACAATGAATGTGCGAATTCGGCGAACGCAGTCACGTGATCAACTTGATCCATTGGGTCCATGAGTGTAGCTGTGTAAACGTGGATGTGGATGTAGGTGTAAGTAAGTTGTTTGCAGTTGCATGTTAAATCTTAAGTCCTCAATGAAACTGGTTCTCCAGTCAGCTCATACACGATTCACAGAGGGGGTATATTTAGATTCACAGAGGGCTCTTTTCAGAAAGGTTGCATTAACCCTTTAAGCATTTCTTTTTCAATGCCATGGGTCACTATTGGTGTAATTTTTAGACCATTTTAAGTATCAGAAACTCGTCTCGTTCTAGTGGCTGTCAATACGATTATGTGTACCTCATGGTGCTGCCATCTCTGCCTAGTTCTGTAAGCCAGGACTGCATGTTGTTATTTCCTTCCAATCTTGAGAAAAATAGGAGACCTTAGAACTTAAATACACCTTGTACGTGCTCATCTACTCGCAAACCCTTTGAAAGGGGTAGAGAGGGGTAAATGAAGCAGCTCGTCATGCTGGAAATGTGAACTCGAGCAGCGCAGCTTGTACTGACCTGTGCATGCTTTCTGTAGTCTCAAGTACTGTGTGTTTCATTTGACCATACCATTCATTCTATTTATATCCGCCCGATAAAAGAAGCCTATTACTTACCGCAAATCGCAGCATTGTGTCGCAGAGACAACAAACACTTTTAAAGGTATTAAGTAGAGTGAGGGTTAAATTAGCTCTAACCGGAGTTCTATTTTCTGGCGGTTATTATTGTAGAATCAATAGCACAAGTACACTCCACAACACTGCATTAAATAATAGCCCAGAGCTGCAAGATGGTCCAGTGTTTTTACCAGCAATTTATCACTCCCACTGTTCTCTGCGGTACATGATTCACGGCCCTGTGTTGGCCAAAACATAGTCCTTACAGTAAATAAGTGTGCATGACATGAGTAACGGCATGAGCTAGTTTCAAATTATTTATTTTACATTTTCATTTGCTTTAATACCAGTGTATCGTCGTACAGGGGCTAAAAGGGGATCTGTGGTTTCTAGAGTATTTGAAGGAAGGAATATTTAGTTTAACGTGACCGTGAATCTTGTATTATGATCCACGGGAACTCCTTTTTACGTGGAATCCGAACCACAGGACATGGCATTCCACTTCGGAAATCTCACATGTATTGACCGGGAATCGAACACAGTCCACCTTGGTGAGAGGTCGACAGGTTGACCTCTGCGCCATCACGCCCCCTCTAGAGTGGGAGTTCTAAATTGGGTACAAGTGAGTGCAATACACCAGGAGCATGCGGGGTTCGGATCTCGAAAAATCTGTCGGAACTGCCTTTCTGTAAGATCGTCAGCCAGGCAGGTTGGACAATCCTCAAAAAGCATCACCGTAGGTTATGTGGTTACTAACACCAAATCCCAAGCCTGCCCTATAATTAGACATAAACTACTGTTCAAGATGTGGTGTGAGGTAGCTTGCCATTGCTTTCCTCATAAACCACTATTGTTAAATAACCTAAATATTGGAATGCAGCCGAAAGAATTCAGAAACCCCTAAGGACGTCGAATTGGCAGGTGAAAAGCTAAAGTAAGTAGAATACTTCTGTTACTTAGGAAGCAAAATAACCAGTGATGGACGAAGCAAAGAGGATATAAAAAGTAGGTTAGCACAGACAAGGAAAGCATTTTTACAGAAAACGAATCTGTTGACATCGAATATAAATTTAGGTATTAGGAAGTCATTTTTGAAAGCCTTTGTCAGGAGCGTGGCGCTCTGTGGAAGTGAAACTTGGACTATTGGTGCAGCAGAAAAGAGGAGAATTGAAGCGTTTGAAATGTGCTGTTACAGGAGAATGATGAAGATCAGATGGGTAGATAGGGTCACAAATGAAGAAGTATTAAGACGAGTGGGAGAGGAGAGATGTTTCTGGTGACTGCTAATGAAGAGAAGAGATAGGTTAGTAGGACATATACTAAGACACCCAGGAATATCAATGTTACGTGTGGAAGGAAGGATATAGGACAAGAACTGTAATAGTGTGTGTAAATATATTAGGAACAGGGATGAGGTAGGTGCCCCGGGACTTGAAATAAGTTACTCTGCTGGTATTTGCCTGGAAGGAGTGTGGAAAGCCCCCGGCTATCAGCGACGGGATTTGAACTTCTGATCTCCGAACGAGCTGCAGCCCCCCATTGCGGTCGTGGTGAGCTACGCCACAGAGTATGATACCCAAGCACTCCTAAACACCTCCTGGCAAAGCCCCTGCTGTAAATCCCATTCCTTTATCTTAACCGGCCACTCAGCAGGATCCTATGTCCAGCGACAGTATTTTATTCCAGTCTCAATATCTTAGTTTATGACCCATGCCATGAAGAGTAATAAATTACAACGACACTGCACCAATCCTCAGACGTAAATGTCAGGCCAGAAAAGAAAAATGAGTTCGCGGAACTGTTTCAAATCAAGGAAGCTCATAAGAAAGTAAGGGGAATTAAATTATGATTTGTGAACGAATTTATAGCGCCCATAAACAAAAGCAACCCGAAGCTGGTGTTACATTTTCACGTAACCCAAATCTTTATTAGGGATATACTGTCAAGTATGGACGATTTAAGTGGGTGATTTTTGTTTTAAAGTGTGAAAAATCTAGGTCATATTCTGTCTATAATGGTGTTGTGTGTGTTTCCACGCGTATAACGACTATTTACTAATACAGTACGCAATGAGCACTTCTATTCTCAAATAACGACCCTTTTATTGATGCTATATGCTCTCTCTGGTTGACATAGATGAACTATACCAGACTAGACATCAGTCACTGATTAATAGGCCGATAGAGTGCATCTCAATCCTTAACATCCTCCCCATCCTGGTCTATCTCCAGCGGGATGGCCAGATGCGCTGGACGAGTTATCACAGTCCCCTTTGATGATGATGATGATGATGATGATGATGTTTATGATGATGATGATAATCGTTTTTTAAGGGGCCTAACATCTAGGTTATCGGCCCCTAATGGTAAGGGTGATCGTGAAGATGATCATGAAATGTAAACTATAACTAAAACTAACTACTAACTTATATACTAGAAGAAGAAATGGAAAACATAAGGAGGATAAGGCAAATAAAGGACAGGAGGGAAAGAAATGTCCTCAACCCTCGAAGAATGCGGATTGAGGGACGTGGAAGGAAGGACAGCAATGAAAGGCAGATAGTTACTCTGCTGGTATTTGCCTGGAAGGAGTGTGGAAAGCCCCGGCTATCAGCGACGGGATTTGAACTTCTGATCTCCGAACGAGCTGCAGCCCCCCATTGCCGAAGGGAAGACGTGTAAAACGACACTCCCAGAAGTAATGGAAAATAAAAGGGACAAACCGGACCCAGCTCAGGAATTCCTCGGGGTCGCCATCTCCCGAACTCACCAGCCGTGAGCCCCTGAGGGTGTAGCAATATCTAGGGTGCACCAGAAGTGGTGGGGTTACAACCACCCTGCCTTCTTGAGGGCCTTGAGCAGAAGGCAGGAGATAACAGTATAAGAAAACGAAGGCTGACCCCTCGCAGAAGGAGGGTACCAGAAAAGATGAGACAAGGGCCAATTAAGGCGGGAAAGGAATAGACTCCCTAGGCCTCGGATACCCTAATACCGTTGGGGTCGGAAGAGAACAAGAGTTGACCAAGTGAGGTCGACAGGAAAGAAGACGAAGAGAAGCCCGGCACAAGTAAGTGGAAGCAATGCCGAACTCAGTCCTTGAGTATTACAGTTCTTATCACTCAGTCTCTCCTAGCCCGGAACTCTGCTATGCGGACCTTCTTCCACATGTGTCGGGGTTGGCTGTCTTCTTGCAGGAGCACTACGTCTCCAACTCTCAGTTGCGAACTGTTGCCTCGAGGATGACGGACGTCGTGAAAGCTCCTCAGCTCCATGAGTTATTCCTTAGTCCAGTGCTTTCAGAAGTCGTCGGTGATCCTTTGCTGTGCTGCTAGCTCCTTTGTCAGGTTCGTCCTTAATGTTGGTTCTGGTCCAGTTGGTAGGGTAGTTAGCTTTTGTCCGGTCAAGAAGTGGGCGAGAGTCAGAGCTTCTGCTCCGTCTTCATTTTGAGAGATGGGACGTGAGTTGATGGCGGCTTCAATGTTCACTAGGATAGTGTTAAGCCTTTGCTCGGTTGTCACTGCCTGCCTAACCACATCATCAGGCATCGTTTTGTAGTGCCAACCATCATCCCCACCAAGCCGCCCGTGGAGCAATGAATCGCTATTTGACAACCAACGTTGCCATCCTTGCGTCAGATCTGATGGTAGAATTTCTTCCCAAGCATGTCCCCGACGCCAAGTGTCCTGAAAAATGATCTTTGCTCTGATAAGTATAGGTGCAAGTAAGCCTAAGGGATCATAGAATTTTGCCGTTCCCTTTACGTTTGGTTCCAGGTTCTTCAACCAGCTGTTCTGGAATAAGGTTGAAATCGAATGTCAGGGAATCCTTTTCAGTATCCCAACTAACTCCAAGTACAGTAGTCTTGTCCTTTGTTTCCCTGCCCTCCGCTTTCCACATCTCCTTAAGTGGTACTGAGTTCGTGGCCAGTTTTGAGAGAGGGAGGTTTATAACTTTTAGAAGACTAGTCAACTAGTAGTAGTAGGATCTTTTGGTTGTTTTCCTCTAGGCTGATTGCGAAATCATCCATGAAGGTAGACTTTTCAATAATATCTGTCGCTAATGAGTATGTTTCCTCATGAAGTGAAGCTAGTTCATTTAAAGAGGCAGGTAGTAGGAATGGGCTGCTTGCGAGGCCGAAGGGAAGACGTGTAAAACGATATTCTATGACCTCTTCCGTCACCTGATAGTCTCCTGGGCCATCTGAATTTATACGATACCACAGAAATGTAGTTACGTTGCGGTCTTTCTCATTTAGACTAAGTTGAAGAAATACTTGGCTTCCATCTGAAACGACTGCATTAGGATACAGCCGGAAACGTAATAGGGTAGCAAGAATTTCGGTCAGTAAGTTTGGTCCAGTTTCTAGGACATCATTTAAGGATAGTGACCCCTTTTCATGCGATGACGCATCAAATACAATCCTGAACTTGGTAACATCACCAGTTTTCTTCTTCGTGGTAAGTAGAAGACATTTTCAGATGAATCGTTTGCAGGCACTCTCTCTATCTGTTCTTTTGTAAAGTAATCGAACATATAGTTTTGATACAATGCAATGGAAATCTGCATCTCTCTTTAGTCTCATCTCTAGGGCTTGAAATCGTTTTCTTGCTGTGGGAAAATTACTTGAAAACTGAACGTCCTTCTTCCTAGTAAGTGACACTACTCTCCTTTCATCTTCAGTGCAGTAACTTTCATGAAAGTCCTGAAGGATTAGCTCATATTTCGCCAGGAAGGCTCGGTAAGTATGTGAAGTTTGGAGTCATAACTGATATCTTACCAACTGAAGTCTACAAGCTGTCGTTTCTATTGCAGATAGAGACATGGCAGGATGTCGTCCCTAGTTTGAAACATAGACCCTTGTTATGGCCTCGTCTTAAGCATAGAAATCAACGATTCGTATCTCTCAGTTTTTCGGTTCTTGACTTGATATATTTTATTCGTTGACAGTCTTGACCCCAATGTCCGTAATTCCTCTCACAATACACGCAGAATGGCAGAAGTGTTGAATTGAACCCTTTCTTGCTCTTGTTGGCCTTCATATTCACTTGTAGAGCGACTCCCGTTGGTACGTAATTCAATGGTTGAGTAGCAGAACCACGTATCTTTTGAGCGGGTAGAGCTCCTTGTATTTCTTCTTTGAGAAATTCCATTAAGCGGCGGAGGTTTCCTTCCTGTAAGTTATTTCTTTTGCATGAATTAGCCAGTGGCGGCAAAGGTCCTCTAGGAATGCTCTCAACAGTTTGGGTGCAAATATTCGTCCAAACGCTTCTGTGCTTTCACATAAAGCCTTTAGTGCTTCTAATCGTCGATGAGACTCAATGTAGGTAGCGTTTAATATCGCTGGACTATCAGAGGTGGCGGCTTCTAAATGTTCCAAGAAATCTAGATGTCTTTGTATGATTCGATCCGTGTCGCCGTATCTTGAATCAAGCATCTGCTTCGTTCGATCGTAGTTATCTGCTGTGACCACTATTCCTTAAAAAGGAAGATTGTAGTTTTACGTGACCGTGAATCTTGTGATTGTGAGTCACGGAATCTCCTTTTTACGTGGAATCCAAACCACAGGACATGGCATTTCACTTCGAAAATCTCACATGCATTGACCGGGAATCGAACCCAGTCCACCTTGGTGAGAGGTCAACAGCTTGACCACTGCGCCACCAAGCCCCCTCTAGGAGTTTAAGTTCACCCTCTAGGTAACCTCGGAGAAACACGTGTTTGATTAGGTTGAAAGACGTGTGTTGTTGTCCACAGAAGACTGGAATTGTTCCCAGATTCTGGGCCATGTCTCGATATCATCCGTGAAAGGTTCAAGTCTGATAGTAGGTAGTTTAATGTCTTGAGTATAATTGGAACTAGCAGTGGCTTGAGTGGTGTCCTCACGCTTCTCTTTAAGGAGATTAGTGGCCTTCCGTATTGCACGTTTGGAGCTGTCAATATATTGCTCGTAAGCATGTGCGTCTATTCTGTACTCCTCATTATTCAACTAATCGTGTACTTATTCGTCCAGAGTTAATAGTCTCTGTAGAGAGTTAGTTAGTTATTGAGGTTTTAAGGGACAGAACTACGAAGTCATCTGCCCCGTAGAAAGTCTTGTAAGCGTTCAAGAGCGTAAGCTATGTCGTTCTGTTCTGTCGAGTCGTTAACTTCGTTCAGGTATGTGGAAAAACGTGTAGCGTTCGACCGATGGATCGTTCGTGTCCTTTTATGTAATTTAAGAAGCTGTTCATTCTCCGTCATTGTAAAGCTCAAGGGAAAGTTGACCTGTGGTGAATTACTATGTACGGTAGATGGCAGCAATGGTCAATTAGTGATAATGCGATTCTACTGCCCGTTGCCTACGCTGTATTATAACGTAGGCAACGCTACTGCCAGTGGTTGCCGATAGCAGTTCATGAATTACTTGCAAAATGGCTGCTCTCTAAATCTAGGATATTATTTTCTTCAATTTGCGATATCGTAAACTTGATTATTTCTCAACAAGTATGCTTCCCTTTACCGCAACCTTCCTCATTCGGCATTCACTCTTTTGCAACAACTTTCCTACAAGAATCTCAGAATAAGTGGAATGTGGTCGACTCATCTTCAATTTGTTGTAATATTGTTCCTCTCGTCGTGCAAGTTCCGGGAGATATCCGTTTAGTCGTTCTTAAAGTTAGTGGTGATGATTCTTCGTCTCGGAATTTGCTGTACAAGTGTTGTGTGTGGTTCCACGCGTATAATGAATATCCATTAATATAGTAAAGGTACGGTTTGGCTACAGCGATGTCCGCCTTGCGCACAAAGTCAGAAAAGCGGTTTCCCTAGCCAGCGATCATCGTCCTTCGTCCACTGCCTCCTACAACAGGATCACTTACACCTTCTCAACAGCTCAGTAGCCTACTCTTTGCTTATACAGGTTCGTGGGGTAAATCATAATCTGCTGATTATAGTCTGAAACTTCAAGCATGGATTTATGATCGAAGGTCTGAAATAATATGTTGCCAGAATGACCTTAATCAGAATTACATCAGCATCAATATTTCTTCTTTTAGAGGTGGACGAAGATATGCTGATCGAACTAAGTACGGTATATGTACATGGAGCGAAAGAGACTCCAAACTAATAGTGCTGAGCGATGTTTGTAAAGGGTAGTCCCCCTCCCTTGAACTACATTCTGTACCCAATAAATAAATAATATGTACAAAAATAGACGTACAGGAGGATGTTTTACTGCACTGATTCATAGACACCTGCTTAATAACCAATAAAATTTAAGGAATACTCAAGGCCAGTGGCGTGACTACGTGGGGGGGATCAATCCCGCCAGAGTCAATTAATGAAAATATTAAACTTATGAAGATTTTAAATTTGAATAGAACCAACCTTTGGATTGATGACATCTATGAATAAGGGCTATGTAATCATAATACCATGTGATACATGGTAACCTGTGTTACCGTCTGTCTGTCCTAAATAACATGTATTAAAACACAGGTGAACAAATAATCACATTACTACTACGTTTCTGTGACAAGCAACATTATTTATCAACAAGAAGTTCCGTGAAGAACTATACAGCCTACTTTTCATGCCAATGATTATTCTACAGCATATGAACCTATCTAGAATAATGACGAAATTAAGTTGGTAATATCGAAATATCTAATTAGTTCAAAATATACCTGGTATAATGTAGCCTAATAGAGCACTTCAGTTGGCAGCCCTGGTGACTGAATATATTCTTAGTTCCACCTCTTAAGGTACAGAATACAAAATTTGGTTGAAGTCCAATGGACGTTACATGCAGTTAGACACTGGATCTATCAGCACGCGTAAAAGCATGTTGCCAACAATACCATGCGTGTGCTGGTCAGAAATAATCTGAATTATTATGATATCTTGTTGTGCCAATTTTGGATGAAATCCATTTGTTAGTATAGAAGTTACATGTATTTTAAAATTGGACATATTAGCAGGCATAGAATCATGTTGGCAGCACTGCCTTGTATTAATTACTCCAAATTAATCTAGAATGTCAGGTGCTATACGTGTGCAAAGTATGGAGCTGTTGGCTTGCATACTTTCTGATATATTGATATTAGGATAAAAAGAATATAGACAGAATTTATTAACAGTTGGCAGCCCTGATTGCTCTTAACAATACTTATAGTCATATCTGTTATGGTACACATATCACATACGAAATTTGGTTGTAATCCAACTGATAGTATAGAAGTTACATGTATTTAAAAATTGGTACTATCAGCAGGCTTATAGTCATGTTGGTAGAACTGACGTATATAAGTTACTCCAAATTAATCTAAAATGTCAGAATATACGTGTGCATAGTTTAAAGCTGTTGGCTTGAATACTTTCTGATATATTGGTATTTGGATAAAAAAAAATGGAGAGAGCAATTATTAACAGTTGGCAGCCCAGGTGGCTCTTAAGAATACGCTCAGTCATATATGTTTATGTACAGATATTACATACAAAATTTGGTTGAAATCTAATTGATAGTGTAGAAGTTATATGCATTTAAACATTGGACTTATCAGAAGGCTTAAAATTATTTTGGCAACACTGTCATGGTTGGCCTCCTGGAAATTAAACTGAAATAGTATTATCTACATGTGTGCCAATTTTGGAATAGCTCCCATGCATACCTTGCAAGATATCCAACATGGAGCTCAAATTTCTAGTGCGTTTTTTCAGCAGTTGGTAGCACTGACATCATTTTCAAATATGGACGTGAGCTATTCCGGTGCACATCTTTACTCATACTAAATTTGGTTTTGATTGCTGCAGCCGTTTAGGAGTTGATAGGGGGACACACACACACAGCCAGACAGACAGAAGGACAGACAGACAGACATTTTCCCGGATCGATCTCATAAGTCTACTTTTTCCTCATTTTTGCAAAATGTGAAAAGTAGGCTAAAGAATCATCAGTTAATTTTGAGAAATTACAAAATACTGTCGGTATGGAAGCCATGATACTGTTTCCCAAAGAAATGAGAGCTTTGTCGTTATTCTTTTGTTCACGAAATGGCCAGCGATCATCGCTCCCGAAATGCAATGAATTGACGCCAACGCAGATCGCTATTGGCAAGTCAAACTAACACTAGGGGCGCTGCGGTCGGTCTGGATAAGTACGGTAAAAATACTCAATAACACGCGTTTGATATGGAACACTTTTTATTTTTCGGTTATAATCAGTAAATGTGGTCCCTAAAATAATGACAGTGTTATTTTTAATTGTATATATGTATAACTGTGCGATATACGTGATCTAATTTGTGTGTTCCACTGGATTTTATGTGTCAATTGCATATTATCAGGGCCGATAACCTAGATGTTAGGCCCCTTAAAACAACAATTATCATCATAATTTATGCATATTATCAAGCATTGGTTGTCTGCTGGTATTTGTTTTTGAGCAGTTCGAGTCATGGCGCTTTTAGGTTTAAAAGCTATATTTGAGTTTGCTCACTGTACCATAGACTATAGAAATTATTTCCTACTTGGTAGGGCGAAGGGGTGAGTTTAAATTGTATTAAAACTCGGGGGAGAGAGGAATTGCTTGATTTGGATGGTTAGCAGGTGGGTTTGGTGTTGAATATCGGACTGGTAGCAGCTTCTCGCAGAGTAGATATTTACCCTGCGAAGTAAAATTAGGCCTATATGACTCGTAATGGAATGGCTGGGATGTCGCAGAGCGAGGCGATGGTGGTTGGTAGGGTTATTGGAAATGAACTAGGGAGCGGGGAAGGATACCTGACTGATGAAGCTTGGCTGCCTTCGGCTGGTGTAAGGCTTGGCTGTCTTGGTACGACTTGGCTCGGCGAGACTGTGCTTGGCTGTCTAGGTGCGGCTTGGCTCGGCGTAACAGTAAACAACCCGTCCTGTTGTCAGTGAGTGTAGTGGTGAGTGGTCCAACCCGCTCTTGTTGCCCGTATTTATTTGGTATCGTAACCTTTCGGCTATTGCTATTTGCATCTTTTGGAAAATGGTGAAAACTTATATCCGCAGCCCTCTTATACATCGATTTACAGCCGTAAACTGAGCAATATACTTTGCTTTTACTCATTTTGCACTCTATCAACGAGTAAAACTTATTATTTATGTATAAAGAGTCGAAGAATTTACCACGATCTGCTTACCAATACAAGAAACCATATACAGTCACCAGGTGACAAATGTACCCTACTTGGTAAGTTTCTCATTTTTACCGCTAGATGTCATATCAGATAGCTGGATTTGCCAATAGGGAAACCAGTCCCATTTGTTCACATGCGTTCAGAAAGCGTGCCTTAAGCAATGAGCACTTCCATTCTTCATTAACTACCCTTTCATTGTTGCTATATGCTCTCTCTGGTTGACATAGATAAACAATACCAGACTACACCAGACTAGACATCAGTCACTTACTGATAGGCCGATAGAGTGCATCTCAATCCTTAACAAATGGAAAGAATGAAAATGAAAACTACAATCATGCCGTATGTATCGTCCAAACTACCTGGATTCGACTTGTCTCGTAG
Organism: Meconema thalassinum; assembly: GCA_946902985.2. Classification (NCBI taxonomy): domain Eukaryota; kingdom Metazoa; phylum Arthropoda; class Insecta; order Orthoptera; family Tettigoniidae; genus Meconema; species Meconema thalassinum. Next base: position 186,182,464 of record OX336394.1, read on the forward strand.
GACCTGGTCGGTGCTTAATCGTGTAAGAACCAACACTGGCCGATTTGCCGATTCTCTGCACAAGTGGAATGATGTACCTTCTGCGGTTTGTGATTGTTGCGCCGTAAAACAAACGGTTCGCCATATAGTTCAGGAGTGTCCTCTGAGAGCTTTCGCTGGCGATCCAACGGAGTTCCTGGTGATGACGGAGAGATTTGTAGACTACATGCATGGCCTTGATATTAGTTTGTAAGTTACCTGTAATAATTTGTAATTAGTGATGCAGCCATACGCTAAATAAATAAATAAATACACACATCAAAAAAAGTTTTGCATCACCTCGGTTCCAAGAGTTCCGGAACCGTTAAATACAAAGGGAATAGAGATCAACACAAACAACATTTCAGCTCGTTTTATTGCTCATGAGACCCACACATTGCATGTTGTACCATCATACAGCTAGACTTTCAGCATTTGTGGTCCAGATTGCAGTACACACCACTACCTCTAATACCCAGTAGCACGTCATCTTGCATTGATGCATGCCTGTATTCGCCGTGGCATACTATCCACAAGTTCATCAAGACACTGTTGGTCCAAATTGTCCCACTCCTCAACGACAATTCGGCGTAAATCTCTCAGAGTGGTTGGTGGGTCAAGACGTCCATAAACAGCCCTTTTCAACATATCCCAGGCATGTTCGATAGGGTTCATGTCTGGCGAACATGCTGGCCACTGTAGTCGAGCGATGTCGTTATCTTGAAGGAACGCATTCACAAGATGTGCACGATGAGGTCGAGAATTGTCGTCTATGAAGACAAATGCCTCTCCAATATTCTGCCGATATGGTTGCACTATGGGTCGGAGGATGTCATTCAGGTATCGTAAAGCCGTTTCGGAGCCTTCCATGACCACCAGTGGCGTACGTCGGCCCCACATAATGCCACCCCAAAACATCAGGGAACCACCACCTTGCCTCACTCGCTGGACAGTGTGTCTAAGACGTTCAGCCTGACCAGGGTGCCTCCAAACACGTCTCCGACGATTGTCTGGTTGAAGGCATATGCGACACTCATCGGTGAAGAGAACGTGATGCCAATTCCGTGGGGTCCATTCAGCATGTTGTTGGGCCCATCTGTACCGCGCTGCATGGTGTCGGGGTTGCAAAGCTGGACCTCGCCATGGACGTCGGGAGTGAAGTTGCGCATCATGCAGCCTATTGCGCACAGTTTGACTTGAAACACGACGTCCTGTGGCTGAACGAAACGCATTATTCAACATGGTGGCATTGCTGTCAGGGTTCCTCCGAGCGGCAATCCGTAAGTAGCGGTCATCCACTACAGTAGTAGCCCTTGGGCGGCCTGAGCGAGGCCTGTCATCGACAGTTCCTGTATCTCTGTACCTCCTCCATGTCCGAACAACATCGCTTTGGTTCACTCTGAGACGCCTGGAAACTTCCCTTGTTGAGAGCCCTTCTTGACACAAAGTAACAATGCGGACGCGATCGAACTGCGGTATTGACCTTCTAGGCATGGTAGAATTACAGACAACATGAGCAGCGTACCTTCGTCCTGGTGGAATGACTGGAACTGATCGGCTGTCGTACCCCCTCCGTCTAATAGGCCCTGCTCATGCATGGTTGTTTACATCTTTGAGCAGTTTTAGTGACATCTATGAACAGTCAAAGGGACTGTACCTTGGATACAATATACACAGTCAACGTCTATATGCCGGAGATCTGGGAACCGAGGTGATGCAAAACTTTTTTTGATGTGTGTAAATAAATGGTAAAAGTAATAGAAAACAATATTAATTTGCTCAATTTCATATCTATTTACAACCTTGATGATATATTTCTCAATGTTGCCTTAGTTTTTTTAAAATTATTTTTAGCGTATGGCTTTTAGTGCCGGGAGTGTCCGAGGACATGTTCGGCTCGCCAGTTTTTTTGTAGCTGCTTCGAGACGGACACCCAATGGGTGAGCTACAAGTACCGTTGGGGAGGAAAGTTGGAAGGGAGGGTCGAGGAGTTGGAAGGTAGCGGCTGTGGCCTATAGCTAGGGACCAACCCCGGCATTTGCCTGGAAGGAAGATGCGAAACCACAGAAGACCATCTTCAAGGTTGCCGGCGGGGGGATTCGAACCTCCTCGCCTCCCGGATGTGAGCGACTGCCAACAGTCATGCCGCAACGACCTCGGCTAACTCACCCGGTGTTGCCTTAGTAATCTATTATAATAGAATGCTCTTCACATCACTAAGATAACAGTGACTACAAAATTGGTGGATGAAACAAGAAAGGACATGGGCGAAGTTGGGGTTAGTCTAGAAGAGATCTAGAATATAGAGGTGTTTGGAGCTACGATTGATTAATTCAAGGGATTCCAGAAAAAGCAAAATAGAAAAGCCAAGATCATCTGTTCGGAAGAGAGGAAGAGGAACCACAGCGAAAAGATGAAGAAGTTCTGGGGAAAGAAAAAAGGAGTAACCAACAAGGCAATTGTTTCCCGTGGTCGAAAGTAGGCCAAAATCCAAGAAAGAAGAAGAAGAATGCTTTTCGGTCGGTCAATACAATCGTCCAGACCAGACTAAAGTGGACTTTGGTTCCACTAACGCGCTACCTCGCGCTTCGCTGGCATCGGGAGAGCGTGTGTTCGAATTGAACCTCGGTCGTCCTGAAATTGGTTTTCGTGGTTTCCCATCTTCATCGCCAGAAAAATGACGGGACGATATCTTTCAACAGGTCTACCCTGACCATTCCTTAATTAGACACAAGTTAGCGGTCGCCTGGGTGATTGGCCCGTCACAATCCCCAGTTGTATCTGCTAACAAAGTGTGTTCAGCTCCTAGCGACGGTAGAGGAATGATCCCTGGCAGAGTCCGTGAGTGAAGCCAAGCTGGGAGGATAAGCAATAAAAAAAAGTCCTCTCGGCGCGCCGGAAGGCGGAGGTAGATTTCACCGGACAAACTTGGAGATAGGCGAAAATAGGCAGAATATGCAGGTTTTCGTAGAAGGATCAGACCTCTTTTATCGCGCGAAAGTATTTTAAAATTGGAGATTAATTAACTTTGTTTTTCTTCATTTTAAACATATTTTAAACATTTTATTGTCTTACGGGGACGGTAACCTTCTTGTCATTTGGAGTCCATTTTTAGCCTATTTTCAATTTTGAAAAAAATAGGCTTATGAGATCACCTTTTGTCCGTGTGTGTGTGTGTGTGTGTGTGTGTGTGTGTGTGTGAGGTGTGTGTGTGTCCCCCCTAATAAAATCTAAACGGCTGGAGCGATTTCAGTGAAACTCGGTAAGTTCATAGCACTATTCCCGGCGACGTCGACCGTGCCCATCGAATTTTGTTACGTCTCACCAATCCAACATGGCGGCTGTGCGAAATATTTCACTAGCATTCAGTATCTCCGAAACTATAACGGATATCGCCCTGAAATTGTGTACGGTGATAAAGGGTACTACTAGAAGTTCACCTATGAAACTTTCAAAAACCTGGTTCTACATAACCAACATGGCGGCCAAGCGAAGTGGAGAATTTTAAATAGACTTTTCTCGCGATTTAACTATCCAAACGTAATGAAACTTGGTACAGCAAATATTTATACACATTGCAATGCACTGGAGTCTAATTTAGTTCAATTGTTTACATAACCTCAAAATGGCGGCTGTGCGAAATATTTCACTGACATTCTATATCCCCGAAACTATTACAGATATCACCCTGCAATTTTGTACGGTGATAAAGGGTACTGATACAAGTTTACCTATGTATAATTCATAAACCTGTAAAGTACAAAACGAACATGGCGACCAAGCGAATTTGAAATATTATAATAGACTTTTCTCGTGAGTTAACTCTCTGAGCGCAGTGAAATGTGGTACAGTAAATGATTTTGCAGATTGTAATGTACTGCCATCTAATTTAATTCAATTGTTTACATAACCTCAAAATGGCGGCTGTGCGAAATTTTAAAATTAAGTTTTTATTTCTTGTGTCGTAATCATGCGATCGAAGTGAAAGTTTGAATAATGAACCTAGGCAATAAGTGACCTTGAATGGTACATAACTCTATGGCCTATACATATAACAATCCTAAATGGCAAGCTTCCGTAATATTTAGACGGTTCTCAATATATATGAATCTTTTACAGCAACCAAACTGAAATTTTTATGTTCATAGAGACTATAAACATATGTTCACCTATAGGACTTTCAGTAACCTGGTGAGCAAGAATCCAACATGGCGGCGACGCGAAGTATAAATATTTAAATGGACGTTTCTCGCGAATTAACTATCCGAGTGCCGTGAAACGTTGCACGTTTTAAATGCTTACACAAATGTTGATCCACTGGCATCTAATTTATTTCAATTGTTTGCATAATCACAAGATGGCTGCTGTGCGTAATTTTAAAATCTCGTTTTTACTTCTTGTGTTCTAATCATGCGATTGAAGTTTCAATACCACACTTACACAATAATCTTAATATAATAGTACAAAAATAAAAATCCAACCTGGCGACCATCTGAAATATTTAGACGGTTCTCAATAATTACGAATCTGATACAGCAATTAAACTGAAATTTTGTATGTTGATAGAGGCAATTAACATGGGCAGGATATATGAAAATAGGCTGTACAGTTCTTCACGGAACTACTTGTCATACTTGTGGTCACACTGTCCTTATGCAAGGTTTCGACACTGATGTGTAACTATGTAACGGTCTGTTACTTCTTCACGCAAAATTATATCTCCCGCAGAGATGTTGGTTGGTTCCTCAGTTTAGGGGCTGCGACAACGCGGTCATATAACCCCGTGTACTTTGGGTGAGTGTAGAATCTGTCTGATAAACGGTGTGAATTGTGATGGCGGTATTAGTCTGTAATTCAGGTAAGGAATGCAGACGCTAAATTTCAAGCAGTAGTTCCTAATGTTGCTACCAGATACTAACGTCAACGCCACCCAACTGTGAACTTGGCTACTAGATGCCACCTCAATCAGCAACTCGCAACGAACGTTGGAACTTCCCCTCCAAGGAAAGCTTACTGAGGGATTTTTAGCGCTCTTAGAAAATCCGACGACTTGGGCCGGCTTTGAACCCGCGACCTTGGGCATAGAAGTTCAGCATGCTACAAGTTACGTCACCGAAGCCGCTTCACACTTAGTCAGATGGAAATCTGAATCTGATCTCGCGCAAGTGCGTTGTCATGGCAACGTCTGATGGCTCATCCCTCATCAATTTAGTAGTGTTGCCATGTCAACCACTGATAGCTCTTGGCATTTTCTTATAATTCCGAAATCATTTTTCTCATCCCTTGGCGCAATGGTGGCTCATATCAAAAATTCTTTCGGACAAACGTTTTAGGTAATTATTAGGGGAATATTGTCCATTTTGTACGGTTTTGATATTGTGCCTATTAACAGAGATATGATTAATGTTTCCCGAAAAAACCACTTTTCCCACACCTTTGGTCAATGGTTGGTGCTATCAAAAAAACGTTTCAAACATAAATTTCTGAGCTTTATCCGACACATAGTATGAACTTTGAACGGATTCGATATTTCACATATTAAGAGAGTTATAGCAATATTTCATTTTTTTGAAGAAAAAAAAGGCCCCCATTTTCATCCCCTTCGACCGATTTAGCCCAGTAACGAACTCGTCCGAGATTTTATGGGTATACATATTCGGTAAAAAAATTCAAAGTGATTGGTGCAAAATTACGGCAGTTATCGTGTCCACAAGAAACTGATATACATATATATACATATATTACATAAATTATATATAAACTTTTTAACTGACGGTGGTTTTGGGGTCTGGGGGATGTAAAACGCGAAGATATGTCGAAATTTTCCGGAAATCGAAACATGGTACCCATTGCAATAGTTAGCTTTCTAATGAAATCTACCTAAAATACTGCCGTCAACGACACCTAGCTGTGAACATGGCTACTAGATGCCACCTCAATCAGCAACTCGCAACGAACGTTGGAACTTCCCCTCCGAAGGAAAGCAAACTCAGGTTTTTTAGCCCTCTTAGTAAATCCGACGACTTCAGCCGGGTTTGAACCCGCGACCTTGGGCATAGAAGTTCAGCATGCTACCAGTTCCGATACCGAAGTCGCTTCCCACTGACATATGAAAACTGAATGTGATCTCGTGCAGTGGCGTTGTCATAGCAACTGCTGATGGTCATCCCTTATCAATTAAAAGTTAAGTTGTCATGGCAACCTCTCTTGGCACTTGGCATTTTCTTATAATATAAATCATTTTGTTCACCCCGTGGCGTAATGGTGGGTCATATCAAAAATTCTTTCAGACAAAAGTTTTAGGTAATTATTGGAGGAATATTGTCCATTTTGTGCGGTTTTGATATTGTGCCTATTAACAGAGATATGATTAATGTTTCCCGAAAAACCCACTTTTTCCCACCCCTTTGGTCAATGGTTGGTGCTATCAAAAAACTTATTTGACATAAATTTTTGGCACGTATCCGACACATATTATGAACTTTGAATGGATTCGATATTTCATCTATTAAGAGAGTTATAGCGATATTTCACTTTTTCGAAAAAAGCCCCCCATTTTTACCCCCTTTGACCGGTTTTGCCCATTAACGAACTCGACCGAGATTTTATAGGGATACATATTATGTAAAAAATTCAAAGTGATTGGTGCAAAATTACGGCAGTTATCGTGTCCACAAGAAACTGATATATATATATATATATATATATATATATATATATATATATATAGATACATATATACATAAATTATATATAAACTTTTGAACTGACGGTGGTTTTGGGGTCTGGGGGATGTGAAACGCGAAGATATGTCGAAATTTTCCGGAAGTCGAAACATGGGACCCATTGCAATAGTTAGCTTTCTAAAGAAATCTACCTAAAAACGCTGTTTTAAACTCAGCAATTTTTCTAGGTTTATTGCCGTGTCTTGTGCGGGGTGTGTCCTAAGAACACCAGAATGGGCTCATTAGCGGGCTCCTGGTGTCCGCACCCGGGCCCCCACAGGAGCAGCGAACTGTGCACTATCTCCCTTCTTATGAAGCGCAACTGCGCATCTTTACTGCGAGCCGTGAAAACTAATATACCATAATTTTGGAAGCCTTTATAGGGAGGTGAAAGGCTGCTTGAGATTTTAGCTCTCACAGTAAAGAAGCGCAATAGGATGGAAGGTAGTGCTGTGGTGGTCCGGGCACGGACACCAAGAGCCCGCTGATGAGCCTATCTTGGTGTACCTAGGTGAAACCCCGCACAAGACACGGCAATAAACCTAGAAAAATTGCTGAGTCTCCTTGGCCGTGAAATCCAATATAACAAACATTGTTTTATTTCCCTAATCGCCAAAAAGCTCAAAAATCGAGATAAACGCATTTGACTTTTAATAAAACTTAAGTCCAATTAATAAGAGTGTTTATTTTATCATTTCAAATGATCTTGTCGACTTCGTCGTTATGCTTGGGTCTAACGTTATGCGTTACGGTTACGGCGTGTATGACGTCATCATGTTGTTCAGTGCATATGCACCGAGTCTGAGTTTACTGCCGGGGTATGCCGTTACGCGATACGGAGACGGCGAGTGCGTGACGTCAGACAGGAATACAGGGTGACTCCTAAAGAAGTGTGCAAGATGTCAGACAGGAATACAGGGTGACTCCTAAAGAGATGTACACGATGTCAGATAAGAATACAGGGTGACCCTTAACGAGGTGTACAAGATGCCAGACAAGAATACAGGGTGACTCCTAAAGAGGTGTACAAGATGTCATACAAGAATACAGGGTGACTCCTAAAGAGGTGTACAAGATGTCATACAAGAATGCAGGGTGACTCCTAAAGAGGTGTACAAGATGTCATACAAGAATGCAGGGTGACTTCTAAAGAGATATACAAGATGCCAGATAAGAATACAGGGTGCCTCCTAAAGAGGTGTGCAGGATGTCAGAGCAAAATACAGGGTGACACTTAAGGAGGTGTACAGTATGTTAGATTCAATTCAAATAAAGGGTGACCCTTAAAGAGGGTTGCAAGATATCAGATTCAAATAATGGGTGACCCTTAAAGAGTTCTAAAAGATGTCAGACTCAAATACAGGGTGACCCTTAAAGAGGTGCCCGCGTGGGAAGCCTAAGTTAATGGGTAATGGAGTCTGTTGAAGGAGTCCTGGGGATTCGAGCGAAGCGAGAAGCCCTCCTGAGCCTTTCTAACATGTGTAGCATTTTTAGAATGCGTCATTTGAAATGACAAGAAGTCTAGTCTCTCAGACTGACTGTATCATTTTTTTGTTAGTACTCTATGTCCCAGTGTAGGTTGGTTTCCCTAAATATTAGGTGTATGATTACACTTACTTCACTTGATTCCTGTCGCTCCTTCCGGAGCATAGGGCCTTGGCCAAATTTCTCCACGCAGTACGGTTCCTGGCCATTCTCTTCACTTCACTCCAGGTCTTGTCCACCTCTGCAATTTAGTCCTCTTCATGCCAAATGTCGTCATCAGGTTATCCGTCCGGTTGTGTAATTTCGCTTCAGTTTCCGTAATCAGTTTATTTAAGAGGAGCGAGTGATTAATGTCTTATAAATATGTACTCAGACCTAAATGCAAAATTAATATCTCTACGAGTATGCATTGCTTGCCACGGTGAGTGAGTGGTCAACGTGTCGGTCTACTAACCCCAAGCTTGCAGGTTCGCTCCTGGCCGTAGTAAGTGATATTTTTTTGAAAGGCGGCAAAAATTACGACACCATGTCATACGATGTTGGCATGTCAATGAACCCATTTGAATTCGGTAGGCCGTGTTCATAATGGCAAAATTAATCTCGGGAGTTTCCGCCAACACAAAGTTCCTCATTTCTCTACTAGAAAGCTCTATAGTGTTCAAAGAGCTTAGATATCTAACCTCCTTGACTTTCATAGTGCTTCAAGGAACAACGAAATTCGACATGCAAGCTACTCTTTGGGTGTCAAATAACAAGGCTTGCACCCGGCACCCGTGGCCATACGATATTATTATTATTATTATTATTATTATTATTATTATTATTATTATTATCAGATCTAAACGAGAAAGTGCACACAATGGAACAGAACGGTAGGCAACAATACATTGAAATATGTGAAGTGCCACGCGCGAAAGACGAATGCCTGGATGAAATCGTCCACAAAATTGCTGAGACTCTAGAAGTAGATCTAAACATGTTTGATGTAGAGGAAGTTTACAGGCCCCCACTGCAAAGAAAGAACAAAATCCCCCCAATAGTGGTAAAATTTAACTCCATATCCAAAAAGAATGAATTTTTACAGAAAAGAAAAGGACAAAATTTCCTCACTCATGGGAACACTAAATCTAGGTTTTTCATTAACGAAAGTCTAACGTCATTTTACAGGGAGCTACTATGGAAAACTAAAAATCAGGCCAGAGAAAATAACTGGAAATTCATTTGGGTTAAAAACGGCAAAATACTTGCGCGAAAAAACGACGAATCTGGTATATTGAGAATCTCCCGTGAGGAAGACATTAACAAAATTAGGTAACCCCCCCGCCAAAAAGAAAGAATTATTATTGAATTATTATATTAATTGATATTATGAACAGTTGGGATAGCAATATAAATGTTTCTGGAATACAAAATGAACTCACATTTCTCAATATACCCGATTTCGTCGAATATGGTAATAAGACTAGAAATAATGCTGAAATCAATATCCTCTCTCTAAATATTCAATCTATATCAAAAAACTGGGATTATTTAACCATAACCTTAGGCAAGAAAATTAATGATCTGGATATTATTTGCTTAACAGAAATTAACATACTTGAATCTAATAATTACCTATTTACTTTGGATAATTTTAATGTTGTATTTTGTAATAGAACAAATCGTAAAGGAGGAGGCATAGCCATATATGTAAAGAACAACATGGCTATTAGAACACACAATTCATACATTTCCAATACTCATGAATCAATGGTAATAGAAATACTTCACATGAACAAAAAGATTGGATTAACATGCATTTACAGACCACCTAGCACTAACATAAATGACTTTCTTGATGAACTGGAGACACATATAACACAACACACTAGTAATTACAGCGAATACGCCATTTTAGGAGATATCAACATTGATACTTTATCTAATGACATCAGTCTATCAGCTATCAAATATACAAATATTATGGCAACTCATGGTTTCCTACCACTTATCACTCAATGTACTCGTTATGATCCAAATTTAGACTCGAGAACATGTATTGATCACATAAACTATCGTAGCAGACTAGATCAATATACTTCTGCAGTCATACAATCAGATATCTCTGACCACTACATAACATATGCAGGTATTTGGCCAAAAACTGATAAGACACAATTACAAGATAATGAATCGTACATTACGCTAATGAACGATACTATAATACACACAAGCCTTAACAACACAGACTGGACAGATTGCCTTGAATTAAAAAATCCTAATGACATATATAACAATATAACAACCGAATTTAAGGAAATCTACCAAAAAGCATCTTACATAACAACTCGTAAACACAGGAAAAGCAAACAATGGTTCACTTATGACCTAAAAATACAATGTAAGGAAAGAGACAGACTTTACAAAACAATGCTCAGAAACAAGGATAATATTACAATAAAAAATGAATACAAAGCTTTCAGAAACAAATTAAATAAGCTAATAAACAAAACAAAACATCAATATTTTAAAAATAAGATAAATAGTTCCAAAAACGATAATAAAAGAATGTGGAAAGTCATTAATGATATAACAGGCCGGAAAACACAAACTGTCAATGAAGTCATAAACAAACATTTAATATTACATTATACTAACGAAGTGATAGTCAATAAATTCATCAATACCTTTAGTGAAAAAATAAACAGCCTAGCTCATAACTGTAGTATCAACATATGGCAATCAAATAGAAACACATTAATGAATTCCTTTACATTACTTGAAACTGATGAATATGAAATAGAAAACATAATTAAGGAATTAAAAACAGACAAATCGCCGGGGGTAGACAATATACGCTTGAAAGACATAAAGGCAACATCCAAAAACACTATACCAATCATAACACATCTCATAAACAAGATATTCGAATCAGGCATAATACCAAAATATCTGAAATACACAATTATTAAACCAATATATAAGAATGGCGATCACTTAGACTTTGGCAACTACAGACCAATATGCATTTTATCAATCCTCCACAAAATAACGGAAAAATGCTTGGATAAGAGATTGAAGAATTTCCTAAATAAATATGATATTTTAAAGGGACACCTATACGGTTTTAGGAAGGGGAAAAGTACTGAACTACTCCTGGCTGAATTTGCCAATGTAATAAATAATGCCTTAAATAAGAACAATCACATAATGGTACTTTTTCTTGACTTTTCTAAAGCATTTGACACAATAAATCACAATAAACTACTTGCTAAATTACACGATATTGGAATAAGAGGCACGACTCACAAACTATTTGAAAGCTATCTGAAAAACAGGGAAATGGCAGTTATGGTCAATAACACTATCAGTGACGCAGTAGAAGGAACACAAGGTATCCCTCAAGGCAGTATTATTTCACCTACACTATATAACCTGTTCGTAAACGACATGAATGAAGCCATTAAACACAGTAAAATATTTATTTATGCTGATGACACCACTATATATACCATACATAAAGACTCTAAAACAGCTTTTGAGAGACTTCAAGAAGACTTCAATAACATCACAAGATGGTGTCATGATAATAATTTGTATATAAATACAACCAAATCTAAAATAATGCACATCAGAGTTGATCACTTCACACAAGAAAAATATAAACTAACGCACCACAGCTTATCATGCATACACCAAAACATCCTGGCAGGTTGCAAATGTAACACCTTCATAAATAGTACTTCGACACAAAAATACCTAGGAATTACCCTTGATGAACACTTCAAAATGAACACACACACAGTAAACATAATAAAAAACCTAAGAGCAAACCTCTACATCTTCTACAATCTCCGATTTTATGTAGATAGGAAAACTTACAAAACAATTTACAGTGCTCTGATTGAAAGCAAATTAAGATATGCTATAGCAGCTTGGGGAAATCAAAACACAACTTTAATTAATAATCTTCAAGATAGCCAAAACAGGTTCTTTAAATATTTCACTGATATCCCTTATTTTAATATTAAAGAGTTGTTTCAAATTACTGTACTGAATCTCTACTACCATGATACAAGATTCATACTAAACATGTTAAACCTTTATGTATAAATAGCTATGGTTTCAAGAGACTAAATTATATTATACCATCACTACTTAATGAACTACCACCTGGACTGACAAACATTAACAGCAAACAACTAGCTATAAGTCGCATTAAAAAATATTACTTAACCAAACATTAACTCATAACATAAATTTATTAATATAACTACCATAGTGTAATTTTTTGTATCTTTAATTATTTACATTAATATTTTATCATTAACATTACAAAAAAAATGCATGCACTCTTGTACTGAAATATAATCTATATATATGTTGTAAATAATAATTAATATGTCTCACAGATAATCTGTACTGTCATCAGATTCGTGAGACATATCACAATAATGTAACATAAATAGTATTTAATAAATAAATTAAATTAAAATTAAAATTATTATTATTATTATTATTATTATTATTATTATTATTATTATTATTATTATTATTATTATTATTATTATATTAACCCACTACCTCCGAGTGCCTTGGGGGGGCTGCCACCTTAAGCCTGAGGCATCAGGCTGATTTTCTGTCAGGGTGTCTTCCCTTAGCCTTTGAAGATCCAACTCCAAACTACAAGGCAGCAGTTGTTTCACCTGTGCCTCGTTAGCCGTATTTTCTTCAGGGTTCCTGTAGGGCCTTCACAGCTGCCGTAGCAGTCTAGAGGCACACAAAGTCCCCACTGTACTTCACCCCTACAGGCAATCCCCTACTTCATTACGTTGCCCATCTCCCACGACAAGGACGAGGGGTTGGATTTGTGGCAGACTGTATGATTCCAGGGATAACCAAAAAATAGCACCAGCATAATCCTGTACGTGCGAGATTGTTCTCTGTAAGGTACCAGAGGGGAACAGCGATAACAGTCCTTTATAACTGCAGAGCCTTGTAATAACATGAACAACTTTTGTAAATGTTCCTGTGGGATGGGACACTAAATCCTTACAAAGCCCTTTTAATGCTCCGAGGTCTAACACACGTCATGCTAGACTTACCATGTCACACAAATAAAACTCGAGCCTCCTTTTTATCCTCGTACCTCCAGGGGGCCTAGTTTCATCTCGTATATTCCTCTTCCTCGCACTCAAACAGGAACCTATGTCCATCATGTCTGGTCTCGACAATATATCTGCTGAGAGCGTAAAAATATGAGTAAGACCAGTTCGGTGAGTTAATAACATGGAGCAATAACCTATGCAGAATTATCGTGATAAACCGTGAATGTCTAACGCGCTAAAACCTTTTGTTTGAGTCATCAGTCTTTTGACTGGTTTGATTCACCATTCCATGTATCCCTGTCCTGAGCTAATATTTTCATTTCTACGTAGCTACCACACGTTATATCCGAGGCAATCTGATTTCAAAAAAAAAAAAAAACAACCCCTGGCACTATCCAGCCCATGACGGGCTAAGGCCGACCAAGCGACCGCTGCCCAGCCATTTGGCCTGCTGATATTGGGGTGACGCGTGATCAGCGCGTCGGGTCCCCTCGGCCGTTAATCTTGGTATTCGTGATCGGGGTGCTGTTTCACTGTCAGACAGCTACTCAATTGTCCTCACGAGGCTGAGTGCACCCCGTTCCAACCCTCACGTCAGTTTTAAAATCCCTGACGGAGCCGGGGATCGAACCCGGGGCCTCCGGGTGAGAGGCAGGTGCGCTACCCCAATACCACGGGGCCGGGAGGCAATCTGATTTACGCATTCTAACCTTGGTCTACCCCTACAGTTCTTGTCCTCGACTCTTCCTTCCATAACTAAGGTTGTTATTCCTGGGTATCTTAGTATGTTTCCTACCAACCAGCCGAAAAAAAAATCTCTCCTCTCCCACTCATCTTAACACCTCTTCATTTGCTACTCTATTTACCCATCTGACCTTTATCATTCTCCTGTAACACCACATCTCAAACACTTCAATTCTCCTCTTTTCTGCTGCTCCAACAGTCCAAGTATCACTTCTACAGAGCACTGTGATCCATGAAATATTATAGTGTTATTTTATGTGCGGCACACGTGATCTAATTTGTGTGTTCCTCTGTATTTTATGTCTAAATTACGTATAATCAAGTACAGGCCAGACGTTTGTATTAGACGATTGCCCTTGACCTTGAAGCCTGCGGGTGAGCCTACACACACTCACTCTCTCACCCTATCGCTTCACACTTGTCACCACCGATCTGATGTAATGGAATTCCAAACTTGAGCAGACAGTACAGTCCACGTCGAAGTATTATGTGACGCGGAAGTACACGTTACGTAGTTACGAACAGAACGTCATTATATTTGCCAATGACTGTACTTCAAGAGTAGCGTGAAACAGCTTTGTCAATCATCGGATTGCTTGGGGTAGCTGATAACAACACAGGTACTGTAGTAACTCGCCTTCAGGCTTCCATTAAGATTTTTCACTCGTCTAAAACAAACGTCCGGCCTGTAGTCTATTGCTTGTCTGCTCGGATTTGTTTTTACATTTCAAACCATGACGCTGTTTACCTACAACTAGCGCAATAGGTGTCGGGAGGCTGAAACTCTGCACAGTTACCAACCGTATTTATTGGAATTACCCCACACTACTAATTTCTCTATCACAGACGAAACTCCAGGAATACCGGCCTAGTAGCGTTAGTTTCTGATCACCTCTCGTACATGAAAATCCACAGCCTTCTTCCAGTCTCCGACCGGGTCAGGAATGGAATGAATGAAGCCCCCATCTAGCGGCGAGGATATGAACTGTGCCGGCTGCCGAGGCCTGACGCACTCCTCTGGGGCAATGATTAAATGAATGACAGATGAAATGAAATGATAGTGGAGAGTGTTGCTGGGATGAAATTTTGACAGGGAAAACCGGAGTACCCGGAGAAAAACCTGTCTGCCTCCGTTTTGTCCAGCACAGATCTCACATGGAGTGACCGGGATTTGAACCACGGACCCAGCGGTGAGAGGCCGGCGTGCTGCCGCCTAAGCCACGGAGGCTACCTCTCGTACATAACTTCCAGATTTATTTTTCATCATTAGAAAAGGTATTTTGGCTAATTTCAGCATTTAAGTATATTTTATCGTACTTTCGGATCTCATTCAGCGTTATGTTCGATCATGTCTCCTCGCGATAGCTCAGTCGATAAGAATATCGGGCCGGAAATCACAGGTTCTAATCCTGATCGCGCCAGGCATTTTAACTCTCTGTTTATCATCTGTATGGTATGTACTGGATGTACACAAGACTACATAATTGCTGAAAACCCGCATTTAGGTAGATTTCTTTAGAAAGCTAACTATTGCAATGGGTCCCATGTTTCGACTTCCGGAAAATTTCGACATATCTTCGCGTTTCACATCCCCCAGACCCCAAAACCACCGTCAGTTCAAAAGTTTATATATAATTTATGTATATATGTATATATATATATCTTTATATATATAATTCTTCGACACGTGTGTATGTGACTGAACTCCTCCTAAACGACTGAACCGATTTTGATGGAATTTGGTATGTATATTAGGGTGGGTCCATGTATGGTTTAGATTTACAATCTGACCCGGTAGGTGGAATGAACACAATTTTAGAACCACAATTTACACACAATTTTAGAACCACAATATACAGTCAAAAACAGTCGTCATGGAAACCACTAGCCTTGGCCTTCGTGAAAGCTGATGTCTTTAGACGGTTTGTCTCTGCACGTTAGAGTCACCTGGTCGCAATCTGTGCAACTACCGCCATTACATACACTCCGCCCGTGGCGGAAAGTAGTGTTTTATAGCAAAGGTGGCAGGGATGTCGAATTCTACTGTTTGTCTCTGCACGTTAGAGCGTTTCAAAGTCCCGTATGCGTTCATATACCATTCATCCGATTGCCATGAAACTTGGGTGATATGTTGAGTGAGCTCCAGGGAAGGTGTTTGGCTTAGTAAATCCATTTTACAATAGATTGCGCACGAATAGATTCAACAAATGAGCGACGACGCGCGAAGCGTTTCAAAAAGGTCCCGTATAAGTTTATATTCCATTCATAGATTGAGATGAAACTTTGATGAGTTGTTGCGCACACTTAAGTGAAGGCTTCTAACTTAGTAATCCATTTCACAGGAGGTTGCGCACGAGTAGATTCAACAAATGAGCGGCGACGTGCGAAGCGTCTCAACAAAGTCCCGTATGCGTTCAAATACCATTCGTCCGATAGCGATGAAACTTGGGTGAGATGTTGTGTACACTTACGTGAGGGTTTCTAACTTAGTAAATCCATTTTACAAAAGGTAGCTCACGAGTAGATTCAACAAATGAGCAACGACGCGTGAACTTTTAATCAAAGTCCCGTATGCGTTCATATACCATTCATCCGATTGCAATGAAACTTGGGTGAGATGTTGTGTACACTTACGTGAGGGTTTCTAACTTAGTAAATCCATTTCACAGGAGGTTTCGCACGAGTAGATTCAACAAATGAGCGACGACGCGCGAAGCATTTCAATAAGGTCCCGTATGCGTTCAAATACCATTCGTCCGATTACGATAAAACTTGGGTGAGATGATGTGTACAACCTACGGAAGGTTTCTGGCTTAATAAATCAATTTTACAATAGGTAGCGCACGAGTAGATTCAACAAAAGTGTGACGGCACGCGAATCATTTCAACAAAGTACCGTATGCGTCCATATACCATTTATCCGATTGCGATGAAACTTTGGTGAATTGTTGTGTACACTCCAGGAAATGTTTCTGTCTTAGCAAATCCAGTTTTTAATAAGTAGCGCACGAGTAGATTCAACAAATGAGCGACGGCGCGCGAATCGATTCCACAATGTCCCGTATGCGGTCATATATCATTCATCCGATTGCGATCAAACCTTGGTGAATCATTGAGTACACGCCAGAGAAGGTTTCAGGCTTAGTAAATCTATTTTACAATAGGTAGCGCATGAGTAGATTCAACAAATGAGTGACGGCACGCGAATCGTTTAAAGAAAATCACTTATGCGTTCATATGTCATTCATCCGATTCCTATGAAACTTTGATGAGTTGTTGTGTACACGCCAGGGAAGGTGTTCAACTTGGTAAATCCATTTTACAATATTGGTAGCGCACGAGTAGATGTAACAAATGAGTGACGACGCGCGAAGCGTTCCAACAAAATCCTGTATGCGTTCATAGATTGCAATGAAACTGATGAGTTGTTGTGTACACTTACGTGAAGCTTTCTAACTTAGTAAATTCATTTCACAGTTGGTAGAGCACGAGTAGATTCAACAAATGAGTGACAGCGCACGAATCATTTAAACCAAATCCCGTATGCGTTAAATGCCATTTATCAGTTTGCGATGAAACTTTGGAGAGTTGTTGTGCACGCTCCAACGAATGTTTCTAAATTAGTTAATTCAATTCACGATAGTTTAGAGGCAGTTAACAGAAATTGAAAAAAAAATTGTGTATCCTAAAGCACTTCAAGAAACAAAGTTACAACACTTTCTTTGATCGGCAGGACAACGTCTGCCTGGTCAGCTTGTATATATATATATATATATCAGTTTCTTGTGGACACGATAACTGCCGTAATTTTGCACCAATCACTTTGAATTTTTTACATAATATGTATCCCTATAAAATCTCGGTCGAGTTCGTTAATGGGCGAAATCGGTCAAAGGGGGTAAAAATGGGGGGCCTTTTTCGAAAAAGTGAAATATCGCTATAACTCTCTTAATACATGAAATATCGAATCCCTTCAAAGTTCATAATATGTATCGGATAAGTGCCAAAAATGTATGTCAAATAAGTTTTTTGATAGCACCAACCATTGACCAAAGGGGTGGGAAAAAGTGGGTTTTTCGGGAAACATTAATCATATCTCTGTTAATAGGCACAATATCAAAACCGCACAAAATGGACAATATTCCTCCAATAATTACCTAAAACTTTTGTCTGAAAGAATTTTTGATATGACCCACCATTACGCCACGGGGTGAACAAAATGATTTAAATTATAAGAAAATGCCAAGTGCCAAGAGAGGTTGCCATGACAACTTTACTTTTAATTGATAAGGGATGACCATCAGCAGTTGCTATGACAACGCCACTGCACGAGATCACATTCAGTTTTCATATGTCAGTGGGAAGCGACTTCGGTATCGGAACTGGTAGCATGCTGAACTTCTATGCCCAAGGTCGCGGGTTCAAACCCGGCTGAAGTCGTCGGATTTACTAAGAGCGCTAAAAAACCTGAGTTTGCTTTCCTTCGGAGGGGAAGTTCCAACGTTCGTTGCGAGTTGCTGATTGAGGTGGCATCTAGTAGCCAAGTTCACAGCTAGGTGTCGTTGACGGCAGTATTTTAGGTAGATTTCATTAGAAAGCTAACTATTGCAATGGGTACCATGTTTCGATTTCCGGAAAATTTCGACATATCTTCGCGTTTCACATCCCCCAGACCCCAAAACCACCGTCAGTTCAAAAGTTTATATATAATTTATGTAATATATGTATATATATGTATATCAGTTTCTTGTGGACACGATAACTGCCGTAATTTTGCACCAATCACTTTGAATTTTTTACCGAATATGTATACCCATAAAATCTCGGACGAGTTCGTTACTGGGCTAAATCGGTCGAAGGGGATGAAAATGGGGGACTTTTTTTTTCGAAAAAAATGAAATATTGCTATAACTCTCTTAATATGTGAAATATCGAATCCGTTCAAAGTTCATACTATGTGTCGGATAAAGCTCAGAAATTTATGTTTGAAACGTTTTTTTGATAGCACCAACCATTGACCAAAGGGGTGGGAAAAAGTGTTTTTTTCGGGAAACATTAATCATATCTCTGTTAATAGGCACAATATCAAAACCGTACAAAATGGACAATATTCCCCTAACAATTACCTAAAACTTTTGTCTGAAAGAATTTTTGATATGAGCCACCATTACGCCAAGGGATGAGAAAAATGATTTCGGAATTGTAAGAAAATGCCAAGAGCTATCAGTGGTTGACATGGCAACACTACTAAATTGATGAGGGATGAGCCATCAGACGTTGCCACGACAACGCACTTGCGCGAGATCAGATTCAGGTTTCCATCTGACTAAGTGTGATGCGGCTTCGGTGACTTAACTGGTAGCTTGCTGAACTCCTATGCCCAAGGTCGCGGGTTCAAAGCCGGCCAAAGTCGTCAGATTTTCTAAGAGCGCTAAAAATCCCTCAGTATGCTTTCCTTTGGAGGGGAAGTTCCAACGTTCGTTGCGAGTTGCTGATTACGGTGGCATCTAGTAGCCAAGTTCACAGCTAGGTATCGTTGACGGTAGTATCTGGTAGCAACATTAGGAACTACTGCTTGAAATTGAGCGTCTGCATTCCTTACCTGAATTACAGACTAATACAGCTGTCACAATTCTCACCGTTTATCAGACAGATTCTACACTCACCCAAAGTACACGGGGTTACATGACC
This sequence comes from Meconema thalassinum, assembly GCA_946902985.2. NCBI lineage: Eukaryota > Metazoa > Arthropoda > Insecta > Orthoptera > Tettigoniidae > Meconema > Meconema thalassinum. The sequence goes on from OX336394.1 coordinate 186,202,214, forward strand.
ACGTTGTCGCAGCCCCTAAACTGAGGAACCAACCAACATCTCTGCGGGAGATATAATTTTGCGTGAAGAAGTAACAGACCGTTACATAGTTACAAATCAGTGTCGAAACTTTGCATAAGGACAGTGTGACCACAAGTATAAAAATGGACTCCAAATGACAAGAAGGTTACCGTCATCATAAGACAATAGAATGTTTAAAATATGCATAAAATGACGAAAAACAAAGTTAATTAATCTCCAATTATAAAATACTTTCACGCAATAAATGTGGTCTGATCCTTCTACGAAAACCTGCATATTCTGCCTATTTTCGACTATCCCCAAGTTTGTCCGGTGAAATCTACCTCCGCCTTCCGGCGTGCCGAGAGGACTTTTTTGTATTCAAATGGTCCTGAAAACTACAAATTCCAACATCACAGCTGCAACAAGCCCAGAGATCGTAGGTTCAAATCCCGGCGCTGACAGAGGCTATACCCTGGTTTATTTTTCTCCGGGTTTCTCCACACCCCCACCAGGCAAATGCCGGGATAGTACCTTACTTCAAGTCTAGGGGCAACTACCTTATCCCTGTCCCTATTACAGTACAGTTACACAGACTACTACAGTCATCAGATAGTAGTACATTATGGAACGAGCCTATAATGGCAATAATTAAGACACGAGTATGTTCATAAAACGAGCGTAGTGAGTTTTATAATTTCCATACGAGTGTCTTAATTACCATTATAGGCGAGTTGCATTCGACTGTTTATGTTCGACGATAATTATAACTATTTTATGTTCGAACATAAATATTCATAAATATCTGTCGAGATTTCATCAGTTTTATGTACTGAACAGAGCGCATGGGACGAAGAGAATACCTTGTATTTGGCCATGGCCTCCTGGAATACCTCACTATGACACTCGCCACGCAGTGAAATTTAAAATAGGGGGCCATGGAAGTGAGCGCAGGTGCGATGCTATCCTCACCTAATTGCTCACACAACTGTTTCTTGAGCTCTCATTGGTGGGAGAAACTGTATCTTAATGAAAACGTGTACTATAATGAGCCTGGTTGGTTGGTTCTTAAGTTTAGGGGTGCGACAACGCGGTCATGTAGCCCCGTGTACTTTGGGTGTGTGTAGAATCTGTCTGATAACCGGTGTTAATATAATGAGCCTCATTTCTGACATATAATATTTACATTTCGCCAGGGTCGAACATAAATACAGATAATCTGACAGGTACAGATACAGATAACCAAGATTTCCCACCCCCTATATTAAATTAAGTTAGGAGACTCTCTCTTCATCGTAAATGCCAAATTATTCCGAGGCAATAAAATGTGTAATTTACTTGAATTATCAAGCCACTATCTAAGCTTGCTCCCTCCTTACATTCCAGTATCAGTCCCGCTGAGTATTAACCACTTGTGTGGGATCAAAGGCACACCTCAACAATCTACAATATATTGATCAATGTCACTCGAGATACTAAGTCCTCTATTCCCCCTCCCCCATCAAGCGACACCAAATACCACATAGCAGGGAGCGCCAGCCTACTCAAATCGTCAAGCTGATTAACAGCACTGGTTAGGTTGGACTGTCACAAGTGTAGATAAGTGAAAATCGTGCCTTAACAAAGTGAAAACTAGGGCAAACATTCAGGCATTAACCTACAACAAGTAAACGATAAAAAAAAAGGTTCCAATATATAAGAAGAGTTGGTATTCAAAAAGAAAGTTCCTACGAACATTGGTTGTAAAAAGATGGTATATAGGCTTTCACAGCCAAGGAATTAAAACACAGCATTTTTTCTAGGTTTATGTCATGTCATGTGCCGAGTTTCGCCTAGGAACACCAAGATAGGCTAATCAGCGGTTACATGGTATCCATGCCCAGACCCCCACATGCGAAACCCCACATTGCATAAACCTAAAAACTTGCTGAGTTTTAATTCCTTGGCCGTGAAAGGCAATATAGCATATTTTTGGAAGCCTTTATAAGGAGGTAAGCTGGCCCCATGGTGTTGGGGTAGCGCCCCTGCCTCTCGACCGGAAGTCCCGGGTTCGATTCCCGGCTCCGTCAGGGATTTTAGAAACTGACGTGAGGGCTGGAACGAGGTGTACTCATTCTCGTGAGGACAATCGAGTAGCTGTCTGACAGTGAGGCAGCTCCCCGTCCACGAAAACCAAGATTAACGGCCGAGGGGACCCGATGTGATGATCACGCATCATCCCAATACCTGCAGGCCAAATGGCTGGGCAGTGGTCGCTTGGTAGACCTAGGCCCTTCATGGGCTGTAGTGCCAGGGTTTATTATTGTTATTATTATTATAGGGAGGTGAAATGCTGCTTGAGCTGTTAATTTTAGCAGGTGCGCTTTATAAGAAGGGAGGTAGCGTGCAGTTCGCTACTCCTGTAGGGGTCCGGGCATGGACACCAAGAGCCCGCTGATGGGCCTATCTTGGTGTTCCTAGGTGAAACCCCGCACAAGACACGGCATAAACCTAGAAAATGGGCTGAGTTTTAATTGGTTGTAAACATAATATCTTCTGAGTTATTATCCTATTTTGTATGAGGAGCATATCTTGCACTTTGGCACGAAACAAATGTAGAGACATTGTACGAGGCCCATATTTTAATCTCCGAACACTTTGGCAGGAAACAAATGAGAAAATATTGTACGAGGAGCATGTTTTGCACTCCGAGCACTTTGGAAGGAAACAAATGAGAAAATATTGTACGAGGAGCATGTTTTGCACTCCGAGCACTTTGGCAGGAAGCAAATGAGAAAATATTGTACGAGGAGCATATTTTGCACTCCGAGCACTTTGGCAGGAAACAAATGAGAAAATATTGTACGAGGAGCATGTTTTGCACTCCGAGCACTTTGGAAGGAAACAAATGAGAAAATATTGCACGAGAAGCATGTTTTGCACTCCGAGCACTTTGGAAGGAAACAAATGAGAAAATATTGTACGAGGAGCATGTTTTGCACTCCGAGCACTTTGGAAGGAAACAAATGAGAAAATATTGTACGAGGAGCATGTTTTGCACTCCGAGCACTTTGGAAGGAAACAAATGAGAAAATATTGTGCGAGGAGCCTATTTTGCACTCCGAGCACTTTGGAAGGAAACAAATGAGAAAATTTTGAACGAGGAGACTATTTTGCACTCCGAGCACTTTGGAAGGAAACAAATGAGAAAATATTGTACGAGGAGCATGTTTTGCACTCCGAGCACTTTGGAGGGAAACAAATGAGAAAATATTGTGCGAGGAGCATGTTTTGCACTCCGAGCACTTTGGAGGGAAACAAATGAGAAAATATTGTGCGAGGAGCATGTTTTGCACTCCGAGCACTTTGGAAGGAAACAAATGAGAAAATATTGTGCGAGGAGCATGTTTTGCACTCCGAGCACTTTGGAGGGAAACAAATGAGAAAATATTGTGCGAGGAGCATGTTTTGCACTCCGAGCACTTTGGAGGGAAACAAATGAGAAAATATTGTACGAGGAGCATGTTTTGCACTCCGAACACTTTGGAGGGAAACAAATGAGAAAATATTGTGCGAGGAGCATGTTTTGCACTCCGAGCACTTTGGAGGGAAACAAATGAGAAAATATTGTACGAGGAGCATGTTTTGCACTCCGAGCACTTTGGAAGGAAACAAATGAGAAAATAGTGTACGAGGAGCATGTTTTGCACTCCGAGCACTTTGGAGGGAAACAAATGAGAAAATATTGTGCGAGGAGCATGTTTTGCACTCCGAGCACTTTGGAGGGAAACAAATGAGAAAATATTGAACGAGGAGCATATTTCGCACTCCAAGCATTTTGGAGGGAAACAAATGAGAAAATATTGAACGAGGAGCATGTTTTGCACTCCGAGCACTTTGGAGGGAAACAAATGAGAATATATTGAACGAGGAGCATGTTTCGCACTCCAAGCACTTTGGAAGGAAACAAATGAGAAAATATTGTGCGAGGAGCCTATTTTGCACTCCGAGCACTTTGGAAGGAAACAAATGAGAAAATATTGAACGAGGAGACTATTTTGAACTCCGAGCACTTTGGAAGGAAACAAATGAGAAAATATTGTACGAGGAGCATGTTTTGCACTCCAAGCACTTTGGAAGGAAACAAATGAGCAAATATTGTGCGAGGGGCATGTTTTACACTCCGAGCACTTTGGAAGGAAACAAATGAGAAAATACTGTGCGAGGAGCATGTTTTGCGCTCCGAGCACTTTGGAAGGAAACAAATGAGAAAATATTGTACGAGGAGCATATTTTGCACTCCGAGCACTTTGGAAGGAAACAAATGAGAAAATAATGTACGAGGAGCATATTTTACACTCCGAGCACTTTGGAGGGAAACAAATGAGAAAATATTGTACGAGGAGCATGTTTTACACTCCGAGCACTTTGGAGGGAAACAAATGAGAAAATATTGTACGAGGAGCATGTTTTGCACTCCAAGCACTTTGGAAGGAAACAAATGAGAAAATATTGTACGAGGAGCATGTTTTACACTCCGAGCACTTTGGAGGGAAACAAATGAGAAAATAGTGTACGAGGAGCATGTTTCGCACTCCAAGCACTTTGGAGGGAAACAAATGAGAAAATATTGTACGAGGAGCATGTTTTGCACTCCGAGCACTTTGGCATGAAACAAATGAGAAAATATTGTACGAGGAGCATATTTTACACTCCGAGCACTTTGGAAGGAAACAAATGAGAAAATATTGTGCGAGGAGCCTATTTTGCACTCCGAGCACTTTGGAAGGAAACAAATGAGAAAATAGTGTACGAGGAGCATGTTTTGCACTCCGAGCACTTTGGAGGGAAACAAATGAGAAAATATTGTACGAGGAGCATGTTTTACACTCCAAGCACTTTGGAAGGAAACAAATGAGAAAATATTGTACGAGGAGCATGTTTTGCACTCCAAGCACTTTGGAAGAAAACAAATGAGAAAATATTGTACGAGGGGCATGTTTTGCACTCCAAGCACTTTGGAAGGAAACAAATGAGAAAATAGTGTACGAGGAGAATGTTTTGCACTCCAAGCACTTTGGAGGGAAACAAATGAGAAAATATTGTACGAGGAGCCTATTTTGCACTCCGAGCACTTTGGAAGGAAACAAATGAGAAAATAGTGTACGAGGAGCATGTTTTGCACTCCAAGCACTTAGGAAGGAAACAAATGAGAAAATAGTGTACGAGGAGCATGTTTTACACTCCGAGCACTTTGGAAGGAAACAAATGAGAAAATACTGTGCGAGGAGCATGTTTTGCACTCCGAGCACGTTGGAAGGAAACAAATGAGAAAATACTGTGCGAGGAGCATGTTTTACACTCCGAGCGCTTTGGAGGGAAACAAATGAGAAAATATTGTACGAGGAGCATGTTTCGCACTCCAAGCACTTTGGAGGGAAACATATGAGAAAATATTGTACGAGGAGCATGTTTTGCACTCCGCGCACTTTGGCATGAAACAAATGAGAAAATATTGTACGAGGAGCATATTTTACACTCCGAGCACTTTGGAAGGAAACAAATGAGAAAATATTGTGCGAGGAGCCTATTTTGCACTCCGAGCACTTTGGAAGGAAACAAATGAGAAAATAGTGTACGAGGAGCATGTTTTGCACTCCGAGCACTTTGGAGGGAAACAAATAAGAAAATATTGTACGAGGAGCATGTTTTACACTCCAAGCACTTTGGAAGGAAACAAATGAGAAAATATTGTACGAGGAGCATGTTTTGCACTCCAAGCACTTTGGAAGAAAACAAATGAGAAAATATTGTACGAGGAGCATGTTTTGCACTCCAAGCACTTTGGAAGGAAACAAATGAGAAAATAGTGTACGAGGAGCATGTTTTGCACTCCAAGCACTTTGGAGGGAAATAAATGAGAAAATATTGTACGAGGAGCCTATTTTGCACTCCGAGCACTTTGGAAGGAAACAAATGAGAAAATAGTGTACGAGGAGCATGTTTTGCACTCCAAGCACTTTGGAAGGAAACAAATGAGAAAATAGTGGACGAGGAGCATGTTTTGCACTCCGAGCACTTTGGAGGGAAACAAATGAGAAAATATTGTACGAGGAGCATGTTTTGCACTCCGAGCACTTTGGAAGGAAACAAATGAGAAAATATTGTACGATGAGCATGTCTTGCACTCCAAGCACTTTGGAAGGAAACAAATGAGAAAATATTGTACGAGGAGCATGTTTTACACTCCGAGCACTTTGGCAGGAAACAAATGAGAAAATATTGTACGAGGAGCATATTTTGCACTCCGAGCACTTAGGAAGGAAACAAATGAGAAAATATTGTACGAGGAGCATATTTTACACTCCGAGCACTTTGGAGGGAAACAAATGAGAAAATAGTGTACGAGGAGCATGTTTTGCACTCCGAGCACTTTGGAGGGAAACAAATGAGAAAATATTGTGCGAGGAGCATGTTTTGCACTCCGAGCACTTTGGAAGGAAACAAATGAGAACATAGTGTACGAGGAGCATATTTTACACTCGGAGCACTTTGGTGGGAAACAAATGAGAAAATAGTGTACGAGGAGCATGTTTTGCACTCCGAGCACTTTGGAGGGAAACAAATGAGAAAATATTGTACGAGGAGCATGTTTTGCTCTCCGAGCACTTTGGAAGGAAACAAATGAGAAAATATTGTGCGAGGAGCATGTTTTACACTCCGAGCACTTTGGAAGGAAACAAATGAGAAAATATTGTGCGAGGAGCATGTTTTACACTCCGAGCACTTTGGAAGGAAACAAATGAGAAAATATTGTGCGAGGAGCATGTTTTGCACTCCGAGCACTTTGGAAGGAAACAAATGAGAAAAAATTGTGCGAGGAGCCTATTTTGCACTCCAAGCACTTTGGAGGGAAACAAATGAGAAAATATTGTACGAGGAGCATGTTTTGCACTCCGAGCACTTTGGAAGGAAACAAATGAGAAAATATTGTACGAGGAGCATGTTTTACACTCCGAGCACTTTGGAAGGAAACAAATGAGAAAATATTGTACGAGGAGCATATTTTGCACTCCGAACACTTTGGAAGGAAACAAATGAGAAAATATTGTACGAGGAGCATATTTTACACTCCGAGCACTTTGGAGGGAAACAAATGAGAAAATAGTGTACGAGGAGCATGTTTTGCACTCCGAGCACTTTGGAGGGAAACAAATGAGAAAATATTGTGCGAGGAGCATGTTTTGCACTCCGAGCTCTTTGGAAGGAAACAAATGAGAACATAGTGTACAAGGAGCATATCTTACACACCGAGCACTTTGGAGGGAAACAAATGAGAAAATAGTGTACGAGGAGCATGTTTTGCACTCCGAGCACTTTGGAGGGAAACAAATGAGAAAATAGTGTACGAGGAGCATGTTTTGCTCTCCGAGCACTTTGGAAGGAAACAAATGAGAAAATATTGTACGAGGAGCATGTTTTGCACTCCGAGCACTTTGGAGGGAAACAAATGAGAAAATATTGTACGAGGAGCATGTTCTGCGCTCCAAGCACTTTGGAGGGAAACAAATGAGAAAATACTGTACGAGGAGCATGTTTTGCACTCCGAGCACTTTGGCAGGAAACAAATGAGAAAATATTGTACGAGGAGCATATTTTGCACTCCGAGCGCTTTGGAAGGAAACAAATGAGAAAATAATGTACGAGGAGCATGTTTTGCACTCCGAGCACTTTGGAGGGAAACAAATGAGAAAATAGTGTACGAGGAGCATATTTTACACTCCGAACACTTTGGAAGGAAACAAATGAGGAAATAGTGTACGAGGAGCATGTTTTGCACTCCGAGCACTTTGGAGGGAAACAAATGAGAAAATATTGTACGAGGAGCATGTTTTGCACTCCGAGCACTTTGGAAGGAAAGAAATGAGAAAATATTGTGCGAGGAGCATGTTTTGCACTCCGAGCACTTTGGCTGGAAACAAATGAGAAAATAGTGTACGAGGAGCATATTTTACACTCCGAGCACTTTGGAGGGAAACAAATGAGAAAATAGTGTACGAGGAGCATGTTTTGCACTCCGAGCACTTTGGAGGGAAACAAATGAGAAAATAGTGTACGAGGAGCATGTTTTGCTCTCCGAGCACTTTGAAGGGAAACAAATGAGAAAATAGTGTACGAGGAGCATGTTTTGCACTCCGAGCACTTTGGAGGGAAACAAATGAGAAAATATTGTGCGAGGAGCATGTTTTGCACTCCGAGCACTTTGGAAGGAAACAAATGACAAAATATTGTACGAGGAGCATGATTTACACTCCGAGCACTTTGGAAGGAAACAAATGAGAAAATATTGTACGAGGAGCATGTTTTACACTCCGAGCACTATGGAAGGAAACAAATGAGAAAATACTGTACGAGGAGCATGTTTTGCACTCCGAGCACTTTGGAAGGAAACAAATGAGAAAATATTGTACGAGGAGCATGTTTTACACTCCGAGCACTTTGGAAGGAAACAAATGAGAAAATACTGTACGAGGAGCATGTTTTGCACTCCGAGCACTTTGGAAGGAAACAAATGGGAAAATATTGTACGAGGAGCAAGTTTTACACTCCGAGCACTTTGGAAGGAAACAAATGAGAAAATATTGTACGAGGAGCATGTTTTGCACTCCGAGCACTTTGGAAGGAAACAAATGAGAAAATATTGTGCGAGGAGCAAGTTTTGCACTCCGAGCACTTTGGAAGGAAACAAATGACAAAATATTGTACGAGGAGCATGTTTTACACTCCGAGCACTTTGGAAGGAAACAAATGAGAAAATATTGTACGAGGAGCATGTTTTGCACTCCGAGCACTTGGGAAGGAAACAAATGAGAAAATATTGAACGAGGAGCATATTTTGCACTCCGAGCACTTTGGAAGGAAACAAATGAGAAAATAATGTACGAGGAGCATGTTTTACACTCCGAGCACTTTGGCAGGAAACAAATGAGAAAATATTGTACGAGGAGCCTGTTTTGCACTCCAAGCACTTTGGAGGGAAAAAATGAGAAAATACTGTGCGAGGAGCATGTTTTACACTCCGAGCACTTTGGCTGGAAACAAATGAGAAAATACTGTGCGAGGAGCCTATTTTGCACTCCGAGCACTTTGGAAGGAAACAATTGAGAAAATATTGTACGAGGAGCATGTTTTGCACTCCGAGCACTTTGGAAGGAAACAAATGAGAAAATACTGTACGAGGAGCATGCTTTGCTCTCCGAGCACTTTGGAGGGAAAGAAATGAGAAAATACTGTACGAGGAGCATGTTTTACACTCCGAGCACTTTGGCATGAAACAAGTGAGAAAATACTGTACGAGGAGCATGTTTTGCACTCCGAGCACTTTGGAGGGAATGAAATGAGAAAATACTGTACGAGGAGCATGTTTTACACTCCGAGCACTTTGGAAGGAAACAAATGAGAAAATATTGTACGAGAAGCCTGTTTTGCACTCCAAGCACTTTGGAGGGAAAAATGAGAAAATACTGTACGAGGAGCATGTTTTACACTCCGAGCACTTTGGAGGGAAACAAATGAGAAAATATTGTACGAGGAGCATGTTTTACACTCCGAGCACTTTGGCAGGAAACAAATGAGAAAATATTGTACGAGGAGCCTGTTTTGCACTCCAAGCACTTTGGAGGGAAAAAATGAGAAAATACTGTACGAGGAGCATGTTTTACACTCCGAGCACTTTGGAGGGAAACAAATGAGAAAATATTGTACGAGGAGCATGTTTTGCACTCCGAGCACTTTGGAAGGAAACAAATGAGAAAATATTGTACGAGGAGCATGTTTTGCACTCCGAGCACTTGGGAAGGAAACAAATGAGAAAATATTGAACGAGGAGCATATTTTGCACTCCGAGCACTTTGGAAGGAAACAAATGAGAAAATATTGTACGAGGAGCATGTTTTACACTCCGAGCACTTTGGCAGGAAACAAATGAGAAAATATTGTACGAGGAGCCTGTTTTGCACTCCAAGCACTTTGGAGGGAAAAAATGAGAAAATACTGTACGAGGAGCATGTTTTACACTCCGAGCACTTTGGAGGGAAACAAATGAGAAAATATTGTACGAGGAGCATGTTTTGCACTCCAAGCACTTTGGAAGGAAACAAATGAGAAAATATTGTACGAGGAGCATGTTTTGCACTCCGAGCACTTTGGAAGGAAACAAATGAGAAAATATTGTACGAGGAGCATGTTTTGCACTCCGAGCACTTTGGAAGGAATCAAATGAGAAAATATTGTACGAGGAGCATGTTTTGCACTCCGAGCACTTTGGAAGGAAACAAATGAGAAAATATTGTACGAGGAGCATGTTTTGCACTCCAAGCACTTTGGAGGGAAACAAATGAGAAAATATTGTGCGAGGAGCATGTTTTACACTCCGAGCTCATTGGCTGTAAACAAATGAGAAAATACTGTGCGAGGAGCCTATTTTGCACTCCGAGCACTTTGGAAGGAAACAAATGAGAAAATATTGTACGAGGAGCATGTTTTGCACTCCGAGCACTTTGGATGGAAACAAATAAGAAAATACTGTACGAGGAGCATGCTTTGCACTCCGAGCACTTTGGAGGGAAACAAATGAGAAAATATTGTACGAGGAGCATGTTTTGCACTCCGAGCACTTTGGAGGGAAAAATGAGAAAATACTGTACGAGGAGCATGTTTTACACTCCGAGCACTTTGGAAGGAAACAAATGAGAAAATATTGTACGAGGAGCATGTTTTACACTCCGAGCACTTTGGCAGGAAACAAATGAGAAAATATTGTACGAGGAGCCTGTTTTGCACTCCAAGCACTTAGGAGGGAAAAAATGAGAAAATACTGTACGAGGAGCATGTTTTACACTCCGAGCACTTTGGAGGGAAACAAATGAGAAAATATTGTACGAGGAGCATGTTTTGCACTCCGAGCACTTTGGAAGGAAGCAAATGAGAAAATATTGTACGAGGAGCATGTTTTGCACTCCAAGCACTTTGGAAGGAAACAAATGAGAAAATATTGTACGAGGAGACTATTTTGCACTCCGAGCACTTTGGAGGGAAACAAATGAGAAAATAGTGTACGAGGAGCATGTTTTGCACTCCAAGCACTTTGGAGGGAAACAAATGAGAAAATACTGTACGAGGGGCATGTTTTACACTCCAAGCACTTTGGAGGGAAACAAATGAGGAAATATTGTACGAGGAGCATGTTTTGCACTCCGAGCACTTTGGAGGGAAATAAATGAGAAAATAGTGTACGAGGAGCATGTTTTGCACTCCAAGCACTTTGGCATGAAACAAATGAGAAAATATTGTGCGAGGAGCATGTTTTGCACTCCGAGCACTTTGGAAGGAAACAAATGAGAAAATATTGTACGAGGAGCATGTTTTACACTCCGAGCACTTTGGAGGGAAACAAATGAGAAAATATTGTACGAGGAGCATGTTTTGCACTCCAAGCACTTTGGAGGGAAAAAATGAGAAAATACTGTACGAGGAGCATGTTTTACACTCCGAGCACTTTGGAGGGAAACAAATGAGAAAATATTGTACGAGGAGCATGTTTTGCACTCCAAGCACTTTGGAAGGAAACAAATGAGAAAATATTGTACGAGGAGCATGTTTTGCACTCCGAGCACTTTGGAAGGAAACAAATGAGAAAATATTGTACGAGGAGCATGTTTTGCACTCCGAGCACTTTGGAAGGAAACAAATGAGAAAATATTGTACGAGGAGCATGTTTTGCACTTCGAGCACTTTGGAAGGTAACAAATGAGAAAATATTGTACGAGGAGCATGTTTTGCACTCCAAGCACTTTGGAGGGAAACAAATGAGAAAATATTGTGCGAGGAGCATGTTTTACACTCCGAGCACTTTGGCTGGAAACAAATGAGAAAATACTGTGCGAGGAGCCTATTTTGCACTCCGAGCACTTTGGAAGGAAACAAATGAGAAAATATTGTACGAGGAGCATGTTTTGCACTCCGAGCACTTTGGCAGGAAACAAATGAGAAAATACTGTACGAGGAGCATGCTTTGCACTCCGAGCACTTTGGAGGGAAAGAAATGAGAAAATACCGTACGAGGAGCATGTTTTACACTCCGAGCACTTTGGCATGAAACAAGTGAGAAAATACTGTACGAGGAGCATGTTTTGCACTCCGAGCACTTTGGAGGGAAAGAAATGAGAAAATACTGTACGAGGAGCATGTTTTACACTCCGAGCACTTTGGCATGAAACAAATGAGAAAATATTGTACTAGGAGCTTGTTTTGCACTCCGAGCACTTTGGAAGGAAACAAATCAGAAAATATTGTACGAGGAGCATGTTTTGCACTCCGAGCACTTTGGAAGGAAACAAATGAGAAAATACTGTACGAGGAGCATGTTTTACACTCCGAGCACTTTGGCATGAAATAAATTAGAAAATATTGTACGAGGAGCATGTTTTGCACTCCGAGCACTTTGGAGGGAAACAAATGAGAAAATATTGTGCGAGGAGCATGTTTTGCACTCCGAGCACTTTGGAAGGAAACAAATGAGAAAACATTGTACGAGGAGCATGTTTTACACTCCGAGCACTTTGGAAGGAAACAAATGAGAAAATATTGTACGAGGAGCATGTTTTGCACTCCGAGCACTTTGGAGGGAAACAAATGAGAAAATATTGTACGAGGAGCATGTTTTGCACTCCGAGCACTTTGGAAGGAAACAAATGAGAAAATATTGTACGAGGAGCATGTTTTGCACTCCAAGCACTTTGGAAGGAAACAAATGAGAAAATAGTGTACGAGGAGCATGTTTTGCACTCCAAGCACTTTGGAGGGAAACAAATGAGAAAATAATGTACGAGGAGCCTATTTTGCACTCCGAGCACTTTGGAAGGAAACAAATGAGAAAATAGTGTCCGAGGAGCATGTTTTGCACTCCAAGCACTTTGGAAGGAAACAAATGAGAAAATAGTGTACGAGGAGCATGTTTTACACTCCGAGCACTTTGGAAGGAAACAAATGAGAAAATACTGTGCGAGGAGCATGTTTTGCACTCCGAGCACTTTGGAAGGAAACAAATGAGAAAATACTGTGCGAGGAGCATGTTTTACACTCCGAGCGCTTTGGAGGGAAACAAATGAGAAAATATTGTACGAGGAGCATGTTTCGCACTCCAAGCACTTTGGAGGGAAACAAATGAGAAAATATTGTACGAGGAGCATGTTTTGCACTCCGAGCACTTTGGAAGGAAAAAAATGAGAAAATATTGTACGAGGAGCATGTTTTGCACTCCAAGCACTTTGGAAGGAAACAAATGAGAAAATATTGTATGAGGAGACTATTTTGCACTCCGAGCACTTTGGAGGGAAACAAATGAGAAAATAGTGTACGAGGAGCATGTTTTGCACTCCAAGCCTTTTGGAGGGAAACAAATGAGAAAATACTGTACGAGGGGCATGTTTTACACTCCAAGCACTTTGGAGGGAAACAAATGAGAAAATATTGTACGAGGAGCATGTTTTGCACTCCGAGCACTTTGGAGGGAAACAAATGAGAAAATAGTGTACGAGGAGCATGTTTTGCACTCCAAGCACTTTGGCATGAAACAAATGAGAAAATATTGTGCGAGGAGCATGTTTTGCACTCCGAGAACTTTGGAAGGAAACAAATGAGAAAATATTGTACGAGGAGCATGTTTTACACTCCGAGCACTTTGGAGGGAAACAAATGAGAAAATATTGTACGAGGAGCATGTTTTGCACTCCAAGCACTTTGGAGGGAAAAAATGAGAAAATACTGTACGAGGAGCATGTTTTACACTGCGAGCACATTGGAGGGAAACAAATGAGAAAATATTGTACGAGGAGCATGTTTTGCACTCCAAGCACTTTGGAAGGAAACAAATGAGAAAATATTGTACGAGGAGCATGTTTTGCACTCCGAGCACTTTGGAAGGAAACAAATGAGAAAATATTGTACGAGGAGCATGTTTTGCACTCCAAGCACTTTGGAGGGAAACAAATGAGAAAATATTGTGCGAGGAGCATGTTTTACACTCCGAGCACTTTGGCTGGAAACAAATGAGAAAATACTGTGCGAGGAGCCTATTTTGCACTCCGAGCACTTTGGAAGGAAACAAATGAGAAAATATTGTACGAGGAGCATGTTTTGCACTCCGAGCACTTTGGAAGGAAACAAATGAGAAAATACTGTACGAGGAGCATGCTTTGCACTCCGAGCACTTTGGAGGGAAAGAAATGAGAAAATACTGTACGAGGAGCATGTTTTACACACCGAGCACTTTGGAGGGAAACAAATGAGAAAATATTGTACGAGGAGCATGTTTTACACTCCGAGCACTTTGGCAGGAAAAAAATGAGAAAATATTGTACGAGGAGCCTGTTTTGCACTCCAAGCACTTTGGAGGGAAAAAATGAGAAAATACTGTACGAGGAGCATGTTTTACACTCCGAGCACTTTGGAGGGAAACAAATGAGAAAATATTGTACGAGGAGCATGTTTTGCACTCCGAGCACTTTGGAAGGAAACAAATGAGAAAATATTGTACGAGGAGCATGTTTTGCACTCCGAGCACTTGGGAAGGAAACAAATGAGAAAATATTGAACGAGGAGCATATTTTGCACTCCGAGCACTTTGGATGGAAACAAATGAGAAAATATTGTACGAGGAGCATGTTTTGCACTCCGAGCACTTTGGCATGAAACAAATAAAAAAATATTGTGCGAGGAGCATGTTTTACACTCCGAGCACTTTGGCTGGAAACAAATGAGAAAATACTGTGCGAGGAGCCTATTTTGCACTCCGAGCACTTTGGAAGGAAACAAATGAGAAAATATTGTACGAGGAGCATGTTTTGCACTCCGAGCACTTTGGAAGGAAACAAATGAGAAAATACTGTACGAGGAGCATGCTTTGCACTCCGAGCACTTTGGAGGGAAAGAAATGAGAAAATACTGTACGAGGAGCATGTTTTACACTCCGAGCACTTTGGAGGGAAACAAATGAGAAAATATTGTACGAGGAGCATGTTTTACACTCCGAGCACTTTGGCAGGAAACAAATTAGAAAATATTGTACGAGGAGCCTGCTTTGCACTCTAAGCACTTTGGAGGGAAAAATGAGAAAATACTGTACGAGGAGCATGTTTTACACTCCGAGCACTTTGGAGGGAAACAAATGAGAAAATATTGTACGAGGAGCATGTTTTGCACTCCGAGCACTTTGGAAGGAAACAAATGAGAAAATATTGTACGAGGAGCATGTTTTGCACTCCGAGCACTTGGGAAGGAAACAAATGAGAAAATATTGAACGAGGAGCATATTTTGCACTCCGAGCACTTTGGAAGGAAACAAATGAGAAAATATTGTACGAGGAGCATGTTTTGCACTCCAAGCACTTTGGAGGGAAACAAATGAGAAAATATTGTGCGAGGAGCATGTTTTACACTCCGAGCACATTGGCTGGAAACAAATGAGAAAATACTGTGCGAGGAGCCTATTTTGCACTCCGAACACTTTGGAAGGAAACAAATGAGAAAAATATTGTACGAGGAGCATGTTTTGCACTCCGAGCACTTTGGAAGGAAACAAATAAGAAAATACTGTACGAGGAGCATGCTTTGCACTCCGAGCACTTTGGAGGGAAAGAAATGAGAAAATACTGTACGAGGAGCATGTTTTACACTCCGAGCACTTTGGCATGAAACAAGTGAGAAAATACTGTACGAGGAGCATGTTTTGCACTCCGAGCACTTTGGAGGGAAACAAATGAGAAAATATTGTACGAGGAGCATGTTTTGCACTCCGAGCACTTTGGAAGGAAACAAATGAGAAAATATTGTACGAGGAGCCTGTTTTGCACTCCAAGCACTTTGGAGGGAAAAATGAGAAAATACTGTACGAGGAGCATGTTTTACACTCCGAGCACTTTGGAGGGAAACAAATGAGAAAATATTGTACGAGGAGCATGTTTTACACTCCGAGCACTTTGGCAGGAAACAAATGAGAAAATATTGTACGAGGAGCCTGTTTTGCACTCCAAGCACTTAGGAGGGAAAAAATGAGAAAATACTGTACGAGGAGCATGTTTTACACTCCGAGCACTTTGGAGGGAAACAAATGAGAAAATATTGTACGAGGAGCATGTTTTGCAGTCCGAGCACTTTGGAAGGAAGCAAATGAGAAAATATTGTACGAGGAGCATGTTTTGCACTCCAAGCACTTTGGAAGGAAACAAATGAGAAAATATTGTACGAGGAGACTATTTTGCACTCCGAGCACTTTGGAGGGAAACAAATGAGAAAATAGTGTACGAGGAGCATGTTTTGCACTCCAAGCACTTTGGAGGGAAACAAATGAGAAAATACTGTACGAGGGGCATGTTTTACACTCCAAGCACTTTGGAGGGAAACAAATGAGGAAATATTGTACGAGGAGCATGTTTTGCACGCCGAGCACTTTGGAGGGAAATAAATGAGAAAATAGTGTACGAGGAGCATGTTTTGCACTCCAAGCACTTTGGCATGAAACAAATGAGAAAATATTGTGCGAGGAGCATGTTTTGCACTCCGAGCACTTTGGAAGGAAACAAATGAGAAAATATTGTACGAGGAGCATGTTTTACACTCCGAGCACTTTGGAGGGAAACAAATGAGAAAATATTGTACGAGGAGCATGTTTTGCACTCCAAGCACTTTGGAGGGAAAAAATGAGAAAATACTGTACGAGGAGCATGTTTTACACTCCGAGCACTTTGGAGGGAAACAAATGAGAAAATATTGTACGAGGAGCATGTTTTGCACTCCAAGCACTTTGGAAGGAAACAAATGAGAAAATAGTGTACGAGGAGCATGTTTTGCACTCCGAGCACTTTGGAAGGAAACAAATGAGAAAATATTGTACGAGGAGCATGTTTTGCACTCCGAGCACTTTGGAAGGAAACAAATGAGAAAATATTGTACCAGGAGCATGTTTTGCACTTCGAGCACTTTGGAAGGTAACAAATGAGAAAATATTGTACGAGGAGCATGTTTTGCACTCCAAGCACTTTGGAGGGAAACAAATGAGAAAATACTGTGCGAGGAGCCTATTTTGCACTCCGAGCACTTTGGAAGGAAACAAATGAGAAAATATTGTACGAGGAGCATGTTTTGCACTCCGAGCACTTTGGCAGTAAACAAATGAGAAAATACTGTACGAGGAGCATGCTTTGCACTCCGAGCACTTTGGAGGAAAAGAAATGATAAAATACCGTACGAGGAGCATGTTTTACACTCCGAGCACTTTGGCATGAAACAAGTGAGAAAATACTGTACGAGGAGCATGTTTTGCACTCCGAGCACTTTGGAGGGAAAGAAATGAGAAAATACTGTACGAGGAGCATGTTTTACACTCCGAGCACTTTGGCATGAAACAAATGAGAAAATATTGTACTAGGAGCTTGTTTTGCACTCCGAGCACTTTGGAAGGAAACAAATCAGAAAATATTGTACGAGGAGCATGTTTTGCACTCCGAGCACTTTGGAAGGAAACAAATGAGAAAATACTGTACGAGGAGCATGTTTTACACTCCGAGCACTTTGGCATGAAATAAATTAGAAAATATTGTACGAGGAGCATGTTTTGCACTCCGAGCACTTTGGAGGGAAACAAATGAGAAAATATTGTGCGAGGAGCATGTTTTGCACTCCGAGCACTTTGGAAGGAAACAAATGAGAAAACATTGTACGAGGAGCATGTTTTACACTCCGCGCACTTTGGAAGGAAACAAATGAGAAAATATTGTACGAGGAGCATGTTTTGCACTCCGAGCACTTTTGAGGGAAACAAATGAGAAAATATTGTACGAGGAGCATGTTTTGCACTCCGAGCACTTTGGAAGGAAACAAATGAGAAAATATTGTACGAGGAGCATGTTTTGCACTCCAAGCACTTTGGAAGGAAACAAATGAGAAAATAGTGTACGAGGAGCATGTTTTGCACTCCAAGCACTTTGGAGGGAAACAAATGAGAAAATAATGTACGAGGAGCCTATTTTGCACTCCGAGCACTTTGGAAGGAAACAAATGAGAAAATAGTGTACGAGGAGCATGTTTTGCACTCCAAGCACTTTGGAAGGAAACAAATGAGAAAATAGTGTACGAGGAGCATGTTTTACACTCCGAGCACTTTGGAAGGAAACAAATGAGAAAATACTGTGCGAGGAGCATGTTTTGCACTCCGAGCACTTTGGAAGAAAACAAATGAGAAAATACTGTGCGAGGAGCATGTTTTACACTCCGAGCGCTTTGGAGGGAAACAAATGAGAAAATATTGTACGAGGAGCATGTTTCGCACTCCAAGCACTTTGGAGGGAAACAAATGAGAAAATATTGTACGAGGAGCATGTTTTGCACTCCGAGCACTTTGGAAGGAAACAAATGAGAAAATATTGTACGAGGAGCATGTTTTGCACTCCAAGCACTTTGGAAGGAAACAAATGAGAAAATATTGTACGAGGAGACTATTTTGCACTCCGAGCACTTTGGAGGGAAACAAATGAGAAAATAGTGTACGAGGAGCATGTTTTGCACTCCAAGCACTTTGGAGGGAAACAAATGAGAAAATACTGTACGAGGGGCATGTTTTACACTCCAAGCACTTTGGAGGGAAACAAATGAGAAAATATTGTACGAGGAGCATGTTTTGCACTCCGAGCACTTTGGAGGGAAACAAATGAGAAAATAGTGTACGAGGAGCATGTTTTGCACTCCAAGCACTTTGGCATGAAACAAATGAGAAAATATTGTGCGAGGAGCATGTTTTGCACTCCGAGAACTTTGGAAGGAAACAAATGAGAAAATATTGTACGAGGAGCATGTTTTACACTCCGAGCACTCTGGAGGGAAACAAATGAGAAAATATTGTACGAGGAGCATGTTTTGCACTCCAAGCACTTTGGAGGGAAAAAATGAGAAAATTCTGTACGAGGAGCATGTTTTACACTCCGAGCACATTGGAGGGAAACAAATGAGAAAATATTGTACGAGGAGCATGTTTTGCACTCCAAGCACTTTGGAAGGAAACAAATGAGAAAATATTGTACGAGGAGCATGTTTTGCACTCCGAGCACTTTGGAAGGAAACAAATGAGAAAATATTGTACGAGGAGCATGTTTTGCACTCCGAGCACTTTGGAAGGAAACAAATGAGAAAATATTGTACGAGGAGCATGTTCTGCACTTCGAGCACTTTGGAAGGAAACAAATGAGAAAATATTGTACGAGGAGCATGTTTTGCACTCCAAGCACTTTGGAGGGAAACAAATGAGAAAATATTGTGCGAGGAGCATGTTTTACACTCCGAGCACTTTGGCTGGAAACAAATGAGAAAATACTGTGCGAGGAGCCTATTTTGCACTCCGAGCACTTTGGAAGGAAACAAATGAGAAAATATTGTACGAGGAGCATGTTTTGCACTCCGAGCACTTTGGAAGGAAACAAATGAGAAAATACTGTACGAGGAGCATGCTTTGCACTCCGAGCACTTTGGAGGGAAAGAAATGAGAAAATACTGTACGAGGAGCATGTTTTACACTCCGAGCACTTTGGAGGGAAACAAATGAGAAAATATTGTCGGAGGAGCATGTTTTACACTCCGAGCACTTTGGCAGGAAACAAATGAGAAAATATTGTACGAGGAGCCTGTTTTGCACTCCAAGCACTTTGGAGGGAAAAAATGAGAAAATACTGTACGAGGAGCATGTTTTACACTCCGAGCACTTTGGAGGGAAACAAATGAGAAAATATTGTACGAGGAGCATGTTTTGCACTCCGAGCACTTTCGAAGGAAACAAATGAGAAAATATTGTACGAGGAGCATGTTTTGCACTCCGAGCACTTGGGAAGGAAACAAATGAGAAAATATTGAACGAGGAGCATATTTTGCACTCCGAGCACTTTGGAAGGAAACAAATGAGAAAATATTGTACGAGGAGCATGTTTTACACTCCGAGCACTTTGGCAGGAAACAAATGAGAAAATATTGTACGAGGAGCCTGTTTTGCACTCCAAGCACTTTGGAGGGAAAAAATGAGAAAATACTGTACGAGGAGCATGTTTTACACTCCGAGCACTTTCGAGGGAAACAAATGAGAAAATATTGTACGAGGAGCATGTTTTGCACTCCAAGCACTTTGGAAGGAAACAAATGAGAAAATATTGTACGAGGAGCATGTTTTGCACTCCGAGCACTTTGGAAGGAAACAAATGAGAAAATATTGTACGAGGAGCATGTTTTGCACTCCGAGCACTTTGGAAGGAATCAAATGAGAAAATATTGTACGAGGAGCATGTTTTGCACTCCGAGCACTTTGGAAGGAAACAAATGAGAAAATATTGTACGAGGAGCATGTTTTGCACTCCAAGCACTTTGGAGGGAAACAAATGAGAAAATATTGTGCGAGGAGCATGTTTTACACTCCGAGCACTTTGGCTGGAAACAAATGAGAAAATACTGTGCGAGGAGCCTATTTTGCACTCCGAGCACTTTGGAAGGAAACAAATGAGAAAATATTGTACGAGGAGCATGTTTTGCACTCCGAGCACTTTGGAAGGAAACAAATGAGAAAATACTGTACGAGGAGCATGCTTTGCACTCCGAGCACTTTGGAGGGAAAGAAATGAGAAAATACTGTACGAGGAGCATGTTTTACACTCCGAGCACTTTGGCATGAAACAAGTGAGAAAATACTGTACGAGGAGCATGTTTTGCACTCCGAGCACTTTGGAGGGAAACAAATGAGAAAATATTGTACGAGGAGCATGTTTTGCACTCCGAGCACTATGGAAGGAAACAAATGAGAAAATATTGTACGAGGAGCCTGTTTTGCACTCCAAGCACTTTGGAGGGAAAAATGAGAAAATACTGTACGAGGAGCATGTTTTACACTCCGAGCACTTTGGAGGGAAACAAATGAGAAAATATTGTACGAGGAGCATGTTTTACACTCCGAGCACTTTGGCAGGAAACAAATGAGAAAATATTGTACGAGGAGCCTGTTTTGCACTCCAAGCACTTTGGAGGGAAAAAAATGAGAAAATACTGTACGAGGAGCATGTTTTACACTCCGAGCACTTTGGAGGGAAACAAATGAGAAATATTGTACGAGGAGCATGTTTTGCACTCCGAGCACTTTGGAAGGAAGCAAATGAGAAAATATTGTACGAGGAGCATGTTTTGCACTCCAAGCACTTTGGAAGGAAACAAATGAGAAAATATTGTACGAGGAGACTATTTTGCATTCCGAGCACTTTGGAGGGAAACAAATGAGAAAATAGTGTACGAGGAGCATGTTTTGCACTCCAAGCACTTTGGAGGGAAACAAATGAGAAAATACTGTACGAGGGGCATGTTTTACACTCCAAGCACTTTGGAGGGAAACAAATGAGAAAATAGTGTACGAGGAGCATGTTTTGCACTCCGAGCACTTTGGAGGGAAATAAATGAGAAAATAGTGTACGAGGAGCATGTTTTTGCACTCCAAGCACTTTGGCATGAAACAAATGAGAAAATATTGTGCGAGGAGCATGTTTTGCACTCCGAGCACTTTGGAAGGAAACAAATGAGAAAATATTGTACGAGGAGCATGTTTTACATTCCGAGCACTTTGGAGGGAAACAAATGAGAAAATATTGTACGAGGAGCATGTTTTGCACTCCAAGCACTTTGGAGGGAAAAAATGAGAAAATACTGTACGAGGAGCATGTTTTACACTCCGAGCACTTTGGAGGGAAACAAATGAGAAAATATTGCACGAGGAGCATGTTTTGCACTCCAAGCACTTTGGAAGGAAACAAATGAGAAAATATTGTACGAGGAGCATGTTTTGCACTCCGAGCACTTTGGAAGGAAACAAATGAGAAAATATTGTACGAGGAGCCATGTTTTGCACTCCAAGCACTTTGGAAGGAAACAAATGAGAAAATATTGTACGAGGAGCATGTTTTTTCACTCCGAGCACTTTGGAAGGAAACAAATGAGAAAATATTGTACGAGGAGCATGTTTTTGCACTTCGAGCACTTTGGAAGGTAACAAATGTGAAAATATTGTACGAGGAGCATGTTTTGCACTCCAAGCACTTTGGAGGGAAACAATGAGAAAATATTGTGCGAGGAGCATGTTTTACACTCCGAGCACTTTGGCTGGAAACAAATGAGAAAATACTGTGCGAGGAGCCTATTTTGCACTCCGAGCACTTTGGAAGGAAACAAATGAGAAATATTGTACGAGGAGCATGTTTTGCACTCCGAGCACTTTGGCAGGAAACAAATGAGAAAAATACTGTACGAGGAGCATGCTTTGCACTCCGAGCACTTTGGAGGGAAAGAAATGAGAAAATACCGTACGAGAAGCATGTTTTACACTCCGAGCACTTTGGCATGAAATAAATTAGAAAATATTGTACGAGGAGCCATGTTTGCACTCCGAGCACTTTGGAGGGAAACAAATGAGAAAATATTGTGCGAGGAGCATGTTTTGCACTCCGAGCACTTTGGAAGGAAACAAATGAGAAAACATTGTACGAGGAGCATGTTTTACACTCCGAGCACTTTGGAAGGGTAACAAATGAGAAAATATTGTACGAGGAGCATGTTTTGCACTCCAAGCACTTTGGAGGGAAACAAATGAGAAAATATTGTGCGAGGAGCATGTTTTACACTCCGAGCACTTTGGCATGAAACAAATGAGAAAATATTGTGCGAGGAGCATGTTTTGCACTCCGAGCACTTTGGAAGGAAACAAATGAGAAAATATTGTACGAGGAGCATGTTTTACACTCCGAGCACTTTGGAGGGAAACAAATGAGAAAATATTGTACGAGGAGCATGTTTTGCACTCCAAGCACTTTGGAGGGAAAAAATGAGAAAATACTGTACGAGGAGCATGTTTTACACTCCGAGCACTTTGGAGGGAAACAAATGAGAAAATATTGCACGAGGAGCATGTTTTGCACTCCAAGCACTTTGGAAGGAAACAAATGAGAAAATATTGTACGAGGAGCATGTTTTGCACTCCGAGCACTTTGGAAGGAAACAAATGAGAAAATATTGTACGAGGAGCATGTTTTGCACTCCAAGCACTTTGGAAGGAAACAAATGAGAAAATATTGTACGAGGAGCATGTTTTGCACTCCGAGCACTTTGGAAGGAAACAAATGAGAAAATATTGTACGAGGAGCATGTTTTGCACTTCGAGCACTTGGGAAGGTAACAAATGAGAATAATTGTACGAGGAGCATGTTTTGCACTCCAAGCACTTTGGAGGGAAACAAATGAGAAAATATTGTGCGAGGAGCATGTTTTACACTCCGAGCACTTTGGCTGGAAACAAATGAGAAAATACTGTGCGAGGAGCCTATTTTGCACTCCGAGCACTTTGGAAGGAAACAAATGAGAAAATATTGTACGAGGAGCATGTTTTGCACTCCGAGCACTTTGGCAGGAAACAAATGAGAAAATACTGTACGAGGAGCATGCTTTGCACTCCGAGCACTTTGGAGGGAAAGAAATGAGAAAATACCGTACGAGGAGCATGTTTTACACTCCGAGCACTTTGGCATGAAACAAGTGAGAAAATACTGTACGAGGAGCATGTTTTGCACTCCGAGCACTTTGGAGGGAAAGAAATGAGAAAATACTGTACGAGGAGCATGTTTTACACTCCGAGCACTTTGGCATGAAACAAATGAGAAAATATTGTACTAGGAGCTTGTTTTGCACTCCGAGCACTTTGGAAGGAAACAAATCAGAAAATATTGTACGAGGAGCATGTTTTGCACTCCGAACACTTTGGAAGGAAACAAATGAGAAAATACTGTACGAGGAGCATGTTTTACACTCCGAGCACTTTGGCATGAAATAAATTAGAAAATATTGTACGAGGAGCATGTTTTGCACTCCGAGCACTTTGGAGGGAAACAAATGAGAAAATATTGTGCGAGGAGATGTTTTGCACTCCGAGCACTTTGGAAGGAAACAAATGAGAAAACATTGTACGAGGAGCATGTTTTACACTCCGAGGCACTTTGGAAGGATACAAATGAGAAAATATTGTACGAGGAGCATGTTTTGCACTCCCGAGCACTTTGGAGGGAAACAAATGAGAAAATATTGTACGAGGAGCATGTTTTGCACTCCGAGCACTTTGGAAGGAAACAAATGAGAAAATATTGTACGAGGAGCATGTTTTGCTCTCCAAGCACTATGGAAGGAAACAAATGAGAAAATAGTGTACGAGGAGCATGTTTTGCACTCCAAGCACTTTGGAGGGAAACAAATGAGAAAATAATGTACGAGGAGCCTATTTTGCACTCCGAGCACTTTGGAAGGAAACAAATGAGAAAATAGTGTACGAGGAGCATGTTTTGCACTCCAAGCACTTGGAAGGAAACAAATGAGAAAATAGTGTACGAGGAGCATGTTTTACACTCCGAGCACTTTGGTAGGAAACAAATGAGAAAAACTGTGCGAGGAGCATGTTTTGCACTCCGAGCACTTTGGAAGGAAACAAATGAGAAAATAACTGTGCGAGGAGCATGTTTTTACACTCCGAGCGCTTTGGAGGGAACACAAATGACAAAAAATATTGTACGAGGAGCATGTTTCGCACTCCAAGCACTTTGGAGGGAAACAAATGAGAAAATATTGTACGAGGAGCATGTTTTGCACTCCGAGCACTTTGGAAGGAAACAAATGAGAAAATATTGTACGAGGAGCATGTTTTTGCACTCCAAGCACTTTGGAAGGAAACAAATGAGAAAATATTGTACGAGGAGACTATTTTGCACTCCGAGCACTTTGGAGGGAAACCAAATGAGAAAATAGTGTACGAGGAGCATGTTTTTGCACTCCAAGCACTTTGGAGGAAACAAATGAGAAAATACTGTACGAGGGGCATGTTTTACACTCCAAGCACTTTGGAGGGAAACAAATGAGAAAATATTGTACGAGGAGCATGTTTTGCACTCCGAGCACTTTGGAGGGAAACAAATGAGAAAATAGTGTACGAGGAGCATGTTTTGCACTCCAAGCACTTTGGCATGAAAACAAATGAGAAAATATTGTGCGAGGAGCATGTTTTGCACTCCGAGAACTTTGGAAGGAAACAAATGAGAAAATATTGTACGAGGAGCATGTTTTACACTCCGAGCACTTTGGAGGGAAACAAATGAGAAAATATTGTACGAGGAGCATGTTTTGCACTCCAAGCACTTTGGAGGGAAAAAATGAGAAAATACTGTACGAGGAGCATGTTTTACACTCCGAGCACATTGGAGGGAAACAAATGAGAAAATATTGTACGAGGAGCATGTTTTGCACTCCAAGCACTTTGGAAGGAAACAAATGAGAAAATATTGTACGAGGAGCATGTTTTGCACTCCGAGCACTTTGGAAGGAAACAAATGAGAAAATATTGTACGAGGAGCATGTTTTGCACTCCGAGCACTTTGGAAGGAAACAAATGAGAAAATATTGTACGAGGAGCATGTTCTGCACTTCGAGCACTTTGGGAAGGAAACAAATGAGAAAATATTGTACGAGGAGCATGTTTTGCACTCCAAGCACTTTGGAGGGAAACAAATGAGAAAATATTGTGCGAGGAGCATGTTTTGCACTCCAAGCACTTTGGAAGGAAACAAATGAGAAAATATTGTACGAGGAGACTATTTTGCACTCCGAGCACTTTGGGAGGGAAACAAATGAGAAAATAGTGTACGAGGAGCATGTTTTGCACTCCAAGCACTTTGGAGGGAAACAAATGAGAAAATACTGTACGAGGGGCATGTTTTACACTCCAAGCACTTTGGAAGGGAAACAAATGAGAAAATATTGTACGAGGAGCATGTTTTGCACTCCGAGCACTTTGGAGGGAAACAAATGAGAAAATAGTGTACGAGGAGCATGTTTTTGCACTCCAAGCACTTTGGCATGAACAAGATGAGAAAATATTGTGCGAGGAGCATGTTTTGCACTCCGAGAACTTTGGAAGGAAACAAATGAGAAAATATTGTACGAGGAGCATGTTTTACACTCCGAGCACTTTGGAGGGAAACAAGATGAGAAAATATTGTACGAGGAGCATGTTTTGCACTCCAAGCACTTTTGAGGGAAAAAATGAGAAAATTCTGTACGAGGAGCATGTTTTACACTCCGAGCACATTGGAGGGAAACAAATGAGAAAATATTGTACGAGGAGCATGTTTTGCACTCCAAGCACTTTGGAAGGAAAACAAATGAGAAAATATTGTACGAGGAGCATGTTTTGCACTCCGAGCACTTTGGAAGGAAACAAATGAGAAAATATTGTACGAGGAGCATGTTTTTGCACTCCGAGCACTTTGGAAGGAAACAAATGAGAAAATATTGTACGAGGAGCATGTTCTGCACTTCGAGCACTTTGGAAGGAAACAAATGAGAAAATATTGTACGAGGAGCATGTTTTGCACTCCAAGCACTTTGGAGGGAAACAAATGAGAAAATATTGTGCGAGGAGCATGTTTTACACTCCGAGCACTTTGGCTGGAAACAAATGAGAAAATACTGTGCGAGGGAGGCCTATTTTGCACTCCGAGCACTTTGGAAGGAAACAAATGAGAAAATATTGTACGAGGAGCATGTTTTGCACTCCAGCGCACTTTGGAAGGAAACAAATGAGAAAATACTGTACGAGGAGCATGCTTTGCACTCCGAGCACTTTGGAGGGAAAGAAATGAGAAAATACTGTACGAGGAGCATGTTTTACACTCCGAGCACTTTGGAGGGAAACAAATGAGAAACATATTGTCGGAGGAGCATGTTTTACACTCCGAGCACTTTGGCAGGAAACAAATGAGAAAATATTGTACGAGGAGCCTGTTTTGCACTCCAAGCACTTTGGAGGGAAAAAATGAGAAAATACTGTACGAGGAGCATGTGTTTACACTCCGAGCACTTTGGAGGGAAACAAATGAGAAAATATTGTACGAGGAGCATGTTTTGCACTCCGAGCACTTTCGAAGGAAACAAATGAGAAAATATTGTACGAGGAGCATGTTTTGCACTCCGAGCACTTGGGAAGGAAACAAATGAGGAAAATATTGAACGAGGAGCATATTTTGCACTCCGAGCACTTTGGAAGGAAACAAATGAGAAAATATTGTACGAGGAGCATGTTTTACACTCCGAGCACTTTGGCAGGAAACAAATGAGAAAATATTGTACGAGGAGCCTGTTTTGCACTCCAAGCACTTTGGAGGGAAAAAATGAGAAAATACTGTACGAGGAGCATGTTTTACACTCCGAGCACTTTCGAGGGAAACAAATGAGAAAATATTGTACGAGGAGCATGTTTTGCACTCCAAGCACTTTGGAAGGAAACAAATGAGAAAGATATTGTACGAGGAGCATGTTTTGCACTCCGAGCACTTTGGAAGGAATCAAATGAGAAAAATATTGTACGAGGAGCATGTTTTGCACTCCGAGCACTTTGGAGGAATCAAATGAGAAAATATTGTACGAGGAGCATGTTTTGCACTCCGAGCACTTTTGGAAGGAAACAAATGAGAAAATATTGTACGAGGAGCATGTTTTGCACTCAAGCACTTTGGAGGGAAACAAATGAGAAAATATTGTGCGAGGAGCATGTTTTACACTCCGAGCACTTTGGCTGGAAACAAATGAGAAAATACTGGTGCGAGGAGCCTATTTTGCACTCCGAGCACTTTGGAAGGAAACAAATGAGAAAATATTGTACCCATGTTTTGCACTCCGAGCACTTTGGAAGGAAACAAATGAGAAAATACTGTACGAGGAGCATGCTTTGCACTCCGAGCACTTTGGAGGGAAAGAAATGAGAAAATACTGTACGAGGAGCATGTTTTACACTCCGAGCACTTTGGCATGAAACAAGTGAGAAAATACTGTACGAGGAGCAATGTTTTGCACTCCGAGCACTTTGGAGGGAAACAAATGAGAAAATATTGTACGAGGAGCATGTTTTGCACTCCGAGCACTATGGAAGGAAACAAATGAGAAAATATTGTACGAGGAGCCTGTTTTGCACTCCAAGCACTTTGGAGGGAAAAATGAGAAAATACTGTACGAGGAGCATGTTTTACACTCCGAGCACTTTGGAGGGAAACAAATGAGAAAATATTGTACGAGGAGCATGTTTTAACACTCCGAGCAACTTTGGCAGGAAACAAATGAGAAAATATTGTACGAGGAGCCTGTTTTGCACTCCAAGCACTTTGGAGGGAAAAAATGAGAAAATACTGTACGAGGAGCATGTTTTAACACTCCCGAGCACTTTGGAGGGAAAACAAAATGAGAAATATTGTACGAGGAGCATGTTTTGCACTCCGAGCACTTTGGAAGGGAAGCAAATGAGAAAATATTGTACGAGGAGCATGTTTTGCACTCCAAGCACTTTGGAAGGAAACAAATGAGAAAATATTGTACGAGGAGACTATTTTGCATTCCGAGCACTTTGGAGGGAAACAAATGAGAAAATAGTGTACGAGGAGCATGTTTTGCACTCCAAGCACTTTGGAGGAAACAAATTGAGAAAATAACTGTACGTGGGGCATGTTTTACACTCCAAGCACTTTGGAGGGGAAACAAATGAGAAAATAGTGTACGAGGAGCATGTTTTGCACTCCGAGCACTTTGGAGGGAAATAAATGAGAAAATAGTGTACGAGGAGCATGTTTTGCACTCCAAGCACTTTGGCATGAAACAAATGAGAAAATATTGTGCGAGGAGCATGTTTTGCACTCCGAGCACTTTGGAAGGAAACAAATGAGAAAATATTGTACGAGGAGCATGTTTTACATTCCGAGCACTTTTGGAGGGAAACAAATGAGAAAATATTGTACGAGGGAGCATGTTTTGCACTCCAAGCACTTTGGAGGGAAAAAATGAGAAAATACTGATACGAGGAGCATGTTTTACACTCCGAGCACTTTGGAGGGAAACAAATGAGAAAATATTGCACGAGGAGCATGTTTTTGCAACTCCAAGCACTTTGGAAGGAAACAAATGAGAAAATATTGTACGAGGAGCATGTTTTGCACTCCGAGCACTTTGGAAGGAAACAAATGAGAAAATATTGTACGAGGAGCATGTTTTGCACTCCAAGCACTTTGGAAGGAAACAAATGAGAAAATATTGTACGAGGAGCATGTTTTTCACTCCGAGCACTTTGGAAGGAAACAAATGAGAAAATATTGTACGAGGAGCATGTTTTGCACTTCGAGCACTTTGGAAGGTAACAAATGTGAAAATATTGTACGAGGAGCATGTTTGCACTCCAAGCACTTTGGAGGGAAACAAATGAGAAAATATTGTGCGAGGAGCATGTTTTACACTCCGAGCACTTTGGCTGGAAACAAATGAGAAAATACTGTGCGAGGAGCCTATTTTGCACTCCGAGCACTTTGGAAGGAAACAAATGAGAAAATATTGTACGAGGAGCATGTTTTGCACTCCGAGCACTTTGGCAGGAAACAAATGAGAAAATACTGTACGAGGAGCATGCTTTGCACTCCGAGCACTTTGGAGGGAAAGAAATGAGAACAATACCGTACGAGGAGCATGTTTTACACTCGAGCACTTTGGCATGAAATAAATTAGAAAATATTGTACGAGGAGCATGTTTTGCACTCCGAGCACTTTGGAGGGAAACAAATGAGAAAAATTGTGCGAGGAGCATGTTTTGCACTCCGAGCACTTTGGAAGGAAACAAATGAGAAAACATTGTACGAGGAGCATGTTTTACACTCCGAGCACTTTGGAAGGTAACAAATGAGAAAAATATTGTACGAGGAGAATGTTTTGCACTCCAAGCACTTTGGAGGGAAACAAATGAGAAAATATTGTGCGAGGAGCATGTTTTACACTCCGAGCACTTTGGCATGAAACAAATGAGAAAAATATTGTGCGAGGAGCATGTTTTGCACTCCGAGCACTTTGGAAGGAAACAAATGAGAAAATATTGTACGAGGGAGCATGTTTTACACTCCGAGCACTTTGGAGGGAAACAAATGAGAAAATATTGTACGAGGAGCATGTTTTGCACTCCAAGCACTTTGGAGGGAAAAAATGAGAAAATACTGTACGAGGAGCATGTTTTACACTCCGAGCACTTTGGAGGGAAACAAATGAGAAAATATTGCACGAGGAGCATGTTTTGCACTCCAAGCACTTTGGAAGGAAACAAATGAGAAAAATATTGTACGAGGAGCATGTTTTGCACTCCGAGCACTTTGGAAGGGAAACAAATGAGAAAATATTGTACGAGGAGCATGTTTTGCACTCCAAGCACTTTGGAAGGAAACAAATGAGAAAATAATGTACGAGGAGCATGTTTTGCACTCCGAGCACTTTGGAAGGAAAACAAATGAGAAAATATTGTACGAGGAGCATGTTTTGCACTTCGAGCACTTTGGAAGGTAACAAATGAGAAAATATTGTACGAGGAGCATGTTTTTGCACTCCAAGCCCTTTGGAGGGAAACAAAATGAGAAAATATTGTGCGAGGTTAGCATGTTTTACACTCCGAGCACTTTGGCTGGAAACAAATGAGAAAATACTGTGCGAGGAGCCTATTATGCACTCCGAGCACTTTGGAAGGAAACAAATGAGAAAATATTGTACGAGGAGCATGTTTTTGCACTCCGAGCACTTTGGCAGGAAACAAATGAGAAAAATACTGTACGAGGAGCATGCTTTGCACTCCGAGCACTTTGGAGGGAAAGAAATGAGAAAATACCGTACGAGGAGCATGTTTTACACTCCGAGCACTTTGGCATGAAACAAGTGAGAAAATACTGTACGAGGAGCATGTTTTGCACTCCGAGCACTTTGGAGGGAAAGAAATGAGAAAATACTGAACGAGGAGCATGTTTTACACTCCGAGCACTTTGGCATGAAACAAATGAGAAAATATTGTACTAGGAGCTTGTTTTGCACTCCGAGCACTTTGGAAGGAAACAAATCAGAAAAAATATGTACGAGGAGCATGTTTTGCACTCCGAACACTTTGGAAGGAAACAAATGAGAAAATACTGTACGAGGAGCATGTTTTACACTCCGAGCACTTTGGCATGAAATAAATTAGAAAATATTGTACGAGGGAGCATGTTTTGCACTCCGAGCACTTTGGAGGGAAACAAATGAGAAAATATTGTGCGAGGAGCATTTTTTGCACTCCGAGCACTTTGGAAGGAAACAAATGAGAAAAACATTGTACGAGGAGCATGTTTTAACACTCCGAGCACTTTGGAAGGATACAAATGAGAAAATATGTACGAGGAGCATGTTTTGCACTCCGAGCACTTTGGAGGGAAACAAATGAGAAAATATTGTACGAGGAGCAATGTTTTGCACTCCGAGCACTTTGGAAGGAAACAAATGAGAAAATATTGTACGAGGAGCATGTTTTGCTCTCCAAGCACTTTGGAAGGAAACAAATGAGAAAATAGTGTACGAGGAGCATGTTTTGCACTCCAAGCACTTTGGAGGGAAACAAATGAGAAAATAATGTACGAGGGAGCCTATTTTGCACTCCGAGCACTTTGGAAGGAAACAAATGAGAAAATAGTGTACGAGGAGCATGTTTTGCACTCCCAAGCACTTTGGAAGGAAACAAATGAGAAAATAGTGTACGAGGAGCATGTTTTACAACTCCGAGCACTTTGGAAGGAAACAAATGAGAAAATACTGTGCGAGGAGCATGTTTTGCACTCCGAGCACTTTGGAAGGAAACAAATGAGAAAATACTGTGCGAGGAGCATGTTTTACACTCCGAGCGCTTTGGAGGGAAACAAATGAGAAAATATTGTACGAGGAGCATGTTTCGCACTCCAAGCACTTTGGAGGGAAACAAATGAGAAAAAATTGTACGAGGAGCATGTTTTGCACTCCGAGCACTTTGGAAGGAAACAAATGAGAAAAATATTGTACGAGGAGCATGTTTTGCACTCCAAGCACTTTGGAAGGAAACAAATGAGAAAATATTGTACGAGGAGACTATTTTGCACTCCGAGCACTTTGGAGGGAAACAAATGAGAAAATAGTGTACGAGGAGCATGTTTTGCACTCCAAGCACTTTGGAGGGAAACAAATGAGAAAATACTGTACGAGGGGCATGTTTTACACTCCAAGCACTTTGGAGGGAAACAAATGAGAAAATATTGTACGAGAGCAGGTTTTGCACTCCGAGCACTTTGGAGGGAAACAAATGAGAAAATAGTGTACGAGGAGCATGTTTTGCACTCCAAGGCACTTTGGCATGAAACAAATGAGAAAATATTGTGCGAGGAGCATGTTTTGCACTCCGAGAACTTTGGAAGGAAACAAATGAGAAAAATATTGTACGAGGAGCATGATTTTACACTCCGAGCACTTTGGAGGGTAAACAAATGAGAAAATATTGTACGAGGAGCATGTTTTGCACTCCAAGCACTTTGGAGGGAAAAATGAGAAAATACTGTACGAGGAGCATGTTTTACACTCCGAGCACATTGGAGGGAAACAAATGAGAAAATATTGTACGAGGAGCATGTTTTGCACTCCAAGCACTTTGGAAGGGAAACAAATGAGAAAATATTGTACGAGGAGCATGTTTTGCACTCCGAGCATCTTTGGAAGGAAACAAATGAGAAAATATTGTACGAGGAGCATGTTTTGCACTCCGAGCACTTTGGAAGGAAACAAATGAGAAAATATTGTACGAGGAGCATGTTCTGCACTTCGAGCACTTTGGAAGGAAACAAATGAGAAAATATTGTACGAGGAGCATGTTTTGCACTCCAAGCACTTTGGAGGGAAACAAATGAGAAAATATTGTGCGAGGAGCATGTTTTTACACTCCGAGCACTTTGGCTGGAAACAAATGAGAAAATACTGTGCGAGGGAGCCTATTTTGCACTCCGAGCACTTTGGAAGGAAACAAATGAGAAAATATTGTACGAGGAGCAATGTTTTGCACTCCGAGCACTTTGGAAGGAAACAAATGAGAAAAATACTGTACGAGGAGCATGCTTTGCACTCCGAGCACTTTGGAGGGAAAGAAATGAGAAAATACTGTAACGAGGAGCATGTTTTACACTCCGAGCACTTTGGAGGGGAAACAAATGAGAAAATAATGTACGAGGAGCATGTTTTACACTCCGGGCACTTTGGCAGGAAACAAATGAGAAAATATTGTACGAGGAGCCTGTTTTTGCACTCCAAGCACTTTGGAGGGAAAAAAATGAGAAAATACTGTACGAGGAGCATGTTTTTACACTCCGAGCACTTTGGAGGGAAACAAATGAGAAAATATTGTACGAGGAGCATGTTTTGCACTCCGAGCACTTTGGAAGGAAACAAATGAGAAAATATTGTACGAGGAGCATGTTTTGCACTCCGAGCACTTGGGAAGGAAACAAATGAGAAAAATATGAACGAGGAGCATATTTTGCACTCCGAGCACTTTGGAAGGAAACAAATGAGAAAATATTGTACGAGGAGCATGTTTTACACTCCGAGCACTTTGGCAGGAAACAAATGAGAAAATAATTGTACGAGGAGCCTGTTTTGCACTCCAAGCACTTTGGAGGGAAAAAAATGAGAAAATACTGTACGAGGAGCATGTTTTACACTCCGAGCACTTTGGAGGGAAACAAATGAGAAAATATTGTACGAGGAGCATGTTTTGCACTCCAAGCACTTTGGAAGGAAACAAATGAGAAAATATTGTACGAGGAGCATGTTTTGCCCTCCGAGCACTTTGGAAGGAAACAAATGAGAAAATATTGTACGAGGAGCATGTTTTGCACTCCGAGCACTTTGGAAGGAATCAAATGAGAAAATATTGTACGAGGAGCATGTTTTGCACTCCGAGCACTTTGGAAGGAAACAAATGAGAAAATATTGTACGAGGAGCATGTTTTGCACTCCAAGCACTTTGGAGGGAAACAAATGAGGAAAATATTGTGCGAGGAGCATGTTTTACACTCCGAGCACTTTGGCTGGAAAACAAATGAGAAAATACTGTGCGAGGAGCCTATTTTGCACTCCGAGCACTTTGGAAGGAAACAAATGAGAAAATATTGTACGAGGAGCATGTTTTGCACTCCGAGCACTTTGGAAGGAAACAAATGAGAAAATACTGTACGAGGAGCATGCTTTGCACTCCGAGCACTTTGGAGGGAAAGAAATGAGAAAATACTGTAACGAGGAGCATGTTTTACACTCCGAGCACTTTGGCATGAAACAAGTGAGAAAATACTGTACGAGGAGCATGTTTTGCACTCCGAGCACTTTGGAGGGAAACAAATGAGAAAATATTGTACGAGGAGCATGTTTTGCACTCCGAGCACTATGGAAGGAAACAAATGAGAAAATATTGTACGAGGAGCCTGTTTTGCACTCCAAGCACTTTGGAGGGAAAAATGAGAAAATACAGTACGAGGAGCATGTTTTACACTCCGAGCACTTTGGAGGGAAACAAATGAGAAAATATTGTACGAGGAGCATGTTTTACACTCCGAGCACTTTGGCAGGAAACAAATGAGAAAATATTGTACGAGGAGCCTGTTTTGCACTCCAAGCACTTTGGAGGGAAAAAATGAGAAAATACTGTACGAGGAGCATGTTTTACACTCCGAGCACTTTGGAGGGAAACAAATGAGAAATATTGTACGAGGAGCATGTTTTGCACTCCGAGCACTTTGGAAGGAAGCAAATGAGAAAATAATTGTACGAGGAGCATGTTTTGCACTCCAAGCACTTTGGAAGGAAACAAATGAGAAAATATTGTACGAGGAGACTTATTTTGCATTCCGAGCACTTTGGAGGGAAACAAATGAGAAAATAGTGTACGAGGAGCATGTTTTGCACTCCAAGCACTTTGGAGGGAAACAAATGAGAAAATACTGTACGAGGGGCATGTTTTACACTCCAAGCACCTTTGGAGGGAAACAAATGAGAAAATAGTGTACGAGGAGCATGTTTTGCACTCCGAGTCACTATGGAGGGAAATAAATGAGAAAATAGTGTACGAGGAGCATGTTTTGCACTCCAAGCACTTTGGCATGAAACAAAATGAGAAAATATTGTGCGAGGAGCATGTTTTGCACTCCGAGCACTTTGGAAGGAAACAAATGAGAAAATATTGTACGAGGAGCATGTTTTACATTCCGAGCACTTTGGAGGGAAACAAATGAGAAAAATATTGTACGAGGAGCATGTTTTGCACTCCAAGCACTTTGGAGGGAAAAAATGAGAAAATACTGTACGAGGAGCATGTTTTACACTCCGAGCACTTTGGAGGGAAACAAATGAGAAAATATTGCACGAGGAGCATGTTTTGCACTCCAAGCACTTTGGAAGGAAACAAATGAGAAAATATTGTACGAGGAGCATGTTTTGCACTCCGAGCACTTTGGAAGGAAACAAATGAGAAAATATTGTACGAGGAGCATGTTTTGCACTCCAAGCACTTTGGAAGGAAACAAATGAGAAAAATATTGTACGAGGAGCATGTTTTTCACTCCCGAGCACTTTGGAAGGAAACAAATGAGAAAATATTGTACGAGGAGCATGTTTTGCACTTCGAGCACTTTGGAAGGTAACAAATGTGAAAATATTGTACGAGGAGCATGTTTTGCACTCCCAAGCACTTTGGGAGGGAAACAAATGAGAAAATATTGTGCGAGGAGCATTTTTTACACTCCGAGCACTTTGGCTGGAAACAAATGAGAAAATACTGTGCGAGGAGCCTATTTTGCACTCCGAGCACTTTGGAAGGAAACAAATGAGAAAATATTGTACGAGGAGCATGTTTTGCACTCCGAGCACTTTGGCAGGAAACAAATGAGAAAATACTGTACGAGGAGCATGCTTTGCACTCCGAGCACTTTGGAGGGAAAGAAATGAGATAATACCGTACGAGGAGCATGTTTTACACTCCGAGCACTTTGGCATGAAATAAATTAGAAAATATTGTACGAGGAGCATGTTTTGCACTCCGAGCACTTTGGAGGGAAACAAATGAGAAAATATTGTGCGAGGAGCATGTTTTGCACTCCGAGCACTTTGGAAGGGAAACAAAATGAGAAAACATTGTACGAGGAGCATGTTTTACACTCCGAGCACTTTGGAAGGTAACAAATGAGAAAATATTGTACGAGGAGAATGTTTTGCACTCCAAGCACTTTGGAGGGAAACAAATGAGAAAAATATTGTGCGAGGAGCATGTTTTACACTCCGAGCACTTTGCATGAAACAAATGAGAAAATATTGTGCGAGGAGCATGTTTTGCACTCCGAGCACTTTGGAAGGAAACAAATGAGAAAATATTGTACGAGGAGCATGTTTTACACTCCGAGCACTTTGGAGGGGAAACAAATGAGAAAATATTGTACGAGGAGCATGTTTTGCACTCCAAGCACTTTGGAGGGAAAAAATGAGAAAATACTGTACGAGGAGCATGTTTTACACTCCGAGCACTTTGGAGGGAAACAAATGAGAAAATATTGCACGAGGAGCATGTTTTGCACTCCAAGCACTTTGGAAGGAAACAAATGAGAAAATATTGTACGAGGAGCATGTTTTGCACTCCGAGCACTTTGGAAGGAAACAAATGAGAAAATATTGTACGAGGAGCATGTTTTGCACTCCAAGCACTTTGGAAGGAAACAAATGAGAAAATATTGTACGAGGAGCATGTTTTGCACTCCGAGCACTTTGGAAGGAAACAAATGAGAAAATATTGTACGAGGAGCATGTTTTGCACTTCGAGCACTTTGGAAGGTAACAAATGAGAAAATTTTGTACGAGGAGCATGTTTTGCACTCCAAGCACTTTGGAGGGAAACAAATGAGAAAATATTGTGCGAGGAGCATGTTTTACACTCCGAGCACTTTGGCTGGAAACAAATGAGAAAATACTGTGCGAGGAGCCTATTTAGCACTCCGAGCACTTTGGAAGGAAACAAATGAGAAAATATTGTACGAGGGAGCATGTTTTGCACTCCGAGCACTTTGGCAGGAAACAAATGAGAAAATACTGTACGAGGAGCATGCTTTGCACTCCGTGCACTTTTGGAGGGAAAGAAATGAGAAAATACCGTACGAGGAGCATGTATTACACTCCGAGCACTTTGGCATGAAACAAGTGAGAAAATACTGTACGAGGGAGCATGTTTTGCACTCCGAGCACTTTGGAGGGAAAGAAATGAGAAAATACTGTACGAGAGCATGTTTTACACTCCGAGCACTTTGGCATGAAACAAATGAGAAAATATTGTACTAGGAGCTTGTTTTGCACTCCGAGCACTTTGGAAGGAAACAAATCAGAAAAATATTGTACGAGGAGGCATGTTTTGCACTCCGAACACTTTGGAAGGAAACAAATGAGAAAATACTGTACGAGGAGCATGTTTTACACTCCGAGCACTTTGGCATGAAATAAATAGAAAATATTGTACGAGGAGCATGTTTTGCACTCCGAGCACTTTGGAGGGAAACAAATGAGAAAATATTGTGCGAGGAGCATTTTTTGCACTCCGAGCACTTTGGAAGGAAACAAATGAGAAAACATTGTACGAGGAGCATGTTTTACACTCCGAGCACTTTGGAAGGATACAAATGAGAAAATATTGTACGAGGAGCATGTTTTGCACTCCGAGCACTTTGGAGGGAAACAAATGAGAAAATATTGTACGAGGAGCATGTTTTGCACTCCGAGCACTTTGGAAGGAAACAAATGAGAAAATAATGTACGAGGAGCATGTTTTGCTCTCCAAGCACTTTGGAAGGAAACAAATGAGAAAATAGTGTACGAGGAGCATGTTTTGCACTCCAAGCACTTTGGAGGGAAAACAAATGAGAAAATAATGTACGAGGAGCCTATTTTGCACTCCGAGCACTTTGGAAGGAAACAAATGAGAAAATAGTGTACGAGGAGCATGTTTTGCACTCCAAGCACTTTGGAAGGAACAAATGAGAAAATAGTGTACGAGGAGCATGTTTTAACACTCCGAGCACTTTGGAAGGAAACAAATGAGAAAATACTGTGCGAGGAGCATGTTTTGCACTCCGAGCACTTTGGAAGGAAACAAATGAGAAAATACTGTGCGAGGAGCATGTATTACACTCCGAGCGCTTTGGAGGGAAACAAATGAGAAAATATTGTACGAGGAGCATGTTTCGCACTCCAAGCACTTTGGAGGGAACAAATGAGAAAATATTGTACGAGGAGCATGTTTTGCACTCCGAGCACTTTGGAAGGAAACAAATGAGAAAATATTGTACGAGGGAGCATGTTTTGCACTCCAAGCACTTTGGAAGGAAACAAATGAGAAAATATTGTACGAGGAGACTATTTTGCACTCCGAGCACTTTGGAGGGAAACAAATGAGAAAATAGTGTACGAGGAGCATGTT